>CM020030.1:29011411-31482938 GCA_009769605.1 Bucorvus abyssinicus | reverse complement strand
ATATCCTAACAATCCTCATATCTATGGGCATAAATTGGATGGACTGCTATTGGTTTTAAATAAAAGCAGTGTTTTCTGTCAAATACATTTTGCATCATGTTCAGAAAAGTTACCAAGCCTAGAATAGAGGCGAGGGTGCAGAGTGCTACCAGTGCAGAAGTGAATGAGAGATGTAAAGCTGTTTCAGTGAGAAACTGTTATCATTTATATAAAGTTCTGGTAAATCAATCAGGAGTAACTGCTTCCCAGTTGTTCTTCACCAGTGGATGTGGCTGTATTGTATTTTTGAGGAAAAAGTAGTGTCTTGAAAACAATCCTATTTTCTCTAATGGTCTGTAAGTTTCCAATCTTTTTCAGCACAGACATAAACCCCTACAGACTTACATGCACAGGTTTCTTTTTAGTGCAGCTGATGAATCTTGGGTGTCCTTAAATTGTCAGTAGTGACTTTATTAGTGTGTTTCATTGCAGAACTGTTCACTGTCTGCAAGGATCATATATGTACATTATAATGGAAACAGTCTTGAATATGTGAGGGAAAACCCGTGGAGAAATTTATCACTATTGCAGGAACACTGAGGGTGGTTCAGTCTTGTTCAACCACAGCCTGAAAGTACAGCCAGCTCTTCAACTATGTGTTGCCAATTGCCCTCAGTATGCTGTAGCTGTGCCTTCATCAGTTCACCTTCACTGCTTCCTGCTGTTGCTTTTATCCCTTCCTCTAGCACATGTTCCAGGAGGAGGGTATCCCTTCTTCTCTTCCTCCAGACCAGACCCAAAAATGGTCATTTCCCTCACGAAGCTGAAGGGACCAGTTGCTGTGGTGCCCTGCCCATCCCTTTTGTGCCTGCCTGAACTAGATGACAGCGAGGACATTATGCTTGTGGTAAAATTACCAATATGTGTCATGGTCAGCATCCCTGTGTTGGTCGAGACAAGGAGGAGAAACTTAGGTCTATCAATAACCTGAGGTGCATGAGATTAACTTTTTGAGACAATGGGGAACAGTTGTTGTAAAACATTGAAAAGATGAGGCTAGTGGTTCACCTTCCTTGTGTATCTCTAGATTGCAGCTTTCAAAATAGGTTGACGAAAGACATATAATTCGTGATACCACCATTCCAAAAATTAAAAAAGGCTCATTAAAAATGTAACTTTCTGTCCTGAACACTGGCATGGTAGAAAAGTGACATCTGTTGCTGATAAAAAACACCTTAGACAAAAAATCTAGTCTTGCAAGGCCTGTACGTTCCTTTCCTGGAGCACGAGGATGTCATGAACTCTCACTCGTTTCTGTGTGAGCTAAGAAATCAGGAAAACCTTGTTAAATTAAGCAAAGTTTATGAGGCTTAGGGTTCATACTCAAGAGATAAATCAGGCAAACACCAACACTTTGGCTGCTTATCCAAATTAACCTTCATACCTTCTGAAATTTGTTCTTGGCTCATTTTTGCGGTGCGGGAAGGCAAATTAATGAGAGACTTGCTTATATTAATCTCACTTTAAGTTTGACATATGTGGATAGCTAACAATTTTAAAGATGCAATAGTTCAAGCACACCGTTGTGATAGGCAAATATTTATACATAATCATATTGTTATATTAAGGAGCTTATTATTCAAATATGTTTTGCCATTTGGGATGTAATGATTTTTTAAATATCGAAAAGGAAAATCAAAAGTGATGACCAGAAAAAAATGTTGTTTGGGATTTATTTGTCATAAAGGTCTTGTGTCTTTACTGGATATTGAATATCTTCATTTCTGCAGAGGCATTTCTGTTTGGAGTTCCAGACATGCCTGCCTTCCCTTTCACAGCCACAATCCTAAATATAGGAAGATGTTTATCATTTTCCATTTAGAAATTAGTATTCCAGTCCCTCTGCAGTGCATATAAAATGCTTGTTATGCTAGAGTTTCACTAAAGTAGAAATGATTGTACCAAGGGAAAAATTTCTCTCAATCAGGTTTGAAGTGCGTGCCTCGGGGATGGGGTATCATCTTCCTTTCTTGCACACAGTCATTCTTCTTATATCAACATCAATTACAAGGTAAGGTTCAAAGCTTGCCTGTGAATTTGTTCATATTCAAGCCTGCTGAGAACAACCTGTCCCTTGCTCTCAGCAGACTCTTCTCACACTAGAACTCCCATTCCTTTTCATATCTATGTAAAATATAGAGAAACTATCTTGGCCAAGGATTTTGAAAAGGCACAAGTTCTGGTTAGTTCTGAATATCCTTTTGTGGTATTCCTCTGAAAATAACCTTCCGTGTCTTTTTAATTAGGCTGTAGGCTCTTTGGAGTTTGTGCAACGCCGTACAAAATTTTGGATGGGGAACACTGGGTTGTTACTAACTGTGCGTAAAAATCAGGGAAAAGCTCCTACCTGCAATAATCCGTTTCTCTCCAGGAAAAGAGGGAATGGATTAAAAGTTTTCTCTAAGTATCTGAGTGAGAATTTACATTGCTGGAACTATCTTAACCTCTAATCTCCTGTCGTCTCTGGTAGAAGTGTTTAGGAGGATGCCTGCATTTAGGGCCTCTTTGGTTCAGGTAACTTTAATTTACAAGTGATAATGTGCAACAGGTTACACTGAAGAGAAATAAGGCAGATTGTCAACATGGGCTTGTGTTTTCTGGCTATATGATGGTAAGCTTCTGCTTCTGCAGGAAAAAATATGTTTGCCTGTTGCAGCACAAGTAGTCTCAACTGGCAGATTTGTTTCTTGGTGTTCTCTGTTAATTTCAGCTGCTTTTCTGTGCTGCTTCACCATGGGTTCATTCTGTTAGGTAATCTTCTGGCTTAAGACCAATCCCACGTTAATTAACAGCTGCCTAATTTTGTGCAGGTAGTTGCATATTGCTGTGAAATTGTGTATCTGGGAGCCTTCCTGGGAACCTCAGAAGGGGAGAGGTCTGTGGAAGACTATCATGGTGTGCTGCTGTGTTGTAGTTTGGCAAAAGTATATAAAAAGTTAGGTTCTTTACTGTGGAAAACTTCTTTTGTTTTTGCAAAATTCACCCAAATCTTTAGCAATCAGAAAATGTTCTTAAAATAGACTCTTGCTTTGTTTCTAATTTGGTGACTTTAATATAGAATGAGTGTAACAAATGAAACCAAACTGAAAAATTACTGTCCTCCTCCACCTTCTGATTTCTTTACTGGTATTGATCTACATTATTCTGCAGCTCTAGGGTTTGGCAGAATCACAAGGTGACACACCTATCTGACAAAGTGTGCCCACAGGTTTATAGTTTCATTAATTTTAGGGAAAAAAAAAAACAACCCTGACTGCTCTGAAATTTCATCAACCTTAAAAGGAAAACCTGATAGTTTCTAGAAGGTTGAGAGGGAGAGTGAGTTGAATGGAGTTCAGCTTGTTTCAGAAGTTGGCTAGACTTGAACTTTTAACACGAGAATAAAAATTTCACTGAGGGATGGGAGAATGTCTTCCCCCTTTGAGCTGCATGTAAACTATCGTGCTGCACGTGAGGAGACACTGCCTCCCTTGATTGACACCATTACTGTATTAGACTTCATGCTGATGAACACAATTTCAAAGGACGTAAAGATGGAGGATATGTTCAAGACTCAGTAGGAGTCTTGCTGAAAAATGAATGCAAAATCAGCATTTCCTTACGTTCCTTAAGACATCATTGTTTCTTTGATTTTCCTGTCTATTTTCTTCTTACTCCTTCTATGAGAGTCCAAACTCGGTAGTTTCTTCAGAACCTACTCAGATAAATTTCTGTCTTGTGGTGGCGACAACCTGTTTTTCTCTGTAGATCCACTGCTGTTGCATCATGCTACTTAACTAAGGTAGATATTTTAATAATCTATAGGAAAGCTTAAGTTTGCAGCACACTTCATCAGGAAATTGAATTAAAAAGTAAACTTTGCAATCCTGAAGAGACCGAGCCAGAGCCAGAACTGAATCTGTGCCAGGTGCCACCTACTACCTACAGGGATCCATCACTGGAAGTGTTCATGGTCACGTTGGACAGGACTTTGAGCAACCAGATCTACTGAGAGATGTCCCTGCCTATGGCAGGGGAGTTGGGCTAAATGATCTTCAAAGGACCCTTCCAACACAAAACGTTCTGTGATTCTATGATTCTATGATCTTGGTTGAGGGGCAAAGAGTGAAAGCCCTGGCAAGATAAGCTGTCGGGGAGAGGATATTCCTGGAGGTTTTAGGAGTGCTGCTCTTAGGAATATCTCCTCTGCCTTCCCACTCACCGTTTACCAGCAATAACTATTTTCCTACATGTATATTCCTCAGACTGAACAGCCAGACCGCAAAGCCATGTGTTTTGCTGGCTATAGCAGTCTGCTGCCTCAGATACATTGGACACTAAAACCACCGTTGTCCTGCCTAGAGCCGGCCCTGTCATCAGTACAGTAGTTAGAATGGAAGTCTGTGCAAAAGAGGAAACATTGCGTCAGCCTTACTCCATACCAGCGCCCTTCAAAGCAGTCCAAATGTTCACCAACAAATCTTATTTGGAGATACCGCTTCACATTGGTTAGCATCAAAGCAGCAAATGCTCAGCTGTGGAGGAAGCCAGATTATGCTTTACTATCTAAACCTTGGCCTAAAGCTACACAAATAATCACTCATGCTGTCAAGGCCCTGAGGAAACCACCAGACTTGCCTGTCCTGTCCACCCCCCTCCCCTGCCCATGGCCCAGGACCCCACGTCAGCCCCCCAGGGCCATCAGCTTCTGCCCCAGTGATGCTGCAGCAGGGCTGGTCTCCAGCTCCTCACAACCCTGCCTGATCATGGGCCCTGCTGAGCCAGGCCAGTCTGTGGGTCGACATCCCAGCCCAGCCTCAGCCCGTTCCTGTCCTCGTCCCCAGAGAGGTGCCCAATGCTCAGGGCTGGGTCTGTCCCGATGTCCCCCAGCTGCTCTGCTCCTGGCTAGCAGCTGAAATGGGCCCTGGCTACCAGGCCCTGCCCTGCTGTCCTCATCATGGAAAACACCTGATGGTCCTGGACTACTGGGAGCCCTAGGTGCCCATGATGCCCTGACATACGCGACTGACAAAGGGGATTAATGTGGGAAGAAACAGGAAGACCCACCAGATCATCACCTGGCTCCGAGCCTGGTGCCAGCAGCAGGACTTCGGGTTTTTTGATCATGGGTCAGTTTACACGACACCAGGCCTGCTGGAGACAGACGGGGTGCACCTGGCTCCAAGGGGGAAAAGGATCTTTGTGCAGGAGTTGGCAGGGCTCATCGAAAGAGCTTTAAAGTAGATTTGGAAGGGGAAAGTTGTAAAACCAGTCTCACTAGAGACAAGCCTGGGAGGGGCACATCAATGTTTGTGGGACGCTGTGCTGATGAGGTCTTCCCGTCTGGCATGCCAGTGGAGGTAGGGAATGGAGTGCCAAGCGATAGCATAGGCACAAGGGACACACTGTCTCTTCCAGCCAAGACAATTCTGTGATTGTGCAATTCTGTGACAGAGCTCTCCCACAGGTAAATATTGAGATATCATGAGTTTTTTACCATGTTCCTTAAAGAAAGAAAGGTGAATGCCCTGGGACTACTTGTGTTAGAGGGAAGGAAGTTAAATTCTTCAAGTGGGATGAACTCAGAGGTTGGCCAAAGGCTTGCTTAGAAAACCAAAACAACCAAACGAAAAAAGCAAAGCCTCTCTCCCCACCACCAAAAGATCATCCTTCTATATTTGGCAAGCTTTGGGAGAGATGTCGAGGGGTGTCTCCAAACCAGGCAAAGACTGTGCAGCTTTCCTGGACGATGTGTGCTCGCAAAGCTTGTGGTGCTTCTGATCTGCCAGGTTCCCACTGTCAGGCCCGGATGGTGCCCGTGTCGTCTTTTCTTGAAACTGTTGGGAGTAATTTTCCAGCACAAATGCAAGCAATATAGAAATGAAGGCTGGTTTTTGCCTCCATATATCCGGTGGTTGCTCTTTCATTCCCCATCTATTCACTTCCACTGAGTTTTGGTTTCAGCCTGATGATTCCCCTTTAAATTGCTGTGCTTTCCAAGAATCTCAACACCAGTTTATCGTTATTTTGCCGGAACAAATCCAACCAAGAGTCACCACCTGTCAGGACATCTCCAAGGCAGGACATCTCTGTCTAGACTGGTCACTAAAGACTCTGAGATTTTGCTCTCTCTGTCAGGTTCTGCCTTGCATTTCTGGTGATCTGGCCATTGAGAAATTCTAAAACAGAGGCTCAGCCTTCTTTGTGGGTTTTCTTAGCAGTCTGTGGCATGATATATGCTAAGCACTGCATCTCCCTGGTAAGACGTTTCTAGGGATCTATTGGGTTTGTCACAGTTTTTGTCTTCATGGGGTGATGGCACAATTAGGTGATGCTTAGAGGTAACCAGACTGGATTGAAATGGAGTCGCTGAGCTATCAAAAGGTGTGCAATGACATTAGCAGATTAAATTAACCTGAGAGGGGCTCTGTGCTGATGGAGCAATGCCAATATCAGCTTCTAAGATAGCCTAAATGTAGTGGCATGGCACTACAGTGTAGCATGTACGTTTGGTCATAGACATTTCCAGCAGGAGTGGCCTTTCAATGCGGGGACTTGCAGCCCTGCAGGGAGGTTATCAACGGTAGTGGGTCTTCAAGGGTCTGTAGTACCTGCAGCACCTGCAGCATCAGGTCCCTTGAACATGCATGAGGTTTCCAGGTTAAGAAAATGCTACAGTTGACACCAGAAATAGTATTTTCAACTTTCATATTACTACAGTTGTATGACCTTTGTGATGAGTGAGGTTTATGATGCAATTTACAGCTTCTCACACTGTGACCAGGGGTAGCGAGAATGGGAAATACACATTTTCTAGGTGTCAGAGGAGAGGTGTCGACCAAGCTGTACATGGTGAGAGGTAAATGCTCTGTATTTTACATCAGTGGGAAGACAGATAAACTCAAAAAGTTTTGTCCATGATGTAAAATCCTGTGTAGGGGATGTTGTAGCCCACTGTTAGTTTCTTAGTGGATGATACATTATGAAAATGTATGCCAGCAACTGGTAGCATAAATTATTCAAGATGCTTGTAAAACTTACAGGAAATGCTTACTTTGAAACTATAACTGGTCATGCTCCCTATTCAGAATAATTTATGTGATGAATTTTGGCATTTTCTTCTGATACATTATCTCCAAATCATTGGTTTTTTATATTCAAGCAGAAGCACCTTTGAGTCTGATAAAGAATTATTTTTGTTATTGTCAAGAATAGCTTTCTGATTTAATGATCCTCTGGCTTTAAGAAGAGCCGGTTGATTAAACATTTACAGAAAAGTTCACATTTGCTTTGAAGCATCATTTCACTGATATGTTTAAGGTCCTTGCTTGGTCAGTTGTGTTATTTCCTCCATTGTGCATGAGAATATGTGTGTGCATGTGCCTTGAAATCATCTTGAATAATTCAAATTCTGGCAGAGAACAGTCTCTGCATAAACAGTAAGGCACAGCGTTTCCAAGCTCTGAAGAACTGCCGGGCTATAGAGAAATAAATTCAATAAATGAAACTCTCAGTCTTGCCTCCTTCAAGTAATGGAAGCACCACCCAACTTCCCAAGTTTGACACTTCTAGTTTTTTAAGACTTTGGTGAATTATATTCCCCAATTCTGCAACGAGAATTGCATAGGAGAGAACCTGTGTCCCCTGACCTCTTCCAGATCCTAAGCAGACAAGTGTCAGGCCTGACCAGCGCCAGGCAGCAGGAAGACTCTAAGCACTATTTTAGAAAGAATAGGGAATGAGGAACAGTAACAATGCCAAAAGAGCAGAAGCTTCTGTAAAATGTAGATTTGAATGTATAAATGTAGTTGAGAGTATCTTTGGCTGCCTAGCCACATTACTGTACAATAAAAAAAAAGGTCTTGATGACAAAATAATTTTGAAATCAGACTTGTGAGTGGGAAAGAGGGGAGATGAAGTTGTAATGGAGAAAGAAAGGTGTGGTGTCCAGTGGGTGGCCTGAAATGTACATTCTAAGTATTATAAAATTTTCTTTAAAATATTAAAAAAAAGAAAAGTGTTGCCACTGATTGATTTACTCCTGAGACTTCTTGATTTTCCTTTGTGATCACTCTCCTACTGTTTACACAAACAGCCTGAAGGTTTGCTTTTGGTATTTTACCTCATGGTCATGTTTAGAGGCAGCTCCATCAAAACAAGATTTTATTATTTTCAGAAGTTTATGAAGCAAAAAATTTAAATAGCTTGAAACATAGCAAATGTTCTAATGTCACTCAGTAGTTCCGTTATAAACTTGAAAATAAAGTGTAAAGTAATAATAGGATGTTAACAATTGCTACCCGGAAGAGTATCTACTATGCAAATCAGAATTTCTACAGGAGATAAAAGTTTAAAACCAAATAAAGCTACCTCCTGGGCACTCCCCAGGCAAAATTCAAATAGCCTCTGAGAACATCATTGTAGGTGAAGCCACTGAACACCAATCAATACAAGATATTCACTGGCAATCTTAAAAATGCAGCATAAACAGCTAACAATTGAGGAAATGTCAGCATACAGCTTTGCTATTTCCTTCTCATATAACTACGTGTATTGCTACTGTTATTTGCGGTTGCTGTTTGAAAGAATTCCTGCAGCCAAATATCATTTTATTTGCCGTTAGAGTTTAAGAGGATCCCAAATGGGAGCAATTTATGTCCAGCGAAAGTCAATTTTATATTTTCTCAATGGTATAAAAGTTGATCAAATAGAAATTAATTTAAGTGATTCTTAATATGCTTATCGATCTGAAGGCACTTTCCTTAGAGAGAAGCTTCATATGCACAATCATGTAGTTTTATATATAAATCTATATGTTCGTATATACTATTTTATGTATATAACATTCATACTTGCTTTTGTCATAGTTTGTTGAGATTTGATCTTAAATTTGGTTTTGATTCTGTCATAATATAACTGTAATAATACGTGCCTGGATACAGCAGAATGGGGACATCTGCTTAGCCTGGGTGTTGGTCATATCAAGTTTGGTAGTGGATGGGGAGACAGGATACTTCTTGCCCCTCAAGCGTATTTTAAGGGGTGGGTCATCCCTCTTCACAGATGGATTGCAGCTCATGACACGTTGCCAGCTGGGGTTAGCCCCCAGGAGATTAAAGGGGAGTTATTGCACTCCCATGCCATGCAAAGTGTGCAGCTGTTTTGCTCTTTGCCTCCCTGCAGCACTGTAGGGTCTAACTTCAAGTCCCTTGAACTCCTCCACACTATTGTTGATGGTTCGTCATAGGTGTCAAACTGAGACTGGCTTCCAGATTTAACAGTTTTGGATGACTCACTCTTTCAGAGAAGCAGCTGCAGGGTATTCAGGAATATATAAAAATAGCAAGCCAATGACAAACCTTGTCGTGGCAGTGACAGTAAGTAGTTGCTAAATATGGTGCAGTACCTGACAGGTGAATAGAGGTGGTGAGCTGATAACATGAAAATACTTGGGCATCTTCACACAACTAGTATTCCTGGCAAAAAAGATCTGACACTAGAACTTTACAGATAAATAATTATCCTATTGCATTTGGAATATAAGTCTAAATGTGTATGTTGTTGTCATTACCTAAAGTATTTAAATCTTTAATTTTGAGCTTGGGCTCAGTCATATCCTTGGAGGTGAAATTTTCTTTCGAGGTGGCACTCTGGACTTCAGTAGAAATGTTCCAGCCACTGAAGTGGCCTTTCACTGCATAAGCTGTTGAAAGAAAAGGTCTTTGCTTTTTTTCTTTAGGATGTGGAACTAGTGTAACCAAATACCTGCATGCCACCCTGCCATTTCTGTCGTCTTTCCTGTGCTGCTGTTATGCAGGGGAACGGGTCTGAAAGACACTGGCACTGAAATTCCCCAGACAAATTTACAGGAGAACAAAACTCAAAAGCTTTGTTTTTCTCATTGAGAAGATTCTGCTGTCCTGGAAGACCACCACCTTAGGGGTTGATGCTATCATCTGTGGTTACTGAGATTTCCCTATTAAAACTTATGGCTCAGTGCATCAGAAGTCATTGAACCTTCCTCTCAGCCAGGGACACCAGGTTATGCAGGCTCCACTGGAATAAATTCAGACTTACCACCTGTTTGCCACGTTTAATAAGTAGCCTCAGGCTCCCAGTGGAGTATCTTTCCCCAGTAATCTCTAGTTTGTTGCGTTTTTTCTCTTTTCTTGCCATGCCTACGTTTCAGATACGCAAAGGTGCCCCTTTCTGAGAGATAAGGGTCTTGTTTTGGAGATGACATATTGCAATAGAGGCTCCAACTGAGGGTCAGGGCAAACAATTTAAGCCTTGTTTTACACGGACTCTAAATAACAGATGTTGGTGTATAAGATTTGGTATCCAGGTGAGTACACACAGAGAAGAGTGGACAAGTTTTCCAACATGATCAGAAAGCCTCTCTGATTTGAAGCCCCTTGAGATAGTGCTTTGTCTTTCCTTTGCTGTATTATTCCTCTTTTGTGGATAGTATCCTACCTCTCAGGTACCAGCCCAGTCCCTTTCCTTGACACAAATGGAATTTTTCTCTGATATAGTACCCACTGCATGTCACAAAGGACTGAAGTTCATCTAAAACAGGTAGCAAGAACATCTATTCAAGATTCCTGTGTTTCAGGACATCATATTTAAGACAGAGTAATAACAGCATATGGATTAAGACTTATGGGTAAAGAGAGAATAATTTGGTATGAACCTGTTTGGAGAGAAAGAATTTATTGATATTTTAGTGTAATATGAACATAAACCTCAATGATCTAATATATACCTAAATATTTCTAATTCTTCTTAAGACAGAAACTTGTACAGACTGTGAAATTCTGTTACTACAACTGGGTTGAATCACTTGGTTTTAGATTCTTTTCTCAGTTCTTATTGCATAACATCATCTCTTGAAATGGTGGCTTAAACAAAAGGCAGATTTTAAAGCAAGGAGGGCTTTTCCCCCACACCCACACTGATATCTAAAAATACTCTTAAAATTATTCAGGAGTGAAGTTTTTATGGTGAAGTTCCTCACATATATTATGCTTTGCTTTTAGAGGAGTGAGTCAGTTTTTCATACGCTGTAACACATTCAGTTTGTGAATATGCTTTTATTTTTACATTTGTGGAGCATTGCAAAAAGCTGCCTGCTTGTGATTTGATCAATATAACTTGGCTTTAACGGTATACTTTGGGGATGGAGTATGTTTGATCATAAGAGCTGAAAGGTGTACCCTATACAAAAATAAAAAAATATAGTAGTTAAGTTCCTGCTAATTAAGTAAAGAATCAGCCATGGCAGTCTGTGATGTATATGAAAAATACATTGTAATTAGGTACCACAGCCTGAATATGAATCATCAATATTCAACAGAAGTATGCCTCTTTGTTTGTTCCAAATATCAAACAGATTTTCATTGAAATGGAAAATAAAGTAATAATAATTTAAAAAAAGGAAAGAAATCGATAGAGTAGTCCAATATTTCATTATTAAAAAAATATTTTTATTTATTATACATTATTCCAACCTTCTCTCAAGGCATACTAAAATACTGCTCCAAATAAATTTTAGGAAAAAATCTTTAGTACTGAAAGATCTTTCCTGCAAATCTGCCTGTCTTTTTGTCTCTTCTGTATGGGAGATTCTATGGAAATATCTGAATGTATATGAAACTAATTCAACTACAACCCACATCCCTCCTGAAACTGTAACCACTATCATGATACTACAGAAAACATGAACAAGAATACACACCAAGTATTCAGGGACTGGAGTTCTTGATAACGATCAGGAGCATTTTGTGGGTACAATATACTTATATATTCTGTCGATATGCCCCATATTTACTTTTATACTCTTGTCCCTGTTACATAGATGTAAAGTTGTGCTGAGGGGTAATATTGGAAATTCTGTGAACACCCATTTGTTCACATGTTCAGTTAAAGCAATTCCAATCTTAAAACTTTGTTTTCCCATCTTACCGGTTGTGAAGTACAGGCTGGTGCTAGTAGTGTATGTACGGTGTGCACTTTTGTATGTGTAAATTAGCAGGTGGGGATCATCCTACAGAGGTAAGCAGAGAATGCAGGAGACCCAACATCCACACCAGCACCTTCTTAGAGATACAATTCCACCCTGCTGAATGAACACACATGAGCAGATTGTGCACACCCAGTGCACCCCAGTTTATTTTCACCCCAAATGAACACAGTCTCAGGGGAGTCTCTTCAAAAGCACACACCTGACCCCAGCTAAAATACTAGCTGAGATGCATCTGTTGACCCTGGGATGTTCAGAACTGAGGTAAAGGGAATTAGTTGCCCTAAGGGACTAATTTTCCAGGCAGCCAGAAAACAGTCTTTCTCAACAGTGGTAGACTGCTGCATCATTTGTTTGCTTGAGCTGGAACAGAAGATTTGCATTTTGAATTCTACAGCAGAGTCCAATGTTTTGGTTAAAATGCTTTTAAGTCTTAATATACCACTGAAGAGTAAGACCCGGTGAAGTTTCATTAGACAAAATCTCTTCAGCTTTAGATTCCAGCCCTATCCTTCCATTTTTAATAGGAAAGCTAAATATCCTACCCTGCAGCAGAGTCTTGAAGCTCTGGAGATAATGCTGCCCAAAGCTAGAATGTTTTCTGCTCATGGTTCCAGTTGGCATCATGCTGGGAGAAGCCTTGCCTTTCTCTTAGTATATGACTTTGTATAGGGCCAAGTGGGTTATATGCTCTGCCTGCTGGTTTCACTGGGAGTTAGAACCCCAGTTCTCTCATGTCCCTCAAGTTGAAGAGCTCATTTTCATTTTATTGCTGTAGTGCTTTAGCCTACTGCTGACTCAAGCCTTTCCTCCTGCAGTAAGAAATGTCGTGTGGACACAGTCAATCTTGTTCAGACTTCATTATAATTTATTATTAGCTGTATTAAGTCTCTCATACGTAAGTCTTGAGCAGCTTACCTATCAGTATGTGACAGAGTGAGCAGCTGGAAAAGTACATCAGTAATTCCTTTATCTCACCTGATTAATATAAAATATTAAAATTATTGCAATTCACTCATGGCACCCACATTTTTGCATTAGCAACATACCTTTCACATCTCTTTCTTTGGTGAAATATTCTTGCTACCTACTTCAATCAGAGAAATGAGTAGCTAATCACTTATCTCTTCATTGTAGTAGAAATGAGTAAAATAATCAGAGCTTGGAAACTGCTATTACACATGCATGCAAGTGATGCATAACATTATAATTATACTGATAGAAATACAACATTCCCAGCCAAAAATAAAAAAAAAACATTTGGAGTTACACTGAATAAACTAAAATACAGCTATTATGTCACAACCGTGTCAAAAACCTACCTTTTATTGTATGAGTGTTTTATTTTTTAAGCCCTAAATCTTATGTAAGAGGCACAGTTTTGAATACATTCCTGATTTTAAAAAGAATTTTAGATTTTGATTCCTTTTAATACTCTGGATTTTTGTGCATGTATTTTTATTTTAAAACAGATTATTGCTCAAAGGGAATCCCAGCTTCACAGCACTGCAGTCTGAAATCTTTTCTACATGGAATACCTAATTGGGTCAGTATTAAACTCTGAGTTCAGCAATCATAGAAGTTCGTAGAAGGTCAATCTGAAAAACAGTACAATTTAAACTGTAGTAGAACTTAATTGTGTGTCTTTTATCTTGAGCATTATTTTGAGGCTGGTAGGTCTTCAGAACAGGTTCTTCATTTTGTCTATATACAATACCTGCATGTACAATGTAAAAGACGGTCTGCAGAACCTTCCTGTTTCTAAGCAACATTATCTCTCAGCAAGTTAAAGTTGGAACAGATGATCCTTGAGGTCCCTTCCAACCTGATAGTCAATGATTCTATGTATTATGAGCAAAAACTTCAGTGTCTTTCAGGTGCCCTACCTCTTAGGTGAGGTATTTCACTTCTTTCACCTCTACAGGGACAGATCCTCTCCTGCACTTGTTCAGTGGGTTGAAGGCTTAAGGTTTATGTACATCTGATCTGCTGTTAGGAAGCATCTCCTGGAGAAACTTCTTGCCTCCTGGCAGTGTGATCAGGCCTCATTCCACAGTACAAGATAGCTCTTTTTTTCAGAACCTGGTGTATTTTGTATCTCTCCCCGAACTACACAGCTAAAAGATAAAACAGCGGTACCAATCACACAGGGAACATTTGCTATGTTTCAAGCTATTTAAATTTTTTGCTTCATAAACTTCTGAAAATAATAAAATCTTGTTTTGATGGAGCAGCCTCTAAATCACACTTTCCATCAAAGTCTTATTTGTGTTTTAGCCTTTTCTTGCAAGTCTTGGTTAGTTGCAAAATTGTTTCTTGTTGGTGGGTAAGAGGGAAGGAGCAAAGAGTCTTGCTGTAGATTTTCTTTCCCTGAGTTATGTAATGTTTTCCTCCTTCTCCTCAGATTTAGTGATGACTTAACCCTGAATGCAACAGCTGTAAATGGTGGCTTTAATGCACACCCCAAAGGTCTGGAAAAAATAAGCCAATAATGTGTCTGAAACCAGGGAGACAGGCATTTCTTACATGGTTACACAGAGATTCTTCACATGAAGGTAGTTTTTCAGGTCATTCCTTAATTTCCCGTTTGGTTTTCAGCAGATATGAAGTAAAATAAGAGGACTCTACCTACATCCTCCATCAAGGCTGTCTGCCAGCTGTCTTAGAAGGTAGGCTATATGTTAATAATTGCATTATTGATACATCCCAAATCATTTGTTTGGTAGAAATACTGAATATGCTACAGAGGTTCAGCTGAAGAGATCTAAATACACTTAGAGGCTGTCCATAACAAAGGTAAAAATGGTAAGCAGAGTATCGTAAACTAGCCACTTGCATCACATATAATTAACTTTTCTGTACTGTTCTATGTGTGGGTGTGAATAATAAGACTGCAAATATTTGTATTTGTTTCCTTCTATATGGTTTTCAAAAGGTAGCCTAGGAAGCACACATCCACATTTGTTTCAGATAGTTTTGCAGAGGAACCTCCTCTGTACTCTGAATAAAAATATGCCTGTGGAAAGCAAGGAGAGAGCAATCAAGTGATTGTTAGGGACATGACCATCCAGTTCCATCATAGGAGCACAGGGTATGGGCATCTCACTAAAGTCCCTTTGAAAGACTGAACTGTGGAATTACATCAGAAAAAGCTTTACTTGCTGCTATAAATCACTTCCTGCCATGAAGGTGAGAAGACCCAATGGTATATCTCAATCAGCATTAATTGTGTGGCAGCTGGATCAGAGTCCCAGTCATAAGCCAGGTATGCTAGATTTTGGACAGGCATAAACGAAGAAGCTGATGGCCTCTTCCACAGTTCATGACTTGGCAATAGATCTCTTTCCTGCTTTGCTTTTCTATTCTCAGGGAAACACTACATCATGTATTGTGGAAACATCAAGGATACTGACTTACCTGTGCTGTTTAGTAAATGGCATAGTGCTTCTTGGTAGAATATAGATGTCAACATGAATACCGAAAATGTCCAAGTGTCCAAGTGTCATGAGTCCTTGCATGCAGGGGAGAGATGACATGCTATTAATGATCTTTTCTTTCACAAGCAAATTCCAGTCATGCTGTATAAAGCCCAGACAGAAATAAAAATAACCTTTCATTAAAAGCAGCCTTGTCTGCTGTACCTATGGCATATTTGACTTATTTAAATAACGTTGTGAATTCTTGGGGAAAAAAGAACCAGGACATGCAGCTGTTATTTCTGCTGTAGTGTGGCAAGGGCTTTGCTGCTGTGAATAATAACAGGCGTGTTGATGGGTAGACCAAAATTAAAAGTGAAAGCCGTTATTCATTCATTGCAAAAATCCATCTTAATGTGAAGATGAGGGAGTTTGGGGATTTTTTATTTTTATTTTTGCTTTTAGGCCCGCTGTATTCTATTCAGGCCTTTTTAAAATTGGAAAAATGTTGACAATGATATCACAGACCAGCAAAGTTTTAAATTATTTCATTGAGACCCTTTTTGAATTCTTGTCTTCTACTAGGCAATTACAAACCCAGTGGGGGGTTTTCCTTGGTACAAAGTGCCATGTCTGATGCCTAAAAGAAGGTGGTGTCTTTTTTCTTCACTTTTTTGCATATATTGGTCAACATTCATCAAAGTGTTCCTTTGTGTAACATCTGAAATCCTTATGTATTTGGAATTAGGAAATATCCTTGGTATATGAGATACCGGAATGCTAACCAGTGACGTGTATCAACGGATACAGGGACTTAAGGGGGTATATGCAGCATATTTGAATGGGCAGGGCTCGGTGATGAGTGTGGGTCAGTGGAACAAAGTGGTGTCCTGAGCTGTTTTCTTTGCTTTGGATGGTTTCATGGCTCCAGGGACTACTCTGGTACTGATGCTTAGTGCACTCCTTCTGTTCCACATATGGTTCACTGAAGTACTTCTTCTTTGGAATTCCCCTATGCCCACAGCCACAGGCATGAGCCATGCTTAAAAAATGTTTCTCAGTTTGCTGCCATCAAGAGGTTTATAAGCCCCTCTGCTGCTGTGTAATCCCCACTTCCAAAGATGAACCTGTGTACTGAGCAACTTTGCTGGTGGTTCAATGAGTAACATAGCTGAGATGAAGATGTATTTATTAAACTCATATTTTTCCCTTCCTGCCTTTTAAGTGAAGATGGCATTCCAATGACCAATCAAGAGAAAGTTGGCTGGAAAGCTAGCTAATGATTTGGGTTGCTTGGGTTTCTGTCCTGACCCAAGGGGCTTCCTAAGTGGTAAAGGACTCAAGGCATGGTTATGTGAACAACCTCTAGAGTCCTGTAGCCACAGAAACAAGCACTATGCCTGAGGTAGCTGTCTACTTAAAAATTTTGATTATTTAAATCAAACACCCTGGTGCGTGAGCAAGTGTAGAAAAATGTTTCCCCCTTTACCTACCAAAATGTAATAGTATGACTGACAGCAGGTGTAAAAAGCAGCAACTGATTTACTTCTACTATAAGGTGTGAGTAAGGAGATGTGTTGAGTTTGTGAAGCGGGGTTTTGGTAGCGGGGGAGAAGGCTGTTGGTGTGGCTCCTGTAAGAAGCCTCGAGGAGCTCTGCCACCCCGCACTCCAAGTTGAACCTGCCTCTGGTCAAGTCTGAGCCAATCAGCGACAGTGGCAGTGCCTCTGCAATAACATATTTAAGAGAGGAAAAACCTGTTGAGTGAATTATTTTGATTTGGGGGTTCTTTTGTTTGGGAGAGGAGTGGGACAGGAGAGAGACAACCACACAGACACCCAAGTTAGTGAGGAAGGCGTGGGGGAAGTGTGCTGGAACAGAGACTCTCTTGCAGCCTGTGGTGAGACAGCAAGCTCGCTCTCTGCACCCATGGAGGTTAACGGTGGAGCAGAATCCCACCTGCAGCCCATGGAGGACCCCATGCCAGAGCAGGTGACCGCTCATGGAGAAGACCATGACTCTGCGGGAAGCCATTTCTGGGAGGACTGAAGCCTGCAGAACAGACCCACGTTGGCTGGAGAAGTTCATGGAGGACTGTCTCCCGTAGGAGGGACACTGCTTTGCAGCAGCGGAGGACTGTGAGGGGTTTCCCCTGAGGATGAAGGAATATCAGAAATGACATGGAACAGACTGGGGCTGACTGCAATCTCCGTTCCCTGCCCCCTGTGCCACTGTGGAGGAGGAGGTAGCAGAGCTGGACCTGGAAAGGAGGGAGAGGAGGGGAGGAAGGTGTATTTATGTTCCAGTTGTATTTCTCGCTCTTACTCTGATTTGGTAGATGAATTGGTGGTGATTTTGTTGTTTAAATTAAACTGATTTTGTTTCCCCAAGTCGAGTCTGTCTTTCACCCGTTACCACAATTTGTGGGTGAGCCCTCCCTGTCCTTCGTCTTGACCCTTGAGCCTTTCGTCGTGTTTTCTCCTTCCCATCCCACTAGAGAGGTCTAGGAGTGAGCGAGCAGCTGTGTTGTGCTTTGAGCCTTGTGGGTGGCTTTAAACCCAGAACGAAAGAATTTGCTTCCATCTTGAATTATGGAGAAAATAATTAAAGGAAACCAACTTGCAGAATTGGCTGAGTTTCCTGTCTGAAGATATTATTCCAAGCACAAATAATGGACAGTGGATCCTGGAATATCCTTGAAATTAGGCTCTATAAAAAGATCTTTATCTTTCTTTCCTTTTTTTTTTTTGGTTTTTTTTTTTTTCCTTTGGAAAAAAGAAATTCCATTCTCTCTTCTGTATGGAAATGCAGACGTGTATGTTCAGTGGTCCTGACAGCTTTGCTTTCATTGGTGTCGTTTACTGAGGAGGGAAATATCAACCATTAAAAAGCTTTCATCTTCCATTATTACGGATCCTTGAAGCCAGAAGTCTTCACAGCAGCATGCTGAGAATGTGAGAAGGGATCTGTCCTTTAGTCCTACCCCTGGATGAATAGCTGTGGTGTTCAGGAAAATGCAATCTGAAATCTGGCTAAGGAACTGAAAAGGCAAACAGGTGGGAACTTTATTTTTAAAGGAGGAGTAGTACTTGGAAAATTTAAGGACCTGCAACAAGAAAAAAGAAATATGGCTAATATTACAAGGTAATAAGGCTTTGCATCAGCATTCAATTAAAAAAAAAAAGCTGAAATTCAATAAATGTTATCCTAATGTGTCAAGAAGAACAAATACTCTGGGCTTTGTTGTAGCTGGGTTCAGGAACAGTATTTAAACTTTGAACTAGAGGGTCAATTATCAATGCCAAGCACCTGTAAATAAGATAATATTTTTCTCTTAAGAAAAATTACACAGTACCTTATGGCTGTGAGATACTTATTGTCTTCCCACCTGACCATTTTAGGTAGAATCAGGACAGTATTTCTAATGGGCAGATACATTTCTAGGCATTCTTGGAGCTTTATCATCACGTTTTTATTCCTTACAGAAGAAGGTAAGTGAAACATACAGGTTCCCCATACTAGGCAGTGATTCTGAAGGAGAGAAGTGAGGAATCAGTGCAGGAAGCCTCAGGTGACTGTGGACAGGAAAAGCATTTAACATTTTCTGTAAATTCAGGTTAAAAAGTTGGAGTATAATGATGTGAACAGATTGGGACAGAATGACGTGCATGCTGGGTTGAAAGTCAGAGATAGATGAGGGTGCTGCCAAGTTATGTTAATCAGGTAGAACATAAATTATTGAATGTATTTTATCCTTCCTTTTCTTCATCCCAGCCCAATGTTTTTTAGTGCCTGAGAGTTGGTCTATGCAAAATCACAGAAGGAAGAAGTAGATTTAAAGCTCTCCAGTAATAAAAAGTTTCTGTGCCGCGATGAGAAGTGCAGGTTGATGCGATGCTTTGGGGGATTCAGACCTAGTGCAACACCTTCGTGCTGGGGTCTTGTGAAACATGAGGCCAGTTGAAGCTGGGTGTGTTGGGGGAAGTCTGTAAGCAAGACCACGGCATTGGGTATGTGTTATGGAATGCAACAGCAAGTAAAAAGAGTATCTCTTCATACTTTTTGCATGTGTGAATGTCTCTTACTGTCCTACATGTTTCCCCTTCCTGCGCAAGTCCAGGACTCGTTAGCTGCCCAGACTGATAGGGTATTTCTTTCATTGAGTCACAGTTGTGCTAACAGCAGATCCGAGATCTGAGGACAAACCTTGGCTACTGCTTGGTAATACTAACTGAAGAAAAGTTTGGATTTTTTTTCTGGGTCAAATTAACTTCCAACAAGTTGATATGAACCCATTTGTACTTACCTTATAGATAAGCATTTCAGCACTTGTATTTTTGAAATGTTGACAGTGAATTTTTGCTGGTGAATAATCCGTGAATGTACTTTGACATTCCATAAAAGTGCCATAACTCTTATTCAGTAAGAGGCTTGTAGTTAAACCTGATGGTTGCTCAAATGCTAAAGGCCACAATTATTTCTTTCATAATTCAGGACTGATTGACTAGATAAATCATGTGGTACAGTTTCAACTCCAGGATTAGATCTCTTCCAGATCCACAAAGTGTTTTATCAATTAGTGCATCAACACTTCTGCCGTAAGTAGTCGTAAAAAAGTGATGGCAGGGATATGCAAAATATTTTTTTCTTCTCATAGCCATTCCTGGAATAAAATATTGTTTGCAAATTAAACTGTAGAGTTGTTGGGGACATTTAATTTACAGGCAAGCAGTTCCAGTAACTTTAAAAAGGGTGAAAGGGATAAAAACCTGAGTTATTGTTTCATTTTAAAGTGACTACATAGAAACCTGTGTTTCTATAGCTAAAGGTGGTTATTTTTGTGGTGTGTGAACATTAGCTGACAAATGGAGTGCATGCATGTGAATGCCTACACAGCCACCAATTGTGACACCATTGCAGAGGCAAAACAATCCAGTGACAGCTAGGTATCTGGATCAAAGATGAGCCTTTGATACCAGTGACAGAAGGATGTCAATGGATTCTAAGTATTCCCACAAAACTTGTCAGACATGCCACATTAAAATTAAAATTTAGTGAATAAGGATAAAATTTTAATGTACCTTCAATGCCCTGACCTAGATAAAGTTGTTAATTTTTGATTTATAACTTGGTGCAGAATTTTAATCTGCATTAAAAAGATAAATTTTTCTATTTCTGTGATAATAAGGGTTTTTTTCAAATACTGAGAATCTTAGACCAAACTCTTGTAATGTGACATAGTAGCACCAAACTTATTCTACCTCAGCACCGAGTTCCAGATTTGACATATCCTCTGGGCTTTGCCTGTGCAAAACTTGGTTGTTCGCTCGCTCTCTTTCTGGACAAAACTGATTATGAATATATGTGGTTTCAGATATCTAACAACCACTGTGGTTTTTGGTCTTAAATGGGATTCTTGCAGGCTTATATGAAGTCTCCATTTTTCCTCAAGCTCGTGCTTCTCTTCTGTTATTCCTACTCTCTCCTACAGCATTACCTTAACAGGAGGTCCAGTTACATGCAGACGTCCCCTAAACCTAGTTAACAATCTTCCGCTTACACAGCGAACATTACACGTTTTGCAAAATCTTGCATCCTTTTGTTTAATTAAGTGGATTATTTTTAAGCAATATCTTACCCTAGATTGAGAATGAGGTTGATCTCATTTACACTGCAAAGTAGAGCCTCATCCAGTTTGTGGAACAATGCACAAAACCGCAGGCACCTTGTGCAAAGGTTAATATTGTTGGTTCATATCCTGTGCTGCTGGCAGGAGTGAGGTGTTGCCCAGTGCAGCTGGAGCATGCCTGGAAACATGGGACTCATAGTGAACACAGACTAGACAGGCTGCAAGAGGAAGGAGGTGACAGGAATGGGACAGTGTCCTAGTTTGAGAACAGGACTAGAACAGAACTCATTCCGTTCAGTGGTTTGACTTTCCAGCTCAGTCTCTCCTCAGTGACGGCACTTTCTAAGTTAACGGTATATTTTTACAGACAGTGTCTGCTTCGAGAAGTGATAACGCTTGATGTTCACAGTTACTGCCAGGGATTGGTGTGCAGAAACGCTCTCACTTGTACTTGCTCCTGTGCAGACAAAGGTCACTGCTAAATCCTGCATGCCACGGTGGCGGTGCAGTAAGTGAGAGGCTGCACCTCTGGGGAGGAGCAGACAGGACAGGTGACCCTGCACTGACCAACAAGGTGTTCCATTCCATAGGCATCATATTCGGTATAAAGGTGAGATGTAACAAGGTTCAAGCTCTCTTCTTCAATGACCAACTTCCAAGGAGGGCTCTGTCCATTCTGTTCCAGGCTGTGCATCCCTGAATCCAGTTCTGGAATCCAGCTCCTGCATCCAGTTCCCATCTGCCACTGAGCCTGGTCCAGGCGTTCCCCAGTGTCTGCCCCTAGCATCAGCGGTAACAGTGACGTAGTTGCCATCAGGGGTGTTGGGTTCGGTATTGGTTTTGTAAATATTTCAATTTATTGTTGTTATTTTCATTAAAGCAGTTCTAGTTTTCAACCCCTAAGTGTCTCTCCCTTATTCCCTTTCTCTTCCCCTTTGGGAGGGGAGGTTGGTTAATAGAGAGCGCCTGTCCTATCTAGCGGCCAAACCAGCTCGAACCCTTGACAGACAGCTACAGTGTTGGATTGCCCTCTAGTGACAGGCTGCCTAATTAGGTTGTTTCTCACCCCACCTTTTCAAGTTGTGCCAGACGTGGCCTCCACCGGATTTCTAGATGTGCAGGGAAGGGGTAGCGCAGCATTGCCCGGTAAGAACGTGGCTCCGCAAATGGACTCCAGCAGTCCCTAAGCTGATGTCTGGCTGTGTAGAGCCACTGAAGACATTCAGACCCATCATAAGTTTCACGTTGTTGGTTTTCAGACTAAAGAAACGTGCATTTCCTATGTGCCAACATCACAAACTCAGTCTGCCAGGAAGAAAGGGATTTGCCTCCTCTGTGCCCATCCCACCATTAATACGTATTTTTGAAAGTGTAATAGCTTCTATTTAAAACCTGTCCAACAGCAGTTACAGCTCTGTTCTCACCTACAGAACACTAGTTCATGAAAATACCAGATTTTGGTGGTATGGCCAGTAACAACTTCTTTTTTTCTTCTTTTTACTAATTAGAAGTGAGGAAGTTGGATCTGACATCACTAGGGATTCACAAACATCTAGTAGCAAGAAGTAATTTATAGCTCCACATATGGAGGAAAACAGCAATTTAAAGTGGCCATCAAGCCAAGGTTTTTACAAAATTGGTCAGGTTATGTGTTAAAAAATTTACTTATTTTTTGCTTACTTTCATAATGTCTTTGCATTGTGGACACTTCTTGACAGCTTCCTAAGCTATATGATGTAATTTCAGACAGTTTGAGAGCTGGTCAAAGGAAAAAGATTGATTTTATGATGATTTTTTGAAGGTTATACGTGTATTTTTATTCTGTACTGGGTCAGAGTCACAGCCTTATAATTCTGTTATGTGAAAATGTTCAATCAAAGTGTCAGTTTTCAAACTGAGAAAGGAATTGTTTTGATTCCTTTTTCCTTTCCTTGTTTTCCTTCTGAAATTGCTATGGACCCTCTTTAAAATGTCATTGAAATGAATGCTTCTCTGCAAAACCTTTTAGATTTACCAAAAAATAGTCTGACCTACTTTAATCTACATGGCTATTTCTCTGTTCAAAAATCCTGCTAAAGAAGGGCTCGTTTTGTAATCACTGTTTACACTTTTTGTTTCGTGACTAGTTTTTTTTCTCTCACTCTTTCCAGATTTGTGCCTGAAGTTTCAAAAACTGATTCCTCCACACTTTGGGAATAACACAAACACACAGTGGAATCATAGTCCCTTTGCAGTCAGTGGCAAACCCATGCTTCATTGGATGACAAATTTCAGCAGTAGCCATATCCCAAAGTGCATTAAATCTTCGGTCCATTATTTGTATTTGATGGATGTTGTCCTGAGCTCATCCTGCAGAATGTTTTACCTTATTTTCTCTAATGGCATAGCAGCTCAATAAAACCTCGTTTCTTAGTAATGAACTGCTTCCCAGGGTGCCAGCCTGAAACTTCTTGGTTTCCGACAAACTACCTCTATATAAGAGTTGAAATTTTGATTTATCCATCCTTGCAGTGTCATGACTGGAAAAAAGTACTTTTTCAGATAGTCTGCTTATGACTGAGATGGAAAGGAGTGAACATGACAGAAGCCTTAAGTAACAAGCAAAGTCAGGATCTGGAACAATTCAGTTGCACAATTGTGCAAGAAAAGAGTAATACCCATGTGCCAGCTCTACCTTTCACCTCTGGCTTTGACTGTTATTTCTAGTTCCACTGATTGCAGAGAGCAGTGCTCTGAGCATGAGAGGTGATACTCAGTTGTTTCAAACTGAATTTACGGGAAACCGTTTGGTTTTATGTTTTAATTATGAAGACACGTATAATGTTAAAGCTGTTTCTATTGCTTATGTATTTCTGCTTCGTCATTTTTTTTTTCTAGATTCAAAATAATACATTTAATTGGATGAAATCTTTACTCTGGCTAGATGTGCATGCAACATATTTTTATATGTCTGTAGTACTCTAAAGATGAATAGAAAAGCACCCAAGGTCAGGAAAATTCTCCTAGGTAGACTATTTTCAGTAGGCTTTAGTTTTTCCTTAGAAGACTATTGGAACACTGAGATCATTTTGCATATGTTCACATTTAGCTCCATCTGAAAGTACCGGTTTTTGAAGGACTGGCATTCTCTCTCCAATAATTTCTTCACTCTGTTGCTCTTTACCTGTATGCCCTCCATTGGCAGTACTGAAAAACAGTCAACCTCTTTTGCTAATATCTAGCTGAAAATGCTCAGAGAAACTACAGCTTTTTCTTTTTTTTTTGTTTTTAATGGTTGAATTATTCTTTTAACATGCAAGGATTAAGCTTTGTAAAGGCAAAGTCAGAAAGAGGAGCAGGTTGCTATGTGTATGGTGACTGTGGATATTGTCATGGGCACACATAATACATTTTAAGGAAACTACCCCCTTTGCTACACTCAGAGAACTCTAAAAGGCCAGTATCTGAAAACCAGGGTTGCCCATCCAGCAGCACCACTGTTCGTTAAGCATACCCACCCTGCAGTGATGAGTAGTGAACATATTATGCGGAGGCCGCATGGGTTTCTTTTCACTATAACCAGCAGCAGGTAGTTTAAAGATACCTCAGATCTGTTTGCGATGCAGCCAAAACCCTAGTGACTGCAAAGTAGCTGTACCCCTAGTCACATTCTGGCCAGGAAGGCAGGAAAAATGTGAGAGGAACTGCCATCCTACTGCCTATACAATGTAGGTTAATAAACTATAGGTTAACATCTGCCCTACACAAGTTGTTAGTGCCTATACCTGCACTAACTCTTCCGTGGGGAGTAAATTGTCAAGTCCTTATTCTGTTTTCATTTGGTCCTTACTGGAGCCTTTAAAGCTTTGCTTGACTCTAAGAGTGGGGTAAGGGCTTTCTCAGCTCTCCCTGTTTCCAACCAAGCACTTCTTTCTTTCTCTAGCAGTGCAAAAACTCAGCTTATTAGGAAGGTCTCTCTTGCAGCAGTGTCTGAATGCACAAATTTGCTCACAATCACAGCTGGAGTGGCTTATAGTGGAGACAGGTCATGCTGGGATCTTTCAATTTGGCACCAATTAAATTCTTCTATGAAAGGAGAGGAGGAAATACGAGTTTGCGGTTTAAAGTCAATAGAAGCTGCTGAGCACAGAGCAACTTGTCTTTTCATATGCTGTTCTTTGTAGATACGCTATTGTTAAGAACTCAAACTCATGCCTAGCCCTAGGGCTTTGTTGCCTATCTGTGCTGTCAAATCTGTCCAACTAAGAGAAAATAATCTGAAAATAAGGCCAAAGGATACATTGAAGAAAGTGCTGTTAGGGTAAGCTGTGACAAGTCTTTATAATGACCAAACCGGAACTTCTTAATACATGATGTTTTCAAACAGTAAAAGGAGATGTACTTCACAGGCTTTTTAAACCTTGCTGCTTAAGGTAATTGAGAATATACTGGACCTCAGTAAGCCTTGGCATAATGACCCTTGAAACTTTCAAAAAGATATTAGAAATACAATTATACAGAAATACTAATGAGCTGGTGGTGAACTTGCTTGAGAATTTACCTATTCAGGACATATACTTTCTTAGATCTTTCTTAGCATGGTCTGGAGCTTAATTTTAAAACATGGTATTGGAATCAGTATGGACTCAGAACTGTTAATGTGTTAAAATTTTTACTCAGTTAATAGATGCTGAAGCCTGGTTTATCATTTCTCTTGCTTTTGCCCACAAACACGGCTAAAATTTACCTGCTTTGACTGTGGGTTTGTTTTGAATTCTCAGGTTCATTATAAACCTTAAGAAAAGCTGAAAGTTTAGTTGAAGCTCAAGGTAAGAACCCCACCAAGTCAGATCTAAAATAAAAGCTTAAGGGTTTTTGCATGATTGACCATTTGCAGTATTGTGTCTGTTACCACATTAATTTTCTGCAGTGACATGGAAAACAGTGATTTTTAACGTATCTTTACTACCAAATTAGTGTCTAGTTTCAGATCAAGAGAAGGAATCTGATTATTTATCTGAATGTTACACAGAAATTGACCTTGTTTGCTTTTTACTGTTAGCAAATGTTGCTTCAAGAGAAAGTACAGACGGTGCCATACATAGTCGAGTGGCATTTTGACTGGATTAGATTTTGGTTAGTTTGGGCTTTTTCTGCCACGGAGTGTGAATGTGAAGTATGAGTTCACTTGTGTGATATTTACACCACCTGAAGTTAGAATTAGTAGATATTTGCTCTAGAAGTAGTCCCCAATGGAGAATTGACAGAACAATGTATGACTTATTTGATCAATCACAGCTAGCCAGTACAACTAAAACAATAAATATTGAGCACTTCATAGAATAGATTGTGATGCATCTGGAGATAATCTCCTTCCTAGATAATTGTTTGGATAATTGCGTTGTATAATTGTTTTGATAATTATCTGAGTAACGAACATATTTAGAGGAACCATGGTTTTCTCTTATTGTATAATGAACATAGAAGTTACCAATTAATATGATGATCTATTGGTTTTGGTCAGTGAGTCATTTATTTTAAATTGCAGCGGAGGAAAATAGTGCTAATTCTCTTTTTGAATTAAACTGCTGTAGCAAATTTGGTGCACAAGCACTCACATTCAAACCCCTGCTGCCCCGCTTTCCGTTTTCTTT
Source organism: Bucorvus abyssinicus (assembly GCA_009769605.1). Classification (NCBI taxonomy): domain Eukaryota; kingdom Metazoa; phylum Chordata; class Aves; order Bucerotiformes; family Bucorvidae; genus Bucorvus; species Bucorvus abyssinicus. The sequence continues at coordinate 31,456,221 of CM020030.1, read as the reverse complement.
ACCTTTAATTTTCCGTAGAGGAGTTTAAGGCAAATGGGCAGTTATCCTTTATGGTTAAACAGCGGTGCAATCTCTGCAGTAATGGCAGCTTTATAGAGGCATGTGCTCAGCAGAGGTCCAGACTTTGTGCTTCGTCTCTCCTTTGTGTGAGGATTTTGATTTTGCTGTAATTGTTTTGGAATTAGATGTGCTGTGGAATGAGTCATCTCCACAGACCATAGACTGAGAGCATCTTTGCAGTTTCTTTTCTCAAATAATAGCCTCGCTCTTTGCCTTTTTTAGCTCGTACTGATCAGTGCTGTGGGGTGACAAGAAGTAAAGTAGCTGTGTGGTGCTGCTGCCAGTTACCCTGGAGGAGCAGAGGAGGAGTGAAAGCTAGAAGTCTCTTTTCTTAGACATATACCCAAGGTCCCCCCAAAGCTCTGCTCAGTCTAGTTTACTGGATTAAAATTAAGCCAACAGAAGTTCAGCTGAATAAAAATAAACACAGCAAAAAGCCATGGGGTTGACTTTGAAGAAGCCTTCAAAGATTAGTCTAAAACCTCTCTCTGCCATGTATAAAAATGAATGTACAGGAAGCATGAAGGAACGTAGCTGGGCAACTGTCTTGCTCTTGCACAGTATAAAATACATGGTGTCTATCTAATTCTTCAATTTACTATCCGTGGGGAGACTTCTCTGTAGTGGCTCAGCTGAAGTGAGTTCATTTTCTGGCATTACAAAGCCTGCTGATACATGGTTTGTGTGGTCCATGCTAGTCAACAACACTTAATTAATTTGAAATTAAAAAGCACTGTTCATCAGACACCAAGAGTACAATCTTGTTCACAGGAATCTTTTCTTTGGCTTTTCAAGCTATGTGCTTATACAGAGGCAGGTGGACAGTGAGGACATGAGTGCAAGAGAGGGAATTGCTCTCCTGTCACTGCTGACTCAGATGCAGGTATAAGGCCAGCCAGACTGGAGTCATCTCGGATCCCTCTTGTCTTCGTAGTCTGTCCTCGCCTCTGTGCAGCACTGCATGGAAAACCCTGCCTGACTCTCAGAAGCTGCCTGGGGATGACATTACTTCGCTGTGTGTTGCCCTCCATTCACAGAAGGTCCTGGTCAGAAGCTCCTCCAACAGCTGGTGGCTTACGGAAATCTCTGTCTTGGAGTGCAAGGAGCAGGATACATCCTGCCTTGACTCAAGAGGATGGAAGATGGGAGCACAACTGCTGCCTTCTCCCTTGCTCTGTGTCCAGTATGGGACCCAGCTGGCACAAAAGTGACTGATGTAGAAAGAAGGTAGCACCCTCTGGCTGCTATGTCCTGCATGAAACATGCAGTGCCACTGTTTCATGAGCCCAGTGCTGGGTTTTGTCATCTAACAGTGCCACTGCAGCCACCCATTGCCATGTGGCACAGTGGTACAAATACCACCTTGCACTGCAGAGTCACAACATGAGTTAGCTGGGTAATAAGCGTGCCTAGAGATCTGGCATGTTTGGATGGTAAATGTTTCCTGGCTTAGTTCAAACAATAAGAAAAGACAATCTTAGGGAACTGTCTATGCTGAAACATTAAATACAGCCATTTTTCTGGTAATAAGAATAACTAAATTACTATTGCCACGTATTTACTTACTGTTCTTTATGCTCTCTGAACAGCTAAGTTTTTCCAGAAGGAAAGGTTTTAACAGAGAAGGTGCTCTAAGCACTGTGAGAAATAATTATATTCTTCTGTGTTACTGCTAAGCTAAGCAGGTATTAATTGTGTGTGGTTCTTTTAAATTTGCAGTGTATTGAGAGTGTAGGTTCCTTCTTTTTGTAGGTATGTATTTGTATGTTAGTTGCTAAACAAGCTAAAATCAACCTGTGGATTCCTGGAAATTTAATACCTTTACAGTTTAATTCAGTTAATATGCACTCAGAGTGCCTCGTGCTTTCATCCCTTCTGGTATCATCCATTTCTAATAGCAGGGCAGTTGACTGAGCTATTGGTGAATGGTGGGCACAGTGGGACATCTGAGGATTTGTTTAGAAAAATCGCTACTCTAGTTGCTGGCTCAGTTCTTAACGGCGTTGTTATGTATCTCAGAAACAGAATACAATTTTGGACCAGTGGAGGCTTGTTAATGCTTGAGCCTCGGAAAAGAGTTGAGGAAGCACAACTACCAGTATGGAAATCAAGAGAGCAAAGTACCAAAAAGCTTTCTAGTGGATGTTTTAGAGGAAAATGCGAGTATCCAGAGATGTGAAGGAGGAATGATGAGAGAAAGGAGATATACCCATGTAATGCCTTTTTAAAAATATCTAGCATTCACATAATGTAACTGTGGAACTATAGTGGAGGTACTCTACTCTCTGTCACACTGCTTTGGATATTGCTCCAAGGTACTGGGGAAAACATGGAAAATTATTGGATGAAAGGACTAGGAACCAGTGTTCTGGCCTTTCTCCTGAAAGCGGAGGGCTCCATGTGAGCAACCACACCTCCACACTGAGGTATCTCACTTCTGAGAGGGATTCAGAGCCCAGCTGAGTGGGAAGCCAGGTGAGCTTTCCCAGAGCTTCTTCCAAGGAGACCTTGGAGAAAATTTGCTGTTATGTGAGACAGAGGCTAAGCTAACTTGTTTGAATTCCAGCTCAGTGTTGTGCATACCGAGCAGTATGCTGTATGGCTGTGTGTCCTCTCTGTAGCTGTTTCAGAGGGACCCAGTGCCTCTGGAAATGCTACAGTGACCACTAAAAGCTGGTGGTTACTGAAAGGACTGAGAGGCTTTCACAAAAGTGGCTTTCTTCAAGTTCCGGAGAACTGGCACCTAATTCCCAAAGATGACAGCTCCCTTCTTCTTCCCCTAAGGAAGACAAATCATGTGCTTGACCCTTCCCCTCCTTTCAAAAAAAGTACACAGAAAAATAATTGGATTGACAGTGTGGTATTCCTTCCTTCCCGTGCTGATAGGTTAATAGAAAACCCTCAGAAGCATTCTGATAACATTCAGTAAAGCTAATTTAATAGTCATTGAATTCTTGAAAGTTCTCATTAGGATGCTAAAAGCAAGCATCTGTGTAATATGAGTATGGTCAGCTTCACAGTGGAGCATGGGGAGCTGATGTTGAAGCTGCCTGTTCTTCACACAAACAAGTCTGTATTTATCTAGCTTCTTAGCGACTTAATGCAAATACATTTGGAAGCATTGCACAGGGAGAAAGAAGAGGGAGAGAGAAAAAAATGTTTGCATTGTTTTCTTTCCCAGAAATCTAATGGTGTATGTGCAGCTGTATATTTTTTCAGTCATATACTAGATCTGATCAAAAGGTATTTTACTCCATCTAGCTTAGATTCAGCTGCTTTATGTTGTGCTGCTGGTGCCGTTCCAGTTCATCATATGCTTAGATGACTCACAGTGCATGCATTGTGGTATTTAATATAATAAGTTTTCCTCTTTTTAAATTAGTCTGCAGTGTATGATGTGAAGTACAATTCACAATTAGCATTTCAACACTATTAAATCCAGCTTGAAGTGTTTTGATGGAAACAGCAATCTCTTTTATTCTTCAGATTTCCCTAAATAAAGCAAGTGTATCAATAGCTAATAGTGTATATTATACGGTATTAACTGGAGTCTTTCAAACACAATAATATTTAAGAATTGCTCTTTCATAAGCCAATAGCAGTCAAAGAACTCATCTCGCCTCTTCCAACAGTGTGGGATTATAGAGGGTTTGATTTGCTTTTGGTTTATCCTATCACTTCTGTCAAGTGCCAAGAAGTGGGGCCATGTCTGTGTCCGGAGATGCTCGGTCATAACCTACAACAATCAGGTGACAGAAAACTAAGTGGGCTGACTGATGTGGTGCTGGATGGTTTTTGTAAGTGAGACAGCCGAAGTTGTTGGCATGTCCATGTTGATTGTGAAGTCCTCCCATGTTTGACATTTAAAGTGATGATCTCTGACAAGGCCTCAGGGACAGAAGAAACTCCAGCTGCAAAAGCTGAAGAGAAAGCTAAAGCACATGTACACATTTAAAATGCATGCAAACTGTGTTGAAAAAAGGAGGCATGGCTCTGAAAAATGCTTCAAATAGATGGAGTGGAGGAGCTGCATGGGATAGAAAAACAAAAGAAAAATGAAGCAAAGGGTCAGGTGAAACAGTGAGGGAGAGAGCAATGATCTGATTGACCGTCCCTCAAAAGCAACATGAAAGTCGAGTGGAGGGGACACTGGGGGGTTATCAAATGAAAGACGGAGGTTAGCAGAACGTTGCTCTCCCTCATGAGCACCACCATGTGGCAGTGATGTTAACGCAGCAATGTCTCTGAGCAGTGGCGCTCGCAGGGCTGTCTGGTGATCACACAATCCACACAGAAAGTTCCTCTCCCATCGAAGATTGTCCATACACAGCAGGTGTGATGCCTTGTAAGAAATTTTGGACTAACCAAGCCTATATGTATCTTCTGGTAGAATTTGAAAAGAATTAAATCCTAGTATATCTTTTTGTCATCTGCTGAGCAAAAATACGGGACATAACAGGCAGATTGCAGGCTATTCAGTTGAGCTGTGTTTGCCACCTGGACTTGGGACTCTCTGCTCCAAGGCAAGATCCTTCTATCTATGATGTTTTTGATGGGTTCAACCAGTTCAATCAAACAGTGCTTAAAACTGTGCTGATGGAGTTTTCATCACCCTCCAGAAAAATTTATTCTACTGGCTTAGCCAAAAACTTCTCAAAGCTCTTTGCTGCAACCTAAACTCAGTATTTCACCTGATTCATAGAGAATCATTTTGTCTTGCGAACTTTCTTCTCCAAATAAAACAATTCCGAACCTTTCAATTTTTCTTCACAGAGCAAATCTCTGTCACCTTACTCAGCATTGTCCTCTGGGTTCTCCTTTGCTAATCTTCATCTTTCTTGAAAGGTGATACCCAACACCTGACACATCAGACCTGGTGAGGCTTTATGGCTGGTCAAAAAATTGGCAAAGAGGATTATTTCACACCTCTTATAGGCTATATTTCTGTTTGTATATCCCAGTATAAGGAGCACTTAATAGACTATTGCTGGGTCATTTTCTGTTTACATCCCCTCGATCTTTTCCAGCATGGCTGCTGCCATGGTTGGCTCTTTCCTGTGTTCTATTTGTGTGCACTAATCTAGTGCTAGAATTTATGTTTATTGAATTGCATTTTTCCAGACCATTTCTCCAGTTTGTCAACAACATCTTGCATTTTAATGTTTCCCAGTGTTTGCAGTCCTGCACATCTCATTTTCATCTAACAAATCATGACCTCTGTTACAATGCTTGGGTGTTCAGGAAAATGTTGAATGTTCAAGGCCCAAGTCATACTGCCCAGTGAGGAACCCTACTTGAAATCTAATTCGCTTGCTCTGAGACCTCTGCCAGTGAACCAGTGTACCAGAGCAAACCAAAGGCGTGAGAGAGACAAGATTCACTTTTGATCCTAACTAAAGCAATAATGTAATTGCATGTGAATAAAAATGTAAGAAAGGGAAGGAGATAAGAAGAAAGTGGAAATGATCGCCTAAGTGGTAGGATGTAGTTTTGTTTTCCATTAGTTTTAGCAGCAAAAAGAGCTTGTGACTCCATCTTCTGTCTTTTCTTCATTTGCTTTTAATTTTGTCCTTATAATTCCTTTTAACTATAATGTTCCATGTTTCCTATTAAGCAGTTCAGTCAGAAGGAATTGGCAGACTTAGACATTCCATAAAAAAAATCTGTTTCCTAGCTCTAACTTTCAACTAATAATTGACGAGCCCTGAATAGGATATTCAGATCTTCATTTCTTCAAAGCATCGTAAGGCTCTTTGAATGTTAGGAACTTGAGTTTCTGAAAAGTATTTTTGACTTCCTGCAACCAGGTAAATGCAATAAGAGAGCTCATTTCATCCATTTATGAGATCGACTTGGAGCCAATATTCAGTAAAAAAGACAACACAAGACACGAGTTACCACAATTAGTATAACAATTAAAACTCTATGATGACTCAAACATAAAATATCAAAAGCAGCTACCACAGCCTTGAAGCAAAGAAAAGATCAAATTTCTCAGAAAGCAGATAATAAATTAAAATTGATATCATTTACTGGAAGTGCTGGGTATACTAAGTGGTATATGAACAAAGAGCGAATGTTCTTTATCTGCACTCTGTAAGTCACAAATCAAAATGTGCTGCAATTCAGAACGTCTTCGAGGTATATAGGCTCCCTACTCTTCCCCTACTTGATTTTCCTTGAAATCCAGCCCCTTGAGAGGATTCTTATGGTTTGTTTAATGTATTATGGATGCTTTCCTCTCAACGGCTAAAGCCTGTGTGTAGCTCCCTTTGGACTGGGGAACCTCCAAGGATCTGGCTGAGGAAAGAATGTGCCATTTTTGTTCGATGATTGTACAGTCTGATTACAATGACAGGCATATGAAAACTCTCGGTTTATAATAATTGTTATTAGTAGTAAAGTGTATAAATTTGCTACTAGTATAAATAGGATGAAGCAGTTCTGTATGTCTCAAAACCAGAAATAAGTCAACAAATTGAAAAGCAAAAAAACAGCGAACTTGCATTATTGTTCCAGTCACCTTGTCCTCCCACCCTCATTATTCTTCCGGTAATGTCCTGTGAAGCTTTTCTTCCCTGTCCCTCTCCTACAGAGTCAGGTAGGATCTCTCTAGAGTATACTGAATCTACAAAATGTCACGTGCTTTAGCCCATACTAACGATTTGGCCTCTATCATTGCAGAGAGAGAGAGTAGCACCTCTGCAGGGCAATCTGAAGGAACATAAGATGAATGAATTGATGCCTGGAGGTGCATGTGGCTTTCCCATCCCCTTCTCCAGCTTAGGAGAGACTGAGTCTTTCCTTGCTGCATGCCTTTGATCTCCACTTCACCCTGCAAGCTGTTCACCTTTCTCTGATCAGTAGCCCTCAGCATTCATGTTAGCTGATACTGAGGTCCAAAGCTTGAGATCCAAAGCCTTTTCACTTTTAAAGGCTGCCAAATGATTGCATTATCATCATACTGAAAAACAGGGGGGCAAAAACCCAAAGAAATGATACCCCTCATACTGGCAAAATCTTGCACATCTGGCGATCTATGTGTATATATATATCTCTATTTATATATATCTCAACAGCATAGTAAACAATACATATAAAGTAAAAATAAAAAGACTAAAGTATAAAATGTATTCCTTCAGCTCTGAGGCTGCATTTTATTTGGGGCATTGATTTTCTGGAATTATCTGAGCTGATACTTACACTGTCATTTGCAAAATGGCTTTGCTATTACAGTAATTTCAATGGAGAGAGGCATTAGTCTGTCTCGTAATCTGCACACTGTGTGTGTGAGCATTACAGTGCACGTAGGTGAATAGGGGAGCTATTAAATATTCTTTCTGGTATAAATCAAATAAAAATTAAAACCCGAGGTAAGATTGCTTCTTTGCCTGAGCAACTCCAGGTCTCAGAGGCTGAGTGCTTCTGGTTATGTTGTCTTGTGCTGGAACTTGGCTTGTGAAAACTTTGCCCCCTGGCTTAACATTTCTTTACTTCCTAAAAAAGGCATCCTACTGACCAGTAGGCATCGAGCATGTTTTATATCCATCCTCCAAAGCAGCAATGTTGTCAGGGTTTGTCCCACAGCTGGTAAAGAAAAACTTGCTCATAGTGAAACCTTTGGAGCTAACCCCTTTGCCCACTCCAGCCCTGCAGAAACCCCCAGTCCCTTGTCCTTAGCTTCCCCATCTATGAACTCCTTTATCATAATACTAAACAACACATTGTCTGACAGCTCTGACTGCTCCAAGCAGCCGGTTTACAACAGTCTGAGGTACAATCATTTCCTTTGTTTCACCGGATTGCAGTTTTTAACATTGGGTAAGTGCACATAATACAGCGTATAATAAATTTTCTGATTTTGACATTTATGCATATATGACTAATTATGCATGTATGAATAAGGGCTAAGTGGCTAGTCTTTATTTTTTGAGCCATTGCTTGGTTAAGTCCCTTGCTGAAATTGTTAATTTTTTTCCTGTTTTTGCTGGTTGATGCAAAACTGAGCATAACCCCGGACAGTGAAGACTTTTAGTTCCCCAAACTTATTTCTGTATGAAGACTTGTCTGCAAGATATAAAATATCTCGACTGTTTTGTCATCCTGTTTCACCTGTTTTGTAATGGTCACGCTTAAAATCTCGGTGCATACTCTGACTTTTCCTTCCCATAATATACGTCTGCAATAGCCTCTGACTAAAAGCATCTATTTTGTTCACCTTATAGCATATTTGTGTGAATGTTCTTTCATTGCTTCACTTCTTGATAACATCTTAAGAGCATTCATTGCCTTGCTCTTCCTATATCTGCTACCCTTGACATTTAATGCGCTTCATTCTGTAATATTATCATCTGTATACTGTGTTTTCTGTGCATACAGTGTACAGAGGAAACAGTTTGCACTTAATTTCTGGTTTGTCTCTAGTATCTACACTTTTAACAATCTGTCAGCTCCAACAAATTGCTTTTTGCCTATGTGGATTTTGGGTTGATTTGGTTCTGATGAAATTCTCAACCCTTTAAAAGTTGTACTACGGACTGATAACACAGTCGCATCATTTTCTCAGTTGTGGAAGTAAGAACTGGAGAGTTTTCTGAAATAAAAGGTTTTTATTGGAAAAAGCATTTCTATTTATAAATAAAAAACTTTGTTTAAAACTTCACTTTCAATAAAATCTAATTTGAGTAAAATGAAGAAAACGTCTTTTTCACTCTTATCCATAATGAAATGTTGCAGTTTCTCATTTAAAAATACGTCTAATTTTCACAATCTGTAGTCTAACTGAACATAATATTACATCAAAATCTGTACAATATTTTTTCCTTTTTTTTTTTTTTTTTTTTGAAGTGGAGCAAGTTAGTTTATCTAATTATTTTTGTTTTACTAAATTTCCTTACAAAATAAAATCTGGCTTTTCCTTTTGTCCCTATTCATAATGAAAATACATCTGGTGTTTTCCAGTAGACATAAAGTCCGTGTTCATACCAGCACACACTGACTTGACTTAGTATTGTAGTCAAGCTATGTGGAGAAGAATCAACATAAAAAATGGTCACTGTTTTAAGATATATATGTCAGCATTTGGAAGGAGGGAGAAATCCTGCCTATAGCTGTAGTCTTCTGGGTTAGTACCCCCTGACTTTACAGTTAGCTAAGTGCCTCAAGTTCACTGAAAGGTACTTAGATTTTTTTGCTGCTCATTATGTTCAATCTACTGCTTCTTTTCTTTATATTTTCATAGTTTACATAGCTGCATGAAAGATAGTTTTTATTCAACTTTCTGTTATTTTTCTGTAGCTGATTATGGAAAGCAATTTATAAATGATCAAACAAAATTAGTGATCTGTTTGGTGAAAAAGAAATTAACAATGGAAGGAGACGTGATCAGAACCAGAGAAGGTAATATGCAGCATAAAGAACCCCACTGATTTTTGGAGATGTAGTTAAAAATAACAGTATTTGGAGGGTCTGAAAGTGGAAGAAAAAGGGGATCTATTTAGTGCAGTAAATTCCATTCTTAATAATTAAAGGCTTGGCCCATTTAAACTGTTTTTTTAAGCTTACATATTGCAATGGGGGGCAGTCAGCCATAACATTATGGGAGATGTTATGACACGTCAAGAAGAAACTGGGGCTCTTAGTCATGTATTGCTTCATGTCTTGTCTTCACAGTTTCCTATTTTTCAGTTTTACATATCCACTTGAAATTTCCATCTTCATTTTTATATAAGTCTTGCTTGTAATAAAGGATTCAAGACTTTCAGTGGAAAGTAGGAACCTAGTTATGGCCAAAATAAAGCTGTCATCAAACACACTATCTCTCCTCTGCTTTTGGAGTTTACTTGACATACTACAAAGTCAGATATCAGTCAAATTCAATGAATGCAGATGACCATGAATCTAATAAAGGAAAAATTATAAGCCTTTCATTGAAAAACTGTAAACTTAGCTTTGAGAAAGGATTCTAAGCAACCTGATCTATTTGAAGATATCCCTGCTCACTGCAGGGGGGTTGGGCTAGATGCCCTTTTTAAAGATCCCTTCCAACCCAAAACATTCTATGATTAAGAAAACTGTTCTTGAAAGAACAGTCCTGTGTGGTACACTCTGAATCAAAAGACCTGCAATAGCTTTTGTTTTCATTGCTACTTTCCAAAACTATTACTGTTTTATACAGTGGGAGCCTAGCGCTGCCCTTCAAATCACCCCACCAGAGCCTGCGCCTTCCACAATTAGTGGTACTCCTTGTACAAGTATGAATCCTTCATTTTACTTGCTTTTAGCATGAATGTTCTTTGATGCCTGGAAAATGAATGTGCAGACTGAAACAAGAATATTTATCTTCAGCTTTTGCTTTGTCTTTGTATTACAACCCTCTGGTGATGCCCTTCGTGAAACCATCCAGGGAGACATTCTTTTCCCACCTGATTTTTTCTCATTAATATTTTCAGTTATGAAAACTGCAAATTCCCAGAGTGCATGAAAAACAGAGTGGCACTGGAATAACTGGAAGCCTTTGGTAATGAAGTACCCGGAGGACTCCGGCCACACTGCAATTGCATGGCTATGCAAAGTGTTGATTGACAGAAAAATGATGCTTGCTGAAGGGTAGTCTAGCCTTCAAAGAAAATTGTGTTTACTCAGATAAACACGATTTTCAGAAGCAAGAGCAATCGAAAGCCTTTCTTTTTGAACATTTATTGTGGAGATATTCTTTATGGTTATTATTCCATTGTATATATTGTTAAACAGATGGTGTCTTTAACAAAGGACGTTTTCTGTCCTGCTCATTTCTTTTCATGCCTAGACATTTAATACAGGCCCTGCACCATAGATTTCAAAAATCTGCCATTGTTCTGGCACAAGTCATATTTCATGGGATAAAATAGCTATGACTTGACTGCGAAGGACAAGGAACGAGGCAGTCTTTTGAAAACACAGCACTGCCTTCTTTGTAACCTGCACCATTAAAACCCACTCCCAGGAAGATATTTCACGACTTTTGGCTTAGATTCCTTTAGCAGTGAAGAAATTAATCAGATTCTGTGCAAAGATTTAGCAACTGCAGTACTTGTTGACTCAGTGCTGCCATTTGCATATTTTACCATTCGGGAGCGCAGGATGGTATTTTTCTTTTGATGAAGTACTATAGATTTTCTTTCCCATTAATATTATCCTTAGCCTAGTATTCATCAGGCATCTCCTCTGTGAGGTTCTCCAAATTCTTTGGTCCTGACCTCAGGGGTCACATTGAAGTTTTAGCAACCTATAATTTCTCTTAGCCCACTAGTTCAATGCCAACACAAAATCTCACATGCGGGTTCTTAACTTTCTGCATTCCTAGCCAAATTTGGTCAAGATCAGAGGGGGGAGAAGTTACACACTTGAAAGAGACTGTTCTTAAACAGATTATATTTTTCTCTAATTTTTGAAATTCAGGAAGACAAAAAGAGCTGCAGAGATTCCTATAAATAGTGCTGGGATCTGACAAGGGAAGAGCCAGCATCCTGGGAAAGGATATAGGAAATTTTTTGCATTTATACATGCATTGGTTATTTTACTCCTCAGTAGCTTTGTGTGGTAAAATTATAAAAAGAGTGTCTAGTTAGAGACACAGCACCACAGGGAGTATTTGAATTGTAGAACGGCACATGCAAAGCAAACACAATGTAAAAACGCAAACTACAAGGTTTCTTTTTCTTTTGTTTCTTAAAAAAGCAAGAAAGTACTTTAAAATATTATTCTTCATTTCAACCTTCACTAGGGCACCAACAGAGTCAACAAATGGAAGGCCAGTGTAACCCTTTGGTTAGAGGAAGCTGTGAGTTTGTCTGCTTTCACACAGCTGTGGATTACGTAGGAAACTATAGGGCTTGAAGGCAATAATGAACAATCTTTAAAAAATTTGAAAACCCTATTTTTAAAATTCAGCAAGTAATGGTGGTGTTTGGTTACCTCCCTGCTGTTACGATGCAGGGCAGGTGGTGGCTGTGACTTGTCTGTCTTTTCCAGACTTACAATGGACCTCATACTGATAAAATAGAGCATCCTTTGCTGACAACAAAATTAATGAGTCAAAAACACTTAGGAATGTGGTTTGAGACAAACTGCAGACACTGTAAGACTGTTGAATAGATGCAATTTGTACGGTGCAGATCTGTGCCTACACATGCCTGTACATATGCTTTCATTCTTTACCAAAGTTCTGAATTCAATCTATATTATATTATATTTAATCTATATTTACATTTTACTGCTGCCTTTTTTATATATATATATATATATATATATATACACATATACATATACCTAAGAAATGCTTTCCTGAGAGCTGAGCCGAATTCTAAGGCAATTCAGCTTGTCTTATTTCCTGGAGCTGCTCTTTGAGTTGAATTTGCTATAGACATTTTTTCCTGGAAGAGAAGTATTTTCCTTGTAATTGTGCAACAATTTTCCATTATCTAGTGATCTCTTTCTTGACCTTTTGCTCTTTTTCACGTGTGTTGTTATTTATCAGCACTGCCCTGCATAAATATTTTACATTTTTCTGTTTCTGATTGTATTGTTCTTTGCTTAATATTAGCCAGAATTTTCCATCAGTAGCAGACAGCAGAAACTTACCTTTGGTGCCATTGTAAATATAATATCGAGAGGCTGAAGATCTACTGCTGATCTCTATCATAACCCCTTATAAATCCTTTCCCTCTTGAAATTCACTTCCTCTCTTTGTCCAATTTGCATCCCACTGAGTCAACTTTTCACTTTTTTCATGTTTCTGCACTTTAACCTTTGATGAAGTGATTGGCTAAATGCTTTTTGAAGATGTAAGTACTTCACTCTATTTTTGCCAAATCCTGTAGAATTGAAATGTCTGCAGAGCAAGTCAAGCTGTTTTTAACCTTTTAACGGTTTTCATTTTTATTTAGATATAGATTCTTTTCTCAAGCAAAAAAAATATTAATGACTTATGTAACTATCACTAACAAAATTAAACTTGAATTAAATGTCAGGATTAATTCTTGGGCCAAGAAAACCTCATGGAGACAAAAAAAAAAAAAAAAAGCTCAAACTTTGCATTTCCTCTGCAGAAAAAGAAGGGGAAGAACACAACCAAAAAGCAGAGGAGGGCACGGCCGCGTTTTGCTAGAAAGGCAACGTGATGCCTGGTGCCAGCTGCTGGGCCAAGGCTGCAGGTCCCTGGTGCTGAGCGCAGGGCCCCAGGCTGTTGGCCTCTGGCTTCTGCTGCAGTCTAAAAGTTTAATGGTAGCAGTGGCCACAGGGACACAGCCCTGCCCAGAGCAACACGTTGGTTGCAGAGCAAGTTAACAGGGCGTTTGCTTCCTAGCCCACGTGGAGAGACTTCCAGTAGCTGTGATTTCTAGTGACAGGTTTCCAAACAGCTGAGAGACAAAGTCAGGACTCTTTTCATGCAGAGCTGATGAATATGAGAGGAGATTTTCTGTGGTGGGCTCTCCTTGTGGCTACGGCACACTACAAACACCTTTTGGAGGGCAGTTCTGGCTCTGTCGCCTGTTCCTGCCTCATCTGGTGCTAAAATGGCACAAGGTAATAGCATAGAGCTGAGAAGAGTGTGAGGCTGATGGGTTTGAGGAGAAGGCATGCTCATCCCCAAACTGTGTGAATGATAGCTTGTTGTGGAGTAACCTGGCAAGCAGCTAAACACCACATAGCCATTCACTCACTCCCTGCCCCAGTGGGATGGGGGAGAGAATTGGAAAAAAGGTAAAACTCATGCACGGGCTGAGATAAAGACATAGCTGGATCACTTGATAGAGAGGGCTTATAATCAGACTGAGATTTGGAATGTGCATTTTCCAATAATCCACAATGCCTAAGAATGTTTTTGTTGCCTTTTTGACAGTTGGTGGAGAGGTAGCTGTTACTTTGTTGATCACATCCATTGGGATCTGATGACATACATCTTGCCATTTTATTCCTAAAATTTGAATCTCCTGTGCAGATCCCTCGACCTTACTTTGTTTTATGGCAAAACCTGCTTTCAGAAGGTTTTGGACTATTTTATTCCCTTTCTCAAAACTCTCTTCTGCTGTGTTGCTCCATACGATGACGTCATCAGTGTATTGCAGGTATGGCACCCTTATCCAGTACAGTTTGTATAAGTTTATGGCAAGCGGTGGGGATGTGTTTCCACCCTTGGGGCAGTCAGTTCCAGGTGTACTGGACACCCCACCTTCCAGAGACCAAGCAAGGTAGACAGCTGTTCCATTTTCTCCATATCCAAGGCAGCTATATCAAAAGCCCACAGGTACCCTTTTGGGTCCTTGAAATGTCTTCTCCTGAGGTAGTCTATGCCAAGGATGCACAGAGCCTCTGGGCCAGGCACAATGGGGTGCTTTTGTCCCTCATTCCCAGTGAAGCTCACTTTGGCCTCCAATACAGTGAGCTGTTGGGATCCCCCGTCACCCTAGAAATAGGGATGAGTTCTGCCCTATTACAGCTTGGTTAGGGTACACTGTGCACCGGTGTCCACTAAAGCCTTATACTGCTGTGGGTCTGATGTGCCAGGCCATCAGATCCACATGGTCCAGTAAACCTGATTGTCCCTTTCCTCCATCTGACTGGAGGCAGGGCCTCTTTAGTCCTCATCATAGTGTTCATTAGTTGCTTCTTGTAAATACGAATCAGAAGTCCCTTTATTAAGATCAGAAATAAGATCAGCCATTCTACTCTGTCTGGGAAGAGTACTGCCCATTGGAAACTGAAGCAGCAATTTTTCCAGAACACCCTTTTGTGATTGTTTTTCCTTGCAAATCACATACCCATGCCTTTAGGGTCGAGGTAGATTTTCTGACAACTTTGCCATGTCCTCTACGTGGTCGCACAGGTAAAACCACAGGGACCCCCATGGTGTGTACCTTCTATATCCTCTTTCTTGAGCAAAGGAGTACTTACTCCTAATAGCTGAGATATTGGCCCCTGCAGGTGGAGAGTAGGACATGTCCTCTTTGAATTGCTGAAACTCCTAGGACAGTTTCGCCACAGCCGAGATGCAGGGCTGTAGGAAGGAAAAGAGACTTTCTTCATACTGCTGGAGTTGACCAGCCAATTCATCCACTATGTGTCCCTCTCCATCTTTCCTGATCATTAATGCTGGTGGGTTGGCATACAACAATTGTGTGCTCCATATGAACTTCCACCACATAGGTCATGTACGCTTGACTTCATCTGGACCTTTGGATAACCGCTTGTTGTCCAAGTCATCATAAATCACCTCTAGCACAGCTAATTAACTCAGGTATTGGATATGTCTCTCCACAATTGTCCAATGCCTGGGTGACATACAACGTCTTCCTTGAAGGGATACCTTTCCTTCACACCTTACAGGAGTTACCTCCAGAGGCTGAGGGATTGTGTGTGCTCCTTTTCCAATCGTTTTGTCAATGCCCCCTTTCCTAGAAAAGGATCCCAGATGCTTGGCTTCCTTACTCTCTAATTTCAGGCTACTGATCCTGTTATCCCAGGATTGGAACAGTCAGGTGACAATGTTCTCACCTGGACAACGGCTAAAATAATTTTGCATATCTTGCAGCTCACTCAGAGATAGGGATTGGGTGATTACCAACTCGTTCATGAGTTCTGCCTTTTCCTCCTCCTCTTCTCTTGATGGCTGTGTTTTGGACTGCTCTGCCTCCTCCACTTCTTCCTCCTTCCCCTTTTTTCACATTTGTCCTGGGGTCAGCAAGGAGAGGGTTAAATTCCACAGGCAGGATAGCCGGACTGAACCAGGGAATGGTATATTCGATACCATGCTGACATCATGCCCAGTATGTATAATGGGTGGCTAGCTGGAGAGGGGCATGGCGTTTCAAACAGCAGCACGGCTCGGCTCGTCATAGTGTGGCTCAGCGTGGTGGCGGTGGTGGTAAGCAGTGTGTTGTATATCACTTGCTTTATTATTGTTCCTTCTCTCTCTTTTTGTGGTGTTGAAGTAAACTCTCCTTATCGTAACCCACATGGCTTTACTTTTACTGTTCTTTTCTCTCCTCTCCCCAGAGGTGGCGGGGAGTGAGCGAGTGGCTGCATGGTGCTTAGTTGCCAGCTAGGTTCAAACCACAACAACATCCAATACTCCTTGTTGTGTATAGAGGTGACAGGACAGGATGGTTCTCCGGTGCAGCTGCAGTGGCTGTTGAGGGGGTTGAAGTAGCCACAGTGCCTGTCATTCTGGCTCTTCTCCTTGCGGGCAGTGAACAGTGTCAGACAGGCCACGGGAGGCAAGGACCATGCCCCAGCACATTGCTGTTATTTGTCTCTCTCTGGAAGCGCCGTACTTTCCCCAAATACTTTACTAGTATCTCAGAATTCTGCTCTTCTTCAGGGGTGAGGTTCCAAAACCCTGGAGGTGTCTGCCGTCCTAGGTACTTGCCCATACTATTCCACACACCCTGCCACTTACAACTCTCCAGCTTTGGGGCAGATCTTTGGGTGGCATTCTTAAATAGTTACTTAGCCTTAAACAGGACTTGAAACATATTCAGGAAACACAGCAATAGAAACCTGCTAGTTTGAACATCCCTAGGCTATTGAAGATTCTCAAAAGCTATTGTAATTTGTCTAGAGGAGGAGGGGGAGGTAAAGGAGTGGGGGAAAGTGACTCTCCTTGTCTCCCCTACAGATTGGTTCTCCTAGGAGAAAGGAGAAAAGGTACAGAGTATAATTATTAATAGTTTCCAAGAGATGGTTCCTGAAGTACAGAGATGACAGCAATGCTGAGTACAAATGCCAGTTCTGTCTCACGACCAGTAATTTTATCATATCATAAACCAGTGTTACTTAGTACAGCAAAATGATAACCTTAATACAGTCCCCAGAGATGACAAACAGCACAACAGGGAACATATACAACAGATGAGGTCTTACATTACACAACTCTGAGAGCAAGCACAACTCTGAGAGCAAGCACAACTCTGAGAGCGAATAAGACTGTGAGCAGTGACTATTAAACTAATATAATGAATACTTATATCAAATATATTTCAACATGGTCTGGCCAGATCTGTCATTATCTCAACCCTTCATGCCCCACATTATGTGCCAAAAAAGACTGTCATGGTTTAACCTGACAGGCAGCTAAGCACCACACAGACATTTGCTCACTACCTGCTAGTGGCGTGGTGGAGAGAGTTGGAAAACAGGTAAAACTCGTGGGTTGAGATAAAAACAGTTTAATAAGATGGAAAAGGAAGGGAAAATAATAATAACCGTAAGAGAATATACAAAACAAGAGATGCACAATACAGTTGCTCACCACCCATTGACTGATGTTCAGCCAGTCCCTGAGCAGTGGGCCACCAGCCCCCAGCCAATGTTCTCCATTATTATTGTTCAGCGTGATGTCATATAGTATGGCATATCCCTTCAGCCAGTTTGGGGCAGCTGTCCTGGCTGTGTCGCTTCCCAGTTCCTTATGCATCTCCAGCCTCCTCACTGACAGGGCAGTCTGAGATACTGAAAAGTCCTTGACTTGGTGTAAGCGCTGCTCAGCAGCAACTAAAATGTCAGCGTGTGGTCAACATTATTCTCATCTTAAATCCAAAACACAGCCCTGCACCAGCTACTAGGAAGAAAATTAACTCTAGCCCAGATGAAACCAGGACATAGTCACAGCTTTTAAGTTACCTCTAATATGCTTAAAATCCTGTTAATCTAAACCCAATGTTATTTATTAATGAATACCTTTGATCCTAAGCCTACCTGAGGTCCATCTTGCCCATTTCCCCAAATGCCAGATGTCAGCCTGATGGACTAATGATCAAGCAGGAGGGAGAGCTGCAGTATTGCAGCTGGGGAGAAGGATGGTATCATAAGGCTGGGCCATGCTCCTCAAAGCCTAGAGGTGGTAGGACCCTCACCATCACCACTCCAGGTGCTGCTGTCCAAGCCTGACCATGCAAGAGTTGC
Source organism: Bucorvus abyssinicus (assembly GCA_009769605.1). NCBI lineage: Eukaryota > Metazoa > Chordata > Aves > Bucerotiformes > Bucorvidae > Bucorvus > Bucorvus abyssinicus. The sequence goes on along the minus strand of CM020030.1, from coordinate 31,438,218 downwards.
AATGGGCCAAGAAATCAGCCCATGCTTAATGTTAAGCCCATGCTTCCTGTTGGACACAACAGCTGTCAAAGCTCATGTCTGACACTTGTTCAGTGCCTCACATCCCAAGACAGAGCTGGAGGAACGTCAGCAGAGGGAGGGCTGTTGGGAGGGAGGGACGGAAGGAGGAAGAGGAGAGAAAACAGACTGAATAAAAAGTACTGGTATTTTAAGAGGAAGATTTAAAAGATTCAAAATTTTGCTGAATCTCATGGAACAATAGGGGTTGTGAAAAGAAACGACAAACACTATGTCTTCATTATTTGCTGTTGGTCCCACTGGCTTTTGTTGAAAGAAAATATAGTTAATTTTGGTACAGCCCCAAACCAGTATCTTGCAGAAAAGCATTGTTCTTATTACAAATTTTAGAGTCTTTATGAAAATGAATCAATTAGTCAGCTAGCAGAATTGAATTTCAAATGTGAAATGAGCTATCCATATTAGATATAGCCATACATAGAAATTACGTGCACACTGCCATAAATTTCGCAGGCGTTTAATGCTGAAATGCGATTCATTGCATTTGGAAGATCTGAAACTCCTTTCATTCACATACTTTGAAATACGGCTAATAATTCAGACCTACTCCATGGAAAACATGGCTAGAAAGAAATTTATAAATGCCCTAACAAGGCAGCTTTTGTCACTATTCTGCTATTGTTAAACAAGCTAAAATTTACCATGAGACCTATGCAGGTAAATCTTCACTCCCATAAGGGCATCTCTAGATAGGCAAAGAGATCAACCTAATACTTTTCAAATTCCATGGACTAATGATGGATTTTAGACCTCATTATTTCAGAGATGTCTATTTAATTTTGTTTTCAGCGAATATATTTTGTAGTCAGTAATCCCTTGCAGTACTCATTCACCAGCAGTGACCTTAACTCCCTCACGCATTTGTCTATTTCTCTTCTTCCTCCTACCTTCCACGTGAACAGGCAACTCTCCATAAAATAAAAAATCAGTTTCCCAAATAAAACTTCATCTCTTCAAGAAAAAAAATAAGCTCTTGCCCACATCTGTCTTGAAAAAAACCTGTAAATTTTCTTAAGTAAATACAGAAGAATCGCCTGTATCACATAGCTGAAAATGAACGTGGTGATACACGCAGAAGAGGCAGTGCATTTTTGTCAGGTTGTGGTTCAGTCAAGAGCAGAGAAGTAGGCAGCAGTACATAGAGCAGAAAGTAGTTCACGGTGGCATAGGAAACCATGGTGATCTCTTAGGGTGATGTCCCTTGCCATCCTTTTTATCTCAGCATATAATCTGTCATGGTTCATGAAGCAATGTTTTAAAACCAGCAAGGCATCTTCCCACTATCGGTCCCACTGACAGCTCTCTTAGAACCTCCCTGGCTCGGCTGTTGGAAACCTTCTTCTAACTTCAGGCCTGAATACATTAAAGAACAAGACATAATGTAAGGATATAAAAAAATGTCTGTTCCTGATCAGCCTAGAGCTCTTTCTAGCCAAGCAGCCTGTCTGTGCTGCACCCAGCAGCAGGTGCCTCTTCTGCAGGAGTACTCAAGCAAAGCAAATAAAAGCTGCTGTTTCCTTGGTGTATTATCCCCACTCCTTTTCTTTCTGCCCCTGGAGAAAGACACTGGCTTGGGCAGAGATGTCCTGCAGACTGAGTGCAGTCTGTGGTCCAGTATTTAGGCAACACAGTCCTGTGTAATAACCATGGAAAAAATTGTTCTTCTTAGACTATACCACATAGCCTTTCCTGCCCCAAAGGTCAAATTGTGATCTTGCTGTCACTGCATGCTATCTTATTTCTAACAGAATACCACTGAGGTCACTAGCAAGTCATATAGATAAGGGAACCTTAGATGTGAATTTTGCACTCTAAGTTGAGGATTTATTTCACTCAGTGTGTTGTAGCCTCTTGTCTTTCTAAACAAGGTCCCACTTTTTATGCCGCACTACGAGGCTAATTATTCTCAATTTATTTGCACAGCCTTGCATTTGCCATCCATTATTCCTGAAATATAAAATGATCTAAATTCTTTTATATCTGGCTGCACTACCTAATTATTCCTCATTTGTGTTTATTCTCTTCCAATTTAGTATCATCTGCAAAGTTGGAAATCATGTTTTCATACCATAATTAGACTTCTAAGAACCTAAGGACTGCTTGGTGAATAAGCATGCAAAGGGCTTGGTTTTCTCTCTCCCGCTCCTATTCTCATTTTAATGCAGATTTAAAGCGAGACAATAAATTAGAAATGCATGAAATCATGAGCTAAAAAATTCAAGTTGTTTGCCTGTTGGCCATAATGTCACAGCAACCAGAAGTGATATGAAGTAGTTATGATGAGAAAGTTGGTGAGAAATGACTGATAAGGATGCAGAAGTTGAGCGGACATGTGCCCAGCTCCTCACTCACAGTGCTGCATTAGGAGATGTGCTTATGTGGATGGCTTATCTGCATTGTTGGTGCCAGGAGCGTGAAAGTTCCCTTCCTCTTCTGACCTAGCTACATGTAGCCAATGTGCAGAGGGAAGTCGACTAGCAGCAGTGACTTCGATGCAGACATAATTTTCAACTTTGAGCAAGCCATCCTGTATCCCCAACATTAAAGACTATCCCACCTTTAAAGTATGCCTTATAGAATTTCCTGCATCTCAGAGATAAACATATCCCCGAATAACAGAGAAGATATTAGCACACTTACAGTATGACAGAAGAGGACTCCTTTAATTATGTTACTTAGCATACTGGAGCAGAAATCCACCAGTTCGATATTTTCTAAGACCATCAAGGCAGAGCATCTCAAGCAGTCTCTATCTTAAATAGAATGAGTGCCATATAGTAGTATTCTTTTTTTTGGTATCACTTTGGCTTAAGTTGTAGCAGCTGAATATATTGCTTCGAGATGTTACAGAGCTGTAGACAATTCAAACCACTACGTATTTTTTCAAACAGAATGAGAGAGTAACTGTCCCATAAACAAACAAATAATAATAATAAAAAGCTAAGTCCACAGGAGATCTCTCTCCACTGTACATATTTCAGTCCTTGTTCTTCTGAACAAAATTAATGTTGGAATCTGCAGCTCTCTCAGAAGAGGAGCAAATCTGATGGACCAACCCAGTAAAGGATCAGCGCTAAAGCCACAGATCCTGTTCAGACCATGGATTGCTCTTCTTCATTTCCAGGGGGAAGAGATGATGTTCTGCTTCTTGCATCACACAGGCTTGCAGCCATCCTCAGCTGATTTACAGCAGGGAATTACAGAGCATTTCATGTGTGAGTTCAGACAGGTGCAGACTTTGCATTTGCGCCAGTAAGTTCATGTTGACCATGATACCCTCCTCTTTCCACTTCAGACAATGCTCAGAACAGGGCACTTCCATTAAATTGCTCCCTCATGTTGGTCCATGCCTTAGCTCAATTGTGAGAAACCACAAAACTAGGGGACAGGCCATGGGAGTCAGCTACACCTTGATGTCATCTGCTTTGTTGCTCTTGAGAAACCAGGCATGAGGAGTGAAGCTTATATTCCAAAGACGCTGCCATTGGCAGTGGGTGTGACAGATGCTGTCAGGAATGAGACTGGGCAAGCCATAACATTTGTGCAATCCATCTGATGGTTTGAGCATCTCTGGATCTGCCTCTGACTTCCCTGACAGTGTCAGTCAAGAGCAGCCCCTTAAAATTCAGAATAGTTGCACTAGTGACAGGGTTGTCACATAGCACGAGAGATCAGAGCCGTGTCAGACCTACCAGAAGGGATAGATCTTTAATTGCAGCCTGCGGTTATTTTGGCCCCCACTTTGTAGGCACATTCAATTATAGGTGCAACTAAAGTCATTTATATGTCTCCCTGACTGACAGATATATTGGTTAATGTCCTGCCTGCAAAATGATGCCCACAGGTACGTGCAGCTGTTCTGAGTGAGCAAAAGGCCTGCATAGGTACGGTACTTTAGCAACTTCTCTCTCTCCTCTGCAGCAGGCCAAAAAGAAGGAACACATTTTTAAAAAATCCAGTTGAATCTAATAGAACAGCATATTTAAATATATAGTTATTAAATATAATCTCTTCAGGGCAAAGTTAAGGACATTTTGTAACGTAACTTCATATTTTTTCCCTAAATCTATCAGCTTCAACTATAAATTTACAGGGTTTTTTGGGTGTGCCTTGGTTTTAGATGATGACATTCCTGCAGAACCTACGATGTTACTGGGCGATTGAGTCATTTATCTTGGAAAGTAAATATGTTCATGAAATGGTTGCAATGAAACTTTAAAATCTGACTCCGTTTCTGTGGAGATCACCCTGAATATGGATTAAATTGTTCTTGGAGTGCGTGGTTAGTCTCCTAAATTGAACATGGACTTTCTATTCCTTCATGAGATGACTCAAAGGTTTCAAAGGTAGTTAATTAATTACAAATTACATGTTTTAAGAAAAATGCTCTTTAACACACATTTAATTTAATTTTTTTTTTTTTTTAATTCTGGAACACTTTCAAGCATGCCCAAAATTTCTTTAAACATTAAGAATAATCGACAATGATACTAAATACATTACAGCAATCTGGATGTTATCCATATGCCGTTAAAATGACAAGGCAACCGTAGGAGTTTAAGAACCGATGTGCAAAAGAAAAAAAGAAAGAGGGACAAAGACACCTGAAAATACCATTTGAATTATATAATTTTTAACTGTGGTTTTTATGATGACAAACCACGTCTGAATAAAGGATTTTCATCAGAATTCTCTGTTTTCATTTCTGCCGTTATTCTATATCCTAGAGCTTTTCCACTTTACCACAGCTTATACTTGCAGGTGTTTGTGATGCTGAAATGTCGATAAGACAAACAGGGATGTACCCAATGCCGTTATAAAAAAGTATCGACACACCATTATTTCCCTCACACCTTAACTTGTAATAGCACAAATGATTGCTTCAAGTCCATGCTCCATAAACTTCTTATAAAAATCAACTTTGAGATAGTAAAAAACTGAGTCCAAAAGGAAAGCTTAAAAACAAGATCCCTCCTTAAATCCAGTATGCCCTAACTGTGATAATCTTCCAATACTGGCTTGGCCCAGCTGAGTACTAAATATCTCATTTGGCTTCTTCTCGAGTCTCATTGAGCCAAAGTAACTGGATGAAGCCTCCTGGTCCCTGTGAGTGACATGGCTCATGCGCCATCCCTGGGGTGGTCGCGGTGCTGGCCTCAACCCTTCCAAACTCATGCAGGAGCTGAGCATCTGTGGACTCTTGTACCCCATGCTTTCCTGTCACGGTTGGTACAGATTCCTTGCTGTGCAGTATCTGGTGAAGAGCTAGCACAGAGATATTTTCTGTAGCAATAGTTGGTCCAAAAATTCCAGTCACCTCTTTGCCTGTACTACTGCAGCCCCCTCTATCCAGCACTGTCAAAAACATAAATTGCTGGGGAGAGCCCTGAATCTCTTACCTTTGCATAAATTTTATCTGCAAATGGCATTCAATGTAATTAAGTAGGAATTACACCAAAATCCCACATTACAGCTGCATTCAGTCAAGGGGGCTGTGGTGTCGTTTTGAAGAGATCTATGTGCTCTTGGGCTCTTTGTAATGCATGTTCCTTCAGATTTCATGGCTTTGCCACACTTGAGATCCTGCATACTGCACTGCTCAGCCTTAAAACTATCCTTTATTTGAAATTACATGCGGAGAAGTTTAAATTGTTCTGTGTGTATACAGATATAAGTAGCTCATCTTTGGCAGTGCTCAGATTATTTATGCCGCAGCTGCAGTAAATTTGAGTTGCACCAAATGTAGCTCTCTAAGTGTCAGCTTGATTTTCTCAAGACCTACTTTTCACTTGTTATAAATATTGCTTGTTACAGATGCTAAACCTCTTCAAAAGAGGAATGTCACTTTGGGTGCAGTCAAAGCATTCAGAAGTAATATGGATCATAACAGGACATTTATTTACTTTTTCCTAAAAAGTTACAGTGACCTTTGTATGCATATAAGGATTTTGGGGTTGTGGGAATTCACCTTCTCTGTAGGTAGGTACACACAACTTTACCATAACTTCTGATGACTGCAGTTAGTGTTAATGTAAAAGTTTGGTATGTATGTGTGGAGGCAAGTCCAACTGACCATCTATTCTGAAACTGTATTAAAGTAATCAAGTCCAGGCAATTTTCCTTTAAAAGCAAAGAGGGAAAAAAAAAGAAATACGAATGTCAATTTATATAGACTTCTTACTGATTATGTTAATTTTTTTATTATCTCCAAAATCTGTCTACAGTCTTTTTTTAATTTTATTTATTTATTTTTTTGTAGAACAAAAGCAACAAGATAATTCACTGTTTATAATTTAAGACCTTCAGTTGCTGCCAGGCAATTAGATGGTCCATAATTCACAGCTTGAAAGTGAAAAGGAAAGTCTTGCATCCTTTTCAGAAACTCAGAAATTGCTGGGCTCAGGCTCACTTCAAATTTTTATTTATTGAGGCAAATAAAAGGTTCATCATTTAAGAGTTAAATTGCAATAATATTTTTTATCATTTTCTTGATAAAAAGGATGGACAATTTTCTCTTTTTCTATCAAGTGGCGAAACAGACATGAGAAGCATTTGTGTGCACCTAGGACAGATAAGCCACAATTGGAAGAAAAATGAACTATCTTAGAAGACAGCTTTTAAGTAGACAGGTAACTCTTAAACTTCTAAGGGTGTTATGTCTCCAGTCATGCAATTACAGCCAAATATTTTTGCTTGGATCACATGAAAAAAAAAAAAATCTCTGTGCTTAGTTGTAGAGTTTTTAAGACCCCTATTGTCTTGCTTATTAGTATGGATGTTAATTCCATGATGGGGCAGCGACAGCATGATGATTCTTGCCCTTCTGCAGCTTTGACTGTCAGATTACATCGATTCTAGTTACTATTTTTTTTACTATTTTCTTTTTTGACCAGTCACCTTTAATTACTCAATGTCTTAGTCTCACTTCTTTGTAAATCAAGAAGCTAAGTTTCTAAAGAGTTATTTTTCCTCATAGGGAAGCTTAGGAAGTGTGGGTTGGATGAGTGGACAGTGAGGTGAATTGAGAACTGGCTGAATGACATTGCTCAGAGGGTTGTGATCAGTTGCACAGAGTCTAGTTGGAGGCCTGTAGCTAGCGGTGTTCCCCAGGGGTCAGTACTGGGTCCAGTCTTGTTCAACATATTCAGCAATGACCTGAATGAAGGGAGTGAGTGTACCCTCAGCAGGTTTGCTGATGATACAGAAATGGGAGGAGTGGCTGACACACCAGAAGAATGTGCTGCCATTCAGCGAGACCTGGACAGATTGGAGAGTTAGACAGAGAGGAACCTAATGAAGTTTAGCAAGGGCAAACGTAGGGTTCTGCACCTGGGGAGGAACGACCCTGTGCACCAGTACAGGTTAGGGGTTGACCGGCTGGAAAGCAGCTCTGCAGAGCAGAGCCTGAGAGTCCTGGTGGACACCAAGTTAACCATGAGTCAGCAGTGTGCTCTAATGGCCAAGAAGGCCAGTGGTGTCCTGGGGTGCATTAAGAAGACCAACAGGTCAAGGGACATTCTTCTCCCTCTCTGCTTTACCCTAGTGAGGCCACATGTGGAGTACTGTGTCCAGTTTTGGGATCCTCAGTTCAAGAGAGACGAGGAACTACTGGAGGTCTACAAAGATGATTAGGGAACTGGAGTCCCTTTTTTCTTTTGAGAAAAGGCTGAGAGACCTGGTACTCTTTAGCCTGGAGAAGACTGAGAGGGAACCTTAACAATGCTTAAAAATATCTAAAGGGTGAGTGTCAGGGGAATGGGGCCAGACTCTTCTCTGTGTGCCCAGAGACAGGACAAGAGGCAACAGGCACAAACTGGAACACAGGAAGTTCCACCCGAACGTGAGGAGAAACTTCTTTACTTTGAGGGTGATGGAGCACTGGAACGGGGTGCCCAAGAAGTTACAGAGTTTCCTTCTCTGGAGACTTTCAAAACCTACCTGGACACACTCCTGTGCAACTTGCTGTAGGTGAGACAGCTTCAGCAGAGGGGTTGGACTAGATGATCCCCAGAGGTCATTTCCACCCTACCATTCTGTGAATCTGTGTGATTCTGTGATTTTTCATTGTGTTTTCACTGGTTACCTTGTTTCTCTAAACCAGGGACTGATTGAATAGGATGGTATAATGGGAAGAAATGTCATTTTGGGCAAAACTCCACAGAAATTGCCTTATCTATATGTAATTTTTTTTCTGCTTCATGTATTAATTTCTGAATTACTTCTAAATAATTTTATTTACTGTGTTAAGAGTCTAATTTTTACTGATCTCACAGATCACTTACTGAAATTTTTACCAGAATTATTGCCATGATTTTAGTATTAATATTACTTCAGTTATGCTCCATTACCAGTCCAAAACAATTCTAGTGAGACAAGAGGTATCAGAACTTAACGAAATTATTGCCAGTGGAGTTCTTTTGAAAGAATATTAAGAGGAAGAGTGTAATGCAGGTGCTCTGAACCCATTTCTAGAGGAAGACTTAATTTCCCATTAACTGTAAAGAGAGCCTTGGATCTGAGATTCCCTTGGGTTTATAACTCTCTTTGCCCATCCCCAGGCTCCGGAGAAGTGGAGAACACCTCCAGAGCCTCCTGGAGGGGGGATGCAGCATGATGCTGAGGCCATGAAATACCCTCAGGCACTTTCTAGGGTCCAAATTCTGTTCCACATAGTCTGGGGTGAATCTGTAGTTATTGATATAGTTAGAAAAAGTATCTGTTCAAATTAAAGCAGAAATTGTTCCTTGCTTTAGGTCCAAGCATGGAAAAGAAAGAATTCGTTTTGATTTTTGGCAAACGTTCTGATTTAATTTATGGGAATCTGGGAAGCTTGTCATGTATTCAGCATACCAGTCCTTTTACCTGTGCAGTGCTTAGACGGAGGAAACTTAAAAATAAATTGGAAGAATTTATAAGGGGTAGAAAGGAGAGAGAAAAAGAAATCAATTCAGCTAGAATATTCTAAAACAAACTCATGCTCTGCTGGTGGATCAAGTACAAGGACTTTGAACATTTGTATTAGCTGGGGGACATGATCTGAATTAGATCTACTTGAAAGGGTGAAAAAGCATCACCACTCTGTACAGCAATGCCACTAGTCTTCAGCTTTTGCGATTGCTGTTATTAATGCAGCATCTTGCTTTCAATAAGGAATGTTTACGTTTCAATTGTAACTTCCAGCCTGAGCTCACAATTCACCTGTTTTGTAAGAGTTAATTTCCATTGCAGTGAAGCCCAGTTTAATTCTTCATCTTGAGTTTGCCATGTAAGCATGATTTCTTAAGCATATTTTCTAGCTCTGGAATTCTTTTATTAGACTCGGGATATTATGACATTTTCAAAATGCTTTCTATTTATAACTTAACATTATACAGTGTCAAGAATAATCAAAAGCATAAAGAGATGACAGGGAAAAATCCCATTTATATGATCTTTCCGGGTCACAGTTCTGAGTTTTACTTATTTTTTTCATTTGGTCCTCATTTTTGTTGCCCCAGGAACAAAGTACAACTGTTATTTTAGTATTACTTTACTCCGTGTATCTTTATTTAAACAATGTGTTTGAAAGGAGTATTACCTTCAGAAATCTGAGTGATACCTATCATTTTGAGCAATGACTTTACGCCAGCTGAATTTTGACTAATTTTGGCTTTATTGTCTTTAGTTTTAGGATGAGGTTTTCATTAAGCTTCAGCATCTCAACTTTTTGCATAAAGCCAGGCTACTTGACAGATAAATGCTGAATCAGGGGATGGCAGAGCCTATTTGCACTCAGAGTTGGTGATGCCATTTGAATCTTTCATGATGCTGATACAATGAAAGCAAAACATTTAGAGAAACTATTAGGGCCTTGGAGCAAAGCTCCTCTAGGGTTTTGAGGGGCTGTGAAAGGGGGATAGTTATCATCTCACTCTGTCTTGCTGACTATGGAGCTGATGGTGCATCTGGCTAGGAAGAGGAGAAAGAGACCTCTAAATCATAAGACAAGATGCGGCCTAAGGATGCCAGAAACTTTGAAACCTTCCTCTTGCCTCCACTCCCTGTACAACGTGTTCTTCTTGCAGTACCTACAACTTCCAACCAGCCCTGTTCATCCAGCAGATCTGCTTTGCTCCTTTCCCCCGTCCCCTGCTACAGCAGTGGCATCATGCAAATAGCACTAGCCTGGCTTGATGAGGAGAGCAGTGCATGAGAAGAGAAATTCAGAGCTATAGCAAAGCCTCAAAACACAGAACAGGTCGAGGCATAACTTATGATGTGTCCTACATGGGATAGTAAGGCACAAGAGCAGTAAGGTAAGGCGCACATCAATGGCGTCAGCACCTCCTAAGTTTGGTGCCCTTTGGTACATTAAGGATTTCAATACAATACATCAATATGTTGCCTGACAATTCCAATATGCGCATACTTGCATGTGTATCATGATCTATTCTAGGTGCTGAAACATACCATGTGTCTGGATGATCAAAAGCATACAGCGTTACGTGTGTAAAAGCAGTAAATAAGTGTTATTTATAAGTTAGAGACATTTAAGCTTTGGTCAAACCAGGACTTAGACTTAATGTTTGGAGACTCATGGCAGAATCTGTAGCTTTGAGCTGGCGTTGTAGGTTTCCTGTACAACGTGAAAGAAAGATTGTGTGATTCATAAGGGTATTCACAGCCCTAAGCAGTGAGCCATCTGAGGTAGCAGAAGCAAAGCCCTTAGGACTTACTCATGTTTTAAATCCCCACCCTCTCAGAGGCTTAGGTGCTTAACTGTGCATTTCTCTCCATGCATGATTTTTAGCTGTGAATGTAGGCACTTAATCCTCTTCTTCACAGAAAAACAGATAGAACAAGAATCTGTTTTCTTTTAAAAGGGAACCAGAGGACAAGTAGGTGGTGACTCCTCTAACCTCCTCCTCAGCTCCTTTTCAAGAGGACATTTCATTTCAGTCCTTTTTTCTGCTAGTGCAAGCTCGGTTTGACCTGGAAAGTTCCCTAGTATATAGGTTGCTGGGGAGGGTAAGTACTTTCAAGCTCTGCCTGGGAAGGTATAAGAGATTGTACAGAAGATTTAAAGATTCAATGAGTTCGGGAGAAGGAGTAAGAGTAACCATGCTTTTGCAGTGTACTTAGGCCACTTCCATGAGTGTGGAAGACTCTAGTCTATGCTTCAAGGACAGTTTAGTTATTTCCTATTCCATAGGCAGTGGATAATGTATGGCAACAGTTGTAACAGAGACCGGTATTAAGGGATCTCCCTTTTGAAACAGTTTACCTAGAGCGCTACCCTATGGAGCTTCTTTATCTCTGTTCCATAAGAAAATTATAATACAAACTTATGCATTATGCATTTCCTGTAGAAGATCTTGGAAACTGATCAAAATAATTAAATTAATTACTTCATTGTGAAAATGGTTTTTAGAGCCAATTAAACAAATCAAGTGGGCAGAGCTGCAAGCTTGAAATATAGAAACAACAGAGCGAAATATTCTAAGGAAAAAGGTGGGGATGACAGCACAGGAAAGGGAAGTGTCCTGTGGATGAAAGGTGCAGTAGGAGTAAAAGACACAGAGGAGGGTGGTAGCATGAACTGATGGGGGATGCAAGTGGGATGAGTGCAGACTGGCAGAGACTCACTGCATGGCACTGCTTAGAAAGAGCAAGCTCACACTGTAGCAGTCGTAAATAAGGAGCTGCTATTGCCCACATAGCCAGATAATGATCTCACTGTGGAGAAAGCCATGCAGAGATAGTTATCTAGCATGTATATAAACATATAGCCTATATATGAATGTGCATGTATTTTAATTTAAATAGACAAATACTTGCCTTGTGCCATGATATATCATGTTGTAAGACTTTCACAATAGCAACGGCTTCCTTGTGTATTTGGACAGTAATTATCATTGGTAGTGTAGCTAATAGCTTCTCCAGCCCCTGTACACTGCACAGATATGTATATATACCCACCTTCTCTTCTTCCGCATATGCAGAAAACATTTGTCAGAGAACATTTAGGGAATTGATTCGAACTAATAATACAGAACCTATCAACACAGAATCTGTGTTGGAGGGCAACAGACAGACTCTTGGTACCTGGGCACTGTGGAGAAAGTCTGAATTGGAATGTTGAGGTTTTCTCATGTGTGAAATATCATACAAATATACATTGGCCCTGGCAGCGTTTTCAAGCTCAGTCTACAGTAAAGAGTAGCACAATTGCCAGTTGCACTACATTAAATGAACGAGCTGAGCAGGGCATGTATGTTATGCATCCGCTTACTCCAGTGCCCTGCACTGCCAGCAGCACTGCTCCGAAGTGCTGCTTGGCCTGCAAACCGTTGCCTCCATCTTATAATACCCAATATCACAGGCACAAGTCTGGCAGCATGAAGCAAATTTAGAATTTCCCCCTTTATGTATGTTGTCATTACAGATAGCTACAGATGGTTCTGTTCTGTACAATGACCCATTGCAGAAGGTAAAATCTGTGAAAGTATATGATTACTTATGTGAAAAGTGTGTGCATATCAAATATAAGCTAGGTTGGTTGGACTAGATAACCCAGAGTTTACCTCAATAAAATTACTTATGGAGGAAGAAAATGCTTCATATGAAAAAGGGAGAGCTTTTGTAGCTGCAAGGAAAACTGAAGATGTTGATGATAAATTGTTGATAAGCAAAACTTAAACTATAGTTCTGCTAATAATAATGCTAATTAATGACATTAACATGGTAAAAAGAAATTGTATTAAAAACATATAACATGTACAGAGTTATCTGTAAAATCTGACTTGAAAGGCCATAAAACAACATGAATCAGAGCTATTGTTGGTAAAGAACTTATTTCAGACAACTCATTATGTTTTCTCTTCCATAGTATAGACATTTCTGAAAATAAGCTGAAGGTCACATCTGGAAGGCGAGAATATATTTTTCCACAGAAGATATTAAAGGCTTTATGATTATGCCAGAGCACACAGTTAAGTATATGGAACTATTAAAGTTTGACAAGGCACCTGATCTAGATGAATAACATTCCCAAATTCCAGAGGAATCGTTAAGATAAAGTAAGAAAAGCCTTTAGAGAGTCTTTTTTTTTTTTTTTTTTTCCCCCACATCTTGTTAACAGCTAGGGAAACATAAAAACACAGAAAGAGGGTAGTTGTGTTTCCGTATTTTTGGGAGAAGGTTGAAGATTGAAGTATATGGAATGTATGTAATATGGAAAGAACAATTGCTGGTCTTTAAAGACCAGGTGATCAGACTTAATGAATGAACAATATTTCTGTGTGGACAGTCCTGAATAGTTAAGGAAAAGTAAACTAAAGGACATATTTTGCCTGGACATGAGCATCTTGAAACTATGTCACATGTAGACATGCACAAAATAGATTACTCTAAAATGCGAGGCTGAGATAAACGTGGAGAGCTGGTGAAATGAGTTTTAGATGAATTTAGGAGAAAAGACTAAAGCCTCTAAGCTAAAGGGAAAAGCTTTACAAGAAGAGATGAAACAAATGAGGCAGAACTATTGGTCAAAGCTGATCACCACTATTTGGTATATAAGAGGGGGTTTACTGGGAAAGAGCTGATTCTGCAAAAAGAATGGAATGAATGCAAAAATATGGCTGTGTAAAGACAAAATAACAGTTTTAATACTACGCTGTTAGGAAAGCATGACTGCTTCATTTAATTTAAAGTAGTAGAAGAATGCGATTAACTCCACCTGCAGCAGCAGAACACTGAATGTCAATCAATAATAAGAGCTGGATATATGGATAATAAACCGTCTGTGCAATGCTTACCAAAATTAATAAAATAGAATACTTCATTTCTACATATAAACATACTACATACCTTCAAATCAATACAGTTATTCTCAGAAGTGCTAAATACATACTAGACTGGTGGCAAAAGATGCACAATACTGTGCTGAGCTCTAAAGGTTTCAATGAGCTGCGCAGAGTATCCATCTAACTGTTATATTTGGCTGAGGATTATTCACAGAATCATAAAATCATAGAATCACAGAATAGTTGGGTTAGAAGGGATCTTCAAAGGTCATGTAGACCAACCCCCCTGCAATGAGCAGGGACATCTTCAATTCATCCTCCTAGCACGTCTGCCATGTTCCCATTCTTTAAATAAATACTCTTGAGGTAAAACTTGACACTTTTTAAATGTAGCTATAGTTTATTTTTGAGGTTACTCTGTGTCAAGCTTGTACTGTTCCTTTGGTTTTTGGATAGTAACTTTAGGTTGTGGTCAGAATCAGGAAAACGTTGCACAAATGGTGAATCAAGTAGCGAGTAATGCAGGTCAGTCCAAGGGAAGTAACAATAAAACCTTTAGTCCATATCATATTTTTGTCCCCATGCCGCATATGTCACAGATAAATGATTTTAAGAATATACAAGATAATTTTACCATGTAATTTAGCATACATATCTTTCTGCTTGTAAAGCCTCACACTTCTGGGCTGTAAGATCAGTTGTGCCAAGTGAGTTATTCCAGTAGAGAGGGAAAAAGACATAAAGCTCTCTAAAATTAAGTGGAAGACCCGCTTCTCTCCAATAAAAATATTAAGAGTTTTAAGTGCCAGTTTCTCATACATCTGCAAGGCCAGAGTGAGATGTGAAGTCCTACACGGGAGCTGGGAACCAGTTCTGCAAATATGGTCAGGTCCCTTGCTCACCCTGAAGGACTGTGCATTATTGAACTTCATAGCTGTGGTGGTTTTGGATAGGAGGGATACTGCAGATGGAGCAGCGAAAGCTTCTTACAGCCTTTGTGCAAACATAAGTTCAAGAAAGAACTGCATACTTGAGTGGTTGCCATTTTTATAAGTTTTTACATTTAAGGAAGAGTCTCTGGCTTGAACTCTTAAGTAAATCCCAGATAATGAGAAGTGGGCAGAAGAAACTAATATCTATTTTGAGCTGCAAATGTGATTGCCAATACCCACATGCTGAGCTGATGTGTCCACAGGTTTAAATTCTTTTCGGTGAACTTATTCCATAGCTGATATAAGTTTCAAATATACTTTATTAAAATTGCTGTCCAGGGGAAAAAAAAAAAAAAAAATCCCTTCCTTGTGGAAAATTTATCTCACACTTACAACTGCTCATGCAGTGTGCTTGCCCAAGCTACATTGTCTTTACATTTCAACATGTTTATTTAGAGCAATACAATTTTTAAAAGCACACACAACAAAAAACTTCATGCTCCCCAGGCAATGCATAAGAAGGGTCAGAATCTCCATTTGTCTGTGCTGTGCATGCTCATTTAGATTATGGTAAAATGGGTATAAAACACCGCTGGAACACAATGCAAATGATGTATGCCTCTTTGCAACGTGATAAACGATTATATGTGGTATTAAAGCCGTAATTTTATGCTTGTTAGTCATCCAATTTTGATGAAGGGATCATTTATTTTAAGAATAAGTCTGCATCGCTGTTCAGGCTTTCTCCTTCTGCATCAAGTTGTGAGTTAAAAGAGCAGGAAAAAAGCACCCCAAGACTAGGACAGCTGGGACCGATGCAGTGGAAGTAGGGCAGCACAGGGCTGAACACTCCGCTTCCCAGTAGAAGAGGTATAAAATGGAACTGCTGGTTTCTAGCTTCAAAGGTAATTTGGGTTAAAGGTACTTAGGACCTCAAGGTAAATACTGGGAATTTCCACATTGCTCAGAAGGGGCTAATGCTGACACGATGTTTTCCTTTCAAACACCAAAACCTTTTCAGATTTATTCCACAATTGTACATATTATGGGAATAGATTCAACAGTATTTCTACAGTTACATACAAG
Source organism: Bucorvus abyssinicus (assembly GCA_009769605.1). NCBI lineage: Eukaryota > Metazoa > Chordata > Aves > Bucerotiformes > Bucorvidae > Bucorvus > Bucorvus abyssinicus. The sequence continues at coordinate 31,422,338 of CM020030.1, read as the reverse complement.
GCAGATATTCTTGAACCAAGTCAAAGTGAAATGAGTAAGGAGAGCGAGCTTTTAGCCAGGATCGTATGGAAAAGAGATTGACATTTTTACGGCTGCCTCCTGAATCTCTCTTGTATTATGAGTAAACCCAGGAAATTTTCTTTTTTCCTTTCTGGATAACTGAGTTGAGGTAACACAGAGGAGGATTTATCCCTTCTGACAGGATGGGTGACTCAATGCCAGAAGGAAGTGGTTCTTAGATATACCATGAATAGAGGAGTGTGATCATGAGTGCCATATTCATGGCTATTTGGATTCAGGAAAATTGTGCCTGATGGAAGATGTAAGGGGATTTGTGTTTGTGTGTGTGTGTCTCTTCTGAGGCCTATATCCAGACGTGTATTCAATTCTTTGTAACGGACTAGCTGATTCCTAGTTCTTCCCGGCCATAAGTTAGGATATGCACCAGAAATTAAGAAGTCTTCTTTAAGTACATCTGAAATTGAAGCTTTGGTTCAAACGTTTGGCAAGTGCAGGATCTCAAAATACAAGCCATCAGCTAAACTTTCTTTATATTATACCTTAAGCAATCTGTTTGCTCCTCTTGTGTGTATATATATATATATATATGCCAGCAAAACGGGGTGCAAAATTCTTAACCTGGCTCACAAAGGAAACAGTCTGCCATAATACAGATATTTCAAATCATTTGTCATTTTAAGTATGATGTAACTGTTTGCAATATACCTATAGTAGCTTTAAATTCCCAGTTCTTGTATCAATCACTGTTGAACTGTTGCAGAGGGTCAGCCCATGGGCAGGGGGGTGCACACCAAGCTCTGTGCTGCTGTGGCTGTGCTGCAATGAGAAGCCCAGCTGGAGAGTCATCTCAGAGCTGGCTCAAGTGGCTTCTGCAAGCAAGACTCAAGCCTTTGACAGCGGGATACACTGCCTGGAGGATGTGAATTCTCGTTGAAGGGGAGTGGGGTATCCTGCCGCCTACTTAGTGCACACAGGTTGCTGGGAGATTTATAATGCCAGAGTGTTCAGTCCTGGCAGAGTGACTTAATATATATATAAACTTGTATTATTGGGGACATATTTCATATTATGGTTTTCTTTTCCTCTAGTTGTTGCCACTCTTTCAGTGAGCCTGCAGGGCACATTTTCCTGAAAGACAGATAGGCTTTTTCATGTAACACCCCATTAACTAAAGTCCTTTTATCAAGGACAAAGAGCCTATGAAGATCCTCTGCTGGCATAGAATGTTTACAGACTGAAACACGGAATCAGCTGTGTCATTAAAAAAGAAAAAAAAAAAAAATCCAAAAGTTCCAGATTAATCTGTGGATTGCCCTGAAATGTTCTGTTTGTTCCTGTTTGATATTTCCCAAGAAAGCTGCTGCTGCTTCTTCTTTAACCTTTTTATAATGGCTTTGTCAATACCTTTGAAGCATTTGTTTTTGTGTCAAGTTTGCGCACTTCAGATATATGTAAATGACAAGGGTGCTGGAAAAGAAAAATGGATCCAGGCTGCTATGGATGTGCAAGGCTCTGAGACCTGCAAAATTAGTGAACTGCAGGTGTGGAATGGGTGTCCTGTGCTGAACTGTACCTCCAGCTGTGGAAATGGGGGGATATATGCACACAGCTGGAGTGTGCACACAACAATGTGAGGTGTCAGGTAAATCTTTTTTAGAGAATGATGATTTGGGGTCAAAAGTATGGTCTTGGTGCCATGGAGTGGTTTCATGAGCTTTGGCTCTTGGCTTGCATATGTGGATTAGTAAAGGGCAGCAGCAGAATTCAAAAAATTGTGACTGACAGGTTCAATGTATTGCATGACTGCAGCGCTATTCAAAACCAATTGAACATCTGGAGCTGGTGGCCGTGGGATCAGTATCTTCCTGATGGACATGTTCCATCTTCTTAGCTTCAGATCAGCCTTAAACAGTTTTTTTTTTCTCATTTTTCTCTGTCTGGCAAAGTGTTCCTGTCTGCTGTTCATAACTTTAGTAGAACTTATTTCTTTCCATCTACCATGCACAGGAAATTTGACTCAGGAAGATAAGATGCTAATATTATGTAGGGTTGACCTTTTCATTTACAGGCTAACTAACTAGCTTGACAAGTAACACATGTAGTAAAATACATATATGTCATTGGATAATCCTGCCTACCTCTTTATGGTTGCTCCCTAAAATACGTCTTTTGTGGCAATTAATTGCAGGCTTGCTATTGACTTCTTTACAAGCAGGACTACAGACTTATACCAAATGCAAAGTAACTTAATACTTGGTCTCTGATCTGGCAATCTCGTAGCCACTTCTTTAGTCCTCATTTGGCACCACAGTGTAGTGCTTACTGAGTAACTTTTCCAGTTCTGCCTCCTTTTTGCTCTAGGACGAAACACAATGTGTAGTGTTAATATGGAAGATAGTAAAATATAAACCTTGTTGAAGTAAACTTTAGGGAAAGGTAGGGGTGGCCTTTACTCAGGTGATAGTCTGGACACGTCTTTAAGGTGAACCTGTGCAACTGGCTGGACAGCTTCCTTTAGCTAAGCTATGCAACGGTATTTATGCATAGACCACTATGCTGAGGTCTGCATGCAGTTGTAATTTACATCGTTACTTCACCAATCAGCAACTATGCAAAGAAAGAGATGGTCATGCTCATTATTTATTGTATGTGGCATCCTGGTATTCAAAGGGTCTCAGAAGAGGTAGTTGTATCCTTCATTGAAGGAAGGAGACAGAAGAGGTGGTTACATAGAAGCGAGAGGTCGAAAGAAATGGCCAAGAATTTGACCCAGGTCTTCTAGACAAATAGAAGAAGGCTGGCCATGTCTAAAACACAAAGACCACTCCAGATTGCCTTTGATCAGGTTTTCTTGACCACAGCGGACCTTGAATCCTGCATGATTTGGGGTTTGATATAGGATGATTAGGCTTCCCTAGCTCTGAATTGCAGCATCTGGATTTTGTTGCCACCTCGCAGTATGGTGTGGCAACAGAGATTAATGGTACCCTGCTGTAAATGGTAAGCAGCAACATTTTGCATTCTAATGAACCCATCCTATTCTCTTCAGTGTCCTTTAAACCCTGACAATTAACGAGACTAAAGAAGAGGGAGATTTCATACTGATATTTTGAATTGTCCTATTCTCTTTCCAATTTGTTTTGGAAGATGTTTATATTTTTATTGTAAAATAGATCAGTTAACTACTTTGCTCTTTTATATACATTTTTTTGGATCCAGAACTGAGCCTGATGTAGCCATTAAATCATCTGCTTTGTGCTTCTTCATTATTATATTGCTTCTTGTCAATTTATTGCCTCTTTGCCTTTAACGAAGCCGAAGTGGCGGCTTAACAGATGGGGAACTAAATCACAGAGAAACTACATGACTTTTTACATGACCTATAAACACAGAACTAATAATCACTCTTATTGACAGGTGCGGGCACTACATGCAAGTGTTGCAAGTAGTTTTTTTATGTTGGCAGTTCTGATCTGTGAAAAGTTCCATTTTTATGAGAGAACATATGAGATATTAGTGCAAATTTTCTTCTCTTCCTTACATTTTCCCTCACGGTGCATCCATTCAGTGAAGGCTTTATGTACCTCTAGGCCCTCTCCTGGCTACCATTGGGTTGGATTTCTCTCTATTACTAAAGTACCATTGCTAAAGATGCACCAGTTTTGGCTTTTGGGATTACAGAACTGCTTCTTCATGGAGCTGACTTTATCCTCCCTTCTTGCTTTCCTTTTCCTTCATGTTAGCTTGCTTTCATCCCTCACAGCCTTTTCTCTTTCACTTCCTTTCTGCTTTTATTTTAGCAGTGTCTCCTATTTGAAGTTTAGGGCAAGTATTTCCTTTCTGTTGAAACATTTCACTCCCCTCTGCCATTTTCTTTTCTCTTTCCCTCTCCTAGAAGCGGGTGCCAGCTAGTGCTGACATTCTCTCCACTCCCCAGAAATACAACAGGTTGCTTTGTTATTTCCTAAGACAGAGATTTTTTTTTTTATTTATTTGTCTTTTTTCATTCCATTTTGACCTTTCTGTATTGGGCTGCTTATTCTTCGGTGAGCTCAGCACAGTCACTGGAGTCATTGGCAGGCTTGTGTAGAAGCGAATCCTATATGAATCATGTGAGGCATACAACAAAATCTGTGATGTCTATTAGCAAAATCCAAGATTTTGTAAATACCAGCACTTCAGCTGACGCCTTGTTATTGTTAATTGTCAGAACTGGAAGGCTGCTTATCGTATTTTATCTATGTAACTGTACCAGGGCTTACATGCATACAGAAGTAGTCCTTGGGTAGATCGTAACGTTACTTAGCAACACAAGGCTAAGGGGTCAGCCGTGGAAAGGAACTTATGTAAGGTGTCCTGGCTAAGACGATTTTAAATCAGGTGGCCTGTATGGGTGTCATTGCTGGATTTTTAATAGTGGGATGATGGTGTCTAAAAGCCTTGTTAGCAGATATCTTTGAGAAATGAGGAAGATGGTGAGGTGCCACTAAGTAAAAGAAGGGCGAATATCTTCTAAGATGCAGGAAAAAGAGGAAGGAGTATACAGATCCGTCAGCTTCTTCAACACTCAGACGAATGATAACTGCTGCTAGAGACAAAATCATAGTATCTATGCCGTCCAGTGGTAAACTCTAGACTCAAGTGCTACTTGTGTAGTAATTGGGTTCCCTCATTGGTTTTGGAGAATATGATTCCAGGTAAGGTTCTCACTCTGAATAAAGCTCTGCAGGAACCTATCTCTAGTCCTTAACTATAGAGGGAGCCAGGGGAAGTAAACCTTTGAATTTAGGCTTTGATAATACCCTGCAGTGAGATTAAGTGAGTCTGAAAGCAGTAATTATATTCGATATGTTTTTCTATATAAAGTTTTTTAATATTAATCATTGTGACTTTCTCTACTAATCTTGTCATCACAATTTCTCAGTAATCAGAATCACTGGCCATATCTTGGGAGGGAAGAGATAGGAAAAGCAATTCAACCTAAATCTCATAGTAATCAATTATTTTGGAGCAAGTGAGTAATTGATGTTTACTTTTTTAATTAAATGTATGTTTTATATATTATTATATTAAAGTATAATAAATATTAGAATACATATTTCAACATTAAAATTTAGTCATATGTATATATTATGACAGCTGTCTTCTCTGAATAGAAATGAAGCTGGTATTTTATACAGACATAATGGGTATTAGAATTATTCCTCTGAAACTTGTTCTTCTCCAGTGTAGATTTCATGCCTGTAAAGGTGCATGAATCTGCCCGATGTTCATGTGAAAGTGACTAAGAAACATAGAAAATGCTACCAATAGAGTTCCTGAGATGTCCTTAGTGCACCCCTTTTCCCCCCACTATATTTACATTATTCCTCAGAAATATTTGTCTGTTCTTAAACTAGTCCCTCTATTTTAAATTTATACCTTTAATAGTGTCTTAGGTAATTGGCAGTTACAACATTGCTAATCACTATTAAGAGAAAATACTTTCAAAAACGAGATTTTTTTTTTTCTTGTAGCAGCATGGGTCAAATGGTATTTATTTGGTGGAGAAGTAAAAGATTTTTCTACCAAGTGTGAGTTAAAAGTTAAGAAATTGAAGTCCAACTAAGATATTCTTCTCACCAAAGATATCGTATGTCTCAAAAGGTTAGAAAGATCTTGGAACAGCAAGAGGGGATACAAATGAGAAGGGAAGCACAAAACAGACTGAAACTTTCACCCTCAAACTGAAATCCACATACCTTTTTTTTTCCCAGGGAACCAGCTTTCCTGTACTCATATGTTCATTGCGGTGCCTGACATTTAGGCTTGCAACAGCAATGCCTTTTCCATGTACCAAAGTGCCTAAGTTCTTGGAGATGAGCAAATGTACTGCTTTACAGATGTGGCTAATCATGTGACCCATGACTGAAGCACCATTTTGAGAGTGTGAATTGATTTCACACAGCTTCTCTCAATTTCCCTCATAAAAGCCAGCAACTGGAAGGAGCATCTTAAGGCCTATGACAGTTGGGGAGTAGACTATGCTGTAGCATCACCATTGGACAAGTTTGCTCTGAGCCCAGCCTACAAACCTTAAATTGTCTGGTATGTATCCAAATACTGGTATCTTTCTTTCTTACATATCCATAGTCAATAATCCCCATCAATGAACCACTTCCAGCAGAGGAAACACTCCTGTTAGAATGGAGAATAGCTAAAGTCTTAGTCCTACACCTCTGCTACAGGTTGAACAAATCACCTTGAATTTTTGGTACCATGAGAATGGCAGCTGGGAAAAGCAATTCATTAAAGACAATTGCATTGTGCTGAAGAACTCTTGTCTGAAATAAGGTTGGAATAGGTTGTCTTTTTCAGATCAAATGTTACTATTATTTGTAGCCCTTCTTTCAGAAAGTCTGCAGTGCCGTGGCTAAGCACCACTGACGGCTCGTTACCCACCTCATCCTCTGCAGCACAGGTGGTGAAGCCAGTTCCCCAAAGACCACTTACCTTCGCCTCTTACCCATGGGGCAGATACTGCTCCTGCAGAGTCCATTTGACTGAGAGAGTGAACTGGAGAAGTATCTAACCCTACCGGCTTTAAATTTTGTGCCATCTGCAGAACAGGAGGAAAAGAGAATTAAGAATCCTTCACTTCCAATCCTTGAACGGGAATCCCAAAGTCATGCCATGATATACTGTTTATAAACCTGGGCAGGTGATAATGATATAGGCTGACCCTAGTGTCGTAAGTATTATATTTGATGTGTGTGCTCACACACAGGTTTTGGCTGGGATAGAGTTAATTCTTCACAGTAGCTGGCATGGGACTGTGTTTTGGATTTGTGCTGAGAACAGTGTTGATAATGCAGGGATGTTCTAATTACTGCTGAGCAGTGTTTACACAGCGTCAAGGCCTTTCTCACCACCCCACTGGTGAGTAGGCAGAACAACGTGAATCTGGGAGGGGACACAGCTGGGACTGTGACCCCGACTGACCAAAGGGATATTCCATACCATATGATGTTATGCTCAGCATATAAACTAGCGGGAAGAAGGAAGGGGCGGAGGGGTGTTCAGAGTGGTGGTGTTTGACTTCTCAGGTAATTGTCACGCGTGATGGAGCCCTGCCTTCCTGGAGATGGCTGAACATCTATCTGCCTGCTGATGGGATGTAGTGAATGAATTCCTTGGTTTGCTTCACTTGTGTGCACAGCTTTCACTTTACCTATTAAACTGTCTTTATCTCAACCAATGAGTTTTCTCACTTTTACTCTTCCAGTTTTCTCCCCTGGAAGTGGCTTCATTGCCGGCTGGGGTTAAACCATGACATTGTGTTTTCCAAAAAAGTGAGAGATAGTAGATTTAGTATTCTACACTAAATGTATGGTAGCATATACAATGCGTTATGCATTTAGTTGTTTGTGCATACATCAAGCATTTCATAAAGTGATGGCAGATGTTAAAAATCTGTGCAGGATTGCAAAATACTAATATGCAGCATTTGGGTACAAGAGGAAATTACTTCGAGTTTAAGTTCCAGAGTTCCCATTACACATCATATAACTGCATGACAAATTGTCTATAACACATGATAAATTGTGTACCAATCTCTAACAATGCTCCACAAAATATGCACAATATCAACAATGGAAAAAAAGTGTGGCCTTTGTAACCTGCTCTTCCTCACTCCTTTTTGGATCAGAGATCTGGTCATGGTATAATTAACTCATTTTTTCTTGCTTCTTGGCTAAAATATCTGGAATCCCTTTGGATGGTCATATGATAAATCTATTGGTAACTTTTCCATTGCCTTTCTAAAATAGTTTGACTAATGTGCAGAGCTGAACTTCCAGTCAAGTCTGAAAGGTTTTTTTCCCAGTTCTGAAAATGCAACTGTTCCCTGCAGCAATAGTTTTGCCTTAGAAGAAGGTAGAATGGCTCTATTAGAATAGCTTCTGGTTTTCAGATACCTCTCTTGGGTACTTTTACAGCAAAAACGGCCACATTGAAGTACCTATGAAAGGGAAACTCTTTTACCTGGTTTGAAGCAGGCACGGTACACATTAGATAGGTCTGTATGCCTGTGGTTTGTCTGCCTTTGCAGTGCCCTCCTCTGTAGGTCAGGACAGTGTTGAGCACCATTAGAAGCATGCCTGTCTTGTTGTTACAGCTATACTAGCTTTGATTCTCAGCCTCTGAAGATGAAAATCTAGTTTGTGTCATCTACTGCAGTGACTTTTTGCTAATTGCCAGGCTGGATCAAAGACTGGAACATTTTTGTTGGAATTGCATTAGGACATTGCCTCATGCAAGTGGGATGGAGGCAGGCTGGGTGGATAAGGAATGGTTTTGCCCCAGTCTGCTGTGGCTCTCTGTGACAACATGATGGCAGAAGCAGACTGTTACGGTAGCTGTTGGGGAAGAGCCAGTAACATTAAGGCAGCAGGCAAGAGACTGTACACAGCATCCAGTTCAAGCTGCTGTGGTAGTCTGATCTGCAAGATGCCCAGCCTTGGTACCACCAGGCACAGTGCATGTGCAGCTGCCTGCCAAGGGGCAGCGTTATCTAAGGAACTGAAAGGCTGGTGCGGTGATGATTGGAATATTTTCGCATATATATTCCTTAAACATAAAAGATAGTGATGAAATCATAAAAGTAATTGGCTCTTGTAACTCCTTTTTTGAAAACAAATTATACCTAAAACCGTGTACAGACGTCCTTCTTTTCCAGAATATTATTGAAAATTAATAGACCATCTGAGTCTGCAGTATCATGAAGTCTGTATCCATTTTTTTTCACATACCTGCAGATTCATCTCCAGCAGCCCTCCATCTGTTTGCAGGCTGTTTTCTAAACTAGTGTGATGCCTCAGGTGCAGAAGATAGAGACAATAATTAACAACGTGGCCTACAGCATCTTGGGGAGCAATTAATTTTAGTGAATGGGTGGGGGAGGACGAAGAGAGAAGGTAAGCTTTGCATATTTGTCTGCTTGTGCAAACACGGCCGTGCATATTGGATGGATGTATATACAGATACGTGTGTATCTCCCAGGAAGACTTCTTTCAGTATGCAGGATTCCACTCCTTCACAATGGCTGCTGCACACACAAAGTACTTGAAAAAAACAGTGCCATCTGCACTGAGGAGATTAGAAAGTGTCACGGAATATTCTTTTTCATTTCTCACATTCCTGCTTCTCTCTATCCTTTCCCTGGAAAAATCCCAGTTTTTAACCTGTCAAAACAGTTTTAAAGCTGAACTCTGATGAATAGAAGCCTGTGAGACAGAACCACGACAGCTATGTACTGTCAAAGGAGTACGACTACATACAAAAAATAAAACCCCAGTACTGCTGAATAAAAGAACAGTGAAATGTTTGAGGCTACACTAGCACATGGGGTACTTTTTTCATGCATATCTACACACATACACTTACCAGGGAATACTGAATTTATATATAGGAAGACTGTTTCCCTGACTTATGCATAGACTATAGTGCATATACTCATCACCGAAAATTAAAGATCTGCACATCTACAGAGGGGTTTAAAATCAAAACTCTATCATCAATTGGAAAATTAGGATTTTTTTCCCCCCCAAATTTAGGTTCTGAAATTAGAAAACCAAATCAATTTATAAGCTCTTAAATGCAAGTACTGAGCAACTACTACATCTGCTGGCTTTTGTTATTCAGACTGATTCTGTTTCTGAAAGCAGCTGTTAGGAAGGAGATCCTATAGGATCTCCTCTGACATGTCTAAGTAGCAAATAGCCAAGCGTGACTGCAGTACCTACATGCCATATGAGTACAGCTGGAGATATGGAGAAAAAAATGGTGCTAAGTAGTCTTTGGGGAAGAATCCAGCAGAGGTGCTGAGGGAGAAACCCCACCACACACTAATCAAGTATTTTTCTGCCTTGACTTCTTTACACGTTTTTCGTATCCATCTGTCCTTTCTCCTTCACACACTAGTGCCCATGCTAAATGCAGAGACTATTTGAACCAGCAGAAGAAACTCTCGCTGTGTTATTTTTGAGAGTGGGATATCACAGATGTGACTGTGTACTCCCTGGTGCCGCGCAGGCAAACTAGATATTTTGAAAGTGGTTCATCTCACAAGTGCATGGTCAGATTTGGCAAATGATTGTGTTAATAAAGAGCACCAGAAAGCTTAATCATGAGCCCAAATGAGGTGGTTTCTAAACCTTTGACTTTATTCTGCAGTTCTGTAATTGCACAAGAGTGCGTGCTGCAGAGAGAAAAGAGAGAGCCCCACTGGAAAGCTAGTAGTGCATGCATCCCTTCAGAGAACAGACTCATTTGCCCTTTTCTTTTTATGTCTGCTTATTCAAACAATTAAATAAATTAAATTCTGCTCTGAGCCACTCTTAAATGTTTTCAGGCAGTAAAATAAATGAGAACCAGTAATCTAATGCAAAACTAATTTGAGCATGTTCGCATGTTATTAGGAAGCTAAAAGGTTTATTCATGCCTTTGGTTTTGAGTTGATGTAAAAATATGTAATGTATCTGTAGAAACAGTTGCATGTAGAGGCTGCTTTCGGCTGGCTGCTCTCTGTGTGCAAAAAGAAAAAAAACCCAAAACTCAGGCATTTGTCTTTTTCTCCTCCAAATGTCCAGGCTATGACAGCAGGGAAGACCAACCCTTTCAGGATGTGAAAGCTGTTATTTATGCATCCAAGAGAGGACTGTGCTATGAAGGTAGAAGTATTTTGCTATGAAGAAATGACATGCTGGGAAAGAATATAAACTTCTCTGGAATGTGAGGAGTGGATTACTTAGGTATCTGCATATCATCTTTGCCCTCTTGATTCACTTCATGCTACATTAATTATACTGTCACTTTTCAAACCGCTATCTCTAAGTAGTATTGTTAGATACAGCCAAAGGATGGGAAAAGATTATCCTTTTAAAATTTGATTGCTTGCTCACCAGGAAAGCAACATTAAAAAAAAAAATTACCAGATCCTGTAAAGAAATGGAATTCCAACTATTTTCACTGCTAAATACAATAAAACAATTAGGAATTCATGTGCTGTATCTGATCACTACAACTTTAATATCTTTGAATCCTCCAGTTTTGACAATATAAAAAAAATCACAATGTGAAATATAATTTTGATTATTATATATGCATGATATTGCATAGAAGTATAAATACAGATCATTCAGAGGTTTCTGTACAAAAAAAGAAAACCAGAACTCTTTACATTGCCGAAGTGCAAAATGCAACATTCCACTCTCATAATATCTTACTCGAAACCAATTTTATAAGGGGAAGTTTCATCAAAATCAATCCATTCCCATGAATTTTCTCATACCATTCATGCTGCTAGCTCCCGTGAAAGTTGTTCAGTTTAAAAATTTTCAACCTGTCATAAGTTCCTGTCACAGGTTAGGGTTCCACAGGCTTATTTTGGTTTAAAGTGTATTTTTTCAGATCCTGGTTTGTGTTATTCCTTTTTTGCATTGTGAATGGAAATGAATTTATGAACTGAAAAAGAAAGCAAATGGTAGCATAGGGAGTTCTTCCCTAATGAAAAGGGCAGAGCGTGGGGCAGGCAAAGCAACTCCCAGTACGTGAGTTTTGCACAGCTGTAACTTCTTTAACTCAGTAATATTTCTTTCATTTCTTTCATTTCTTGGTCAAATGGCTACTCAACATAAAAGATGAGATGCTCTTAACTCAGACTTCTAAAAGTATGATACAGTCTGTAGTCTTCCCTGCTGTCAGAGCCAGGACATTGGGAGGAGAAAAAGACAAATGCCCAAGTTAGCAAAACTAGTCTTCCTCTTCCATATCAATAGGGGTTAATGTCGTTGCTTGAAAGAATATCAGTCTTCCACGCCCCAAGAAAAGTTTCCCCCTTGCTAAGCATTCACTTGTATGATTAAAGGCGGTCTAGGTACTGACCTTCTGATGTTAAAGATAACACAAAAGGAACTATATAAATTACACCAGTGAGTAAATGGTAAGAGGAAAGAGAAGTGGGAGTGGCATCCTCAAAAGATTTACTAGAAAAAAAATGCTCAGTGGGAAAAGCTTACCACCATTAGCAATCAACAAAGAATGTAACAGAGAGAAAACAGTACAAAGGAGGTTGTTGAAAAATTAGCATTTGAAGACGGGGAGAATAATATGGAGAGAACTGTCCTAGGCACAAATTCTGTGCTGCTGGAGAACACAGTTAGAGTCTCTGCCCTTCCAGATCAGCTGCAATCTACCTAAACAGGGAAATCATGCCAGTACAAGGCACTTTTGTGTCCGTTTTCAGATGTCTCTGCATGGCACCTGAAGAAAAAAAGCAAAAAAACCCCAAACACATGGGAGGAGGAATTCTTATACTCAAAAATTGTGATTTTATTTCATTGAAGTTACATGAGTCCAAGGAATTCCAAGGCTGTTTGGTCCATACCAAGGCATAGAGGAAGGAGCAATTCGGTAGCAATACTAGAAAAATTCATAAACTATTTTCAACATACCCTGTTGAAGTGTTCTTGGTTTCAGAGAGAGCTGCTTCCTTAGCCCCGTGTAATGACGAGCCTGGCCTGGAGCGGAAAGGGAGAAGAGGCGACAATCAAATGAATTATAAAGCAGGATTCAAAGTGTGCTAGTAAGACAGAGAGCTTTTTGTCAGTGCTTGCCTCTTCCCTGCTGCTGGCAGTCCGTGATGATATGGTAAAGCTACCATGTACAAAGCAAAATAGAAGCAAAAGAATATTAATGAGATGATCAATTTTTCCTTCTCCCTGTTTACTGTCAGTGAGAGACCTCTTGTTTTATACCTCTAAGAATGGCCAGCAGTTACCATATTCCCTCTCTCCTGACCTTCAGCTGTTCCTTAGCCTTGCTCTGTATATTTTAGCTCATTTAATCTTTCCTTTGAAGTCATTCCCTCCAGCTCTTTGTCATTTGTCTTGCTTTTGTCTGAACTCCTTCCAATTCATCCTGGCATGAAGGTAGCTGGACAGGACCATTTGGGGTGTACTTTCAGGAATGTGCTATCAGGAAGGACTACCCAACACTTTTCAGCTCTCAGATCACCTTGATAAGCTCATGGGACCACTGGTGGCCCCCGTGCCTTGCTGGTCCCTAACTCTATTTTACAGACTGCACACTGTGGAGCATCTAATAAAAGAGCTACAAATTGCCCTTGCTGTTAGTTTTGGTTTACTTTTTGTTGTTACTAAATACCACAATCCCAGTTCCGATCCTTCTTCTGGTGTATACTCCTTGCATCTTTTTCAGCGTTGCTACCTTTCTGTTTTCTTTCTCTCACAAAATATCTATGCTGCAGTATATGATTCATCAGAAACACTCTTCTGCATTTTTCCAATGTGTGTCTCCTTCAGTGTTTGTAGGCAGTATCACCAGGTTCCTTAGTGCATTGCCTTGTGTTTCTCATTGGTGCGTTTCTCCATGAACTAAGAAACTGATTATTGCCTGGATTTTATGAGGTCAAGTCACATAATGATCCCCACACTACAGACCACAGATTTTGGCTCAGTTTTCTTCACCTTTTCAATTTCCCAAATCTCTCTCCAGAGCCTTAGTCAAGGAGACAGGCTGTGTGGTTTCTCAACATATTTCCCTGCTATGCTTCTTGTTTGGAACTGAAATTAATTAACAATTCTTTTCAGCACTTGTTGACCTTCAGTTCTGCAGCCTTGAAAGTGAGCCTGTAAATAATGGAGATCTCTCAGCTCAGTTTTTAAAAGAAGAGTTTGCTGTCCCATCCCCAGGCAAAAGTGTTATTATTCTTTGTAAAACTGACACACACCTCCCTCATTTTCCCAAATGTGAAGACAGTGTCAAAAGGAAGGTTAGTGGAAATACCATGTCACATGTCTCAGTGTGATATTACAGGTAGATAAGGCATGGCACCCTGAGTATATTCAAACCAATGAATGAAGAATATTTAAAAATGTTTCAAATACCTTATTAAAATCTGAGTCTTATATCCTGTTCCATCAACCATGTAGTTCGTAGTTCTGCCAAAAGAGATGTCAAGATGCTATGCATTATTTATTCATTAATGTTTCATGATCGTATAACGTATTCATCTGGATCTCTCTTTGCTTGATTCTCTACTCTGCTTGCTGCTGTTTTCCTGTACAACAACACTTGGATAAACCTGTATTTTGTTCTGGCTTTGGAAGGTCTCCCTGCTTGCTGCTTTTGTAGTTTCTTGTTTCACCACAGCTTTTGAAAAACATCAAAATGGTTCTCCAAATGCTAATTTTGTAACCCCCCACCACACGTACACTCTCAATCTGCTGATTCTGAAACATACAGAGCGTGTAGATCAAGAGGAAAAGCCATCATGGTTAGTGATGTCCATGGACAGCCAGAACAGCCGTAAAGCTCAGACTAGAACAACATTTGCTATAGAGATGTGAAAAGTTGAAGAAAAATCATGTAGGGAGAGGTAGAGAGTTTTCAGAGGACCACCTGGATAGACATATAGCAATGCAACCTTCTGCAAATGTCATTAGATCAATGTGTGTAAAGAAAGGATACGTGTATGTGTATATAAGTGTACACACACACACATACACACTTATTTGTGTGTGTACGTCTACATCTTTAAACTTGTAAGTAGCAAAGGATAATCCAGAAGAAAAATGAGTGTCAAATATCTTTCAGCAACAGAGATGGGCCACATGGAGGTCAAATTAATCCTCTGAAAAGGATGCAGTGTGTATCAGCACTGAATGTAACCATATTTCTTGAAGAAGAAGGGTGGTAATTCAGAATCACATAGATTAATGAGTGTGGGGATACACAGTGCACACACAAGGAAATAAAGAAAAGGGGAAATGAAGGTATGTTGAAGAAAACCTGGAATAGAATTGAAATCAGAAGACATCAACATAAGATCAAGACTGGGAAGTCAGTATGCATTCAGCCATGGTACCATAATACAGATTTCACTGAGGTCTAGGATTCAGAAAGTAAGAGTTCATTTGGGAGCACTTCTAAGACTACTAACATTGCTGCCGTAAAAAAGATTTCTTTTTGATTGTCGGAAATTGTCATACTGGATCAGAGCAGTGATTCATCTTGTCTAGTATCTTGTCTCTGACAGAGTCTGGGATAAGATATGTGGGATGAGTAGCTGAAATTCCATAATAGAAATCCTGACATAACCTGCTCACCAGTTAAACAGCATCATATATGGTCCTTTACACAGTATAAAAAAAAATAAGAGAAAAAGAAATAAAGGGGGTGATCTACATATACAAATAATCAAGAAAAATAATCCTGTGGTTTGGACAGCAGCTTGTTGCATGGGACCCATGTGTCTGCTTTTGGGAAGGGTTGGGAAGGCATTCTCAGGCACGGTTCAATTCCCTAACTGAAAAATAGGACAAAGAGCACTTTCAAATGTACCATGTATTTTGATAGAAAACTGCTTATGAAGGATGGCCTCATAAAAAGACACTGTAGGAGTATTTCGTACAGGCAATCTGAATAGATACTCTGTTTGGGGCAAGTTTGTTTGCATTGTTGTATGCTACTAAAACGAGGAAGTTTCTACCGCTTTAAGGATCTAATGCTCTAGGTCTCTGAGCCTACATCTACTTCAGCAAATACTGCAGCTCAACAGGACTGGATCTGTAGAGGGATCCACTTTGCACTGAGGATCTGATGTACCCATTGTACCTGGTTCCAGATTAATTTGCCCTTAGCTCTACTCTGATCCTAGGAACTGAAGACGTATTGGGAGTTGGAGAGCTTTGGGTGCATTCCTGAAGCTTATCCTCCAGTTTCACCTGAAGGGAGTGCAATCTATGTACCCTGAGACCAGTGCAAACCAAAGCATGGTAATTGGGAAAAACTGGGAGATTTGGCTTCAGTAATGAATTCCTGATCTGAACTAAAACCTTAATGGAAGCACAAGTGGAGACCTCATTTATAAAACAAATGTACTCATAAATACAAATAAATTGTGTGCAAAGACTTTTCTTTTTCTTTTTCTTTTTCTTTTTCTTTTTCTTTTTCTTTTTCTTTTTCTTTTTCTTTTTCTTTTTCTTTTTCTTTTTCTTTTTCTTTTTCTTTTTCTTTTTCTTTTTCTTTTTCTTTTTCTTTTTCTTTTTCTTTTTTCTTTTTCTTTTCAATCAAACAAAAAGTTCATGGATTTGATAAAGATCCAGTAAATGACCTCATATACATAACTGGAACTTTAGCTGACAGACACTCTCTACCTTCCAGATCATTATTTATATGCATATTTAAACACAAACTATGCTATATATTAATGGAAATGGATACAGTAAGTTATTTTAGATAGTAAAAATAGTTTCTACATTTGCTTTTTTCTGTTTCTTTTTTAAAAAATGTACTTCATTCAATAGATGTTTAGAACAAAAAATGTAAGGGGGAGGCAGAATGCAACTGTAACAATTAAATGCTAACTTAATAAATAGAATGAGAGTATTTTAAAATTGTGTTACTGAGGTTCTGCGCTCCTTGGAGCATGAGCTAGGGGCTGGGCTGGGGGCTCCACAGCACCCCAAACAACATGAGGTTCTTGTGTTTAGGCATCTAAACTGCAGGCGGGTGTCCAAATAGCCTTTTCCTAAGGCGCTCCTTAGCATCCACTAACTAAAAATAGAGTTTAGACATTTACATGTGAATGACTAAATGTACATGTCTTCATGGCAAACTGAATCCCTTCCTTGATATCAAATGAGTAACTCAGTATAACTTATCAAGACAAGGTAGAAAAAGATAGGACCACATCCAAAGTAATTCTGTTTCATTTTGTACATTATTTTCTTTGTTCAGATACTCACAATTAATTGCCTGCAACTAATTAGCTTCATCATCATTCTTTTACAGTCTGAGTAAGCAAAGATAACTAAGGAACTGTTTTATATCATCTCTTGTTCTGCACCTGGTGTTACGTGCAGTGCTGTGTCACCAACAAGCAGATCTTGTGAGACATCTGTTGTGTCAGGATGTGTCTGCGGACAGTTTTCTGAGGAGTGGTGCACAGAGCTAAGCAGAATGGATAAATATGGGAAAAGTTCCACTGCTGCTAGAAAATTAGCTGTTTTGGTAGCCCCTGATAACGCTCTGCTGGGGCCATATTCTACATGTCTATAGCCACACCTGTACAACTATAGAGATGAGATTTCTTATAATAGCAACAATGAGGCTGATTAATGCCCGTCAGAGACTAGTCTATTTCTGTAATGCCGAGATAGAGCCTTTTTAAATAAAATGAGCTCCTGCTTCCAGATGAATACTGCTAAGCCTCAAGAAATATATAAGTTGTTACGAACTTCAGGATCATCCATCCTTTCTCCCTCTCTTCGTTTATTCCCCTCAATTTATTTGCCCCTCAATTTTCCTGTGCCTGTGTGCCCTGTCCTTTCCTTCCTATTTAGACTGAAGGACACCATCCTCATTCATCTCTGACCTGACCTGCCACATTTATTTGTGCTGTAATGCCAGTATCTTTGTTCTCTTTGGCCAGTCAACTCTTGCATACTGAAACATCCCAAGATTTTAATACAGCTGTCACCAGATGTTAACTGTAGATATGCTGGGGCGTGTGATTTTGAAAGGACACTGTGGTAAAAAAAGATTAATGAAAACCTGTTACATATGGAAAAGACTTTTCCTATGTAGTAATAGAGGCAAAATTCACTCAAAAGCAGAAGGTCAGTGCAAGGGGAACAAGGCATCTAATTATAGCTTGAGAAACTAAGATAAAGGTTTGTGGTGGCTTTCTACACCAGGATAAATTTCATCGGAGGAGTAGGGCTGGGCACATCTCCTCAGGCATAGTCAGGGCTGAAGGGTTCCTGAGGCACTGCTGGCCAAGAGGCTGGATCATCACATTTGCTTGGTGGCAAACCAACATGCTCAGCTCCGATGTGCAAACCGATGTGCAGCCCTATCTACTATGCAAGCATGTGGCTTTCAGCAATCTATGGCTGATGTCAAGGCAGCTGAAAGCAGACAGCCAGAGTTTGGCTTTCTCTGAATTTGCTCAGACAGATGTACCACAATATCAGACAGAGATACCAAAAATCATACCAGCCTATCCAAATTTGGGACTTTCTCATTTATTTTTTCCTTTTTATATCATATTTCCCAGAGTTTCTTTGGCAGTTTAACTGAATTCTGTGTTTGATTACATTGAAAAAATGCATGCAGCTTTTTAAAAAGCTGTCTGGCTTCAGGGTACATTGTTGCTGTCTCAAAATCTCCCTTCCTTCCCTTTTTGCAGTTGCTTAACAGGTTAACTGCGAGATTAAGGACATGGACAACAGATCTACTAAGCAGAAAGGGAGCTTCAAAGGGTATACATTTCTCTGAACTTTGTTGTTCCTTGCTGGCAGTGCTAGATAGTGCACTTGGCATCTGATCTTATATGAATACTCGAGGAAGCTATGTGCAACTTGGAGTCACCCATTCTCTGTTCATTCTTGAATATGCATGCGCAGTTTAAATGTGTATCATGGTTGTTTTTTAACTTTTATCCTGTCACAATGCCTTAAATCCATGACCAGCTGACTCCCACTGTAGGCAGTTATATGTAAAACTACATGGCCAATAAAATCCTTGCCCAGGGATCTTGAAAGTGATGTGGGTGTTGGGGTCCTGAGCCCACCATGTGTTGCTGCATCTTCTCCCACCCTTCCCTGGTGTTTGCCTGTGCTCAAAGCCATCAAGGTCTGATGTGGTGCTGCTGAGAAATTAGTGGTCAGCTATGGCTGGGGAAACAGTCCAACTGTGAAGAGGAGCTGTGAGAAGCCTCCTCTGGAGACTACTTCTTAGCTCAGGAGATGCTCTACAGCTCTGGCTGTGGTTCTGGGTCCCTGCATGGTCACTATAGCCATGCCCATGCCTGCCCATCACCTTAGCTGATCCCGCTCATGCCTTCCTGTCTTGGCTCTGCTGCCATTCCATCCCCATGGCCATAACTGGCTGTCCCAGGTCTGCAGGAGGCCCTGGTTGCCCTTTCTGGCTCTGCTCTGCTTGCCTCCTCCTGCTGTGGTGGAATGGGGAAGTTTCGGCCCCATCCTGCACTGCTGCCCCAATGCTCCCTGACATCACCTCACAGCCTGCTCTTGCTGCTGTCTGACAGACATGTCTGATGATGTGAGCGTGTATTATTTGTGCAGAAAAATTATTCTATAGTTCCAGACACTTGGATCTTACCCTGCACTTGGAGCTTACCTGCAAGGGCACTAAATGAGACTGTCCTGTGAAGCTGTTTAACTGTAGGATAGAGGAAATTCCTCTGCATAAAAGGTTGCTCAAAGGGAACTAAAGAGCGGCTTGGCTATGGAATAAGCCCTGAGGCAACTGTGAAACCACTGAAAAAGAAACAGTGAAGCATCTAACTATAATGCGAATGCAAGCACAGATGCCCCTGTTGGAAAGATATGCTTCAATTCCAGGCTTCATGAATGACAGTTTAATTGCTAGGTCTCTGTGTTTGCGCTTCATCCACTACAAAGGATATAAGCGGGAACAGAAACATGGGAATAGACATGCTGGTCGTAGCTAAGCTGTACCGAAATGCTATGTACAAGCCAATGGTTTTATAATGGGCACATCTGCCCACCTCAGAAAACCACTCCAAAAATTGGCAGGATTTGCAGCATCTGCTGGGAAAGTTTCAGCTTCAGAATGGCAAAAGGTGTTGAATGTTGGAGTTTTTGAGTTTTGGAGATTAGCTGCACAGGTCAAATGAGTCCTAAATCCTGACCTCAGCAGGCATATTTTCTCTTGCCTTTTTTTCTGGATGCCCACTGAGATGTCCATTTTTTCCCCTACTGAAAGCTGGCTTTGAGCCTGTTATGATCTCTCTGTGTAAATCAGGCTCTCCTTTCATTTTAACCATTTAGTTTAACAGGTATTTCCACGAACATCTCATACTTTTTCTAGTTCTGCTGGTTTTGACACGGTATCTCTCAAAAAATGTCAAATATTTACTGCAAAGCTTCTTTATGCAGATTATATAACTTTTTCTTGTAGTGTAGTGCTAAAGTGGTCTAAGCTTTCTACTCTTGCTGTAGATAATGTACATCTTGGGACCTTCTATTACCTTGTGAACATTTTGCAGTCTTTCAAAAAAGGTAAGTTATTCCTCAGTGTAGGAGTCTTCTCTGTAAAATGAGCATGACCAATTCTTCCCACAGGATATGGCCATTCAGCTGCCCCACAGCTACATATTTCAGCCTTAACTCCCAACCATCCTAATATTATTCAGCAATTCCACCTACGTGTCATAAGGAAATTTTACTCTCTGCTTCAGCACCTCTAGGCTTGAAATAACTCTTGCTTTACCACCAGCAGGGTCCTCCATCAGGAAACCAAAAGTGCAATCAGTTGTCCCAGTCTAGAGAGTCTTGAGTACTTGCCTTTCAGCAATTACATATTAGCTATGTTCCAAGTTCTTGGAGAAGTTTTTCAATGCCATCACTGCATTTGTGTATGCAGGTTTCTGATGTCTACATGTTTATACACCTGACTGGACCATCAGGCTCTTTAGTTCATCTTAACACAGTGCTGCTCTGTTCATGGTTCTGTAATACCACCCTGTCCTTTATCAAGGAAAGGCTTTTCTATTCCAGTTGCTTGCTCCCTACCTTGGGAACAAGATTTCTTTTGAAAATTTTGTCTTTTTTCTACCCTCATTTATATTTTCCAAATAAAGTGAAAGCAAACAAAACAAATGTACCCTGACTCTCCAAAGCATTGCAAATTGGTCTTATGTTGTCAGGGAACAACTGTGATTTAAGTTAAATGACAGACAGAAGTCCTGCCTCAGCTTTGCTGTTCTTAGAACTCCTGGAGGACCTTCAATGTTCAGGCATACCATTTGCTTCTCACTTTAAAGCAGCTTCTGAGGGTTAGTACTATGCCAATGAAAGATGCCTCTTCTATACAGGTTCTTGCATTATCAGCTCCCAAGGTGGCCTTTGCATTAAAATGGAGTGCACCCTGCTGCTTTACAGGTGCTTGGGAGGATTGTATCACAACGGGGTGTGTGTGTGTGTGTGTGTGTGTGTGTGTGAGGCTTGGGGTGGGGTGTGGGTGGGCTTTGTTAGAGCACTCCAGTATCATCCTTTTAAAGCTTCCTATGCCAATAGCAATGGCCTGACACAAATAAAAGGAAAGTGAAGTATATATTTGTAATGTCAAAATTAAGTAACACAGTCATAGAGCCTTGTGAAAGTGTAGGCAATGGGAACAAGGAAACCTAAGTTTGGGTTTATCTTTGTATCAAATTCAGGAGACACTGTGAAACTCCTTCTGTTGGCAAGATATAAAAGTGAATCTACTATGCATGGTCAAGGACTCAAATATTGCCTACTCAACATATCCTCAAAGTCCTGGCTGGTAGAAGCCTGCTGACCCTGATGTGCCAGGCTCTCCTGTTTCCATTCAGAATCAAAGACTTGCCCTTCTAGCTCATGGATTTCATGATCCCTCCCAGCATTTCACTGGCTTCCACGCACTGCTTTGGAACTTACCGTGTTCCATGGCAGAGGCACGTGCAATTGTTGACTGCTTAGATGATAAACAGAATCAGATAACGCCTGCTTTGGTGTTTGATTAGGCATTCAAATTTAGTTCTTGTAAAGGCAGGAAAATCTTTTCCAAAAGGCTTGGTAGTAATATTTTTTCTGTTATGAATTACATGTTTCATGCAAGGGTCTTTTGCTACTCAAGACTTGCACAATCACATAATTATGTAATTTGTATGTGTTACATGTTACTGGCACTTGTTTTCCATTGCATTAACAGCTAAACTTCCCCAGGGGTACATTGAGTTAAGGGGTGACATTCACCTGAACTCTGTCCTAGGGAGCACTAATTAGTACCTGGCTGCATGAAAACTAGCTGTAACTCCTTTTATTTGTCATCCACAAACAAAATAAGTAAAATCACCAAATGATATAGGTAATTCTAAGGTCATAGAAGTAGAGCTTATACTTGACTTAAAATATAGAGTTCAACTTCTATGGTTTGATTTAAAACTTAAAATTAAAAGAAATATTTTAACAACTCTAGGTACTTGAAGTAATGCCATTATTTAGGAGGTTATGTATTACTAAGGGTGACTGTCCTTGTGAGGCACTTCAGTAACAGTGCATAGCTTAATTAGAGATGAAAATTCCTAATTGCCAAATGTGTGGATCAGCATGCTTAGCTTTCATGAAATAAATACAGGAGATGATGTTGCTGGGTTGATTAGCAGTAGCAAATACAAGCCATAAACAGGGTGGGGATTTCTTTCCTTCTTGCATCGTAATGATGTGGTCCCTAAGCCAGTAACTTTACAGTCTAAAATAAAGACGAAATGTAGATATCTATTCCTGGGGGGTTTCACATAAGCCAGTGAATATGCTGTTACATACGCAATGTTCTCCTAATGACATAATCCAACCTTATTTGAAATGTCATTGGTGTTTTTGTAGGATAATTTTAGGTTAATTGCTATGTGGGAAAGATCAGGTTAAACCTCTCTCCTTGTGGTTTAGTAGTTGGATAATTCATGATCTCATACATCAGAGACTCAAAAGCACTTGCCTGGGAAAACCGCATTTCACTGTGGTAGTGATTTTATTTCCTTATGAAGAGGGGAAAGGAATATTTGGTGCTTACTGTAAGTCTCTGGAGGCTATACCTACACATGCAAGAAGTTCATTGCCATAGAAAGAGATCCAACTAGTGCTGAGGACCTAATGTGGGCAATTCTTCCCCATTTCAGTTGACCTTTACTTCAAATTATCTCCAGTCTGGTCCAAAGGACAAAATGGTTGTGGCAGCTGGAGGGCAGTACATGTGTTCCTCAATCCCATCTTTCAGTTTGATTTGATTTGAAAAGAATCTGGTTAATTTGAAAAGTATCTTCTGAGACCTTTCCATCGTATCAAGCAAAAAATACTAAGTGGTAACAATTGTGAGATCTGTCTTTCAAAGCACATGCATGATCTGAACTAAAGCACAAATGTAGGCACTCTCTATGAAAATAAACAGCTGCACTAAAAGGATTCATTGCATATCAGAGTCCTATACTTTGGGATTTGGCTATAGACTCCTTATTAAGCCCAAAATGTTGCAGCTTACCCCATAGCCACTTCAGTATATATGCCTGGCTTTATTATTTAATTTTTAAAAAATTGTTTTGCAGATTGCTGAAAAGGAAACTCAGAATACTCTGATCTAATTTACAAATTGGCTTAAAAATCACCTTTAATAAACTATGTAACTCTACAGGCAAATGGTGATTTCCGTCCAAGCATATTCTTCTGTGTGTGTGACTGCTTTTTCTGTGATGTCCACATTGAGATGCTGCTGAGGATTTACAGCATGCTGTATGTTTACTAAACTGTCTGCTCACTGAGCACTAAGAACGTTTGTATGTATGCAACATTTAGGGAAATATGAATTCATTCTGTCTGATTTTTGTCAAATAAGCAAATCTAATTCAGCTTGCTGTTGGATGACAGAGTGGTAGTTAATATCCTTTTTGACTCAATGTAACTAGCTTGCTATAAAAAAAAGAAACAGTTTAAAGTTAGCAGGTTTGTTTTCTGCTCCCCCCCCCCCCCCAATCTTTCTTTGTAGTTTCTATAAATCGATGTTTTAGCACAGTGATAAAAATTATCATTAGCTGGAAATTACCTTGGCTGAAATTCGAGGCGTGTAGCTCAGCTAAAGGTGCTGGAACTAGAGCAGTCAAATGTAGTTCCAATTAAAAATTATAAATTAGAGCTGCAAGAGTGTGGGTCTGCCTGCCTGGTGAATGATCTTACTTTCATATACATATATAAAAAGGTCACTGAGTTCCTGAACTCAGAGAGATTAAAGCAAATAGACTATGTCTCATAAGGTCCCAAGAGAAAAACAAGCACTTTGAAACTACTTTCCTTAGGATGTAATATTGTGGCTGAATTTCCTATCACAGGAAAATTTACCCTCCTGTTTGCGGATATAAGAAGGAAGGAATAGCTAATCAGTTAGGAAACCAACGGTCTCAGAAGAGCCAATTAGTTAAGAAAGTTTGTTGGCATGCAGGAGTCACAAGTTCAAGCTCCCTTTCTCCTCACACAGACTGGTTGTGTGTGTGGCAGTTTTCTTGGGGGATTGTGGTCTTCTGGCTTGGGTTTTCCATGCTTGATCAGTCCATTCCAGTCCAGGAAATAATTTAAATTCTCCTTTTCAGGAGAGGATTTCTGTCTGGTCCCCAGACTCCCCTGAATCTTAGAAAGCATCCCTAAAGCTGATACATTTCTATGAATGGCAGCGTTGATGGAACAGTATATTCCTGTGAGAACAATTTTTGCCAAGCCAACAGCACTTGGGCTTTTATCTTTCACCTCTTGGATATATTATTGCAATTTGTCTGATGACTTGAGCAGACTTTCACACATAAGTTCAGATTCCTCAATAGCAATGGCTTCAGGGTCACTTTTCACTTAAATGAACATTCAGTTTCTGAGATACAACTAGAAATCAGCTTTAATGAAGAATTTGCCGTTGTGCAGTCAATAACCAAGCTATCTGAGTACTTTATAGCTGGAACATAAGGTTATCTGATGTTTTTATTATGAGGGACAGGTTATGTTGTGAGACTTTTTCAAAGCAGCGGATTGTCTCTTCTTGAAGCTCTGTATCAGAAACCACTGAATAATCCCTCTCCGTAAAACTTTTCCCTTTGTACCTAGCACTTCACCGTGACCCCATGGATTCCCAGACTTGTCTCAGTTTGCATTCGGCTTGCCTGCAACAGTACATAAATATGTTACCTCCCTAACACTGATGTACTCTGCATTTGTCAAAAAACTGTGGCTAGACAAGCTTAAAATCAAAGTAGGAAAGCAAAGAGTAAAGCCCTTGATTACGGAGATGGAGCTGCTGCTATGAGAGCATGAAATTAAGCATGGTAAACTTGTGTCAGGAACTAATCTGTTCCCCAAGCTGTACCTGAGCACTTCGTGGAAAGCTGCCTTGGGAGCCGCAGCTGCGGATTAGCTCAGCAGGCTCTCCTGAGGTGGTGTCTCCTGGAGTGGATGTCCCTGCTCTGGATCGCCTCACTCCTATGATACCTGTGCAGGGTAAGCATGCCCTGCATGCAAATGAATCTTCAAAGCGCTTGCTAGGAAAGTCTGCTTTCCCCTCCTTCTGACTAAACAATCTGGGGAAGCTTGTTGTAGCACACCTTGCTGCTTGTGCAAATGCAAATGAAGCCTTGTTCCAGCTTCTCTGTGACTGGGATAGACAAAGCCCTTTTGATGTGCTGATTTTCCATACCCTGCTCATCCTCCTGTTTCAGAAGCTGTTTGAACTGCAGTCTTTCTGACTCCTCCCTTCCCAGACACAGAGCTTGTGCTGTGAATCTTCTCATGGTGCCACAGCAATTTACAAAGGGTTATGGATAGGATGTTCCTGATAGTCTTGCAGCGTGTGATAAATTGCTGGGTTTATACTGAGGTTGCATGAGGCATATTAAGAATACTGGTATCAATGTGGTGTTTTGCTCACTGCCCACTGTTGCAATTTTTTTGAACTTCTGCCACTCATAATACAGTCTTCTGTCCACCTTTCCAAGCAATGTCTGCATGTAAGAGCAACTATATATCTAATGTCTCTGTTTCCACCTCCGTATAATCAACACATCCATATATATCCATATATACAGGTTCAAAGAAAGCAAGTTATTAAGTGGGAAAACCAAAGAGAATCATAGAAGATGAGCTGGCCAAATACTGTTCCTTTAACTAAGCAAGAAATTTTGATATAGCATGTGCTCAGGGGCTATGTACAATGAGAGCTTTTCCCCTAAATGTTGGGAAGAATATTTAGACCATATTAAATCAGGGTTTTGAAACGTGAGTGGGTATAATAATGAATAATATATATTGCCCATAGCTAGATGATTGTGTAATGGTGGTAGCTGCATAGAACTGGAAGGTTTTTTGATAGATAGATAGATAGATAGATAGATAGATAGATAGATAGATAGATAGATAATGGGGAATGGAAGTTCAAGCAGATTCCCAGGCGTTTTAACTCTCTGCTGCTATTTAACAGCACAATCAATAGTTCCAAAAAGGGAAAGGCATTTGCAATGCTAATTCCAATTCACAAGTGGGGGTGTACTGAGTGGGTGGAAGAGTTACTTGTTTGCTTGCTGAGGGACATTTCAGAGCTGCTGAAGTTCTGATACTTGTAATTCTTTTTATAAAACAATTATCTGCTGAGCCCTTGGCTGACTAGAACACAGGAATAATTTCTAAATCAAAGAAATCAAGGAGGGTGGTGCTTCCTCAGGTAGTGATTTTCTGGCAGGTTTGCTCATTGTTTCAGTGCTCCCACTGAGAGGAAAGATGTGATGGAGAGCTGCCGACTGTGGAGCTTTCAGGACCAACAGTCTTTACTAGCCTTTAGAGGTTACAAGGCCCATGTCTTCAGCCAAGGTTTTGTCAAATATGTCCTGTCTTTTTTTGTTTTCCGGTATCTACTCTTTTGATTTCTGAATAATAAACGGATATTTTTACCTGTGGCATGACCTGAATCTGCCAGCGCTACTTAACCTGATTGGTGCACTACTCTGTGCATACATGTTTGTTGGCCCCAGTTGAAAAACTTGCAGAATAAAGTACAAACCAGTGTGACAGAGGATGACAAAACGAAGCTCTCTCCTCCTCTCTCTGTATCCAAGCAGGAGTGAATGTTCCATGGACTCCACAAACTGACTCCACAGTATGAAAATGTACGTTTGCATGTAGAAGAACAGAGTGCAGAATCATTCTGAGGAAGAAGCGGAAGAAAAATAATGTCCTGAAACTGAGTCTTGTTAATGCCAAGTCTCAAAACTGCCACTGATCTCTAAGCCTGTGGGAGCAAGGAGTAGCAAAGGCATCTCTCTTCAGGCACTCTGCAGTCTGCTGCTGACCTTCCAGTGTCCCCCAGGCTGTTCAGACACAAGCTGGAGTTGGATGGGGTGTTGAGTGAATGTTACCTTGTGTACTCAGATGCAATCCTTAATTGGTTCGAAATGAGAATTTCTGCTTTACACAGCATAAAATGTAAATGTCTGTGGCACGTAGATGTCACAGACATCATTTTCAGAACCTGAACTAAGAATTCTAAAAGCAGATCAAATACTAGTATACTAGTACCTAGATTCTTTTTTTTTTTTTTTTCCCTTTAACAAGTGACAGGGAAGTGACTACTATTGTTATCATTAAGAAGTGGAAGTATGAAATTTCATTTCTAAGTCAATTCAGAATTAGACCGACAGTTTTAATGTCCTAGAAAACCATATTTTTTTCTGAAAAAAAGAAGCCCAAAGGTGAAACTTATTAGCTTCTGCCAAATTCAGCAAATAATTATTGGAAAAAAAGACAGAGAACCTTGAAAAGGCAATAGATTTTTCTCTTTCCCTTTCAATACAGTGTTCTGAAGCTATTTTTAGCACATTCACCTTTTCAAAGCAGTAAAAAAAGGTCATAAAATAAATGAAATAATTAATCTCAAAGCATTTTAATAATCTCCAGCTTTGCCCTGAAAAATCTTATCACCTCTTTAATCACAGTAAAATGTATTTATTACCTGCAGCTGTATGTGACCATGATAACTCTGTCAGGAGATGTCTATTACTATCATCTTATAATGTCTGCGTTGCCTTGCACCAACATGCTGCATAGGGTGGGTCCCTTTCTGTAAAAACTGTGCATCTGGGTAAAGCTGGAATAACTTGGCTGATTCAAGCGAGGTTAGTTAGACTATATCCAGGAGTGGCTGCCAGCACAACCCAGACATAGACCGATACCAGAAAACCTGGTTGTTGATGACGAAACCGGGCACAAGGACTTCGGATAACTGCTTGATAGTATGTAGGGATGTAATGATATGAACAGTTTTCCTTTGCTTCCTTTTCAGAGCGTTTCAAGAGCCTCGCTGTTAATATTGTTTATTTGTGTTGCATTATCGTTCAGCATCCCTTGGGAGACCTAGTTGTTCTGGCCACAAAATGAGGGTGGCAAGAGGAGCAAATCGGAACAACAGGGACAATCTAGCACAGGGATGGTTCAGTACCTGTGCTCCAAAGAGCCACCTGCCCTGAAAGCTCCGGGTGGAGTGGCTAGATTGTGCTTGTGGTTTT
Organism: Bucorvus abyssinicus; assembly: GCA_009769605.1. NCBI lineage: Eukaryota > Metazoa > Chordata > Aves > Bucerotiformes > Bucorvidae > Bucorvus > Bucorvus abyssinicus. The sequence goes on along the minus strand of CM020030.1, from coordinate 31,394,161 downwards.
AAAAAATATGTCTTTCTCTTGGATATATAACATGGAACTGAGGAGTTTTGAAAACACTGCTCCTGCATACTGACCCTCAGGCAATAAATCTCTGGCTATGAACTCTTGTGAAACAGTTTGAAGATTTCCTAGTTTAGTTTGTAACAAGATAAATGAACTCCAAGCACTTAATGATCTATTAGTGGATCATTACATCCTGTGTAGATATTGAAAAAAAAAAAATCAACAAATAAATAGAACAAATGCCAGTTTTTTAAAAAAATAAACATTAATGGGTTGTAACAGGTACTGAAGCAGCACTAAGATTCCTGTTTGAGGAAATGCTCCAAATGAGCCCTAATAAGATTTGTCTTACTATCTGTAATACATGGCAATGTCAGAGTCCTTTAAAAGACTCATCAGTGAGAGCTCATCTGTTTTCTCAAGGCAGATCCAACAGAGACAGAGGCAGCTTGGGATGGAGGCAGCACGTCCCGATTGTGAAGAGCAGACTGTGCCACACCAATCTGGGCAGGCTTGCTTGGATCAGAGGGCCAGGTAGCTCCATTCATGTGATACTGAGCTCGAGTTAATGAGCCAACAAGGCTGCTAGCTTGGACGTGGTGCAGCTGTGGTACTCCTGCTCCCGGACACCACCTGTCTGGACTGGAGGGCTTGAACGCCAAATGAACTTTCTGAGTTAAACCCCCTGGGTGCAAAATTGTATTTTCAGGTGTAAGTTTATTTCCTCTGAAAATTTCCAACCGTTTCTTCCAATCTCCTGTTAGTTTAAGCATGTCAAAATATTTCTATGAGAAGGTATTGTCCCAGTGGCTAGCCAGCCACCTCAGCTTGAGGTTTGACATGCTTTCCTTTTGCATTTAATTATAACTCCATTATTTCTAACAGATTCTTTGAAAGTTATTGTTTGTATGAATAGAAAGGTCTGCAGTACTCATTACAAGATTCTAAGGTTAATCTGCACAACGGTACAGAGATTCTTCTTTCTAAAACCTCTGATTATTTCTTATGTCTTTCACAGACATCCATGCACTACTGAGGGTGTGACTGATGCTCTTCCTGTCTAACCCTACAGGCCAGTAATTTCCCTCGACTTCCCTTAGCTGTATGTCTACTTTTAAATAAAGCAAATTCACCCTTTTGACAGCCAGATATTAATATTTGGTTTAAACAACATTAAGGCTGTGGTATAAAATGCAGGCAGTGTTTCATCACATGGCTTTGTGTCTTGGCACATGCTTGATGTGCATTTTCAGATCAACTGTGGTAGGATTTACAATTTCATGGACTTCAGTGCTTCACCTTTCATCTTTAGGAAACCTGACGATCTCTTCCACCATGGAGCTGCACACCAGAGTAGCGGCCTCTTGTGACAATACAGAAAAGGTGTAACACATGGACACTATGTGGAATAACTTGTTGAAGTTATTTTGAGGAGTATAGCACATGGCAATCTTCACTTCTGGCTACTTTATGTCATGAGTTTGGAGGAATTTGGGAAGATAGATTCAAATTTTTATATAAATATAAAAATTAAATGAAAAATCTAAGAAGCTGATGGAGTGAGATTTAAATCTTGGTGAATAAAAGCATATAGCAATACTTTTAATGTTCAGATATTAGAAAGAGAAATAAAACTGTTCTGTTTCATATCCTTCAAATGAATATGTCAGCTTTTTAAGAGCTAAGCAATTACATTAAAAAAAAATAACAATCTATAAACTAGCTCAGATTCAACTTGACAAAATCTGGAAGTATCCTGCGAACGGGAATAAGAAGAGAAATCTGGTTTTGTCAGCAGAGTGACAGCAGATTCTTTTATGATTTTAGAGATGAAGAAACTAAAAATGTGGTGCATTATGTTATGAAAGAATAAGTGAACTCAAAGTCCTTTGACATAATTTGATTTTGCAGTCCCTGGTTAGGAGCCACAGTTATAATTTGAAAACGAGAAGGACGAAAAGTTCTTCATGTGCTCAGTTTTTTTCCAAGATATTAAAAAAATGCTTAGCACAGTCAAAGCTGTGTGAGTGTGAGGGATGTTGGTATTTTTGGTTTTGGAGTGGAGGTTTTACAGTAGGTTGGGTAGTAGCTAACATAACAGGGTCATAATCAAAGTGGTGCAGATGTTGTCCTGTTTAATGCATAACACTAGGAACTGGTCCTGACAACCAGCATTTGAGGCTGTATTCTTTTACCATGTCAAGAACATATCTCTGGGGGAGAGGCTGTGAGACACCCTTCTCAAGCAGCAGAACTACAACCCACAACTGGATGCACTGGAGATGCTGCATTAAACCCAAGGGCTTGTGGGATGCCTCAAGCCACAGGGTCACATTGTTCAGTTTGACTTCCCCGTATCGCCTTTCTGAACACTCGTCTCCCCATGATACTCCCTTAATGCCTACCTCTGCATTTAGGCTTCTGTTCTGCAAAGACTTTAATGTGGTTGCAGTGCAGCACATGGGTGGACTCTCTAATGGCTCTGAGCCTCCACAGAGCTTGTGGGCAACCTGGGTCTCTTTGATCTGCCTCTGGCATCTGATGATTGTGCATTCAACTCAAGCACTGGTGAACAGACTATTGAACCTGTGCAGTTCTGTGTCAGCACATCTCTATTCTGCTTTTCCTGACTCACAAATCAAATGTTTCATTCTTGAGCACTATGAGAGTCTCCCTCAGCAACTGACATATTTGACAGTCACACTGCACTTCAAAGAACTTCACAGGGTTGTTAGCAGTAACAGGGATTTTCACAAAGTTGTATTTTTAGTGCAGAGTCTGAAGGAATGACTTGACATATAGTACAGTGATCATAACCTTACTCTGAGCACAATAGGCTGTTTAATTTATTACTTCTTTTGGAAATAGAAAAAATCAGCGTAGAATATTTAGCAATGTCAAAGTCTCTGTATAAGAAACACAGAAGTGCTGGGTGAGCATTTATTAAAAGTAGCTCTGATTGTGTTTTTCATTCTGTAGTATGATTGATGCCCTAGTTTTGCTCCATTGTTTATTTAACAGATTTTTGGCTGCTGTCATTACAGTCAAAGATACAGGTTTACAGTGAAAATACACTAGCAGACTGGTTTAAACTAAATATTTTCTGTAATATTTGCACCAAAGGAAGAATTTTCTGTCCTGGAACATTCATTATCTCAAGTAATTACCAGAAAGCAATGACAATATGCTAAATCTCCCTGTCTGATGAGTGGCCATGTGTCTCCTTTTTGACTCATCCAGGCATGTAGCCAATGATGATTATTTTTAAAGGAAAAATAAATTTAAAAAAAAATCTAACAGAATATACCAAGGTCAGTAAATCATCAGAAGTTGTTTCGACCTTCTCTTGATTGCGTCACTTTCCCTTCTTAATTTCCTCATTCTTTCCTTTTAATTCACCTATTTCTGCCACAAGGTATTGTCCATCCTTTACGACAACTTAATACAACGAGGAATAAGAAACAGAAGCAATTAGAATGTGAGATTGCCATTATCCTAACATGCTGGCTTGAATGGTATTGTGTACAGTCATCTTCTCACCTTTTCGTTTCTTGTTCTTTTTTGGAGCATTGTCTTGTATAGATGTTCCTGACCCACTGTGTTACCTAAAAGATGGGAATTGACTCCATGTGATAAACCTGTTATCTTTTTTGGCCTTCTCTAGGTTGGTGTTCGTGGCTCTGTGGTAGCTTGCACTAACTCACTGTAAATTTACTCACCTAATACCACTGCAAATGCTTGTCTAGACACTTGGTGAATGTTTGTAGTATATACTCATCCGCGTATGAGCTGTGAGTACGTGTGTCATGGAACAAAACAAATCTTTCAGGCTACCATTTATATGGTGGTAGTTGATTTAAGTTGGCACTATTCTGAATCATTGTAGACTCACTAACTCTGTTCTGTACACACCCTCAATGCAGAGACTGTGCTGCTGCTGGACCTCTGCTTTCTGCAGCATGCCCTGTGAGGTGGTACCTCCTCAGGCCCTGGGCAGCGGGGTGGTTTCACCATCATAAATAAGAGTGTGTATCTGATGCTTCTAAAACAGACATTGAGTTGATTTCTGTTGGTTAAAACAGGCTAAAATGAAGTAAACCCACTGAAAATTCAAAGGCCACAGTAGGCAATTTCTAGAGAGAAGCATGTCTTCTAAGTGGATGTTCCTAGGGTTGCTGAATGAGTGTCGTAACTTTTCCCTTTCTCTTATGTCATGTGTATGTCAGACTACTTTGTGCTTTAGAAGGAGGTATGTAAATGATATTTCTCTTTACCACATTGCCTTAAATTTAGTTTTTTTGCACTACTATGAATGTAAAAAATTAATTTCAGGAATAGTGATTTCTTAATTTCAGTTCTCATACCTAAAGGATTTCATGCCTCTTCTTTTTCTTTCTTTTTTTTTTTTCCCCCTAACATTAAGTGTACTGAGTGTTTTTCCTAACAAAAAGTCTACTGAGTCTTTTTATCTATGTCTTTTTCTGGTTTATCCTAGACACATGGAAACATATTTCAAAAATTCTAATAGAAGTATACCAATACTGTTTAATGCTTTCTGTGGAATTATCCACCATGTTTTGTGTTAAACTGGGGATTAATTTGTGTTGCATATTCTTTCATTATGTGAGTTTGTCTACAGGCCAGAAAACACAAAAAAAAAAAAAAAAAATTTTTTATTATTTTAAGGGATTATTTTGAGGTTTTTGCTTTCCTTTTGCAAAGGATACGAAACAATGAAAACCCACAAAGATTGAAAACTTTTAATATGAAGAATATGGTCTCTCTAAAATCTGTGTAGCATTTTCTTGCATCTAAATCTGTATTCTAAGAATCTTTGATGTAACATAAAATTGTAACTGCTGAGGTGGGAAGTGGGACAGAAAGCCACAGAGCAGCAGCTGTCTGTTATCTTCCCTACTTTCTATAGCAATGCTGATGGAGGGAGACCTCTTTTAGAATTCTCTTATTCTGATTTGTATTTTTTTCTAAGCACATTTTTACTCATTAAACCCACAGGTCAACTTAAAACAAAGAAAGAAATGAAACGGACCCTGTGAGTTAGCAGTGGTGGAGGTTGCATGTGTGTAGGTATCAGAGAGCATTTTCCTTTCCACAGCTGCCTGACTCTGACCTTCCTGAAGCCTCCTCAGCCTCTCCCCATGTTCTTCCTACCGTATATGTCTCCCTCCCTACACCTCTGCTATTTCATGATGGTTATCTCAGGCTATCGGTAGTGGAGACCTTATTTTCCAATCCTGTCACCTTTAAAGTATCTGAGTTTCCTGGGTTACAGATTACACCGTGCGAAGGTGGTGCTTACACATCGACCCTGTGGGATCCCAGATAACTTCTGCATTCAAGTTTTTCTTTCATATATCCCATTTGTACAAGCCTTACATGCACTTTTGTTGTTCACCTCTTCAAGTGAAAGTGGACCCTGCATTCCTAACGTTTTCACCTTAACTACAATCTTCTTAGAACGTATCTTTTTAAAGAACATGGGGTTTTCATATTGATTCAGGAGGTGCAGTGACTGTGCTCCTGATTCATAATGCACTAATGGAGACTATAGTAAGAAACACAGTATCTCTGTATGGGTTTGGGGAAATGGTTAGGTTAGAAGGGTTAAAAGTTTCCTCTGCTGATGAATGCTGTTAACTGAAGGCACACTGTAAGTCTATAATGTGGTTGTTTTACCATTTTCCATGGCAACTGAAGCAGACAGGCAGGCAGGCAAGTGGCTTTGGCTTGTAGATTTGACTTAGCAATTAGTCCAGAGGGATTTATATTCAATTTGCAAAAGTTAATCCAATCCATCAGCATAGAGGGTGGTAGGGAGCAAGTTCAAATGGTGAAAACGGGTTGTTGTGGTCCATTTCTGGCTCCTCAGCATGCCCATGCCTGGGAGAGCAGTGCAGACACCAGCTCAAGATTAGCTAATGTCTGGAACATCTTCTTAGCCTGGGCCATGTGCCCCACCAGCTCGATTCAAACTCTGAAAGGCCTCTGGAAACAGCGGAGCTCTGTTGGTGCAGCACTGTATCTGAATAAGCAAAGCCCACCAGACTTGGACCTATGCTCTTGGAGTGTGGAACCAGCTCAGGTCACTCTCCACTGCTGACAGAGCAACTGCAGGTTCAATTATCCACCCGTGCAGCACTTTCAAATCCATCCTTTATTCATAACATGGTACCGGACCTAAAGGACGCTGTTATAAACGTTACCGCTTTTGATACAAAAAAGCCTCTAAGTTGTTGTGATAGTAGCTGGCTGGGAGAGGGAATGTGTTTGAACTTTTGTTTAATTATATATAGGTGTATTTTGTGAGCTGGTATTTAGAGTCTCTGAGCTGGTATTTTCCTCTCTAAGGAAACCAAAGAGAGGTTGTAATTAATTACACTGGTGCTTTGAGATGGGGCCATAAGCGATTAACTGCAGCATAGTTCCTTACGAGTGAAGGACCCCGGCTGATGGGCTTTGATGGAGAAAGGTTTGTACAATCTCTGAGTATCCGTCTCTTAATATGACATTTTATCTTGGAATCTGTTGTTGAGAAACAACCAAAATTTATTCAGCAAACTATAACAAGAAGAAAACCTCAACCTTTGAATCAAGTGAACAAGGCCAGTTTAAACCAGCTGAGCTAGCAATATTTATGTTCTCCAGGTTTCTCCAGGTATTATAAAAAAACTCTGCCTAAATTCAAAACCAACAAAAATCACATAGATTATCATAATGGAGGAAAACATTCTTTTTTTTATGATGGGGGTCTTAACTTTGCATCTTCATTGAATCATAATAAATCAAGTAAAGAGTATTAACAAAAACCTAAGTCAAAGTTTTAATTAAATCCACAGCAGTTTCTATTTTTCAATGTACATGGGAAGAGGCAGGGTATGATATAATCCCTTAGTTAAAGAATTTTCAGGTTCCAGCTGGACAGCACTTTAATTAATTTCATTTTCTCCCTTTTCTCAGCTGAGGTCCCACTGCATTTCAATTCTGAATTAATCTTAAATGTAATGTTTTGGAAAAGATAGCTTTCTCACTGTGTGACTGCTAAACTTTGGTGTTTTTTCAGGAGGCTGAAAACCTTCAAACTTGGTACTCTAAATGTCGTGGTAGCAAGGGGGATGTGGGGAAGCCAGAGTGAAGATTACGAATGTGGGAAGTGTATCCTGTCTGAAGGCTGGTGCACCGTGCATGCTTTTAATGGAGCTACTTCTGTTTCTGCTGTTTGCCAGCTGTAGTGTGACACTGGGGATCTGCTCAGTAAAACGATAACACTTGCACAACAAACTGTGTGTCCCTGGCTGGTTGACAAACTGAGAGCAGCAGCATCATTACTGAACAAGAGCCCAGTCTTCTCCTTGACATCCTCTCACACTGAGCTAATTGCTAACAGCCAAAAGAGAGCATCTATTTCACAGGTGAAGGTTGAAGGAATTTGTAGAAGTATTCGAGAGCCCAGGCTGAGGTTTTCCTCAAGACTGTCTTCATGGGTGTGAATAAATCTTCACAGGGGCTTTGCACAACTCAGACAAAAGGCTGGAGGAAAGGACCTGTCACTAGTGGCAGCCAACGCCAATCCTTCTTTCCCTGCCAGTCACTGGAAATTTATTTTATAACACATTTCAGTAGGTAAAATATGTCAGGTGTTACACATGCAGTAACGATAATTTATCTTCCTGAACAGTCTGGTTTTGGGGAGAATGGTACCAGCCAAATGGGGCTGGTCTTTGTAAACTGATCATTTGGAAAGGCTTCATCAGGAAGAGAAGTGCAGTGTGTGGGGATTCTACACCATGCTTTATAGACATGTCTTTATTTTTACCTGGAAACAGCAGAATTAAGACACGCAGGATGTCAGTTAGCACACTAATAACATCTAAACCAGGGAGCTGTCTGTGAGTTTGGCACATCAGAGAAGCCATGCCACAGCACGTCATGTGTAATGTTAGGGAACATGATGTTTCAATTATTAAATCAAGGTTGAAACGTAAAGATTGTATTTTTTCCCTCTGGATTTCGGTTTAGTGAATTCTCCTCCCACCCCACCCGCCCTTTTCTTTCCCCTCATTGGTATTGTATATAGAATAGCTTTAGTTTCAGTAGCTTTTGGGAAAGCTTCTACTGGGTCATCAAATGATCTGATTTATTAAGATTATTACAGTTAGAGAACTGAGTTCTCAGAGGCAATATTACTGCCAATTTATTTATTTATTTTTTAATTTCTTTTTGTTACTGCTGCTTGTAGTGTTACCTCTAGGATAAAAGAACAAGAGGAAGCTTTGAGTGGAGGTGCAGCTGTTTAGCTCTCTGTCTTCCTTGTTGAGACAAAATATGGCAATGCTGCAGTGCAGAGATACTCAAGCTGGCATTAAACTAATTACAGTGGGTACTGGAAGCATGCTGGCTACAGCAGAGTGAGTCCAGTATGTTCTGATTTTCCCTGCCAAAAATCTTAGCAACTTGGGCACCAATGAACCAATAATAATAAACAGCAGTGTCTGCATAGGATTTTACGGGGAAGTTTGTTGTTCTGAAATTTTTCTTGTTTCCTACACTGCTACCTCTCTTGCTTCTGTAGTCTTTTATCTCTCTTTCCTAACTTCAAAGGAAAAAATGAAGCAAACAAGGATGACAGGGTACAGAAGCTGTAGGCAATACATCATCCAACAGCAGATGCCTGACTGCAGCTATTCCTCACACAAAGGGTGCGTGCAATAATTCCCATGTTAAGCAAAGCCAAATCCTTGCACTGAAAATAGTTAGGAGTTGAGCTGAATGAGGAGGTAGGACGGATTGCAGCGATCAGGCACAGAGCTCAAGCATACTGACCAGCAACTCAGCTGACCCCTTTTGTCCCTGTCTGCTCCATTTCCCATGCCTATTGTCCCATTCACATTAATCACTTCTCTTTATCCACCACTGTCTCCTCTCAAATCAAACCCCATCCGGATTACTTTTTTTCCCCACTGGTCTCACTTTTTCTACCTCTGTATCTAAAATTGGTGTTTCCCATAGGGTTTTCTATCCAATCATTTAGCAGTCCCTGGTGGCCTAACAAGCTTTTACTCTTCAAAATGTCCAGTTATCCCCTCCATTATCTGTGAGATTTTATAGAATCATACAATTATTTAGGTTGGAAAAGACCTTTAAGATCATTGAGTTCAACTGTTAACCTAACATCGCCAAGTCCACTGCTAATCCATGTCCCTAACCACCACATCTACACGTCTTTTAAATACCTCTGGGAATGCTGACTCCACCACCTCCCTGGGCATCCTGCTCCAATGATTGACAACCCTTTCGATGAAGAAATTTTTCCTAATATCCAAACTAAACGTCCCATTTGACCATCTTCGCATCACTCCTCAACCATCTGTGAAATTCGGTCATTCTTCATGGCATTATCTGTAATATTTCTTAACTTCTTGCACTGCTCTCTGCCCATGTCTAGTAATTTTTCTTGGTCAGTTCCTTCAGCTAAACCTCAAGGCATGGCCCAATAATCTGCCAGTGTTCCTTCACAAACTGAAAGGCAGAAAGACTAAAAAGACAGTCACACAAATGGTGGCATTCAGGTGGTCGCTGAGGAAATTATGTGGGAAAGAGGAGTAGACAGGAAGACTCAGAGAGCCTTGTTGAACAGGACAATGTGGCAGGTTGATCCACAGACAGAAAGGACAATCCACAGAATCATGGAAACAAGGTAGGAAAGATCAGATACTAGAGGAAGGAGGACTGTGGAGCACATTGGCTGCTTTGAAGAGCAATGAGAAATAGCACAATTGGAAAATGGGGTGGCAAGAGAGGAGAGACTAACCACTAGCCTGGGAAAGGCAACAGATACAACTCCTGCAAGTCAAGAGCGACTACTGACTGCTGTGCCAGTGGAGGTTTAAACAGGACATTAGGAAGCATTTCTTTGCCAAGAGGGTGGTCAAACACTGGAATAGGCTTCCTAGAGAGGTGGTGGATGCCCCATGCCTGTCAGTGTTTCAGAATTATTTGGACAATGCCCTTAATAACATGCCTTAACTTGGTCAGCCCTGGATTAGTCAGGCAGTTGGAGCAGATGAAATAGTCTATTCTATTCCATTCTAAATACGTTTAGACAAGATGTGAAGGATGTTTCTAATCAAGAGAGGTGTGAGTGTCTGGAGTGCTCCCCAAATAGGTTTTGATCACAACAATCCCCAGTAACAACTAATGAAGTGTACAAGGCAGCTTGATCAAGTATAAGTGAATGTGGTGGCAAGTCTGTGTTCAATTTATCTTGTGATTTGCCTGTGATCTGGCAACTAATTCTGTTGCCAAAAGAAAGCATAAGGATTCAATAATAAAGCCTTTGTAAAGTGGCTGTTTTCTTCATAAATTATAATAATAGAAAATATAGACCAGAAAACAAAATGCATAGTTTCATTCCAAACTGCTGTCTATTTTCTGTGATTTTCATTACATTGTTACCTTTTTTATAAAAAAAATTTGAGGGTTTGAAGTGTAGAAAGAACGAAATACTTCTTGAAAGTGTTTGAAGTTTCAACCTGTTTTTACTGTTCACAAATGAGGACCAAACTTTTAAAAAGTGCTGGCAAGAAGGACCAGTGAGAGAGGACAGCTTTGTCTTTTCCCCCACTGTAACTTCCTTTATTTCCTCTAAACACCACTAAGGTAAAACCTAATAGCTTGCTCTGCTTGCCTGAGGACTGGAGACCTTGGCGTGTTTCAGTTCCTACAGAAAGGAGACTCAACTGGAGTTTTCTATGGTTAAACATACATCTTAGGCACTCAGCCATTTTAATGTTCTCATGATTTTGCTTCCTCCAGAAATCGCATCCTATATCAGAGAAATGTGTTTAGTGAACTATCTTATTTTAGGCAGTAGAAGAGGAATTGACATTTTAATGAAAAACAAACAAAAAAAAAAAATAGGAGACTGTGGACAAAAAATTATTTGCAGGATAGCGTGCGATACCTAGAAACTTTAAAACTACCTACCTTAAAACTGAGAGCTTAGACCTGAGTGAAATGGAAGACATTTCTTTTTAGTTCCAAACCTGAGCTGTTGAGTATGGAGGAGAGTGGAGTCCTCACACTCCTGAAGTATTTTTAAAACTTTATTAGTTTTTAAAAAAACTCTTAAACACATCTGATTTTTTAAATCTTTCTTTGGTCTTAGCAGAAAAAAATGAGGTGAGAGAAGTACGAAAACTGGAAATGCAGAAATTTAAGACTCATGTTAAACAGATTAAAAATTTGAAGATAAGATTTAGAACTTTGGCATTTAAATACCCAGCTCCGTCTGGTACCCTTTGCAGAAGGAAATGTTGGATGTGGATATAAAATGAGGATAAAACATGATATTAATTTGCACTGAAGTAGCAAATATTCTCCAGCAGTTTCAGGTCATTAATCTATCTTCCTGCTAAGGGAACTACATTAATAGCTTGTGGGATTTACAGGGCAGGCACCAATTTAATGGTTCACCCTAAGTTTGGGGAAAATAGGAAAGGGCAGGGTACTGGAGGATACATTATATCTTGGTGCATTAAAATCAGCAGCAAAACTTTCTCGGCCTAAAGCGGCCTCTAGATAGTTTCTAATTCCAGCTGCTGCTGAACCTCAATTTCCTGTCTGCAAAATGGAGGGAAACGTATTTGCCTGGCAAGGGTTAAAACTGACGGTAACCCTCATAGCTCTGTCTCGAATAGGAAAATCCTCTGAAGTAATGTTAAGTTTTACTTGCCTTTTTGGAGATGGATGGAGTGGGCCTTGTTATTTTTAAGTGTGGCTTCAGTCTGGAAAAGGAAAAATATTTGCCATTAATTAACAGAAGATACCTGCAGCGTCACGCAGGTTCCCTTGTAGTAGTTTCGAAGCAGCTCTCGTCATCGGATTCCTGCCTGTGATTTGTCACTATGTTCTTTAAACTATAATATTTGGATGTGCTCTGAAGCCGGGCGAGAAGCCCTGTTTTGTTCCCTGCTGTTGGCGCTGGGGGATACCTGTGTGACTGGTGAGAGGAGTGCCCGGCGCGGATCGCAGCTCATTCGTGAGAACGCTCAGAAGAACTGGGAAATAACGTCATAACCGAATGGGTAAAATTCTCTCTTCACAGGGAGAGTCATGCTAGTACAGCACCTATAGGTCAGTGTTGGTGCAGCGCATCATCAGATATGCAACCTTTTTTAAGGTGATAATTCCCATAATTTGGGTGTTGGCCTTGTTCTGTCTTGTACAGACCCGTAACCCGTGGTTTTTTTGAATGATCCCCACAGGTGGGACATTTCTAATGGGAAGTCACGCTGTGAGACACCTCTGAGTGTGCTGGGAAGATGAGATTATAAATATTCATTGCTTTTGCAACCTTGGGCTATGAATGTTTCAAATTTTATAAGCTAAGCAGAACTGGGCCTACTCAGAAGAAAAAAGAAACCCTGCACAACTTTGGTAAATCCAGGTGATAAATGAAGCGAAATGGATAAGAAAATGAGAGTTTTTCTGCTAGGCTGAGTCTGAACCAACATGATAATTTGATTAGGAGAAGTACATAAACACAGTACAAAATCTAATCACTTATAACAAAACCAAGTCAGGCTAGATGTCCCCTCCCTTGGAAATACAATGACTGCTTTGCAGCCTGCTTTCATCACTGAAGAAGAAAACACCATGACCTATAGATGTGGTCATTTCACAGTTTTCCTCCCAGGTCTGAGGAACAAGCGTGGGTGCTGTCAGGCTCCCCCACGCTGTCCCATCCCTTCCCGTGTTGTGACCCTGGCCACCAGCCATGGGAAATACGATCAGAGCAGCGACCATATCATGGGCCGGGAGAAAAATCTGGCATGAATTGTATAGACTGACACCATCTGTTTCTTTCAACTGCACATCTGACAAGCAAGGGGTGAAGGACAGCAGGAGTTCACTTCATCCCTTTCCTAATAATTTGTTCAGGCACCAAAGGAGTCGTTACAACTTTGCATCTGCCTGAGCTCTGCAGTGAGATGTGGTGAAGTCCAATCCTCAAGCATCCTTCCTGTGACCAGGTACAAACATGATTGGGTTTTCTGCTTGGTTTGTTTCTTAAAGAGTGGCTTTGCAGATAAGTTATCTCAATGGAAACTAAAATCTTATATGCCTACCCCTGACCACTGATGGATTCCCCGGATTTATGTGGCAGAAATGAACCCCTGCTGCCACCAGGTTCACGGCATCACCCTGCCGGAGCCTGAAAACCATAATCCTGCCCAACTCAGAGCGTAATGGTGTTCCCACCAGGTTGGTGCTAACGTAGTGCTCCTTGTGTCACAGGTGAACCTCCAAATCCCTACACCACTGGCAACTGAGGGCCTTTCCTCCTCAGCCTCTCTCTATTTTTTGTTGTTTGGGTTTTTTGTTTTGTTTTGTTGGTTTTTTTTTCAAACCAGGAAAGACTTTAATATCAAAAGATCATCATGTTTTTACAAAATGAAATCACTGTTTCCAGTCAGCCCTGGAGTTCATCTTTAAAGGACAAAAAACCCCCAGATCTCAAAGATCTTAAAGCCTCTTCTTGTTTGAGATTTGTTAAGCAGTATAAATTCAGTGGAAAAATCAGGGAAGGCTGCCTCAAGGGCGACTGGCAGGAGAGAATTCTCAGGATCTGTCACAGTGGAACATTGTAGCATGAGACGTAAAAAGGGTGCAAAGTCTTCTGCTAATGCCTTTTTTTCCTCTCTACATGAGAGCTTGGTGTTGCTGGGGAAAAACAGGAAGAGAACTTTGCAATTAAACAGATGAAATTTGATAATCCCCAATGACCTATTTTGTTACAAGATTATGGGATTGTGTAAATCAGTGTGTATTTTACAATGACTGGAGCGTGAGAGTGCCTAAATATGTACAGCTGGGACAGCCAAGGCAGAGCTGAGTCTGGGACTCCTCCCTCTGTCTCTTTCTTGCTATTTCTTTTAGAGAAACAGGGTTTTACTGAAGTGTCCTCGAGTGCATCTTACTGCCACCTGGTTCCATCATACCTAAACTGTTACAAGGACTTACCCCCTTGCTCAGGGGCACCCTACCTGAGATGGGATCCTCAGGATTATCACTGTGAGACACAGGGGGTAGTTTTATTTCTGCCACTACACCAATTTTCTACTTTTTCCAGTGTGCCAGTTGAGCTATTTATGAAACTGCAGTGGAAAAACATATCAGTGAAATGCTGCAAATTATGAAAATGATCCTTTTAACAATTTCTATTATTATTATTAATCTAAAAGGAGAGGAGAAAGGGGGAAATGTTTTAAACCTCTTTCCCTGTTGAACAGACAATGACACTTGACCATCTCCTTTTTGATGTGGTAGATGCAAAGCATGATATCTCTGTAAGATACTTTCCTGGTGGTTGTGGCTCTTTTTAACAGGTCTTAAAGACACCTTCCAAAAAAAAACCCCAAAACCAAACAAAACCCAACATAAAACCCCTCTGTGTATTCAAACAAAGTACAAAGGAAGTGGAGAAATGGTTAAAGCCATAAAAATCCTTTCCCCCAGGATCTGGCCTACAACTTGTCACCCCTCTAAGCTTATGTGATGACTCATGCATTTACATTCCCCTCATATGGCATCTGCTGCCACAGATTTGTTGCAGGATCTTCTTTGAACAGCTGGTGACAACCCACTTCCTCTTGCTTTCTTCAGCAGAGATTTTTCAATTGTTTCTTGTTGTTTTGATGTAAGACCCAGTGTTGGAAAAACAAGCCCATTTACCCTGATTAGAACCAGCCATTTAAGCACTTGCCAATTAACAACTCATTTGTTATTTTCCTAAGGACTCAGGAAATACTTTGGCTTTCTCTACTTTTGCAGTCTTCAGATAAGATTCCACATAAGCAGAACAAAATCAAGCACTTCTTATATAAAATGTTATGAATAATTCGCTTTTTCTCCCCCTTCTTTTTGTCCTACAGAGTTGGAGATGAAGGGATCCTTTGGTTTCTTCAAGCTAATTGTAATTAACTTGATGTCATGATAACCATGCTGCCTCCTTACACATAGAGAAACTGCCACTAATTATGAGTGTTGTAGATGTGACCTTCAGAAAAGCAAACAGGAGAACATCATGGTCACATTATCAACAGTGATACAAAAAGTCATTAGTTTTAGTTACTTGGTGCCAATTTTACTAATAGGCATTAAGAAAAATAATTTAACATGCATGTGTTCTTAGCAAAATTAGAGACAGTCTGGTTTATACTGGTCAACTACATTCAGTGAAACAGAAATCTTTCAAGGATTTGATCTCAGCTGTCTCTGTGAAAACATACACTATGTTTTTATACTCTCAGCAAAACTATGTACTAAAAATGGAGCTTAATGCTTAGCTACTGTTTTTTCTTCTTGTCATCTCATTCAACACATCTAGATTTCCTTGCCAGAGACTGCTTTTATTACATAAATATTTCAAGGAAGTACTAAAACTTCAAGTGAGACCATCTTGTTTCCATTTTTGAAAATACAATTACTTATCTCAGACAAGTCCAGTAGTAGTTACTTGGGAAACTACATAAAAACATATCAAACCTAAAGGCCACAGAGGTAAGGACTCTTCTGCTTTAAAATGCTTGCTGTGTTTGTTACTGATTTGATGACTATACCATTCTGCAAGGGTTTTCCAAGGGTTTTTTCTCCCTTATCATAATTCAATTTGAAGTTATAATCTGTATTTTCTAGACTGCACTGTACTGTTTATTCTGATAACCAGTATCTGCTCCTATCTTCACCTATACTTTGCCTGTCCCTTAAAACATAGGTATACTTACAGTGCATGGCTATTGAGTTGTTCTGCACCTCTCTGCAGAGGTATCATCTTTGACAACCGTTGCATACTCTTGAGTTGAGTTTTCCCCTGTAAGCGTCATAGAGCATCTGACCACAGAGGAAGGGGCTTTCCTGGAGGGTCACACTTGCTTCCTACAATGGCTGGATATGTTGATTGGTCCGCTCTAATAAACAGTTATTTGGGTTTTGAATTTAAATATGAATAAGCACATATATTTACTGAATAGTTACCAAATTCATTTTTTATTTGTTTGTTTCCTGTGGCAAAGGAAGATTTCAAATCACTTTGCTGCTCAGGGGAAACTGAAAACAGGATCTATTTTTGGTTCTCATTTAACTTCCCAAGATAGATCAGTTGAAACCCGTTACCACACTAATTTACTTAAAGATGTATTATGTGCACTTTGCTAAAATGCTTTTGCAGTTGTTTGGCCTGAAGCCAGGATTCCCCATGAAGCTGCATGAAGAAGCCAGAAGAGAATTATCCACAAAATTTTATGCATACAGCATTATTGAAGTGGCTCGTGAACCTGTGCCCTTAAAATACATTTTAAATGACAGTAGGGGTCTAGAAATGGGCTGAAGTTGCATCCTTTCTCTGTAGCTGTTGAAATCAAGGACTGATGTGGAGCATTTGGATTAATCTGCCCCCCAGACCTGGTGTCAAAACAAAATATTACTGCTTTATAGCCAGAGATGAAAGGTTTCTCATTTCCTGAAATGCAGTGCAAGTGCTAAGAGAGATGCTAAATGCCTCAACATTCAATTTTTTTGGTAACAAACCATAAAGGTTAGTTACACATAACTGTTAGATAATTCCTACTGTATCAGCTGTAATTTCCACTTGAGCACACCTTCCGTCCGTAGTGAATGCATAACATCTCTTGGTCCCTGGGGCAACATTGGTAACAATTTACAGTGTGGCAACCTGTGCTATGCCTGCTCTGTGAATGGCAGTGTCATTTGTCATGTATTTGAAAAGACTGCCTGTTCAACATAGCTGATGACAAATTCTAGGTTGAGATAGATTTGTCCTCTAGTTCAGACTGGGTCTTTTTTTCCCCTGCAGTGTCATTCACTGCAGGCTAACCCTTCTATGCCTGTTCCGTTCTCTGAGAGAAGACGGATCTTCAGATATAATTGGACGTTCAACCTGTGTTTCAATTATCATATTATTTGAAGAATCTGGTGCTTCACTTAATGTTCCTCAAGTAGTTCTCTTGATTATTTGCTATTCCAGAGCTGGGATAAACTTGTTTGCTGCTTCTGTTCTCTCTGCCTGAATTCTATTTCAGAAAGCAATCTCAGATAAAGGAGGGAGAGATTTCAGAGTCTAATCACATGCTGCTGTTGTTGGCTTTGTTGCTGTAAGTGGCAACATAGAGTATACTTTACCTTACGTTATATCAAATGCCAAGAGCAGAATACATTATTTTTAATGTGATATAATTTTTTTTTGTAAGCTTTTCCAGTACAGGCATATCTGAAAGTCACAATAGTTGTATTCAGCAAGGATTTATCTGTAATATTTAATTGCAAGAGTTCTGCATACATTTACATAATATATTAGAGGTATTTGTGGTGAGAAAACTGCTCAGGGCACGTACAACATCTCACTTCTTTCAGTCTCTCTTGTCAGCTACCCTTGAGTCATCCCACTTACTTAAGTTTCAGGTCAATAAAGTGAATTTCAAAGCAGAATCTAGTATCTGTTGAGACACTAACTTCATCACGTGCCTGTAAAAAGTGCATGTCTTTTCACCACCCTTTTCTCCTAAGGTGATTGTTCTTCTGATTTTCTTCCTTATGCACATTCAATGTGGTTTCATTTAAAGAATTTCTGCATGTCCTCAGTTTCTGTCAGCGTGCAATTTATTTCTGTGTGTGTAATGCTGGGTAAGCACCGTTAGTTTAATTTGTACATTTTGCAAAAGTCATCAGGTCCAGAAGGGGCAAAGTTTATGCTAGAAATTTGGTAAGCTGGATAGAATCTCATTACGGAGAATAATAGTATATATTTCATCATGTGTTCTGGAGCTTACAGAACAATCTTACTTACATATTTTATTGTTAATTTCAATAACACTATGGTGTGCTGTGGATCCTAGGCAGTGTCAGTGATTATGAAATGGAGGATTTCCATCCCTTTTCATGGGAATACATGAAGAGAGAGTTAGATGTTCTTTATTGTTTCTCTATGCATATCCCAGATAAAATGTGGCGTGTCTGGTACACCCAAAACCTTAATCTGACACATGAATGCCAGGTCTTATATTTTACTTGATTTTCTTTTTTTCTCCCTAATAATCTTTTTACTCTTCAGAAACATGAAAGAGAAGGTAAGTAGGTCCCAGTTTCCTTTGTCCAAAAAGATTTTGAGTCCTTCAAAGGAAAGCATACATTTGGACACAGGAACCCACAGATGCCATTTCAGTTTCTTCTTTGAACATGTTCTGGTGAAAGGCATGATGATATTTTGTGAAAGATGACTTCCTGAGAATAGTGAATCTCCCTTCTGTTCTTACCTCTTTGTGGAGATCAGTCTGTCTTCTATTTCCAGAGGGTAAATCACCCACACCATATCTCCTTGGATTGAAGAACCCAACTAGCCCCTCATCTCTTTGATTTTTTTCTCCTCCACTAGCTGTTCATCATACCCTTTGCTAAGCAAATCTACCCATCAAAACCAAGGATTAGACACCTATAAATACCTAGGATTGTAGTCATACTGCAAACTATTTTATAGATGCATGTAAAGTGATAAGAAAAATAATCTGCTGAACTGCATTACATCAAGAACAATTCGTTAAGTAAAACTAGGACATTCTGGGAATTCAGATACATAGGAAAATTTGGAATGTACACTTCATGTTTATTCTTAAACATGCAGAGCTTTGTCTACTCTGTCATATATAGGTATGTACACAGTTTTCTTGTAAGCATTAAAAAGTAGCTATCTGATCTTTCACTTTCCATACTGCTATTTGTTCCACATCAACAGCCTCATAACAGATTCACTGGCCCCTAAGCTACAGCTTGTCACACGCAAGAGGCAAATGCTTAGAGAGCTTTCCTTCTATTTGATCCTTATAATCAACTTTATTTCCTCTACAGAATTTCAATTATCCCATTAAACAATGAGTCAGGATGCTTATATTGATACAGGTGTCTTAATTGGTTAATTTATACTCATGCCAGCCCCAGCTAAGAATTCATTTCCCTGAGGCCTCTTTAGATAACCACAGTTCCTCCTAAGCTGTAATGGTAATTCCTAGCAGACGTAACAGTTGAGCACAACATTTAGACCTACACACAAGCACCCCTCACCACAAGCTAATCCCTGCTTAGCCAAATGTATACATGCTGTTGAGCTTTTATTTGCTTCTACCTTGTAATTTCTTACCTATTTAGTTTTCATTATAAGAGTATGATTATACAACACTGACCGTATGCTTTTAAAACCAATTTGTAAGAAAAAATTCCTAATAGTATTGCTTTTTTTAGTAGCACTCCAAAGCAATTAAACACATATTAGATGACAGCGAATTCTGCTGCAGTCTATCATATACACATTTATTTGCATATGCTGTCTGGTGAGTGACATCGTTTTCATTATTGACTTATGAGGATGGAAATAATAGACAGATTATCTACTAAACTGTCTTTAACTCTGCATCAACTAAAATAGCTAATTATTTGTGTAACAGGTTTCACTGACACAAGCTGGGAGATTTTAAAATCAAAGTGAAGGACAAGCACTAGTCTGTGCTCTGTAAGACTCGTTCTCACCATGGCATGAAAATAGGATATCTAGTCTTGCAAATCATTGGAAACAGAACCAGGCAGAAATACAGGTAGATTTTAAGAAATAGTTTCCCAGGAAATCAGTTTTTCAGGACCAGACAAATCTGCTAGTGAACTGCCAGGATTATTATTTTTCCAAACTTATATCCTGATGGAAGTCATGAGCGAGAGCTTCTGATATAGTCCCTAGAAGGAAGTTTCCAAAGGAGCTTCTTCCAAAGGAGAAGAATTAAGTGCCCCATTCAAGAAACTGAAATAGTTGTTCCTTAACTTGGTTTCCAGTTTAGCTTACTTCACTGGTTTAGTTTCCTTCCCTCTGCTGATATAAATTAAAAACTTACCTTCTTGCCTTCTTATTCTGCTATATTAGCTGGCAGCTTACAGGCGGGGACAGCTGTAGAAGGTGACAGTGTCATCTCTAGTTCATAGGCGTAGTACTGTACTTGCCAAAGGCAGCAGTTTGTAGAGAGCAGGCAACTTAACCTGCATCTTGTGAGTTGCAGATTAACATCCAGAATGTGGGATGATTCTGCTTTTCTGTTCATTGGAATGTACCTCTGTTTATCCTTTTGGAAGATAGATTCAGTTCATGGAAAGTAAATTAAACAAGCAGTTTCTGCCAGTGGTCATGTACAATACCTATTGTGCGTTCTATCTGTGGTGACTTAACTGTCTATGACCTGATATCTCCTTGAAACATGCTAAAACTTCATATGTATTAATTTTAAATGATAAAAAAGGTAATGTAGTTTGACTGGAAAACCCCAGTTCACTCCAACAAGACAGTGGTATCTGCAGATGATACATTCTAGCAAAGCATCTTTTTATACGCACAAGGTAACAGGGAAAATTTGTCAGTAGCTTAGTCACCATACAGCTGAATCACCAATTGCTAAAAAATGTGTTCATCTCCCCTATAGTAAACTAGATTAAATGAAATACAAGAGGTGCTCTGCAGAGGTACATTTCAGCATAGGAAAGAAATATTTTTTTCTCCTTGTGGATATTGACTGATATTCTATATAGCTCAAGTAGCATCTTTGATAGACTGGGGTGCCAACTGCTGCTATGAAGCACTATGGAATAATGTAATTTCCAAATGTGCCGTCTTCAGGGACGCTGCTTCTGGAAATTGTCACAAGAACAGTGAGGCTTCTCCTCCAGGCATAACTGAACCATATAAAACAAGGTCCTGTCTTCAAAAAAGCATAATCTCCACAAGAAAACAATACTTGCATTTAGGACACCTGCCTTAGGGAACAACCTAAGGTGGTGACTTAGTCCCCAGACTAACCTGTCCTTTCGCCTAGGCACCCCAATGACAGCAGCTGGATCACCCAGGCTCTTGAGCACAAAGCAGTTCCTAGAGGACACAAATACATTTTGCAATTTTGCTTCCTAAGAAATTCAGCCAGGATCCATTCACTTTCCCCAAAAGATCCACTGAGCTGTTAATTCTGTATTTCAGCAGATGTACGTGGTATCTGGTATTTTGATTTCTTACAAACAGTGTGTACCTTTAATGTCTTTCATGAAGAAAGTGTTAAGAAAGAGGGTAGAGGAAAACAGATGAACCGGTCTGGGATACCTGATGACCTATCCAAGCTTTCAGTTTACTGTCAAAATGCAGCAGTTCGGAAAGCCAGAGCTGGGTAAATTCCAGCATGTTCATCATATTCACCAAGAGTATCAGAATTTGTGAATCATTGTCTTTCCTCACTGATTATGTTTGAGAATGTGAAAAAAATTTACAGAAGTTTTTCCTATCTCTGGCACTTCTACAAAGTTTCTTCCCTGGTTTCTCTGGTATCTACAAAAATATGAATGCAGACTGAAGGTTTTACCCCTCAGGTGGGAAATCCCTTGTATCTCTGCTTTACCTAGCCTCTGTTTTCATAACGGAGAAATTTTATTACTGCTTGACTCTAAAGATACTTTTTAAATATACTTGTATATATATGTATCTATATCCGTCTTCATTTTCTACTGTCAAGAACAGCCCTCAAGACACCACGAACTGGCTTTGTGACATCATAGGCTTGAATTGCTGACCTTGCAATGAAAGTGTTTGTGAAATTTCCAGGTCAGTTTTATGCCACCAGGAAACTGATTGCTGTGAAAAAGTTTCCAAGCTTTTGAGTCTTCACTGAAAGTGACTTCAAGCCTTCTTGAAGTTTAGTCGTTACTTGCTAGGATTTGCTCTATAAGCATCTACATCTAGGAAGAAGCACCCAAGGTGTCCTGGGAATTTGAGTTCATTCAGCTTGCAAAAGCTACTGAAAAAATATTATGATTCTACATGTGTGTTATTGCTATATATGTTTTGTCAGAACAGGAATAAGCCCAATATGGCTTTGCACTTTCCAGATAAGAACAGGATGTGCTTTAATATTAGAGCAAAGATACCTACAAGCCACAAAGGCTTTCCGTATTTAGAAAAGCTGTTTCCAGACCGAAGGTTTTTGTGAAGGAGTCTATGCTAGAAAATAGTGGGGAGCCTGCAGTGAAGAAGAGGGGAGATGGAGAGATCTTAGATAACTGTTAACTAACCCTATCCTTTATTTTTCTTGGGTTTAGGCTGGGTCTATCCCTAGGTAACCATTATAAGCTTGTAGGGCAGGTAAATAAGCATGCTGCTGGGACAGCTGGACTGGGGGTACCAGTGAGAGAGAGCTCAGCAGGAATGTGGTTGAGAAGGGCTGGGTTGCAATGATAGGAAGCACTGCTGTATTTCCTGAACAACATGTAGAGCTTAAGTTTTCAGGATCTGAATAGTATTAAACACTCCCATTGTATAGAAGAGTACACATTTTTTTATTCAGCTGTGTTTTAATGGTTCTATTAGCATTTGCCAGATTTTGTACACTGTTCATTTCAAATATTTGCATCCCACCCCAATGACTCTTTTATGGCTACTGTAGTACGTGCTGGGTGTGTATTGTTGTCAGCTATTCCATTGAAATTACTGTAGGTGATCACATTGTGTCCATTATTTTAAATGTTTCATCATCACATGTGTCATAAATTATAAGCTTTGGATGTATGCTCTAGCATCCAGTGGGATTATTGGCAGAATATGATGTGGAATAATCACAAACAGTCTTGCCGAGACTGCACTTTCTGTGTTCATGAATCGTTTTCAGTCTTGAGAACTTCATTGGTTGCTAAAATTCCTCAGGGATGGGGAGTACACAGGGAATTCCCAGGACAATTAATTATTCATTCATTTTGCATAAAGAAACAACAATCTTCAGGCTCAGTTTGAGTCAGCGTTTAAAATGAAAACCTGAGAAAGTCTTTCCTTCTGCTGGAAGTGAATAGCATATGAAAATCTTCATGGAAGGCTGCACATCCTTTCCACATGTTCTGAGCACTGTGAGTTAAAAGGGTTTGTATCAGCATGGGGGACAGCCACCTCAGCAGAATTATCTCCATGATTGTTGTCCAAATGTGACCTCAGTAGAAATGTTACAAATAAAATTAAAATAGGTTTGTGAAGGACTGAATAGACTGACATTTACCTCTTGGGACCAAGAAAAGGAACGGTATTGCTGTTGCCAAGCCAAAGCGGGAAGGAAGCTGTAGTGTTTACCCAGCAGACTGGCATGAAACAAGAGTCTCCTCCATTCTCCAGCTGTCCTCTAGTGCAGGGGACCCTCAGTTGTAGGGGACCCTCTCTGTTACCAGCTCAGGATCAACCCTACCAAGGCAGCTCATTAGGGGTCTGACTGCCATGCATTTCAAGGGCGAGTACACCTGAACCAGCACAGCAGTCCTGGGCTTCAGCAAGTTTGAGGTTTTGCTCCTCTTCTCAGTCCATAGCATTTAATAAGAAACTGGGAGCCAATGGTCCTGCCATATGTGCCAGAGCAGTGCAGAAGGAGCAAAGCCTGACTGAGAGATACATGCAGTGTAGTGCTTTCCAGAGCTTACTTTTACACTGTAAATAATGTTAGTTTTGATCTTCCTTGACAGCTGTTTTCAAAGGCACACGGAATGGACATTGCTATTTTACCTGTCAATTCAACCTTGTTTACAAAATGTTACAAAATCAAGGAAAGATTAAATGTACTGATATCGTAGATTGTAGCTTTATTTCCAGTTCTTTTTTTTCAATTCATCTAAAAAAGTTTTGCTGTAACTAAGCAATTTTCACAGAATATGTCATTTTCTTTGCTGTACACAGGGGAAGGGGATTTCTGAGGTAGAGCAGATTTCCCGTGATTCACTTGCTTTGTGTAGTGGGCTCTGGCACAAGTCATGGTAACTAGGACACAGGGATTTCAAGACAAATCTAGGCAGAGGATGACCACAGCGCTTGGTTGTAGAGACCCGTATGTTAGCAATCATCATCATCATGGCTTGGCTTCATGGACGAAGATTTGGGAAGGGCTTTAAACGTGAGTATACCCTTCAAGCCTGCGCGGTGGATTTTTTAGGTGAGGCGCAGCCTGCGTGAGACTGGCCCCACCCTTTACACCTGAGGTTCATCTGCCAGGGCCTAGCGAGCTTGGACGGTGACAGCGAAGTCCTCAGGTCGTAGGTTTGGTTAGAGTATCCTTCTCTTAGATGGATGGCCTTACAGGGCTAAACGAGCTCCATCTGCCCGGGTTTGGAGTTAGAGTTGTCCTTCTCCTAGGATGGTTGCCCGAAGGCTAGTGAACCCATCCTGCCCGTGGACACACTTTGTCTGACCCTTCAGTTGAGACCTGTCTGGCTTGGGAGACCCTACCGGAGGCATATGCCACCACCAGCATAGCTCTCAACTTCACAAGGGCACGCAAGCTCTTTCCCCACGGCAAGGGGGTGCCCGTGAAAGAGATGTTAGCAATAGCAACTGACAAATAGCCTAAGCCCATCCCATGACTGTCCTTAGCTTGTTCTTGTGGAGATGTGTAGGAGCAGACCGCTCTCAGCCAACTTGGTGACTACTGGAACAACTTAACAGATAAACTGTAAGAAAGATGCCTGTGTGTGGGTCCCACAGAGTACATGTGGACAACACCATCTACATACTTTGTCATATCTTGAGATGAAGCAGCATGTCTACATGACCGTTCTTTTACCTGGTAGCAGAAATCAGAGTTGTTTACTTCTAAGAAAATACTGTAAAAGCTTTACAGATCACAATGACGATGAACATGGCCATAGACTGGATATGTGCACTGTGCCATGATCCATGTGAAGGTGTTCATCCAGTGCTGCAATAGCTGGGGCTCCCAGCATCAGCACAGAGGTAGGACTGCTATTACCCTTCTAGTACATCTGTTAGCATAAGAAGTGCTGTCCTTATCTTTTATTGTTATCACCTTTTATAGTACTTCTATTCTTTATACAATAAGCTAGTTATGACTGCCTTATTCAGATCACAAAAGAGCTGGCATCTTGGTGCAAAGCAAGGTGTCCTTCTATTTTCAGCATCATCTTGGTTTCATAAAAATCCACTGTTGAGCTACATATTATGGTGGCAGAGCATGCCTTCCTCCTGATTTTCCGAGCTTCTAGAGGTTTCAAAATCCTTTGTCATCTTCCTTCATTGTCTGCGAATGTTTGCAAGGTTCTTATGCTGAGCTGCCTTTTCTCAGCACGTTTCCCTTCGGTGTTTTGGGAGTGCATCCAAATCCACTTTTTCTTATGCAGAGAAGACAGAAATTCCAGTCCTTGAGTGGGGTGGGGCTAGGGGGGTGAGGAAGGAGGAGAGCAGGACAGACATGTTCCCAAATCTGGAGTATCTGTTTCTCCTGCTTAAATTTGACTACCCTGGAGACAACTTCTGGCTAAAGTGCATGACTTTGCATGTAGGTCCAACAGATGATTAAGAACCAGCCACAAATGGCCAAGGCACCAGAAGCCTCAGCTGCCTCCCTGTTCCTGGCCTGTATCTGTGCTTCCATGGCTCTACAGGGTGAGCAAAGATGCAGATGGGGAGGCCCTGTACCAGATGAAGATGCATTCACCCAGGAGGGATTCCTTTAACTGGGATACACTTTCAGGCTACGGCTGCTCTTGTTTTGTTGACCTGCTCAAATTAGGTGGAAAAGGGCCTGGGTTGAATGCGCAGCAATAGCAAAATAGGCAATTGAAGACAGGGAGAGAGGACACTCCCTGAAGAATCGGGGAAGGAATGGTTGTTGTAACCCCTTGTTAATGAAGCTACCAATGCTGTAAATGGCAAAGGGAAAAAGAGGCTGAGGCAGAGCAGCAGGAAACCAGAGCATAAACACATTTTAAACTTTTTCCTGCTATCTCAATAGATGGCTTTGATGGTTTCACAGAAACGAATGGGGGAAAGAAAAGACACCAGAGAGGAAGAAAATCCATTTCTTCCTCCTTTTTCCTGTTTTCTAATGTGCTTTCCAATACAGATACAGCAAAGGTCCAGAACAACAGCAGAAAAAAAAATAGGTAGTAATTGAGAGAAAAAAGAGAATGCACTAAATGTTACCTGCTCTCTAGTCATCTTCAGATAAAAAGTAATGGATCTCACTGCACATATTTTAATCTCAGGCATTCAAGTTTTAAGATGGAATCTGTGATTTCACTGAAATTTTGAGATAAGTTTAAAAAAAGCCATATAGAATGAGGAGAAAGAGATGGGGACTAATCAAGGACTAATTTCTTTCAGACTGTTGTATCCAAATATTACAGAATGTCTCTTTTGTTAAGGCACTTCTCTATCAAAGGAAAGCCAGTCTGGGGTCATAAAATGAAAGGTGAAACCCAGCTTAATAGAGGATTAATAGAAACATAAATATTCTCAAATTTGCTACAGAAACAAGAGCCTCAGAAGAGACACACAAAGGAAAAAAATTGCACCTAATAATCTTGAAAGAACGGTAATGGCAGTTATGTCAGTGCAAGACAGCTAACTCCAAGTTAAAGCTTTTCTATCCACCCTTTCTCCCACACTGTTCTAGGGTTGTCATCACACGGTTCCTAGTTGGTATTGATAAAATATCTATTCAGAGACTTTAGCAGTATTGGTTATATACCAAAACTTCAGTTCACAAAGGGTGAGATCCGCTCCACTGAAGAGATACCCTCTGAACTCTTGAGTTTAGACAACCTCTACAGCTCACACGAATCAGAAAGAGCAACACAGAGTTTTGAGGAGGAATAGGCATGGTGGAGGCAACCACGTGAGCCATACAGTTTAGGGTGGTTATACATCAAGAGAGTTTGTCAACAGCTTCCTCAAAAGCAGACCAGGAGCTGCTAGTTAATCTGCAGCATGTTTCTCTAAAGGCATTTTGTGAGTTTTCTTACATTGCAGTTTGATTACAGAGCCTTTTGCTCATCTCTACCTGGCTTCAGCCATCTCAGATTCAAACCGGTGCACCCTATTTTTAGGCTCTTCCAACCTCACTGTTGTAACATGGCCCTGAGACAATGGTGTGCTTCAGCATTTTAGGGCTTTGCTGTCCTTAACTAAAGGTTCCAATCTGTTAGAGTTTTAAGTAGAACTAGGTGGTAGTTTTCTATCATATCTTATCTTGTGTAGTGGACAATGCTAAATATGCCACACAACTTAGATGCCTCTGAAAAATAAAAAGGAGTAGACCTTCTAGTCTTTGAAATCAATACAGTAGCCAGCTTCTAGAATGGGACACATAGCGACTAGATTTATTTTTTCTTGTGTATGTGTACAGATTCATAGTACTTCCATTCTACATATCAATTATGTAGAAGAATCCTACTTTATAATGCATACAAAGAACAGTGGAATATATAAATATCTCACAGTTTTTACTTAGCTATGTTCCAATTTTATGAAACTGTATTCTACTCAGGTAAAAAGCACTAGTACCAAGGTCTAATCCAAAGTCCACTGGAGGCCATTAGAAAGACACTTGTCGGACAACTCTTTGTTATGCTTTTTTTTTTGTTGTTGCTAAAGATCACTCTAGAACATGCTGCTTTAAAGAATGGCCCCCATCCATGCATTTATCTCTCTCAGTCTGAAGGGATACATAAGGACTGCAGGCAGAAAAGCTACCAAAGTAGCCCTGCATGTGCTAAAGCCAGGACTGAAAGCACCAGGAACCCAAGCTGACCTGGAAGCAGCACAGTGATGAGGAGCAGGGTTTACTAATTCAGCCCGTGTCGCACAAGCAGGGCTCTGCTCTTTCTGATCTCAGCAGATAATTTTACAGGGCACTGAGCTGCAGTGGTTGGATTTGGGCCAAAAACTTTCAAGTGTGTGGGATTTCTGACACCTCTTATTGTGCTTTAGAACAAAGATCTGCTAGAAGATCTATTGTATTTCTTTAGTAAAGCAGCATTTCTTTTCTTACTAAGCTAATCCTGTGTGACTGAACTAGGCATGCCTATATAAAATATCACAAGGTAAAATTTACTTCAAATCTGTATGGACACAAATATGTAATGCAAAAGTCAGAAAGTTGGATTTCAACAAGAGTGTTGCTTGGGAATTTTTTCTTTTGCAATGTTTTTCCCTAGTGAATGTTCTGTGTAGTCCCTCTCAGTGGCGATAACAGGTTACATTCATTTACACGTCAAAAGTAAATACAGGGGAGTCTTTTTATTCAGCTGTACAAAAGTACCTGTTGCTGGTCTTGATTTGATAATTGAGAGAAAAAATCCACATTACTAGATCTCTTCATGGGAAGCCAAAGAAGCTGCAAAGATCATTGAAACAAAATGCCATGACCTGAACAGAAGCAGGACATAATATTAGTGAGAGAGATGTTGAGCATGTGTCAATTAGTATTAGGTCACCATGGTCAGCTGATTATACTACCTCAAGACCTAGCACCTTGCTGATAATGAAAGAATCTCTAATTCTGACACCCCTTTTCTCTAACCAAACCAGAGCCTCAACCCTCACCACTCGCCTAACATCTTACCAAAGAAATCCCCATATTTTCATCTTCTTCCCCTCGCTCATCCCAGGCACTCAGCCTGCCAAGCCTTTCTCACTCCCTCATCCCCAACTCATACACTCCATCACCTTGTGGGATCCTGCAGCCCTTCACTGTTTTGCTGCAATCTTTACCTTCCCTGTGGCTCAAGTGGGACACCTGCAGCAGCATCACCACAACTCAGGGAGAGGATGTAGCTCCATCATGGGGACCGTGATACAAAATGTTTTTCTGTTCCTCTCATTTCTCATGACCCTTCCTGCACATCCTATCTCTGGTAAAAGACAGTGAACTTCAATTTTTTTGTTTGCTTGTTTCAACAGAAGTTCAAATAGCACTAAGCTATGGACTGCCATCTTTACAACAGCAGAGTGCACCAATACCGCTGGTGTTACAAGAATTTAACAAATATGCTACACTGAGAACCACTGAGGTGGAGTTGGAGCGGCATTTGTCTCTGAAAAATGTTTTCAAGTTAGCGAGCTGCACTCCCTCTCTCTGTTCCCAATAACCTGTCCTCTTCGGGTGAAATAGTGGTTGCTAATGAGCCTGCAAAGCCTTCCTGAGTATGGGACTCCAAAGCAGCGCAGGCATTTTATATGTCCAATGTCCACTGTGGCAACCTGCACAACTCAATGCCACTTTGGTACCATAGTCAGCTGATAAAATTTACAGCTGCTCTTGCCTTAGGGCTCAAGGCAGGATGGCTTTATTATCAAGGTGCCAGAGCTAGTCACAACTAACATCTTGCACTCCCCACACCAGTGGTCCCTGGCTTGAGGGAGAAACTGGGCTGTGAATAACAAGGTATCTGAACAATCAGTGACCCGGTGGAAGCCCATGACCCAAGGTATTGACAGTCTGCCAACCATTTTATCATAGTTGTCACTAAGGGGCAAGATAAAAGAACAAAACCACAAAGTGTTGTTAGTTTTTAAAGGTCAGCATACTTAGGGTTCAAAGTCGCTGTGAATGAAATCTTCTGGATTTTCCCAGAGATTTCAGTGAGAAAGGGATAAATCGAAAGTGTGGATTACCTGCTCTTAATATGAAATACGTATAAACTAGTGTTCCAAAACCAGATAAAACTAGTCTCTCAGTGATCCAAGCTTAACTACATGTTCTTCTTTGTATTTCCAATTTTGAATTAACTTGAACTTCTAAACATTTTTAGATGAAAGTAAAGCCAAATTTATGGAATTATTAGCTTGTGCATTTTATTGTCTCTCACCCTGAAGGTGGTGTCAGATAAGTTTGTTCAATGGGATTGACAGGAAGCAACCAATGAACTATGTGTTCTTGTAGTCGTAATCTGTACTGAGGAAGGTGGGAGAGCTCCAACAGTTGACAGACGTATCTGAAAATCATGTTTTCTTTTTATTCCCAGCCTGGGCAGATGATAAGCTTCACCTTGCTACCCTACTGATCTTTTTTAAATTGACAAAATGACATTTAACTGGTTATGTTATTCATATATATGTTATATGAAATATAGAACACATATATTTTCATATATATAATATATGAATATATATGCTCTATATATGAATATAATACATACATGTGTTATATAATACATGTATGTTATTCATATATATTATATATTCATACATATGTTATATAAAATATAAATCAAATAAAATGTTATTCATTGTATACATTAAAACAGATAATATCCTTGGGGTTTTCATTTGATGCAAAGCAAATTTAACAAAAAATGTAGTTATCCTCAATACAAATGAATTATAGTATATTTACAGTGCTGTAACTCATAGAAGAAATGGAAGATTACAAACAGAAGTCAGAGCCCATGGGAGATCTGTAGGTTCCTGAGCTTGTGATGGTCAGATGGAATAACTTATCCTTCATGTGAGTTTCTCCATCTCCAACAGCAGCTGTCTTATTTGTTATTCCTCTGCCCCTTGCTATATATGGCTCACAGATGTTATCCTCACCACCTTTTTGTGAGCTTTTTAAGACATTAAGGTCTTTTCCATTTCAAGTCTTATTCTGTTGAATTACTCAGTCAAGTACATTTATTAATCAGCCATACTTTCTACCTTTTGCTCCACAGATTTAAGCACTAATTTTTGCTTAAGACGCTGTCTGTTTGAAGGGTAGCATGAACAGTGCAAGTATGATCCACTTTAGGTAGGTAGCTCAGATGGTCTATTAGAATTCTCTACACTGTTCCTATCTCGCTTTTCTTTTCAGACTTGAAACAGAATTGTTAACATAATCTAAAATATGGGCAAAAATAAGGATACTGAGTCTAAACTGGCATAAACCACCAGTTGTCCCATACCGAGAAATTTGTTCCCTTCTGTAGAAAGTTTTGCAGCTCCTTTGGCGCATGAAATCGGAGCTTAATACTCAAGCCTCCCTCTCTGTCCTTGCATTGTGCAGAATATCTGCTCATTGTAGTTGTGGAGCTACTTTCTGCTAAGGTGAGAAAGACCATTGTTCGTTTTCATATGCCTGTGCATTGAATAAATCCCTGGCACTGAGACTGAAATACAGAAAAGTAATTTGCAAACTTACATTGTGCAGCTGAGAGGACCACTCTAGTACAGTCATTGGGTTTCTTTATGTTTCTTTGAGACCTTTGTGATTTCCTTGGGTCTTCACTGCCTTGCATAAATAGTATTTTATCAGCAGAATAACTGTTGAAGAGCCCTTCTAGGATTATCCTGACTTTATTTTAGCAAAAAATGGCTGTATCTCTTGTTAAGGAGAAATTCAGCATTCCCTGAAATACATTTTTCTGTAGCCCTCTAATTATGACAAACCTAATTTCAAAGTTACCAGAATAATGCATTCTTACTGGCACTTGTGGTGTGGGGGCTTTTTTTTTAATGTTAACATTTTTAGAATTACTTTTCTTTCTTGGGAACGTATGCTAAAACTCAAAGTGGAGGACCATTTAACCAAACGGCTGACCGAAACAGTAACATTGCTTATTAGAACAAGCTGAACAAACTTTCTGCTTTTCCTCGCCTTCTGCTAACTTTTTTTAACCCCATGAACTTATAACACCATGCTAAAGATGAAAAGTGGAAGTCTTAGGACAAGAAAAGTATTTTTCTGTTTTTTTTTTCTTTTGAAGAACACAGGACTTTTTAGGAAAATGTACAGTAGTTGAATGTGATATAAATTTAACTAGAAAACACTATGTGGCTCCAAATGAGTCCTGCATTACTTCCTCTTGACTGAGTAACTCTATGACATAGAAAGTACGTGTCAAAGGATTTGGTCTTAGCCTGGTTTCCTGAAGGAAAATTTTTATGCCATAGTGGTTCATATGCGTCTGTGTCCTGCCCATCCGCAGTAACTTTGCAGCCTCCATTCACTCAGTGACATCTGACAGAGCAGTGGAGTACTCAGAGAGATTCATTTTGACAAACTTCGTAAAGGTCCACATGGGAGAAATCTGTTTTGAGCAACAGTACATCAGATGTCCACTAAATCTGGAGAATTTGGGGAGAGGGTGGACAGGCACTCTAACGGATGTCTCCTCCTTCTTACCTCTTCCTCTGCCTGTCCCTTCCTCCACTTGTAGACCTTCTTGTGCCTAATAAGTGTTAATAAGTCTAACAAGATCACACTTCAACCTTGACATAACACAACTGAAATCTTTGTCTACCAAGATGCAAAGTAATTGAAACCTAGACTTTGTGACATCTGACTGGAAACATGGGGTCTTCAGAACACCTCAGCAAATTTAATGTTTTTGATGCTCCACTAACTATACCCTCTATTTTAAATGTATTAAGTCAAAGTTTTAAAAATAACCACAGTTTTCCAGGATGTTCAAAGGAAAAGACAATAATTTGTAGGTGGTAGTATTCATATTCCTTTGAGAAAACTCTTAACGGCATCAGGCAATCCAACTCCTGTAAGACCCTATGATAAAAAATTTGCCTTGCCTTATTGGTTTTTGTTCGCTGTTTTGTTTGTTTGTTTGTTTGTTTTTGTCATGCTCTTTCTGTGTTTATGGCATTTTCCTCCTTAATTCTCCTTAGATTTAGGATTAAAACTCAATCCCCACACTAGATGAAGAAGTTTGCTGAATTAATCTGTATTTGCTTGGATCCCTGAAGTGGATTCTATTTTATTATTAAATGGTTAGGAATTACTGAAACTTTAGTGGAGACTGTTAATGAGAAGCTGGAATTCCACTGATTAATTAATATATTGTATTCTCTTTCACTTTGTTTTAATACCACTGCCTGGGGGGACATAACTCTTACGTTGTCTGGCAGCAGCCTCATTATTCACATAAATCAACAAAAACTTGTTCAAATAAAATCTTTTCATTGATCTTAAAAGAGAAATTTTAACTTTGAGCTCTTTATTTAGTTTCATAACTATCTTTTTGTGTCATTGTTGTAACACTGGGACCCTAAGGTCTACTCTAAAAGGTCATACCACTTTGTGTTATGCGTTGTTATGACTTTCAGGTCGAATACGCTTGGGTCAGGAACTACATGGCTGTGAAACCCTAAAACAACAGTAAGTATTGAAGTTTAAATGAACGGCATTCCTTCCTCAGTCACTTCAGAGTAAAAGCACACAATGCCATTGTGATTCTGGAAGAGGCAGCTTTCAGATATCTTTCACAAAAAAACAGTTCTAATTTATAACCCACAGTCACTAGAGGTCAGATCCATAGACACTTCTAGATGTTCAGTTTACACCCAGAACTTCCCCTTGAAATCAAGAAGAGAATGGACAAGCAAATAAGACTCAGTGGTTAGTTTCACAGAGGCAGGCAGATTCAAAATTTGTTGGTGGTGTCTGATCTTCAAAAATCCACCAAAACCCAGCAGCTGGGATTTTCTGGCCGTAGAAATGGCTGCAGTGATGCTAACTCTGGAGACCAGTCCCAACTCCAAGAGGTACCTTCTGTCTAATTGAGTCCCCTTCTAGTTTCAGGAATGTAAGGACTCACTCTGTGTTTTATGAAACTCTCCTGATGTTTTTTAAAAAGTAATTTACTTGGTGTAATATGAATTTGTGAGTTTATATTTTCAGGAGAATATTCTCTGGAGAATAAATTAACTTTTGAAAATTTGTGAATACTGTACGTAACAGTTTTGAGTCATGTTATATAACATACAGCTGAGGGATTTTGACAACATGTAATGATAATTATGATGTAAGAAGGATAGGATAGGATAGGATAGGATAGGATAGGATAGGATAGGATAGGATAGGATAGGATAGGATAGGATAGGATAGGATAGGATAGGATGGGATGGGATGGGATGGGATGGGATGGGATGGGATGGGATGGGATGGGATGGGATGGGATGGGATGGGATGGGATGGGATGGGATGGGATGGGATGGGATGGGATGGGATGGGATGAACAAAACTTCAACTTGTTGTTGAGTGCCCTGAGAGCTGAAATCTGTATTCTTTCCAATTGGTAGAATAGCCATTCATTCAAAGAAGTGTTTGCATTTCTGATGGGTGCGAAAATTGCTCTAGATTATTCAGCAATCTGAAGTTATTCCATCTGTCTTATCAGTTCTTTATTTTGCCCTTGTTTATTTCCCCAGTAATTTTCACCTCTGGTTCTTCACATTAGGAGGTCTTTGTCTTCACTGTCATTGACTTTTGGAACTGTTTGTTCCCCATAGTATAAAATGTATTTATGGGAATGTGCCATCGTTTTGCACATACCTCCTGTGATCTGTAGAAAACATATCAAATATACCATGATTTTTTATATTTGATATTCTCACTAAGATATTTAAGAAACAAGGTGAAAACCAAGTGGAAAGACCTTCAGTTGCTTGACTCAGATGCTTCCAGTGCAAGCACCCCACAGCAGAGTGTGTGTGCCTTTGCCGCATAAACATGTATTAGCAGTCAGTGGCATAAGAGGCTGACTTTGACACATTCCTCTATAAACAGTCATTTCTCACGAGAGTATTGAAGATCTGTCATGTTATAGATGGAATTTTTTATTTCTATGACCTAAAAATAGCTCAGGTATGATCTACAGAGTCAATGGATATTATAGAGACGTTTAGGGAAGGAAAATTCTGTCAATGCTTGGGGAGTGATGAAAAAATCTCTGGTTTCCTCACAGCTCTAAGATTTATTGTTCCCACTGTTCTCTGTGTGAAGAGAATGCATATATACATATAATTCCCCCAATAATTTGACAGTGAATTTGACATGCAGCTAGAGGAGTTAGATACACCATTTTCTAACAGGTATGAAGTCAATAAGTGAGTGGGTAAAACAGGGGGACCAGTAAGGGACAGGCTGACATAAGCTCATCCCCAATTGACTAGGCTGGCCACATGTGAAATGGGTGTTTTGACTGCTTCAGCTGCGGGCAAAGCATTGGTCAGAGCTTAGTTTTTTAAGAAATTCAGCCATAATTCATCTGTAATAAATCTGGCTTTGCTGCTTCTACTGATCCCAGAACTGTTTGTTATATGTTTATTTTAGGGCTCTGTGCCTGCTGTAAATTCGGGGCTGTTTTTCAAACGGTGACAGTGATATATTGGTATGACTATGCTGACTCTCAGAAGTGGAACTGTAGACATTCTGAACAAACAGAAGTTCATGTTTCCTTTTTAAAAAACCAAAATCACCTATCAAGAAATTAATCTATGGTCAGAGTCCATAAACATGGTTTACTGTTGACTACAGGGGCTATGATAGAGCTCACTCCGGAATATTTGCTTCAGGGCAAATTTCAATAAGTAGTGTGCTCCAGTTGAATTTATTTCGTTTATTTATTTATTTATTTATTTCTGAAGATGTAACAATATCAGGATTTTCTGAGCAACATGGGACTGGATCAGATCTTCTAGGCAGGCCATCAGTGCAAGGACAAATGATTTTAAAAGCAGCCTTTTCCTTTCAAGATGTTTTCTCTGTTTCAGCTGACATGAGAGAGCTGTTTCCAAGAAAAAAAATTAAGGAAAAATATTTTGTTTGCTTTGAAAGTGTAGTGTAAAAAGAGTGTTTGTCATTGCCGGAGACAAGACAGGGGAGAATGAGGGCAGGGTCTGAAATGCGGTCCAGAAACGGTGAGCTCTCAGAGACTGGAGCTTCCTATGTGGGCCGTGGGGATTTTTGTGTGCAGGTCTTAGTGATCAGAAAGCTTAAAGAAGGGGCCCAACACAGGACAGGAATATCAGCGTGTGGAGAGTGGAAGGAGACCCAGGAGGTGAACCAGCAGCACCTCAGTGGAATAGGATGACAGCAAAAACACAAGCCAGAGCAGGCTGGATATTGGAGCAGATGAGGGAAGTAGCAGGGCTGGTGCACAAGGAATAAGAGAAAATGAGTAACTTGGAAAGCAGTGAGAGGGTGAGTGGCAGAGACACAAGCATATTGAACACCCCACACCCAGAGGAACGGAGGACAATGGTGTACATGTTTCTCGGCTACCAGCAAATTCTTTCAAAGCCTACTAACCAACCTCATTGCTTGTCCTTTCCATATAGAATAGAGACATCCGTTACTTTTGAGCCAGGGAGATTATATACCTGCTCTGAAAGATACTGCTTCAGTTCTATACCCAACGATACTACTTTTTTAAGATGACCTGAATTTTGATGTTCCAGTGTATTTGAGTAGCTGACTATGTAAACCTAACCTTGTACTCTTCTCTTAACGTGTGTGAGTTAATAGAGATATATGATTAAGGGAAAAATGCCAGAAAAATCAAGCCTAAGTATAAACAATGCAGGTGGCACAAATCCTGAACTAAGAGAGATACGTCGTTGCTACCTGATGCTCTCCTCCTTCGCTACCTCTACAGCCAGGTAAAATGGGATATTTTCCTAAACTGGTGCAGATTTTGTTTGCTGGAAAAGTTAATGGAGAATAGAAACTCAGGGATGTTTTCTCGGTTGCACTTGCTGTTTAAATGAACCGAAACCTCAGTGTTATAAATAACAGCTTTAGTTTTTTCATCCAACACAAATGCCTTTTTAAACTGTGAAATGTGGGTTCGGAAGAAAAGGAGGAGCAGAAATGGTTGTGAATGCTGCTTATACTTTTATGATGGTGCTCTGAAGCAAGGCTAGAACACCGAAGCTCTGGATGCCACTGTGAGAAAACTCAGACTGAAACAATTTTAAATCTCCTTCTCTAGATCCCTTTACATCCTTCCTTGTCTATGATAACCACGCACTCTCTGACGTCCCTTCATGCTATCAGCACAAAGATTGCTAAAGACTTTTTTTTCCCTTTTGACCTAGTTCTTACTCTTCCAGCTTTATTTATGCTGTCTTCTCCTCTTTCTTTTCTTTTCTGTGCTATGTCCTTCAAAGACCCACCCAGTTCTCATTTTCCTTGTTTAATCCCTCTGACATGCTTCCAAATGCCCTCCCTCCTCTGCAGGTGCTTCCCAATCTTTTCTGACAGCTCAGACAAGAGTTGGCTCCTATAGTTTCAATTATTTGCAAGGTTTTGCAGCGTTTGAGGATCAGATCTGGCCGAGAAAATGTCTCACATTGCATAATCTTTTTTTAAGGAAGATTTTTCTAAAGCTTCCTGTAAACCTTTTTGATTCACCAAAAGGAAAATAAGGAAGCAAAATGGACGCATACGTGAGTTCTAATGCTGATTGTGGAAAGGCTGGGTAGCAGCCTGTTGGAGAGAGATGGAGTCCTGGGATCCACACAAATGTTGCCTTTGCCTAGAATGTGTCTTTTGAGGTTTGTTTATCACTGACATGAACTACATTTTAAAGAAACAAGTGCCAAAATTATCATCCCACACTTACCTGGATCTCATGATGATCACCTAGAGAAAAAGATTTTCGTACCATACCTGAAAACAAAGCATGGTTGTTAAAGATGGTATTTGAGAGAAAGAATATGGTCACTAGTCAGATACGTAGTAAAAGTGGGATAGCTGTTTCTTGAAGAAAGCCCTTCATTTCAAACCGTTAGGTGCACTAGGGATGTGTTGATGTTATGCTCTCTAATATAATGGAGAATAAAAAAGACAGCAACAACAACAACAACAGCAGCAACAAAAAGGAAGAAAGGGTTTTGAAATTGTATTAAAGCTTGTTTATGCAACACCATGACCTTTCCTCTTTCTACCGGCCAATTGTGAAATGAAGGGCTTTGCTTTAAGGGAGTAGCTTCGCAGGCACTCTGCTGGTGAAGTAGATGGTAGGCACCTAAGTCAGTGGACTGAATCCCAGTGTTTTTGCTGCAGATCACATCATACCTGCTGGATTATCTTTAGTTGCATGATTCTGCAGAGGAGACAAGTATTTCTGGAATTACAGCAAGCTGAGTTCCCCAGACACACGTGCTCTCAAAGTGTGCCTACTTCTACAAAGTGGAAAAGCTTTGATTAGTAGAAATAGAACTAGACTTTAAGGAGCACTTTATTTCATTGATGAACTTTGAGATGTCTCCTGCAGTAACAGTTTTGTAAACTGTAATCGTTAACAACGCTTATTCAGGATTTACAAGCAAGACTTACAAGAAAGCCTATTTTTCAGGCTGCTACTGGGATAAATAACTGATGTTGAAGAAGCAGATCAGGATCTCTGCTGGAAAAAAAAAAGAGGAAAAAAAAAGAAAAAAAAAAAGAAAAGAATGGTGTGTGGGTTTATAACCAGCAAGGCATTTTTCTGAGGTGCCTGTAAAAGTACATGGTGCAATGTGACTGTTTTATAAAAGACGGAATGTGATGTGTGGGCTCCATTACATAATATTATTGCAGAGCTTACTTGGTGAAGGGGCACAAGGGAAAAATGTTGTAATGGAAATCAATTCACATCATCTACCACTTAGAAAATGCAAAAATTAAAATGTTTGCTCAAAACCTCCTCTATAACAGGATTAACTGCCAAGGAAATTAAACATGATGTAAAAGGAAAAGCTGAAGAGATAATCCAGGATGATCCAAAGGATTTTGCAGATATCTCTGTACTGTTAACAATCTAGTCATTAAATCTAGCAATTTAATGTGCTGCATTCTCCATTGGTACGATTAGGTACAGTTCCATGTACGTGCTTAATGCATTTTTTACTTTGACATAGATCTAAGCATGATATACTTGTTTCAGTGTATCATGTTGTGCATTAGCACCTGTATATCTAGCAGTGCACTCCTGTTCAAGGCTTTATATCTATGTTGATTAAAAAGCCAAAGATGTGGTTCATAAACCATTACTTCCAAGGATGTCTGAAACAAGTGCTTTGTACTCATAGTGATGAATAGCAGTGGCTTGTATCTGCAGTTTCATCTCTTTGTGGTGTTCAGTGTTGTCAGACATGTCGACACATTCTACTTTTATTGGTTGAAAAACAATGTAGTAGTAAATAAGAATAAAATGAGCCAGTTGTCTTCACAAGAAAAACACTTTAGGAAAGGTGCTGTGAGTTTCTTGATGTGTAAGTTGTGCCTGTTGAATTTGCATGAATGTTCTTGTGGAGCTTTTTGACTGTTTGTAGAATGTAGTGAACACAATTTGGATCCATCTTCATGTCACGGGTCACGCTAGGAACAGCATGTGACAACAGCTGATTTTGAACTAGTTTCTTATTAAGTGCTCTGTTACAGTTAGTCTGATGCAGTAGGAATGTGTCACAAAAGCCAGTAAGTGACCGCTGCCCTTCTCTCTCCTGTCTTCTCCTTGCTTTTTATTACCTGGAGCTTTATTGATGTAAATTCAGTGCTACCCTTAGCATCTCCCCAATCAGTGTCTTCTTCCCATGAATAATCCCCACTTTCTTTTTTGAAATACTAATTTGTGCTTCACTTCGGGCTTGTCTTCAGCCAGTCCTCTTTGCAACTCAGAACACGTCTCTTCCTCTGAATGTGAAACATGTACAGATCAACTCAGTGTTTTATAATGTCCTAATTACTATACTTACAGGTTACTGGGTTATAACAGTATGCCAGAGGGTCAATGAACCTTTTAAGTAAAGTGAGGAGATGCAACTTCATGAGACCTAATTAGAAGGTGAAGTTAATAAAGACAGAAGGAAATAAAAAGTCAGTAAGAAAGGTAACTTCAAAAGCTGTCAGAGGAAGTAACCTACTGGGGTCTTTCTTAGTACTGACTGGGCTTTCCCAGGAGGTACAATGTGGGGATCTTTGTAAAAGTCCCTTGGCAAAAGCTATAAGTTCCCACTTGGCAGTTCCCTGGGAAAGTCAAGAATCTGCAGATGTAAATCCCGTTCGGAGGGACAGGAGGAGATGGAGAAACGGCAGGAAGCTTAAATGGTTGATTGCATGGTGTTGGTAGGCTAAGCAGAGGCTGGGAAAGCAGTAGGTTTGCTGATGTCTTCTTCATTAGTGCTATCTGGGAACCATGTGCCAGAGGAGGGGTGGCTGCCTATTGACATGCCTGTGTTAGAGAGCTGGAAGTAGGGACAACTTCTAGGGCGAATAAACACAGAAAGCTTCTGTTGGAGAGACCATGGAGGCTGTTAGACCATAGAGTTCTACTGATGCCATCCATATACAGTGGGACACTTACATTTTCATGGGGGCTTTCTGTCAAGATTTTGAAACAGTATTCCGAAGCACTGGGAAAAATGTTTGCTCCAAGACTGAGTATTTCTGAATAATTTAATTGCAATGCTGTTTTTAAAAACTGTACATGGAATGAAAATCCATATACTTACCCATGCAGCCTTGGGCAGAAAAATTCATTATGAGTTTGGAATGGTGTTTGTTAACACCAGTGACTTGTATTTGAAAAAGAAATTGCACTGCACTGATTTCCTTAAGTATTAGTTACTTAGTACTAAGAATAGAAATCTGTTATTCCTATGATGCTGTGTTCATGTTCCTCACTGGAGTTTATGTAAGTAGGTCCTCGTGTATATCTGCAGAAACCTACTGAATTCTGTGTGAACTAAGTATTAGAATATATTTTTTTTTTTTCCCCACAAATGCAGTTTGCTTAAAAGGGCAAGACTGTGGCTTTGGCTTTTTCTCAGAAATCTTATTTCCCATTTTAGATATGTTCATTTTATTCTCAGATTCTTTCATCCTTTCATCAACAGTGCACAGGTCCTAGATCCTCTCTGGACCCTAAACACAGATAGGATTACTGTTTAATATGTAAACATGCCTACTCCACAGTATTTGGGTGTTTACTAAGCATAAATATGATTTTTTATATTTATGAAATTATTTTTATAATTTTCCTGATCTATTTTTGGGGGTGGGAGGTTGTGAAAGTTTGGGTGGCTTTTATGGGTTTTTGGTAGGAAGAATGGAAATTAATAACACTTCTGTGATTGATTTGATTTTCATCCCTTGTCAGCCCAAAAAATACAGAGCAAACTGTGTATATTCTATTGGGGAATTAATCTCTCAGAAAAATATCATCTATCTTTGTGAACCATACATCATAAAAGAATTTACCAGGCGAGCTCATGGTACTGTCAGGCTAGGCCAACAAAATTATTACTGCTTTGCCCAGTACATGAGCCTGCTACCTCAATGCTTTGAAAGCAAGGGCTTCTTGATGGATCACCCATGGAAAGAAGAGCAACTGTGATGCTCTGAGAATTCCAGATGGACCTATAGCCTTCAGATAACCATAGCAAAACACTGGGTGCTTGAGGACATTTAGAAAAACATTGCAGCCCATAGGCACCAGCACTACCCTAAATCTGGGCATTGTTACAGGTGGCTCATCTCAGCTGGCCTCCCAGCAGCAGCACTTTGTTGGCTTCTGTTGGTAAGAAAGGAGTACAGAGAGGAACATGCCAGGTTGAATTTCCTTGTTATGTTGCTGTGCCTCAGGGTGTTGCTGTGAGTAAGCCATTTCCTACCAGAACCAAGAAGCAGTTTTGAACTTAAGGTGAACAGAATTCAAAATATAAAAGTCAATATTAAAAGAAAGAGTTTTACTTATAAAGTGACTATAATATTCAGAATTATGTAGTGAAATGTTTGGGCAGCCAAATTTGCCCAACGGTCTAGGGTGGAGAGGTCATCTCAGGTGACTCACACTGCCCTAAAATAGCTGATGATAAGGCTGTGCAAGCAGATGATAGGCACTATGGGTTTTTCCTTGTTTTGATTTTTGTTTGGTTGGTTGGGGGTTTTGTTGTTTTTGTGAAGGAGTAGGAGAGACTTCAGCAAGTATTTCATCACCCAGTTCTGTGCATGTCTGAACTCTTCCTAACGGAGCTGAAGTACTTTAGGGCCTGCTGTGACACGACATAGCCCAGCAGAGCAGCAAACACAGCCAGTGAGAATGACTTTTTACAGATAATTAAGATAAATCTATATCTATAAGATCTGTCCTTTAGCAAGATACTTGAGATATCCTCATTTGTGAGAAAGCATGTGGAAATGGTAGAGTGAGAATGAAGAGGACTGAGAAAATGATGCCAGGCTTCTGGGACATTGAGATTTCTCAGATTTTTTCAGATGTTTTCTGTGAAGGTCACACATGTGTCAGTGTGAAGCAGCCTTCCATCAGGATCGGATCAGTTCCTATTCAGCAGATGCAAAATCAGTTCTGTAAATCTAAAAGAGGGAAGATAATTTTTTGTTCTTATAATGGATGGGAAAGAATTTGGGTAAAGGTTGAACTAAGGCAATTGTTTCTTGTGAGTGGAACTGATCTTTGGAAGCAAAATATGCAGCTGAAGAACACAATACAGCATTGTTTCATAAAACAGTTTTCTGTAGTTTTGATTAAACGTGTTTTTATATTCCTGAAATATAAGTTGTACCGCTATAAGACTCACAGAGCTGAGATGTCTGTTCTGTTTCACATTTACCTTTCCCATGCTTTTGCTAGAGTTTTACCAGTCTTTTGCACAGCAGCGCATTTAAAGGGCTGGCTTACACAATTCTCAAGGCTGTATTTATTGCCCATTTTATGATAAAGCACTTTAGCTCCACTAAAATTGTTATTTGAATTAGGTTTGTAAGAAGACTACGAGCTGAACTTCCACTTATAAGGGAATAATGTGCAATAGATTGTGCAACTTCAATGAATTTTCTGAATTCATCGAAGTGCAGAATTTGACCTCTGAGGTGAAAAAGATGCTTTGTTGAAGTTATTTGGGAACTTGGTCATTCATTTCTGTGGACCTGCAGTTTCAGTCCAAATACAGACTTGATTCCTCAAAAGCTTGTCCCTTTAAGATGACAGTGTTCATGTTGTCTATAATATTCTCAGGACATACATTTCCCCATACATTAATAACTCAATTTTCTTAATAAAGGAGGGACAGCTCAGTCTTTAAGGTTTTATGGCAGAGGAGATGGAAGGCCAGTTAATAAAGAGTGAATGCCAATCCATGCCTGTACTGAACTCGTTGGAAAGTCCTGTTAGCTGAATACTTAATGCTTACTCTTAATGAAATGGTGGTGTCTGTCATTGCAGTGTCTGAACAGCTCCCAGGCCTTAATGGCTGTATAGGGGAGGGTTACTACCTCATTTTTCTGGGAGGGAAGAAAGATAAGAAACGAGCTTGTCCTTTAGAGACCATGATTTGCCCAGAGGAAATTCATAGGCAGGATGGGAATTGAGTTTACCTTGAGGTCTGGTCTGGTGTTTTAGCAGAAAGATCAGGGATATTGCAATTACAGTCAGAGGAGTAAAATTAAATCAAAAAGATTTCTAATTCATGAAGATCATATCAAGCATAGATAACTAACCTAAACCTTCCAGAGCCATTGTAAGCAAAACTTCTTATTTTTCTTTTCAACAATTCTGCTTTTCCAAATTGCAGACAAGTTATCTGTCTCTAAGCCAAACGGCCCTAACAGTGTGTGGGGTGATGGTCTGAAATCAAGATCAATTGCACTGGTTAATTATCAGTTAAGCAGTTACAGTGCAGTAATGAAGTTGC
This sequence comes from Bucorvus abyssinicus, assembly GCA_009769605.1. NCBI lineage: Eukaryota > Metazoa > Chordata > Aves > Bucerotiformes > Bucorvidae > Bucorvus > Bucorvus abyssinicus. The sequence continues at coordinate 31,350,813 of CM020030.1, read as the reverse complement.
TCTGATTAGAAATATATGAATATTGCATCCCTGGGATTTCCAAAGTGCCAGGTCTTTCCATCCCCTTAGTCATATGAGGAGCTCCTTTAAATTCCCTTGCTAAGGTTACTCAAGACACTTTACTGAAACGTGCTCTCTATTTCAAGCTAGAGGAAAAGTATTGCCAAATTATGTGCTTTCTCTGTGCTTAGCTGATGGATAGTATTTTAAAATATCATTTTGAGAAGACTCTAATTGTCACAACAAATCTTTTTCTGGTAAACAGAAGCTTCACATTTCTTTTAGTGCTTTATTTTCAGCCAATGCATGCTATTGAAATGCGTGAGAGGAAATTAAGTGCCTGTGATTTAGTAAAATGTTCACTTAAGGAACCAATGGTTTTGCTATTAGCATTTTGTAACAATTAGAATGATTCTGGTTTTCAGTCAAGGCAGTCTATGCTTGTTCCATACACCTGGATTTTTGTTAAATTTAATGTATCTTGCTTTCCCTTTCAAGATTGACTCAATACTTTGATAATTTCAATGTCTTTAATATATATATTTTTTGTCTTTTGCCCTTTATTTTGGAATAGCTTCTCTAAGCTCCAGCCAAGAGGAACGCATTACTACATTATAGCATGCAGGATTAAGGCATTCCTTAGAAAGCCTGTAAGCTAGCACCAAGTTTTGCAGGTGTAGGACAAGGAGAGAGGAAGCTGGTGTGATATGAGAGAAAACTAGGAGAAACAAAAATGTTCTTTCTGGGAAATTAGGTGTTTCCTTTTGGCTTTTTGGGGGGCTAGAAAATAAAATCAGCATGAAAAATTCCAAAGACATGTAGATTATGTGAGTTCAAAAATGTTAATCTTTACACCTGCAATGGAAATGATCATATGAATCCCTTTGTCGGTCTCAGTGACACCTCCTGCAGTGCCCTGGAGCCTCTGCCTGTGCTTTGACCACCACTAGTGAATCACACAACTTCCCAGACTGATAGTTGTGGTGCACATATTGTGTCTCTAGATGTGTCCTCTTCTGAGGAGACAGGACCCATGAGAGTCCCAAGGGACTACTGTTGCCGTAAATTGAGCTGAAGTTTTGCTAGCAGATTCATTAAGGTCAGCTTGGTCTGAGCCTGTGTGTTGGATTTTTTCCCAGTGAAAAATTTTCCGTTATCTATACCACCTGAGGAGCCTGAACATACGTAAGTCTATGGGACCTGATGAAATGCAGCCCAGAGTCCTGAGGGAATTGGCTGATGTAGTTTCCAGGCCACTCCCCGTGATATTTGAAAAGTCCTGGCAGTCAGGTGAAGTCCTTGGTGACTGGAAACAGGGAAACATTGCACCCATTTTTAAAAAGGGTAGAAAGGAGGACCCTGGGAATGACCGACCTGTCAGCCTCACCTCTGTGCCTGGGAAGGTCATGGTACAAGTCCTCCTAGAAGCTGCGCTAAGGCACATGGAGAACAGGGAGGTGATTCAAGACAGTCAGCATGGCTTCACCAAGAGCCTGCCTGACCAACCTACTGGCCTTCTACAATGAAGTAATTGCATTGGTGGACAGAGGAAGAGCTATGGATGTCATCTATCTGGATTTCTGTAAAGCCTTCAACATGGTCCCTCACAACATCCTTCTCTCTAAATTGGAGGGAACTGTATGGTGGATAAGGAATTGGTTGGATGGCTGCATCCAGAGAGTAGAGATCAATGGCTCAATGTCCAGATGGAGATCAGTGACAAAGGATGTCCCTCAGGGGTCCATACTGGAATCAGTGCTGTTTAGTGTCTTCATCAGTGATATAGACAGCAGGATTGAGAGCACCCTCAGCAAACCTGCCAATGACACCAAACTGCGTGGTGCAGATGACGTGCCTAAGGGACCTGGAGAAGCTGGAGAAGTGAGCCCATGTGAACATCATGAGGTTCAACAAGGGCAAATGCAAGGTCCTGCACCTGGGTTGGGGCAATCCTAGTATCAGTACAGGCTGGGGAATGATGTGATTCAGAGCAGCCTTGAGGAGAAGGACTTGGGGGTGTTGGTGGATGAAAGGCTGGACATGAACCAGCAATGTGCACTCGCAGCTCGGAAAGCCAACCGTATCCTGGGCTGCAAAAGAGGGGATTCTGCTGCTCTACTCCGCTTTGGCGAGACCCCACCTAGAGTACTGGGTCCAGCTCTGGAGTCCTCAGCACAAGAATAACATGAACCTGTTGGAGAGGGTCCAGAGGAGGGCCACAAAAATGATCAGAGGGGTGGAGCACCTGCGCTATGAGGACGGGTTGAGAGAGTTGGGCTTCTTCAGCATGGAGAAGAGAAAACTTTAAGGAGACCTTATTGCAGCCTTTAAGTACTTAAAAGGAGCTCATAAGAAGTATGAGGACAGTCTTTTTAGCAAGAGTAGTTGTGACAGGACAAGGGGTGATGGCTTTAAAGAGGGGATATTCAGACTAGATACAAGGAAGAAATAAACGTAGTTTCAAAAAATAATTTGCTTTAGTTATCACTGCCAGACCACAAGAGAGACTGAAACACAGAGTTGAGTGACTTGGCCAAGATCTCATAGGCCAACTGTTGAGCCCACACACCTTGCCCTTGCCTGGGCAAACCCTTAGTTATGTCTAAAAGTTGGAATTCATCTGATGCCACCTCCAGCAAGATGCATGGAAAACGATTCTGTAGTTGTGTAGTTGTCCAGTCTCTACTTTGGGTTTGAGAGAGAAAAAAGTCCTGAATAGAACAGAAAACCACTTTTTTTTTTTTTTCCTTTTCTCTTTCTCTTCCTTTTCCTTTTCTCTTCTTTTTCCTTTAGTTTTCCATTTCCTCTGTTCTTTTCAGATGCAGGCAGGCTATGGAGAATTTACAGTCTATTTATTAGCAAAGGTTACCCCCATCTTCACTAATACATTTAGTGAAGACAAGTTTACGTTATTTCTGCCAAGAGATTTCATACTGGACAGAGGGTAATGTTAAACTTCATAGATACCAGTGATCATTTCCAATGGGAATTTACTACACTGGCTTGATTTTTTGTTTCCGAAACTCTCATTACAGCTGTGCCAGGCTGTATATGGCAGTTCTGGAAAAGCAAAAGCCTCAGTGGGGATTTCAATGTTCTCAACTTAATGGTTTTTGTTAACAAAAAAATAAAAGCAAAGACAGCAATCAGAGATGATGTTGGAGAGCTGCAAGGAGTCTAACAGGGTATTCCCATGGTGGGGATGATTTGAGTTCCCCATGGCAACCTAAGACCTCTGGAATTCCTGCTGCTGCCCATGCTGCCTGTGAGCGCAGGCGTGGAGGGCTATGGGGCAGAGCTGGAGGCAGGCAGGAGAGGAGGAGGAGAGGAAAGCGCCTCTAGCAGGGTCTGCATAGGAGCAGCCAGGACCACCGTTTAAGGGCAAATCTTAAAAGAGACATAAGTAAAGCTTGCACCTAATATGTAGGTGTCTTGCGAAGGAATCCTCCTAAACTAAATGTTCAGGTTCTCAAGTTTAAGCAGCGGGACATGTGGGCACTTTTTGAAGTCCAGCAGAGAGAAATCCTGGCTGCCTTTATTTTAGGCACCCGAGACAAGTCCCTAGTTCCTGCCCAGCTAGATCTAGAACACTCTCGTCCTCCTCAAGCTTGAAGCTACGCTGAATGGAAAATAGGCACAGCTGAAGGAGGCAGAAGTAACAAAGTCTCCCTCTCCTCTGTAAGGAAGTGCTTGGTACAAGTACTAACTGAGAAGCAGAGAGTCCTAGGCTTTCACGCCTGTTCCCAGGTTATGTGTCCTCTTTTGTTTGTTGGGTTGCAACCTACAATGACTCTTTGGTGTAAAACAAATAGCCAGTTTAAGGGCCGGGTGCAGGTTTCCATCTCTCAGGAATGTGCCCTAATCATTAGACTTTTAACCATCCATGTGATCAAACCCATGAAACTTGACTGAGCAGAGAGCTCTCATTAACCAGATCTGTCATTCGCAGGCTTTAAGAGTTTTAAGTACATTACAGAATGAACCACTAAAAATCAATTTTGTGCATTCCTTACTTTTAAATTGTCCTTGTGATAACCATGGCAACCATTATAGCTAAAAAAACTCAAGTGGAGAAAATGCACACTTGTTTTAAATTAACTGATGGAAACTGAAATAGGAAAATGTGGTTAAAAGAGCCTGAAGCAAGTAACTGTTACTGCTCATGATCACTTTGCTGTTTAATAGAATCTTCTTTCCTCATTGACTTTTACTTATAACTATATATTTCTGCACATTCCAGCTAATTTTCTGCTAGGATGTCAGAATACTAGAGTCATTTTTGCAGTCTGCTTTCTTTAACAGAAAAAATCCAGATATAGTCTAATAAAGAAGCTCCAATTTCTGCTCTGATTCATGTGCAAGAGCCCCAAACCTGAAGGCTACAGAATGAGATATATGTAATTCCACTGGCTTTCAAGGGGTGAAGGAGCGTTGAGATGCCTACATATCCTTCAGGAGGTAGTCCTAGCACAAACAAAGTGGTTGTAAGGAGATCTGTGCTTTAACGGAGTAGGTTTTAAAGGTATCTAGAGATCTGCCAGTATAGGTACACATTGAGGAGTGTGTGTGAAAAAAGCTAAGCAGGTTGAGTACCTAACTTGTGTAATTCCTGTGGAAGTTAGGCGCCTACCATATTGAGCCAAGTTAATAAATTTCCCTAGCAAGAGTTTCAGCCTTAAATATTAATACCACCTATGAAAATAACCTTTGATCATGATTACAAACTCTAGCCATACTGTATAGTATTTACCATGGAAATGATCAGTAAAATTAGGGGCAAAACTATGGCATTGTCACTGAAGTGAAAATACTGTTTAGGATTATTTTGGCAGTGATGACTAGAAATCCATGCCAGTGACTATGGAGTGGTGAGGGGTATGTCTAGTTGTTCTGGAAAGATCTTACAAATACTGTTCTGCAAGAAGGAGCTTTTCTCTCCAGCAAGTCTTTTGACCACAGCTGGCTGAGAGGAAATCATAGTCAGTGCTTGGAGGGGAGACTACAATTTGTGCATCTGTGAGTACCATAAGAGAGGCACTGGCAAAAGCTGGAAGGTAGGCAAAAAATGAGACGCAGAAAAGCTGAATTTAAATACTTTACCAGCAGACTATTGTCTTTAAAACCTTCATGGTTGTGTTTCATTAAAATTTTTTGTACTTCTAATTAGAATTGGATGGGCAAGTTCTGTAGGAATGATTTTGGTATAAAAAGCAGTTGCTCCATCAGCATGTTACCGCATGGGAGTTGCATAAGTCTCCATTCTCTCACATGATCTGGGCTCACCAGGAGAGACAGTAATATCATTTGGCTTCTGAATAGAGCATGGTGCCATAAAGGAGAAGTACAGTTCAGGGTTGAACCGACATTTCGCTATGTGTTTGAGGAATATTCAATAAATCAGAATGATTTTTTTTTTGTCAACTAGGGAAATACTCTGTCAACACAAAGCTTTTCAACACTCGATTTTTTATTCTCAGTAATTCTGTTCATGGCAACCAAATAAACTCTTTTCCCTACAGTGTTAAAAAGACAGATCTGAATATCATCCAGGATGGTGATTCTGATGTTACAAAATCCTGCGTCACTGAAGAAAGAAGATGCCTTCCACAACCAGGCCATGCACTGGAAGCATCTCGTGTGCTACAAGCCCTTCTGGTCTTCTCCAAAGGGAGAGCTCTGAGTGAGCACCGCAGAGGCCCCAGCTGGGAACGCATCAGTGCAGACCCAACAATAGCAATGCTTTCTTTCCTTTTTCTGCAAATAAAACCTAGGAATTTTGTTCCTGGACAGCTGCATGAGGAAACTTGCTAACTCTTGTGATTTTTGGTTTACAAATCTCATAAAACGTAAGGTCACACAAAGTATGCCATTAATCCAGACACTGGGGTGAGAATATAGGCCAGCTGAAGAACAAGCCTCTCATTTTTTTGTAAAACTTTAGCTTTCCCAAAAAATACTTGAATAGAATTATACTAGATAAACTTACTATCTGATCATAATTTACCTAAAAAGCCTAGCTGCAAATTCAGGTTACTTGACTCCAGACATACAGGAGTTTTGTATACATGGTTTAAAAATTTCTCTCAGATAATGAATAGACTAAAAAAAAAAAAAAAATCTACCAATTATTTTTTTATAAATGATAAATATAAAAGAGGCTAAATGAATATAATATGTTCCCTAGAAATCGTTCAATGCTATCCACCACTGTATCTTCCTTTCCATTTGTCAGTGACAGTGAAAATTATCGAACTGAAACTCTTGCAAAAGAGTTTCACCAGGAGTGAGATTAAGGCAAAGTCACTAAAGGGAAATTGAAATAGCCCCTCCTTTATGTCTGTTTCTCTGCAGCACAATTACGTTTCAGTAATTTTGTTTAGCATGTTTTTTATATATTGCTCATTTGGTCCTGCTGAATAATTACATGGGAAATACTGTGCTGTTACTCAAAGAAGTTTCATGCCACTGCAAACAGCAGGAAAACATAGTTATTAAAAACTGATTAAATATTGGTATTTTTACTGCAAAATAACTAGTGACTATTATTGGCACTGCTTAGCATTCATTTAATTTGCTTTCAATTAAGGTTGTGCATACAGAAAAGTTTGCTTTGGGTTTTGCTGCTAGCTGAAAAAAAGCAGAGCGAGATTTGCAGCACTTCAATGCAATATTTATGAAGAAAACATCACATATTACTGCTGGAGCTAGTAAAACTGCCTGGGACGAAGGTTTCTTAATATTTGTCATTAGCGTTATATTCATTGGTTTATCACTACACAGAACTGCTCAAGCTGAAATTTGCCATGCTTGCCTCTGCCTTAGGTAGGGTTTTTTGAAATATTTCAAGAATAATTCCTCAGCTGTTTCCAAGAACGAATTTAGGAAGAATAAATAATGTTTAAGTGGTTTCTGTTTCTTTCGGGCAATGTACTAAAGACTAACAAAGGGCTAATATTCAAGTTGTGTTGCCTCTAGGGAAATGCTACTCACTACCACCTGCCAGGAAAGCGCGTTGTAACACATGGAGGCCACATCAGGATATATAGGGTCTGGTAAGGATAGGGGTGCGCCTTGGCAGAACCAAATGGACAGAGAGTGTGGACCCAGCTGACACTGGAAATTCAGATTTGCTTGGGCAGAGGGGGGCTGGCAGGAGAAGAGGAGGGAGGCCAGGGCCACCTTCCCTTCCTTCCCCGTATAGAGTGGCAGAGCAGCAGGGACCTCCATCCATCCGACAGGTATCAAGGGAAGTCACCAGCGTGGCTTTCTGGCCAAGGTGCCTCACGGTGGCCCTGGGTTCCCATGACTGCTCAGGAGTGCGGTTAGTAACAGAAGATTGCTTTAACAAGTCAACTGAAACAAACGGCGTGGTTATCTGCAGCACAGTGATTTCAGCTGCCGCATAAATACAAATCAAGCACTCAGTCCCACAGGCAGTCACTGACTTCTCAGGGTTGGTGACACAGGATGCCCATCACTTAGAATAAGTCACTAGCCCTGGCAATCATTGGTATTCAGATCTGCTCATTGGCATCCTCCTTGAAAGCTACTGCTACATATTCACTTGTCATTCCTGGCAGGACTCCCCTCAGCAGCAAGAAGCTGTTTTCAACCTTTCTCTGCTCCTGGCACACAGCCTGCCTGGATGACACAGAGGTTTGAGGTCAGAGCCGTCTGGCCTCTGCTCCTGCCCATGGACCATTTTCCTTGAACAAGGTCCCAGGATTATGATTAGTTAGTCCTTCTCTGACCATTTAACATAGCCAGTGGGTACACTGGGTGGGACAAGATCTGTGTAAGTGGTCAGTCTCTGAAAAAGCTCGCTCAGGTCTAGTTTTTAATGTTTCTGTAAACAATCTGATAACAAACCTGTTTCTCTGTGTCTTGGCTCTTTCTGCAGGCTGTACAAAGCTGAAACATCACATATGATCGAGCACAGCACTAAGGCAAAGTAAGGCAGTGAAGTGCTCAGGAAGGGTCCAGAAAAAGTCCTTCCACTGCCTATTGCTACCGCTGGTGAGATTAGTGGCTTTGTGTATGTCTCTCAAGCAGCTGAGGACTTCTGCTTTTTTGATGGACGGATAATGGGAGAGGCTGCAGACAGTCAGCTCTGACATGGTTAGGCGTATGACCTGATGCTGCTGTTAGCCCATTAAGGCCACTGCCCTTCAGAATAAATTTGTCAGGGCTGTGTTTGTGCTAGAGCTTTTTGTAACCTTTTCAGCATGCAGAAAAAAACCCTCATGAATTGTGAGACTACTAGTAAACAGTTGTGTAAATCACTGGAAAGGCATGAGCTATTTCTTCCATCTAGTATTTTGTCCACTCCACCTGTAATGACCATGGTCATTTTGTTTTGTTGGACCACAAGTCATCCTAACTTCTAGTTATAGTTCCTCTTCACATGACATCTTTGTGGCATAGGCAAGGAATGTTCTTAGAGAGTCTAATGACTAATTCACATGTGCCTTTAATCACCTCTCTTTTATGAATATATCTAATTACTTTGAGCAAAAGTTTGATCCTATTTCCTGTCCTCAGAGTTCAGGCTATTTCTACAATTAAAGATGATATTTCTGCAATTAAACCTGACTTTAAAATGTAGCGTAATGTGTTTTTAATTTTATTATTCTTATTTCCTTCTCTGAGGAGTTTTCTTGTCTGTGAGTGAAAAGAACTATGCACAAAACTCAGCAGTGGTTTTATTATTACCTTACTTTTGCTTCCTTGGAACAAAACCCCCTCATTTTGTATTGTTACCTTTTTTCTAACCCTTTCATTACAGTTAGATAATTTCAAACCTATTTATAAAAACATCCAGCCTTTGTATTTTTGTTGCTATGACTCTCAATGCAGATCTATATTCAAAAAGTATCTTAAGCTGCTGTAAGCTCAAACCAGGCAGACAAGCTCTGATGAATTTTCCTCCAGCTGTTTAATATGTTACCAACCCATGCCCACTCTGTGACAGAGTCACAGGACCAGTCAGGGGTTATTCTCTTTATTTTAGGGGCTTCAGAGGGAACATACTTTCTGCACCTCACCTGCAGACCGTCACTTGAAACTTTGAGCATGGGAGCAAATGCCACGTGAAATCTGGGTTGATCTGACAAACTGAGTGCTCCCTCCTTACTACGGCATCATGTCACAAGAAGTAAAGTCCAACTAGAACCTCTTTTCATCACCCTAACGCCTGGGCAGACATTTGGGCTAGCATGTAATGAAGGAAAATAGTAGAGTTTTCAATAAATAATAATTATTTGGGGGACATTTGTGAAATCCAGTTGGGTTTCTGGCTGATGGGGATAACTAAATGTTGTCCTTATAGCATGGGTGTAGACAAAAAGATCTGTTTTTAATACTTTGGATACCGAAGGCTAATTCCATCTTTCCCTGCAACTGCTTGGAAAAGAATGAAGAGATTTAGCAGCCTCTCTAGAGTGTAGGGATCCCCATGCAGTGTCCCTCAAGCAAGATTTCTAACTTCCTGGGGAAAAGAAAAAAAAACCGAAACACCTTCAGGAAGATTAGTTCACAGTTACCTTAATCATGTCTTCAGTGTTTAATATGTCCCCCAAATTATTTTTTTCACCAGTTTCTTGAATTACACAGCTTCTTGAATTGCTAATCATATGCTAATTCAAACGATTTCTATTTGGTACAGTTTCATATTAGCATGCTCTGCTAATTGCTAGAATTTAATTTATTGCTATCTGTAGCTGCATGTTCCACAGGTGAAAAGCAGAGTTCTTTTTCTTTCTCTGTCCCGCAGAAGACAATGACCTTATCACCTCTTTCCTTGCTAAAATCCAACTCTGTTCCCCAGGTACCAATTGCATTTCCTTTCAAATTTGTCTAATTGATTGATGGAATTAAGCTAAACTCAGAGTAATTGCTCTCAACCTTTATATAGCAACTGGGTTTTTGCTTCTATTTCAGACCTGAAGAGGAGCCAGTGCTCCCGAAGGAAAGGCTGTTGTGGCAAAAGCCTGCCTGCTTTTCCCAAGGACAGGTTTTACTTCTTCCTTGCTTCACATACACTCTCAGAACTTTGGAAATACAACACTACCACTCCAGAGTCTCTACAGTTCTGGCCAGAATCTCCTTCATATCGATTTGTGCTAAGAAAAACAGTTTTTGAAGATGGTAGAACCCTGGATGGTAGACCAAATGGCCTTCAGAACGCTGCACCCTAACGTACAAGCTTTAAAAAAGACTAATATATAAAGTCACCACACATTATTACATTAAGTTCTTAGCATCAGTCTAATTACTAAAAGCATAGCAACAGTTTAATATTAAAAGAGCTCTATCTGTTTTATGCTTTAAAATCAGTCTGCCTCCAAAAAATGAGGTAGGATTTCACTGTGTGTTTTTGCAGGAACATTGTTCAGATTCACCTGCTAGCAAAACATGCCCTTTAGACCTGATGAATTTATTTCTTGTACCACAGTGGCTGTACTGCAGATAATACTGGTATAATCCTTCCTCCAGGCTCAAGATTGGTGCATCTCTAAGAGTAAGAAGTCAAGCAAAAGGAGGCAGGAGACTTGCATACATAAGCAAGAAGTTACTGGAAAAAGGTGAAAGAAGGATGTTTACAGACTGTGGAAAAAGGGACTGGCCACTTGGGAGGAATAAAGGGTCATTTTCAGACTATGCAGGGATGCAGCGAGGAAGACTAAGGCCCACTTGGAATTAAATCTGGCAAGAGATGTCAAAGACAACAAGAAGGGCTTCTTCAAGGACATCAGTAGCAAAAGGAAGACTAGAGAAAATGTGGGCCTGCTGCTGAAGGAGGTGGGTGCCCTGGGGCCAAAAGATACAGGGAAGGTGGAGTTACTGAATGCCTTCTTTGCTTCAGTCTTTACTCTTAAGACTGGCCCGCACGAGTCCCAGACCTTGGAGGTAGGGAAGGAAGTCTGGAGAAAGGAAGACTTTACCTTAGTTGAGGAAGATCTGTTTATAGATCATCTAGGCAAGCTGGACACCCACAAATCTACGGGCCCCACTGGGCTGTACCCGTGCGTGCTGAGGGAGCTGGCTGATGTCATTGCTAGGCCACTCTCCACCATCTTTGAAAGGTCCTGGAGAACAGGAGAGGTGCCTGAGGACTGGAGGAAAGCCGGTGTCACTCCAGTCTTCAAAAGGGGCAAGAAGGAGGACCCAGGAAACTACAGGCCCATCGGCCCCACCTCCATCCCTGGAAAGGTGGTGGAACACCTCCTTCTGGATGTTATCTCTAAGCATGTGGAGGAAAAGAAGGTTATCAGGAGTGATCAGCATGGATTCACCAAGGGACAACTATGCCTGACCAATCTGATAGCCTTCTGTGATCACATGACTGGATGAATAGGGGAGGGGAGGGCAGTGGATGTTGTCTAAAAGAAAAGCAAAGCTTTTGATACTATCTCGCATAACATCCTCACAGGGAAGCTTAGAAAGTGTGGGTTGGATGAGTGGACAGTGAGCTTGAGAACTGGCTGAATGACAGAGCTCAGTGGGTCGTGATCAGTGGTGCAGAGTCTAGTTGGAGGCCTGTAGTGTTCCCCAGGGGTCAGTACTGGGTCCCGTCTTGCTCAACATATTCATAAACGACCTGGATGAAGGGACGGAGTGTACCCTCAGCAGGTTCGTTAATGACACACAACTGGGAGGAGTGGCTGGCACACCGGAAGGCTGTGCTGCCATTCAGTGAGACCTGGACAGGCTGGAGAGGTGGTCAGAGAAGAACCTAATGAAGTTCAACAAGGGAAATGGAGGGTTCTGCACCTGGGGAGGAACAACCCTGTGCACCAGTACAGGTTGGGTGTTCACCTGCTGGAAAATGGCCTGGAAGTTACTAGATAACCATGAGCCAGCAATGTGCCTGTGTGGCCAAGAAGGTTAATGATATTCTGGGGTGCATGAAGAAGAGTGTGACCAGCTGGTCGAGGGAGGTTCTCTTTCCCCTCTACTCTGCCCTAGTGAGGCCACATTGGGAGTGCTGTGTCCAGTTCTGGCCTCACCAGTTCAAGAGAGAAAGAAACACAGGAATTTCACCTGAGCATGAGGAGAAACTTCTTTACTTTGAGGGTAACAGAGCTCTGGAACAGGCTGCCCAGAGAGGTTGTGGAGTCTCCTTTTCTGGAGATATTAAAAACCTGCCTGGACACCAGCCTGTGCAACCCGCGCCAGGTGAACCTGCTCTAGCAGTGAGGTTGGACTAGATAATCTCCAGAGGTCCCTTCCAACCCCTATCATTCTGTGATTCTGTATTAAGCAAAACCATGAGCTTTTTAAAGTCATGTTATTTCATTTTATTGCATGAAGATGCAGTTCCTATGACAAGCTCAAGGATACTTCTAATATCTGAATCATACAGGGAGGTATTGCCTTGGAAATCTCAATTACCCAGATGGAAAAGAAGCTCAAAATATTTAAGGAAAGGAGGGCAAAAGTTTATGACATTCCAATATTGCTTGTTGTGCACAGGATTCAAATCTTGATGTCCATCACTCACCCTTTAGTGTTTAGAAGTGAGCTTCTCTCAGGCCCTCCTCTAAATAAATGAATGTTTCCTTTTGTAATGTGCCTCCTTAGTAGCTTAGGTCAGGAGTAGCCTCTGTTGTAGAGCATCAGTTTTATGATATGAGGTGGCTGTATTTCAGTTTAGGAAAAAAAAAAGGAAATCTTTATTGGCACTCTGAAGAACAGAGAGGAAATAATTTCAGAAAGACTGTAAGAGCTCAGGCACCTCAATAAATTATGGTTGGAAACTCCTTCAGTTGGCACTAGACTTCAAAATCACAGTTTTAAAGCCAAATACAGCTATTGGCTGCACCATTTGACTTTTCACTGATGTAAATCTACCTTGAGATGGTAAAGTCAAAAGCAGAACTGGCTTACTTTCCTTAAAGGGTTAAAAATAATTCAACTTGCATGTTGCAAGAAGTGTCACCTATGTCAGTTTAAAGAATCTGTCTATGCTCTTTGAGAGCCCTTCTAATTATAGATGTTGAGGTGTCCTTGAGCCTTGAAGCAAGTGCTGTGATCCAGTTTAATGTATTGTACATTACAGATGATTCTTTTATCTTTCCATCCAAAAGTACATTTTCAGTTTTTGGTCATAGGTTAACTGTAATTACATCATCCCTTCTAGAGAGGAAGGCTCTATAAGCATCTGAACAGACAGGCATAATTCATTTACAAGTACGTACGCAATAAGTTTTTTCCTTTTAAAAGTGACTTTTTCCAAGCAATGGGTTCTTATTTCTCAGTGTTGTATGTGCTTGAGCACAGACTTCAGGAGAACTCTCTGATCATGGGGACGGAGTTATTGTTTTGCACTTGCTGAACTGACTATGAATGTCTTGCCTAAACAGGTCTTAGTTACATACTTTGACATGATAGTTTAAACAAACTTTTCATTGTGTTGGTTATTTTCTCTGTGTTTTGAAGTATCTAATTCTGTGAATATGGAAATCATTAGGAAGAAGCATGGATACTACAAAAAGAAGCCAAAATCGCAAACATACCAGTCAGAATATTTTAACATAGCTATAAAACAGGTAAAAAAAGGCTTGTAATCAGAAGTGATATTAGTCAAGGTTTCTTGCACAAATGATCCCCTTTTGGCTTGAAATACATGCAGAAATATTTCAACCAAGTAGAGTGGAGAACACTTGTTCTAAGTTTAACTTAATTATGTTGTTCAATTAATTAGTAACTGCTGGATTCCTGGAGCTTATAGGTGACCTCCCGATCATCAGGACTGAAAGTCTGGTTTCACTCACTGGCTTCAACATAATGCTATTAATCACCACTTCTTTGTCTTGTACGAGCACCAGTCTTCTAGACACCACAATGAAAACAAGGAACAATAGACTAGCAATTACCAAGCTCCCGTGGGCTGACACAATTACCTTCACAAATCAGCCAGCAACCACAAGTCACCAAAAAGTCAGCAGTGCAGTGCTGCTGCAATTACTCGTTCCGGAGCATTTGTGGCCCCCATCTCACCAGTGAAAAGAGGCCTCCGCTCACGGAGGACTTCCCTCTGGGATGAGAAATTATACTGCTTTTCCCAACAGCTATGGTAATGTGCGCACTGCTCCCTGCACATTTTCCTTCACTTGCATTCTTGGACCATCACTGCTGTAATGACACCATTACCACATTTTAAACCTGTCAGAGTATTTTACTGAGTTCTTAAACTATCAACCCAAGATACCATGGCAAATTGTGCTGATGGAGTTTATTGTTCATGAAATACATCTTTTCAATTCTAATGTGTGTCTATTTTCCATGCTTGTCAGTACTATCTCTAAGAAAATATACCGAGTTTTTAAATGAAGAAATGCAGAATTCCTCAAGATGTTTTACATCTTCTTTATCAGTTCCAAAGGGATATAATTTATGCATAGTGTGCCTTTTAACACTGATATAGTTAATTTTTAATTTGATTTTAGCAATTTTGAAAAAAATCTTTTAACACTAGAACCACATAAAGCTTTATGTGCAAGTCACCTTCTTAAGTCATTGAGAGATTATATTCAATAAATAAATTTCAACAACTTGAACATTACATATCCTAAACCCCTCTTCTCAAGTGAAGGACGGCAGCAGGTACGGTAAGCCATGGCTCAGAACACCAAAGACATCTTATTCTACATGCTCTATTTGACCACTGATTAAATTGAATGTGAAGAATAAAACCTTGAATGAAAGTTTCTTTGTGTTTTCCCAAGAAAGTGACTCATCTGAATTCTGGTGGAACCACCTCTTTCAGCATAAATTAATACCATTGTTCTCAAAATTTCCTATATTATTAAAGTGATTATATATTCCACATGCATTAATTCTGCAGAGAGGCATAGGTTTCATCTTCTATGGCAACCAAACACCCAGGTGTGTTACAAAAACATAACAATATGCAAATGAGAAATTTCAGTTCCATATCAGATAATGTATACTGGATACACTCACTGCTTAACAAATTGCATCGTCACTGCATCTATACCTGGGGCAGTTAATTTTGATTTTGTTAATGATTTATAGGACAGAATGCCACCATATCACTGACATAGTACAAAATCAGATTCTACTTCTCAAATATTTCACTGGCTTTCCCTGGCTGCCGTTGTGCACTATCATCTAGGACATGCACACGTTGAGTGCTGTTACTGTGCCTGTTGTTGATAACAAGGTGAACTGCAAGTTTTCCAGGCATTCTCCCATCTCTCTTCTATGGTTTTCCAAAGAGGAGTGGGTACTCTGAGCCATTTATCTGGAAGTACTTTCTCACTTTTTTTTTTTTTAAAGAAAAAGGTTTTACCTTTTCAGCAAGTAAAATATCCCAAAGAATGAAAACTAGGAAAGGAGCAAACTAATACATAATGTATGTGGCACTTTTGTATAGAGAACAGGTAGTGTCGTGCGTTTATTCTCACTTTTATTTGTGTTGTTCAATATAACACAAGCCAAACAAAGCATAGCTAGCCAGGATTTGTTTATTGATATTGCTGATAGAATCATATAATCATTTAGGTTGGAAAAGACCTTTAAGGTCATTGAGTGTATCCACTAACATAGCACTACCAAGTCCACCATTAAACGATGTCCCTAAGTGCCATATCTACACGACTTATAAATGTCTTTAGGGATGGGTACTCAACCCTTTCCCTGGGCATCCTGCTCCAATGCTTAACAACTCTTTCAGTGGAGAAATTTTTCCTAATATCCAACCTAAACGTCTTCTGGTGCAATCTGAGGTAATTTCCTCTTGTCCTGTTGCTTGTTACTCAGGTAACAAGCTTGATAATCAGGTCCGTGATTTACATCTGAATTACAGAAAATATTGATCCTTCACAAAAAAGGCTAAGAGATCAATTTAAATAGCAGATATGAAGGTATCATTGTATGCCTCTTCCCATTAATTTCAGTGACTAAGTGACACATTTATAAAATGTTTCTTTCAGAGACCTTATGACTGGCAGCTGTCAAAAAGTAGGCTGCGTTTATGTCTCCTTTCTTCATCTGATATAGTTTTGATTGTGCAGTTCTACTTAAACATGACATTACAAATAAGGTCAGACATCAGAGTCTCAACGTTTATTTGAAGAGAAAGAAAATAATAATTACATTATCATTATATTATCTAGACTATTGTGACATAAACATGAAACATAGGTGTTTATTTGGAAGATGAGTCTAAGCCACCATCCCGGATCTAAACCTTTTTGTCAAATGATGATAAATTCAGTTCTTGCAAGTGCAAAGATCCTTCTCTGCCTGAAAGTCAAAAGAGCCAACATTCTGAACACGAATCCTAAGCCTCTGTAACTGATTTCAAGTTGCTCATTTGACTTATGGTCTTCAGTTTCCAAAAGAAAAGCTATCCAAAATACAAGGTCACTTTTGAAATCTTGATCTACTGATATAAACTACATGGTTTGCAATGTGTATTTTGGTAGAGAAGAAAAATAACATCTCTGTATTGACAATTCCAATTTTATAGAGGTAAGGACTGTTAGCTGCAGTACTTAGGCACAGAGCTCTTCTTGGCAATTAACCAAGTGTGTTAATCACTGAAAATAATCCTGCAACAGTAGACAGCACAGACACACCATACAGCTTGTTTTTAATTCTCAGGCACACTAGATTTGCATCCACTCCATATGGCTTTAAGCTCATCATCACAGCAGTCAGTTTTCTAGCTTTCTAACAATTTGACAGCTAGTTGAGATTCACAGCAGTGATAACATTAAAACAAATAAAGCTATTGCAATTGAGGAAAAAGAAACAAGTTCTTGTGCCTATTCTACTGTGTCTAGTTTAGCTACTTCAAGTCCTAAAGAACCAATGAAGAGCAGATGAAGGTATAAATACACCTATTCCTCTTAGTACATGCTATTACTTATTACTGTATCTATCCCATTCTTATTATTTTTGTATTGTATTCCTGCCAGTCACTGGCCACGTAGGCCTATCAAAGAGCACACTACCTCCCTCTAACAGTCACACCTGGAAGTCAGTGGGAAGAGCCAGGTCTTCATGTCTCTGGACTCCCTCAGTGGGTTTCCACACCAATGAGATGACAGTGAGTGAAAATTTGTTCTCTGTTGTTAAAGTTCCTGTGGGTCCATCCTAGAAACAAAATCTTAGAAGCTAATAATTTTTGCATTTTAAGACTCCACTTGCATGTAAACTTTGGAAAAATGGTTGCCAAGTGTCTGAAAACCAAAGACCAGAAAGAATCAGTGTAGTCTGGAAAACCCCTAGAAGCACAGTTACAAAATGTATTTCGTTAGTGGTTTCAGTAGATGACTTTCACGTTAACATGGCATTTTTAGGACACCCCTAGCACAGCTTGGTTAGGAGTCGATCTGCCTTTCCCACCAGTGAGGTGTGCCATGGAAAGCAGTCTCAGGGTTTTGAAGCACTTCAGCTTTCCCAGAAGGACAGAGATCAACGTTGGAAGGTGGGCCACAAGACCTCAACACAAGATATTTAAAGCACTTTTGAAGTTTGAGTGCAGATTAAATAATCTGTAAAACAATCAAGAAAAGTTGTCACCTAAATTGAAGATATGCTAATGTGTTCTCACAGATTTGACAAGAATAAATGCACCTTCATAGAAGTATAAGATATTCCTTGTTGTCTCTAAGTTATTTGGATTTCTTTCCATTTAAACAGCCCTGACTTTTAGCTCTTATGTAAAAAAGAAATACAATGTTTAGCATAAACCTGAGTTTTTCTGCATTCAGTGAGAGACTCCTTGATAATTAAATGGCAGAAATTTGAAATGAAAAGAAATATTGAAGCTGACAAATACATTGAAAGAGAGATATGTAATAATCTCAAGGTAATATCACTCTATTTTACATCACGCAACCCCGTAATATATACTGTTATTCTAGAAACCGTGCACATTATTTTTCAAAAACCTCTTAAAAAATCGTAGGCAATGTTATGAAGAAGCAGTAGAAGCCATAGAATGGTAGAAGTGTGGCAAACTTTAAAAATTGAAAGCACTTTCTCCAGGATACTCTAGTTCTCTGCAAGTCTGTTTCCAGTTCCAGCAATTAACCTTGCTATATATTACCGTATCAGATTTAGGGGCTTTCTTCAGCATTCCTTTGATTTTGCTAAATTGAGAAATATGTCTGGATAAAAAGGAGACATGGTCAGTGACACCCTTGGAATGACATTTTTAGCAGGGTTGGAGAGGGAGGCTGTTTGTGAATGATAACTAAGGATTATGCAGAAAGAATTTAAGTAACAAAACTAGAAAAGACATTGTGAAAAACACTGAAACAAAGATATTACGTTTATAAGCAGCCTAATAGCATGAATTTCATTGCCATCATATAGTCCCACAAAGATTTCAGTACCATAAAGATACCTTCCACTGGATCCTTTTACATAAATGTTTTACCAATTTCTCTACAGATTCAGACTGGATTTTCACTTTCATTAACTACTTTCACATTGCATTTTGAGATCCCAGGTTAAATACTTTCTTAGAATTTCTTAATTAAGAATAAAAGTAATGTACTTTCTGAGTATATTCTGCCAGATTTTCAAAGAGATTGAGGCAGTCTCAGGGGCAAATTGGTGCTTTAGACACATATTAACTTCGCAAACAGCTAGAACAGTTAAAGACTTTACTGAGTCCAGTAATTATTGATTCCAGGCTGCTACTTACAACCCATTGCCAAAATCTACCTTCCGCACTGCAGGGTCGGGGCTAGAGCATCCCCCAGTCTCTCCAGCCCAATCCAGTTCTATGTGTCAGCTTGGACAGGGAGGGGCAGCAGGAGTAACATGACCACCTACATGCTGCTGCAGGTACAGGTGTGCTCACGTCTTCTCTTCCAGCACTCAACACGGGGGCAGATAAATTATCTATCTTGCACAGCCTGGCATTTTGTCTCCAAATGAGTGAAATAATGTTCTACCAAAACATCTGGACTTTTTTGCCTGGCTGCTTGAGATCTCAGTTTGATTCCCACATGGTCAAAGACTACTCTGCGTTGTGCCAGGTCAGGGATGAACTCCTACACATATTTGGGGACCACTTTGGAAATAAAATGACTGAAAAATCTTTGTCACAGATTTAAAAGACTATAATTTATTGGTTAGGTTTCCCTTTCCCTTTTCATCTTTCCCTTTCCTTTTTTCTTTCCTCCTTTTTTCTTCTTCTTCCACTTCTTCTTCTTCTTCCTCTTCTTCTTCTTCTTTTTCCTCTTCTTCTTCTTCTTTTTCCTCTTCTTCTTCTTCTTCTTTTTCTTTCTACTTCTTTCTTTGTTTCTCTCGGTTTTTTTCTTCATGTAGTATATTTTAGTAATATAACTTCTCACTTTTGATCCTAGTCCCTAACAAGACTAATGAGCCACTGAAGCTGTCATTGGGATATTCCATCCACCCTTGCTCTCCACACACTGGACTCCAAGGTAAAGATCTTGATGACCTCTGGAGGCCAAAGTGAACTTTTGAAATTCTTACTGTGTGTTTCTGCAAGAAAAGGGTAGACCTGCAACCAGTATAAACCGGTCTTCTCCATTGCCATTAATTAAGACATCCCACTAAGGATCAACTTCAAGATACAGAAGAGGATGAGGATGGAGGAAAAAGCTTCCAGAAAGCCACTTAATCCTGACTTGGGATTGTCAAATTTATTCCTCTAACATCTTGCTCCAGTGGTTGAGGCCTGTCATTGTTAGAAGTTTATGCCTTGTTTCTCAATTAGCTGTGGCTGGCCTCGATACTCAACCATTGACTCTTGATGTGATCTTTGCTAAAGTTAAGAGTCCTTTTGCATCTTTCTCCAAGAAGGCACTCAACTCACATCATTTCTCAGTCCTCTCTTTGACAAGCTAAATATTCTTAGGTTTTCACGATGAGAAATTGTAATAATTTTTAATTAATTTTTATTTTATTTAACATAATCATTTTCAATCATTTTAATCATTTTTTGGATACCAAACAATTTTACTTTCTTTTTTAAATGTAGGCACCAGAACTGTTAGCTTTGGTAGTAATATTCAGTTTCTCATTTAAGATACTTAAATCTTTTTCAAAGTTCCTTGTGCTGGGACAGACGGTTGTAGTCTCTTTGCATGGCCTGTAGCCCATGTTCCTACACATACAGCTTTTCTTTTGGCTCTGTTAAACTGATTTGGTCTCAATTTATTGTCTATTGAGAGCATTCCCTGTTGGTGACCTGCCCTCACCACTGTAGACATCATTAGATGCATTCCTGTATGTAGGCTTAAACCAGCCAAATTGTATTAGGAATGATTTTATATTTGCTTTTAGAACACAAACAAAAATGATGAAGAGTATCACTTAGCACTAATTTTGGCGAAAACCACTTAAGAGATGCCCTCATGGATTGCCCTATGAGATCTTAAAACAGTTTAGTTTAAGGTTATTGATACTGTATGGTGCCAATTTTTCAACCTCTGTGTGTATGTGTTGGTAACAAATCAAAAATACATCCATTACATCTATTATGTATATAGAGTACAGCAATCAGCCAGCAAGTAACCTCGCTGAAGAGTGAAATGAGGTTTGTTTTGACAAGTCTTGCTGCAATCAAATTATGTCAAGTGACTTTCATTGGTGTGATTGTTATTAATTAATTTTTATATTTGCCAGAGGTTGAAGTCAGAATACATGTTGACTCCAGCTGCCCACAACAGGCTGCTGGTCAGGTCTGAACACTTACTGTGGGAATTTTGTCAAGCACTGTGAGTTAACAGCAATGAAGGTATGTGCATCAGTCAGAGTTCTCCTTGCCTAGCCCTCATATGCTGATGGTTAGTCAGGCCAGCTAGTTTAAAAATAGCTGGCAGATAAAAATAACACTTTTTTTTTTATGTCTCTTTTGAATATTAAACACATCTCCTTTCTTCATGAGCTATACTGCTTACTTCCAAACAAAAAAATAATTATTATTTATTGAAAACTCTATTATTTTCCTTCATCGGTAGCTATGCTATCACTCTTCTGTCTCATGACAGGTGCATTAGTATCACTAAGATTTCTTTAGCTCCTAATATAGTTGTTTTAATTCCTTATCTCCATTCACACTGCCACCCAATCATATTTTTGCAAAATTCTTCCCTTTTCGTTTCCATTCTCATTTTTCTGTGCTCCAAAAGCTTACACTGGGTTTACGCTGACTGCTGTCGATTCCTCCCTTTCCTCTTTGCAACATTTATTGTTTAACTTATCACCTTCATGTTGCTACTGAACTAAAAGGAGCTTTTAGCAAAACATGGCATCTTTTCAACTGTACATCCATGGCTTTTTAATCAACTCATGTAAGTTCCTAAAGAGTCCTCTGAGAAGCCTGAAAAATGAGCCTGCCAGGCAGAAAATAAGCACTTCTCATAACTTCCCTCAGCCTGAGAAAACTAATGCTCTCTGTTTTTCCACACTGAATGTAATCAGATTGTGATTGGCGATCTCCAGACTTTGACAGCTTCCCCTCCAGTGACTATTTTTTTTATTTTAAAGCCAGCTCTACGAAGCATGCATCAGAATTGCTTTGTGTTGGACACGAGATCATTGCTGTGAGAATGTACCAGCTACTGCTTTGGGACTGGGGTGTTTTACTACAGGCTTTCTGGGTGAAACTTTCTATCCTTCCCACAGTTTTTTTCTTCTTTCGCTCCGTTGGGAACAAGTGCTCAGAAAGACAAACATGCTGCTCTGCTGCTCAATTCACGTTGTGTTCTGTAGCAGCCACCCCTGCCCTTCTCCCCTATCTTGGTTTCACCTCATGGGTTTTGTCTGACGTATCAGACACTGTAAATCTGCATTTCTCTTAGCTGTGCTATGCTGGAGTAGCTCCAGGTCTGTAACTATCTGCATTGCTAGCTGGGTCAGAAGGAAGAAATAAGCAGCAAGAATTTCTCGGCAGACACGGATCCCGCAGGGAGTGAGAGAACCCAGCTCAAGTCTGATGTTCCCTCAACATACAGCAACACAAAACTATTGCCACTGCTGCAAAGTCCACTTTTGGACTTACAACGGCTATATACCCTGGCATTTTCTGGGGAGGCATATCACCAAGCTGAAGTCCTCAGCTGAGTCTGGTTTGAACTATCTCCCCTGGACAGCAATGTGAGGAGAAACAGTACATGGCTTTCTTCCTTCTGTGGGTACACCTTCAAGAAACTTGCACTAGCTTAATGTCAAACATCCACCTCACTTAGTGAGTCATTTGGGATTTCGAAAAAAATCTAGACATGGGAAATGAAACCAGAGCAAATAGGTAATAGAGAAATGCTGCACCTATTTGAATAGAAACACCGTCAGGGGATTTCTTCACAGCACTGCATGAATACACTGCCACAAACCTACTTAAAGTCTCTACCATTTGTGTTTGAAATAATGTAGCGTGGTTTTTTTTTCCTCTGAAGCTCTCTCATTTTTAATTTTTTTTTGCTTCCTAAGAAATTTAGAAAACTTCAATTGAAAACAGCTATGACCCACAGCCCCCACTCGATGCCAGAAATCTGTATGCAGTCGCAACCAGTATTTCAGCTTGCATAACTTATTTGTGACTTGTTATTAAAGCTGCCTGCATAATAAAATTAAATGCAGTTTACATTTAGTAATGTGTCTGTTCGCTTGCCTGTAATCAAACTGACAGCTTTTCTTTTAAACAGTCAATCAAGTCTCCAGTTCTTTCTGGCTCTGTTTGTTTGATTGGAGCTGAGATGTCATGAAACAGAATGGAATATTTTACAAGCTCTGATTACACGCTTTGACTTTTTTAGGACTGCAATTTCTTTCATTCATAAAAAACCCCTCCTGCATTATTAAAAAAACCCTGATTTTAGTTTCACGGTTGATGCTACAGTTACCAAAACCACAAGCTGAATTCTAGATGTGTTTTTCTCAGTCTAAACTAGCTAAAAAGCCTACACATTAAAATCTTAATTGATTAGATTATAACAATAGTTTCATGAATAAGGCATGATTTTTCTAGGCTATATCCTCTGAATAGAGCTGTATGTAAAGATAAGGCAAAATGATTCTGCTACAGAACAGAATTTAGGAACTGAATGAAAAGTCTGCAGCTGGAATAGTAGGTGGTTGTTTGCACTAAAAAATATTGCCTGAAATTTTTTATTACTTAGAAATTAGATGTCCTAAGTGTCTTGAAAGGAATGGAAAATTAGTAATGAACATGAAACACCATAAAACTTTAATTAATTAAAAGGTAGTCTCTTGCTAATGTGTAGGAATCATAGAATCATGGAATGGTTTGGGTTGGAAAGGATCATAAAGGTCATCTAGTTCCACTCACACTGCCTTGGGCAGAGACACCTTCCACTAGACCCAGTTGCTCAAAGCCCCATCCAACCTGGCCTTGAACACTGCCAGGGAGGGGGCATCCACAACTTCTCTGGGCAACTTGTTGCAGTGTCTCACCACCCTCACAATAAAGAATTTCTTCCTTATATCCAATCTAAATCCACCTTCTTTCAGTTTAAAACCATTACCCCTTGTCCTATCACTATGTGCCCTTGTCAAATGTTTCTCTCCAGCTTTCTTGTAGGCCCTCTTTAGGTACTGGAATGCTGCTGTAAGGTCTCCCCAGAACCTTCTCTTCTCCAGGCTGAACATCACAACTCTTTCAGCTTGTCCTCATAGGGGAGGTGCTCCAGCCCTTTGATCATCTTCATGGCCTACTCTGGACTCTGTCCAACGGGTCTGTGTCCTTCTAATGTTGGGGGCCCTAGAGGTGAATGCAGCACTCCAGGTGGGGTCTCACAAGAGCAGAGTAGAGGGGAAGAATCATCTCCCTCGACCTGCTGGTCACGCTTCTTCTGATGCAGCCCAGGATATGGTTGGCTTTCCGATCTCTGAGTACACGTTGCAGTGTCATGTTGAGCTTCTAGTCAACCAACGCCCCCAAGTCCTTCTCCTCAGGACTACTCTGAAGCGACCCATCGCCAAGCCTGTATTTGTGCCTGGGATTGTCCTGACCCACGTGCAGAACCTTGCACTTGGCCTGTTAAACTTCATGAGGTTTGCAGGGGCCCCACTCTAAAGCCTGTCAAGGCCTGTCTGGATGGCATCCCTTCCCTCCAGCATGTCAACTGCACCACAGAGCAAAGATGTTAAAAAGTGCCAGTCCTAATACTGACCCCCGAGAAACGCCACTTGTCACTGGTCTCCACTTGCACATCAAGCCGTTGACTGCAACTCTTCGCGTGTGACCGTCCAGCCAATTCCTTATCCCTGAGGGGTTCATCTGTCAAATATATGTCTCTCCAATTTAGAGACAAAGACATTGTGAACGACACTGTCACATCCTTTACACAAGTACAGGTAGATGATGTCAGTTGCTTTCCCTTATCCTCTAATGCTGTAACCCCAATGCAGAAGGCCACCAGACTGGTCAGGCATGATTTGCCCTTAGTGAAGCCCCATGATGGCTGTCACCAATAACTTCCTTATTTTCCATGTGCTTTAACATAGTTTCCAGGAGAGTCTGCTCCATGATCTTGCTGGGCACAGAGGTGAAACTGACTGGCCTGTACTTCCCTTTTTTCCCTTCTTTTTTTTCCTTTTTAAAAAATGGCAGTTATGTTTCCCCATTTCCAGTTAGTGGGAACTTCACAGGACGGCCACAACTTTTCAAATATGATGGATAGTGGGTTAACAACTTCATCTTTCTGCTCCCTTAGGACCTGTGGATGCATCTTATCAGGTCCCTTGGACTTGTGTACCTTCAGGCTCCTTGGGTGGTTTTGAACCTGATTTTCTCCTACAGTGTGTGGTTCTTCATTCTCCCAATCCCTGCCTTTGCCTTTTGTGACTTGGGTGGTGTGGCTGGAGCACTTGCCAGTGAAGAGTGAGGCAAAAATAGTCACTGAGTACCTCTGCCTTCTCCATATCCTGGGTAATTAGGTCTCCTATTTCCTTTCAGAGAGGACCCACATTTTCCTTAGTCTTTCTCTTATCACTGACGTATCTATAGAAGCTTTTCTGTTGCTCTTAACAACCCTGGACAGATTTAATTCTGTCAGGGCTTTAGCTTTCCTAAGCTGATTCCTGGATGTTTGGACAATTTCTCAGTATTCCTCCCTGACTACCTGTGCTTGCTTCCACCCTCTGCAGGCTTCTTTTTTGTGTTTGAGTTTGTCCAGGAGCTCCTTGTTCGTCCATGCAGGCCTCCTGGTGTTATTGCCTGAGTTCCTCTTTGTGGTGATATCTCTCTCCTGAGCTTGGAGGAGGTAATCCTTGAATATTAACCAGTTTTCTTGGGCCCCTCTTCCCTCCAGGGATTTTTCTCATGGTACTCTACCAAGCAGATCCCTGAAGAGGAGAAAATCTGCTCTCATGAAATCCAGGGTAGTGAGCTTGCTGTGTGCCCTCCTTGCTGCCCTAAGAATCTTGAGTTCCACCATTTTATGGTCACTGCAGCCAAGGCTGCCCTTGAGCTTCGTATTCCCTACCAGCCCCTCCTTGTTGGTGAGAACAAGCTCTAGCGTAATAACTCTCCTTGTTGGCTCCTCTGTCACTTGAAGAAGGAAGTTATCATCAATGCATTCCAGGAGCCTCCTGGATTGCTTATGCCCTGCTATGTTGTCCCTCCAACAGATACTGGGGTGGTTGAATCCCCCCATGATGACCACAGCTTTTGAACGTGAGTCTGCTTCCATCTGTCTGTAGGGGGCCTCATCTGCTCAGTCTTCCTGCTCAGATCGGGTGGCCTGTAGCAAATGCCCACTATAATGTCACCTCTCACTGACCTCCCATTAATCCTTACCCAGAAGCTCTCGTTTGGCTTCTCATCCATTTCCAGACAGAGCTCCATGCACTCCAGCTTGTCATTGACATAGAGGGTGACACCCCCTCCTCATCTCCCCTGCCTGTCCTTCCTAACGAGCCTGTATCCTTCCATTCAAAGACTCCAGCCATAGGAGCCATCCCACCACACCTCCATGATGCCAATAGACATATGCACGTCTCTGACTCCTCTTTTTTTGCTCCCTATGTGCTACCTGTGTTTGCATAGGGGCATTTAAGTTCAGCCCCTGATGAAGATGACTTACTGGTTGGAATACCTTTATGTTGCTTTTCAGGTGCTCTCCTGCTGACCTATGATCTCTCTCCAGGCTCTGGGCATCTATTGCTGGCACTGGAATCAAACTGGTAGGAGTGGGATGGATTGAGGTTTCTCTCCTCCAGCAACTTTAGTTTAAAGCCCTCTTCACCAGCTTGGGAAGCCTTTGACTGAAGATGCTCTACCCCTTCTCTGACGGACAGACCCCACCAGCCCACAGTAGACCAAAGTGAGTCCTATGGTCTATAAGCAGTTGAACCCCCTTCTGTGGCACCAGTCCCATAATTATTTGTTGATTCACCAGGTTTGACTGGCCCTTTCAAACTCTCTCCCTTTGACCAGGAGGACTGATGAAAAAACTGCTTGCACTCCAGAGTCCCTTACTGCTGTTCCCAGGGCTCTGTAATCCTTCTCAATACTCTGCAAACATCATACTTCAGATCAATCCTCAGTTTCAGTTTGTAATATTTGGCAGACTGCATGAGCATCAAGCACAGCCATATTTTTATTCTTTTCATCTTACCTTTTGATCTTTTCACATATTATATACAGATACTCAATGGGCTTACTGTTACAGACCTCATGGGATCCTACATTCAAAATGTCTGTCTGAAACATATATTTGAAATAACCATTTGAAATACTTACGAAAGCATTATGATTAAATTTTTATATACAACCTGATATTACAAGAAATAAAATGGGACAAATTTTTCAGTCCTGACTGTTTCTTTGGCATCAAAGAGGTCCAAGAGACCCACGTTCAAGAAGTGATCGGTACTTTTAAGCTATCACTGTTTGAGAATCAAAAATTTGGATTAGAGCATTACCAAGATATGAGTTCTAATAAAGAGAAATAAACTAAAAATCCCACCCAATGAGATACCGTACACATATTGGGAATGTATGTCATTTATAAATATCTTCAAATACACTTCTTTAACTGTATGACACGAACCTTGAAGGAAGTTACAGCTCCAGTTTAGGATACCCTTTCTCCATGAAAAATTTAAATGGGACATATAACCAACAGAAATGCTACACCCACTAGTATGCATATTCCTGTCTTTATAGACATCTGATCTCTAAAAGCAATATCTTGAAGAAGTCTTTGTTGTGAAAAACAGGGAAATAAAACCGGTCTTAAGACCGACACTGAATATGCGAGACAAGCAATATCGGGGGCACGAATAATGACGGTTTATTTACAGTGCAACATTTACAAGTCCTTTTTGTATTGCCATTGATAAACGAACCATGGATTTAGCTATAGCTAAAGACAGCATAGGTCCAATAGCGAAGAAGTTTACAACCTGTCTGTTGTAGCCCGGCTACTTGGTGCAATAAGTCCGTTAATGCACAAACTGCAACAGAAATCGTGATTATAACCACACGAAATACACCTGGGGAGAATAGTGTCACTCAGCGTAGGCTGAAGTAGAGAATCTTACCCACAAGGTATCCCCAGTGGGGGGGGGGGGGGGGGGGGGGGAGGGGCGTGGAGAGAGGTCAAATTTGTCAATCTGTCCATCACTATGTTTCTGAGTCTTCTGTCCCAATTTAGGCTCGATATTGGGACAATATTTATACCTAGTTTTTTACATTACATCATTGGTGTAGACGTGCATGTGGGGACTACTGTAAACAAGCTTATCCCTTATGTTAATTGCACAAAGTCCATCAATTTACACCTACATGAGTGGAGGTAACAGCTCATTTTGTCCATGGCGGAAAAATGGAAGACCGTGAGGCCTCCACCCCATTTCACACTCCTTCTGGACATCCAGATAACACCTAACACCAGATATGGATCTAGTGATAGTTGTAGTTCTGATTGTCACCTTGCCCAGCACCGAATTTTATCGACAAAGAGCTTGCAGCCATCCAGCTGCATGTGTACGTGTCTGACATGACTTGGACTTTGTCCTGAGACTGTCCTCTCTACAGTCTTCCACAGGGAAGACAGGCACAGTGCAAGAAAATGTAAGATGCATAAATCAGAATTGTATCCTTTACTTTGAAATCTCATTAATTAAATTTGTGTCATGTGATTGATGCTCTTTTCTGAAGGTTTAGCTGTGTATAGTTCTCGTAAGGCTTAACATGACTAGAAATGACCAAAATAAAGAGAATGCCCTTTACCCTGCAACAATGACTGCATTGACCCCAAGAGATAGAAGTGTAGGTAGGTCCTTCTTACCTACCTTCAGTTCTCTTAAAGTGTGGCGCCTGGGCTAATCCAGAGAGCTCTGCTTCCTGCCTAGCCAGTGAGGTGAACCCCCATAAGACAGTACCTAGCTTCAGAGTCTCTCTGAGGACAGACTAATCACCTTTTTTCCTCCTAGTAGATATGAAGACAGTCCAGGTCACTATACAGAGTTCATGTATGGCTTTTGCGAGTCTACGTTTATGTAAGAGAAATCTGACACAGACATAACGACTGGTTGATTATTGTATCTTAATTAACTGTAACTATAGTTTTAGCAGCTCTCCAAAAGTGAAAATCATCTAAATGTATCATTGAGTATAATACTTAAACTCTATATTATGGCTACAACATTAGTAGAAAGCCAATCTGAAACACCAAGCCTGAAGGGATTCTGATCCTCGGTCCAAGCCTGGTGGATTCTTGTAATTCTTCCACATTTTAGAATACTGAAAAAAATTAAAAGAACTGTGTACTTTCTCTCTGTATTCTATAAATGCAACTCATAAATAAAATGACTGCAGACATTAAATGAGTTCTGTTTAAAATATTAGAATTCAAATTAATGTGATCTATAGACACATATATTTACAATTTAGAAGATGAAAAGAATCTTCATCCATATTAGGAAGGAAAAAAAAAACAACCCAGAAGCAGTCTTCCAAAACTTTTTGAGAAGAAATCCTGATAATTTTAGAGTTTTTGAATGTGTGGGAAAATGAAAACATGTATCAGTTCAGTGACTGAAGCACATTTCAATAATTCTCCTGCCAGTATGAGATTGTTTAGCTGCTAGAAGCAAAATCTAAGAGTCTAATTCAGTCCGTTCTTGTTTGTGAAAATTATAAATAATATAAAATTGTTCGTCTTAGATTTTTACCTTCTTACCATCCATGTTCCATTTTCTGCTGGAGCACTTGCAGTTACTGGCAACTAAGGTTATAACAAACCAGTCATTGAAAGAGGGGCAAGGTTCTGTATCATCTCTGATGACAAAAAAGCTTATTTAACTCCTTTTAGAGGGTTACAAGATTTCCTAGTAAACAGTATGATCTTGCAATGCACAGAACACTGAGAGTATTGATCTTAGAGACATTAGCAGAGGTTTCATTGCCTTCTTCAGTTTTCAGAAATATTGTGCAAATATTTCCATAGGATTGCCTGCAAAGGAGCACATTCTCTATGTTGGGCAAGACTTGAATGTGATCTTAACCATGGGTTTCCTTCCCTACACCCTCCGCCTGGCCAGGTAGGGGTGAAGTGGTGCCACCTGGGCAGGTGACAAGGGAGGACCAGCCAACAGCAGCTGAATGCAGGTACAGCCAAGATGCAGAGGCACCAGCACAGTACAGAGTTTAACAGGGCATCTTGGTGCTGCTCACAGGTGTGAAAACCTTCGTGTCCTGAGCTTTGCTTTTAGGCCTCCCCAAAGGCAGGCAGGTCGGCTGGTGAAAACCTGTGGTGACTGGTGGCAGCAGCTCTGCTCTACCTAGATTCAAACTGTGGGTTTTTGTCAAATGTAAATAACGCTCTTGAATCATGGTCATTAGGGCGCTGTTAAAAGCTTTTTATGTTTCCCCCTGCTGTACTTTTGCTTTAACTGCAAATAACTGACAGCAGCAATTTTGTTTCTCAGCACAGCCCTAACTTGATAGGGAGTCCCTTGAACTAGTATCTCATCACCACTTCCTGCACTTTACAGAAAGAGAAGTCTTTGTGGTATGTTTTATGGCAGTTAGGCTTTAGCTGAGCTTTGTATGCTTCTCTTACAGAAACTGCCGAAAGAGGCTGTCTAAAATCCTTAGCAACTTTGCAGTTACTCTGCAGTAGAGCCATAGCTTTAATGTCTTACATGCAGGGGCCTCATACGAGCACAGAAGAAAGACAGGAGATCCCCTCCTCACTAAAATAAGAATAACCCTGAATAGAGCCTCTTTGCGAGAGGCTTTCCCCAGCCGTTGGAGAGAATATACTTCAAAGCTACCGGTTGGCTTTTCCCAGTTGCGAAGCCGCCTGCTGATTCTCAGGTTTTCAAAGTGCTCACTCCAGATCTAAAGCAGCCCTTCAGTATGCTCTGACACGTGGCACACTTGCAATGGGCAGCAGCACGAGTGATAAACATATATGTTCTGATCGGTTGTCTTCTGTTTTATAGCCCAGCACTGCAGCTCTTCCATCCCATGCTCTCCCATACAGTTCCATTTCCAGCACGTTAAATTATTGGGCTACTGCATTTTGCAAGGAGGGTCCCGTAAAGCAAAGCTCGTACCCCCAAGCGTTGACAGTTTTAAGTGTGCAGTGATGGCTACGTTGCTACTGTGATCTGGATACAACTGCTTACCTCTGCTGACCAACTGCTAGGAAAGGGTTTACCAAACTAAAGGAATGACTGGTTTCTGCTCTTCTAAGGTATCTGCACTGCAACAGTGTTTTTCGAATGTACTTTTGAATTGTCGGTCAACCACTCCTGCACCTGCTTCAAGTGGAGAAGGGATATTTGAGAACCTCAGGAACAAGTGATTTGTTTGCTTCTCATGTCAGTGCTGCGTACTGGTGTGTTGCTGGAGTCAGTGTCATGGAGAGTCTCCCGAAATGTGCAAGCTCACTTTTGCTTCATGAACACAGCCTTTCACGTGCTTCCAGCCTGTACCACAGCTGGGCCTTGGCCCACTGCCCCCATGGCACCCCCTGCACAGCTGTATCCTCATGGTAAATCCCTTGTCCAGGAGCAGAGCTTTCCATCAGTTTCAACTACCATTTGATGAAAAAGAAACTGCCCCTCTCCTCACCGTAGCATAGCCTGTAGTTTGGTGGTGCAGCCCATCCTCTGGGAGATACCCTCAGCCTGGGGAAGGTTTGGGATCAAAGTACTTTGTTTTCTAGGTAGTGCTCTAACTTCTACACTGGTGTGTAAAATGTAGGATGCCTTTTGGAGTGAAAGTGGCCCTGGTTGCTATATTTGTGCTGAACTCAATGCAATAGCTTGCTCCAAGGGTACCCCTCAAGGAATGTGGGTAGAACATACCCACCACTCTGCTTCAGATCCTGGTGGCCAAAACAGCAGCAATTTTATGTATACTATGAGAAAATACAAGGCTAGAAATATCTCCAGGCTACATTTCCCACAGTACTGTTCAGGATAGCTTTTGTTTTTGTAACTGGGGAAGAAAAGTTTTCCTGCAGATTGTCTGTACAGGGCATACCTCCTTTAAAGGCTTATGAGATGAAAATGTCAGGCCAGAAATATTTTAAAAGATGTCAATCAAATGTGCACCTTCCTCAGTGTTATCCAAGCATCCAAGAAATACTTTATATTAAATACTTCATTATGTATCCTGGCATGAAGAGCTACAGGAGGAAAAAAATGGAAGTATTACTATTCATGGGTCCATTTATCATAAGCAAGATGAATTTACATGTTCTCAGGGTACCCAGCCTGAACAGTGTGCAAGACACCACTTAAATAGACCTCTACTAGTTTTCAGAAAATTGAAACTGCTGTCCCTGAGATGAAAGGTCTTATTCATAAATGCAGCTTCCCACATTAAAAATGAAAATGCCAGGCTGATATGTCATCTTAAATTAAGCAGCAGTAATGTTCAGACATGGCCAATCCATCTAATTTGAAGCCAAAGAAGAATTATTTTAATTTCCAAGCTCATTTAGATTATATCTAAACCAGAAATGTTTATTTTTCAAAGGATATGAAGCATATTACACTAATACCACCAGATTAATTGCTTGGAGGAAGGACTAAAACTTTCAGTCATTAGGCAAAGTCACATTTCTTTTTGGCATTTTAGCAGTTTTCCTGGTTTGAATTCAAGGCAATGACCATAGGTGCTTTTTTCCGGGCAACAGATAGTAAGTGAAGTTATCCCATGTCTTTCATTATTGAGTGGTTTGGGGTTTTTTTACCTTATATATGCAGGAAGCTGGTCTGGTTTGAAAAATGTCTTGTTTGAAAATCATCTGGTGATCATCAGACAGAGGTGAACCTGTTTTATTATTATTTCAGTAGCAGCTGTAGTAGTATTATAAGAATGAAAAACGACCTGGTTTTCTCTATGTTTAATCTAGAGCACAAACCCTTGCATGCTGTCCCTGTGTTTGCCCGACACATAGAAGTCACGACGATATTGCAGCCTCTGTCAGAGTTTGAGTTGAAGGAAAGTCAGCACAGGAGCCGTTTCTGTTCAACCTTCCACCCCCTAGACATACCTTGTTTTCTGATGTTCAGGTATTTCCAGTGCTTTCACACATGTTTCATTTTCTGTCCCCAGGAAACATCTGTTTCAGGCACGTTTGCCTCCTAATCCCAGGCAAACTCTGTAACAGGGGAATCATTCTGGCACCCAGCAAGCGCCAGCTCATTTGTCACCGCGCTGCCTGTGCTGCCCCCAACAGCTCCTTTTGCCTGACTTTCTCTGACCTTCTGCTCTTTATACGTTTCTAAGGAAGGGGATTTGTCTTCACAGCTCTTGCAATTCTTTTTATTTTTTATGTTTATTTTTGAGATTGGGCCACCTGTTCTATGTAGAAGCAAGAGCCTATGGAGAAAGGCAGATATGTATGCCTTTACTAAATGCTTTGTCTAGCTTTTTCAGGTTATTTGACAGAGGAGTCCTGCTCCTTCTGTCTCTCCTTATTTACCTTCATCAAATGCTCTGATCCATGTTTTTAAAAACATATTTAGATGAGTGGTGCTTCGATACAGGTCTCCTTCTTCCTCTGTTAATGCCATGTCCCTGGGCATTAAATCAAGGCAGAAAAGAAGAGCTTCCTAAGGCACACTGTGAGAAGAATATGTCATGCCAACCCCAACAGAGAGAGGATTAATTCAAGCCTGAAAGGTCTTTGTAAGATGGGAAGGTGTGCTGGGAAGGTGTTTCAGCACAGATAAGAATAGAAGACCTAGGGAGACAAAGCCTGAAGTCAGTTTTTTTGGAGAATTTGGTAAAAAATATACTAGATGAAACAGTAAGTAAGTATTCAACTGGACAATGCAGTACCTGGTAGAGAGGCATTAAAGGGGAGCCCTGGCCCTGAAAGAGACGGGAAGCTGGAGACGAGACAAGGACAAATGGAGGCAGTCACGGCAGTGCCTGCAAATACCAGAGAGGAGCTGAGATCATGAGAAAAGTTGGACTGTGGGTCCAGTTCCCTGTTCCACCAACAGGCAGTGGAACAAGCATCAATTACAACAAAATGTCAAAAGTTTTGTTTCCCCCATCTCACCAAATAGTTTGTCCGTTGTTTACACTTGAATCCACTGATGGACAGGATTTGTTCAAAGACAGGAATGAAAAACTAATTTGGAAATCCGTATTCTGTCTCTAAAACACTTCCGAAAAAATGAAGACTTTGAATGGGTAGAAGAACGAGCTGAAAATCTTGCTCTTTCTACCCAGAATGAAGAAAAGCTGTCTGGAAGCTTTCCTCTTGTGCTATTTTTGAAGTTTTCTTGGAAGCTCTTACAGTCTCAAACTGTAGCTCTATGTAAGAGAAAATGAAAAACTTCTATCTGAATATATATGCCATTAAAACAACAGGAATGCAGAAAAGCAAGGTGCCTCTGGCAAAGAGAATCTGGAAAAAATTGAGAAGGAAGGCTACAGGTTGCTCTTCAAAAGAGTTGGTATGGGTAGTCTATGGAGCCCTGGGAGAGGGAGTGCAATGTATCTCTGGAAGGAAACAAAAAGAATCACACTTATTGTGAACAGACTTAAATATACTGTTCAGAGATTTGTACCTCCATTTTAAGATTTTTAACAGTCCACAAAAAAATAATTTAAAAAAAGATACAAAAAACTCTAAAATCATGAGAACCCAAGACTTAGTTTCAAGATGAACTTGAAGCCTTTTTCACAATTGTTCCTAAACTCCATACAAAGGTGGGTGTCCTTACATATCCTGCCTATGGTTTAACTCCTAATACACAAAAAAGAAGGTCATAGTAACTTGCAACAGGTTTTTGCCCATTGTTAGAATAACATCCAAAACTCACCAACTTTGGGCTCTCCCCAGAGAGGTCTCTCTCCCTGCTACAGCAAAACCATTAGGTTGAGATCCAGAGTAACTATTGTCACATCAAGTGCAACACAGAGCTAAAGTGCCTAACTCCAACCGCACAATCCAAGAAAACCCTGCTCTCTTTTGCTAAGGCGTTTGAGAGATGGCCGTCTCCTAATTTTCTGTAGTAAGCTCATTTAACTGGAGTTTTGCTACTGCATACACCTACTAATGTCACCATCTTAGGTGCACTGAACTCACACCCCACCTACCTATTTGGCAGGTGCCCCCACCACAATCTCCTGAAGAGCCTGGCTTATTTGCTGTGCTCACGTAACATCTGAACAGCACCAATAGCCCTCCATTCACTCAAAAGAAGGAGAAGTGAAGAAGAAAATGCAGTAGATACTGCTGTAGTGCTGCAAAGGCACTTTCTAGGAAAGCAGGTGATACAAATTCTCTGGCTCTGAAAAGAATTGAAACCTACACTTTGTGGTATCCAATTTGCTACTGATATAGAGATGATTCTGTGGAAGAAAGAGAGGACCACTCCCTCCTTCTCATGTAAAAAAGTTAAGGATGGAAGCTATGCTGCAGAGGACCAAGAAAACAGCAAGTTTGCTCTTGTATGCTTAGGACCTGCATGAATGAGACAATTTCTTGCCTTCAGTCCCAGCCTGGCAGAGGCACCTGTTTCTGCAAGGCAGGAGTATGTCCACCTGTTGTGGTGGTGATCCTGAGTCTGTCTGCACGTATTAGCATGAGACAGTCCTCATGACACTGTCCACGTTTAAAAATCAGTCTCTCGGTTGCTGGCGGCACCCTCCTCAGTTTTCTCTTTGGACTGGTTTAAATATCTCCTTGCTTGGTAAGCTGGGTGTTGTGGATCCCGTGAGAAGCTTCCTAACTGTGAGCACTGAACACACAGGAAGCACAAGCTGAGACAGGCTGACACAGCATCACCCACTCCTGATCTGGAGTACAGTACGTTGAAGGCTGTGCAGCACTGAGCATCACAATGCTGAGGCCATTTTTGCCGCTGTTTTATATCTGTATTATGCACCCATTAAGTCTTCATGGATACATACTGAGCATAAACTTACATGCTGTTATTGCCTCAGGTTCTTCAAAAGTATTATAATGGAACACAGCATGACTGAGAGTTGCATTTGCCTAGTAGTTTAACAACAATAAGCAAAAGATAATCAGAATACCTCAAACTGCTGTAATTTCCTTAGTGGTACATCCCTTTATTTTTTGCTCAGCTTCCATATGAGTTTAATTTCAAATTGACATTTGGCCTTTTGTCTCTTTGTGGAAAAGCAACCAGAATAATATTTAATTACATTTTTTTCTGTTTTATCTATCCTTTTAAAAGTAGACCAGAGTTGAGTTCTGCAGTACTTTTTAAATGAAAGAATGCTCTCACAAAAAATCACGTTAGCTTGAAAAAAAACATTCATATCATCATCTCAGTGTTTCCTCAGTGATATAATTAGGTTCCCTAAAACTTCTGTGATTCATTCTTTGTGGTAAGAGAGAAGAAAGATCCCCATCCTATTACACATCTGACAGACCAATGTAGTTTACATTCCTGTTTCTCTCCGAAGGGAGTATTAGGGGCTTTTAGGGAGGGTAGGGGGGAATAAAATATTTACAAATTGGGTGAGGAAATTATTTCTGCAGTAAGTGTGTCCTTAGATTTATCTCTTCCTCAAACCAATTTCCCACAAAGAGACCAAAAGGTCTCTTAGATGCAGACTGTTTTTCATGAGCTGTTTCTAGAGTCCCATTTCAATGCTTTTTGGAAGCCTATTGCTACATTGGTAATGGATTTTCCCACTCTGCGAAGTTATCTGACAGCTAGTTGATAGTCAGTGATAAGCTAACATACATATATGCTAGACAGGTGCCTGCATGGGGTTGAATTAGCATTAGCCGCATTTAGACTGGTTTTTTACACCCTGAAAGTACACAATGAGAAAGCAATGAGCAAGTACAAAAGCTGAGATAGGAGACACCACAATGCATTCTCAGTACCAAGATCTTCCTGAGCTGGCAGTGTATTTTTGTTATCTAGGTTGATAATATGGAAATTCAGCTGCCTGATTTCAGGTGACTCAATTGGTGCCATGTCTTTCAGTTTTTACAGCCTCAGCTGAGTTTGTCACTAGGTGCTAGCTATTCAGAGAACTTGAGGGCACGAGAAAACACACTGTCAATGTCACAATGTGTTGCTGAAAGTCTTAAGGATTTTGAGGAAAATGTGCATTTGGCAATTCCCCCCAGCATCCAAAGCACCTTAAAATCACAGGTTTCTTGTTCTCTACAGTCCTAGTGATCCTCATCTAAAGCTTTTCCTTACTTGTTCCTGTCCTCTTCTGCCACAGACCACTTTTGGAAAATAGTGCTTCTTACCATGAAGAAAGTAAATTTCCAGAAAATTCCTAGATCTTGCTATCTCAGAAGGCACTATACTGGGTTGCCAAACAAACTCAAACTCTCAGGCCAACAAACAAAACGCTTTATTAAAAAAAGAAGTGTAGGAGACGACATCATTTGGAACATCAGAGCCTGTGCTGTCACAGCTGCCCTTCTCAAGCTTTACCAAAGGTCCTTGTCTCTCTTCAGCTTTACCACTGTACATGTCCAAGATCCACTGTTTTAAAGATATTTCAAGGAAGCTTTAAGGGTCTTGTCATTTCCTCGCTGCCAATTGTTGGCCAACTGCACCGCTTATTCATGGTGTGAATTCATCAGAGAGGTTTTAAGAATACTTGTAGGTGTTATGTTTCTTCGGGTTTTTTTTAATTCGTCTTGCCTTTTGTGCTTTTTCCCCACCACCTTCCTTTCTGTCACTTGCCAGTGTGTAAAGCTGTTCCCATCACTCAGTAACATATTTATCTGATGCAGTGATAAAAGGATACACTACCATCCATTCGAACTGTCATCTGCTTAAAAGAAATGTCAACAGTGCCAAACCTGTGATGCTCATCACATTGACACTTCAGGGGCACAATTAAACGGCTAGACTAAAACCTACATAGGTCAAATTTTTCATGCATTACAGCTAAATGATGTTGAGTGTTGCAAATGGAAAATGCCTTTTATTACACACTTAACCTCATCTCTTTCTGTTACTTTAGACTTCAACAGAGAACACATATCTTACGTTACCTCACTGAAGTAAACCCTAAAGGTCCAGGAAAATATCAGATAAAAGGGCCACTGTATGGGTTTTCCTACCAGTGCGTAGATATAATTCTCAGCGCAGCTGTGCTGGGGAGACCTGGGGAAGGATGGAGGTGGATTTCAGAAGTCAGGAGAGAAATGCCTCAAGGTTCCATTCAGAACCTAAACTGTGCCTCCTCAGCCCAGGTGCTCTTTCAGCGAATGAGTCACCAGTCCAAAGATGGCTGGTGAGAGAAATAAGATTTTACTCGCCTTTGAAGGCCTATTGAACTGAGATAGATAGTTATTCATATATTTCAGCTAAGTTTTGGTTGCAGTTCTGGCATTTATAGCATCCTGGTTCATTCTTTTAATATTGAACATATATAACTTACAAATACGTCCTTTTCTGGGTTAGATAAGGTGGTCCATCCACCTGAGTAAGGCTGGTTTGCCAATTTTGGCAAGTTGAAATTGTGACTATATGATTCCCTTTTCTCATCCTATGTATAATCCTCCCTACAAGCTTTGCATGCATCTCTTTCCCAGGTCATGAACAACCCCACAAATATAGTTTATCTACAGTCAAAGCAAGTAATACAGTGGTCCATGGAGCTTGCAAATATACGCGTAATGTCCACCACCAACAACAGAGCTCTCCAGAAAGAGCCCAGCCACATTCTTCTGTCAGGTCTATGGGTGTTCCACCAATCTCAAGATTCTTCCTGCCAAGTTACCGCAACATGGAGACATCGGATTCCTGTCCAGGGCCTTCACAGATGGAACATGACTGACTAGAATTCCTCCCGCCCCAGCCCAGCAGCTGAGATAGGGGTCCATGACGATATGAGGAAACTGGATGAGGACGAGGAGAAAAAAGACTGATCCCTGTAATCTGGTCAATCAGTCACTCTTGGAGGAAGGATGACATAATTTCAATCCAACATATTGTCCGTTTATAAACTCCATTCCTGCAAAATCCATTTCTTCTTCCTCCAGTCTGCCACAGCCTGTGAACACTGTGTCACAATACAAGTCGTCATACATAATGTAGGGGGCAGACAAAAGAGAAGCAAGCCATGCCGCAAACATCTGCCTGACTCCACCTAACACCATCCATAGACACAAGGCAACAATCCATATGATCAATTACCAAAATTTTGTTTCATCTAGAAGAGAACTATTGAGTGGTTGGTGAAGCTAGTCAATAGAGCTGGAGGAAGTAACCGTAACTCAACACTGGGGCAGAGGCTAAAGTCATTACCCCAATGGGCATCCAGAGAAACCACAAGAAGGTGTAGCCTCTGCAGCAAAGCCCAGCTAGTAGTTACGATCCTGTCATAAAAGAGTCATTGTTACTGTGGCCAATCAACATACAGATTTCATGTTTCCAGTCTACACACAGATTTCTATGTACGGCAAAGCAAGTGGCAGAAGGGAAAAGGGAGTGGGGTCTTGCTGTACTAAAAACAGTAAACAGTTTTGGTAGTGGTAAGCAACGTTGACTCAAAGCTAGCAGGAGGAAAGACAAGGGAGCTGCCAAACGTCAGCTGAAACTTGTGGAAATTAACCTGTGTCTTCTGAGGAAACATTAAAACAATGTGCCTAAGATGAAAAAATCTGCTTTTTCAAAAAAGGGGTAAGGGAAAAGGAAACAGGCATACAGGATTCCTCTAAGAGAAGGTGACT
This sequence comes from Bucorvus abyssinicus, assembly GCA_009769605.1. Taxonomy (NCBI): domain Eukaryota; kingdom Metazoa; phylum Chordata; class Aves; order Bucerotiformes; family Bucorvidae; genus Bucorvus; species Bucorvus abyssinicus. The sequence goes on along the minus strand of CM020030.1, from coordinate 31,311,658 downwards.
TTGATTTAAATCTTTTAGAGAAAACTGAGATTACTTTGCTGGCAGAAGTGATTATCTCTTTTTTTTTCCCCCTCCATTTCGTATCTCGAAGTGATTTTTTGTACTAATTAAAGGTGCTGAACTGACAGCACAGAGAAAAAAAAAATACAATCCCTTTGCCTTCAATGACAGAACAAACCCAGCATAGACCTCAATATTCTTTGTATTGGTCTATCATTGTATCTCAAGTCTATCCATAAGTGATCACTCCTAGGGCAAGAAGTTACGCAGTTACGTTACATAAGTGCAGTTCAGTCATCAGCGTCAGTTTTAACTCCGTCATCTGGGTGCAAGCTGTGGCAGTGCTGCATTGCTTCTTTGGCAACCCCAGCAACCCAGGGCTCTGGTTGCAAAGGCAAAACAGATGAATCTGCACTAACTCAGGTAGGTCTGTGCTGCGCCAGCCTTCCACGTGGACTATGCCTTCTTGTGGATCGCCAGAACTCAGCCTGCTGGAAGGGAGTTTCTTCAGCCTGGAATTTCCTCTGCTAAATCAGTGTTGCTCCCTGGAAGGAAGGAAGAAGGAAAGGGTTGGAGAGACAGACCCATAATGCCAGTGTGTTTCAGTCCAAGAAATTACCTTTTCCAGCTCACTATGGGCTCATCATTCTTACCAGACCATGGAAAAGAAGCACAGGAAAGCAACGCTCTTGTTTTCTGAATGCACCTAGCATCAAAAGCTCACTGAGTCCATGTCTCTGAGTTTGTACCTATCAATTGCTTTGAAACAGAGCCTGAATTTCTTTGCACCTTCATTATTACTTGATCTTCACATGTTTCTGCAAGGTCAAAAGACATGGGGAGGGAGACAGGCGTAACAGAGCTGGAAAGTTGTGATGTGAGTAAGAAGAGTATGCCAACAGGAAACATCCTTCAAAATAACTGCTATGACTCCTTTCTGTGGGGGGAAACCAATTAGCTGAAAATGTAAATTATTCAATAAAACAGAGCTAATGGTATTCTGACAGCTGTTTGATCACTTGGTAATCTGTGGGGAAGTGGATCATCTGCACTTTCCTGTAAGGTGACACTCTGGATGATTTTGAAATTTTGACCACAAGTAGAAGTGTCAAAGACTTTTGAAATTTCTAGTTCTATTATCCAGATAAATAGGAGCATTAAAATTAGGGCATTCTAAACTACTTCACCTGTGATCAATAGAATTCAAACATATGGGTGTTAATTTCTATTTTAGGAACTAATGCTAGGATATCTCACGTATTCCTGAAGAATACTTTCTCTCATTTTTCATTTTCTAAAAGAAAAAAAAATCATAAAAAGTAAAAGTGTGATCTAGATACAAGAAAAATAGGAGGAAAGATTAAATTACCTGTTGGAAAAGAAAACACTCTCTATATGATAACTGAAATAAAGGACAGAGGTAAACAGTGACATATAGTAAATTTTGCTTTTCCAGCCAAAGGCTTCCTCATGCTGGGACATCCCTTTGTCTCAGGTGACCATGTTTCTACCACAGAAACTAAGATACAGAACGGGGGGTGGATGTCCTCCTGACATCAACAAGCAGCACTTCCTTCATCAGGACCTTTTATCCTGCAGTTCACGAATGGCATGCTGAGAGTGCTCCCAACATTTTTCAACCCTGTTCTCTCTGGATTCTCTTTATTATTCAATTTTGAGCACGTATAGAAACATGCTTTTTTAATTTTGGAAAAGAGAAAAAGAGAAAAAAGAGAAAAAGGGAAGAGAGAGAAAAGAGAGAAAAGAGAAAAAAGAAAAGAGAAATGAAAGTTCATAGAGGAAGTAATGAATGAATTCACCAGGAAATTGGCATGCAGGAATGTCAACAGTAAGAAACATCTACAAAAACAAGGCTGGTCAACGCGAAACAGAGGACTGTGTCTGAAAAGTGGATATGCTTGTTGGAATGGATGTGCATTGCTGACCGTATAGGTGCACGTAGCCATTTCTGCAGGAACATCCTGTGGCCCCTTAGCTGGACATGTATCTTCTGGGATATATGGGTGGAAGTCCCACTCTAGAGCTGGCGGGGAAGAAAACTCAATGGACCTCAACTCTTGTATGAATCCAGAGACAAACCGAAGGAGGGCAGGGCCGGAATAACAGCTGGCTATTTTCTCCTTGTACCTTATGCTTTCTTTTCCATGGGTGAAAAAGAGCACCTCTCATTGCTCTGCACTGACTACTGACAGGCAGAAAACATGAGTTCCTTGGGGTCTTATTACATAAGAAATGCATCAACGGAAATTAAGTTGCTCCTTGACAGAATCCATCACGCCATGTGTCACTTCTGACGGAACAACAGCCTTCTCCATAAGCTTCATTTGAAAATGACAAGGAAATGATTGTGTGGGGACGGCAGGATGTTCCAGCTGCTGCAGATTAGACAAGTCACCTTCAGCAGGCTCTGTATGCCAACCTGAATAGGCAGGAAAAAAAAAGGAGATGATGAAGCACTGCTAATTTGCAAAACACTTAACCTGTGGGCAATTATCATATATAGTGCCTCTGGCAGATCAGCTCTGCCACTTTCTGCTCTTACAAAACAGCAGACCCATGCTGGGGATCACCACAGGACTATAGCTTCGTGCAACTGGATTAAAATGTAGGATGCTGTGTAATTTTCCACAAACCTGCTTATTTAATCGGTGCTGCCAGAAAAGCCAGTGGTCCTCATTTCCTGAAGAAGTGAGAGAAGCACAAAAGAAAATGAAAGAGCATTTCCTTTCTAGGCAAAGACAATTTGTGCAAATATTAGGGGTGAATGGGTGTCACTGAATTTTTCCTGTAGTTTTTATCACAGCAGGCACCTGAGGTCATTAAATACAGATGGAATATACTTCCTATTGCAGGGCCAAGATTACTAATAAATCAAAAGCTGCCAGGGTTCAGAAAGTTGTAACAGACTTTTTTATAAACCTGTACTCTAAAGTGGCTTCTTTAAGGAAGAACAAGTGGGCTACCTGAACCATAAATCAAAGGTTTTTATTTAGAGTTTGAATTAAAACAAATTGGGTGGAAATTAGATAGTAGTTCTTTTCCGGCTTTTACAGGGAGGTTAAAGAGTGCTCCGTTTAATAGTGCTGCTGTGATTCCGTTCTCTCAAATGCCCTGTTTTTCAGCTGAAGTGCTTTATCCATAGAGCATTCTCCACCTTGTACACTAACAATATCTAAGTGCATGACACTTGCCTTAGCTCTAAGTCTCCAATCCGGGGATCTTTCCAAACTACAGAAGACCTGGAAATGAGCTTCAGGTTTGAGTGATGTGTTTACAAACAGGGGACGTTAATTAGAATTATCCTATCCTTTTCGTTGCCTATTTCATCTGGCTACAAGCCTTTATTTCTTTCCTGCCCAACAGCCATTCTGGGACAGCTAAGTAAATTACAGGTGCAGTTTTGGTTCAACTGCAATAGAAAACACCACCCTCATAAACTCTGACAAATGCTAGGAGAGCTATTAACTAGCCCCTTTGCAGGGCTTCCTTCTGAAGTGAGCAGCTCCCACGCTGGGTGTCCCATGGACCATGGTGCACATGATATCCATTTCCATGTTTCCCTGAAGGAAGGAGACGTAATTCCAGAGGCCATTCTGTTACGTGGATCTTGAGATATCTGCAGCCCTGAGGACTATTTTCTGAGGTTTCACTCACCTGTAGCAAGTCTCACCATCTCTGTTAGAAGGATACAGGGGAAATCTGCAGGGGGAATATCACAAAAAAGAGTTTTGGCTCATGATTTGTTATGCCCTCACACGTCTGTTCTCCCAAATAAGTGACAGGACGAGAGGAAATGGCCTCAAGTTGCCAGGAGATTACCAGGGGAGATTTAAGTTGGGTATCAGGAAAAATTTCTTTACAGAGAGAGTTGTGAAACATTGGAACAGGCTGCCCAGGGAGGTGGTGGCGTCACCATCCCTGAAGGTATTTAAAAGACGTACAGATGTGGTGCTGAGGGACATGGTTTAATGATGACCTGACAGTGCAGAGTGAACAGTTGGACTCGATGATGTCAAAGGTCTCTTCCAACCAAAACAATTCTGTGATTCTGTGGTTCTCTCTTGGCCAGGGCCTGTATGTGGCAACTGTATGTCTGCCCCACAGCTCAGATCTACTCATCCCACAGGTTAACGGAATGGATTGTGCAAAGCCCACTGAGCAGTGAGCCCGAGGAGCTGACGAGACGTAGGCAGGCCTATAGCCATCACGGATTTTAACCAACATCCCCTGGCTTTGCAATTCATCACACAGGCCACTATCTGCTCCTTGCATTTTGGGGTTGTCCTCTGTTTTACATTTTTAATCTCTTGAATTCTCTTGCTCCAAGCGTTTCTTAAATACAGAGCAAATGGTCTCAGATCTGACACAATAGGAATTGTGTCCTGTATGGTGATAAAGAGATGTCCCTGAGGGGAAAATGGAGATATTGCTCCTCCCTTTGTCGAAACAGATTCTGGGAGGATGGTATATAATTTACATCAAAAATAAAAAACATCTGCAACTGAAATTACCAGAATTACCAGAAATGTCATTTATACCAAGGAGAATACCGTGCAGCTGTTCAGGTTTCATGCATGAGCCTTTCATTTGTTTGTGCTTGTTCCTCTTTGTAGTGATGAGACACACATATTTGGTCCTTGCAGGCTGAAAGGCCTGAGTATCATTATTAAGCAGGCATGTGAAGAAATGGTATGTGTGCCAGGTAATCACACTCATGCTGAGCCTGGTAATCCCACTGCAACTGTCTAACACACACAAGAATCTGGCAGCAGACTCGCAGGGTTTCATCTCAGGACTTTCGCCACTTGAGCCATGTGAAACTATTGCTGCCTCTGTGATAATTAATCTGTTCTTTTTTGTACGCTTGAATGTTCATGTATTTATTCTCTTTCATAAGCTCCTTTGGCTGCCACATGAAACTGAGGAAAAGAGGGACAATTATTCATTCCCACAGCCCAGATAGGGATGGGTGTTTTTATGAGGGAGTGCACCAGATTCAAGGTCAGCTCTTAAATGTGAACACCTTATCAGAGAATAGGACCCCTGCATGGGGGATCTAACATGGTTTTTTTCATCCTATGTTTTTTAAGCACTGCTATGTAGTATTTGGTTTTATTCCTGTCGGAGAGTTTATGAATTTTGGAGTCTTCAAACAGCAGAACGTTAGCTCTTCTGCCAGTTTTGTCATTCTTTCTCCGCTCAAAACAGAGACTGTCTGTCTTATACCCAGAAGGGTGGGCATCAGTCTAGCAGCAGCTCCCCACACATAAGAATTATCATTCACTGCAGCTTTCAGGAATAACCAGACCAGCTAAGCACCACCAAACAACTCCTGTCTTGCCAGACAAATCCCTCCCTGCTATGCTGCTCAGCTCAACTCCCTCGTCTCCATAGGAGTGCTGAGTGCCTGGCTAGACTGCTTGTGCTTGAGACCGGGGATCAGCTCACACGGGCTTCTGCAGAGCCCTCTCTGTGGCTTGCCTGCAGCTCTCTGAGGACCAAGTGGAAAGGGGTCTGTGTCTAGAGATTTTCTTTTGTGCTTTCTACTGGGTAAAGAACTGATCTCACTTTTTACATGAAGAGCTGGAAGCTCTGAAGATTTAGTGTCTAGTCCGGTAGCTGAATCTCTAGAAGAAGAAAAAATCTGGACTCTTACCTTGTCCCTAGCAGAATATTAGAATCTGCTATTTCTTCCTCCAAAAAAACATGCCAGACTGGCCATGACTGCTTAGCAGCCCTTCTAAGCCAGGTGTAGAGCTGCAACCAGCCAGGGATATGGTCAGCTCTTGTCCCTGGGAGCTGGGAAGGCCCACAGTGGTATTTCTTCTGATGCTGACTTCAATAGCTACAAAGCATCTGTCCCACACCAGCACTCTGAGGGTATTACCTAAGTGACAAAACCAGAAAGGGTATCATATGCATTGCATGGCAAAAGACACCCATCTCTTTTGTCATGAGCTTCCCTCATGACAAATTCAACTAACACTACTGGAAGGTGTGAGCACTAGCAGAAGTGGAACAATAGTATTCAGCTTGAGGAGACACACTGGGCAGACCAAAATGAAGCTATAAATGAGAAACAACCGTCAGCTGGAATAATGAGTCAGAAAAAAGTTTTGCAGAGTCAAAATCAATAGGCAGCAATGAGTCAATTAACCGATACCAGTAAAGATCATGTAGGACTGAGAGAGTGATGGCCAGTGAGTATGTGTTTTCAATAGTTTTATCCAAAGACTCTTATTCTCCACTTTGGTCTACTTTCTGACACTTTTTTCAGTCAAATATGAAGATAGCAGGTAACCCTTTCTATTTTTATTCATTTTTCTCTTGTTCATGAATTCAGCCTCCCAGCAGCTTTCGGTTTTGGTGGCCCCAGGGCACAGGAAATACTTTCCTAGGTGTTCTGATATGCTCCGAACTTTTAGCTTGAGTCTGCAATTACCTGCCCGACGCAGTATCTCCCTGCCTATGTTAGCATTAAGATTTTATCACAGTACCACCATAAAACAATGCTATAAACATTTACTCTAATTTTGTAGCCAAGAAAGAGCAATGGTAATTTGCCACTGCAATAATGTTTGCGAAGTATTCCTGAAAAATGACAGGCAGGGAAACAAGAATAATTGGATTTAATGGAGACAAAAATCCACAGTTATAAAGATATATGGCACTTCAGAAAATTGATTTAGTACCTCTAGCCGAAAAGCAAAAGAGGGAGCGCATGACATTCAGTCACTCACAATCTACTTATCCTGAGTCTTCCTGATTAAATTAGTATCAGTATAAATCACGGAAGTAATATAATTGATACCAGTGATGCTCCACTGATACAAAATCAGTGTGAGATGAGAATCAGTTTGAAGATGTGGATTTGAGTTGCCTTGTTGCATGCTACTTGGTAACACATGAAATATTACCAAGTAATTTTTAAATCTACATCTGACTTAAATCAAGGTAGGATGTGCCGCATTTTGCATCTCTTGTATCAGGACTGGACAAACCAGAAATGTTGCTTTAGTGTTTTCTGTGAGAAAAAGAATCACACTTGCCAGGATATCAGTTTGTTTTCTCTTGGCAAGGCTCTTGTATGGAACATTCACCAAGCATCACTTGCCCATGTATATTTTTTTCAAAACAGAAACTAGCACTGTGCTTGATTTCGCAAGGAAAAGCTGAGGTTTTTGGAACACAATAGAAACTTTGAAAATATTCAATGTGGCCGTTGGTGTCTAGGTATCTAATTAAGGCATAAAACAGAATATAGTTTGAGAGTTTACCTAATACATGGCTAGTTGATACAGCGTGTTCAATTCGCTCTGAACTCTTCTCTCCAGCCAGATTTTGCCACTGGGAACAGAATGCATTATGCTATTTCTGCAAAAGCTCTGTTGTTAGATGCTTAAGTATAACTGTAGTTGTTTTACTTCAACATTATGACAATTCTGCCTTTTTACCATTCTGTCTTAGTCTGGGTGTCACTAAATATTACATATGTATATGCACAATTTGATATTTAACCTGTGATCATTGACTTAATTTCTGTAACATATGGCTAAATTAGACAGTGATTTTTCCAAGCAAGGTCTCCCATATGCTGCAATGGCCAGGAGGTTGGTAATTCAAGCATTTTTTCATTACATTGAGGCATTCCCTCTGTCAGAATAGTTCTTCATCCTTTTACTGAAATTTCCTGAGGAGTAACAAATTTATTGGTTGATCGTAATGGATATTATGACTGCTACCCCTTGAAAGTTCAAAAGCTGTCACACACAACAGAAAAAGAAAACTGTTTTGCCTAAGCACATTCACTTTGTACATATGTGTGAATTTAGGGCATGCCCTTGTCATCTTTTTGAGCAGGAGCAGAGAATGGTATTGGGCTTGGAGTTCAACAAGAAATTTTTGCACGTGTGTATTACTTCTCCCATGGAGTTTTCAAAAAATGTACTTGCCTTTGGTGATTTACAACAGGGTTGTTTGTTTCATTTTTCAAATATCTCTCAGAAGATGTTTTTTGTGTCATCTTTCTTGCAACATGAATACATCTTAAACTTAATATGCCATCTCTAATGGCTTGTCGTCCACCGTCAGTGATAGTAAAAAACAATGAAAAGAAACTGGGAAGACAGTTTTTGGTCTTTTAGCTCAGAAAAAAACACTAAATTGGCGTTACAGCTTTAGGAGAACAAAGGTCATCCAAGCAAAATTTATATGAATCTGCTAATTGTGCATGATTCATACATTTTAAGACAAGACTTAGAAATAACTGCTGTAAGAAGTCAAGCTTTCAAATAAAACAAACTTTAATGAGCCTGCTGTTCTTAAGATGCAACTTTTTAAGGCTTCCATAATCTCTGACTCGGTAATACGCCACTCTCTTGAAATTACAGTGTTAACTTGCATGAACCAGCACCATTAGGAAAATACATAGGAAAACACACAGGAAAACGAAATAAAATTGCCTGGAGACAATGACTGCAATGACATCAAAATTTCTTTTTTTTTATTTTGGGGGGGGGTTTGATTTTCTTCTGAGAGATTTTCTTCTTTTCCCAAAAGTACAACCTGGCTAGTAATAGTATTAGAATATTCCATGGTCCTGATTCATCCCATTTTAATATACTTAAGTCTCACTCCAGACTTTGAGTTGAATCATTTGTTCTCCACTCATCCATCCATGCATTCATTCACCCACTTCGACTGTTTAGGGTCAACGGATAGAGACCTCCAATTTGGTAAACAAACTGCTCTTCAGTGTTTAAAACAAGATTCTTTCACCACAGTGCTGCAACCGTGCAGCTGTGTGTGAGGTGATTAGACCCTCTCTTGCAGTACTTGTCTATTGGGCTTGGTGGTCTTGTAGTTGCGTCTGAGATCTGCAGGGCATTTGTCTGCTGGTCTACCTTAGTGTCAGATCCACGAACCATTATTTTGTCTTCTGGACTATGACACAGTTTTGGGAATGGTATACCATGATAGCTAGCAGTGCAAAGTAGTGATCTCTTACTGTCAGTTACACGTGTGCCATGAGTCTCTTGACATGAACTCATGGCTCATTAAATGGTTTAGTCAATGACTTGTCAATTCTACACTCATTCATGGCAGAGCTACTAACATCTGTTAAGTAGTGCCCTTAACTGATGTGCAAGCACACTCTAAGCCTGTCTACATGGTGAAAATAGGCAATCATGTCTCAAATGAAAGGCAGTAAGCCAAAAACTAAGAACTAGTACTTTTTAAACCTCCTCTCTGCTGTAGCTTGCAGAATGATCACCCCTAGTAGTCTGAAGTTGTTAGCCTGTCTTTACCCTTGATTTTGCTATAGAGATGCTTGCAGACCTAGGTGGTGTCTAGCAGTGGGTGTGGGACCATACACTCATGTATCACACAGATGTACCTGTGAAATGTGGATCTGCACCGTATCTATCTATTCTGTATATTTTTATTGTATTTTATATATATATTTTTTTTCTGTGTAGATACAGATGCCCTGTGTAACTTGAAGATGACTCTTTTGAACTTCATCCTCTGCATCCAGCTCCATAGAGACATTTAAATGAGAAAAGCAACACTATCCAAGGAAAACAGTATCAGTATGTACAGAGTAGAGAGGAATCTGGAGAGGCCGGATCAATGGGCTCAGGCAAATCATGTGAGGTTCAACAAGGCCAAGTGCCAGGTCCTACACGCGGGTCACAGCAACCCCCTGCAACACTACTTGGGGCTTGGGGAAGAGTGGATAGAAATCTGCCTGGTGGAAAGGTTCCTGGAGATGTTGGTCGACAGCCAGCTGAATATGAGCCAGCAGTGTGCCCAGGTGGCCAAGAAGGCCAACAGCATCCTGGCTTGTATCAGAAATAATGTGGCCAGCAGGACTAGGGAAGTGATTGTCACCCTGTACGCAGCACTGATGAGACCTCACCTCAAATACCATGTTCAGTTTTGGGCCCCTCCCTACAAGAAGGACATTGAGGTGCTGAAGCGTGTCCAAAGAAGGACATCAAAGATGATGAAAAGTCTAGAGCACAAGTCTTATAAGGAGCATCTGAGGCAACTGGTATAGTTTAGTCTGGAGACAAGGAGGCTGAGGGGAGACCTTACTGCTCTCTACAACTACCCAAAAGGTGGTTGTAGCAAGATGGAGGGTCGGTCTTTTCTCCCAAGTAACAAGCAACAGCACAAGAGGAAATAGCCTCAAGTTGTGCCAGGGGAGGTTTAGGCTAGATATTAGGAAAAATTTCTTTACAGAGAGGGTTGTGAAGCATTGGAACAGGCTGCCCAGGGAAGTGGTGGAGTCCCCATCCCTGAAGGTATTGAAAAGATGTGTAGATGTGGCACTTACAGACATGATTTAGTGGTGGACTTGGCAGTGTTAGGTTAACAGTTGAACTCAATGGTCTTAAAGTCCTTTTCTAATCTAAATGATCCTGTGATTCTAGAATGAGGAGATGACCTTAGTGTCAAAGAGCCTTTGAATATATCCCCTACCTCAATATTCATCCTGTTTTTTCCTCTCATGTTTGATAAGAAACTGTAGAGCACAAAATTACAGTAGTCTGTGCATACCTACTCAGGTTTTTTCAACATCCATAGTAGGATAACCATTTCTCCGGTGTAATCATGAGCTGATTTTCCTCCATAGACAATCAGTGCTTATGAAGGATATTGTTCTTTGCATTAGCACTTTTGAGCAATATCTAAATGATGTCTTTCCATTAAGACTCAACTGCACCAAATCCAATTCTTTCCCAAGATTTTGGAGACTTTAGAAGAGAAACATAGGTCAGTAGGTGATTTAAAACCTATTTGTGCAATATTAAACTGTATGGAAATTTAAAAATCGATACATTAATGGCATTCAGGGGTCAATTTTTAAAAACAGATTGGTATTAACCTATTCCTATGGTCATTGGCTGTGCATACAAGGAAGAATACCAGGTGCAATAGCACTTTAAAAATGGAAGTATATTTATCTCTTTATGTAATACAAATAGAATGACTTGCACAATATGATTGATTAGAACAATGGAGCTCAGAGTGGGTGTCTAATAGATGATTGATATACAAAATACGAAATTGAGGACAATTTTTATACTCATTTAACTTCTTTAAAGTGTTTTAAATGAGTATTAGAAACTGAACCAGGGAGAATTGTCAGGACTTACTTGAATGATGATTGCTCAGCATAGATTATCTATCACTGGGCTACAGGTTATTTGAGGAACTAATGATCTAAAACATGAGCTAATAGAAAATAATATAAACCCAAAAGTGATCATAAAAGTAGCTGATAGCAATATGACAGACAAATCACTCCGTGGGAACAAAATAAGCATGACCCGTGTGTACTAGGCATTGGGGGTGGAGGGAAGGGGGTTGCCAGCACAATTTGTCACTGATTTCTTTTCTCACAGATATTCATAATTAATGGTAAACCATTTTCTGCTCCTTGAGTCTCTGGATAGCAAGTAAAACCTCAGATAACGTCTTAAAATTAAATAGAATTAGATTTAGCCACTAGAAATAAGATTGGAGAGGGTATCGTCATTGCTGCTGTGTTCCCGTTACAGTTGGTGATGCCACTGAAGCACCAGAAGGATATAGCAGGCACATAAACGAATGCAGAGAAAGAATCACTTCTACAAGCCTCCTGCTGTGTGTCCCATAAACTGGCGGTCTGCTGTTTATGCTCCCCTTTCTCTTTGTGCTTTTCCAAGGAGGCTGGCATGGCCACTCTGAAATGTAGGGATGACAGGGTTTTCTTTGGCTTGGGAGAGAGGAGGATAAGGGTAAGAGCTGAGGTCTCAGGAGCAGTCAGACAGACACCATTTCATTTAATATGGTAAAGATGTCCCACTCCTTCTCAAGGCGGAGGTGAAACACCACAGTCTTGGGATCTTGAGCAACTCAGAGCTGAGATTCAAGAAACATTGACCTTGATATGCAGTCCCAGAGAGAAATCACTCAAGGCGTACTGCATACATTCATGTCAGAAAAACTAAGCAAATGGCATCTTAGCTTAGGAAACTGCAAATACCTTTTGTTTTGTTTTTTTTTCCCCCAAACCAGGTCTTGATAATCTAGACAAGCCCTAGCAACCAATAATACTTTCAGGACACTTGCAAAGGGCTTTGTTGAACAGCCCTGTTAACATGTAATTGAGTAGATCAATTATCTTTTCTTGTTTGTCCTGTTGTAGCACAATTCCCTGTTCTGTCATGGATAAATATTTTTCATAAAATTTCTCAGAAATTATCATAAATACTCCTTTTTTTCTTGGTTGCAGAAAGAACATTAAATGTCTGCTTTTCTGGGAAAAAAGCTCTAGAAAATAACTTACTTATTTGGGGGATGGAGAGAAAAAATTGAAAACAATTCAATGATTTTTGAACTTCATTTTCATGCCTTTTACACTTTAAATTTTGTCTTGGGTGGTTTTCAGTCATGCTTATGTTCATCACTTTGATGTGAATCTCAATAAAAATTGTAGTTTATAATTTTATTTTCATAGGCAATACTTTTCCAAATACTCTGTCAGATGGAGTCCTTAGTTGGTAGAAAGGCTAGATACCAGCAGATTTATAATAGCACTTGACCTAACATTATTTGCTTAAAATAATAGCATTATATGAAATGAAATTTAACCCTTTGTAAATGGATTGTAAACTGACTGAACGATATATCTCAAATTACAGGATTAACTGAAAAAAATCACCATCTGGAAGGATTGCTATCAAACAAATCACCCTGAGATCTGTTTTTAGTTCAGTGCTGTTTAATATTCTGGTCTATGACATGGAAGAAAATATTAATCATTGCTGGTACTGTTTTTTGGTGGCACAAACATTAACGGATTGGGAAATAATTATAAGCAGAAGTCAATTCTACAGGATGATCTTGGTATTCTGGGTCCACAGAGGTGGAAATCTTCCATAAAGAAGAGTTTAGGGCCTATAGAAACTTCTATGGGGCCACAAAGCCAAGGTATCAAAGCCACAAAACCAAGGTATCAAATCCATTTGAGGATACAAGTAAATCTTTCTTGAAAGAAATAATTGTGCAATAGATAAGGTGTGGAATATACACTGAAGAATAAAGGGAAAACAATATGCTGCATGTAAGCGAGGACAATCTATTTTAATCCACTGAATGAGACAGAGGTCCTGTGAAAAACTAGTTTGTTCCTTTACCATAAGTTTACAGTTTAAACCTATCAGATATGGTAAATTATGAGAGAATCAGTGCGTGCACATCCTCATGAATAATACCCCAGCTCTCTCTGACCAAGAAGGCTTAAAATACTGATTAATCACAAGTATTTATACCACTATCATGGGCTAGTAAGCATGTCTCTGTTGTCTAATTTATCAAATTGCAGGTATTGATCCAAATCTGATACTTGAAGTTCATTATTCTTTACTGTTCTGTTTAAAACATTTCAATCTTTTACTCACAAAAAGAAAGCCCGTGCATTTAACACAGATAACTAGCCTTATCATGCAAAGCAAATTAGTCCCAAACAATGCATCCACTGGAAATTATTGGTTGAATTAGTAGAAGGATATTTGCAACAACGTTATTGATTCAAGCAAAGTGCGTCTGGTTTCCAAATGATTCATTAACCAGCAACTGTGATGAAAATGTACACTCCATAAATGAAAATACTGTCTAATAGAAGCATCTGCCTGCATACCTGACGGTTTCTTTCTGCACACAGCTTCCTGCTTCTTCAGTAGGCAGAAATTACTTTAACTGTAGCAGTACAACAGATCATAAACAATTCTGAATTACATGAATCATAAGGAAGCACTAGCGAAAGTAATTCTGAGGTTTCAAGGAGAAAGGAAGAATAAAAATTACCTAAACCCTTTTAACAGGAGCAAAATAAACATGGCAACGCTGAAATGTTTGATTTATCTTTCTTTTTGGATGAATCTTGCATTTAGAGCTCTCTTCACAGAATACTATTAGCAGAAAGAAGGGGAATGACATGATCCAGCAGCAAGAAGTGGCCCTTGTCGAATTGTAGTGAGTTTCAGGGACAAAAGATTATAAGTAAATAAATAGAAATATGACAACAAGTTAGATTGGGAGACCCAGATGATCCCTCTGTGTTCTCTTTTGTGTCCAAAATACTCAAGATAGGTGACTGATCTGGTGAAGAGATTTGAAATTAAGGGTCATTCATAGCATGATCTGGGCAGTTATATCTCTCTCTACCCTGTTTCTTTGCAAAACAACCAAGAGTAAAATGTGCTCACATTTGTACAGCACCAAAGATGCTCTCATGCTGGACACCACAAAGGAAAGTAGATAGATTAAAATCCAGGGAGGATGAGGCATGGATTTATAGAACGTGACACAGAATTCACTGGATTGCGTTGAAACCTCGCATTGTTTAAAAAAAAAAAAAAAAAAAAAAAAAAAAAAAAAAAAAAAAAGGTTATGTGTATGTCTAGTAGTAATCCAGGCTTGAAAACTAACACGCTGTTCCAAAATGGTTCCTTGCGGCACTTTGTTTGTGACCTCTGATGGGCGTCGAGCAAAGAGGAATGTTGACTTCCTCCAGCTTCCAACGGGAAGGGGTTAAAGAGACTGAAGCCATTACTTCCCTTGTGGGTATCAAACGCAAAAAATAAACCCAAACCAAACAACCCACAGAAAACTAATAGGGGTGAGTCTGGTATGTGGAACTGTGGCACAAAGGGCTCTGCCTCTGCACAAGAGGAGCAGAGTGGGACATCTCCAAGAGACGTGCAGGTGGTGTTCCTGAAGAGCTCTTAGGCTATTGGTAAAAAGCTCAGTTTGAAAGCTGGTGCTCGTAACGGATTTGAAATCTGATGTTATGTAAATGTTGTCAGCTTTGTTAAATTTGGTTGGAAAATGAGGGCTGAGAAAATCTCCCATGGCAGGTGCTGGTTAGGGAAAGCAAAGGTGTATGTTGGAAGCAGAAGCCATGGGAGCTAAAATGGCAAACACAGCAGATCTCTGTCGAATAGTTTGACTAAGAACTGTCACAGAGCTCCATAAATGCCATTAAAAATTTATCTCAAAGTGTCTAAGCCATTTAAAAATGTTCCACAGTCACTCAAGATCTCCAGAAAATATTACTCTGTATTTGAGGGATTTTTGTATTTGTGGAGTGTTACAATCATACCATGCAAGCAAGCTTAAGCCAGCCATCCTAGTAAGTAAAGGTTTAGAAAATCTCTGTATGGAATTGAAATCACTCCCTGAGGAAAAGCACAGTACACATTACAGCAAGGAAGTGCTTCAGAGTCATTATCATGCGGGTCTGTTCAACTCTGTAGACAAGCATTGCTGTACGTGTGTTTTCTTCCTCTGCATTGACTGCATCAAAATTGGGTTAAAGCATCTTGTTTTGCCAAACAGGCTCAGCAGAACAGAAATGACTGCCCTCTGTACAACAAAAAATTATAAACATCAGATGCTGTAAATATTGTAATGTCACAATAAAGCTACCAGGTAGTGAGAATGGTTTTAAACCTTATAAAACTAGAGAGAGAGAGATTGAGATCAGCTCTTTAACAATAAAGAGAAATGTGAAAGGTGTGTCATAGAATAGATATATTTATAAAATATCAGGTTGGTAATTAAAATTAATCTCAAATTTTTTATTCCTTGCTCTTTTCTGGTGTGTTCATCCATGGCATTGGGCAATAAAGTAAAACGACATTCATTATGCCTGTCAAAGTTATGTCACTGTAGAATAAATTTATTTATAAAACTCTCTTTATCCTTCTATATTGAGTGCTTTTTTTTTTTCTCTGATTGATGAACAATGTATTAGTAATCTATTCATTTTCATCATCAAAGTAGAGGATAAAAAAATATCATTTGCTTTTGTACACACATATATGCGGTGCTATTTTGAAATATGCTGTCAGAATAAACGTTACCTAGGGTTTAAGATTATTCTTATCCTAAAAATATCTTTTTCCCTTGAAAATGTCCTGATCCAATTTGAACAAGGGTTTGTTTGCTTCCCCCCACATAAAAAACCCATCGAAAAATTCTGGAGAAAGACAATACCTGATATAAAATGCATTAGCTTTTCTTGCAGTGAACCACACTTAATAAACTCTACATTCTCCACAGAGTGATGGCAAGTCTTAAAAGATGCATGAATACTTCACTGCTCATATGGGGTTTAGCTATGATTTGAAACTTGGGATATGAAATATCCTTCCACTTCCTCCTACCACTGGCCGTTAGGTAGCCATAGGGTTAAAACACTGTTGCTCACACTCTTGTTTGCATTTATAACATTCAGACCTTTGAAAGTGCAGACCTGTTTCTCTGAGCTCTGGAAATGGGAAGATCCTGCTGGGCCACATTCAGCCAGGAAGGATTGTTTTTTTAAATGGAACTGGCATTTGTCAGCAAATTCTCAAAAGGCGCTAAAGTATTCATGACCAGTTCTACCACTATTTCCTATAGAGAGTCATTTAGATACAGGACCATTGTCAGACTATGCAGGGATGCAACGAGGAAGACTAAGGCCCACTTGGAATTAAATCTGGCAAGAGATGTCAAAGACAACAAGAAGGACATCAATAGCAAAAGGAAGACTAGAGAAAATGTGGGCCTGCTGCTGAAGGAGGTGGGTGCCCTGGGGCCAAAAGATACAGGGAAGGTGGAGTTACTGAATGCCTTCTTTGCTTCAGTCTTTACTCTTAAGACTGGCCCGCACGAGTCCCAGACCTTGGAGGTAGGGAAGGAAGTCTGGAGAAAGGAAGACTTTACCTTAGTTGAGGAAGATCTGTTTATAGATCATCTAGGCAAGCTGGACACCCACAAATCTACGGGGCCCACTGGGCTGTACCCGTGCGTGCTGAGGGAGCTGGCTGATGTCATTGCTAGGCCACTCTCCACCATCTTTGAAAGGTCCTGGAGAACAGGAGAGGTGCCTGAGGACTGGAGGAAAGCCGGTGTCACTCCAGTCTTCAAAAGGGGCAAGAAGGAGGACCCAGGAAACTACAGGCCCATTGGCCCCACCTCCATCCCTGGAAAGGTGGTGGAACACCTCCTTCTGGATGTTATCTCTAAGCATGTGGAGGAAAAGAAGGTTATCAGGAGTGATCAGCATGGATTCACCAAGGGACAACTATGCCTGACCAATCTGATAGCCTTCTGTGATCACATGACTGGATGAATAGGGGAGGGGAGGGCAGTGGATGTTGTCTAAAAGAAAAGCAAAGCTTTTGATACTATCTCACATAACATCCTCGCAGGGAAGGTTAGAAAGTGTGGGTTGGATGAGTGGACAGTGAGCTTGAGAACTGGCTGAATGACAGAGCTCAGTGGGTCGTAATCAGTGGTGCAGAGTCTAGTTGGAGGCCTGTAGTGTTCCCCAGGGGTCAGTACTGGGTCCCGTCTTGCTCAACATATTCATAAACGACCTGGATGAAGGGACGGAGTGTACCCTCAGCAGGTTCGTTAATGACACACAACTGGGAGGAGTGGCTGGCACACCAGAAGGCTGTGCTGCCATTCAGCGAGACCTGGACAGGCTGGAGAGATGGTCAGAGAAGAACCTAATGAAGTTCAACAAGGGAAATGGAGGGTTCTGCACCTGGGGAGGAACAACCCTGTGCACCAGTACAGGTTGGGTGTTCACCTGCTGGAAAATGGCCTGGAAGTTACCAGATAACCATGAGCCAGCAATGTGCCTGTGTGGCCAAGAAGGTTAATGATATTCTGGGGTGCATGAGGAAGAGTGTGACCAGCTGGTCGAGGGAGGTTCTCTTTCCCCTCTACTCTGCCCTAGTGAGGCCACATTGGGAGTGCTGTGTCCAGTTCTGGCCTCAGCAGTTCAAGAGAGACAAGAAACTACTGGAGAGAGTCCAGCGGAGGGCTATAGAGATGATGAGGGGACTGGAGCATCTCTCCTACGAGGAAAGGCTGAAAGACCTGGGTCTGTTTAACCTGGAGAAGACTGACAGGCGGATCTTATCAATGCTGGTAAATATCTAAAGGGCAGGTGTCAAGAGGATGGGGTCAGAGAGAGGACAAGGGGAAACAGGCACAAACTTGAACACAGGAAGTTCCACCCGAACATGAGAAGAAGTTGCTTTACTTGGAGGGTAACAGAGCTGTCATGGGTTAAGATGGTAGCGGCAGGACTAAGCACCCCCCTGCTGCTTTCTTTCTCTTTCCCTGAATGCGCAAAAAAGTTTTCTCATGATCTTTGTGGGGGAAGGGGTAACCACCCCTCTTCTCAGGTTCTTGGGTTCTCATTGCAGCCCAGGCATGTCAATCAAACACCTCTGTGAATAAGTGTATAAAAAGCCATAATCTGCGGCTTTCCCCTGGCACACGCACATTTGATTTCTGCCCAGGACAGAGAGATATCACATCAGAAAGAAAGTGCAGTACTTCCATGTGGCAGTAAAAGAATATTTCGCATTCAAGTCTTTCGTTTTGCCGAGGGGGTGGAAGAGGAATGCAAACCCTCACCCCGTACGGAGATCCACTGGCAACGGACAAGGGAAAGGACTGTCCCCTGTAAGCCGATGCTGTCCTGCTGGGAGAGACTCAGCGTTGGACTCATTGTTGGGGCTGTCTTCTACGAGGAGTGAGAGAGAAAGACCTTGTGAAAGTTTGCCTTAACAGTTCACTTTATGAACTGAGATCTACGAGGTTACTGCGCCTCCCATCTTGGCCCACCCCCGCCCCCGCCCCTGCCCCCCCTCCTTTTCCGCTGACCCCATGGTATGGGCTTCGTTTGTTAAACCAGGGATGTGGATTAAATGGGCGAAAATGTGTATTTATGTATATACTTATTTATGTATTTATTAATATTTCTCTCCTTTCTCTCTCTCTCTCCTTTCTCTCTCTCTCTTTTCTATCATCTGTCCTGTTTAAATTTAAATGATGGATTTATGGTTTTGATTGCTTTGCACATTAAACTGGTTTTGTTCCACCCCTTTAAAACCTGTTCTCGCTGGTTTTCTTTTCCTAAGCCCAGATAAGCCCAAATCTCTCTTAATTAGCTCTCAGGTGAGTTTACATTCTCCCCGAGGCTACAGAAGTCGCAAACGTTTCGGAATTCCTTTCCTTTCTAATTTTAACTTGTGAGAAGAGCACTGGAACAGGCTACCCAGAGAGACTGTGGAGTCTCCTTTTCTGGAAATACTAAAAACCTGCCTGGACACAATCCTGTGCAACCTGCTCCAGGTGAACCTGCTCTAGCAGGGAGGTTGTGCTAGATGATCCCCAGAGCTCCCTTCCAACCCCCACCATTCTGTGATTCTGTGATTTTGTGATTCTGTGACATGAAGAATAAGCATAATGCAAATATATTTTCCTTTTTATCTGCGCCTTCCCATTAACTAAGGTTAGAGGACAAGTGTTATGCCTTTTTGTGCAATAGAAACAATTACTGCAACCTTTCAGTTCGAGTTTTGTGGTATTTTCTGACATAAAGTCATGTGAGCCCCTTGGATTTCTCTGCCTGATGCTTAGTTTAATCAAGTGGATCACTTGAACTGTAGACAGTAGAGACAGATCCAGGCTGCAAAATATACATGAGCTGGGTTGAAATCTGAAAGCTAAGGGATGGTTAAGCCTAAAGGTTAGAATCAGCCAGATTTTCTAGAACTATATTTCTAGTACTATTTCAATTTTTTTAGTACTATGATATTTCACTTGCTGCACAGCAACTTTGAGGAGGTAACACAGAGCATCTATTTCATCTTCTAAGGAGCATCCACACTCAGAATTGTAAATGACCATCATCCATCAAGATAAACCAAAGCAAGCTGCCACATTATTTTTAAGATAAAAAGCAAAATATGCAATTTAGGCACTATACAGTTCTATTTATCTGAACTCATGTTCCTTTGCATGTAATGCCACGGGGACTAAGCTTAGCATTAGCATTTCTACACCTGTATAAGAAAAATAGTCTGTATTTTTTTCAAGTCTTGAAGCTGATATTTGAAGAAAGGGCAGGGATTTAATGACAGACTAAATTCTGCTCAGAGGTTGTGAAGCTCAGCGCTTTCACTTCACTTTCAAATAAACTTCTAGTCCTGGCAAAAACTTCAAAGACCTGAAGATCGCTGCATGTACATAGGTTCCAGCAGCTGTTTGATGGTGTATGAGACACATAATATGGTGTCAATGCATTTTCTAATAGATCCTAGATCAGAAACCATGGTTGTGGTTTTAAGCATAGAACATGCTTGACTTAAAATCAACAGATCAAACTGTGTCCTTTCTTTCTGCCAGCATGGAGACCCAGAGCCTGGAGAGCCTGAGGTCCATGTAATGCAATTGCAGGTGTATTGCCTGTTTGCAGCATGCTAGATGAATTCTTCCATAGCCTTCAGAAAGGATCTGATGTCTGTCACGATGAAATACCATGGAAAAGATACATTTTGTCAAATGTATGAAATGGAAAGTAAGTGAGGAAAAAGCTTGCACAAGATGTCCTCTTTTGTCAACGCTTTTTCAGAGTAAAGAGATACACTAACGGGAAAAAAGAAATGGCATTTTGCATACATTGCTCATACCAAAGGATTAGATGCTGATATTCATCCTGGTTAACACATGGATGCCTCTGTTGCAGCTGACCTAAGAAGGCAACAATCGCTAAAAGTTCTGTCATAGCTGTATGAGCACCAAGTGTGTGCTTCCCCAGCAATTTAAGCAGATGTAACCTGCGAGTACCACGGTGGTACTCAATTCCTTCCTTGTGTGAGCTGACACTGAAGTTCACGCGGTTGGGTGTAAGGTGTTCAGGGATCTCTTCTGGCCTCAGACTGAGCACTGTTTTGTTTTGTTGGGTTAGATCTCAGGTGGATGCTCTCGTGGTACCAGCCTGTGCAGGACAAGAGAAAAGGAAGGCAGCCCCACTTGACAATTAGTCTGATTTACACTGCTGTGGCCATCACTCACATCCTCCTCACTTAGAAGGGAGGACACCTTCTCCTAGTTCACCTTTCCAGGTGGTTCAAGTGAGCTTACACTAAAAACAACAACAAAAAACAATTCCAGGGAATGGGAGCTAAAACCCAGTGCTCCACACCATCTCCTTAGCACTTCTTGTCTGTCAAAAATACTTTAATTTTACACCAGCGGCTCAGACAAGACACCTGGAAACAATCCAAATTGTCACGCATAGCTTTTCAGGACTTTAAGTTACTAACTTTGGTGTTGAAAGAGCAGTTTTCTCATCACTGGGCAGAAGTCAACGTAATGTAATTCCATTTCGGGACTAAGTGAAATCCCCATCCTCCTGTAGTCCTTGAAACGACAGCTGTTGATGAAGTTGGGACTGCACCATGAAGATTTGCGCCATCGGGTTGCTGAAGGAAATGGCACAATGGGCCCGGATTCTAAACGCTCCCACTGTTCCTTTTTTTAGGCTCTGCACAGGACTTCAGGATTTCTTCCAGCACCAACAATAAGGTTACTGGGGTTAAGCACCACTAACTCTTAGGTTTAAGGGCTATTCTTTTTATTACTCAGTCTTCTCACAACAAAAAATAATAAACATTAAAGTGGTAGTTTTCTCAAGAATTAAACTAGTGAAAAGAAAATAATTGTATGATCTTTTGAAGGACCATAAATACTGCTGGCTTCCAAAGCATTTTAAAGAAATATGTGTACTTACAGTGCTTAAATCAACATAAATAAATCAGCAATCCAGAAAAATGGATTACTTATGACATTCATTTTTACATTGTGTGTTTAAACCCTCAGGAAGATCAATTTTTTGTGTTGAGATCTCGTCGATTCTTTGCAACTCTTTTTTTAATTTCTTTAAGACTGTTTCCACAGACATGGAGCTATTCTGTAAAAATGATAAATCGGCCTGTTAGAGATATTCCAAAACTCTATTCTTCATGTCTATCTATAGCACTGCAGTGCATGCTTCTTGGAAGCATTAATAGCTGCATTTCATTTTGCTATATAAATATTTAAGGTTTGTAATTCCTTTGTTGCTGACACTGCCAGTGCCAACGCAATGCAATGTTTCATTATCAGTTCCTAGTATACACATAATCTTGTCAGACTTTGTTTCCAATAAATATAGCATGATATATTTTGAATATTTGAATAGCTGAGTGCATTCATATTGCTTTCAGTCATGACCTGCTTACAAATTCCCAGCTAAGAAGTATAGCCACATGGAACAATAATCTACAAGTATTGTGCCAATATATTTTCATTAATCATTGACACTTGGCTGAAAAAAAAAAAAAAAAGAAAAAATTAAACTACATCCTTCAGAAACAAGTCAGCTTGGTTCCTGTATTCCCGCATTAGGATGAGCCACATCCAGGACCCATATTGTTGTTGTTTCAAAGCTGTAAGTGGGTAGTTCAAATTTAATCTGCCCATATCCCTTCTTCAGCAATTTGCCAAAATCTTTCTCTGCCTTCTGACTTTCCTTCTGCTTGAACATCCAGGAGAAACGGTTTATCTCTTCTGTTCTCAGAGCAGGTATTTATTAATGGTTTTAATGATTTTGAACTGGCTGTGAATTTGTGTTCTCTACCTGTCTGAAAGCTGCCAGGTGTTTCATCAGAAGTTCAGGTAATTTGGAGGAAGTCTCTCCTTTCATGGTAATTACTGATAATGTGATTTTTAGGTAATATGGGAGCACTTTGTGAGACTTCCACTGCTCACATTAAGATCTACTGAACTGCTGTGGAGTAACACAACTTTATGTGGGATGTACCCAGGCATAACACAGAGGAAAGAAGGCAAGTATACAGGTAAAAATGGAATACTGCTGTCCTCTAGAAAAAGCATCCTAAACCATGATAAATCAGAGCCCTGCCTGACCTCACAAAACAGAGGTTCAAAAGCCAACTGCCTCCTGTCTCCCTCCCAGCAAGCCTAGAGGCTGGGTTCCTGTTTTCCCTTTTACACCTGATGCCAGCATTGTGAATCCTCAGTTGTCTGCTGATGCATTTCTGTAACTCTTAATCTGAAGCTGATTAACGCATTTCTTAATTTCTGGTTCTAGGAACTGAGTGATGGATGATAAGAGGACACTGTCAGCAAAGAAGGTTTCTGGTCCCACCACCATGAGGCTGTGAGGGATAACAATTACAAAATGTGACTTGTATGCCTCCTATGAGCTCAGACTCCCAGCAGGAAAAAAATAAATCTGAATGCGCTTGTTAATTTTCAGGACTTTAAAATGGAACTCAAATTGTTGAAGTCTAATTTGCACTTTTTGAATGCTTCATATTTTGGCAGCACTGCTTTTATGACCAGGTCCTCTTTTTGAGAGTTCACGGCCAATACCTTCGTTATTGCCCAATCATTTTACATTCATTCGGTTTTTCATTTCGTTTCATTTATTGTTCTTCTTTTTGCACCTGACAATTTTGTCTACACGTATAATTTCTTATATTTTTCTGGACTTTGTGGACATAACAGCAGCTCAGGCAGAGTTACTCTGCAATGACTGGCTGGCCATGCTGGACTCCTTCACTGCACACCTGCAGTTCAGTCTGACAGTTTCAGAAAACTGGATTTGCTGCTTGGGCAGTATCCAGTGGTGACTGCCTGTAGCAAATCTGGTAAGCATGTATATTTGACTCACAAAACCCGTTCACAGGGGGACCAACAATTCAAGGAGTCCACCCCCTCCTGTGTCTGAGCTGTACTGTCCAGTCACACATGCACAGAAAATATGACTCACTGGCAATATTAAAGGCCTGTGAAAATAGGTATTTGTAGATATTTGCCCCCTAGACACTGAGTAAAATTTCTTGGCACCTAACTGTCCCTCCAGTGCAGTCCTCTCAGACTTCTGTTTGCCTGCTAACTGTGTACCTTGGCCTCCAACATTACTGATTAGCTTCTTTTTATTCTTTTCTGCCATCTTAAAGAGTGCTGGACTATGAAGAATGCAATGGTTAGTAACACAAGAAAGCAACTAAAAAACCGAAAAATACAGAAAAGTCCAAATTTAGACTAGAGTTAGATCCTATTCAGCCATCCCATGAGCTCAGGTAGGGACATTTCCTACCAGCATAAATGTCTTCCACTTTCTATACATGCAACTAGCCATGTCCCAGGAGATGGGTTATAAACAAGGCTTTCTTTAGGGATAGCTGTGTTAGTGCAATGCAGCATCGGGCAGCATCAGGAAATACAGGCTGCTCAGGTTTTCTCTCTCCCCAGTGGCTCATGGTTCATGGTCAGAGACCAATTAAGACTGGGATGTGGGATCCCCAGGCCCAAATCCCTCCGACTTCCCTGGACAAAAGACTGAACGCTGTATAGTTCATAGATGAGATGAAATACTGTTTTCTTAGGTGCAATATCTAACCACCGGTATCTCCTCTTTGCTGATGGGTTTTGTGCAAGAAAGAAACTATCTAGAGTTGGTATCAGGTCTTCAGAGAGAATCTATGACTGTATCTACACCTCAAAATAAATATACAGCCTCCTCTAGCACTGTAGAAGTCCTTTTAAGGGCAGAGATTTCTAAGTCTAATATTTACACACAAACTTTCTAAAGTACCTCATTCTCCTTTAGCTCTGAAGTAGGAATCAGTCCAAAATGATAGGTTTGCATTAAAATTTAGTGTTGAACAATACTATATAAAACTACCCCCAAAGTCCTGTAATACAGAAACAGTATTTTTTACAATTGTTATTAATGTTGCAGAAACATATGAAGATCTTCAAGACTATAGATTATGTTACAAACTAAAAAGAGGAAGACACGTCTTTTTTACCACATAGTTCACCAGACAACATGCACAGCTGCACAAAGAACGCCATTTGCCCCTCAGAGCTCTCCTCCACTGCTTCAACCATAGTTTGGTCCCTGCAGCTTGCTTTTTGACTCAGTTCCTCTCTCCTCTGAAATGAATGGATCTCTTACAATGGTATTTAAATGAGTGTTCTGGGCTTCACCAGGCAGGGTGGTAAATAGCCACATAGTAGGTGACAACGTCTCTCAAGGATCACTTTTGAAAATATATTTCAGTTTTATCACACTTTTTTTTTTTTTTTTGAGTTAAAGCCCAAATTAGTGAGGAGTTGTCCTCTAAATGCAGTAATCATTTAAAGGTTCTGTTGCCTATTTATTCTCTCTTTGGAGAAAAAATTTGTGCTATATCTCCCATCCAAAAAAAAGATAAACTTTTGTGTCCCAAGGAGCAGGCTAAGGACTTGACCTCTTTCTGGACGAATGCAAATGCCGCCAATGATGAATGAAGCACAATGCGCAGATGAGAGGTAGTAGAGAAGAGATGGTGATTAAGAATAAAATATGTGGAAATATCAAAAGACAATTCAACAAGGATTAGTATGCAATATGGTGGGGAAAGGAGCAGAGGGCTTATTTTCAGCCTAGGCTAGGGTTTTTGTTTTCACTTGCTTCGAGGGGTGGCCTTAGGTACAGATGTAGCACTCACAAACCTCCCTGTAGAATCAGGGAAGGTATTCCTAGAAGGGCAACAGAGATCTCTTCTGACAAACAGCATTTCAATGGTATGAAACACCCTCTTGTGAGCAGACCTGTCTGAAAAGCACTGGTGAGACAGCCTAGGGCAGATCCGATCATTAGTGTGAAAAGCTGTAGCAAGCACTAATCTATGCAATTAACATGGTTATTTAAACTTTTTCTTGCAAAATTATTGCCAGGGTAATTAAAAACAAGGTTGTGAGAAAATTAACCAGCTATCCTACAATACTCCTACTTTTGCTCCATTATTTTAAGTCTCCTCACTGCCTCAACCAAACATTACTAAGGCATGACTAAGGTATGTGAGTTAGTAACGCTCCAGATCACATCTTTCACAATAACGTTTTTTTCCATTTTGCTATTAAATCTCTAGCATAGCCATAGTGCCTGGAAAAAATTATAAAAATAAAAAACCAAATAAAAATAAAGTACATTCTTCTTACGATTTAACATATTTCAGTACTAACGGTTTCTTCAAAATAGAAATTGTTTCTTCAATTAGCTTATTTTTACAGGGGTTATAAAAAGCAGAATCTAGATCAAAAATGGTAATGGTTACAGAATTTGTTGAGGCTTTCTTCTCAACAAACAGCCTGAAAAATAAACTGATTTCTTTTCAAATCTTTGGTTGAGGACTAAGATAGACAAAATAATTTTCACTGCAGTATTTAAATGCTGATTTCCTTGTAATGTAAATGGCAATAGGGTGGTTTCTTCAGCAGGGTGAAGAGAAACAGTTTGTGGTTAAACCATTCTAAACAAGATGGTGAGTGGAGGATTTTTTTTTTCCAAATACAGCTTTTTATTGTTTCCAAGAACCACTCTGCACCACTGAAGTCGAATATGTATGTGTGTTCTTCTGGATTTGTAGGGTTTCTCTGCTTCTCTCCCTGCTGCCCATCACTCCCTCACCAATCTCAGTATAAGGCTGTGTGGAAGTGACAGGCCCTTAGCATCCGATCTTGGCCCTTGGGAAATAGTGCTACTTCATTTACGGAATTTGAAAAATCACAGTAGATGAGTTAAGACATTAAGAAAGGATCCTTTAAAGACAAAACACACTCATTTACTGCTAGAAAGGTGGGGATAAAAAAGACAGGCTGCAAGTTTTTTTGGCATTAAACTCTACAGATTATAGCTGCTGTGTATATGTTCTTCAAAAAATCCATTTTAAAAAGGCATCTTTTTAAAAAGGCATCTTTTTAAAAACCTCATGGATTCAAAACATGATTTCTACTTATAAGTGCAGTTCATTTGACAGTGCAGGTTTTTCACACAGGTTTGTGTCAATAATTTATGTGGACACAAACTCTTACATGCCTTATAAAAATGGGGCACAGCTGGATTTGTGCATTTACAATCCATCCCCTATATACAACTTGGAGTGAAACAGCTTTGTGTGCTGAAGTAGAGATCATAGGGAAGGATTTCTAAATTTAGTTCTTATTGTGAGGAGTCTGAATGTACACTGAATCAAGACATGGGTAGCATGCACATTCCTTTCTTGGTTGTTTGCCTGAAATTCTGTGGAGGACCTTAAGTAGCTCTACATCATCTTCTGTCCGTAAACACCCACCGTAGTACCATTTAATGGTCTCTGTGATTGTATGTGGCTTATTTAATGGAAAAAAAAATAATTTCTATAGCTGTGCCAGCCTCCCAGGTGCAGCCTGAATGGAGCAAAGGAGAATTGACTCCTTTTGCCACTTAGCAGACCATTGGATGTGGTTATTATGATACCCCAGAGTCAACCCTGGGAATCGCAGCTGCTCATCTTAACATCTCTAATGAAGTGCAGATGGGAAAATTTACATGAGAGTCTTAATCAAAGCAGAGGAAAAAACCTAACATTTCCAGTTTTAATTTGCTGGTCATGCTGATTCAGAACTGCTATACAGTCTGCAGATGAGCTTTTCCAGCATGGACTTTATAGCTGCTGGGCCTGATCCAAAGCTCTTTGCAGTGCACGGGAGTCTCTGCATTACCTGGAATTGCCTTCATTGACTTAAATGGTCTTTAGATCAGGTCCGTAATGAATTATTGCTTAATATAGTCCACAAGCGTGATGAAGGATGTTAGGTAAAATCCCAAGGAAGAAAAGGAGGTATATTGCAAACCTCTGTCACTTGTTTTTCTGTTAAAAAGGTCCTTATTTTAATTCAGGTTGTAACCAATCACAGTCTGTTCAAACCTCTCATTCATAAAACCAGGTCTTTTCATGACACTCTGCAACGCTTGCGTTCTGTTTTTATGGGGCAGTGATAATGGCGTGGTACACTCCAGACAGTCTGCTGGAATTGATCGGGTCACAGGGACAATCCCAGGCCCATACCGTCACAGTAATCACCTATATTTAATACACAGAAGTGAGTGCCTCAAGCTTTGAATAACCCAGAAGCTATGTCCAAAGTCCAAAGAATCTCATTACACAATAGAGCTCATCTGACCTAATTAATAACATCTCATGTGTGAGGATAAAGGTTTCTTGGTTTTATATTTCGTTCAAGTTATGGAATAATGCAACCATCCATATGACATCTACACCACTCTAAACCTATGAATAGGGACTATGAATATGGGACTATTGTGCGATTCTAATTGACCCAGAGCAAGTCAGTGGACTATAAAAGATAGAACGTAGTCAATGTATTTAACAATAAGAGAGTGCATCAGGCTACTGAAATAAGCTTTTCAGGATCTTTTAAGTTCCTATATTTTGTCACTCCAGAAATTTCCACCTGATCCTAAATTTCTACAGCGTGAGTGTAACAGCTAGTTAAGTCCTAAAAACACTGGGCTGGTCCCTGACATAACCTGACATCACATCCCTAGACACAAAATAAAGATGCCTTCCAAAATCACCCTGTGAGAACAAAAGCCCTTGCTGTTCTGAGTAGGCAGTAATAGCAAGTAGGTATTAAATTAACATCAGTAAAGCCCTTTTCTCTCCCTTTCCTACCCGCCCTTCTCCCACCCAGGAGCATTAGCCAGGAGCAGGGCTGAATGCCAAGCAGCCCAGTGCTGCTCAGAGTGGTCTCCAGCCACTGCTAGAAAGGAGTGCCTCCACCTCAGTCTTTAAAATAAGAGAACTATAAGCAACATGATACAGATATTCAGCTTCCCAGTTTGTAACAGGCACTTTCTGGTTGACCTGAGGTGACTCTAAATGTAGCCCTAAGGAACAAAACATAGAAAACTGTTCCTCAGTCTTTCTGGCTAACCATGGAAAACAGCTTTCCCCACAGCATGACAGCTACTGTGAAACGCGCACTGTGGTACCTAGCCCTCTTGCCTGGTGTGTGTAAGACCAGATACCCAGCACAGCAGCTGTGGATTCAACAAGGCTTAAATGTGAATTGTGGCTGCTCTGAATATTGCATTGCTCCATTTCTCCTTTGAGAATGCATATCTAAAAGTGATGAAATTTCACTTCTGTGGTCTAGTAGGCAAGACACGGGTCATTTTCACCTCCTCTTCACAGTGACTGAATAGGTGGAGAAAGCTCAAGTAATGGATCTTCACAGTCCCAGTGATGCCCTCTTACCTTGTGAAAAGATTTTGCAGTGAGCTGTACAAAGATTTTTTGCTTAAATTCTTCTAGTGCCTAAGAAGTAGCTTTAAAATGCCATTCTTTCTTTATAAGTACTCTGCATCAGTTGAGTCAATTTACAAATTGAAGTATCTTGTTTTGTCCCCACTGCCACTTCTGTTACAGATCTGGATATCAAGCAGAGTTATTTTGTTCCTTGTGGACCATCAGCAGTAATACTGGTTCTCCACTTGCAAATTTGTTAACAGAACTATTGATGGGTATGGGTCAACACAGTAGTCAGTTCTTACCCAGTTATCTGGTTCGTTCCATAGGTTTTATAGAAAAAGGGGTGGGGGGAAGCCAAAGGTTAGTAATAGCATAGAATATAGGAACTAAACAGTAGGTGCACCAAGGGAGAAGGAGTTTTACATCTCTGAATCCCAAATAAAACTCAAAAAAAGTACTCCAGGCGCTGAAAGGTGTTATCAAAGGTTACAAAGCTGGCATGCACTCTGTTGTCCCCAAGGCAGGGCTGCACATTTGGCAGGGGTGGGTTTATCATCTAGTGTCAAAGCCTTCAGCAGGGAACACAAACAGCATCATCTGGAGCAAAATGCCATGTGAACGTGCACATGGTGAGGGTACCGGAAGAGCTGGTCTTTACAGGAAAGCAGGTAATTTACCCTGCTTTCTGAGGAAACAGTTTCTTGTGTGCATTTACGTACCTTAAGTATCTATTTAATTGATCCTTAAAAAGTTTAGACTTTGAACAATATCCAAATTTAACATAAGGACAACCATATAAAAACTCATGTGTTTCTACCAATTTCCTGAAAACCAGTAGCTCTCTGAGAGAGATGCTCTAAATGACTCCATAGATGAAGAGGCTGCAGAATGCACCATCCACTGACCAGGTAGCAGCGGATCCACACTAGAGAGGCATGCTCAGAGGGCTCCAATTGCCTCCCAACATGAAAAGATTCATTCTGCTCTCAGACACTATTAAAAATTAAAGCATTTGACTGCAGATGCAAAGCTGAGGAACCCAGGCAATAGTGGTGCTGCTGTTCATGGAAGTAGGTATTAACTTTTGTGGTTATAAAACTAATTTTGAAAAGCCTGGCACAAAATTCCTGAAAGGTGTGACTTCTCCCATTCATCTCCATCAACTGTTAATCCTGAAATCTAGAAGTGACAATTTAATTACCAATGTTAATGATTTCACTGCAAACCGTTTTCATCAAAATACACAGTGGTTTGCTTGTCTGAAAGTCTCCAACTTCTTTATCCTTCTGTGAATCTTATTTTTGCCAAAACTCCTTTAACTTGCCAAAACTTCTAGCTCCCCATCTTCCATAACCCACAGCCTACTTGAATCTGAAGGGACAGATTAAAGTGCCTAGAATTTTATTTTAACCAGTACAGGATCTATAGTGTGTTAGTAATTTGCCTTTTCTTTTCAATCCCAAGTTGCTCTTTCATACAGACATATAAACACATATGTAATCCTTTATTAATTTTGATATGTAATTCTCACAATGAAGAATTTTTTACTGGGAAAGATTTTTGGGAAAAAAAATGTCAATAACTATTCCCGGGATTCTGTATTTCCAACTGTGGCTGATGCATCATCATTTTCCCCAAGCACTAAGTATGATCATCACACCAGCGTATCATTCATCATCACTCAGAAACAAAGATTTACTCCAAAACTGATCTTTTCCCATAAAAAATGAGTTATTTGGCTCTGTTAAATTGAGTATGGAAACATTAAAGTTGTTAGCATTTTCCTCCCTTAAACGCACCGCTTGTGACTTTACTTGGGGATATGACCCAGTGTCTCAGACAGAAAATACGTTCCATCTTCATTGAGAAGATATTATTTAAGTTCAAAGTTAAAATAGTGGTTTCTTCAGCATAATTCTGTTACGATGTTAATTTTGGTCTGAATTAAATGTCATTTATCACCATTAAAGCAGAAAATGGAAAACACACAAGCTAATTAGACAGTTTTCTGTAAAAATATTGCTATTGAACAAGTAAAGTTAGAATGTTTTACTGTCATAGGGTGTCCGTTTAAAATTAAGGCAAAATCAATGCTTATGATAACTCTAAGAACATTATATTGTATTTAGAGCTTTTGGGAAATCATCCCAAAACTCTTGTTTTGAAATATTTCTTCCTCATGTTCTTGTTAATGCAAAAAATTTGAGTGCTCTGAAGTTACAGGATGTCAAGAAGTAACAGGGTGATACGCTCCTTTCTAAACAATAAATGGCAGCTTTGTCTGTTAGAAGTAGAATATAACAAGTGAATTCAACACACATTGCTGTGAATGAATGAATTTCACCCTGGATTGAGACTTTTCCTCATGTTCAGACAAATTCAAATGATAAACTGCCCTATCGCTTTCAGTTGTTATATGCCTCAACACTTTCAGGTCACAAAGTACTGGGAATTTCAGAAGCAAGCCAGTCAGGATTTGTACTGCAGAAAAGCAGCTTAGATCATTCACTCTATAATGAACAAAATCTTCAGTTTCAATTTATGACTCCTTCTGTTTGTTTGCTGTTTAATACTCTCGGCAGAACTCCGTTGAATCTAGCATGCTACCACAGCCTAAGGTCAGACCTCATACACAGTTGATGGTAACATCCTTGAATAAATTGATGGATGCATGGTTCTTCTTCCTTGTCAGAAAATAGCAGTTATAATTATCAGTCTGTACAATTATCCATATAGAGTTATTTTATCTCTTTACACACCCTCAGTCACTAACCCTGCTTCTTACAGGAGAGCTCCACCAGAGCTCTGTGAAAGCCAGCAGAGTCAAGCTGGTTCATGCCAACTGCTAAACTCACTTTTCTCCCTTTCTCTTTCTCCCCCTTTCCTTCACATCCACAGGATGACAGAAACTCACTGCTTATTACACATGTTTTTATGCAGTAAATCTAACAAAGCTCAGCTCCTTCTCAAGAAACTTTGCCACTACTGGTAATTCACAGTTCCTATCCCTCTGTCAGGTCTGTAGTAGCCAAACAGGGGAGACAGAAACAACCAAAAAGATCTGCCCTTCAGCTGCTAACTTTTCCCTTATAAGTTGTTTTATACAAATATTACTTTATTGTCTATTACAAGTGCGAAAACCCATCTTCTCAAAGGCTGGATACAGCCTCTATCTTCATTACAAATGACCTGTACCATGTTACTTCTGTTTTGTGTGTGTCCCCGGTCAATCCCTTATTACTGTCTTCTGAACACTTGCTATTTATTGCTGTTTTCCCTAAACCAGAGGTTGCTGAAAGCTGAGAAAATAGATCGTGTAAAATCCTCACAGTGTATTTCTCATTTCTTATAACCTTTTCTTGGGCATGTTCGGAAAGAGCTGAATGGTCTTCTGGTCTTACCCAGTATGTCCATTCTCACATCACTAATGTAAGTGTTAGACTGTAGCCCACAATAGGTTTTTTTGGTCTGCAACAAGGGAAGAGTTCTTCATTCCCTACTCTAGAGGTGTTACTAGATGTGTGTCTATGTGTCATGTAATATGTACTCTGGGCAAAGATGGCAAGCTGGTGTCAGAAAAGCATTTTGCAGCTGAGCTGTACACCCTGAATGTGTTGGGAAAATGAATATATGAATGATATTTTGAATCATCAAATTTTTCATGTAGAATGTGAACAAATGGACTATGAAGATGGCACTTTGTAGCAATGACAGATTAAACTGGGTGTGCCAATTTGTAGGACAAGATGCAAGGCAAGACATCAAGTAACAGGAGAAACTTTTGGAATTGGGAGAGACAGGTGTCAAACGCTGCGGACAGCCTTAGCCTGACAGAGATATTGTAGGAAAAGAGAGGTGGCCTGATGAATGCTGACACTTTTGCTGGCAAGCACGGCTCCCATACTGTTTTGCTGTGCTGTGACTGTGTCAAGTTACAGGATGAAACACAAGAGAAACCTCATTACTCACCTCAGTAATGCAGTTTCTAGAGTGGCTCTGTGCCAGTTTATAGCAGCATAGTCTGCATGGGGCTCTTTGAGGTCTCCTTTTTTAAGTTCTTCCGTAGAAAGGGAATTCCCACTGTCACTGCTGAAAGTTAAATGAACTTCACAAGCACAAAGGACTCTCCACGATGCCCGTGCTACTTACAGCTAAGCTCATTGCGCGTATATGTAGAGAGTCCGTTTGTTCCTGTGGTGGTTTCAGGACCTTTCAGGCGATCCAGAAAAGTAAACATTCAACTGCATTTGTATTGCAAAGACTGAGTCTGGAAGTGAAAGGGAGTTCCCTGGAAGGGGCCAATATGGATAGCATGGACTATTCATATTGCTGTTTCCAACTTTATTTTACCCTTAACAGTTACTGGTGGATCCCTGCTTCCCACTGTGGGCTCAGAGACAAGTTGTGTAAGCAGGAAGGTAGAATCATTTGAAGAAATCTCCTCCAGAGCCTTCACCTCTTCGGAGCATCTACACCACTCATTGCTACATCAGTCCATGGCCTGAAGATCATCTCTGACTGTCTAACATACCCAGGACCACAGTTTGAAATTATAATGATGGCAAAAATAGTTAAAAAAAAAAAAAAAATCCAAGCACATCACTCCAAAGTCCAGGAGGTCAAGGCTTTTGCACTAACGGGAGCAATTGTAGGACAACTTCATAATACCCTATTGTCACTTGCATTTGTATTCAAGGCGAATGATACGGTTTGACAGGAGCTATTTCTAGCCCTGGAAGAGGATCTAGTGCAGAGAAAGCTCTGGCTTTATTTTGGCTTTGATACCAGCACAGAAGTCCCAAGGATCATAACCCCAATGCAGTGGACCTTGGACTAGAATGCTTCCAGTGAATATCCACTGCAATCAAAAAGCTGCAGGGAAAAGACAGCATCAGACTCAGGAGACATTAGATAAATCAACCCGCATCACTGGGTGAATAATCTCCTTATTCTATTTAGCACTGGGAATATCTTGGCTGAAGTTAGTGTGACTGATACCCAGCATACATCAGTAAACCGGTGGGCTCTCTTGGGAGAATTTATTGAGCACTGGATGTGGATGCTGTACATGAGATGCTTGGGTTTATTATTTTTAAAAAAAGAGAAAGCTGAAAAGAGTGTTGATAATTATTTTTGACTATATGATCAAGATATATGATCAAAGTAAAAAGGAATTTTTTTCCCATTCCTAACAGGGCTAAGACAAGCAGCAGTGAGCTTAAACAGCAGCAAGGGAAATTTAAGATAGACATAGAGTCATGTTTCCTGATGAAAAGGACAGCTAACCATTCCATCACTGGAAGACTGTGAAGAGTAGGTTAGATAAACTGATCATGAAGGACCCAAGATCCTGCCAGGAAAAAAGACGGAGAGTAGGTAGTCTCTTCCAGCTCTATTTTTTAAATTTCTAAGAGGTTTTGTGAATCTTTCTGTTGGACTGGCTTTAGCAGCTTGAAAATATCTTCCTCAGCAGGGTACAAAGCAAAATTCCAATGCAAGTGTCAACCAGCAGAGAGTATTGGCGTGGCTGCAGAATACAGATGTAGTGCTAGAAGACACCCAAGTCTTTGGGATTTACAACAAAGAAATGATTGAAAACAAAATGGGTCCTGGGATTAAAAAACTTCTCTTCTGAACCTCAGTTTTTCTACATAGTATCTGAATCTTTCATTTTCTATTACATGTATGTACAGCTATTACACCTAAAAAAGGACAAGCAAACAAAACAAGTGCTTCTGAGCAGCAAAGAAAAATGCACTTTATAGAATTACTGTGTTTGCACTCATGGGAAAGGCAAAGGTGCTAGAGTGATTGCAGTGAGAGTCACCTGTCCTTGACCCTTTTTTTCCAGGAAATCAATATTGTACCTGGCAACGCATACCACTAGATTTCTCAGCTAGCTTTGACATCTAGTTATTTTCAGCTTGTATTGAAGTCCTTCATTCGCTAGATCCAGTTTTCCCTGGGTGTTTGTACAAAACTTTTTTTTTTCCCTAGGTTCTCTTATAATGAAAATTGTTTGCTGATTCACCAGGTAGTCTTCTGACAGCTCTTGTGAAGGAACAAAAGGTGGCTTATCTCTTCCTTATTGACAATATCACCTCGACAACAACATGTTTCTAAACTGCTTTGTTTTCTATAAAATTTTACCTACAGCTCTTGTTCCTTTGGAGGAGTGAGGTTTGCTTCCCTCACTTCCAGGAGCTGTCCTGTTTCTCCTAAAGCTTTTATTCTCTATTCTCCCCTTGCTATCTCGCTATTGACAGGACCTTCGTTACTACCTGATTCTGACACCTCTCATTCTTTAAAGATGCTATCCAAGGATTAGGGCTATATCTATGCAGGTGTTTTGGAGCAGGGTCAGCACCATCCTCAGATACCCAGTCACCGTGCCCCTGCCATGGCACAAGTAGGTCCATCGCAACCTTACTCCATATGTGTCAGGTGTCTCTAGAGCTGCACCAAAGACAAATAAAAGTTTGGATGACCTTAATTTAGGCATTAGTGTGGTAGCGAGGGCCAGGAACATCCTAAGATCCTTTAGCATCTCTAGCTGTTAGTAAGTGATATACCTTAACTGACAGGAGAGCAAGGGTGGAGGCTTTGTCTGCCCTCATCCCTTTACTTTTAGAAGCATTTTCTTGCCGTATTTCCTCAGAGACATAGTTACTAAGTCCTTACTAAATACACAGCTATCATAAGATGATGTTTCCTAGGCAGCATTCCTGTGGAAAAGCAGACTACTGGCCATTCTCACCTTGCTTTTATGAAGTCAAAAAATAATCTCATTTACTTTTCTTCAAAAATTTGGTGGCCACTTTGCAGGTGGAAAAGGAGACAAAAGGGTCACTAGTATTTAAGAAGAGCCCCAAGCTGGTCTTCATACACTTCTCTTCAGACAGCACAGCTGGCAAAGTGCTCCATAGGCTCATAATCATTCCTATGAAAATTAGCATCAGCTAGTCGATCTAAGTGTTCCACAAGTGAATAAACCATAACTAGTCTTCTTATTTAAACTAGCCATAAAATCCACATCAGTAGTCCTAGAGGGAGGTGGCGATAGTCTTCAAACTCTATTGAAGAAGGCTTGTGCTGATCACTCACGTCAGGTCAAAGAAACACACTTTGAAATGCTAAGTGCTCTTATTGAAGTGCTCCCCTTTTCACCATGTCTGTCTCTAGGAGACAATGAAATCCATGTTTTTGTAAGCTAATTCAACCCTGCCTCTCTGATAAGCATGGCTTTAAACTTAATTTTTCATTTCTTTTTTGAGGAAGAGGAGGGAAGGAAGTAGTGAAGAAAGCACAGCACACTGATGTAATCAAGCACGGGAGAGATAAACAAAACCTTTCCAGCAACAGGTAGCACCTAAATGAATGGAGAACAAGGCAGTTAGCTGAGACGCTGGTCCCATGCTTCCTGAGATGTCTTTCTCTCCTCAGAGTCCTATCTTGATGGACCGTTGATTGCCCATTTTTTCTCAAAAGACAGCACTAAAGCCTGTCAGAAGAACTTGCTGTGTCTATTCTTAGCCTCCAGATTTACTGTGGAAGAAGAGAGGTGGGGTTCTTCTGCTAGCCGAGACAAAAAAGATACAGCTGCCTGTAGGCTGATAAAAGCAAAGCTGCAATTTTCATTTATTTTTCAGTTTCGTATATGTGGTGTTGGGCTGCTTCAGCTCCTTGTCACTGCAAAATTTGGCTTATATTAGTGAAGCTTAAGTTGGTGGGAGCAGCAGTAGGTAACAGGAGAGCTACCGCCTCTTTCTTTTTAGAAAAAAATCACTCCTTAACAAGAAGTAACCCTCTCCTCACAATCACAGCAGTTGTATGCCAGAAGCATACAAAAGAATAAATAAGTAGTATATTTTAGATGGTTCAGACATGGACATGACACTAAAACGAGATTGTTATTTTATACTGGGGAGATGAGGATTCCTTCTTCCCTACTTTATTCTGAAAAAGCCATGGCAGAACAAGAGCTATGGAGGGCAAGGTGGGGCCCATCAGTAATCCCCAGGGGATTTTCTGCTTCAGCTCCCCCAGCCTAGCAGCTTTTATCATCACTGTAAAATTATGCAACTGGCTCTAGAGCAGAGTAGATCCATGCAACCCAGAGGCACTGATGGTGCAATTCTGAGTACTTGCATGAGGGAACTTGTGGGCCTCACACACAGAATATGAGATGATATAATTGCAGGGTGAACAGTGATCCTAAAGGTCTCTTCCAACCAAGTGATTCTGTGATTCTGTCTTTATGGGCCTTGCCTGTGAAACTATGCATTCAACAATCAATCAGGAGGAAAAACTCCCTCCCCTCCACACTCCTGGAGGGCTGACTCAGGTCACACTTGAATGAAGGCAGCTATTTCACACTTGGCTTGCAGAGGGCACACCGTGTTTGTCTGGGGAGCAGGGAGAAGACGGAACAGGGGAAGGAGGAGGAGGAGAAGGAAGGAAAATAGTGCAATAGGACTTGAATCTGTCCTTGAATTGTTCACAACTCTGGTTGGATCTAAATGCAGTTCACTGAAGAGGCTTCACCTGGGTTTTTTGTTTTTGACAAAGAAAGAGTTGATTCAAAAGATTGAGATTCGACAGAGATTGAAGCATTTATTATTTTGGGGAGTTGTTTTGGAGTTCTCAAATCATCTTTGTCCTCTCTCTTTGGCTCAGTGTAGTTTCACACTGCCTAGTTTATCTCCCAGTCCTAGGAAACCCCACAGCCTTCCCTCCCAATGCCTTTGAAAGTTTTGAGGTCACTCATTAAATACACTGGAGAGGAACGAGCTAGATTCTGGTAGCAATGACCACCCAAGGCATACCTGGCAGATCAAACTGAGCGTAGATTTCGAAGAGATACATCTCCTTCAGCTCACATGTGCTATCCCTGATTCTGCTGTACAGATCTTTAGGCTATAAAACCCTAAAATTTACGCCCAGATCATGTCAGATAGCAGAGATGTGATGAGGATAATTGTTCATGCCTCTCAGTAAGCATGGTTACAAGCCATAACACTTGCATGAAACCAGAGGGGCAAAGCAGGCTGAATGAGTGAAAACTGCCTGTCAGAGGTATTATATTTAGGTACATTGCAGCTCAGGTTCTTAAAACTTTCCAGAAAGAAACTGAAACAATCTTCAAGTCTTGCTGAGGGAAGAAGTTTTGAATCAAATAATCTAAATGGATGCAGATGAATAGTTTTATTCCTTTTCTGCTTTGGCCTCAAATGAGGGATTTAGTATGAGTGTATTCAATCTGAGAAAAAGGTCCCCTGAATGCAACTTCTAAAACAGGCTAAGATCACTGTCTTGAGAACTGGTTGTAGAATAGTTTCTCTCACACTTTGGTGCAGGCAAAATAGCTTGAGGGTGGTAAAGTTACCGGCACATACATGGCATGAGTGGCATGAGGAAGGTTGATGATTTTCTTCTCAGAATTCCTCTTGCACTCCTTGCAGAAGCTGGTATGCCTGTTTATATCACGCATACCCTGACTGGGATGTGTATCTGTTCCTGCAATGCTGTACTCACAGCTTAATGTATCAGCCCAGCACACATTAATTTTAATTCCTGTGACTATGCCAAGCTGTAAATTGAGGTGGTTCATGAATCATTCAGCTGGGGAGGCAGCTTCCAGGAGAGAGGCAAGGCAGATGGTTGTGACAGATAAACCTCCTCAGCTATCTCAGGTTTAACTTACCCCTCTAGGGCAGTATTCTTATTTACTCTGCTTACTGCAGGCCTGCAAAGACAAAACATTACTGCTCCCCTGCAGCTGGTTCAGCTTTTCTCCATCCAGGAGCTGCTCAGAGCTGTCAGCTCACTCAAATTTGTCCTTAACCAGCTCCAGATGAAATGAGAAAGGAAAGCCAAACAGTTTCAACTGTAGCTTGCTGGTAAGAAAGCCCTGTTCGGACTGCAGGGAACCAGACCTTGTCTCAGCACCTCAGGCAATAATTCAGAGGGACTGCGACAAGCGAGGACAGGGCACAAGCAGCTGCGATTTCCCTGGGAAACCTGGGCAGAGTGGTATCAGCAAGAGATTAACCCAGAAGCTGGGGAGAAAGGTGTTATGTCTTACTTTCTCAGATGAGAAGCAGTATATAGAAGAACTAGAATGCTCTTGGAGGCAGGAGAAAACGTGGGCCAAAGATGGGATGTTGCCTCATCATTATATTTTGTGGCTCAGAAGCTAGCTCCTTGCCTCTGTAAAGGAGCAGTCTTGATCTGCCTTGTAAAGATTTTATGAGAAATCTCCCTTGAGAAGTCACACTCCCTCATTTCTCTATCATCTCCCAAACACAAGGCTCTCATCTCCCTCTGTATCTGATGGAAGGAGGGCAGCTTCTCCCAAGGTTGTGATGCACAGTGCATGACAATTCAGGCAGGGCCCTTGGGGAGCCTTTCTACTCCCAGGGTAACTCAGCCCTTGCGTCTCTCCTAATTCCTGAGAGGTAAAGCACAGACACCCACGCAGCTATAGCTCTGGGAAGTGCTTTTGCTGTCGTTACCAAAGTCCAACTCTCTGATAGTTGTTCGAATCTCAGTTGCCCAAGGTTGCACTTGGACTCTCCTTGGTCTCCTAAGGTTCAAGTAAAATGTGAAGCATAGGTGCGTACCCAAAGAGTGCCCCAAACTGATTGCCCAACAAGGACATGCTACTTCTGAATCAGCTCTGCAGTATAACCAGAGTCTTTAAAACCAGTCAACTGAAAAGCTGAGGGAAGCCTCAGAATTTGCATTGTATGGGTTTTGTAACTATCTCAGAAGGGATATAGTCAGAAAGGTTGCTGGTGCCATTAGATAGTACTGGCTTCGCATAGTAATGAGCAAAAAGCGAAGGAAAGGAAAGAACAATGGTCTACAGTTGTGTTCTGTCTTCTTCAGTTCAACCAAACAACTCCCTGTTTTAAGCTCATGAACATTTCCTCTGTGTATATTCCATGGCCTTTGGGTAACTCTTTTCAGTCAAAGAATTTTTTTCAGCACCTGTGAGCTTCCAAATATAGGGAAGCCAATTTACTTTGAAAAGCAATATATCTGATGAAGGGCAGTTTTATTTTCCTTTAGCTAATGAACATCATTTGTGCACAGCAGGATCCTGAAATACAAAGCCCACTAATTGGGGGCAGGGAGAGACAGCATACTAAAAATACTTAAAATCTTTGTGACATATTTTAAAATCTCAGAGGATTCTGACCTCAAACCTTTTATAGCAGCTATTTCCAACTATTCAAGCTTCTGCCAGCACTTAGGCAAGAATGAGCAATCATTATTTTACTAGCTTTACGCCTATTAAGCAAACAAAAAAAAAGTTTATACATTTGAAGGATCATTTGTAGACAATTCACTGAGAACACATTCAACAGTGATTAAAGAAAAGCAGGTCTGCCAAGAGATCTGCTTAGTAAAACTCTTCTGTCACACCTTGTACACTGCCCCATTCATCTCTGCCTGCCTCACACTTTGCTCTCATGAAAAGCTGGATTTGTTTTGGGTTTGGATTTTTTCACCCTCTCCCTGCCATAACTCTGGGACTTAAAGCCACAACCTCGAGTTCAGAGACATATGGGTTCTAGGTGCCATGTCAGGCCAGCTGAGGACACCAGGAGCTAAAAACCTACAGCCTAAGAGGGAAGTTGCCAAGAGTTTGCCAGTGAGAAGAGTCTGCTGACAGGATGTGATACCTAAAGCTATGCGTGGTATGGTAGGATGTGAACAACATGCTCAAACCCTGACCGTAAGCAGTGAGAAGTCAGGTTCCAGTCCAGCTCCCCAGTTTCACCTTCTGGTGCCATTTGAAACATGCAAGAGTGGCCAAGACACCCACACAGGGCTGGCTGCTGTGATGTGGAGCTTAGGGAAGACCTCAGCCTCCTGAAGGAGTGCAGGACATAATACCAGAATAATGGTGCATTTAAGCAACTGAACCTTGCCTCTACTCAGTCCCATCAGCAGTATTAAGGGAGTTCACCTACAACGGATGCCAACATTTGGCCTGGTCAATAGTTCTTCTGGATCAATTAACTGTATAGACAGTATGGTCCACTGACCATAATGGGAGCATGGCCACCAGGTGCTTATGTATACAGCTGCATTTTGGTGTGTTGAATAGGAGGTGAATTTCAATCTAAACATAGGAAAACATTCAAATTCCTACTCAACTCTGGAGTGTACATGCATCCATCCTCATGAGAACAGAGCATATGTCCTCTGCAGAAGGTAGGTATACCTGTGAATGAGGTCCAATCTCCTTAAAAGCTGGTGAGGCTGGTAAAAGAGATCTTCTCCATAGCAGCCAAGCATGGAAAGGTCATGGAACAGAAATGTCCTTATAGTAAATAAATGTGGCGAATGCTTCCATGGGAAAAAGGATCTGTTTCCTGATCTTGGACTGTGGGTCTTGGGGTTTTTTTTGAGGTTGGTTGGTCATTTTGCGGGGGGGGGGGGGCGGGGGGCAGGTGTGCAGTTAGTTGTGGATTGCAAAAATGCATTATCAGTCTCTGTAACCACAAGCGACTGATCAAATTACAGTGCTAGAGAGCTCAGTTCCCACTTACCTGGTCTTAAGCTGTGTCACTAGTATCCCTAACTTCACTACACTGCAGCAGAAAAAGAAGTTTTGGAGGTTACTCCTTTCCTGGCCTCACTGCAACCTGGTCTCACGAGTCTCACACTGACAGTTACACAGTAAAGAGTTAAAACTGAGAGAGCTCTTTGCTGCATAAGCATTCCTGTTTGAAGAGGCTACCAGGATAGGGAAGACATATATTTGCTGGTGAAGGGATTCTCCAACCAAGAAACATGAGTAGTGCTCTAGCCCAAAGGATGACCCCATACCCACAGTTATAAATACAGCCCAACATGCAAACAGGGTCCACAGAGTAATATTATATCAAAATAATATCCTGTGGGGATATTAAAATATTTAAATCATTATATTCTGAGAACCTCTCTACAGGATCTGGTAAGGCTTCTTTTCCAAACAGCGCAACATTCTGGGACCCAAAGACAGCTTTTATAGCTGTGTCAAGTGCTGACAAAATGGTACCCACTGCATCTGCAGTGACTCCACAGCTAGGGCTTGTGACACCTCCTGCCAGAATAGGGCTGCCTGAATTGCTTCCAGGGCATTATAAAGCTGTTAAATTTCAGCAACTGCTCTTGCCTTCCACAGCAATTTGATCTGTCCTCATTGTGGGAGAAAAGGTATTTTATTTCTATTCAATAGCTGACACAAC
Organism: Bucorvus abyssinicus; assembly: GCA_009769605.1. Taxonomy (NCBI): domain Eukaryota; kingdom Metazoa; phylum Chordata; class Aves; order Bucerotiformes; family Bucorvidae; genus Bucorvus; species Bucorvus abyssinicus. The sequence continues at coordinate 31,269,387 of CM020030.1, read as the reverse complement.
AAATCAAACTCCATATATTAACAGCAGACTCAGAGTAAGTTAAATATCAATGCATTAATAAAATATGATGGCTAATGATTGCTAGCTAACATAGGCATTTGTAATTTTATTGCGTGTTTTCATAAACAGTCCTCTAATTTGTGAGGTTGGTGTGTATTCTGAATTCGGGCTTTCTGCCTTCCCTCCCCTGCCCCACTTCATTATCTGCTGCTGTTGTGTGGTGGAAAGCTCCTCTGCATATGGAAGCAAGCTCTCCCTGGTTATCACAGACTGACATGCAGCAGCTTCACTGATGTGTAGATAATGTCAGCCTGGAAAGGTGGCAGGCAGCATCTTGTCCAGTTTTCCCTGTGGTAAGGAAAGTTAAGCATCTCCAACTGTCAAAAACCTTATTCTTCCTTCTGTATGCAAAACTTACACCCCATTTGTGACAGCTGAGAATGAAAGATATGCCCTTGGTCTAAGATGCTTTGCAGTTAATCCTTTCCAAAGTGTATTCTAAAGCCAACTGCAGTAGCTCAGTATATTAAGGGATTTGGTCAGTGACCATATTTTAATGGCCATCAGATTGATTGTACCCCTCTTTATATTGCAATTCGCTTGTGATACTTATGTACACATTGCATGTACAAGTGAAAAGAGAGGAGGGAATTTAATAAATCTCAGGGCCTGAGAGAAATGCAACCCCGGCCAAGAATGAAATGTGCACCGTTTCATTCATTTTTGTATCATTACCTATCTCAATTTGCAGAAACAAGCTGCTTATAATTGTAATGAAGAGACTGATGTATGATGGTTAACATTTAAGCAATTTACTGTAAATAGCACATGATGGTATAAGCTGGAACTATTGTACTTGCTCTAGGCAGTGGCTTGACACAATGTGATGACTTTGGGTGTTGCAAATCTAGGAGAAAAAAAAAAAACAAACCAACAACCCACCACCTACAACAACAACAAAAAAACCCAACAGGGATAGGTACTGAAAGATAAATCATTTTGGTACAAGGAAACATTTTTAATCCTGGTTTCTTGAGAGTTTATGTGGTTGCATGGAGTGTGCCTGTGTCTGTATTTTTCTGAAACCTGCTGAGGCAGCAGCCAATTTCAACCACCTTTGATGGAGCTTCCAAGGGTGCTCTCCTCTTGCCAGCTCTGAGAGCATTGTGTATCTGAGTAGACTTGAGAGAGACCCATTTAATACCCTGATGAGGGAAGAGGGGGAGATAAAAAAGGAAGGGAAAACCAAAAAGGGAAAAGTAGAGAGATAAAAGTTCTCCTCTTACTAGACATTAGCACTCTTGCTGCCGGATGCAGACCTCAGTGTATTTGCCTCTTGCCTTGCCCCAACACCTGGCACCATGTAACCCAGCTTCCACACAGCAGCTAAAAGCAGCAGCTGGACTTTAAAACCTGCCAAGCACAGTTATACCCAACAGCATAAACACACCTGGACTTCCTGCTCTGGGGTTCCCTGTGCTCCACACTCATGAATGGGCCTCCAAGGGCTGGGGGAAAAACAAATCCATGGAAAATCAGGGAGCTGTTAGAAAACACATCTGACTTTCCCATCTAAGAGCTGACTACTTTTAGCCACCACAATAGCTTGACACCGTCCTCTCAAGTATTTGAGTGCAATTGGGCTGCAACCAACAGGACTCTGAGCAGACTTCACTCCCACCCAAGGCTATAAATACCTTGGAGCAGAGAAAAGGACAGATCCAAATCTCCCACAGCCTGGCAGAGAGCTTGAACTGCTCAGTTATTACACAACAAGACAAGCACCTTCCTGCTTTTCTGAACGAAAAGCTGCACAACTCTGGAGTATGTTTTGCAACCCTCTTGGAGGTAGGCATTTGACAGCAACAGAAAACCACAAAGAGGCATCCACGATTATCCATGTTCTGTATAGACTACCTTCGGCAGCTCTGCTCTTGGCACTTTATGTCCCATGGACCCTTTCTGCTATAGGGTATCTATATGGATGGTAGCATGACCTTCTGGTACACCAGCCACTCCTCCCAGTTTGGTACGAGCTGCAGAGTCTCCCAAAAGCAATGCACTACTGTGGGATAACACTGCTTCAGTGGGAGCTAACTCCATTGCTTCAGCAGTTCCAGCCAAGGCTGAGCCTGCTGTTTGGGATGACGTGGGCACCGAGAGGCCAGGGCAGGAATCCATCCTATTTTCTACTCTGAAAGTAAATTTATAGTTCTAGACAATTGACAAACGAACACTCAAAGTCTGATACGCCTCAGGTGTGCAATCATGGTGACCATGCCCAGGCCCTTTTCTATATAGCTCACCTTAAACTGTTAATATCTGCTTTGCAACTACTTGTCTGAAACTGTATTTCAGCTGAACTAACTGCTGTGCTGGACGTGACCAGTATTTTGTTGTGAGACATGCTAGATATAGCAGAAACCACATTTCTACTTCCAACACAAATGCTTGCCTCCCCCATCCTTATGTTTGCTCAGGCCCAACAATAAGTCATCTCTCTTACATTGCTTTTTCTACTGGTAGGCTCAAAAAAAAAAAAAAAAAGAAAAAACCCTGAAAAAAGTGTAAAAAAACCTCAGAATCTGAGAATTTTAGGGCAGTGTTACTGGAAATATAGGTGCATTTTAAAGGCAGCTGCATTTGGCTAGGTTCATGCAACAAAAAAATAAGGTAAGTATCATTATTTGTTGTCATTGTGACTGTTCATTTTGCCTTTCCACAAGCAGGACCAGGTTCTAAAATGTTTTTTACCTGAGCATATAGGATTTCAAAAGTATTTTTACTGCAGGTGGAATAAGTAGAAATTATGGCTGGTAAAAAGTTGCAGATGTGTCTGGGGGAAACGTAGGGAGGATACCGAATCTATAATCACTACTCTGTCAGCCTGGCTGCTCACAGCACAGATGGCAGGACAATGCTCTCTAGGTATAATGGAGATCTATAAATAGCTGCATCATTATATAAACCAGTGGCAGTCTCATTCCCGTTCTAAATATAGGTTGTGCAGCAAAGGACAGTCTGGTGATGTGTTGCTACTGATACCGATTAATAGCATGACCCACACTGCCCAGCTAATAAAAATGAAATGTGTGCCTCAGAGGTACTGCACTGGATAGGGTATACTTACAGGAGAAAAAAAAAAGGTATTAGATTTGGTTTTGTAACCAGTGGAGGAGAAACTGAAATCTAAGTGATTTCACAATGCAGGGCATTATATTACATATATATAATTATATGGTTATATTACATTATGTTTCTCTAGTCATAATGACTTCAAAGAAATGTGAAGCTGTCACTAATGAAATGTTTAATGTCTTGTGTTCTGATCATAAACATTTGCTTATTGCCTTTGAGTAATTGGGGGCTTATAATGATCTCACATTTCCTAGGTTAGCCTGGCTGGCATGCATGGAATGGGAGTTCAAAGGTTGGTCATGTTCACTCAGGATACACGTGCAGAGCTCCCACTATCAACCAGGGCTGCATGTGAAGAAGTGAGGGACAGTTTTCTGTAATGTATAAAAACTCTTTATGTAAAGAGCTTTGAGATCAATGCAGCAAATTGCATCCAAGACACACCTTGCCCTTCAAACTTTAATTATAAATAGTGGGGCATGTACACACTTGTTCAGTCATACTGCCGGCGTGCTCCCTCACATGCAGTCTGTGCAATCAATATTGCCATTTCACGCGCAAGCATTTTACATCCACCTTTTTGTATTTCCAGTTAGGGTGCTGTCTCTGGTGAAACCCTTGATAACATCTCTAGGTCATTACTTGGGGAAGGTGAATGTCTTGCTCCAAGCTGTTAATTTAATTTTGATGGAAAGTGCTGCAGTGGAGTTCCCTTATAGCTCAGGATGTTGGTCTTTGCTCAGGAGTGAAAGATAGCCTTCTGCAGTAAAGTGAAGCATCATTTTGTACCACTGTCCCCACCAATTTGTCCAGAATGTCATGTCTTTCTTTAGAAACAGTTTGGTTGTCTTCCAGGGGCCTCTTTGTGCAGTAAAGCACCTCTCAACAGGAGTAAAGGTCCTGAATTGATGTAACATCTGTTACTAGAAAGAATTTGTTTGGGGAATCAAAGTAACCTCCTTCACCCTTTGGATTATCTAGGGATGCAGTGAGCTCAGCTCACATCTCCCATTTCTGTGGGGCAGCTCCTGTTGCTGCAGCAAGGCTTCTCACGCTTCCTTCATGCAGCTGCTGCTCCTGGCAGCAGTAGAAACAGCAGCCACGAGTGTGTGACCCGCTGTGTGCAGGAGAAAACAGTGCCCTTGAAGACACCTTGTGATCCTGCACCACACAGATGTGGCTTGGGGGGACCCTTTTGCCCTCCCCCTCTCTCAATAGCTGGATCTGGAGAATGATATCCTAAAACTCTGGCTAATGTTATTTACCAGGATCACTGTCTTCCTTTTGTCTAGCTCAGTGTAACGCAGAAGCAAAACTATACCAACCACTGACACAATAGGCACCTGAGTGCTTTGGCCATTGCATGGAACAGCCCCAAGGACTCTGCATCGGTCCCCCAGGAGAAGTCTGTTGGAGCAGCTGGGAAATTAGACATCCCGGTGTACCTGAATGAAGCCAGCAAAGGTCTTGGTTGAAATAAGGCTACCCCCCTCAGCGGCTCAGTCGTCCCAGCACCCCTTTACCACCAGCTTCCCGGCTTCTCCCCGTCTCTGTCCAGCAAGTGGCTGCAGAGCCTGGCTCTTCCCTGCACCTGCAGGGAGAAATACCACAGCCCTGGCTTTACTCGGCCTCCAGCATGAACATTGCTGTGAGGTGCTCAGTGCTTTCATGCTCATCTCCTCTGAATTAACCTCCGTGGTACTTCACACCATGCTTTGATTTCATCTTGTGAGCTAAAAGGTGGATGGACAGATCCCTTGTCACCTGATGTCAGGAAAGACATCATGTCTGACTTGTACCAGTTTGGGATACCTCTGCACCCTGACACAGATTTACTCCAGCTCAGACCCTTCTCAGTGTCCTTGGGCAAGTGAGGTAGTGCTTCCTCACTGCTGAAACAGATGCTGCTGTTGCATGACCTGTGAGGTCTCAGAAGCATAGAATGATGTGATCTGAAATCTGAGTCTCAGCTTCCTTCTCTGATATGTTTTATCTATGGCTTCTTCAGACTCTAGCCCCATGATTCAGCAGTAAATTGACAATTTCCTCACAGCATCGCATGGTATTTTGATGAGGAAAATCTTATTAGGTTAGCAAGCACCAGAGAAGAGGAAGTGCTGTGATCTTTTTTTGTGCAACTTCTCTGACTTCTCAGTCTTTTGTTTCAAGCAGACAGGTGTTCAATTTGCATCTCCAGCAGTCAGTGTCAGTAATTCCAAATTTAAATTATTTAGCTGAATTTCCCACCAAACCAATATTTTTTCTTCCTTTCCCTCAGGGTGTAGAGCTCTGCTCCAGCTACTTCTCTTTGACAGAGTTATGGTAATAAAAAATAAAATAAAAAAACCCTTACTTTTGCTTTCAGACACGAATCTTTTGTGACAGATTAGACATGGAGGGATAACCTACCCGGCTGGAGGAGTCAGGTATTTATCTGCAGGAGTGCACAGCAATATTCAGTAAAGACATGGTACCAGCAGCTTGATCTTGGTCACGTGAATAACCTTTAAACCTTTAAAACGCAGGGAAATGCTAAAGAGATGCTCAAAGGGAACTTGCACTGAAATGACAAGCCTTATCCATCAGGCAGGTTTCTGCACCAAAAGCCTCCCCTCTGCTACACAGCCCTTGCCATCCCCATCAATTCCAAGCATCCATATTCTGCTGAGACTGTGCAACACAGTACCAGCAGACACCTCATGGCTACTCCACGCCCTGTGTGGGATGATTCAAATCACCAAAATACAACACTTAGGGGCTTCCAAGCCCAAGAACTATCATAAACCCAAAAGCTACTGTATGGTGAGGAAGAGCCAGACCCAAAGAGGAAAGCTACCATTCTGATGAAAAGTCACATACATAAAGATTTGCAGTGTTCCTAGGTATTTCTATCAGGCTTGAATGGATCTGAAGGGATGCTAACCCTGATGGACGTCCAGGCAGAAGATGAATTCCCACCAGAACCTGCTGTAAGTATTGATCTGTAAGGCATTGTTAGAGCAAACACGAAATGCATGGACACTTTCGGGTTTATGGTAAAGTACAGTGCCACGCTGCTGCTTGCATTTGAAGTAAGAGGCAGACAAGCACATTTTAGATACTCTGTTGGATCAGGAACTTTCCAGGGAAAGCCAGACTGCTTATTTAGGAGAGTGTACGTCCTGTGGGAAGGCTCTGGGACAAGGTGTGCCCTGGTGTACCAGGCACATCGAACCGGCTGCAGCAAGGAAATCCAGATTAATTAGGTCTGAAGGCACATACAAGATGTAGCCTGATGACAATGCAGTAATCAAGTCACCATGCAAGCACCAGGAGAGCAGGGATGCTCTTCTTTGCTCTGCTTTTTACCAGAAAGTACTTGCAGGTTCTTCGTCACTGGACGCGTGGTGAGGCCACAACACTGCTCCATGCACACACACACACACACCCACACACACCCCAGGCAGGATTTAAAACTCAGCCGGCTCTGGTGTCTCCTCAGTGGCTAGCTCACAGCAGCTGGGCACCAAGCCTGTTGCAACTGCAGGCAGCACCCTGCCAAGGCTGCTCACTTGATCCTCCTGAAGGCTCTTGGACAACCCTTGCCTTTTCTGTAAACCCCCAGCCATCTGCATCCAAATCCTCTCAGTAAGCTGCTGTGACTAACTTACAGTATTTGTTGATTAATTATTTTGGAATGAGTAACAAATCATTAAACCCCAGGCCTTTTATTGATAATTTGCAAATGGGAGCAATGGTTCGATTCTTGGAATTGATAATTCATTACAGCCACTTCCCCATGCCTATACAAGACACGGCATTTGTTGCTTGGATCATGTAGGTTAAAACTGCATCTAGGAAGAAAATATGCCTCCCTGTGGCATGCCACAAAGGCGTCTTGTCTTCTACAAAGAAAGGAAAAGAAGCAATATGCTGCCTAAAATAATATGCTTGTGCAGAAACAGAAAGGTCTTTATTAGCTGCAAGAAAAAAGGTGCAGGTCAGCATGGTGATTCAAACCTTACGAGCTTGGACTGGAATCTGTTGGATTTCCAAGTTAATACACAAACAACCAGGCCAAAGTAAAAAGATGTACAAAGGTAAAAAATGTTTCTGTCTTAACAAAAGCTAATTTTCTAAAGCTAGTAACTGAATATCCATCCTGGCCATCCCTCCATCCTGCCGAAAAAAACGCAGAGACCCTGCCTGTGCCCACAGAGGTCCCCTCCAGGCATGAAAGCCGCTCCCATTCCCTCCACTACTTTCAGCAAGATGTGCCATGAGCCTGCCCGACCCAGAGAAGGCCAGAGCATGGAGGGGTTTCATATGACAAGCCAACAGACAATACAGTCAGGCTACCCTTTTCTGTGGCACGAGTACCTGACAGAGTATCTGACTGAGCAATGGAGTAGGAAAGTGTGGAAGGAAACAAACAGTGGAGCTGGTGGTGAAGGTGTCTGAAAGCTCTGGAAGCTTGCAGGCAATTTGACACTTCCAAAACACGTTACCTGTTAATGTAAGCAGGTCAAAGAGTTTTCATAATCTTGCTGTCCTGCAAAGTCCCTCATGCTGCAGAGATGGCAACATCCCGCTCAGGACCATTGCACCTCCCTGCATCTTCTTGCTCATGCCTCTCTTACTTACTTACTGCCTTCTGCTGCCACGTTTCCAGAGCTGGACAGGCTGCACTGCTGATCACTCCTAATTCCACTCAGTTTACACTTTTATGCATTTTTGTTTCCTGCCTTACTTCTTCGGAAGTTTTAACACTGCAAAACAGCTACTCGTCACCCAGCATGTTCCCCTGTAACCCACTAGCAGAGGAAAATCCCCTCCAAAACCCCAGTTCCTGTGGGGTGGCAAATGGTGCTAAACATGAGTGAGACTAAGCGATGCCATGTAATTCAAAGCAATGGGCTTGAACATTACATTTTCTCTCTGTGCTTAGAAACAGAATTTCTCTTTTTTTGGCAAAGAAAAGCTAACGACCTCTGTGATTTGCATAGCTAAGATTAACGCAGCAGAGACTATGTGCTAAAACGCTCTAATCAGGGAAGCAACCTTAGAAAGGTAAAACTGGAACATCATACCCTTCATGAGCAAAACGCCATCACAGTTCATTCAAATGTTGGAATTATTTAAAACCTGATGTGTATCGATAAAAAAGTAACTCTAACTAGATTGATCACTTAGCAGCTATATTGTGTGTTGAAGCCCCTGCTAAACCCGAAATGGAGTTAACAACAAAACCAGTCACTTTAGCCTACATTTGGTGTTTGAATGTCCTAATGCTATAAAAATCATACCCTGTAAGATGGTCTTACACCATGCAGATTATGCCTTGAAGAGTCAAGAAAAAAGGAACAGTTAGGCAAAGAGTTATCACCTTTATTATATAGTTGAGGAGCAGCAGCACTGAGTGATTAGCTGTCTTGCTCATAATACCATAGGAAGACTATAGATCAGCCTAACCAGACCTAATAGGGTCTGGCTGTCCCAGACAATATGTCCTCACTGCCATCTTTCTTCACTGACGTAAATTGCTTATTTTAAAAGTAGATTTTATTGGCATCAACTTGGTTAACAGACACCCAAGTTCTCATGGCTGAACCATACTTTAAAGGTAAATAAACCTCCTTCCTCTGCCGCAGGTGACTATTACGGACAGCTTTAGTTATAGACACTCTAGCACTACAATATAATAAATACATTAATTACATACATTTTAGTTTAAAAAAATCACTAAGGCTTCAGAACCTGAAGAGACTCTTAAGATCTTAGCATCATTAACTTTAGGTGTTCTTATATTGTCAGGTGACAAGTATGTGACTCTGTACAATACTGCTGTAAAAAGCAGAAGATTAAAAGCCTCAGTAATCTTCCTGACATAGGAAAGAAATGTAAGCTGGGGCACACTGTTAGAAATCCATCTGAATCTAGGTGACTACAGTCAGACGTGCACACTGTGTAAAGAGGTTGTTGTATCATGCATCTGTTCCTTGGTGTTTTCCCTTTGCTGGGGAATTTTCTTTCATTGATGTGGACAGAGCTGTCGCTTCATGTTCAATTTAATCAAGTAAAATCCCTAAGATAACAGACCGCAGCAGGATACATCTTCCTTTGTGTCAGCTGCTTTGTTTACATAGCCTTGTGCTAACATTTCTAGCACTTATATATTTTATTAGATAAAAATATATATTGGGTGCAGGGATTACAAATAAAGTAACAGTGGGTTTTTTGGGAATTTTTTTTTTTTTTTTTTTTTTTTTTTGGCCTAAGTTACATCCAGGCTTCTAAATTATAATCTAACTAAATTGAGAGGGAGACATGAAAATGTGAATCACTGGAGTCTTACTACTAGGAAAAGCTGTTAAGGAAAGGAGTGATAAAGCAGTGGAACAGCAGACTTGATGCTCCAGGTGGTCTGTGCTCCCATAAACCACCATAAAAGGGAAAGCAACCGCATCCCTTCAGCTCCCCAGGAACTGACCCAGAAATACACACACTTGGACCAGATTTTGTGTTGCAGACAGAATTTTTCCACCTGGAAAATGGCTCTCCCTGAGATTGCCTACTCTCTAAATCCCATCCATACAGACTGCACTAATAACTTTCTCTTCAGAGGACTGAGAGCCAACCCACGGCTGACACCAAAGTTAGAGTCAAGACTCTGTTGCTTTTTCTTGGTGCCAGATTTTCTTCCTATGCTTCTGCTTTTGCCCTCAATGTGCTCATAAGCTGCAGGAGCTATATCTAGAGCTGATGCCTCACAGTTGACTGGCAGGGGGCGGGCACAGTAATGGTCTCTTCTCTTCCCAATTTTATCTAACCTTTACTTTCTCACATTTGCTGGCTACTTTATATGTGAAATGAAATTAATGGACCAGGTGCAATATATTCCACATCTTATCCAGACAGTTGGTTTTGGCAGCACATAATCTGAGCATCGGGGATCCTGCTAACCAATTTTCAGCTTCTAGTCCTCACTAGGAAGAGCTGAGCAACTGTTGTCTTGTTATATATATACATTCCTTACACATTTATTGGCAGCTAGAGAGCCCAGTCAGGTAAAAAGGCAGTTCTTCATCTCAGAGAGAATACAGCTATGGATTCAGCAAAAAGGCACAAGTGATAGATGAAACAAGGGGTGGGAGGACAAAGACAAGGCAAGGGGACAGCAGAACTCATTATTTGTTCCATTTTCCAAGCAGCTCCGAGAGCCGGCTGAGACCTCTTTGCAGCACTCATCAGGCTGCAAGCAGTGACTTCAGGGGCACCACTTGTGTTTAAAATATTATTCAGATGAGAAAGGGTGTTTTGCTCTTGTCCTAACTTTCCCAGCCAATCTACCTCTTGCGGCAGACATCCATGCTTTCAGGAAATTGCTTTCCTTTTCCTCTCTTGCTAGTCATAATTGTACATAAATCTTTATCACGGAAGTTTGCTGCTCTAGTGAGACCACTATCTGCAATTTAAAGAGCTGAGAAGCACATTACATTGTTAGTCAAAAGGGTAGGAGAAAAAAAGGTTTGAGATTTCTAACTTCATTTGAGCTATTCAATGCTTGTGTTGTGCGATAATGTTAAAAGTGTAGGCAGACACAGATTTCATAGAGCATGAACCTCTTCAGACCCTCTTCCCAACAACACTGCAATAATTCACTTACTGTACGAGCTACCATGCAGAGAATATTATGTTCCAAACCTGTGGAAGGAAACCAAAACATAGTTAATAAGGGAATATGGTTTTTTTCTGTATCTGTCAAGGCTTGAAGGCCAATTGATTTTTCAGAGAAGTCAAAAGTAATATGTACCTCTTCAGTAGTTTGAAATCTAGGTCTGCTGATAGTTTATATTTGTAACTGTGGCAAACAGGCTGCTTTCAGGGTTTCCAGGACATTTTTATCCTGCAGCAAGTCAGGTTGCTTCATTATTTTTAATGGGAAAAAAAATATTTCTGGGGGAGTTGGGAAACTGGAGAAAGGTCAGATGGCAGCAGTTCTCTAAGTAAGTACAACATAAACAATTTAAGTGCTCCCGTTTACAGAAGGCTGGATTTTCAGATTAACACGCACAGAGAGGAACACAGTGATCTTGTAGCAGGAGGGTAATGCGACTCCTTACAAAGTAATGCACATTAAGTAGAGACAAAAACTTCATACCAAAACTTCTTCTCTTCAGGTTTAATTTGGATTCCCCATAGTACTGGAGTATTTCCTTTTTGTAAAACACTCTCATGATTGGTCCAAACCCATGGTGTCTGGGTCTCTGCTAGGACAAAGCTAATGCAGATTTTCAAGCTACAGTTCCCTGCATGGGCAGTTTGACGTCTGCCTTTTGAGAGTGCTGCCATTTTAGATCAGACTCTCAGAAGGGAACGTGCATGAATTTTAATTGTAGCTAAACCAGAATATCACCTACTTGCTCTTTCAGTTGTTGTGCGTGTTGGTCTAGGGTACTCTGGATTTCAGTGCCTTCTGAAACGGTGTGAATTCAAGGTTGTACTTTGGATTATCCATTTGTTCTTTAAATCTTTCCCTCTCTTCCAGCTAGGTGGCATGCCAAGGCCCATAAACCTCTTAATATTCTAGCTTTACCACACAGCTTTTACAAACAAGGTCATACAGAACAGAGGAAAAACATATAATTAATAATTATCAAGACTTACTGCTGTGTGGGCTGCAAGTCCCTGCTCAGAAATTAGAACAAAATTATTTCAGCCTTTAAAAAAGGTAGTTAAACTATACAGCATACTTAAATTAACTCCTCCGAGAGAGTACACCAGCTCCATTAGCTCCCTGCATGTGTTTTGCTCCATACTAACATGTACCACACGCCTCAAATCACAGCAGACAGATTCCTTCCAATCGCACTTGCCTCGCTCCCCACACTCCATGAAACATCATCGCAGTTCCCTGTGCCTTTGTCTCCTTCCCTCGTCCTGTGATAATGCCAGCTGCTCTGAAACAAATGCATAGATTATTAGACAAAGCAAGTCAAAAAAAGGAAAAGGTTTCAGGCAAATAACTGCAAAAGTAAGTGGCGCAATCCTAATGCCTTTAGAAGTCCTCCAGATTTGCTTCAGTCACTGGTAGAACGAGAGGAAACTACCAAGCAATGTAAACCCTTACCTAGGGTACTTCTGAACAACTTGATTTAAACAGTATATGGGGGTATTTATTATCAGAGTCTGAAAGTTAGCCAGTGAATGGTTAAGGATGCATAGATTTTAAGACTAGGAGGCACCAGTAGGTTACCTAGTCTGCCCTGGTACATAATCCTGGATATTGACATTGTCCTGTGTTCCCCTGAGAAATCCAGTAGTTATTGTTCTGTAAGGAATTATTTTCTAGGCAAAAGTGTTTATATAACAATTTAAGACTCGTTAATTTACCAGTGATTTCCAGAAATATATTTATTTTTGATTTGGAAACTTGAAAAGATGAGTATACATCCCCATAAGGGACATTTGGAAGGGTGGACCAACACAGTCCTGGAGAAGCACTCCCTGAGGAGGTCTGTCCTCTTCCTGGAAAGGAGGCCCCATGTCTCAGATTTTGTACATTCCCTCATCAAACACCGTGCTTGTCCTTTGCACAGAGACAAGGCCTGTGGTTAGTCAAATAGTATTTCAAAGCCATCCAATTGTCCTAGTAAAACAATAAATTAGTGACTCTTAAATTGTGATATAAACACTTTGACCTAGAACATAGTTACTTTTGTTCTTCTAACAAATAATAAAAGGGAATCAGATGAAAAGCTTTTATTCCATTAAAAAAAAAAAAAAAGATTGTATCCAAACATCTGTCGCCAAACTAAATGTTTCTGCTACCCAAATCCATTTGTTAATTGTCTCCTCTCTGCAGCTGTTTAATTTCTGAAGCAGCATCTCTGTCGTTGACAGACATCTGTGCAGGATCAGTGATGTGCAGAAAATATTCTATTTATAGAGATGCAATCATCTCTTTCTCTTCTTCCCTCCTCCCACTCACAGCTCTTTGCAGTGATATCAAGAGAGTCCCAAACCTGGTATTAATTTTATTTTCAGCTGAAATGCACCCATAAACTTTAGTCAAGAACAAATGAGTATAGGAAAGTGAAGATTGATTTTCTTTTTTCTTTTTTTTTTTTTTTATGCTGAGAAATCTTTTTAAGGTACCAACCATGGATGGTTAACATCCTAATGTTAGAAAAGGGCAGGATTTGCTGAAATAGAAAGAACAGAAAGATAGCATTTAACAAATAATACAGCATCTATTATTTATCATAACAGTCTGTGGGTTAAAGCCCAAAGCGAAACACATAACTGAAGATGAAACAAAAAGAGGTGGCAATTATTATAAAAACTTTTTTTGTATTTTCTTTTTTAAAATATTTTATTGAATTATAGCCTTTACCTAAAACAATCTTGCTGAAAAAATGCTTTAGTTCTTTCCAAATGCTTAGGCTCTTAAAAGGAAAAAACAAAAAAATCTGGATAATGTTTCATAGCTAAAAAGCATTTTGTGAAGAGACCAGTTCTACTTGACTATCTATGGCTTTCTATGGAGCTAGGATGCTCCCATTCCACCGCACGCACACTGCATCATAATCTTATCACAGAGCAGTGCTCATGTTTCAGCCCCAGAATAGCTGGGTTTAATTGAGTACTCCTTAGGAAAAGGAATAGTAAAGCTCTTGAGAAACTTTGTAATGAAACATATACTAATTATGGTATTACTTAAAAGTAAAATGTTTCAAAGTGTACTTTATTTTACAGTTTGAGGGACTATTTAAATATTAAAGATCATATATTATTCACTTATGAAGAAAATGAGTTATTACTCTAAAATGGAACATACACAGCAGGGCAGACAACTTCATCATGACATACTTCTTCATCATCTGCTCTCACCCACAGAAGAACGAACTGTAAATTTGGAGGCATTCTAGCTTGCAATTCTTCTGCTTCCAGGAAACCTGTCCTCAACAGCAGGTTTTACACTGGGAATTTTTAAGCAAAAAAGAAACTCCTATGAAATGTCTTTAACACGAAACAAATGACTGCACAAGTCCAATGTGAAGGGAAGTTAATTGGGTTTCTGCTTACCTTCTGTCTTCAGAATAGTATTTTCCCTCAGCTTTCTGCCTTGCTTGAAACAAGAAAACCCCATAGTCTGGCTGCCACCTCTCTGGTCAGAATAGCAAAGCATCTCAGGGTGACTTTGTGGAAATCAGGGTGACTTAGTATAGCTCAGGGGTTCTCATGGCTTTCCTGGGCCTCAACAAAGGACATTGCACAAAATCAGCCAATCAATTCATGATTCAACAATTTCATTTATATTGTGTTATTATGTGCACATTTTTCATATGCACGGTCTATTCTAACAGCCACAACCTCCATTAGAAATATTTCTAAAGAATATAAGAAATTTGCACTGATCAAGAGCTATAACTACTGTTAGTAACACCTATTCTACGAAATGTCTCAGTTCAGTTCATACCAAGGTTACTGTTAGCAGTACGTGTAATATAGCCTGCTGATTGAAATAAGTATCCTCTACAATTAGCTGAAGAGGTTTCTGCAGCATGGCTGATGTGACCTCTTGGGTTCTTCTTGCATGATAGCACAACGCTTAAAAATACTCTCTAGGGAACCAGCTAGCAGTTCAAGTTACACTAAAAGATGGTACCACAACCGACAGTTGTGTAGGCTCCCTTCTTCATACTCATGTCAAACGTTTTTGCGTTTCATGCAAACAGTCAGGCCTGGTTCTCCTCCGGCTGCTGATCGGCAAAGCATTTGAACTAGGCTTGCATTGCTAATTCCACCAAGAATCTACACAAACCCACAAAAGAAAGCGATTCATTTTTGCATCCTGATAAGCCATCCAGCAGACTGACCTGTTTTCCCCCAAGCTAAAATATACAAGTGCCCAACGCGACCTCTTGGATGTAATGTAATACAGGGGAAGCAGTAAACAGTTTAGGCACAGCTTTGCAAAGTCAAAGGAGAAACCCTGACAAGTGCACTGTTCACAACTACTGGTGATCGTGGGAGAGATAAATGGAGAGTCTGACCAGACACCCACTAATTTAAAAGCTCACATGGCAGAGAGCATATCATGGAGACAGTCCTGAGTCCCGAAGTAGCACTGCCCCAGCAGGAAGAATTCCAGGCTAACATCTAGCAGAAAACAGCTTGAGGCTAAACTCTGTTAATTGCCGTCCCTACCGCAATATTTTCCTTTTACTGAGGGCTTTTACAACCACTGTGTTTGACAATGCCAGATACAGATAAAATGAAGGCAGCAAGGATGGAGATCAGTGAAAGCTGGCCAAGGTTGCTCCCTGGATTCAGTCAAGTCCTTGTATCTCAGAGCATGACAGCTTAAATTTTTAAAAGCAGTTATGTAAAACTGAGACTGCATTCTTGTGCCTCCTGGCAGGGAGGAAAGAGAACATCATTTAAACCAGCTCCTTGGCTGACCATGGAGTTCTGCTCCACAGCAGGCTTACAAAGTGCCACATCGCTTCTGAAGACAACCCCACCTGCTTGAAGGATAAAAATTCCAGTTTAATGCACTGTCCATGTGCGTATGGTTGTCTCTGGGCTTCATGTCTTTCCTCCCAAATGATGAGGCCGCGGTTGTAGATAAATTGGGGTAGATAAAAGAATTTGCTGACACCTTTGTGTCAAATTTACTTTCTTTTGCCAACAACCCCAGGAAGGAGTTTACTATCCGACCTTTCTTAGGCGTGTTGTTACATGTCTGGAAATAAAATTGCTAGAGGTATCTGTTGTCTTTTTTTTTTTTTTTTTACTGTAGCGCTTTGAAATGTGGGGGCTGGAGAGAGATAAGTGATCCAGGTTTGCTGGCTTGGCCCAAAGGTAACAGGGTCACAGTTTATGACTCAGCTCAATCATGGTAGATTGTATGCTTTTGAGACGCTCCATGATTTATAGCTGATGTAAATGGTGATACTTACGGTGCCATTAGCAAAGCCATTATCTCTGTTGTGAGAACTTAGGATCAATAGTGTCAGCAGAGACAGAAACAGCGTGAGCTCGAAGATAAAAAGGAGTGTGTAGAGAAGCATCGCGGATGCCATTTGACACGGCCCTTTGAGAATTCTGAGAATAGAAACTTTATTAACAAAAATCCTGAAGTCAGGTAGCTATGTCCTTTGCAACTATTAGGCATGTAATAACAGCAGGAGTGCACTAGCACCCTCCTTCAAAAAAGAATTTTGCAAGTTGCAACAAACGCGTTTACTTAAATAAACCAGCTTGTAACATGATACAGGCAACCTTTTCTAGATAATAACTAACGAATGTGTTGGGCTATTATCTGTGATCGTGAACAAGAGTTCCCAGAATTAATTAATTTTATTCTGTAATTAAAGAAAATGCATTTTGTGGAGAAAAAGAGCCTCCTACCAAAGAGGAGGATCGGCACCGTACATTCAGGTCACTGAGCACAGCCTGGGTGTCAGTCTGAGCTAAAGCTGTAGTAAGCAAGCCACTGACTGCAGTCAGCTCACAACAAACAGCCACACAAGCTATTTATGCTGAGTCAGTTTAAAAATCATTGCGCTTCTACTGACAACTCTGAAGATTAACTTCACTAAGTAAACCATCTTTTAAGGTTGTTCACCTTTCTATTTTTTCAGGAAGGACTATTCATACAAGAGCACAGCTGAAGGAAACACCTGACCCTTCTTGAAAGTATTGATTAGCTCTAGAGTTGAACTTCTTTCAAAGCTCTGGAGTGTTTGATAGGGCATTTTGGCCTGGCTCACTCTGAAAACAATTATCAGCCATGAAATGCTGATCTCTCTTAAAAAGGGTGCTCAGATTGCTTGTTCACAATGTGATGTGCATGGCATTCACAAGCATGTAACTATTCAGGATTCTTAATAAGGCTCTTAATAGCATTACAGTCATTGTGTTTGGCCACTGCATCAGTTCCTTCTCCTACCTTTTGCAAGACTGGCTCACCTCATCGAACAAATCCCAAAGTGCTCTTGCATATATACCTTTGCAACTAAAAAGTTGGCAGCATCCCCACACCTAAACTGACTAACCAAAACATTTTCCCTGATGGTAGTCTCTAAACCACAATCTTCGAGTTTCACACAGTGTTCCTCTTATAGGACTAAGACTGTCAGAGAATCACAGAGTAATTCAGGATGGAAGAGATCTCTGGCAGTCTCCAGTCTGCTTCTCACACAAAGCAGGACCAGCTAGAGGAGGTTGCCTAGGTTGCGTACAGTTGAGCTTTGAGTATATCCTAGCATGGAGACTCCATAACCTTCCTGGGCACTTGTGTCAATGTTTGACCTCCCTCAGTGAAGAATTATTTTCCTGCGATATATTTACAATTTTCCTTATAGCTATTTTTGTCTGTTGCCTCCTATCACTGCACCCCTCTGAGCAGAGATTGGCTGTCTTCTCTACACCCTTCCATTACATAGTTGTGGACACCAGTAAGATCTCCCCTTCACCTCGTCTTCTCAGGCTGAAAAAGAAAAAGAAACTCTTCCCACAGTTTTTCCTTTATATCATGTGCTCCAGCCCCATTTTGGTGAGTAGATTTGGACTTGCTCCATAAAGTTCATATCTTTCTTGTAGTGGGGAGCCCAAAATTAGATTCACAGCTTCCAATGCAGCCTCACAAATGCCAAACAGAGGGGAATAGTCACTTCCCTGGACCTGCTGGATATGTTTTTGAAAGATGTGATTGTCTGCCTTTGCCACGTGCTCACTAATATTCAACCTGTGTCACCAAGATCCCTAGCTCCTTTTCTGCAAGCTTGCCTGCTAACCACTCAGTCTTTGGCCCATACTGTTATAGGGATTCTCCTTTCCCAGGTGCAGGACTTTGCAATTCTCTTTATAGAACTTCATGAGGCTCCTATTAATGCATTTCTCCAGCCTAGCAAGGTCTCCCTCAACCAAGCTTGGTGTCCACTGTGCATTTTCTGAGAGTGCACACTGTCCCAGCATCTGGCTAATTAAAAAATACATTAAACAAATATCAGTCCCTGAAAACCATCTCTCGTGACCACTAACTGGAAGTACATTGTACTATTGTCTGCAATCTTCAAAGACCAGACAATTTTCCATTCACCTTACTGCTTATTGTTCACCCAACCAATCCATATCTCACCTCTTAGGCTATCAGGATACTATGGGAAACCACACCAAAGTTTTTGCTAAAGCCAAAATATACTACATTCACTACTGTCTCCTCATTGAGAGTCATCTATCTCATCACAGAAGGCGTTTGGTTTTGTCAGGCACAATATGCCATTGGTAACTCCATGATGGTTATTTCCAATCACATTTTTGACATTCAAGCTCATAGAGAGGACCTCCAAGAGGACTTACTCCATAAACTTCATCATGCCCTTCCAAACCTGAATGATGTTGGCCTGTTCCCCTGTTGCTCCTAGAGACATTTCACCTGGTCCATCTGGCTTGTGTATGTCCAACTTGCTTGAGTGCCCCCTTACTCTGTCCTTCTCTCCTCTGGCTACTGCTGCACTCCTCCAGACTCTGCGACCTGGTTCAAGGACGTAAGAGGTCTGAAGGCAGTCTTCAGAAACAAAAAGGGCAAAAAGGTGCCAACTATCTCGTTCTTTTCCATGCCTTTTGTCTCTCAATCTCTAGCTGTACTAAGCAGCAGGCTCACAGTTTCTTTAGTTTTCCTTTTGCAGTTCTGTTATAGAAGCCCTTCTTAGTGTCCTTCACATCCCTTGCTAATTTAAACTCCATCTGCTCTTCCGGTATCTCCATGTTTTCTTATATTACAGTAAATTAGCTAAATTTCTACCCACTGGTAGAAAGAAAAACGCTAAGGAAGAACTCACTGAAGCCATTTACACGAGGGAACTAGCCAAATGTATCTAAGTCTTTCAAGACTTGGAAGTAGCACCCAGATGGAAAGGGATAATTTCCAGATGTAAACTGGAGATTTCTGTGGAAGATTTCAAATCCTTGAAGAAAACAGCTCATAGAAAATTAATCTTATAAGAGACATCAGACAGAGAGAAAAATCATTATTCTGTTTTGATGCTCTGCATCTCAAATCCTCTCCCAAACTCTGACTCTTGCTCTATATTTTTTATCTCACAATGCACACTAATTACCAATTGTATTTTAACATTCTGACAGTACATTATATCTATTTTCACTTGAAAAACTTTTGCGTTTTCCCCATGGGGCATTAAGATAAGCACTTTATTAATTAAGCTGCCCAGAACTGGATTCAGATGATTGGGAATGCTACCACTTCTGTCAAGTATGAGACGTCACTGTTTGGAAAGAAGAAAGACATCTCTGTAAAAAAAGAATTAAAAATTCATGGTTGAACATATACCAGGGGACAAAGCACTGTATTCTTCAATCCTTGCTCCCGAAGGCCTTCCTCGGAGAATCTTGGTGCAAATGAAATTTTTGAAAACAGTAAAGGTTATAGTCCCATTTCTCTTCACAATAAAAGATGACGTTTCCAACATGTAAACATAAAAACCCTAGAAGAAAATAAGATGTGTGCTTGATCTTTCCTTTAAAGATCTTAGTTTGTTGCCAGGCATTAATCTTCATATTTCATGTGAACTACTCTGTAGCTCATAGAGGGTTCAATACATTCACTGTCTTCGCTACCAGAAATTTGTGATATTACCTCATGAAATACATCAGGTGTGAAAATGGCAGGAAAACACTTATTACCAAAGGAGGTTCTGCCTGGAGTCCTGTCTTCTTTTCAAGTGACTTTCCAGCCTGAGGTTGTCACTGTAAAGCTAAGAGAAGAACTGGTATCAACTCTTTCACCAAAATTATCTCCTCTTGCCTTTGATGGCAAATGTTTTATCTTTTTTTCTTTTTAACTTTTTGCAGTGATACTTAAGGGAAGAGTTCCAGTTCCACTTTATTTTCTACTAAAACAGAGCACACACCTAGTCAGACCTTTACGTCTGCTACTTGCTATATTAATGCCCTGAGCCAGCCTGGCTCCTGCTTTAGCCCGTGCCTTCAGGCACACTGCTCTTTCCATGGTAGGGAACAGAGACAGCAGGTCTCCAGTTAGTATTCCACCGTAGAATGGCAAAACAGTACGTTGCTTTGAAGTTGTCCATTATGTATCATCTCTTGCATTGTTGTCCATCACCCCTATGAAATACTGTTCTGGGATGGTATGACTGTTATCATCTTGACTTCGCTCTCTGTGTATGATTTTAAGGCTCTTGCAGTCTCTTCCTATATCCGTTTAAGAATCCCCTTTCAGCTTGTAATTTCATGCGGTATTTTGGCTGATGCCCTCCTGGTTAATGACTGTCTGACCACTTCAGTCAAGGCCTGGGAGCTTTGCATGGCAAATGAAAAAGCTTTCATCAGGGATTTGTTTTAGATCTTCCTGTATTCTTGCTGCATATTTTGACCCAAAGCCCACCTAGGACTTGCTTTCTTAACCTTCTTTTCATTTGTCCAGCTTGCAAGAAGAGCTTTTAAACCCTTGCTTTTAAACATTCATGAGCTCTATCACAGATTCATCTCTCTCTTGTACCACTCTTAAAATAGTACTGCTTGTGTCTCATCTTGACATGGAGAGCAGGGCTCTTCCACTTCCTGTACTGCATAATCATAGTTAATAATAATTCCTGTCAGAATTATCTGAAAAGTATTTTTAAATCACATATATCAAAGCTGACCATTTTCAAGACTAAATATTCCTTCTAAACAGTTGTATTTGCTGGTGATATCCATCCTCTGCTCAAGCAGAACCAAAGTCTTGGGCACTCTTCAGGTGCCTTCTGAACTCCTGTGAAATTCGACCTTGATGAGGAGACACTCACTGTTTCCACTCTTTCATTTGGGGCTTATCTTACTGTACTCTTGACACCAAGGATATTACACCGATTCAATACACCGAGAGAAGGACCTGGACAGAGAGCTGTCACCTTCAATTCCGCCCGATCCGACTTTGTATCCTGAGTTGTTGCCTAATATAACACCAGTCCAACAAACTGATCTGGAAATGCCTTAAAGTGAAAGTTTTCCACAGCAGGCATCAAACCCAGATCACTAATTTCGTAAGCCCATATCTTCCGGTGTGAAATCATCTCTCTCCAGCTAAAACATCCGTCATGCACTCCCCCAGTCCTGCCAGCTGGTTAGTAGTTAGGTGCTATGGTGCTGCTGTGTCTGCTGCCAGGGACTCGGCTGCGGTACAGGGGTTGGCAGAAGACGAACAGTATGTTTGTGATCTCCATGCTGATGTAGGTCTGCCCCTACCCAAGCATTCTTTTTTGGGACTTCCTGTGCTTTTGGCAATGTAAACACTCGAATAACATTAAAAACACCAGTTCACTAGCAGCTGGCCTCTGAAGAGTTTTGGCACTGGGGAGGGCTAAAAAAAGCACCTAATTTCCTAAAAATATTGGCAGAAATGTTATTCTCTGTAGAAAAAAGAAAATCTGATTTTTCAGAGGCATAGAATTTCCTAAACAAAATTACTCCCCAAAGGATAAGAAAAGGCATAACAGTAGCTATTCTTTGGCTCATTGATTTTAAGGACATAAGGGACCGTTATGAATATCAAGTCTGATCATCTGAATAAGGCAGGCCACAGAATTTTCCATATTAGTTCCTCCATTAAGGCCATACTTTGTAGTTGAACAAAGGAACAGATTTTAGACTGGTGTCCAATTAGATCCATTAGCAAATGCCACTTCTCTCTCCAGTTCCCCTTAGCAATTCTTTTTTTTAACAGATACACTTAAAGCAATTTGAAATATTTTAAAATGAATGTTCAATGTCCCATCAGAGCTGGACCATTTACACCTCCTAGAAGAGATCATTTGCTGTGAAGAGCATAAGTGCTTGGACTTGGGAAGCGGGTAAGAAAGAGATGAGTCCTGCTGAGAACAAAACCCCTCCTTTCCAGCTGAACACAGGGTAACCTAGGAGAGCAGGAAATAAATTAAGGAACCATTATTACTAGCAGGAAAGACAATATCTAACACAGAGCAAAGTGAAAATGATATATACAGGGACAGCTCTGTATTCCAGACAGAAGGCACCAATATTTCTGTGTTTATAGTCAATACTCTACACCTATAAAAGCAGGCAGAGAGCAAGGTTGGACCTGGGCAGTCCAAAGCAGCACGTGAAGTCCCACATATCTCAAGGTTTCTATGATCCTTTGCTCGCAGGGGTGTGCCTGAAGGCTGTTTACTTCTCTGGTGCACCACAAAGATGTCACCCTGTGTCTGCACCATGGTGAAAGGTCCTGCGTGCTGGTGGTATGCAGGAAGTGTTGTGTGAGCTGGCAGTGCTGGTGTAGTTACGCATGATGCAGGAATGGAGGGTAGAAGAGGAGCGAAGCCTCAGAACTCCAGGTGGGATATGCAGATGGTGGCTGCTGAGGCAGGGATAATGCTGCTGGTGCTTTACTTCTGGGCCCTGATATGCGTGTCGTTGGGGAAAGGGTAGGAGCAGGATGTTGGACAAATCCATCTAAAAGCCTTTGGGAGTGACACATGGCAAATTCCCACCCCACACACATGCACACACTTTTCTTTTTTAAGGAATCGTGCAGGGTCACCCCCAGGTCTAACCACCCACCAGTTGTTCCTGGTGATGGGGAGAGGTGGGACTTGCAGAGCTGTGTGGGTCCACACTCCTTCCCTTTGCTGTGTTTGTATAGCCCAACTCAAAAGATGGCACTGGAGAGGTGCTTTGCAGCAGTGACAGTAAGTACATGAGGAGCAAGACAAGAACATCAGACCCTGAAATTTAGGGGAAGACTGCAGCAGAGTTGCTAATCCCACTTGAAAGGGTGGGCTCATGTCCAATTACAGGTTTTTTTCAAGCCACTGGGAAAGCGATTACACTGATGGCAATCCGATTGGTGCAGCCATGGCAATCTTGAAAGCGTTCAGGATACCTTTGATTAAATGATATAGTGGGCAAAGACTGAAATTGCTTCTTTAGCAAGAACCCAGCACGGGTAGTTTTTGAATTAAAATAAGCTAATATGGCTCTTTTATTTGTAAAATCACATGAAAGGGAGAAAATAAAACTGAGAGATATGAAAGAGGGAAAACACGTCTTTGTTTTCTCTTCTGGCTGATTATCACCACACTGTCTTAAAAATCCCTTTGCTTCCCTGTGTAATCAGGTTGATTAAAATCCTCTAAAGAAATAAAATAGCTGCACAGACCTCCAGAATCACACTCTTCTCTACTGTGTGTGCATTGTATTATTTTGACAGCTTTGTTTTCAAATTATTCTTTTCCCTTCATTGCCTCTGAAAGCCTATTACTGGGTTTATGAAAACAAAGCCGAATAAGCATGCCGAATACAGACACAATGATTGCCTCAACATATGTTTTTCTTGTGAGTAGTACTGTGCTAGCAGGTCTGAACTGCCGGCTGTCGCTGAACTGACTGCAGAACAAAGGAAAACCCAGCTGAAATAAATAATGAAAGTGTTCACTAAAGGAAGGCTCCATATTATGCCTTTCCATCACATGCTGAAGAGCTAAAATAATAATAATTAAGTCAGACCAAGACATTTTACTTCAACCCAGGCTAGGAGATTTGTTCCTATATCGTCCCTAAAATGACCTGATGCCTTTCCACAGACTTGGGCTGGGACCAGGTGGTGCTGCTACATGCCACTGCTGCAAGCTATAACTTCCAGTGGCTTAGCCAGACTGGTGTGGACTGGGAAGGGGCCATGCTGCTTCCTTCCTCACTCCTGCTTGTCCTTGTTTTGTCTAGCTGCAGGAGGGAGAGGGGGTAAGGAGAAGCTGGTGGGCAGGCTGGAGGCAGAGCGCACAGCTCGCTACACATACCCATGTTACATATATGCATGCTGCACTCCCCCTCTCTGGTGGGGTCCTGCTCCAGTGGGCACCGACAGGTTTCCCTGTCACTCCAGTATCATAAAAATTTCCTGACTCATCATGGAGACAGAAATGCCTCAGTGACATCAATAAGGTTACATGTAGTTCAATAGGACATATCGTCTTTACTTTAATGGTTAATAGAACCTTATCTTGGAAAATCAAGTTGAGAAAATCACTTGGCAATTCCGAAGCAGTGATAAAGTAACTCTTAAAGTGTTTAACAAGATGAAAATGCAATACCTTCTAGAGAGGAGTAAGTAGAGTCAGTCCTATGTGAATGACTGAGAATGGGGCAGTTTTTGAAAATCCCCAAGTCTAGAAATTTTTTTCTGGCTAGAAGAAAATATGTGTCCCAAATAGTTTTAAATAAGTAAAGTCTATGTGCAGTTATTCGATGGAGTAACAGGCTGGCCCCACAGAAGTTAATCATCCCATGAAGTCAGTGAGGTCAGAGTTTTACCCTAAGACTCTATTCTTTAAAAAAATAATTCATAATTCTGACATTTTTATATACACTTACATAGCACAGACTTACAGACTTCCTGTGCTGCACCCATATATATATATACATATATATATACACTATTTATGGCAGTACTTGTACTAATGCTTTGTAAAATTTTTTAATGATTTACAACACTAAAGAAAAGAGTTTCTAATTTCTCTTTATTGTCCTATTCAGAGGTCACTCCATAAGTTTTCTCCTCTCTCTGGCACAAAGCCCTGACCCCCATGCTAGCAGCATGACATGAAAGCATATACGTTATATGCCTGATTAAGAGCAGCCCTATTCCACAAAACATGCGGGGTTTTTTAAGATGCAGTGGTGCCACACTGTTTTGCAGCATGGACCTATAAATGCACCATTTTTTTTTTTCCTTCAAAATGCCACGATATGGAGATTGGATGATTCATATGACTGTTACGTGTGCTTGGAGAAAAAGAACAGAATAAAAGACGCATAAAACTAGAAGTCAGCAGCAAAATTGCAGATGCAGCCTTCTTGGGGGCTCTGGACACCCTAGGAAAGGCAGATAGC
Organism: Bucorvus abyssinicus; assembly: GCA_009769605.1. NCBI lineage: Eukaryota > Metazoa > Chordata > Aves > Bucerotiformes > Bucorvidae > Bucorvus > Bucorvus abyssinicus. The sequence goes on along the minus strand of CM020030.1, from coordinate 31,244,331 downwards.
TCCTTCAGCTCCCTGGCTGATGGGGTGAGCTCTGAGCAGGCACGCTGCTGGAACCCCCACAAAGGACTGAGCTGTAACACCCACACACTCCCCAGTGATTTACAAAGGCAGATGGGTCTCCCTTGTTTAGGTTTTTCTCCCAGCAGAAATGATCTGTCAAGTTTGTGAACCATTCCCCCAGCCCAGTCTGGCACTGCATCTTCCAGAATAGCATTTCTTTTGAGTTGCACATCATGTCAATATATTCATATATTCATGGTTCCTTAATTGTTGTATTTGAGAAGATAATTTTTTTTTTTTTCCTGCTTTTATCCAAATACTTCCTAGGGTTCAAGTAAGAGGATATGACATCATATTTTTTCAGATTCCCTTACTGCTCACATTTCGGAAGGGACTATGCATCATCCATATAAACACTGTCATTGCTTACAGCAGTGCTGGTATGTTAAATAAACTTTGTGGTAGAAAAGTTTGAAATCCCTTTGAAGCCTTTCCCCAAGCTTTGTTAAATAGGTCACTTTTCACCACTTTGAACAGTAGGTACGGATGTGATAAAATTTCTAGAGATATTTTTAAAAATCTGCATCTCTACTGCACACCCACAGTTAATGTATGCATCTGTGTATGTGTCTAACCTTGTACGTAAAGCTGTTTCAGCTGTGGTGCTTAGGGATGGTTAAAATTATATCATTATATCTCTTTCTTTGATCACAAATTAGTGTAACGCATTATCTTGATTCTCTGTAACTTCCAACTTTGATGTTATATTTAATAAAACATAATGCTGTGTTGGAGAATCCCTCGGGAATCTTTAATTTCTTTTCTCTTTTTTAATATATATTACATTTTAAATGGGATTAAATTGTCTGATTAGTGAAGCAGTCTCTTACTCTAGCAGATAAACTCCCAATTCCTCAGGGCTATCTATAGCTGTTGTTAAAGCATCTTTCCAGGATGTGGGCAAGCTCAGCTTGCCCCGGGGAGTTAAGCAAACCATTTTGCTCGTGCTGAGGCTGATTTCATGTTCCAAACTCAACTTTCGCTTTGTTCATTCATCTTCCTCCACACAAACCTTTGCTTTTGCCTGTAGGAATATTAGTAAGGCTGCGCTATAAAGTAGGTGACAGAACTGATGCAGGCTCTCCAAGACAAAATCTCCCTGCTGCCCCAAACCCAAGAGCTGTGTGGAGAGCTGCCTGCACAAAGCTACGGTCTTTGAGAGGCTGTGTTACCACAGAGCATCACCCAGAATATGTGGCAAGGCCAGCTTCAGCCATCACCAGGTACCAATGCTCCTCTCTGCTCACGAGCTTCATGCTGTCTTGAGGTGGGCCAGCACTGCTGCTTATGGGCACCCAAGCCCATAAGTGTCAGGAAATTGGTCCTAGTCCAAGAAATAGGGCCCTTAGCCCAGAAGAGCCAAGTTGGTAATGTGTAAGGCCTTGGCACTGTCCCCATGTCTGAATAGCCCTTGAATAAATGTTTGGTCATGCTCATGAAGTACACGGTGAGGAACAGCAGCAAGCTAAGCTACCTGCAGTCACACCACAGCCTGAGAAGGCAGTGAAACTACTCCTTTGTGCTGGCTGGGAAGAGACATCGCTGAGCTGCAGCTCAAACTCAGGCATGGCACTGGGGTCATCCTATTAAAAACAGTTCTGGAAATGCTTAAAGCAAGTGAGGCTACAAAGGGTGGGCCGAGACAGGAACAGACTGTGGCAAGAGGAGAAGAGTGAGGCTGACAGGCAAGTGGAACTTCTCCCACCCCTTCTTATGCCCCGATGGTGTCTGGTTGGGACAGCTCTGCTGCCTGCCCTTCTGCAATTTCTGCAGCACCCAGCCCTTGCCCACGCTAGTTCATCCTATGTTCATTTTAGTTGCTTCCAGCAGACCAGTGGGAGCAAGTGGAGCTTAATAAACTCTAGCTGAAGATGACTGGACAACTCTCTGTGAGAGGGGCTCCTTCTTAGCCTGTCAGGCAGTAATGGTAGCCTTGAGAACATGGGGCCATGTCATTATGCTCTTTATTACATTTTATAACTGTATATTACAGATGTAACATTGTAGAGTTGGACAGTGATAGGCCAAGCAACTTCGCCGTACTGGAAGCATTGAAAAGTTTTTCAACACTTTGGCTTTTGTTGGCTAACACAATTGACTTTGAAACAGTCAATCAACATATGCAAGAAGGAAAATTAAAAATTACAATAGACTGAATAGCAAAATAAAAATCCAGATGAAAAAGACATAAACACAAAAGACCTTTTAACTCAGTACAGTTCTGCCTCTCAAATTGTCAGAGTTGATATTTCTTTGGAGGCATATATCTACATAACATTGCTGTGAGATATACATCTGAGCCTGTAATTTGTTGAATAATACTCAGTAAAAAGTTATATGTAAAACCACCCGATTATTTCATAAATAATTCAAACATTTAGTTTCATGATAGTGTTCCTACCTAAAGAATGCTGAAGTCCCCCCTGCACAGGGTACAAGGCAGAGTTTTATAATGCAGCTGGGGATTTTGGTCCTTCAGGAACTAGACTCTGCTTGGACATCATTTATGTACCTAAGCAGTTAGAAGGTTTACATATTTTCAGGACCCAAAGTAGGGGACATGGGACAGGAGTAGATGTTTCTTTATGTCTACACAGTAGAAAAGGTACCTCTTCAAATTTACACAGGTAAAAATGTTTCATTCATAGGTGATCCTTCCCCTCCTGATCACTGGAAGAGAAGAACATTACTGAGCCAACACGAAGAAACATTTCACATTACTGGCAATTAAAAAAAAAATAACAATTTAAAAGCTTTGGGAGGAGAACATGTATGATGACCGCTTTGCATAGCTGTAACAAGTGAGCCTGATAGCAACACAGCAAAGGCAGTGCTACCACAGACCCAGGAGGCACGAAAACAAAGCAGGGCCAGGGAGTCTGATAAAACAGGAACAATGGGAAGAGCCCTCACAAACCACCGCTATGCTTTGGCTATCTTTGGTGATCAAGTTTTAAGAATGTGTTTAATTACCTTCTGCTTTGCTTTCCAAGTGGTACCTAAAGAGCTGACTCCAAAGTGAACTGTCAATTGCATCATCGTCTGTTTGGTTTGAGGTGAAAAGAGGGCAGGTGAGACAGGCTGGGCTCCTTGCATGGGTGTATGCAAGACCTACATCCAAGGTGCTGAAAAACCAAGTCAACAACAAGGATTCTTCAAATTGGGATACTACTGCTGAATGTGCCAGTCATTAGCAAGGACTTCTGGCTTTCCTGGCAGCATGTAGGCCCCCTCTCAATTGCTAAATTCAGAGTACAAAAATCTGATCATGCCCTTTCTTTCTCCTTCCTAGTGTTCTGCACCCAAACCATCCAGCTCCCTGCTAACCCCCTAGCCCAGGACATGGCCCCCTGCCTGCTGTAGGACATGCCCTAGCAAGGATGAGACAGTTTTGCAGTGGTTCCTGTGCTGCTGGGAATATACACACCACAGTCCAAAAATCGTTGGTATTAGGCATGAAAGAACTGAGCAAGGAGCAGCAACAGTGATATTTAAGGTAGCAAGCACCGGGCATTTTAGAAGAAACCACTATCCAGTAGAGAGAAACAACCCCATAAACCACAAAATGACAGAATCTGTCCCACTGGAAAATAGCCATGAGAGAGGAGCTCTTGCAAATGCATCTCTGATCTGAGAGATAAAATTAGAAAACTTAAAGTTGACTGTTGTGACACTGGCTGTGCATAGTCCAGTAATCCAGAAAGTTGATGTAAGTGTTTTGAGTTGACGTCCCGACTTTTCTGGGGACAATGACCGTATTGATGCTACTTTTAAAGGGGCTAGGACATCACCCCTGAACTTTGTGCGGTTGATCCAAAGCAGCCAACACCAAGCTCATACGAGCACAGGAATGAATTCAGTACAGTACTCAATTTGTTAAGGAACTTTCCCATTAGTAGGCAAACAGCATCACTTTGCTCAAGACCCATATCTGCTTGTTTGAGGAAGGTCTCTATGAAAATACTTCCATATGCCATCACAGTTTACGTGAAAAATATCTGCAGAAAATAAAATTTAGTAGTGGCAATTGAAACTACAAACTAATCCATGAAACTCAGGGAGAGAGCTGGCTTGAAGGAAACATAAGTGCTTTTACTCTTAAGAAAACTTTGATTTTTCCAGGGAAAAAATGGAAAAAGGCAAGTCCCAGTCCCCAAATATAGTATCTCTTTTTCTAAGTAGACAGAGTGCTTTGAGTTCAGGAGGCTCTGCTTCCTTCTCTCTGGTAGGTAGCTTGAGGGCCTGTCTCCTTCCATAAATTATGTTTCCACGATGTCCCCCTTCTTTATAAAGAAACATAGGAATTAACCCCATTGGCAAAACCAGCTTCAGTTGAACCTTCCTCCAACTTGACTGTTGGACAAAACTCGACCAACACTTGTGAAAAAAGTTTATCTTACTAACATATCTAATGTATCTATTCTGATAAAATAAAACATAAGCAGTAGAAGAATATATGTATTTTTTGTATATATATATAAAAAGTATATACATATAGAGACATATATAGATTTGCAGTAATTAATTCAGCCTAAAGAACCTCTCTCTCGATTTGAAACAATTCCACCAAGTGAAAATGAATTAATACACTAGTTATAAATAAACATCAGTTAAATATGTACTTTTCTGTTGGAGAAGATGGGCTGGTTTGGTTTTTCTCCCCTTACTAATAGTTATGTGTTGAAGCTTTTCTGCTGCAATAAAATACATTTTTAAATGAATGTTGTTAGAAATCAACTGGTCTGCATGTATTCTGTTTTTAAAAGTCCTCTACTCCTGAATTGCTCTTTTTATCCAGACAAGTCAAATGATGCTGGTACTGTTTTTCAGTCACATATTCTTCTTTCCTTAAAATCACAAATTGCCTTGCCTTGTCCAGAACATGAGCACAAACATGTACACTACTTACACACTGTAAGACCCAGACACTAAGAAATCCCTGAATTAAAACTGGTAGAGTATTTCCGGTTTAAAAATAAATGCAGGTAAAGCTCCTTTCAGCACAAGGTAAAAACCACCGCTCGGGAAAAAAACTGCCCACACTGTAAACAGAAATAAGTGCTGTAATATTTCTGAGCATCAAGGTGCAGGGAATTCCCTCTGCACGTCTCTGATTTTCACCAAACATGGATTTTTATCATAAGCTGATCTAAAATTAGAAGAGGCCATGACTGAAAAGTATCCTTTCTGTTTAGCCCTAGCAGATGGAAACCATGAGGTCCTTTCTCAGCTTGAAACTGTTCCAAAACCTGAGGCACTAATCTGACATATTAAACCGAATTTATACAGAGTTTTGTGTCTTGACATCATAGAACATCACTTATGGCATGCTGGGCAGTGACAGTTTAAGTTATGAAAAAGCTGTATCACACAGCAGATCAGAGCTGGTTTTATAGCAGGTCTCATGAATTTCTTCATCCAGAAAGAGCAAATTTTGTGCAGGAGCCTTCTGCTTAGCACCCCTGCAGAGCGATATATTAAAACTGAATTTTAGCATTTACCTCTTGCTCAACTATAAATTAGGAACTAGAATTGATAATGACAGTTATCCATCAACAGAAATGCAACTGCAGATGAGCAGAATTAGTTTTATGGATAAAAAGAGCTCCTTTTTTTATTATTAAAGAACACCTATTCAGTTCTATTTCAAATGTTTCCAGGCTCTGAACAGAAAGTGATTCGATCCGTGCAGGTCATCAGCATGGATAAGGAAGATGCATTTGAAGTAACACCTCTTCAGATTGCAGAACATTGTTCGGAAACTCTAGCATTGGGCTTGAGCTCAGGTGCAGCAGTTACATTGCAGAACTCTCTTGACAGAAGACCTGGAAGGGACGTCTACCACAGCCGGCAGGATTCCGCCCCTCGGTTCATCGTTGTGTTTGTTGGGCAATTGAAAGCTTTACGAAACTCTTCAAAGTTGCTCATGGCACCGATAACTCTGCAAAGAGAAAAGTGATCGACATGCAGGTTGTCTTCCGCTAAACACTACAGGCCTGTAAATGTTTCAGTGTGTTCAAGGCTTTCCATGTCATTTTTCTACAAATAAAACGAAAAGGTTCAGGAGAAGCACTCCCAGTTAAATTTAATGGGAAGACAATCTTGTTTCATTTGGTGCTTTGAGAAGCATCTTTGCTAGAAACTCAACAAAAACAATTGCATTTTGTTGATACTATGTCATTTAGAACAATTTTCTAATCTAACCTTTGGCAGCAAAGGTGGGAGATCAGCGGCAGCCTTGCACAGTGGAATCCTTCCAGCATCTGCCAAACCGCTGCAGTCTATCAGGGAGGGGCATGTAAGCACACACTGTGGTTGTGCTGGAAGTGGTTTGATTTGGCTCATGCCAGCCGGATTCTTGTAACAACACCCTTTGTCCACTCACATACACGCACACATATATTGTAGCTCCTTGGAACTTTGCAGCCTGGAGCTGGAGGGGCAGGCAGAGCCTCTTATCAGCCAGCGAAGCCTTACACCTGTAAGCATCTCAACTCCTCTGATATTCTTGAAATACATTTTCTGAGGTTTCTGCCCTGACCAGCTCCCAGGCTCTCTTGCTTCCACCGCAGATGGTGTGATACTGAAAGAGTAGCACATCCCTCTCTCACACAAGCTAGACAATGTGTCTGCATCCCAGAATGGCACCTTCAGGCGCAGAAGAGCTCGCTTTTTGTATGCAGTCATCTCTGGCTCCTGCTTTCATATCTGTATTATTTCATGCTGTCAGAAATGACTATTTTACCATTGCTACATTGGGATTTTGTTGTTTGATGGTTTTTCCTATGCTTTTAAGCATCTTAGAATTTACTAACCTGAAATTTGCAATGGTATTAAAGTAAACAGCATTCTGAGTTAAAAGCAGAAAAATATCTCCTGAGAAAATAGCTGTATGCCTTTCCACCCTCTTTGTTATGCAGTGGGGAGGCATTTTTCTCCATTGCAGACAATCAGCTCCTCAGCACAGTTCAACATGGTAGGAAATCTTATTACATTGATTAGACTTTCTGTGGGTAAGAAAATCTGAACTCAGCTGGCGCAAAAACATCTAAAGGTCAGTTTTGCAGGGAGAATTACAAAATGATGTTAGGCTTCAAATAAGATATAGAGGTTTAGGGTAAAAACATTGCAAATACATATTCAGAGATTGAAACAGCAAAAGATGGTCACGTAGAACTGCTGCTGAAGCTGGTGGAGCTTCTGCCTGCCATGCCAGGGATTTCACTCTGAAATCAGCATTCAAAAATAACAATGACACATGCTAATACTGAAAATTGGACAATTAGAAATAAATAAAACCAGGATCTAACCAGCAAAAGATCTTTATGTGTCCAGGCACGTCACCTTTCTACCCATGGTTTGCTATTGCCACACATTAACTGCAGAATCAAAGTGGGCTGTCTGGATTTCATCCCATTGAACTACAATGGAAATACCTTCCCCTGAACAGGTCACCCAGGGCTCCCTTGGCAGTCAATAGAAAGATGTGCTTGCAGAGCCTAAGCTATCTAAATTTATAACTTACAGAAGGATGAGAGAGAGACTTTCAAAATTCCTATTCTTTTTTGACTGTGAAGAGAACCTGAGGTGACTATCTCAGATGCCCACACCTATGCTCAGGATATGTGTTGCTCATTTCTATCATCTTTTATAGTTACTTTTTAAAATTACTTTTAAAAGGGCTGTTTGGGCTTTTTGGATTGACAGCAAGAGCTGTCACAGTGAAAACTAGCTGTACTGCTGTTATAATGGTCTTGGGACAAAAGTGAAGCAAAGCTGGGGGAAATAGATAATATAATTTGTTAGCCCAGTTGATAGGATTCGCAAGAAGAGACAAACACCACAGTTTCTCTCAGGTCTGAAATAGAAGCCTGTTCTGAGAAAAATGTTTTGCCTGTATTTTCTAGACCCCAAATTCATCTAATCTTCACCAGAATTTTCTTTCTTAGCCTGATTCCTTCATGCATTTTCCTCATGAATGCTCTATCCTCTGGATTCCCTTTACTTTTTTGATTTGCACTATAATGTAGCTATGCAATGATCAGAATATATAAATATACATATTGGTAAAGAAATCTGAGAACTTTAAAGGCAAGAGGCGGATATTTTACTAAAATCTTAACAAGGTTAGGAATTATAAAAAAATATTGCTTTGTAGGCTGAAGATCAGCCTGATACTCCTGTCCTCATTGTCTTGATGTATTTTCGATTGTTAAAAGGCATTCAGATTTGCACCCTGCACTAATTTCACCCTAGCTAGCTGGTGTAACAGCTATTGTAAAGGTGCAGTAGTGCACATTTCAACGCAGAGTATAGACGTCTACCAGGACCAAGCACACCCATCTGCAGTCCTAGCTTAAATCAAATTTGTGTCATCATGTTTCCAGTTCTTAACCCATTCTGGTTATAAGTAGCCCAAGGTGTTATGCATGTTGTGTTCCTATCTTCCGCTGTGGTGTGCCTATGTCCAGGCAACAGGCCAGAGTACCTGTGAAGAAAAGTCATAGCTGCCTTGTGAAGACAGCATTGCTATTTTTACTTGACCAAGAGAACTGAGGCAAAGGGGGCTTATATCACCTGAATTTAGCTATGGAGAAGGTGGGATCCCATCTCCCTCTTTAGTCAACAGAAAGCAATAGTAATATTAATATAAAAAATATATAATATATATAAAAATATATATAAAAAAAATATATATATAAATATATAAAATATATAAAATATATATATATATATAATATATATATATAATATATATATATAATATATATAAAAATATATAAAAAAATAGTAATAGGCAAGCTGTGGAAGGATCATTTTGAGTCAGTCACCAAGCGGAGCTGCCCCAGAGCAGGCATAGCCTGAAGCGGAGCAGCAGATCTCATAGCACAGTGGGTTTTCAGAGGCTTCCCTTTGACAGGGGAACTTCAGGAACTTCAGGAACTTCAGGAGAGCAGAGACACCCACCAGGAGCCAGCAGCTCTCTCAGGAGGGGTTGGCAGGGCGAGGGCATGCTAGGGTAACAGCGCCCACACCCAGAGCTATAAAAGAAGTCCTTAGGGAGCGCTGTGACCATGACTGCTGCCAACAGAGCATGGCGTGGCAGTTTGAGTGGAAGGACGCACAGGAAGGGCGCTGAAAGCACTGACTGGTTAGAGCAGGGAGAGATGGTGTCCACCCGGCAGAAGGTTCACAGCCTCTCTAAGAGCTGCACCCACCACGACTGATGCAGTTGCCCAGACGGACCTTCAGCGGAGACACGCAGCCACTCAGGCGTCAGACTGCAGGGTGTGTCCTGCTGTCATGTCGGTTCCAGAGGGCAGCAGTGAGCACCCCCGTGGGAGGTGTGCCCAGGCAGAGGAACTCCTCTGCCGGGTGACAGAGCCACGAGAGGAGGTGAGCAGGTTGAGGAGCATCAGGGAGTGTGAGAAAGAGATTGATCATAGGAACAACATCCTGCCTTCCCTGAGGCAGGCCCAGCAGGCAGATAAAGTGCACAATGTGGAGGTCCCCCAGGTCCATCTCCATCAGAGTGAACATGAAGACCGGAAGGACAGAGGGCAATGGCAACAAGTTCCTGCCCGATGCAGGGGGCGTGTTGTCCCAGCAACACTCCCACCTTCCCAGGTGTCATTGCACAACAGGTAAGAGGCCCTACAAGTGGAGCCAAACAGTAATGAGACTGATGACTCACCAAGCGTGGAAGCATTAACGGAGCTAAGTCAACCCAAGCCCAGCATAAAAACTACTTCTATAAAGAAAAAGAGACGGGTCATCGTCATAGCTGACTCCCTTCTGAAGGGAACTGAAGGCCCGATATGCAGACCTGACCCACTTCTAAGGGACGTCTGCTGTCTCCCTGGGACCTGGGTTAAAGATGTAGCAAGAAAGCTTCCCACCCTGGTACAGCCCTCAGACTATTATCCATTATTTCAGGTAGGCAATGAAGAAGACAAACAAGAAGCCTGAGGGCAATCAAGAAAGATTTCAGGGCCCTAGGACGACTTGTCAAGGGATCAGGAGCACAAGTGGCATTCTCCTCTATCTATCAAGTTGCAGGGAATGATGAGGGGAAAACAGAAAGACACACCAGGACAATACCTGGCTCCGAGACTGGTGTCACTGGCTAGACTTTGGGTTTTTTGATCATGGGTTGATTTACACCACACCAGGCTTGCTGGCATCAGACAGGGCGCGCCTGTCTCAAAGGGTGAAGAGGATCCTTGTGCAGGAGTTGTCAGGGCCATTGAAAGAGCTTTAAACTAGATTTGAAGGGGGAAAGGGATAAAATCAGGCTCGCTGGAGATAAGCCTGAGAGCTGCAGATCAGCATTAGTAGGATGATGTGCTAGCAAGCTCCTTGGGTCTGCCACACCAGTAGGATGTGCGTGAAATGTGATAGCATAGTCGCAAGGGATACTGATGTGCTAGGAATCATGGCAGCTTCTGGGAATGGTGAGACAGGAATTAGGCCTTCTCCCCCTAAAAAAAAGGGAGATGGGATCAATAGCCCAATTGAAGTGCATGTACACCAGTGCACGCAGTATGGGCAACAAACAGGAGGAACTAGAAGCCATTGTGCAGCAAGAAAACTATGATATAGTTGCCATCACAGAAACATGGTGAGATGACATGCACAACTGGAGTGCTGCATTGGATGGCTACAAATGCTACAGGAGGGACAGGCCAGGAAGAAGAGGTGGGGGAGTGGCCAGTATGTCAGGGAGAGTTTTGACTATTTAGAGATCAACAAAGGTGAGAAAAGGGTAGAGTGTTTATGGGTTGAAATCAGGGGAAAGGCCAACAGGGCAGACATCACGGTGGAAGTCTGTTACAGACCACCCAACCAGGATGAAGACGTAGATGAAATACTCTACAAGCACCTGGGAGAATTCTCACGATCGATGCCACTCGTTCTTGTGGGTGACTTCAATTTACCAGATGTCTCCTAGAAATATAATACAGCAGTGAAAAAACAGTCCAGGAGGTTCCTAGAGTGTGTGGAAGACAACTTCCTCACAGCTGGTGAGGAAACCAATCAGGGAAGGCTCCCTGCTGGACCTGTTGTTCACCAACAGAGAAGGACTTGTGGGTGATGTGAATATTGGAGACCATCTTGGCCACAGTGACCATGAGATTATGGACTTTTCAATCCTTGAGGCAGTAGGGAGGGGGATCAGCAAAATTGCCACCTTGGACTTCCAGAGGGCAGACTTTGACCTTTTCAGGAGACTGGTTGGTAGAGTCCCTTGGGAAACAGTCCTGAAGAACAAAGGATTTCAGGAAGGCTGGACAATCCTCAAGAGATAAATCCTCAAAGCTCAGGAGCAGGCTGTCCCAGCGAGCTGTAAGACAAGCCGATGGGATAGACAACTGGCCTGGTTGAACAGAGAGCTTTGGCTGGAGCTCAGGAAGAAAAGGGAACTCTATAGCCTATGGAAGAAGGGGCAGGTCACTCAGGATGACTATAAGGGTTTTGCGAGACTGTATAGGGAGAAGATCAGAAAGGCTAAAGCCCAGCTTGAGCCTAGTCTGGCCACTGCCATAAAAGACAACAAAAAATGTTTCTATAAATCCGTCAACAGCAAAAGGAGAGCTAAGGAGGGTGTCCAACCTTTACTGGATGCGAGGGGAAATGTAGTGACCAAGGATAAGGTTAAGGCTGAGGTACTGAATGCCGCCTTTGCCTCAGTATTCAATGGTAAGACCAGCTCACTGAGTGTTCAGTATCTTGAACCAGAAGGCAGAGGCAGGGAGTGGAATCAAGGCCCCGTAATCCAAGAGGGAACAGTAAATGAACTGCTGCACCACTTGGATGTGCACAAGTCTATGGGGCCAGATGGGATCCACCCAAGGGTTCTGAGGGAGCTGGCGGAAGTAAGTGCTCACCAAGACACTTCCTACTGTTTACCAGCAGTCCTGGCTAATGGAGGAGGCACCAATCAACTGGAGATGAGCCAATATAACATCCATCTACAAGACGGGCCAGAAGGAGGACCCAGGTTACTACAGGCCTGTCAGTCTGACCTTGGTGCTGGGAAAAGTCATGGAGCAGATCACCTTGAGTCCCATCACACTGCATGTACAAGACAACCAGGTGATCAGGCCCAGTTAGCACAGGTTTATGAAAGCCAGGTCCTGTTTGACCAACCTGATCTCCTTCTATGAAAAGATGACCCTTATACTGGATGAGGGAAGGGCTGTGGATGTTGTCTACCTGGACTTTAGTAAGGCCTTTGACACCATTTCCCACAGTATTCTCCTGGAGAAACTGGCTGCTCATGGCTTGGATGAGTGTACTCTCCACTGTATAAAAAACCTGGTTGGATGGCTGGGCCCAGAGAGTGGTGGTGAATGGATTTCAATCCAGATGGTGGCTGGTCACAAGTGGTGTTGCCCAGGGTTCAGGATTGGTGTCTGTTCTCTGTAACATCTTTATCAATGATCTGGATGAGGGGACTGAGTGCACCCTCAGTAAGTTTGCAGATGACACCAAGTTGGGTAGGTATGTCGATCTGCTTGGAAGTCAGGAGGCTCTACAGAGGCACCTGCTCAGACTGGATCGATGGGCTGAGGTCAACCGTATGAAATTCAATAAAACTAAGCGCTGTGTGCTGCATTTGGGTCACAACAGCACCCTGCAGGGTTACAGGCTTGGGGAAGAGTGGTTGGAAAGCTGCCCAACGGAAAAGGACCTGGGGTTGCTGGTCCACAGCCAATTGAACATGAGCCAGCAGCGTGCCCAGGTAGCCAAGAAAGCCAACAGCATCCTGGCTTGTATCAGAAATAGTGTGGCCAGCAGGAGGAGGGAAGAGACTGTCCCCCTGTACTTGGCACTGGTGAGATCACACCTTGAATACTGTGTCCAGTTTTGGGACTCTCCCTAAAAGAAAGACATTGAGCTGTTTGAGTGTGTTCAGAGATGGGCAACAAAGCTGGTGAAGGGTCTGGAGAGCAAGTCTTATGAGGAGTAGCTGAGGGAACAGGGATTGTTTAGCCTGGAGAAAAGGAGGCTGAAGGGAGATCATATTGCTTTCTACAACTACCTGAAGGGAGGTTGTAGTGGGATGAGTGTTGGTCTCTTTTCCCATGTTATGAATGACAGGACAAGAGGAAATGACCTCAAGTTGCACCAGGGGAGATCTAGGTTAGGTATCAGAAAAATGTTTTCACGGAGAGGGTTGTGAAGCATTAGAACAGGCTGCCAAGGGAAGTGGTGGAGTCCCTATCCCTGGAAGTGTTTAAAAGACGTGTCGATGTGGTGCTAAGGGACATGGTTTAGGGACCCTGGCAGTGCAGGGTGAATGGTTGGACTCAATGATCTTAAAGGTGTCTTCCAACCAAAATGATTCTGTGATTCTGTAATCCAATGTATTGGAGACATCTTGATCATGAACCAGCTTGTGGAGTTAACATACTTCCCCCAAATACAGAGATAATGTAGCACTTAACCAAAAATTCTGTGTTTGTCCTTGGTCATGTAAATGCAACCAACATGAATCCTAAACAGAAACAGCTTGTTCTTTGTCACACAAACTCTGGGGACAAGCAGAGAAATAAACTCTGGCTTCCTAATTCTTATGTAGACTTTCAACCTTCTCCCTTTTTCAGTCTCTCCTTCTTGGGGTTCATGGGTGTCTGTGGTTAGGGAAGTGTATGGGAGGCATTTTGGGCAAAGACGCAGACACTGTTCCTTCAAGCAGAGCATCTCCTGAAGGTCAAATGAAGAGTTTAATCCTGAACTGAACTTAAAAGGCATGTTTTTGTTTGCATTATTAATATAATTTGAGGTACTCACTTTAAACCTTTTAATGAACTCAGGCAGATTAAATCAAGGACCCTCCTACCATTCACTGTTTTCTAAACTAGAATTGCATAGGAAAAAAAAAAGTGATACATAGACATTTTGGATACTCAGGCCATGATAACAGGACATCACAGGGATCAGAGTATGTTCTGGTTCAACTGTTTTTGAAGGTAGATGCAAGCCCCTCATTTTTACAGAAGAGCATTTGTAATAGCAAAAGATAAGCTAATAAAACCAGTTCAATTTCAGTCTGAGCCAAGAGAACAATCCAATTTTGTGTTTGCTCTTAAACCCCTCTTAACATGCTAAATTTCTGCCCTTGTGTGCAGTGATTGATTCTGTATGTATACTGAGTAAATATGTTATTTGCACTACCTGAACTGAGGAGGGCTGTGAGATCCAACATATATTTGCTCTCTTGCAGATTCCGGTCTAAAGGAGTTGCATCTTACCTAATAAAAGATAAAAAGTAGAAATAGGCATGTTATCTGGGTGACTTTATAAGTAAAGCAGAATGTAACGTCACTGTTAAGATGGCTATTATTTGCAGAATGCACAAAATGGAGAGACACCACAAACTCCTATTTTGTCTCACCTTTGCTAATTGCAGTTTTCTGTTGGCATATTCTTTTGTTTTTCAAATACATTAAAAGTATCTAGTCTCTATCTACGGTCACTGTTCACCCACTCCCATCCTCTAACCATAGCCACTTTACCAGTTTGTTTTTTAAGTTCTCTATAATGGTAGTTTGCTTTTCAGTTTGTGCTGCAGCATCTCATACTGTAACAACTACCAAGCATATTTCTTGGTCTCAAAGCTATATATGTTTATAAAAGGTGCATGTAAAGGTGCTTATCATCTCTAGAATTGCAGCTGTATTATCTGACATATTTGTTCCATGTTGGAATGTCAGTTTCTTTGAAATTACACATTTCCTCAGTTCACTATTCCTGATATGATACTTGACACAATTGTAACTGACCACAAGACAGGGTAGAGAAAGTATTTGCACAACGGAATAATCCCTCATATGCTGTATCCATTGCGTGTAAAATCTCATTTAAGCAGTTCCTACCTTACCTAAGCCCCAGTGCTGAATGTTTGCTATCAACAAAATCCTTTAAGCCAGACTGCCCACAGGATATGTGGACTTCAATGCATTTTTGTCTGGCTGAAGGCAGCCTTGGCAGTTTGAATGAGTCTGTTGAGTGTCTTGATCTCTGTGGAAACAGGTTAAGCTCAAGAGTACCTGGCATATACTGCTCTCACTGTGCATGTGCCTCCCCTCAGAGAGTCCACTGGACATAAGACCCCCAGGTCTTCCCCATGGCTTCAAAGTTTTCTTGGAGAAAAAATGACAGAGTGTGAACCTCAACTCAGCATAAACAACCAAGTGGAGTCTTTTCATTGATCAGTGCTGTCAAACTGAAATGGCCATACACCCCTACACTTGTACACTGACTCTCAGCAGAGAAATTATTTTCAGCTGAGGCTGGTTGCGTTGGTTGCACTGCATCCTGTTTCTTCAGCTTTACATGACTCATTCCTTCAACTAGTAGGCAAAGTTTTATAGCCTGACTTTTACTTCTCGTATAAGGAGTTTGTCCCAACTTGTTTAACCAAATAATTTCTGATTCTCTCCCTTGCTCTACATGTTTTTCTAAAAAACTCACATCCCCTATAAAAGTTTTGCTACAGCATATTTAGTATACAGCAAAGATAGGAAACAATAAGATTTTCTTCACTTCTGCTTGGTCTCCTTGAACAATATGCTCAGTAGTGAATGGTGGTGGTACATTTGCAACAGGAGTCTGTGGTGGAAGCAGTCACAAACTGCAGCAAAGTGCAAGCACCAGAAATTTGGGAAGCTAAAATGGAAAGAAGCTAAAGAAGGAGTCAATACATGCAAGACCCTTGTAGTGGAAGGAACCAGCAAGAGGAAAGAAAGTTGCTGTGACAACTGTAGAAAACCAAGAATAATTTCAGCAGTTCTGGCACCATGGATAGACGAGGGCATAGAGGAAAAAAGAAAAGAAATAATTGTCCTGGGAGAAGAAGTCTCTGCTTACATTCTGAAAAGTCTGGGTTTGGCTGGTGTAGATCATTGAAACAAATTAGTCTCATTTCTGCACTGCACATTGTGCAGGTTAATAGATGGGGACTTGAAATACATTTGTACTACTCACATGGGCATAGCTCAGAAAGAAAAGCTGGTTGTGTGTGAACTCAAGGCCTGGCAGTAAAGGTTCTTCTTCTCCTCCCCTCTTTTCTGTAATCCATCTCCTGTATGCCTGATAAGAAAGAGATATTAAGCACCTTTCAGCAACATGGAGCCTAACCACAGCTGTTGCTCTTTTTTTTTTTTTTTTTAAATAATACTGTCTTTCAGATATTTTTCTTCTACTTACCCTGAAAGCCTCTCGCAAACCTCCGTTATCTGCAATGTTTTCTGCCAAAGTCCTCTTGCCTTTCACCTGGTGGAATGAAAGAACATCAGTCACTCGACCCATTTCTGAACTTCCTTCTTGATCAACTTCAAGAAACAAGGGACAAAATAAAACAAGATGCGAATGACCTCAGCCAATTTCAACCATATCTCCAGTTACAAACACTGGGTTTCAGTGCAAAACTGTCAGTAAACAACTCTCTGTGATGAGTTATCCTGGCTCTAGTCCTAGATCTCTGTAGCACAAAATGTAGTAGATAAAATGCACTCAAGAATCCAGTCCCTGATCTTTGATCTAAGCATCAATAATTTTCCCCTGAAGACTATTTTTATCTGGTTACATGTGACATCCAGTAGCCCCTTTCTTAAATTTTTATCTAAAAGATAATATTTGTTTCTCTACATAATTCTTAATATACTACTGGGATGATAAAATAACCTTTAAGTCATAACACAAGCCAGCATAATTAAAAATAACTGTCAGAGACAGAATTGAAATTGATAGTATATTCTATTCAGTGCTCTAAAAATATCTGCAAAGGATATTCACATTTCTTTTCCCCAGTATTGATTCCAAGAGCAAGAGCAATAGCAACATGAATATATTGTGAGAAGCAGCACTATCTAAACTTTGTGAAAAAGCCAGTCTCCTGGTATTACCAAGAGCAATATCATTATGAAGAAATCTTCCTTACCTCAAGCACAGCACTATCTCTGATCACGCAGGCTACTAGGGTCTTTAGTTGTTACCAAACTGTATTTCTAATTAAGCAGTTTCACTCTCTACTATGCCTTGAATAAGCAAGGTAATTGAGCAGTTTTGCGCAGAGTTCTGAAGGTCAATGCAGTCCTGCAGATCTGAAGACGACAGGCTCTCCCACGCCACAGGCATGAGTATACCAGGGATGGCGTCAGGACTCACCTTAGTGTCAGGATAGTAAAAGAGAGGAAAATGGGGAAGAAGAGGTAGGAGGACCTAGCAGATACCCAGGGATGTGTGCAAAGCCCCACCACTCAGTGTAGATTAGCAACCACACTGGACTCAAGGCATTTTGCTTGATGCCTTGGGGCCAATGTTTATTACACCCAAGGGTGTAATAAAGGAGAAATAGGAGCAGTAAAGTGCCTCCTTTTCCTGCCAGCCCTCCCTCCTCTCAGGAGGCTGGAGATGGAGGTGGGAGAGAGGCTTTTAGGAGAAAATGTGCTGGGACACCAAGGAACATGCACACATTCCAGCTGCCTTTTTTTCTGTCCTACCTACTCATGCATTTTTCTTGCAGTGGGCTTGTGAAGTAGGCTGATTTAGAACATGAGATGAGAGTAACCTAGCAGCGGTACTTGGGCCATAGGTCATTTTAATAAGTGGAAGAATTCTTTCTGCTGATCTCAGGCACCTCTGGGTCAGGTATCTGAAACGACTCTGTGCAGACTGTTTGTGACAGGACTCAGGGACCATGATAAGCCCTTTCTTTGATCAGATGACTTTAAGTGATTATTGCACTCTGAAGCTATTTCTACATCCACTTTTTCTTTCATTACGCTTCTTTTCTGGAGACATTTTTATTGTAAACCAGATGAGAAAGAAGAAGAATAAACACGTTTCTTGAACCATGAAAAATATTCTTACAGGGGTAAAAAACCCTGCAGAATATTGATGTAAATAACAGGCAAAAAAAAAAAGCTCTTTGCTTGCATAGCTCTTCATACAGAAGCTATAAAATATGGCAGAATATATGAAGATCCTTCCATCATCTAAAAAGTGCTTTAGGTTATCCCACAGAAATAGGAGGAAAAAGCCTTGTGGATGATAGGGATGATATGGGTAACAGGATCTCTGTAGTAAGCCCATCCATGGACTTCTAAGGCAGTACATACACTGGAGGGGAGATTCAGATCTACCCCACCTCAAGCGACACTGTGGAAGGTAAAAAGGATGGCTGCATTGGAAGGGCTTGGTCATATCCTTGGAGAAGGTTTTAATGACCTTCTTTAATTGGGATGTTTGTATTGACAGGTTTTGTCCTACAGATATTCAGGAATAAGCCTAAGAATTTTTATTTGCAAATTAGCTTATATGAAGTACTTCAAGTCTGAGTTGTTGGACTTCAGAATGCACTGCAACATGGCTTTGTTATCTCTGAGACTAATACAAACAGCCTGGGGAAAGTTAGAATTATTGCTAAGCATTCAATGTGACTTCTCTATTCTTAAAAGACGTAATTGTTATTTCTGATTCTAAAATGTAAGTAGAGGTGGCAGAATTGAGTAGGGGGTGGGCTATCTGTTTTATCCTGAAAATTAAGATTAAAATCATGTCCCAGCCAACATTACTTGAATTTTAGCTATTGATTTCTGACGGTCTGGGATTTATCTTATTTATCCTTCACTTTGGACACTCATAGAAAGTGCACATTTTTAGGGAAGATCATAGCTCTAGTAGACAATGAAACAGAAACCATTCCCTTATGCTTTTGTTCTCAATCGTTTTCTATGAGCTACTGCTACCTTACTCCCTTCATTTGGGATACAAATTGGGTCTGCGTGCACACATGGAAGAAATAGCAAGAGATGAATCTGCAAGGTTTATGCATCCATTTTATAGCTGTAATAAATAACAGGCGAAATTGCTAAAGGAATCTAGAAAACATGCTATTATAGTCTCCTTTTTAAAAAGAGTGACTGCTCAGTTTTCATTACAGACCTTCTCTTCAGAAGACGTTTAACATGCTTGCAGTAATTAGACCAGACCTGCTGAGTGGCTTCATCCTTTTCTTCTGATTCCAAAATGATGTGATGGGGAGAAGTGGTTTAACCCTGTCAGCAGGATGTGGGTAGAGGTATTTGACAGGACTAATCAAACCTGACAGACACCTTTTATCACAATTATCCACTTCAAAAAATGATTTGTTGTGAGAAATGAACTTGGTAGCCTAATATCCCAGCATGCTGGGATTTATAAAAAGATAAATTAAAACAAAACCAAACCAAAAAACTCCTAATGCACCACTGGTTTCAATCACTCGTGTCTTACATACATGTAAGCCAGCTCTCTTCCAGTAGTAATTGCTGTATTGATTAATCATGCATTTTGTTTTCTCTTTAAATTTTTCTTCAGAGTCGGTTGTCCACCAAGGGTCTAAATTTCCATTTTTGTCATATTTTCGACCTTAAAAAAGAAAGACAGAAAACAAACAGTTTTGAGGAGAAAACCCCACACTTTTTCGGTTTTGGAATCTATCACCTGCACAGAAATGAGAGGTGAATGTACTCATGCAAGTGTGTGTATAAAATTAATAAGATCAGTGAGCAAAATCTTGACCTCACTCAAGTCAGTGGTGAAAAGATGGCATTCTATTTATTGCTGTAATTTCCATTTTCAGGAAAAAATAGTAATGACTAATGAATTCTATGGTACATTTTATAATTACATAGTGTAAGAGGCATATGAGCTCTCTTGTAAGTATAATTGTGGGTATTTTTCATCCTCAGCCCATATATCTTTGATTCTGTAAACCTGATAACTAATTTGTTATTAATTAATTATACATTTGACCAGGAAAAAAAAAAAAATCCATTTCATGGAAACTTCTGAAGTTACCATTTTTTGCCTTGAAGCAAAACTGGAACATTTGAACAGTATTCATGGAAGGAAGTAGAGTAGGTACATCCCATTCTCCAGGGTGATGGTTACAGGAATGGCTGGTGTGGAAGATTCAGCCTCATGTGCCTGCTCCATCTCATTTGTAGGAGAGTATCTAATCTCCATCATGTCTCCAGCCAGTCAGGCACAGGACACAAGGTATGTTAGGACTTTCTTTGAGAGCACATTTAGCTGCCCATGTGGATGCATCCTTGCTCTGTGATTTGGTTCTTCATTACAAGTCCAGGAAAGAGAGGAAGGAAGTAAACAGTAAACACGATATCAAGTACTGAAAATGTTTTCTTTCATCTTTTTATTTCTTTATATTTCCCCTGCATGTTCCCTTGTTCAAGATGACAAATTCCCTAGAGATGTGTTTATTTCTATACTTGGAAGTTAAGAGGCTGGGCAAGAGGTAGATATCTGCTTAGGGAATCATATCTTAGGTTCCTCTCTGACTGGCTGGAGACATGATGGAGATTAGGTACTCTCCCACAAATGAGATGGGACTCTGTGAAGAACCATTTCTCCATTCTGGAGTGTTTGCCAACTCAAAGTGTTCTAAAGCAGTGCCAAGAGGAGACAAAGTTTTCCTTTTATTTTTTAAAAGGTATTAGAAGTAACACAACATAAGCAACCTAACTTTAGTAGGCAGTGAGCTAGTGTTTTTCCTTAAACTCCCGTATTTTCAGTGGGAAGAGGTTTTTCTAGACAGTGAGTCAGAGCAGGATGTCAGTCAGACACTCAGAATTGCTCCCTGGAGGACGATGTTAAGGTTTCTCTCTCTCTCAGGAGCCCGCTTTTAAAAAGCACTTCACTGAGATAGCCAAAGTCAGATGGTGGTAATGCCCCACTCCACCCAGTTTTTCAGGACAGATGGTTTGACATTTTCAGACCATTTCTTCCTCCCTTTTTTTTTTTTTTAATGTTTTGCTATGTGTTTTCCATTCCACTTTTGTACCAGTGTTGTATTTTAATATTTGTACATAATTGTCTTCTGAAAAAAAGTCAAAATTGAAATGAAAAGTTTTCTTGGAAGTAATTTTTATAAATCAGAAGTTACCTCTTTGCCCTTCCCACTCCCACCAGCCAGGACTTCCTGAATCTGTTATTAATTTAGTTTCCATTCAAAATAAACAGACAGTATCAAACTTGAAGCATTCTTTACCAAACAAAATCTGGTTCAGACAAGCAAGAGTGTATGTAATTAAATTTTCAAAGTATAACTTTATAATCTTTTTCACACAATTCATCATTGTTAAAAATACCCAAAACAATAAAATACCTAAAGCATATGTAAGTCAGCTTTCTAATCTCTCAACTCTGAAAAAAAGTTATCAGCATATAGACAAATACTCACCGTTGCTATCAAATCCATGAGTAAACTCATGGCCAACAATCACTCCTATGGCACCGTAGCTTAATGACCTGTAACACAAAGAATCAGTTTCCTCAGAAAGCGTCCACACTCATGAACATTAAAGGACAGTAGACCTTAAGAAAGATCGTTATTTATTAAAACTGGAGGGAAATGAGTCTAAAAATCATAGCTGCAAAATTTTGACTTAAGTTGTTGAAAGTCTGAATGCTAATCTCTTACTTGTTTACAAGCAACCTTTAATATAAAACTTTAAAAAGCATTGTGATGGTTCAGTCTTTAACCAAATCCCTCACTGGCATCGTACGAGCTCCAAAATGCCTCCTTTAGCTGACTGCATTGTGTATATTGTAACTGAGAACGGGACAAAGTTATAGGTGAAATTATTCTCTTAGCATCGTCATTTAAAAAGAATAGCTCAAAGGCTGCAATAGGCTTCCATAATGCCAGCTCCAATCATTCTTCACTGGCATGTAACAGATTTGCCAATGACTGACTTTAGTTTGTAAAACATTAAACATATCTACCTTCAGTTTTAAAAAGAGAGGTCATACAACTTCCTTGCACCTGTCCAGGAATAGGACATGGTCTACAGTCAGATCTAATGTTCTGGAGAAGCAGAATAGAAAGAAATATTTTGTATTACGGGTGGACAGTGATTTACATTTCCCTTGTTACATCCAAATAAACATGCAACTGGGAGAAACAAGGATAAAAGAGGGAAAGGTTCAGGGCTGTTTCTATATCAAATGCAAGGGATATCACGAGGAGGAAGTGGTCTACTATTTTCAATTGTTAAGTCATTCTCTGTGATTTTAATTATTTCAGTTATTGAGATGCCAGACTTCAAAGTAGTTTATAGTATTTCTAACACATTGTATTGAAATAGGAGAAAGGCAGCGCATTTTGAAGTAACATGTTATTACTGGACCTAATGATCCATAGCACACTAATTCCTCATCTCAATCATGTCCAAGAAGTATTATATCATTTAATTCCCCCTGCTCCCATGACAATTCTTCAATTTGTTTTTTTCTTTCCTCAAAGGCAATTAGCATGATAATTTAGCAAGATAAAATCTTCCCTACTGTTTTGTTTTGGTTTTTCCCCCAAGTACGATTGCAAGCCTTCACTAAAAATGCTGGGTAAAATTATACATTTCAGCCATGGAAACATCATCCTTCTGTGTGACAAATCGGTAACCTTGGGTAGCATACAGTGATAATTACCCATACTGAATGTACTACATTAGAATTGTTTTCCACATCTGAAGGGGTTATATAGGATCTTTGCAGCTGGCGAAGCATAAGAAGAATGGAACAAAACATGTAGAGAGGTCAAGAAGAACCAGTAAGCCCTATTAGTAAATATGCCTTATTTTTTCCTCTAAGGTTCTTAGTCACCATGAGTGTCAGGGACACAAAGAACAGGCTGCTGCTTGTGCACTCCTAAGGCTTTTCCTAGCTCCAAAAGATGAGGTTGGGGTGAATTTTGACCTTCTGTGAAGTCCCTTCAGCATTTTGACCAGCTCAAGTACACTTTTGACAGAAATGCTCCAGCTCTGTTCATGCTCTTCACTTCTGGGACACAGCTGGACAGAGATGGAGGGGATTAGGTGCAGCCCAAAAGGTACCATATTAAAGAGGACTGTAAGGAAGTTACAAACTCAGGTAAGTCTGAAATCTCCATTTCAATATATCTGGCACTGAAGACTAGTAACTATGTAGGATGGCATTTGAATGGTATTTTATTTCATGTACTACAGATGTAAAGTGATAACTTAGTTTCCCTTTATGCAAACAGATGTAACTGTTTTATAGCGGTTATGCTGGAACTGGACACTAAAATGCCACTAAATGTTAAATATTTGCTAAAGCAGTTTTCCAGCAAATGCCAATGACCTTCTGATGATTTTTCTGTTCCAGTACCACATACTGTTTCTTTTAAGAAGGCAGAAAACAGATCCAGAAAACTTCAAGGACAAATGCAATCCATTGTCTCATATAAAAGAGCTACATTTGTTTACTAAATTTCATTTTGATACGTACTTGAGCAAAACCAATTTCAGCTAAGGTAACCTTTAAAGAAGAGAAATGAGCGAAGTATAATTCTTTGAAAGAACCACAATTTTATCGCTATGGCAGAAGGTCAGGTACAAAGAAATCTCTTCAGAAAGCAAAGCTGGAACAGATCTACAATAACTACAGCAGAAAATAAGTTCACTCTAACAAGAAAGGAGTTTCTTCTATCCCCAATTACCACTTAGAAAGTCACCTGGCTCATAAGAATTCCCTTTGAATGCAAATTCATTTGTTCCTAAATTGACTATGTCTCTCTACATATATTGCCAAATTTCCTGTCTACAAGAGCGCATCCAGATTGGAAGATGGCAAACTCAAAATGTTTGAAAAAGTTTGGGTTTTAACAAAGATTTAATAAGGATATATGTCACCAGTGATTGACTTCACGTAACTGCAAAACAACTTTCAGAAACTGCCATCAGAAACTTTTCACAGCCTTATCCTGCCCTAAAATAGAAAGTTATTGAACTGCAAAAAAAGCAGTGATTTTTCAACATTAAATATATATGATCTATAATTACTCTTCCTCAGCTACAGTAGCACATGGGTCTGCCCAGGCAATCACCGATGCACACACACATATTCTTATGCACCTCAACAGGCCAATGTTAAGCTTACGTATTAGCAGAAAGCGAACAATAAACTGATAATAAATGGCTTCTCAGGGTATTCACTTCTGTTTGCGAAGCGTTAGTTACCTGATTTACAATTCCTTTTAATACCTGCCATGTGCACAATGCTGCATCTGTGTGTTAGAGCACTGAAAAACTTCCACTCAGGTGCACTTAATTAGCAATTCCTGTGAGAAATCAGTCATCGGTTTAAGACAACAGCAACACATACAGCTCCCAAGGGCGAGAAAAGTTATCGCACAAAGCTGCAGTTTTCCAAGTCTGGTTTTTCAATATGAAAAGCAGGATGTAGCAAGGAAGAACACACAACCCAAGGGCCAAGATTTCCCTGCAGAATGATAATGCAGTATTCCAGTTGGTCGTCTTCAGCAGCACAGTCACCTTCTCCATGCCTTTTCTTTGTCTATATATAGTTCCAATACCTTTCCCCGTTACTCCTCGTTTCCAGGTGTGTGAGGTTCCCTGGTGCAGTACTTACCGAGGATACTCCGTTCCCCAAAAGAAAGGTTTTTGCAGTTCTCCTGCTGGGAATCCTGCAATAGAAAAAAAACAGTAATGGTGAGGTCCCTAGTTCAATACAGCTGAATAACAGTCACAAGGCCCAGGGGTTTGGATTTTATGACCTTTTTCGTTTAGTTTCAGAATGTTTTGCTAGAGGAGCTTTCCCTCAGGTGGTAGTTTCAGAATGCAATAGAGACGATCTTTGAGAAGAAGCAGAGATCCTCCCTGCTTCAAGACCACAGTGGTAACAAGATGCTGCATTGCAAGAACTTTATTTTCTTCCATAGCTACATGCACATCTGCATGTGTAAGTATGTGAGTTCTTGTCAAAAAATACGTAGTGTTTCCTGTGAAGGAAACTATTGGATTGCCCTCAGATCAACAGTCAGTATATAGGGAAAATGCAACAAGAATTTAGAAAGTATTAGCTTAGTGAGGCTTCAGTGCATCAAGAGTCATATGTAAGTGATAAAATGTATTCTATACAGTCTATGAAAATGAAAGGTGAATGGACATACTTAGGCACTTTGGTGAAGACTGTAGTGTATTAAGGCTGTAGAGTCAGTCTAGCTACAGAAATAACCTGGCTGCTTCTGGCAGACAGACTGACTAGTCGTCAAAATCCTGTCAATAGACACTCACTAGAGTGTCTCATCTACTGATGTTACACATAGGAACCAAAATTGTTCCTCAAATTCAAAGTCACAGGTCTATTTCTAATTCCTGGATGACATTTCAGTGTCACGATTCTGAAGATGATGGAGCTGAATGTAGTAACAGTTTAATAGCTCGAAGAACTGCTAAATAAAACAGACCCATGATCAAAGTTTTTACATGCTCGTGAAAAGGGTCATCCTTCTAGGCCCAGATGTGGAACTTACTGTCTTGTGTCAGGAATTCCCATCTATACATCACAGACATACACCTACTTTGAAGGTTACAATACATGGACATTGCTCTGTCAAGGAAGAAACCGTTTCCTCAGGTGATTCAGTTGCTTCCCCAGGAACCCCTGCTTCAGCTTATGAGTCTCTCCAAAAAAATCCCGTGGCCACTCAGATCAAAACAAAAACCATATTCACTTAATTCTCACCCTATTCAGTTTTTTTCTTTTTATAGATAAAAGATTGATTTCTTCATATCTGAGATGAGTTGTCAGGCAAGATTTTTGTCCTTTTCTTACCAAATCTTTAAAGACAATATGCTGAATGTAATCCATGCCAAATGATGTAGTAAGTGGCATGTCCTCCTGGCCTGCCCATCTGCTTTTTTCTGCTGCTCCTCCCTGGCTGCCTTGACTATCAGTTTGCAATTAGCTTACAAAAAGCGTGGTTTTCAAAGTTATTTTCTGAGTGTTTTTCTCTCTTACTTCTCCAGGTGCTGTTTTATTGTTTCAAGCATGTTGTCACTTGCTTTTGCAGTGCTACAAAACACAATTTTATCACTGTCAAGGACAAACTTTTCCTGATCTAGCTCTTTGCCTTCCAGCGCACACAGATGAGCATTTACTACGTAAGTTTTTAAACATCTCACAGCAATAGTACACTCATGGAACCTGATGAAAATTGCTTATTAGTACATTAAGTTAAGAGCTGGTGTCAAGAGCGGGAAATCTAGTCTGAACTACATTGCCTGGTTCCTTCCAAGTTCAGAACCTCAGGAAAGGTTTTCGGACATATTAAAGGGACCATTTAATGAAGTAATCATTAGGGTCTGCTAACCCTGAATGATCCTCTCCCCGCAACAGCAGATGAGAGGAACTGTAGCCAACATGAACAAATGAGCCCATACTGAAGATGGTATGAACTGAGGTAGCAGTCACCCTGCAAATCATGTTTAGGGATCACGCAATCCTATGTACCTGTCACCACACTATGAGCCTATCAAGTTCTTGTAACGAGCTGCAATTATTTTGTCTAGGTATAGACTTGTGTAGTGAATTTGCACTTCTCTGTGTGCCAGGTAGAGGTAATATACATTATTTACAGTAAACTAGGTGCAAAACTTCACTCAGGTCCATCCACCTAAGAAATATAATGTAAAGGTGTCTTCATAGGACATTGCTGAAACCCAGTCAGATGTGAATTAAGCCATGACAAAGTTTTCACTGAACAAGTAATGTGAATGAAGGGGAAGAAGCTCCAATCTTGAATCCATACCACAGCTAATAATTACTTAAAGTCAAGATTCACTGTAGGTAAGATATACGCGAACACAGAGCTTGTTGAAGGAGTGGTTTCTGCTTCTGGGCAGACGTGTGACAAACCTTTGTAGTTTGATTACACTAAAGGAACCTTAGGAAGTATTTTCAGGCCAAAGCAGAGTCAGAAGCCAATAGAATGTAATAAGCTTTTAAGAAAAACCCAGGGAACAAGAATGTTTTACCTACAATAGGATTTTCTTTACCAAAAAAAACCCAAACCAAAACAAACACAAAAAACCAAAACCAAACTAGTTTTGAAAGTGATTCTTGGGCAGCTAGTAAAGCAAAGGTGTCCTGTTCTCCAGAGATTAGTAGCACTAAATGAGGGAGGGTGCTTGTCCACTATTACAACACTACAAAGAACAAATTCAGAGTTGGCAACACAGGGCACCCCTCTGTATGCAATGTCTCCCTTAGGCAAGCATCAACCAGGTCATTGTCATTCTTGGAGAGAACAAGGATAACAATGTTCTAGACCTAGAATCTCCTTGAAATTATAACAGAAGATCGATCACCTGACAGTTTTTATTTTGTGCTGTTTTGAATCCCTCAATTTAGGCAATTCCCTTGTGAAGTCTATTGCCTGCTTGCTGGGCATATTGTATCTAAAAATTAATGATAAAACTCAGCGAGCTCATAGTAGGATGTAGAAGCAATAATGCTAATGGGATTATTTATATATCACTGGAATTCAAGCAAGCAAAGGACTGAGCTGGAGGAGTTAGTCAGCCAGACTTCAGAGAATTTCACATCTTAAGGAATGGATACAGGCACTGGGAAGGTTCTTCAAGCTAACACTTCTCCATATATTTAGCCTTTATTGCATCTTTTCATCCTTTCTTCCTCTGCATATCCCCAGAAGAGGTATACGGGCTGAAAGCCTCTTTCTCTGTACACTTTATTGCTAGTGCAGGCTCGGAGCCTACACTCGAGGCCATTACTCACCAACAGCACACAGAAAGAAAACTGTGTTTAGTTAATACAGACCCTACACAAACCTATCTGTCCTATGTAGGAGCTGAACTTGCAGAATCTGACTTGCATACCTTCCTACATCCTACCCGCTTTGGAAGCAATGTCATAGGACTGCAGATCATTCTGAGATAAGCTCTGGTGTCACACGCCACAAGAGCACTGGAGGTCTGTGGACAGCTAGAGTTCAAACTACCACAGAAGAGCACTGATAGCCCATATCCTGGTACCTTACAGGTAGAAAGGTGGGACAGCTGGGCTAGATCAGCCTCCAGATGGACCTTATGCCACTGGTCACAAGACTTTAGAACCCAGCAATTCTGATCAAAGCCCTTTAAGCCCAGCAGTTCAACCAGTTTTCAGTCCACCTGACTACCCACTTGCATAGTCCCTTCTTCAGCAGTTTGTATTTGAGAACGGTGGGGAAGACAGTGCTGAAAGACTTGCTAAAGTAAAGATTAATCACATTCATGGCTCTCCCCTCATCCTCCAAGCTAGTTATCTCATCATAGAAGGCTGGTCAAGGAAATTGTTTCCTGGATTTACTCCATCATGTACACGGGAACTGATGTGAGGCTGAACAGCTTGTTCCCTGGATCTTCTTTCTTCAAGACAGGAGTGACATTTGCTTTCTTCCAGTTCTCAGGATCTTTCCCCAATCACCACAACCTTTCAAAGATAATCAAGAGAAGCCTCACAATGACATTAGCCAGCTCTTTCAGCACTTGTAGGTGTACCCTGACAGAGCCCACATATTTATGTCTGCCCAGTCTCTTTAAATATTCCCTAACCTTTTCCTCCACTGAGAATAAGTCTTCTTGCTTCAGACTTCCTCTCTGGTCTCAAGGGGCTGGGATTCCTGAAAGTCAGTCTTACCAGTAAAGACTGAGGCAATGAAAGCTCTGAGCACCTTGGCCTTTTCCATGTCATTTGTCACCAGGTTCTCTGCCCTCATTCAGCAGTGGGACCACATTTTCCCTATTCTTGTTGCCCTTCACATTCCTCACCAGATTCATCTCCAGGTAGGCTTTGGCTTTCCTAACCCCTATGTCTGGACCCTTGGACAGTGACTCTCTGCTGAACTTTCCTCTTACTCACTTCACTGCTCTGGAATGCGGGGGCATTTCAAGCAGTGGAGTACATCTGGCTTACTTCAAATGTTTCATACTGAATTTAGGCTGATCTCGAAGCTCTGACAGCACTCTTTACCCGCATAGAACTACTTTTAACTTAATTGAAGGTTTCTAGCTTCATTTTATCCATTACATCATTTTCAGCCTCTCTCCACAGCAAGGTGCTATAAAGCTTGTTAGAATGTATTAAT
This sequence comes from Bucorvus abyssinicus, assembly GCA_009769605.1. Taxonomy (NCBI): domain Eukaryota; kingdom Metazoa; phylum Chordata; class Aves; order Bucerotiformes; family Bucorvidae; genus Bucorvus; species Bucorvus abyssinicus. The sequence goes on along the minus strand of CM020030.1, from coordinate 31,215,287 downwards.
GTAGTTCAAATTTGAAACTTTTTTTTCAAGTTTAAAGAGGCTTTACTGTCATTAATAAATCCATTTACCAGCTAATACCTCCATGGTATTATTATACACAATTTGCAGATGAACACCCTGAGACTCAGTGTAATATTGTTACTTCGAGGATACACAGCAATCACATTTCATTTGATAGTTCACTGAAAGATGCAGACTAATAATGGATGAAGTAAACTAAAATCACCAGATGGCTCACATGAGGAAATTTGGAGTTCAAATCTAGATACGAATTCAAATTCTATAGTATATTGCATGATATTTTTAACCGAGCAAGATGTTATCTAGTAAAGCCTTGTTCCAAGTTACTGCATTTACCATTTCCAATAATTAGTTGCTTCATTCAAAGCAACTTCTGACAGGCTAGTCACTCCAGTATGTAAACAACGGATGTAAGAGACAGCTCTGCTAAATTGTGTGATATACAGAGTGCTCTGCCAATTGTTGTACTGGCAATTCCCAGATGTGTTTAAAAGCTGTCACTTGTTTTTCAAGCTTCATTGAATGAATTCAGATGGAGAGTTTTAAAGGGATAAGATATAAGTAGAAGACTAACTGCAGGTCAGTAAACAAAGTATATTGGATTTACATAAGGAATTAAACATGAAGACAACTAGGTTGTTTAGATAACTAGTTATCTAAAAACAGCACGAAGGTCAGAATACATTTGTTTAAAATGGTTCCACAGATTTCTGTTTGGACAACCGAATCTCTTCCCAGTGCCTTTTGAGATTACTTTGCATGTCCTGCTTGGGCTGTAGCTGCCAGTCTCGCGGGGCAAGGGTCTCCTGCAAGTTGTGTCTCAGATATGCCAGACACAAGGACATGCTGTAGAGCACCCCAGATTGCTTTGAGCACCTATAGGTAGGTGATTATGAACGAAATCTCTGTCATAGCATGGATATGAATCCTACACTTAATTTCAAGTTTTATCCTGTGGACAACAAGGATAGAAAACACAAATTGCATAAGGCACAGTAACAGTTCTGTGCTATGCACGAAGACAAAGCTTAACTTTCAAAGGAGTAGTGAATAAATTCATTAACAGATAAAGAGAAGGGATTGTTTTAAAGCAGAGGACTCAGCAGCCTCTGGTTCAATCCTTGGCTCTTTCTGCTTAACCTGACAAGAGGCTCTTTGCTGCTCATGAAAAAGAGAGAACCAAACATTTCCCAAACTTAGCGGGGCAGTGCAAGGAGAAACGTGAGATAGTTTGTGCGGGGCCAAGAAGTACTGTGTGCTAGGGGACTAGGAAATCTGTGAAAACACCTGTTTTTACAAGAAACTTTCATCTTTGTTTTCTAAAGGAAGAAACTCACTGGATTCCCCAGGGCGGAGGGGGTGGGGGAATAAAAAAGAACAAAGAGAAAGTTCTCCCATTTTATACATTTATAGATAAGAATTTTAGGAAGAAAAAATACAGAATGGATGTAAGGATCATACTTCATCTCACCTGTGACTGTAATTAAAGAAAAGAAAATACTGGTCATTAGTAAATAGGGAAAACCGAAAATGAGGGCTCCCTTAGGAACACTTAAAACTTACTTAATAATAGGGCTTAGAAAGTGTTCAGAATAATCTGTTATGTTCATTAAACTCCTGGAAACTAATGGCACATCCAAAAGTACTTCATCAATAATTTCCCAAATAGTTTAGTTCCTAAGGGAAGAGAAAGCGCCCCCTACGCACGGTGCCTTCATCCTCCTCTGGTCACAGCACCATGTGCTATTTGCTGCCACATCCCTGGCTCCTGACAAGATAAGAGTTCTCCCTTGCAACTCATAGCATCAGCAAGCTGCCAGCATCAATATCTGCGTGTCACATTCTATAAAGATGATACTTACTGGCTTATATGAGCTCTCATTTGTGTTTTTCTCTATGGATGCTAATTTAAATGTAATTTTAAAATTCTGGTTTAGATTATATTTTCTTCCTGTAACATGTAATGGAGCTGCTCTCTAAAGAGGACTCTTGACTTTCACTAGAGAACTGTAGTACAAGCCCAAATGACTTAGGAGGAGCATGGGTACAGACTTACAGAGATAATATCAACAGTAGTTAACTATCCAGTACATCTGGTCAGGCTTACCCCTCATGAGTGTGTTGCTTATATTTATCTCAATTCACTGTAAATCTCTCTTTCATTACTGTTCACAACCCACAAATGTTACTTTTTTTATATAATCTAGAGGCATACATATTTTCACTTGGAAAGAAAAATTAAACACATCAAATGTCTAATGAGCAGTTCCCTTCTATCCTTAACGTATTCAAGACCCAGCATTTTAGCGCTCTAATGGAATAAAACCTTTTCTTCAACAGAAGTATACTAACATACTTTGATCATCACTTGTATCTATTTTCAGTGCATATTTGTTGACTGCTCAAGAGCTCATTTAAATAAACACAGCCTTTCAGAAAGTCTTTTTGTGTTCCAATTATGATAATTAAAAAGATAGTATTCATGCTGCTTAGATTATATGAAGTGTATGTAGATACCTTTTTAGAATCTAAAGGCAATGATATGTACCTGTTGTCCTTGCTAAGTATCTATAATTGAGGGGAAATTGATGAGCAAATGCAAAGAAAATTAAAAAATTATCCAAATCAGGATGGAAAAATTATTGAATTAGGGAAAGAGAGTAAATAAATAAATAGAATTCATGTGAAGAGAACATCAGAAATAAACTTGTATAATAATAATAATATAAATTATATGTAACATTTTTAAACTCTGCTCTTTGCAGCACATCTTACCTTGATAGACGTACTTATTTCTCCTTTGGAGATACTAATAGAACAGTCGGACGTTCAAGTTACCAATAGTTTAGTAATGAAAACAAAATGAAGCAATAGCAAACACAGGGATATTTGCACTAAAGTGCTGCAAAATTTGTTACAATCTACTGCCTGTGCAAGTTTTGCTGTATTCTCAAAAATCTAATAATTTTCTAAATCATCAAGTTTCAAGTTCCTGTTAATTTTCACTTTTAGTGAGGAAAGACCTTTTCTTTCAAGTAATTGAGTAGTCCAGGTAAAAACACCAACAGCTGCCCAGGTATAAACACCAACAGCTGCCCAGGTATGAAGAATGCATGGACTTGTACGGAGATTGCAGTGATTTCTTGTTTAATTTTTATATCACTAATACAGACTACAGAGACAGAAGAATTGTAATCCTTCCACCAGGAGTGGGCCAGAGACCTCCCTGTGCTCTGAGCACAGAAAGATAAAGCATCTTCCTAAAGTTCAGAAGTGAATAGGATCTCCATGTTCTCCACTTCTGCAGGAACCTGATGATAGCTCATTTCCAGAAATCATGGTTCAAGGCATTGATGTTGCTTCTTCTCTAAACTCTCTCTCAAAGCTTTGAGTGACTAATCAGTTTTGGAGTCGCTGTGTAACATCACACAGTACATTTCCAAACTTAATTTTTAGAATCAGCTTTGGAACCAAGAATTTTCCAGTTAATGTAGAAGCTGCTTTCCAGAAATAATTCCTATGCTGCATTTTAAAATTCTCATTTCTCAAATCCTCCTTCTTAGTAAACTCATTTACCAAGAGCAAAAATAGATGGGCCTTAAACATGCTAAAATCCAGTTTGCTCACTGAAGGGCAGGGGCACTCAAGCAAATGAAGAGCCTATCTAGTTCAATCTCTTATTTCCAGCAATGATCGGTAGTAGATGTGTAGGCGAAGAGTGTCAGGCACCTACCTATGAGGTAATTTTTCTACTAGTATATGTTTCTACCTTCCAGCAATCAGAAGCAGAGGGATCTGTTCTCCTGGACCAAGTTTAAATCTGTCTGATCTTTTTTTCAGAACACAATGCCCTCTTTTTCAGATCACCTGCTAATACAGTGACCAGCACAGACCCTCGTAACACAGCCCTCCAACTATTTTGAAAACGACTAATTTGTTCCTACCCCCTTTTTTTATCTCTAATCATTAATTTATGAAAGGATCTTCTTTCCTGACCCACGACAACTTCCAGTTAATAGCATTGGGAAAGAACCTCATCAATATCATTCTATGGAAATACACATATGATATCAAGCATACTTAGTTGCTTTCTGAATTTCATAGAACTCTAATAGACTAAGGAAGCATGATTTTTTTCTAAAAGAAAAAGCAAAACACAAGTCACATTGATTCATCCCCATTATATCATACGCTTATTCATTCTCTCTTATTCATTCATGTTGTGGTCATGACCAGTTTCCTTCATATAGGGGTTAGAATAACTTTTTATGCAGATCCCTTTTTTGAAAATAAAACAAAACCAAAAAACAAAAAAAAGGATTTGATACTTGCCACACGTATTCTTCCCGTGCTAAGGCCACTATAAGTGATAAGCTATATGTCAAAGCTGGTTGCTCAGCAATTTCTTGTCTAAGTTTCTTTGAAATACCTGGGAGAATATGAACTAGTCCTTATATTTTTCACGGTTCATTTTATTATTTTCTTCTAAAGTACCTTCTATTGACACTAAATTTGAAACGTTTCCTGGGACTTACTTTCTATAAGAAAAAGCTGCAGGATAAGAACCCCCCACACTCTTCCGGTGCAAAGAATTTTCTTATTTTTATGCCTTAAAGACTCTCCTCTTTCAATGTATTTGAAATTAAAAAAAAGTTTTATTATTAGTTCTTATGGTCTTAAAAAGTTGGTCCTCAAAATCCTTGTGGCTTGCTATATCACAGCTTTACATTTAACTTGCTAGAATTCATGCTTATTTTCTTATTCTTAAATGACTCTCATATGTAGAGCTTTTTTCTGTTGTTTAACTAAGCCTTTAAAAAGACCACAGTTGTTGCAGCATATCACCAGCCCCTACAGAACTTTGTATGGATCACTACTGAAAACATAGCTGTAAAGCAGTAAGGTAGTAACTGCTTGGTGTGAGATCTGCCCAGAAGTTACATCATGCAGTACAAGTATGCACAGGCTGGCAAACTTCAGCCTCATGCAGTGCAATTCTTTCCCAGCAGCGTTAATGGGAACTCAGTAGTGATGTGTCAAATATTTATCAGCAATTTCAGACCTGAGCATGTTCCTCCCTCACCTCCCAGGCCTCTTCCCCTGCAATTCACACCAACCAGCAGTGGAAGACTGTGCGTACTGTGCCTTTCTTTGAGTCTTCCCTTCTATTGCACGTAATTTTTAGGGCAAGACTACATTTGCACCTCTCTCTCAGGTAGAAGACGGTTTGTTGAGAAAGAGCCACCTAAATTCTTTTCCTCTTAGGAACAGTCCTAAAACGACAGTGAGCAGCGCTATCCAAACTTCAAGGTCAGATGCCAGCAGTAGAAGAAAGCCAGCAGTTATGACGGAAAACACAATTGCCTCTACACCCACGACTGGTTTGTTGCATTTGACAGCTCTCTGCTTCGTGACACAGCCACAACGAGTGTGAAATTCCACTGCAGTGACTCCAGCCTCTCGTTACAGCTCTTTTTAATGTGCCGTGGCAGAGTCTGAAGGAGACTGGATGCTGCTGAAACTCGAAAGGACCCGATATTAAAGACGACATTAGAGCAGTGGTTCCCATTTCGCGCTGACCAGGCTCCCTCCCTGTTCACACAACACACCTGAAGCAGCAGTGCTGAGCAGAGCTTAGATCTTCACAAACAGCAGCTGCGATCCGCTCAGGGAAGGCTGCGTCAAGTGCTCCAACAGATGATCAACAAAAATGTGGCTGCTTAATGATGGCAGCCTCTAATTAAGGTAGAGCAGTCTAGGCCTAGAACTAATTTTAATCAGAAGAACTGCCTAATTATCACACATGCTGTACAAATGAGCTCACTTAGCCACAAAAATAATTTAAGTGAGTGGTTTGAAGGCAAAACCCATTTACAGAAATTGGTAGGAGCAGATACCAGCAGACCCAGTTTGCCAGTCCTCTACTGTAACCCCTTCGGTGCGATACGACCGTTTTGTGCCTTTCGAAAACTACTTCCATCTGCCACCAAAAGAAATTCAGAAGAAAAAGGGGGAGTCACTCAGCAGTTTTTGTCATGCTTGTCCTTGGGGATTGAGACCACAGCGGTTATAGCAGCCTCCTTCCAGACTCTGACTGCACAGAACAAGAACGGTGGTTTAACTTGCAAAGCTAAAAAGAGCAAAGCTAAGTGTCAGGTACTGGTAATGGACTGGTTTAGACTTTTACAGCCAGTTAGAAATTTTCTGTGCAAAGTCCCATTGAAGCAAATGGGAATGAACACCCAAATCCATACACATCTTTGAAGAACTCAGTTCTTTTACCTCATATACTTCCAAACCAGGATTTATGCACTCTAAAAACAGCCAGTAACTAAAATTAGCATAAGACATGTTGTACTGTACATACAAGATAATTTTATCAAACAATACAGGTAAGAATTTTAAGTTAACTACAGATACCACTCTTTTTTCTTGAAAGTATTGAACAAATCTGCTGGACACCACTTCTTAGGTTTTCTAGGCTGCATCACAGTCTCTAGTCTTGTTTATTGTTACATATTTATTAATACTAAGGGACTAAGTTGCTGTCACTTAAAGAGTTACTGTATATTTATGGAGGTATGTGTACGCACTTTTTTGTGCAGAAAGCAAGACAAACATAAAGCAATGGACAGAATACACACAAGCAGTCATTGCAACTCAGCTGATACAGGGTGACCCATTAAGCAACATTAATTCAAATCTGTAGGAGTCCCTGGTTTTCAAGAACTATGCTCCCACTTCACAAGTGTCTCAGCTGAATTACCAGGTCATAAACACAAAACCTGAACAGATTATCTGAAGCTTGATACATACACTTCCCAAACCGGTACTTCATAAGGAGGCTCAGAAGTCAGATACTCACTGATCTGGTTGGTAGATGCACTATAAAAAGCATTCACAGTAGTTGGGCTTGTAAACCACCTGCAGTATGAGCAAAAGAAATCTGCTGTCAGTACACTTATACAACTTTATGAATAGAGCGAGCAGAGATAAAAAGTGAACTCAGTGGGAGGAAGAAAAAATGTCAGACCAAGGATACATTAAAGTTTTTCTCCATTAAAATGCATGCTACCTACACTTTCTAGAACATTAAAATCTATTGTTTAATGGCTTTAAGTGCATACAGTCAATGAACGTTCAACAGGAGCCATTGTTAAGCTTCCTGTTACCCAATACGTTTTGTGGAGTCCTCAGTGTTGTACACTTTTATGATTCAGCTGGACAGGACGCTGGGCCATCTTATGAAGACCAACTTTTTCTTAAGAAAGGTCAAAACAGATGATCTTTGAGGTCCCTTCCAACCTGGTATTCTATGATTCTGTGTTTTATTCCTAAGTGACTGCTGTACTTGTGAGATCTGCCGTGCTGACGAACTGAAGTTCACCCAATGGAGGCTGCAACACAGATAGCAGCTGTGAAAACTCTTTTAGGTATCTTTCAACCACGTGTGGAGAAACTCCCTTTTGAAATTAGAGGGGACCATTCTGAAATGAGTGAAGTGGCTTCAGATTCTTTGCTGAACAACTACTTGAACAATGAGTATGACACCAGCAACCTGAGCAGGTGCTTTCTGGGAGCCTAAATAAAAAATAAACAGCTTCACATTCTGTACCCTACACCACGAACATGGCCATTGGTGGGCTTATAAACAAATGGACCTCTTGCAAGGCAAAACAAAACACACAATGAATACTAACATTTCTTCTCGTAGTTAAATTTCTCATACATACTGGAGGGAAACCTATTTTTGAATAGCAAATAGGATTTACGAATCTCCTTAGCCTAAGCTCATGTATACTGACTGGTTTCCACCCATATGAGTGGAAAATCTCTGCTGTCTTCTGCAAGATATAAATCCCGTCAGACGAAACTCTGAGTTCAGTGAGTCCAAGATTTCACTTTATGATTTTAAAATGAAGAACTGATATTAAAGACAAGTAATGAAGATTATGATAATTAGTGGTTAATTGATAATAGATTAGAAGAAACTAGTAAATGTCCGAACAGAAACACCCTGATGTCTTTAGCAATGCATTACTCAGAAGTTTTGTAAAGCCAAACGAATGCAATGCAATTGCTTCGGAAAAGTTCTTTCAAAGAGAAGAGATGGGAACTGCAAAACAAAGAGTAGGACAAAGGAAGATCTATCAGAACATGGAAAATATGTGATGTCAGTGACATTCATGTAGACAATCTGTGCTTTAAAATAGCACCATCAAATTGAATGAGTTATCTGCAGATCCTGACTGTTTTTCTGGCAACTGATAACCTCAGGTAAACCATGCAACAAAGGGGTGAGTTTTAGAATGGCAGCATTCTGTCTTTTATCAATAAATTTATCTGCTTTTCTCATCTTCAAAGCCGAGCAACTTATTTTACAATGCAACTAGAAAACTAATCAATGAAAGCAAAGGGTGATGTCAGGTAAATATCTTAACCATCCATCGCATTACAGGCTCTAATTGCCACAGATAACACTCCCTGCTTCATGTACTAGGAGATTCTGAAAAGGAGAAGCAGGGAAAGGTTGTTTTCTGGTGTGTTTCCTGTTTCCCCTATAATAAAGAGATTAAACGTTAGAGGAACATAGTGAAATAATGGAAAATTGAAGAAAGAATGCTTATCATGAGGGGATAAAGAAAAAATTAGAGGGCTAATTAACTACATTTCAATTTCATGTTTGTTCACAGCAGCAATCGGCTGAACTGTTTTGAAGGGTGCAAGCCAGCCACTTTTGTGGTAGGACCTACACTCCAGGCTTAGCAATAGCTCTGGAAGATTCTGTCCCTTTTTTGACAAGGAGAGAACCCATCTGAAAGGGACCCATCTGAAACAGTCAACACTTTAATTTAGATTTTATGTAATTCTGAACAGACACATAGCATTGTGACTTCCACCTTACCCTACTGGCAGCTTGTTCTATTCAACAACAGCCTTTCTGTTTTCTCAAATAGCAACTTTTAGGCATGAGAAAGGCTTCTGGAACAACAAATCCTCCCTTTTTGCAAATCCTTCTTGGAGCAAGTGTCTTACAGTGCCCTTCCTTTCCAGTCACAGGAACAAGGGCCTGAGACAAATAACAGATGTTTTAAGACGGACTAATGTGCTTTGCTCTTCTCCCCATCCTTTTTGCTGCTGCAGCCCCAAGGACTCATCATAGCTAGTTCAAGACAGGAACCATCACAAGCAGTGGTTAAAATGCTCTTCATGGACAAGTGACACCTAATAGTACAATTTGCACTCGTTTTTATTGGGTGAGGAGCTAACCAGTGATGTTAGCATACCTGTCACCGCCTCACTCTGCCCAAGAGTAAATGCAAATGCTGTTGCCTTTTGGTCTGCAGCTACCGAGGGAGGACATCACACCACTGCTGGCCATGCTTTTGTACCTATGAACTCATTCACTTGTAGCTCACAGAATAGCTAAGACTCATGACAACATCCCTATCCCATAGATGCTTATTTCTCTTCACAATCTACCACCACAGTAACATAGCCCATCCTGTTTCCTTAGTATGAGCCAAAGACCAAGGAGAGCCTCAGTTTTCTCACAGTTAAACTGAACTAAGCTCTTTCTAAGATACTCTTTCTTAATGAGGCCTGAAGAATGATCCCACATGAAGTTTGTTATGTTTTTAAGCAGCTAGAAAGAGGAGACTTAACAGCTGTACTGCGGAGTCAGGAAGACCAAGAGTTCTCTAGTGACAAGCAAAGTATACTGCTGAATTTCATATTTAGCATTTAGACACTCAGCAAGGAGCATATTTACACTACAGCATTTTGCTGTACCATTCTGAGCCACTCTCAAAAAGATTTAGGAAGCATTTTCCACAAAAGAGCAGAAATACCCAAGACTGTTTCTATTCAGACTAGCAGAATGACTTCATCTCTCCTCTGTCGTCATCTTTCAAGTGAGGTCCTTGAAATGGCTGAGCCTTCGGTGACAGACCTTAACCAATAACACATCTAATATATGAAGGTCTATAATAAATAACAATCACTGATAAATTTTAAGGTGAAGGGAATTTAGAAAGAGCTCTCACATTCTTGTATGAAGTCAGGTTGCCTAGGTATTTGCTCTAGGTCTCGTTACAATTTCAGTGCATTTGATCTATTAGCAGACGGATGGAAAAAAAACAGACAGGCACAAACTCTAAGCTCTTATTAATTACTAACTAAATCTAGATTTGTTTACAGTGTTTCCATTTGCTATTAGCATGTGAAAAAGGGACAGCTTTGCATGATGTCCTGTAACATTACCTATCAGCTACTGCAGTAGTCAAAACCTAATGCTGCAGACTCTACACTGGTAAGTTTGAGATTTCTCTTGTATAAACAAAATCTGAAACCTGCACTGAGATAGCAAGAGGGGCAGAAGCACCCTTAAGTTCGGTTCACTTCAGGCTACAATTTTCTCAGTGCTATCTTCCTTTCTAAGAGTATAGCATGCTACATTTCCAGTATGACTGGGAACACTTACAATACAGGGAAAAGATGGTTAATTTATTTAATTCTCTACAAAACACAAACTGATTTTGCAATTTATTCTCTCAACTTTTTGAGTTAGAAGAATTCACTCAGGTGGAGCAGAATTTGATGTATAACATCCCAAGTAAGAATTTTTTTTTAAAAAAAAAAAAACACCCTTATAAATAAAGAAAATGAACTTCTGAGGGTGTAACATGCTTAAGCTGGTTAGAAGTGAAAGGTTGTACAAAGTTGCTAATGAAAATGAAATCTGAAAAATCTCTTCCCAAGAAAGGACCATAAAGAAAAACTTCTAAAGGGGAGGCAATCTTCAAGTTGACTTTAAAAAATGTATTTCCTCTTCTGTTAGTCAGTTTTATACATTTTCCTGTGTAGAAACAGAGGACTAGCCTCCCAGGCCAGATTGCTATCTGTCTCCTGTAGGGCTGGACAAGAAACTGGGATGGTAAGGCTGGGACCAGCCTCTAGTGTAACATCACTGCTTAAAATGAGGTTCAAAGAATAATAAAAGGCTCCAGCACGCTCCTTTTCAGCCTCTCCTCTCCAGGGCAGGTCCACCCACAGGATTTCTGAGCTCTCCAGCAGCATCTCTCTGACAGACAACAGCCTGCCCAGTGTCTTTCATGGCTGCTTTTCCTTTTTTGTAGAAGGAGCTTTCACACTGTCCTTAATGGCATCCAACCCAGCACCTCTCAGAGATGCACTCCCCTGCGGCAAACTAAAAGCCAGAGCTTACAAAGAGTTTGTGGTCAACAAACTGGAATTGGTCCTGAAGGAGACCCAGGAATCCTCTCACAGTACACTTCTGTATCCTCTTAGAGGGATACTAGATGCCCACATCTCCTGCAATTAAAGTTGAGTGAAAAGTGAAGAAAGATTTGTCTAGTCTAAAAATATTAGAGATGTCCTGACTTCAAAGGAGAAAGATTAATAATAATGAAGTGGTATGCCCAAGAAGTCCTCTGATGCCTAGCTATTTGCAAGTATATGACCAGTGTTAAGAAGGAGAGATTCAAGCACTGTTAAAAAGGTGCAGGTGTGTGTTTATATATACATACATGTGTATACGAGTGTATGTACATTTGTATGTATTAATGTATACAGCTCCATGGATGGATAAGCAAAGAATCAGAAGTTTAGTAGTACTTTTTATCTTCCGCTTCCACATGGCCATCACTACCCCATGCACTGACTTTCATCTCCCTCTGCTCTAGTCATGTATCACCTGGGTTATAATAATTGTCTTCATGCCTGGTCCCCTTACTTTCATGCTCCCCCCTTCCAGACTCACCTCCTCCATTCACGCTCTCGATCCAGCCTGCGCTGTTTTGTGCATCATATTCCTCAGCCTCTGCCACAGATCCCTTTTGTATGTCTCTCTCCTGATACCTGAGCACATTTTCTCTTATTTGCTAGAGCCAGCTGTGAAGATGACAGCCATTTCCCCAGCCAGCTGTTTGGATTGCAGCTGTCATCCAAAAAGGTTGTTGAGGACAGCAAGTTGCACCTCCCGCAGCTGCGGTGCCCGCAGGGAATCCTGGCCCCTGGGACCAGCAAAGCAGGTGGCTCCAGTATCCCAATGCCTTGTCACAGTTTCTTGGTATCAGTTGAGCTGGGTACATCCTCCCATCCATGCCCTGAGCAATGCCCCACCTGACTTCCTCCATGCTCCTTTTTCCTGTAAGGCAGATAACTGCTAGGGAGGGAGGGAGCAGAACAGAGGACAAAGAATTTTGATAATTACTCCTGCTTTGGGGTGGTTTTCTTACTGGCTTTAGATTATAAATTATTCTGGAAATTAAACAGTTTTATTTCTGCTTTGATACCCATATTCCTCTTTGCTTTATAAAACTTGTTTTTCTTGTATCTCCCAGCTCTTCTGTCTGACACCTGATGGTGTTTCCCTGATGCTCTGAGAGAACCATCATTTTGATTTTCCCTTTCCTTGACTACGCTGAGGAAAGTGAGTCCAGTCTGAAATAATATTGCTGAGAAATCTGGACTCTGCTAAATGAATATAGTGTTTTACCTTTTGGGGGTAATATTACTTTCATAGCTGGTAACTTATTTCCTTAAACACTCATTTTTCTTATTTATCATTTTCATCCCACAACTTGGACCATCTTATAATATCTATCTCTAAATATAAATGCTACACTAAAAGCTACTGAGCTAGGGAGAAGAAGAAATGAAGCAAACAGAAACAAAACCCCCAAGGGTAATTCTCTATTAACACAGTGACAAACTTCAGTGTAGACCAAAGATCTGTAGAGTTCTATGAAATCCTAAAGCTTAAAAAAAAAAACAAAAACAGAAAAAGAAAAGAAAGAAAAAAGAGAAGTAAAAGCAACAGATAGCAGTAGAGACCAAGAATTAAAATGTGGCAAGTGCTGATATTTTTAAGGACAGATTTGACATGCCTCAGACTGGTGGGTGGGAGTTATTGTTCTATAATAATAAAATCCTTAAAATGTTCCTGGAGGTGGCAATGACTCTCTGTGCCTCGGTACCCCTCTGCAGACACAGCAAAAGCAGACAGTGTGACGCTACTCTCAGAGCCCTTACCTGTCACCAAGCAGGTGCAAAGGCAGAACTATCTCACTGAGGGAATAATTACGCCTGAGGGCTTGGGTGGGGATTTCCCCCGGCCCCACAAAAGGCAGAGCATATAGCTGTGCTGACAAAGAGACCAAAAAACAAACTGGGATCCCTCAGGCCAGAGCGTGTCTGGTGGCATGACATAAAAACCAAGACAAAGGTGATGAGGGGGCTGCTGTTAAGTAGTCCTTGAAATAAGACGAAGACGAGCATGAGAGAGCGTTCAATCTTGCAGTGGGCAATCGGGTAAAACCTTCACTTTTTAAGCATGCCCATGCAACCCTTCAGATGATAGCCCTTGAGGTACACAGCTGTGGATTATCTGCCCATTAACCTCCTTACAGTGGAGATTTCCCACTGTGCCAAGAACCTACACGGTCTGTGTCAGCGCTGCCCCAATACCGTTCATGAGGAGAAGGTGGCTGACCACCATTGCTACAGAGAGGTAAACGTTATTCCACTGCTCTCACGGAAACTGTCAGTCTGAAGAGAATACACCATCACGATCTAGCCCCGCTGTGCAGCGCTGCAGGAAAACCTGTAAAATCATCCCCTGGGATTAACCATTGCAATGACAGAGAATGGTGTGACAAGAAGGTAAAATTCACAATCAAAACTAAGCTGTATACAACCTCTTGAAAATATGGGGCCAAATTACAACACTCTAACCAGGAATAGCCTGCGCCTGTCCTGCTGGCATCGTCTACCTGCCTCACAGAAAACACAGAGCCGCCCCTGAAACAACTTATGGTTCAGTTTGAGTAGGAATTTTTGGAGCCCTGAGGAAATACCACCACAGGAGCTAAGAAGCAGCAGCACTGATTTCAAAGTCTCTGTGTAGAAGTAGTCATTTTTAACTAGCATGATTAAACTAATTAATTTCTGTTTCGGTTTTAATTTCCATTTTAAGGATTTGATTACCCACCAGTAAGAAAAGAGGCAGATTCTCTCACATATTTTATGACAGTATGTCACACAATCTGTACTCTCATGTTTACAAATAAATAACAATGACATATGTAAATTAAGTTACATTTTATTCCATATCATTGCTATCAACAGCAGGTAACTCACAATGGCGATCGGTATTACTAATAATAACATTATCTTTTACTAATGGTTCCATTCTTGGAAAATGTATTTCATAAATCCCTGCTGTACCATTCCAAATTCTAACTGTGACCAAGAGATATAATCCATTTTTAATTGAGATTCAATTAGCCCTTTTTTCATTAAATTACATTTAAGCTGCAAGCATATGACTACTGTGCATCAGAACAGGGATACCTAGAATTTACAAAAAAAACCATCCACAGGAATTTCTGAATAACTGGGGGTGGGGGGGGGTGTGTGCCCATAGGCTTTTTGTATCTTAATACCTTGCTGTGTATATAATTTCAATAAAACATGAATTGCGTAAATTAAATAATATAAAATAAAATATTGTTAGAAGATTACGTAAATTTGTCTTTTGTCTACTCACTCTGTTTTTGGAACTTCTTTTCTAAGCCAGTAGAAATCAGATTGGGCTGCGTATTTGCGAGTTTGCAACACATTGCCAAAATAGTCACTTTCTGTAAACTTCAGCTGTATGGACAAAGCACAGAAAATTTTAAAGCATGTCTGAAGAAACAAAGGCTGACATAAAACAATCAGAACTTTTATTTTAAACAAGGTATTCACCTTATTTTTGAGCCATTATCAAAGCAAATAAAATTTTCACACTTGGTATGAAGAATAAGTATTTTGTGAGCTTAGTTAAAGAACAGTGGCTGAACGGATCTACACAAGGGACGGGAACCTTGAAAAAGCTCTTCCGTGGGCAGAGAGGGGCTGAGGAAATTAAAAATACCCAAAGATGGACTGCAAACTGCATGTTTCTCTGACTATTAAGACAGTTTGTTTTCCAGAACTCTACTTTTATTTTTAGAAGTGCATTTTAAAGACACTTTCAAAAGTGTTTTGCACTTTATTACAAATGCTTAATGCTCTGTGCCCTCCAAGGGTTCTGCTACCCGCTTTCTTACTGTTTTTCACATTAAATGTTTACAGACATAGGGCTCTATGCTTCCATAAGCCTCCAAATCTAATAGCAACCACCCCCACCCCCCTACACGACTAACCATGCAAGAAAAGGGGATGTTAATAGTTAGTTTATAAATACAGATGTTATCCCTGTCACCAGTTTCAAGCAATCCTAGGATTTGTGAGGAAATTGCATTTCAGGTGTAAATTATGGTTTTGCAATTGTGATTAACAAGTGGTTTTTGCTCGACATTACCACTTATCTGGGCAACTAATTCCATACACCGAGTGGTAAGATTGGTCACATCCTCCATCTCATTACGCTGCCTTCATAGGACTATCGCGCTCTACTATTTCCAGGAACAAGGGTTATGCCTCTATTCAGCGTTTGTTCACGTTCTCTGGCAAAGATGACTATTATTCTTGTATTTTAACGGTTTAGGATTGAATTTGTGATTCCACATTGCTTGTGAGTTTCAATAATACAATTCATCACGTGCATGCCACACACGCCTTTTGAAAAATGGTAGAACGTATTATTCTTCATCATCTGCCTTCCTGCCTTAGTTAGACTTAGATGCTGGATCAGGAAGGAGTCCCCCCACAGCATCCTTGTCCAGCAGCCAGCACAGGAGGCCTATACCTTGGTTAGGTCCTCTAGGCACAATTATTAGCAACAATCAAAAATAAAACTCAGAGCCGGGAGAGATGAGGAGAGTCTATATAGGGCATCATAAATTGTGATATTGTGAGGAAAAATGCATCCGTATTTTTGAAGACCATTACTTTGAGGAGAAATGTTTTTGTTTGATTTCTATAACTAAATGAAAAATTAATGACACTGTATGTTTAACCTTTAAAATGGTTAATAACAGGAAGGTTCTCTGCATCCACGCAAATTTTACTCCTAGCAGGCATCGTGGTCATCTTGCTTAGACACACTGGCGTTGACAATTTATACACGAGAGCTAGCACACTTAATTCAATGTCTAAAAATAACCAGGCAAGCAGAACTCCAGATGCGTGCAAAACAAAAGAGTAGCTTTGATTTTAGCACCAAAACAAAGAAAAGAACAGCTGCAATATGTAAAAGAAGAAAGCTGCAAGTCTGATACTTACTGTTTTGATGTCTTCATTAATATATGTGTCATTCATTATAAACTGAGGGTAACCCACTTTAGCCATAACTGCTTTTGCCTTTTAAAAGAGAAAAAAAAGTGTTGGCAGATATAACCATCTCTCAGCATATGGCTTTCCCCACCCCGCCCCATTTCTACTTTGTACTATTATCCCTCCCTGAAGACACCCTAATTTAACTTCAAACCAGCTTGCCTACAAAGTAAACTTGGTGCCGCAGCTGAACTTCACATCACAACATGGAGGGTCCAGGTTCGGTTGTCAGATAATCACAGTGGGTCTGTTGCTGCCTGCAGAGCTTTTGCAGACTTACAGCAACGCGTCCGAGTGCAAAATCTTAACACCCATTTTTCCCTACCAGTTTTTGTGTTAATCAGAGGGTCAAATGCTTGTTTTTACAATGTTTTCCAGAAGATGACAGGAAACAGTCTGTTTCACTACAGTGCAGTAGCTGGGACGCATTCAACTGTTAAAATAGATTTGATGCATAGCTACGGATGAACCTGGGTCCCAGCAAGTGCAGGCTGGCATATTTCCACCGAGGGTCACTTCCATTTACACCTGAGCACGGGGGCATACTTTTCTGAAGGACCCTGTACTTTGCTATAACCACAGGGCTCACCTCTGTTTTGTTCTCTACTTTCATGCCTCTACTTTGCAGTCTTTGCCCTCTCCTTAAGGTCAATAAAGGAGTTAAATTCACTTTTCATTAACTTTGGGTTTTTCTCCTCTTTCAGTCATGACTTGGTCCCAATGTTTATGTACAATCTGTGTAAACACTCTGGTGTGAAGTGATAGTAGCTGTAGATGAGTATTCCCACTTGGTAGATCATGGTGTAAGTATATAAATAGCCTTAGTAACATCCTCACAAAAACAAAAGGAGGCCACCCAGCCACCCAGAATCTGTGGAAACAACACATTTCTAGAAGAAAAGCAGAAGGATACAAAAGGATAAGGCAAGACATGAAGAAGCGAAATATGACAAGTCCATAGAATAAATTAAAGCCATGATGGACTAGGGTAGCACAAAACTTTCACTTTGTTTTCAGGATACTAAACATAACTTCTCCTTAAGTCTTTGGAATTTTCCCCACCCTTCAAAAAAACCATCTCCTGGAAATTTGTTCTTCAAACTCAGATGTCTAAAGTCAAATGAATATTGCAAGAGGTGAAGTGCAATAATCAGATTGGCCTTTAAACAATTGCAGCGATACCAACCCTGCATTCTGCTCTCTGCGAGCAGAGCTCGGACCTCTCTGGAGTCTGCTGACTTCTATTTCCCTCTTCCTGCAGAGGGTGAAGATTCCTCTTCCTCCACAATGAAATCCTTGCCACCTTCTCCCCCTCCACAGTGTCTCAATACAACAGGGTATCCTATGACACCAACAATTAGAAACATCTGTTCCAAGACTGTAGAAGGAAACTAATGGAGGACTGCTTCCATTTAACCAAAATTATGTTGTCTCCTCTTTTATTTTTCAAGTTGACACACCTCTTTGCTTCTTCAAACTCCTTCAATTTCTCAATCTCATTTTCAACCCAAAGTCATAATCCTCCATTTGTGACATCGCAATTAATTGTGGTTGAGATAATTAAGAAGTCACAAACAGAAGGTTACAACTTCAGGTAGGAAATTAGCAGCAGGAGCAAATGATCTCTTAAGCAAGAAAGATCCCATTGTCATGCAAATACCCCTAGTGATAAGAAAAAGCAATGGAAGACAAATGCTGAACAATAAATACGAAATGAGCCAAATTAACTCTCAACAGAATGTTTTCTCAGTTTTCCAGAAGGTAGAGCAGCCTGTCAAGATACTTTCAATGCCTGGGGGTGATAAAAAGTATGGGGGCAGCACAATTCATCTGCAAGTTTGTATATAGTCAAGACAGTCTTTTTGTTTTTTTTCTGCTGGTGGTGCTATCAGGTCCAGCTGACTGAACTTTGCAAGGAACTGGAAAATTTCCTTTTCTGTTTCCAGTGTTTTAATCCTAGTGGAAACTACTCTTGAGAAAGCAAAAAGCAAAATTCATCAGTTTTAGTTTCTACTAAGTCAGCTGCTTAAAGAAGTTTGGTGAATCTCGAATGTTCTGTGTGTGTTCCAGAATGCCCATCTGAATCACTTACAGTAGCCTCTGTGTTGGATCTACTTAATTGAGCCCCTTAGCATTTTAATTAAACAGATTTAATTTAAAAACTAACATATGATGAATAATAAACCCTTTAAAAACAATTCATAGTGCAACTTGCAAAAAATTATCAGTGCCTTTTAAAGAAAAAAGTGTCAGTACGATGTCATTTCACTAATGATTTAGCCAGTACAATGTTGATCAAAAATTGTTGATCTTGTTTTGGCACATGAACGAACATTTTTGGCTGTGAGCCATATTATATCCTTTAAAAACACTCTTAGTTTCTAGACTGTCTTCCAAATAAAAGCAAATAAATTTGTGCCTCGCTGGCTGTAAATGCAGAGTACTATAAAGCCAGCCTAGATCTGGCAGTGCTTCTTCGCTGAAAGAAGCAGAGATGGGCCTTGCCCTCAAACCCCTGGTGCTAGTCGTCTGGTTGTGACACCAATATGTCCATCTCCACTTCACCGTGTGGACATTTTGGGGTCTTTGTGGAATATCTGCCATGTCCATCTCAGTCTCTTCTTCCACAGCAGCCCACTGAGAGCAGCAGCTTGGAACTACCAGGTTTTGGCCCTTTTAGACCCCACTTCTCAATCAAACTTCTCCAGGCTCCTTAATAGCAGGTCTGACATAGATTGACCTAAATATCACATATAATCACATAATAATGTTAAAAATTATGTTTATTTAGGATATTTTTTTATTTTAGTGACACTTAAATCCCATACTGTTGTCATGGCCCTGCTGCATTAGGAAAGGACGATGGGAAGAGTTCTCCCAACCAGACTAACTCAGGAGAGCTGGGCTCATTTGTTGGGTCACACATACTCTTGCTTTCTGACTTTCACAATTGATGTCACGAGACCAAGATTTTCAAACACAAGGAAAAAATATTTGGACACTACTGAAACATTTTTTAATAAAGACTATATAAAACCCTAGTAAATAACAGAGTTTGTCTCAAAGAAATTTTTGAAAGTAAACACAAGATAATGTTGCTTCTAGTACTTTGATGTTTGATCAATGGCTAAAGCTGTCTGTATTTTTTGAGATAAAACAAATATATAAAGGAGAAAGTGTTACTTTTTTGTATCTGTTACTTAAAAGTTCTTAACACAATGTGTGGTTTAGAAGTCTGAGCAATAGGAGAACTATATACTCTGTAACGACTAAATTCTAAGGTAGACATTACTAGCACTGTAGCTCTGATGCCTTAAATGTTCCACCAGTCATGTAGGATAAAAAAAAAAAACCAGAAAAGTACACATATTGTCATTACACCATCAAGTAAATTTGCTATTAGAAAATGTAAATATTTAAACACCATTACAAAGCTTCTAGATCATCTAAAAATCACAAATGAACAACATTTTAGAAGCATTTCTGAGAACACTTAGAGCAAGAGCTGATGGAAAGCAAACTGGTACATGATCGTCACATGCAATCCATGTCTCACTATAGAGGTTCTCCCAGAAAAGGAATGTGTCTCAAATTGGTCCAAATGGTATCTCTGAGGCAGCCAAAAATTTAGAGGTGTACCATGCTCCCCTGAGATCCTACTGAGCTAGTGGCCCAGGGCCACCTTATCTCCACCATGTAGCACATACTGGTGTGAGAGGAATAGAGGAATAAGCTTGCTGGATCTGGAGAACCAAGAGCATCTCTCTTTTCAAAGGTCTGCCCTCAACATCCTGACTCCAGCCCGGGATGACGACCTGGCCCATACAGCCCTTGAAGGCTCTTAGGGCAGGAAGTGTGGGTGACGGGCCAGAGAGCTGTCTCACACCAAGAAGTTCCCTAACACCAACAGTGAAGGACATGTAGTTCCTGGTGGAGGCAAATGTTTCCTATAGCCGAAGCAAAACTCGTGAGAAGACACAAGAAGCCCTCTGAAGTCCTTGGGAATCCCTCCAACTGGGATTTCTCCCAGGTCCAAGCCTGCTCAGCTGATCCCAGCACAGAGCCCAATTTATTTTCACAACAGGCAATTTAGACAGCAGGTTTCTAAATTTGCATGTTGGAAGTCTCCTGCTCCTTTGGCTATCTGTTCTGTTCACTTGAGTAATATTTAACAGCGGTTTGAAGACTCCTTATTCATACAGCACAAGAAAGTGGAAGACTCTCCTAAGACTGGCTTGCTCTTTGATAATTAAGTGCAGTATTTTCCCCTTGATGAGATAAAACTCATGTTTAAGAGACCAGCCTTCCAGGAGGTGTGTATACACACATGGGGAAAGTAAATGAAATGTGACAAATGAACAGGAACCAGCCATGTGGTAATTGCACATTAATCCACCATAAACACATCGTGCACATCTTTTTATGGTTTAAAAGCTCATTTAATTCCTTTCTTTAATTTGCATATTAAATAATGCACGGACAGGAAGGAAAGGGGCAAAAGGGGTATTTCCCCAGCTATAGTTACATCCTCAGCCTGCCTTAGGCTGTCAGGTAAGTTAAGAAAACTCATCGCTGCAGGATTCCTCTCCTGCCACTGAAAGTGAGAGGCTGTGGCAGGCGGAGATGCAGAGAAGCAGCGTGCTTTAGAGTAGGTCATGATAACTGTTCTCTGCCTCAGCAGAGGGAGCAGGCTCCGAGGCAGAGGACCCAGAGCAGGACAACTCCCTCTG
Source organism: Bucorvus abyssinicus (assembly GCA_009769605.1). Taxonomy (NCBI): domain Eukaryota; kingdom Metazoa; phylum Chordata; class Aves; order Bucerotiformes; family Bucorvidae; genus Bucorvus; species Bucorvus abyssinicus. The sequence continues at coordinate 31,194,252 of CM020030.1, read as the reverse complement.
CTGCTGATTTAGCGTGGAATTTTCCCCACTGACTTCACCACAGTCGGGATTTTATCATCAGTGTGTCTCTCTGTCACAATGAAAGCACTGCGAGTCAGTTTACTACAGAGACATAATAACGAACAACCTCTCACTCTTGGCTTAACAGCTTGCCAACGTGCGAACATACACAAGTGTTTCAATGTTACAAAGCATCCCTCTTTCCAGTCCAGACAAATTCTCACTTGACAACCAAACTTGGCAGGTGAGCCTTCTGACAGCCTTTTTGCCCATTGGAGTGTAATTTGAATATTTTGTAGCCCTGCTAACAACACTAAGTATTGGCATATTGCATTTACTGTGAAAAAACCAAACAAAACATATATCTAATGCCCAATAAAGTTTTATGAGTCCGACACAGACTTTCTGTATATCAACTTGACTCGCAATAACTTTGTGAAGATCATTTTCAAGCTTCTAAAAATATAAAAAATTAATACAATTATAGTTCACTGAAAAATTAGCATGAAATACATTCTGAAAGCTAAAACCATTCATGGCAAAGTAATGTTCCATTTAATTACAAAGATTAATTCAGCCTTTATGTACGTGCCTGGTCTTTTCATTTTTCATTGAAAACAGCTGATTCAAGAGCCATTTGGTAAAACTGCGGCATAAATATCACTGCATCTATCCAGGTCTTATGTACAGAAGAACTAGGAAAACAGTGATGCATCTTGGTAAAACCCAGAAAAGTTCCATCACAGGGCTAAAGCCCAATCCTACAGATACCAGTAGGAAGTGACCCACTGACTTGAGCAGAAGATGGACTGAGCCCACCTTAATGATGTATGTTATTTCCTGTGCAGGGGCCACATGAAATGCCAGGGATCTGCACATCATCAACTGCAATCAAAAGCAAAGTGACAACTCAGACACAAACACTTGGCCTGAAATGATAATTTTTAAGAGTACTTGATCTGCAGTGAACTGGCTGTAATCCACACTCCAGAATATAGCTAATAGTCAAACTATTTATTTCTAAATTTTCGCTTAACTTTCCTCTTATATTTGCATATCACAATACAATCTGTGTAGACTTTTCAAGGTTTTCAGAGCTAGTGTTTCATTTAATAATAATTCACATACCACCACCTTACACTGCACCATAACCCTCCCCTCTATATTTCAGTAAGTGTTTTGAATGTTCTAAATTAATCTATTATGAAGGTGGAAAATACAGCTATTGTTCCATTCTTGTAACAGCTTGAGGACAGGGGTTAAAAAATAAAAATTAAAAAAAAAATAAAATCAAGCGACTTATGTGAATAATCGCACGCATAAAATTGTTTTCAGTTAAATACAGTTTCAAAAGGAGCTGAGTCCATTTAACAGCATTGTGCTGCCGAATGAAAAAAATGTCCTAGTCCTCGTTCTTTTCCACTGCTCCTCCCATCTCTGTCCACACTTCTGCTCACACTACCTGCACCCACAGCCTCCAAAGGCTGCCTCAGCTCCTTGCCACATCTTTCTGGGAGATTGCTTAGCTCGCTAACGTAGCAGAAATCTATCCAGATTTTTCCCTGGCTAATTTTCCACCAGATCAGTGAGCTGAATTCCTCACTCCACTGAGAGACCCAGAGCTGGAAGGAGCAGAAGACAAGTGCTGGGAACACATAATGTGGGAAAGTGGAGAACGAACAGCAAATGGGTTATGTGTTATATGAGTTACCTCTTCCACTGAATCATCTTTTGAAACCAAAGGCTCACTCAAAGAAAATTTCCGGACAAGAAAACACTACCTAGTACCCTTAAAAATACCATACCATACCATACATTACCACCCTAGGAAACGGAGGGGAGAAGGGACACAAAATTTGCTAAGCAAACTGTTGGCTGGGTTTCTATATTCAGTCTTAATATCCACCATCCAGCAAGACATTATTATTATTATTAACCACGAAGTTGCAAGCACCTAAAATTTTAGTAGGACTGCCGTGTACGGAAGAGTCAGAAAAAGCAACAATGTACATCAAAGTGTCGCTCTTTCCTGTCCTAAATCCCTTTTGCTTCCGGCTTTCTGGAAAACAAAACCTCAATCATTGGTTCATGCACTGTGACAATAATTTCACCAGAATTAAATTTTCCATTTAAACTAATCCTGTATTAAATTTATTTTCTTTTTTTTTTTTAGCAAGGGAACTAAACTAAAGCACAGAAAACATGGAACAGTTTTACTTATAAAAATACAAATTCACTGTGATATTTTCACAAGTGTAACTCCTTAGTTCAATGCAGCACTATAATTAATAAACCTACTAATATTTTCTCCTACGAGCTTGGTTCCAAACTTGTTCTGCTGCCAGCTTTTCTTTAAAAAAAAAAAAAAGAAAAAGATAATTCCTTTGTCCATTTTATTTTGATTCTATTTTCCATTTGTAACTTCTGTATGACAATTACCTTGAGTCCATTATTTTATACAGCTAATATCATATACGACAGACATAAATGCTGTCTTTCATGAACAGAACCACAGCTCTGTAAATTATATACATTTCTTTGTGGTACACAGCAAATATCTTTCTCTGTCATACAATACATAAATGCACTTACACAGCAGACCAACACAACTGAGTACATGGCAAAAGAGGTATTTAACACATAACCATGATTGCCCAAAGCTCTTTGGTCAGTTTTAAGGGTCTCTGGGCTCCTGGTGAACCTGGGATCGTGCCTGTGGACCAGGGTGGTACACAAATATGCAAACTGACTCAGCCTGTGCTAGGTCCAGTTATGGCATCATGGCACCACCTCAGCAGTGACAGATCCACTCTAGCATGGGGATTTCTGCTCTGGATTCCTCTCTACACACCTGTGGATCACGTAGGGCACAACTACACCGGGGTGTGTGCAGTCAGCTAAGAGCTCCTCCAGCTGCACTTCAAACAAGCCAGAAGCAACTCCTGTGGTCTGAAGGCACAGACCATCATTAGTATCATGCTGGTACATATATCCCCTACGGTATACACTGCTAAGCTGCCTTTACAGGGCTCTAATAGCTCATGCACCTGAGTTAAGCTTGGACACATCCTTAGCACTTTAGAAGACTGTACCTCCTCGTGCCTTTATTTTCAGGCAATGCTCTATGTTTTCCAATAGAATTGTCACCTAAAAAAAAAAAAAGCAAAACGCCCTCAAAAACCAAATACCAACACCCCCCCCCCCCAAATTCCCTTTATCCGTCTTTTGAAATTACATTAGGTATCCTTACCAAACAAATTTTGCATCAGAATCCTAAGGATTTGCAATGACACAAAGGAAAAGCCACCTTTGACCAGGCTTTAGCATGTTAGTGAGCTGCAGAAATTATTATATTGTAATTTTTGTAGAAGCTCCTTCCTGGACTCATTTCACTGCTCACTGTCAGCGCTCCTCATTAGTTGAGCCAAATCCACTGCCATGCCACCTCTTGTGGGAAACACACCCACCTTGCTGCAAAATGTTTTCTGCTGGTTTTGTTTTAGCTCTGGAAAAACAGCAGGTTTAACAAAAAAATCTGCACTAACAAAATAGAAGTTTCCAAAGACCCGAAAAGCCCAGTGTGCTGAGGATCTCTGGCACTGAAATCTGAGAGATGGGGCAGCCCCAGGGACCTGGAAAGGGCAAGGAAGCTCTCTCCTCATCACAGCTGTATGGGATATGAGTTACCACAGTGTTTCTTATGGCAGTTTTATGCAAAACTCTGAATACCCTGATACAGAGAGGAACAACTTCTGACCTTAGCCTCTGCTTGCACCAGTTTATAGTCATTTAACATTTTCAAGGTTATCTTTGCTTAAGCAAAGATTGCAGGACACCTTTTTTTTAATGAATAGAAGGTGGAAAATTCTCATTTCATTTCTAGCTGCAAGTGAGCATCAGACCCAGTCTAGACAGCTGAGACGAGACATGGCAGACACTCATTCTTGCACTGCTCTAAAGCTGAAACATGGACTGAGGACCTAAACACAAGCATTACTTGTCTCAGGACTTGCAGGTTTTCACTCTGGAAAGAAATTTCTTTTGCTTGAACATGGACCCTGGCCAGCAGTGTACCAGAGCATGCCCTCGTAGACTCCTCCATAGAGAGAATGGGTCTCCCATACCTCAGTACTGTTGACCTGAGGGTCTACAATGTCTTTGTAACTCTTCCTCTGCAGAAGGTGTTTTTACTTGGTAAAACGATAAAGATAACGAAAGTTAAAGCTGAAACTGTCCAAGACTTCCATGGGTGGAAGGACTTCCTGCCTTTTGATAGAATTAATCTGTCTTTTAGCACACCAACTTCTTCATGTTGCATTTCTGCCAAAAAACTTCAGATTCACCCTAGTCCCTGAGCATTTGCAGGTGTGTCTGTCCATCTGTCTTCCTCCTTCTATTTCAAGCATGAGATTTGTCAAAAGTGTTTTGATGTCATGCACCCATTCTGGCCTTATGGAGAGTCATGGCGGAGTCTGAAAAATGAGAGCTGCGAGATCAGGGTTAAGTACAATTTCCTCTCCCTTCACCTGTTTTCCAGTAGCTGTTTGCACGGTGCTCAGGTTATTAATGGAACTGACATCCCCGCACAACAGAGTGAGCAGTAGCAGCAGTCAGATAACAAGGGAGAAGCTGACAGCAGCAATCTAACCCCAGAGATAAGAGATAAGCAAACATGCCATGGCTATTAGTTTCAACTCTGGCCAATGGAGAACATCATCTCCTGTGGTTACTGAACAGGAAAGCCCAGTCCTCCCAAGAAGGTTAAATTAAATTCAGGATGTGAGAGATTATTCTTTAAGTTCAAAAGTTACACTTTGTGATGAGAAATAAACATCTGACTTTAAAAAAGAAAAAAGAAACAAGAAACAGTGTTAATTTGATGGAAAGTGAACACCTATTTCTACTCAGAGGAAAGGGTGGAACACTTCTACACTGGAAGGAAAGTACCTTGCATTCTCTGTATCTTTCAGGTGAAAAGCATTACTCTAAGCATTGGCATTTTCCAAACAGCTATCTCAGGGATGGTGTGAGAGTGGTAGCCTCAATGTCCTGACCAAATTCCAAACTGGGTAAGAAGAGCAAACTTTGCAAATACCCCTGCACAGCATCTACCTCACTTCCTGCTTCCTACCAAATTGTCCCCTTCTCTTCACATGTCAAAGCACACAGTAGGAGAAGGATGAGTTACATGATGAAGATAAGCTCCCGGTGACATATTTAATGCCTAAGGGAACTGTAGCCATGTAGGAAAAGAGTTAAAACATGACTCTGCCTTTTCCAAACTCCAACCCATCTTTCAACTTTATCAGGAGACTTGCTCATTGCTCCCTGCAACGCAACTGCTATAATACAGGCAGGACCTGAAATTTTTGCATCCAGAGACTACCCTAAGTTCAGAAAGTTGACTTCCACAAAGGAAAAATGTGGCCAAGGTTCAGCTGGCACTAAGCATAAGTATGCTTTCCAGTTTAGAAATGTCAAGGTTGTTTCAAGATCTGAATTAAACTTTCTAGTAAAACCAGTAAATTTGGAAGTCAGCAGTTCACCCCTATTGGCTTTTGAACAGGAATGAAGTGCCTAAATGCAATTAGAGCCTTTGGAAATTCCTCCCTCTTTTCCTAGTTTCTGAAGTGAGTCTGGCAGTTTCTGTTAGTGCTCTGAAGAATTCTTACACTTTGTGAAGTTCTCCGAGATCCTTGAGACAAAGAGATAGTCATTTTAAAAGAACCTGCAAAAAGGTGCCTTGGGATCTTTGGTTCTGAAACTCCATCCCCCTCTTTTACCAAGTTCTGTTCTGTCAGCCCTGTGCTGGCCCTCGTTCCAGAAAAAGCCCACTTGAGATATGGGAAGCACTAAGACTCGGTGTCATATTTTTGCATTATTTTACACAGGATGGACCCACAGACCCCACAAGGCACAAAAGGCATTTTTTCTTTTTGCCGAGCACCCAGTGACCACTTTCGAATTGGATGATTTTTCATTTTTTTGCAAAATTAGCACAGTACTAAGCAAGATTAATTTCAGCTCCTCCAGCTGTGGTGTCTGGCTTTTTTATCTGCGTGTACCTCAGACCTAAATGAAAAGTTATTTTTCAGAACTGTATCTAGTGCACGCCCTGGACAGTCTATGTGACCAAACACAGGAGGCTCCATACTCCCTGGATGTATTGCTGTGCCAGGGCTACAGGGAAGGAAGAGAGGGTACACGAAAACAACAGGCAATGATGATTCTCCAGTTTCCCCACTACAAGAATGTAGGGGGAGAAGGTGACATTTTCCAGACAAGCAAAAGGAGATGCTTTCTCACACAGAGCACAGTGAGGTAGTGGAGCTTGTTGCCTTGGGAAGTTGTAGGTGATAAAAATGGTCATGGGTTCAAAAAGACAAACTTACAGCAGAAATATATGAAATACAAAGATACCACTTCTGGCCCAGGAAGCAACTGAACTGTAGATCGTCAGAGACCAGGAGAGGATAGAGGGAACGTATCCCTTTCTGCTTGCCCTGTCCTTATGTCCATCTGCTACAGTTTGGCCACCGTCCAAACCAGACATGGACCTCTGCTCTGAGCAGTATGGCTGTCATGTTCATAGTGAAATCACCCAAATGTGAAGAGAGTGAGATCACGGAGAACTGGGAAAGATGGCAGGGGCTCAGCTAATTGACTGGAGGGCTGGATACAGCCAGTAAGTTCCAGCTGAGAAGCGAATGGCTTCAACTGGGATAACGCATGGACACCTATCTCGTTTAAAGTACCTATACTTCGTTAAATCGGGTTATGTACAGATGGCTTTTGGTTTCCTAAGGGCTATTGGCCTAAATTATACTGCGTTTATCTAGGGAGGTTTGCTGTAGCTCTCTGAAACAGCAGAACAAACTCTGTAGGCTAAACGAGGGTACCTAACGCTGCCTGAGAGAGACATCTATAGCTAGGCACTGTCCTTATATTTTCCTATGGTGCTCTTGCCTCAGTCTTTAGACTCAGAGAGATGCAAAGAAAACAAATGTTTCATACACAACTTCCTTAGAGAGAAATAAAGCCAAGCAGCAGCCAAGTTCAGTAGACAAAAAATGATTGCACAGTGACCTTGGGACTTGTGCTCCGTGACCTAAAGAGGTTAATAATGTTACAGAAAAATCTTATTAGAGGAAAACCAAGCTTTTTTTGGCTCATCATCCATGCTTTAGAAACAGTATTGCAAAGCAAAAAAAATAACTTCCTACAATGTAGGCTATTTTATAGGAGATTTGTAAACTTTCAGAAAATAAGCTTTTTGTAAAAGTCTCTTTTTCAAGCCTCCAGATAAACCCAAGCACAAAGGGCATTTCAGGAAGGAAAAATGATTAACAAAATAATGTCTCCTGCCCAGGAAAGGGAATAATTTTACATCTCAGTGATGATCTTCCACTGAATTATCCCTTGAAGAGCACCAGCAATAAATTACCATTTGAAAGATGCGAGCCCTAATCACGTAAGTCAAAGGAGTTTCAGTTGTGGGTTCCCCCTTCTCCCTGTGGCCCACCATTACAAAACACAGCTGTCAATACCTTTTGGCTGACTTAGCAGGCTACAATCTGCACCTTCATTGTAAGGGAAACAAAAGGCTCTTCCCTCTCCCCCACAGCATCTGCCATCCTTCTCAGAGGCTGCAAAGTGGTCCAGAGCTCGCCAGGTGCCTGCGTAGCCAACGAGGGATCTTTCTGCACAGCTTCTGAAACTTGCAGAGCACATACTTGAAGACTGTTGCCAGGCACACCCTTGGAGCTGCACTCATTTGAAGAACAGAAATTATTCAAATGAGGGCAAAATTTAATGACCCTAACAAAAGAGAGAGGCTAAAAGGGTAAGAAGAGGAACCTTTTGCTGCCTATTTTTTTTTAATTAGAGATCTCCATTGAATATTTGGGAGGTTAACAGGCATAGTTTAAGCAAATTTCAGATGATCGTCAAATACAGAGCAATAAAGCAAGCTTGCAGAGAGCAGAGGAAGGAAGGACAGGGCAGAAAACCGCATCACAGCACAGAGCCGAACGCTCCTCTCTGAGTTGGAGCTCCTTTGGAAGCAGCGTGAGCTCCATCCAGAGAGCTAGGTGAAAACTGCACGTGAAGACAAGAGCGAGTCATCTAACTCTAAAAAATTTTCCTTGCAAGATTTGCTTTCAGATGGTCTGGTTTAAATCCACGTTTCGATCACAGAAGGAGAGGAATGGGGGGAGGATAGAAGGAAATTAATAGATGTTATCTCATTATATTGTTTTGTTACAGAGGGCAAGTCGAACCTTAACTCCAAAGTATACAAGGTCTTAAAAGGGTGATTCTCAGCTGCAAGACAATTATTTCCTCTGACACATGGACTAGCTGATTTGATCCTTTTAATACGGTTTGGGCTCATCGAATTAGTAGTGTCCCCTCTGAGTAACTTAAAACAACAGAACAGACACAATGAGAGTCACAGAGAAACATTTCATTGATTAGATGGAGCTGACAGGCTGCCTAAAGCAAAATTCAAGCATCGATTCTAGCAGAGGACCTTTTGTAAGTCCTTCGGAGGTCGATGGTCTCTTTGATTGCAAAGCATCAGGCTGACAGTAAGGCATACATGTTTGGCCTCTGCCAAGTGCGGAAGGGGAGGGGGCATAGGTCAGAAAACAGCAGAAAACATGCAAAACAGCAAGTATCCAAATCACAGAGAGGGTTTGCAGTTAATTCTATTTAAAGCCTGCCAAGTCATGTGCATTACAGTGTTGTCACCTAAAGATACAATCACTGCAAGGACCAGAAGAGTAGTCTAAGATGAGATGTTTTTCTAGGAAGGGTCTCCAGCCTCACAGTCCAGACATCCAGATCAACCTTATTCTTCTCTCAGGAAATGAGTAAAAACGTTGTTAATGACCCAAATATGCCTGAGTTTAAAGAAAAGGCTAATGACAAACTAAATGGATCACATGCAGCAGGCTCAGTAAACAAAAAACACCACAGTTCTACAGTACCCTTCTTTCCAGAGCATTCAAGGAATTCAAGAATGCAATGAGATTGAAAACAGAGGAAAAGCAAAATATAAAAGTCATTCCCGTACAGCATAAGGTTCTGCTGTAGAACTGCAGGCAGGAGCTCTACTCTGCATTGCTATAAGGGACAATGTGATAGCTACTGATGAAAACATAAAAGACAAAGACATCTGGGGAAGGGATCTACAACAATCAGTCCGACTTCCTTCCACTTTAGGGCTGACCAAAAGTTAAAGTGTATTATTAAGGACTTTGTCCAAATGCTTCTTAAACACTGACAGGCTGGGACATCAAACACCTCTCTAGGAAGCCTGTTCCAGTGTTTGACCACTCTCTCTGTAAATAAATGTTTCCTAATGTCAAGAAGAACATCCCCTGATGCATCTTTGAACCGTTCCCCTGTGTCCTATCACTGGATACCAGGGAGAGGGGATCCGAACCCCTGTCTCCATGTCCCCTCCTCAGGAAGGTGTAGAGAGCAATAAGGTTGCCTCTCAGCCTCCTTTTCTCCAAACTAGACAAGCCCAAAGTCCTTAGACCCTCCTCACAGGACACGCCTTCCAGCCCTTTCACCAGCTTCATAGCCCTCCTTTGAATGCGTTCAAGGACCTTCGCATCCTTCTTAAATTGTGGGGCCCAGGACTGCGCACAGCACTCAAGATGAGGCCACACCAATGCTGAATACTACAGGATAATCACCTCTGACTGGCTGGTTATAATATGTTTGATGCACCCCAGGATGTGGATTGCCCCCTTGGCTGCCAGGGCACACTGCTGATTCATAGTGAGTCTGCTCTTGACCAGCAACCCCAGATCCCTTTCCGCAGGGCTGCTCTCCAGCCACTCCTCTCCCAATTCACACTTGTGTCCAGCATTACTCCATCCCAGGTGCAGAATCCAGCATTTGGACTTGTTAAATTGCATCCCATTAATCATTGCCCAATGCCCCAACCTATCTAGATCCCTCTGCAAGACCTCTTGTCCCTTCGGAGAGTCAATAGCACTTCAGAGTTTAGTATTGCCAGCAAACTTGTTAATGGTGCATTGAACTCCTGCATCCAGATCATTGATAGAAATATTGAACAGATTTTGTCCCAGGATTGAGTCCTGAATAACCACTGGTTACCAGCCAGATGTAGCCTCGTTCACTTCAACCCTTTAGGCCCTGCTATTTAGCCAGTTCTTACCCAGCACACCGTGTGTCTGCTCATCTCACAGTTGGACAGCTTGTCCAGAAGGATGCTGTGAGGGACAGTATCAAAAGCCTTACTAAAACCCAGAAAAACTACATCCACCACCTTCTCTTCATCCACTAGGCAGGTGACCTTATCGTAGAAGGATATCAGATTAATAATGAAGCAGGTACCATCTTTTGTTCCAGAAACAGAATCAAGCAGAAGATGCTTACACAGGAGTGAAATTTATTTCCAAGCAGATTATCCTACCCTAATAAAAAAAACTCCACAGAACTGTTAGTAACCACAGAGAACTAAACCAGTTGTTTTGTGTGTTACTGGACTCAGCCCAGCAACCATTGGCTAAAATACTAGCTTGCCTATACAGAAGATCAAAGCAGAGTTTCCTTTCCGGCCTTCATCTGAAAGAAGGTATCTTCAGCATCCCACTGTGCTCTGTCATAATACTAGTCTCTATTTTGGTAATGGTCCAAAATGAAGGGTAAATCTGAGAAAACCCCCAGGACAATACAACTTGCTTTTCAATTCAAGAACAAACTAAGCTTCTTCCTAACCTGTGAAATCCATGGCACTTGCACTGTCTTCACAGATGCGGGTGACCGTAATTGATGAAGAAATGTCTCTTTTACAGATCTATACAACCAAACAGTCCCCACTCCAAAATTCCTGTTGTCTGTGCTGCTTTATTAAAGTGTAAGTATTAAAAAAGTGACAGCATTAATGTGCTGGGCTCATGAGGTTTAATTGGAAAGAGTAACAGATTTTGAAGGTTCTGTTGTATTACAAATCTTGTATTTCCACAGTGAATTATTTTGACCATACCTGTAATGAATCTACTTCTTGAATTAAAAACATGCCCACCCAAATGTCCCCTGACAAATACAGTAGCTATCATTAGCAATAAATAGTATTTAATAAACACAAAAAAACTCCATGTCTGGAAATCTGCCAAGATGTCTCTCTAGACTATCTCCTCCTAGCGAAGCAGCCGTTTCTGTGAATCTGAAATTACACTTACAGTTGTAAGTCCTACCACATAATTGTTGATGCAATTTCTAAGTCATTACGTAACACCTGTATCCTACAAGCTTGACCTTGTTCCTATGTCAGTAAACTGTAAAATTGTTGTTCCTGTCAGTGAGAAGGGATTTAAACCATTCGCTACTCATAGTACTATGGCTTGTAGTATTATTTTCATTGCACTGCTGGAATTTAGTTTGTCATGCACAGTTCAGCCCAGACTCACCCCATTAACTTCAGAAACTTAAATGAGATTCCTAAATTGGGAGCAAAGTGCCACAAATGTGTCAACACAAGGAAAGAGGCATCTCTACCCACAAAAGATCTAACCTATCTTCTGAACAAAACTCTCCCTAAATTGGGAAAGGGAGAGGTTTTTAGAGAGTTTATTAGTTTGCAGCAATGCTTATACTGTTTCTCTCCTGAAAGGAAGTTAGCAGATTTTGAACAAAATGGTTAAGCAGATTGTTTGCAAGAAAAATCAACATCAGACTTGCATATGCCTGTAAAGTTATTTAGAAATAGCTCTATTAAGGAAATAATTAGAAAATCTTCCTGCACTTATTTTGCATCAAGTTTGTCAAATATCTAAATTACAGATCGTTATATTTCTAAGGGTATTTCTAGTAAAAAACCAAGCGTAACGGTGAGTAAGAAGTAATAACTGCAGTCCATTTACCATCAGGTTAGCAGAAAATAAATGGCATCTTAAGGTTGCTCTCTTGCTATAGAGTTTATTGGTGCATTTATGCAGCTCTGTTTCATTTGCACATCTGAGAAGACCACTGTTGTATAAAATGTAAATAGGCTGTATAAGGAATTTAAAACTTCCCAATGATAAAATCTCAACAGTCTTTTCATCAGAATTACCAAAAAACTCTGAAGTCCATGTTTGTTTTTAAATCAAAACATCACTATTTTTATTCAAGTGAACAGAATCAGTCCAGCTACATTTGCATGTCAGTTTATTCAAAGAAGGTATTCTCTAATTCACTGATATCCCATTGCCTCAACAAATAAGGAGACAGTCCTACACATTACCCTCAGCTCTTTGCTTATGCCTCTTCCAACTGCTGCTTTGGGGGCAGAGCTCTGCATTTGGATAAGCTCCCTTTCCATGTATCACATGCTTCTTGGGAATAAGAGTGAAAAAGGAGCTTTGAGTACCTCCTCCTTCCTTCACCTTTACCTCCTGCATTTCTGCATTTGCTAGTCACTCCATCTGAAAGTAATCAGGACCGCTAATGTCATCCTTGATCATAACAATTCATAACTGGCATTATTCCACCAGGAGATGCAGTGTTCACCTGGGATGGTTATTGCCCTCCTGGAAGATGTCTTTCAAGTTTGGCCCCCCATCATGACACTGGAGAAGGTGCGAGACCTGGACTGTTCTCATACTCCCTTCCCAGGCTGGATCCTCCATTTCACACAAACAGCCTCAGCTGTCCAAGATGGTTTAGGCGCTGTTTTCTGTTTGTACATTTGTGTGCCTCTGACATCCCAATCAAGATGGCAACCTTGTGAAGAAAAGCCACTGTACAGCCAAATCTGAAATAAGCTCAGAGTCTACATCAGCCGATGCCACACGGGGAAGGAGGGAGGCAGGGGAGAAAGAACATAGTAACAAAAATAACTCCAGCAGAGAAACAGGAGCTCAGACAGCTCAGCTTCTAGCGAAACAGAAGTGGCATATGTCCCTTCACAAACTGGGATTGCAAGTAGGGACCATGACATTCTGTCCTCACCCAAGTCAAACCTTCACTGTAACAGGATTTTACCCATTCACCATTAATATTTGTTACCTTCTCATAAGCTTTTCTTTTTGTTTCAGAGTCCATCCAGTCATTTTCCTTTTCCAGCATGTCAATAAAAGCCCAGCGAATTCCTTCAGTTAACTCCTCCATCTGCAAAACATTTAGCAAACCCCTCCCCAGTAAAATACGCCATGGCAGAATCATTATAGGAAAAAGGTTTGGTGCATGCAGGAGCGATGGATTTGGTTAGACCACGAATTACTCCAAATCAGACAGAATCTGCTGTTCTTTCTTGAAGGCTAATTTCTTCTTCTTTCTCCAGTCCTCAGATACTTCTTCTGAAAATAAGTTTCTTTCCATTTTCTTTTCCTTCAGGTGTTAACACACAACCTATTCATTGCTGATCCTTCCATGTCACAACTGTGAGAATGTCTGCCTTGAAATCATAAAAAAAAGATACTGGGATATTTGCAGTGATTTGGGGAGATTCCTGACACTTTGGTTCTAGAACACTAGCTCATGGAGAAGGAGGAGCCAGGTGCGAGGCATGTGCACAACTAAAGCCTTTTCTGCAGAGAAGCTGTAGCCTTGTTTGGTTTATGTCAGACTGAGACACGCTTTACTAACACTGCCCAAGGACTGCATTGGGGATGACAGTACTGTGACCCAAACAAAAATCAGTATCCGAATATTTAGCCTGTATGTAGCTGTATTTATGAAGTAGTACCTTTTACTTACTGCAGGGATAGAGCCCATGGCTCACAACACTGAACAGCCTTAACTGTTTCTGTGGTTTAGAACCACCAGTGACAGCTTGCATCTGTGCAAAGCTAGGAAAACTTCCCACCGTTTCAGCTTGGCTGCTTCTTCAGACACCTATACAAAGCCACAAGCATATCACAAGCAAGTAAAGAAAACAAATACTCCTACTTCTTGAGTATGCACGCTAAGAAATCCCTGAAATGACAGAAAACAAGAAATCTGATGGCTAAGATATGCATTGTAGCAGTCTCAAGTGCGGAAGTGCCCTCATGCCTATGCATTCATCTGGCAGCACAGACCCGAAAGATGTAGGCAATCAGCTGCTTTTATTTATATCAATAGATGAACCTCATGAGAGGTAGCCATCGAGAATACTGTGAGAGTGAGGCAATTCGGGGGATCCAGCCACTGCTTGAGTCCTTCAGCATAGACCAAACCGCAGCTGAGATAGCACAGGACATGACAGATACTGAAGACTTACTGGATCTTTGTGTTATCAGTTACATTACATTTAAAAATAATGAAAATGTCAAGTACCAGAGTTTTATATAGTTTTATTCTGTAGAACTTGTAGCTCTGAAATGTCATTAAAAGTGGGGACTAAACCTTGGAAAGCAATGTTACCTTTAGCTAAATTGTTATTTATATATGAGATATATATTCTAATCTGGAACTGTTCTTTACCTGTGGTGGAGCCAGGCAAAACATAGCAAAGCTCCTTCAATTATTCATTTTTTCCCTACCCTTTTCAAAAAACATTATCTTTTTGTTTTAGAGACAATATCAGACAACCAGAACAGGTCTAGCATTAACTATGACTTAACAGTCAACATGCACATTAAATTGCATACCAGGGAACAGGGTAACTTAAAGGTATTGATGACAGAGCACTGACTCAATTAACTTAGTGCACTAATGAGGTGAACCCCCTGTATTTGGAGGTTACAAGTTCAAACTCAAGCTCTGCAGCTGGGCCCTGGTGTATACTTAGGCTTTATGCACCAGCTGTAGCTGCAGGGGGGCAGAGAGAGAAACCTATTCCCGCTATCAAAGTTATTACTGAAACTGCTCAGGCATAGCTGTAAGAAACACTGCAGGCACTCTGGGTTAGAAACAGTACTATATTTAGACACAAATAATGTCTTTCTCGATAAAAGGAGAGAAGTAGGAAACATTACTGACAAAACATGGGAAAATAGAATCCATATTATCCATCAGGATTTGCTTATCATGGACAGATATATGCCATGAGCCTGGAAAAAAAAAAATCTGTACAAATAAAGAATGCTTTTCTCAAATGCTTTCTTACTGCTTCAGAAAGGGAAATAGAACCGAAGCCAGTGAAATGAAAATAACACCACAAGTTATTAACTTGAAAAGCATACTTCTAAATGGATGGCAACAAATTTCACCTGTATATAATTTTATCTCCATGAGCAGTTCACTATAAATCTTATATGCATTTCTTACTGCGAATGATATTGCGAATTAGGACTTAATTTTTCCAAGACTTGGTCTGAAAGGAATGTACATGCTAAGAAATATTTTAATTAGGTCACATTTCAACGGAAAACCACTCTCTATCAGCTTCTCATAGTTTTGCCTCACATACACAAATATGAAAAAGTGTCCATCCACTCTCTACAGTGCACATTTCTTATAGCCCTTCTCTTCCCACTTATCCTGTACAGAGGGAATACCGTGTACCCCTGAAATATTTTTGCCACTAAACTGCCAAGTAGCACATTACAAACTCAATCAAGAAGCGGGGCACTAAAAAGCTAGATTTCAGAGAGGAAACTCCAGCTGAAAGCAAATAGCAAAAGAAATGCAGAACCTGAGAGGGAAACACACGTCAAAGATCTGGACAAGTAAAATTAGAGTGTTGGTCTATCTAAAACAGAGTCCTTCCCTGATAAAACAGTGATACGAGATAAAGTCAAACAAACAAACTCTGAGCCAGGGCTACCGAGTCAGGGCAGTGCAGGACTGTCACTCCCAGTGCAGGATGCTATTTCACTTGTTTCCTAAATGGTCGTGTCTCTCCTGCACCGAGAGCTAAGTTCAATGACTACATTATTTAATTTTAAACTCATTACTGTTGGAAAATCAACAGCTGGAAAAGCAGATATTGGAAAATCTTATGAGAAAAATATGAACTGAAAATAAATCATAAATTATTGTGGAAGGTAATTAGTCATTTGAATATGTTTTTAAGAAAAGTGATAATGTAACTATGAAGTTTTAGAACGAGCATGAACATCCAGTTAAAGCTATTCTCTCACTCAGCAGCATGGAAGAATACTTTCCTTCATTGTTGAGCAGAAAAAAAATTGAATCACAAATATAAACTCTCATTATATGGCTCTAAGCTTCCCTTAATTTGGGCCGGACATCAGTCACACTTTTCTTGCTTAGACTACACGTGTAGAACAGTCAGCTTTAAAAGGGTAGCCCGAAAGCAGAGATACCTTGACCACTCTTTTAACTAGTCAGTAAAAACTTCACTACAAAGAGTTCCACTAGCTAAACCATTTCTCACTGATACCACTCACTCTGTTCCTGCACAGCCTGGCTGACACTATTTACACAAATTAATGCTCTTCAGTCTGTTTTTGATCTGGCTATATATTAGTTTGAGGGGTTGCATATGAAAGGAATGACAGTGCCCAGATAGAACAAATATCACCTTTCTATCTATTTTCTCCTTGTTGTTGGTATTTTGTTTTGTTTTGTTTTTTGGGGTTTTTTAATTCAATTAAAGCATTTTTAAGAATCTTGTCTCTTTTTAAACTTTGGTCTAACATCAGAGGTGATTTGTGAGGAGGAAGCCACTAATACAAAGTTCCTAGGCAGAGATCTTAGAGGACTCACCATCTCTTTCTTGTCTTCTTGAAAATGGGCATTCACAAACATCTTACCCACAACATATGGGAGCGCGCTTTCAACGAGGTCCACACATTTATCCCACTGAGGCAGCAAAGTCGTGGTTCCATGGATCACCTGTTGGCAGGTGCATGTAGTATGTCACAACATACAGTTTAAGAAGAACAATTCTGCATCCACATACAGTATAGTCTAAAGAATATTTGTCAAATAGCTACCAAAAGGAAACATGAATGATGATACTTTACAGTTATATCTATTTTCATCAAATGCTATGACAAATCTTTTGAACTCTACAAAATAGCTATAAGACTTATGAAACACCTCCTACAGAGCCCTCCACTGTCATGAACTTGTCTGTGCTAACTAATGGTGGCTAACATTGGCAGGTGTACACACCTTTTTGCCATTTACCTGTATGGTTACTCTTACCATGACCTGTTGCTTTCAGTGTCTTTCGCACACAAAATATTTTCAGGAGAAAGCAGGTTTGAATCATCAAGAACACTGAACATTGAATACATGTTTGTCCCCAAAAATCTCACTCCATGTTATGAAGGATGTTGGTAGAACAGCTTGCATACTTTACTAAAGGAATAGTGGTTAAATAGACATTTCCAGGCTCTGATGATGTCCCTGCACCACCATACACGGGCTTCAAGAGACAGTCAAGAATATTCAACGCACCAATGAACAAGGCAAAATAGAGTTGAAGCACGTTGTTGCCTTGGTTTCTGTTTCTCACAGGAAGAATGTTGTTACTGTGGATGCTTACCCAGTTAACATTATATTTTCTCGTCAAGTTCATTTTTGCAAAAAGTACACAAAATAAAACACAAGATGGGTCCACGTAAGCAATAGCTGATTTAAGCAAAGTGCTGATTTAAGAAACTTTTGTTGTTTTCAAGATTCAAAAAGTTCCCTTTTCACTTAAGAAACTTAAGCTTTTACGCAGAGAACAAGCAAAATCCCAGTTCAGTAGTTAATGCCTGTCAGCTATGTAAAAACGAAGTACAGTCAACAACAGACCGAATCAGGTGGGATAGGGATTGTGGCCTCTCAAATTATACAAGCCGCTTAAGCACTGATCCAACAGTTCTTGAGCCTCCTCTTTTTCCCGGCCTTCTCCTCCTTTGAGTCCAAGATTAAATTTCTAGCAAATCTGAAGAGGCTGGATTTGTAGTTTTCCAACAGGAAAAGATTTCATTGGAAAATTCCAGAATAGCTTAACTCTCAGCTACTGAAGGTCAGATATTTTGGTATTTCAAAGATTGATTTTCTCCATCACATTTTCTGCAATTAAGCTTAATCAATGACTCATAAATGCATCAGTGAATTGCATTTTCAAAGGCTTTTTATTAATACTGTATGTGCACTAATAGATTTTCAATGACAGAGAGAACACTGCTTCTATAAGAAAACCACATTAGCCAAGCTAATACATAAGGTAACAGTTTCCTAAACAGAGCCAAATTTGATATTAAACTCCATTTCCAAATTCTTCAACCCTCTTATATAACACAGCACTCAAAAAAATTAAAAAACGAAAAAAGAAGATAATAAAAGAGAGAAGAACATTTATCTCCAGGATTCAAGCAAACCCACAAGAGAGTTTTTTCCTAATGCAGAGGAAGAAGGGGAGTCATGGTGTTAGTCACCAGAGGTTGAAATTCCTTTCAAAACCTCTGACTATGCACCAGGCATAGAAAGAGTCAGGAGACAGAGTTGGCTTTTAGACTGTGATATATTATTATTACAACACAATAATTACCATTATTTTGAGGGAGGCTTGACTGTAAGGAGGATGGAAAGTCAGCACAGGCTGTGAGACCAATAAAAATAGAGCTGAGAGGAATAGATTGTATGTCACAGGTGGTTTATTGGTATTTTTGTTACAACAGCCAGTTAGAACTCCCTCAAAATAGTCCTCCTAATATTAATGTACCACTCAAACACAGGACTCCAGGCAGTAACAGTGACTATAAATAGCAGATTTCAAGCCCTCCCAGTCAATTCAGAACTCAACAACACAATTAGCCGATCTCTTCTCCAGGTGCCACTGCACATTTTCTAGGACTCAAAGCGTCACCACAGAGGAGCTGCTGATAGTTGCTGATCTGGTGATCAAAGCACTTTCTCTAGAGTCAGCACGTTTGTCCTATTTCTCAACCTGAAGTTTTTTTCAAGTTTCATGTCTTTTGACCACTCTCTGCCAAGAGCTCAAGAGTCTTGATGCCAAGATTTCTACATGTAAGATGTA
This sequence comes from Bucorvus abyssinicus, assembly GCA_009769605.1. NCBI lineage: Eukaryota > Metazoa > Chordata > Aves > Bucerotiformes > Bucorvidae > Bucorvus > Bucorvus abyssinicus. The sequence continues at coordinate 31,175,363 of CM020030.1, read as the reverse complement.
AAAGCCACAAATAGAAAATGAGAACCTGGTGAAAAAAATACTACTCTTATGATGGGTGAGGCTGGCTGAATTAATGAATGAATGAATAAAAGAAAAATACCCTTTGCTTTAAGGGTCACTGATTCACTTCATGGTCATATCTTTTTAGTTGTCATTCAATGTTTTCTTCACTTACCTGCCAAGAGGTTGGTTGGAACATTTATGATCCCAAAGTACCTGCGTGCCTTTAGTCCTCCAGCCTCTGACTGGACAAATCTGTTCAACAAAGCCTTTGCCTTGGACTCCATTTCTCATGTTTTTTCTGCTGACCTGTGAGCTGTTCCCCTGAGCTGTTTACTGTGCCTAACTTTAGCTATTAACTATCAGCTATTGGTATTTACTGCACTTAACTAACTCTCCATCTCCAGGTTCCAGGGTCAGATAAAGGGAATGAGCTGCTGACTCATTGCCCTTACTGTGCTGTCAAGTTTTCATAACCACTTACATCAAACTCTTGATGACATTGTTAATACGCATTCAATCAACTTCAATTAGATTTCTCCCTAAGGTTCTGGAGAAAGTACCCAGAGAAATGACAGCAGCTAGTTACCATATGAAAACACCCAGTACCCAAAGCTTAAAGTTTCCTTCCAGGAATTTTTCTAGGAATAATATAACTCAGTATAACTCAGTATTATGCCGCAGACTGGCTGATGGCCAGCGTCAATCTATTGTACCTGGCTAGCAAGATATGTCCCAGGAGGGTTCACACTTAACAGACTTGTGCTGTGGTTCTGACAGGCAGTTTCTCACATTTTTGCATGAAGAAAATGGTACCTTTAACAGGACTGATTCGAGTATGATTGCAGAAGTATAAAAGATTCTTTCCTGTGTAGTTTCCACCAAGCTACTGGAGTTTATTCTTAAGTATGCGACCAACTCAGAACTATTCCAGTACTACTCAAGGAAAGACATCACAGAGGCTTCAATTAGCTGCCTGCATGACTCACCAGGGAGGACAGACCACCCACATCTCCTGTACCACATCACTGGCAGCATCATGTCAGCCTCCTGTTGTCATGATGCCACTAAACAGCTAATTTTCTTAATGACAAACAAGAAGTTCACCATCTAAACTAATGTGGCTTGGCACAAGACAAAGCACCTTTCAGTTTCATCTTCGGTTTGCTTAAAGAGCCCTCAGGCTGCCCACAGGATTATCAGGGTGGCTTTCTGTTCAGGGTTCACTTAATCAAATATGTGTTTTACATAAATACCTACATTACTTAATAGATAATCAGCCCTCGTCTCATAGCTTGTGGTAGTAACTAACGTTTTCTGGGGCTTCTGTAACTCAAAGCTGGACGGCACCTGATTGGCTTCTTTGTGGAAATGCCTGGTGTCTGGAGGTGATAGAGCTTATGAAAAGCTGGCAGTAGAGCATGAGAAAAGTTTGAGCAAGCTTAGAAAAGCTGAAATCTTGGGCTTTTGTTTTACCAGTGCTATATTCATGCATGCATAAACAGTAGGTTTTTTCAAAAGCTTAGACTTTGGCTACATGGCTTTGGCTTGCAGCAATAGCACAGGTCACAGCCCTGGCACAAAAACTTGTGAGCTTTCAAGTTTCTCCATAAGAAGACTAAAGTTTTTAAAGGGGAGGTCTCAAAAACTCCTTAACATAACCTAAAAGACATTTTTTTTTTAGTGTCATATACAAGAATATGTATGTCTTAATTGTTTTAGAGGGAGTCTTCAACAACAGTTTATTCAAGAAATTTATCCAGCAGGGAAAACATTTCATGTTTTGCAAAGATATAAGCAAGTATAAAGGAAACAGTGTCAACACTAGTACCACTGCAAATGCTATAAAAACTCCAACTTACCCGAGAAAATTCCAGCCATCGATACTGAAAACGTCTACTGAGGTTAAATAACCTTGAATAAACCATCCTCCACACCAGATAGTTGGCAAGAGTCCTGTTAAATCAGACATATTTTTATCAGACATCTAAACACATATGATGTACCACCACGCACTCACAGAAATATCTCAAAAATACGTCCACTGAATGGTGGAAATTTCTCCTTGAAAATCAAAAAGTGATGACCTCGTTAATAAATCCCTATTACACAGAAGAATCTGTATGAACACAGCCAGTTAAGATATAATTGCACTGTGTTAAGCATCTTCTAGGAGATTATATATATATACACAGATACATATGTACATAAACACATAACTAGTCCATCTCTTAGCATGTTATTTTTAGGTAATGCTTTTTTCAAAGGGCAGTTTTCATTTTCCATAGAAGTGGCAAGAACTATGTCCTAATAATAGTTGCATAAAATTTCTATCCAGAAATAAGTAAATAATTGATTTTTCTTTTGTAAATCAAAGTGACTGTTATCTCTCCTCGTTATTAGGACACAAATTATATCTATTCTGATTCATAGATAACAGTCCATCCCATACATTCTATCGTTATCTCATATTTGTATCTTTCATTGGAAGTTATCAAAATGCTTTTAAAAGTTCTTACTCTGCAAAGAGTTATTAAAGTATTACCACTCTTGTTTTGCAGATAGATAATTGAAATACCAAAAAAGAGAAGTCTCAGTAACAAGTGTCTCATAAGAATTGAAGTTGAGAGATCCAGGAAGAACTTGTTTAAAATTTCCAGGAGACCTGACATCATACCCCTTTTCTAAAACTTCAAGCATTTCACTGGAGGATTTATCTCATTTAAATTGATCTCTCTCCATGCTCAGCAGTGGCTGTATGAGGAAAAAGTGTCTTGTGAAATACAAAGTCCAATAATGGCCTACATGTATTATTCTCATTTTTTTTCTTATCCATGATGCATTTTACAAGGACAGTCACTGCTCTAAAGCTATGGATATCCAAATGTTTCTTCTACACTAGGATAGACATAACATTTTGTGCAGTCCATAGACTTCTCCATAGGGAGGAAAATGGCTCCTTTGAAACTGAAGATGCCATTATGGCTCATCTGAACAACTCCTCATCCAAAAATTCCGTTTCCGCAGTCTCCCATTGCCAGAGTTGTGGAGCAGCATTGCTGTTTCTACAGTGTCACTCCATTAGCTTCATTCACAGACACATCCCATACTGTCCCCTCCTCTGAATCATAACAGGTTATAAACACACTTTGTGGGTGTTATTTTCACAGCAGCATTCGCCTGAGCCATAACATTTTTTGCCTCTAACCAAAAGAGGAGGCACAAAGTCTCCAGCTCAAGACAGGTTACTGCTGGAAGCTTACACTCCTGGTCACTCATCCAGGGAGGGGATAAAGAGGTGAGAATGGAGATGTTTAAAGCAAGCTCTAGCTACATATTGTCTATTAGTAGTAACCCAGTAACTCCAGCATCATGCGCACATCCAGGTGTGACAATACACCAAGAGCAAACGTGAGGCTGTGCACTCTCCGTGGGCTGGGGACTAGTCCTGTCAGGCACAGAGGCCAGTGGCCGGGGGAGGCAGGTGCTTTGCAGAGCCGCTGGATTCGGCTGTCCCTGCAGGCTGCTGCAGCTGAACTGAAGGCAGCAGAAGTATGCATACTCACATGAACCTGCATGGCCATTGTACATCCCCTCAATAATTGTAAAACATACCTGAAAAAGCTTTTTAGCATGAATAATGCACATTTATAACACAGTACATGTTACAAAAGCCAAAAAAAGTTAGCTCTGCTTAGGTGATCAAACTATTTTCATATAATGCTTAGGGTCATTAAAAATTCATTCCAACTTAAGAAATACCAGAAAGTACACATTTCCCCCTTAACTGACAATGTGGAATTTCCTCGCTCAACTGAATTTCCTCACTCACCCTAAAAGTGCTCAGCTTTCATTGGTTTTGTAAATGACTTCAGCTCCGCAAGCCTCACGACCATCTGTCTCAGGCATTTCAGCAGAGCTGAATAGCATCCATGCTCCTGCAGCAACTACTCTGTGGGTCTAAAACAGTATTTATGCAAGTCCTACAGATTAAAAGGTTTAAAGCTTTCATTTCGATCAAAAGTCTTAGGTAGAAAACCTCAGCTAAATACATTGCTATCATAAACCAATTATGTGGTACAAGCCAGTACTTAACTGACACCAAAAAAAGAAAAAAAATTATTCTCCCTTCTGTGTGCTGCTTGTTCTCATTTGATGGTTTGTCCTTATGATTGAGTTGGGGAACCTCTGTCAAATTGGTGGTGAGTGAAAAATTGAAATTTTTAACAGTTAAATATCAAAAAGGAGACTTATTCAAAGACACGAATATCAATGGAAATTAAAAAAGCTTTTGTAGCAAGCATAAGTAATGAAGACAGCTGTCATTTTCAGGAAATATCCCACAATTACTTTAGGTTTGGTTTAATTTGGGAAGGAAAAGGCTGACATGTCATAAAACCAAGCTATCTGATGAGACTGTAATAATTCCTGATTGTAACCACACTAGAACCCACTGATGCATAAAACAAGAGGAAGGCTTCACTTCAAAGCCCAGAGGTATGTTTATTTGCTGGAGGACCCAACAGGGGGAAAGGTCAAGGGGTTTTGTTCTTGTGGTTTCTTTGAGGGGTGGTGTTCTTTATTTTGTTTTTCAAAACAAACCAAAAGCATATTCTATCTGAATTTGTTTACCTCTTTTAGGGATGATCATTTTACCTTTTTGGCTAACTATACAAACTTTAAATCAATTGGTCATCTTCATTTGGTTTAAAAAGTGATAGTTTTTGGTTATAAAATGCCTCCAGTGCATATCTTGGGGTGATTTTCATCCCTGTTCCACAAATAAGTTTACTGAGTTTCAGAGAAGTTAACCTTTTCACCTTTTCCAACACAAAAATAAAACATAAAAATTCCCTCTGCTCTTTTGATGAGACCAGAGCATTTGTTGTTGTAACTTTTCAGAAGAGTATAGTACATAGTCCCCTATTTTAACTTCAAAATGACTATTACAGAAAGAAGTGTAGGCTCACTCTTGACCAATATGACCATTATTGTGATACACACTCCCAAAGGAAATGGTAGAGAGCTTGTTTGCTGGACCAGTTAAAATTATACTAGTGCTTATGAATATCTACTAAGGAACTCTCTACCCTGCCTGGTAATAAAGTAGGTTGCTCATGTAAAATTCTGCAAGTTTAGTTTGTAATTTTTAACAAACAGACACGGTGGCAATTAAAGAGGATAGATTTAATATTAGATAGATGGACAAACTAATTGACATTTTAAGAAAAAGATCCCTTTCACAGATTGAGATCTGTTTGAAAAGTATATTCATAATTGAGTCATGAATCAAATTATAAGTACTGAAAACTTCTGCCTCTACTGCTTAAGGCACTAGTTCAAGTCAAATTATCGTAACTTCTCTAATTTTTCAGAGGCAGGCTAAGACCAGAAAGGAGATCTAGTGCCCCCATCTCTTTCTAAAGAAAATTGCTTATGCTGCAGGAATTATAGAATACTTCTCAATTAATTGTCCCATACTGTGAAGATGAGGCAAGGTAAGACAAAGGAAACCAGTTACTCATTCTGACATCCATGAGAACAACGAAGCTGCTTCCTTCAACAGCTGTAAATGTCTCCAACAAGGACACAATTTACTGTACCCTATTTATGGCTCACACATAAAGCACCAGCACACAGGTAACATGGAAAGGGATATAAAGGGCTCCTACAAATGCCAGCAGTCTCATCTTGACCCTCACATGGCACACCTGTATCTGAGCTCTGCTGTTATCTCATTTATACCACAGCTATATCTACATTTTCAACACACACCTTTTCTTCCTGTCATAGATATAAACTCCATTAAAAATCAGTTGGCACACTAAAAAAAAAAAATGAAGGAACCTCTGAAGACTTCTTACGAAAAAGGTGTGACTGACTTCATCACTGAACTCCTGGTATGACAGGCCAGCTAGCCCAGGGCTGATGGAAACTGCTGCAGGCTAGTCATTCAGCTTCTTGGGCAGTTTACTACAGAAACCCGTGTTCCTGGGCTGGACTCACAGCAGTGCCCTGGCTTGAGAATTTCAGACAGACTTCCCAATCACACTGCTGCATATATTTCAAGCTCCACACAGTAACTTGATTTTATGCAGCAAGGCTGTCAAGTAAATAACAGCCTTATTCTACTAAATTCACTCTACATCCTGCCAATGTGCTATTTTCTAGTAACAACTGCCATGTGAATGATTTCACAATTCAAGATCATTCAGCAGGTACTCTGAGGGAGCAATTATTAATATGAGTCCATACCACTTGCCACCTTCATCACCAAGAGCTGCTTCTGCAGCCAGACTTAATTTTCACACCGTTCTTCCCTTCAACTAAAACAAACTTCCCGCAGTACTTTGCCAGATCACTGAGGCATGAACTGTCTTTTAGTACCATTTTGAACAGTACCCATGCCAGAGGGGTGCTCACCTGGGGAGGGGACACACAAGGCATTAGCATAAAAATATAATTTAGGGATAGAAGGTTTGTAACTGAAAAGAATATGAACCTGGTGAAAGTACCTGCTTCTCTTAATGATGCTGCATTTCCTGAAATGATGAGAAGTTAATTCACATTCTAATCATTGAAGTAAATCTAAAATTTTTGAATGCTTTACTAGGAATTTGATTGACATAGATATTTATTGTAACAAATCAAATGAATGATATTTGCATTAATTTAACATTTAAAGTGTAATAAAAATAATGACAAATGAGATTAGCTAAAAGAAAATATCCATGTTGAGCTTTCAGAGTTCACCCTACAGGAGAATATTAAGACCTTATTGCTAAGAGTTTGCATTAAGAGAATTTCCTAATTTTCTCAGGCCAGATAACACGGTTACTTCTGGAGCACACTATGATGTTTTAAGTAATGAATGTTTTATCTAATAGATAAACATTATCTTTGTTTTTTATTCTGCAGTGACTGTTTGGATGGATTTTACGTACAAGAATTTGAAGTCTGCTTGGGTTGAGTTTAGCATTATTTGCCATTTCCAACATTTTATGATGCAAATTTCTTAGGGTAAGACTGAGAGAAAATGGCTAAACAATTATCAGCTATAAGATATGCAGTGTGAATATACTGGAAATCAAACACTGCTTTTGCCTCCTCCCCTGACCTGTGGGGGTCAGGAAGCTGATCTCGAGATTTGCTGAAGATGGGTGTTGCCATTCTTTCTGGTCATTACTCCAGCCTTCCTCTGCCATGACACACAGGCTGGCTTAACTCTTCTTGAATACTCAGATTTTTCCTGAATATGACCCTAATGGAAAAAGTCTCCAGGTATTTACTCTGTAGTTACAGAATATATTTGTATGTAAATATATTTGTATGCAGGGAATAACTAATATTCTGTTGTCTTGCTACATGTGCATCCTCTAAATCACTGCTTTATCCCCACTGACATAAGCAACTTCGAGATACAAAGAACAGACAGTCCAAACCATTTAGAAGACTTTCTTCACTAGGTTAAGAACAGAGGCACACTAATGATATTTGTCTGAATTTCATAAAGAAAGAATGTTTGATGATCTGTAGGCAGAGCAATAATTTTTTTTTTCTTACCGTTTGATCTGTGTGTTATTTTTACAGCTACCATGATTTAATGTAAGCATTCTGTCATTGGAGACATAGAGCAACAATATGAGAATAATGCTTCTGAATTAGTCTTTTTTCTGAAATGTCAGTTTAGTTGTGGCCATACTGTACAATCAGCAAAGAGTGACTTGGACATAACAGCCTAACAGTATTTTTTAAAAAGTTCAGCCATCCCCTCAGCTGAGAGTAAATTATCACATAAATCACTTAAATGTCATCAATAATGTTTCAAAATGGGACATCATCTTCACATACACATTTTCATCACACTGCTCAAAGCTGTCTTGCATCTCTGTGCAAAGCACATCTGCTATGTTTAAGATACCTGAATTTTACAACTATCTTCTGCAGGTGTAAATGATTTCACAAGATACAAGACCATATACAAGTAAGAGTTGCTGGATGTATCTGAAAAGAGCAGATTTACTCCAACCTGTGTTTTCCATTAAAAGAAGAAAAGCGTTTAAATTGCAAGTTCTCCCGCTACAGACAAGCTAATAGCTATATCCTCATTCAGACAAAATCAAACAGACCTTTTGCCTAGCGACTTGATTCCAAGAATGTCTGGAGCACCTGAAAAACCCAGGAAAAGCCCAGCATTTGCTGTCACCTCGTAAGTGTGGGTGAAACCATCCTAGGATCCTTACTTTTTCCTTTCATTTTCTAGTATCCTGAATAAATCTTTGAAGTACTGGGGAACACGGACAATCACATTTTCTGAAGGACCTATGTCTTTGAGCTCAGGATAGAGTTTGGTGTCAATCACCTTCTTGATGTATCCCAGCCAGTCAAACTGAAATTACAAAAAGAAGTCTGGTTAAAGCAGATTATGAAGAGAGATGATTTATTAACTAAGTTGCACCTTTGAGACTAACGGTTTCAAAGCTTTACTTGTTAAAAATTTAGAAACTATTGTACTCTAGTCATTACATGTTTTCAAACATCAGTAAAGTCATAACTTATGACAAAGTCATAGAAGAACATATATTGTAATTGAGTACACATATTCTTAATGATAGTCCTTTAACATGCTGCTCTGCACACTAAAGGCAGTTTTAATTATATAGGCCAGATGTTAAAAGAATAATTTTGCAATTATCCCCAACTAACCTGTGGAATCATGGCACTAAGCTCCGATATGTTCATTTTATTGTACATCACCTCACTTGTTTGATTTTCATACGGAATCATGATCTGGAGAAAAAACCACCCAAAACAAACGTCAAAACAAGGATTAACCTGCAGGGACCTGCTCTTACATCATTACTGTCCATCAAAATCTCAGTGCAGAAATCTCACCACCTGTTTTCCAAGCTTTCATGGCATTAACTTCCCTTTCTGAGGATGGCATTTAACTAGGAGAAATGGAACACAGTTCATGGTCAGTTTAATTCATTACCAGTGAATTTAATAAGCTGCATGTCATCTTTGAACACACTAGAGCAATTTTAACTCTGATTATGCTAAGAAAATGTATGTTGATTCATAAGAGATAAAAGCACACCTAGACCATTGATATGTATTCATCCCATCATCTCAGGTAGAAGCCATCTCCAAACTATATGGTTTAAAAGATCAAATTTGAGATAGGTGTGTTGGAAGCACATCTCATCTTTTGTATTTGAACATGCTCTTGCTATTACCTAACTCCAGGTCAGGGAGGAGCCAGATACACACATTTCTCCTAATTTTAGTCCACCATCCTCATTTCCATAGCAGGAAATCTGGGTATATAGGCCAGACATGAATTAAAGCATTCTCCAACCAGGCCTCTCATTGGGGCGTCCTGAAGAGACAGACCTCAGGATCCTCTGTAGTGTCAGAGTCCAAGAACATAGCAAAATAAAAACTAAATATAAAGCAAGTCCTTTTATAACTGTCAAAGGACATTCAGGTTCCAAGACAGCAGTATGGTTCATAACAGAAAAACAAACCAAGCACAAGATATAGCTCAAAATTTTCTCAGTGTTCAAGAGAAACAAGAATTCCCAATGGCAGTTCCAACCCCACTCTAAGGTAAATCCTATAGAACAGGCTGTATGTTGTTTAGTTTAAAGAGGACAGAGTTTGACGCCAGACTAACCAGACAGTTGGCAGTTCTCCAAAGAAAATTCTCCACTAAGTGTCTGCGGTTTTACTATTGCTCAAGCCACACAGGAAAAAAATGACTTTCTTCTCCCTTTCTGCAAATTTCATTTATCTGACAAATCTTTAAACTCTTCTTGAACCCATTTTCTCCCTTCCTCTCAAAACTTTCCGTCTTCTTCCAGAAATTCAAACCTAAGTGACATCTCTAAGCATGCCACTCCTTCCTATATCTAAAGTATCCTCTCTTTATCCTTTCTGTCTCTTCCTAAGCACACAAGTTCTCCATTATATACACATTCACTTAAAGCGAATGCAGAGGAACACAGGATACAGTAAAAGCCTAAGTAATGACCGGGATTATCTCCTTTGAAATTGCAGTAAGATGTTTATATAAATGATTGTGCTTGTTTGGAATTATACAACAATCCTTGTCCCTGGACTGATGCCTCATAGCTGGATATATTTTAGGGGAGTTATTCATACTGAAGGAAAATTAGGTAACCGTGAACATGTGTGGCTTGTTGCATAATGGTATGCATTACTGATCCTGAGGGCTGTTACGTGATCCATGTCATCTTACATGACAACTTCACTTATATACTTTATGGATTAAAGCTCCGTTAGACATTCGTTAAATAAAGCATTAGGTAGTAATGCACCTTCTTACCACATCACCAATAAACCGAGGAAACATTTTTTTGTTTTTCAAGTCTACTAGGTCACAATGAAGTATCTGCTCATTAGTCCATCCATGCTAGGTAACTGAAGCTGAATATTGCAATGTGTTCTCAACATCGCTGCACAGCAGGGACTCACAGTCTGCCCAACCTCGAAATTACTGAATCACAGAATCATTTAGGTTAGAAAAGACCTTTAAGATCATCAAGTCCAAGTGTTAACCCAGCACTGCCAAGCCACCACTATGTCACTATGCTCCACATCTACATATTTTTTAAATACCTCCAAGAATGGTGACTCCACCACGTCCTTGGGCAGCCTGTTCCAGTGCTTCACAACCCCTTCTGTAAAGAAATTTTTCCTAATATCCAACCTAAACCTCCCCTAGCACAACTTGAGGCCATTTCCTCTTGTCTTATTGCTTGTTACTTGGGAGAAGAGACCAACACCCACCTCACTACAACCTCCTTTCAGGTAGTTGTAGAGAGTGGTAAGGTCACCCCTGAGCCTCCTTTTCTCCAGGCTGATCAACCCCAGTTCAGCCTTAGCCGCTCCTCATAGGACTTGTTCTCTAGACCCTTCACCAGCTTTGCGGTCCTTTGGACATGCTCCATCACCTCAATGTCCTTCCTGAGTGAGGGACCCAAAACTGAACACAGTATTTGAGGTACAGCCTCACCAGTGCTGAGGACAGGGGGACAATCAATTTCCTAATACAAGTCAGGATACTGTTGGCCTTCTTGGACACCTGGGCACACTGTCCACTCATCTTCAGCTGGCTGTTGACCAACACCCCAGGAACTTTTCCACCAGGCAGCTTCCTAGCCACTCTTCCCAAAGCCTGTAGTGTTGCAGGGTGTTGTTGCGACCCAAGTGCAGGACCCAGCACCTGGTCTTGTTGAACTTCATACCATTGGCCTTGTCCATCGATCCAGCCTGTCCAGATCCCTCTGTAGAGCCTCCCTATCATCAAGCAAACAAACACTCCCACCCAACTTGGTGGTGTCTGCAAACTTACTGAGGGTGCACTCAATCCCCTCATCCAGATCATTGATAAAGATATTAAAGACAACAGGCCCCAACATTGAGCCCTGGGGAACACCACTTGTGACCCGCCACCAACTGGATTGAAATCCATTCACCACCACTCTTTAGGCCCAGAGATCCAGCCAGCCTTTTACCCAGCAAAGTATATGCCCATCCAAGCCATGAGCAGCCAGTTTCTCCAGGTGAATGCTATAGGAAACAGTGTCCGTTACTGAGGTCTAGATAGACTATTCACAGCTCTTCCCTCATCCGCTAAGCAGGTCACCTTGTCATAGAAGGAGATCAGGTTAGTGAAGCAGCACCTGCCTTTCATAAACCCATGCTGACCGGGCCTGATCACCTTGTTGTCCTGTATGTGTCATGTGATGGCACTCAAGATGATCTGCTCCACAACCTTCCCCAGCACCGAGGTCAGATTGACAGGCTTGTAGCTACCCAGATCCTCCTTCCAGCCTTTCTTGTAGATGGACATCACATTTGCTAAGCTCCAGTTAACTGGGACCCCCTAGTTAGCCAAAACTGCTGATAACTCATATAAAGTGGTTTGGTAAGCACTGCCACCAGCTCCCTCAGTACCCTTGGGTGGGTCCCATTGATCCCATAGACTTGTGTGCCTTTAAGCGGTGCAGTAGGTTACCAACTATTTCCCCTTGGATTATAGGGGCTTCATTCTGCTCCCCATTCCTGTCATCCAGCTCAGGAGGGCTGAGTACCCCAAGAACAACTGGTCTTACTATTAAAGACTGAGGCAAAGAAGGTGTTAAGTATCTCAGCTTTTTCCTCATCCTTTACCGCTATGTTTCCCCCCGCATTCAATAAAGGATGGAGATTATCCTTAGCCCTCCTTTTGTTGCTAATGTATTTATAGAAATATTTTTTATTGCCTCTTGGGCTTTGACCCTTCTAATTTTCTCCCTGTTTAGCCTCACAATGTTCTTTTAGTCCTTCTGAGTGGCCTGCCCCTTCTTCCAAAGGTCAAACTCTTTTTCTTCCTGAGTTCCAGCCAAATCACTGTTCAGTCAGGCCAGTCTTCCCTCCTAGTTCATCTTTTGACACACAGGACAGCCTGCTCCTGTGCTTTAAAATTTCCTTCTTGAAGAATGTCCAGCCTTCCTGGACTCCTTTGTCCTTCAGGGCTACCTCACACGGGACATTGTCAACCGATCTCCTAAACAGGCTAAAGTCTGCCCTCCGGAATTCCCTGGTGACAGTTTTGCTAACCTCCCTTCTTCTACAAGAATCAAAGTGATCATGAAATGATAGTTTATGTCCAAGGCCTCCAGCCTTCACGTCACCCACATATCCTTCTCTGTTTGTGAACAACAGGTCTTGCAAGGAACTTTCCCTAGCTGGCTCACTCACCAGTTGTGTCAGGCAGTTATCCTCCACATAATCCAGGAACCTCCTAGACTGCTTCCTCTCTTCTGTGTTGTATTTCCAGCAGTCATCCAGTAAGTTGAAGTCGCCCACAAGAACAAGTGGTAGTGGTTGTGGGACCTCTCCCTGCTGCTTATAGAATATTTCATCTACCTCCTCATCCTGGCTGGGTGGTCTATAACAGACTTCCACCATGATAGATACCTTGTTGACTTTCCCCGATTCTTACCCATGAACAGTCAACCCCATCGTCACCAGCATCAAGCTCTAGACAGTCAAAACACTCCCTAACATACTACATACAGAGCTACCCCACTGCGTCTCCTTCTCTGCCTATCCTTCTTGAAGAGTTTATAGGATCCATTGCAACACTACGGTTGTGTGAGTCATGCCACCATATTTTTGTGTTTGTAACTATATCATAGTTTTCCAGTTGCACAACAGTTTACAGTGCATTGGTGTAGATGCGCTTCTGTTGGGTTATTGATTCCATCACCTTTTTGGGTGCAGAAGTCCTAATTCCTACATGACCATTCTCAGACACTTCTGTGGTTTCTAACACATCAATAAGCCTTTGTGTCTTTGCTGCTACATGGATCTCCATCCCCTACCTCCACTGAAATGGCAGACCGAAGGGCCTCACTAGCACACTCTTAAACATTGGCATGCTGCCCCCAGGCTTATCTCTATCAAGCCTAGTTGACATATTAACAATTTAAAGGACCAAGAGTATTTGGCTAATGTCTTTTCTCCTGAGAATAAAATAATCAGTTTAATGATTAACTAAGGGAGTAATGTTGTTCATCCTTTCTTTGTCAAGTTCTGCTCCTTCCTTCCTACTTCCAAAAAACCATTATTGTTAAGGCTGTTGATATAATAGCTTTCCTTATTGAAAGAGGATTGCACTGGTTTTTTGTAAAAGCTAGCTCCAATTCCACATTAGATTACTAACCTCAGCTATTTTAATTTCCAGTTTAAGGACTGACTTCATATCGGATTCAGCTCGTGAAGCGTTTGCGCCCAAAAGCACTGCTGTATCAACCATGAACTGCAAAAAGGCATCTCGGTACTGTAAAAAAACAAAGAGAATGAAATGACCACTGGATTTGCTCTTGAGCACAGCTGTAGCAGTAGACCAGAAATGCCCAGCCAGAGCAAGGAGTATAACACTTTGTACTTTCATGCCCTAGCAACCAAAATAGTGCCTTCCCTACCTTGATGCCACACTGTCATCAAGATAAAAAAGAGAAATAACACTCTAAACACACTGTGCATGACAAACAGAGATACCTGCTGTGGTTCGCGGAGTATAAATGTCAAGAAATGCAAATGACAGTTCTGGATTAGACTGACCACACTTACAGCTCTTACAACGGGATTAGACAACATGTGCGAGTGTACACCAAGATTTCACACCAACTCATACAGTGATCAGCATTGGACTGAAGAAGTACTTGTATACAAGCACAAGCTTAGTGGCTGAGAAGATAGGGAGATAAAGGGACACTCCTCTGGGCTCTCCCCTATTCCTGCCACTGCACTGCGACACACGTACTTGCTGCAGTGCTGTGCTGTGCTCTGCTCTCCCTGGGCTGTCCTAATAGGTCACATTTTAGTGTTGCTGTGTATACACACTGTATGTAATGAATCTGTAGTGATTTCTGTGCTACCTCCCCCCAGCCTAATCTTTCAGAGATTTCTGAGGGATCAGATTGCTCCTCATCTACCGGTCCACAGACTAAGAAAAGGAAAAACATATCCCAACACATTTCTACCTTTAATCTTTCAGTAGACGCAATTATTTGTATTCTGGCATCATTTGGTCTGGTAGATGTGTCTAAAAAACTTGTTATAACCTCTCAGGGAACTCAAAAAGGAAGCTAAACTGTAAAAGCTTAACCAGTAGCAATGACTTGTCCCCCATGACAACCCAAGGGGTTGTTCCCTTTGAGCTTTGGGCTGCATGTGCTGGATAACGCCCACAGAACTTCACTGAGTGAGGGAAAAAGGTGCTGCCATTGTCAAATGTTGATACATTAAAGCCTTTGATAAACACCACTGTTTCATGACTATTGTCCATAGAAAAGCAGCAATAAACTAAGCTACTGCAGAGAAATCATTGGGGGGGGAGGGGGGGGGGGCAGAGAGGAAATAAGTACTTGAAATCTGTTGAGGAATTCTTGTTCCCTTCATTAAATAAATTCATGTTAACTCGATGATAATAACCTGCAGCAGCTGTTGAAATGTACTCAGCTTTCTGGCCTAATTGAGCCCAAGAGGCAGGCTCAGAGGACAGCTCACTGAGGCAGCTCTTGGACAAGGCAGCTTCCGGGGTCCACCTCATTGAGATGCTTTTGACCTTCTGGGCACTTTGTCCACAATCTGGGAACTACTGCAGTTGCTGAGGAGCCATGTTGACAAGTGAAAAAGCTGTGAGAGGTCAGCAGATCACACAGCCTCAGAGGAGATGAGAAAGATCAACTACACCTTCCCTGAGAGCCTGTAGTTTCAAAAGCTTGGACATTTTTCTTCAGCTGCAGCAGAAGTGCAGGGGGAGCCTATGTCCATGAAGGTGGAGAGTAGAATGTCCCATCACAACGAAGGCTGGAAGTCCACTGCTTTTGTAGCTGATGAGGACCCAGAAATGCTATCAACTGGAGTGTTATGACAGAGCCTGAGTCCCTCAGGACCAGTAGAAGGAAGAATCTAGTGGCAGTGGTAAGAGACTCACTACTGCAGGGGATGGAGGACTCCATCTACCAACCTGATCTGTCGTCTAAGGAGGTTTGCTGTTTGCTGTGGGTCTCACATTCAAGATGTTGTGAAGAGGCTACCAAAGCTTATCAAACCTGCTGACTACAATTCTATGCTGCACTTCCTGGCAGGCACCAATGCTATTCCGAGGGGTGACCTCAGAAGTATCAAGCATGACTACAGTGTTAAGGGGACAGAATTCAAGGGCATGGGGCCCCGGTAGTGTTCTCCTTGATCCTGCTGGTCATGGGCAAGGGCCTGAGGAGGACATGATGGATCTTGTGGGTTAACTTCTGGTTGTGCAGTAGGCATCAGCAGCAGTATAGATTTGGTTTCTATGATCATAGGACCCTGTGAGAATTCACATCTGCTTAGAAGACATGGGATCCATTTGACTAAACAGGGCAAAAGTATCTTTGCAAACAGGCTGGCCAACATAGTAAGGAGAACTTTAAACTAGGAACAATGGAGAGGGAGTGATTCCTGAAGAAACAACTAAGGAAGGTGCAGATAGGTTAGGCAAGCCAAGGGCCCGGGGTGATGGGAAAAAAGGGGACATAATCAACAAAACAAAACTGAAATGAAACCACCTTGAGGGTAGGTATGTAAAGAAGGAAGTACCTGCAGAAAAGCCTTAAGGAAAGCTCCCAAGGCCATACTGAAGAATCAGCACAACTGCGTGTCCCTTGGAAATACCTTTATACTAATGCACAGAGCATAGGGAACAAACAGCAGGAGTTAGAAGTCTGTGTGGAGTTACAGGGCTATGAAATCACTGAGATCACAGAAACAGCGGGATATCATACACAGCTGGAGTGCTGCAATGATGGATACAGGATTTTTAGGAAGGACAAGCTGGGGGGGGTGAGGAGGGGGAGTTGTCCTTTATGTGAGAGACCAGCGTGAATGCATGAAGTTCTACCTGAGCTCCTCCAAGCTCAAGAAAGGTCCATTCTGACAAGTAGGAAATCAAGCAAATGTGGTAGGAGGTCTGCCCGCATGGGTGTACAAGATGCTTCTAAATAAACTCAAACATAAGGAAGTGTATAAGATGTAGGAGCACAGACAGGTGACCCAGGAGTATACAGGTGCTGGCAAATCTTGCATGGATATGGTTAGGAAGGCCAAGGCAAACTTGAAGTTGAATCTGGCAAGGAATAAAGAAAACCAGCAAAGGAAAGTATGAAACAGCTAAAGGAAGACTAGGAAGAACATTCATCTACTGGCACTGAAAAGGCCAAGACACTCAATGCCAACTTTGCTTCAGTCTTTACTGGTAAGGCTGGCCTTCAGGAATCCCAGGTCTCTGTGACCAGAGGGGAAGTCTAGACCAAGCAGGGCCTATCCTCAGTGGAAGAGGACAAAATTAGTGAGCAAAGTGGACATAAGTAAATCCAGGGGTCTAATAGGTTGTATTCATGAGTGTTAAGGGAGCTGGCTGACATCCACTCTGGATAATATTTGGAAGGTCATAGCTATTGGGAGAGGTTCCTAAAGGCTGGAAGAGACCAAGTATTACCCTTATCTTCAAGGAATGCATGAAGGAAGATCCAGGGAACTACAAGCTCATCAGCCTCATGTCAATCCTTTAGAAAATTATGGAGAAAATCCTCCTGGAAACTATTACCAAAGACATGAAGGACAAGGTGATCAGGAGTAGTGAGCGTGGATTTATGAAGGGGAAATCACACTTAACCAGCCTGATAACCTTCTACAATTACATTAATATCTTGGTGGTTGAGAGGAGAGCAGTTGTGGTTGTTTACCAAGTTGAAAAAGTACAGGTTAGAGAAGTACACGGTCAGGTGGATTGAAAATGAGCTGAGTGACCAGGTCCAGAGGGTTGTGATCAGCAGCACAAAGTCCAATTGGAGGACAGTCACCAGCGGCATACTCCAGAGGTCAACCTTGCTTGAGTAGAGGGCTTGGACAAGATGAACTCCAGAGACTCCTTCCAACAGGGAAGAAAAGGAAGGGGGACCCCAAATCTTACAAAAATCTTCATTTGAGAAATTTTACAAGAGTGTTTGTGGTAGTGGTGGTGTTTTCTGATAGAAGATATCCTGAAAAATCCAGATCCAAACAAACTACAATGCTTTCTCAGTTTGGAGATCAACAAAACAAAAGCAACAATGAAAAAAACTGAGAGGAAAAATTGTCACTCTGATTTCCAGTTAATAATACTTACAGATTTGGCTTCTGTGGTGTTTTCTAGGTAATCCTCTCGAGACGCAAGAGAGAGGCTTGCTTGGTCAAGCTGTTTAAAAATAACACGAAGCATCATTTAATAGGTAAATTCATCAGAATTCAAAGTTAGCCCCATAAGCAACCTTGGTAGAGTTCATGTTTTTCTGGCAATTATGGAAGATGTGTGTAAATATCCAATACATAACACAGTGCACCAGCCCAAGTTCCACGGCATTTCAAAGCAATATAAAAATGTTTTACTATGCTGAGAGATGTTATATAAATCACAGTATTGTGATCTGGGGGGGTCTCAGATGCCCCCTGTAATATCTGCAATATCAATGCTCAGTAGATGCAGGACCATGTTAGCTGCTGTGTATCTGGAAAGCATCGTTAGCTGCCTTTGACTGCAACTAAGGTTGCACTTTTGACTTTCACACTAGATCAGCCTTGAGAGCTATATTTGGCTTTGTGAACAGATGCATCAAAACAGCTGGATACCAGCCAGAGAAACGATTGCATGCATGCACGGGAAATTGTTATACCTCTGGTACATTAGCTAAGGATATTTGGTATTTCCAGGTGGATCTTTGACTTTCACTTATCTTTTTTGATCTAAACATGGATCAAATTTCTTGGTCTATGGTCACCCTAACATTGAAATAAGTTCCTCAAGGTAATTTCAAAACAAGTCCTGAAGGTTCATTGAGATCTGCACTTAGTCTATCGAGTGAACAGACCACACAGGAGTATTGGCATACGGTTTCAAATTGAAAAACTCACAGTGCAGCATATATCTTAAAGTTACTATCGGAAACTGAGATTTCCCAGAACACTTCAGCACAATCAGATTAGGTTAGGGTATGGAAGCCAAAACTGAAAACATAATTCAAACAACTTCCAGGATACTGATTGGAGCAGAAACAATGGTTTTGATGTTCTAAAATTATGATTTTGATGCTGTGTTTGTTTCTAATACATAAGTCTAAGTGAAGAGAGAGTGTATTTATTCATACAATTTCACAGAAGTCTTTTTAATCTAAAACCTATACATTTATATTTCACATTTTCTGCATTTATAAAAATCTCCTAAACAAATACAACCTAGAATCTAAACCGAATGAATAAATGTCATCTTTTCCTCTACTGGCTGATGTTCTTGACCTTTAAAAATATACCATAAACAAATAAAACAAATTATCCACTAAAAAAAGAGTAGCTGTGATGTTTGGTGCAACTCTGATTCTTTGAACAACAGCATCACCTTTCTTCAGCATATTGAAGCAAAAAGAATACACTCCTACACTTTGCATATGTGTGTCCTGGTAGTAATTAACTTCAGATTATTTGGTCTATTTCAGCTATGTGACTGTTGCATGAAATGCTCAGGCAAATTTTCGTGGCTTAAAAGTTAGATTTGATAACCCATTGAAACAAAAAAAGCACAAATATGAGAAATAAACAAAGACTTCTTCAGCCCTCAAAAAAAAAAAAAAAATGTTGAATGCCGAGCAAAGTTCTATTTGGCGTTTCTGCTTTTTTCTGATCCATTCATGATTTTGCAATGCTGAACAAAGAGAATTTTGCAATGGAGCTGTTTTCACAACCAGACTGAAATATTCTGTGGTATATCTACACCCCTGGGAATTTGTTAAAACACAGGCAAAGTAAAATGCTGGCTGATGCATTTTGCAGTTCGAGTTCTTAATCAAATTAACAACAGAGTATCCTGAAAAATAATATGTTATACATAGCATGTAGTGCTTCAGTTTTTTGGATGCCTAATTATTCAGTGCCACTAAGCATACTGAGTGAAGATACTGCTAGGTATAATTAATTTCCAAGATAGAAGGAATAAGGATATAACTCCCCAGCCCTTTGCTGACAGGTGACTTGGACTGAAATATTATGACTGGAGAAACCTAAATATCTCTCCTGAATCTACTCTTTCAGCTCTTTTAAGCAACAATCCAGCCAAAGCAATCCTAACAAGATCGGAACAGCATCTTACCAGAATGACATCTTTAATAGAGCAAACTGTTGACTTGACTATTCAGGAAAATATCCTAGAGATAAGGAAAAGTCACCTTTCGATTTTATACCAGTTAAGTACCTCAATCAAACGACATCTTAAAGAACTGACTCAGAATCGACATCCACTCCAGTACCACCACAATTAAGTGTTGTTTGTTCCCCAAATACAATGTATTCTTGGCTACATTCTTACAGCTAGCCATGATGCTAGCACTGTAAGGATCATATATCCTGTTTTGATGTGATGAATGACATAGAAAGTTTCTTCTTTGTCCCTTCATAAATATTTTCTTGTAGCAGTGGAGGGCTGGTCTACCCTGGCTACTTACTTAAACTGCGTTTGTCCCAGGCACTCAAGTCTTGCCATGGTGACATCTCAGTTATACAATTCTCTCTGGAGTTTTGTCAGACTCCAGTGAGCCAACACTTCTCAGGTATTTTTCTCACTAATCTAAACTGTTGTGTAATGTTATGCACTGTGAACAAACTGGTAATGCTTTGGTGCAAAAGCAATAGCATTTCAATAAAAAGGTAAATTCTGTATTTCAGGCTTAGAAGTGTTTGGGATACGTCTGTGTTCTAAGGTGCTGTATAAGCACAAGATCATGTGTTTCTATCTCAAGAAAAATAGCTGAAGTTCAACATATCTGCTACTGATGCACTATTCTTCATCTTCACAGACAAAAAACATTCTTAATGCAACTGATAAGTAGGACCCACAACACCCCTAGGACATAGACCCCGGACATAGGTCCACCTGGAACATATTTTATCTTTTTTGCTATTTGAAAGGAAAAAATATCCTGTGCAGGAATATTTTTCAGTAGCATGTAGTACCTGGTGGCTTCTACATTCCCATAAACTGGCACCTATGTACATCTATAAGTCAGTAAACAGCAACAATAATCAAGTGTAAAACTTTGGGACATAAAAATGTTTTTTAAAATTGAGACCACAAAATACAATGCAAAGCGATTTATCAGATGTATGTACGTATGTACCTTCAGGATATATTGATTGGAGATTTTATCATCAGCAGCCACATATAAACGGATGAAGACAGAGTTACTGTATTGACCACGAAGAACTGCCAAGGCTTGGACTAAGCTAAACCTCCTTTCTGACCACAGCCCTTCAGGTCCAATGTTGGATTCCAGCACAGGCCAGCGGAAAGGTGAATGCCTCAGTATACTTAACAAGGGTTTCACATCGGCTTTTTCAATTTTATCTGAAATGTCAAAGTGTGACAACAATTACAGTCCAGACAATTCAAATCCAGCAGCAGCCACGAGACACAAAGATTTATCAATGTTGATTGATTTCTAGGCAAGACAAAACACAATAGCTGAAACCCAAAGCCTCTGCTCTGTCATGAGCACAGAAGCACTGAAGCCCAACTCAGTTTAACTGCATCAAGAATAAGAGAGGCAAATCAATGCCTTTCAAAAAAGGCAAGGGCTGGAATTAAATCAGTTAAAAAACCATATTCCTCTCTTAGAAAATAGCATAGAATCTTCACTGGTTCTGAGGGGGCTATTGTGCACAATCAAAGACAGAGGGGTTAGCACCTCAGTACTGAGGCTGCAGGGCAGGCAGTCTCAATAGCTGACAGTCTCAGGCCATGCTGGAAGAAAACTCCTCAGGAAAAGGTCTGAAAGAGTCAGAAGGACAAAGGGCCCTTTGAAGGACAAAGTCCACTCCCTCCCGACTCATCTTTCACCCATGCAGCTACCTAAAGGTAGTGATGTGTCCCAACCTAGTGTACACCTTACAGCAACATTTACACGCTCGGAAAAGCATTCTGCAAATGGCTATAAGGTTCCCGGCCCAAACTTGCTTGACATGCTGATAGCTCAAAGCTAAAGAGTCCAGGACTGTCTACATTCAGCCCTGTGGAAGAGTTTTGATTAAATGGATTTAGAGAAAGGTAGAAGGTGCTGAGCAACAGGCTTGTGAAAGTATCAGTAAGAAAATTTCATCAGAGGGCTCTTCTGGTTTACTAGGCACTACCCCCACACCCCCAGGGCATTGTTTTGGCATCCTTTTGCACAGATAAACATGCCTTCACAGTTCCCTGACAAGCAGAGGTCTCTGTAAAACTGCCGTCTTGCGCCTTGCTGTACGTCAGCCTAGATAGCCATCTTCAGGAACGTGTAGAAGACTCTCAGCATTCAGTTGAATCCAAATCAGCTGCAAAAAGCTTCACAGAGCTCAGCAGAGAGCAAAAGAGCCTGCCTTTATAACCACATGTAGCACGTGTCCCTCTTAAATCAGGCCACTTACCCTCATTCATGCAGGATGCATAAAGGATCTTGGCCTTCTGTACAGCCTCGCTGTCTCGTCTTTTGCTGATGGGTTTCTCAAGCAATGCTGAAAAAAGAAATAACATTTTTTTTTAATATGTTGGAAAATTTAGGTACTGGCTGTTTGCCTGTCTCAGCATTTGCTTTAATCATAGCATTTGTTTAATTAAGGATGAGGTTCCACATATATTTTCTTAAGCAGTAAAACAGACATAAGAGGCATTTGCACTGTTTTTTACCCCCAGAGAAGAATTTTTAATTTATTTTTAAGAGGGCTGTTTTAAAGCCAGTTGACAGATACTGCTCATTGCTATATCCTCACAAATAGCCAGCCTCAGCAAACTGAGGGTACAGGGAATCATGGGGTGAGAGTGGGAACCAGCACACAGTGTAGGGAGTCAGGGATTCTTTCGAGCAGCTCAGCCTCTGGTGCCAGTACATTGTGAAATTGAGGTCTAATAGTGAAGGTGATAGGATCCCAGGGCCAAAACTGCTGGTGTTCACTTTTGCCAGCTCTGCTGGTGCTGAAAGCAGCAGAGAACTGTCCCGTTGTGTGTCAAATGCACACGACCTCAGTCTTGTAAATGACGCAGAAGGTCAAGTGTCCAACTACTATTTGAAAAGGTGTATTATATAGATCCATCACGCTATAGGAATCAACCTCCTTGGTGTCTGAAAGACAAACTAGCTTTTCTAAGCTGTCATCTATCTGCATTCCTTGCATTCCTCACATTTTCTTATGGAAGTGAAATAGCATGCAATGCATATCTGAATTTCAGCAGTCTGCTCTCAGCCGCCTTGAGCCATTTTGTCCAAGTTGTAAATCAGCCACGATGCAGCTGCAGATACACATACTACGGCTAAATGCAGAGGCTGCCTAGCTTCAGTGAGATCTATCAGCTCAGGTGCAGCACAGCACGCACACTTCCATGGCCAAGAGAAGCAGGGTAGTACTTCAGCACAGCACGGAATCAGGGCTAGCAAACCCTGACAGACCTGACCTGGTTTTGTAAGACCCAAACAGGTCCTGCACAGCATTAACTTATTGTTACTGGGACCACTGGAGAGGGAGGCTCTGCTGGAACCAAAGTCCCTCCTGCTCAGCCAGAGCTAAAAGTCAGGTGTCAATGCACCATTACTCTTCTCTGCTAGTACTAGCTGGGGTGATGCAGAGTACTGAAGAGGTGGGGTTGCTGCCATCCAAGAACAGCACTCTCCTGCAAACAGGCAGCAGCTGCTCAGCCTCCAGCAGCTTACCAGAGTCCTCTCTCCAATGTTGCCTCTCATGGGAGGTGAAAGTCTGGCTCAGCAGCAGCACCACTAGATTCTACAGATGAGAATGGTCTGCGTTTGCACTGCTCTGCTCAGTATTAGTAGCTCGCTGCTGGAGGCAGGATTTAAAGACATTTATTTCCCAGGATTTTGCTAGGACCTTGAAGAATCTTCCATGCTGCACCTCTCAGATACTCCCCACCTGTGCTCATCCAAGCACCTAGACTCAGTGGGACCATGCTGTTGACCTCAAATTTGTCATTAGTCAAAGAATACCATAGTGATGAACAAACGCCACTTGTTCTTGCTTCAATCCCTTTTGTCCTAAAAAAAAAAACCAACCAAAAAAACCTCCAAAACACCCCCCCCCGCAAAAAAAACCAACCCAAAACCACCAACAACAAAAAAAACCCCCCAAAATCAAAAAAACTAAAAACCCCTCAAAAAACAAACAAAGCCCATCACAACTCATTTGCTTAGATCCTTGGGAGTTGTCCCATTTTAGTTATGGATAGGCTTTTCCCTAAAAATACTGTTGGACAGGATTCCTGATAGCTTTAGTTTCAAATCATCAATTTGCTAATATTTCTCAGCTAGTTAAATACAATATAGTACCAATCATTGACATATAACTCCAGTGCGCATAGTTCTTAGAAGAATAATCAGACCTGTTCACATTTTAAGAATGGCATTTTAGAAGAAACTATAAATGAAACCTACATAAAAATCAAGGATGAAAAAATACTCTCCTATTAAAGCCATTGCAATAACTCCGGTTCCTTGCCAGTGAGCTGCACAGTCATGAAATTTTGAAGCTAATAAAACTCAATGGCTAAAGCCCAGCTAAAGCTCAGGAGAGAAACAGAGGATGAGATACAATAAAATAAAATGAACTCTAGGAATACACCTGCATAAAATCCTGTGAAAATCAAACCTGGTGTTTTCCCATCAAACCCTCTCATCATGCACTAGAAGGAAGCTGTAACAGTCCCTGCACTATTGCAAAGACTGAGATGGGGTAGATGCTGCCAATTTGCTCTGAATTAATTTATGAAGAAAATTATTGATTCTCGTGACATAAAATCCAGTGATCAGTCATGCAAGCCTTAATAAAAAGGTTGAATACTGTCGACTCTGAAATAGAAGATGTGATCTTATGAGGGATCCGTGAGATCCATGATCCTTAGGCTATACGGGTTCCTCGGTCTTAGCCTTTAGAAAGATTTAGAAGCTCAAACCTGGAGCACTGGTCAGATCCACTTGATTTTGCATTTGTTAATATAAAATCCAAACACAAGGTTTAGAAATTAATTTCTTATTGAACTCACAAATACATATAGATTATGCATGTCCTTAAATATTTAAGTTCTTTAAGAAGAGGAGCAAGAAAAGGCAAAAAGCAATGCTTACTAATCAAAAATATGGGTAATCAATTAGATTACCTACAGGTTGCTGTATCCATGGAAAGTCAGTCACTACTGTGACTGAAATCAACATAGACACATCAAACTATCCTTAAACTACTGTCAGGTACTGTGAGTATCCTGGCCATTGCAACTTGCTGCCACAGACCCCTCCTGCACTGAGCGTATGTAATTGTGTGGGTCCATGCATGCTGAGCATTGCAGTGCAGCATTTCGATGGGTTGCAGCTCAGATTGTCTGCTCTCCGAGGACCTCCACAAGTTGAATAGACCTGCCTCAGTGATATCCTGCGCTCTCACCAGCACAGAGAGGCACTCTCTGAACAGTGCTCCATCTCTTGACATGCAACATGGCATTTCAGGCTCTCATACACATTAAGGGAACTGCTAGCTGGTGACCCACAGAGAACAAATCCATCCCCTCTGAAAAAGTTCAGCTCTTAATTATCTGGGAGGACTGTCTTTTCACCTTGAAAAATGCTAATGGCTTCAGATATTTTCTGTTTGGACACCAGAATGAAAGCAAAACCTATAAGGTCTTCCCAGGGATAGGAAGAGGAAGACCACCACAGATCAGTTAATGATTAGCCTCATGAGATACCCACAGACCTGCTGTTTAGTTCCCTACTCTGCCTTTCCAAGCACCTGCTCTCACCCCTCACTAAGGGATTGCATGTATTTGCTAAGAAGTTCAGCCTAGTAGGCTTTTCTTAAGTCCAGTAGTTGGAATTAAAAACTGTGGCCAAGTTCGGGAGATCAGGGTTACCAGCATTTTGACAAAAGCAACTCACTCAGCACTGAGAAAGACATTAAGTTTGATCTTCTTGCAGCTTTCCTCTTTTTTTCTTAACTTCCTTCTTTTTTTAACTCAGTTTTATGTTTCAAAATTAAAAGCTCCAATTCCCTAAAGCAATATTCCATTTTAGGACTTCAAACATTAACTGAATTCATCTTGAATCTATAGACAGTTTCAATAGACAAAAGGATATATCATTCACCAGATTTACTGACTGCAAAAGAAATTTTACCCAGCTTCAATCAGCATGTTTTAACTTCATCTTTAAATAAGAATTTTTAAGAACAAATGACTTTGCCCAGACTAGGAAACACATAGCACTCCAACGATAATAAATTTAAAAAAACTCAACCTTGAAATAATAGTTCATTTGTTAACTCCCCATTAAATGTTACAGTGCTAGAGATGCAATCGCAATCTAGCTGCAGAGATTAAAAAAATCCCACAATCTAAACTGATTTACAGTCCTCTGAAAGAGTACAGAATCATTATTAACAGCAACCATAATTTAACAGCTTATTGCTGCTACTAACTTACAACACTAGCCTGCTGCAAATGCAAAATGGAATATCATAGCCAAATATCACCAGGACAAGGAAAGTGAACCTGCATAGCATAAGCCACCTTGAATATAAAGTCTGCTGTCATGTTTCCCTAGCCAAATAAAAAGTACAAGTTTGAATGGCTGTTCTAGCAAAGCAGCCCTTCTTCAGTCACGTTTTTTACTTCACTTTCAAATTAATTCCGAAGTCATTCTCTTCAGGATAAAAGGGATCTTGGCCTGTGCTACTGATCTCCGCACCTCATTGTCCATGGTTCCATACGCACAGGATGCCCAAGACGCAAGGTTTACTTAGTTATGGCAAGTGTCAAAACCTTTGGTAATTCTGCTCCACAGGGCTGAAATAACATAACTCATCTCATTAAGCAACTACCACTTGTGCAGTCAGACACTGGCTAAAGGTGTTCATAATATCCTAAACTTTGAGTTTGCAAATTGCTTCATCATTCATTTTCTTCTACCGAGGGGCTGAGGGCGGGGATGTTCCCATTGCAAACCAAAGGTCTTGTACTTCTGGCAGCCCAGGTCAGGAGGGTTTGCATCGTTGCTCTCCCTGGCCCTTGTACAACACACAAAGACTCAGCATCACCAACAAAACCCACCCCATAGTGGGGAATGATCTTCAGTTGTCTGAACTGGAGATGCTCAGAGAGAGAGTTGAGAAAAAAAAAAGCCACAGCTGGGGGGTTGGGAAGGGAAGGAAGTACATTTATATTGAGCTGTCTTCAGACAGTTTTTTCTAGGGCAAGAGGGCTTAAAAAGGCCAACTTCCTGTGGTTCACCACCCTACAGTAAACAGCAATCATCTGCTGTTAAAAGTGAGAGCAAAGCACTTTACAAAGCAAGCTTTGCTAGTGTGTGTGTGTTTAACTGCATACTATTCTGAAGCTGCTAAGGATAGTCTTGTGGCTAAGTGTTACCTCTAATCTTACTTTCCATTTCTAGCCCTTGTTGATTTTCCAGCCTACTGTTTTACACAGCTTCACTTTGGTTTTCAACCACCATATTTTATTTATGGCACTACAAAATCCTGCACCTTCCCCCCACTTCTGACTTGGAGAGCACGAAAAAGGGATTATACAACCAGATTTGCAGGGAAAAGAAACATACATGCCATTTGTTCAGATTAGGAATATTGATTCAATTTATCATTGTCCTGATATGCCCATTGTATATATTCTGTATGCTGTCAGATGGTTTTCTACATAAACAGTTGAGTTGCATTCCTGAGAGATGTTATGCAATTCATTAAGCTTATTTCTTATTAGAAATAAGAAATAGAGAGAAAAATTTAAGTTTTCTCCTCACTTTCTAACCTTAGATATGGAGAATACATTGTGCTAGTAAAGATAGCATTTTTTTCCATTCATTTTTGTCCTTATCCCTTTATGAACATTTACTGTATGTGGAAAATGCAAACTGAAGTGTTTGTGCACTGGTATCTGATGATCTGAAATAAAATGCTTTGTATCTTGAAGAAAAACAACTGCATATGCAAATACCCCAGAGGGAATATTCTTGGACATCAAACAAACAAACCAAAAAAGGTATACAAGAACCCCAGGGGACATCCCATTTCCCAGAAAGTTGTAACTCTAGAGTGAAAAGCTAGAAGCAGACAAGTAATTCAGTGTGAACTCCCAGGGCAGTGCTAGACCAAACAGCAGTCTTGGACTGTAAAAAGAGAGATGTATCCAAGTGGGGAGTGATCTTATTGTTGTACACAAGCTGGTGAGACAGACTGGAACGCTACCTGCCCTTTGGCTTCCATATTTTAAAAACAATGTTGGACATCTGGACACTGCGCAGAAAACCATCACAAACATTTCGGTTTTTCTTTAGGTGAAGTGTCTTGAGAAATAGAAGTGGGGGAAAAAGCCACGCAGTGAAGGAGCATGATTTGTCTCACAATAGGTGGTGGAAAGGTGATAGGATTACAGTATGAAAGTGCTTCCCCATTAGAAAATGCTTGGTGCCAAAGAGGTCTTTAGTCTATTGAAAAAAGGCACAAAGTCAACCGTTGGAAGATTTAAGACAAATTCAGCAGTGACACTGATTAACCCCTGGAGCCAAGCAATCAGAGGAGATAGTGGCTTCTCTGACCCTTAATGTCTTCAAGGCTTGATGCTTTTTTTGAAAGATAAGCTTTAGCTGTGAATTATGTTTTATCCCAGTGCAAGCTATTGAGCTGCATTACATGGATAATGTAATTGTCTGTGATAAAGAAAGGCCATAGGAGATAATCTAATGGTTACTCCTGGCATTGCACTCTATACATTTAGGATAAGGATCTCAAAGCACTCTTAGACATGTGGGACCAAGGACATACAGCCATTAACCATTGTTGCAGATAAAGTAAGCCAGCCACCAAGGATAAATTCCTTCTTATCTAGCTCATGTCAGAGTCCTACTGATTGGAACAGTGCTCCTGTATGGGCATAAATCTTGTTGAACTTGATCCAAACATTCAAAGAGCTTGAACCTTTGGAGATGGTGAATACCCCTCAGTTTCTTTAATGGCAGTGACAGTGGGAGTTGCTCAGCACTGCCCAGATGATGCTCAGTACTACAAGTAAAAGCAATTTGTAATGCATTGTTTTCAGGAACAGATTCAGAAAGCAGCCCAAGGCCTTCTCAGAAATCCATGCTTACTCATTCATTAGGACAAGGGCAGAAAATGCTCTCTTGTCAACTGTGTCCACAGTAAGGCACTATCAGAGCCTCACACAACCGCATGCTCTCTCTTTCGTCTGGGTAGAAGTAGCTAGCAGCCAGATATTTACTCCACATTGCATGTTTATGAGTTCCCGTTTCTTAAACCACAGTGCAGAAACTCTCCTTGTGCAAAAGGAATTTCTTTGCAAATACCTGATGACAGAAGTGGATTTATCTTTCAATTCTCGAGTAACAAATACTGTCTTCTTCAACCTCCGCTCTACAGCTATAGGGGTCAGGTCTCTAAAGTGGTGAGAAGAATAATTAAAAGAGCTGTTCACCCATCTCCAGCCATCAGTCACAACTTTGTTTCCTTCCCAGATTAGCACTATTATGCGCTACCTCTGAAAAAGCAAAATCAAAGCTATCTTTCAGAAATTTGCAGGAGATCCTCTGATGCCAGCAGAACGATGTTTTACGGATGTCCTCTGAGAAATTTCAGGTTAAAAGTAGAGAAACACTGACTCAAACCTTGGTTTGAGTTTGGCAATCAACCATACACACAACACTTGTGTGCAGAATATCATTCTCTGAAGTCCCTGAGCCATAAGATAATAATGATTAATCTAGTCCTCATTAAGAATGTCTAACCTTTAAGTCCTGTACTTTCTTCACACAAATCTGAGGTAAATGTCTTTTAACTCGCATCAGTTTGGAAACCGGAACCCTATAGCTGGAAAGGGATATAGATGGGAGGGTGAAGAATAGATATACATACATATATAAGTTCTAAAAGGAAGTGACAGACTTAACTGACATACTTCAAAGCTGTAGAGATTTCTTGGGAACAAGACAAGTATAGTCAAGCCAAGATTATTCTTAGAGTTAAATCTGTTCTTTCAGAGCACTCTCCTGAAAAAGACATGGATATCTCCTGATTATATTATTTCATGGTTAATGTTACAACTTAACCTCTGTTAGCAGGTTCATTAGCACAGGTCAAACTCCCACACTAATGCTTCTGTCCAGCTGCCATTTTTGAACTGCTTTGCATCTGGAAGCCTTGGGAGAATAGCACAGCAAGTGCTCACCTGCCTGGAGAGCACCTCACCTCAGCGGAGAGCGCAGAAGCCTACTTATAGCTCTCTTCTGACACCAGTGTAACCCAACTTCAAATACATAATGTCAAGGTCTGGTTAAATTCCTTCATGCCTTTAAAACAAAAGTTCGTCTGACAATTTCTCCTGCTGTTGCAGCTCTGGTGTACAGTAAAACCCATTTCCTCTATTAAGAATTGATAGCACTATTTGGTTTTTTTTGAGGCTTCTCTAAAATATGAGTTAAAGTTATTTATTTTTGTAAACTAACATTTCTGCTAATCGTTCTGCAGTGCTTCTTGCTAGTTCAAGTGTCCGGTGCACAGTCTGACACGTGCAGTCTGGAGCCCTTGTCCTCACCAAACTCTTTACGAGAAGTGAGCTGCAAATGATTGGGTTTTAAATAAAAATTTGTTTCCAGGATTAAAAAAAAATTACATTGTTTAAAGATGCAATTTTCACTCCCTTGCAACAAAAAAGACAAACAATGAAAAAATCTCTCACCACTGTAGTCAAATACTTTTTCAACATACCAGCACCCTACTGACATTAAGGCTCTTTTTCTTTTTTCATGGTGGCTGTAAACATTGATCAGCTTCAGAGGGCTGAGAGGGAAGCAGTCAGAGTCTAATGCACTACAAAAATCATTTAAATGCATTTTATAAAACACCTATTTTGAATTTCTAATGCATTAGAGTCCAGATTTCTCTGCTGTTTGCTAAATATACGTATGGAAAAACAAACTAGCATCAAAGGCTTGCAAAAACCTTTCCCTTTATGCTTACAACTATCCTTGTCTAAATAATGTTTTCCCCTTTGAGTCTAAAATAAACTCAGATAGCACTTTCCTGGTGCTTCTAACGTAGCTTTTTTACCAAAGCATATATTATTTTCACTTTCTTGTATTTTGTGTTCCCTCCTTAATCTGCCTTCTACTACTTTCTTACTTTTTTCTTTCAGTTCCCCATTGTAAATAATCAGATCATCAGAATCATCTTCCTGGAGTACATAAGGACTCAAAATAACCACTCCAAGCAACTTCCATAAAGGAAAACTTCTGGTTCACAGAGGAATAGGAGACTATGCAGAGTAGTAGACACAACTCAGACTGTCCTACACCTGCCATATTTCCATCCCTTTGGAAGGCAGAAGCATCCAGGATGCCAGTGAATGGGGCTATTGGTCCTATTTGGAAGGCCTGGTGTTGTTACACAGCCTCAGACATGCCTTAAATATAATAGTTTCCATATTTTCAAACCATTAACTTTTTTTATTTTTTAAATAAAAACAACCGGTGTATTCTGTAGCTCCAGGACCTCATTCCTCAGAAGGGTCTTTGTGGAGTTGATGCCTTAATCTAGGTCTGCCTTGATTTGATGAACTGCCTCTCCCCCACCCCTTGGGTTTTTTTGTGGGTTGGCGGGCAGATGGTTTGTTTGTTTTGTTGGAATTTTTTAAAAGGCATTTAATGATGATCAGCACACCATTAATCAATTCAGACAAACATATTTTGTATTTGAGACAATTAATGTCCATCAGCCTATTTCCTGACGGCATTGTCCATCTCACCATGGATAGACTAGTGACTCTTGGAAATAACCAGCCCATCATTATTAATTCCTCTGACATTGTGATAGAACGTTTAATCATTATGAATTAATTTTGCATTAATGAGGATGTAATTAATATGCATGTCCAAGGAATTAATGAAGATTTAGTAATCAATTCATATATGTTCTAATTCCCAAGGAACATAAATCAAGTCAATCAAACTAATGTTCCCAAACACCAAGATGCTGTGTTTACACAAACGCATTTAATATACTGACAATCTTAGGGTTCCCCCTCACCTCTTGAGAGGAATTTTCACCAGTCCTTTTCTTGAATACCCATTTTAGCAATATGGAAGTTCTCAGGGAAATGGCATTCAAACAGCTGTGCTTACATAAAAGTTTCCTAACACCGCTCAGTGCCCCAACATACAGCACATTTCCTAAATGACAATGTTGTTTGTTTCCAGTTTCAGCATTTTGTAAATTCTCTGAGTTTGTATATAAGTTCCTCCAAAAGTCAACTAACATAACTGTACACAAACTGTTAACAAAACCAGAAGTAATCTTATGGGGGTGTGAGAGCCTCTGTTCATAAATCTAATTTCAATAATCAATCTTCATCTTTTGAGCAATATTGCCCACTTCCCTCCTCTGCCCCTCTAGCCTCCCAGTATTATGCTGTAGGGGATAACACATGTCATTATAGCATTAGGCACAAGAATTTAAACTGCATTTAAACCAGAAGATTGCAGGATCCCCAATAGTTACAAAATAGGTGGAGCTCCTTACTAAACAGCAGCATTAGCTTTACTTCTTTATATTAATACTCTAACCATGTATTTGTGTAATATTTCTGTTAGCCAGAAAACAGGAAATCAAATGTCACGGATTGCTATGTCTTCAAGCTATGAATCCTCTTTCTGCAAAATTACCGGTCCAAAGAACAGTTATATAGTAATTTTGAAATTCAGTATCTGCAGATATTAACATATCCCCCTTCTGCAGCTAAAATAGAGGTTCACTGTAAATCCAGGGGGAATATCATGATGCATGTGGAACAGCAGTGTGCTGTAAGACCCTCTCCTGACCCAACGCAGGGCTCACAGGAGGATGCTGCTCTGGTCTCCTGACCAGGGAGGTGCTGTGGGAATCCTGCAGCTCAGTTACTATGCTGCCTTAAAACCTCATTTAGGAACCAAAATTATCTCCCTTCTGTACGCATGGTTTCCCAAAATCACCCATTACAAATACAACTTTCATTTCGAGTATCCACAAAGCCTGGAAAAAGTCCTGGCTTCTCCACCTTTGACTCAGGTACTTCATTTTACCAAAAAGCTATTAACTTGTTGTCCAGAGAGATTTACCTGTCTATGTTTATTCTTACATTTAGACAAATAAGCCATTATAAGAAAGATTTGGACCACTTATCGGGGAGGGGGAGGGGTGGTGGGTGCAGAATGTCTTCACCATTGAAGAGAGATCCATTTGTAGTAGAAAAGATCAAGCAAAACAGCATTAGGTGCTGTAGCTGTTTGCTGATATCTTGTTATCCAGGAGTAGCTATTCAACAAGAAGATATTGGAGGTAATAACATAAATACCCTCTGAGGTGCCTTTTTGTTTTTAATTACTGCAGGTATTCTCCTCTTACTTGGGACAGCTCTCAACCAGCTACCTCTGAAGGAAGAAATCACAAAAGACAGGTCAGCTAATATGGAAACCTAGGGATGAGTGTCAGCAGCTACATTACTGATTTCATGGGCCACATCCAAGCCATTCCAGTGGTCCCAACTGAACACCTGTTGAAGGGTGGGAGAAAAGAAACCAGCCCCGAAGAGCCCCATGGCACAGGGTCCTCTGTGCAGAACAGTAGCCACTCAGCACAGACAGCAGCCGCTCAACACCAGCTTATGGGATTTGTCTGAAAGGACTCTCCTACGGTCAAATAGTATAAATTTCTATACTGAGATATTTTTTACCTTACCGGTTTTACTTAAAAAAATTTATTTTCTAAAAAAAGAATATTGCAGATTATCTTGGGAAAGTTGCCTACACTGCCAAGTTATTTCGCTTGCTGTCTGTCTCATGTTCTTTAAAAACCCACACACCATATCCTCCCTAAAGGGCCTCCATTTCTTTCTCTTTGCCACATTGGAAATTCCTCACTTTAAATTGACTGACATTCAGAAAATAGTCACCCTAGAAAACTTAGCACAGCAAATTAGTCTGAAGTAGGTGTCTCTCTGGGCCAGGATCAGTATGGAGACTTAATCTATGAACTGGTTTCCACAGACATATATCAAAATTAAAAGGCCTGGAAGACACATCCACAAATGATTCACATAATTTAAAACAGCTCCTTTGCAGTGCTGAGATTTAGGGATGTTTGGTAGTTCTGTTGTTTTTTTAATTTATTGCTTCCTGCATGGTCACTGGGGAAAAAAAACCCCAAAGAACAGCCGTATATCATTGTTTTGGAGACTTGAGAGAAATTAGAAGGAAAAGAAACTACTTGGTTCACGATCAGCTTTCACCACAGGTAATAGGCACTGATTTACTTGTCTCAGACTTCTAGTTCTGAATTTTTCATAAAAAGCTATTCGCATTTCAATGGTGAGAAAATAATGCTACTAAACTCTTAATTAAGGTCACCAATCAAAATGGAAAATTTCAGCACAAACACAAATAGCTTTGCAGGAAATTTTATGGTCAGTGAAACACATTTATTAAATCATAGAGACAGTGTGATCTTGACCTGACACAAGGTTGAAACAGTTGCAGTTTGAGATAGCTTTTGTTAATACAACAGATGCCACAGACAGACCATTTTTTCCATTTTGAAGGACACCAAGAACTTCCTCAGAAGCCCATAGGCACTAAAAGTGCCTGCAGTGTATCTGCGAATGAAAGACCGACTTCAGGCCAGGGACAGTCTGGTCCAGGCAGGAATGGTTAATTGAAAGCAGGAGTACCTCAGTCCTCCCCAAAACAGTTCTAGAAGGATCCAAGAAATTTTAACCTACATATTAGGTACCTGTTACCTAAATCTGGGTCACAACAAACCCACGAGCCTGTGCTTTTGACAGGTCTTTGGCTATCTAAAATTGTCTTCTGTACATTCCTCCACAATCCATGAAGTCCTGCTGTTGCTGACATCTAAGGAAAGACCTACTACTGCTTTCATCAGACTAGGGTTCTATCCATTTTGTATAGCCAGGAGACCAACGTGAGTAACACACGTGGTTTGTGGATTCCTCTGAGAGTAGAAAAAGAAATCCAAGTGACTCTCAAACAAAGGATGGAAAAAAAATTAAAGGGGAAATAATGACATAATTTTAGTTTGAATCTATCCTAAGATAGCTAGAGAAAGCCATGAGGCCATTACATGTACATATATACATGTAATATATATATTCCTGCCCCGCTATAAACCCAAATCCTACAAAAAACAGAACTTTTAACTATCACATTAAGTTTTGCAAACCTAGAAGAACCCTGGAATTAATGTTTGTCCTGTTCCTTTAATTAACCAGTGACATGCAGGCAAAAAAAAAAAATCTACTACCCAGTAGATTTTTTTTAGATTCAGCTACTTTCCATTGACATTTCTCCTTCGGAAATCCCCATTAAAGCACCAAAAACCTTGACCAATACAGAAAATGTTCTACCCTTTCTTGAAGCTGACACCTGCAAAGTCGTACGCCCTTGTGTGTTTGCAACCTCAAAAAAAAAAAAAAAAGAAAAAGGGGGAAAAACCTCCTTTGCTTTCAAACCTGGTAATACTTAATGCAGGGTTCAGTACATGATAATATTATACAGCTACACCGACTACTTTTCGGCAAGGCAAAACTAATTCTTACACTTGCTACCCATTATCAAGTGGAAGATGTTCTTCCGTAGCAACTGCCCCAAACAAAAAATGAAGGTTCTAGAAGATTGGAGTTACCCTTGTGTAACCAAGGCCAGGCACAGGTCTTTGCACAAATAACCAAATTCTCTTTCTGTCTCAGTCTTGGGAACATTCAGGGACTACAAAACAGATTAGATGTTCAAATAATTTAAGTAACATAATTTTTTAATATATTGCCTGAATAAATACTTCTATCTATATCACACCATCAAAGAATATCAAATCCACAAAATGTGGCTTTCTGGCCAAGCTATGTTATTACTTTAAGATTAATAGTTTTCTTTAGTATGATAAATGTTTCAGAACGTAGAACTTGCATAATAATCAGCTCATTAAAGACTGGGGCTTTTTTAATCTACCCAGTGTCAAACAGGGACATCTACAAAAAAAGTACTAAGAATTCTGTAGGAAGGAGAGGTTAAACTGGCTTCCAAGGTCTGGTCAGCCATATATATGTTTCACTTTGCAAGAGTTTTTCATCTTGCTAAAACTTCCAATAACAAGGTTGCGGTAATCCACAAATTAATAACTCAGGGTCAAGCTAATTTATTGAAGTAATTCCAGTTAAAAGACAAACACACACAGAGACTGAAGTTATGCCATGTTATTTCAGCTACCAACACTGACATCCAACACTTTTTTTCCCTTTTCCTTTTTTAGTTACCAGGAATAGATTTTGGAAAGTTAATTAAGTAAAAAGTTAAGGATGAGATGACATATGTTATATTAAATCAACTCCTCTATACTACCCAAAATTTCACATCTTTGTCCTTGTACCATGCCAAGGAGCACTTTAGGCCTCCTATTGAAGTGGTTATCAGGTACTTCATTACACTCCTTTTTTGATATGGGGTTTCCATTAAGCAAATTCTTCCCCCTTCAATGTTTTTTTCTTTGTCTGGTATTTTCCTAGCTATAGTTCAGCAACTTCTAAAGGGATTGCAGCAAGAAAACCATATAAAAATGTGGCTTAGCATGGTGTCCTTGATTATTCTCTGAAAAAGAAGAAATTAAGGATGAGAGTCACAGCTTGCTACTCTATATTCAATTAGGACCGAATTCTTTGTGGCTGTGGTTCACGCAGGATGTGCAGTTATCTAATACAGCCCAATTCTGGCAGCAGAACAATTAGAATGCAAAGCATAACTTAAAACAGACATTGGGAATACTTTTTTCCTCTGATTGTGACATCTTCAGTCGACTTAAATCAGCAGTTATCAGACCGTATCCTATGCTGAAATTCCAAACTCACATTCTGACACCAAATGTGGCTTTTAAAGTACTTAATGAAGTGAAAATTGAACACGATATGACTGAAGAAAGCAAGTGGAGAGGGACTTTTATGCCTGCACATGCACATATGAACAAAATCTAAGAGAAAAATAAATGCCTTATTGAAGCACAACATCCAAAAACTGACCCCTGTTCTGTGGTGAGCTCAAAGCAGGGTCTTAATGTCAACTAATAGGTCAGTAACGTGCTCAAGGCGCGCAATGCTCAAGCACACCAAACCCAATATTAAATCTGGCTCATCTTCCTTCTTTTGCACGACTCGCTTTTGGCGAAGATTACAAGAATCTGGCAGGGTTTTCCTACCTAACAATGATCATCACCCTTTCTCCCCAGTCAGTCTGCACAGCTTCCTGATGAGGTGGCCTTGTTGCAGAGTATAGTGAGAAGTCAAGTCTCACGCAAATTAAAATACCTCTCTTCCCACTCATTTCCACTTCAGCATTATTTTTACCTCCAGACACACATTCTTAGGCAGCTTTCTGTTTCGCTGATGATAGCTCAGGTACTCTAATGGCAGCTTGACCAGCAACATGAAGAAAACACAATACGCAAACAACCTCCATCTCCGGAAGTCTGTAAATTGCCTCCTACCAAGAGCAAGTAAGTATACTGGAAAATCATTCTTTTCCTGCTGTTGGCCACTGCTGTCAAAGCCAAGAGTGCTGTCCTAGATTGATGTTTGTCTGGATCAGGGACATTCTTAAATACATATGCTGTGCTCCTGCATAGCATAGTCTGCATGTCTATTGCAAGGGGGAAGAGAGTTCAAATCCCCTCATCTTTTCCTTTGGTATAAGGAGTATCCTTTTGTTCCACCATTCTTCATTGGTAGAACTTCCAGCAGTTGTATTACTCCTCCCAAATTCTGTTTCTGTTATAATTCACTATCTCTCAATGTTATTTTCAAGACTAAAAGATATACTTAAAAGAGAACATCAAGTTGGGATGTTGGATGTTATCCAATGATCAGAAAGAAGCATGAAGTCTGTATTCATTTCAAAACCAGCCAATTAACAAGCTACAGTGACAAACCAACCAAGCAAATTCAGAAATTACACGCTTACCTTTTAGTTTGAGGTCCACATTGTGTCGCAGCCAAGGATAAACACCATAGTTTGACATGTCTTCAGGAATAGGGTGATTATATATCCAGCCATCACATGCAAATCGATAAAAGTTCTCACATGGGTCTACAGATTGATTTATCTTGCTTAGGATGCCAGCAGCTGTAAAAAGACACTACATAAATTTTGTAGAACACTTTTTCCTAAACAGAGAATTACAAGAGGCCACAGTCCAGAAATGACAATTACCATTTACCCATCTCTGCAATGTGATGCTGACCTCACTTGCAAGCTAAGCCTTGCTGTTCTAGGACTGATGTGGCTCGATCTCTGCCATTTTTTAAAGAGCAGCAAGAATACCACCCAGCTTCTCTAGCTTCTAACAGTGCCTACATAGGAGTAAAAGACAAGATATCTGCAACGAATCTTCCTGAGTGCTGTACAGCAATGACCACTGAACCTAGCATTACAGGCACGTACGTGAACTGCTGGAGCCAGACACCTAAAGACAGGCCTTCCATTGTTGCCACGATAGAACTAATTGCCTGAGGAATTTAGTAGCTATACACATCAAGCAGATTGTAATTATCACCACAGATATTATGCACTGTTTACCTTTAGCTGCATAGCTGCACAAGAAAACAAATCAAGTTCCGATTTACCATTCATTGGAAATGATAATTGTAGTATTTTCAGCTCCATTTTGTGACTGCATCCCCGCCAGCTGCTCTTGCAGGTGAGACTAGCAAGAGATCAGTCTGACAAGCCAGAGACTTAATAGTTTTTGAGTATCTAATTGTAGATCATAGAACCATAGAGTAGTTTGGGGTGGAAAGGACCTTTAAAAGTCATCTAGTCCAATGCCCCTTCAATGAACAGAGACATCTTCAACTAGATCAGGTTGGTCAGAGCCCTGTGTAGCCTGGCCTTGAATGTTCCCAGGGATGAGGCATCTACCACCTCTCTGGGCAATGTGTCCCAGTGTTTCACACCCTCATCACAAAAAAAAAAAAAATCTCTTCCTTACATCTAGTCTATACCTACCCTCTTTTAGTTTAACACCACACCACTTTCATGCACTACAGTGATTGTAGCATAAATATACATGAGTCAAGTAACATGGAGTATGTGGATGCTGGACTTTTTTTGCTAAAATAACCATGTATTTTGAGGCTTATCCAAATAACTGATTAACAACCCTAGCAGGAAATCTGATAACTTTTACAGGCTTTATGGTACTATTTCTAGCATCCAGTAACTCTTCTTCATCCTCTTAGAGTAACTTTTCCTATGATATTTCTATGTCTCAGCTGTAGTTCTCTCACACATTAGAAACTCTCAAACTGACTACATCGAAGACATTTTGGTCCTTGGCAATTTTCTCTCACTCCTGGAAGGCTGTTTGGCAAGGCAGGGCTGTGGTGACACTACATAGTCACTACACAGAGCTTTGAACTAAGTCAGGTCATGTAGGTGCCGAAGTGTGCCTTGGTATAAAATCCCAGCTTCTGCTGATCTTACCAAAAAATCTGTGTTATTTCACATGCACATGAGAAGGAGAAAGTCAATTCCGATTCAAATGTAAGTGACTTTTTTTGCTGTTGTTGTGAAGCTCAAGATGAAACCCCCACACTTATTTTTGGTTGGGGTTTTGAGTGCGGTGGTGTTTTGATTCATCATCCCACCCTACTCAGATGTTTGCACTCATTTGAGAATCAGCTTGGGAGGGTGGTGCCCAGGGCAGCCAAGAACACTATCAGTGCAGCACAGAGTGGAACCAGAATGGCAAGAAACATCCTGGTAATGCCAAGATCTGCAGTGTTTTCAACTTATTGAGCCCCACAGAATTTGTCAGGATTTCAAACACAAGCCAAACACCCTCAATATCAGCTTAATGTGGTGCAGAACAGAAATAAATACTTTTGTAAGTTCACATGATGTAACTTTGTTTCCAGTAAAACAGCTCTAGGGGCAGATTTCCTGACGTGGTAACTACTGTTCCATCTTTGCTCTCATTACTCTCAATGATAAAACTCTCCTTTATTTAGCACAAGCAAAACTGCCAAAACTGACCAGTGCAAAACGGGGGTCCCTTGGGTCCAGCCAAGCCCAGGCCCTTTAGGTCGCATGTAATACTGATAGATGTCCCAGCTCTGTACAGGTTACTACATCTATCTCTGCATGGGGAAAAGACCCTGCCAGTATGGAAGCGGTTGCAGATTATGAGTTGTAGTCATCACATCACAATTGTGCAAGCCTGTGCAAGATCTGGCCCTAAAGCACCTCTGAGCTTGACAATTCACTCACTTGTTTTCTGACTACAGGGAAGGAAACAACAAAATACACCTGAAGGTCAAGCCACCCAATATTTTGCTTCCTGTTAAAAAAATAAATAAACCCTATGGGAAACTTTGAGTCAACCTGGGTAGAATAGAGTTAAAACAATTCAAAACATGAATTTTAATTGTAGAAAATAAACAGGTCTGCAGCACCTTAAACAGTGACTTTTTTTATAAGTTTGGGTTATTTTTTTCCCTCATTATTAATGAAGATGAGTAAAACGCATCACGGAAAAAATTTGAACAGTATAAATATCTCATTAAAATACTGTAATCATTATATAACAGAAAGGATAAAATTATTGCTTACCAGCTTCAATGCATTCTGAGGTCAAACAGTACTGCTGCTTTGGATGAAACTTTATAAGACCTTGGCTAACTGCAAAATGGAAAACCATTAATGAGATCATTTGTAACGAGTTCTGACCACTGCAGCCAAACGTTGTACACTTTATCATTCAAATGTCTCTGCAAGCCCTGGCCTTAATGCAGCTCTGACTCCATTGATTTAAAACAGTTAGAATGTATATTAAGTAAATACTGCAGCTTGTAACAAATAATTTTCCCATTCCATGCCGGCCTTCTCCTTCCTCTGCCTTTGTTCATAGGCAGCATGGAGCAACAGCTGTCTCTCAGTGCACGTTTGCACAGTGCCTGGAGTTACAGCACCTCAGGCTTACTCGCTGGCAGCGAGCACCACCACAATACAAACAATCGGTCATTGTTACTATCATCCTCCACAGACGCACCTTTCACAGCTGGCAATGCAACAGGGAGCTATCTAGCCACCCTCTGCAGGGTCCCCACAGCTCCTCTCGAGCTGCAGGGCTTGCACTGCCCTGCTGCACCATCCTCCTGCAGCAGCGCTGCACTGCCAGACCCCTCCAACACAACCCAGGACAATGGGATGCTTTCAGGGTCCCCTTATTCCAGCCTGGAATAAACCACATAGCAATGGGCACAGGGACAGCTGTGGTTTATAAGGCACGAGGAAATTTTTGTCTGAACTGGCTTCCAAAAGTATTGTAATTGTATTCGCTTCCAAAAATCTTGCTGACAAGAACTATGAAATTGTCAGTTAATTTTGCTTATCTTTTAAAAATGTGTATTACAGCTGCCACGGAAACTTAAGCATAAGAATTGCTAATTTCAGACACTGCTGTCAGGCAGCAAATAATCACATAATTGATACTTGGCACGAGGATGGGAGAGTCCCACGGGGTAGATGAAATAGGACTCAGTAGATGTGCTCAGTAGACAAAGAAATGTCTTGTTATATCCATTATCTTAATAACTCAGTCCATGGCAAAAGTAAAAAAGGAAAGCCAAAACCAACAAAAAAACCCAACAACGGAATGTATTAAGATATTGTAGCTTTACCAGTGCTGATAATTATAAAGCAATTTCTCTTGTAATTATATATTGTTCAAAAGGGATAGGAAAATGTGAAATGGTAGTTCAGCACGGGAAAATCTTACTATAAAAACCCGAAAGCTAGGAAAGAATATAGAGCTGTTTCATCTCTTCCAACTTCATAGGTTTAATGGCAATTAATGACAGAAATGGCTGGATTTCAATCAAATTTTCTTAGAAGCTGAGAATATAAAAGTATTTCTGGACAACTTTACCAAAGCTCACATTGACTCAGGGAAACACACCACCTCAACAACCTTGTAAATTAGCCAAGAAATATGAGAGATTTGGGAGCATGTAAAAAATTGTAATTGGAATACTGAACAACAGAAAATAGGAGTGGTGACCTCCAGAATATGATTTTTGAGCCTCCTGAAATACAAATAATGTTTAACGTGCCTATTAACTAAGTGTTGTGTTCCTCCTGACTCACAATTTCCCTACTTTAAAGTTAGCCTTTTAGAACCCATCCAGGTCTTGAAAGTTTGCTAGATTTTTTTTCTTAACAAAGCAGGGGATACTTACAAACAAAAGCAAAATACCATTTCGACTGGTTTTGTTCCACTTACAACTTCATCATTAGAGCAAATTAAAAAGAATTTTTGGGCCGTAATGTTTCCCTTTTACTGAATAGCTAATTTTAATTGAAAAAGTTTGCCTGGGTTTGTTCTCTTGCCTTGTTGTTGTTAAGAGAACTAACCATTGCATTATTACCTACAGTTGGGGTTACGACAGTCAGTGTCCCAGCTTCTTCCTTTATAAGCCTGCTTCCAGGCTTATAAGCAAATATACACCATAATTAAGTTCCCTCCAAAAATATGGAAGAGGAAAAGGCATACAAATATACAGATGCAAATAACGTGGGTGTTCCTAAAATGTGAGAAGTCCAAAGGGCTACCAAATCAGGAGCAGAGGCTACCAAACTGAGGCCTGACTTCTTGCCGAAAGGAACTGGAGAGCAATCTGCCTCCTTTTGCTCTTGCCCCGGCTACCAAGGAGGAGGTGGCTTCTCTCCTGCCACAGTCCACACCACTGTCCAGAGAGCTGCAGGCAGAACCCCGTGTGATGCCAACTAGACTGCCCTGATAGCTCCCCACTGGAGACGTGGTATGGCTGCAGCCTGTACCAGCAAGTAACAGTAAATAAAAATGTGTGATTCTCCCCAGATTCCTCTTAGGGTAGGAATTCTGTGAAGAAACAAGAGAAGCAGGAGAAGGCTACATTTCACTCCTCAGGCTGGAAAATTGAAGGGAAATAGTTTCAGGTCTACCAGAAATGCAAGTTTTGCAGATTAAATGAAAACTGAACAAAAAAAGCTCATCTTGAGATGCCTGAAACGTTTCACGTGACCAGAATGGTCACCTTTTCTACAGTTTAACAAAACTAAAGAAGAGCTAAATCAAAACTTACAAACAAAACACAGAGTCACGACGACACATGGAAACATTTCATTGACAAAATATTAAACTAAAACAATTTAACTTTTTTCCTTCATTCTTTTGGTTTAAAACCTCTAGAAAATTTCAAAACAAATCTGAAAAACATTTGGGTTGACCCAACGCCAGCATTTTTATTTTCTTAGCAGTCATGCCAATGAAAATTTTGACGCTGATTCCCTGGCTATAGAATAGGCCTCAGCACACTTAAAAACTATCTCTAAGAATTAATACATATTTGCTTGAATTTTCACATCTATCTCTGACAAGCTATGGTGGTAAGCGTCCATTGCTTTTTACAAGCAATAAAGAAAAAATCTAGTGCTAAAAAAGATAAATAAGGTATCTCCATTACTCCCTGGTGAGTGATACGGGATTATTTAAGTGAAAAACACTATTTTTCATCTAGGAATGATATTTTGCACTAACAATTGAAGATTCACTACTGCTCACATTTATGAAGAGTTTTGTTGAACTGTGGGAGATTACTCAAATATACCAAAGTTACACGCCTGCACGACTTTGTAGAATTTGCTCTAGAGCAGACGAACACTAATCAAGCTTGGGGCTTTAACTATTCTAGAGAAAACCTGGCATAAATTTCTCTGTTGCGACTATAAACGAAGCAGACCTTTCAAATAAAATCATAAAGGACTGGAGGGAAGCAAAAGATATGCTAGAGGCTAAGTTCTCTCCAGTCCAGGGAAACCTGTGCTGGTCTAAAGAAATGAAAAGCTGGGCTGAATTATTCCAAAAGAAGATCTGCCTCTGCAAGCTCTTACAGGATGCAACACTGATTTCTCTTCTCTGCTTGGTGATTCTGGATACATTTATACTTACATCATTTTGCAGGTGTAGGCATATGCTTCCATGCAGTATTCCAACAAAACAGATCTACAGATGATTCCAAATGCCAGATAGGAAAAACTAACTCCTTCCCTATTGTGTCCAGTGACAGCTTATAAATCTGATCAAAATATTTTATTTTCATTCTGGCTGCATTTTTATGATTGTTGCAGAGAAAACTTTGCAATTCATCACAGAAGAACAGAAAAATCTAAAAAATGTGTAAGCATATGCACTATTGAAACCTTCGACAGGAATTTTAGTCAAGACCTAAATGAAAACCAAATGAAGGAAACCCCGAAAGATTCCATAAAATGAGTGCACTACAGATTCGTCTCCAGCAAACAGAATATTCATCTACATCGGTCACAGTCTGTGAGTTTGTCATCAGCATTACTGAGAGGCATACTCTCACCTATTTCTCCCTGTTCTGTGAAAGAACCCAGTTCTTGCTAGAACACATTCAGCTGAGTATCCAAATTTAAATTCAGCATTCAAAAAGTTACATGAGCTCACGTTGTGTTTTCCAGCTCTATTATTTCCACAACAATTCCCTTTCCTGACACATTTCCATTTCAGGACAAATATAAAATAGTGGAAAAGGAGACAGAGATTTTCACGAAAACGTGTCATGCAGCACAAACACTGGCACCAAGCAGCCAAACTGGGGAGGCTTGCATTCAGGTTAGCCTCAAAATTTTCACTTACCCAAGAAAAGTGTGGTGCCAAGCACAAGAGTGCCACTCACAAAGATGCCAAGGGCGATCCGCGTGGCTTTGCTGGCTGCTCTCCTGGCCTCGGGTACCGTTCCTCCTTCCATCGGGATGGCTTGGGATGTGCTTGCTCTCACAGAAGTCTGGTTTTCCTCTGCTGCTGCGGTATCAGTATTATAACTGTTCGCAAACTGCACC
Organism: Bucorvus abyssinicus; assembly: GCA_009769605.1. Classification (NCBI taxonomy): domain Eukaryota; kingdom Metazoa; phylum Chordata; class Aves; order Bucerotiformes; family Bucorvidae; genus Bucorvus; species Bucorvus abyssinicus. The sequence goes on along the minus strand of CM020030.1, from coordinate 31,130,730 downwards.
CATGAGTTCTCCTCCTCCTCTCTTCTATTTACAACTCCAGGTTTCTGTCGTGAACCATTTCTTAGGCACTTCCTCCTCTCTCCCTCTCAAAGGACTGTCATGCATAAAATAGTAGCTGTCTCCTATGTTTTCCTCTGACTAGGAGGAGAAAGGGCAAGCGGTGACCACTGTGTGTACAGCCCTTCCTGCCCGTAGAGCCCCTGTGAGCCAATCACTCAGCAGTCCCCCTTATCGGGGGGTCCAAACACGAGGACTTCACAATGTTGCTGAACAGATGTTTTAGCTATTCAAACATATAGCTGTGAACACTTCGCAGTCAAAGCAGGACTGCCGGCAACTTTTACAAACACGAGACTGATGGAAGGTTTTCTTTTTCCCTCCTTGCGCTTCATTAAAAAAATACTAATTATCTGCTGACTAAAGTTTCCTCCTCTTAAACCATTCCTGCTGCATCACTTGGCTTCACCAGAGGAGATACCCACTCAGCAGACAAATCCCTTTTTAAAGCTTCCTAAGAGCTCCTAGAATATCATGTAGCATTTTATTTTGGGAATTTGGTATGTGACACTGTGTGCCAAAAATCACAGTCCTGCAGCACAAAGTAATAATCAGCACAACCTACAGAATAGTGCTCCTTTAAAAGCTAGATTTTTTTTTTTTCCAGGCAAGATATTTCAGTCCTTGCTGGTATGCAATTAATCTTAGGAGATGATCCTATTCTTCCAAGTCAAGTACTACTGTGAGTTTAGTGGGAAGTGTCTCTTTGGCACTTCAAGATGGTGGGGGATAAATAAATAAATAAAAAGCCTTATTTATATAGATTTCTCAGTTTCTGACTTACACTTGATAATCCTCTCCCCAGGTGACAACGTTTCCTCATTCATAAAGAAACAAATTTCAGGATGTATCCTCTGAGCTGTGACATTCAGCCCTCTGAGGAGCTCTCAATTGCTCCAGACCTGGACTCTCATGTGAGATATAAGACGCAGAGAGAGGCAGCACCATGCTCACGTTCCCAACAACAGTTTCATAGAATCATAGAATGCTTTGGGTTGGAAGGGACCTTCAAAGGTCATCTAGTCCATCTTCAACTAGATCAGGCTGCTCAGAGCCCCATCCAACCTGACCCTTGAATGTTTCCAGGGATGGTTTCTACCACCTCTTTGGGCAACCTGTGCCAGTGTTTCACCACCCTCATTTTAAACAAGTTTCTCAGTTTGTGTGTGAATTGTTTCTGTATAGATTTATGAGTTCTTATTCCCCATCCATGATAAAAAACTGCACAAGTAGAGAGAAGATAGGCATATGTCACAAGGTGTATGTGATGGCAAAGTCAACAGTTTGGAGACTGAATGGTTTTTCCCTATGAGCACCTACACAGAAGTTGTCCTGGATGCCAGATGGGCATAAAGGGAAAATGCACTCCATCCAGAAGACGACTTAAGAGTCTAAGACTCACTCCTCAACTCCCATACAGCCTGGCTGGGGTCCTGCAAACAAAATGGCCTCATTTCTCATTCCTGTCTTTCTTTCACAAGCAAGATCCAGGAGGGCATTCTCATCTCTGCTTAGTAGGAAAAAAGCATTTGTTCCTTTTCACCTGCATACTTCTCTCACTTTTAACTCATGATTTTTGACATCCATCAGCTAAGGAAGAAGAGGGAAATGATGCCACAGAACCAGGACCACCATGTATCCTCCAAGTACAAGAGTTCCCAGTATGCCTGAATGACTTCAGGGGTGTGAGCAGACCCCTGGTTATAAACAATCCTCAGCATATCTGTTACCACCACAGGTTTGAGAAGGTATTTAAGTGACATTGGTGCTATTGAGTGTTCATATTAGAAATCACTAAGAGTCTCAAAGGGGCTGCTAAAAGTGAAGGTCATTGATACAGAAAGTGCACAGACATGCTGTGATCTCAACACTTAGTCAAGTTTGCCCATGATCTGAATGCTGGGTAACTCTCAAAAGGACTCTGACAAGCATTTTCTATTGGTTTTTCTTCTATGTCAGTATTGAACCACTGACAGTACAAATGCTAAACAGTTATTAGACCCATGAACACTATCCATCAACTTTATATTCCCCAACAAATATTAAATGACCACATCTCTACTCAAATTCCCCCATACTTGTATAGCTTTAAAGCTTTGCTCCCTAGATAGTACCAGCACGTACTGAATATCATGCTCTATTTCTGTTTCACTAAGAGCATTTTGCTTTAAAGGTATGATCTCTTTTCTAGGACAATATCAGGCCAGAAACCAAGAAAAAGCTTTCAACAGAGCAAAGCAGCAGTTATTTCCCTTACAAAAATTGTGGATGGGAAGAGGGACAGGGAGATAGGGAAGCAGACAAGAGGGAGAGACTGAACAATTCAGTCCCCTCACCTCAATAGCCAAAGACAAGGTGAAGGCTATGGGAACATGGAAATATCCCAATAAAAACCACCAAGCTCCAACTACAGGACTCCTGGAGAGTCAGCCCCAAGTAGTACATGACCCTTCTGACAAGAAAATCACAAATCAGCCGCCAGCAACAGAATGACTTCTTTTAGTTTAGGTCTGTGGCCTTATTTACACTGTGGCATAGTGTTAAGCATCTTTCCCTCTGACCATAGAGCCTGGTTGTAATCAGTAACTCATCCTGGTTCCTCCAGCACACACAGAACTATGAAACTGGGATAAACCATAAACAGCTGCAGGCAACAGCTGCAAGGTCCATTTCTGGCAGTATTTGAAAAGGTGTACGGAGCACACGTGAATCAGCTTCCGATACCGCTGATGAGTAACAGAAGTTCATGGAATTTGATACGCGTTTCTGACAAGTGTGCTAAGATTTGGTTGCCTTGCTCATGATAACTCCAGCAGCTCTTTGCCAGATACATGATACACGGCCACACTTACTGGTGGAACTGCTAACAGCACTCCTGGCTATTAAAGCCCAAAAAGCACTTAACGAGGCTGTGCAAAGAGTCTGTTAAACATTCATAAAATATTGAATAGACATGGGGGGGGGGGGGAAGTAATAATTAAATACAATACGCTCTAAATCACTCTTCATTCACTCAGAACTGCCTCCAACCAAGATTCCATTCAAACAATAGGATCACTCTGACATAACAAAGCCAGGACAATGCACAAACATTTCCACCCAAACTCATATGCAAGAGCTGGCAAACTTTCCGACACACGCTCTGCACTGAACCACAATAAAAATGTCCCAGCTTCTAGAAAAAGTCTGTCTACATATGTGTGTGTGCATGCATGTGAGTGTACACTGGCAGATACAAGCACGTGCGTTATTACCTTGCTCTTCACAAGCAGACACAATGCTCATTTCCACCCATCATATCAGTCAGGCAAGAGTGCTTGATCAGAGCTAAAATCAATAGTACTCTGTTGACTTCTCCCCACATAGCTTGGTTCAAATAAGTTCCCATTTCTTGAGGTTTGGTTATTCAATAGGCACACAAAACCTCACATTTTGCCTGTTTTCACTGGCAACAGTCAAAACCAGAGTGACATAGGTGTTGCTGAATATCCGGAACAACAAAACAGGCTAAGGTCAGCACACATTCAGCCCAAGCTTGCCCAAAGCCCAGCTTGCAATGAGTCCGAGCACTCTAAAATGTTTTGTCTTTCTTGCATTTGGGGAACTTCAAAATGCATTAAAACAAATACTGATACCTTTAATGTGGACAGAAAAAACAGTTCAGTTTTAACCGTAAAAAAACAATATAATGCATGTAAAACATAATAGGTTACACCAACACATTAGTTACAGAGACACTTCCTCAGAAGACAACGTCCTCATGGTGCACATTAAAACTCACCCTAAGAGACAACTGACAGGTTACCTTAGAGGAACTAGTTAAGCTTGACAGAAGCTGTTTATAATCAAAGCATCACAGCTTTGATGATGTTCTATTGAGCAGTTTTAGCTCATGGTAAAACAATATGGCTGCTACCACACTGATGGAGGCAGAGCCACCAGATACAGCTTGAGGGGCTTCAGCAGAAAAGCAGAAGTGTATGGCAGCTTTGTTGAAAGAGATTAATTAGCGAGTCAGAGTAAAGGCCATATTCCATTTCAAGTGATCCACTTCGGGGCTTTGAACTGTTTTTTCAAACTATGCAGCTGTTGTTGCCAGAACTGGCCAACTAGGCTTTACATATACATGATGTGCCTGAGAAAAACCCAGTATGTTGCATTTTAAGACAGCTTGACCATTTGTCCTCAGATCTCTGAATCTTATAAATTATACTCTCCTGGCTACAAACTCCCCCAAACTTCTGTGCTGCAGCCAACAACAACCACACTCTGGCACAAATTCCGGTCCTTTATTCATGCGACAGATACAGCTGGAAATAAATAACTCCATTGTTTTCCACTGGTACAGCCACATCACAGAAGGTCTCAGTGCAACTCTGAGATGTGGGTCATTAAGTGCCAATACAGAGGCAGTAGGTCTTGCAGGACTCTGAACATTGCTGGTGGCAAGCTTTTCCACTAGGTATAACCACAAGCATGGAAAGAACACCCTGTAAAGCAGAAAGCTTTATCTTCCAACACTTAACTCCCCAAATAATTTTTTTTTCTATTCCAAGTAGGCTACTCCAAGAAAAACTTGTCCCTGCTGCAGGAAACATTGCATTTTCTGACCAAAAGATGCTCATATCTAACCCAAACAACAACTTCTTATGAAAGCCAGCATCTGGGATGATTAAAATTAAACCACTCAAGTTTAAGGGCTTTTTTAGAGCTGCTTTTGAAAAAGCACTTTAATGAAACAATGCATAAGTTCTCAGGCAGAAAGAAGAACTGCTTTAGGTCTTCCAGCAATTTTTCTTCAAGAAGCAGAATAAATTACAGCTAAACAAAACACTGCTTCTCCTAAAGGCCTTATTCACACTATAACAAGAGTGTGTTTACAAATAGCCATCATATGTGCACATTCCTCATCTATCATCCCACTGTATAGATAAAACCTGGTGTCTGTGACAGCATACATGCTGACATGGACAGTAGAAAGGCATGTTAGTTGGGGATTAAGACAGATATAAAACACTCTGGAGTAACTCAGAGCAAACTTTTTGCTTTTTTCATATGCTCTGTGAACATAAGCTGAATAGGCACTGAAAAAGACATTGATGGAAAATGTGACATTTCCAATGGCCACAGCAGTAGGTGCAGAGGTGTAGATAGGACATAACTATCTGCTGGTTCTTTAAAATATCATATCAGGGTCATCAAAGTTTTATCCACTTATTTTGCTCTGTCCAGATGTTTGTTCACAGCTATTAAAGACTATATGGACAGTGGAAGCAAGGATGCTTCATTTCCAATGAGTTTGGGTCTCATGGCTTAAACTTTGAGGTGTGTAATGAGACATATATTGACCAACATTTGAAATCAAAAGATGAGAGCCACCAGACCCACATGTGGTTGCTTTCAGCATTTAAGATTCCCTTTCTGTGCCCTCCTGCCTTTCAGAGCAGCATGACTGCTTCTGCAAAAGCAACAGCTCCTGCCTACTCTCACCGTTGGATCTCCAGGAACACAAACCTGTCTTCAGAAGCAGCAGAGCTCAGAGACAGCTGAAGGCAGGAGCAGAGCAATTGCTCCACAAAGGTGCTGCTGAACAGGTAACGGGGACACCCTGTCACGGTGAGAGGGCATCTACTCAGTGGCTTGTGCTAACTTCTGTAGAAAACAAAGCAGAGCAAAATCTCCTCCAAGTGCTTTCTTACCCAAGGCAGGAAAGCTACCTCAGGTTTACTACCTCAGCAGTCCTTTAAGGTACCAGCTCTGCTGAAAGATCTTCTTGCACAAGTGCTTGCACAGTCACATCCCTCTGCATAATGAATTCTCCTGTGGCTACCGAGAGCTATACTCACACTGAAGCCTTAGTAGCAGAATCAAGAGACCTTTTCACCCAGGCAAAAAATCATCAGAATTTAGTATCTTTATGCCCAAACCCCCTCTGTCAATTTGGTTGAAGTTGGTTGACAAAGTACCAGTATTATTTAGCAAGGCTGAGTGGGAGGGAGCAGGGATAGAGCACAGGAAAGCACAACTGCATAACTTCTGTTTTCAGAGGTAAAGAGGCTGGCCAAAAAAAAAACCCCCAAAACCAAAAAAAACCAAACAACCCTACTTTTCCAGGGTATTGCTACAACTAGTTTGGGATCTTCCTGAAGTTAGTTTTATTTTAATGCATTTTACTCAAGTGGATTCTTTTTCTTCTCCCTCATCTGAAAATGAGATTACAATTATCTTTATACACAGCTAAAAGCCAGAAAAATCCCACATTAAATATGAGGTCCTAAATAAAATGCCCCATGACAACATGAGATTCTATGTTTCCTGTTCAGTGGAGGTACTTTTCTATTGTTTGTTCTTGTCCCAGTCTCAATGCCACTCCAGTGATTATGTCCATGTTTAATAATGACATACAGAAGTACCTCAGGGGGGTTTAAACACATTTGGTTATCAAGTTCTTGGGAAAGCAGAGGCTAGAGTTAGATCAGTTTGCAACCACAGCATGAGGTCCCATGGGAGGATAGTCAAGACCAAACATTTGCTTTCCTGAAGTCACAGAAATCCTCAAGAACCAAACAGGCACTAAATATAATTATCTTTACAAACCTAATTGCTATGTCTCTGACAGCCCTTCCCTGAAGTTTCTAACATATCTATTTAAAATAAAGCTTTATTGGTTTTCTTCCTATTGACACAAGGCTATAAAACTCACACAGATTTGTCACTGCCTTGCCTTTGTAAAGATTTATAACAAAACCTCACTAAAACCAAAACAAAACTTTGAGTAAAAACTGTGGACACTCACATGGAATATTTGAGAGAGATATATGAGTATAGCAAAGTCAGTGCTTCAGATTTTCACTATACTTTTAATGAAGATTGTACTAGCTTCAAGCTAATTGCAATGACTGGGTAGAGGATTTATCTAGGACCAACGAGAAACATGTAGCTATTTTCCTCTTTTGTGACTTATCTGCATACACTGGAGTAGGAAAGTCAGTGCTGGATTGCTTGGTTTCAATTTCTAGTATCGCAAAAAATTTGCATAAGGAACACAGATATCTGAAAGGGGCTTAAGCAAAAATGTCAAACATTGTTTCCGGTCTGAGCAGAATAACTTAAGAAAACTACTCACACCTCAGTAAAAGGTAAAAATAGAGAGGAAATTTACAAGTTAAAATAGCATCAGAAAAGGTGGTGGCAGATTGCAAGGAGATCCAAAGTCTCAGAGATAGTACATTGCTGAAGACATCCACAATTTTGCCTTCTTAACCATCACAGGTTGAAGGAAGAATAAACGGAATAATGAAAATTTGAAAGGAAACTCTGACAAAGAAAGGTGTGAGTCTGCGGCTGCTGAGAGGCTGCAGGATGAAAAAGTCAGTGGCAAAACTCTGTCTTTACCTACCCCGAGGAAAAAGTGAAAGGCAAAACGAGTATCAGAATAAGGATTTTTGATACTGAGCTTTGTGTAAAATGCACCCAAACTATTTGTTAGAAGTCAAAAGCTGGATCATTATGTGGTACTGCTCCCATAAATTTTCACTAGGGCCTGAGAACAAGCAGCCAGACTAGGGACCCTCTGATGAAAGTGCCTAAGTATGGCTCTAGCTATTCTTAGGTATTTAAATAACTGTGCAAAGAAATTACCAATATTGTTAGCAAAGCTAATAATGATGATAAAAATAGTCATGACCAAGCATGCTTACAGGGAAGGAAAATCATGTTGACCAAAGCTAAATCCTCTTCTAAAGCTTATAGGAAGGATCATACTCTTCCGAAAATAGTTTCCTTAGCTTCTTCAGTATGCATTTCTCAAGCAACTGACAGAATCTTAGCTCACTAAAAGACTCTGTTGAATTCACAGGTCTTCAACAATTTGATGCTATTTCCGCTCATAGTTCTTTAAAATTACTTCAAATGTGATCAGTCTCTTCCTTGGCTGAAATAGAAGACTCATTACCCCACTTTACAACAATACTCAAGTCAAACTTTTTTGAAGATTGTGCTTTTATTAAAAAATGATAGTCATAAGTATCTTGCAATTTGGACTTTGAATAGAAATAAGATTAGCTAGAACATACTCACAGCATCTACTTTACCTAGGCAAAACTCTACAGTCGGGCAATAAGTTTCCAAAAATGAACTAGGAGTATAATGGCCTTTGAAGCAGCAATTAATGAAAGAAAATAAGAGCCTGCAGGAGCATATTCCATCTCCCCAACCCAGAGAGAAAGCACCTCACCCAAACTGCATGCAGACAGACACACAAGAGAATTTCGTACTCGCTTCCCAAATGTGACTTGACTCTGCATCTGGGCACAACGCACAGCAACACTCAGGGTGGCCAGGGACAGAGCAACACTGATAGAAGACCTTGAAGAGAATAGCAGCATGTTAGGGGCATCAGAGAGATCAGGATCCCAGGTTGTGCTGTAGCCAGCTGGAATGTGGTTATGTAGCCCAGGCTATCAACTACTATAAGTTAAAGACTTTTATTTTCTTACAGGTCTGTCTTACACCTAGAGCCTAGGACCTGCTCCTCTTGCGCAAGCATTTCCTAACTTTATCTGGTACCAAATCTTACTCTGGAAAAGTAGTCTGACAAACTGCAGCTCTCCAGCTTTCCACCAAGCTGCTGACCTTTGCTAGAGTTAGTTCACTCCCTCTGCAGGAAGAATGATACAAAGCCAGCTCATTTTATTCTGGGTCAGTTAGATAAACTCATGGTCCTGTCCAAGCTTTCATACTGTGATGCCTCATCTGTATTTTCTTAGGGAATTGCAGCCTTTGCCTTCAAAAAACATGCTTTTAAGAGGTATCACGTGTTTTCAATTTTATTTCATATAATAGTTTATAGCCTGCTCTTTTAACCATCCATTTTTCTTCAGTACATTGGGGATAAAAGCAACTACAAACCACTATTTCAATTTACAAAAAACACTGAAGGAAACGCATCCACTATTGCACAAATCTGGAAACACTATATTCAAGCTATTAAAATCTATTTTGATTGGTATGATATAAAACTTATTTTAGTGTCTGAAGTTCAGATGTATTTGAGTATCATTTGTTCACAACTAAATGCTTGAGAAAGGTCAACTTTCTGCTACTCATTGAAAAAAATTCATCACACACTGCCACCAGGCAAGCCAAGCAGAAGCCAGGTCACAAGCATGATCCAGACCTAGTCCATGTTATTCTGCTCTCCCAAATAACACACATTCAGAGCAGAGAGGCATTTGCACTAGATGAAGGAAATCACCTTGGAGAGTTTCACTGTGGGCCACAGTTTCCTTCCAGCTGTAGGTCACTGAGCAGGTGCTTACCTTTGTAATAACATAAAATAGCATTCCTTCTGCATGTGGATCAAAAACCACATTGCTGATTTTGCTTGTAGTGAAAATTAAATAAAATAGGTCTTTTATTTATGTCTTTTTAAAGAATGCAGCAAAGTAGATCAACAGCCAGGAATTCCACGTTGCATTAAATGGGTGCTGTCTACATATTCTTTAAAACAAACTCCTTGTGAGGAAAAGTATCTAAAATTTGAGTGGCATTTTCATAATAATTTTTAACCTAACCTCAGAAAACAGAAGAAAATAGTCCATTTACCTCAAATAAAATGGGAGAGTTAAATTACTAACATAAGCAAAATTTTATTTAAAAGTTTTGAAAGTATGAATGGCAAAAAGTAATTGAAAAATAACACCACCACTCCCCCCAAAGCTATATGTGCAGTATTGACACAGAAAAAGCTCTTAATTTCTATTAAAGTGGCTCATTGTTTCTGCTGCATCACCTTTTAGCTGCTCACAAAAATTCAAACTATTTGAAACTTTTGGATGATTGAAATCATTATATAGAATATCCCAAGTTGGAAGGGATCCATAAATGATTCAGTAAATGGATTAGAGAAAAACATTAAAAAACCAAGGGGTAACTCCCTTAACTCCTCTCCCATATTTCTAAAGCAGGTATAAACTATGACACTACAGCCTTTACTTTGAACTTTTTTCCCTTATATTCCTCTGACTGTCTTCCCACTCATTGCCAATTCCCACGCCTGCACACCACAGAGGTCTGCCAGCACAACTCTTGTCTAGCAAGATGATGAACCAGTCAGGTCCATTTTAAACACAGATTGCTTTTTATCCATTCATTTCAGCAGCATAGCTGAAGTTGAGATCAGTTCCCCATTTCCTTTTTATGTCTCTGCTTCCTCCTTTTTAACCTAATTGGTTTGCCACATGGCCACAGCAGAGCTAGGTTTAACTCTCACAGCACAGCAGCAAATGCAAGGTGAGAACAGAGAGGTGGCAGTGTAGAGAAGATAGTTGGGACCATTTACACAACACAACTACCAGAAGAAATGCATTCACAGCACCCCTTCACGCAAGCTGTAGCGTTGAGGGAACTGGGTTGAATAGATTTTAGAGAACATTCAGTCAAGAAAGTCCAAAATATTTTTGATCTTTGAGAAGTTATGGCTAATTAAATTTTCATGCATCTCTGCATATTCATGTGCATTTGCAGCATATCCTGAAATAGAAGTTCAGAGAGACAGGGGACAAGCAGGACTATACCTTCTAGTCTCAGCAGACTGGTAGGTAGGTCCATCTTGTGAGCAAGCTCTTAAAATAGTTCTAACATGACCCACAGACTAAACACTCTACAGAAGAAAGGCTTTGGCAGTAGTTCAACTCTAGATTTAGCTGAGGAGAACAACCAATCTCATTATTAGGGATAAAACTTTCAAAAAGAGTCCATGTTTTCATGCATCTAGGCTAAGGAGTCAGCAACTTAATGTTTGGGACTCTCAGTTTTAATGAGGCTGTCTCTCTGCTTTCCTGGAAGAGCACTAAATTCTTCTCTTGCCTTTATTGTCTTTTCCAGTCACTCACGTGGCACTCCTAGAGGCAAGGCTTCTGGGCAAGTGATGCCCTTACATCTGAGCTGGCCCAGTATATCCAGTGGTCCTAGATTGTTTTGGCCTTACTGCCCAGGCACAAACAGCACACACAGCAGGTCTGCCACACAATGAGCAAAAGGGCCCAACTGCATGCACACAGATTAGGACAGACAAGCACAGTGACTTCCCATTCTACATGCTGATGGCTTTGCATTGTACTCAGAAGCAAGCTCTCCACATCTCACTTACGATCTGAGTTCTGCACCGGCTATAAGGTTTCTCTACTTGAAGGCAAGCTAATTTTTGTTAGATCTGGTATAGAAGGGAGTGCTGGAATATGACACTACCATCTGATGTTTTGCACTATTAGACATGTAAGCAACAGCCTGGACAGTTTTGATGGAAAAGTCAGTGTATGTGATAGGACGAGCAAGTAGTTTGGTATCTCTAAGTGTACTGCAGTCCACCACCTGCTAGCCCTATCTTCCATGCACTGTAAGGATTTGGGCTAGCTTGGGTCAGCCTTCTGCTTTTGAGGTACCTTCAGCAGTTCCTAGCTCACACTCTGTATCATTTATGGGACAATAAAAAATGCGCATAATGAAAACACAGCATGCCACCTATGTATTATAGTCATCAGGTCTCCAGGAGATGTGGCTGTCTTCTCTGAGCTCACTGTGTACCTACCCGCAAAGATAAACAATCAACATAAGACAAAGTATGACAAATGTGCCCAAAGCTCATGGCTAGCAAATAAAACAGCCATTGTTGTTGCTGGAGGTAACAGTTTCTTCTGGGTGCAGCTCCTGAACAGCAGAGCATATACATATTAGTCACATGTTATGGCATGTTACAAGATACTCATACTCTGTGTTTTTGGTGTAGTTTACTCTGTTCACATGTCAGCACATGGAGATCAGAAAGGTTGTCTTTGCTTCCTTAGCACTACCTAGTACCTGCTGCAGTCTGAGGCATGCTCAACCATTTCTTTTATAGAGCCAGAGGTACCAGACACCACAGAGGTAAAGGCAAGGCTTCACTAAGTAAAGATCCCAAAGAAGTAGTCTTTAGGTTGATAGTCAAGACAACTGGACTAGCAAAACAGAGAGCTTTAGCAGGAACTCAGGAAAAAAAAAAGAAATAAAGAGTCTGTGACCTTCGGAAGAAGGTACAGGCCACTTGGGGGCTACAAGGATGTTGTGATGGGCCAAAGCCCAACTAGGAATTAAATCTGGCTACTGCAAAAGACAATATAAATATTTCTACATACATTAGCAACAAAAGGCTAAAGAGAACCTCTACCTTCTATCAGATGCCAGGGGAAGGGGGGGGGGGGGTGTAACTTAGTGACAAAGGATGAGGAAAAGGCTGAGATACTTAACACTCTCCTTGCCTGTCTTTAATAGTAAGACCAGTTGTTCTCAGGGTACCCAGACCCCTGAGATGGAAGACAGGGAACAGAATAAAGTCCCCATAATCCACGAGGAAATAGTAACCTATTGCACCACTTAAACACGCACAAGTCACAACAAGGCCCCCGCAACACTACAAGCTGAGTTGGGGAAGAGTGGCTGGAAAGCTGCACAGCAGAAAAGGACTGGGGGTCTTGGGCAACAGCCAGCTGAGGATGAGCCAGCAGTGTGCCCAGGCAGCCAAGAATGGAAACAGCATCCTGGCTTGTATCAGAAATAGTGTGGCCAAAAGGACAAGGGAAGTGACCATCCCCTGTACTAGGCACTGGTGGGGCCACACCTTGAATATTGTGTCCAGTTTTGGGCCTCTCACTACAAGAAGGACATTGAGGTGCTGGAGTGTGTCCAAAGAAGGACAAGAAAGCTGGGGAAGTCCTATGAGGATTGGCTGAGGGAATGTGGGTTGTTTAGTCTGGAGAAAAGGAGGTTCAGGGGAGACCTCATCACTCTCTACAACTACCTGAAAGTAGGCTGTAGGGAGGTGGGTGTTGGTCTCTTCTCCCATGTTATGAATGACAGGACAAGAGGAAATGGCCTTGAACTGTGACAGGTTGCCCAGGGAAGTGGTTTGAGTCACCATTCCTGGAGGTATTTAAAAAACATACAGATGTGGTACTTAGTGACATGGTTTAGGGGTAGTCATGGCAGTGCTGGGTTAACAGCTGGTCTCAATGATCTTAAAGGCCCATTCTAACCTAAATGATTCAATGATTCATTAAGTGCTTTAAGAAGTTAATAGTGATGATGCATGTTTGTCCCAAAACTAACTCCTAAAATTGTGAGCAAGTATCTTCCTTTCACCTAGTATTTAACTGTTATATATACTGTAAGAATTTTATGGTAACACAGGTAGAATTTTAAAACAGGGTGTTATCCTTTCTAAAAATAGAAGTTAATGCATGCTTCTTTAATTATTGTCAGTCTTCATTGGTGTTTTAAACAATGATCTGTCAAAAATTTGTTGCCTAATAAAACCCTTAGTCATCCTTCTGCCCCAAATCGCTAACAGTAGTTTTAAAATATCATTTGAAAACACCCAAGTGTTACAAGAGATTCCAATCATTAGCAAGTAATTTCCCAAGGTGTCCCAGTCTGAAGCTTAAGAGCAGAATTTGGACATAACATGGAATAAAGTAAAATAATTTTAAAGAGGCAAAACCATCAGTTTTGATAATTAACTAAAGAAAAGTTAAATAAGGAAGTGTTCGATAACATCAGCAGCTACCAGAGCAGCAAAAAAGCTTCACATAGCTGTACATACTCATCTTTGTTGTTCTCATCTACTACAACTATTGTTTTAAAATTCCATTGCTGCTTATCTTTTTGTATATACGAGACTACTCACACTAAAACGCTTCCATTAGACAGCAATAAAATACTTTTGTCTTTGGGTCCTTCAAAGTAAATCATACTAATAGTGCTGCACAGGCAATACAGCACACTGTTGTGCATTCATCACTGAGGTCACGAAGCTTATTACCCTCTGAAGTAACATATAATGAAGTTGTCACAGCACTTTGAAGTCAGATGAAAAACCCTACAATGGCTGTAGTGGGGCTTTTTTTCTTAGATTTGCCAGTTCTCATCAGTTTTCCCAATTGCAAAAGCTGAGGACAGCAGAGATGTTGCTGATATGTTTCTGCCTTCCATGCTCACAATGACAAGCCATGACAGTCAAATCCTACAGTTGCCTCTCCTTTGGGTTTCATGAAATTTGCATTCATTTGCTGGGTAATCTGTCTAGCCTCAACACACCTTAATCTGCACAGTTTCCTTTTGGTCATAATTTCATTTCCAGCAGTTTTTTTCCTCCTAAAATACCTAGGATCCATCTTGCAATCATTGTTTTGGTTTTTTTTTACTGAGCAAACTACAAACCCAAGTATTTCTGATCTCTCTTCCTTCTCCTTTTGATACCTACAGAGGACAGGCTAGACAGTGTAACCAGCACTCATTTCTTGTATGTCCAGATGTGCTCCTCACATCCCCAACACATCAGTTGTGCTGTCATGTTTCTGGTTCCTCCTCCTGGCTCATTCCCCCAGTTCCTTCCCATCTTAAATGCTCTTGCTCCTGCATCGTTTCTTGCCTTGACACTGCACAGGAGTACTTATCATGCTTCCAATTATGATGTGTATTTCATTCTCTTTCCTTCCATTCTACCTTCTCCATTTCTACCTCTGAAGCTCAAGTTCACTACAATGTATGACCACTGCATGAACTTCTTCACATCCTTCCACTGTTCCCATTCCACATTTCTTAATCCTTGCTCCATAAATATCCCATGTATCAAAAAGGCACTTCTATGTTGCTCAACGCTAGTATCAATCACTCCTGCACTTACACTTTTGCTACTTCTCTCACTTGTTCCTTCAGCATATCCTTTAATAATTCCAACTACCCTTTTTTCCCCTCTGTGGGCAAGGTTTGTCATCATCTTCCTATTACCCTCAGGCAACATCATCTGCAGTCTCCTATTCCTAAATTAAGAAATTGAGTACTCTTCTCACTTGTCCCCTCTAGCAAGCTGTCAACACCTCAAACTCTGAAGAGTGAAAGTAAAAAGGCAAGAGATACTTACCTTCCCTTGTCATGCATGTAGATGTTCTAAAATTACTTCTTCTCCTACCCTCAGAGTCTGTATGTGAGATTTTCTTCCTCAAAATGATAACCCTTCCCCCTTCTTTTTCCCCAACTACCAAGCCCTTTGCTATCACTGTACTTAGGATAGATGAAAATACTTCTTTCCAGTTAGCTGAAATTTCTGTAAGTCCTTCTACAATCTCTTTAGAAGTCACATTTTGTTATCTGACATTAACCTGTCTGAATCACACCCCAGAGTAACTCCTTCGATGTGCCTGTCCTGTTCACAACCTTCTCCCTTTCTTAAAACTGCTGCCAAATCTTGCATCAGGTCTCATATCTCTTTAAGCCACACAATTTTCTGTCATGCAATGAGTGACACTACCACTCAAAGCCAACTTGCCACTTAAGCAGGAAAACTAAAACTTACATTTACAGACATCCGAAGAATTCACATCTACAGTACTTTTCAGAAAATTAACTTTAGAGGCAAACATTACTTGAAGCTTCAAGTGACCTTCCCCACCACAAACATCAGTGTGCTGTTCCATACTACAGAATGTCTTAGCTGAGCAAATTTCATATGGAAAATAACCAAATTTATTCATCTGAGACAGAAAAGATACTCGACAAAAGGACCATTAAGTACCTTTATGTTCGTTAGGTGACAAGGAAAAGAAAGAGGTACAATGGTAAGCATCATACCCATCAATTCTGTAATTTTAACACTGAATCCACAATGTATTTAACAATTCAAACACACAAGTAATAATAGCGTACCTTTATTTTAAAATGTGCACTGCACTGATGCAGGAGATACATCACCAGTAGTCTTCTCTTTGCACAAACTACTATCAATCAAGTTTTTAAATACTTAGATCACATTTCTAGGTGGAAGCAGCATTCACTGCGAAGAATAATTAAGAAAACCCTAATGTCAACTATATCTTGGGAACTGTTTGCATACATAGTACAACAATCATAGCTATTTCCCAGCTGGCCTTGAACATGGAAAACTGATCAGCTATAGCAGTTTGTATCTGAAAATTAACACAAAGATTTGTTTTCCTTTTTAAAAAAAAAAATCTACACTACAGCAACAAATAAATAATAACTGGCAGTGTGTATATATTTAATCAGAATCAGTTCAGCAACTTAAAAAAATATAATGTTCAATGTTTGCTGAATTGCTTTATACTGCATCTATCACTTAAAAAAACCTACCTTAAAAAAGTTTAAAGAAAAAAATAATTCCTCCAACTCTATACTGTATCAGTTGAAAAGAAAACATTTGCAAGCACTGCTGCCTCTCACCTATCAATACATAATTCAGGTTCCCTAGTCATTCCAGAAACTGATTACAGAACATCTCTGCACACCCAACATTTCTGTGCTCAAGCAATGCTAAAGAAAAGTGCTAGCCTTGGTAAAGCAAGCATACTAAGTCATGTTCCGGTTCACAAGTTCCCTTGCTAAAAAACAACCACCCCCACTTGTTGTGACTGATTTCTACAACTATCAAGCTCACTCAGGAACATATATGCTGTAAGCCCCATCCCAATGAACGCCTGTGTGC
The DNA here is from genome assembly GCA_009769605.1 of Bucorvus abyssinicus. NCBI lineage: Eukaryota > Metazoa > Chordata > Aves > Bucerotiformes > Bucorvidae > Bucorvus > Bucorvus abyssinicus. Next base: position 31,114,139 of record CM020030.1, on the reverse strand, counting down.
TCAATTTCACCCACATGAGTAATCATACTAAGAATCAACAGGAATGCTCATGCTTGCAAAGATAAGGATACACATAACTGTTTATAGGACATCTGCACTCACTTGCAGCTACCAAATATACTGACTGCAGTCCTGTATCATAAATGAAGGGTCACTACTAGGTTTAGGCAATAATATCAAGGTATTCTCTGGAATGTATGCAACAGAGCTGAAAATGCTCAGGGAAATGCAAGACACTTGTCCTGTTTAGAGGGAGGCTCTCTGGGAGTATTTAGGAGTGCATAAGCTGTAGGCCATGGAAGAACTGTGCCCCACATATATTAAAGAATTAACATTTATCATTTTAAATTATTGCAGTTAAATTGAAGAATACTTCTATTGCCTCTCCAAACAGAAATCATTTTAACAGCACAATTGTACAGTATGAAAATAATTATACACCAAAGGAACAGCAAATTTTCCAAGTTTTCCAGTATCACTCTAGAATTCTACATAGGCTGCACAGATTTCATGAACAGTTTATGTGGGACCCAGTAAAATTCTTCTTCATGTATTATTTAAGAATACAGATCTTCAGAGTGCTTGTTTGTTTTCATTAACAGTATCTTGGGGGGATGGGGGAAATCAACTCCCTCCAATAAAACTAAGAAAATGTTGATACTAGGTGTTAAGAAAAAAAACAACTTGATTATGGTTTAGGATTAGAGTGTTTAAGGAAACAGTGAACATTTTATTCTATCTTGGAAACATACAGAAATGCACAGAATGGTTATACCCTTTCTACTTCTTTTCAAGTGGGATCTTTTCAACACTGAAAGCAAAGTTTTAGTCAATATGTAACACATTCTTACAAAAATATAACTTTTCAGACAACATGAGAAACAGTTAAAGAAAAATGCTTTTATCTTTTAACAAATGCAACCCAGCTTTCACTGATTTTTATGCTGCGAGTAATTTGACAACAGCCCCACACAACATGGTCAATCTGCAGCATTACAACCAGGTCTTACCCTACTCAAGCATACATACCTGCCTCAAAACATTCAGCACTGGTGCACGTGAATCTAGATCACACCCACATTTCTTCACTCTCTAAAGACACTTTTCCTTCTTCAAGAACCTAGTGCTTCCCATAACGTTGAGGAGTGTATGCCTGCAAGAACCTCATTACACTCAAATTCTTGCACTGTGGTGGGATGGAAAAAACAGCTTTAATTTTCAGGCTGATGGAGTTCAAAGTGCCTATAACCTACTGTTAAATGAATATCAAAATCCATAATCAATACACCAGCAGCTAAAGAATTCCATGAGGTGAAAGGTCAAAGATTCTTCTCCTGCAGAAGAGGTTACAGCAATGATGAATGAAACTAGAGTAAATAAAATTTAAAATTAGCTTTCTTCCCTTTGCAATGAAAGATTTTGGGTATCCTTTCAGAAGATTTTTTTCCTTTTTCTCTTTTTTTTTATGCCCTTCTCTATATGGAAGCACTGCAGTGTTCACTAAAAAAAAAAAAACCAAAACCCCCTCCATCCTTAAAAAGCACCATAGATAAAAAATTCTGGTGGAAAAACAATCAAAACAAACTCCATGAACCACCCTTCAGGGATGAAATGCTAAAGATGTCTTTTTTAATCAATTGATTTGTGAAGATCTACAAAAAAATAAAAAGGATCACATTCTAAAGGTTCAGTGCATTCAGCAGCTATCCAGTTCTGCTGCTCATTCATCTTTAAGTTGACTTTCAAAAATAACACCCTAGCTCATCAAAATATACATTTTCCATTTGCTTTTAAATTAAAATAATAATAAAAAACATTTAAAGAATTCACAATCAATAGCATGACTAAGTTTCAGGATCATCTACAGCATATAATTTAAAGGTTCAAGATGCCAATATGCAGCATGTGGCAGGCCTATATGCTCCATGCAGCATGTACATTTAGGATAATCTCAAATAATCTTGATGTTCAGATGTCAGTTTGTTTCTTCCAAATAGTGTAGAATACCCATCTGAAGAAAATAAGCTGTTAAGGAAAAAACCAGCAAAGTTTGTAGTACGCAGTTACAATGGAAGTAGTTCTTCTCGTTTGTATTTCGATTCTGCAAACTCCTGGTAGCTCATGAAGATGGGGTAGGTAAAGACCTCAAAAGTGTTATCTCCCTGGATCCTCTTTTCGACTCAGCAGTTCAAAAGATCACCCCATTTCTACTGAAACTGAAGTCCATTCCAAACCCACATTTTCTCACTCCTGCTGCACATTTTCAGGCGGTGCATTTTTTGCACTGCAACCACTGAACGAACTACAGAAGTACTTTGGGAAGAGTGATCAAAACTTTGATCAGGAGTTCACCAAGTTGGGACCCCTCTTGCTCATCTTCTCAACTGTAAAGTAGCAAGCTTGAATAGGAAAGAGACATCCAGCTACCCAACTTGTGAATCCCTAAGGTGGACACAATCAAACACAAAATTAGAGATGTTCAGCAGCTGAACACTAGGTGTCCACCTATCTTACTGGGCAGATTTAAATGTCTACTGCCTCTTAACTGCCTCAACAGGAGTTCTCTTGAATACCCACTTAACAGATCCATCTGAATTTTGCCTAGGCTTTTCTAAAAGCTTCTGTGGTGTTTGTCTTAGGTACCTAAAAGCTTTTCAGAAAGCAGGACTTTGTCATCCAGACTGAGCTAGAAGCAAATACAGAGCAACTGGCAGCTGTATTACTGCTCTTTTAGCTGTTCCTCTGGGGGTAGATGGACCCTGTTTCAGAGTGATACAGAAGCTATGCTCAAACAACCTGTTTCAAAACCTCAGTTCTCTGAAGTACTCCTGGCAAGATAGCTAACCGAGAGAGCTCTCTTGCCACGCTGGACATATGAGGTCACAGCTATGTAATTCCACCTGCTTCTGGAGAAGCAGACAGGAAGATGAGACATGAGCATCACCTTTAAGAGCTACAGCAACAGCTGCAGAGTAAGGCATAGATTTCTGGGACAGGAGCCTCCATGTTCACCATAAGGTCCTCGTGGAGACCTCCGGGACACATATGCTTTCCTTAAAATAGAGAGCTGGCTTTTATGTCAACAGCTACTTCAATTTCAGATGACTGCCAGAGCAACACTTGTAAACACCAGAATTTCAAGTAACAGTTACACAGTAAGAATTCTTGAAGTAGGCAGAATGAGTAACAATAAAAAGTGATAAGCCACCTCAGTACTTTGACTGTATTCAAGTACCCACACAGGTAACTTCTGGTCAGATTACAAAAATGAACATTTGCATAAGTGAAAAGATTTTAAAAGGTTTCTTAAATGGCTCAAGAGATTTCAGGCACTTAAATGAATGTCACAAACGTGTCACATTCTTCAGAAAGAAATAAACACCTGATTTTTTTTATTACTTGTCATAACTCTACTGTAAACTATCACATCTCAGTCATCTGTGAAACAGCATTTAGGTATAACATTCCATTCAGATACATACACCTACCTGGGAATCTTTAAGTTTCAATAAAGGTGATGACCTGTATCTTAAATACAGGTAAAGAGCTATCAGAAGTCCAAGGCCAAATTAAAAGTTAGCATACATACTTCAGACTAACCTGAAGTCATCAAGATGACTTCTTTAAACATTCTTGTACCTATACCATTACACCAATGTTAATTCAATCAGAAGCAGCAAACTAATAAAGCCTGCCCATTTGTCTAAGAACTGTTCACTTTCAAGCACCATTATACCTATTTAATGGCCAGTTTTCATAAATTTATTGCTAAAAGTATTTCATACTTGTGAGCTTACTAGAAACATTTAAATGTATTTTTCAAAGGAATGAAGTAACATTTGCTATTCAATTCCTTTTTAAACACTGTTGCACACTTCCAAATTAACAATACAGTAAGTATTTAGAAGACTTTCTGAGGGTGCATACTTCAAAACACACATATTGCACTAAAGCCTGGCAGTTGTAAAGGCAAAAATAACCATTTTCTCTGAAATTGTAAGCTACAGGGGCAAATATCTTCATATCCTCTTTCACTCCTTTTTTGTTTTGAAAATGTTAAAGATCAAATCTGAGTTTCACCAGAGAGCTGACAATAATGAGAAACAGGAGGAGCTCGTTGTAGTCAGTATGGAGTCCAGAACAGCAGGCTACAGCATTAAACAGTATCAAGACTAGAGACAGAGAAGGGAGGCAAAATGAACACACAGAAGAAAGGATGTGGCAGGGTTTCACACTATTAATGTACTATGAATAAGCAGATCCTGGAAAGACCTCTCCTGTCAAGAAAGGGACAGCCACAACAAGCATTACCCTGAAGAAACATTTCCTGATATAGTACACAAATGCAGCCAGCAGAACCACCCTATAGCAGATCAAAATGCCCCTCTCGAGCTAATGGCTTGAAGCTGAAACTTCTAGCTCCTTGTATAATTTGCTTGCCACCCACAAAATGAAGACATTCTAAAGGATTATTATTAGGAATGGAATTTGGCTGAAAAATGTGTATACACCTCCACTTGGAATATTTTTTTCTGTTACATTAACTAGTAATGATTGTTAGGAATCACTTTTTTCCCCATTAAAAATCCAGAGATGTACGTTCAAGAATAGATCTATCAGAGAATATTTAAAGATCTGAATCGTGCCCACATGTATGAAGTTAGTTTGGGGTTTTTTTTGTGAAAGAAATAGAGAAAAAGAAGACACATCCTTGCCAAAACTCCCAGGCAGCACTGCCCTCATCATAGTTTATCCTACATCACAAACAATATACTTGGAAACATTAACAAAAACATAGCCTTATCTTGACAGGTCCTGATCATTTTGCCAGCTGTGAACTTATGGCATCTTTAAAATATAATTCCTGCTATTATCCTCAAAATAAAACTGCAATAGTTCATTTACTATGAAAAAACATTAATAGCATTTAAATTAGAACCTTCTTGCCCTTGAGTTCATTACCACCAAGCAATCTAACCTTGCTTTATTTATTTGTACTCTCTACCCTTCTTCAGTCTAAGGATACAATTCCATGTAGGAGGGAACGCACACGGTTTCTTTTGAAAACTCCACAGGACAATAAAGCCTGCTAAGCTGTTCTTCATACAGAGTCAAGGCATCAGTCAGATTGATACAATTTCCCTGAAGAAAAAAAAGAAAAGTCCCAGTTACAATCAAACAAATAGTGCAAAATTGCAGATGAATATATACATTTTGATTAATGCAAGGCTCCCACATACTTGAGAACCAGATACATGCTGTGCTTAATATTTACAAGGCAAATACTGAACAGCTTGTCTTCATTCTGTCTACAGCAAACAACAATTTGTGTCTTTTCAAGAAAGGGTAAGTATGGGGGGGATTATCCATCTTCTCATTAGCAGAAGCAACCATTACACCAGGGCTTCTAGTTATAACAGACCACCATGTGTTGTTTACCCTATAACATCTACTCAACCATTTTCTTTATGATTGCTTGAATGTTATAGTAAACAGTATTACAACATCCAGATTTTTTCAATTATGTAACATTGCCTAGGTCTTACAATGTTTAAATGCACTATAAAAAAAACCCTATAACCTTTTCATTTCAAACAGGTTCTTCCACAGAGCAATGACAGAATAAATCTGTTTATACAGGGGGCTGCAGGTTACACTGCCTCCAGTTTCTGTGTTACATGCTTCTGAGAAGGAAGTAATTCCTATGATACTTTCTTCTTGGAGCTGTGTCTTAAGTCATCTAAGAAAATAAATAGTATCCGTTTCTGAACAAAATAAAAACCCACACTTAGATTATTTTTCTCTAATGGTGTAACTATGAAATATCAGACACTTTGAATTCTTAGCATTCCTTCCTAGACAAATATATATTACCCAAACAAATGATTTTTGGAATACAAACATCAAGGATTACAAATGGTGAGGAAATTAAAAGAAAAACAAAACAAAGAATTAATTACAAGCACAATGTTGTCCAAAGCTAACTATTAATAAGCAGAAGTTACTGCAACATACCTGGGATGCCCATACAGAGAAAGATCTATTTAGAAAAGTGACTATCCATATTCATAACAGGTTTGAAGATTTAGCACTAACAGTGAGCCCACAGAACACCAGCCTGAATAAACACTAACAACCCAAAGCAATAAAAGTCAGGTTTGTAAGTTTAATAAAAAAATTTGTCAAATTTCTTGCCTTCCTTGCCCACATAACTGAGTAGACTAGAGGATACTTTATGACTTTAAATACAATGATCTTAAGAGTGTGGCAAATACAAGTTATTTGAGCACTAATTTAAGAGAGAGTAAAGTTGAATATAGTCACCACCACATGGTCTACAAATTACTCAGTTTTTGTTTTCCAGGTATGAGACACTGAATAAAGACCCACCAATAAAGACCTACTGTTGTTGTGGCACAGCACAGAGACAAGATTCCATGATTCTGGTAAAGAGGGAGATGATGTTAATGGTCCTTGGCACAGTGCATTGATTCATAGTCTTCTACTTCCACCACTTTCATGAGGAACCTTCAGCTCAACCTATAGCTCCCAAACATGATGCCCAATCATACTGTACACTACACATGAACAGCAAGTTACATGATTATGATGAATCTACCCTGACCACAGAGCATGTGCTTATCTGGTCATGTGGGACAGGATGAGACACCTTCAAGAAACACTTGTCTCCATCCTTCCCTAATGGTTGGGTTTACTAGCTTATAGTATAAATGGCTTTTACCTTGACCTAGCACAGAGCCTACTTTGTTTTTCTATTTTCTAATCAGCAGAAACAGAAGCGTTAACTAGCATTTCTCCAGAGTTACTTTCAACATAAACATCCTTAGCTTTTCAATACATTTTACCACTTCTTGTGAAGGAATAATGTTTCCCGCTGAAAAAAGACAACAACAAAGGGAACTTTCATGTTACTTGAATACACAGTTCATAGTAGCCTAGCATATGAGCCAAAGTTCCACAAAATGATGGAAAGGGACCCTAGGCACAAAACTTTGCTACTTATCTCAGATCACAACAACATTAGTCTCAATGATACAAGGATATGTGTCAGACAGAAAAAGGTCTAGTTAAATCAAAAAAATAAGGGAAGCAACAGTCATTTACTAATACAGCCAGCTTCCTTGTTTCTAGATGACTTTCTGTTCATGACTGGACAGGCCAAAAGCCTTTCAATATAAGCACGTGAGAGCACAGTACTGCTTTTAATTCTTAAAAGCACTGAACTTCGCAAGAGAGACAAAACCGAGAAAGCCTAAAGCAATGGACTCCACCTATGAAATGGCAGTATCTTCCCTCTGTTCTGAATGATTTCTAGAAATGTTTGCATACATACACACACAATTTTGGGGTTTTTTTCCAGTTACTGAATGAGGAATCTTGTTCCTTCCTTCCCTTAGATAACATGTGTAACTCACATCTGATTGTGAAAGATTTCAGATGATTCAACCAAGAGAAAGGAACTAGATCTAACTAAAAATGATAGCTCTTACAATCACAGCTTATTCAGTATTTTAACACCTCTAACTTGAAATCAAGGGCAAGTTCTACAGGACACAAAATATCTGTACTGCCCATTTCACACGTGTGCACTGCTCTACTAACACATTTTGAAGCTTTTAACTCCAAGAAAAGAGTCTTTAAGAAAGCTGCTTTTTTAGTGTAACTCCTGCTTTTCAGCAATCCCAGATTTTTTTTAAAATGGCCCTAAAATAGTTAGAGTACACATAGGCAACTAGAAGTTAATTTTCAAAGTGAGGAACTAAGATGAGTTTGACCAAAAAAATACTACCTGTGCTCTTAAAAACAATGTACAGTGGGAAGAGACCGAAACAAGCAGAGCTATTATTTGAAATCAGTATGTCTAAACAGCTCCACCTACGTTGTTATTTCCATGTATCAATACCAGATAACTAGAAACAAAGTGTAAAATGCACATTCTGACTTTGGGATTTAAACTATTTTTTCTACTTTTTTTAATGGTAAGAATTTTTTCCCTACTATGTATTTAAAATGTTTCTACTTCCAGAGAAAGTGAAAAGAGACTTCATCCTACTGTTCCTCCTCTGAATTTTTTGCATCATGGTCAGTAAATTTTTTGCATTGTGCTCAAGTTTTCACAGGTAGAAAAGAACACCTAAACTTTAAAAATCCTGTACACAGTATCTTTTAAAAATCATATTCTTGAAAGAGAGCTTTCAAAAGAACTTGCATAAGCCATGTATTTTATTATCATTTTCATCATATTTCACAAACAAACATGTACTTTTTATTTGTTAAAGGAAGATGGCATGCTTTATATTGAATATCATGTATTTGGGTTTTGGTATCAGAAAACAAAAGAGGTTTGTAAAAAGGTAAGAGGTGAACACTCTCTGAGCACAACTGCACAACGAACAGACTATTGTAGTGTTTGTTTAGTAACCTGTTATTATCCAAGGGACTGTAGCAGTTATTTGGCTCAGCCACCCTTTAACAAACATATAATTTGTTTCGACATCAGACTGAATGCAAGAGAAAACTAAAAAATAACCTGCATGTGTAATTTGAGTCATAAATAGAAAACACTGCTAGGTAATTTATGGAGCATACCACTATTACAGAGGAAGCTTAATAGGATACACAGTGAGATAAAAGTATCCACAGTTTCCCAGACTGTCACTTCAGTATTTTATCCTTTCTCTCTTCTCCAGCAACAGACAAATCTCTGCAGACAGTGTGGAAACCAAATTACAGGAACAATGAAACATGCCAATGAGCAATTTTTACTTTTCAAACCCATAACTCCCCAGTCTCCAAATCAAGATCTTACCTACCGGTTCAGACATCTGACCTGGCTGTTCTATTAACCTTTCCATCTGAAGACATACCACAGGATTTTATAGTTCTGCACAAGTTACAACTTAATTATTTGGCTTTCCTCAACAAAAAAATCTAAGAATTCCAAAGATCAAAATCGACAAAACTTAGATGAACTTACTTCAATAGAGAAAAGTTATTGAAAAATTACTATTATTAACACCTTTAATAAGTAACCAGCTTTATCAACTGGGACTACAGTGTTGATAATGATGTCAATCACACTTAGATGTTCTTTAGTGCTAAGATGACAGCAGAAGCCAAGCCCAGAATGTAATACAGTGATCAGTCTAATAACCTGTGTTCATTTTAACTCCCCTTGCCTAATGAAAATAGTTATATGGTAGAGCAATACATTTTTTGTTCTCAACAGTCACCATATCCTCAAAAAATAACACTGAACAGTGTTCAATAAAGTTTAAGACTGATGACTCACCAATTGCACTTTTTCAAAGGGAAATAAGCAAAATCAAACTTCTTCTCCCACACCACTCAATTTTCAACATATACAAAACCCCTACACCAAGCTCCTCTGCCTGTCCCTCCTTACTTAATCTTTGTTCCATGTCAAACAATTTCACAGATAAGAAATGGGGGAATACTGAAATTTTTCTCCTTAAGAAGCATCTCTGACACAAAAGTACAAGGTAGTTTTAAACTTTGAGATTAACTTATCTGTATTTATAAGACCTTGTTTAAGACTGACCATTCCTGAACTGTTTCATAGCCTTTGTATTCCAAGCCTGCTCAGTGCTTGCACACACTTTGATAGCTCATGCCTGTTTCCCAACACCAATTCTTCTGGGCTTTTATAAGACACACATTCTGTAGTACCATGGGTTTAGTTTTCAGGTTTCTACAGCACAATGCCCAACAAATTTAAATAAACACAGTTCTGGGCATACAATAGAAAAAAATCCTTAAAAGAAGTAGTAAGAAAAAGAATGTTTAAATTCACCTTGTAACTTCCAGTTAACTTTACCCACATAAAGGAGATGTGTCCATCACTTGGTTATAAGGCTAAATTTAGGCCACTATGCTTCCTCCAACCTTAAAAAGTAAACTAGTGACTTGGAAGCAGATGGAAAGGTCCCTTTCCATAGTTGCTCATTTCTTGTACATGTCTTATATGCCTTACCCTACATGCCATTTCTATTAGACATCTTTATCTGTGACAGTATACTAGAAGTTAAACTTATTTTTAACATTTTTTTCCTACTTTTATTTTGTAATGACAAGTGCCAGAGTTGAACACAGCCAGTGTTGGAGTTTTTTCCTTCCTCACTTCAGAGTGACTAAGAAGCAACAAGATATACAGAGCATGAAACAATTAGCATCAAAGCTAGGTTTGAGTTTTGGGTGACAGTGATGATTAAGGAGATAATGGAGACAAACCCAACTGAAAGCATCTCCACTGATCAAATAATCAATTAATTTAAAACTGAACTCACAGTAACACACAGGAATGTCTGTCCCTTAAAGACTCCCATACTACCAAGAAATAACACAGGCTCACATAGGAACATGCATCCATTCTTCCAGCCTCCTTTCATGTTGCAGTCAAGAAGAACCTTGCTTCCTCTTTGGAAGTGCTAATTAGAAAACCCACACAGCAGCCAAAAAAAGGAGTGTAACTATGGAGTAATATCACAGTGGTCTGGACATTTAGAGGGCCAGGCCATGCTGTACTAGAGTGGCCAGGAAACAACAGCTTGGTGAAGGGCCGCATGAGTACGTGGAAGACATCTGATCCCTTGCACCAGTGGTTAGTGCTGTTTACTAGAACCCAAACCTGTGAGTGGTCTGAGACAGTTTCTATCCTGCCTGGGTTGGATGACCCAGACTAGGAAGGAGCAAATTCCTGTTCAGAGGTATTTTTAAAGGTTCCACTTCATAAACAGGCTGAAAATGATAGCCTGCTCAACCTCAAAGGATTAGATCAGGATAGCAAAAAAAACTTGACACACCAAAAGGCATTTTCCTAGCTACACGTAATCCACTGACACAGAGTCACCTTACAATCAGTCTCTGCACCTTACAGAGCATAGTTTCACAGCTGTTGGGACAATCCTCATGTGTTACTGGGAGAGTGCAGGATTGTGACAGTTCAGAAAAAATGCACAAACATATCACACTAGTATCTACAAGTACACATACCCCATTGAAGTTGAAAAAAAATCACTTGGGCAATCTAAAAATCATACTGGCTTTTAGAAGGTCTAATAGCATAAAAACACTTAATGTATTCAGAAACAAGTCGCTTGGAAGGTCCATTATAGATGAAACTGGACCTTGGGATACATCAAGTTCTTACATCCCCACTGACTCTCACATCTCTCCCCTGTGATGGTTGGGAACCTGCATCTGTAACTGGCTTGCCTTGGAGAAGACAACGCTAAGCGCCTCACAGATCCGGACCCATATTACATCACTAAACACTTCAAAGCACTAACTTCAGAAGGAGAATAAAGAAGCAAGCCCTACCTATGACCTTTGAGCATCAGAGTTGTGGGATTATGTTCAACATTAAGTTTTTACAAAAAATCCTCAAGTCTTAATCTTACAGACAGGACTGCAAGTTCTGCAGGCTAAGGGCCTTAAAGCTCACCTCTCTGTCCAGATCCTGTGTAGGCTACAAGATTCCAGCAGCATCATCCATGTTGATACAAGCAAGGATATGAAGAGCAAGGCTGCTACACATGTTTCTGTTCTCATTGTGACTACTATTTGCAGATGTATACAGAAAGTATGGAGGCATTTTTAACACCCAATACACTTAGCACAGACTTAAAACAGCAGAGAATGACAGCTATGAACTGCCCTTTCTATCTTTCTGGAACTGAAACAAGCAAGAACACCCTCCTTCATCCTAAATTCGGCCACATATGTTCTTGCATCCCCTAGAAATACAAATAAATAGCCTGAGAAACCTTTCACGGGCAGAATCTCTCTAGAAATGTTAACAAAGTGCTAGGCAATATTAGTTATCAGTCTCCACCTAGTGGTGAAAGAATATTCTGCATTAGCATTTGGAGACTGCTTTGAGGATCACCATGGCATCCTGAGGGAACACCCAGGTTCGTTAGAGTAGCATGCCAAAAACATAGTTTTTTATAATCTCAGATAAATTATATCAATCTAGAGTTAGACAGCTGTAGACCCTGTCTGCTGACAATTGATGTGCTGAAGAGAACATTTTCCAAAACTTCTGCAGAGCTCAATGAAAAGGTGATAAACATTTCCATTTGTTTTTCCCAGCAGTAGCATTTAGACTCAGGCAGCAATACAGTATGGGAAAGGCTGGCACTCTGTGAACAGAATTCCACTTTTGGGTAAAGCATTCTAACAAGACGCACAAGGTAACCCCTGCAAGCAGAATTATCAGAGGACAGACTACAAACTACAGAGTACAGAAGTTTCAAACATCATCATCATGGCTTGGCTTCGCGGACGAAGATTTGGGAAGGGCTTTGCCCACGCTTATTGCAAGCGCATTCAAACATCAGCATAACATAATACCAAGGCAGAAGCAGCAACTATAGCTACTGATGAGTAGCCAACCATTCAAGGACCCTTCTGCAGCATCTTTCATAGGAGACATTTCCTCATCATGGCAAACATCAGGCTCCAACAAATAGGTGGACATTCCCCCAGTCACTTTTTTTGATTATATTTAAAATATTTTGTTTTAGAGAATCAAAGCACACCTCAAGAAAACTGGTGAGGGGGAGGGAGGGCATACAAAGTCCTGGATTTTAAAAACACAACCGACTTAAAAAGCATGTGATTCCTTCAGAAAGTAAAGTAAAGCCTGCTACCTAAGATAAGCATCCTGGAAATAGACAGCTGGAACAAAACTAACTTAAATTTCCATTGTTAATGCAGGATAAAAAATCCTGACCTTTAACAGCTAACATATCAGAGCATTCAAAACCATTTATGAGGGCTTAAATGAGGACCCAGGAAATTACAGGCCCATCAGTCTTACTTCAATCCCTGGGTAAGCTATGGAATAAGTCCTCCCAGAGGCTTTCACAACTCATATGAATCCATGATGGCTTTTCATGTGCTTCACCAAGGGCAAATAGTGCTTGACAAACCTGATCACTTTTTATGACAAAGTAACCTGCTTGGTTGACACAGGGCAAGTGGTAGACACTGTTCAACCTAGATTTCTCCAAGACTTTTGATACAGTTCCCCACAGCCTCCTCCTAGAGAAACTGATACGGTCTAGACAAATGGTCTGTGTGGTGGGTGAGGAACTGGCTGACAGTTGGGCTCAAAGCTGTTTAAAATCTTCATAAGTGATCTGGATGAAGGGATCAAGCACACCCTGAAGGTTGTTGATGACACCAAACTGAGTGGGGAAGCAGCTGAAAGAGTAGGCTAATCAGAATCTTGAAGTTTAACAATGACAAGTGTCAAGGACAAGTGTAAGGTCTGGCACCTGGGATAACACAATGGAGTATGCAGCATAGGCTGGGATCTACTTGGCTGGGAAGCAGCTCTGTGGAAAGAGACCTGGGGGTCCTGGGGGACAACAAGCTCAGTATAGGTGAACAGTGTGTCCACTGCTGCAGCAAAGAAAGCCAACAGGATGCTGGGTTGCATCAACAAGGGCATCACCAGCAGAGACAAAAACATCATGCTGCTCTACTCAGTGCTTGTCAGGCCACACCTGGAATACAGTGTTCAGTTTTGGTCCCGCTATACACAAGAAGATGTGGAAAGGCACATCTGTGGACCAGGCACATCAGGACACACCTGTGGAGAGTCCAGAGAAAGGCCACATAGATGATCAAAGGACTAAGAAGGATTTTTTCCATATGAGGAAAGGCTTAGAAAACTGGGTTTGTTCAGCCTTGAAAAAAGTAAGGCTTAGGTGAGACATTGTTATGTTCCAGTATTTAATGAGTGGCTACAAAGAAGATGGAGATTCCATTTTCACAAGGAGTCGCATAAGAAAGATGAGGGGTAATGGGTAAAAGTTAATCCTGCGGAGATTCTGATTAGACACAAAACAAAAAATTTTCACAATAAGAACAATCTGCCATTGGAATAATCTCCCCAAGGATGCAGTGGAGTCCCCAACACTGGACACTTAAGATTCATCTGGACAGGGTACTGGGCCATTTGGTCTAGACTGCTTTGGCCAAGAAGTGTTCAACCAGATGATCCTCGAGATCCCTTCAACCTGATATTCTATGATTCTGTGAGTTCCCAGTGTGTGATTAAGTTCAGCTACCAGCATCAGGAGTGGTCATGTTTGAACCTTCTGTCCACAGTCTAACCCAATCTTTCAGATATCCAGCTTCAATTAGTTTAACTCAAAGCCTTTATTTACATAAAGTTATTGATAGCTGATTTCATTTAAAGCACCCCTAGAAGTTTGTTCTTCACATGATCCGACTATTGAGTTTTTTTGAGGGATTTTCCTGTTTGCTTTTGTTTTTAAATCAGGATCAACAGGGAAGAGGTTACAAGGACCATCAAATGGGTTGGGTAGTCTATCAGTAAAAATATCAAAAGCTCTGATAGCTGTTTGCCCCAACATTAATTTTCCTTTTTTTTTTTTTTTAATAGCCTCAGGAACCCTAAGTTGCCAGAGTACACTGCTTCTACACTCCAGCCCTTTCACTGGCTACCATCTAGCCACAAGTCTAAAAATTCAAGTCACTTCAATTTTTTTTCCATCCTGCCACATCCCACCTTCTTGCTTTAGGACTGTGAAACTGGTATCGCACAGTTTCACAATGGCTTGAACCGACCAGGGCCACCTCAGTACTGCTGTCCTTTCTTCCTGTGCAAGGAAGTTATCTCCTCCCATCAGGACAGGCAGCAAGCCTGCACCAGTCTCAATCTCTCCTGGCTTCAGCTGACACAAAACCACCTCCCTGTACCCTGGCTGCAGCACAGACATCACTCCAGCTCGGCACAAGCTTCTTCCCAGAGTATCTCTGCAAAGTCTGATAGATATCTGTCCACAGACATACATTTACATATGTTCTATTAAAGTCAGCTAGTCTCACTCTATATGTTACAAGTATGACAACGGCAAAACAAACACCTGCTCTGTCCAAAAGATGTAGTGTCCTTTCAGTATCAAAGTCTGTCATAAATATTTCCACTATTAACAGAAAAGCCATTAAAATTTACAGTGTGATACCACCATATTAGTGGTGATACCACCATATCTTACATTTCAACCACAAGATAATTTCTTGCCCATACAACCACAGCATTTTAAAATAAAGCAGCACTTTAAAGTTGCCAAAAATCTCATTCTTGGAGCTTTCCATTTCTTTATACACCTGTCCAGTTTTACAGTAAACCAGTTCCTTTACACACCTCAGGAACTTTACATTGATAGGAATAGTTCAAAGGCATAATTTTCATTAGGTTATTTCAGAGTGTAAAAGGATTATTTCAAAATGCTGAACTGAAGATGTTCCATGCATCAGAAGACTAGTTAAGGTATGGGCATGACAAAAGAAAAACCTTCAGAGAGTTATACTTCACTCAACCATCTGCTGGGTCTTGTTACATTTTTGTACAGTTGCATGCAGCCTTGTAGCATTCTGAATTCAGGATTACACACAGCAAGTATCTTCTGATGAATGCTATACCACAATTATATTATCCATGAGGTGGGTATACTGTAGCAAGTATACAAATCTTTAAAAATTTAGTTTAAAATAGAGTTGCATTAAAAACCTCATATACAAGGAAAAAAATTTACTCATGACTATATAGAATACTTTGCAAAACGCCAAGCATTGTGACAAACATTCAAATGTTCAAAATCCATTTTGCAGAAGCCAAACCAGTAGGTTGCATTAGGAGATGATAGCAAGCCCAAAGAGAGTATTTACTCCCAAATGACTAATTTTCTTATCCCACTGCATCTATGTCAACTTCTTACACCTATACAGATGACAAATTTTCATGTCTCACACTCTACAACTGGAAATATTAGCTTAAAAAACATGTATCTTCTTTATAAAGTACATGTGTTCTGCTTTTCTAAGAATTGCTCACAGCTAAAATATCCTGTAGTGTGCCTAGCTGATTCTTGAAATTATGCTTTTAAATTCCAACAAGTGCTACAAATTCAACTGAAAACATGAAAAGAGAAGAAGTCTCTTCAAAAAGCCCCGATTTCATGCAAAAATTCCTAATGAGCCATTAAAAGGAGAAAAACAGCTTGCTAGTGTATTTTTAGTTAGTGTGTGTTTGTCCCCCTTTTTTCTTTACCTGAAAAGTGCAGATTTCAATACATATACAGCAATACTTTTTTTTACATCCAGATACCATACCTGCGTGAAGTATTTTCCATCTTGTTTCAGGACTTTCATTGAGAGGTCAAGAATCAACCGCAGAAATTCCCACGTAGAATCTGCATATAGAGTATGATTTAAAAACAGAACAGTACAGTACTGGCTTGCTCACCATTACATATGCAAGACTTACAACATACCTAATGTTTAAAAAGCTACCCTACAGCTTTAAAAAAAAAACCCACACAAACCAGACACAATGGCAACGACAGTGAAAGTATCTGTTTTTCTTCATAATAATTTTCCAGACATTTCCAAGAAATTATAGAATGAGGAAAAATTTACTGAAGTGTGAACTCCCCAAATATATTTTCAGCAATTATATTAGCTAGTATTATTCTGGAATAAGAGCACATTTTTAAAAAGTCCTAGGTACTTCCTAATTTTTCATAACATTCAAGAAAAATTTGAAGAGATGTGTAACTATCATTCTTTGCTTCTCAGATTTGCTGTTAAAAAGGCAAGAAAAAGTATTTTTGTTGCAAACTGCTAACTATTGCAGCAGAGTGGCAGGTTTTTGGGAAATCCTCATAAGTTCAGGAAGTAAATTAGAAAATTAACCTTCTTCTGGAGATGTGGAGATTGGAACAGCTGTCAGATCATTAATTACATAATCAAACATCCTTCCTTCTTTGGCATACCTCTTCAATACTGGAATACAATCTTCAATCAGAACCTGTAAGAATGAGATACTGTAGCCAGTCCTCAAAATACCCTAAAATTAACCAGGTAAAAGGAATAAACACAGACTCACAGGAATTCAGAGGAGGCGGAAAGTACAAAATTAAACATGCATTTAATTTTACACTCCGTTTCCAACTTCTAACATCATATGAAAAGGCGGAACAATTGTAGGAATTACACCAATGACAACATAGAAACTACAGGACTGAATTTCCTGGTTCTGTCACTGATTCCTGGGTGACAACTATTTTACCCACCAAACGGAAACAAGTTAGCAGTCCCCCAAAATGAGGTATTTGTATGAAGGGCCGCTCACTCATGCAAAATAGCATGTGAATTCTGTTAATATTTTGCCTTTTTTTTTTTTTTCAGCTCACACACATAAACTAGTCTGTGAGAGCCTTAAGGAACAGTAATGAAAACAAGAAGTAGAGATTTCCAGCAAAGATGTCAGATTACACCTGGACTAGTTTGTAAGCTCTGTCACATGCAGCACATGAAGACCTTAACTGCAGGGATGCATGAATTTTTAATTTTATTTAAAAACATTCATATGCTAGCAGTGTATTGGTAAGAAATTTTGCCTGCAAATTAGAAGTAATTTTAAAGTGTGTATTACAAATTCATATATTCTCAGCAGTGCAGGACGACTAACTTAAATACACATTTCTTCTACCTTTTCATCAATGCAAGGAATGATGTTAAACAGTGCATCCTTACTACTATTTCCTCTTTATTTGTAAGCTGTGGCAATAAACATTCTCCTATTTCATATTCCTTAAAAGCTACACGTAATTATTTTTAAAAGAGTTAGAAAATATTTAGCACTAATATATATATATCCAACACAAATCCAACTGCCAGCTGTCAAAACTTAGAAGTGTCATAAAGGAAAAATCCTTCCCAAAAGTAAAAAAAGAATCAGAAGACTTTCCCTCAAGACTTTGCCATAGCAGTCTTTCAGGCTAGGTATAACTATATTTGAAATATTACTTCAAATGAAAGAAAACCAAAAAATTACCTGATAGCACTCTCCTTTCAGATTGTCTAAGACATCTCCACATGTTTTACGCATGTATTTTTTACACCCGTCAATCACCATTTGGTCAATGTTTGAAACTGGTTAAGGCATTCTACATTCCAGAAATAACATAGGTAACAGTTTCTATTTCTTCAGAAAGAAATAATCAAAAAGGTTACTTATTCACAAAGGAATAGTAAGATGTGTACCTTGGTATACATGTCAATAGCCAACCTCATGTGTTCACCTTTAGATTCAGTTAAAGATTTAGGAAGTGCTTACTTTTGTTTTTAAGAGTATCTCTGGTACCTTAGGTTACTATTACTGTGAAACTTTGAAATGTGAACAATAAAATGATGTACTTAAAAACGCCATAAAGTTTAACTAGGTCAAGTCTTTAATCCACATTTTTTAAAACCAAATATTTTTAGTTCCTAGCAAGGGGATCCTAGAACTTAGCCATATGAAATAATGATCATCCTAACAGTGGTTCACATTACAAACTATTTGAAATATAGAATGTTGAAAACTATTTGTATGACTATTTTTAAGACAGGGCAAGAGTTGGTCATTCTGCCACCACCAAAATTCATCAAGTCCTGACCTTCCCGCTGAATAAACTTTTTTGCTTCTAGGGATTATTTCTCTAGCTTTTAGAAAAACAGAAGAATCCAAGAAGTCAGAACTCAGCCCAAACAGCAGACTTAACAGACTTCTGTCATCAGACTGATATCTTCTCTGATAACAGAAGTGTTCCATTCCAGTTCTATGTAAATTGCTACTTAAGTTATAGTATGGATTTGGAACTTGAAAGCAGGTGCTACATAATAATGCATAAACATGTAATCACTGAGACTCTCTAAATAACAAAAAGAAATTTCTAAGCTGACAAAAAAATTCCATTTTAGACCTTATCTCCTCATACAAATCAGAATGTGATAGTTAATTGTGCTCAATGCTAAGACATCATCAGAAAACAGATGAATGAACAGTCATTTGTCAAAGGATATCTCTACCATAGTAACCATCTTTGGCTTCAGTTTGACTATCTCATAGAGTATACCTCCATCACCACCTCCTAGGATTAGCACTTCTTTCCCAGTGTAGTCTTCCTTCCCGCTGCCCATTATGGCTTGAGTATATGCCAGGTCACTCTCTGCCAGATCTGAATGGAAGGAAGAAAAAGAGTTGAACAGAAACATTGCATCTTTAATTCTTCTTCTTTATATTAATTTGTTATTAATATGAAGGTGACCTAAAAGACCAAAACAAGAACACCTATAGAAACAACCTAGCTCTAACAGTCCAAGTAACAGGAGGCTGGTGATTTACCAAAGATAACAAGATCCTCCTCACAAGCCCTCACAGGATTCCTCTAGTCCTCAGTGCAAACCCAGCAATGGCTGCCTCAGCATTAGGAAATACAGTGTGCCAAGAGAAGCAAAGGTGTAGAGCAAAACTGTCAGTACTTGATGCTTCAGTGTTTTTTTTAACCTCACACTAGTGCTGCAAGAGACAAACCAGGCTATTTTTGAAAGCGTACTCCAGACCCCAACAAAAAGAGCAACCTAGATGTCCCCCAGTGCATCCTTGCACAGAAGCATAAATATGACCATTAACACCTAACTGCCGAAGAGCCCTGAAGCATGTCTTCTGCTGACTTGTTCGCCATTAGATTCAAAGCAGGCAGTAACATTCCTAAGCTGTAATAACAAATCTGAGCTACGAGGGCAAAGCTTTGTGCAGCAGCACATCATGGCATATCCTATCATTCTGCCTGACAATCAGCACTTTGCCTGTAAGTGCACAATAACAAAATGATGCAAAGCAGTACTAATTTTTTTTCTATTGCATTTCAAAATAATGGCATACTTCCCTTTCCATGAGGCACATTGTGACAACATTCAAACAAAACCTCACCTCCATATAAAACTCCAGTGAGTTTCTGGCTAGAAGTATGAAATACCTGATTTGGTGATTTCAAATACAATTCTAACTGAATTAGATAATACGTTGCTAATGAATTCAGTAACAACACTTCTCAGCTGCCATCTGCACAGAAGCCCACCTAACAGTTGCAGAAAGCTAACTGAATGGTTAGAGCTATTTCTGGTGGTTTCAAAAAGCTATAGTCAAATTTCTTAATTACTCTGCCATTAGACTGAAATTAGGTATTCTATCCCTAGACAGCAACATCCCTCATCTACCTCAGTAGTAGTTTTCAACACAAAGTAAGGAGATTTTGCAAAGCACACTCCCTGATGCCTAGATTTTCTAGCAAACAGGATTCTTATCCAGGTTAAAAGAATAGTAGCCCACCTTCTCCCAAGCTGGCCTTCGAAAACGCAAAGATCAGCAGGCACAGAGTACCACATATAAAGACCTTTCCATAAAGGTTGGGTCACTCTTCTGATTAAGAGTTCAACTGCGCATTTTGAAGATGGAATCAAAAGAAGTTCACCAACAAAGCAAGCTAAATGGTTTAGAATACAGCTGTCCTGTATCTCATCAAGCAGGTAACGCCCTTAGAGAATCAAGGGACAACTTTGTATTTCTTTTGATTTTCAAAATGCAAAGGAATTCTAAGTAGCTTGTTTTACTGTCAAAGAGAAGCCCTCGAGAGGTTAGACTCGCCACAAACAGGTAAAAGCACATATGGAAGTGTAGAGTAAACTCTGCTAGAATATACTCTGACTTCTCTTGTGTCACCTTCCACAGCAAAGATGACAACTTTGGAAAAAAACAATTTTGTATTCTAGATTTTACATTGGTCAGCCTTTCTGATTAGAATATTTTATATATAGGAGTAGATATGTCTACATGCATATATGCAGCTTCCACCATCAGAACTATGACCCTTAGTAATTTATTAAAACTGTGCCATAGCAAGACAGAAAACAAGACTTCCTACAATTTCACACAAAAGACCCTCAAATGAGATTATACTTACTAACATCCCCACTGAGGATAAGAATATTCCCAAACTGTTTAGAATGCAGAATTTTAATGTTCTGAAAAGGTGAATCTTCATCATAAACAACTTCATCTATGTCATACTCCACCAGGCGTCCATCAGCTGTGGGCCAGTATCTATCAATGACACCTCCTCTCAAAATGGCTGGCAATCTAGAAAGAAATAACAAGAAAAAAAGATTTTAAAAATCTCAAAGGTTTTGTAAATTCCTTCTAAACACCCTGTGGATTCACCATAATAAATAAATATTTACAAGAGTGATCTAAGAAAACTTGCAAGATTTAACATTCAACAAATAAACAGTCATCAGCTGTATGTTAAATATAAATCACAGAATGGAAGGAGTTGGAAGGGACCTCTGGGGACCATCTAGTGCAATCCCCCTGCTAAAGCAGGTGTGCCTAGACAAGGTTGCACAGGAGTGTGTCCAGGCAGGTTCTGAATGTCTCCAAAGAAGGAAACTCCACAACCTCTCTGGCCAGCCTGTTCCAGTGCTCTGTCACCCTCAAAGGAAAGAATTTATGTTCAGATGGAACTTCCTGTGTTCCAGTTTGTGCCCGTTACCCCTTGTCCTGTCACTGGGCATCACTGAAAAGAGTCTGGCCCCATCCTCCTGACACCCACCCTACAGATATTCACAAGCATTGACAAGATCTCCTGTCTTCTCCAGGCTAAAAAGACCCAGATCTCTCAGCCTTTCCTTGTAAGAGATGCTCCAGTCCCCTCATCTTTGAAGCCCCCCATTGGACTATCTCCAGAGCTCCCTGTTTGTCTTGAACCAGCAAGCCCAGAACTGGACACAGTACTCCAAATGCGGCCTCGTTAGGGCAGAGTAGAGAGGAAGGAGAACCTCCCTTGACCTGCTAGTTGTGCTCTTAATGCACCCCAGGATACCACTGGCCTTGCTAAGGCCATAACTTACTAAGGTACAGGTTAAAATATAAATGGTTCTTACTTATGTACAAAATTTCTACAATGTGCACATGAATCTATCTCTACCCTAAGAAAGGGGATTTACGTAACATACCAGCCTCTGCAAAAGAATCAGCTCATGACTAGAATCAGATACAACACAAAAGCAGAATGCAGACAAAACAACATGACAAACCCTCTTCCCACCTTCAGCTCCACTAAGAATATAATTTCTTTAGTATTAGTGGATATCACCATTCTAAACCTGTACTGAGAGATGTTTTAAAGACATAAATGAACATAAAAAGTGAACTATTAATAGTGTTTCAAACTGAGCCAGGTCACCCTGCAGCATATAAGCATAATCCTTGTATCAGCTGGCAGTTTTCATTACTTTTTAAAAGTGATTCAAGCATCTGCACAGATTGTTTTGGTTTTGTTTGCTTTTTTTAATTCTATGTAGAAGTATCTTGGCTCAAATCAGTATTTTACCTGTAAAGACAAACTATATTTGAAATGGGAGTGAATGATCACAGTGATTGCATTCCATTTTAAACAAAATGTGCAGGCACAGCACTCAGATTTCCCATACACACTTCAGAGTTAAGGGCTTTTTTTCCAGAGAAAAGTGTAGCAGAAGACCAGGCGTAGACAAGCTTCTTCTAAATTCACTAGTGATTCTCAAACATTTCAGAAATACATGCCACCC
This sequence comes from Bucorvus abyssinicus, assembly GCA_009769605.1. NCBI lineage: Eukaryota > Metazoa > Chordata > Aves > Bucerotiformes > Bucorvidae > Bucorvus > Bucorvus abyssinicus. The sequence continues at coordinate 31,091,624 of CM020030.1, read as the reverse complement.
TCAGTGAGCCACGAGATGGCAGCACATAGTGAGAGCAAGAGCATCTATTCACTACATCAAGACAACAAAAAGGCAGGAACAACGTTTCCAGCAGCATTAATTCTAGTGAAGCTCCATGTGTAAAACTAACACTAGAATGATGCAAAGCAAATGTAAAAAAAAGTTGAGCAGAGTCTGACAAGTTCCACATCAGATACACTGTTCTAAGAGGTTTATCTTCCTATACTAAGGTAACCAAATCAAACCAGATCACTTCAGGCAAATTTTTTCCCACACCATTTTTAAGAAGTTCCGATTACAGGGATTCCACAAACTCTTAGTATCATATTTCAGCATTAAAATATCCTTAAAGAGAGAGCTTCTTCCTCATATACCCTTACACAAGATTATCTGTATTTGCATACTGTGTCCCAGGTGAGGCTTTATCAGAACAAAGTAAAGCAAGGTAAACACCTGTTTTACATACCACTGTTAAACACAAAAAACACCCCAATATTCAAGGTATAACATCACTTTTCAAATCACTACCACCTTATGTGTAGTCTTGTATAGCCTTCAAATTACTGTCTGCTATAGTACTGATTAGCTGTTTTCCCATTTTGTAGTTTGCTCCTTGACTTTACTGACTCTTGTTGATTTTACATTGCTACTTTTTTTTAAACCATTTCCACTTCTGACTAAGTTCTTTAAAGCACCCACTGCACCTTCTAGCATGTGTGTGCCTGCAGTAAGTGCTTCATGGCTTAGAGGTGCCAGACACTGCCACATAGCCACCAGGAAGATACCAAAATAACCTGCATTCTTCCAGATGTCTGGAGAACTCCAACATAAACGTTTGTTGCCTGCTGCTGAAACAACCACAGTTAGCATGCCTACAGTTTAATATATAACCTTGTATTTAAGTAAATCAAAGTGACAGAAGGCTTACAAAGCCTCCCTTCTTCAGCTATCAGTAATATTAAAAAGCTGCTAGGAAACATCTGTATTTTCTTGGCAGGGCCCTAAGAACACAGGTTCCCTAGGGTTTTTACCACACATGCCCAAGGCCAGTGCCATGAGATGCAGCAGGGGCACTGTTGTGAAAAAGCTGCAGGAAACCTTGTCAGGGCAGGGCCTCATCCATGAGCTTGAGCTTCATTTTAGCCCTAGCTCTCACCCCTGGTCCCTGCCCAAGCTACACTGCAGTTCTGCCCACACCTGCCCAAGTTTTTTGCTGATCCTTGACACCCAGCTTAGTCTTGAACCTGCCTCAGTACTACAGACCAGCGTAGCAGTCACAGGGCTGGGGCTAACTCCAGTCACCATCATTAGCCCTGCTTGCCTTATCCATGAGCTGAGGGATGTGGCCCAGAGGGTATATCCCCTTGCCACCCTTGTCTCCCCAGCCCTTCATGAGCAGTCTACTCTTGCTTCTTGGTTGCATTTTCTGACATCATTTCATGCAACCATTGAGGCAAATTGAAAAAAAGATCTTTGCCTACAGTAATGATACTGAAGATGAAGCTTAACAAAATGACAGACCTCAAAGTATCATCAATTCTGCAATAAAACAGTTTTAAAAAATGGGGAAAAACCCCCATGCATAGACTCATACTCCAGACTATTCATTGCAGTACAAAGCATAAAATTACCTTATCTTTACCAGCTATGAAGACAAGCCACATAGAGAAGTAGATGTACAAACTTACCGTTTCACCCTTTTTATATTACCATGAAACAATTCTTTCATTCTCTCTTCTACTTTGTTCAGAATCTAAAAAAAAGCAAGCAAGTGCAGTGGAGTTTATAGGTGATCCCTTAATGTAAAATATCTCTTAAATTATGCTACTTGGAAGGCAACAAAAAGCAGCACCTTCACTGAAAGGTTTTGAAATATAACATTAGAAGGCTATGCAATGAATAACCTTAGCCTTATTACTAGCAAGAATGTGCATACTGTAGCAGCTGTCATCACTGTGTGTAGCTGTCCTCCAGGATAACATAGCTAGACCTTTCAGGCACAGCCAAAGAGGAAACATAAGAACCCTGTAAGGTTTCATTCCCAAAGTAGTGGCCTATTCCCCTGCAATTTCAGATTTCTGGAGCCTTCAAGTCGGTAAAGATGAAATTATTTTTCTCTGTGGGGAAGAAGTTTGCATATAGAGGCTCCCCATCTCTCAGATTAGAGAAGGAAAAAAGTTGCACACTAATACACCGGGTAGTGGTTTAAGCATAGAATGCTTTGGGTTGGAAGGGATCTTTATAGGCCATCTAGTTCAATCCAGGGACATCTTCAACTACATCAGGTTGCTCAGAACCCCAGCCAACCTTACCTTGAATGCTTTCAGGGACAGAACATCTACCACCTCCCTGGGCAACCTGTGCCAGTGTTTCACCACCCTCACGGTAAAAAAATTTTTCGTGTATCTAGTCTAAATCTCCTCTCTTAATTTCAAACCATCACCCCTTGTCCTGTCATGACAGGCCTTGCTAAAAAGGCTGTCCCTATCTCTCTTAGAGATCCCCTTTAAGTACTGGAGGGTTGAGTTAAGGTCTTCCCAGAGCCTTTTCTTCTCCAGGCTGGACAAGCCCAACTCTCTCAGCCTGTCCTTAGAGCTGAGGTGCTCCATCCCTCTGATCATTTGTGTGGCCCTCCTCTGGACCTGCTCCAACAGGTCCATGTCCTTCTTGGGCTGAGGACTCCAGTGCTGGACACGGTACCACTCCAGGCAGGGTCTCAGCAGAGCAGAGCAGCAGAATCACCTCCTTTGACCTGCTGGACATGATTCTTCTGATGTAGTCCAGGATATGGTTGGCTTTCTGGGCTGTGAGCAAACATCATCAGCTCATGTCCAGTCTTTCATCCACCAGTACTCTCAAGTCCTTCTCTGCAGGGCTGCTCTCAACTCCTTCATCCTCCAGCCTGTATTGATCTTGGGGGTTGCACCAACTCAGGTGCAGGAACCTGCATTTGGCCTTGTTGAATCTCATGAAGTGCACATGGACCCACTTCTTGAGCTGATGGGTCAGCAGTTCCCAGAGTCCTCCTTTCCACCATTTTTAAAAATGGGTGCAATGTTTCCCTTTTTCTAGTCACCAGGGACTTCATCCAACTGCCAGGACTTTTCAAGTATCATGGAGAGTGGCCTGGCAACTACATCAGCCAATTCCCCCAGGACTCTGGGATGCATCTCATCAAGTCCCATAGACTTACGTATGTTCAGGCCCCTCAGGTGGTCACAAACCTGATCTTCACATACAGTGAGAGGGATTTTCCCCCCCCCCAGTCCCTGTTTTGTAGTCCAACTTAGGAGGTGTGAGAAGAGACGTTAATAGTAAAGACCGAGACAAAAGAAGTTCTTGAGTACCTCAGTCTTCTCATTTGTTGTTAGCTTGTCAATCATGTTCATCAGTGGAGGTACATTTTCTTTAACCTTCCTTATCTGCATCACTTCCCCCTCACTGTCCTGGATACCTGAAGAGACCTGAGCCCTAACCAAGGCTGCTATGCCTTTACAACTTTTACAGCAAAGAACATGGGGCCCAGTATATGTAAAAGAGTGTGCACACATGCATGCATACACACACACTCATATGCATACACAGATACAATAGATGTTGTTACTCCTCATTTGTAAGCATTCAAGTTGAACTAACTTTGACATTTAAAAATCTTTTACCAATATATACTTTGATTGACTTGAAATGGGGCTCCCCATGCAGTTTGATAAGCTTAGTAAGATAAGCATCACTTATACCTGATCAACTTCCTCTCTTCCTTTCATATGATCATTGTAGCTCTGCAGATCCACCAACACTAATCCATGAGGGTGAATTCTCAAATTGGCAAAACTACAAAATAAAGAGACAGTGATGACAATTTTATTCTCAAAAATCAGAGTGAGTGAGGAGAGAGTCTGCAACAAGTTACATTAAACACAGAATGCACATTTTTTTTCCCAGCCATCTGTAACTTGGCAGTGCTGGTTCCGGTTGTCCTCTGCAAGTCACTAAGCAGCAAACAAAATTTGGTGCCAGTCACTACTTAACTAATAACAGGCAGCAGGGCAGTGAAACAGGGTGTTTAAACCAGAACTGTAACAGAAAAATTTACTCCTACTAGTCTCAGCTCTTTAAATAAGGCCTGCTTGATAAGGTGTGTTGGTTTTGTTTAATTGAAATAAAGACAAAAGGAAACAACTAGACACTTTCTTCCCCTGTATCTTCCTTCTCACTTTTTATTTTTTCAAAAAACTTCAGAGCAACTCAGAGATAGTGTTCACATGCAAAGCTGAATAAAAATTTAGAAGTGAGAAACAGTAAGTGTCCTGAAGCAAGCCATGGCTTTGACTGGCAAAGAAATTACAGCAAACTCTCACTGATGAATACAGATGCAAGACAGACTAAACTCCTACTGTATATTGTGTTTATAACAGGAACATTTTAAAACCAGAGAGCAAGACTTCACCATGCTATGTGCTGGGTGGACAAATAGAGGACCTTCAGCAACTTGCAACAAACATAACAAAAGATAAGGACTACAGGGAAGGACACAAGAAAATAAGAAGTAGCAGAGGCGATACTCTTTTCATACTGGAAAGGGGCAGAGACAAAAAAAACCCGAAAGGCTGCAAGAGGATTACATAAAGGAAGGGACACATACACTGAAAGAGGGCAGAAGAGGGTATGGAAACAGGAACAGCTGAGCAAAGAAAGGTATTCAGGTTTGAATGTTTATTAGCATTAAGACAGAGAAAACCCAAGTAAAGTTGTATACAGTTCCCTGACTACCTCCATTTGCTTGTCTGCTCCTATCCACCCCACTCAGCCTCAAAGGCAAAACATAAACCAACTGTTGTAGAGACAAAAGAGTTTGAGTGACCTGCCATCTTCCCACCTCTCCCTTCCAGAACTCCTTTCCTAAACTGTTAGTCTCAGTATGAACACCACCTCTCCCTGGTAGTGGGAACTTTGGGCAGCAAACACCCTTAGCTGCAGTCAGAGAAAAAAATCCTGAATATTATGTATTATCTGAAGACCATAATTTTTGGTAACAGTAAAATGATCAAGTGATGAAACCAACTGAAGTGATTAAAAATGAAAACACTCTTACTGGCTTTGGACAGCAGTGATCTGCAGCTGTGATGTGTTTACAGTTGGCAGAGGAACCAGTGTCACCCACTTCTCTTCAAAAGATGAGCCTAGAAGTCTCTGGCTTTCCTGAAGACTTTATACACAGGTCTTGCCTTCAGATGGAAGACATTTCTATACATCACACACATGCTCACCAAGTTTCCGCCTCCCAAGTACCTGCAGATTGCCACGATCTTTTAGTGGCCCTCCCCACATATCACCTGTTGCCCACTAGGTGTCCTCCCAACAAGTGTTTTTGATCAGCAACTAGAGCAAGTCCGTATTCCCAAAGGCCATTAAGCAAAACCACACTATAGCCTTAAAATATGCAGTCCTTCCACACCAGGAAATTACTCCTGCATAAAACAAAACACAGTATTTTACCCTGTTAGAATTAACAGAATATAGTCAAGGAGTAAAGAAATGCTTTTTTCTTTTCTTTTTAACTACCAGATAAGTGTTTCATCACTTAAGAAACCAGGTTTATAAATTAATTAGAATAAGAGTGTTTTCAGTATTCAAGACATTTCCAAGGCAGCTTTTTGTTTCTCTCATACAAGCTATATAAGTGTTCAGGGAGAACCACCAAACTCATTCTACTGTACCCCTGCCAAAACCAAAGCAGATGCTTTTCTGAAAAGTTCTATTCTATTAGAATAGCTATTCTGAAATTTGCTATTCTGAAATTTGGCAGGTAAACACTTCACCTGCCAGTTTGGGATGCTGCACCCCACTCGTTGATGAGTGACACAGTTCAGTACTTTTGATATGTGGGCAACTTCATACTTTGGATAGTGACCACAACATTTTGCAGTTTAAGCTGATGTTCCCATCGGTACCATTAAGACATAAGTAGGACCATTAAACAATAAAAAAGGAAGGCAGGACACACATACTCTCCTCTCCCACCTCAGCATCTACAGGGCTTCCGAGTTTTTAAACACTTCTCTCTGACTTTACAGCTCCTCAATTAGTTGTATGCTTCTCCTAAAGCATTCAAAACAAAGGGAACAGCTCTGGAGAAAACACTACTAGAATCCTGTTTATATGATTTTCATGTCAGCAAGGGTTTATTTTGTAATGTGCCTAACACAAGGAAAAAATAGTCAAGCGTGAAGTTAAGAACAAATAGCTTTACTGTAAGATTCCAGGAGACAGTACTTGTTTTATTTAAAGCAAAAACAAAGCAAAGCTCACTGGTGACTCCAGCAGGCTTTGGACACAACTACTCACAGTGAAAAGGGACATTTCTAGTGAAGCCAATAGACCTGCTCCAGGCCCTCAGAGCTGCTGCCACAATAGTATTAAGAAATGAGTATCTGCAGTTCAAGAGACTACACTACGTTCTCTGAAATTTGGCACAGTACCAGAAATATTTGCACTGTTACAAGAACTTTTTATCAGTTTATTCGCATGTGCCAGGGGTTGCTATTTATACAAATAAGCAACCATTTGATTGTCCCATGACTCGGTTCCCTTTTAAATTCCTTTCCTACAGAATCACATAGCTGTTATAAGATTTGACATTGTCTTCACTTCCCCTGTGTCTGAACTAAATACTCTCTCAAGTACATGATATTACTGCCTTTGCTTTGGGGTTTTAATTTGGGAGAGAGGCAATGAGAGACAGAGGAGGGTTGCTCTGAAAAGCAAAACCACACAGCTTTGAACTTTTCAGATATGATAGCATTAGAATACAGAGACACTGCAGAACCATCATTCATTTCATCGAATTGTTACCTCTACCAAAATAGCAGGGTTCTGACACCTGTGGGGAGGGAAGAGATGAAAGGCAGGCACCAGGCTGGAACAGTGTAGTGGGGCAAAAATTCAAGTTCTAAGCATCAGACAGTAAATTTATGGTAAATAATGTTGAATGGAATTCAAAATTCTTGAAGAAGCTGATACTGATCTAGGTTGGTTAAAAGTCCCTTGGTTGGAAATTAACATTCAAAATAGCTAAAATGCCTGTGAAGATTTAAACACTCAGCAAACAGCACAAGCATACATTCAGAAAAGCAACCAGACTAGCAGCATTAAGGCAATAGTAGCAGGCTATGGTTGAACCCACAAAAGACTTATTGGCTTCAGTCAGCAGAGCTATGCTAGCTTTTGGCAGAACACACATGAATGCAGGTTTTCAGCAGTAGCTTTTAATATTTGGGGGATGGCTTTAAGAACCATAACACAGTTTGTTTTCTACCTGTGAAAATATAGCAAAGATTACATTATAATCCAAATGAGAAATAGAAAGTGAAAAATTTATGAAAGATCCAGTTTGCTTCAGAAGTCTCCCCTCCTGCATCTTGTCTTACTGAAAAATGTAATTCCCATTTTCAAAACAAAGCAGCTAACACACCTTTGGACATGCTTCCGTGCACTTTCATAAAAGCAGTGAGAAAAAAGCTCAGTGAGGAAGGATGCTTTCTTTTCCATTAAGCAACAAAATCTGCATGTGAAAAGCAGTCCCCAATGCAACAAGGCCCCACTTCTGCTGCACCTGCATACCTGCCACATGTTCTAAGGCAGCACTCAAGCTTTTCATGCTTGCATGCAAAGGATTCTCAACTACAGAAACAATTCTATTGAGTGCTGCATCTTGCCACCTGAACAACAGGGAACATCGGCTGTTAAGAAATAAATCCCAACTTTTTTTTTATTTCAAAAAGCAGCTGTTTGAAATAGAGGGTTTGGATGAACATCAAGAACCAGAAGCAGTAGAATCAACATATTCTAACTCAGGTGTAGCCCACCTGAGTTACTTGTACTGGTAAGTAAGAAACATTGCAATCCCACCTATTTGAGAAAGGATTTACCACCACCATCACACTCAAAGAATATAACTTCATAGACACACAGGTATCTACAAACCCCTCTTTACCCATCAAAGCTTTTATCTGCTGACAGACTGAGTCACTACAAACTAGATAGAATAGTTCAAGTACTTGAAAAATAGCTTGCTAACAAAAGCATCACCTGCCAAATTGCGCATAATGAGGGAGGAAATGAAGACCTGCTTATACCAGGAAATCCTAAAAATTAAAAAAATTGACAACTTTGTTTCAATAAAGCACACTTTTTAAAAGGCTCTTCATCTTAATTACAAAGCGCTTAAAGGACCTTAAGGAATTAAGCAACCACAGTTTTTTACTATATCATTATTCCTGTTCTCTTCTTACAAAATAAGGAAATTAAACCAATGAAAGCTGCCACCGTTCTAAACTGTTGCTGATTCCTAGCAACTGCTTCCAATTCTTCAGCCCATTTTTGCACTCTGGCTAACTCCATGAATTAACTACAACATTTTAGCCTGAAACAAAGAACTGAGCACTGCTCATCCTGCTCCTTTAAAATATGCTGACTAGCATATAGAGTGGTTAGCAAAAGACTAACACAGAAAAGGAAAAAGTAAAAACACTCACTTCTTTTTAGTGTTTACACATTCATCATCATCTCAGTGACATACAAACCAACTTCAACTGCATACATCTTGCACTGTTGTCAACACTGAAGTCAAACACCAGTAGGATTACACTTCTCTAAACAAGAATTCAGACACAGAACAGAAGCTAAAAATGTATGTGTGTATAGAGAAGGTCAAAGCTTTTAGAAAAGACAGTCTTCTGTACAAACAGTGACTCTAAGTTTTGTGAGTTAATAAAGAACTTCCAGATAGAACATGACAGAAGAGGGAGCATGGATGCACAAAAGACAAGAAAAACCCTGGTAGCTGTACATAGTATTTAACAGAAGAGTACTTGCTCAAAAGCAGTGATGCTATTAAAATATAGTATTAGTTGAGAAGATACTAATTTCCAAAGATTAGCTTTAGCTATTTTCTCCTTACCCTAGATTTATGCAGTAACTTTTTTTTATCTGTTGAGATATACTGGGCCCTATGACTCTGTACAAAGTACCATGTACATTAAATGAGATAAAGACTTCACATGCCTAGCTATTTAACTGTTCAGGCTAAGCTACAGTGATTCTTCTGTAAACATACTGCTAATAGTGACCCTTGAAAACATTCTGGAAGTGATCTGAAAACACACAGCTCAGGAAAACAAGACTCCTGGCACCCCAAAACTCAAGAGACAGAGCTCCTCTCACAAATGTGCTACTGTTACCCAACTAGGATTTGGACAAGGGGACTAGCAAAGCATCCCCCCACCATCCCCACAGACAGGGACTTGAGTGGCACAATTGAGCCATTTCCGGCCCAGCTCTAGAGCCCTGTATTGACAGCCCCATTAGTAAATGTTTTCAGCTGAACTTCCTCCACTTAGGTCCTTTGTCAGAGTAAATCACGAAGTAAATGGACCAGGTAGAGTTGCCACATGTGACTTTTATTTGCTTAGCTTCAGACAAAGGAGTAATGACAACAGGAAAGCAAGGCTTAATCCCCAAGTCAGCTCAAATTCGTTTAACAACTGCAGCTCTCCACGGGCTGTTCGCATGGTATCTTTGTCGGAGACAAAGTTTTGTCAACAGCAGTGCCCACAATTCAACAATCTGTAGCACGGGGTGCTGTGCAGACTCGGGAGTGTAGACACTGTTTATCAACACATTACTATCTCATATCAAACACTTTTTTCCTGGGATTAGTACCCAGCTTGTTAGATCAGTTGCGTATCTTTGTCTTGCAATTGCTGTGTCACCTTTGGCTGGTCAAAAATGTTTGTATGTGCATACTCACAAAACCCCTACTTATATACAGTACCAACTCATGCATTTTTTTACCCTGGGGAACTTGTGTCCAGTAACACCTAGACATCCTTACAGGAAACTGCTCCTAACATACCTCCCATCACAACTCTTCTGCTTTTTACTACCAGCCAGTCGACTGGCCAAGCAAGTTACTTTCAGGGGAAATTCAGTAGGCACTAGAGTTCAAACAGCAATGACTGTGCCAAGAGAAAGCAATAACCATCCTTTATTAATTTACATCTAACACCGCACCAGAAAAAAAACCCAGCCTCTTGCAAAGCTAACAATTTCCTCTTGAATATTCAGCTCTTCTGTGTACTCTTGTTCTTCATTCTTCATTTTTGAGGCTGCATGACAAACTGCATTTCCTTATGTTTAGGATGCTCTCCTGGGTAGCTTCTCTTAGAAGTTCAACTATTTACAGACCTGTATTATATCAGAACATTGAAAACTTATTTCATAAGGGTTAAGAGTCTTCATTAGCAAATGTAATTTTGAACTGACAACACTTGCATGCAATGTAACATTAAGCTGACAACAGTAATTTGGTATTAAAACCAATGTCAGCTAAAACTTTTTGTCAGTTAACCACATTTCTGTTTGGAAGTCCATTGGTGGTTTGATTAGTGAATGCAGATGGTGAAGCACAGTACATGTGGGAGAATCAAGGAAAGGCAAAGTTAAAGCACCTGCATATTTACAGGGAGAATAGGAGAATTCTACATCTGACTGCTAAAAAAAAAAAACATGTCAAATGGAGAGCAACAGAGCAAGTCAATCAGGCCGAGCAAATCAGGAAAGGCAAAAACAGTGCTGCAGTTGCAGGTGTCTTCCATGGGCACCTCAGTATTTAGACCATCTTTAAGTCCACATTCTTTGCTGAAACTTAGTATTCTTTATCATATTTCTCACCAAGTTGAAAGGATGAACTGTGCTACTCTAAGAGATGTCTAATATATGACGCCATTAAACAGATGAGAACCAATACTTGACTAAACTAGTTGCATGCAACCTGGAGGGCTCAAGGAGCTAAGTCCCCTGAGAAGAGGCAGGCCACATCCATGCTTACATCACTTAAACCCAGCCCTCCCTGTGGCCCACACAGAATCACAGAAAAAATTCTTCACCAAAAGGATTGTCAAGCATTGGAACAGGAAGCCCAGGGAAGCGGCAGAGTCACCATGCCTGGAGGTATATAAAAGATGTGGAGATGTGGTGCTTAGGGACATGGTTTAGGGGTGGACTTAGCAGTGCTGGGCTAAGAGTTGGATTTGATAATCTTAAAGGTCTTTTCCAACCTAAAGGGTATTCCTGTGGCCCCAAGACTGAGATTTCTCCCTCAACCCACTAGCTACCACATCAAAGCATCTGAAGTGACACAAGGGCTCTTCTGCAGTCACCAGGGAAGTATTTTACATCAAGCTGACCATACACATTGCATGCCCCTGGCATGAGGGATGTATGTGAGAAAAGTAAGGTTACTTGATTACTTCATACAACTGCATGACAGCAGAAGCCGCCTAAACTGTCCAACTTCACCAACACTGCCTTTTGAGAGCGGACTCGGAAACAAACTAACCCAGGACCCTGCCAGCTGACAAACTGTTGGCACAGACATAAAGAAAACCAGGAAGCAAGCTGGCAGTCTGCAGCAGTAATAAATGTCTGAGTGGTTGCCCTTGCTACCCAACTCTTTTACTTAGCACAGTAAATTAGGGGCAAGGGGTATATAGAACTAAGAGCCAACATAATAGACCCTCCCTTCTTTCCCTGCAGGAAAGCCACTAGGACCACTTCCCTATCTTTCTCTTCCCACAGCAGTAAAAAAACCTGTGAACTAGCCTCTGGAGCAAAAGCTTAAGTTGTATTTAGCAACATAGCAAAAAGCTAGACAATTCAAAGTGTCATGCTGCTGTAAAGCAAAAGATCAACAACAGTAAAACACACAGGCAAGAATACATTTAGAATCAGTATGAACAATCACCAGTTGCTGAGACTCATCTATTACACATGGCTTTCAGGAAACAGCATCCTGTTCTCACCACTTCCCCCACCCCCTGCCACTTGTTATCTATTTCAGGAAAGTTCTGAAAAGCACTGAAAAACCTGACTAGAGGTAGATTTTATTTATAGTTCTCCAGTATTGAATTCCCAACTCTATACTACAACAACAAGGATATCCTCACAGGAGCTCTCCACTTTACCATGGTTAACTGGCAACTTGAATGACTTTATTCTGTTAACAAGTGCACTGTACAGCAGTACACAGATTTGCTTCTCCCATTCATTCCTCCCCACCTCTCCTACAAAGTCACGTCAACTTTTACATCCTCTTTTCCTGTTTCAAACATTCATATTATACTCTAGCACTTGAGGAAGACAGTGGAATTCGCAGCAAGAAGTATTTTCAGTAAGAGAAATCAGGCTAGATACTTCCAAAATTTGGTTTTATGAAGACCTCACTCAGAGATGCTTCTAGATGTCACATCAGTTATCTCCTGGAACAGAAATTCATAGAGCATGACTGTGAAAGATATAAATTTGACTACACTTGTGCCAGCTTACTTGTTAACTTAGGTCAGGCCTCAAGTTTACCAGAGTAATTGGTCTTCACTACCTTTGTATATGAAATACATAGATATAGAGCTGTATATACAAATATGTTCACACAGGCTAAACATAGAGACACAAATTCCAGCAGGCAACACATTAGCCTAGGATATATATACTAGATATATCAGTGTTGTCGCTAATGAGAGAGTGAAGCGATACAACTTAAAAATCCTTAGGCAAATCTCATTTATAGTTAGCAACACTCCTAACATACTGCTTAACAGGACACCCAAGCGAAGAGAGCTAACAAATTAAAGCTTATTTTAGCTTAACTCCAAACCTGAAGAACACAAAAATATGCATAGATTTCAAAAAGAATATAAGCAGCAACAGCCACAAAGAGTGTCAAGAACAATTAGAGAACTAGAAACAAATGATGTGCAATAAAATTACAGTAGTTACTAATAAATAGGCCAGATAAATGTATACAGTAATCGACTAACCCTGACAGTGTAAAGCAGCTTCAGGAAATAAAGTGAATGTTGTTTTGTTTACCAGTTTACCCAAGTAGATTCTGCTTATGTGAGTGTCTCTAAATGACACCAACCGCCTTTCTCATTCTACTAGCTACTTCAGTAACTACTTGAGAATTTGAAGCATATAATGAAGTGTTTAAAAAGCACATAAGTCAGAAAGTTTTTATCATTCACATGCTAAGGTTAGACCTGAACATATTTAGACATATTAAATTGTCACAAGAATTATAAATACATTTAACTGATTTGCTGTCCTGCATTTGGAAGGACTGGCCCTGAGACCAAGACACCATACAGTGTTACTGCATCAATACAGCCCAGGCAGATCAATTCAACTCTTCTGATATCCAAACTGCAAGATGATAAAGACAAGAGTATCAACAGTATTCTGCTTTATTTTAGTCACTTCATCTACAAACCTAGTAAAAGAACAGTTTGGTCTGCCTGCACCCCAGAAGGACATCCAATACAGGGAGAAGGAAGTATTTGTAAGAGAGGATAGAAGAGACATAATCTACAGGAAGGAAAATAAAATCCACTCACCTGCCATTTTTTGTTATGTAGGTTGCTAAATAACCATGGTCTTCCCAGTTATGAACTGTTTCTGTCATTCCCTGCTCCTGAAAAATGGGCTGTAGAGCTTTAAGAATGGCATTGCAATCAGCTGTGAGATAGAGAGAAAAGAATAATCAGTAAGGATTTTCTACTCAAATCAGTTGTGCTTTTTTAAAGGCTGATCAGTTTTTGCTGGCAGCCCAGAGTACTTTTTCTTTGAGTTCCACCTGAACAATAGGTTTCATGTACCTTGGCCCCTCCTCTCCTCCAGCCCCAGAGATACTCTTCAGTGCATGGGAATCCAAACAAATTTCCTTTAAATCAATCCTTATCCCTGAGCAAAAGTGTTTATCTACAGTGGATGTAGTAAGAGTACTTCTATTATGGCTACTACTGGTCACCTACTGTATCACAATCCAGGCAAGTCCTTACTCATGTCATTTTTTTTTTCTATTAACTTAAAAATACACAAGCAATCCCAGAAAAAAAGAAAAGCAGCAATGACAAGAATCTTAGTAGTTCCCCTGTCTTAAAGCTCAACATTTCTTCAAAGGCACTGAAAATTAAATAGGACAAACTACCCTATACAGTCTGTCCTATGTAGACATCCTTTTTCTAACATCCAGGACAGAGCACACCCCCAACTGATGCCATGGAAAAGACCTCTCAAAAACACAAAAAAAAAAAATCACTTGGAAATAACTGAAGAAGTAACTCTGGTAGTTATCTTCCAAATCAAGCTGATTGATCCTTAAGGGTATTTTAGTCAGAATGTACTGATTTTGGAAGCCTCAGATTTGCTGTGCACATTAGTTTTGTGGAGTTTAAAATAATCTTCATTACAACAAATTTAGATGCTCTATCCAAATGAATTTCTCAAAAACAAGTTGCAAGTTTTGTCAGTTCATTTTGGACTTGACATTGTGAGTTAGTGGAGGATGGTGGTACAGCTGCACCTACCAGAGCAGGAACAAAACTAGAAAGACTGTCATATCAGGAAGTGTCACTGAGGAGATGTAACGATATTAATCTACAGACTGTCCCAGAGCAGCAAGTGTCATTTTTGCTTCACAAACACAAAGCAAAGCCATTACAGTCATGTGATATGTCAATAAAATAACCAGGATTTAAGGTATCTATCAGAGAAATCACCCGGCACAACTCATTACAAAATGCTTCAGCACTTACACACTGTTCCCTCTGCCTCAACATATTAAAGAGTTATTCCCAGGGCAATTATTTTGTTTTACTCCCTGCCCCTAAATACATATACCTTGGAAACCAGTAAATATAACCTGCAGACATAATCAGCAATAGTTTCCAGGATGTTACTGATTTGTACAAGCTTCAAAAAAAATAACAAAAAAATCTATACCAAGAAAAAAAATCACCAAGTTCAGCTCTTCTATCACCTCTAGCTGACTGTGGAGTTGTGTAAAGTGAAAACTTAAAGTACTTGAAACCTATATTTACCCCTCTGTATAGCCTGGACTCTATTATCCCTGTATGTTTTAACCAGACAGACTGAAATATCAGATAAGGCATTTACTTTAATTTTCCTCTACACAAAGTCAAGCGCAAGCCAATTCCCCAATATCCTGCCAAAGACATTTAATAAGTGAAAAGGCCATACTCTTCTTACTGCTCATACTATCTGATCTTAAATATTTATCTCAGAACATGCATTTATTTTTCACTTTCTACATCTCACTCAACTCCTCGTGTTGCAAATTATGGGGAAATAGAACCAATAAAAAATAAGTTCTGTTCTACTTTCAACAGCTTCAAGGATTCCTGTGAGGTGTGCCTTGGCAGAAACTGCAGGACAAATCATCACAGATTTTTTCTTCTCCATGAACATACTAATCCCTCACAAGCTGCTCATCATTCGGCAACATTTCTTTGCTAAGCAGCCAGGCACAACCTTGATTGAGTTCTTCCTATTATGCAATTAACTTTAGGAAATTAAAACAACAAAAACATGCTCTTTCATCAGGTTTCCTTTGGTTGTACCACACAAGTTTTGCCCTGGAGGGCTAATTAATTCTCCAAATTTGGAGTCTCCTTTTTAAAATGTGTGAAGCATCAGTGGTTGCTTGAAGGCATTGGAAAGTTTCAGTAACCTCAGGATCTCTCACCCAAATCCACTTGCCACCATTTCACTCCATGCTCAGATAATCTGCTACAGAAAGCATTGATAAGTAAAAAGGACAATAGTGATTAGAACAGTAGGAATATCTTTGACTGTACATCAAAATGTTAATTCAAGTAGTTACCAATATTTTTTTTATTGTTACTCAGGAACAAAGGAAGCAAACTCTGGTTACTAAACATGAAATACTATTTTGACTATTTGATTATTATTTGCCAGAAGGAATGAAATGGCCCAGAGTTTCAACTCTGCAGAACAGAAACACTGTGTGTAAGGTTTGAAAGTTATGCATTTCTCAAGAGTTAATATCCAGTTAAGCCAGACAGTTTGGGAATCCTATCGGGCTTCGCAGAGATGATTTGCAACCGATGCAGACTTTTCTCTGAAATTTTAGAAGCCAAGAAGCCATTATTTGACAAGTAATCTGCGAACATGAGTGCAGCTCAAAGTCCAGCATTACTGTAAGCATCAAGTCTGGCCTCACCCATAACACTGGCTAGTTTCACACAGATGCTCCAACACTGAGCTCAGTAATCTGCTACTGCAGCAGACTATCTCTAAAAATATTCTGGTTTAAGACCGCCTCATACCAAAGGATTGACAAGATCTTAGTAAACCATGGGAACAGATTAGCTGTCATCTGAAAAATATTCACCCCATTTCTGATTTCATGTTTTTCTCTATCCTGGTTTTGAACCGTTTCTTCTAGCAACTAAGAATATAACACAACCAGAACAACAGGACAAATCAAAGCACTTATGTACGCTTCAAAATCTCTGATTTATTTCCCCCTTGGTAGCTACACTTCCAATAGAGAAAGGTAAAGGAAAAAAAAAAATCAAATTACGTAAACTGCTTCACTAAGAATACATTGAAGAGTTAGCTTACATTAGGAGCCAAAAAGCAGAATATGCTAATATTGAAGAGCAATCTGAATGATTGGCATATTGGTTAAGTTCAGAGCTGTATAAATTAATCATTTCAATATTAAGTCATTGTGTTGTGCAAGTCTGAAATTTTCTCACATGGGCACTCTACCCATCAATGCCAATTCTTCAAAAAAAAATCTCACAGGAAAAGGAAATGTGTAGAGATAAGGAGAGAGGGTGACAGATACAAGTGATGAAGGGAGAAAAGAGATTCATTTCTAGGCAGGTGAAGTCCCAGGGGCAGTTCAAGAGGAGGACTGCTGAAGGATGAGCATTCCACCTGGTACAACAGCAGTGACTGCTCTAGCACCAAATCAAGCAAAGTCACACCACTCATGGTGCCTCCCTCCACCACTACCTACTGCAAATACAGTAACCAGGCTTATAGGTGTACAGGAGTTCTTCTCATTCATAGAGAGCTCTGAGGCATTTTTCCAATGCCAATATCGTATCTCACTTAAACATGAAAAAACTTCAGAATCAGGTGTGCTGCAGAAATGCTTAATGAACAAAATTCAAAAATTTTAAAATTCAGACCTCAGGAGAAACTTCAGGCTTCAGTGCCTCTATTTCACATGTCCTAGACTTCTTTTAGGCACTAAAACAAATGGAAAAATAAAAGGAGACACAAAAAGGCACCAGAGTTTATAGAAAGCCAAGAGCCTCATCCTATTAGCTCCCTCTCTCCCCCCCACACAAGTACAGAGTAGTACATAAATTGCAGATAACTTGTTATCATTTAGTCACCAACTCCTGCATAGCAAGCTTCTTCTTAAAACTGTAAAACTTCAGAATCGTATTCCTTTTGTCCTCATTAGAAGCATCTGCCTGCATAGAAAATAAGTGTGCAGTGCACACTAGGCTTTGAAACAGATGATCCAGAGACACTTTTGCAGAAATATCACAGGCTCAACTAAGAGTTTAGAATGACAACAGTTGCCTAAAGCAGCCCTTTTCCTTCAACAACTACAAATAAACCCATGCCTCACAGGAATGAAAGTACCCCCTCCAAGCAAACCCCAAAGCCTCTGCTTCCATTACTCCCCAGGACAGAGAAGCTAGCTTCTGCCTGACATGTTAAGAGCTGCAAATGAAAAACTGGCTTTAGCAACACATCCTTTGTTTTGTCCTTGCCAGGAAAGCAAGAAGCAGAAATCTATATTAGAATTATTCCTTCCAATCAATTAGCACCTGTGAGAACCAACACCATCACATCAATTTAGACACAGAAGTCAGGAAATCACATGTGGCATGAGGCTTATAAAAGCAGGTGGAAATTGTCATCTACTGATCACCCATCTATAAGAAAATAGATCATCATGTTTCCCTGTGCACTTACACTATTTCTTTATTCTGTATTACAGGTTAAGAGTAGAAGGCTGCATTTTCCTAAAGAGTTGGCACAGAACATCCCACACACTCTTACTCTGAGGACTTCCAACCACATAGTGAATACAGGCAAATCAAACTATACTGGGCCACAACAGCAAGTGCACCACCTTAATGTCACAGCCATGTAATTACCAGGCAATGCAAGTCAGCCAGTGCATCCAAGTATCCTTTCGGAAACTATGGGTAAAAGCACCATGAATCAGAATGAGCTCTAAGCATTAAACGCACCCACCTACCAATGGAGAATTCAGCCCTCATTCTTCCCCTGCACTATCACCACCTTTATAGCAGTTTCATCATCATGGCTTGGCTTCGCGGACGAAGATTTGGGAAGGGCTTTGCCCACGCTTATTGCAAGCGCGCTGATGGCTGAAAAGGCCAATGCAAGATAGGCAAGACCGGTTGCAAAGAGCGCACCAGAGGGTCTCCTTGGGTGGTATTGCCGTTTCGTCCCTTGCCTGTCGCTACAGGGCTTTGCAAACGTGAGTACACCCTTCAAGCCTGCGCGGTGGATTTTTTTAGGTGAGGCGCAGCGTGCGCGAGACTGGCCCCACCCTTTACACCTGAGGTTCATCTGCCAGGGCCTAGCGAGCTTGGACAGTGACAGCGAAGTCCTCAGGTCGTAGGTTTGGTTAGAGTATCCTTCTCTTAGATGGATGGCCTTACAGGGCTAAACGAGCTCCATCTGCCCGGGTTTGGAGTTAGAGTTGTCCTTCTCCTAGGATGGTTGCCCGAAGGCTAGTGAGCCCATCCTGCCCGTGGACACGCTTTGTCTGACCCTTCAGTTGAGACCTGTCAGGCTTGGGAGACCCTACCGGAGGCATATGCCACCACCAGCATAGCTCTCAACTTCGCAAGGGCACGCAAGCTCTTTCCCCACGGCAAGGGGGTGCCCGTGAAAGAGATAGCAGTTTAGATTGCTGAGAATACACACAAAACACACACAATGAGATAACAAGCCTCTCTGCCAGACACAAGTTGTTAATGTAGTATTTTGCACATTTCTGAGAGCACGGTTTTCTGCCTTACACTCAGCTAAATACATTCCTCTTACAATAATCACCTATCCTCTATTCCAGTGTCCTGCATAAGTTACACACAACCTGCCTCTTTCCTTCCCCTACACACACTCCAAAGCTACAAGCCACCTTTTCCCCAAAGCATCCAGCTGACCAGGAACAGAACCCCAGACATTTTTCTGTGTTGACCAACGCCAAGCCAAAACTGCAACACTACCAAACAGAGGCCCTCCCACCCTTCCTCATACCTGCCTCCTTCACGCCTGCGCACCAGACTCAGCTGCAGGGGTAGGGTGGTGGTGTGGGAAGCATCCAAAAACCCAACTTCCAACATGTACTTTAAGAGCTAGGCTGAGTGAGAGGGAAGGGTGAGAGAGTGCTTCAGCCAATTATATGACCATACCCCTCTGAGCAAGCCTGTAGTTCACCTGAGGTCCAATTTTTCTACTTAAGGTCAATTCTGTGTATATCCCTCTGGCACAGCTAGGTGAGGTAGCTACCACACAACAGCAGATGTTAGAAGTGACCTTTGGAGATCATCTCACCCAACCTCCTGCTCAGAGCAGCATCAATGACAGCAGGTTGCTTAGGGCCACAAGCAGTCAGGTTTTCACCACCTTCACTGACTCTGTGGGTAACCTGTTCACAATGAAAACTGCTTTATGTTCAGATTAAGTTTCATGTGCTTCTATTTGTGCCCACTGCCTCTTGTCCTGTCACACAGAGCACCACAAAGTCCAGTGCTACCTTCTCTACTGTCCCCATCATGTTTGTTTTTTTTTTTTTAAAATACACACACACAGATATATGCGTATATATAGTTGGACCAACTCCCTCATACTGGGAAGCTCAGTGCTCCAGATATACCTTACTAGGGCTGAGCTGTGTTGAAGGATCCTTAAGCTGAAAGTATAGCTGCCCCTATTCTGTCCTGGAGTATGGGGTCATGATAACCAGATGCAGGACTTGTCTTTTTTTTAGTTGAATTTCATTTGTTTCCTGTAGGCCAGGAGTATCTACAGTGCATCAATCACCCCTCCTGGTTGGGGGTTATCTGCAGGCTTCCTAAGGATGCATTCTGTCCCAATGTCCAGATCACTAATGAAGATACTAAAGGACACTGGCCCAACTACCTATCCCTCTTTGAGTATATTACCACTGACTGGCCTCCAGGTGGACTTTTTGTTGCTGCCCACAACCTCTCAGCCCCCACTTTTCAATCTACTGCCTTGGGGATTTCTCTAACCTGTTCTTCACCAATTTGTCCATGAAGATGTTATTGGAAATAGCATGGAAAGGCCTACTGAAGTCTAGATAAACAGCAACCACCACTCTCCTCAACTCCATCAAGCCAGTCTTTTGACCACAGAATGCTATCAGGTGGATCAGGCATGATCTCCCCTTTGGAAATCCATGTCAGCTACACCCAAACATTTTCTAGTCATCAACAGGTCTGGAAATAGTTTCCAAGATTAATTACTCCATTACTTTCCCAGGTACCAAGATAAAGTTGACTGGCCTGTAGTTCCCTGGATCTTCCTTCTAGCTATTCTGAAGACAGGAGTGATACTGATTTCCTTTCAGTCCCAGATTCTTTGCTCAGATGCAGAGCAAATCATTACAGGGTCACACATCTACAAAGAACAAGAAACCTGGTCCTGGGTAAAAAGTACCACCCATCTGCCACAATCTACACCTATCTTCTTCCTCCATCTTCCACACATGCAGGAATCTCCTGAAATTGACTTGTATTCCCTCTGCCACTCACCAGAACAAGGTTGTGGAAGCACAGCTTCAAAGGAAAGCAAGGGGAAAAAAGAAAAGCGATTTCAACTTTCCTAAGTCCACCTTTAAAGAGCTGATTTTTGTCATTTCAAAAACATTACTATAACTTTAGTAATAACTGTGACCAAAGTGACACCAATTATAAGAAGGCTTTCAGATGGCACTAGCATACAAACACAATTTATAAGATAGCTCATCAGTCATGTATCACCTTTATGGAATAAGAAATACCTAAATCTTTGTCCAAATCTCCAACATTAAAAGAGAACAGAGCTACACAGCCACTTCTCCCTAGCCCTTCCTATACAACAATAAAAATTCAAGTTCAGGGTACAAAACCAGCCAGTCATTACTTAAAATACTAAGCAAGAATTCAGCCAAAAGTAACTGTATGGACAGTGAACAGGAATGGCTGTGCTTCAACTTATGCAAGCAGTGCAAAGTGTATGTTTATATAAAAACAAAATCATTCCCAGAGATGCAGTATTAGTAACACAAAAAACACTTTTCCCCACTTTGTCATTTAAGCACTGATAAAGAGATATTTTTCTTTTTCAGTTCTTTCACAAGAGCAGGACAAGGTTCCCTAATCAGCTCTAACTGAAAACTACATAAAACCTTAAGTTTTAAGCAACTATAGGTCTATCAGCTCCATCTACTTCCATAATGGAAAAAACAGATTAAAGAAGTTCCTCCTTCACCCCTCCTCTATTCAATTTCTTGTATTAGGACAACCAGAAATTTAATTAACTGTAAACATAAAACTAGAAGTGATCTTTTGTATTAAATACCCCATGTTGCTCTGTGAGTCTGAAGTTCCTGATGTTTTCTGTAACCTCAGCCTCAAGAAAAAAACCCCACATTCCAACATCAGTGAGGTTTAAGTCTTACTGTTTGTGCTTCAAGGGGACATAAAACTCTAATTACTGGATTATGATACTAAAAACATCTACTATCAAATTGTAGATTAATCGTACCATCATATCTCAAAGTACCACCAGTAAGCATATACACAGAGTAAGACTAACCTGAAACAGCATTACACAAAACAGCCATTATCTTAACTTTAATGTCAACTTTGTAAAGTATTTTAGTTGAAAATCAGGACATGAGAACAGCAGGTTCAGCTTCACATTCAAGAAGTGATGTGGCAAAATGCTTTCATTGGCATTCAAAAGGCAATATTCCATTTCCATCTAGTCTTCAAGAAAAATTTTTAAAAGGTTAAATACAGAATTTCTACTACAAGGACAGATAACAGTTGCAAGAATTGATTATTTCTGTACATTCAAACACAAAACATAGCAGCAAGGAATTTAATTAAAACAGTGAAAGCAGAACATAAGGTTTACTAGTCTTTATCAGAGCATTCCCACTATCTGTCTCCCAGGCATTTTCAGTCAAGCACATCATTTAAATGAGGAAGTAAAGAATGCCAACAAGGTTCAGCAGTTTCACTCCTCATTACATAGGATGTCTAGTACAAATGCTTTCTTAGCAACAATAATCCTTGTATCAAGGGGTTTTTCTTACTCTAACACGACCTCTGCTGCACATCAAACATGCAGCAAAAGCTGAGCACCATTACTGTAAAACAGATTCAAGTGTACAACTACTTTTTTGTCATTCTTTCTTGAAGTGAATGCCACGTTCCTGACAGCATTGGTCATTCAGCATCTATTTTACAGTTCAGTGTTAATAACCACGGTGTGCAGTGCTTTTGGAACACAGCAGAGGCATGTAACCTAGGTAGAGCATACAGCAGAGAAAGAACTGAGTAAAGAAGCAGAATGAAGAAACTAAGAAACACCAGATTGTACCACTTGCACAAAACACTTTTCTGTTTTACCCTCCTCCTCTTCCCAGAATGCAACCCTTCAGGTGAGCCAAACTGCAAAGTAAAGCATCAAATAAAGCTATGTTCTCATGCTTTAATGTAAAGCTAGTCACTAAGCAAATGTAAGTGTTACCTAAACAAATCATTTTATTGCTTGATTAAAGCAAGCAAATCGCACATATAAAATAAGGTAGACTAGCAAGTCTTTCAAGCACGAATGAAGACTCATTGCTGTGACATACATATTGATGAACCAGAAGAAAGTATTCACTACCAATTTAGAGCTCATTCACACTTGAATATTAACATGAAAGTGCTTATTAATAAAAGTTTTAACCAGGGGGCACTTTTTTCCTGTCAGCCTACAGACTGACTTCCCAATTAATATATTCTTGACTTCTAGGAGAAGATCAGAGCCTCACTGAAGGCATTTTGCATTTTAAGAGCATTCAGGAAGGACAAATCCTACTGACCAGCTGAGGACATAAGTCTGTCCGGGGGACTGCTACACATACAGCCACACACTTGTGTACAGAGTATTTTATTAAGTCATTCCGATTGTCTCAAAGAAGTGTTAAAAAAGATCACCTAAGTGAACCAGCTCAGCTTTGTTATTAAACTTTTACTACATGTGGTAGTAAATCTATTTATTAGTTTCCAAAATTCTGCCACTCAGAATCTCTACCCACACATTAGACAAAGAACACCAGCCAGAGTTCAGTAGTTCAGCAGATCTACATGGCCTCTGCATTATGATATGGTCCTGCAGAGATACCTGTAGGAGCCAGGATGCATTGTCCACAGAAGTCTCTCTGAAAAGCTGTACAAGTGCAAAGAGATATGCAATCAAACACAGACACTGGCTTACAGGAGAGCTCGATTGTTATGAGCATGAGTAATGGAACACCTGGAGACAGGAAAATAAACTTTACACTGCAACAGTGTTAGACTACAGCAGACCCAGCAAAGTCAAGATTAAAATACTTGCAGCATATCTGAATCTGAACTACTTTAAAGAAAAAGAATAAAGACAAAGGATCACCTTCCAGAATCTACCTTGATTTGTATGAGTATTTGTTTATCAACTGACATGACTGACAAGTTCCTCCAGAAATCAAGCACTGCAAGCACACTTTTCCTGGTTGTCTACTGCACAAATACAGGGTTCTTGCACCTGGATTCATCAACACTGGAAGACTCACTCTTGATGACTGCTGCATCACAACACACTAGTATAGTTTAAAAAGAACCCACCACAGGGACCTGTAGAGGGAGAGGGTTTTTTTCCTTGTTAGCTTTTGGTAAGACATTTAGAAGACCCTCAATCCTACTGGAAGCACTTGAGGGACCATTTTCAGCTGGCTATTCCAGGAATGTTTTTCATTTTCATAGGTAGGGCGAGTCCTGTGAGAACACTCCACAAGTCAAAAAACCCCTAAGTTTAAGACACCAAGCATGCCAACTCTGAAGGAGAAACTATTTAAGTACCATCCCTTCAGAAAAAAAAAAGGTAGAAAGAAGGTAAAAGCAGCAAAGAACTGCCAGGTTACTGGACCTTTCACAGTAATCACATGCAGAATTAAAGAATCTTGAAGAAGTCTCTCCCATTCACTTTGACAATTCCAAATTTTTTTTATATTTTTGATAAAATACATGCTTTAAAAGCATTCTTCCTATACCTGGCTTCTAATTGCAACTAGTTACAATGTGACATCCTATTATGGTCAACAACTTTTTAAATGCAGATCTTCTGGAACAGTGCACACCAGCTTGCCAAAAGTCCTGCTGCTCTTCAGTAACTCTGGAAAAAAACATTTATAGGCCACCACAAGTAACAGTGGCTAGCATTCTGAAAGTCACATTGCTGTTTAATGATCACACAAAAGTTTAGTTAAGAAAAAAAGCTTGACTTTTTTCCTTTCCCTAATTGCTACTTTACCCTGTAAGATTCTTAAAGGTTTTTCCACTTCATAAAAATTCAGTGTGCTTTAATACAGAAGGAAAATTTGCTTATCTAGCAACAGACATGCTAAATATTCATCACAGTTTTGGACAACCCACAAACAGTATCTTTTACCTTTCAAACATCGAATTCTCACAACAGACTCTTCCAGGCTTGCTACTTGGTCAAGTTTAATTTTGCTTTGGCAAGACAGCATTTCATTAAGCTTCTTTCAACACTTCACCCCAACAGATTTTCAGAACTGAGCAGTAGGCAAAGAAGTTTGCAAATGCCATTGGCTTACCAACACTCTCATACATAAGTTTGGCATACCACCTTTACACAGAGTATTTATGCGCTTAGAAAAATTACTTCGTAAGATATGTAGCTTGAGCCTTAACATCAATAAATGTTGTTTCAATGCCTCAGCTCCACTGGCTTCATTTCTCTCTCCCAGTAACGCATAAACTGAAGTCCATCAACTGGCATATAAAGACTATTCACATTTTAAACATTATAACTTGTTGAAATATCTGCAGCACTTCTGTACTTGGCAACAGAACTTCAGCATGCCCAAATACTAGCTCTCCTGTTCACTTACATCTCTCAGGCCACTTTCATCACCTGGTACCTGACCATCTTCTAGAAACATTTTAAGCAAAGCAATTACTATTTGCTTTATATACTTTTCTCTTCTTCCAAGGATTTTGCTATTAAAAAGGCATGGTCAGAGAAGTGTACCTCAAAGGGGAAACACTGATGTGTCAAAAGCAGTGTTTCTCTCCTGCAGGAATATGCCCCACAGCCTCAAACCAGACCCTCATGAAAAACATCTCCTATGATGTTAACCTTCACCCTTTGCAGGCAACAGTTCCTTCCTGTCTGAGCAAGCAGCCATTGAGTACCTCATGCCGGAGAATCAGATAACTATATTTGAGTCCTATTCATAAAACATTTTAATCTTCAGAACTGGGATCCAACAAAAGCAGGGAATGAGTTCACAGTAGTGCTTACTGCTAAAAATGGAAAGCTATTAATTCCTGTATTAACACCTCCTGACAAGCTCCATTTGTGCTCAGATACCCAGCAGGCCAGTTCTTGGTCCAGGCCTGTCAGAACCAGGCTGTGGAGACCTGCAGGGCTCAGCTCAAACCAACCCAGCCAAGAGCACAGGCTGAGCCCACACTGCTCACAGAGGCTGCTAAGGATGCACAACTAAAACAGACCCATTTATGAACTGCAGCTGCAAGACAGCTGTAAATACACCTTTAGCCAAGACTGATAACAGAGTTGCAAGCTCCAGAGGCATTAACTTGAGTCTTGTTTAATCTTTATTTACATAGTCTTCACATACAGATCATAGTCAAGCAGTCAGCAAATTTTGGTGACAGACCATAAGTCAATACAGTAAAGAAAAGAGATAAGCATATCACAAGCATTACATGTTATCACTGTAATCAGGTGTTTCAGCACTTGAGAAAACCAAATACTTGATAGAACCAGTCAAATTGAGTTGCAAGGCTCAGAGATGCCCTTCCTCCCATAATATGTTCAAATATAATTAATGTGGTTTTACTGCTAACTGCAGCCAGGCTCCAGTCCTAGAAGCAGAATCTGCCTCATAAGAAAAAACAAGGCCCTAGCATCTCTAGAATATTAGGCAACAAAAATAACCATTACAGAGAATATTAATTTAAAAATAACTATATTCAACCAAGCACTAAGGTGTTCCTGCTAATTTTTCCATTGGTAATCTTAGAAACTGCAATATATTTGATATTAGTTTAAGCCTTTCTCCTTCACACACAAGATTCTGACTTACTTGTGGAAAAACTCTGCAACAGACACGTTTTCAATGCCAGACACCTCTTCCTGCTTCCGCTGGTATTTCCACACTTGGTGTGAGATGAACTACGATTCAACAGCTAGAACTGCTGATTACCTGCTTGTTAAACAAAACCAGCACCAATTTGAAATTTTCTTTTCTACAGCAGGATCCAGCTCACCACACATGAGCAGCTGAACTTGTGTAGAGTTTTCACAGGTAGAAATTCAGGTAGATGTTTCAGAGATGGTAGAAAGTAAGAGCCAACAGAGCACCCCTGCTCATCATTTAGTTCTCTTAAATGCTCCTGTTTCTGCAAGATTGTCTCCCCAGAAAGGCATTTCTTTAATTAGTCCTTAAAGTAAGGCAACTCAGCTACAAGGCTTCAAAAGGATTCAGAACTAAACAAAGCCTTGTCTACTCTTTCCCTTCTCCAAAAGTTTAGATCAGCACAACCAAGAAGCAGCATATAAAATCATGGTCCTGTTCTATGAAGAACATTAAGACTTCAATCAAAATAAAGACAATGATGAAAATGTTAGCTTAACAGCATGCAATTCCAATATTTAACAATTTGATAGGCAAAGTAAAAACTTCAATACTGGAAGAACATTCAGTAAAGTAACTTAGAACATCTTATAATCAAGATTCTTTCAAAACGCAACAAGTATGACCAGTTAGTTATTACACTTTTAAGAATGTCAAACACTAGAGTATATCATGCAGTATTATTAAACAGCTGTTTTTAAAAAAAAGGATGTGAGGGTTATTTAAATCTTTACACCCCATCTGCATACTAAAGCTGCACCTGATAGCACTCCTATCTGATAAAAACAGGCCAAAATTCTAAGACATAGAATTGCCAGTAGAGTTAATGGCACTTTCTTGCATTGTAATGGATGCTTCAGCTGAGACCTTTTATGTATTTTTAATTAACTTGCAAAGCAGTTAGTGGCTCACCTTGAAGAAACCTCCAAAAGATAAATTTTGTAAATCATGTTTGTCTCCAATAAGTGCAGTTATATGGCAAAACACTAACCAAAGCATAAAAGCACTTTTGCAAGTCAAATCCAATATACATGCTTCTAGTTAGATTTTTCTTTCAGGCAATTTATTCGTAAAGAATCTCTCTTAATACATTGTCTTCATTAAACAACATTTAGGCATAAGTCCTGTAGCCATTAGCCATTTTTTTTTTATTTACATGTATTCCTACTGATGTCAGGTTTGATTTTCTCATCAAGTCCTTCCCCACATACTGTGTGAGAATTGGGCAGTGGCCCCTGCAGACAGAACAAAGCCACTGACACGGGGCTCAAAGAGAAAGCTCAGCCTACAAAAGGTCACTCCCTCTTTTTTTTGTCTTCATGAAAACATTCATTTGAAGAAAAAAAGTGCGCACTCATGTCCACTCATCCTTTTTCATAAAAACCCAAGTACTGCCTTATGGCACTACAGCCCTGGCATTCCCATTGTGTGCTCATTCACACAGAGATTCATGAGAATTTATTTCAGTAACTGAAATAAATCAGCTCAGGTAATCACTGCTCTCCTCCACCAGCTCACTCATCTGTGCCCTGGCCCTGAATGTGGTCAGTGCAACTGTTTGTGCAGCTGCACTATGAACTCTATAATCTCCCCCATGATCCCATTTTCCAAAAAGTTCTTACCCTTCCAAAGCAACTTTCTGAAGCAAATAAAAAACCAAATCTCAAGAGAGTCTCCATATTATCTTCCCCCTTCGTCATTAAAGAAGTGATTAATATTCTTCAAGTTTCAATGCTCAACAACCAAGCTTATATGAAACATTCATGCATGGAAACACCCCCTTGTATGACCAGATTTAAAACATACAATAATCTAGAATCAATTTTTTAAAAGTATGAGGCATCAAGCATCTACATACTTTCATAATAAATTCCTTAAACTAAATAACTCTCGGGAGGAGGTATGGTTATGAAGATAGACAAAAGGGGTGTTTTTTTCTCTTGACTAATTGGTAATTCTGTAGTATATGAAAAAAATTATTGAAAAGTTCGAAGAAAACTGACAGCTCTTAGTAGAGGTACATGGCTACGTTCATATCATGCAGTCCCATTCCCAAGACAGTGTTATGTTCCTTCCCATTTAAACCAAAACAAGACAACTTGTTTTCTCCTCTAACTCCCTACACCCATGTTTTCATTGATATTGCTGGCATCTCTCCAATACCTCCAACAATCATCAACCTTACAGAAATGATGATGTTAAACACTAAGAAATGCCTACTATTCCAGTAATCATTCTCAAGATCCTTGCTGACTACACATTTGAATCCTGAAGAATGTACATGATATCCAGAGTTCAACATCCCAAGAGAACTAGACTGCCTGCAGAAAACATGCTGCTATTGAAGGGTTTTGGCACACGCCAAGTCAGCCAGCCAGCGGGAATGACACACCAGAATCTACACCACTCTGTAGCATAAGCAGTTGCTAGCTATAGCTGCACAATTACTAACAAGTTATTAACATATTATTAACATAATTTAACATGTGACAAAATCCCATCTTCTTTATATGGAGTTGTGTCCTCCAGATCCTTTCACTGACATCTGAAGAAAGCCTCCCTCCCTTACTCCCTCAGGACCTCAGAAGACTGAGGATGAAGACAACCTACACACAACAGAGCACACATGGGACAAAAACCAGATCCCAGTAAAGTGTTAACAACTAAAACACTATCCCATCCTATATAGTCATGTTCAATCTTGATGCTGAACAATAACAGTGAAGCCTGTCTTCTCTTCAAAATTAGAATATGTAGCTACCCAACGTGTGTTAAACATGTACAGTGAGAACCATATTCAAATTATTTCATCAACCATATAATTCATATATGCAGATTCTTAAAGAAACAGACATGTACAATTACCACATAATGCATTGCAATGAAACACAAACTGTTGAACAAACTTGCTTTCATAAAGTCTTGCCTTCCTACAAGCTGGCAAATTTACCACCTGTATTAGTATCTACCAAAAATAGGTATTTGACAAAAACTGAGGACATAGCTAATGTTT
This sequence comes from Bucorvus abyssinicus, assembly GCA_009769605.1. Classification (NCBI taxonomy): domain Eukaryota; kingdom Metazoa; phylum Chordata; class Aves; order Bucerotiformes; family Bucorvidae; genus Bucorvus; species Bucorvus abyssinicus. Next base: position 31,062,219 of record CM020030.1, on the reverse strand, counting down.
CAAGGAATAAGGAGTGTGTATTTACCAGAAGTTAACAGATTCTGCATTCTCCAGAAAAAACAAAGATGCAACAGCTTCAGTTGAGATGTAGAGATAACATGTTATTCTCACAAGACCACAAGGTCCAAAACCACATATCTTATTTTACTTATTGCCATTTCATGGCATTCCAGACCATTCAGAAATTTTATTGTCTATGTAACTTTCAGTAAAAACCTCAACTAGTTGATGACCCAAGATTCAGCCTTAAACTTTTCCTCCTTTAAAACAAACTACAAACATACTTTCACCAATTTTTCATCTACCAAGAACTCTTCATGCTTTGGGCCATAAGTACTAGATGAGAGGGAAAACCTCACGTGAAAAGTACAGGCCAACTTCAGAGCTGTCATGGGTGGAAGAAAGTTATTCACATCTCTCTAAAGACGTCCACTGTGCTGAAAGGAACATGGGAAGGGAAAAAGGCTTCCTCCCTCCTTTGATCTACACTGCAACACTTCTACAGTTGGTCCATTGCCTCACCCTCATTTAGGCACATCCATCCTGATTGGAGAAAGATAGAAACATTGTCTTCAAAAATAAAAGAGAAATTGAATAGCAAACCTACCTGAAAGCAAGACAATACTTGAGATCATTACTACACACTCTAATTAATGGTGTAGCTTTTATATCAGAGCAGCTAACATAACTGCGGCTTATTTTCAAAACACCTAGTCCTACTCTTTTCCCTGGCAATTCTGACTCTTCTGCAGAAGGTAGTTACTGATGTATCCCTTGAACCCGTGATAGTCCAGGGAACTAAACAAGCAAAGAGGTCATTGCAGGGGGCTGGATGGTATCCATGAAAATTGCTTTTAGACTGATTTAGCTTCCTGATTCTGCTTATGCTAGATCAGTCAAGCACAAAGTGGAAGGAAAATGGCAGGACCATCTCTTTCGCCATTAGGTCACCGTTTAAGTGGTTAAACTGCACTATAAAAACATCACTGCAAAATGGAAACTGAAAGACTTTCACCATGAAACATAGCAGATCACCCTCAAGTGCACTATTTATTTGGGCACAACTCCACTAATCCCCTCTCTGCTCCTGACTCTCCAAAGTGCAAAGGCAGCAATGCCACGAAGGGCACAGCACACAGCAAAGCCCTTAGGGTCAGGAACCTCTCTCTGAAATCAAGCTACTGATAGGCCTTCTCTGTGGATGTGGGTAACTGCCTCCACACCTCCCTCCAAAAACGGAAATAAAAAGCAAAGGGGATGACACAAAAGGTCAGACCCCTGGAGGTATGCCGGCCCCGGGAAGGGCCTGCGCCAGAGCAGGGTGCCGCGGAGCGGGAAGGCCTGCCCGAGCCGGCAGCTCCCCCCAATTAAACCTTTTTCACCCATCTTGGACGCTGAGATGTTTTATGGTTTCCTCGGTTTCTGGCTCGAACATGCCCCCTACAGATAACGATAGAGTAAAGCTTTGAAATAGCCGGTAGCTCATCCAAAGCCGAGTTTCCTAGCTAATCACTTCCTTCATGCTTTCGCGAGGTTAGAAAAACACCGAAGTGACAAGACACCCACGCACTGTACCCACACCTCGCTCTGCGGGAGTTATCAGACCGCTTCATCGCCCCCGCCTGCAGCGCGGTGCAAGGGCTGCACTAGCCAGCATGCCGAGCCGAGCTTCGCGGGGATCTCCGACCGCTCAGGAACACCCCAGGCCGGCCGGCCCGCCCGCCCGCCCTCCATCGGGCTCGCGGCGCGGCACCTTCCGCCCGACCGCTTCCCCCTGCTGCCGGTGAGTAAAGCCCATCCCGGCAGCCAGAGGCCGCCGCGGTGACCAGCCGGGGCGGGGGGCACCTGCACGCTCCCTCCCATCACCCTCCCTGCACCATCCGCCACCATCGCCTGGCCTAGAGCCGGGCTGCCCCCAGCGCGGGGTGGCCGCGCGCCACGGCAAGCTCAGGGCAGGAGGCCGCAGCGGGCCGCCCGCCTGCTCGAGGCGGGTGCAGCGGCATGGCGGCCCCAGAAGCGCGGCGGCACCCGCTCGCCAGTAGAGGTGGATACTGGGGCGGGGGTAAACACTCGGGCCACACGACTGGGCAGAGGCGCCCAAGGGAGGCCCGGGGGAAGAGGGGCGCCCGCGCGGGCCTGGTGGGCGGGCGGCCGCGCCGCTTCCTCGGCGGCTGCAGGGGCGAGGGGAGGCGAGGCGAGGCGCGACACAGGAGGGGGGATTGGGGGAAGAAGCGCTCCCCTCCCTCTCCTCTCTCCCGCCGTGGCAGTTACCCGTGGCGCCGAGCAGGAAGTCCAGGGTGCTGTGCCGCGCTGCTGCTGCTGCTGCCATAGTGAGGTAGAGCCCTGTGCCATGCCTGGAGAAGGCGACGGCGGCACGGGGAGTGCGGCGGAGGAGCCTATATGCGCGCGGGGGCTGCAGCGGCGCCGCGGGGGTGGGCGCGGGCGGCGCGGGGCGGGGCCCGGCTAGCGGGGCGGGGCAATGGCGGCGGGGCGGGAGGGCACTGGCCGTAGGCGGCTTCGCGGCTTGCTGAAGCGTTTGCGGCGCGCGGCGCGGCAGGAGGGCAGGCGGGCGCGAGAGGGACGGGCGCCACGCGAGGAGCGTTCGGCAGCGGGGGCTGGTGCCGGCCTGGCTTGGCGAGGCCACGCGCCGCCGGCGGGAAGCGCCGCGAGGCGAGGAGCGCGGCCCTTGTGGCGCAGCCGCCCCTCCCCGGTGGCCGCGGCGCCTCAGCGCGGCGGTTGGTGCCTGCGCCTGCGGGGCCGGCGGCTCCGGCCTCAAGCTCCCGAGGCTGGGGCTGGTCTATACGTCCAGAAAATACCCTGCTGAGCCCAAATTTTCCTGAGGATTAAATTCACACCCGCACCCCCCCGGCCCCCGGTGAAATCCCTTAGTGGTGTGCCAGAGCTGAGGCCACGGATCAACTTCAGGCAGCGACGGTGGCCTCAGCGTTGGGGCTGCTGCACTGCCACAGAGTTGCTTGTCACCGCTGTCCTGGCTGGACAGGGAGGATGCTTTCTTTTCTCGTGGCTTCAGCTGGACCATCACCAGAGAGAGAATCTTGAAAGCCTTTTATCTCTAGTAATTTTTTTGTGGATAACTGTGAAATAGAGCGCCAAAGCCACAAATGACATAAGCCATGTGTTGCTACAAACCCAGAAACATACCATCTAGAAGGAGTTAATGATGGGCCTGGTGTTTAACTTGGTTGGTTACTACAAGTTTTGCCAGGTTTTGGTTCCTTTCATTTGTTTGTAGGCTTGAGATCGAATTTGCGCAATACCACGGCATCAGTGATTCCATGTGATCCCACAATTAAAAGAAGTCTGCAAGTTATTATTGTGTAATCTAATGTGCTACCATGGTTATTTCTGTAAGTTGCAATGAAGTTTTTCCAGCACCAGCTCACAGTATCCTTGTTTTGAACAGCAGAGTTCCACACATGCATCCTGAGGGAAGCAAACACATTCATGGGAGGTATGCATCAAAAGAGGCAGAGACATCTGCAGGTCTGTAAAAACTACACTTGTCATCAGCTGGTGTTCATTTGACGCAGCAGATCCATGAAAGGCTTTTTTTATGATTAATTAGCTTTTAGGGCTTTGCAGATTGCCATTCAACATCTTTGATCCATTCCTGGATGTTCAGGGGATTACATAGTCCCCTTCGGGTGGATTGGGTGTGCTTGTTCCCATTTAATCAGGAATTCTGCTTTTTCTTAGTGCCACGCTTTTTCGCTGCTGTTTTTTTTTTTCTTTTTTTTAACCAAAATCAATGCTTCCTTGCTGCCACCTCTGATCTATATGCTGGTTTTTTTGCAGACTTGCAGCTGACACAAGACAGCCAGGAAAATCTCTGTACTTTATGATCTCTTATGTCTCTCACCTTTGCTTGTGGTGGCTGCAGTTTTTTCAGTTACCTCATTACATAAAGGACCTTACTGCATTGTTTTTTGCTGTCTTAAACTTCAGTGGCAGCAAGGAACTAACCAATGCCTTTCGTTCCGCTCAACCTATTACATTATCTTTCCATTGTGGAATAGTTGGAAGAAGGTAATAGCGATGTTGTCACCTAAGTACCTTCAAATGTATTTGTTCATATGTGCCAGGTGCCTAGCTAAATTATGCCCTTATATACACATGAGCAGCTTTGCTGGGTTTACGGGAAAAAAGAACACCAGTTTCTAAAGCAAATCTTTTCCTGGCATTAATTTTGCTTCTTAAGGCCGACCATACTGTACCAGTGCTTGAAGAGGAGTGGACCATCATCTTATTAATTAAACTTGCTATGGAAAAAAGGAAACAGAACAGTCATCTCACCATATGCTCTTTTGTAAGGATGAGAATTTTATGAATTTGTAGTGGACTTCAATGGAAGAGCTGAAAAAGCTAATGAATTATTTCAGAGAACAGTATGAAGTCTTCCTTTCTTAAGTTTTGACTTAAAGGACAGTTATTAGCCATAAATGGCTTTCACACCTGTTCATTAGGTTAGGTAGAGCTGGGAAAGCTGGCAAAACAGCACGAACAAATTTATAGAAGGAATATGGGTGGGAAAGAAGAGGTTCATCTGTAGGAAAACATTCAACAGGAGAAAGAAATTGCAATATCAACATATAGGAGTGAAAGAGGACAGTAAATTACGTATGGTTTTACAGAACAGCATAATAACACAGCACACAGAACTTAAGCCTCCGTGTGAAGGATCCCACTGGTGAGAAAGGAACTAAGAGACTTTCTCTTCCACTTCTTTAGCGTGACTACCCTGTGCATACTACTTAACTAGGTCATGCCAGGGATATTTTTGGGAGTCTTCATGTTAGAAAATTACACTGAAGGGAATTTGAAGAAGAGCAATTAAAATAATTAAAGAGGTGGAGGGATTGATTTACGAGACGAGATCAAAAGATGTGGAATATTAAAACATGTTTCACAAATGCTGTGGATTTTGGATGACATCATATTGTTAAGATTAGCACAGGCTATATGGAAAGAGTTTATTCAGTGTAAGATTACATGCATGTTTTGAAACCGGTAGAAACTGCAAAAGTGGGTGCAATGGAGAAAAAAAGGTTGAGACACCGCTGTTTGCCAACTTACGGAAAGCTTTGTGCTGAAAAGCAAGGGCAGAGGCCCTACCCTCTACAGGTAGATTGGACAGATTAGATAAAAGGCACATGCTGACAGGAATGATCTTGCATTGGAAAATACCTGGGACAAAGCCTTGCATGGTATGCAGTAACCTGTACTAGAGGTGGGTTTTAGCCTGCATCACCTCCGTTCTCCACACAGGACCATGGTGGGCTGAAATACCAAGTGTCTCAAGTCTCAAGGTTTTTTAAGCAGAGTGTGATAGCATTTTTAACCACAGGCTCACAGTTCATCTTCCCTGGCTACATCCACCTGTGTCTGTTAGTCTGCAAGTATTTCACCTACAACTGCCACAATCCAAAGTTCACCTGAAGAATTAAAGTTAAAACCAACTTTTTCTCATAGAAAGCTAAGAAATATCCTTTAACAAAAGATTTTTTTTCCTCGTGTTTATGACCTGTTCAGAAATTCATTAACTTCAGGCTCTACCTTCTGAGGCCTACCTAGGGTACAGTAGGATCACTTGACGTTATTAGGGTTTTTTTCCTGAATGACTGAAGATGTTTCTAAAGTGATGACACATTTGAGACAGGAGTTCACAAAGATTGTTTTAGCACTTATTCAGGAAGATCTGTAGAGCTCTTGGCATTGTCATTCATGAATAATGTGGCCACCTCACAATGCTAATTAAAACCTTGAAATCAAACATAGCTATTCAAAATATACGCACACACACAGGTCCTCTCCCCATGCCTGGTTCTGTATATGCAAAATATTGTTAAAAATAATCAATTTGTGCTAATCAGAGGCATTTATACAGTGCAGTTAAGTAAGCAGCATAACATGTGCGAACATGTAGCCCCACGCTGAAGTGACTGCTGGAAGATAGTATCAAAATGGGAAAAGCAGTGGCTGCAAACAAAGGGTTAGAGCTTGATGCAGCTTCCTGCAAGCACTTCCATCACCTTTCATCATACTGGGTCAGCTTTCTCCTCAGGCATGTTTTTTTTTTAAGTATAGTCCTTTAGTCTTTGCTTATAATTGATAGAAGTAATGGTAAATTGTGAGGAGTAGGAGAGTGAAGATAGTACTGTATTTTAGAAAAGTATTGGTGGGGGAAGGGTCTTGTAAATTAATGGTTGTTCTTAGAAAATTATTTGAGGTAAGAATGTGGTATAACAGTTATGACCAAAGATGAAGTTCACCTCTTTGCAAAACAGTGTTGTCATATAAAGACAAATTAATCTTTTCTAGAGGTTGATATCTATTTAATACAGCTAAGAAAACTAGAACTCAGTATTCTAATGAATTTACTTTCCTTCTTATTTCTACTTTTGTGTCTGAGCATGTTACTGTTTACTAAAACAAGTACAACTTATCTCCCCCTTCTTGGATGCTCATAATCAAATATGTAGGCTTGCTGGGGCATCGCTCTGGAGACTTAAAAAAAAAGGATAGCAAACATCTCTTTCAAAGTAAATTTAGGCGTCTGGAGCCTACATCTTACTGGAAACCATAAAAAAAAAGTCTCTAAACAAGCATATTGAGTTGAACAAGAAAACACATTCAAGACAAGAAAACACAAGATGAGTAAAGATTTTTTTATTTTTTCTTTTAAGTTCTGCAAAGAAGGACCCTGAAAAGTCAAATTATATCATCGGATGTACAACTTCTCACAGAACAGGAGAACAATTTCAGGAAGTTTAGCACACTCAGATAAGAGTTAATTGCTTAAATAAGCGCTACCATAAATTATAGCAGCTATTATACTCTCTGCTTTTTGAGAACCCTCTGCTGGATTTCAGCCATAGTGCTGCATTTGAACCCTACAATGGGATTTCCTTTGATCCAAATAGACACCAGTGTGTTTTGTTTTGGGGCAGAGATTATCTACCACGGAGGTGAGACCTCAGGTCCAGTGCCTCCAGATCCTGGTCACCCCGCATGCCTTCTTCAGGGACACCCTACTTGTGTTAGCACACTCACTAATCAGATTTCAAGCTTGACAGAAACTAACAGGTTATTTTGATAACACTGAGAAGTAGCTGTGGTAACCACTGACAGACCATTCCTTACCTTTGCCTCACCACCAGCATCCTCTAAGCTTAGCCCAGGGTTGTACGTCTAACCCACACATAGTGGAGGGTTTGGGGGTTGGGTATTTTTTCCTAACTGCCAAAGTGCCGTAGGTCTGACAGGGTTTATATGTGTCTCTATAGATGTTTGACCATACAACAGAATTCCCCAGAATCCCAACTAATATTTCCTCACCCTCAAACCAAATACAAGGTAAGGCTAGATGAACACTGCTTTTCCACCCCAAACACAGTCTTGCCCGTGAATCCATCACATGATGCAACAAAATGGGGCCAAGCTTTTCCTTATCATCTATGTCATCTCTCAGAACAGCTACATCCTATAAGCAATCCCTTTTGGTGTTTGAAAATAGACCCTGAGAAATCTCCTTACAACTTCTTTCAGATGACCTACCTGACTCCCTCTTCATCTCCTGTCATCATCTGATCCCATGGCCAGCTCATCAGGTGATTCCCAATCCCACATCGGATGATCATTATCTTAGATATAGCAACCAAAGGGCTTGCCTGGCTTGTCCAACTTCTTTATCATGCCTGTCACGTAGTCCAGCTATACCTCTTCAGATATCGATAGGGCCTGCTAGTAGTAGTATTCCTTTATGACCTAAGCTATAGAAGTTACATTAGATAGCTGCATCAGCTTGTTAGAATATCTTAACCACTCCCAAGTGGTGACTTATAGAGCCAGCTACAGGACAGGACCTGTGGTTCACAATCAAAAAGAACATAACAGGAGAAAAAAGGGATTCCGATGCCTTGTTTCCTTGTATGCAAAGCAGAATGATGGCAAGCTCAGGTGAGGTCAGAAAACAGTGCTATGTGTGATATGGTTGGGACTTTAGGATAGCCTTCTCCTCATTTCCATCAGCAATCAGAGTAATTTTTCTATTACCATAAGCTGATTTTTTTTTCTGTTCTCTTTGTGTTTTCTCTTCTATGTCCTCATAACCACAGTCACAAAACCAGTAATGCATAGGTTTTCCCAGTCCAGTTAAGTCACAGCATCTTGTCATTGATTGATTATTTGCCATGTTATGCAGGTGACTTCAGGAAGAGATTAACCCCTGGATATCAAAAACCCAATACTAAACAGGTAACTCCCTTGTGTTTTTCATCACAGCCTTCTGTATCCAGTGGACAGCATTCTCCTTTCTTTTGTTCAAGATTAGTAGTTGCAGTTGAAATAATGTAAAAATTAAATCAGACCAATGAAATCTTCAAAAACCACAACTGGTCAGGAGGAGAGGATTTCTTTTTATACCTTTTAAAACTCTGTAAATTAGGGAGAAATATGCAGGGGCTGATAATTGGTAACCCTACCCTTGTACAACATGAAGGAAATACTATTCTTGCTGATCAAAGTGTTTATAGGGAGGGAGGGAAGTCCTACACAGAGAAAGAATGGATGGTAACTTCATTAAAATTAGAATTATTAATTCATCTGGGCAGCACTAGGAGCAAAACACATGACCAGAAGAGAGGCAGTGTAAAAAAAAGACAGTGGAAAAGATGTTTTACGTGAAGTACAGACCAGTAATACTTACCTTACTTTACATGCATGTTGTACCATACTGTTTCTCATTATTACTTTTAGTTATCTTTTCTAATTCCTTTTTGAGTGATGATGCCTCAGTGCGCACTCTGTGAGAAATGTTGGTAAATGATAAGGTGAATTTTTTTCTCATATCTGTATTATGCTCTGTATTCAGGGCTTCTTACGTGAAATGCTGTTGCCATCAAACTCAAAGGCAGTCTTACTGATGACTTCAAGGGAGCAGAATCTCTGTCTTTGGTGTGCTGCAGACAAGATTAGACTAACACTCCGTTTGTTACATGGTTATTTGACTTTCCAGGCAGAATTGTACATAACTGCATTCAAAATATAAAACTAGGGAGATTGAACAAAATGCTGAAATACATGCCAATAAATCATACTAGCTACAATTAAGTAATAAACATGCTGTAGTAACTCTGTAAGGGTATTACTTTATGTTCACTAAGTCAACGTTTTTATTATGAGACGAGATATTACCATCTTGCCTGTTATGAGTGAATGTTTTGGTTTCAAGTGCAATACAAATTCCAAGTAAAAAGACAGTCTCTTCCCCAAAGGAATTTCCAGGTTAAAGAAAGGTGCCTGTCTATAAGGCCAAAGTGTCAGTGCAGAACAGCTGTTCCACATCAGGCTCTCCTATGAGCCCCGAGTGAGAAGCTCACCTCATCTAACTTCAGATGTCTAAAATCCAGAAAGCTGTATTTGATCTGGTTGTCTTGACTGCATTCACAAGCAGCAGAGAGCCGTTTTTTAAGATGCGGTTCATTGCACCCTGCAGTAGATGTCTAAAATAGATCAGATAAAATGTGCTCTGCTTCTGTTGACTATGAACAGCTCAGGTGAATTCCACATCAGTGGAGTGCTCTGCACAGATTAAATTCATTCCTTTCCCTTCAGAGATACTCTCAACATGAGTTATGGGTTGCCATGTGGGGAGTTAGAGCCATGATTACTTTTAAAAAGTTTTCTCTTAGCAGAAACTTTTGCACAAACTTGTCAGTTCATTTTCTATTGTAAGTAAAAAATGACATGTGCTTAGGAAAGAGATCTGACTTTTCCAAAGGAAAAAACAATACAGTAAGATAGTACTGATCAACTCAGCAGTCCATGATCTCATTTTATTGTCTGCCAGACCACTTTTGAGTTTATTAAAGGCATCACAGAAAAAAGTTGGAAGGACTTTGTGAGGGAGTTTGTGGTTATTCACAGGCAGTCCCTCTAAGAAGTTGTCAGGTAACATCTGATTATAAATCTGTATTTTTAAATGCAAGGTAATATTAAACCAAAATGTAGAGTCGAGAATATAATCCAAAGTCATGGATCTATAGCTCACCAAAATACTTTCACAATTAGAACTACAATGATCAGACCAATTTTGGAGAAACAGACAAAAATATAGATAATCCTCCAAAACTTACATAAAAATACTAAACCTATTGATAAGGTAAAATACTAATGTTTGTAGTCTGATACCAGAACTTCACCAGAACTCAATAAAGAAGTAGCTGGTGCTAATTACAACAAAGTGATTTTTGGAATTGACATAGAAATTTTCAGCCTGAAACAGTCTGTTGTTTTAAATACCAGAAAACTTAGTGTCCTTACAACCCCGAAATTTATCAAGTAACAGATACTTGATTGTGGAGTTTGGTCCTCACTGCTGCCAGCTGAGTCTTTACGAAAAGGCCTCAGCTGATACTTTAAGAGAAAGATCTGTTTTCTAATTAAAGCAGTAGCTTGGGAGTCAGGACATCAGTGTTTTAATTCTTAAAATGCTGCTGATTATTCCACCTTGGATAAACTAGAACCTATCTAAAAAGTGGTAACAGTGCTTTCTTTCTCTATTAGTTTGTAAACCCATGAGGACAGAAACTGTTTCAGCTGTGACAATTTTTAAAATTTCAGTTAAAGAAAGGATGATTTTATGACCTAAAGCAAGTGGTAGGTAATTTAGTTTGGATTGGCTTTCAGTGTTTTGTTGGAGGTGTTACTATGCAGGGGTTCAGTTGCAAGAAGAAAAGAATGTATTGTCATACCTGCGGGGTATTAGAAATCACGGTTAGGTTTCTCTTCTGATCTAAGCAGTGATAATGGTGGCACTGAGTTTGTACTCTGATGAATTCAAGCAACAGCTCCTTGTTCTGAGTGCTCACTTTTCCTTACTTCTTTTTCTGTTTTGCCCTGTTTTCAAGGGCTACATCTATCATAGCCTACAATACCGTGTTGTTTTGTGCCAAAAGAGCTCAAGTTGGTGTCTTGCCAATGCCAGAAGACATTGACTCAAAAAGATGTTTGAGAATGCTAAAATGAAACTTCTGGTTTATATTTTCTTTTTGATTTTTGTTTAAAAGTATACACTATTGTATTTCTCTTCATCACATACTCAATTTAACACAGTCCCATGTAACAATAAATAATACTGAACTTTTACTGTTTGCTTAGGAAGTGTGCAAGAGCTAATGAGAGCGTATTAATTCATTGTTTGACCAACGTATGATGAATAACAGATTTTGCAATAACAATGGTTCAGGAGAAGACAAGATACATTTTCTGCATGACAGGCACTTCTGACTATGTCAAACAAAGCCATAAAACTTAACTTTAGCCAATACATCATGCAGACTTTTTAGAACAAAATCATGCAGTTGTCTGACTCCATTCTTCAAGAATTTTTTTTTTTCCACAGATTTTGTTACACTCTGACATGGTTACACTATGCCACTGAGAACTGCTGACACAAGGAGCCCAGGGCGCTCCTGGCAGATGAGATCAATTGTCCTTTGTGTTATGGACAGTTACGTGCAGCCACACTTACCGTGGAGCCTAGCACTGTAAGAGTGAAGAAGCTGTGCACAGTTGTGCTTTCCCACACACTGTCCTGTGTTGAAACTATTCCGCTGGATTAAAAGAACTGGCCCTAATAGATAAAAGCTTATCCTGACGCAAACTAGACAGGACTAACAATGTCGGAGCACCTCACGCCTGTCTGATCCGCCGAAACATTATTTGCTGCAGCGCTTTCTAATGGCATCAAAACAAGCTCCGTAGGATCACGCAGGGAGGAGCTGTAATAGAGTTGCAGGAGGAAGCCAAGATGGTCAGAGGAAATACTAGTAAGCTCCTTAGTCTTTAAGTATTCAGCTTGCCTGAAACTATGTCCTTGCCAGCATTCCTGCTGTTGGATCCCTCCTTCCAGTTATGAGATCACATGATAAAAATTTTGCAGAACAAACCTAAGGGACTGTTTTAAAAGTTTCTTGAATTTCTTGACAAGAAAGCAAGTCTATTATTACATAGGACTGTTTAGACAACTGACCACTTGGCAACCAATTGGCTTTACTTTCAATGAGCTTTATTTTCCAGATGTTTTTCTTTCTCATTCATGGATAATATCAAGCTAAAAATACATTTTAAAAAATTTTGCATATGTTTTGTTCAGAATGAAAATGATACTTTTTGATGGGAAAGAGACCATAGTTTTCTGCTTGTAGGTAATACTTCTAGTCAAATTATATGTTGTCAGTAGCATTAGCTTTAGGCATACTTCTGTTAGCGAGCCTCACTTCTACCTTTATAATTCATGGAGCCTCACTTTAAGGGATAGCCCATGTGTTATTGGCAAACTAGTCCTATTCATATGACATTACATTGTGTGTGTCATATTTCATTGCCTGGATTATATGTAGTCCGTCTGAGTGCTAACCCCAAGTAACACATTTACAGTATATTCTTCTATAGAACGCAACTGCTCAGAGCTCTATTTATAAACTGTTTAGGAGTTAAATGTTTTGTAAATGTTCCTGTCTGTAAAAGCAAGAGTTCCCACTTCCAATGTATTAGCAAAATGCACACATTTATTTGCAAATCAGTCTCTGGACTGGTTTTATCAATTCTAAATCCCAGCTGAATCAATTAATTTTTCTTTCTTCAGCGGGCCTTCAGTCAAGCCCACAATCGCTTTCCCTGTGTGCCTTGAATGTTTAATCAGTAAACACCGCAGGGAAATATTTAACTGCAAACAAAAATCTATCATCACCACTATGTCATAAACACATAGGGAAATTCCTATTTAATTTTCTGAAATTGCTTGCTTACGGCGCTAAATATGTAAGATTAAACTGACTTTAAGAAAAGGCAAACTGAGAAGCAGTAAGAAGTTTTTGGCCTTACGCTGCTTCTGTAGGCTTTGCAAAGATGCTATCATGCAGTATTTCAGTCATGGCAGGAATAAGCTGGAAGTTGCTTGAGAAAAGGTGGTGGGTAGGTAAAAGGTTGCTATAAAAGCTTAAACCTCCTCTACGGTCACATTGCAAGCTGCTTGAAATAACAAATGTTAAAAACAATTGGTGTAAATACAAAAGTGCTGTCTAACTAGGAAGTCCGGGAGATAACAAGACAAAAAACATGAGGTGCCTCTGAATGAAGGAGAAGCAATGGCTGTCTCTGTGACTTTTCCTTAATCCTTACCTCACTTCTGCAGTTTCAAGCCCCAGTCATCTCTCCCATTCCCCCTCTGAACATCCCGTCTTCTTGGTTCCGTTCTCTCTTCTTTCTTTCGTGTCATCATCATTTAACATCATCAATGAATGGAAGCCTCCTTCTTTAATGCTTTCCCAGTAATTTCTCCTCCATCAGCTTGGTTTTTCATTTGCCACATGCTACTCCAGCCCTGCTTCTCTCTATAACTCTTTGATACCTAATTCACCCTATCATCTTCCATTCATCTTAGCATCTTTATCTGTTATTTAGAAATCAGTGGAGCTTTCTCTGTCTTCCCATTCAAACTGCACAATCACCTGCCCAACCTGTTCTGCATGAAGCACTGTTCTCAGATCTTTCTTCCTTTCCTCTTCTTTTCCTAAGCCATACTTTATTCTGTTTGATACTAGTCATTTGCAACCCCTCCTGCTGCAAGTCCTTTGTATGATGTTCATTCCATTAGTTTCTGATTTCTCTGCTGTGTACAACCTTTTTCTTGCTCTGCCTGCACTGTTGCTGACTTATTGACTGAATTCATTTTCTAAACATACACTGCTGTTTGGGTTTGGACTGTGTGACAGAGATCATATTTAAGACCTAGTATCTCTTTTCTGGAAGCCAGTCTTTCCAGTGCACACTATCTCAAATCTTCTTTGTATCAGTACCTGGGGCCCCCTCGCTCCAAACTGAGTTATATCCTCACACCACTGCATTCAGAAAAGGGAGTTTTTACACAGGGAATTTATGATCCAAGTACTGAAAATAAAAGGCATCAGCAAAACATCAAAATATCATTGCTTCCATTTTACAGTAGCTGACCTGAGAGTTTAATTCAAACCTTGTAAAACTTAGACCAATTTGTTAATGGTGGAAATATTCTGCGACTTGGACTGTCATCTCCCTGGTTCTCCTAGGAGCCAAACTGAGCCTGGGGAGATACAGAGAAGTTCTCAGTGTCTGCCGTAGTTACTTGGTGTCACAATTAAGGTGCCATCAATTTGGATGACAGTTGCATTGCAGACTTCACTGTGAAGTGCAATCAAGCAGCAGAAAGTGGTTCAAGGGCACAAAACCAGGCTGCTATTATTTAGCTGTCCAGGAAACTAGTATGATTGTATGTAGCAGTATGTTCAGTGCCCTTTACTGGCAACTATCTCGACTTTTACCCTTTTCCTTTTTTCTTTCAGTGAGAAATAAATCACAAACATTCACAGATGTAAACACAGATGTTAATGTGTAGTAAGCAATGCTTCTGGTGTGCAAGTTGGCTGTTTTTAAAGGACTTGATTTTCTGATCTGTTTCATTGGAAAAGTAAATCCTTTAGACTGGGAATCTTGAAAACATACCCAGATGCAGCAGTCACTTTCCAGAATCTTGGCCACATTTTTATATGATGCAGGTAATGTTTATTCACTGTAAAAATCTCTTTTTTCCTCAAGCAAATTACCCTTCAACATGAATCCAGGTTTTACCTGAACATCTCTAATGCCCTCAAGGGAGATAAAGAATTAAGCAATGGATTGTATGAAAGTATATAACCTGGTATACATAAGCTGCTAATAATCCCTGGGCAGAAGTGCAGCCTTTCAATTAGATGCCACAGCTGGCAAACTGAACATCATTAGGTAGGGAGTCGTAATTCTATAAACAGTCCTTCTCAATCATATTCCCACAGTCAAGACTTTTAAAGAGATGTAAAGAACAGAAAGATGAACAAATACATTTGCTAATTAAGTCCTCAGCTACATCAAGAGCAAAACACACAGAGTCCTTCCTCCTCTTTTCCTTCCTCCTGACTGTATAGGAATGGTTTGCTGAGAAGTTCTCACTTTTTCATTCCAAAAACATGGTTTTACTGACAAAACAAAGGCAGGCAGATACTAATAACTCTGCAAATGATTCTGGACTTGTGAGTGAGAAGGTGAAGTCAAGATGGGGAGGTGGAGGACGTGCTGGGAGAGGCAGAAGGTAGAAGAAATACAGGTTGTGAATTCAGTGTCAAGCTGGTAATGAATGTGGTAATCAGCTGTGACAGGGAAGATGTATTTCTAACTGGCTTTCCAATCTTCAGTCTTGATCTTGTCAAAAAGACAGAGGAAAGACTAGTGAACAATTCTGTAGGTAAAAATCTAACTATTTACAACTACAGCAAGGATGTACAGTGTGGAAAATGAAAAGGGGAAAGGGACCATGTGAGGCCACACATGTAATTGAGAATCCCTGTCTTTAAGCCTACATTTGGCTTATTTCTAAGCCTATCCTAGCTAGGTTGATTTCTAAACCACTGTCTTCATCATTATTTCTAAGCATTATTTCTGCTTTTCTGACTCATTTAATTGTAATTTTTACTTTAAAAATAAGAAGAGATTTATAATACCAGATACCTAGCAATTACAAGTTGTCCATCAGCATGGTTCTGTGTTTTTTGTGGGGTACCATTTTATCCTGTTACACTATATACTGCCTGTCTAGGTGCTCTGAGCAATCCTATTCATCAATGTATTCCTTCTGCGACATGGCTGTGGAGCAGGCTGTACCTAGGCTGCATACCTAGGCTATGTCTATAGCATGTTGGGTAAGAAGCAGCCCCACAGTGTGTTTGGTCCTCAGGTGGCTATCTATGGTGGTATCTCTTTCTTTATTGACTGTAGAGGGAGGAAAATATGTCTAAATGCCTGAAGTAAGTGACTCAAGCTGGGTGGGGTTGAGTCCCTGAATACTTGCCCTAGCAGCACCCTGTTCAATTGACCAGCAGCCCTGAAAGCTTGTTACGGTCCAAAGCAGAGAAAATTCCAAATTTCATTTGATTGCCACATCCTTATGCTTCAAGTCAAAATAACTTTTACAAGATGCGCTTAGAAGAACAGGCCTATGTCTAACACTACGCAAGTAAGGAGCTTTTCAAAATGTGTTAACTATAACAAGGGAAACCTCTTGCTTCATTCTATAGATTGAAGAAACTGGGGCAAGGAAACTGCTCTCCTACCTTGGCAGGTTCTTTAGGGTATGTCACCTTATTCTGCTATGACTTTAATACTTGATATTTCACTCCATATAGGGGCAGGATGTTTCCACTGACGTCGGCATAGCGAGATCATGTCTGTGGTGAATAAGCATGGAAGAAAGGAGTCTTTTATATTTTCATATTAATAACAGCCTTATTACTCATGCATAATTTCACTCTGTTTTCAGGGCATATTTTACAGACTCTGTTTAATTTGGACCTATGATTTCCTGGTATCAGGTCTAATTGTCTCACTGCAGTGTTAGAATCCATAGGATGGCATTCCAAAGCCTGGGACACAGCAGCAGCAATTTCTAATTTCAGATGCCTGGATGGCTAATAGTTTAAGCTGTTCTTAAGACAGATGGCTTCCCTTACAGCTGGAGAACAAGCTTCTATCGGCTTGTCACAGTTTCTTCTCCATGATACATCAAGGTCAAACATTTGGAGCAGTTGAAGATGAGGCAGCCCATTTCAAAACTCCTTTGTTCATAAGCTTCTATGGCCAAATCTGTATGCTTCCTAGGCTGCAAAAAAAGTTACATTTATGGTTTTTTAAACACAGAAAAGGTATTTCAGCAAACGTTGTAGAAAAGCAGAATAGCTATTTCCTTGAAGCTTAAAATTGACAGTATCTCTTTAACACTCCTCTCCAACAAGAAAACACCTGGTTCTTACATGGTTTCTATGCATCTGTAGAGGAAGCATCCCCACAGACTGCTGCATGATACTAATGGCCCTGGATCCCAAGCTCCTTAAGCTCCAAAACAAATACAGTCAAGATTAAAAAACCCAACAACCAAAAGACACAATTTAAAACATTTCTGGAAACATCATGTCTCTGTCGTGGAGATTGTAAGTAGGTCCTGGCCAAGACGTCAAATTCACCAGTAATATATGAACAGTCTGGACAGTGGTTCACTAAGCAGACATTGGATTGTATCCAGACTCTTTCCCATCTGCTGTATCGTGCTCCCACCCATGCACACAGCATTTTCAAAGACAGAACTATCCCTGCTGCATTTTGTGGGATGCTTAATTTAAAACTTCCACACTGAGACCAAGTGCTTGACTGAGCCTCTCAGGCAAGAAGAACAGCATGTGTACATTGCCAGACCCCAGCCTGGATGTCACGTGTGAGCTCCTCAGGGCTGGGCAAGTGCCGAAGAAGACTTCTGGGCTATTTTGAGTAAAAATCTGAGCTAGTTCAAGGTAAGCAAAGTCCTAATTGTAGAGCTTAGTGAGCTTCTCTGGCCTAAGTCCCTCCATAGGGCTGTAGGTCCCTTTCTGAGTCTGGCCCTAACAGACTGCTGCAAGTCACACGGGGAAGATGTAGCGCAGCAGACTATCTATCCTGCGGGGTGGTCTTACCTCCTAGGCTGATACGGAGCTGCTGAACCACTTTTCTTCACTGAAAGCTCTGGTTCATGGATCTGACAATGTCATTCCAGTTTCCTTCACTGCAGCTACAGCCTGGATGTTTCACAGCTTTCTCTGTGTGTATACACAAACCCATGGCAGAAGAAGAGAGGTTTATTTTGCATTTCAAAGCACCCTTTTGATCTAGAAGAGTGCCTTCATTTAAAGGGCATTTTTTCAAATTATTTACTTATTTATTTTTAATAATAAAAATTATTTTTTAAACCTGCATGACCATTCATTTTCTGAGTTCTTTTTGCTATTTTACATCAGAGTATGACAAGTTTGGTCTCACACCTCCTTAATCAGCTACTTTCACCATCTAGATTTTTTTCCTTGTTACTATGATGAACTAAGTTTGCCAAACCTGGACTCCTGGTTTGGTCACAACTTTAATGTCTTCAGGTACACTATGGCTATAAAAGCTCATGCAAATAATTGCATTGCACTTGCACTTGACTTTGTATGGAGTATGAGAAATGAACTGGAGAATCACATATATGAGAACAGAGTGATTTATCGAATTTAGTATCATATTTAATATCACATTGTTAAATGATACAGTTTCATTTTTTGCACCACATTTACACATGCTAAAAGGCCCTCTAAGTAACCCTGTAAGTGAAAGCTGAGATGTTTACTTCAGAATTGCCTTTGGTATTTTCATGTCAAGATAAAAAAGTTGAAAAAATTGTGCAGTTCCCAGTTAGGTAAAGTCTCAAGTAAACAATAAGTTTCTGCAATAAGTTTCAGTAAGTTTGATATAAGTTGAATACTGCTTGATAATATGCCAAATTTTTCACACCTTTCTCAGTAACATTTGAACTTCTGTTTGAGTTACATTTAATTGCAGTTAAAGTGGTATGCAGAGGCCAGCTAGGTTACCTACTGAAGTGCTCTCCTTAGGAGTAACTTTGACGATAAATGCTGGAAAAATAACCAGGGCCTTCATATATGACAAAATAATAACTCATCTGCAGAGGTCCAGTAAATGAAATAGTGAATTTTGTCTAGTTGTAAAAAGCATACTATGTAAGCTTTGTTTTGCCTATATTTTCCTTCAGCGCTGCTGTCATCTAGTAAAGAGCAGCAAACAGCACAGTGGGGGGGAAAAAAAAGTTCGTTGGTATAACCCGTGGTAAGTACCTAAGAATTCTGTGGTTTATAACGCACGTTCATAATCTGTCTTTGCTGATTTTGCAGCGATGATAGAGATACAGGTGGTTTGGCTTAGTTTCTGCTAGTTATTCAAATAGCTCCAGGAGTGAAAACAAAGCCAAGGGGCAAAACATTATAAAAATGGATTGATTACGTTTTCTTAATAATTGCATCTGTGAGGCCAATTCATGCTGAAGAGGGAATGTGGAAACAGAAGAAAAGTTCTGACTTTGCATCCAGACTCACTGAAAGTAAGATCAGGCTGAATCCTTAAACAGGGAGAGGGATGCGACTCCTGAGGTGTAAATGCTGTGAACTGCTCTATAGGACAGGCTTTTATTGCCTCTCTGATCTTACTACATGGGATTTTTCTACCAATGATGGAAGATTTTTAGGTTTATTTGCAGTTCAGCTCTATAAATGCTTCAAGGAGAAAAAAAAAATTTTAGTAAAAATGCTTATAGTGATGTTATTAAATAGCATTTATATCTCCACATGTAAAAGCATATGTACCCTCTTTCTGATTGAAAGGTTCTGTAAATGAACAAACCACCTCATCCTGATTTTATCCCATTCCTAACTGTACGTCTCACCACTTCTTTTCTCCTGCAAGGGAAGAGTCAAATACACAATTGTGGCAGTTGGCAGCAATACTCATTTCTGCTGCTTCCAGACCTAAGGTCCAGAGCAGGGGCAGAATGCATGTATTCTGCTACACTAACTTTTATTAAAAAGCCTGTATAGCACTATTATGCACAAACAGAAAAGCTTAGATGTGTTTTTATGTCAAATAAGACTCATTCAAAAAGCCTCATATTCCACTTTAATTCATGAGTCAAAAAGAAAAGAAATACAAGGAAGAAAAGGACTCAATCTGGCTTGACTTATTGCCAATATATAAGCATCTGGCGTGATGCAAAATGCCCCCAGGTACCCCTCCTGGTATCCAGCTGCTGGTCCAGAATGTCTTTGATCTCCTATAGCGCCTCACCCACATCTACCAGCCCCATGTGTAGGTCTTAGAAACCCTAAGACCTAAACCAACAGGAGACAAAAGGATACAAGTGAGGGGTAATTTCACAATGATGTTCGAAGTCACGTTATTAACCTAAGAACACCCTAGGATATCTCAGACCACGCCAGATGCCTATGTGGGTAAACTGAATCAAATTCAGTACGCTTAGAGGAATTTACACTTTAAAAAATATCTGGTAATATTTTAATAGAGTTGTGAAAGGGAAAAAGATACGGAGACTTGCATAATACAATAGCAAGTAAAAAGGATGACACTTAACAAAAAGAAAAAAAGTATTTCTTTTTGGTTTGAAATATTCCTTTCAGGGGAAATGGAAAAGGACCATGTGTTTTCAAGACTGTCAGAAGTGGTGCTTACATAGTATTCAGCCATTACTATATTTGCAAAAAACTAAAAGGAGGTAGAATTAATCAGAAATGTAGAGAGTAAAATACATAATTGATAAGAACATCTGATTCTATTTCAACAACACTGGAGCCTTATAAGCGTCAAAGTACACACCAGACCCACACCTGTCTGAGGTAAAAAAAGGGTAAAAAAGTTAGTAGAAGTCTAGGTGGCTGCTGCTTAGACCTCATGAACATTTGTGAATTCTCCCAGCTTATCACCATAAGATTAGAATCAAACCATAAATTGTATTTCATTGGGTAGTTCACATCAAAAGCTCACAAAAATATTTTAAAGTATTTATGTGACTTCAATGCATACAGATTTACTAAAGGTATTTAGGAATGCTTCTGCTTGGTGATTCAAACTGGTATGATCAAAGGAAGAGTAATATTAAGCCTTCTTTATAAAGTTACCGGCAGTAAAACTCATAGATGCAGTATTTATTTTTAAATCTTATTGTGAAATTATATTAGTGATTAAGGCAACATTCTTCAAGATGACATTAGGACATCGATTTTATTCTAGACTACAGAACATACATAATCAGAATAAGGGATAACACTTTCAAAATCAACTGAAAAACCTCAGGACCCTCCTAGAAGCTTAAATGCTTTGAAAAAATAAACGATTGTCCTTGCCTTTAACATGGGTACGAAAAAGAGAGAGAAGAAAAAAGCCATCTCCTCATGCAAGTATTCAGAAAATTGCACAGCAGCCTATCTGGGACATCCTACTAATGTGTCCGCTCTGTGCTTTGTGCCTGCTTCTCATGGTAATCTTTTATCTGGGAATGAAGCCATGCTTTCTGAAACAGCTCTGCTTATATAAAGTAACAGCTTGCCCAATAAGCAACAAAGGACAATTTAGTTCTCAGTACAAATAACCTGGCTAACTCTAGATAAGCTTGCTCAAGAAACAGAGCAATAAAGCTTCATTCTCAAACAAAGCTAAATGACCTGGTTACACCATGTTAAGGCAGCCCCAGATAGCATCTGGATACCTAAGTAAACTTGTTCAGAACTAGCCAGGCTACGTGCCCAGCTCTGGATTGGCCTCTATAAACAAATCAAAGGTTGCAATGCATAACATCACTTTAGTATCATTTGATGATCTGCTTTCTAAGTTCTTCACATAGGACTGGCCTTAACACCCAGAGAGGTGGTTTCGCTCACCTTGACTACAGCATCCTGTGTCAAATATTTCACTACAAACCAAGCTAAGAGAAGACCGTAACTCCGTCAGAGAAGAATTACACAGCAGCTAAGCCAAGAGAGAGGCATTTGCTCCCATAGTCACTAGGTACTCTGGTCACATTAAAATGAAGCTGGCTTTACTCCAGAACAACATATAGATGTCTGTCTGGATATACTTCTGTTATAACTCAAGCTATTACTGTGATAAGCTGGTAAATAAGGGAATGTAAAGTGATAGTTTTTATTAATTTTAGGAGGTGGTCAGATACTCAAAAGGATAGTGGTACCTTGTGGTACCTTGTTGGTACCCAGAGAGAGAATATAAATTACATATGAAGAGTATGAGAATATGTGAGGGAATATGGTTACTCCCACAAATAAGGAATTATGTCACTCTTACCCTATTTTTAAAAACACATTTAAGCACATTAACAGTCAAACAATTAATTTATTTGCAGGATACATTTATCATACATAGAAAACAATACTTATTGTTTGGTTGATTAAATAGAGAAAAAAGCAAAACAAAAACACAATACGTTATTCAAAGTGTTTCATATATTTGTTAGCTGACATTTGCAAAATGAAGCTTTCTTTTTTTTAAAAAAAAAAACCATGATCGTGAACAATGCATAGTGGGAACAAAGGGTCTAGAAATCTAACATTCCACAGCTGTGAGTCAGTATGAAAAATAAGGCTATGTAGAGGAAAAAAACCCACAGTGAATTTCAAAACAATACATAATCCATTGATAGGCTTCAGATAAGATCATCTGAGTATATGAAATCTAAAAGCAAAGTTATATAAGGGAAAGAGGAATTTAAAGTATTAACAAACAACTTGGGAAAGAAGAAACTAGACTTCTCTCATGATGGCTTGGAAATAGCCTCCAAACTTTCAAACCAGTATCAAGTCAAGGTCAGTTACACTATGATGCTGCAAAAAGAACCCAAGATGAACATCTAGGGGTGAGAAATATCCAAGTCCTACTAAATAAACTACAACTACCCGCACCACCTATTCAGCTCATATTTATCAATGGAACAACAAAGTGGGTTTTTTAAAAAAAAAAAAAGTTTAATCACCAGTCACTGAATGATTCAGTGAAGGGCTGGAAAACATATCTGCATGCTCTGAAATGTTAATTACAAGTTCTTTTCACGTTTCATGACAATGTAAATGGAATGAATGGAATTGCAGTGTCATATCCTGCTCTTTGTTCCCATCCTTTCACACTGGGTCAGCAGTGTGAAGGTTTCATAAAGCTGCCATAAACTGAGGTTATTCTCTGCCCTTAGTCACTACCATCTGCTTTTCACATGATCGTAGTGGTTGAGTACAAGTCGCAGAGCTGTCAGTCCCTAGCACAATGCTTCCCAAATGCTGCGTTAATACGGGATAGGCACCCTGGATAACTCAGCCACGTGAAATAACTGATTTATAAATAGTGTTATGAAATTCAGGATAAAGAGGGTATAAAATAACTGCTAATATTGGATCTTACCTGAGTTAACTTCAGCTTCCTTACTCACAAGGTCACAAGAACAAAGCTGAGGCAAGACTGGTTCTGGAAACTGGTTTCAATGCAGGTGTATAGAACGCATATTTGACAAATAACTATTTCTTTCTAGAGTTTAACTCACATGTTTTTAAAACAATTAAATGCAGACTAAGCTACCTTTATAATCCTTCTTCATTTGTCATAAATGATACCCAGATACAAATTCAGATCTTTCAGATAAAAGAGATATAGAATTAATTTTTAAAAATATTTGCTACCGGTCACCCTTAGCTGTCATGTAAAATGTAGAGGAAACTGTTGGGAAAATTGGGAATGTTGATATGCTAAACTGAACAAAAATATATCCTTACTTTAAGAAAGCTGAAACACCCTGACTGCCATGGGGAGGTCTGTCCTGAACACATTATTTCTTCAGTGTACTTTACAGAGTCTCACTCATCCCAGTTACCATTCAGAACAGGACAAACAGCAGCCTTTAGAGAGTGATGGATTCTAAGGCTGACCTCTTTTAGTTGCCATGAAAAATCTGTGTTTACCATGCTTGTAGCTGAGGCTTCACAGAAAGCTCGAAATATATTTTAAACATCATCTGAACAAAACTCATGCAGCGGTGGTTACATGATGTCCATCACTTGTCTTCTGTTCATAAGGAAGTTAGATCAGTGATGGGAGAAAAACATAGTTGTAATTTTAAATTCAGAGAAAGCCATGGAATTCATAGAGAGAAGGAAAAAGAAACAAAAGCCTACATTGCAGAGTATGGAGGACTGCTGTGAGTTCTCCGTAAAAAAGCAGCAATACAGGCTGTAGCTGTGTATATATCTATTACATGTATGTTGCATGTATACACACAGGTATACACAAATGCAGAATCATCATCACTTAAAAAAATAATCTGTGATACAGTTGGTTGTTTCATTCTAAATAAAAAGGATGAGTTAACAGATTTTTCCACTTGTGGTTCATAAATCCGGGCTGACTAAGCTGCAAGTTTGCCTATGCTTTTTCTAGTGAAGTCTCTTTCATTTGACTTGTACAGAAGCAAGCTGGTTTTAATTTCCTAAGTGAGCAAAGAGTGTGTAACATCCCACATGCTAAGAAGTTAGCCATTTTCATGTCATATCATGCATTAGCAGAACATACTATGGAAGTCTTTGCTGGTATTAAAAAAAAATTCTCATAAAAAACCAAATCAGAACCATGACATTATAATTATGGAATTCTTCTAGCATTTTTCAAATAAAAGCTATGTATAACATTTCCCAATGTTAGACATTACTTTGTCCATCTGATACAGATTTAAAATGCGTAGTATATAAATCAATAGTAGTATCCATCCAATCTTTAAGAGTGTTCTGTTTTATACTCCAGTCAATATGCTCTGTAATTTTACTGATGGATTCTGTATTAAAGAATTTGTTACATTCTGAGGGCCTAACTAGAATGAGAAGTGGAAAGTTTTCATTTTAAGGAAAGGCTTCCTTTCAATTTTTACGAAAACAGATATAGAAGAAACACACGAAAAAGATTGTGTCCTTCTGTGTTCTCTTTTGCTAAACAAACAAAAGCCCAGCAAACCCCCTCCCAATAACTGTATATATGGCACTTGCTTATCACAATGTAATCCATGTTAGAATTATAGGAGAATGAAATGGATCCACTGAACAACTTTTTCTTCAGACAGTGGTCCAACTTAATTATTACTTTTGTTCACAGCTAACCTGAGACATGCTGGGTCACCATTCATACCCAGTTTGCTTAAAGTCTTGATTCAGAGCACCTGTACATACCTAAATAGACAGTTATTCAGTAGAATTCCAGCACATGAAGAAATGGACCCATGAATTATTTTTAAACACATCTAGTACTACCTCTCCCCACTAAGATAACCAGGGTCTTTACAATGTACTAGTGTGTCTGTGGCTAAAACCATGACCCATGTCTTCTCCACCCTCCTTTTCATTAGGAGGTCAAACACAGACTGAAGTTCTACTTAGGATCACTGTGTCTTTCAGTGACCGTGTAAAGTAAAATAAACCAGACTGAATTTCCTTTGATACACACATCGTATTTTGATAGCAATCGAATAACCAGGAACAACTTGCCAGCTTCATTATAGCAGATCTAAAGTGTGTATGTTAATTTAGAAACTTTGTGGTTTTTAAATCTCTGCCCTACATCTCTGGGGGGTTGCTATGCTAAATGATTTTCCCAAGCAGTTGTAGTCAACATGAATATAGAAAGTATCAAACTTGAAGTGTTTTTCATGGAATATTTTTGAAAGCTCCATAGATGCCTTTGTTGTTGCTTTAGATGAGACAACAGCACTGCAGCTCTGATACGTACATAGTAGCCATTTTGAAAAGTAAATATGCTGTTTTACTGAAGTACATTAAAACTGCTAAGCGCCAATTAATTTTCTGCACTGTAGATTGGACAAGACACAGAGACAGAGGGAAGTGGCAGTGTCACTGAAAGTAAGAGCTTAGATTGGTAAGCAGCCACCTAGGCAGGTGTGCCAGCTCCTGGAGCACAGCCTCAGAGCCAAGCTTTGTGCGAGAACCAGGCTGCCTCTATCCTCCTGTCTGCAGAGAGATGGCAGAGTGGCCCACCAGAGCTGCTACCCCGAAACCTCTGTAGGTTTCCAGGAGTGATGAGGAGTTAGACTTTCCAGCTGTCTCCAGAAGAAAGAGAAGCCTGCTGGCAGTTTCAGATGGTTTGTTTTTCCTTTCTTGCAGTTTGTGTGACTTTTAACAGCCCCCAAAGGGACCAGCTCACGCTGGATTGACTGGAGGATTTACTCTCTCTTGTCAGGGTCTGTGCCAACATGCCTGGGTTGAAGTGACTGAAAATGAGAGGCACGGGCTGCCACCCCACAGAGGTTAACTGCAAAGGTCCACCCAGCCTGCGACAGCACTGGAGAGCTAGGTAAACTGATAAAACAACAAATAACCAAACACCCTCTCTCATTACTGCTTGCACCATCTTAAGAAAAGAGTGTATCTTGAGTAAGTGTGAAGGCTACAGTGCAAAAATACGGTAACACATCAATGGGCAAATGCAAACATCATAGTTACACCACCACGCAGTAGCACCAGGAAATGGGCTCAACCCCACTTTTAAAATGACGCAGGCTTTTACCTCTAGTGCCAAGAGAATCCGTGTTAGCTCGTCATGAATGCTTCAGTACTCCCTGCAGGGCTCTGTCCAAGCGCTGAGCTTCCACTTCAGTTCCTGATGGAAAGGCCATTTCTGTAAAGGGACCGGGAGCTGCAGCAGCTCCCATGGGGAGCGCTGTATGAGCCAGAAGCTGCAGGGTATTTTTCAAAATGTTCCTATTTCAAAAATTTAGGCTTCCAAACTAGAGCTTTTTTTTTAAAAATATCAGCCTATATTGAGGCAAGGCTTTGACTGAACCTGATTTATATAAACTAGGCGACATATCACAGAAGGAGATGACAGTCAATATATAATCCCATTGAGCAAAAAATATCACAGACTTAAAGAGTTTCAAAGTATGTCAGACATACTTCAGTCAGCAAAACACTGACTGTTCTTCCAGTCTTCATTTAAGAACCAGGATATGGTCTGTATTCCTTTCAGAGAGCAAAGCCAAATGTTTAAATAGTTCAATTCACAAACATTTTCTTCCTCTAAAACAATCCTGATCTCAGATCGGATTCAGCTAAGCATCTTTGTTATCTATCTCTGAACGGAATGAATCCTAGAAAAGGAGAACTACCCTCTGAAAGACAGACAACCATCAGTGAGTTACTGTACATATTACATGCATAGCATCAGAAGATAGATACCATAAAAACAAGAGGTTTCACTTTTAACTGTAAACAGATATAAAGCGTATTATTTTCTGAGTAAAACAACATGAACATTACTTATCACTTCAGAATAATTGTGCACAGCATAATTCAGCACTCAGAAACTAAATTTCAGTTATCTTGTACCTATTGCTGACAAATATTGCCTTTAAAGAAATCTTCAGCTGCATATGATAATATACAACTGAATGTGTAAGAAACACAGACATGTGGGCTTTGTTATCCTCCCACATGCCTCATTCTTAACAGATGTTGGCACTTCTTACCTACATCCTAAGGACAACATGCTTCCAGTCATTTTGGCCAACTGAAAACGAACGATACTAACCCATACGGCCTCTTGCTCCTCATTAACACATGGTAAGCATTTACTTAGCTTTTCAACATTTTGAGATCAGACCTTAGGGCTTCTTAGAGTCCAGTCTGGTAGAATACCAGATTAAAAAAACAAAACAAGACACTCAAGACTATGCTGACTGAGAAACGATCAGAGCCCACACAGATTTTCTGACAATTTTTCAAGTTACAAAGTAAAACCTAAGTGGTTTGGTTTTTTTTCCTGAGGCCAAATAATTCCCTTATTTTGAGATCTAAATTAATGAAGTCTTCTTAGGCATTTTCCTGTGAAACTTTACAATGCAATTTCTCCAACATTCGTGCAGTACATAAAGAGGTTTCTACTTCTATTAGATTTCCCATGACCATAGGCACAAAGTTGTACAGTTTTAAATTAAAACAGCAGCCACCAGTGATTGTTCTTTCAGTCATTTTAAGGGAATTATTTCAATCTCAGTACTGAACAAGTTTTAAAAGTCAATGGATTCATTATTTCTGTGTACTTTGAGAACTGATAGAAGCGTATCCAATGTTCTATCGTGCTGTCACCATCCAGAGTCCCAGGGCAACATTGGCAGCCAAAAGTGCACTACCAGCAAGCAAAATTAAAAAGCCAACAAGTTCTCTGTTTTGTTTTTCCACAATCAGGGAGCTCAGAGTGGCTTCCAGGAATGAATTTAATATCCACTGACCATCCAAAGCAAAGCAGGGTACAGCATTGATAACTGCCAGTGCTCCTGATAGTGAAATTAGGTATCTGGTTGACATTAGTTAAGGTTCATGAATAATATCCAAGAAAATGCAAAAAAAAAAAAAAATTAATACAGAAGATGGTTTTTTATTTCTATTATGCAGAGAGAAACACAAGGGTTTTTTTTTCAGCTGCCATTATGTTTTGCAGAAATTATGAGTGTAATGGGGTTTACATCATAACATACCCGCTCATAGAGATGTGCCTTTTTAGATTCATTTGTTTTTAAGTACTAGGTTTGGATACTTGAACAACCTGCACTCTTCATAACTCAAATGAATGCAGGAGACAGTCAAACCACACTTCATATGCCCATCTTCCTCCCTTGCTTTGTGTGGTTTTGGAGGAAGGTTATAGCTCTGACACTCTGCCTGAAGTAAGAAGGGATTCTAGACCTATGACCTAAGTATGAAATAATGATTAGGAATATTTTCCAAAACACTCCCTCACTGGAGTAAGTAAGTGGCTAGAATATAATTGGAAAGCTGGCCCCTCTCTCCTACTTACCTGTTAGCCAGAAAAGTTGAGTGGATTTCTGTACGTGCATGTGCATGTGAGAATGAGGCAAGGATAGATAATTTTTATTGTTGGTAAAGTCTTGCTAACTGTAATACCTACCTCTATCCTACAATGGCTGGACAAGAAGACATATGACTCAGAAAGCAGCTGGGTCAGTGTGAACCTTGGTGTGTTTCCAGAAAAAGGGAGCTTATGCAGCATCTTTACTCTACTTTTATGGACTACCTTGAACTACATTGTTTAATTGTTCTACAGCCGCTACATAAACATTTCAGTTTCTAAGGCTAAGGGTTCTTAAATTAGGCATATTGAAGCTACTAACCTTTCTTATGCATGTATATGTATATATATCATCTCGTTCATTAATAAGCATGTTTTAACTGAATTATGATCTTGTTTTTTGAATAGGCTGTTTTATTTTCTGTTGTAGAAAAAAACCCAAACATAAGAACAGCAATACCCTGTTATTTAACTCAGTATAATTACTCAAAAATGACAAAACTCTTGACATACCAAAGCTAGCAATAACATCTCATTTGTCCTGCTGTAAATTCAGGCTTACTTTGACTTTCTTGTCAGAGCTGTTAAGACTCACCCTCAAGAACGAGACCAAAAATATCCTGCTAAGCACAAGTAAGTGAGAGATTTCATTTTGAGCTTGGCACATAGACAATAATCAATGCAGAGATGGGATAAAGATGTCAAAACTGGACAAAAATGTTTCAGAGCATCCTGTCTAAAATGATATCCAACTGAAATTTTGCTGGATCACCAAATTCCCAACAGTTCCCTTCTTGCCTTAAAAGAACAAACATACTTCAAAGGATACTTGCAAAATGTCTCTATCACCACAGGCAGATCGATGCTTAGAAAGTTTTGTCGTGGTACAAAACTGCTGAGACTTACTGAAATTGAAAGTATAAAGATACACAAAACATGAACAGTCATTCCAGGATTATAACATTTTTAACTTTAGATTATAATTTCTCAGAAAAATCAGATCTGAACTGACATTTCTTCAAGGATTAATAAGCAATCTAAATGTGGTTGTGCTCAGTTTTTGCTTTTAAAAGAGTGCAGCCGTTAAATCTTTCTTAAACATGGTCACTATCATAGTAAAGTCATTCCACAAAATACAATTAGCATGATTTCAGTAAAAGCAGATCTAAGATACATAATTCAGAGGCAACTGGGCATCTGTAGTCATAAAGACCACATTGTGTAATTTAAGTCCTTTTCAAAGAAAAACATATAAGAAGAAATTATAGTTACCAGACTTTTTCAGCATATGCCATCCACATGTATACATTCATAGAGTGGGCGCACATGTGTACTTTCTCTGAGGGCCAGAAAGTTCTTCCTTGCAGTACCTGCAGAAGATCCTCCTGACCTAAGGCTGAGCTCCTGGTGTATAGGAGCGGGGCAGATAGGGAGCAAAGTTCTGGAGTCACTCTGAGAAAGCAAAGGCTAGGAGATGATACACAGCTGCATTACACTTCTTAACACCCGTTAGCTAGTATATAAGTAGCTTCTTTTTCTTTCTTCAGATGATAACAAGATGTAACTTAGTGCAACTTAAAAACCTGGGAGGTGGGACTCAGCATCCTTCCTATGAATAGTGACTGGAAAATTGCAGCGTCAAGCACCATGTGACCTTGAAACCCTCCTTTAGTACTGTAACTTCTTTGAAGGTGTACATGAAGCTTCAGCTCACTGCATGTCAAATGTTTATGACAGACTTCTCAAAGAAAACTGAGGTAGCTTGAGACGTCCCAGGGTGCACTCTGTTAGTACAGGGATCCTCCATCTGGTTGTCTCATAAAAAGTCTTGACACAGTCTTTGAAAGTAAACAGCAGTCTCAGTCTGCCAGCCTCAGGGACTGTTTGAAAGTCTTAGTTCTGTGACAGCTGGAAGAAAGACACCTTTCCTACTAGAAGGCTCCACTCATAGCATAGTGGAGTCTTATCTCCAGAAGGAAGAGGTTTAGGTAAATTAAGGCAGAATTAGAAAATCACCTTAAGAATGAGCTTGCACAGTATCAACGATAGTCACTGTGCCCCTGAAAAACACTTTGGACGCGAGTTTAGGCCAGTCACAACAGCCTGAATTTTCCCTACCAACCTTATATCCATAATACCATCTCCACAGGGATATGTGAAAGGAAGAGTTCAAATCCCACTCAACACAAACATCCCTTGGGAAAGGAACAATTTAACCCACCCTTTGAGAAATTTTAAAGCCATAGGCTAAGAGAAAACTGGGAACCTCACAGCACTAGTACGCAACATACCACAAAGGGCTGCTAAGTGTATCTTGGTTAAGACCAAGATCTTCAGGTTCATTAAACAATTCAAGCACACTGGAACAAAGACAAGGGGAAAGTAGTTCCAAAGACATACAAAAACTGGTCCACTCAGTCACATGAACACATTTTCTTCTGTTAATAGAGGCCCTTCCGATGAGTCAGAAGTGATAATTAGTCCAACCAGCAAGCATACCATGAGATGGAAGATTTGGATAGCAAGGAGTCCCAAAAAAAGAATGTATTTGGTGTGGTGACAAGCAGAGAACTTTCCAATAGCAAAACTGCTGCAGCTGTGCCAAGACAGCATGAAAATCATGTTCTCTCTTACTTTAGCTTAAGAAAGACCTTTGATTTAGGGGAACAGAGAGAAAATAAGTAACTCTATTGGAGTGAAGAACATAACAGACAGAAATCCTGGACACTACCCAGCTCAGAAAGTCAGAGGCATCCAAGTCAAGTGATATCCAAAGCAAACAACTCCTCAAGCTGAAGGCTGGTATCAGAACATCTGATCAGACCTCTTGTTCCTGAGCCCAAATACCAAAATGGCTGAGGCAGCCAGTGTATTCAAAGATTTCAAAAGACGCACACTGCAATATACTGTAATTTCAAAGCTTGACTGCCTCTTGACAAACACCTAATGGCTACTAACAAGTCATCATGCTGAACCTGAAGTTATGCCTACATTGAGAATGGATCACTGATCTCCTCCCCTCTTTGTTACAACAAACTGTCTGTTGTCCCTGACAGCCACCAGACATGACTCTAAACTCCGAACCTTGCTGCTAAAGCAATCTCCAAAACACAAAGGAGCTCTTCAGAAAGTCGCTGGACTGAGTTCTAGACATTGTAATATGAAGCAATGAATTTAGTGGCTGTAACAGATCAAACCTAATGGCAGCAGGCAAATCTGTTGTTCAAGGAATAACAAAAGAATTACAGAAAATATGTTCTCCAGGCTTGCCTTCAAAAGATACTGCTAGGAAGACGTGAACAGCGATGAGGCTGGGTGAGAAAAAACTCATTGTTTTCCCACTCTAATTAAACAGTTCTTTGACCTGGAATTAACATTTCTTTTGTTGGCTAATGGTAAATGGTGTTGGCAAATATTGCAAAGAATGCACAATGGACACAATTTTAATTAGAAGTGATTTGGAGATGAGGTTGACCAAATTGCTTTTCAAAATCTCTTCATGAGGGAAAGGGCATATATGCTATGGAGGAGAGTGACAGTATGGCATGAGATATTTCTGTGTGGTCTCCAGGAGAACTACGCATGTAACCCTTTAAATATGGCTTGAAAGCAAAGAAAGATCATCCTCAGCAATAAGGGGAAAAAAGCAAAGAAACCAGACTGTACCAGATAGACCTTCATCAGGGATCATGGCTACTCCTCAAAGCTAGGAAGTGCTTTTATTTTAGAAGACTTGGATACAACAGAAGTAGGAGACTGGTCCAGTTTTAAGAAATTATCTTCTAGGTAAGTTCTATCTTCTTTTCATAAAGGAAATCTTGCAGTTTTTGATCCCTAATGGGCGATGCATACAGTAACATTCAGGGATATGATCTTCCGTCAAGAAGCATGAATTCCAAATGTGAATGCTAGTCACCAGATTGTTCCGAACCGACAAGGGCCAGAGAAGGAAGCCAAGATTTTGCAATACCAAAAATGACTTGAAGGAATAAAAAACTGCATTCAAAAGAAAGAAGAAACACTACAAAGTTGCATGGCAATAATGACAGGGCCCTTCATTTCATCATCTCTCTAATATAGGGAGAGCCTCTAGAGCAAAACTGACAAGCAATAAGAACAGTCTAGAAGTCTTGAGTAATACCACAGGACTTAAACCCACAGTATGAATTTATATTGGATTACATTAGATGCTTTTTACAGAGAGAATGCTAATTAAAAAGATTAATCCATGTGTCCATCCTAAACAACATGCATTCCTAACAATTCCTTCTGTTTTAGAGTTGGCCAAATCTCCAGCACTGAAAGTTCATTTAGCATTATGATTCTTTAGAGTTTTGGTTTTTTATATATACTGAAAACAAGATCTATATATTGCATCCATAGCTACAAAAAATTTTTTTTGCTAGGAAATTTTACTTTGAGGAGACAGAAACATTTTATAGAAGTAAGCTGTATAGCCTGTTTCTTATAAGTAGCTAATACGGATATAAATTTATCTGGAAATAGAAATGTTTCTGGAAGCTAGTTTCAAATGAAAATATGAAATAATTACTGCTTCTCCATAAATTAGGACTATCATGGCAACAATACAAGCCTAAGTACAAAATAATGCAAGCATAATCTTAGAATGTTTTTCAAACATTACTTTAGTGACAATACTAGAGAAAGTAGTCACTGTACACACTAGTGCAACTTCTATATCAGGTTGTGTGTTAAATGTAGCACCACTCTAAAAAGTAATGTTCCTTGCAGGCAGAAAGATCACACTAAAGAATAACGGCATTTTACTAAAACATATTCCTATTTCAAAATCCACACAGCAGAGGAAGGAACTATTTTCCTTTCTTAACTGTAAAAAAATGGTTATCACATTCTGATCAGTCACATTCAGAAAAAAAAAAAAATCAAACCTGTTGGCCCCAAGCTAGTATTGTACAGTGCAAAGTTAAGTCTCAAATATTTAGAATTTGTTTCATTGGAATGCATGGTACTCAACAATGGTACACTAGACTACTTGCTGCCCAAGCCAGGATCCTATCATTTTACCTCTGATATTTTTCTAAGGGGAACATAGACCATACGTTGCATTTGCAGCAAAGTTTGTAATAAATTCAAGCTTTTAGCTTTCAAATTATCACATTCAATGTGCAATTCCCAGGGGACAGTAAATCACTTTAGAATTATATTACTGTAAGTACACTGTAAATTGTATTTTCACACAGTAACTTCTTAAAGTAGAACTATCTCTTTAGATGAAATAACATGCTTTTTTGGCTTCTAAAAGACTGACAGGTTTGATTGTTTTGCAGAATTACTGTTCAGTAGGAAACATTAAAATTCCATTGCTCCAACATATTGGAAAAGAGAGCAATATCAATTGTTCTAGAGTACCTAGGGTTTGTATTGTTAGTGACCAAGGAAGGGAACTTAAAATAATTATCAA
This sequence comes from Bucorvus abyssinicus, assembly GCA_009769605.1. NCBI lineage: Eukaryota > Metazoa > Chordata > Aves > Bucerotiformes > Bucorvidae > Bucorvus > Bucorvus abyssinicus. The sequence goes on along the minus strand of CM020030.1, from coordinate 31,028,396 downwards.
ACTCTATCCTTAAAATTTGTTGCTGCATTTGGAATAGCTGTCATCAAATGTAGAACTGTGTGTTGATATCACACAGGTGAACAGTGTTTTCCTCCTAAATGGCAAGAGGGCATAAATAACAAGTGAAGAGATCATATTTTGGGCTTAAATAAGGGTACAGTGTAAACAAGTAGAAATAAATGATTTGTCAGAGAGTATCAAAATATGACCAGCACGGAAAGATAAAAGACTGTCAGATTAACTAAAAATATGTTTATGCAAGAATGCCAATGGATTTACACTATGAGATTTCATGACTGTTTCTAAAGCTCTTGTGTACCTAAATTCCAGTGCTTATTCAGAAACATACAATGCCTTGCTAAGGAGGTACTTCAGGATGTTGAAGTAAAATCTCCCCCTGTGAGGTGCAGGTGTCTGTAAGGAGCAGACAGGTTCCTCCCAGGAAGGGACAGTAGTTCAACACTTCATACTTTTTTAAGCCCATCTGAAGGTAATTCTCACCAGGCCACTCAAGCTACTAAGTAGGGATGTTGAGTTTGTTCATTCTTTCCATACTTGTGCCAAGAGCAGAATTACTTTTTACCTGTATACCTGGCTCAAGGATATAAGCTTGCCATAGCCCATTTCAAAGCAAGGAACTAAACTGTTATAGGTTACTTGATTTAGGGCACTCAAATAAATAAAAAAATAATTGCAAAAAACCCCTATGTTGTGATTGTACTTGTGGCTCAGTAGTCATGGGAATCTGTCACAGATATCTTGTATATTAGGTGTAATTTAAGCAGTCATACTAATATTCCAGGCAAGGTGTTAGTTGAAGATGCCCTAGAGATTTTACAGTAGCATTTTGAGAAGTTTATATGTTAGGAAAATGCAGGTGCCTGGTTCCCATGACTAATCCAAGTGAGATCTGTTATAGAAATAGCCCTTTCATACTTTTCTGAAAAAACAACCATCTAATATCACATATGGTTTCTATAACTTTGTAACTCATTGCACCGTGCACATTTCATTTTAGGCCTGAATAGTCCATGTCTCTCCACTGGCTGTAACAAGAAATGGATTCTGCATTAAACAAGTTAACTTACAAGCACTCCAAAACCTTGTTCAAGCAGCCAGGCAAAGTAAACCATATTAGAAATCTTTTTTGTTAAACAGTTTTCATCAATAATACCAACCTGTGTACTGAAGATGCATGGGGTGTCCTACGTACAGCATGTCAATATGGGGTGGATGTTTTACACTGATTAGCCTTGTCTGGTTCTCTAAAGAAGGAATCACACAAAAGCTTGGAACGGCATCCTTCTGGCAGTCCAGGTTGGTTCGACAAACTTTGCTGGCCTCAACAACTTTTCGAGCTGGCAGACAGGCATACTGCAAAGGGCATTTAAAATGATTATCAATTTTAAAGGTCTTTTCCAACAGATCATAATAAAAAGGTACCGTATATTCCTTTCTAAGGCAAAAGATGTGCCTCACGGATGTACTACCAAAGCACCTAAATGTAAGTCACATATTTCCAAAGAACAGAGCCTGCATCAACATACTAATGTCTTAGTTGTTTAAGAAGTTTCAGTCTTCATTGATCTAAAACCTCAGTTGGCTGAACAAAACCTTATGTTCAGCAAACAACCCAACAAACCTACCGGCTGTGCGGTAGCTGTGAACCTACTCTTGACTAAGATGAACACGGGACTTAATGCAGTGCTGGGCCCCGAGTACTACCTATAACACTCTTCCACTCTGCTTTTCAGACTTCAGTCTGAAAGACAAGATCTTTCTTGCTCCCCACAGGCCAGAGAGAACACAATAGAAAGGAACAGGAAATTGGTTTTCTCCCTCATGTTTCTTGTAAAAACTCAGTGACAATTTTCCTTTTGTTCTTAAACACAAGCAAGGGTAGTTCTTCATCTACTGTTTACTTATGGTGGAAAAAAAAAAAAAAGGATTTTCTTGCTTCTTAGCCTGACAGTTACACTCCTCAGATGCATGAGTGTCAGACACTCTCCATTAACCTAAATACAAGCTCCTTCTAGTCTAATAAGAGAGAGAGGGCCCACTTTCAAATACTGCTGCATAGCACTGCAAAGACTATTTATAATAACTTTTTGAAAACTCTCTGCCAGTCTAAGGACATTTGGATGTCACAGGCTTCTGGACGCTTTTATTTCTTCTTTGTTCCTAAGTAGCGGCTACGAGCTTAAGAATGTCAAAGCTCAGTGGGGTGGTGATTTATCAAATCTTGCTGAACTCCAGGATGTTACCAGCCACTGTCATATTTCAAATGAACTGTTGGTCTGTGCTCAATTCTTAGGGGTTAAATATCACAGAAATACCCTGGAGTGGGAAGTTTACCATCGTAGAAACAGTAAACATAGCAGAGGTACGAACAGACTTATTTCCATTTCTTTAGGTATTTATCACTGGAGCTGATTTGTGTAGAAAGGTTTACACAGCTGATACTTGTGCTCTTTTTCTTGTAAGGAGAACTGCTAGAAATATTACATCACTGTCAATATGCATCATGGATTTTCGCAAACATTTCTGTATTTTGAAGAGAGTTAAGTCAAAATCCTACTGAGAAACTTCACGTTTCCACATGTCTTCACTGTGAGGGTGGTGAGACACTGGAACAGGTTGCCCAGAGAGGTTGTGGATACCCCCTCCCTGAAAGTGTTTAAGGTCAGGTTGGATGGGGCTTTGAGCAACCGGGTCTAGTGGAAGGTGTCCCTGTCCATGGCAGGGTGGTTGGAACTAGATGATCTTTAAGGTCCCTTCCAACCCAAACCATTCTATGATTCCATGATGTTACAAGAAAATCAACATGGTGAAAAAGGAATCAAATAGAGGCCCTGATTTTGAGAAATTGGGCAATCTTTGCAACCTTCTCTTGCATGTTTTTAGTTTAACCCAGTGAGCAGCACTGCTGGCTTCAGACAACATAACTGAACAGACAGTCCAGTGCTTTACTTTGCCTGTAGTGCTCAGTACCTTTAAAGACTGATGCACCAAAATAAACAATTTCACCTTGTTCTCAGAAGTTGTTTTTTTCTCACCAATATTCTCATCCAGTGGTGAAAATGGGGAAGGTGTCTTTCTGCCTAAAGGAATGAAGGGTATAGGATCTTTTCTGATTCTTCCAGAGACTCCCTGATCGATCATGGAAAACATCATAACTAATACTTTGGTTTTTTAAGCTGTAAATGGGGAGAATAACATACACCTTTATTACAGACTGTAGGTATTCTTAAGTACTTCAGTATGCTGCATGTTGGTAAATATTATTAATTTAATTTAAATAATTTCAGATTTACGAAACAGAATTAGCAGTTTAATTAACTTACCAGGAGGCTGTCCAAGTTATTGCTATATGAAAAGCAAATGTCTGTGAGGCTGTTGTTGCTACAACATTCAACTGTGCCATCGAGTCTTCTGTAGACTAAAGAACACAGATGTACAGCAAATGATCAATATTTTAGTAACTTCCTGAAAGGAAATAGTCTCGAATAAAGTAGAAGAGTCATTCTGTAGCCTTCAAGAATTACAGTAATTCGCATAGGCTAGCTGTGGTTCAGTCATAGCTAAAAATAAACTTCACTACTTTAAGTGTCACCTGATTTCAATCATACCACATACTGATTTTTTCATCTCAATAATTCTCCTTGAGATGCTGGGCATCTACCACTGCAATGTTCTGAGCATTACGAGTTACAGAATACTTCTATCTGTTGTCCACAACTTAAGGTTTTGCATAGAAATTTGTTACCTGGTACTGTACTGATTACACTGCCTGGCTATGGAAACCACCAAGACTCAAAATGTCCTCCTTAAAATCTGAAAGCCTTTACAAGATCCAGGTTTTGAAAGCTTTCCAAGCCTTGAAGGCTGCAGCAGTGAATAAATGATGTTTTAAACCATGATTTAAAAAGTCTGGTACAGAATCTGTGTACAGATGTTCTTTAAATGAATTAAACCTAACTTACTCTACAACAACAGCTTTTTAGAAAAAACACTAAAGATTAGTCACTGTAAGAATCTGTATCACAGCAACACTGCACTAGCTTCCTTAGGTAGATCAAGCCTGTGATACTGGTTGCTGATTTATCACTGCATAACCTTCAGTCCACTAACATGGAACTTTATGCCTGGGGCATACAGGTGCAAGCACTGTACCGTACGATCCTTTTTTCATGTACCCTGAGGCTAAGCAAACACATATTTTTTTGAATAGTGAATGACCGTGAAATTAGTTTCCTTATAAACTACAATGGAAACACCTTTTCTTAATTTCAAGAAGGTCTTTGGGGCGTTTCTACATACTCAAATAGTTTACTCTCCATTTGGTTTGCGGTCAAGTAGATAGCGTCTATTTGCTAGGTAAATTTTTATTGATATTCTTCATTTATGTCAAGTCGTGAACTGTCAAGATTTTGACAAATGACAGCTGCTAGAGACTGTACAGAGTTCATTTAATTTCAGAGGAAGATTTCTCACTGCTGGAGGCTTATGGCTCCGAAAATGCAGACAGACTGGTCTGATTAGAATGTAGCAGTGGGACAATGGGCTGCTAACACAATACAGCAACCAAGCTTGGAAGCAATATTGAGTCTCTAGTATTAAATCTCTAGTATTTCAATGTAAATAGGATTGGTTAAGTTGCAGAATATGCAGTTTTATTATCCATGACTCTGAAATTGCATTTCAGAGAACAGCAGAAGCTAAGCATATATACCTACAGCATCTAAGACCTGGTTCTTGCTCGCCATCCCTGCCCAGCTGAAAGCATGTGCCAAAGTTGCCCTCCTCTTCGGAGGGATAACCCAAAATGTTAGGTCTCTAAAAGCAGGATCTTACTCATACTCCGCTAGTTTCCTTACATGCTAAAAAAAAAAAAAATTACCTTTTCAGTCTCAAAAACATGAGTAGTTGAGCTGCCTGACCTCCTGTTTATTTCCAGTATGATGGAAAAATGAAATGACAATTTTAAAGCTCTGAATAGCATCATATAGGTTTTGCTGAGCGGTAGCCCCTTACCTTTGGAATTCAGTCTCCACAGATGCTTGCAAGAAACAAACTCTAGAGAGCTTTAAGGCATGTCACAAAGACATTCAGCCAATTTAACTTGACTGTTCCTTTTTGTTCTACTTTAATTTGTGTTTATTGTTCTAGTTTAGTTCAGTTCACTTTTTTTTTTTTTGTTTCTCAGGGGTAAGCCTTACAGCAACAAGCACTCTAATGTATAAATGAAAACAGAAGGAAACAGACTGACTTCTAGAAGCAGTATGTGCAATCCAGACAAAACTGAGTTTGTGGGCAATGACATCGGGAGGTTGAAGAAGCAAATGAAACATAAAGCCTGTATAGTGAGACACATCAGAAGTAGCCATAATAAAGCACATCATTGGGTTAAGCCATATAATTTGTAATGTCATGTTGATCAAAGCAGTAAGGTAATATGTGGAATTTACATCTGCAAAAGATCACTGAGTTGATCCATATAACATCACTAAAACTAGAGGAAATAATTGTATTACTGCTAATAACCAAGTTATGCAATACCCAAAGAGGCAAATTTTCATTATTCATATCCTACAGAATATTTGTACAGGATGACTGGAAGACCAGAGAAATTTTCTATCTATGCCTTCCTCACTTTCAGATTTCACAGAATAAATGGCATATTGGCCACTGCTTAAGACAGGATGGAAGACTTGACTTACGAGAAATCTGTACCCACCAACAGATCCTGAATCCAAAATAGCCTTTAAGACATGATAGAATTACAATATAAAATACTGAAGAAAGCACCTGAAGTCCTACCTCTAGCTGGAAAGCTTAATTGTTGTAGGGTGGCTGCACTTATACAGTAGCCAACCTGTGACTTCTCTGAAATGTCTCCCAGACAGGAGTTCCAGTCTTCTACACTATAAACTGGGCAGTCTTGTAGGTTAGTGACAAGGTCTCCCACAAAAAGACCTCTTGGTCCATTGGCAGGAGAATCCTGAGAAGAAACAGTGAAGTCAGTCATGTCATTATAGTTAAAACTACAAAGATTTGCTTACAGTTCTGCCGAATACCCAAACTTTAGGTTAAGATGCTATTTCCAGAGAAACAGAAAATCTCAGGCTCCACTAGAAGTGATTATTTCAACTTATGGCAGAGCATTACAAATCCTGTACAAAGAATAAATTATTTATTGTGAATAAAAAGAAAAGGGTGAGTTTCCAAGTGTTCTTCAAATTTGAGCAATTATGTTCATACAATCTAATATGTGTGGTTTTTCCTACCATTTTAAGTTCAAATTAATACCATGAATCTTTCAACAAAGCAGGGTGTACCTACACTTTTGAAGGCACGAAGCGTAATAAATGTCACTCTCCTCCTGAGTTATATCAGTTCACTTTCAGATCCAAGAAAGTCTGAATCCTTTCAGCTCTGCTATTCAACTGTGCTGTATTTGATTAAGTCAGAAAAAAATCAGTCCATTCCAGAAACTCAGCAGTTTATCTCTACTTTGCTTCCAGCTGACCAAACAAGCATGGAAATCAGCTCAAAATAATCTTTTAACATTAAAAACAGATAGCAGTAACTAGAGGGATAATGTAGTTTCAGTAGATTTACTTTGTGCCAATATAGAAAAGAAGTTAAAAAAAAAAAAAAAGCCTGCACAAATAAGCATGCAAACTCATCTCAAATGTCTAAAGTTTTATGTATGCTGAATGGTCTATAATTACTCATGCCATGTCCCTTCATTTACTAATACTAAAAAACATGAGCCCAAGAAGGATGCTAAGCAGACAAAAAGTGCAATGTATTGGATTCTGCAGAGTGCTGTGCTGACAAAATTTGACTGTGATAGTAAGAGACACAGGTATATTTCAGGCCACAATGCGTGTAATATGAAAACATTAAAGATCTGCTCTTACCTCTGCGACCTCAGTGACAAGTGCCCCAACACCCGTGTAATAGAAAGGGAAAAGAACGGCTGGCAGCAAAAACAGACCTATGAAACTTGCAACACCAAGGACAAAATTATGCCACACTCCTAAAAAGAGGGGGAAAAAAAAAAAATCACATTTCTAAATAAACACTAATAACAAAAAGCTGTTTTGAAATGCAAGATTCTACAGTTACCTTCTAAGTAACTTTCCTGAAATTATTACTGTAAGAATGGATGAAATGTTAAATTTGTGAACATAGGCATGGAAGAAGAATATGTGTGTTACTTTATAAACTTAAGTTTCTATGATGTCACTTTGTAGGGGATTTTTAAAGAAGTCCCTGAACCCCTGAGAATTATACTATCAGAAAAGACAGGGTAATGGTAAGCCCATTTTTAAGGTGTCATTCTACCGTATTGATATCTCAGCACACAAAACTACTTTTCTATGTAGTATGTAGTGGGCAGAGTACCCAGAAGAAAAACTGGCCTTCTGAATTAAATCTCAAACTACGGTTTCTATCGACAGAGTTGTCCTCAATCATAAATATTAAAAAAACCAGTGGAATGAAATGTATTACTTGTCACCTTCCACCAAAACAAACTGTTGAATTTAAAAATCTTAATCAAAAGGGTGACATGTGAATAAATACTGTTTGTCCTAGTCAGCAAGATGAATGAAATTTAATTGCAATTCAGTATTTTTCATGGTTATCTCCATCGTATCAATGAAAATAATTACATGTATATGAGTCAAACAAACTTAGAAAATTATTTAAATAAAAAGCTTCTTTTTCAAGAAAATCTGTGCCTAAAACCACATCAAGAAACTAAGTTGTGCACACAGCATTTCACATCATTTTGGGCAACATATTTCCAACTACAATCTTTATAGTATGCTTTTCTCCATAGGAAGCAATGAATCGCTATCATAAGACACACTTTGCTTCCTTCAACAGCCAGTAGTTCACAAATTTTCTCATTTCATTTGCGTTCTTGGACAAACATTCGGTATGACCAATGCAGGAATACTTTTGAATGTTGAAGATTCCTTATTTCCTTCTTACACCGCTTCGTCTTGTTAAGAGGGGTTTGATTCAATTCTCTATTTACTGTACAGTTACAGGACAGGAACTAAAGTAAATGATTTTAAAAACATTAAAACTATCTTTATTGCACTGTATATAACATAAGAATCAAAACCTAAGTCTTAGTGTCTTATTTCCCTGGCTATCTCGACATGTCACTTAGTCTTCTTTTACAGTATTTCTGATGCTGCACAAATGAGAGACATTTTTTGAGTACTTTAACTAAGGGTTTATTGCCATTTCCACTAGTAGATGCTTCTTAAAAGTCATTTCTCTTTCTGTACATTTTTAATCATCTCATTGAAAGGCAATCAGATAGATGAAATGTTTCAACATTCAGTTTTCAACTCACACATACACACACAAGTGCAACAAAAGCAAAAGTATTAAGTAAATATTTTAACTTAATAGTTTTAAACTTTTTATCTTAAAAATAAACTTTATTTTTTCCAGCTTAAGAAAGGATCAAAATTCCTTTGTAATAGTGTGGCTGCTAGAGAGAATAAGTTGGAAAAAAATTAAAATTAAAAAAAAAAAAGGAGGTGATGCAGCTGCTGGGGTGTGACGAGGAATACTTTCAAACAACTAGGAAAACGTGGGCCTTAATAGCATAATCTACACAGTTTGCTGTGTGGAATACAGCAGAAGAGTCTAAAATGGAAAGAGGCTTTGAATTCTCCCGAGGCGATCCATAGAAAAATAAACAGGCTCAAAATGAGAATACCTGTGGAGGCACACTGCTGAGTATACCATCAATTTCATTTTGCTAAAACAACCTCATCCTTGGATACCTAATTCCTTATGTTTAAAAATGGACATTTTTCACAACCCTTAAAAGATCTTAAAATAATGTTTTAAAAATCTTTAACTCCCTTTTCTGTTAAAGATAAACCGTATTATAAAGGACCTCAAAATCTAATATGAACATTAGAACTAATTATAAAGAAGTGCTGCACAGAAGCAGTTTCCATCTACTAGCCACAGAATTAATGCTAAAAATACCACAGGTCTTACAAGAACGCTCGTTCACTATTCTTGAACTCATGATGCCATCTGCTGTACAACAAATATACTCTTTAATCTCCAGAGTATAGGTGGGCTTCCAAAGGAGTATTCAATGTCATTCTCTACTCTAGCTCTTTTATTCAGCTGCCATACAAAAATCTGAAAGCACATCTCTGTAAACTCTGACCTTCAGAACATTGAGAATAGGTTCATTCAACTGCTATGACAAGAAAAATAGAGTCAAGTTTACATTTTATCATTATCAAATATCCCAGTTCTGAAACATACCTATTGTTAATTGTAAAAAAATGTATTTATCTGTTATATCTAACTGATAACAAGCCATTGATGCTAACAAGTCTTGCAACATGCTTGTTCCTACCTTGTATTCCCCTATTTCATGTTTCCCAAGAAACCTGAAAAATTATTATAGGTCTTTGCTTGTCATCAAAAACATGCAAGCAATTATTTTCTACTACAGCTTATAATCTTATTTTTCTAGATGATTTCTCAGGAATGTATGTAAGCAACCCATTTTGAAAATCGGTATATCTTCTTTTTCAGTTCTGTTCATGGTAGCTAGAAATGGAAATCAATTAATCTGAGAAACAGGGCTTCATAAAAGCTATTGCCTATTGCAGAGAAAGATTTTGGTTCATTAGGGTATTTGGAATATAGATATATTTAGTTATGTAACATTCATCATCCTTTACTTGATTTATGAAAGCTTGAAAATATGCTTTGCTAAAGGCTTCTGTATGACCAGCCTCAAAGCCTCTATATAATGTTTTCGTTACTATATTTGAGAAACAATGTTAGTATCTAAACATTACAGCAGGCTGGCTGCTGTCCCCTGCAATAGAAAATCATCAGTGTCAAGAACTAAACCAAGATGCTAACTTTTCTATCCTTATTTCAGTAGTTTGGGAACCACCTTTGTCTCTAGAAATCAAGAATACAATTGGTTCTGGTAGCATAACAGAGCAACAGGGCTCGACTTCCAGTAGCTAGAGACTTCCAAAAACATCAGATAAAAACATTTGGAGGTAATTTGGAGCCATAAACTGTGATTCTCTTTGGATGTTTGTGTCTTAGCCTTTATTTCCTTCTGATGGGAACGTCAAAACACAGTGACCTGTATAATAACTCACACGTCACTACAAACCACTGACAATGCTACTAAAAAAAAAAAAAAATCACACAATAGATTGCTCCTATTACAGAAAATGGTAGTGAATTGCTCGAGGGTGTTCACCTGTAACAGCAAGTCAAGTTCTCATACCATCAGTCTTATGGCTGAGTATTTTCCAGCTCGTGCGCTCCAAAGTTTTGCTACTTAGGCCATACAATATGCGGGGGGAAAAAAAAGAGAGACAAAGGAACTTCTGCACCTGAGCTGGTGTAAGAGCTTTTTCTAGTGCGAGAGGAAGGTCAGAAATCACATTTTTTTCCCCAAACACACAACTGGAATTTTTCATGCACAACTACTCTGAATCAGGCCTGGGATATAATACCAGTTTTCACGACAGGAATTCGGTACTCCTTTTAAGCTCCTAGAAACTGACATCCTTCCTCCAGAAAACAGCACAATATGGACAGTAATGATCAAATGACTTTCTGAAATCACAGTTTCAGTTCAAAACAGAAGGATCATCTTTAGATGATTTTCAGGTTCAGAACAAAGGATCACCTTTAGGTAAGGAGAAACTTTTGTACTTCTTCATTTTAAACTGTCAATCCTCCATCAAGGATTCACAAAAGATGCTGTAGAATAAGTAACTGTGCTAAGCAAAGATTTGATAAAAAAGCACAAACTATTACCTGCACAAAATATCCTTAATTGCTGGACTGGAGATATCAGTTGCAGGTGGGTTGTGAAGAGGTCAACAAATGCTCCAGGATAGATAATGAAGATAAAAATCCCAAATCCATTAAATCGTACTTGTTCTCTTCAAAAGAAGAAAAACGAAGTGGTGTTACTGTAAACAACTAATGAAAAACTGAGAGATTCTACACAGCACACATTTTTGACAACAAGAATAATTAAAATTGTAATTATAAACCTAACTTATTTTTCATAATATGAATAATTGAAAGATAATTAAACTGAAGGATGTTTTCTGCAGTAGTTGCCACTTTTAAGCAGTATACATTTGAGAGCCTGGTAAAAAATAAAGGGTAAGTTCAACTGGGTTTTTTTGTCTCCTGGTAACAGTAGCACATAAAATATGTCTTAAAAAAACACCAAACTACTTTAAAGTCGACATATATTTTAACATTTGGGTGATTTTTTCTTTTAAGTAAAAAAATGGCAGTCTGTAGGATGCAGTTTCAAGCTAACCTATGAAAAATGATCTGGAAAAAGCAATCACTTTCCTTTTAAAAAAACAGTTACAGATTTCTGGAATTCATAATTTCTCTGTTTCTCCTAAATGAAATTTATAGTAAATTTTAAACTAACAAAAATGAGGGGAAATGCCATCTGAAAACTGGACACAAGTCAAGAGGTTAAAAGAACATATGCTACTTAAATATATTAGTATATGTATTTTTCAGAGGTTTTACAATTGCTTTTAAATGGCACTTTTTGGAATAACTATGTAAACGTTTTATGAAGCTAGAAACTTCGTAACGGACTTATAGAGGCATGACAATCACGTTCCAAGACAATTACATTCCAATTATTATTCCGAGACAAACCAGGCACAGATCAGCTAATCCTATATATTTACTGAGACAGAACACTGAGCACAGTATTTTATTTATTCACATTTATTTATTTATTGTGCATACACAATAAGACATAGAATTATACAAAATTAATCAGAATGAAGTAATGCATTAACTCCCTGGAGTTAAATCATCAGAGCTATCCATGCTACCAATTAGTAACAGGCAGTCTAATGCCTATACATGATTTGATGACTTGAGTAGGAGGTACAGAGGGAAGAAGAAAAAGGCTTTTTTGGCACAAGCCTTGACTAACTTAATGCTCAAATATTTCTTCTAGTTCACAGTCAATACTATCTTGAACTGAAGTTGGCGAAAGTGTATTATATTTCAGGAAGTCAAAGTGACTTTCCAGAATAGTAAAATTTGCCCATCATGGCTTGGCTTCGCGGACGAAGATTTGGGAAGGGCTTTAAACGTGAGTACACCCTTCAAGCCTGCGCGGTGGATTTTTTAGGTGAGGCGCAGCGTGCGCGAGACTGGCCCCACCCTTTACACCTGAGGTTCATCTGCCAGGGCCTAGCGAGCTTGGACAGTGACAGCGAAGTCCTCAGGTCGTAGGTTTGGTTAGAGTATCCTTCTCTTAGATGGATGGCCTTACAGGGCTAAACGAGCTCCATCTGCCCGCGTTTGGAGTTAGAGTTGTCCTTCTCCTAGGATGGTTGCCCGAAGGCTAGTGAGCCCAACCTGCCCGTGGACACACTTTGTCTGACCCTTCAGTTGAGACCTGTCTGGCTTGGGAGACCCTACCGGAGGCATATGCCACCACCAGCATAGCTCTCAACTTCACAAGGGCACGCAAGCTCTTTCCCCACGGCAAGGGGGTGCCCGTGAAAGAGAAAATTTGCCCACAGCACAGCTATTTACACAGCCTAAGCCCTGAGGTTTAGGCTAAACAGCACTAACAGCACTATACACCCAATCTGTGCTAGGAGGGGAAAAAGGAAATTAAAAAAAGCCAGGTAGAAAACAGCAACAGCAATATATGGTGGACAAACTAATTTCCCCCCTGAAAACAGCTGGGAATCAATTTTTTGACAAAAATGTAACCAAACTTGAACGTTCAGGACCTTTGCTCCACATCTTCAATGATAATATCACGCCACTAAAGTATAAGAACTATTCATTCTGTTTAAAAAGAGCTCTATAGCTACTTCTGGCTTCTCTGCAGATAGCCAGCAGCATGTGAAGGCACTGTTAAGAGAAAGGAAATTTTGTTGCTTCTTCCTGTGGTGGGATGAGCAAGAGCTTCATCCTCCACAGAAAAATCTCTGTGAATATTAGAGCAAAAAAGCTGAAAGACAAACAGATCAAATGAAACAAATGAAAAAACCACCCCTTTAATTGAGAACTTTTGGGGTTATAAAAAAAGCAGTAATGGATTAAGATGCAGTCATGACTCCCTACACTCAAGAAAATCACAGAAACAACGTAGGGCTTCATGTTCATGGGACAGATAATGACGATGTCCATGAGAAATGCAGAGAACACCTGAGTGTGTGCAGAAGACTGAGTATCAATCCAGTAACCACCATTTAACCCTCTTATGCTAGTGTCATTTAACAGTAACCATGTCAAATAACTTTTTGGAGAAGTAATCATCATAGTTAAGTGACATTAAAAAATACAATCTTTGATCAAAATTAACACATCACTGATATTAATAGGGGGAGATCCCATTTGACTGAGTTACTGCTTCAGCCTCTTGGTATGCTACTTCATCAGCTATGTTTAAACAAATCAATTTAAAATCTGTTTTAAAGCACCATTTTGCAATAGCGCATGGGTCGTCTTCAAGTGCCACAGCTGCACAGATGCAATTGCTGTGTGAAAAACAGGACACTTAAAAGACATATTATTTTAAACCTGATGCAATGCAGAAGTCCTTTCTCATGATCTGTAGAATAGACATTGTATTAAAACTCTATCCTTAATTGTACATCCTTCCAAACTTAAAATCTAAAGAATCTGTGAAATACAGAAGAAACAGACTCTCTAGGTAAACTGAAGCAGTGCTAAAAACGTTCACCTGTAAATAAATGCTCTGGAATATTAGGCTTTGTTGACACAGAGAAAAGTAATTTGTATTACCGAATAGCTGCCACCCCATGGCCGACTTCATGTATCACACCACTGATGAGGATTGCAGAGAAGAAATAGGTCAGCTGGCTGACAGGCAAATTTACACCAGGCACCTGTTGATGTGGGCATGACAACAAAAGAAAACACAGGAGGAAACCAAGAGGTACAAAGACAAATACTTCTGCCCCTAAACTTGCTGCTATCACTCAGCTTCTTCAGATCCACAACAGAACAGGGGCTGTTCTCATGCAGCACTATCGGTTTGTACCTCTTCTCCCAATTTATTAAACTAATTTTAAAGTATGTTAAATATATATTCTTTTGTTGAAGGTTGAAAAGATCTCCAGGCACAAAAGCGTTCTCCCACTCTACTTATTCCCTGCAGCGCTGACTGAATGTGTCCTACTCCTATTAAGCTCAAGAAGTTCATAAAAAAGTGCACAGACTTCCACTCAAATGAAACAGGATTGGCAAACTGTGAGCATTAGTTTACAATTTCCTGCAGCCAGCCATGTAGCTATAGAGAAGATCCACCCTTCAAAAAAATATTTAAAAAATTGTAGGGCATTTAAAACACTATTAGCCCTAAAAGTTCAAAAAATGAGCCTACGACTGGAACTCACAGTCTCCCTTCTCTCTCTCTATCTAAAGCACTACCCAAAATTTACAATGTCGTAAAAAGGGTAACTTTTGTCTATTGTTCAAGTTTTGGCAGTCTACATAGGACAATTTAACCTTTAAAAAAAAAGCACGTGAAATGAGTATACTATTATCCTTTATGTAAGACATAATATGCAGGCCCCTGACATTCCTCCTGTTGCGGTGGATTCCCACAGCTCCCAAGTCCTTCATTGCACTGGAAATGAGACACTAGCTGCTTCCCGACAAGCTTCAAAGCAGTCACAAGTCATAGAATGAGAAACCATGTCCTCTTTCCTCCTGTTAGACCTTCCTCCTTGTTGGTTCCCATCCCTGCTCAGCTGTCGTGCTGCAGTAGGATGATCAGGCCACTTCTGCTGCTTCCTCTTAGACAGTTCTCCTGTCTGCTCCACAGGTCTCCCCGCTCAAGACAGCACTCACTCCACTACAGTCACAGCTGCGAACACAACTTGATTTGCAATCCAGTGGCAGAAAAGAAATGCTATGGGCAAAAATTCCTGGCCGGTCTAGAGGACTCTCTAAAAACTACCTTTGGGGGACACAAAAGGCTGTGGACCCAGCTGAGCAGATCCCATTTGTTCCTACCTTCATTCAGTCCTGCACATTCCTCAATTACATGCATTCACCTACCACGCAGCAGAACTCTGTAATATGTTGGTGAGGCAGTCTAGCTAGAAGAAATCCTTCAAAAGACTGTTTTCATTAATGTTAAACTGAGTAACTCCACAAATTCTGTCCAGAGTGTGATCATGACAAAAGATATTTATCTTAACTGGCGTAACTATCATACCTCACTCTATGAAGACAGCTGCTCTTCAGTTGTTAAGCACCCACTGCTTTTATTACAGCATCAGCTGGTGGCACTAAAGCCTCAGTTAACTGGCATTGCCAGTGGCCCTCTGCTCTGGGCACATGGGAGGACAGACAGCAATAGCAAGAGTTGTTATTTTAATGCCACCAGGACTATAGCCTATCAGAACACAGCACTGCATGCTTTCAGACTTCATGTCAAAGAAGCTAGTTTAAGATTCAGCTAAACAAGAAGCTAACTCTCATGAAGGGCTTTGAAATCAATAGCAGTATTTTGATAATAAGCATTGCCATCTTCTATTTTACGGTCTTCTGGAAATGCCTTTAATAAAAGAAGATCCTTTGCTATTAACTTATCTACCTCTTCCCCACGCTTGTCAATAGGCAACCAACAGAAGAGGGGCAGCTGCAGAAAAACGGCCCAGTTACCTGCAGATAGGTGTTCTACATAAAGGACATGACTGAACAAAAGAGGAAGGATACAAACATCGTAATTATAAGCAGAACTGTATCTCCCTCCCTCCATAGCCATAAGCTAAAGGCTAAACTGATTTATGCCACAGGCTGAAGTTGAGTTAAATAAAAAAGTGTTGTTTTTCTTTAAAAACAGACTAACTCACTCTCCTCCAGGCAGTCCATTACAAATAACTAAGTTAAATGACGAGAAAGTCCTCCTGACTTGTTCTTCACCCCTTCGCAACCACACACAGATCACTTTTTTTGGGTCAACTGATGCTAGCACATTCCCCTCAAAAAGAATACTGAAACTCTTTAAAAGCAGAATTATACAACTGCAAACCATTCAGAAATGAAACAAGGTAGAAGAGAACCACAAGTCATCTTAGGATAAGTAAACCTATCCTAACACGTGACATTACATTATCCCTTTGCTTTACATCTTTTTTCAGTGCCAGTCTATCCTGGGTTTGATTGCAGTGATATTGCCAGTAGGCAGTCACTGAGGAATCAATTCCACATTGAAACTGTGAACGTTTTCTGGGATTCTGCTTTCATAGTTCAAATTCACACTAGATTAATTCCAAAGTCTCATCTTTGGTTACCTCTGTTATTTTCTCCAAAGAGCAATATATTGCAAATGATCACTTTACTCTGGTGTTACAAAGTGGATAGATAGATCCATTATGATCTCAGAAAAAGAAGATGTAAGGGAGGATTTCTTACTCCGAAATGTAACAGACATACATGCTTAGGATAGACTCTGTTGGCACGCAAATTAAAAAATTTCTGCCTCATGTTCAACTTGTGCTCTACTGGATGCACAGACTGCCCACTCCTGTCTGGTGCTGGAGACAGATAATTCAGGAGCAGGCTGTGGACTGAGTGACTGCACCGGCAGAACCACCAGTTCCCTCCCAGGTCTCCTTGCGTGCTTTTGCCAACACATATTCACCCTGCACGAGTGAAACAGACCCAAACGATCCCAAAGGCACCGAGACTATGTCACATGCTAATGATCGGGCTTCCTGCACTCCTGCAATTTTTTAAGTCTAGCTGCACGCAGTCAGTTTAGCAGTTACAGGAAGGTCTGTCACGGCAGCACACAATTGCCAACTTCTGTTCACTAGACTAGCTGATACTTAAACAGAATAAAACGGTCAGGCACCCGTGCTCTAAGGCACGCAGCAGAAAGCAGAGCAATCTCACAGGACTTTCTGCATTTCTGGAAAATGACACACATTCTGACCGGACATCACTCTTGGGGAAATAAGGGTGGCTAGGAATCCTTCTTAATCCAGTCAATACTGTTGTAAGGCAATGCCAGTTCTTATATTACTGCCTTGCCTAGAGATAAAAAAGACAGTATTTGCAATCTCTCACATTCTGGGAAATACATTCTTTTCTAAAACCATACAATATACTGTCCAGCATCAGTAAATCCATAAAACAATTGAATACATTATTATTAGGCCTTTGACTAGATACTGCCAGAAACAGCACTTTCGATTTCACATTGTAAATTAGGGCGTAAGTCCCTGAACAATTAAAAAAATATACCACCTCCTCACTAATTAATCTTTGCTTTCACTATCAGGCAAAGCTCTTTACACTTCTTTCCTTTTCCTGATGTTTTGTATTATAATAAATGAAATGGAACTCCTCCCTTCTTGTGGATTATGGATATGCTCTGCAAACTTTAAGACCACCAGTGCTCTACATTGCACAGCTCAGAGGAGGCAAATTCTTAGCTCTGTTTTGTATTCTTAGTACTATGATAATCTAGGGCTTTTCAAAATTACTAGCCAATTCTCCCTCCTGAGAGTTTTTAATATAAACTCTTCCACGTTTGCCTTCATTTGTCTTCCAGTCTTTTTCTACCTCCGCTCCCCATTTTTAAGGCTGATGACAAATCAACAAATTTTTATGTAGATGAGTATTGGGAGTTAGGTTATTCTTGCATGGGAGGATTTAACCATCACATACTCCACTAAGAAGCTGCTAAGATCAGTTCAAATCTCTAAAGACCTGAGGAGAGAGCACTTACCACAACTTGCAGCATACGATCATTCTGGGCTTTCGGTGCCTCAGTGAGCATCTGTGTCAGTGTCTGCATCAGTGTCTTTCCAAGAAGAATAACAGAGCCAAACATGGCAAATATACCAAACACCATTCCTATGTTGAACCTACAAAGAGAAGCAAATAGTTTAGCAACACATAGCTGTAAGAAGATAGCGTATATTCTCTGGATATAGAACTGCTTTAGCACAACTTAGCGCACCAAATTCACAGGGCAAAACTTACCCAATACTACCACCATTCATGTATCAACAATCCAGTACAAAAATACTAGCTAAAGGAAACTAATAACAATAATAACATACTAATAGCACTGACTAAGAACATATAATATTTTCCTTGTTTAATAAATGTTTTACATCCAAACCACATCCTGATTAATTTTCAAATATTTTTATTTACACATTCTAAATTTTATTCAGTTACCCACGACATGTAACTTACCATTAGCTACAAATATAAAACCAGAACTAACAATGTATAATTTACCATGCTGCACCACACCACCACATATTTAGAGACCTGGATCAAATGACGGGGCAGCATACGTATTTATTTATATAAGCTTTTTCAATAGATTCTGCATCTTCCTCACAAACAATAAAAAGTGCTAAAGAACAATAAAGGAGACTCAACCTTTTTAAAAGAAGTACAACTGCAAGATCAGATTAAAATCAATTGCTTAAAATGCACTGTTCTTCTCACCAATTTAGTTTATATTCAAATCAGTGTTGGAAATTATTTCAACTTACATCATACACCTACTGGTGAATTTTTATTCAGCATTATTATTATTATTTTACACTGTCCAATAGTTGAAGGATGTGATAGTTTATTTTCTAACTAAAAGACTTCAACTCACTAGCAGTCCTTTTTCCTCTCTCAATAGCATAACTGTTCTCTTACCATCCTTAATGAAGCTCACTGGGAATTAGTAGATTTATTTTAAGCAACATGTACTTGTAATGTTAATTAAAGAGACTGGTGGAAACATTATACTGTAATAAATTATATATATTAAAAATTGTGATTGATAGAGAACTATTTCAGACTGAAATAGTAAAATCATTACATACAAGAGAAATTAATGTGAAGCAGACCTCTCCTTTATTACTGTCTCACTGAGGGTAGCAATACAGGAAATGAAAAGAAATTCAAACCTTACTAATTTTATATTTTCAGAGCAGATATAAAGTAACACTAGGAAGGCAGCTGAGCAATAGTTTTCTAAAATAGTCCAGAAGTACCCATACCTTGCTTATTTACCCATTCCTAGCAGTCTGTGGAATCTTGGCAGGGAAAGGTGCAGGCAGATAAAAGACAGAAGGTGAGCAATGTGCTTCTGAGCGGTTACAGAGGCTGAATATCTGGGCAATGATTGACCACAGGCTCACAACTGTCTTTGAACACTTTGCAAACTCTAGTGATGAGGGAGAGCTCACTGTAAAGTGATGGACAGATCTAGGATATGAGAAGCTGCTTTCAGGCCCACTTCTGTATACAGTGTTACACGTAATAGCTGTACTCTTAAGAACTATGTATAGTTCAAACCATAGGTAAAAGGAGTTTGCAGGCTACTAGTTTTATAGCATTTCAATATGCAACCTATATTACAGCTATGTATTTTTTAGCAGAGGCGAAAGACTTCTACTGGCACAGAACAATTATGGCAACCATGCTAGTTATGAGCCTAGGGTAATAACCATGTCTATCCATCGCATTTTTAAGGCTGAAAGGCATAGATGTGGTTAAGTTGTTGACTCTGTATTTGACAGAAGGAAAAAAAAATCCTGAATTTATACCATAAATACAGAAATCTGGGTTTCCATCTCCCCCAACTGTAGAACTGGCGGTTGAAGAGAGCTGTTTGCCATCGCATATGAAAAGGAAAGACACTCAAGCCGTACGTCAGCAGCCAGTCTTCATAAGATGCCTTCAGAGAGTTGGATGACTGCAAATCAATAAAAAATTAGTTTGACCAAAAACTTCTGGGAAGATTTTGTGTTGTGTGACCAAGCAGTAAATGTGATCTGTTTATATAAAAACAGATGTATAACATCAGGTAAATGTCCTGCACATTATTTATATTTTACATATAGGTAGGCGTGACATGTAATATGAAGACGTTATGCCAATGTTTTGATGTAAATTGCAACAGTTCTGGGAATGTGAGAGAGAAGGGGTATCCAGTGTATTTGACAAACAAGATCTTGTATCATCTTTCCTAGTGATAAATCACTTTCAGTAGTTTTTAAGTGTCTGGTTAGAAGGCTAACGACTGAACTATTTATGTTATTTTTTCAATGTGCAGTTATAACCCAGTAAACATTTTTAAAACTACAATAAAGAAAAATGCTTCTTTTGGCTTCAGATAAAAATCCTGTTTCTAATATGGGTGAAATATGGATCAGTTCTGTGGATACCCTTTCGTAAGGGTTAAAATGAGGTCTGCTTCTCAAACACAAAGACTATGCTTAAAGAGACTTTGAAATACTTAATCATACTAAGAAAAAGCCAGAAGGAATTTAAAATTATCCACCTGTATTGCAACAGTGATTTCACTAAGATAACTTACCAGCATTTCAAGATACGGCTAGAATGCCTTCCTCGTAGTTCCAAAGATTGCCCCTTATGAAGAATGTAACCTATAAAGTATACGATTAACACTTATCTGCAGTATTATCTGATATTACAGACCAATAGACATTGTTTTGCAATTGCTACTTTATATTATATGGTGGTTGGAACTCACAGCTCAGGAAAGCACACTAGAGCTTTGAGCCTTCTGACTTCAGGCAGTTCCCAATGCAGGAGTGTCTCTGACATAATCCAGACAAGTGTTTGGAGCAGTCTGAACTGGAGCATTTTTCCCAAGTCTCCCTAGGAGCAGCACCTACTGAAGACATCGGGAATGCATAGCTCACAGCAGGCTCCCCTCTCCTCTCCCAAGAGGAACTTCACAAGTTTCTGGCTGTCCTCAGTGGTTCTTCAAACAAATTTAGAACTTGCCAAGTACCTTGCATTCCTCCTGTCCTGCCATGGTGGTGGTGGTGAGTGAGGATCTCCTCTTACAGAATTATAGTCATAGGTTTTCTCATTTTGTTGAATTAATTAAAATTTGAACACTAAAAATTTATTTCAAGTAACACTTTTCCTAGGACGTGAGACCCATTTACTCAGGTCATTGTTCATGTTATCACCTATTACACCATTTATCCTTTCTGTCTATGTATTTCTGTGTCATTTCTTTCTTCTTGACCTTACTAATTTCAGCCACATTTTTGTTCAGTTAGCTGAGGGCACTGACAGAAATTTTCATCACAATGTATTCCCTAACCAACACTAATCACTCCCTATGACACCTCTAACTTTAGTGTCCACAACCAGATCAGCAATCACTAACTCAGCACTTCAACAGAAGAGATCACAAAGATGATTACACTTGTACGATTAATACATAAGCCGAAGAAACAAAGAAAAAGACCTCCCTGCATAACCCACCACTTAATTAAGAACAAAAATACATATGACATCAAGTACCACTGATATGAGAAGCTGTCTTTTGCGAATTAAGTAAACATGACCTATTCAGTCACACAGAGACAAAAAAAAAACCCCAGCCAACTACATATTATTATAATAAAGCTAATTGGATATATTGGATATATATTTAAAAATGTCTTCCTTTTATCACATTCAAAAACCACTTTTTCCTTAGAAATCCACACACTCATCCCTTCAGATTCATTCCAATCACATCACAGCCCCACTGTACTAGCAAGGCATAAATAAATATGAAGTTTTCCATAAGAAATATGACATTACTGACCATACATTTGCCAAATGGCGGAAAAAAAATAAAGGCACCAACATTCATTTTCCTTTTGTATCTTCCTCACAAGTTGTGTAAATGGTATTCATGATCACTAAATGACTGCATCTCTTTGCAAACTATATTAAAAAGCCCTACACAAAATTTTGCTCCTTCTGTCCTGAGCCCAGTAGGATCACCGCATCACCACATGCACCCTCACACCCTGGTAAGAGGTATGCTGGTAACCTATGTTTAATTTCAAATTTCCTTCATACAGGTCTTTGCTCTGCTGCTTTGAGTTCTAAGTGATCTTTATTGTATTAATTTTTCTGTAAAAGCAATACCTTTTTCATTTATGCAAGCCTTCAAAATAATGAACGTCTGTTAAATACACCAGGAGCTCCATAAACACCTGCCAGCAAGCAGGAGTCCTTAACATTCTTTGCCGACAAAATCTGTTCAAGAGCTCTGAACCATTTCAGCTTCCTGACCTTAAAAGCTGAAGGCTAACCTTGACTGAATGCATCTAAGGCATCCTTTACTTCTCTACAGCAGAAGGAGGGGACAACCTTCTACCCTTTGCTCATTCCTGATCCTTCAGGCAGAATGAAATGGGATGATTTAGGATGCCGGGGAACAGGAATTTAGGGGTCTGCCTCTGTGACTCCCGTTTGTAGGATCCAGGCTTCAAGGGAAACTTTCATGCCAGTGGTTCAATGAAGAGCAACAGGAGGGACTTAAAATTCCAAGTCCCAGCTTGATTTGGCATATTTTTAGTTTGTAGCACAAACATATCTTGTAATGTAACATTAAAAATATTATAATATGCGAATTGGTGCAAAAATGCATTTATACACACAGTTATGCCTTCTATATTGTAGACCACCTAGGAGATGGAACGCCTAACAAAGTGTTTGAAATCTGAACAAAATCAGTAAGGGAACAAACTAAGCAAGAGACATTGCACACTGAACAAGTTTACAGAATAAACATCAGCTGCAAGTTACAGTACACATCCTTCACTTGCCAAAAATATCAAAGGGATGACACATGGAAAAGTACTCCTGTATTATTTTTCACTCATGCTCTGTACGTCCTTTTGGAGTAATTAAATTGTAAGTGATGTGAGATTTAAAGGGGACTGCCTTTTGTTATGGTTGCTAGCAGACACAGCTTATGAATGCAGTGGGAGAGTTATGGTACTAGCAACCAAACAAGCAACCCTAAGTCTCCTAATTATATAAATCTGGATATTTAATCCAAATTCTGTTTTGGTTGTGGTGCTCACATTGAAACTTCTCATTGAGGTGTACACGAGATCTACTTTTAAGTTCACTAAAACCCAACAGCTCCCTCATGCTTGCTGATGATTAATAACCTTTGACAACTTTTAGCTAAAAAAATCAAAGTTAAATTTTAACTCCTGAACACTCTTGCTTGGCTTCGAACGTGAGGATTTTTTTCTCTCATGCTGCTGCTAAGCTCTACCAGGCATTGTAGCAAGAAAAGCAGTGGCTATTCTTACCTATGAAAGAGAATGACTTTAAGGTCTAATGCTGAAAGAGATCTTCAGAATCTCAGAGGTATGAATGCGTCTTAGCATTGTGGCACAACAGGTCCCATTACCTGAATTCAGCTCTTGCTTCACACTCTTAAGATTCTTCATCAGGCACAAAGTTACTGTCAAAGGAAAACCAGCCTCTTGGCTGATCTTTTTGGCAGTTTTTGGTGTGTCTCGCTACAGTTCAGGAGCATGTTTTTCTGGTATCTGGCCAATCTCCTAAGCTGGTTCAGAACAATGCCACGTTTGGTTCCAGATACCTAGTACATGTTTCATGTAATAAAATTTGACAAATCTTCATCTAAACTACTGTATTTTTAAATTGTCATTATGTACAGACTAATATTTGGCAATTAATAGCTCTCATTGTTTACTGAGCTACAGTTGCTCTCCAACAAATAGCAGCAGGGGGAGCCACTTCTTTTTCCAAGTGTTCTCACCACCTAAAATTTTGTATACTTCTTCCTATACTTTACAGGAGTGACAAAAATGAACTTTTTTTTACTTTGAAATCACTAGGCCCTATCAGCACTTGGCCAAAAAAGATGCAGCTCCTGGACCGTAATGCAGAAAGAGAATTAAGAGCTCAAACCTTTTATTTTTCCTCATATCTAACCAGCATGCATCCCATTTTGCATACATACTTTGCAATTTCAATCACCTCTTAGAAATAATACTTCTTCAACATTTTTTTGAAAAAAAGCACTTCATGAAACTTGTGCAATGCACAAATGCATCCCTAGATATAACGAATGACATCTTGTTGGAGAACTTTCTTTTCAAACCTCCCCTCTCCATTAGGAGGAAAATGATGAGTCTTACAATATTCTCTGAAGATTAATGTTTATTTTTTTAAAAAGTATTTGTATTGAGCTCTGTCTCAACATAATTTTTTTTCAGTAAAGCTAAGGACTCTCAGAAGAAAAAAAGTCCATTAGTTATGTTTTTACATACAGTAATTTTAGAAAAATCATCATTATAAAACACATACTCTCCACAACAAACTTATACATTAAGGTTGGTTTTTCTACAAGATAATACTTTTAACTCCATAAAGCACTCTACTGTGCCACAGAATTGTTTAAGCAGTAGACTAAAACCTGGATTCCCTAACGTTTCACAGCTTTGGTCCTTTAACACAGACCCGAAATGTCTGCAGCCGGCTGGGAGGCGTTTTCAACCCCAGCGATGGGCGGAAGCAAACCACCTCCTTGGGCGCCGCCGCTAAGGCTGCTGGCAGGGCTGAAGGGCCCCATTGCCAGGATGAGACGGCTTGCCCCCGGCGAAAGGATCGCCCCAGCAGCCTGAGGGAGAGCAGCAAAGAAGGGGGGGGGGGCAGGCACAACCCCTGCTGGTAACCGCACCCTGCCCAGAGCTCCGGAGCGGGGAACAGCCCAGCACCCACCCCAGGCTCAGTGGGGCGGGCAGAGGGGGTCGCGGCCGCTTTCCCCGCTCTGAGCCTGACCGGTCCCGGCTGCCCCGGAGGCGGCCGGCAAAGCCGGGCACCGGCCAAACCCCGGGAGGGGGACAACGGCCCCGCGTCCTCAACGGCCCGAGCCTCGCGCCGGCCGAAAACGAGCACTGCAGAGAGGGCGGGCGCCGCCAGCTCGGACCTGCAGGCTCGGACAGGGCAGCGTGTCCGTGCGAGGGGCGAGAAAGGGGGGCCGTGGCCATCCCTGGTCTTTCGGAGGGTGGCCTCTCCCCAGTGGCGACTCCAGATCCCGCCAGGGGCGGGCGTGGGGATGGGCCTGCCGGCGCACTCCTGCCGGCCCCGGCCGGGTGCGAGGGGTGAAGAGTCGCTCCTGTCCCGGCGTGCGCGGGGCCGAGGGCTCCCGTTCGGCTCTGCGTCCACAGCCCTCACCTTGAGCAGCGTATCCGCCAAGTAGATGGCGCACCAGCCCCCCAACACGCACACCACCACTGAGATCGGGATCATTCTTGCAGCCGAGGCGGTGGCGGCGGCCCAGGTTCATGCGAAGGAGCCCCCGGAACTAAACCTGTCCCGGAACCTTTCTCCATCGGCTATACTGCCCGGTCGGACGCTTCCGGGCTCCTCTTCGAGCAGGGGCAGGTGCCGGGGTGACGTCACGGCCTAGTGCGCAGGGCAGCGGTGGGGTCGTTGCGGTGCACGTGCGCAGCGAGCCGGCCGCCCCTCCTGCCAGGGTCGGCCTGGGGCAGAGTGCGCCTGCGCGGGGGTGGGAAGGGGCCGCCCCTTGAGGGGAAGCGGGGGGCCAGTGTCCCGCGGCCGGGGGCTCTTGCTGTCGCTCCGCCTTTTGCTAAATTTACTTCAGCTATTTATGTGCCCGTACGCCGTGCGAGGTGTACCGATGTACACGCGTGGTCTTTTTATGTTACTTGTTGAGTGGCAGCGGTAGTCGCCAGGCGAGCCCTCCCTTCAGAGCTCACCAGCCGCTCCCTGATAGGCCCCGGCACTGTCGGTGGCGCTGCGGGTAGCAGAGCTGGGGTCCGCTGCAGAGGCTGTACGGAGTGTGAGCAGGAAAACATGCGGGAGAATAAGAGTCATCTGCAGTGGCGCGATAAAGCCTATTGTGGAAGCAGTGCAGTGTTGAGGGAGTAACAGGATTCCCTTCAACTACTGACGTTCTTCCAAAATTTTCACACTGCATGACAAGATCATTTCATGAGGCTTGTTCTAAGAGTGATTTTCAGGCAAGCACTCTCCAGGCCTTTGTGTTTCCTTCCCAGTCCACTATCATACTAATTCTCTGATGGTATACCTCTCTCGATCTCTCCCATTCTTCCTGGGTGTGTTTTTCACTGTTACTAAAATTGGGACATGCCATGAGGACACTAAGAGCTGATTTTTTAGGGCTTTTCTTAGTTTCAAAACTTTAACCCAGAGCTTGAATGCTAAAAGGAAGCAAGTACAATATTTGGCAAAGGCTAAGGGAAAAGTACTTGCCTACACCAACGATGCAAACTGAACTTGCCCTCCCCCTCCCCTTTCCCTTCCCATCCTTTCCCTCTGTGAGAAAGGTGCACTATCATATCCTCAGTTTTCTCATTATTTCTGAAGTTTTTTCAGGAATCAAGACAGCAGCAGTGGGAGAACCTTCTGCAGTTTGTGGATTCCAGTCCACCTTTTCCTGTGTGCTCCAAATAAACTTTCCTTGGCCTTGGTTTGTGAGAGATTACTCAGAAGGGCATCTCTCTCCTGAAAATGCTTATTCTGTTTGATGTGTTAGTCTGTGGGTTCATGAACCGGTCTGTGGAAGAGCTGGGGCTGCTGTTAGGAGAAGGGTTCATAAAACTAACTGCAGCTTGTCTTTTCCACACAGAAAGCTTTGTAGAAGTTGTGTTTTTCAAAGAGGTATACCAGTGTCTCTCTTCTAAATAAAAAAAAAATGCATCAAGCCCTCCCTTTGCTAGAGTTTAAGGATTTTTTAATGCTGCTTGCTCAGTCACATTTTCAGATTTTTCATCTCTTTCTTTGTTCCATGTATGCTGCTTCGTTCTGTCCTTCCCAAAATGGATGCTGTGAGCTTTCCTTATGCTACCAGCAGGAAGAACATCTCAGCTCTGAACTCCTTGGCTCTTTTCAGCTCCATTTCTTTTCACTGATAATATTGCATTGCCAAAGCGAATGAGGGGCTGTACCCCGGGAGATGGTTATATCAGGAAGCAAGTAAGAGGAGACAGCCCTGGCCAGTCTTTCATTGTTGGCCATTGTGGGGACAGAGTGGGACATGAGAAGTGGTAATGCATGCCTGCTTTCACTTGTTCTCTGTTTGGTTAATTTCTTTGGTTTTTGTCTCAAGTCAGGGATGATTTTCCCCCAAGTTTAGATTTTCCATCATCCTTAAACCCCCCTACCCTTTGGTGGGAGCTGTTCATGGTAACTGCTGCCTTATGAGAATTTTCGAAATAATTTCAGAAAGAATTTCCTTCCAACATAAAAGCTGAAGAATTACAGGAGGTGCTTCCAGCCCTACATGCAATGAAACTTGGGTCTGTGTGCTGGCATAGACAACTTGGAGATGTTCCCAGCACCTAAAAGACATGAAAAACAGAATCTCAGAATAATCAGATCTGATTATGGTTTTCCTGCAGTGTTTCCCAATCTAGCACATTCAATTGCAGATCATTGGGAAATGATGCAAATATGGTTAATTCCTCAATTCATTGATTGAAAACTCAAGTTGTTCCATAGAACAACGTGCATTTAATATAAATATACAAAATTTTTTCTAGTGGTGGTCTTTGTAAACAATGGCGGGAAATCATATTCGAACAGTTACGAACATGAGTACTTTTACTTAGTGGCATAGCCTCACTGAAATCAAGCATAGTAAAATGGGCATGTTTAAATGATCCAGTCAAAAAACATTATTATTTATTGTATTTTTCTTCTGTGTTCACTTAGTATACTGTATAAATACAGACCTGAATTTTAATGAGTTGGTATAGAAATTGGTAGTGCAACTAAAAAGGAATGCAACTAAAATATGCAGTCTTTATTTTATTGCTAGAAAGTTTATCAAAATGATATAGAATAATCTGAGTGAACTGCCAGCCCCACTGTTTTTACTTGCCTAACTTTAGCGGGCATTTAGCCCCTGGCAGAAAGGCAAAATTAGTCATGGTTCCTGTGGAATGAATCTATTGGAGACAGTGAAGTGTTAGAGGGAGAGGTCGCATTTTGCATTTTGAAAGTTAAAGTATTCAAGATTAAAGAATTCCCTTTTAAAATGTTTCAGGAGGCAGTGCAGGTATCCGTACACTTTTTACCGCTGCTTGTTTTTCCTTACAGCCTCATATTAAGCTAAACTAGTGACTAAAGCAAAATGCCCTGCAGTAATCAGGTTAGTTAGTGCACAGTATCCATACATTTTTACATAGGAGTGTAACCATCAGTTTTAGAACTCACAGCTGAGGTGTGCATTAATGGGAGGGCGTGGATGGACCTCTAAAGGGTGTCAATCAAAGAATATTAGAAAAGGATATATATCAGTCATCAGGCAAGACTATCTAAGTCCACACGAAACTTTAGACAGAAAAAAGAATAATCTCGTAAGCATATTAATACAGATTAAATGTAATTTGGCAAATAAATACCAAACAGAAGATATTATCAAGTTCAGTTTGTGGCTTAATGTCATAGGCATTTTTTTTCTAGATATAGTAAATATATTTATCTTGAAATTAATTATCAGCAGGTCTAATGATTATTATCTTCAACTTTGATGTATTATTGAAGTAGGTATGTGATTATTCAGATATTACCATAGAAGACACATTGAAATATAAAAGTAAAACCAGTCTTAACAGCATTTTCAAAAGCTTTGATGTTAGAGGGGTTTGCAGAGCTTCAGGGAAAATGTATAAGATCACAGCTCATTGCAGGCTCAGACCTAAAATCAGCTAAGATGTGGATTTGGGCATAGAGAGGTTATAAATTTTGCCCATTTGAAGACCATATGATCAGACCATGACTTGATTGGACAAGTGTTTAAGCCTTGAGGAGAGCAAATGGGGTTTTAGATAGGTTCTGAGTTGTATTTGTCACTAGATTTTTGGGCACTTGAGATGTGCCAGAGGAAAGGAAGACTGCAATAAAACATGACTCTACAGACATTTATGTGCCAGTGTAACTTGAAACAAAGGAGTGCTTTCATGGAGTACGTGTTTGCAGAATGAGTGCCCAAGTCCAGCTGAGGATTTAAAGTACAGACAAAGATGCATGAAAGAAGAAATAGATGGGTAAAGATGAAATAGATGGTCCATTAAGCACTTAAGCAGGTTAGGATATTGCTTCTGGAGGGAATAAAAGAATCAGAGTAAAATAGAAATGTGAGACACAAGAGGAGAAATGCAGAGACTGGCATACTGCAGAGATGTATATAGCATTGATTGTAAATGTTTGAAGGACAAATATGTTTTCATTTGTTTATGTAAAAATCTCAGTATATAGGAGAAATTCAGGTAACGGGAATTATGGAGACATGTAATACGTGTGATCTTTTAAACTGAAACCCAAACAAGAAAAGAAAAAAAACTCTCATCCTTGCTATGCCTAGAAAAGAAAAAAGCAGAGTGTTTCACAATTTTCTTGATAGTTTTTAATGTTCCAATTACAGTACAAAATATTCTTGCTTTATTTAAATAGAAATGAGGTCAAAATACTCTGTTAAGGTTCAGGATTTGTTTGCAGTATTTAACCTGGTTACCAAAAATATATGCTGGAAAGGCGGGATTTTGACTCTTAAAACGAATGAAATTTGTTGTTAAGTTGCTGTTCAAATGAACAATGTAAGTAAAGGAAAAGCACAGGCATTCATAGAAATATGCCTTTACTAGTTAATTTGCTACAAAGAGTAGTCGTACATGCTTTTTCACCATTGGTTAATTACCAGTGCTGATCTATAATGAAACAGGTTTTGCTTAATTGCTATCGGTCTCCAGCATTTATCCATCCACTGTAACTGTTAGGCACATCACAACTAGAATTACATCTAAAAGTTGGTCCTCCAAGCTGTTGCATTCCAGGGAGAAGTGGGTGTCAGACTCAAAAATAAAGGAAAAGGAGAAACTCGAGAGATGTGGCTTGAATATTACTCTAGAACGCAGTTCTGTAAGAATATTAGTTTGGAGGTTCATCTGCTCATTCTAGCTGATATTCTTGCTTGCTCACCTGTTGGGCTTTGCATCCCCAGTAATTGCTTAGAGGTTATACGTGAGAAAAAGCATGGAATATCTACTGCAGAGTAGCTCTTCAGCATTAGCTCCTGTGTTGGGATCCCTTTACAACTTTAAAAGTCTGCCCTTGCAAATGGGTTTATTCAAACTGCAAGAAAAAAGGGTTCAGTAAAGGAGGAGAGCACACAAGGGAAGCTAATGCCAAACAGTTGTGGGGATTTTTTTTTTTTATCTGTGAAGTCCCTCTGTACACACTCCCCTATTCCACTCGGAATGCAAAGTAAATCTAGAGTAGTTTCAGTCTAACAGGTACTGTTTCATGCGTGAAGTAAATGCACATGATAGTGTTAGACCTATCAAGTTTGAATCCCAAAATTTGTAGGACAGCCTTGAACCCTAGGGAAAGCAGTGTGCTTAGCTTGAGTAAGTCACAGTGAGATAACATTTTGGAGAAGACAAAGTAGTTTGTAATTCATCCTTTAACAAGCTGCAGCATTCCTATTCACCTGTGCATATATGGTATTTAGATGTTCTGGATAATAGGAATGTCTTGCACAGGATGAACTGATGAAGATATCACTGTAACTGTCTGCCTGGACTGTACGGATCATTGAAGTAACTCCTGAATTGCTTCATCATACAGCACAACACTCAGTTAAACTAGCACTGATTTTGTTCTGTCTCAAGGTCCCGGATTTTGTTCTGTCTCAAGCAGCTGCTTCATGATCACATACCCTCCAATGCAGTGGTTAAATTGTAATCTTGGCTGGTGTCCCAGTACTACAAATCCACTCTGCCCCTTGTCAGCCAGAGCACCTGTGAACTATCTGTAACAAAAAAGCGGTTTTGCCTTACATAGATCGGTTTATGTTAGGAACATGAGCTAATAATGTTTCCTTTTTTCCTGATAAAATTAAATAATCAGTTTGACAGTTGGCTGCAATAAAGCTGTGAACTAAGCCACTGAGTTGGACATCAGGAAAGGGGAGCAAATGGAGCCCCCATGATCCAAGTCAGTGATCTACTAAACTGCTTAGATGTACACAAGTCTATGGGGCTGGATGGGACCCACCCAAGGGTACTGAGGGAGCTGGCAGAAGTGCTCAGCAAGCCACTTTCCATCATTTACCAGTAGTGCTGGCTAATGGGAGAGGTACCAATCGACTGGAGCTTAGCAAATGTGATGCGATGCTCATCTACAAAAAGGGATGGAAGGAGGATCCAGGGGACTACGGGCCTGTCAGTCTGACCTCGCTGCTAAGGAAGGATATGGAGCAGATCATCCTGAGTGCTGTCATGTGGCACGTACAGAACAACCAGGTGATCAGGCCCTGTCAGTGTGGGTTTAGTAAAGGCAGGTCCTGCTTGACTAACCTGATCTCCCTTTATGATAAGCTGACAAGCTTAGTGGATAAGGGAAAAGCTGTGGATGTTGTCTACCAGGACTTTAGTAAAGCTTTTGACACTGTTTCCCACAGCATTCTCCTGGAGAAACTGGATGATTGTGGCTTGGATGGGCATATGCTTTTCTGGGTAAAATACTGGTTGGATGGCTGGGCCCAGAGAGTGGTGGTGAATGGAGTTAAATCCGGCTGGCAGCCAGTCACAAGTGCTGTTCCCCAGGGTTCAGTATTGGGCCCTGTCCTCTCTAACATCTTTATCAATGACCTGGATGAGGGGATTGAGTGCACCCTCAGTAAGTTTGCAGATGACACCAAGTTAGAGAAGATTGTTGATCTACTTGAGGGTATGGATGCCCTACAGAGGGATCTGGATAGGCTGAATGGATAGGCTGAGGCCAATGGTATGAGGTTCAACAAGGCCAAGTGCTGGGTCCTGCACTTGGTCGCAACAACCCCCTGAAACACTACAGGCTTGGGGAAGAGTGTCTGGAAAGCTGCCTGGTGGAAAAGTTCCTGGAGATGTTGGTCGACAGCCAGCTGAAGATGAGCCAGCAGTGTGCCCAGGTGGCCAAGAAGGCCAACGGCATCCTGGCTTGTATCAGAAATAGTCTGGCCAGCAGTACAAGGTAAGTGATTGTCCCTCTGTCGTCAGCACTGGTGAGGCCACACCTTGAATACTGTGTTGAGTTTTGGGCCCCTCCCTAGAAGAAGGACATTGAGGTGTTGGTGCGTGTCCAAAGAAGGACAACGAAGCTGGTGAAGGGTCTAGAGCACAAGTCCTATGAGAGGCGGCTGAGGGAACTGGGATTGTTTAGTCTGGAGAAAAGGAGGCTGAGGGGAGACCTTATCACTCTCTACAACTCCCTGAAATGAGGTTGTAGTGAGGTGGATGTCGGTCTCTTCTCCCGTGTAATAAGTGACAGGACAAGAGGAAACAGCCTCAAATTGCACCAGGGGAGGTTTAGGTTGGATACTAGGGAAAAATTCTTTACCGAGAGGGTTGTGAAGCATTGGAACAGTCTGCCCAGAGTGGTGGTGGTGTCACCATCCCTGGAGGTGTTTAAAGGACATGTAGATGTGGTGCTGAAGAACATGATTTAGTGGTAACTTGGCAGTGCTGTGTTAACTTTGGACTTGATGATCTTACAGGTCTTTTCCAACCAAAATGATTCTGTGAATCTGTGATTCTATGATTCTATGAACATCTTCATGGATACTCTAGTCAGAGTATAAAGACTATGGCTTAGAACCTCAACAATAGTTGGTGGGCACAGGAAACACAGAGCAGCCTGAAGTTCTTGAAAGTAATTTCCTGGAGACATGATTTTCAAGCACCACTTTAAGCTCCAGACCTTGAGAACTGAACTGTACTTCAAAGGGCTACCCCCTGTGTGGCACAGCCTGATGTGACTAAATGAAGCAGCTTAATGTCTGTAGTTTCTTTTTTCAGGTTTGTTATTATCCTTGGATAGAAGATACTGTCAGTCCTCAACCCTACTTCATATGAGTGTAAAGTAAGATGTGAAGATATAAAAACATATATAATTTTCTAAGAGAAACTCTTTATACTATTTCAGTACTTGACATTTGATGTTGTATTTGGAAACATCATTTAGAAATGAACAGCTGGAGGACTTCACTGGTCTTTCTGAGGCAACGCTTATTTCTTTTGGCAATTTATCTGTGAACAGATAGGGCAGGAGACCACAGATATTTGAAAAACATTCCTGCAGCAGGTCTGATTCAATTAAAGTAAGATTTGATATAGATCATGTTTGACTACTTGATAGATAGGTATGACTAGTAGATTTGTTCATATCTTCACCATAGAAAGCATTCATTCTTAATTGTCTTATTTTTCAGAACATTGGAGGTATGAGAAGCTAAGGATTTTTTTTCCTCACGGCAACTGAGATAAGTGTCCTGATATTGATTCAAACTTGAAAAATCTTCACACCCAGAGTTTATCAATCTTCAGCTTTTATTTTCTGTTCAGCAGATACAAACCAAAGATAGCAACTGATCAATCACATATGATTCAGCAGGTTGGTGTAGTTGTCCTTGAATTTGGTCGTTTTTTATCTAAAGGCTTTGATTTCTTTATGTCCTTGATACTCTGATTCCCCTAGCCCATTGCCTCATCTCCCGTGTTCTGGGTGCATCTTTCTACCGGGCAGATTTTTCATGTCTCAGCCATGCCTTTATTTCTGTTAATACCCAAGTTCCTCAAAATGATAATCCTGTTACATGAGGGCAGCGCGGCCAAGTCAGATATGGCGATGCACTCTCTGAGCCCTTCCCAATAGCCAATGGTGTGAAACAAGGTTGCGTTCTCGCACCAACTTTATTCACAATTTTCTTCAGCATGATGCTCCAAAGGGCCACGGCAGACCTCGACGAACAAGACGGCATTTATATCCGATATCGTACCGATGGGAGCCTTTTCAACCTAAGGCGACTGAAGGCCCACACCAAGACCCTGAATCACCTTGTCCGCGAGCTGCTTTTTGCTGACGATGCCGCCCTTGTTGCCCACACAGAAGCAGCTCTGCAGCGCTTAACATCCTGCTTTGCAGAGGCGGCTGAGCTTTTTGGGCTGGAAGTCAGCTTGAAGAAGACAGTAGTTCTCTACCAACCAGCACCACAAGATGATTACCATCATCCCCACATCACCATTGGCGAGTCAGAGCTTCAGTCAGTCCAGCAGTTCAGCTATCTGGGTAGCATCATCTCCTCAGATGCCACGATCGACAAAGAGATCGACAACAGAATAGCAAAGGCAAACAGAGCTTTCGGAAAACTCCATAAAAGAGTCTGGTGCAATAAACACCTGAAGAAAGTACCAAGATCAGTGTCTACAGAGCCGTGGTACTGCCTACTCTTCTGTACGGGTCTGAATCATGGGTCATCTACCGCCACCATCTGCGACTCCTCGAACGCTTCCATCAGCGCTGCCTCCGCACAATCCTAAACATCCGCTGGACTGACTACGTGACTAACGTTGCTGTCCTTGAACAGGCAGACGTCACCAGTATTGAGGCCATGTTGCTGAAAACGCAGCTGCGTTGCGCAGGGCACGGTTCCAGGATGGCGGATCACCGCCTCCCTAAGATTGTGTTCTATGGTGAACTTGCCACCGGCTGCCGCAAGAGAAGAGCTCCAAAGAGGAGATATAAGGACTCCCTGAAACAACACCTCAGCCTAGGCCATATTGACCACCATCAGTGGTCCACCCTGGCCTCCAATCGGGAGATTTGGAGACACACCATACATAACGCTGCTGTCTCCTTTGAGAGCACGCGTAGAATCAAGCTCGAGGAGAAAAGACAGCGCAGAAAGAACCGTGCCTCGACTATACCACCCAAGGAGATCCTCCGGTGTGCTCTTTGCAACCGGTCTTGCCTATCCCGCATTGGCCTTTTCAGCCATCAATGCGCTTGCAATAAGCGTGGGCAAAGCCCTTCCCAAATCTTCGTCCGCGAAGCCAAGCCATGATGATGACTCCATTTAGATGAGGAATCATCAGAAATTAGTCTTTGTTCTCTTTGTTAGACTTCTGATGATTGCTCTCACAGCAGTGTCTGCTCTCATAGCTGTGTCTGAGCTGATTACCTACAAAGCTACAATTTTTTTTTCATACGTTATTTCAAGAGATAAGTACATTGCTTTGTGTGGTGCTGAGTCCCTAAGTCCTGTGGTATATCTGTACCTAGATCACATAGATCTTTGGGTCAGATGGGTACAATGGCAAAATTCCTTACTGTACCTCAGGTGAGGTCTAAATCTGACCATTAAAGACAAGAGCTAATAGTGTTCAGCAGATGTAATCAACTGATGGGGATGGCCTTCAACAAAACAAGTCTGTTATGGGTTTGAAAAAGATGCCTATTTAAATTACCCTGATTTGTGAAACGATGAGTAGTCTTTCTGTTCAAAATTTCACCAATGATTCAGTCAGTTCCTATTTTGTCAAACTTGTTTCCCCAGAACAATATCTGATGGTGCAATGTCATGGGTTTGTTTTCTTTTCCAAATGATGCAGAATCATTATAGCAGACAGGATGTTTACAAATCACCATGTCATTTAAAATTCATATTCCCTTCAAAATCTGCCGGCATCCTTGTTCTTTCATATCAGCTTTGCCAGATATAATGGGTAAAATTCTCAGGAAAAAAGTGGAAACAAATTTGTGGCTTATATGTCACCATCACAGTTCTGTTATTCAAAACATTTTGGTAAGTAAGAATTTTACAGAATACAAAGTAACAGTCAGTATGGCTTTTGGGTAATTCAGTGGTTAAAGCTATGATGTTCCATCATTTTTGTGGGTTATATTCATAATACAGTTTTTAGAACTTAATACAAATTCTTCGATGATGCAAAAAATGCTATTAAAGATGATGGAACTCTGATATTTAGAACAAGGGTCACTGGCAGCCTCTAGTGAGACTATCTTCTTAATACAAGGCTAATTATTTCTTGATGGAACAGTCTGTAATAATAATCACCATGCTTTTATATGGAAAAGAAAGAGAGCACGTGGAGTTCAGTTAATATTTAGCAACTCAGAAACGTCACAGAAACAAAATCAGTTCATTTAGAAATGTTTGTTGATTTCCTGTCCAGTAGATAATAACAACAACAACACAAAAGGTGTCATTCATTATTTAAATAGCCTGATGTTATTGTTGTTGGCATAGCTGTACAATCAAACAGTATACTATAGCTCCTCAGACAGCTTTTCTTTTGAGAAAGCAGCTGAGGTCTGATATTCTTTCTGCAATCTAGGATTCAAAATTGTTTGCGGTTTAAGCAAAAGTAAGAGTGAGTTCTGATGCCTGGTAATTGCTAGCTCCACTGTATTTTAAATTTTTGTAGTTCTGTCTAACCTTGTATGACTGGGTACTGTTGCTAAAAGTCTCTGTCTTTCATCAAGCCTATGAGCCAAACCATTGTTAAATGGAGTAGATCCATCTTTGCTAAGGGAAAAGAGCCCAAAAGTACAATCTGTATGTCTTAGAAATGGAGATATTATTTTTTTTTTCCCCAGGAACCTCTGCATTAGTCCTCTGATAAATCCATCTGATAGCAGGTTTCTTAATTTTAAATCTTAATCAGTACCTTAGGTGTGTTGAATTAAGAGAATAGTTGCACTAGACTTAGTTTTAATATTCTTCACCAAACAATTCAAATGAAGGTAGTGGTAGGAATTAATTAACCAAATACTTAATATTATGGTAATAAACTGATAATTTATACCGTTAAAATTAAGACAGGGAAGCAAAGTTTTACATTGCTGAAGATCTAGAATATTGGTAATTTGAAGCAGAACTCCAGGAATGTTATTTTTAACTTTTTACTTTAAAGAAGTCTTATTTCAAGTGAGCTGAGGTTGTGACTGCTCCTTTGTTGACTTGCGTTTTCAATTGCATTAGATTGTTTGCATTACACTAAAAAATATGGATATAGAAAAAATATTTGGGGAGCTTCAGGGAAGTAATATCTGTGCTCATGAGGTTTCTCAAAAAAAAAAAAATTTAAGTAAGCATATTAGTGACAGCTTAAAGAAACAATTTTGGTATTACGCAGTGAAATATCTCAGTCAAGAAGATACATGTGCTTTTCAGTTAATCATCAATTTCGCTATCAAAAGGAGGCATGTTTAATTAGAACAGCTTTTAGGAATGCCACAAAACATGTTTTGAATTATATTGGGATTTTCATACTTCAAATAAATACACTGTTACTGTGACTTATTCACAAGACAAAACAGTTTTATGGAGTGTATGTCAATGTGCCTGGCCCTAACTTGCCAGGCATTGAATCCATCGTCTGAAATGCACATATGCCTCATTATTTACTTAGTACGTCATCTGCTGCACATACTTAACAAATGAAACTGCAAGTCATGGGACTGTGCATCCCAATGGTTATCCAAAGGTAATGGTACTCTGCAAAATAATGGTAAAATTGTCTATTTTCCCCTCTAAAATCTACTCAGATCTATATTTTCTAATATTGTGATAAAATGAGTTTACTCCTTTATCCCCACAATTTGATACAGCTTAAGTGTGATAGTTTATGGGTGTTAGGTATGTGTCAGAGGTAGATTCTTTTCCTGTTTACCGCGTTCCCAGACTGTCTATTAACAACTTGTCGCTGCTATTAATATTAGTTGTAGGAAAAAGTGTTAAGCATATTTGCAAGATGATGGGGTTATAGAATGTAAGCAATGGCCTAGCTTGCTAAATTAATGACATGTGGAAGAAAGAACTGTGTATTCCAGAGCTGGTTTGTGGTATAATTATTATAATATAAATTGAAAAAAAATTACAAAAATATATTGCCTCTTTTATGGCTATCTAATACTTTGTTGTAAATATGAACCTTCAGAAGGAGGTATGTAAAGTCACTTAACCTGACTCCAGCTTAACGTGGTCTCAACCACCTGGAAGGCAGTACCTTAGACTAAAGCAAACTCCTCTGTCTAGGCAAAACACAGTTCTGTGAGCCCTGTTGTGAACTCTGGCCATGCTTCAAGTGCAGTAGTCTTCTCATGACTCAAAATATTTGACACGGCCATTCTCAGCCTTTCTGAGGAACAGGCCACATGGTCTCCTTGGAATCAGGTGATTGCTATATGTACCTCCATCAGTCTTGACCTAACACAAATACACGTGCTTGTTGCATGGCTAGTTGTGTGTCCGTCACGTCATGGCTCCTTGGGAAGGAGGTGGCTGAGTTGTCTGCACACTTCTAGAGCAAGTCATCAGCTTTATCAGTTGCTTCCAGATAGCAGCACTGCTGGGAAAGAGAGCAGCAGAGTGTGAGTCACAGGCTTAATGAAGTGGTCTGGGTTGTTGTCTTCCTCTTTAAGATATATGAAATTAAAAAAGTAATTTGTCAAATATGTTAAAGTCAAGGGAAATCCTCTTTGAAATCACTATCCCAACCACTAGTTGTCATAAATGTCTTTGGCACTAATTTTGAAAATGGTTGATCTTCTCCTAAATTTACAAGTAGCAGCAGCAAGTGGCCAGTACAGTATTGCCCGTAATGACACTGCTGTTGTCACCGTTAGTGTTGTGCATCAGGAGGAGAACAGGTACAGTAGACGAGTGATGAAGAGGAAAGTTCACTCTTATGAAGATGCAGTGAACAGGAGGCTGCACTTCTGGGAGTGGAAACATGAGGCTATGCTGCCCCACACGACTTGCTGTGGCAGATCTTCTTCAGTAGAAGACAGCACTCCAGCCAGCGTGAATACGACTATATAATAACGTTTCACTTCCCTCATGGGCTATAGCAAGCCTAAGCCACACACACACCCCTCCCCTTCTCTTCATCCGCATGCCCTAAGGCTCAGTAGCTGGCCACTGAGGCCTTCCATGGTCAGAAGCCCTCCTCTCTATGAGCCCCTGCTGTCCTGTATGGAGGGATGCTACTCAAGATCCTGAGGCAGCTGCTGTGTAAATTTACTCCCAACACAGTAGTGATACAGTCACGCTGCTGTGGCATTCACCTCCCCTAGTTAGTTTCCCCTGAGGTGAGTTCTTCGTAATTACGTCTCCATAATTATTTCCTTCTCTGGCGTGGCAGCAGGGAGGGACATGCTGCCCCAAACAGCACGGGAGAGAGATGTGTGTTACCTTCTGCTGCCGTATGCCTGGTGCTTGTGGAAAGCCCAAAACGACAGGGAGAGGGAGAGCAGGAAAAGGACCCAAAGGTGTGTTCCTTCAACACCTCCTGCTTGACACTTGAGCCATGGTTTTATGATGGTCAAGTGTCAGAGGGGACCAAGTTGCAGGGTGAATCGAACTCTATATTAGGAAGACAACTGGAAGCTATGACAGGAATTCCTTTTAACACTTCGCTCCTCAGCAGAGCCCAGCCTGGAGCAGCTCTCAGTGTCGTCCAGGCTGAAAGCATCGGAGCTATTTCAGACACATTAGAAGGATCTCAGTCAATACCTCGGCTGGTAGAAGAAGGTACCTCTTTCAGCATCGAAAGGAGGGCACATACTCGCTTGACGGTTTGGAGCTTTTCTTATATAAGTAAATAAGTAAGCTAATCTTCAAGGGGTCGTTCAAAACTTGAAAGACCCTCATGAAAATTTTAATAACTGCTGCAAGTGGACTACAATAGGTGTGGGTTTCTGCTTATTTAATGTCTGCGCCGTCTATCAGTGTGTGCAGAGCAGATTGTTTGCAGCTATCGCTTCATAGTCTGTAGGGACCTTTAAAGATTTACAACAAAGTCACAAAATGCCTAGTGATTCTAAGAAGAGTAAACGTGTATTAGCTCGAATACTGTAGTACATAGGCACATGCTTCTTGTTTTCTGTATGTTTGTTATCGCTAGTGAAATACTACATGGGGGTTTTGATGGTAAGGTAGATGTTATTTCACTATAAGCTTAACAGGTTACTGTAGTGGGGACATCTGCGTTACAGAAATTGCGATCACATTGCCTAAAGCATGTTGTAAGTTTTTAATGTAACAGGCTGGAAGCTGCAAAGTTGGGGTTTCTCTTCTTTCTTGTACTAGCTGGGTCTCACAGTAGTGAAGTTTTTGTCAAAAGCCTTTAATAAGATAATACACTGCAGTTCTGTGTCCAAAATACCCGTTGTGCTTGGTGCTATGAGTGAGGAGGGGGAAAGGACAGCTTCCAGCTGGGGGTGAGGGTTTTTCTGTTGCCTGTGTGCTACTGTACATCTCTTGTGCAGATTACAAAAGATGGCATTTATGATATCTCATCGTATTTAAAGCAAATTGAATAAGTCAGCTTATTATCTGCTGCAGGCTTGTCAGAATTATTCTAGCAGAGGCACAGAAGATAGGTCCTTTGTTTTACAAAGTTTGTTTTTTG
The DNA here is from genome assembly GCA_009769605.1 of Bucorvus abyssinicus. Classification (NCBI taxonomy): domain Eukaryota; kingdom Metazoa; phylum Chordata; class Aves; order Bucerotiformes; family Bucorvidae; genus Bucorvus; species Bucorvus abyssinicus. Next base: position 30,988,242 of record CM020030.1, on the reverse strand, counting down.
AAACAATGAGTATTTCACTGTCGTAGCCCTGTGTCATCACAAGTAGTCCGTTCATGAGTACTTTGACTGCAAAGCACGAGAGTCTGCAGGGGAAGTCTGGCATAAACCCAGCTCAAACAGAACTAACCGCTGCCGTTGCTTTCTAAGTTTGGCTCCGCATGCAGCCCATACAAGGTAAAAGGTAAGGTGTGGGGGAGGCCAAAAAGAACACCAGGGCATACAGACCGCGTGTGTTTGCATTTTCTTGGGCTGTGTATATGTGAAATCCTGCCATGGAAATGAGGGTGAAAGAGGGGTTTTTTCCAATATGCAGAGCTGATTGGAATGCCAAAATAACTTAATACAATCAGTGCAGCGCTCGACTCTGTGATGTGAGAAAGAGATAAAGGAACTTATAAAAATGAACTAATCACTTCAGTAACAGGTTAATCTGTAATCAAATCTAAGGTTTGTTTTCCTGTGGTCGATGGTCAATATGTTGCTCTGGAGGGAAACTTGGGGAAGGGAGGGAAGGGGAGAGAGCCAGAGAAGATTGTCTATTTTTACTCAGTAGCTGCTGTTGTCCTGATTTCTCTGACGGTAATGAGGACAGCATGAACTGGTAGGAAAATTACCTCCTCCAGAAGCAGTGCTGAACAATTGTATCATGCATCCGTCTTTAGGAACTGGTGTCTGATTACAATAATTTCAGACGCAGACTTCTTATGAGCCTAGAATACCTCACTGAGGAGCACTAGCACCGGGCTTGTTTTCAAGTTGAGATTCAGTGCAAATCCTTGCCCATTTAGCTCTAAGTGGCCCAAGAAGTGCATATCACTGTTTTTGCAATGCACAGGCACACAAGATGGAGAAATACATCCTAGCATGAATTTCTTTGTGACAGTGTTTAGAAAGTAGATCCACAGTGTTTTAAAATATTTTATGTAAATTTCCTGTGCTTTTGTTTCCATTTTTTCATTCTGATGAGAAAGAGAAGATGATAAGAAAAATTAATTAAACTTTTCTGTATATGAGTGTTATCTTTCCAATAAACTGGGGGAGTTTTTTTTGTTTGTCTTTGGAATACAACCACTGGATGACAGCACAGTTATTTCTGAGCACAGTGAAGATTTTCAAAAAAAGGAAAGAGAGAGAGTGCAGTAAATCTTTTGGCTTTTTGAAATTGTGCAAATTTTGTCATGAACTTCAGTGGCTGAGATTTCATCCCCCAAAATTAATTCCAAAGTTTTTAAGAGCTACCTCTGATTTTAACCACAGCATAAAACTCACTGGAAGCATGATATTTTTGTTTTGCATGTCGGGATTTTTTTTTTCTGATTTATTAATTTAGAGGAAGCAATTTAAACCCAAAGCAACCTCTGAAGATGATGTCCTCTGACTTAATGCTATTGGTTTGGACAGCACTCTTTACAGTTGAGACTGCAATCAGAGGGAGACCTCTAATGGCAGTTCATTTTTACTTTAAGTTCTGCTCAGCATTATACACAGATTTAAAGCTGATATGAGAATAGGACAGAGCAAGTCTTCCGCGCAGCTCCAGTAATACCGTTTCAGGATGATATTCCAGGCTGAAGCCAACCCACAACTCATCTATAGTTTTCTTTGGTGCTGCCTCCACATGACAGTTATAGTCTTTGGAGTACCAAAGCCTTTGACCCACTTTTGATTTCCCGGTATATTTCTACTGTTCTTTCCTGCATCATTTATTACTTTTATTAATATTTTTCTTCTCATCTCAGGTCAAATGTAGCAGCAAAAATATGCTGTATTTTGGTTGTGATCAATAAGTTCTGTGGTGAACTCGTTTCTCACATTTTAGTATTACTTTCTTATTTTATATTATAATGGTTAAATAATCAGACTTTGATGGTCTAGTCCAGTAAAAATCTTAATTCTCAGTGAAAGAATAAAAGGCTGAGATGATGTTTCAGTTAATCTGGTAATAAAATTTCTTGCTTTTCCTCTTTTTTTTTTTTTTTTTTTTTACCTTTAAAGATCTATTGATTTTGGTGTATTTCCCTTTGCTATAGTATATTAATACTCTATCAGTCTATATTTCTCTGCCTTCATGAAATTAGATGGAATACTCTGTTCTTTTTTATTTTATTGCTAAAGAAAATGGATTAATCTATATGATTTAAAACTTTGAAGAGAGGTTACTTTGTGGCTTAGCAATTTGACCGTCTTGATAATTTTCTCTCTATAGGCATTAAAGATTTGCAAGGTTTCATGAGTCAGAAAATGGTTGTGTATACAGTTTTCAGTGTTTTGTAGCAAGTTATGCTTTATTTGAAAGAAGTTTTAATCTGAGAGTTCTAATAATTCCCACATACATACCATGACAGAGATAATAATATGCTGTTTATTGTCAAATGCTTCCCTTAATTCTTACTCATTTTGCAATGCCATTAAGGTTTGAGAGATTCCTTATCTCTACTCATTATTGTTTTTAATGTGAAAGAGAGAGCTCCATTTGTGGCTATGGAAGATTAATTGGAGAAGCCCAGGTGTTCTGTTTCCTTCTGATATTCAGAAGGAATAACTAAACAGGTCTGAAACTGAGCTGGAAACAGGAGCTGGGCAGGCGAAATGGATGCCTGTCAAGAGGCAGCACGGGTGAAGTTCTAGCTTATCTCCCTTAGCTATCAGAATGTCAGAGCCTATAACACTTTCCTATTTTGCTTGCAGGGATAAGCCTCTATCTTAAAAATGTCAAAACAGCCAGCGTCACATGTCAAAGCCATTCAGGTAAGAGACAGTATTTATGTTTCTAATATAATGAAATAAAACAACTTCCATTGTGTGGCAAACTGCATTTTTGCTCAGCCAAAACACCACATAGGTGCTAACGGGATTATTGTTTTAAAGTGAAAAGCTTGGTAGATATGAAAGCACTGAAAAAGTTTGACCTGAAGAACATCTTATCATCTGAGCTGATAAAAAACTGGATCAGATAGGTTGGTTGATGGCTTGCTTGCATGGTCTTTCCAGTGTTAAGTTATGCCTGTTGGTAGATCAGCTAAGCAAAACAGGGATACATCGGCATAAATGATCAGCATTATGAGTAAAACTGATTCTTGAAACTTAAATTTTCCACCAAGTTGGAAGAATGCTGGAAGAATTATAGGCTAAAATGATGGCATAGGTATTGTGAAGTTTTTAATGTCTGCATTACTTTAGGAAAAAACCCAACACTTCCAATATTTGCTTAAGAAGCATTTTATTTAAAAGCCAAACTAAAAGGACAGAAATGTTGATGTTTTTGATTAAAAAATTGTTTTATGTCACATACCTCCTCAAATGGCATATGCTCATAAGGATAAAGTTGGTTATTACAAACTTGTAAAAGAAACAGATGGAGAATTATCCCAACATCATCATGAAGTGGCATCATGAAGAATGTATTTAGCTCATGCTATCTTTGATTCTTGACAAAAGGCCAAAATATCTCCTGAACTGCAGAACTGTACAGAATTTTTATATATTTTGTAAAATGCACTTGCAATAAAATTTTACTACAAGTTCAGGTTCCCTTGAAATTACATAGGGAAAAAAAATGGAATTTCTAAAGTCTGTTCTGTCCTCTGTTTCCTCAAGATAATACTAATTCATGGACTGGAGTATCAAGAAGATTAATTACCCAGTGGCTAGACAGCATACTGAAGGTGCAAAGCACTGTAAAAATGCTAATTCTCTTTCTCATCATCCACCCTACTGGAAGAGGCATACAAATCACTGTACTCTAATTCAGTTGAAATTAGCATAAGTTTGCCATTGATTTCACTTAATTCAAATTTTCATCCCTCTTTCATGGAGACTATGGAAATGTTTGTATGATTAACGAAAAAATGTATATAATTTGTAGCTCAGAAGTATTTATGTTTTACATTTAAACTCCATAGGCACATACAAGCATTTTAAGGAATAAATTTGGTTTACTTTGTGTCACCAGTTGGCTGAGGCAAGCCAATCACGGAGACGTGCCCTTTCCTATCCCTGAACCCCTCTCCTCCGGGAGAGAAAAGGGTTCAAAAGCAGAGATACGAAAAGGAAAAGAAAGATTTTGTGAGACCTCTGAATGTTGGAAAACTGAAACAAACTTTATTAAGACTAGAACAAAATATAATATGCAGGGAAAAACCAATGCAAAATCTGAGGGTTTGTACAGGATGGAAAGGCGAGGGTTAAACGCGAGAAAAGAGAGAAAGGGGGACGGTGCCACGTGGAGTCCGAAAAAATGGCACCGGCCACGTGTGCGCTTTCATGGAGTAAACAAAGGGAAACCGCGGCTGTTACGAACGCAGGGCTCCAACGTGCAAAGCGCTGTTCCTACCAGTTCTCGTCGTGCGAATTAAAAGAAGCAAAGCAACAAGAAGCGGCAGCGCTGGCGGCAGAGAGGGTGCGGCGTTACAGCAGCAGGCAAAGAGCAGCCTCCGGGCGCGGGTCTCCAGGCGGCGCGAGCAGTCTGTCCCAGGCGCGGCGGGGGCTGCCCCAGCGCACAGCTTCGCTCCACTCCGGCAGCGCGGGGGAGCTGTAGCTGCAAGTCTGGAGAAGCCTCTTCCCGGAGCGAAGCTGCAAGGTCCGCAGCGCCTCTCACAGCGCAAAGCCGGAAGTGTCCGGAGAGCGGAGAAAGCCGAAAGCCGAAAAGCCCAAAAAGCCGAAAAGCCGCAGAGCCCGCGGCTCTTAAAGGCACAGTACGCTCACGAGAAACTTTCTCAACCAATGAGATGTGCAATCGTAGCATGGGAGGGAATAGTCCAATTGGTCAGTTTAAAACAAAAGCTTTCAAGCAGGGTTTTTTCCCTCAAACTGCCACACTTTTTTCCTTAAAGAGGTAGTTACAGACTCCTTTTTATTTTTATGATGATTTTCCAACTTCTAAATGTAAAAAAAATGCTTCTAGTTCGTCCGTTTAAAAAGTGCGTTAAGTTTAAGCACTAAGTTTAATATTTTAAGAAACTTTAATTTTTGCAACAGTAATTTGAATCATGAGAAAAATTACAGCACAAACTTGAAATGTATTAAACATCATGTCAGAGGTTGCGCCACCAGGAAGACTTGCACTTGAATTGATGCCTAGTTCACTTTGAGCACTCTAAGAACCATGACTCAAAATGTCACATTACTTTTATACATTGTGATTCATAAAGTATGGTGCTTTGCTATTATGTGCTGTTACAGTAGGATCCCTTGGAGAATATACATCACGCTGCAGCAATGATAATGTAATGACACTTTGCTAACTGAAGTATTGGGTGTCAGAAGTGGCTTCTTTCTGACCATACGAGATGTGTGGTGAAATCTGCACTTTCCCACAGCCGCTACAGACAAATGTGGGGGAGTTAAAAGTAGCAACTGGTTCCCAAGAGTATTTCAGGGCAATAGAGGACTGAAGTACTGTTAATTCCTGCTAGCATTGATGGCTGGCCTCCCCCCTCTCAGTGCGTAAAAGGCTGTGTACAGCTCTGGCTGAAAGTTATTCTGCCTACAAACAACACTCTTAGCTTTCCCCAGAGGTAAGGATGAGGTGTTTCCTATTTTTTTTTTTTTTAATTACATTCAGTTTTCTATGTTGTTCCTTTATTTTTTTTAAAAGGAGTATGTTTGTACTAAAGTGGTTTTCCAGGTTATTCAGTCATCCTTCTGGACAGCTAGGAATGGTTGTGATGCTGTGAAGAATTTATCCATAACAGTCTTGGCTGCATGAGTTGTATCCTAACCTGGATACCCTGTCTCTATTAAACGGAAAGAAGAACACAAACATTTCTAAATACCAGTTTAATCGAGTCAAACCAGCAATATATGTGGTATGTCATGCTTACAGATATTGTTCTTTCGGTCTCTTCGGGAAGACCTTAGTAGAGTACATCAGTATGTATACCTACTCGTTATGAAAACTGTAGTGACATCCAGAAAATGGTAGGCACTTTCCAAAAACAAAGGAAGAAGCAAAGCCACTAGTTTTAATAATTAGTATGATTGAAAATAATAATCATACCTAGAAAGTCTGTCTAAAGCAATTATAAATTAGGATTTCAGGAGATTGGAACAAAACCCTCCTATTTAGTATTTTACTGGATGGGGAGCAGTTGAGGAAGAGATCACTAGGACTCATATCTCTGTCCCAGCAGGCAGGTGGACAAGAGCCTTGAAATGTGTTTTAAAAACACAAAAATTACGAACTTTTGCTGATCACAGCACCACACAGTCCTTGCAGAGTTACACCGACATACAGAATTTGGTCTGCTGTTCACCCTTGTCCCCTGGGAGGGGACCAGCACGGGATTAACAGAGAGATTTACAGCTCAGGACTTTGGTACCTCTGGTCAGGAACTGCTTGGAAATCCGTCATACTTTCCATACTAGAAATATTTTGATTTATAGTATGTGTTATCAGATCCAACAGTGTTTAATTTTGTCCTAAAGGCAGTTTGTTTTACCAAGTTAATATTTCATGTCTGCGTATGTCTTGTCCAAACTCTGACATGAATGCACCTACTGCACATAAAATAGTTCAAACCACTTTCGTGTGACAGAGATTACTGTGAAAATGCTGAAGAAGACCAAAGAGCAGTTTGTTTAATTTCATTAGCAGTCTGGCACTAAGTGGTTCATTTCTGTTTCCTGAGCCATTTTTAGTCACAGTTGGTCTGTCAATCAAAGTCGGAAATGCAAGGGCTGGCTATCGGAATTACCATGCAGTGGTGTGCCCCGGGTGGCCGTGGGAGGCTGGCTTGTGCTTTGATTAGCTCCAAGGGGAAGGAGTGCCTGAGTTCAAAATGAGCATCAAGAGGAGAGAGAATACTTAATGTTTCAACTCTGCAAACTTGTATGATCACGCTAGCTGTAAAGTGTCACGAAGTTTCATATTCCAAAAAAAAAGAAGCTACGTGGAGGTACCAGAGCCTGGCAGGGGAGATGCTTAAAATTAAAAACAGCAAAGCTGGTTTTTTCCACGCATAATTGAAATAATGGGTTAACTACTGGGAGAGTGAAAATGCCCTGTCTCCTGGGAACTTTGGAAGCACAGATGGAAGGTTTCACAATAGCTAAACCAATGCTCAGTGAAAAAGCTTTATGAAATGTTGTCTATAAACTGCATGGGCCTACAGACATTTGCCAGCCCCGCTGAAATGGCAGCATCACCTTGCATAAATAAAATAACGGGAAACAGATATATAGAGTACAGTGAAAGGTGCTTATTTCTTGACATTTCCTTAATTTGCTCAACGTTTGATTAGAGCTGCCAGAACAGCTGTTGTTACTGAAAACGGTGGGCTGTTTTCCTGTGGTTGCCCAACCTGGGGCACGATCTGCAAAACCATGATTTGAGCTGAAGGGTGGGATTATTCATCTTCATTTAATGCAAATCAGTCAGATGGTAAACTACAACAACACAGCTTGCCGTTGGAAGGTTCTCCACTTCCGCTCTGAAACATTAGCAATTCACCCCCTGGTTTTAGCAATGGGAGTCATGATATTTGATGACATTTCCTAGGAGCAGCATCTCTTCTGAGATCATGAGATAAGAATAGGTAAAATTGTACATTTACTTGATCATGCTATTTGACTTTAAAATAATCCAGGCTGGGTCACACTGGGAAATAGACACATTTTAGCTGCTCTTCCCTAAGCAATATGTTCTGCCATTCTCTTCTCAAAAATCTTTACTTTTAAGGTATCTATTATCAGCCCTATTTATGTTAGGGCTACTGGCTTTCTGCCACAGAAATAATCAGATTGATGCAATCGTGTGGGTACCATTCTGGAGGGAGTTTGCTAGAGCCAGAAGCTAGCGGTGTGTCTGGCGTTGGAGCCGGCTCAGCCTGCTCTGACCCATGTGCCCCTGCTGCAGACCGGGCTGGGGGGGCTGAGCAAAACCCGTCAGGGGCTGGAGGGTCAAAAAGCCTTCCTGCCTTTTCCCGCAGATCCTCTCTACACCGAGAGGTGTATTCCTAAGACTAAGGCATTACATTCGCAGTTTGTAGCACACGGGGCTAGATTTTGTTGGTAAAATCACATTTTGAACACTCGTGCCTTAAGTTGGCTCAGGGCAGGCTTTCCTTCCTAACTACCTGTGATTAAATGAGGTGACAACTGGTGTCACTGGGGGAGGGAGAATGGTCCCATGGTTTGGGTGTTATTGTAGGATTTAGGCTATTTACACTTAAATGCTGATTCTGACACTCACCTTCTGTTTGACCTTGACCAAATCGAAGCAGACCCAGGTGCTTAAAGGCAACTTTGGTGTCTAGTACTCATTTGTTTAAAGTCCAATGAAATCAGGGAGCATAAGACTGAAGTGCAGAACATCAAAAGCTTTCTAGGTAGCTTTGTTTTTTCATTTTCCAGCTTTAAAATGGAGATGAAAGCACTCCTCTTTCCCACAGGAGAGGTGTGATGATGTGATACGTCGAAGGCATAAGTGCTTGGACACCACAATAATGTCAATACACTTTCCCACCCGTTCTGAGTTTTGCCATTTACCAACTGTACGTTTATCTATCAGTCACATTGCATTGTAATTTCCTTCTCACAGGCTAATATTAACATCCCAATGGGAGCATTTCGACCTGGTGCAGGCCACCCTCACAAAAGAAAAGAACTTACACCTGAAGAAGTGGAGGAGGTATGAAAAAAAGGGGGGGTGCTTTTTTTTTTTTATTTCCAGAAGAATCCCTGTCGTTGATGGAAGAAAGCCTTTTGATCAATCTTATAGCGCTGCATACCAGCCTTAGGTACCACAGCTGAACATGCCCTGATCATTCATGGAAATAAATGGCCACCTACTAGCCACTTCAGGTATACATAGTTCTGGTTTTGATGCCAAGGCACTTACAGGAATTTAAGCTTTCAAAGCTTCAACTTTTGCTTCAACAGCAGGATGATATTACTGTCAGGAAACAAAGCCAGGATTTCACCAGCAGTATTTATCTAGATGGGAGTTGATGGGATACAGGAAAAGTTATAGCAAGGCTTTGGAAGAATATTTCTACTACCTGCTGCCGCATGGTGTGATTTATCGTTACAGCTTAACGACATTGCAACAGGTTTGAAACCTGACACTTTCTGGATTATTTATCAACAAGGAAATTGAATGTGAAGACACTTGCAAATTAAAAACAGAAACTGTGAAGCCATTTACCTGCATAGGGGTGAAAACACTCTATTTTAGATTGAGTTCTGTGTTTTCATGTTTATATTTTGCAGAGAGTATTTAACATGAGTTTTGAATATAAAATCCATTTATACCTTTTCAACATTGATCACAAAGGTTATGATTAAACACAGATTTCATACTTCTGGATGATATTAAAGCATTGTATTTACAATGAACTTTTATAATAAATAACAATTAAAGCCAATGGTGGAGGAAAAGGTAGCAGTAGATATTCCAAACAATTAAAAAAAAAATCAAGTAAGGATGGGTGCTTGTGGCTTCCTGGCCAGTTGGCTTAGTTTGCATTTATAATCCCCATATGAGAACTGGTCCTGCTGGGCTAGAGCTGCCATGCTTCTGAGAGCCAAGGGCAGGAAAGACTCTAAACTGAGCTCAGTAGAGTGGGACTGGGTGGACTTGCTGCCCGTGCGGGTGAAGCAAAGCTGTTGTGGCTGGAGGGAGTCTTGTGCTCTCACCTGAGCAGAAGCCATGATGATCAGGAGAGAGTGGATAGCCACCTCTCTCCATGCATGCAATGGCATGCTGGTGATTCCAGCCCCAAACGAAGCAGCCGGATTAATTTTGGACAAATCATCAGCTCCTTCTGCCTGGTACGGCCCGTAAATGGTCCGTTTTAGTTATGTAAGAGCTATTCTTCCTTTTTTGTCAAATCAAATTTTTTTCCTGAATTCTGACATATTTGATAGAAATGGTGCTCTGTTTACAGAGAACTTCCCTGAAGAAATCAAACTGAGGCTGACTTAACTCTTAAGAAAATTAAAAAAAAACCAACCTTGAACACATATTGTAGCTTTCCCCCTGGAAAGAAATCAAAGCATATTCTTTCTGCAGTAATTAAACTGTTGAAGAAATGCGTGGTATTAAGCAGAAGCTAATATAGCGTGTGTTAATTCTGGTAGTGTTTGAGAAATAAAATAAATGACTAGTGCTGATAATTAGATTTGGTTGGGTAATTAAATATCGCTTTGCTTCTAAGTTACGTGAATACTATCTATGAGACAGACATTATGGAATGAAATTCTTGACCCCAGTTTTATAGCCAATATGCAACCAAACCAAGGGGAGTAAAGACTACAGAAATGGATCTTGTAATACGAATAGAATAAAAATGCTACCTGTGAACTTGTCTTTTCAGTTTTCTCATTAAGTTTTGCAATAGAACCTGTTGATTCTTCAGGGCAGCTTTAGACGAACACAACTTTTGCTAACAGGTGCTTAGCATTTTTCACTATGTTTTAAACTGTGGCAAGGAGATGGGGAAATACAGGTCTTACTCAAACGTTTTGGTGGTCACATGGGAACACGTATTTTGAAAGGTCAATGGAGCGACATGTTAACATGGAAAGAAATGGGGGTTGGGAATTTCAGAAAATAACTCTTATTCGGTCAGAGCATTTCCATGTGTGTATTTGTTAATTCTGGTTGTGTATCTAAGTCACTCTTGAGCTTTCCTTCAGTAAAACCGAAGGCCGGGTCGTTCTCAGCTATGCATTGCACAGAGGGGGGTGATATAGGGAGGGGTGCAGTCAGAGAAACAGCACAACCTGTAGAGTGAGAAGGGAAGGCTAACATCAATTATGGAGCGCAAGTCTCCGAAACGGTCACAGTTTGCACCATTTGTACTATGAGAGGGAATATGAAGAAAATTCCAGTTTTCTAAAATTTCTTGTTTTTTGCTACTTGAGTTGCAAAATGTCTGCTTCCTGATTAGCATGTATCCTAGTCAACAGAAAAAAGAGGGTTTACGGGCCAATAATCCTTGAAGATAAATTGGAATTTTAAAAATGAAGAGTAAAATACTAAGAATTGATGTTCGCAGTCAATACATGTTTCCAAAAAGGGTAGCTACTAAATCTAAACACTGAATTAACTCCAAAAAAGCCCATCCAAGAGGACATTCACAGAAGTAATTACAAAAGAAAATAATTTCATTGTGAAACTATTTACATAAAATATTAATCATCTCTAACCTGAGCCCCCCTGTATGCCAGCTTTATAAAATACAAAACAGGCTGAACAACCTTAAGCTCCCTACTGAAAAAACGATTCCTTCAAATATTGCTCGTCTATGGTAGAAATTGCCTAAAATGCGTGCTTTAGCCACTAGGAGCAATAACACAACTGAGGGAAGTAGCAAGAGCTGAATACGTGGTCCATCAGGAAATTAGCTGAGATGCTCCCTATTGTGTAATGCTGTTATTTAGTGGTATTTTACAGCGTCAGAAAAATGGCCGTCACGCACACCCTAGTTTAACGTAACAAAAATCCTTCTGATCTTGCAACTGAGGTTAAGAAAATTTAAACTCAACTCAGGCTGATCTTGGAGCAGCTTTGTGGGGTCCATACCCACATCATATATCCTTCACCAGAGCCTGCCGGAAGTGCATGAGGTTTTGTCCCCAAGCTGGAATTGAGACTCTGGAAGATACTAGATGATAAAAATCATCTTCTGCTTTTTTCCCTAAGCTGTGAAGGACCTGGAAGTTGCCTTTGATGCCCCACTCAGTAATTTTCCGCTAATGGTCGGCCTGTAAATTCTTAGTCATTTACGAAAAAAGATCCACATTCCTCTGCACTGATCACCTTCTGTTTTTTCCAAAATGTTTTTGGACAACAAACTAACAAAATAATGGTTCTTTTTTGCCTCCCACTCCTCTCCCCACCCCCCCCCCCCACCCCCCCCCCCCCCCCCCCCCCCCCCCCCCCCCCCCCCCCCCCCCCCCCCCCCCCCCCCCCCCCCCCCCCCCCCCCCCCCCCCCCCCCCCCCCCCCCACCCCCCCCCCCCCCCCCCCCCCCCCCCCCCCCCCCCCCCCCCCCCCCCCCCCCCCCCCCCCCCCCAGATTCTATCACGATTCCATTTAGTATAAAAACCCTTTCCTGTTTCTGACCTATGCTCAGGCTCAAGAGAACCTAAATAACTGACATATGCTCAGGCTCAAGAGATTGCTATTGTGGCAGTAAAGTCACTGGTATCCTTTTGTGCAGAGCGTTCCTGTTTCGACAGAAGAGGAGAAAGACAAGAAATATCTCCCAGGAGCTAAGAAACTTCCAGGCCCTGCTGTCAACTTGTCAGAGATTCAGAACGTAAAGAACGAGCTGAAATTTGTTCCCAAAGCTGAACAGTAGCTGGAACAAGCAGGTGAGTAAAAGAGAGGTTCTTTGCATGGCTCTAGGAGAAGCAGGCTGATCCAGAACGCAATTTTGTGTCAAAAACTGGCTTTCTAATTACTTCAAAGGACCCAAAATCACACCCTGTATTTTAAAGGCAAAATACTAGAAGACAAGGTCATAATCTTTGCAGTTCTCTGTTATTCCAAACACGTAGCGTGGAGGAGACTATATCCGATGACATATGTCACCCATCAACTGCCCTAACAAAAAGACTATTCAGCTATTAGGAATATTGAAGCCAGCTTAAAACTACCAGCTTCTTGCTTCACAAGCACAAGTTTAGTTTTACAGAATATAGGGCTTGTATTTGTACACACTAACCTCAAATAAATATATTACAATGCAAGTAAATTTATTGCAGTGATGAACCAGTAGGTTAGTGTTTTTAAAAAGCTCCCTTGGAATATTAGATATTTGGTATTATTTTATTTCTGTCATTCAAAACTGACATGCTAATGGCTCTGACTAATTGATCACACGAACATGCCCAATACCACTTGTGGCACCCAAGGACTTTCTAAGTATCTGTGAAGGGCTCGGAAATATGATATAGTACCTTGGGGAGATCTGTGCTTCTCTAGAGTGGCAGCTGGAGACCAGGCAGGGACCCTCAGGCACTGCAGACAGCACCAGACACCTATGGCTTGAGCCACTGGTCTATGATAGCACCACAGCTCATACTTAATCTTATTTTGATCAATGTCCTGATGGAGATCAGCGATGAGTGCTGTCCCCCAGGGGACCAGTACTGTTTAATATCTTCATTAATGACATAGTCGGGTCAGGTTCACCCTCACCAAGTTTGCAGATGACACCAAGCTGAGTGGTGCAGTTGACATGCCTGAGGGATGGGATGCCATCCAGGGACCTGGCCAAGCTGGAGAAGTGAGCCTGTGAACCTCATGAGGTTCACAAGGCCAAGAACAAGGTCCTGCACCTTGGTGTATCAATACAGGCTGGGGGATGATGTAGTTCAGAGCAGACCTGTGGAGAAGGACTTGGGGGTACTAGTGGATGAAAGGTTGGACATGAGACGACAATGTGTGCTACAGCCCAGAAAGCCAACCATATCCCAGGCTGTATCAGAAGAAGCATGGCCAGCAGGTCGAGGGAGGGGATTCTGCCCTTTGCTCTGGTGAGACCTCACCTGAAGTATTGCTTCCAGCTCTGGAGTCCTCAGCACAAGGAAGACATGGACCAGTTGGGGCAGATCCAGAGGAGGGCTACAAGAATGATCAGAGGGATGGAGCACCTCTGCTCTGAGGACAGGCTGAGAGAGTTGGGGTTGTTCAGCCTGGAGAAGAGAAGGCCCTCGGAAAACCTTATTGCAGCCTTTCAGTACTTAAAGGGGACTTGTAAGAAAGATGGGGACAGTCTTTTCAGCAGGGCGTCTTGCAACCAGACAAGGGGTGATGGTTTTAAACTAAAAGAGGGTAGATTCCAACTGGATATAAGGAAGAAATGTTTTACCATGAGGGTGGTGAAACACTGGCACAGCTTGCACAGGGAGGTGGTGGATGCCCCATCCCTGAAAACATTCAAGGTCAGTGTCACAAAAAGGGGGGAGCCAGGAGGATAGACAAAGAAAATTCCTGGCCCAGAAGGGGGGTTTCCCAAACCCTTTACAATTTGTCCAGTTCCACTAGTTCCCCAAGGAAGACAAACTCCTGTCACCCAACCTGCCCACCACACTCCTGTTAGGGAGAAGGGGAACCTCCTCGGGTTCTTTACAACTTGGCCAGCCTGCCAGGCACGCTGGCAGCGTCACTGAAACCAAAGTCCCTCTTGGTAGCCCACAAGGTTGGAGGATATTCGCCTAACCTATTCAGGGACCCTCGCTAGCAGTTACACAAAGACAAATCCCTTCAGTATTAAAATCAACAATAATAGTTTATTGTGTAGATTTGTGACTAAATGCAGGTTCCAATGATACCAGTGATAGGATATTGACTGCGAAATGGATTTAGAGCAAACACTAAACACACACATACAAAGCTAAACACACAAGCAAACCTAAACGCTAATGATTGTTAATAGCTAGCTTGATGTTAATATTAAACGTGCAGAACACAAAGGTCTTACCCAACAGGCGTCCCTATGAGGGGGGAGAAGATAGGTTCAGCCCGTCGACTGATCCCGAAGTTTCGATGGTGGTCTTCTGTTCCTCAAAATCCCCCTTAAAATCGCTGCTTTTTATGTTGTTTCTATACTTTTAGGTGGAGCTTCAGTGACTTTAGTCATACATTCTTTTTATTCTGATTGGATTAAAAATCTCTTACTTCACATTTAAGGGTCCAGGTGATAAAATACAGAGCGCATGCCCAGTGGGGAGTGGTTGCACCTTGGAGGCGGGTAGCCTTTGGGATGGAGGTGTGTTTTGGTATTATAATGACATTATAATGAGCAAAGCTCACCTAGAGGACACAATTTCACCTTTTTGCTGGCACAGCAGTAGCGATCCATCTTTCTTGATAGTGGTTATGCGGTTTATTGTAGCAGCCCATCGTTATCTTGGTAACGGAGAAGGGCTGCACCACCTCCGTTGCCCCATTCTCCATTTCAGAGATACAGTACATTCTGCCCAGTCAGGGTGGGCCTTATCCATGGCAACTGCATTCCATTCTTGGGATCAGCAAACTGCTTCATAGCCACTTCATGGCTATTTTTCATGTCAAGGTGTAAGCTAAAATGGGAAATAGGGTTTCCCTCACCATTATCCGTCGTTTTCCCACAGTCAAGTTGTACGGGGCTTTGGGTAACCTGATCTAGTTGAAAATGTCCCTGCTCACTGCAGGTTTGGTTTGGACTAGATACCCTTTAAAGGTCATTTCCAACCCAAAATTTGATTCTATGATTATTTATTTAAAAGGAAATATTCACTTTAATGCAGATTTCAGAATCGTTTCCATCTGATTTCAATCAAGGACCATAACCCTCCATTGTTCTACATTCTGTGACTTAAAGAAATTAATGATAACTTCTGTCCATGAAATTTATCCTCTGATTTTCATTGAAAAGCCTGAGTCAGTAAAAATGCATCAGGCAGTTAAAATGAAAGTTCAGTTGTACAGAGAAGTTTCAATACAAAAACCCCCTTGCTAACAGTAAGAAAAAGCTGGTTGTGTCACATAGTAGTCATCTGAATTGCCAGTGGTGTCTATTGACACAAGTCCTTTTATCATGAAGAGAGGCAGAGGAGCTAAGCTGAGTAGAAGAACGTTATCTGGAATTTGCCACACTGAAATGTAAATGAAGAACAGAAGAGAACAGAAAGCGGGGCAAAAGGGTTCTGGGAAGACAGAATTGCCATGGACCAGGAATCTGGAAAGAAATGGCGTATAATCTGAGCGAATTGCCCCAATACACACTGCAACATTAACTTATTTTTATGTACAGCATAAATATGCCATTTAGAAGGAAAAAGTGTTCCGTTTTGTCTTGCTTTTACCCTGCTGTGTCATAATGTTCCTGTTATTTTAAAGAAACAGTGGAGTCCTTCTCTTCAGAAAACTTGGGAAAAAGAAAATTAACATTTTGTACAATGTAACATTGTAGTCATCACACCAAAGTGGTGCCCAGAGAAATATAAATTTTTAATGTGAGGCTTTAAAGATGTTTGCTCTGTAAGAGATATTTAGACATAAATTTAACCCCGTATTTATGATTATGATGCTTGCTCTTTTTGACTGAAACAATTTTTTAATAATTAGCTTATGAGAGTCTGACAGAAGCATTTAAGGTGTGCACAAAGGATCATTCTAAAGAAAAGATTTCGGCAGAAAGGTCAGCAAAGTGAAGGACATCTTTAAAGCTGTGAGAGCGCATGAAGTAATTTCTGTCTCCATCCTTTTGATGGTGTATTGGTTATCAGGGTCTGACAGTGACACAGATTTCAGTGTTTTGGATAGCACAGTCACAGATCAAATCTGAAAACTAGTTTCTACAAAAGTTGCAGGCACAGTACTCACTGGAGACTAGCAGTTTGGTTTTGGTTGGAGTGCAGAACTAAGCATGTGCATAAATTCTACAATAAATTGAGATGTAAATCAATCACTTGCCACATCCGGCAGCTTTGTATCATACTAAGTCTAAGGATTGTCCCCTATAGAGGGCATTCATCAGTTCAATTGTTTTCGGCATGACCTGCAGCCTTGTATAAAACGTGATATAGTCAGTGATTTGTTGTATGACTGACCATGCCAAGCCAGTAAAAATTATCTTTATTTGCAAGAAAAACACCACATCTGCCTGATACTTTGCTTCATCTCCAAGAAGGGGTCACTGATCATCATTTGGGTCTGATGCTTTCTAAAGAATGGTAAACTGACTGGTCAATAGAATATGCCTGTGCAGATAAATGAGGGCATTCTTTGGTTTGCATAGTTTGGAAATGAATTCTCTCTCACATCAGTACAGTAAGTCTTCAGATATTCACTGTTGAGGGATTTCCCTTTGTTAGTATTTTTATATTTCTTGTGGTACTCTACAGGGAATACCCACTGAAACTGGTAGAATAACTCCAAATTCTCTGAATAATTTCCCATTACTGTGATACTATAGCATGGTATTATAGAAACATCAAAAATATATAAATATGTAAAAAATACCAAAGGTTTATGACTACAACAATTATTTCTAACACTTCCTCCCATCATTGCCATTTTTTATCAGATAGTTTCAGTAAATTGCAAGTCAGCCTGATCAGGTTTTTTTTAATTATGATGCATGTTTGCTTGCTCAGTTTTACCAAAAAAAAAAAAAAAGGAACGTGCTGAACAGTAGGTTGTTTCATTAACAAACCCAGTCCTACATAATTTGCACTTTAGAGTGACTTCTGTTAAATATCTTTGGTCTTGCGTTTTCACCAAATAAGGAAACATGAATAGACTTGCCAAGATCATAGCTGTGAGTCAGTTGTGGGAGAGTTATAATTAGTGAGATGCCATGAATCTGGATCCACTGAAGGTCATAAAGTGCTTATCAGTTAAGATGTACCTTCTGCTGGTCTGTCATCTATAATTCATTAATTAATTAGCATACCCTTCTTTGTTTTTCTCCCACAGACCTGCAGATGTGTGTGATGCAGCTAGTTTTGATATACAAAATGAGTTGTGATTACTTTTCCTTTCTTCATCTACGATTTTTTTTTTTTCCGATTCCTTCACACATCCACGTTTCCACATGCACAAGAGCAAAATGTGTGCAAAAAAATAGGAACAAAATAGCCCAAGCTAATTGGCTAAATGCATGTCCTATTGAGTAAGAAATGGTAGGAAGCATTCAATTTGTGACGAGTGGAGACTGCTGTGGCTGAGATTTAGTGCTGATTGTTGTGATATTTCATGCGATAACCAGCATAGGGCTTGTACCTGAGAAGGGAACTGAGCACAATTGGCATTTCACATGGACAGTTATTCACATTAATCACAGCCAGTTACTGCTGCAACTCATGTTTGGGTTCTTTTGTCATTCTGTACACTTTCACATTTTGTGTCCTGAAGCGTGGGAGTTTGTGTAACAAGGCTTTTTACAATGCACCACGAAGGGCCGTGGAGTCTGAATGCTGGACTTCAGTTTGAAAGGAACTAAACCTTCATCCAGTGTGGTCTAGTCTTTCCTCTTGAAGGAGACTTTCCAACTTACTGAAGGAACTTCTCAAAAGGCAAAAGCTTCGCAGGGCAGCCTAGTCTTTGCATTACTTGCAGCATTAGCTTCTCTATATCATATTGGGAATCCTGCCCTGCATAAAAGGAAGAATCTTATCAGCAGAGCAGCGTCTGAGATGATTGGCATCATTTGGAAGAAAGAGAGAGAAAGGAAAAAAATCAGTCCCTTAGGGTTTTATATCCATACTTACAAGATGTTCTTTGGTGGTTCTTTAATTATTTACAAAAATGTCAATTACTCTGGGCTAAAAATACACATTATAACTTTGTCCAATGAGTACTGTGGATTTTAATTACAGTTTCCTGCTATATACTGCTCTTAAGTTGCATCTTGGTTAACAGCAGCCATCTCTCTCTCCCGGTGTCACCACTGAGACACACAGTTCTATTACGGTGACTTATTCCTGTATTCACATGGACCAGAGGGATATAGTTCAACTGCCGTACAATTGCAAGCAAAGTTATTGCCATTTGCTCCAGAAACACACCCAGTGCCTTGCTAGTAGGGTAACTCTGACACGCTCTGAGTCCTTGAAACAGCTGCATGGTTTTCAGAAAATTCGTTCATTTGGTTAAGCCCTTGTGTGAGAGGAGGGAATCCTTCGTCCAGAGGATGCCAAGGTAGGTCAGGAGCTCAGATCTCCTTAGTGGAGTGGGAAGAATGCAATGAAGCAGTATGTGCTGCGAGGATGTCTGCAGGACCCTTCTGCCAAAGTCAGTGGAGGCTCGGGGGGATCTCATCGATGTATACAAGTTCTGAGGGAGGGTGCACAGAGGACAGAGCCAGGCTCGTTTCAGTGGTGCCCAGTGACAGACCATCCCCAGACCCACTCACTGTTTGGCCTGTGATAATTTCAAAGGACTGCCTGGGGTTTTCTATCCTTGCTTTTCTAACCTCCTGCTGTCTTTGGTTCACAACTCCCAGGTTAGCAGCACTTGGGTATTTCGTGACCAGCCATCAATTTTGCCAGGTCATTTCTGTTTGTAAAATTGTCCTAAGAAACTAAGTAATTGAGGGGGGGTAGGATTTTTTAACTGCATGTTTAAGGTTCTTTTGGTTTGCCTTCCAGGATTTTTCAGTCTACCTATATCATGCTCTCAGACTTTAAAACAGAAGAGCTAGAAATTTCTTTTCAAAGAGGAAAATGGAATCTCCAGGACATAATTTATATCAGAGTAAACTTTGGAATCATGTTATCTCCTCAAGCAAAAAAAGTTATTCATGTTTGGGTTTTTTTTCCCCAGAGTTTCTGTGTTCAGAAGTAAAAAATTAGTTCGTTGTCTCTAACATGGCCTGCAGCTGTCCGTGATGAACTGAGAGTCTCTTCCCTACCACTGCCACAACACTGTAGAAAGCCCCCAGCATGTCACTCCTCAGGCCTTTGCAAGTTGAGGAGAGGTTTCCTTCTCTCTTGTTGAACGGTGAGGAGGAAAGCAGACTGCAGAGACACTGCTTTCCGGACGCCTAAGAAGGCTCGAAGGCTGTGTTAGGAAGCAAATGCTTCTTCATACACTAGTTGGGGAAAGATTGTGTTTTTGGTGTTTTGAAAAGTGACTAATAACTTCAGCACAAACCCTGAAAAATCAGGAAACATTTCGCTCCAAAGCAACCACAAGAATGGTTACTTGTATTTTTTCAAAACATAAAATATGCAAAAAAAAATTTTTTTTTTCCAAACTGTGTCTTCGAACTGAGCATTTTTATTACTGGAAGAGACAAGCATGAAGTAATAACTCACAGAACTCTCTACTAGTTTTTAGAACATGAGCATGTTATGTTATTTACTCCTCTGCCTTCCCCATACTCGACACAGTTTGCAGACATGTAAAGATGAACAAGCCTCTGCACACAGACAGAAGAAATTTCTTCATTGAGCCTCTTGCTTTGAAACGTTAATGACCTTAAAGTAACAAAACACTTCCCACACTTTCAGTGTGGTCCCACAAATCTCTGCTCCACTCTTGAGTGAGAACTCTCAGTTTCTGGGAGGAAGTTCCCAGTGTTTTGTTTGAAAGCTGAAAATTCTCCTGTTGTTTGGGGAGGGGAGGGGTGTGTGTGTTTGTTTCTTTGTTTGTTTTAAAAAGTCACTGCTCTTTAGTAACTGCTTTCATGTAATCACTCTGTTGATTATTTGGTCCTGAACTTTTATTGTCAGACACTTTTATATAGAAGCCCCTATGTTTCCATTAGTGCTGTTCCTGAGAGATTTTTGTAAGAACTAAACTTGTCAGTCAATTCCCTGACTTAGATGCAATTTCTGGTGTGACATCCCTCAAACAAAGCTCAGAAAGGCAGGAGGCCTTCTGAAGATACCAAGTGTGGAGGGGTTGATGAAGTGTGAAGATGGAATACAGTCAGCAGGCTCTTCCTTGCTTATCTCTGCTATATGTGTTAAGAGATAGTATGAATGAACTGCAGCATTAAACAATAAGTACCACTGGAGTGTATTTCTCGTGGAAATCTCAGAACAGGATATCAGGAATCCCTAAAACTTCAGCTATTTGCTGTGTGAACAGATGCTGGTATTTAGAGAAGGTCCTGTGACTTAAATGATGCTTACCCTGAGGCACATGCATATAAAACCATGAAGAACTAATTGTAACCAGGGAACCATGGGCATTAGAAGCTGTTTCAGGGGAGTGGGAAAGTGATCATACTGACCACTGTTGAAGAGTTATGAGTGAGATGAGAGCGATGCTGTTCCTCTGCACCTGGGAACTGTCCTGCCAGCATTAGGGATGCCTGGAGCACTCAGACACTGTAACAACACGCATCATCAGAAACTCAAAATAATAAGCAGTTCCAGTCTCTCTAATCTTACACAGTTCAAAATATATTCAGCACAAAGGTTTTCAAGTGCCTACATCACAGTAAAAAGACTAACTGCTTTTGAATACATGAAGTGCAGCTTTCTAAGTTATTAACAGCTCAGATATTTTTATCAATTCTACATTAATTGTAGCCAATTAAGCTGACAGTATGATCTGAAATGTCACAGCTTTGATGTGATAATCAAATGAATTTTCTTCTAAATTTAGTGTCTCATAATTTTGTTTTATAGTTTTTATCCATTTCATTTGATAAAAGACTACCTAATTATGTTTTCACAGCCTTGCGCTCAAGAACCATGTAAATTAATGCATCACTGTACTTTGCCATCTCTTCAGAGGTGGCTTGATACTGCCTGAGCCTTGTGATTCCTATCTGGGAGCAGGCCATCTACAAGTGTCATGAGCCCTACTCCGTTTACACCTGCTTCAGCCACCAAATTGCTTCTCATGTGCCTTGTTTTGAAAAGTGTAGCTCTTTTTAGTGCCAAGGCTACCTCTATTCCACACTTGGTTGCAAATTCCTTCTGAGAATAAATAACACCGTATAGTGGCAGAATTCAATGCATATAGGTAGAACATCGTATGTAGGTAGAGCTCACCGTTACGGTTATCCCAACATCTGCTGCCCAACTGGCACACTACTGACGAAATATTACCCAGATGTCACTGGGTTTTGCTGTCCCTGTCTGTCCCCTGTTTGCCTTGCAGCAGCAGTCTCAAATACATTGTATTTCCATGCACTAAGAGAACAAAGTAGACAGCATAAATAAGCATTTCCTGTGGGAATCTGTATTGCTGGTTTTACTCTCAGTGTTGGTCATACTTAATTTTTCACATTTGATTTGCTGCAGGTTGTAGCTAGTTGAAAGGAAACTCAGCTGAATTAACATTTACTTGAACTTGTGAACAAGTATAAACTCTGGTTTCTCTCCCTCCATTTAGTGGTTATATTATTATTTAGTGGTTCTATATATTTGTTTCTGACCACAGAAACATCTATAGACATGGATTCAATAAAAGCCGCATAAAACTCTCAGACTTGGTGTTCAGAACTTACTCCCCACTTTGATAAAGTTGCCATAATATTGCTTTTAATTTAATAATTCAGTTATTTTATAGCTTTTAGCTCTCTTGAGTCTTTGTTCCTTTTTGTTGCCTTGGAGCAAACCTCATTTTAAAATTGCTGTTACTCCTGCATGGTCTTACAGAGCCTTTCATGGTACAGAAATGTAATCTCGTAGCAAACAATAGCTGTGGCCGTGAATGCACTTAGGGAAGAAGAGGCGATGGCCGTACTTGCCCTGCTTCTGAGCAAATGAACCATGGAGAAACAGGCTAACTGGCCCCTGTCCTGCCTTGTTAATGCATTTTAACAGCGGTGGTAGCAGCAATACTGGTGGCACAAGGAGAGAGCAGGCAAAATTGCTTTTACTGAGGAAGCATCAAAGAACGAAAAAACTTCCCCCAAAGCCAAACTGCTCTTGTTCTGAGGAGATGATGACGATGGTGTTATTTCAAGGCTGTGAAAGGTGCTGCCTTTATATAGATGAAACCAACACAAAGTGTGTACTGGAATGGAAGAAAATACAAGTCCAAAGACTTGAAACCAAATACTTGAGCTGAAATAGTCATAATACAATGAAAAGCAATCCTCTAGCTGTTTCTGTGTTTGCAAACCATGCTGTTCTTGAGTGTAGCATCCTTCCCAAGATTGTCAAAGACCAGGGTGGAGTATGTCCTCTGCTGTAATTAAGGATCTCAAACCTTAATTAAGCATTTAATTAAGGATCTCAGACCTTTAACTTTTCAATTTCTCAGTTTCCTTTATTTTGTGGTTTTTTTCTGAAAATAGTTGTGTTGATCAGTCTCTTCAGGGTTTGCATGGAAGCATTTATTTTGGAAAAAATGTGAGCTTTATCCCTTTTATTTCTCAAGACAAGAAGAGCTCTCTCTGTGAAGATGAGGCATATTTTCAGGCTTTCAGTCTATTTTGCTGAAAGTGAATTCAGACGGGTATGTCTCTATTTCTTCTTTTTTTTTTTTTTTAGTTTAAGCCCTTCATTCAAAAGTACCAAATTTGGCAATGCTGTAGTATTGCAGTCCTTTCTACTCTTTATATGCTTTTCTTATTTTTATTCTTAAGTCTGCCATGGAATCAATCTGCTATTATATGTTTGAACAATTACTTCTGGGGAAAACCCGTTCTGCTTATGTAAGGAACCGCTAAGCATCGTCTGCCAAGTTTACTGCAGTTTAACACATTAGTAGACAACACCTGAGTCACTGTTGAGCATGCGCATGCTTCAAAGCCTTTGACAAACCAGCAGAAACCTCAGTGAAGATGTTCACGTTCTGCTTCACGTGTGTTGAGAATAAGAGGCTGAACCTGGCCAAACACCACAGCTCAGCTGACAAGCAATAGCTTGCTGCGTCACATGGTGCAACTTGGTCACATGTCCAAGTGCGAAGTTATTTGCAGTTTGGTTGAAACTGAAGAAATCTGTTTCCCTAATGCAGGATGAGAAATAGAGCAATTAACTCCAACTTCTTCAATGTCTTACTTTAAAAGACGCAGTAGAGGTGACTGGAGACTGGCTCCCAGAGAAGATTGTACTGACCGGAGGATAAAGGCCTCATTTTTGAGCTGAAGATTGACCATCTTTAAGCAAAAGAAAGTCCTTGGGACCCCACCTACAGTGAGAGTTTAGTCATCTAACCATTTCCATCAAGGCAAGCCCATGGTATGAAAGTCATGTGCAATGGCATTAGAGTGCCTTGAGCTAATGGAGCATTCCTTCATGTCCCTCTCCAGTACCTGGGACTTTATTAACAGCACAGGGATCAGGTACATGTTGGGCAGAATGATGCAAACAGGTGTTTCTGGTACCCATGGAGGATGGAGGAATGACACATTGCACTGCTGTGCACTCATTCACCTCAAAAAGTCACTACAAGCTCTGCGCCTCCCAAAGCCTCTCTTTACCGTGAAGTTGATCCTCTTGCATGATCTACCAGTGGATCTTAGCATCATTTATGTTGGAAAAGACTTTTAAGATCATCAAGTCCAACCATTAACACAGCACTGCCAAGTCCACACTGAACCATGTCATTAAGCACCACATCTACACATCATTTAAATACCTCCAGGGATGGTGACTCCACCACCACCCTGGGCAGACTGTTCCAATGCTTGACAGCCCTTTCAGGGAAGAAATGTTTCCTAATATCCAATCTGAATCTCCCCTGGCGCAACTTGAGGCCATTCCCTTTCATCCTATCACATGTTACTTGGGAGACCGACACCAACCTCCCTACAACCTCATTTCAGGGAGTTGTAGAGAGTGATAAAGTCTCCCCTCAGCCTCCTTTTCTCCAGACTAAACAATCCCAGTTCCCTCAGCCGCCTCTCATAGGACTTGTGCTCTAGATCCTTCACCAGCTTCATTGTCCTTCTTTGGACACGCTCCAGCACCTCAATGTCCTTCTTCTAGGGAGGGGCCCAAAACTCAACACAGTATTCGAGGTGCAGCCTCACCAGTGCTGACGACAGAGGGACAATCACTTACCTTGTACTGCTGGCCAGACTATTTCTGATACAAGCCAGGATGCCATTGGCCTTCTTGGCCACCTGGGCACACTGCTGGCTCATCTTCAGCTGGCTGTCGACCAACATCTCCAGGAACTTTTCCACCAGGCAGCTTTCCCACCACTCTTCCCCAAGCCTGTAGTGTTTCAGGGGGTTGTTGCGACCAAGTGCAGGACCCAGCACTTGGCCTTGTTGAACCTCATACCATTGGCCTCAGCCTATCCATTCAGCCTATCCAGATCCCTCTGTAGGGCATCCGTACCCTCAAGCAGATCAACAATCTTCTCTAACTTGGTGCCATCTGCAAACTTACTGAGGATGTGCTTGATCCCCTCATCCAGATGATTGATAAAAGATGTTAGAGAGGACAGGGCCCAATACTGAACCCTGGAGAACAGCACTTGTGACTGGCTGCCAACTGGATTTAACTCCATTCACCACAACCCTTTGGGCCTGGCCATCCAGCCAGTTTTTTACCCGGAGAAGCATATGCCTGTAGAAGCCATGATCATCCAGTTTCTCCAGGAGAATGCTGTGGGAAATGTTGTCAAACGCTTGACTGAAGTCTAGATAGACAACATCCACAGCTTTTCTCCTGTCCACTAAGAGGGTCACCTTGTCATAGAAGGATCCAACTGCCTGGACACTACCTTCTGTTAAACACCTACTGTTAAAGAGGAGAGCTCAAATGCCCCAGACCCTAGGGGTAGGCAGTCAGGAGTGGAGAAAAGATGGTTCAGAGCCTATGGCACCTCTTTCTGCCTTGATTGCTGTGTCCCAAGGGCTGGATGAAGGCCAGCATTGTCTTACCCTGCCAAGGTACAATAGCATTGACCAGGGGCAAGTCCCTCCCAAGAGGAAACTGGCTGTAAGGAGACACACAAGATTACATACAAGAGAGAAGAAGGCATGGTGGAGACCCCTGTCTCACCCATAGTCCCTGGCGTCTCTGATCACACAGGTCCGTTCAGAAACCTGCCCTGCAGAGAGCTGCTCCTCTGACATCTCAAGAAGATGGCGCTGCATACGCTGTTAAGAAAACCTGAGCCCCTGCTGCAAGCAGCATTGTGAAGCTTGTGCAGAGAGCTGTTTAGATACAGCTAACAGAAAAAGTGAAAACACTCAGTCTTCTCTGGGGCTTCAGCAACGTCCTGAATAGAGCCAGAGGCCATTTCCCCTCACGCCTGATTTACAGTGTTAACTGTCTCTTCCAGATTTGCACTTGAATACTTTCTTTAAAAACAAGAGAACAATTTGAAAACAGCGAGAGGAAGGAATGTGCTGGTAGCCCTCACCCTCTGCCTTGGCTCAGCAATTTCGCACATACCAGCCAGGGTACATGAATAAAGCAGGTGAATTCCTTCTTCTCCTCAAAAGGATTAAACCACATTCTAGGCCTCCCTGGAGACTTCAGGCTACCTGGCAGGGTGGGACCCTTTCTAGACTTTGAGCTAAAGCTAGGCTGCTGTGCAAAAATGAATTAAATTATCTCTAGACAGTGAGCTGATGGCAGCTTAGGAAATGTGGGGCTGAGCTGGCGCTAGGGAAACCTGCTTGCATGTGCCTTAGCCTGTGGATTGCTGTGTGTACCGTGTCTAAAGGCTCATTTGTGTAGCAAGCAGTTTCCTCAAGCTGTGCTTTGAAAGAAACCCAGGGGTAGCTGCTGCTGGTAGCTTCTGTACGATAGGCTGTTGCAGCTAGTAGGTTCTGAGGAGGAAAGGTCTCTGTGGAAAACCCACAAAGTTTCTGTGTGCTGCTCAGGGCTACATGTCTCTCTGATATTGGGCTGAGCAGGTTTATAAAAACTCAGGTATTTGTAGATGGGCATGAGCACAGTTTGAGGTTATGGTGGTAGCCGGACCGTGGTTTTGAAGATCGCAGTTTTGGAGTTATGCACTTACATCACATTTTGCACCTTAGGCATCTAAATCACTGGGTCTCTGTCCCCCCAGTACTAAGAAGCACAGTCCCATTGCCACTTGGGGAACTATGCTCCGAAATCGCTCAAGTGCTTCTCAAATCCCACTCCAGGTGGGAATATGCGAATGGCGTGTTGTTCGTGGTGTAGAGTGAAAGAGCCTCTGTGTCTTTCTGCAGTCAGATTCAGGACTCGACTGATGCAGCTGCAGGAGCGCCCCAACAGGAATTGCTACAAGTAAATTCTGAGAAATGCCTTTCTGCAGAGCTGAGCAATGGAAATCTTTTCCACAGAAGCTGTAGACCATGTTGGGCGAAATAAAAAAAAAAAAAAAATTGGTCTTGGATGTGTCTTTTAACAGGAGGTGATTCCTCTCACCTTTTCCTTCTATTTCTCTGTGGGAAACATAGGTTTGGTTTTTTTTTTTTTCTTTTCAGTTTGTTTAGTCAAAAACCGATTTTGTGTTGTGAAACAGTGTGTCCTGGGAAAGTTTAGGTCTCCCATACATCTTCCACTGAGTACCTCAGTTCTAAATGCTCGCCTGTCACAGATTGCAAAATCAGGTATTAACAGTACAGTCTTGTATAGGCAGCATGCTGTAATGCCTTTGTTTACATTTTGAAGAAATCTATTTGTTCCAGGGGAAAATATGGGCTTACATTTGAAGCACTAATAAATGACGAAACCCTATAAACACAACATAAATATATATATATATATACTGGTTACTGATGTGAAGGAAATTGATGTGTACTATAGCTGTATGTATTAAATATTAAACAACTCAACTATAAGCTTTCCAAAGAAGAGACAATTATCGCGCCACCTGCAGTAGCTTTGAAGAAGCAAGATAATGCGAGGAATTAAGCATATCCTGCATGGACCCAATGTCAGAAAACACGTTTTTCTAACACAATCAGTTATACGTCAGGTTGAATTAGCAGCCTGAGTGTGATGTCTTCCCTTCATGCCTATCCATGTCTGAAGAGGTCCTTTGGGTTATGTAAAAGGCGGCTGTCAAATTTCCTGAGCTGATTTAAGTCCTCTCACTTTACCATGGCAAGGAGGCCACGAAATCCAGGACAAGAGTGTTAAATATTCTGAAGAGGCTACAGTGAATGTGGGTTAGGGAAAGACTATGCTGGGTTTTGACAGTTGGCAGTCACTTTCTCACCAGCCTTTCTTTTCCTCCCATTTGCTGTATTTTTTTCAATGTATTTTGCTTCATACGAAGTGCTAAGCATTTCAGAAAAAGTATTTGCAAAAGGCACAGGGACCTCCTGGTCCCGATTTGAATATTTTGAAAACAAAACCATAGTCAACTTCCATCTCTTCTGCAAGTACATTTGCCAGGATGTGACTGTTGTCTCATGCCCTCTCTTTTTATTGCACATCAGAGTTGTATTGAAAGAAAACAGGTGGATGAATAGGACCACGATTAATCACAGTTCAATCATGCTGTGATATTATCTGTAGGCATATCAGATATACACTACATTTGTATGGAACAACACTCATTCAAACAGTATGAATTCTGTTGAGAGGAAGCCATATGACCAGGAGAAAGTAGCATTTGTAGAAACTGTAACTAGCACAAGAAGTGAAGTGTGGGCTATTTGTGGTACAGCCTGGGTAAGGTGGCAGAGAAGGCAGAATTGATGATGAGTAAATTGGATAGTGCTACCCAAAGAGAGACAGCTGAGATTTCTATTTTCTTGCTTGGAGAGGAGCCCCTTCTCAGTGTCTCCAGGATCGCAGAGGTTGCTGCTAATGCATTAAAAGCAAAGAAATCCATCTGAGAAAGCTTAGAGCTGGGTATTGCTTTAGGAGCAGCAGCACTTGGCTTGCCCCAGCCTCACCACTCCATCACTCCCCATCCTTGTTCCTGCAATACAGCCGTACTAAAGTGGTTAGCCACACGCACGGCTCCACACCAGCCTCACAGCTGAGGAGAAATAACCAGCCCTGCCTTCGCTCTTCAGCAAGGACCACTGAGCATCACTTCAGGCGGCTGGGGTCTTCTGGCACATCTCCTTTAGCTGAATAGCAGCACGGAGCAGTGCAGATTGCCTCGCAGAGCTTCAAACTGCCAGTCAATCCCTGAAAAATCTTGAAAGAGCTGAAATTACGGCAGAGCCACGTCCCTTTGCTGAGACTTTCAATCGAACCCCAGATCCTGGCAAAGCCCTCGCTGGGCTTTAGCTGTCGGCAGCTTCTGAAGCAGCAGCGAGACGGTTCTTTTTCAAACTTTGACTGCAGTCTAGTTTTGAGGCGGCGAGCGCAGCGGGCGGCAACAGAGGGGCGTTTGCAGAACGCTCCCCTCTCCTTCATCTGCCCCGGCGAGGGGCGGCGAGGGGCGGCGAGGGGCGGCGAGGGGCGGCGAGGGGCGGCGAGGGGTGCTGGCTGCGGCAGGACTGGGACCCCGGCCCGGCTCGGCCCCCGGGCACGACGGCGCGGGAGCGGGGAGGAGGCACCGCGCCGAGAAAGAATTTATTGGGGTTTAAGTGCCAAGGATCTTTTTATCTTTACCAGCAAAGGCATCAGGGCATCACCCCGCTCTGTAGAAAAAAGATTGGTGTGAGTTAAACCGCTGTTTTCCCCTTTCGCTGTAACAGCCGGAGCCGGTGGTTCGTGCTGGTGCCCCTCGGGGTTTCCCGGCTAACACAGAAATGTGCTGCTTTTCTTCCTCCACTCTCTTCTCAATAGTAATGTAAAACCAGAGTGTGTCCTGCGGCTCCTTCAGCCGTGTGAAGTGCTGAGATGCCAAAGACTGTGTTTTGACAATCACCTCTCTTCTTGTGCTCTCTGGGTTTGTCATTAGTAAAGGCTATTTTCTTTTTTCCCCCCGAAGTGTTAGTTATCAAACGAAGTTGTGGGTTTACCCACTGTAGTTATGATTCTAGTATGGAATGTTGCCCAAAGGATTTCTTTACACTGTGGGTTGTTGGTAGGATTTGGGGAGGTTTGGGTTTAGGGTTTTTTTGATGGAAAAGAAGGGGAAATAGTTGTTACAGTGAAGATAAATCACAGTCAAGCCATGTATGTTAGTACTGCACCGTGACAGTAACTCTTAAGAGAAACTATAGAGGGCAGACTTCTAAAATGCTTCAAGCTCTGTAAAGATGCAGGCAGGTACTTCATCAGCTTCCCAAAAAACCGTCGAGTGCCTACCTCCTCGGAGTTTTACATTGTTAACGAGTTAATATTGTCCTGAGATGGTTCAGGAAGCCTACTGGATAAAAATAATAGTCATTGCTGTGTGTCAGCAGCCAAGTAGCTCCTATTGTAAGCCTGCTAATATTATACCTAACATAACTGAGTTGCCGTTTCCTCATCCCTCCCTTTGTCTCAGAGTTGTTGTGTCACGAATTGTGTCTCATGTACTAGAAAACACTTTGGACTTTGGACAGAGGGTTTTTTCGTTGTTATATCTGTGAGTATTGTTTATCGCCTGCATGGGCCTTGGTTTCTGACTTGTTCATTGTGAGATACAAAGACCTTTGCAGAGGCAGAGAAAAATCGAGAGAAGTGAACCCTCTTGGTCAAATTGCCAAGAAGAAAATGAAATTAAAAGAAAATCTATTTGGATTTTTTTTAAAAAAAACACCTTCTCATGGTCTGGTCTTTGAGCCTGGGGAAGGTGGGACATACAGTATCATTTTTAGGGCTTGGCGTTATCAAAATGAATCTTGAAGGGCATCCTTTAAGTGTTTGGCTTCGCATACCTGAATGAAGGTGGAGATCAATGCAGCAGAAGACTGAGACGAGGCGAGGACTGTGCAACCAGTTTGGACATGCCAATTTATGTTATACTGCAAAGATGGGCCTTGCCCTCAGCTGGACCACAAAGGTGCAGGAATAGCTGAAGTTAAACCATACTATTTAGAGTTTTAAAAGGAAAATATTTCTCCCCTGATTAGAGAAATTAGCTGTCTCCAGCAACTTCTGGATGGTAGGAGTATTGAGCAGAAATTAGGGTTTCCAAGTCTGGCAGACATGAAGTTGTTGGCCCTTGGAAGACCCCATCAAAAAGCCGCACCAGCCTCTTGGCAGGCTGCCGAGCAGCCAGCACGGGGACTGATAAGAAACTGCCCAGATCAGTCATGCTCAATGTTCCATGTTGCGTCAGGAGAATTGCTGAAAGCATGATGTTACTGTGAAAAGTTACACTTTCAAAGCATAAACCTTTCCCAGTGGAGAGATGTTCCATCAGAAGACGTTGGACCAGTTTGACTCTTGGCATACGCTAAGGTACAAAAGCTCATTGCATTTAAATAAACTTCAGCAGCCTCAGTCCATGCCAACTCTCAAACAACAAATCAAGCAAACTCGTCTTTTTCTCCCATAATTATCCAACCTAATAATTCTCTTGTCATTCTCCCCTTTTGCTTCACTGAAGGAAGAAGGGTTGTGTCTGCAGTATACCAAAATGCTGTTTGCTTCCAGTTTCATTAGCTTGGGATTTGAAATTCATAAACAGTCATGATATAAATATATATAGCTTTAATCCCAAATTATGTATGTATAAACAGCACCAAAATTCAATTACCTTCAGGACACACATGATCAGGTTTTGTTTTATAAAACATTTTTTTGGTGTAGTCCTTTCTAAAACCAGCGTGAAATGCACATTTTCTTCAGGGGCAAATGAAAGACAAAGTCTGTCTTGCCAAGGTTTCAACACATGGCTTTTGAAAATCTAGCAAGTTAACACCTAATGCTTAGACCTTTCCTCTCCAACATTAAAGTTGCATGAGAGATGGAGAGTTTTTGCAATGAAAAATGAATGCCAGAGGATGTCCTGCAGGATATGTGAATTCTGAAGAATCATGAAATAAAAATGTTCAGACAATGTTAAAGTCTGGTAGGAACTGAAAAATCAGGCAGTATGGACGCTAAGGTGGAGTGTTTATGTGTTCATGGGTGAAGATGAATTAACATACTGTACAGCCTGCCTTATACTGTGTTACCTGAAAACTGTGATTTATAACAATTTTCCCCTAACCCTCTCATTTCTGCAGTATTATGTGTGGTTACAAAGGTAACACAGTAATTCTGGTTCATCTTTTGTACATAGCAGTACGTCTCTGAAGTAACTTACCTCACTTTAAGTGTAGGGGAAAGAAGATTTGGTACCTGTATCTTAACTTGTGGATATGAATAAGCACTGTTAGGTTACATGTCCAGTCTTAACTGATTAACTGACAGTTGGGTGCGTCATTTATCAACTTAATATAATTTTAAAACGTGCTTTTCGTCATTCAGTTCCTTAACTTTCTTTGAAAAGGAAAAAAATCATAGACTCCACAAATGTCAGAGGTAACAAAGACCAATGGCACTTTAGAAAAGCCATTAGTGAGGGCATGCACTTGTGAACTCCATAGGAATCAGCCACGTGCCAGATACCTCACTTTCCACAGCCTTGGCCCCTTCAACTCTACCATCTCCCACAAAACAAAAACTCAGACTCCCTTGCTTACAATTTTTAATTTAAAAATACAAATAATTTTTTAAACCCTTCTCAGCACGTGAAAGCCATGCAGATACCCAGCAGTGTTGCTTACCACTGGGTGTGTCTCTGGAGAAGATGCCAGCTTATCAGGAATATTAAGTGGCAGCCAGCATGACAATAACAGAAGAGATGAGCATTCAGGTGTGAAATCAGAGAATCTTTCCAGCAGCAGCATTTTGCTGTGTGATATGTCGCATTCAGATTTGTGAGAAAGTTTTGTACATAATTTAGAGCAAAGCTTTAATATTTGATCGGAGAGCTGGCGCCAAATGAAGTGCCAAAGAAGTTCGAAGCAGGTGTCTCCCTCCTGAATCTCCTTCGTGCAGTAAAACAACTTACTTGAAAATCGTTGTCCGTTATTTAATTATGTAGCACAGTTATGCATTTTAGAGTTCATAAGGCACGAAATAGCATGGCCTTGAGGGTTATAGCCCACCCCTGCAAAGGCTTTTATTACACTGTTTGATGGAATACAATAAGACTGCCGAAAGGATTCAACTGGAAGAGTCTTTACCCTACCATAAAAATGTCAGTAAAAATACAGTCACCTTTCTCCAAATTTCAGCCTCCCAAAATCAACTATTTTTGTAGAAAAAACAAAACTAGGTTGTCTGAATTTTGGCAGAAAAAAGCACAGAACATCTGGGAATTTTCAATTTCCTGAGAAAGAATCAAAATTTTTCAACTGAATCGGGCACTTTTTGCAAGAAGCTTTGTTTTATTAGCTTTCCAGCTTCTTGTCCACCCTGAATAACAAATAAACTTTCTAAGTACTTCCAACGCCCGTCGTTCAGCAGCTTCAAACCCTTGATGCTCTGGGTCTGTTGCAGACACAGGCCATTAAGTTTGTTACAAAATGTTATAGTCCAAACTACTGACTGAGGATTTAGAAGGCTGCAAGATGCCACTCCAAATGTCCTCCTTCGCCGCTGGTCACAGTTCCTGGTGGAGTTTGGCCCATGCAGCTCTCTGGCCAAGGCGTGGTTGGCAGGGACACAGCTGGTGGGGTGAAGCTTCCACTGGAGTGAGCGGGACTGCCATGAGAGCAGGCAGCAAAGTTTTGCGACATGGAAAATGCTTTTGATCTGCTGCTTCTGGTGCCCTATGTGGAACATGAGAGGGTAATAGTACTACTAGTTCGGAGCTGTAGTACTTGTAGTGGGTTAGCTCATGGTCCAGTCCAAAGGCTGTGGCCCCCACACTCATGTCATTTCTGAAACAACCCAGGATTTCTGGTTTTTTAGTTTTATAAGAATTTTACTATGTTTAATCCAAGTTACACAATGCAGTCTCAGTCATTGTGTTCTTCTCTCTTGTAATTTAGCTGCAGACACCTGTGAGACATTTCCCCCCCAGTTATCTCTGTGGTGGGCTACCAAGCACTGACTGTAGGGAGTCTCTGCAGCAAGAGCACTCACCACCATATACATTTTCTCCTGGCTGGAAACTTTGCTTTCAGAGACACAGCCTCGTTGAGAAACCCCAGTCATGCAATTAACTCTCAGTGGGTGCATTTCATATTGCATCAATGAGTGCCTCCTTACAGAGCCTTCACCACTCTCAGTGCAGCAAAGAAGTCCCATTGTTTTAAATGTCACAGCTTTATTGGAGTTTTTTTTTTAATAGTTGATTTTTATTGCTGCTTTTTTCTGAATATTTTATCAATCATTATTTTATTTCTAACAGTGCTTTGCCTGGCCCCCTCTGTACATATCTTTGTCCTGTAGATGTTATAATTACTAGTCTATAAGGGGACCTAGCAACATCTTTTCATCATTTTCACAGTGAACCACCACCCAGCTGCATTCGTACTGGTAATTTTTCACCCTGTGCCTGCAAGATGCTAAATGGTTTTGGTTATCATTGGAGAAATCAATAGGATTTGTAAGACCTCGAAGAAGGTAATAAGCACTTTGTAGGATCAGATTTTAGGCCTTGGCTTCCTTACTGATGAATTTGCTATGACAATAATTCCTGAAGTTTCACTGTCTCGTGTTAGCCTTTGTCTGTGCTGTGGTTTGAGTCCACGCAGCTGGCAACAAAGCATCACGCAGCAGCTCGCTTACTCCTACCCACCTCCAGTGGGATGGGGCGGAGAAAGTACAACAAACCAATTCACCAGTTGAATCAGAGCAAGACATTATCTTATTCATCATAAATACAACCAGATCTTAAATAAATGCACCTTCCCCCTGCCTCCTCCCTTCTTCCCAGGCCCAGCTCTGCTGCTTTCTCCCCTCCAGTGGTGCAGGGCGGCAGGGAATGGGGGTCACAGTCAGTCCCAGTCTGTTCTGTGTTGTTCTGCCACTCCTTCCTCCTCAGAGGAAAACCTCCTCATAGTGCTCCCCTGTGGCAACGTGGCATCCCTCCCATGGGACTCCATGAACTTCTCCGACTAGTGCGGGTTCCTTCTGCAGGCTGTGATCCTTGCAGTGATGGATTGCTCCAGTGTGGGTCTTTTCCAGGATTGGTCCCCTGCTCCAGTGCGGGTCCTCCACGGGCTGCAGATGGGACTCTTTTCCAGTGCTGATCTCTAAGGGCTCAGCCTGCCATCTCATCAGGGCCTGAAGGGGAATGGCTGCTCGATGTGCCTCCCCGTCTCCTTCCTCACTGTCCTGGGTGTCCGCGTGGTCGTTCTCCTCCTGCCCCATTCCTCTCCAAAACAAAAATTGCTCCCAAAATGAAGGGACTTGCCCAACAATTTTCCTCTGTTAAATATGTTATCCACAGAGGCACTGAGTGGATCAGCGGTGGCCAGAGGTGAGTTTGACTTGGAGATGGGGTAGCTTCTGGAAGCTTCTTACAGGGTCCATGCCAGTAGCCCCCCTCCCCATGCACAGATCCAACACAGTCTTGAGAATCTGAGTTGCTATTATGGGAAATGAAATAAAACTAAACTTCCATGGAAATCCCTTTCTAAACTCAGTGCCATAATTTTTTTACTACTTAAACTCTTTAAATCATCTGACTTTATTAACAAACTGTTTGGGGGTACTTGCTAATACCATTAGGTTGGTATCTTAAAAAGTAAATAAAGCCCTTGACTGATGCCTGCACTGGGAATCAAATGCTTTTTAAAGCAGAGGTGGTACAGGTGAATGAAAATAGCTTAACACGAACTCAGAAAACAATTTTCTCCCTATATTGATTAATAACTGCAAAGAATAATAATTATAGGCACACACCTGCATGAACTTAGCAGGGCTTAGTAAAGTATCCTGGAGGAAAAACTTTTTTTTTTTCCCCCTTCAGAGGGCAGTAACTTATAAGGCAATAAGTACTACAGCATAGTTCTCATTAATAGACATAGAAAGAGCCACTGCAGCTCCT
This sequence comes from Bucorvus abyssinicus, assembly GCA_009769605.1. Classification (NCBI taxonomy): domain Eukaryota; kingdom Metazoa; phylum Chordata; class Aves; order Bucerotiformes; family Bucorvidae; genus Bucorvus; species Bucorvus abyssinicus. The sequence continues at coordinate 30,953,046 of CM020030.1, read as the reverse complement.
CATCAACTTTAATCACAGTGTTTGGTATATGCCACTCGATCTTTGCTTCCCATTATGAATCACAAATGATATCAAACACTCTCAAAGCAATTGGAGATGGGTCTGCGAAACCTTTTTACAGGACAACACTTGAGGTTATGAGAAGTTGGAGGAAAAATATTAATGAAAAGCAGAAAATTGAAATGAAAACTTGAATTTAATGTGAAATAAACAATTGTTAGGGCCACTGTGCTTTAAGACCTGTAAACTGTGGAGAGAAAACATTAAGTGTAGCTCCAGAGAAAGTCACAGCACCCATAACCAAAAGAAAGTGTTATGCATAATCAGTCATTAAAAATACTTTATGAACTGCTCAGATATGATAAATTTCAATATATCCTTTCCCAACTTTAAGAAACTGTTTATTTTCATCCATATGAACAATACATTTGTACCAATGTCTGTAGTGAATCCATAAGCTAAAAAAATGTGATCATTAAGATGCTACTTCAATCAAATGATAGCTAACAGCCCATCACATACTGTTTTAGGCAGCTTTCTGATCTCAGCCAAAAGATGCCCAAACAAAAGAAAAAAAGGACTGGTAAGACAGAGGTGATAGAAAAGTTCAGAACATACTGCCATGCTCTAGAGAGTGTACACTTGTAAAGACATTACAAATCCTAAACATTTTGAATTAATACTAGTCAGGAAGTAAGGACATTTGTTATGGAAAGAAGTTCTTTCTTTTTCACTGGAAATGCTGAAATCTAAGGGTTTTTTTCACTTCAAAACTAGTTGCAACATCTTGGACTATTAGGAACCACATACGATAGCATTTGGGTCATCTACATTAGAATTCATGTTCTTTAAGAAATTTTGGAAAAAGATTGATTCTGACTCAGGAAGAAAATGAGAGGGTTTTCTTCTCAAGAGAAAGAAATTCTAAGGAGAAATCATTTAGAAAAAATAGAAATATTTCAGTATGATTTTCCCCAAGTGTTTCAGCAGCCTTTACTCTTGTGAGCTCTCCTGGGACTGTCCTGGAAGGGGATGGCAAACTGGGGACTGTGTGTTGTGGCTGCCCTGAAGCTCCCCACTCTGGACATGGACTCTGGGACCTTTAAGGGCTCCAGCTCCACCTACAGTTCGGGGGGCTGCCTGACTCCTTACTGCAAATCCACAGCTGGAAGCTTGGAGATACCAGAACCCAGGCTCAGTCCAGAATTTCTAGGGGTTTCAGAGCCTTTCCTTAGAAGTCAGATCCCTGCAGTTCTTAGACAGACTCCCACAGGTTCCCATTTCCCAAAAGTTGGATGCTACCCTGCAGAACATGGCTTGGGCCTTCTGAGAGCTGCCACCTCTCCTTGGCTTTTTGGTCCATAGTAGGGAAGGAGGTTTGAGGGAAGAAAATAATCTAACTTGAGAAAAAGTTCAACATGCCATCCCTTGAGTGAGCCACCGCACTGTTGTCTTCTCAAGATGAGAAGAAGCCTGCAGCTGGGTAAGTGAAGAACAAGTCTCTTGCCTGAAAAAGTTTATAATGGAATTTTTCTTTTTGGATGACAACTGTCAGAGACCAGCTGAACTATTCAAGTCATTGGATTTTACTGTTGTATGGTTAATTCAGTGACAACTAATGGGAAATATTGGTCCTTCAGGGAACTGATAGATTTCTGTGCTTACGCAGTACTTAGTCACTTGCTTTAAACAGTTAAAAAGAGAGATTTATAGAATGTAAAGAAGCCAAGCTGCTGCTTCAGCTGTCTTCAACCAGGAGTCCATGCACAAACCTCACCGTGAATAATATCCACATGCATTATTTGTTCATGTGTTCTCTTGCTTATTGACTCCGTGGGAACCGCTTGCATAAATCAGCTGTTGTGCCCAAGCAGTTGCAATCTCCAGATGATGAAGGGAACAACCTAGCAACCAGACACGTTTCAGTACTACTGCACTGGGCCAAAAAACCTCCAAAGAGCTTCAAACACATAGTGATATCTAATCTGTTTGGTTGGGGTTTTTTTTACCATTTAAACTGTTATGGCAGCCATTAACTCAGTGCAAGGCCATTCTTCTTAATTGTGTTATGTCAGATAAGTATCCAATTTATACCTTTCAGAAATGCCACAGATTTGCTCCTCATCTGGCAGGAGATAAATCTGCTGCCATAATGTATTGATCTGGAAGGCCTCCATTCGATAGCTGTCACTTCAGAGCCACAGGGCTAAATTGTCTCTCTTTTGCAAGTTCCTTTGCTGACAAAGCTTTGTGTCAGCGTAGGTAACAAGAAATTTTGACAACAGTCTAACACCAGGAATGTTTTCACTTGACTGGTTTTTTTGGTCTCAAATAAAAAGGTCTATTGTGATTGACTAGACGTTGTTACATGGTACTCGATTGCAACTCCCTTACACGTGCAGTACCAAACCACGCAGTGGAAAGGGTCAAAGCTGTCCTTAGTTCTCCCGGTCGTACCCTCTGAAGGCAGATGTGAAGTCAGTTGAGGAACAGTGTATGTATGAGAAAGTGAGCGTACGGCTACCCATAATTTCTTCATGGGGAGTATAAGCAAAGTTCATTATAAAAAAATATTATTTTTGTAATTCAGTGGAGAAGACGTCTTTTTTTTGTCTAATATTCTTTGTCAGACACATCTAAAGAATAAAAGTTCTGACCGTTTTTGTTTTGAAACTCTCTGTGTATGTGTATGTACAGTTTGAATTTCCATTTTTAGCTGCTTCCCCACATATTTCAAATGACTGTAGGCAAAGTGCAGAAAAGAAAAAAAAAATAGGAGAAATGATTCAGTCTTTCCAGAATTTCAAAGAAACACAGAATGGTTGAGGTTGGAAGGCATCTCTGGAGGTCGTTTGGCCCAACCCCTCTGCTCGAGTCGGGGTACCTAGAGCAGGCTGCCCTGGACCATGCCCAGAAAATATAAATGAGAGCAAATACATTTTAAAAGATATGTGAGAGATGCTCAGATATACAGAGTTGCTGTTATTATCCTGACAGGAACATAATGAATGTGTTGAAATAATTTACAAAAAGCATGTGCGAAAGCATAGTTTAATTTCAAGTAGGCTTTTTCAATTAGCCAGCCAGCTACCACTGGGAGAGAGTCAGAGCATGAACTCCCCTTTGCAACCTAAACTCTCTCTGACATCCCATCACGGTATTAATGTGTTAACCTGAAGCACATTTGAGTTCCTACTGCTTCTTCCACCATTTATGTGGACAGTGATTCTGATACTATATAAATATTAAAGTAGTTGCACAGGAGAAGAGGAACTCAGCGAATGGTGCCCACTGAAGGGAAGTGAAGACAGACAAATTAAAGCAGATCCCTCGACACTTCAGGTTACTGCCTCTGCAAGGACAAGGCTTTTACTAGATGTGCAGGAAAATTAGGGAGTCAAAGGAGATAGTCCAGCTTTATTTCACATTCCCAATTCATTAGACGAATTAAAGAAGACATGTCTCTGGCTTTACCTTTTCCCCAAGTTTTTCCTTCTAAAGATCAGTGTGTTTGTAATTCTAGGCTAATTCTGCTCCAGACTAACAAAAGTTCATGAACTCTGTCCCCTTCTTACTTTACCGAAACTGATACTCTTTTCATGCCCAGGGAGCTATTTGCTAGGAATGGCCAGATGTCATTTAAAAGTTGTGGGAACAAAACTCTTTCCTGGGTCTCCTAACTCCATAGGAAGTCATTACCCTCATTCCCCACTTGCAGTTTTGAAAAGGGATTTTTTGATCCTTTTATCAATATTTTCCAGTCAGTGCAAAATTTTCTGGAAGCAGCCATACTTGTCCGTGTACAATGTTCACGGTACATAGCGAATGCTTTCAGTTGATTACAATCTTTAGAGTCTGCATGGTTTATTTGAATCATGCTCCAAAGCTTCATTAAATAGTATTGTAAAGAAAAGACCCAGTTCTCCAACTGTAATCCTCCCGTCCGCTCCCAAAGAGAGGACTTCTTGCTGCCTTTTCTTAAATGTTGCACGTATGACTGTGATAGTGGTGAGTAAGAGATCTATAAATGGGTTCTGGTGAGGAGTAAACATCATGTGGTTGTTCACTTTGGAAGCTTGTTGAGTGGGAGGCATTCACTGAACCTTGGTGCACTTGCTGTAATCACCGATTTTCTATGAACTGGATATGTCTCTTTTCTCCTTTGTAAAGTTACTTCTTATAAAACAGACTGCCTTAGCAAAATCTTAGGATTAAATAGATAAGGCTAGAAACTGTTAAAATAAAGACAAATTTTATTTAGCCCTCAGGTGATTCATGAAGAGTCTTTAATTATATAATATTAGCACCAAATGTGGTCATTTTATTGCATATAAGGAGATACAGCCAAAATCTGGATTCATTTCATGTTTCATCTAACATGTTGTATAAGAACAGAAAATACTGGCAGCTGGAATTACTGGTGCCTTTTTTTTTCCAAATAAATCTCTTATCTGCTTGCTGTTAACCAGTTTGGGCTTATTTTCAGGGAATAAATGGGACATACAACATTAAAAACTAATTTTGAAGAATAAAAAATGAGATTGGGCAATTCATTAATTTATTTATATTTATTTTAGAAGTTGCATCTATGTTGAATAGCGCATAAATAATTTCTTACATAAAAAGAGCTATTGCTTTTCCCTGTGGTTAGAAAACTTGGGACCCGGTCTTTTTTGTCCTAGAAGCTAACACTGGCATCACACTGACTGCAGTCACAACCCTGCAGATTCTCAGACAGGGAATGGAGAAAGTCTTGAGGGCTGAAAAACCCACTAATTCCGTGATGCACACAAGCTCCTAAGCATGTGCTTATGTCCATCCTTAATCAGGACAACATTTAAGCATTTCCTTTTCTGTTTTCTTTAAAATGGCAAAGTGTTGTTGAGTATAATAAGGTTGATTGGAGTGGCAAGGGAGGCTCTGGTAGATAAGCTGCAGCAGCTGAAAGAATAACCAGGGAACATAACTGTGAGGATTATTAATGTACCAAGAGCAACCTATTTTTGAGTTTACAGACTCCCATTGATCTCTGGAGGAGTTTGAGCTCTAAAAATAATGTGCCTTTGGGAGCTAGGAGAGAGAGAATTTGAGCTGGCTGGAGGGAGGTCTGAGTGCATTGAAGCATCATGGGGAGATAATAGAGGGTCTGCTGACTGCAAAGGGAGTTCAGGTAGCAATTATAAGCAACCAGAGAGCAGAGAGTTCACCTGAGAGAAAGATAATATTATTAGCAGGTGTTAAAATAGCACTGCTTGCAAGAAGTGTGCTGTAGACAGAATTTGAGAACAGTGGGCTTGCTTTTCCTTAGCACCTGAGCACTGAGGCAAGGTTTATCATCATGGCAATTTGGTTCCTCCTGCATTTGGATGTCAAGTGACAGAGTTCTTGGGTGCTATAGTATTTTTAATTTGCTCCTCCTGCTAATTAATTAGTCTTGTAGGTTCATGGCTTCCTAGAAGATTGTGTTTCCTTTGACTAGAGCTGCTGTGTCTCAGTTGTGACTGGAGTCAGCGGATCTTTTGATGGGTCCACTGCCGAGTGAGAGTCCTGTGCGATAGGAGGGGGAACAAGAGATGTTCTTGCTCATCTGGATGGGATATGATGCCAGTTGGGACATTTCAGCCTTGAAGTCATAAAGGTATTAAGTGATATTAATATTGATTTCAGCAGGAGCTGGGTGTCAAAGGTCAGGGATCTATGAGAAAATGACTGGAGGACAAAGGAGTATTTATGGAAATGGAGTATATGGTTAAAAGTGATCCCAGCAGCCAGATTACTTGGATTATTAACAACACGGTAATACAGTGTATAACACATTGTTGTTTTAGTTTGTAAACTCACAGACAATTCCACAGCACAACAGCGGCAAGCAGGGACCTTGCACCTGGCCCACAAATCCACCATGGCCATCGTGCATGGAGGACAGCTTCCTTCAGGACGAATAGAGTCTCTTCCCAGACTCTCAGACTGGCTGAAGCTTCAGAGCACCTCTAGAGACCGTCCAGATCAGCCCCCTGCTCAGGATAGAGTCATTGCTCAGGGCCATGTCCAGTTGGATTTTGAATATCTCCAAGGATGGAGACTACAACCTCTCTGGGCAGCCTGAGCCAGTGTTTGACCACCCTGACAGAATAAGATGTTTCCTGTTTAGACGAAATTCCCTGTATTTCAATTTGAGCCTGTTGTCTCCTGTCCTGTCACTGGGCACCGCTGAGCCACCACAGTCTGTTTCCATCTACTTCGTACCCTTGTCACCAAGATCCCTGGGAGCACAGGATTGCTGGTATCCTTAGAGGCTCAGGAAATAAGGAAAGGCTAAACTACTTGGAGAAGGTAAGCATGGAGCTCCCACGCAAGGCAGATGTCTCCTCCAGGATGACACCTGCAGGAAACGCAGCCTTACCATCTATGACACTGCATCTGCTAAAAAGGTATAAAAAGTATAATGTAATCCTAAAAAACAGACTGCTAAATTACAGCTGTCCTTCACGCCGCAAACCTGCTCATTACTTGTTTGGAGGCAGAACCTGATGCTGGCCTCTTGCAGCAGAAGCATCAGAAAACACTTGTGACACCGAGGACCACATTATGCTCAGATGTGGCTGCTGTGCTCTGCACACACTTTCTCCTGATCCCGGCTTGAGTGCTGGAGTTTAATTACAGCCAGCAATGTTTTATCCACCCACCACTGGAAAACAGTCACCTTGTGATACTCAGGAACAGGCACAGAACAATTTGAAAGAGAAAGGAGAATACTCGACTGAAACACACAGTGTGTGTAGGGAGGTGGTAATTATACAGGGCAGGATTACACGTGCGTGCGTATCCTGGGGAGCCATCACATAACAGCCTTAAAGTTGGATTTTATTTTTGAGATCAGAAAGATAAGTACCTAAAATTACCTGTTTGGAAGGAAATTTCAGCTGAAGCAGAACAGTACATTGCCTTACTGAATCAGGCTACGAGATGATTACGTTGTTTGATTGCTAATGGCCACAGAGCGTGTTAGTAGCACCATGTGTGGTTTTAGGACCTCTTTCTTGTGGACAATGACACCCCCTCCTTTTTTTTCAAGTAAAGTTAATTAACTTTTGACTTCTTTTTATCAAAAATTTGCCGACACTTTCAAGCAGTTAGAGTAAACTGTGCAGGGTTTCTCTTAATAGCACCTCTTTTCTCCCGGGAAGCGTTTCTTCTGAAAGTGAAGCAATTCTAGGCTTTTGAATGACCCTCCACAATATTTGTTCAAAGATATACAGCCTACACACATTCAGGAGCACAGCAAAAACTCACTTTATGTAACACACTGTGAAATATAGAATGTTGTCATTTATTTCTCTGTCCTGTGGCTTTTACTCTACTTTCTAATAATTTGTTAAAGGATCATGAGTTCAATAAAATGTACTAAGAATAGAGATATTCCTCCATCTCAAATATTTACATCTTATCTGATTAAACATATATGCTGCAAAAGTTAGCGTCTTGAACTTTTGAAAGTTAATTGCAAAGCTGTTTTCCTCAGTACTGAGCTGTCTGGAACCGCTGGTACCAACAGCAACCACCAATCTCTCTTAAATTCAAGGAGAACTGGGCTTCAAATTAACTGTGACTGTGCAGGAAAAAGTCACTGTTGACAGGTCAATGGAAATTGCTTATCGTTCCCCAGACAGCAGCTAAACACCACCTCCTCCTCGCTTTACCTAAGTGGGGTATATACAAACAGCACAGAAAATACTGTGTTACAGTGTCTAGAATACTGTCTTCAGTGCTGGGCAGTCATGAAAGTTGAAGCAGAAATAGGAAAGGAATGGAGTTGTGACAAAAATAGTTACAGGAACAGATACACTACCAAAAGAAAAGAGGCTGAAAAATCTCTGGGACTGTTCAGTCTGGACAGAAGACAAAGAAGGAGACTCGCTATCAGTAAGGACTCTAACGGACAGAACAGAGAAAGCAAGAGAAGAGGATAATCAAAGCAGCTGAAAAGTAAATTAAAAAAAATACATATACATATACACCAGTAAATAGTATTTACTGGCCAAATTAAATAGCATCTTGATTTTTATCCAGTTGGTGCATCCCTCCTACGTGCAGTGTGGCCACGCTGCTGTGTCATACGGCAGGATTTGCTGCCTGTGCCTGCTGAAGCAGTGCCGGGGCTTCCCTGGGGATGAGTCCCAGGGTCTGTGTAGGGCTGGATCCTGCTCACACAAGGGCAGGGGCAGCCCAGGACCACCCTGCTCACCCTGTGGGCAAAACGCAAGGCTTTGGAGGCCTGAGCTCTTAACAGAGTCAGGAAGCTTCATCAGTCAGAGATTTGGAGTGTGGGCGGAAAAAACTAATGGATCAAAAAGATTTATTTCACACCCACTCTGTATTCCCTGAGCTTGGGGGTAAACAAGTATGCTCAGTGAAAGCAAAATTGAAGGTGCAGGGAATATACTACCCCTCACAACTTACAGGGACTTTTCTGCATGCTCTCAAAATACCTGTTAGTGCACTAATAAATTATTAATTTCTGGTCTTGCATTTGTCACACAGGTCTGGCAAGAGAAACTGAATGGATTCCGGTGAATAGAGAGAATTTGACATATTTTATATATTTGTATGAAGACTATGATCTCCCTAACTCTGCAATACCCCTGTAGGAAGCATCTCATTTGTACATTTTTATCAACACTTTCTTGTTGTCTGTTTTGTTTTGCATAGAAAAGTACTCCTGAAATAAAACAGTACACAGCAACTAGCAGTGAGTGTGTATATATTCAGGCATTATTTGACCTGTAATGGGGAATAGTGTAATTTGAAGTTTGAGCAAAAGTAGAATAAATACTTTTAAAAAAAAAAAATCATTAAATGAAATTAATTTGGTTTTGTTCCTTTTGAAAAAAAATCAATATGGATAAAAGAGTTTTAAAATTATTTGACAAAATGCAGAATAAACGAGGAATGTAACATCTAATTTCCTGTTGTGTACTCCTGGTAATAGAACAGGGATCATGTATCATGTAATAAAGGAAATGGAAATATTAAAAGGATGGTCTTTCTGGTGAGTTCAGAGAAATTCTTCTTTTGTTGTAGAGCCAAAGTATTTATTTTTCTTGGGAATCCAAAATGTACTGGTGTTCTGACACGTATGCATCACCTTCGCTATATACAATGAAAATACACGATGTGAACTAGCTGACAGAAAAGCTGCAGTCTTTATTCAAATAAACAGGTCATCCAGCCTTGACAGATCATGCTCTTGAATACAGGTGGAAGGATCGCTATCTTCAAAAGCCCAGATAATAAGGGGAAGTTGAAATACTGATGCTGAGCAAGGATCATGTATTATCACACCAACTGTTATCTACGATTATTAACCCGACACTTCTTTTATAAGGACTGTACGTAAGTAAAGACTTCTTGATGCATTCTCTATTTTTGGAAATGAGATCTTATTGTTAGCGAAATTTAATACACTGTGTCTCCTCCCTGTGAAGGGATAAAAGCAGCTGTTTTGTAATACTAGTCATCTTCTACCATTGATTGAAACTATTCTACGTGCTCTGAAACTCTCCTCCTGGCTCTTGCTTATTCAATTAAAATAAAGATAATTATTCTGGTTAGAAAACACATTTCAAGTTGAATATTACTAACAATGACATCCATTTAATTCTTATTTGCTCCGTCAGAAAACACAAAAGCTAACTGGCAATATTTTTGTATTTTAAGTCATTACATATATTTGCATGGCTTTGTACAGGAAATTAGAAGGAAGCCCTGCTCACTGCAGCTCAGTTGAAAGGACATTCATGTATTTTTTACTTTCAATAGGCAATACCGACATTGCTTACTATCCTGCTTCATCCTTATATGCTTATGGCTGATTTCCCTTAATGCGTTCCTTGGAGGCGAACATCCCCAAAAGACAGGTTGAAATGAAAGTGTCCAGAGGCAGAATGCGTCAGGAGCACCTTTCATTTACATACTATCAAGATTAACATGTCTATTGAATCAAACGTGAACAATTTTCCCCCACACCACATTATCAGTCACTGGTGTTGGACTGCATTGTTTCTGCCAGTATGGAAGTGATAAAGAGGGGAAAACACACACTCTCTTGAGCCACAAGCATGTTGAAGGTGAGATGAGTCAGGGCCTCTGCTTTTATTATTCTTTACTCACTTTTAAAAAATATTTCAGAGAACTGCGGAAAGGTAAAGCCACATTTTCCCCCCCTCCTTTCACAGTTAGGAAACTTCAGAGTGGACATTCCAGGGGATGGGGAGAGCTGGGACCACATCCCAGTCATCACATCTGAATATGTAAGTGAAAAAAAAAACAACAACCCATCCCTGACACAGACACATGCTTCTTTTGACAGATTTCAACTCCTAACTTCCAAATGGAGGGGTGCCACCAGTGGCCACCAAACCATCTTAATGGTAGGAAGGGTCTAGGCAGAGGCAAAGAATATTTTTTTCTCAGTTTCATATTTTATTTTAAATAAAATTTCAAAATGCATTTAATTTTAACCTCTCTTGAGACTAATGGCTATGGGGTGTGGGAATCAGTGAGGACTCTGAAAAATAGGAGGCTGTGAAGGCTCTCTGTGTCTCAGCTAGTGAACTGTTAACAACTGGTCTGAACCAGCATGTGCTAGAGATGTTACTCTTCACCTAAGTCTAAGGGCATACACAGACCGGTGAAAGATGCGCCAAGCAACTCTGCAGTCCATTACTTCTGGAAAGAAAAGATTGGCAGCTCACCCCCCCACCCCCCAAATGTTAGATTTTGGCACAAATTTAGGGAAAGATTGAGGTCTCAGAATGAAGGATGAGCACAGAAATGCATCATAACAAAACATGCTAAAATCATGGCTATTTCATGTGGTTACATGCCAGCCTTTGTTGGTATGAGCCAAACTCACTAAAAGTTATATATTAACATCTCACTAATGAGAAGATGCTTGACCACTCCTAGCCAGTGAAGCCACAGGAATGGTTGCAGCAAAGTATGTAGTTAACATACCTGAACCACAGAGAGATAACCTCCCCTCCACCCCACAACCCCTAACCTGCTTAATGAGGAACCCATAAAATACAGCAAAATAGCTGAATTTCAATGTCATCCCTATGCTCTGGTCTCCATATGGTGATGGTGGGACAATAAATCAAAGGGACAGTATTGCCCCAGTATCACTAAACCCTGTGTATGTAAGGTGGAGGAAGAGTTTCCCTTGTTAACTCCCTAACCAGTGCTCTGCACTGTATTTTTTTTTTCTCCCAATGCCAAATGAGTGCCTTCTTTAATCTAACTGAACATATTTTTCTGAGAAACTGCTCAACAATGTGGTTTAGAAAAACAGAAATAGTTATCATGCTGTCCCCGTGGCAAAGAGTTTAGTCTAACGAGACACCAAGACTCTGATACATTTGGGGAGAGACTTTTTTTTTCACAGCCACGGAACAAAAACATGCTCTAATGATTTTATGATCATCTGCAAAGAAAAATTCCAAAACATTTAACTTAGAGGTAACGATAAGGTAGAGGTAAAATAATAATTACTGTTACTTGAAAATATTTGCTGAGTTTGAATGTATTTAAATGGATTACTCCAGTTTAATCACTTTTAATTAAAAGATTATAATGCTTACGCATTTCTAAGACAAATAGTGTTGCTTGCTTTAAAACTCTGTAGGCTTGGCTTTATGCGTAACTTGAATTATAGAACTAAACCAGCAGTTCTGCATTTTCTCTGATGGCGTAAGCTGTTACTTTTAGTAGTGAAGGCAAGGCCCCACTGTACTACTTTACTCACTGTGCCAGCAAAATGTCTGTAGTTACATGCAAATGTGTTAATGGATGTGAATTCCCAAAATCAAAATCTTAAGACACAGTCCATTGAGTTCAATGGCATCTTACCAGGACTGTGCTAAGTGTAATCACATGGGTGATAAAGATGGTCCTTTGATTTATCTCTTGTTCCATGTAGTCTGTAAATTGTTTATGGGAAGATGTAATAAAAATCTGGCACTTTGGCCATTTTGTATTATAAAAAATTGATGTTGAGAGAAGAGAATCGGGAAAGGCTGTCCAAGGAAAATAGTTGCATTTTTCTTGGTAATAGCTTTAGGGCCAAAATGTTGAAACAATTTTCTTTTGCCCTTGTGACTAAGTTCTGGTTTCTCTAATGTTTCTCTCATTCTCAATGAGTTTTTGCTTTGTAAGTGCAGCAGATTAACTAATGTGGTTGGCAAAAAAAAATCCTAATTTTGGTATATGAGCTGCCTAGTACTGCTGGCGCATGAATAATTACAAAGGAAACCCCCTAAAGACAATTTTTCAGCCCTCAAAAAGTACTGCAGCTTTGTTCCTTACTTTATGTCCCAAGATAAAACAGTTCTCTAGAGACAAAACAACTAAGGATTGGATATAAGATCAGTCAAACTTGGTAAAATCCATTTTTCCTGTGTCTTTGGAATCAGTCTAAAGCCTTTCTTAGGATAAACACATCTGTTCATATGTTACAGTCTCTTCCCACTACATTACTTTGCAGTAACTATGAAGCGGATGTTTTCAAAGATATCCTACAGGAGGCTGGTGACTAACTGCAAGTGCAATAGCAAAGTGCAGTAGCAAAGTGACCATGTTGTATGGCAGCCCTGAAGTCACTCTGGCTCCCTGACTTTTTTCTCAAAGCAGAAACCTACACCTCTGTCCTATTCTGCCTCTCGGCCCCACCTTCCCCAAGTTCCCTGCTGCCACACCACTTCTTTCCTCCTGCTCACATTTTCTAACAGGTAGCTCAACAGGGACATTGGAGATGGTCCAATAGGCTAGAGAAAGGTATGAGCTGGGGAGACACATGGCAGATGAATGCTTAGAGGAAAGCCAAAGTCTTGAGGAGGCATCTCAAGGCCCTTTGAATCCTTACTGTTATTGAACTCAGGAAAACCACCTTGCTCCCCACCAGCAGTCCTGGTGTGCGCTGAGGTGCTGATTTGGAGATGCAGGGTGAGCGATAGGTGAAGCTGGGGGGCTGTGAATAATTAGGGCTCCTCTTAGCAGTGTTGCTGGCTGCTATCACAGTTGCTGCCAAGGCTGGCCCTGGCCTGGTGGCCGTATCTAGAATTAGGAGGGTGAGGAGAATATTCAAATTTGTGCTTTCCTGTGGAAACTAGGAAAGGAGCACAAATCCTTAAGTGTCTTATTTCACAGTCAAGTAACAAACATACCCACAAAAAACCCGAATAAAGCACTCTGCCCTGTGAAATGCATAGTGTCCTCCTCCTCCCTCTTTCCATGACAGCCACATGTCACCGGAGCTGCAGTATGGTTTACCAGCCCTCTGGCTTTCACAGTGTTCTCAGCACTTCTTGCATACTTCCTGCGTGCACATCCATGTGCTCATCCTCCATTTTTATTGCTGAAGGTTAGTGAGGATAAACGAAAGCCTCCAATGCCACTTTCTATGGCCGGTTGAGATCTCTCAGATAATCTCCCATGAGGTCACCCACCTCTTCTAAATGTCACGCATGCATGTGATCTGAAAGCCTTCACAGGCTGTCCTCATGCCTGAATGACATCCCAGTGACTCAGGCACTAATGCCTCCGAATGAGGACACATCTTAATTCCCCGCTTTGCCTGTTTCTCTGATAAAATGCTGCTGACCACCCTCACACTGAGAACTGTCAAGTGGGGCATTGTGAGGGGGGAGAGCTTTGCAGAGATTGGGGAAATGACACTGGGCAGCACCACACGGTTCAGAAAATGCAGTCAGCAGCAAATTCATATAGTTGTTGTGACACAAATGGGTCATCTGGGCTCTTCCCACCCCTTGAGAGGGGAGGAACGTGTCAGCTTATGCCACATGTCTGGGAAGGGAAGTGAAAGCTACATGCGCTACAGTCATGTTGCTGACCTAACACCAAGGGCCTGGTCATCTGGTGGTGTAGTGTCCCACCATCTATGTCACTGGAGCTGTGCTGGTTTGCACCAGCAGCTGCTTTTGCCTGCAGCCTCGGAGAGCAAGAGAGAGACACTCGGAAGAGCACAGGCTGCAAGGGAGATAAAAAGATGAACAGCATCCTTGACCCTGTGGGAGTGCAAACTTCATTTCCTGGATTGGTAGTTCATGTATAAAGCCCATGGCTCAACAGCAGCTCGCCTGGAAAAGGGCCAGAGCAGATGATGGGATCTGGAGGAACCTGGGAAGAGTGTGATTCAGAAAGACATCAGGAGGGACCGCAGTCTTCCGAACCCCATCCTGTTGGGGTAGCAGCAGGTCAGGGCAGCACGAAAGGAGAGCTGGGGTGTCTCCTTCCCTCCATCAGGAGCCGGGCTCTGCCAGCCTGATCACTCTCATGCTTGCCCCCATCCAGCCTGCTTGGTCAAGGCTTCCTGCCCTGCTGACCTGTAGGAAGCTTCTCAAATCTGTGGGGAAGCAGCCCAGGTGACCTGGTTTTCTAGTCCTTCCCCACAAAGCAGGAACTATAAACTCATCCCTCCAAGAGCTTCTTTAGTTTGGCATTTGCCACTGCAAAGTCATTCTGGCCTGCTTGAGCAGCAAGTGAACCAGCATGTTGGAGAAGGGACTGAGCATTGCAGGATGACAGAATTATTCCAAGAAACAGCCGTGTATGTTGATGCAGAGGCATTATTCCTCTGGAATTTGGCTTGTTATGTCCCAGCATTCACACTGGTGTTGCATTGCACAGCAAATGTCTACCAAGAGCAGTTTCTAACTCTTCAAGGCAGTCTCTGCTGCACCTGTGTGGAGTTGGTGTGGTACAGGATGAATCAGATAGAAGAACATGGCTGGTTTTAGATTCTTGCTTGTTGATTTTTTTTGGCTTACTGATATTTTTCACACCTTGCTCCTTCTCCTCAAGGAAAAACCACAGAAGGAAAGTGACATCTAGAACTGCAAATTCCTAATATCCAGAACAAGAACTATTTCTACTCTACCAATTTCATCTAGGATAGATAGTTACCTACTTTATTTATCTTTATGTGAGGCAGAGGTAAAAAAAAAAAAAAAAAAGAAAAAAAAGAAAAAATAACTCTGACATCAGCAGTGATGGAGTTCATCTCTGTACCACTCCAGTCCGTTTTCAAAAATGTGGTCTTTACAGATTGATCTCAGCAGAAGTGCTGAAGTCATGATATCTCTGAGGAGCAGCTTTTTAAACAGCGGTGATATTGAGCAATAGCATTTCAATGGCTCTTCCTGTGAAGAGGGGCAGTGCTTTCAGGCAGACGTTATGCATATCCTTTGTCCTGCACATTTTCAGCTTACTGATATGCTCGGTAAATTTTCCAAACAGAGAAATTATAGTGAATCTAAAGCGTCACACACCAGCATGCGTCTCGAGCTTTTTCCTGTCTAAGGTTTTTGTTTTTCAGCAAAGTATCTCTGTTTAGAAAATGACTTGTGTGAATCACCAAGGCCTGAAACGACACATGCCTCATAGTTCAGAGGATTTTGTGACTGAAGGCTTATTATGAGGAGAAGGTCCTAGAGCACAGCCCTCAGAGGGGTTCAAAGGGCCCTCTAATCCATCTCCTTGACTCCAATCCCAAGCAGCTATACTTGCCGAATTCCAGGCAGATTTATAGGGAATATAGTCTTTAGGACACACTTGAAAGATCTGTCCATGATGGCAACCCTACAAGCTTCTCAGGCAACCTATCCTAGCATTTTGTTGTATTTGCTGTTAGAAAGGGTTTCCTAATTTAAAGCTGATATTATTGGCCTGCATAAATATAATATATGTATTATATGTGATATATGATTATATATAACATAATATTATATGTGATGCCTGTGAAGGAAACATACAACACCAAGTAGTGCAAGGAAATTAGAAAATTATGTCAATCCTATCAGTTTCTCCTAGGGGCGAGAAAGCAAACCTTGTATTTCCCAAGGCATGACTAACCTGCATACAAGGTGCTCTTAAGTGGGCACCTTGGTCTCTGTGATTCTTTTAGGCCAGGTGACAAAAATAATGAGTCTTAAAAGAAAGTGATCTTGTTCTTTCTGAACCCAAGCAAGAGCTAAAGGATCCCCATCAGGAGAACTAGTAAGTCCCAGTCACGTGAACCTTCACCTCCTCTAATGCCTATACAGACCAAAACCAAAACAAGGCAGGAAAGGAAGAGGAGAAAGAACTGAAAGCTTAAAAGTCAAACCACTGCACAGGCAGGGGCTGTAGCTCAGCATATAGTTTATTACCTTCACAGGCAAGTAGCTCAGATGAGTATGCAAATGATCGGTGTCATTAAAAATTATGTAATTCAAATGAAAAGAGTCAGCATGAAAAGTGTCAGGGCACAAAATTTGATAATAGCTTCCCCAGCAATTCTCCTGGTTGGGATTTTTGGTCATGATTGAATGACAGGTAGGTATCAGAAATAACTGCCAGAGAGCATTTCTTGTCTGAATAGACCTAGGAAGCTGAGATGAGCCTAGTAGCTAAGAAGAGTTGAAACTTTTCTGGAGCTACAGGTTACTACATATAATTGTGTAATGGATGTAGAAGGGCAATGATAGTTTTGGAAAACCTGGACCTTTTTTTTCTTAATACAGACTTTCATTACTGATAACAATCCCAAGAAAATCTTTTTCTCTCCCCTCCATCCAAATTTATTATATGAGCAAGAAATTCTAACTTCCCAGCAGATCATTAGCATCCAACCCCATCCAAATGAATAACCAGAATGAAGGCATCCATTTCCATCATTGAACACATACATTTTACCAAATAACGTGCTGAAATGGGCCAAGAGGAGAAGAACTTTACTCCTCCGTCTTGATGCATAAGTCCCGTAGTGATGCCTGCTTTCACGGCAGCGCAGGCTTGCAGAGGAAGCCAATGTTAAATGGTTTAAGGCTGAATAGCTTGTCTTCCCTTGGAGCTAGCACCTGTGACCTTTAGAAGACTGTGCAAACCAGAAGCTGGTAAATATTTGTTTCTAAGAGAAACCCAAACAATTAAGAGCAACAGGATTTATGGACAGTAGTGACTTAGAGCAGTGGCCTCATGGGAGGGCAGTTGTCAGCACTTTCTAAGTGTTTCTGAAGCGCCCATCACACATAACATTGTCCTGAACCAAATCAGACAGTTTGGTGTCACCTTGATAACAGAATCAGTGCATTTGAGTAAGTAGGAAGGACATTGTCATGAGGGGCAGTGGTCATTAGGATTGTTTAGCTGCCTGAAGGTTTCCTGCCCTATAATTCCTCTTTCTTGCCTTTGAAAATGCCCTGAACAATTTTGTTCCTGACATCTTAGTGACACCTATTTATTCTCTCTGTTTGGCTTTGTAACTGAGAATTTCAATGTCCAGGAAACCACAAATGCCCTATAGGAACTTAAGTTCTCTGCAGTACCTCTTTTTCTTGAGGTTGTGGTAATGTGTTGTAATTCTGGAGGCTGTGGAAATGTGGCTGAAAACTCTGCTCTTTAAAGCATCAGTGAAGATGGTGGCATCGGAGGGTCTGAGCAGAGATTATTGCTTCCCTTCCCTGGCCTTGCTCACTAGGGTCTGCTCACCCCATACAGACCGCCGATGTAATGTCTACAGATCAAGTGTTAACACCTTAAAAATGACACGCTTACGTAGAAACTCATCAGGCTTTCTTTTGTAGCAGGTAAGGGGCTCAGTTGTAAAGCCTCTGACCTTTAATACAAACGTTTTTCCTAGGGAGCTGAATATACCTTGCATATCAGGTGAAAAACCAGGTATATAAAGCTGAAAAATTAAGCTAAGACAGATACTTTGACCCTAAAACCTTTTCTGTGCTGAGAATGTTGCGTTTCTTCTTGCACTAGAGTTGATGGCAAAATTCCTATTGGCTTCAAAGGAGTCAAAACCAGCCCCTATTTCCATACGACTCTGTAAACTTTGAACTCGAAAGTACTTAATGGATCACAAAGCTCATTTTAAGAAAATTGCAAAATATAATCCCCTGAAGAAGATTTGTCAGACTTAACAGCTGTTTTGTTTTGTCAAAGGCAAATAAACCTATTTGCGGGAAAAAAGGACAGGTGATTTATATGGTGATTGCTTTCATTTTCTTTTCATTATTTCTGCTTACAGCCTCATAATCGTAGTCAGGAGTAGTAGAAGTATCAGGGTGTGCGGTGTGTTTGCACAGATTGCTTGTTATTTTACACATAGAGCTGGTGGGTGTCAGAAGTGAGTGGATATGGCTATTTCAAGGCATCTCCTGAACTTGAGTGTTTTCTTTTTGAGGTGGAGGTAATCATCCAGCTCCGGAAACGATGTTAGGGTGCTGATTTGGGAAGTATGGGAGAATATAGTTAATGCAATCTCTTTTAAAAAGTTTTGGCTTAGCTAGTGCAATGGAAGTGCTATACAAGCAGTGCACAGTAGCTCCCTGCATAGTGATGGGCTGGAAGCCTGTCTCAGGACTAATTTCTGAAGCTAATATATTAATTTTGACTTTTTTTTTTTTTTTAGCCAGGGCTGTAGGCACATTCATATGTTACTGTGAGCTAAATGAAGGCATAGGCAGAGAGATTATCTATTTCCCTGCATATGTAAACCTACTTACCTATTAAAATCAGGTTTCCTCTGACCAGATCTGACATTTCCATAGTCCAAATTAAGGAAATTTTCTTTGCGGTAACTTACTTGTTTGACCATAGTTCAGTGAAGAGAAAGACTGGAAGAGGCCAAAAGGTAAGGAAGCCATGGTTACACCCTGTCAAAATGGTCAACGTCAGCCTAAACTACTCCAGAAAGTGCTAGTAATATCATTACTTGCTATTGTAAAGAGTTTGAGGCACATACATTTTCTCCTCTTCCAACAGTAGGATATCAAATTTACACCATTTCACGGTAGCTCCATTTAACCACATTTCTCATTTAACTTCAGCTCTCATTAGCCTCCTCCCCTATGACATTACAACTGTCAGGATCAGAGAAGGTTCCTTGACAGCTGTGCTGCCTCCATGAGCTGGGCAGGAGAATGCAACAGGACTAGTTTTGTATGTGTGAGGACTCTGGAAGGAGCGCAGCATCCTGCTGAAGCATATTGCCCACCCTCACCCCAAAAGAGCATCGTGTCTGTACTGCAGGAGTTTTGCCAGTTCACCTGAGAGGACATCTCTCTCTGACCCGTGTCCCTCAGGAAGGCATGTGCTTACCTCATGAAGGTGCATTGCTTAGTACCTCAGCAATGCTGGGGCAGCCTATCCACGGGCTGCTGATGTCAAATGTCAGACAAATCCTGTGCTTCTGCCGAGGGACACCAAGTGTCCTTGAGAGATGGGAGACCAATGGATAGATAAGTCTTTGCAGTATTGGGAAGATGGTTTGCTCTTGAGCATTTCAAACTTAAGGTTTCCCCCCAGAGGGTTTCACAGGTTTCAGGTTCTTCTGCCCTGTGGTTTTCTCTCTACTTGACTACAATTTCATTTCTTTGGTGTGACAGAAGAGAATACGTACGTACAGCAATGACTTTTCTGCTTCAGGCAAAATCCAAAGGTCCCCTGGAAACTGTGCCATTTGTGATTTTGTGGGCTGGGATAGGGTTAATTTTCTTCATAGCAGCTGGTATGGGGCTATGTTTTGGATTTGTGCTGAAAACAGTGTTGATAATGCAGAGATGTTTCTGTTATTGCTGCGCAGTGCTTACACAGCATCAAGCCCTTTTCTCCTTCTCACACCATAACATCAGCAGGTAGGCTGGGGGTGCAGAAGAAGTTGAGAGGGGACACAGGTGGGACAACTCAACCGACAAAAGGGATATTCCATACCATATGACATCATGCTCAGCATATAAAGCGGGGGGAAGAAGAAGCGGGGAGGGGGGGGGGGGAAGGTGGCAATGTTTGGAGTGATGGTGTTTGTCTTCTGAAGTAACCGTTACGTGTGATGCAGCCCTGCTTTCCTGGAGATGGCTGAACACCTGCCTGCCAGTGGGATGTGGTGAATGAGTTCCTCGCTTTGCTTTACTTGAGCGTGCAGCTTTCGCTTTACCTCTTCAACTGTTTTTATTGAACACAGGAATTTTCTCGCTTTTAGTCTCCACCATCCCACAGTCGAGGAGTGAGCAAGTGTCTGTGTGATGCTTAGTTGCTGGGTGGAGTTAAACCACAACACATTGTATCAAGAAAATGAGGATGCACTGTCATACCAGGCGCATACTGTTGGGGCTCAGGGCATGGGCTGTCTATGTTCACTCCCTTCGACAGTCACTTTTGTCAATCCTTAACCTACGCAGGTAAGACTAAAATAAATTTGCTGAAATATCAGATCTCTACAGCTTTTCGAGCTGGTGTCAAATAGACTGTGTGATTTTTCTGGGCAGGCAAACCCTTGTACTTCCATGAGGAAGTCAATATTTGCATAGTTTCAGGCACAAGAACTCTAAAGTAAAAATTAATAAAAACAAGCTCACAGTACATTAGTTCTTGGAGAGTGCCTTGGAGATGAGGCGTTTGGCTCACTGCTATCCACAATTTATATGCATGCACAGCATGCATCAAGCCCATACTGGGGGACAGGGGATGATGACTGAGGCCATGGTCTGCTGGGACTCTGGCCTGGGGAAGAAAACTTGACATATGCAGTCCAGTTCCTGTAACTACCATAGAAATTTCTTCCAGGAGTGGAATTTAGAGAATGTGTCCCATGTGGAGGGAGATTTCTGTCTTCCTGTACGGTGAGCAGGGCCTCCAGTACCTTATACTGCTACGGACTAGCTCTGAGCTCAGTACAACATAGGATCGGGGAGGCTTGTTAGTCATGCACCATTCAGCAACTCGTGAAGATTAGGAGGGTGGATAAAACAGATCCCATCAATGCCTTTTCCACACTTCATTGTGGCTTTACTCAGACAGAAGTCATTAAGACAAAAAGCCCTCCACAGACTTGGTGGTTTGCCATCCATCCTCCATCCTTCAGCATGTGCAATTCATTGCAGCTGCACTTCACCCAGTACGAGGGCTTGGGTGCTCTCCCTGAGCTGTCTCCCCCACTCTCAAACCTGAGCACTTGTGAGAAAATGAAATAGGCAGGTGTAGGTGCAACAATTTTAGTCCCAAGGGTAAGCCTGAGAGTTGCATATCATGGAGGGACTGAGTCTGAGTCACTAGGTGACATGCTGCTGCTGCTGCTAACGATGATGATGACGATTACATAGTCTACAGATTCTAGAAACACTTTTAGTGATCAATTGAGTGTGGACATCAGGCTCTCATTATCTCATAGAATAACAGTGCTAACAGCAGCTGATTACGCTGTAACCTTTACTTTGCTGAGCAACAGTCTATATCTTAGAGAGCTTTTGCCTGAGTGTGAATTAGGGAATGGAAGACGATGGAAGAGCTGAATCTTAACTACCTTATATAAAAAGGACTTTGATTTCAGAGAGACCTCTGCAGTCTGCAGCTTTACTTCATCTATATGGTGTCCTAATAGAGGAAAATGTCATTTGTGTTTTCTCCTCTGTGGTCTCAGAGCACTGGTTGTTCCTTACATTTCTATCCCTGTAAAAACAAATCCCAGTTCTAATTACAAGCAAATGCATTAAGAGATCATTGCAACATGGGGAGCCAGTTCCCATTTCCTTATAATTTTCTTAGACCTGAGGTTTAGATCCCAGTTACACTAGCTTTGCACTGGATATGTATATCACTAGGACCACAGAAACCATGTCAGGGTGGACTGGACTATCTGCAGCAGAGGTAGAGCTGGGACCTGCTGGGTGTATCCAACCACAGACAGAAGGAAAAGACCCACTAGTGGTCATACAGCCTGAAGCTGCAGCTTTTACCACGAGATGTACCCAAGCAAATAGAGTTTGGGAACACAGTTCAACAAGTTGCTAAGTCTTGGGGAGGCAGGAGTGTTTCATGGGGATCAGAAATCTTCTTTTTATAGCAAGGGTGCCCCCAAGCATGCAGAAGTGACCTGTGAGCAGAGCAGCTTCAGCTAGGGCTCTACGTGTCCTCGCTGTGCAATGTCAGCAGCCACCGTGGTGTCTGAGCCGTCCTGAGATGGATGCAGTGTGAAGATGCTCCTGGGCAAGGGCTGCAGGTCCCTTTCTGCCCCAGCTGCAGCATGGGCAGTGCTGGCTGACTGTGGGCTGAAAAGCAAGGTCTTGATGCAGATCATCTCCAGTGCCACCAGAGCACCACAGGAGCAGGCAGACCCCAGGCAGCCCTCCACCCGCCCCTGTAAAGTGCTGTGAAGGCCATTAGTACATCTGCTCTGAAATGGGCTCATTAAAATACACATTCACCTTCATTACCCTGCAGCTGCATTGCCTGACTCATCCCACTGCCGTCGCTCTGAAATGGGAACCTGAGTTAAAAACTTTCCCAACTTGTTTTTTACTCGCTGGGGAAGTTTGCATCTAACCCACTGAGAGAGAAATGGAAGCCGTAATAACATCTGTCTTCATGGGAAATGAACGCAAGGGAACCTGAAAAAAAGGAAGATGAAGAAAATGAGGCTCGTTGAAAGACTGTTATTTCATGCTGCCTTTCACAGTTTGACACAGGATGCTTTCTCGCATCGGTGTAGTTAGTACTAGCGTAACCCAGTTGGGGCATGGCACTCCCAACCCAGGTGTGCCAATGGTATTTCCTCCTCTTTTTCCACAAAACCACAGAAAAACTGCCATGCAACCTTGCAGCAGGCTTTGGCTAGGATCCCTGCTCTGACTCCCGATCACACTAAACCTCTTCTCCCCAGTGGCAGATGGAGGTTTGCGCTACTCCGCCAAAGTTTTTGCTGCCCGCATCGTCCCTGGATGCAGACCCCTCCTAGGTGGCAGGTGGATGGATATAGTGTGCCAAGGGTTTGCAGGCTCTTCCGATGGGTGAGGGGATGTCCTGCTCTGTGCTGCTTTCCTGCTCCTCCAGCTCACGGGGGGCAGAGTGTCCTGTGGGCACCTCTGTCCCCTGCACATACAGAGAGTTCTCAAAGCTACATGCATCCTTCCCCCACCAAAATGAAAATCTCACGGCTTAAGCCCACCTTATTCAAGCCAGTAATGTTTTCCTTTGCTTTTGTACACAGGCATGATCTTGCCAGACATTGCTTTTAGCTGCAAGAAAATTTCTCCCTCTTACTGTTATGTTCCTAAAGACTGCGTTCCCAGGCTAAGCATCCTTTGCTTTAAATAGATGGGGTGACCCAAATACTATTGTGAATGATTATTCAAGGATGAAGTACAGACTCTAGTGCAATGTTTTTTGCACGACAACTCAAATCAATATGATCTTTCTGATTAGTAGTTTCTAGAAAACCTATATGCTGCATCATCCCGACTACATTCATCATTTGGCTATATTTGTTCATGCGATACATTCTCACGCATTCTGAAGCGCTTGCTCTGATGTCCTCTGGACTGCGCTTATTTCTTCTGGAACAGAGTAGGTTAGAAATCCTGCACTGTGGAATTTTGTAATGAATATTTTACAGTAAGCCACTTGTTACTATTGAGCCTAATTTTACTTGTACAACTCTTTTTGTAACCTTTACTCTTAAAAAATATTTGGGAAAATTTGCAGTGGTAATGGACGTGCTCATTGACTGACAGCCTAATTCCAAGGTTAAACTGAACACAGCATTGCAATTAAGGCCAATTTTCAGCTTTGTATAGGAAAAAAAATAACTGCAAGCATGGAAGACAGGATTTTTCACAATTATTCTTTTTTACTGAAGACTTCTACTCTAGTATAGCAATGATTTCAACAGAAAATGGAAATTTCAACTGAAATATAGGTCTAATTCTGTCTAAATTATGCACATGATTAAAAAAGTATTATCTATTCCCAGTGAATCAATATAATTGAAACGCTAATATTTCTCTTATTTTAAGCACCATCTAGTGAGTCAAACATTAGATCTGTTGTTCCAAATTATGGCTGAGAAAAATAAGATCATGGCTTGACTGCATCTCACCTAGTGCTAGGTTTCTTCCTGAGCTTCTGAAGTTAGCTGTTTAGTCCCTGTCTGCTCTCTTGCTAATGGACATTAAATATTCCTCCAAAGGTGACAAAGACCTGAGCTGCTGCCTGGAGATAAGTTGTCTGTTGACAAAGGAGGGTGCCGGCTGAGTAGGCTCCCTAGTTAGACAAAGCTAAGTGCCTAAAAATGGAGCAGGGAGAAACCAAATTTCGATAACGACAATCTTTTCTTGTCACTCCAGAGCAAGGGACTGGAAAGGATGTGGCTTTATTTCAATTATAGGCAAAAGAAAAGAAATCTCTAGGCAAATAAACGGCTTTGTAAGGATCATGAGTCTTACTAGTTCTATTAGCTGGCTTGCCGTGAACATGAAGTAGGTCTGAAATGGAATCGTACAGCAAATCTGCATACAATTGTAGGACCTGCTTCAGCACCAGTGTGAAATCAGTTCAGTGAAATTAGCGCTGGCTCCTGTGGCAATGCACTATAATCAGCTGGCAACTGACCTGTATAAACTGCAGCCCATGTGCAGACTTCATTTGGAGAGCGAGTGATGCACAACCGCTTTGATTAATATGGCATCACTCTGGGCACAGGCATAGCTGTTCAGATGGAGCCTCATCTGGCCCCTCCGAAGTTACAGTGCTTGTGGTCAGTGCTGTGCTGGTACATGTGCCAGCAAAAGCAGCACAAGCCTGGGCAGTGTCTGGCTTGGCCTTGCTGAGGGAGAGGAAAAGGCACATTGCCTTTGCCTGGGGGTGCATCACTTGATCAGGGGAGTGTGTTTGAGCAATATCCACAGTTGCCCAAGCCACCTCTCTGACCCCTTTCTGGTACATCTGGATCCAGGGGAAGTAGGATTTAACTATGTGTTAACTATGGCTTAGCAGCATACACAAAGCATGATACCAGCGCTGGTGGGCTATCGGCCATGGCTCACCACCAGAAAACCAGCCCAGTTTCTATGCATTGGGTGGGCGTCATGTGCCAAGGGGATCTCCTGGTGGTGGGTCCCCAGCTGTTTGCCCAGCCAGTGGCTTGCCTCTGCTGTACTCTGGGTTGGAGTGCTACATCTGAGGACCCGACCTAGGCTACAGAGAGCTCTCTGCTGTTCTGGTTTTGATTTCTACCCCCACTCCTCTTTCAGCATCAGTTTCTGGCTGTGTCGCTTTCCAGCCCCCACCCCAGCCCCCCCCCTCCAACAATTGTGGCAGCACAGGCAAAGGGCTGATGGAGGACAGTGACTGTTGGTGAAGAGGAGGTTGCTTATGCCAGAACTGCTGCAGAAACACTCCTCAGACTCAATTCTGCACTGAAGGTGCAGCCCTCAACTCCCCTGCACTCATCACTCAGTTTCCTGGGGAAGGCGTGAAGGCACAGAGGCAGCTTGCTGTTTTAAAACAGTGAAGGTTTATCTGCACCTCCTGTTACTGAATTCTGGTACCTTATGGGGTTAAACTGGGGAAAGCAGTAACTTTAAGAGTGGGAGCATTTAAGGTCTGGTCCCTCATTGTCATCACCAGCACGCATGACTGCCAAGGGGTGACAGAGGTACCTGGTCTCTCATTTGTCCAAATCAGGAAAAGCATCAAACCAGGAGCTTGGACTCAATGGCACAGCTTTGCTAACATATATGCTAAAATACTTTAGCACTGTCCCAACTTGAACACAGGCAAAGCCACTGAGAAAGAGAAACAAGGCATCTCTTTCCCCCTTCATCCCCACTGCCCATACATGACATTTTGCTAGCAAGGGGGAAGATTTTTTAGCAAGATCCTGATTTATGGTCTATAATGTCATGATGAAAAGTGGATTCAAGCAGGATATCAATTTTCAGAGCTATACGGCAATGAAGAAGGATGTTTCTGGAGTCCTTCCCCACAAACAGAGCGGAGCATATGTAGGTATCAGTCTGCTTAGCAAGACAGTTTAAGCTAACCAGAACAGTCACACAGCATGCATGATCCACATTAGGATCCATTCCGCTCCCAAACACCCCTTGATTACAGGGGTGAGCCAGAATTTCATGACATAACAGAAATAAATATAAGAAAAATATTCAGTAAATATACAGTAAAAAGGCTTTACCTTGAGCTTCAGCAAAAGGTGAAATTTTTCCATCCCACAGGATCCTCCTCTGTCCCCAAGTCTGCTGGCTCGTGAGACAATAAAATG
Organism: Bucorvus abyssinicus; assembly: GCA_009769605.1. Lineage (NCBI taxonomy): Eukaryota > Metazoa > Chordata > Aves > Bucerotiformes > Bucorvidae > Bucorvus > Bucorvus abyssinicus. Next base: position 30,926,927 of record CM020030.1, on the reverse strand, counting down.
GTCTGGCATTTATCAACCCTGTCAAGGTTTGCAAGTCCTTTGCATGTTTGACTTGGAAAGAAAGGTGTCAGGAGGAGATTCCAGACTTATGTAGGGAAAAAATAAAAGCCAGCTTTAAGAGGTCAGAATGTGTAGCCCATCCAGAGCTACTATTCCTGGTAGAAATTAGACCCTGAAGGGCCCGGGTGAAAATCAGGGATAATCCCTGTATACATGCTTCTAATTGGGACAAACTGAAAGTGAGAAAGCTGAGTGAGTCAGCCTCGGCCCATCCCCAGGGGCTGCAGGTTTGTTCCCAGCTGGTAACCGAGAGCGCAATTATGCAAAGCCTCCTCTATAAACAGATTTTGGTTTATTATGGCTGAACTGGGGGAATCTATTTTTGTCACCACTTTGTGCAAATGTGTTACCCTTGTGATGTCCGGCCATGTTGTTCCAAGTCAGCTGCTTTGGCTGCGGCTGTTGGTGGAAGCTCCTCTGTCCTCCCGGTCCCTGGCCCCTTTGCGCGCCTGCCTGAGGTTGGCTTCTGGGCAGGGGCGACGAGGGGATGCGCCTGCAGCTATTCTGGTAGCTGTGAGTTATGGCGGTGTCATGTGAAGCAAAGAGCCCAGAAATGCATGCTGAATCAAACCAGTGACTAATCATGATATTTTGGTTGTCTTAGTGCCTGTCGGGCAAAGATTTATGGGCTCAGGAATTCTTCACGTAGTGATCCCCGGGAGCTGATATGATCTTCAGCCGAGGCTTCCGAAGAGAGTGAGAAAAGAGGAGGAAACGGGGGCTGCTGTCCTGGGGCAGAGAGGTCTAAACTTATCTGAGTTTGAAATACAAACGTGAGAAGAAAAGCCAGGGCTCCCTTCGCATTTGTGCCTGCTCAGAGCCATGCATCGGCAGCCAGAGAGGATCTATTTGATCTGCCTGTGGAGTGAGAAGGGTCGAGGGCGACGGCTGAGCAGACACAAAGTGTCATTTGTTGGGATTGTCATCTAGCTCCCTCATCTGTCACCTGATGGCCAGCCAAGCAAGTGCTCAGTACAACCGTGGACCATTCATCCTTGCACAAGCGACGGAGGCAAGAAAAGTAAGCATCCTACAGCTGTTACAACATTCAGCTGTTTTTTCTATAAAGGAATGCATTGAATTCACCACAAATCTACTAACTGTCCCCCTATGCCAGGCAAAAGACTGATTTCTTTTTTCGTGGCTGGGCTTTTCTCTAACAGCTGGAGGTCTGCTGTGCATTCGGGCAATGGCTGTTGAATAGGGCAGCTGTTTCAATATCTAATTGCATTTTAGCTTCAATAATTCGAGGGGAAAGCGTTGCACTGCCTACCATGAGCTACTTCCTGTCCTACTGCAAAGAGCACTGCACCACCGTGCTCGCCCAGTATCGGACCCTGAGATCAGAGGGCTTTCTGTGCGATATTTTGCTGAAGGTGAAGGAAAATGAGTTTCCTGCACACAAGTCCTTGTTGGCCTGCTCCAGTGACTATTTCCGAGCCATGTTCAAAAGTTATACCCAGGAGTCTAAAGCCAGTGTAATTCACCTGCAAGTTGTCTCACCCACTGGTCTCCAGCACATCCTGGATTTCATTTACACTTCCTTGCTGCCCCTTTCCTTTGAAAGCCTGGAAGATATCTTGGAAGCTGCAAGCTACTTGCAAGTGACTGATGCTATTGGCTTATGCAATCAGTATTTAGTTAACAATCTTGCCTTGGAAAACTGCTGCTTCTCCGCCAATGTGGCCACGAAGTTCTACCTGCCAGATGCCTTAGCAGCAACAGAAAAATACATTGTCAATAAACTCTGGAAGCTGCTGGACGTGGATTTGTCGGGACTGCTGGAGCTGAACTTTGGGTCTTTGCTAGCAGTGGTTCGATCACCAGACCTCCCAAGGGTGAAAGAAATCTGCCTGTTGAATCTTGTGCTGCTGTGGCTGAAGCAGGATAAATCCAGGCTGGCTCATGCAAGCAGCCTTTTAGAGCACATAAGATACGGCCTCATACCGGTGGAAGAGCTGAGAAGAACCTACACGCAGTCAGAAGTGCCCCTTTCTGCAGGTATTAAGTGCTTGATCATTAAAGCAATAAACTACCATACATCTGTTTTCAAACAGCCTGTCCTGCAGGACAAGTCCACCACACTGAGGAACCAGAAAACTTGGATCATTCTGCTGGGGGGAGGGACAGCAAGTGAGGGGCTCGTCACCGATGTGTTGGCCTTCGACGTTTACAATCACAAATGGCGAGGTCTCACCCAGGTGCAGGACAGGGTGCAGAACCACAGTGTGTGTGTGGTGGGGAACTTCCTCTATGTCTTGGGAGGGGAAATAGAAGGTGGTGCCTCGGGTGACGCTAAAACTGAAAAGATCTTGTCGGTTACGAACAAGGTCCATCGTTATGATCCAAGATTTAACACGTGGACCCAAATCACAGGCATGCTGGAAAAAAGATGCCAGTTTTCTTGTTGTGTCCTAGGCAAGGATATATTTGCCATTGGTGGAAGGGGTGAGGATGGGTTGCTGCATTCGTCTGTGGAAGTCTACAACATCAGCAGGGACAGATGGACGAAGGCCAGGGAATTGCCATGCAAGATACATGGCCATGCCAGTGCCGTTTGTAAGAATACTATATACATCTCCGGTGGCAAGTACTCTGATCCCAGCAACACAAGCAAGGACGTGTATTCTTTGAGCTCGCTTGAAGGGCAGTGGATGAAACGAGCCCCCATGAGCATTGCTCGGTTTGGGCATCAGATGGCAACAATCAGAGAAGCCATATTCACCTTTTTGGGATTATATGAACCATTCTCTGAAATAGAAAGATACGACCCTCATCAAAACCAATGGACTCAGTTAAGACCACTGATCTATGATCGATTTTGCTATGGCCTGGCAGTGGTAGAGGAGACTGCTCTTCTTATTGGGGGAAAGAAATGGCAAAACTCACAGGAAGTCCCCACACAAGACGTCGTTGGCTACGACATCGACAATGATGGCTGGGAAGAGATCTGCAAAGCCCCCTTGCCTTGGTGTGGGCTGCAGTGCGCAGTGCTGCAACTCTCTGAACCGGCCGATGAGCAGGACAGTGACAGCCGGCAGAAGAGACCACCAAAATAATGAGCTCACACGCTGCCGAGTAACCACCCCAGGAGATGAGCCAGCAAGGCGGTCCTGGAGAAGAGGAAAATTGCAATGGCACTGAACTTGACAGAGTGGAGGGTTGGCTTTGATAAGCCACATGCTTGGTGGAAACAGGCAAGAAATTCTGGTGCCAGCGCGGGAAAAGGTGCTGGGATATATAGAGCTGGAAGCTGATCTCACTGAGGAAGGATGTAGCAAGTAGCACATTTAGAGGCAATGAGAGAGAATTGCAATACTTGGCTTTTGTCAAGATAGCAATAGGTGTTGCAAGTCATATTTTTCAAAGGTTAAAAAAATATAATCCATCTTTTCTGTTTTCTTAATCAGAGGTAATTTTCCCAGCTGGTAAGTGCTATTGAATTTTTATGCTATGGCTAAGCAAAATGAAAGTGAGCTGTAGAAAGACTAGAAAATTGATGCCTACAAGAAGTAATAAGTACTGCCAAGGAAAAGGAATTATTTGATATGCTACATACTAGGCAAGAATGTTTTAGCTAACCAGCATGAGATTATTGGACGGAAAGCATGGATTTTTTGATACGTAGGCTTAGTTATGGCCATAAGTTAAAACAGTGATTGTTTGCTAGAAGCCATTTCTCTGAGTGGCCTTTGCTGTAGCATGCCTTTCAGATGCTTATTTTCCATTATTTTAAAGATGCACAGATTTCTTTTGTGTCCAAATCTTGTGTTAGCTTAAATGGCCAGAGCTGAATAGGCACCCTTTATTACTAGACTCGAAGAAATTTGTTAAGAGGAGTTGCTGTAACTAACGCCTTGATACTTACCTCAGAAGCATACACTGCTCAAAATGATAAAATTGTTTATAGCTGTTGAACTGGTATGTGAGAGAATCCTGCAGTCAAAAAAGGTTTACGTTCATCAAAGAGTCCGAAGGGGAGGGAGGTAACTGAAGGTTTTCCGAAGTCTCTATTCAGTGCTTGCCTACCTACGAAACAGCAATAGACTTCCTTCTTTTTGGCCATGTTGGCAGCGTTCGAATTTAAGGTGTGTGGATCTGTGAAATGCAGGCAAGATAGATGTCACAGAATCACTGTGGTATGGAGCAAATTGAATCTCGACTCATAAACATTCATTTAAAAGCTAAATTTATTGTACTTCATTTTACAGTGTTCCCTTTCTAGGCTGAGAGTTAATACAATAAAAATATATATAGAAGAACATTTAATAGTCTTAAAAGAAGGCAGCACAACGGAGAGGACACATGTTCTTTGTCACTAGACTAGCTTAAAAAACTGTAATGTTTAATTTTCACCCTTAAAGCAATCAAGCTGACTTTACTAATGTAAAGTGCAGGCAGAATAGCTGTTGCATAGCAACAGATCTAAGTCTCCTGAACTGCCTTGGTTTTGACAAGGAATCAACTACACAATGTGCATATACATCCATCAGATATAAAGAGTTTTTTATATGAATATATTTACTTTTGGTCCAGTAAAACAATAGCAAGAGAATCTAAATGCTTGGAACAATAGCACAATCCGTTTCAAGTCAAGCATTTTTTAAGAGAAATTTACAAAAACCTCACAAATTTAGTATACAAGTTAGTACCCATGCAGTAAATAAATGTCCAGTTTATACAAACAATATTCTTCTAATGGTACAAATATTACACTGGATCCAGAATTCTATACAAACATTAATACATGATTTGTCATCCATATTGACTTGAATATCATATTACTGAAAATGGGCTACAGAAAGGCCACTCTTCTGTACAATTGTGCAAAATCTGCAAAACATTTGCAATCCAAATGCAGCAAAATAACAAGAAATAAAGAGAGGAAGAGGGGGAGAAAGAGAAAAAGAAAGAGAGAAAAAGAGGGAGAGAAAGAGAGAGGAATAAAAAGAAAGAAAGAAGGAGATAGAAAAAAAAAAATCTGTCCATTCTTCCCTTCATCCCTTCATGGATATAACTGCCAGGAAGTACCAGAGATCATAAAGTACATTCACTGCGCTGTACAGGCAATAGCCTAAAGTTGGTGAAGAGTACAACTCACCGTAAAAAATAAAAAGGAGACCTTTCCCTTTTGCATGAGCATTACGAAATCATGTTGTGAGTTCTAACTGATGCAGCGAAATACTGAAAAGCAGCAGAAATACTTTGTCATGCTCTGGTCACTTTTTGGAAACAAGCCATTAGAAGTAAATACGTGTTTTAAGTTTTCCCTCCCACTTTCATATTCCAGGTATGTGCCTAACTCTGAGGAGCTATTTCTACTCATATTCTCTGGGCTGTCTCCAGCACATCTCAAATCTCATGGAAATTTAAAACATTTTAATTGGCTTGTGAAGTCACCTGAATCCAGAGACATCCCTTTACCTTCAAAAGCAAACCAGAGGCTTTTTAGCTCCTCAGTTATTTTTCAGGCTCTGTGCTCAGCTCTGCTCCCATCACACATTTTCCCTGCGTACAGTACAGCCGATTTTCACAGCTCAGAAAACACACAGGAGACCACTTGAAAAATCCTATTCATTCCTTTTCTATTGTGGGAATTTTCAAAGCCTCTCAGGTTTGGAGCGTTTTGTTGGGAACCTTTACCACTGCTGCTTTTCTGGACAAGAGAAACGCCTCTATCAAGAATGTTCAAGGTCTACATTTACTCTTTTGCAAAACCTGCACGTTATACTGATACCTTCAGTTCAAAAGCAGGATAAATGACAGTACCACAACTAATTTTTAAAAAAGTCAACCAAATGTGATTAAGAGACAAATAACACATTATTTGGTCTTAATTAGAATACAAACCAGCATCTGTTTGCACTGACGGTAAACCTTAGCAACAGGCTTTTAAAAAGCACAAGGAAATATACTTAAATTCACATTAGTCATTTCTGTCTGCTGATTTTCACCCTTTTGTGTGTTTGACAAAACTGAAACACGACTGCATTACACTTTTTCCCCTGCTATTTAAGAAAACTAGAGTTTCTCATGAAATATAAAAATTGGCTTTCTCCCACCACCAAAATAGTACCTGCAAAAATGCAATGCAATACTGGAATTATAGAATATAAAATATCATTGTAAAAGTGACCTTCGATAACAAAACCTTTAGCTTGTGGAACTTCCTGTGTGAAGACCACAGTCTTCCAAAAATGCTTTTAAATACTTTTCTTTAATAGCTAAAGATCATTTTTGTTCTTTCACAGAAGGTAAACACAAGCAGAGCCTTGGTAGCATATAAAATATACAAATCCTCATTAAAGACATGGTATTGTCCACCATTGAAGGTTTACTTCACACAGCTAAGTAACATTAAAATATAATTTACTAGAACTCCCACATATTGATATAAAAACTACTTTATGCACTTAAGAGCTGGAGTCTAGCAAATGGACAAAAAGAGAGACCTTTATACATGCGTTTCAATGTAAGAGTGAGTGTGGGCTAAGGAGGCTGTAAGTGCATCAGCCTCAGAGGAGCCATTAACAGAGTCCCTCGGGGTGCTGCTTTGATAGATGTCCATGAAGAGATCAAGGTACACTTGTTTCCATTCTTGAAAGTCTCTCGACGTCAAAGCTGGGTTTTCCAGAACTTTATCTATAATGGCTACTTCTCCTTCCCTGGCCTGTGAGAGAAAAGGGACAAGCAGAGTCAATGCAATTGATGAGTCCCTGGCAAAATCAGTCAGGTGGGTGGAAGGAGAGAACAGGGGGACCAAACTCAAGCCGCAGAGCCCCTAAAAGCAGGGGGACTATTTGACTGCTATACAACTGCTCACAAACAGGAGCCCTTCCTCCAGTGTGTCATACATCACCCTGCAGGGCTAGGGCTTCCCTCGCCTTGTCCAGCATCCTCGGAAACAGTCCCTATTCCCCCTCCCCACCCCTTCTTCAGCTCACGAGAAAGCAAGCCCTGTACTGTTTACTATTAGCCGCTTGCATTTCTCAAGATGGGTGTCACACGACGAAGTGCCATCTGTTTGCTCTTCTCAATCAGCATAAGAAACACTGCGTGGGTGCGTGGGATGCAGACAGATGGCCTCTAGCCCGCCAGCAGAGCTAAGCCTTTTTTACCAGGCTTGTCATGGGGACATCTGAGCATTGCATTGCAAAGGCTTGTACAAGGACCCCCATGTTAATAATAACTCATCTTCATTAAAGATCCAGCATATGCGATGGGCTGGCCGGCTGCAACCTCCTCCTACCACTGCAGTGGCAAAGAGAAGGCAGAAACCGGTGAACTCTAACATAGCTGCTGGTACCTCCTTATCCTTCATTGAGGCAGGGGATGTGGCTGTATCAGAATCACTGGCCAGTGATTAGTTTATCGAGAGATGACAGGCAGCCAGGACGGATCAGAGTAAGCTTCTGATAAACCTGTAGCCACTCGTGTTGTTGCAAGCGGTGGAACCTGGGTGCATCAGACATAAGCCTTGCAAACACAGCTAACATGCAGGTTTCCAGGACTACTCCTCTGCGTAGGAATGGTATGGTCACAAGCAACCTCCTCCCCAATACCCTCCCCACCAGACAGGTTTCATGCTCCTCACTCACATTTTCCATGTCCACACTACGAGTATGTTAAATATTTCTGGGGAGCATGTTAAAGGGAAATACTAAGCTGTGTCAGGCCACATTGATGGGAGAGATCAGAATGGTTTGAGATGTCACCCATAAGCAGTAGATTGGAAGGTATTTTTCATGCTTTGGAAACAGCAGCTAATTACGCTGTGTGCTAGAATACTCGTTTTCAGAAACGGAAGTGCAGTCTGAGAATGACCGTGAAAGCTAAACCATGGGAACTCCTGATCGCTATATCTCTGCTTGAACTACTATAATCCACTTCTCGCAGATTGCGGCTGGTACCCCCAGCTCTGCACTACCAGCCAGGTAGCTCATACTTGCTGGCAGAAGAATAGTTTTGAGTTGTGTCACAGGAAAGAGATCAGAGTGGTCTTTCATTAAGGAGTTCGATGGTGGGTCAGAGAGCCTATGGACAACAAGAGCTAGAAGCAATTTGGAGGGCTGTCCCAGGCTACTGTTAATTTGGATAAATTCAAGCAGAATTCAGAACACCAGCTCCAACACAGTAGTGCAATTGGCTGCATTCAGGAAGGAGAAATCAAAGGCACTGATAAAAAGGAAAGAACAACTGATTAGGTAACAGCAGTAGCTACCATTAGATATGACTACCAGTAGTATGGCATAAGTGGAGCTCTGGGCTATACTAGAGGTAGAAATTCATCATAAGTTACCATGATGCCATTGCAAAAGAGGCATGTGTCTACACTGTTGCTCTACACAAGAACCAGCAATTACCTATCTTTGGTACTTGCTGCCATTGTGTTTTCAATTATTGGTGTCATGTACTTTAAGAATGATTTATACTAACCAAGGTCCAAACAAGAATGGCAATGGATTGAGAGAATATAGCTCCTGAACAGACAATGAACGAACTGCGTTTGCTTGATCCAAAAGGAAGAAGTCCCAGAGAAGCATGAAAATGGGCATCCACTGGGTCAAGGGGTTGGGATATTTTTGGAATTCTCTGGAGGAAAGCAATTACATTTGTAGGAAGCCGTTGGTCTCATGCAACTCAGGTATCAGTAAATGCTAACAAGAAAGATAATTAAGCATGGCAGCAAGCTGCTGATACTGAATGACAGTTTTGATCTGAGTCATCCTGCCATAGTGCAAAAGTACAGATACAGTGTGAACCTCCTGCCACCCAAACATGTCTGAGAGTACTGTGATTTTGTTTCAGCTTCTCACACTTGTAGAAGTCATGTGGAAATCCTGTATATCTTGGCTTTTTTTCTGCTGCCTCCAATCCTGTAAAGACTCACATACCCAGATAATACTGCATGGAGTAGTTGCCTTCAGTGAGATGATACGGTGCGGAAAGTTAAGCATGCATAATAATTTTAGGATGGGAGCCCCACAACATGAAAGTAATATTGCTTAAATGCTTCTCCAGGTGATGTAAAACTGAATTAATTAATGTTGATAAAGCCCTCTTTGATGAAAGCTGTTACAAAATCCACTGTACAATTATCTAGTGACTTAAGATGTGGTAATTTAATATAGTTAACAGGGTCCCTGGGGAAATCTGGCATATTGTTTGCCAAAATCTCTTATCAGGACAGAACTGAAATGGCTGTAACAAACAAAGGAGCTGACAGTGAGGCTAAAGGAGCTGTGGTACATTTAGAATCACCACAAAAATCCTCAAGTCTATCATTACCGCTATCAATTTATTTAATCAATCCTTCTGATTAAATACAACTATCCTATTAGCTTATGCAGAAAGCAAGCACACAGTTTCCTTCTGGACACGCTCAGCAATCAGAAAAATAATCAAGTATGGCAAAAGGCACTGCTCCCTTCCTAAAGGCTGGCTTTGCTTAACTTTAGGCTTTGGCAATTACAGAGCGAGCGCGTTTTGGCAAATGAAAATGTTCAGGGACAAAAAAGGGATTATGGTTTCCTCCGATAATTTGGTGTCAAATTCTGTTAAACTAGCTCGAGGAGGAGCAGCTGACTGAGATGTTATCTGCACAGAAATAAAAACTGATCCCCTCACTTTGACTGCTCTCCCAAGGCGCATTTTCCTCTGCTTTGTTTCCCCACGTCTCCCTTGTTTTACACACCAGAGTCAGCCTGGACTCCAGCTGCGCACAATTAATCTCCGAATATAACACGGTCCGATCCAACCCTGGGGCAGTACTTTTCCTCCCTCTTTTATCTCACCTTTAAAGTGCTTTTCAGAATTCGCAGCTGGTGCAGTTTTTCATTGACTACTGGATCGCTACATCTCTTTATAAAAGATTTCTTATACTCCAGCTTAGTGGAAATCCGGTGTTCTCCTAAAGGAGACAGGCTGGCCTGCTCCAAGGCTCTGTACAAGTCTTGCAAGGAGTCTGCTGTTTTTTCCTCTATAGTTTCAACTGTAATGAGAAAAAGGAAAAAAGAAGAGGAAAAAATAGAGAAAGGAACAATGTATCATTAACGTGATTATATGAAGATCTGTCAAAAACCTTCACAGAATGTTTAACAAGTTTAACTAGATCATAAGGAGAATATCTCACATCTGCTAATTTCCAGAAAAAATTGCTGCGGTTGTAACTGTTCCTTCTCACCACTGCCTTCAGCAGAAAGGGAGAAAAACTTTCAAGAATGTAAAGTCTTGACCCGCTCAGAAAGAAGAAAAAACCAGAAATAGTGCAAGGTGTAGTAATATTAGAGAGACATACTGTCAGAGATTACATCTCCAGTGCTGCAGTTAAATATGCCGGTGACTTTGCTATTACAGGAAAAGGAAGCCTTGGAAACATCCTGCTGAGGAAGGTCATCAGGGATTGGGGTCCCGGCTGATGATGGCATTCAAGATCGTGTTTATGATGGTAGCCTTGAATGACATGTTGTTTTCCGTCTTAGAAAAGTGCACTTCTTTCCATCTCTTATTTTTGATACTCAAGAGAGTTGTTCAAGAGTCAGTAATGCTGTCACTTGTGCTGGTTTTTCACCCTGCTGTTACCTGAAGGTTCAGCAGCAGACCACAGACTGGACGTAGAGTGCCATCATGACAGTGTACCCAGCAGCGTGGCAAACCAAACCAGAGCCACTTGCATTATAGTTTATTTACTTATTACAGGTTTTAAAATATTTCTTCTAACTAGTACTGGGAGCGCTTCAAAGGAAAAAATAAAAAAGAAAGATTTTGTTTCTCTAAAAACAAAATCAAGCAAAGGCTGGGGATGAAATGTTACTCTGATCTGAGCATTTGGAGAGCTTAATTTAGAAAGCATCAGAACATTTCAACTTCTCACACAGAAGAAACTGATTGCTGACTCTGTACAAACTTGGGAAGTTCCAGTGAAGCACCAGGAGTAGCTGAGTGGTGATCACCAGAAGTTAGGGCAGCCCTGGGAGAGCAGCCAGCCAGCGGGGCAGGCAGCTCCGTCCCTGCTGCCCCTCACACACCAACACATCTGTACACACAAGAGCTGGCCACCACCTGTGCACAGCCGACCAGTTGTCTGTAGAGCCCTCGGGACCCTCCCACCCAGGCTCATGGCTTTCACAGTGGTGTATTTTTTCCTGGTTCGAGGTGCCCGTGTCCTCAGGATGCTCTCATGAAAGCTCCCGTAGGAAGGCCTCAGCTGTTTGGTTTCAAGCATTACTTTTATCCTGTGACCAACCCTGCACCAAGACAAAGTCATCTCCACTGGCTTAAAGTTCAGCACATGCTGAAGTACCCATAAGTAATGAACCTCAGTTTCCTCAGGTGTCTAGAGGATTTTTTATCAAGCACTTACAAGGAGGACAGCTATTGTTTAGAGGTGACATTTCTAGCCCACTAGGAGCTACCTGAGGTAACCTCCCATTCAAGCCCATATCATACAGTATGGTAACTACTCACCTCAGGCTCAGGCAAGAGCTCTAGAGAACCAAGTCTCCACACCCCATCACAAAAAGTGTTTGCATTTCTGTAGATCTTTACACACTCAAATAATTTGGCAGTCAGCAACTAATCTAGCTATATCTCTCATCAGTTTATTCCTTTGCCCTTTTTAGGGGGTGCCCTTTTTCATCATCATGGCTTGGCTTCGCGAACGAAGATTTGGGAAGGGCTTTGCCCACGCTTATTGCAAGCGCGCTGATTAGTGCCTTTTTGTTTGTTTGTTTTTTTTAAAAAGATATGGAGGTGAAGAAAGCTTAGAGGCTTTTTATTGAGGGAGGTGTTGTGGGTCTGTACAGAGGCCCCTAAATCCTCCCATCATGTGCTACCCTGCTTGGAGGGCTGGGTTCATTACTCAAAGATGTGGCCAGGACTTAAAGAAAAATAGAAATGAGATGCATTTCTCTTTGTCGTCGATTTCTTTCTTATTAAAGCATTTAATGTATGAAAGGGCAAAACATTAAGTAGCTGAATACTTAAAGATTGGTTAAAATCCCCAGTGGTCTTGATTTTTATCCTTTCTTAAAAAACCTATGCAGCAACAAGATCAGATGTTTGGGATCTCTCTATCAGTTCATATCGCTGAACACCGAAGTCCACCAGTCTGACAGCTGGAGAATGGGAGTGACTTGCTAAAGGGCAAAGGGAAAAAAACCATGACATGGAAGTATTTTACATCTGTTTCTCTATTCCTCTTATCCCTTGTCATGCAAGGCAAAACCCGTCTTTTCTCAGGTCCCTTTTCACCAGCATCATTGCTACACTGTCTGCTGAAGAAGCAGGCCAGTGCTTTGACTCCATGACAACTGAATTTACTTTGCTAGGGTGATCTAGAGCCTGGACCAGCAACCAACCACCACATCCAGGCTTGCCAGTGAAAACCCACGTCTTCCTGAAACACAAGAGGTCCCCACCGTGGAGAAGAACAACATTTGGGTTGAAACCTGAGGTTCAATCCTGAATGACGAGTGCCTTTAATGAGCCTGGAAGGCAGCGCGGCCCATGCGGGTTCAAATGCCGGGACTAGGGGGCTTGTGCTACCCTACCTCCTCATGCTGCTGACCTGGAGGTCTGCATGGCTGGTGCTGCTCAGGGCTCACCCACTTGGGCAGGCAGCCACTGCTCAGTGTGGGGCTCAGAGGGACTGTGGACAGCGGATTTCTACCCTCGCCCAGACTGGGAAGAGCTCTGAGGCTGCATGGGAAGAGGCGCAGGACTACAGGGGCACGAAGCAGGCAGGGTTTGGCAGCAGAGCACTGACAGCAGGGCTTTGAAAGGCATCAGCAATCACCTCCCTCTGGCTGGTGCTGCCTTCCCCCAGGCTCTGTCATTGCCTTGGTGCTGTAGCTATGACTGGCATGTAGAAAAGCGGATGGGATTTGCTATAAAGGAAAGAGCAGGCAAGAAAAACAGCAGATCCCTTCCCTTAAATGTCTCGCTGTTGCTGAGGCCAGGGAAGCTCAAACAGCGCGAGATGCTACCTTGTTCCACCCACGGAGAGGGTAGTGGGCATGACGCTAACACATCCCAAGCCCTTACTGTTTTCCAGAGAAACACTGAAGGCGGTGGTACTGCTGCTTGCAACGGCTCTCAGAAGGTGGGAATGAGATTATACAAGAATCTCCCCTCCCTTACCCTTCTGCTAAAGGCTTTGATTGATTTCCTGTAGGTGTTGGTGAAACCCTTGGCACCATAAAGCATCTGAGCTACTTGATTAGATACACAGCTGAGCTTAAAACATATTTTCTTTCCTTAGACTGGTGGATTTGTATGCGAGTCATGCTATAACAGCAGGGCTGTATCCTTAAGGAAGACCTCAGGTAATGCCTTGTTTAAGTAGAAAATGTGGCTTAATGGGATTTGCAGATGACCTCAGAACAGCAGCCAATGCAGCAGGATGTTTTTCACCTTCTCTTGGCTGCCAAATCATGGGTTCCATCTCCCCTTTTTCTCTGAATACACTGTCAGGTAGCTGTCTCCACAGCCTGCTAAAAAGGAGGGTCTCTTCTCTGAAGCAATAATTTTACTCTCTGCCCAAACCAAGCCTGAACAACTCGGTATCTCTGGAGCAGAAATAAAGCTGCGTAAACTGCAGCACACAGGTTCTAAATTCAGAACAGTATCTTCCAAATACAAGAATACACAGGTACTAAACTTTGTAACAACGAAGCTTCTGCGGTGTCTTCAGGTGAATCCAAGGCTATTTACATTAAATTCAGGAGATAAAGAATACACCAGCCTAGTAAATAGCATGTTATTATTTTTTCATTATTCTGCTTTCCACAAGGACTTTTCTGAACTTTTTGTACTTTGCCTTCATTTTGTAAAATGAAGTGAATATCTGTATCTACTTTTACATTTTCTCAGGAGAGAGATCTGGAGATTGTGGCCAGGTGGGTGAAACGCTAAGAGGTCAGGAATGGTTTGAGTTGTTGACATTCAGGAAAAATTGGTGGATTTCTTACACTGTGCAGTCATTTGTTGTTGCAAAGAGCAAGCCCTGAGCTCCCTGATGTACTAAAGGTAACCACCTCCTGGCTCCGTTGGTATATTCGCCATTCCATATTTCCCTCTTATAAACCTCTAAGAGCAATAAATAAGGACATCGGGCACTTAAGTGAAAAGTGACCAGGGAGAAACAGTTAACATGGGTATTTACATGGATCCAGAGACAATTGGTCCATGTAAACTGATGATTCAGGAAGACGACACTGAATTAGGGCCTTGCAGAGGCCGTTGCAACCCAGCTCGCGAACACATCACCCTCTGGGCACAGGGAATATCTAGGCACACATTTCTCATAAATCTGCTCTAAATATATGGAACAATCTCTAGTAATTTTCAGTGGAGGTTCCTGCGCTTCTGTGACTCATTTTTCTCACTTTCCTCTCTTTCCGTGACTCACTTTTTTTTTTTTTTACTTTTTTGTAAAAGCTCAAGCCACCAAAAGCTTGCATGGTTTTCCTCTTTCAGTGAGGTACCAGAGGAATCAGTGATTGCACCCGTGCCGATGCGTGCATGTAATTGCCCATGTAAGGATAGTACAGCACAACTAATCATAAATTTTGTCACCCACTGTGCAGACAAGGTCAGATCTTTTGAGGGTTGAAGCTCTCCTTTGAGGCCCCTTTGTGCTTTGCCAGTGCCTCCTACCACCACCCAGGCTCATCTCGTCGTCTTTACGCTTCTTGTCCTGACTGATGACACTGCTGCTGCCCTGATAGCGCTCTCCATTTTCCCGCTATCCTCTTTACTGTTTGCTACCTTTACAGCTTAGGGATGCGCCTTCCTTTGCCGTGAAACTCCTCTCATGCACGCCCACTCCTCTACTTCCAATTAGCGCTGCATTTGAACAAAATTACCACCCTCCGCAAATCCTGAGAAAGCCGTGCTGCTGCAAAGTCTGTGATAGCGAGCAAACAAGGCACACGCAGTCAGACTGAAATTCCCCGGCACCACTGAAATTTAAGCTCCCATTTTCATTCCTTTTGGTGTGCTTACTCTGGGAGAAGAACCAGCTCAGCTTGGCTTTCTCGGGCTCTTAGGGAGGCAATTTTGTTAGAATACGTTACTAATTATGTTATTAAAGAGCTGCCATATGTTATCCCCCCCGCTAAACCCCAAAGAGTTGCTTCCAATTTGAGAGTTACACCTTTCTGCATCGCCTTTTGCACAGGGGAGGCACCTGTGTGAAGCAAGTGTCAGGAAATGCCCCGCCGAAACAGAGAGCATCCCTGGCCTCTGGGAAATGGTCTCAAGCTAGATAAAACAGGCCCTGATGCACAAATCCCTGGGTTGGCTTTTTTTTTGTTTTCTTTGCCTCCTTGACTCTGATGTGTCTGTATTGGAATCCGAGAAGCTCGTCTGCACAAGCTGACTAATAAGTGATGTAATCCCAGGACCAACAAAGCGGTTTGTAATCTCCCTGTGCCACAGCATGTTGGCTGTGCTGTGTCTAACTAAAACCCACAGGGTCCTGCAATGGTTGCACTGGTACGGAGTGCAACAGACAGGTGCCTGCTGATCCCTCGGGGAGGGGAGGGCTCACACAGCAAGCTCGCAAGCCCAGCTTAGGATATCCGCCAGCCCAGCTTGTGCTAACAAGCGGGCAGGGGACGTAATGCAACCACAGGGTCCAACAGTTTGGCTGGGCTGGTAAATGCTGGGCAACAGTTAGGAGAAGGACAGAAGGGATCTTCCCTTTAAGGTGAAAAGGCAGAAGGATGGAATGCGAATGTGAGTTTTAGCTGTGTTGGAAAGGAGGGAAGGGGAGAGAAAAAGTCCCCCATAGAAGTAGTTTTTGGTTTCTCAGTGCAAGGCTTAAATCCATCTTTGCTGCTGTTCAGGTTAATCATTAGAGTCCAAACTGCACAAGAGGGAGACGTGTCCAAATGCTTATGATGCAAAGAACCAGGAATTACAGTAATTTTGTGCACTATTTGGATGGATGGCAGGCAGACTAAGCTAGGTATTTCTTCACCCCCAGACTACAAGCTAAAAGGAACAAAATGGTGAAATCACTGAAAGGTTTACAGGGACGTGGTGTCTGTGTATGAGATCACCCTGCACAGGCACAGGGGGAGCCACGGTGACATGGAAAGTCATCTCCTGGTAGGAAGATGCTACAAGTCACATCCCTGATTATTGCGAAAGGAAGAAGCAACACAGCGTTTAAGCCTGGCATGGCACAGCAGGCAGGAAGTACAATTACCACCTGCTGCTAATCATCGGCTCTGTGTAATATTAAGCAGATTTCCTTGTTAAAGCACAAATTGAAACCTGTGCCATCTCCTTGTGTATTAAAAGAAGGGCAATGAAGCTGATGAAGGGTCTAGAGCAGAAGTCCTATGAGGTGCAGCTGAGGGAACTGTGGTCGTTTAGTCTGGAGAAACGGAGGCTGAGGGGAGACCTTCTTGCTCCCTACAACTACCTGAAAGGAGGTTGTAGAGAGGTGGGGTTCAGTCTCTTCTTCTAAGTAACAAGCGATAGGACGAGAGGAATTGGCCTCAGATTGTGCCAGGCGGGGTTTACATTGGATATTAGGAAAAATTTCTTCACCAGAAGGGTAGTAAAGCACTGGAACAGGCTGCCCAGGGAAGCGGTGGAGTCACCATCCCAGACGAATTTAAAGGACGTGTAGATGGGGTGCTGAGGGATGTGACTTAGTGGTGACTTGGTAGTGCTGGGTTAACAGTGGGACTAGATGATCTTAAAGGTCTCTTCCAACCAAAACAATTCTGTAATTCTATTCTATGATTCTAAAATCAAGGCCTGACTGGGCATGTGAGTATGCCTGTGCATAAATATATATGTATGCATGTACATATACGCATGTACATATTAACGCTTTCCACAAGTGAAGTAAAGTTTAAGCAAGCTGAAGAAAAGCTGGGGGCTTCTTCTGCAGTGCCTGCCCTTTGCCTCTGTTGTCTTTGTTACTCCTTCCCTTTGTCTGCCCTTTTCTGATTCACGTAATCCTACATCCCTCTGGTCCCGTGTACCTGAAACCGCAGGATTTTTCCCAAAGCCTTGAGTCCAGGAAGGGAGGAGCCGTATTTAAAAACAAGCTTTGATCCATGTGTTTCGTGAAGCGTTAGTGACTGGAGGATCAGAGAACAAGTATTAAATTTGCGTTTTATACCATCCTTTCCTCTAAAGGGGAAGTATTTTTGGGTTACCAGGATGGCTGTACACCATTTCTATTCTCTCCTGTTATGTAAACCTGCAGGCAAAAATTATATTCACTAGAGAGGGTTCACTGAAAGGATCAACACAACAGAGCTCTGCAATACACTGGAGTTTTCCACCCAACGGTATGAGGCTGCCTCTCCTCTCACATGCATGAGCGTAAATTGGTTTCTTGAATGTGCAGGCAAGTGGAAAACTCATCTCCCATAGGACAGATTTCAGAAGGTATTTCAGGCATTTTCCACTACAACCAAGTTCAAACCAAAGCAGTTAGGTACCGTAACCACATTTAAAAGAGCCAACGCTAGCCTTTGTAGGGCCTAAGAGATGCTAAACCTTTGCGGTGGCACCAAAGGTCTCATTCTTTTTGAGAACTGTTTATGGCACTAGTGATTTCTTTTTGGATCAGTAGATCCCTGCAACTCTCTTGTCCTCTGAGATCACTTTTCTGGTGATATTTGAATGATATTTGAAGCTGCCTACACCTTGTCACGGCCTTGTGAGCCACCCCTGCCCTGCAGACTGCAATCTGTGAGCTGGCAGGCTAAAGCAGGTTCAACCTCCCCAGGCTTCACCGGACACTTGAGCTGGTCTTACTACAAGTCTCATGCCCATGGCAGTCACCTGTCTCCAGCTTTCCTCACAACTGGAATTGCTTATTAAAAACAGCTGACACTAAACTCAGCATTAGAAAAAAATAATAAAAAAAAAATTGATCCACAAGGTTTCTCCCTGCAGACCTGCACTGTTGTGCTGACTGTAACATTTAGGCATTTTCAACATCCGCTTTGCAACAAAGTACGGGTGCCAGCAAATGGGTTAATATGTTAGTGAGAAGGGAAAACTCAGACAGAGGGGATAATTAGCTCGCTCTGTTCATGCTGCCTCTTGACAGCTCTTACACACCTCGAATGAGCATCAGAAGAAGTTCCTCATTTGCTCCCAGCCCTGCTGCTTCATGGAGTTATATTCATGGGCAGTGATTTCAGAGAGGGCATAAGAATGAAGTAACTCCAAAGCTTCCCAAAGTAACAGGGAACTCTAATGGCAGAACTTTTTGGCAGCAATGTTATAATTGCATCCTTTGGTATTTGGACATGGTACTCATTAAGTTGCCTGTGAAGGCATCGGTTTAACCTTCATCTGCTGAACAGATTTTAGTGACTCGTCGGGAGAATTTTAGCATGATGAAATAGGATAACCTGACATCATTCTGTGCCACACATTGACATAAGCGCCGTTTGATTTTACCACCAGCTACCAATGTTGAAGTGAAATAAACAGAGCAATTACGTTTTGATGGTACGCTTCCCCTCAGTCCCTGCAGTTCAGAAACAATGAAAAAGTTCTTGTATTTATGAGGTAAGCCAGGAGCTGAAGCAAACAGGGTAAACTGCTATACTTCTGGGGATGCTGTGACGTTTAAACGGGGAGGTCCCTATGGACACATCTCACAAGCAATGTATGGAAGCAATTACTCCTTCAGGAAAATATTTTTTCACAAACCTAAGCTGTTACAGCACGTGAAGTTGTGAAAGGTTAAGTGACAAATGATATGGACCCAGTGACATTACTCACCAGTCACAGTCAAGCCACAGTCACGCTTGCACAACAGCAGTATCTGTCAAGGTTTATGGGCTTGATACTTGAAAGCAAGCCTGAACGGGAGGGGCGTGTATTACTGGTGAGCAACACCCACTGTGAAAATGAACTACATCCCAGCTTTGCTTATTGATATGAAAATGTGACATCAAGAGTGAAATTTTCAAAAGCACTTGTATCACTTAGGAATTGCAATCCTACCTGCAACATGAAAGAAACATGGCAAATCAGTGTGGGCGGGGGACAGCTTAGTTTAATAGCCATCTCAGTTACCTCTGTTGGGGAAGCACCTCCCAAGGCATTTATCAAAGGGGCCTGAAATACTTCTGGAAACGGTATCTCAGAAGATGTCATACCTACTCAGATATTTAGATTTATTATTGGATTTGTAATTGCATATGTCATGATAGCTGCACTAATTACACTCCAGACTAATTAATCTGCACCCTGATTTACATGTTATTTATGTAGGGCACGACTCTGCCAAATACTAAACACCCCCTACCAGCTGCTGAATGCCTATCACACCACCACGGTCTGTAAGCACCACACAGAGTTCAGAGTACCTTTGAGAACAAAAGCTATTCCTGTGATGAGAGAAATGCAATACCATGCAGCTTTTCTAGACATTACTCATGTCATCAGGTGTCATACTGAACTGGTGAACACATATGCACCTTAACATAAAGAGCTCTCTCAAAACTCGCATGAAAGTCGTCACAGAAGAAAGGTCCATTCCCCATCCATTGGGCAGAATGTGTTTGCACACGCAAGAGACGAGAGAAAGCAAATGAACTTCAGTCCTGACACAATGGTTACGCAAAGGCAAAACTGAAAATTTGCTGGCTTATTTCCTTTATTAAGCCCAAAATAACACCTTTATAAAATCCTGACTTCATGAATAAATAAAATGCCTTCATTAAAGAAACATTTACTGCCATTTTCTATACTTTATTTTAAGGCATACAGAAAAAATATTTAACAAATGTGTATGCAATTAAATGCCAGGGACTGCTAATTACAGCCCTTCTGAATGCCTCTGCAAAACAAAGATACTCAATACAACGTGTTAGAAAGGGTGGGAAAAGAAAGACAGGAAGCTGAAGACGATCTAATTCATATTAGCACAGATATATGCTGGCCTTTGGCTACAAGCAGCAAATAAGCCATCAGTGTAACACCAAATGGCAGCCAAAGGACGTTTTAGAGTCACATCTTTGCTTCTGCTTCTCTAATTAATTTCCAAAACATTTCACCTCTAACTAATTATGGAATTTAATGACAGAATGTAAAGGCCATTCCAACAAGGCTTTAATGACATATCCTTCAGGCTGCAGAATCTTTATGTACTTAGCAGTGATTTATCCGCCCTGGCAGAGGCAGGTACTTCAAAGGCAACCTTATATAAAAAATAAATTCTGCCTTTGCCAAGCGTTGGAAAGAGCACTAAATTAAATTTAAAAATCAATTCCTACAGACAAGAGAGCCATAAAAACTCTGTGGGTTTGTCTATTTGGCCAACAGGCAAAAATTTATGACAGTACAGTTTTGTAATCAATAATAGCAATATACAGTGTATGTTTCTGATTGGAAAAAATTAAAGATGCCAAAACAACATTGCTAAATATTTAGGCTGGTTTGTGACAGTCCCATTGAGCAGAAACACAAAACATGCATTTTGATGAATTTCCAACTAGTTTATGTCATACTATACTTTTTATTTTTCAAAAAAGAATATTAAAACTATTATAAGTTTTGTCACCTGCTGTAAGGCAGAATGATGCAATTTTATTCACTGCACATTTCCTGTTTGTGAGGCAAAAAAGCATAATTTACTTCTTTATAAAAGGGAAATATATATAACTATATATATATAATTTTATTGGTATTAACATAATGCAATACCATACATTGAGCAAACAGAAAGAAAACATTTCAAAATACATTTTTTAAAAGTATCTCCCCATAAGATAGTATGAAATATCAAGTAAATTAGCATTAACATTATTACAATACACCCTTAGCCAAATATATTAAGGAAAATCCACATTCTAACCACAGAGATAGAGGCAAACATCAACCCATAGGGGACCCAGAACATAATGATAAATACAATATCTGAATCTAGTTCGAGTGACATCCAGACAAATACTGGCCCCAAAACAGCCTCTGGAGTCTGGGTGTTATACAGAGAATACTTTGCGCCTGCTTGGCCAGGCAGCATCACTCACATGTTTAAGTCCTAGAAGATAAAGAGGAACTGAAGAGTTTATCTGCAGAGTCTAATAAATCTCAGCGTGAGGTATCTTCTCCGTCATCATCTGAACGCGTGCCAGTGTACCCTCTGGTAATTCATTACAAATCATTAGACAAATAGAAGTCTCCGAAAGGTCTGTACATACCTCCACTTGAGAGAATACACTTAATTTAGCATGACACAGTAAGGTGACTTCCTTCACTAATGTGAAGCTCGCTTAAAAGACATGACTCTGTCTGGTTGGCCTGAATGGGTTCACTGGAGTTCAGTACAAGCAACAGGATTTTACAGTTACCATGGCTGGATCCCTCTTTAATTCCTCGAGGTCTGCAGAACAAAACTGAGTGACATCAAAGCCCTTCCCCTGTCAAGACCCTCTTCCCCTTCCATTCTCCCGTGCAGGGGGCAGTATTTTCTGCAAATGTGCTCCGTGTAGACTGGATCTGACTTTGTGCCTAGTCCCATTGTGGAAAGGGTGCATTCTTCAAAATACTGGCCATGCCCTTTGACACCTTCCTGGAGGCCTCATATCCAGGCATGTGGTTGTCTATGCTTTTAACAGGTCTGTTCTCTGTTATAAACATCAAAGTTATTCAAGAAGAACTGACTTTCTGAACGGAGGCCATTAGGTTGCTTGCAAGAGGCTGAAGATGAGTCTCCGTCGTGCCAATTCTCTAATGATAAGTTTATCAACCTTTGAGTCCAATCGGTTCAGTGCCAAGAGAAGTGGATCCCATTTGACATGGAGAGGTGCTATCAACTCTCGCAGTGTATTAGCCTAATACGATAAAGCAGTGATACAATATGTTGAAAGAACTGTGATGTGCCATTATTTCCATATCATATTAGTATATTAGAAATACCATCATCATGCAAACAAGAGCAAATAGCAAATCTGGCATACAGTAGCAGCACTACAGAGCTTTTCTCATCTGCATGCAGCTATGCTCATGAGGACAGAGACATGGCACTGTTCCGCTATTACACCTTGCTCCATTAAAATATCCATGCCTGACGCAAAAAAGGTATGTAGGGCAGGAAGTTATATATTCTCTCTTTGTGGATATGCTTTAAAAAAGAAAAAAAGAAAAGAACAGAACAAAGAACAATTGAAAAAAAAATAAGTCCATAAATAAAACAAGAGAACAATACACATCCTAACCAACTTGGGTTGTTTTTCTCCGTGTTGGAGAGACATTAGCTCATTTGGAAGCACTGGGGAAGGGTCACATGAATGAGGAGAAAGCAAGCAAAGAATGTGCCCCAAATCCACCAAACGTGCCACAAACACAGAAAAATATATTGTTGGCAACTTATGCATGAACTAGAAAAAGAGGTGGCACAACACAATCTGGCTCCTTTCGTTGTCGTAGCTGACAATCTAGAATTGTGCAATGTTGGGTGAAGGATAAGATACAGAGCTAGGAAATCATGTGATTTCGAAACCACACTGACTTTATATACATCCAAAACCTAGGGCGTGAGAACTCGAGAATCTTTGTGGACCTGTGTTAGCAAAGAAAAGAGAAAGAGGTGGAATAAACAGCACACAGCTAAGTTGTTTACTTCGAGTTCCCGCGTGGATATGCAGTCTCTGCACACAGGGCAGTTTCAAAGGCCCAGCTGTTCTCAGTACGTACCCTATTCTATTTCCTGCTACACTTATTTGTAATAAAAAAATGAAACTCCATGGATCTTGAAATCCATTGTTGTTTTAGATCCCGGATATGAAAAGCCGAGGGATGTTTTGTTGTTAAAAAAACCCAAACACTTTGGGAAAGAGTTCAACTGTGCAGAATATAAAGACGTACAAATTCAATCCAATTTAACTAGTGAGACTTGTTTAACGCTTGTTAAAGAGAATTTTTTAATTTTTTTTTTTCTCCAAATGACAGGAAGAAAAAGGAAGGAAAATATCAAGCATTGCCATTTTTACTCTTGAGCATATCATAAAAGGTCTAGGAAGCAGAAAAGAAATGTCTCAGTGACAGAAGGCACAAGGTGGAAAGAATCCCAGATGGAAACATTGGTGCCATTTACTCCACCCACGGCAGCAATTGGAAAATGAGTTTCCAGAGAGGCAGAGGGTGAGCAATGCTATATGGAACCGAAAGTGAGTTCAGCCTCTCCTCTACTGCTGAGATTTCCCAGGAACTCTGTGTATCAACAGGGAGAGAAAGAAGAAGAAGAAGGAAGAGGAAAACAGTTTATATAACTAAGTCCTAAGTATAGCAGTCAAGAGAAACTTTTACATAACTTATTGTTTAAAATAAGGAACATTTGATTCCGCAACCAAAATGAAAAAACAAAACAAAAAACAAACAACCCCCAAACCCAAAAGCCAAACCCCTGACAAACAAAAGACCAAACCAGCACATTTCAGGACGCATGGGGTTGAGGGAAGGGAGACTTCAATAGACTGCAAAAGGGAATGTTTTCAACATTTCATGCTGTTTTATACTACAAACAGTCACAGCATTTAAAATAAGAGTCTCGGATTTGTTTGGAAAAAGGCACTAAGTGAAAGAGGATTCTGCTGCCTCATATGTATCACTTCTGCAGCTTCAGGAGATCCTGTTGTCTTATGGATGTTGATCATGTAACTTTATCCATAAAAACACAGGAAGTTTGGTTTCAAAGGTCAGGCTTTGGCAAAAGAAACTTCCCTTTTCGTGAAACAAGGTGGCTAGGAAATCAAAGAGGGTTACTGAAGTTAAGGTACAGGAGTTACCTAGTGGATGTCTACACCCAGCTCTTCCACTTGTCCTCCAAGGCTGCCTGGGACATGTCCTCTGTGTCTGTGGAAGAACTCTGCTACCTTCAACAGATGGTGGGACAGGACTTTTTTATGTGCCTAAAATCCAACTGAATTTTCCATTAGAGGCTGACTCTTTCTGAAAAAAATCTGCTAATACGACACGCTTTTGAAAGGCTATTCAGTAATATTGCTAGGGCTGTTACAGGCCCATCATCAAACACTGGTAATGCTTCACCGTCCCGGTTTGGATTAGTCACAACGTGCATGAACAGCCTTTCATTAGGACCTCTTAAGATAAGTGGCAGCATACACTGTCCTATTTATCTGAAGGGGAATATAATGAACAGGCACTTGGGGGGCTTTTCTAAATAGATTTTCTCATTATTTTACTGTATCATTCTTAATGATAGTAAATTACCATAATATTTCCTATTAGTGTAGATACACATTAAGCATTCAGAAATTCTGGTTTTTGTTAGTAAAATCATTTTTCTTATCATTATAAACCCCATACTTTTCTTTCTGTATCACTAGCATTAGCAATACGATTTACGTAAAAAAAATCTCTGGCATATGGTTCCCCTTCTAAAGTTTTTTTTAATTTGTTTTAAAGGAAAACAGATACAAATAACAAAGAACAAGTAACGTGTTTTTGGATGGATACTTATTGACACTACAACTTATGAAACTCATGAGACTTGGAACATTTTGAAAAATAAACCAACTGCCATTCACATACAAAAATGAATGTGAGCCTATGAAAATAATGAAGTGGACTCACTGCATTTATCAACCGAATTATGTTTGTATTATGAGAAGAGGTTTATGACAAATTACTTCCCCAGAGAGGCTAACAGAAATGCAGCTGCCTGCTTTTAATCTCTGCCTATTTCTTTAGCTAATGCTGTCACGTAAGATGTGAGGAATCTTATGTTTGAGCAAACCTGTAGCGGTGCGAGGTACTTTACCCATCAAAAGTGGCGGAGACAGAATGCTGGGACTGACCCACCAAGCAAGAGCAAGGGGATGCTCTGCAGGCCTTTCTGGGCATGCCACAGTGTTTCAAAAACCAAGAAAAAGGTAGAGTAAAGGGGAGGAGAAATTTCTCACCTGAGAAAAATGTTTGAAAGTCACAGTCCATAAGGTCTCACAAGGAGCCTTAGGTAAGGAAAGGGGCACGGAAGGTGAATCAACTACTTATTTTTTTCTTTGAGACCTATTTATCAATCATGAAGGCACATCAGCTGTCACGAATGAGAGGTAATTTAAGTTAGCGTTTTCACTTTGATGTGTTTTTTAACGGAACGCATAACATTTTACCACTGCCAGTTGAGAGAACGCTTTCTTACGAACGCTTATATACTTTGCCTAAGCAGACTATAAGATGCCTGATTATTAAAGGGCATGTTTATGGTACATTTGCTTTTCAGAGAAGGGTTGGGTTGGATAACAGCAGGTTAACAAACTTACATTTGAAATAAGTACTGGAGTTTTAGAAAAGGAAATTTCAGACTTCCCATCTATAGCGACACTCAGTCAAACTGTAACCGCCTTTTAAATGTCGATCCTTTCCTTCATTTGTATCTAGTTATCTAGTCCAATAATGGAGCACGTCTAGTTATGTATATTCCCCTAAAGGTAGATACTATGCATGAATAACTAGGCTCTGAACAAGAATGAATGCAAACACTGGGGAAAAGAAAACCCTCCCCATGTACCACAAACTGCTGCCTGGCTGCTTCTGTTCTAAATCCGGTGGCAGATACATCTTCCTCCTTCCTAGGGAAACGGCTCAACGCTATTTGACCCAAAAGTCCTTGGGAGGAATGCTGGCAGATCTACAAACCGTCCTTTGCTCAGTGGTGGGAAGCTCCTGCCATCCTCAGGACTGCTCAGGTCTCAGCCAGATGCCATGCAGAGATGAAAAGCAGCTGGTACGGAGCCTGGCAATAGGAGTGCCTGAGGAAGGAGGGTTTCAATGACACATCCAGTGCAGCCCCCTAACACTATACTCCAAAGCAACATCTCTGCAAATTATCCTGTAAGAAGCCAGTTAGATGTAGAAGCAGTAGCAGGAGTCACTCAATACTCCTCTGGAGGCTGAGTTACTGCAGTCAAGGGCACTAAATCAAACGACGACAATTCAGGAATGTGCCATCTACAAATAGCAAGTTCCAGCTTTTTGCACATCACAGTATATGCTTTAGCGTCCCTCGTGTCCTCACTGAGCTAAACAAAGGAACACCAGGAGCACAAATGTTATATGACAAAGCACTACAATGAGGAAGGGGGACAGGGAGGACAGACGGTGGTGTCAGACCACGTATAACCTCCAGTATCTGCTCCTCTACAAGTGCTACGCTTGGCCCCATGAGAACAAGGCGCGGGGAAATTAGAAGGCGTTGATCAGCAGGCATTTTTCCTCCCACTTAACCACAGCACTTCTAACCATGCAAATGTATCCCGGCTCTCCCAATACGCACTTCATATAGTATGCTTATTGCTAAATAACCCTCTATCTACTCAGTACTAAAGAACTAAATAAAAAATTCCAGGCAAACAAGTAAGCAAAAATCCCACTAGTTACAATAAAAAGCACCTGAGAATCTAAAATTCATAGTTAATGTTGTCTTAGACGCTCCGGCACCGCACCACTAATGCACTTATTACTATGCAGAATAACATCATTCTCTGCATCATCCCGCCTTAAACTGTGCACATGTATGCTGAAAGGTATCTAGCTCACCTCATGTGCAGGGAAGACCTATAAGCCTATAAACTTACTATGCCTTTCCCCAGACTCTTGCTTAGCCTTGCAGCTGCAGTGCCTGACACCGCTTTGTCCCCAGGCACAAATGCAGCCGTCACGCTGGCGGTGCGTGCTGCAACAACCTTCATCCACAGCACTCTTACTGCTCTGTGAAAGCCGCCTCTGATAAAACCAGCCATGGACTTGGAAGTTCGTGGAGACAGACCTCTCAAACAGTTCTAATCATTCTTTCTGCACTACTTTCTGCTAAAGTAATACCTCTCCCGAGGATGTCAGGAAAAAGTTTACATAAAGAATACGCATTTGCTTTACCAGCACTGTTTCTCTAAATGGTAAGAAGCTTTCTGACAATGCCACTAGAGATCCTATATTACTTGCTATTTGTTTATGGAGTTTTTATCAAGTGATGAACTTCCAGCTTGCTTGACAAATAAGGATGATGCCAGTATCAGTAGCTAAACATCTAATAAGGGAGAGCCACCCACCCGCAAGCACCCCATTTTTGGCAACTATCTGGTATGTGAATTTTTTTTAAAAATGTAGCACATTACATTGTCAAATACTAATTCTTACTATATTACTGTATTACATTCTTCCTAATTCTGCCCATATTATGTTCTCCATATTAGATACATGTCATGGTTATTCTTGTGCTGTGCAGGTCTCTCTCTAATATCTGTAAAACTCTTGCCATTTAGCTCATTACTGGAGTCCTACTGGAGTGACAGTTCACAACTGCAAGTCGGAGCAGTTTGAGTTATGGCTCTGTCAGAAATCTACAGTTATTTTTCCAGAGTAGTTTGTTTCATAACCATTGCAAACTGATACAAAGAGTTGCTCCCAGACAGAGAAGGCCCTCTAGTTTGGGATATAAACAGTGAGATAGTTGAATAACCATGGTCAGAACAAAAAAAAGAAAGAAGCTGGCCAAATTACTTATAGTTTTATAGATGTTCAGAGGGTGCAAGATGTAATCAGGACTTTACAGTTCCACTTGGCAATTTATGAATTCTGAGGATGTTATTAAAATTTCAGCATATTGGCACTCTAATGGCTGGATTACACTGAAACTAAGTTACCTATGCCTATGGGACAAGCCTCAATCAGGAGTCTATGTTAAATTCAGAAGAGAAGGACACGAGGCACGCATATAATGATAAGGTTCCTTTCAAACCAATTCTCTGTACTGCCATAAGCTAAAATTAGCCAGGCTATGATTATAATGGCACATAAAGCTCAATTTAATCTACCAAACCTGCTGCAGGCTTTACACTGAGAACTGCTTGAAAAGATATGTCTGCATTTCCTGACCATGGACTGTAGTTTCAGTTTGTTGCCCTGCAGAAGACTTACTACGCTGCACAAAAATGGGAGTTGTGTTTCCTGACAAATGCTTTGGAGTTCAACCTGGAAAAAAACCCAGTAATGTACTAGTTTTTTGCATTTGTATCACCAGCTTTTTTAGTAAGCAATATTTAACGAGAATCGGTCCTATTATCATAACAGACTATTCTCTATATCACTTTTATCAGGAGCCTATTTCTGGGAATTTTTATACATTAACTCACTTGGAGCTTTAAAAGCAATCATAATGTATGGAATTAATTATAACGTCAAATTTAAATTTGCACAAACAAATTTTTAACTTCAACCAGTAGAAGCCACTTGAGATAAAGTATACTTTAACAGCCCATCATGGAGTAACATAATTGCTCTTTCTGATGGTGCCTTCCACACTGACAACAAAAGCACCGATACACTGACAAAATCACTTGCACGACTAAATAGCACATGGCCAGACTCACCTCCCCACTGCCTGCCTACATCCAAGGGCAGAGAGCAGAGATGCTGCCCTTGCCACAGCTGCTGACAGCGGCAGCAACCTGCCATCCTGGCCTAGGACCTCTTCTCCTAGTAGGTCAATAAATAAACATTTTCAGTTATTGATATCAGACTATGCAGTTAAGGTAAAAGGAACTGACTGAGCAAAAAGTGTCGTCTTCTTCATGCCCTGTTCTGCTGAGGCTTTTCAGCAGCTTTTGCTAAATATCCATCATAAATGGAGTGAAAACCCATCCAGTTAGGGAAAGGTGTGAGGGCAGATTACTATTTTTGTTGTTATTATTATTATTATTATTTATTGAGATATTTTAATCGAATTTTTAATCGAATTTGGACCTCAGCTGGAGAAGCACACGCACAAAACATGGACTATGTGATTACTCATCTGGTGAGGCCCTTAAGTGAAATGTTGACAGCACCTCCTGGTTGGCTGTGCTACATATAACAAAGGTGTCCCCTTCTCTCTCCTTACGTACTTGCAGGTGTTTGATCTGTCACTCCAACTTGCCTTGACAGTTCCCAGGCAAGTCATATCGTTCTACTTCAACTGTATTTTTGATTTAGTCAAAGGCTTCCAGGCTCGAGGAGAACCATATTTAGCAATGCAAATGCTGTCAGACATGAAACCCCTCCCTCAGATCACCAAACTGAAATACATTGCACAAAATCAGCATGTAAAGAAACTGCTTTTCGAAACCTTGCTTCTAATACATTTGGTTCCCATAAAAATAAGGCAGAAATCACATTTCCTGTTTTAAAACAATGATTCAGATGATTTCTAAGGTGTCTACAGAGTCCTGAAAGCCCATCAGACCAACGGAGCAGTGAGCTCCTTCTTTTGCTGCAGTGAACTCATTATCTACTAGGAAATATAAAATGAAGAATTAACCACAAAATGTTTCACACCTGGTGGATACTGAAAGCATACATTTTCATCTGGTGAATTTAACTTTTATTTTTTATGAGAATAATTATCTGTACGTAAAAAGCTTGTACCAAAACATTTTATGTAAGGTACCCTTCTGGCAAGCCAAACATTGCTACGTTTTTTGCTTGTAACTGCTTGTATATTTTTCATATACAAGTGCTGCTTTCAGAGGTGGTCCATTTTTTTTGTAAAAAGTATATCCTAAGCCTGCCATATGCCAAAGAATGCCTTCACCAGTGTAATAAGAGAAAATCAGAGTTGCACAGGGATTTCATTAGGTTAACGGCTCCTCTTACATAAGTCAAATGTTGCAAATGTCAGAAGTTCTCCAGTGTATTTCAACTTTAAAGAGGGCAACACACAACAAATTTTAAATAATTTCAAATCCCCGGACGTGCTAGAGTGAATACGATCTCTTTAATTGGCTAGTATCTCTACAAGCCTTCTAAGAAAATAATTCTATACACTATTTAAGACAGGAAAAATTCAGCAAACTAATCAAAGGAGTCTTGTCAAATCACCTTACGTGTTCAAGCTCCTGGTTAAATACTGATTCAGAAAACCACAAGGTATCCGTTCGTGGAAAGAGATGGTAAAAGGCATGTGTCAGACTGGTCAGGAAGCCCAGACAAAGCTTAAGGATGATATGCCAGGGTTTCATGTCCACATGACACCCAGCCATGGAGGAGCCTGCAGCCCTGCTGCTCAGCTTTTCTCTGAAATCCAGGCACCCATCAAAGGCCCTCTTGGTGAGAGAGAACGTGGTACACCCAGCAGTTTTTAAGGGAAGATCCCGATTATGTTCTTGGCATGCTGGTGTTAACCAGGAAGGAGTTATTCCCACACTTCCAGCAACTCCTGCTCTTCCACTAATTCCTTCCACTAATTCAGCAGGCTTTTACCCTCCATGATCCTGGTACAAAAATACAAAGACATCTGTGTGAAAAGGCATTGCTTCTCATTCGCCTCCTCCTCCCTAATTTGTACCCAAGCATTTCCAACACACCGGAACGCTTCTGTCACACGTGTTTGATGAGGTGCAGCTTCCATATGACGGTATTATTTCACAGAAGAAATAATCCTGTGTTGAACAGATTACAGCACCAATACTCGATTTGGGCACTGGTTCTCTTCTCCTGCACATCTCTTTCCTTCCCAGCGTGAGAGGGCAGAGCCCTGCTCCTGCCTCAGTGCCCCATCCCGAGGGGCCGAGGGCAATACGCCAGAGCCTGGGGAAGACCTGCTATCCTCCTGGGGTGATGGAGCAGCACACAGGGCCCACCAGCATGGCCGGATTGGCACCCAGATACCAATTTCCCTTTTCCTATGGCAGCTCAAACTCCTCCACAGGCAAAACCCACCAAAATTGTGTTGGAGATGGGCACTTCTCAAAAACTTTTGAGGTGTCAAGTGTTCTTCTTTTTCAGGAGAATGAAACCAGGATTTCTGTAGTTTTCAACTGGAAACTAGAGAGCCATCTTAGATTGTGCATGACCACTTGCAAGCTCTTGCTACCTTTTAGATCACAAGTGGGGAAAAATATCTTTAGCTTCCTCAAAGTTAACCATATCTAGAAAAAGAGAACACTGATGAAAGTGAGGGGAGCTCTTCCCAAAGAACTGCCCTCAGCTCTGGGGGCAGCTGGGTAGCAGCTTGTAGAGAGGGCAGCTGAGCAGGCTGAGCCCAACTCTTTGGTGAGGAAGAGAGGCAAGAGGAGGGCCAGTGCCGGGTGGGAGGGAGCACCCACTACCGACACCTGACCCTGCCGTGGCCATAGCAATCTGCTGAGAAGTGAGGGGCACATGTCAGACATAATTACTCTTAAAAAAACCTCGATTTGGGTAATGGTATGAAGCACTCTAGAGGGCTCAGCCCGCTCCCTGGCAGTCTCCAGCTGAGTAAGCAGTGCCAGTGCTCGGAGCCGCTGAGCATTCTGCCTTCGGTCCCTTTGAGGGGTAGCAGAAAGGATATTGAGAGGCTAGAAGAGGAAATCCCTTGCCACCACAACTGGTGCCTGTTGTGTGCAAGGGAATCCTGCTCCGCAAAGGTGCTGGGGGCAATGGACCAGAACACCTTCAGATGCTGGAGGAAGGGTTACCTATTAAAACAGCTACCCTTGGAAACTTCCAGGGAAGAGTGCCCTTCCCTCAGAGGATGGTAAGCCAAAGCAGGCTTGTCCTGAGGGTTTTCTGCTGTCCAGACCTCCCTGAACAAGCTCTAGCACGACCTAGAGCTGTTCTGCAGGGGATATACTTCCAGCAATTCACTGCTCGGTCCCCCTTCAGTTTGCTTAAGTGCTTTTCATTGAAATATCATCACTAAACACAGAAAATAGCACCTCTGCAGCCTGAAAAACACTGAGTATTGTGCAACTGAGCTCTGTTCTCATCCCACAATAGAAACCTCCCTTCACGTAAGTGATTTCTCAAGCTGTACGGTTACCTATGTTGTCTGCTAATTTCTTTAATAACTACATTGTCTTTTTTTAGTTTCCTTCTCCTCTGCAGTCTTGTTTGTGAACAAGCACTACACTTCTCTTTTTGGGCATCACCAACATCAAAACCACACCTTTATTTTTTTTCCTGTCAGGCAGAACCATCTTCTAACAAACAACTCCCTTTAGTTATCTTTTGGATCGCAAAGACACGATCACAGAGTATTTGTTAAAAATATCAAATCAGCTTCCACAAAAACAGAGAACTTGGAAGGTTCGGCTTCCACTTCAGAATAAATACAGAAAATAGTGGAGATAAAGCAGAAAAGAAAAATTAAATAGTGTAAACCCCTGATGTGTCACATACAGAATGTTGTATACTGCTGTGGCCGTCTCACCTCAAAAAGCAGTACTGAGAAAGGTAGAGATAAGGGCAGCTAGGATTATTCACAGAATCACAGGATCATTTTGGTTGGAAGAGACCTTTCAGATCATTGAGTCCAACCGTTCACCCTGCACTGCCAAGGTCCCTAAACCCAGTCCCTGAGAACCACATGGTGGACTCCACCACCTCCCTGGGCAGCCTGTTCCAATGCTTCATAACCCTTTCTGTAAAGAAATTTTTCCTAATATCCAACCTAAATCTCCCTGGTACAACTTGAGGCCATTTCTTCTTGTCCTGTCACTTGTTACAGGGGAGAAGAGACCAACCTCAGCCTCACTACAGCCTCCTTTCAGGTAGTTGTGGAGCGTGATAAGGTCTCCTCTGAGCCTCCTTTTCTCCAGACTAAACAACCCCAGTTCCCTCAGCTGCTCCTCATAAGACTTGTGCTCTACACCCTTCACCAGCTCCTTGCCCTTCTTTGGACACGTTCCACATGAACGTCCTTCTTGTAGCGAGGGGCTCAAAACTCAACACAGCATTCAAGGTGCAGCCTCACCAGTACTGAGGACAGGGGAACAATCACTTACCTCCTCCTGCTGGCCACACAATTTCTGGTACAAGCCAGGATGCTGTTGGCCTTCTTGGCCACCTGGGCACGCTGCTGGCTCATATTTAGGCACTGTCAACCAACACCCCCAGGTCCTTTTCCACTGGGCAGCTTTCCCGCCACTCTTCCCCAAGCCTGTAACCCTGCACGGGGTTGTTGTGACCCAAGTGCAGGACCCAGCACTTGGCCTTGTTGAACCCCATACAATTGGCCTCGGTCCATTGATCCAGCCTGCCCAGATCCCTCTGTAGAGTCTCCTGACCTTCAAGCAGATTGACACATCTGCCTAACTCGGTGTCATCTGCAAATTGGTGGTGTGAAAGGTTTTCCCTGCAAGGTGTGACTGCATAGTCTAGGGCTGTTCAAGACTTGGTCACCCCTATAAACAAGGATGATTTAACAGAGGTCTACATAATTACGAGCACATACATGCACTAAGTCAAGACAGAAAAGATTGATCATTGCCTCTTCCAGTAACAGGAACATCTGAAAGTTTGGGTGGCACGTTCAAAGCTATCCAAACCAGATGCTTTTCTCTTTAGTCTGGAGTTAAAATGTGCAATTCCTTGTTGCCACATGATACAGCTAAAAGTACACATGAGCTGAACATCAATAAAACTATTTTGTGGAAGAATGATCCATCAAAGGCTACGAGCAAGACATCTTTAATTCTACCCAAGAAATACGCTTTTACGTACTGTTCAAGGCAAGCTAACTGGGTTAGCTGGAACATGGGGCTCAACACTCTTCAGTACAATTGCTTGCTCTTTCAGGGGTTTTTGTTTGTTTTTTTTTTTTAATGCAAATAGCTCAGAGTCTGAGATCTGACATAGAACTACACATATCAACATTTTGGACAATTTTTACTAAGCCCACATCTGCCGTGCAGAATGGAAATGTTAGACTGCAAGATGAAATAGTAAAACCAACAAGCGTAGTGAGTTTTTAATTTTGCAAGGATTTGCTTTTTCAGAAGAAAGTAAACATCTCTCTTAAAGAAGCAGTGTATCTGATGGCAATAAGCTCACTGATTTTCCTGTATAACACCAGGACTGGCTATCAGTACAGCTGGATATTCCAAAGAGGCTTTATGACATTAGACTTGTCACTGATACTTTCATAATTTGCAGTGACTTTAATTTATGTTCATCTTCCTCAATGGTTTTTTATTCCAGAAATATAGGTGGAGACGTCCAAGAGCAATTATCCTGGACATGGAGCTAGACTACAAATTTATCTTTCATTTACCTTTCATTTATGTCATATCTTTCATAACTAGGGTAAAAGAAGCACAGAAAACAAGATTACTTCTGGAAAAGAGACCCAAGGAAAATAATCTCAAAATACACGGAGATCATACTACCTTTCACAGTTTCCTTGCTTGTATCTGACATATTAAAGAATTTACTTTGGATACAGAGTAACCACAAAGTTCAGTGTATATTTTATGATACCTCTATTCAATAACTCTGTGGAAAAATAAGAACTTTCTCAATTTATGTTTTCTATGAGAAAGCACACAAGAAGGTCGGAATTGGGAAGAACTTATCTGTTCTGGTTACATTATGGGGTAATAGGCATCATATCAGCGCATCTGCTGGTGATGAAAAAAAAAAATGTTGGTGACCATGATTTACACACTTCTCTGTGAACTATGAAATATAGCAAATGCACAGTCACCTTAAGCTGAAAGTTTTTAAAACAACCCCTTAACAGGTGTGTTCAGAAACCTTGGGGGAATTTAAGAACAGGAAATCCACAGTTACATGCCTAAGTGCAGACAACAACCTCCCCTGCTCATCCTGGACCTACTACAACCATTATATTGGCCTTGCAAGGAGGAGACAGATGTTAATAAAACCCAGGAGGAACAGAGATGAATATCTGGCTAAATACTTTCGGTCATTAATAACAGTGCTAGCTATGTCAACCATGAAAGATGAGCAACAGCAGACTGAAGAAATGCAAAATGTACAAGGAAAGAAACAGGCTCATGACGTCCGTCTTTTAAAATACCTACTCCATTTCAACATGGTACAACCAAGTAAGTCATCTGAAGAAAGTGTCTCACCAGAGGCCTCTGCTAATACTTTTAGAAGACGAGCTAAGGGGACACTCTGAGAAGGTTTTATTTGTCAAAAATAACTGTCACCTCAGTTAGTTATGGACAGAGACATTACAGGGTTTCCAACATCTTCATGAAGTTATGGCAGATTCTCCTCGCTGGAGGACAACTTGAGCTGAGGAAATGTTTCCGTGCACTGGCATGGTCTGCCAGAATGTGGCTTCAACATAAAAAAAGTCCCCTTGGCTCACCTGTGCAGCATGCTAAATTGCATAATTCTGTGAAACAAAGGCAAAGGCACCACAGGGGCATTTACAGTAGGTTATCCTGTAAGAGAACTCTGTCACTATCAAAACAAAATGCTTTTAAAACATTTTTTCTAACTGGGGGAAAGATTTATAACACCATCATCCTCAGTTGTGGCACAGAGCATTAAGGCTGATGGGTTTTTCATTTGAAAAACCAATCACAACTCAAGGAAACTTGTTCCATAGCTTATCCTCACCATTACAGATTTATGCCCTATTTCTAGTCTTCCACCTTTTGCTTCCATCTCACCCCACTAGAGTTTGCCATCTCTTCCCCAGCCACCCTGATGTCTCCTGTTCATGAGAAGCACTACAGATCACAGCTTGTAGAAAGTGTATCCTTTCTTTTATGCAGTAAATTAAGCCTCCACCATCTTGTGGGGTCTGCTCTCCTTCCTTTATTTACTGGGTTACTCTCAGCAACCTCCTAATCTCCACCATCCTGGGGAGCAGTGATGCTCAGAAATGCACACAGTCTTCTGTCAGCCATGGCAGAAGAACCAGTTATAGGTGGAATATAAAATCTCCCCCCTCCACTCCTGTTTTCCTCTGAGTAGAAACCCAAAGACTATAGGTGTCACAGCTCTCAATGGACAGTGCTGGCTGCTCAGGGCCATCAGATCATGCCCTTGTCCTCCTATGTTCAACCTCTGCAAAAGGTCAGGAATAATAAAATCCATCAAGGACCCAAGTGCTATTTCCAAAACTTGCTGAAAAGCCTAATTTTTACTTCAAGTGACTTTTGTACTCACTTATAAATCCCATAATCTTGTTTAGCCACAACATGTACAAGCTTAGGAAACTGGCATTTTGAGATGGAGGATAACAAGAAGGTGGCTGACATTTTTTATTTCATTAGCTCTAAAAGCCATTTCTGAATTGTGAGTCTCCAAGGCAATAATTTTTCACTTTATGAAAGCCCTGAAGGTTCCTCCTTCCACCTCTACCAATAGTTCAAAATTAACTGAACCCAAAATTTCAGCCACCTTTTAAACAAGTACTCCCATGAAAAATAACACACCCCCTCTGTTACTCTTCTTTTACTATGGAGACATTTTAACGTATTTATTAGAGACTGTGCAAGATGTTCATAGAATCAAATTTCTCAACTTCTTAGAACTTGCACAGATGCAAGGGTAGGCTATTTATGCTATAAGATTCATGATGGTCACTATAAGGTGGCCGTATCTGCAGGCAGAACTTGTGAATTGAACTGCAGACGTTCAAAATGCGAAGTGAGCAGCAAACTTAGAAACTATCGATTTATCAATGCATAATGCACTAACATCTAAAGGGCATTTTCTGTTTTTTATTGTATTTTTTATTCCTCAGTCTCACCATTTCATAAACCATTGACAAAATTCTGAGATTTAAATTTTCAGTGTGGTGGTATAAAAAAACCTATATGATTAAATTATCCTAGTTCATTAATAAGTATTCCTAGCCTCTGAAAGAATCACATGAAACTTTTAAGGCTACATATGACATTAAATACCAAGATCGTACAGTACCACTGGAGAAGTTAAGCATAGTCCTCAGTGGCATAAAAAAAGCATTAAAAAAAATTTAGTCTTGGAGACCTTTAGTGGGAATAAAAAATTTAAATGGGATTTTTCCTAGGCTCTTTGTATAGCCAGAAATAAATAAATAAATAAGACTCTTTTCCATCTTCTGAAAAGACAGAAACCAGCTGCTCTAGTTGTCTCTAAAGCCATTACATTGAAGTTAAAAATACAAATGTTGCACTGTAAAAGTATGTGCATGTACTTAGCTTAATTAAAAAAAAAAAAAAAAGATAACATCTCGAAGCCAAAAATTTATTTTCTTAATTAGAAGTTCAAAACAAATGGCAGGGTATATTCTAGCAGGGAGGAAAGAAACAGAAGAATTCTCAGAATAATCAGCTTCAAGTTTTTTAGAGATTAAGTATGATTTTCATATTGGGTTTCAAGTGTTCACATTAGTACAGTAAAAATATCAATTTAATGCCAAATGTAAAGGCAATTAAAATACTGTTATGTGATTTATAAAACAGATTTTGCTATTTTTACTACAGGAAGACACTCTAATTCTCTAGGTCTCGTATTCACCAGTTCTCAGATGTTCCATAACGACCGCTTTGCATGAAAAGGAAACGCCGCCGCACCAGGAGCAAGGAGCCCACTGGGTGGTGTGGCAGGAGCTGTACCAGGAGCCTCGCCCAAGCCACCCCACCTCACTCGCAGTCTGAGTGTCATTTAAGCCAGCGCTAAACGCGCCATGATCCCCGGTTAGTTTTATTACTCATGCTCATTAACCTTGCTGGGTGAAGCGATCAGGGTAAACTTCCTGCCCATTCGTACACTGTTGCGAGGTCCCGCAGTGCTGCCGCCCGATCTCTGCCTATCCCCGAATTTACAACCACAAGAGATTTCCTTAATTTCACCTCCTTCTTGTAAATCTTCTCATGATTAAATTGGCATTTCAAAAACTGGCTGAAAAGTGGGTTTAAACAAAAGATTTTCGGCAGCCTCTCTCCTCACTCTCTTGACAACAACTCACATGATTTTAAACGAATCAGTGCTGATATTTTATATCCCCAAAGGCCAAAGTTCACTCCTCTGGAATCCAGAAGAGAAGAAATAATTAGCAGCTGTTTTTTTTATGCTAGCAGTACTCAATATGTGAAGCCAGAAAGGGACCATCCTACTTAAAATGCAGCCATTTTTTTCATGTAAATACAATAACATCCTGCAGAGAACTTGTTTCATGCCTTGTCTGTGAAATCATGCTATTTAATAGCACCACACTAGGTACAACGATGTGGGAGTGTTAACTCATCAACAAGACCAAAAATTCACCCATTGGGGCCGCAAGAGGAGACAAACAATATTTATCTTCTAGCTTTTGAACCACAGTTTTAAAAACAAAGCTAGGAACCTAATTTTTTTTATTATTAATGAGATCGAGATCCCTGCAAAATTGCCTGACTACAGTGCCATTTCTTTTAAAAAGAAAATACTGCATTATCATGTTTGTTTCATAAGAAGGCAATGCTTGATATTGAAAAACAACAAAAGAACTTACAAATAAAACTCACATGGTTAGTACAAACTCTGAGCATTAAGCTCTTTTGAGGGACTGATGAAATCCCGACTGACAAAAGGATGAACCTTCGGTTCCCCACCTATCTCCAGGCAACATCTTCCTTGGCTATTTAGACGCAGAACAGATGTGAGACAGGGCACAATCTTTTCCTTCTAGAAGTTCAGCTCCCAGAAGGGAGCAACATTAGCCACCTCTTATATTCAAGGGGTCCTCTGATAGCAAAAGCCAAGCCCAGACAGAGGAGACACCAGAGGCTCCCTGTTAACAGGGAAGGCTGCACCATGTGGGATTCTCCTGAGGCTGCCCTGCATCCGGAAACAGTCCTGGACTGCCCTAATGACCTGGACGGTGAAAGAGAATAAACCTGTTAAAA
Organism: Bucorvus abyssinicus; assembly: GCA_009769605.1. Lineage (NCBI taxonomy): Eukaryota > Metazoa > Chordata > Aves > Bucerotiformes > Bucorvidae > Bucorvus > Bucorvus abyssinicus. The sequence goes on along the minus strand of CM020030.1, from coordinate 30,888,258 downwards.
TCCACAAGCACAAAAGAGGGAGGAAATGTTTCCTAGTCTGCTGGAGGACAGTCTCAGAAGTCAGAATGATTTGGAGGGATGAAATCCCTTGCCAAGTTTCATATAACAATATGGTAAATGCTATGCTAAGAGACACAGAGCTTGGCAAACACCAGGTTCGTCTGCAAGGCTTTTTTTTTTTTTTTTTTTTTTTTGTCTAGTCAGGCTGTTAGTTTTACAAAATGTCATATTTGTTGGTTGGTTTGTTTTAGCCCAATTAATTAGACATTTTAAATCACTCGAGGTTTTTATTAACATGAGCTACCTAATGTGGATATGTGAGAGATGCAGGAATCATCAGCTCAACTACGATTAGAAAAGTAACTGTTAAGCAGAAAAGCATCTCAGCACAAACTGAAATATGAAGTACAATATGGTTGCAAAACAGATACTTATCACAGTACAGTGCATAAAATACCCAGGGTAAAACAACCTGCCTGGTCTCAGCCTGGTGCACTGCACTCAGCTTGGGTACTCCTGTCCCAGAAGAGGTAGGAGGCAGATGGAAAAGCCAGGGAAGCTCAAAAAGAGGGATCAGAAGCTTGGAAAACACTATCTGTGAGAAAAACTAAATCAACCTTCATAACAACTTTTCAGCTTGAAAAAAGAGCTGCTGTAATGGAGCAGTTCTGTTTTCTGTGCCATAATGGAAGGAAATGCTAGGCTTAAATTGCAGAGGAAACGATTCAATATCCATAAGGAAAAAGAAAAAAAAAAACACCTTTCCAATGCAACAAAGAGGAAAAGCACTGTCTAGAGGGAATGAGGAATGCACACCGTTGGGGATGTTTAAGGCCAGATTTGGTAGGTATAGCAGCTCCAGATTTAGAGGGCAGAGCGATGAGCTCACATGGCACACTTACAGGTTCACCAGAGCCTTCAGAAGGACCAAGATTTTAGCCTACGTATGCTGCCTTCCTGCAGTGGAAGGGTTTAGGAAGCAAGTAAGGAGATTAAGATGCCAAAACATAAGCATCTAGTGGCATTTTAGCTGTGAAAGAGTATCCAAAGAAGTTGCGTAGGGCTGGCAGGTTGGACACATGACCTACATGAGATCTGCATCCATCTGGAGCAGCAGCTAGTGGCTAAAAGGAAAGAAAGTCAGCCAAAAGGCAAGGCTGGGATGCTAGTAAAATTCACAAAAAATTGCCCTGCAACATTTATTTCATAGGCCTCCATGACAATCTTCATCTTAAATCCACGAACTCTGAGGACTTCTTTTTCAAAAATAGATTAAACCTAACATAACTGCTTTGTAACAAATCTGGCTTTTTCAGTCTCCTGTCCAACAAAAACCAGTTCTAGCAGGATGCTGACTGTTTGCGCTAGAGAGCTTTAATATCTCATCCTGCTTCCCGTGATGAACAGTAATTAAACAAGACTGCATGTTTACATGGTGACACTACAGAAGTTCAGTGTGGTAGTAGTTTAATAAAACTATATCCCTCCCACGTCCTTCCAAGCACTACTGACTCAAGTTCATCCCTGCATGTGTCTTCACAGTTGCCTTGAAAGAAACTAAGAGCCACAGACAGCAGATGGTATCACCTGCAGATGCAATAAATATAATCTGAAAAGATTTTAGCCCTCCTCTATTCTTCCAGTTCTACTGGTACCACGTCATGTTCTTCTGATTTAATTATAAGCCATTATATAAAGGGTTTTATTTATTTTAGCTTTGAAAAAAGCTAAATCTCTGCTGCATCTCAGAGTAATTTTCCCAGTTCTGCAAAAATCCCAGTGAAAAATGGCTTCCTCGTGTATTGTTCAGCGGTCAAATCTGTGGGTGTCTTCAAAACAATTTTCAGTGAGCTTCAGAGAGATGATTTATATAAATGATTAAAAACAATATATGTTTTTCTTGTTTGAAATCAAACTGAATGTAAGTTTAAATTTTGGGAGAGGAAAACCCTCTTTTTAATGGGAAACCACGTTACTTAAAAAAAAAAAAGTCTGAATTTCCTTTTTGTACACAAAATAATTAAAAAACCCCTACACATCCTTGTTTAAGAAATGTGACTATATTGGACTGTATTTGGAATTGAGGGGGAAACCTGCCAGCACAAAAAGGCTTTTCATATTGAGGCATATCAGGCCAATAGACTGGGAAGCAATCATGTATCCTTCAGTATGGTAAACAGAGCGCCCCACAGGGCTTGGACTGCCTTCCCAGTAACGCTTGTGAAGTGGTCTGCTACTTAGGAGTTGTCTTTTCCCAAGGACAGCATCTCTGCAGCCAGACTCAGACAGGGCAGCGGAAGGGACAGAGCTTGCTTACACCAAGAAACAGAAAAATTAAAAGCAAACCACATTGGTTACATAACATCTGGGAAGAGAAGTAATACAGAATCATAGAAAAAACCAGAAATATATTCTCATAGCCATAGGTTCCTTGCTCCATCCCCTTACCCGAAGGTGTTTCTGGTAGCACAGCTCCACTGACAGCCACCGACTTAGGAACAGAATTGAGGAAACTTTGCAAGAAAAGTAATTTATAAGAATGGCTATGTAAGAAATTCTTCTGTGCATTTCTTTTGCTTGTAAAAAGACCATTTAATCCATATACTTTAGGAAAAAGCAGATGACCTTTGCTAGGAAATAACACCCAAAGCTATTAAACTCAAAATAAAAGTAGGAATTCACCTCTCCTTTGCATTTTTATCAGCATGGGCAATGGAAATCAATTAAAATTTGAAATGTGGCAACAATGTACTTGTGGGTAAAATGCATTCATATGTAAAAACACTAACAGGCATAAAATTACTTTTATTATTGTTGACAGCCTGTATTGCTTTCCGAATTGCTACTGAGTAAATGATTCAATGTTTGTCTTTCAAACACCGCAGGCAATTTTTTCCCCTCAAACTGAAATGCAAAATCGGAATACAGAGGTTTTGTATCCTATATTTTTTACTTAGAATAGAAATCCAACTTCGATAATGGAGTTTCTTTTGCATATTTGAAAAAGCTTTATTTAAGAAAAATAAGAATTTTTAATTAAAGAACATGGTCAGAAAGAAACATACCTACTCCTGGTACTTGTTTATCCAAATTAGTCTTCATATCAATATTTCCTTAATATAATAACTAGATATAAATATTTTTATAAATGCAGCCCAACATACACACATAATATGGCAGCTAGAAGATAATTAAGCAACTCTTATTTGGAATGACAATTTTCCCAAATATGCAATTGCTTCTGGAAGCTTATAGAAATTTCTGTTCAGATAAACATGTATCTTCAAACTTAACAGGGATAAAAAAGTTTAACCTGACATAGAAACTAGATTTTTAATTATGCTGTCCCTCCACCCATTCATTTTCAAACATAATAGCTCTTACTGGATCTTACGACAAGTGAAACAAATGAACCGCTAAATGGTTTTGTTACGTGAAGATGTCCCATTCCATCAGATACGTTGTACCTAAAGCATCAGCTTTGAAAACCAGACCAGGCGATACAGCAGCAAGTCTTGCCCTGCTTGTCCATGGTTCCTCTTTCCTGAAACTGCGAGCCACTGATGGAAACTTCCTTCTAAATATATAAACTATCCATACCAAAGCAGTGTGGGATAGCCAGTTACACTACAAACCACAGACCTAACGTCGTGGTTTTGACCACAACTAGGCAGTACTTTTAGGCGAGCTTATTCTGAGCAAGCAAAGGTAGCACCTTGGAGGCGGAGGGAGGGAGGAAGGCTTCATCCTAGGAGACACAGCACAAAACACCGATGGCCCTCAGCCCGCAGGAGTGCAAATGCCCAGTCAGGTGCCACAGGAAGGCTCAAATGGAATTAGGAATAAAAAACTCAGACCATGAAAATAAAGCTCAGAAAAAGCAGCCATTTCATCAGTCTCCTTCAGTGTCTGAGCTTGCACAGGCGGTGCCACCCAGATGGACGTCAAGCAAAAAAAACCCCAACCCTGGCAAATATTCTGGTTTGTACAGGACCGATGCAGTAAGTGGATGCAGTAAGTTAGAATAACACCCTCCTTAGTGTGCAGTGGGGGCTGCACTTCGTGCTATTCACCAGTCTCATAAGGACAATTTCTTTTGTGAAACATTATCTGTCATTTGTCATAGCTCTGCTTATTTAAGACATTACCAGGCACACACATCTTTTCTAACCTGAGTAATTCCAGAGGGGAAGATATGATATCTTAATGGTCTCTGCCTTGCCTCTCGGTGCGGATAAAACTAACTAGGTAGTCAGATGACAGGACACCACTAATGGTATCCTCTAAAATGTAAAGAGGCTGTCAGAAAAGCGAACCGCCCTACTAATTTCAGACACATCCCCATCAACTCCAGCGCACGCAATCCAGGCTTTACGCATTATTCATCCCAACTCTCACATTTTACTGTCGCCTAAACCCTGCCAAAGTGAAAAGACACCCTATCCAAAAGGCAGAGAAGCAGAAGTGGTACACAGTGTACCTCTTTGTAACTTAGCATTTAATTAGCAAACATAGATCTTCCTGAGAGGTACCATTTGCACTGTGCATTATAGCCCTCAGGATGTACATTTTTTACTAGCAGAAACTCCTTCTTGAAGGCAAATGCCACCTAGGATGTCCCACGGATATACCTTCTTGGGTACAGCGTGTGAAATTCATTGCTAGTCATGGGACTCCTAAACCCATCTGTCTTATTTTCTGAAAGCACTGCCACCTTGAATTTTATTTCCGCAACTGGTAGGTGGGGTGGGAGAAACTGCTTTCAGTTTCTCTTATTATTCTCTTGCTGGCTCCTGATTTTTTTACTGGGAAAAAAAGAAATAAGTCTCAGGCTTGGTACCTCGGCACAAGCAGACATCTGTTAGCTCTTTCAGTATCTCAGACTAGCTCTCACCGACATGAAGGGGAGCTCTCCTGAAATCCTTCGCAGGGACTGGATACCTCTCTGAGCTGCAAAATGCCAGCATCAGCTCCTGCTCCAGCCTCTGGCAAGTGTCTTACAGTGGTTTAAAGTTAAAAGCCACATTTCAGAGACTGCAGCATGAGGCTACTGTGTTCCTCTGGGACAGCACTTACTAGACTGTGTGCGACTAAGCTTGGGATGCCGGGACATGTTGCAAACCTGGACAAGGGCTTAATGCCAGGGAGTATCTGTGAGTGCGCCCAGGCGTAAGAAACATTGCGAAATCTTTTCAAGGTGACACATGTGGAAGGTTGTTGGATCTCGTAAACACTCTGGTGAGGGAAAATCAATGCAGCAAACAAATGGCCCCCACCCTTCAACTGCCCCAAAAGGACAGCCGTTTATTTATTGAAATTCTATTTAAGACTTTGTTACTCTCATCCACCCTATATAGAAGATATTAAAGAATTATGATGATGGGGTAGCAACACAAAATTCCTAAGACACATGTCAGCAGCTATTACAGTACTTAGATTGCAGGAAAAGGTCAGAAAACTTGCAGAAGAGAACAAAGAGGTGAGGAACGATGCAGAAGGAAATGGGATAGTACAGTGGGAAGATTAAGTGATTTCTTCCTGCTCCAAATACCTTTTCAGACTCAAACATAGATATCAATGCTTTTCTATTCATATTCCTGAAGAAACCTTACGGAGCCTGCACAGAAGAAAGCTCCCTTGCATACTGTTGCGGGTCCCAGGTGTGAGTTCCCTGGAAGGTGTGCCAAAACAGCTCTGGCCAGCCCTGCAGGACGTGGAGCCAGCAGCAGAGCTCCTGCCAGAGCACTGTCTGGGCAGATGACAGCACCAGAGGCTCCCATGGATGCTACGCTCTCCAAAGACTTTTTCAGGGAGCACGGAAATACGGTGCAGGTTTTTCTGCAGCTAAGTCATGAGGATCTACAGCCAGTTACACTCTGCAGAGAGCTGGTATCTGCTTCTCTTAAATGATGAACCCTTAGTAATTCCTGATACTGTCCCACAAGACAAAGAAGTCTTTGAAAATGAAGGAACCACCATCAAAAATGCTTTCAAATAATAAAGCAAAAAAATGAAGCAACCTTTCGTGGGACAAAACCCGGAAACAGCCTCCCAAGAAGATCCTAGAAGCGTTCTTTAAGTGGTGAAATTTGTCAAAACACAGAGAGCACAGAAAGTGGTGGGGCCAGAGGGGAAAGGGGTGACAGTGCCATGATGCACAACTGTCTCCTTCTATTTCCTCCCACTAGCAGAAGACAAGTGTGAAAAGGCCCAAGTCATCCTTCACAACGATCACAGAAACACATCGCACGACACCATAGCCATTGACCCGCTCTCCGTGCGCAGGCTGCCTCTGAACCACACAGCAAGGGGGATGTTGGATGCCACAGCTCTGAGTGTTGTTTCCCTTTTTCATAGTCTCAGGAGCAAACACATGGACAAACACAAATATCCCACAAAAGAATCCTCTTCGATTACAAAGCAAGAGACCATTACAGGACGGTGTCAATATGGAATATCTAAATGATTTACAAACTCATTTTAATTAGGGAAATAAAACGATACATTAAAGATTAGCAGTGCAATGTTAATGTGATATCATGAGACAAAAAGAAGCAACTGAACACACAACAAAGTTAGGTCCTAACGGATAAATGTAGGAAAGGACAACGCATGTTTTCAGTTTACCATGATATATCTAGGCATTACAGCAGAGCTGATACACAGAACTATGTGCAGTGTCAGTAAAGTCTTGCATTATTTATTTAAGGCATAAAGTAGTGGTTAACAGAGAGCAGATGCTTGGTTGTTGCAGATCAGTGTAGCTTTAGTACAAAGTCAACAGAACTATGTTAAAGCAGCTGGTGACAGCATCTGAAAAAAGCATGGAGCTCCTAACTTGTGGTGTGGTTATTTGAAAATCATTCTGCAAAAGAAGTTGGGAGAAACAGGACTGCATTTCACTATTTGGTTTAAACTCAGGAGGTTTTAGAAGTGGGAATGTAAAAGCAAAAAGCTGAGAAAACAAACTTTTGGCAATGACATTTGACTTGTACAGCAACAACCGCAGAGGAGCTGCATTCCTCATCCCGCACAAAAAGCAGTAAGAATGATTAAGCTTTAAAAACACATACATGTACACACAAGAACACATATAATCATCCAAGAGCTCAGAACTATGTCAGGACCACAAATGTGTAAGGCAAATAAATACATATAAAAGGTTCATCTGATACCACATCAGGAAAGGTTCAAAGTGAGGTTAAAACATTTCTAAGAGGGAGAGGAATCCCCTTCTCCAGCCAGTTGCAATGTTTCATTTTCCCGCAGCAATGGAGGTGAGGGGGCAGTGATGCAGCACACACAAGGGCACCCATCATGTCAGCAGACTTAGCAGTTATAAGCAAACCTGTCAGCTCAGAAACTGGATTTTGCTCTTAAGAACACCACTTGAATGAAATTCTTCCTGCCTTTTCCTGGTAAGGGCACTGGAAAAAGCCAGCGTTGCAAACAGAACATTGCAGCCATAGCAACAAGCAATTCAACACACACTATTTTTCAACAGACTAACCAGTATTTTCTTCCTGGTTTTACAATTTCATGGACAACAATTCACCATGAGCACTCTACTTGTCTAGCTTGTCATTAATGTCTCAAGACCAATCTCCTGTTAAAGCTTCAACCGAGAAAACCTCCTCACTCAAAGAAAAATAAGTATGTGTATACAGGGAAACCACTTCAAAAATTTAAACATTTTCTCTCTTTTTGGAAATGGGTATAGAAAGATGGAGATGAGCCCAGGTTTTGGCCCATTAAATCAAACACTAGCCCTTTATTAGTATTGTATGCTAAAAAATGTTAACAACCAGGAACCAAAGGCATTAAAATTGAGATTTAAACCACCTAACAACTTTGGCTCTGCAACGGTATCTCTGAGTAAAGCCCAAACACCACATGAACTCCAATGGGAAGTCTCCTTGACCATATTCATTGACTGTGAGGAATTCTTTAAAAAATATTTTTATATTGCTGTCAGTAAAAACCCATTTGAAAACCAAAACTGAAGGCTAAAAATAAGATAAAGTATTCTGCTTGGCTGATGAAATTTAACCCTGTTAATTAGACAGCTTCATTTCATAGTCAGTAAGAGTCTAATATGACTGTAATAAATGTATGGTTTTTTTTTGAAATGGTCATGCATGGACACAACTGAAATTGTGCCTTTTTAAACTTTTAATGGCATCAAATTTAGTACCTGTAAAAGAAATCACTGTTTTATCAAAGTCAAGAATTTGAGACGTTTAGAACCTCTTGACTAAAGCATAAGGGCAATGGAAAACTGTTGATCTCTCCCAAGTAGATTAAATAATGTCCATATGAATTTTAATGCTCGATGTAGGTGCTAACCTTAATGAATTAACTTAGGTAGGCCAAAATTTTCATTATCCTTTCCTATCTCTTTACCATTTTATACTCCTTTACTCCAGTGAAAAAAATTGAATTTGAAGGAACCAGATAGCATAGATCCTTTGAGAACTTCAGGGGTCATCCTGGCTTCCTTTCCACTTTGGGTAACTTAATCACAGCATAACCCAATTCATGGAAGTGGGCTTCGTTGACTGACCCTACAGCTTGGGTACGAACTCAACTTTGCTAGCAACACATGCTGAGAAGCTCCATAAATGACAGTGAAGGACAGAGCATGAAACAGACACAGAAACATGTTTACGTGTTCAGGAGGGGCAGGGACCTTCTCCAATTCCTCTTTATTCAGATTATTTTTGACAAGAAGCACTAATATTTATGGAGTCAATGTGCCATGTAAGAGATAGTTACTCAGCGTTACGTTTTTTTTAAGCTCTGCTGGTCACATAGTTGTTCTTTATTAATTTGTTTGTTTGAAGCATTTTAACTTCTCTATAAATCACAGGGTGAGGAACTAGGGAGAATACACTCTCTTTTGCAACTTTTTACAGCTTCTGGGCTGTCTTGTGACCTTCCCACCTGGATACTACACAATCACAGCCTGACCCTTCACTCCAGGATTTACCGAGTGTTTTTTACAACTCGGTTGGCTGGAAATCTTACTATGTCCTGAGACATACCTGTGTCAGTGGAGGAAGATACTTGCAAGTGAAAGTGTGAAGAAAGCATGGAAGCAAAAGCCATTTATAACGAAGAATTACTAGGAGGAGGTGACTGGGGACCAGCCTGTGGGGAAGTGTCTGGTGACATGGTCATGCAGCACTTTGATTATTAAGACTTATACATAAGGCAGATCAAAGAGGTGTGCGACAAGGGGGAACCTGGTAAAACATAGGGGATGTTGAAAGACTGTTGGGGTTTTTTGACAGGAAAAAGGAAGAATGACCTCTATGTTACACAAATAGGACTCTTGAAAAGCCACAGAAATAGCCCATACTTACTTTTATCTTCCTGGTTTTCTTCTGCTGCTTTGCCTTCCTCCTCCTCCTCCTCCACCTCCTTCTGCTGTGCTTCTTCGTGGTGATCGGCAGCACCAACCGAAAGGCTCTGGCAGCAGTGGTTGAAACCACTATCCCGAGGCAGAGTGAAACTTCGGGGCTTTCCCCCATTCCCATTCAGCACTTGCATCCGCTCACCCTCCACAAGGGGGAAGGGGCCGTAGTGGTCTTGCAGATGGCACTTCTGGGTGGGCAAGGTCGACTGCCGCCGGTGCTCGGGAGAGACCACGGCTGCTTCGGAGAACACAGAGTCCTCCAGTGGCAGCGTTTGCAGGTAGTGGAGTCCTGAGCTCGTCAGCGGTGTCTCTATGAGGTCCTGCCAGGAGCGCCGCTGGCTCGCCGTCTTGCGCACTGGCGAGTCGGTGGCGCTCCCCGCCACCTCCGGGCGAAACTCCTCGTGTGACGACTGCGACTGGGAGGTCTCCGTGGACGAGAGTCGGCTGTGTTTTGGCTCCACGTAAGGGCTTGCACAGCTCATCTACGTCAGCAATGGAGAGATTACTGTAGACCAAAACCTACTTCTAGTAATAACCACGTACTTCTCATTGTCACTGACGGCACGATGGCACCCAGTTCAGTCACAAAGGCACAATCTTACTTGATTAACCTGCCCTGATCTTAACTTTAAGGCCTGCTGATATGTACACATACTGCACCTGTGGGTCAAACGCTGATACTTATTCATAATAAGTATCTTTATTATGTCTCTTAGTCTATAAAATAAGTCAACACAATTATTTGCAGAAAACTTAGCAGAATATGGCACCATGGAAGACATAGAAGAGATGTGCATGGTCGCTTAAAAAATCTTTAAAATGCCATTCAAATCCCTGTTGTCATCCTATCTTGCTAACGATTTCTTTGGAATCGCGTTTGCAGTGATTCGGTGCAGTTCAAAGATCCATGATTTTGGAAGATAAAGTATTGCATTCAAATTAAACATCAGGAACACTCTCTTTCTCCTGACTCCCTGAATTTTTCATTCCAAATTTTTGCATTTCAAAACTATATTCAAGTAAGATGTATTAGTTAACACTGTCTGAGTACACAGACATGCAAATTAGAATGGCCAGTGCAGAATAAGTTAGAAGTCCATACTTTGGTTTTATACCAATGACTGCTTCAAGAAGAAAATAAAAATCAGGTCTCCTTTTGTTCTATCTTACAGAGAAACCTACTTTTTCACGATAGAACAACTGGTATCACTGTTTGTCATAGAAGAATATTACTATATTGGCATTTCTCTGGAAATTCAAGTGTAATTTGTTACTGTAAAGCTTCACTGCACAACTCTTGGAGCCTTAGAGAAGAATTTGTGTTGTTACTGAGGGAACATTTTGTCAGAGAAGTTGACAAGGGGATAGTGAGGGATTGCATGGATGAGTAAGGGTCCATCATGAAAGAAAAACAGGAAGGAAGAATTCTGTAACTTAATCTATTTTTTACCGTGAGTGGGATGATAAATCCATGTTCTCTACAAAACAGTGAAAACAGCAGTGATGACAGCTGAGGTTAGTGATGCATGTTGCTTAACAAATGTCTTAAGTCGAGTACTGACTCAAAAATGTACTAGAGAGTGCCATAATATCTGCATGTTTTTAATCAGGAGAGCAGGGATAAGTGACACTTTATGCAGTCATTCCTGCAGACAGTTGCAGGTTACTTACCGAAGGAGGCCGTGGGTACGTGTCGTACGGGGGTGGTGGGCTGTCTTGTTTGGGTGTTGATGGAGTGTCAGCTTCCTCCTTATCACTCTCACTCCAGTAATCTACTAGTTACAAAGAGATCAGATCAAAAATTACCCACAAATTTTGATATGTTTGTATAGCAGACTTGTTTTCACAAAAGCAACTGGAAACTCCGTCCTTGGTATTACCGAGAGTTAAATTCTAGTGAATGCTCACTGGGTAAATGTTAGCTGCTGTAATCTGGAATTGTTTTAATCTAAAGAGGGAAAATTCAAAACATTATGGGGTATACTCAGTCTAATGCCCCATTGCAGAGATATTAAACAACAACCTGCAAATGAGCCACAAATTTAACTCTTGTACACACCTTATAAATGCAACATGCATACAGAATAGCCCCAGTAAAGTATCAGATTTTCAAATGCTTATACAGCCATAAAAATAATTATGATTGGACATATATTTTGGATATTGGACATATGGAAAATACTGAAAGTGTTTTTCTAACAGAAAACAATGTAACTTGCTAAAGTCTTGTTGACTGCAAACAACATTAACAAATGTAATTAGCACCAGCTGGCAAATCAGACAAATAGGCGTTATTGCATACCTGAATTATCAATTCGATTTTTCTACTCATTTTCTTCATTGTATACTACCAGTTACCCAAGCTTCTCAATTCAATTTCTAATAATAAACAGCTCCATTTAAGATAAAATAGAAAAACTTTATATCTGGTATCTGCTTCATAAACCAGCTAGTGCCCCTGTTATCCATGCAAGAACATAAAGGTGATAGAGTAAGGAAAAATATGACAATGACTTTTAAGCAGAGTTCCAAAAGATGGACGAGAAATCACAAAGGAGGCAGATCTTGTAGGATAACTTTAATGGGACATGAGGTTTCATTTTTTCAGGAAGTCAAGTCTTGGCCAAGCCCCTCTCATGTGTTTGGTAGCTTGGCCAAAGGGGAAAACACATGGAAGAATGTAGCACATAGGAATTGATATTTATTCTGTTGCAAATAATTTTAAAGCAGAACAGCATCTCACTAAATGGTCACTGGACCTTAATATTCCTTACAAAAGAAAACTACTTAACTGCCAACTCAGCTCAAGATGGATAACTTTAATGTTTCTGCACATTGTAAGACTTCTATGCAAACATTTCTGTTGTCACTTTGTTTCTGACTGTATTTATTACCGTCTGGTAGCTGGGTAAATCACTGTACAACAGGACACTTCAGCTCAGACTATTCACAGACTAATCACAGGCAATTTTCACTTCGCCTAGTAAGTGTTTAATAAACTGCATGACTTACTACTTTGTCTTTGATAGATGAAGAAAAAAAGGTTGGCTGCTGCATCACACATGATCTAAACCAAAAACCCAAGCTGGCACAACATACAATTTTGGCTTTAATGATTCTTTTGTTACTATGACGATTATTGTCTTGTATGATTATTGATCTACTGTATCTAATCTCATTCAAGATTGAAAACAAAAACTTACCTTTAAATGACACCATCTGGAAACAGCTGTCCCTAAAATTTTGCATATTTTTGGATTGTAGTAATGGTGGGGACAACTTTATTTATCTATTTAATTTTTCCAAGCAGTAACAGCTCTCTTTTAACTCTGAGTCTCTTCATTTTCTTCCCACAAGCTTATAGCTGAGAGACTCTCTCGAAATGGTATAATAAATAAATAGCATAAATAAAGTTTTCATGACTACAAAATAAAAAATTCCAAACAGTTTTGTCTCTAGAAATCTGCAAATAATTAATTTTTGGTGAATGAAAGACTGAATCAGTGAAAACTCGTCTTTAAATCACTCCTAGTTATAAGAAAACTTGTTTCCAGCAACTCAAAACACCTGCAAATATTAGCATATAGGGGCATATAAGCATGTTTGTGTTACAGCAAAGCCTAATGGCATGATGTGTGGAGAGAGGCCTGTCAGAATTCCATCACTCAGTGACAATGCCGCAGACTTGGAGCTGTTTATTCTGAGAGTAAAATTTAGCAGACTCAGTGCAGTTTCCAATTTTGGCTAAAAATACAAGGACGTTCTTACTGTCAAATCCACATACGCTAGAACTGTATGATCACACTCATGCACCTCACCTCAGACAGGGAATTATATTGGCAACATATGGCTTGTCTAGAAAAAATTCTGCAGTCGCGGGGGTCAACTTCCAGATGAAATGTACGAAAATAGCCTCCCACCAATTTTTAAAAAGGTTCTGCTTTTGGCAACTGACTCATCGGAGTCTGTCCAAAATGTGTATAATGCTATCAAACTGTTGCTGTATTTCTCTCTGCAGATTTTGTCCGGTTCAGTGACGGACAAGCTCAGTGCATTGGGCATATCTTGAAACCTTTCTGAATGAGCAATAGACTGCGAATATTATATATAAACTAACACTGGCCTGACATTTGCTGGTTAAATATTTTCTATTTATATAAGCTAGTATTTTTTTATCTGATTTTATATGAGTGGAAAGCATATAACTTATCCATCCAAGGAAGTCTCTTGCTGTATTGCTAACATTCATTGTATTTAATATGGAAAGTTGACGGTATTTTTATAAAACTGTTCCATACAGAATGCGACGTTTTGTTCAGCAGTACACCCACGATTTGGTGATTCGTGCATCTCTGAAGGACTTGAAATATATTTATGCACTTTAGACTAAGAACCATTCAGCCCTTATTCAAAACAGGTTTGACAACAATTGTTGTTTCAGAGGTGTTATAAAGCTTTGCTGCAAAGGGCTGAGCAGAACAGAAATGAAAGACCTTTTGTAAAATCAAATATGTAGATGATGATTGTTACAGTCCCTGAATGTAGAAATTTTCAGCTTCACAGTTTTTATAATTGCAAAAATGCTTCAAGTGAATAGAGAGGTTTTACTTTGCTAACTTGATGCCTTTGCTAATTAGGGACACTACTGAGCTGTTTAATAGCCCTTCTGCTGAGAGCCAAGGACAATCACCAAAGGCATAGAAACACTGTATGGCAGTGAGGGGGAAATTTCATATTGATTCCCCCACTAAACACAACCAAGCATTCAAAGACGATATAGTTTTAGCTAACTGTACATGATAAATCATTCTGAGTGAATGGCATTAAAGAGGTAATAAAGAGCTCCGTCACTGCCTGGGACATAATTTCCATAGTAAGTGGGGTCTCACTGATTATCTTCTATAGGGAGACATCTTAATAACAGGTAACATGAGGCCTGCATGTACGTGATCTCATGTCTAGGAGCTAGGTCGTCTGCTATTTTATTACTCAGTGATTGCTTGGTAGCAAAAATATTTCTCCACATCCATCTGGATTTTGAAAGGTGTGTCGTGTCTGCAATTGTGCACTTGGACAGTATTAGCATAACTGTTCATACACTTTTTCCCTTACTGTCCCACATGGTATTGTAATTCTAGTGCCAACTTGCTGTCAATAGAAGTTTGAATTTGGCTTTGAATGCTAACAGAGAGGATTTCCTAGAAGACTCCAAGATTCAGAGTTTGTTCACAGCCTCTTTGAGCAGGGACAGATGGTATACAGGTTCCTCCAAACTGGTTATTGTAGTGCTGCCTGGGGAGTACAGATTCCCAAACTGATTTTGAAGTCTGGCGATGCACTGGGAACTTGAGAAACAGTGAGCGTGGTGCTGCTATCCTGGGCTGTGTGAACGCTGAGTGCCTGCTGTTATGAACGACGTGATGTGCGAAGGACCATACCAGACTAAATCAGGGTGTGGGCAACGCTCCCAGGATAAGCAGCTGCACTTACTGGAAGACACGATTAGAAATGAGGCAATAGCATGTACATCCTAGTTACGTGTGAGAATGACAGAACGCCCCAAAACCCTCCCAGGCACACCGCTACCACCAAATTACGGCAGTATGCTGTAAGCCGCTGCTCTGCAACCCCAAGCTGATCCCTCTAGGATGCTCTGCGGTGAGGCAATCAGGGTATGAATCAAGGCAGACATAATTTTCTGATGCTGTCTTTTAATCCTCTACCACTACAGACTATTCTACTCTCTTGGTGTTTCTACCTGGCTGCCAAAGTTAGCCTTGCAGAGAAAGGAGTTCACCAGGGAAAGGAGGCTTTTTGCACTGTGTCTCCTAGGAAAACAGCACCACAGCAACACATTGCAGAGAGACAGGCCATGCACATCTTCCTCTTCATGGTATCAGACCAGAAGGTCAGGGTAAGGCCGCTGTCACATAAGTTGGTACACTTCCATGACTTTGGAGGGCAAGGAGGACACCACGTTCCTTGGACAGGAACTGTGGATCCGCTGGTAATTCAAGGAAACAACCTCCCCAACACAACTGAGGACTGACCTTTTATTTTTCTGTCTGCAAACGGGATTTCTAATGCAGCAAACTAAAGCAAAGTGACTCGTTATTTTATATATGCTGCTTTTTTAAATCCATGAAATATTAGACATTAAAACTGAGCAGATGTAAAATGCTGTAAACTTGTAACTCCAAATGAAATGCCAACAGTGCTTTAGCACACAGCTCAACAGAGCAAAAAAAAAGTAGAAATCACAAAAATTTAAATGGCCTTAAAGTCTTCAGAGGAAATCCAATTATATAAACAAGCCTTAGAAGAATAGTTTTGTTTCTGAGATCAATTTCATGCATTCCTGCCCCCTGTGAATTCAAACACCAAATGCAATGTTTTTTGGTTTGGTTTTTTTTTTTTTAGTTTGCAGATTCTTAATTTTCTTCTGATAGGGGACACAGACTCCTTGGTACCACATAGCAGAGTTTACTGGCAACACATTTGCTGCTTTTAGCTTCCTTCTGCAGCCTTCTCAGAAATAATCCAGTGTCTGTGGACCAGAAACCAAAGCACCTAATCAAAACTCCCGAGGCAGAAGGAACAACAGTGATACCCATTTATGAATTGCTTTCAGATTACAAGAGTGAGGTCTGATACACAGCAAGGAAAAAAGAACAGATGAACTTGTGCTAAGAGCTGACAGAAGAAACCAAAAATAACCTCGCATTACCTTGCTCTTGCTTGATCCTCTCTCTTTCTGCATAGCCGGCAGCAAGCATGTTAATTCTGTTTAGCCATCTGAAATAACATTAAAAAAAGCAGTGATATTATCCAGGCTCTTAATTTTTGGATGCATTTCTACAAAAAACAACATTAGGAGCATCTGAAGGAGACTGAGGACAATGTTATTTTTCATATTAGACAGCTGTTTTCTTTGATACTTGTACTCAGGGAGTCTCCAAAGATCTTTGATTTTGCTGTTAAACAAATTGTTTTCACAGCAAAGATTTTGTTTCAAATGGAAAACCATGTATGATGTCAAACTACTGTAAAATAAAAGATTTGGAGATCATCAAAGAGCTATTAAGTCTGCTGCTCACAGATATGCCATCACACCAATACTCCTGCTGTTCTGATTTCTTAAGAATAAACACCACTTTTCAGAGATTTAAGCAATATTTTAAGGCCTGAATTGGCAGAGGAACAGAGCAGAAACCAGCAATAAAAAGAAAAGGTTCACTCCCAAACAGACAGGGAGGTTTAATTATGCCATTATGTCTCAGAGCTTACCTACAGTGCCAGGTACACAGAGAAGGGAGCACATCAGAATTCACTTTTGTGTTCATGTCAGAGAAGCAGGGGGAGGAAAGACAGTTGCCTCAATGCAATTCACATCTAAGGTTTTAACCTTAATTTAGACTTGAAAAAATGCTTCCTTAAGCTGCACAAATTAAAAAAGCAAAAAACAAACACCAAACCCAAACACCAAACTATTGCTTTTCTTTTCTAGCAGGGTTGTCATTGCTAAGCATTCACTCAACCGCCTGTAGCAGTGCACTGCTTCACCTTATCCTCTTCCCCCACAGGGCACTCAAGGTATTCATTGCGCATCTGCTTAGACTAAATCAGGTCCTCCATCAATGAGGCTTTATACCAAAATGACCATCTCCCACAGAATCACAGAATCATTTTGGTTAGAAGAGACCTTTAAGAGTCCAACCATTCACCATGCACTGCCAGGGTCCCTGAACCATGTCCCTCAAACCACGCCCTGTGGTTGTCGATTCCATAGTAAATCTGGAATTACTTGCTCCACTCATCCCATAGTCAGGGTTTGCCAGGCCTGGTTTGCCAACCTACTGGCTTGCAATTCTACTGCTAGAGTATACAGAAGGACAACTGATGGGTTTCATTTGTGTACACTATGCACAGAAACAGGATGTAGTACTGTCTCAGCAAGGAATACAGCTTTGTAATCACTCCTGCACGCCAGCCTTCAAGACATTTCAGTGCAGGGTAAGCAGGTATCAGCTCATAAAACACAGCAGCTCGCCTTGAAATGAACTCCTGTTGCTGTCCTTCCAGAAATGGTGACCACATATAGACCTGTAAATCATGTTAACGGTCCATAAGTCGTTGTACATTGGGAAGAAAGCTAGAGATTTTTTTCCTGAAGTAATTACAGAATAGTGCATGTTAGCGTACCATCAAAATTTCTACCAGAAGAATAGGGAAGCTAAAGAAGAGACTTAAAATTTCAGAGGTAATTGTTAGGAAGTGCCGTGCACTTATACAACTAACTGACACACGGGAACAGAAATCCAACAAATCGTGTCTCAGACAATGTTTTCACATCTTCACAGCAGAAAGGTGACCCACTACAAAGCTATCTTTTAGGTTCACATTCCTGATACATGAAGGCTTTCTTTGGGGAATAAAGCTCAGCTGTCTTGACAGCTCTGCCAGCCCAAATCAGAGTCACTGAGGCAGGAACCTCAGTGAAAGCACTCCAGCCCTGTGCTGCGGAGACCAGCAACGGCCACAGACTTGTCTGTGTCCAAAGGGTAAAGCAGCACAAGTCGACAGCACCTGCTCTGTCAAATGGCATGGCAGACGGTGGAGGTGGCCCTTTGCCTGCCTCCCACCTGCTTTGGATTTCGTGTTCCCAGTTCAGCTCACAGCTTACCACCCCTCAGTGCAGCCAGGAGGGAACAGCCACCTACTGAACCCCTTTGGATAGGGCTGCTGACCAGAGAGTATTAAATGATACATCTATAAAGCTTCCCCTATTGCAAAAATTCGTTCTGTCATAAATACAAGATAGCATTTCATGTTAAGTTGTGCATGACAGTGAGGCAACCAATTAAATTAACAACTACTTAACTGACAGTCAAATGATAGCTTACAGCTATGGTAGGTGATTGTTTCCAGAAAAAAGTTATTTCCCAAAACGCATAATCTAATGAGAGCCCAGGCAACATATACCAGTCAGAGGGAGGCAGCAGACTGCCTCTACATTTAATGATGTTCTGCAGGTCAGGATCTGTGTCATGGTTCAGAGTATCACCTGCACTGCCTGTGGGGTGAATAAGAAGGTACTGATGTGGCTGTAAACCGTTAATAATCATGGCTTTTGAGTGGTTTGTCAGTTTAGAAACTAAAAGAAAGGTATTTTCTTCTGCATATTTTCCGCTATGTGGCTGCTAAAGGTTCTTCAGATATGGCTAGAATGGGTATGGTTAGTTTTAATAAAGCATGGCTAGAATTATGGCTCACTGAAGTTAGAATTGTATGAAAAATACAACACAGCGGGCTTGTACGACAGGGAAACTTAAAGATCTCCTGCAGAATGGAAGAGAAGCAAAACATGTCTGCTTTACAACGCACTGGGGACAAAAGTTCCAAGGGTACAGTTATACAAATGTTCCTTACTATGAATATTAAAAGAGACAAAGCCCGAGGACATGGAAAGATTTAAGCCCTGCAGTGTGCTGCATCCTAGTAGCCACTGTAACTTTTAGTGGGCAAGAAGCCAAGAAAATATTCCTTCCTTACTGCAAATACAGCTTTAATGTTCTTGTGAGAATTATAAAATCCGTTTGTTAGGTATGACAATCAATACAGTAGCACTGGTAGTTGCAGCAGTCATCTACGTTTTCTTTTTTTTTTTCCTTTTAAGAATAGCACATACATTTCTTGTCAGTATTTAATTAGAACAATTTTATGACACATAGAACAGGATTAAAAAACCTACAATCTTTCTGAAGACCTCTGACTTTTTTCAAGACGAGTGCACAGTACTGGCACTCTCACAGAAGAGTAGGAAGCATTTTTCTGTCTTCTATCTTATCACACACTCCACGTAGAAGGAATGCTTTTAGTCAAAGCAGGGTGTCAAATTGTCCTTACTGATAAAGCCTGAGGACATAGGACGACCGTGCTCTACAGGAATATGGATACCTTATAGCATCTGTAAGTACCCAACTGCCAGGTAACCAGAAGAAAGATGCCTAAAGATGATGAGGGAGAATTTCCAGAGGTCTTCTTCACCTAAATCTTTCAGAGACATTCTCATGCAGTAATACTACAAGCTGACTTGTCATCTTTCTTCCTGATCATAGAACTACAGTAAGGAGGAAAACTCTTATAAATGTCAATACTCAATGTCACAAAAAGAGGACAGCTTAGTTACAGCAGGTCAAGGAAGTTCTCAGACAAATATCCCATATTAAGTTACTGACTGTAGTTCCCTGCCTAGAAGATATAATTTTGGCAGTCATATAATGGACAGTTTGGAATAAAAAGGAAGAATAAGAATATTGTAAATATTTAAGCTGGCCAACCCTGAAAAGGATGCATTTTCCTCTGAGCTGATGATAAAGATTTTTGAGTAAAGAACAAATAGTCCATAAGGTAGCAGGCATAGTTACCGGAAAATCAAAATTAAGTTACATATAGTATCATCGAGCCTTCTGTATCAGAATATTTTCTTGGAATGGGAATAACAATGAATTTCCAGGCAATATGTATCTATGACTATACACTTACATTAGCAAAACAGTACTTTGCATCAGTAAAGGATATTCTGTCCTTCTTTTCATCCACACTAAATATGTTATATGGGTAGAAAGAACACTTCTGCTGGTGCAACCATGCAGATGAAAAGAACTTCAAAACACCACAACAAAAAGTTCAGTGATCATATTTCTCCATACTCCTTACCAGCACAATGGTGAGGCACAGTCATAAAAGCAGCAAGAAAATTTGAATAGTGACAGTTACCTGAGATTAAAATACCCATTTGATGTGAGTAGATATACACAAACAAAAACTTCATATCCTGCATACACTTTTAAAAATATATACAAGTGATGAAGGAATTGAACCATCTTGAACTTTCTGTTAGACTATGTATTAGAAGGTTTCCACTTTTGTTTCTTCTGCTTCAAGTATAAACAGAACCGAAATGGCTGCATTATATATAATTAAAATATATGTCAGACACCTGACCAAAAAAAAAAAAAAAATGAAATTGATCAAAACAGTCTTAATTTAACTTAATAACTTGATGCTGTGTTTGACTTCAGCTAGGCTACAAAATGCTTTTAGACAGGAATTATTTTATTATCTCTGCATTTGAAAGATTTTTCAGTAACCCACTTTTTCCTTTCCAATATATTGAGAGTTAATTCAGTTTGTGAAAGTGAATTAGTTTTTCTAATACATTAAACAGAGAGAAAAAAAAAAAACTATCTGGTGAGACTCTGATGATGACTCAGATGTAAGAATTTCAAGTAATTCCATAGACAATAGAGTTGCTTTAAATCTATATGTGTATAACTCAGATGAAAATTTGGTCGAGCTCATTCTAGATGACTTTATAAGCACTTATTTCAAAATAGGACAAAAATTCTAAATGTGCTGGCAAGTTAAAAATCTTTTAGTTCTTGGTTTTTAAACTGCAATATATTTTAAAAGAATTGATGCATATTTACTGCTGCTTTCTGATTACTGAACAGTTACATAAATTTTTATCCTTAGAAACAAAGTGCCTTGTCATACTGACTGAGGACCTGCTGACAGAAACGATTTCTGTAGTTCAGGATACGCTGAATAGACCATGCCATTATTCTGTTTGTTGTGCAGCAAATTGCATTTTGAGTGACAGAATTATCAAGGAAAGGCAAGCCTAAAATTTTACAAACAAATAGAAAGGTTTTAAGTTTTCTAACTGAGGAAAGACTTTTGAAGTGAGCCTTAGTCATGCATGAACTTTTTGAAAAAATGTTACCAGCCAGCCATTTCTAAGTGACAGCAAGCATAGTGTAGTATCGACATACTTTTCCAGTCAGTATCAGTAAAGAACTGACCATACCCGGAAGGTGCTCTGCCAGGTACCTGAATCTAGTACACACAGGAGAAATTAAACCATGCTTATAGCCCTTACTAACAGTTTTATGGACTGAGTTTTATCTCGTCTTCCTCTGTTTTAAAAGCAATTTTGCTCAGCAAGAATGTCCACAGACATTATCTAAGACAGAACAACTCCCAGGTTGCAATAATAGATTTTTGTTTGTGTTCTCTGTCATATGATGAAAATGGCATATTATTTTGAACTGAGTTAGTTTCAGTTTGTGTTTTGAAAATAAATGTTTGAATGAACATGAGATCTATGTTTTTAATATACCATTCATATGAATTAAGAGGAACTGTGTTTATTTTGTGCTGACGTCTCAATCATTTTTCTGAAAAAAATCACAGAAGTGGCTTAAAATAAATAAAGACTCAATACCCAAAGAACTAAGACTTGAGTCCTTGTTCTTTTTGAGTTGCTGAAATTTTCTGCACTAAACTTAATACAACAAAAATTTCACTTCAACATGTAGGCTGAAGTCATGGCAGTACAGAGGATCTGCCAAATTCATTCCTCGTGATCTCTACCTCCTTTTTCAAGACTGGCAGAAGGAAAATCAATGGCTGCTTTAAATCTTTCTCCAACTTCTCATTCCCTCCAGGCTGAGAAATAGAAGCATCCCCAAAGATCTCCCACATGTCTTTGGGCGCATCTTGGGAAGCAGGGTTGGAGATATTGCACCTTTCCAGGTGCTACACAGACAGAAGCAGAAACCTGAACTTCTGAAATTGTGTTTGGATGTTGTTTCACATAGTGTATGTCTTTCTTTTTAGAAAGAGGGTATCTTGTTTCTAAAAAACTTCAAAACTTAGTTTCAAAATAAGGTAATTTTTCCATTAATTGAAATTTAGCATATCCAGCCACTCAGAACCAAAGCTACTCTGAAATAATTTTCTCAGCTATTAAATTTAACTTTTTAGATTAACACATAATCTGTTATCACTGTGTTATTACTAGCTTCAAGAAGTCTCACATTTAAGGAATGGTTCCTTGAACTTTGCTAGATTTCCTTACCTGTTCATATCATCTAGATGTTCAGCAGCAAAATAAAAACTTTTGATCTTAGGATGGCAGGCTTTGAATGCACTGTAGAGGAAAAACATAATTATAAAAATGTAATGACACAACTCTTTTTTTTTTAAATGTAAGATTGTGTGGTCACCGAGGAATGAGATGAGTTCAGATTTCCTGAGCTGTTGGATGCCCCCAAACAGTAAATGAACACAAAACTTTTAGGATCGTGCCCGATTTCACCAAGTAAAGTGCTCTTCAGCTACCCCTGTCTAAATAATGGTTGATTCAAATGTACATAAATGTTGTTCAACAATCACGTGCATTATACTATATTTGGCTGAAGTTAACCAATTACGGATAGAATTTTATGTATCAGGTAATTTTGCTGATATACCTGTAAGGTATAAACTTTTTCTGAACAGAAATCTGACTTAACAATTTATTCAACAGAAGAGAAAAACTCTCAGTCCTGGTGATTTCTCACATCCCAATGACCTCGCCATTATCTTTAGAAAAATGTGATGCGCTGATAGACTTCTGAAAAGCTGTTATAAATCAAGGCTGTGTTCCTGAGGTCATTCTAAGCAAAGGGCAATTACATCTCATCTTTTCTTTCCCCCAAAGTAATCAACATGACTGGGCTGAGAGGATTACTGCATTTCATACATAATATGAAATAAATTACTAGAAAGAATTTTTAACTATGTTGGATAAAGATTTATTGTGAAGTACTTGAGGATCCAGAAAATGCATCTGAAAGTAATTAATTTACAGTACAGAAGAATAATTTTTGAGAATAGTCTGAAGGTCTCTCTTAAAATAAGAACAAAAACATGTGTAATAGACCCACAGAAAATAAGGAAAACTGCAAACATGATACATGAAGAGCATAATCACCATTTTTCTGAGACACAATGGAATTTATATATAGATAGGTAGATAGATATAATATAATAAAATAATTCTGACTCTCTCTAATCCATTGTGTCTCAGAGAAATGGTAATGATGTTGTTCTTGTGTATCATGCTTGCAATTTTCAGTATATATGTCTGCGTGTGTACATATATGAAAAGAGGTTTTAAGAAACCAGGGATATGAAATTGATATCCAGGAAAGTTACTGCTAGTGAAGGTAACATCAAATTGAGACAAGAAGAATTCCTCTAACGCTTTAGAGCATGACACAATGTTATGCAAGTGAAAGCAGATGTACAGTGTGACATCTGCTCAGTATAGAAAGACACCATCAAGTTACTGAGACCCAAAACTTGACTTCTTAAAATTGCTGCAGCATCTGTTGTCTGGATTCTTAGTGGTTTTTTTTTTCTTTATCTGCCATCCAAGCAAGGAATTTCAACAGACACATTTCATGTTCTATTATCCAGTACATACCAAATCAAGTAAAAACACCCAACAATTTAAGGAGGGTGCAGTTCTGAGAAATGAGTTGACTTTATGCTGCTGCCCTGACAAAAAAGGTAAAAATTAAGCACTTCAGCAATGCTGCCCAAGGACATAGGACAATAAGCCCAAGCTGACGTATCCTTTCTTTTTTTTAAATGCAGTTATCATTTTCTGCCCTTTGAGACCATCCTGTAGAGATATGTAGACCAACTGATTCAAGATCAGTGTCTTCATTAGAACTGTACGTACTACAAATCATACCATTTTACTTTTGCAATTGCTTTTCTGTACAAATTGCAATAATTCCACAGTTCTGATAAACTTAACAGTAAAAACCATTAGAAGGCAATGCAAAAAGTTTTCAACAATAATGACTCTAAAAATACCTCTGTGGGAGTACGCACCTGTCACATTGCCACATGTGCTTGACTTTACATCTAAATAAGAAATGGATTTGTGCAATGGCACAAATCTGGGCATTATCACACACAGCCAGGTGAGAAGAAAAGCTATCTGAGACCTTTAGGTCATACCTCAAAAATACGCCAAATCACTGTCATTCTCTTTTTTTCACTCTGCCTCAGGACTGATACACAGTGTCGGCAAACTCTGAGATGATGCTAACTAATTTGCAGTCACATTCCTGATTGATACCTGGCCATGAACTTAGTGACTTTTTTATTTGGATGGTCTCTTTATTATGCTTAAAGCATATTGAGCTTAAACGTATCACACGCACATTCCAAAACCCAACGAACAAACAAAAATCCCCAAACCAGAAAGGAAACAGAAGAAAGAAAAACTAGGAAAATAAAGGGATAGAAGCAGCCTTCTTGCTCTTAATTCATTTTGCTCTAGTCAAGCACTGTGACTCATAAAGTTAAAAAAACCTCCTTCAGGAAAGATGGCACACAGAAACCACGCTCCATTTCCTGTTCTGGTTGAGCTTATTCTGTGACACAACCAAACGATCATTGCGACGAAGTTCACCAGGTCACTGATTTAAGGGAAAACCTTGTCCTTTGCTCCACTTTTTCTATTGTATGACTGCATTATTTTTGAGCATACTTACTATTTCTTGCGACATTCACTGGCTCTGTCAATTTTAAATTCAGGTAGACTGATGAATCCTTCTGCTTTTTCATCCTGCAAAGATAGTTCTAGATATTACTGTTGTTAAGCTGTCAGAAAAAAACCCCACCACATTGAAAACTCACAAGATATTTTCACTTGCTTCTTCCATAAGGAATGCTAACGTATGCTCTGCTCTAGTAAACCTCCCACAGAAGTCACTGGGACTTTTGCCAAAGTAGTAAGACACATCCCTCGGTGTAATATACAATTTTAAATACCCGTTTTTCGCAAACAATTTCACAGCTGAATCAGCATTTGAAAATATACAAAATGACCAAATGTATTCAGGCAATTAGTTATTATAATTAGTTAATTTTAGGGGAAGATGGACCAATTAGTAAGGAGAAATGCAGCGTACTGTAAGAAATATGGAAAAAAGCAATTTCAATGTATGCTGAATACCATCTTTATATAATATCACAGCTAAGAGGCATGACACCTCTTCAGCTACTTTCATCTCTCTCCAACGCTCAAGGAAGAAGACATCTGACCTTCCTTCCCTTTCCTCTAAAGACTTGCACATAATTTATTTTATGAGATTCTCCATCTCCCTTGACTTTTCAGAATTTGAAAGCATTATTTATTTTGAAGTCACTAACACATCAATAACACAGACTCTCTTATTTAAGTGCTTGTAACTTTGCATGAGAAATTAATACGGGATCATGAAAGTGAAGCTGCAGAAAATACAACTGTATGCTAAGGAATTCCACAGATTTACATTTTTTCCTCAGAATCTCCATTTTATCTGTGCTACATATGCAGTCTATATGATATATGCTTTCTTAAAAATAAAGACAGACAAAAGTCAGCATATAAAACTGCAGCTAGAATTGCAGAACCTAATCCAGATTCTCCATTAGAGGCATTTTAATATCAAAAGGACACTGTGTAGAATAATCTTGCTATTTCTTTTTTGCATGGATGCCTAACGGAACAAAATTTTGGCAAGAGCTCTATTTCCTGGTCTGTCCATCTACCACTGAGGCTCCTGCCACCAGCTTTTTGAACCTATTGGTGACTGCAGGCACTGGTGAGGGAGCAAATAACTGAGTCTCAGGGGGTCTGACAGACTGAGTCTCTGTCTCTCTGGGGGAGACAGAGGTGCTCAGACCACTGCCCACTCCACGGTAAAGTAAGGCACAACTCTGGTTCCACATGCTGTTTGGCCACAGCTGGTGACCAGTCATCATACTTGTAGGTATGAAATAACACCCTGATGAGGACCTTGGAGTAGACCTTGAAGGGGGAGGATGGAGAGGAATGAGTTAGGGTTACCGATATGAAGCTGGGATCAAGGCACAAATGGGATGAGTCCGTGGGAAAACAGGCTTCAGTAACTGTTCATGTTACTGTTCAAATCTTGCTTTGTGTCTACTCAGGCAGAAGTTGGGGATCACAACATTTTAAAAAGGTTATGTACAAACACTTGAAGAGATTAAAAGCACAAGTGCAGGACTGAGTGCCTCCACATATTGGCAATGATTTTATCTCAGGATATTTACTAATGAGACTAATAGGGTTTAAAAATGAAGGTTTCCTAACTCATTGGCAAAAAGCTTTCTTGCTAAAGCTGATATAAATAAACGTGTACTCGTGCAGAATATGTTGCACAATCAAAGCTGTACACAGTTCAGTTGGGCTGCTCCGGCACTCATAAGTTCAGCATGTGTGAGCACTGAAATCATATCAAAAGCTATAAAGAAGGAATGACAGGAGAGGACAACTGAGAAAACAAAAGCATCTTCCTTAATTGCCAGAGGTTTTGGTGATTTCAGTAGCACAGATAAACAAGGAACACCAGGCAGCACATCATTAAAGTTTACGCTCCCGTGACTGAATGACATGATTAGGTAACTACCTTTTCCCTTTCAGGGGTCTGAGGATATATCTATTCAAAATTGGTGAGAGCAGGACACGGGAAAGTGCATTATATCTTCCAGTAGTAAAAGGTGAATTTGAAGGACCAAGTATCTCCAGTAATTTAGGCAAGCAGTTAATATTAATTTCAGTGTGATTAATAAGGTTATTCACATATATAAGCACTCAGTGCACTGGCTTCCCACTAAATCATTACAGCAGCACTACACAGGGTATTTGTTGAGACAATGAGCACAGATGCTTACCTCTTCATTGATATACCAATATAGAGATGTATCCTTCAGAACAAACCAGTATTTCTTCCATTTCTGGGAGAAATAACTCTTGGCATCTTTCTTTTTCCAAAGCCAGCCTTCGCAGTCACCTCGACCAAGATCTTTGCATGAGATTCGTCTTTTGCTTTTACCAGGAATAGGAGCTGAAAATGACACGAGTTGATGTGAAAGCATTTGACTTGTCCACTAAATCAACAAGACAGCTAGCCATAAAGCATTACATATTTGCTTAAAAAAATTAATTCAAAATTTCAACCTCAGTTTGCCATAAATAAATTATTACAAACATTCTATTGTGACCATAAAGTTTATGCGCGGCACCATAAGTTAAACACCAAAACAAACCATATTCAGCATCCCACAGAGCTCATATTCTACGGATAAGACAAAAAAAAAAAAAGGCAACACAGAAAGAGAAGACATTATAGAGAAAAGAAAGGTAAGATATTAAAAAATAAGGAAAATGGTTATTTGCAATTTTCAGCAAATCAGTATTTATTCATATATACACGGCACATAAATTCATGTACTTTCACACTTGGCTGCCAAATACAACTATGTGAGTACTTCATGAGTACTAAAAAACCTCTCTTTGCAGCTCCCTTTGCAACTAAACAGTTCCTAAGTCCTTTGTTCTTCTAAATCAAAGGAGGACAATTAACTAAGATATAAATTACTTGACAGCTGAGATAATGAGCAAGGGCTGCAGTAAGGCATTAAATGCACACAGCTGGAAGAACCAGCCCCAAAGAGGCTAGAGTCTGACAACAGAAGGTATATGCAGGTGGAGGAGCATTAGGAAACTATGAGACATTAGTAATGGACTAACACCTTCTCAACGTGATCGACTGAACTAAACGTTGGATTGGAGCTGAGAAGTTCTAGTTCCTCAGATACTACAATACCGTAAACATGAATGTTGGCAATTCCCCTCCTACCAATACACGAAAACAAATTCAGTTTTTACCTTTGTTCTTCTTTTTACTTTTCTGCTGTAGAGAAGATTGCTGAAATGTCTACGAGAAAATCAAAATGGAAGAAGTGAAAATACAGTGTTTATATTCAACCACATCCTTATCATAAAAGAAGTGTTAACGTTGCCAACAGTGAAGTTCTCACCAGGTAACACCAGCCCACTGACTTCCAGGCCTAAGGAAAAAAGTTATTTTAGTTCATCTGTAAAGCAAAAAGCACACAGTGAAAAATCTTAAAATAGCCACAAATGAGTTTGTCAAAACAACTGCAGTTTCCCTCTGAGATGGTCGCTCTTCTCCCGTCCTGTTAATAAGGAATGAATGTCTCCCTTTGGTTAGTATGATAAAGGTACACGGGCCGCACATTTCTAATACTTTATCTAATTAAGATCTTCTGGATATACATATGCAAATACGGAAATTAACACACTGCCTAATACAGGTGTGAAGGAACTTATACAATGGTCTTTAGAACATCAAACCATTTGCTCAGAAACAGGCCTAATATTTTAAAGACACCAATAAAATTCTGCTAAACCACAACGGGGAAGAAGTCTCACAAATAAACCTTCTGGAATAGAAACCACTTTGTTTTTCACCAGGTTTTGACTGGAAGTGTTTCCCTTTAGTTGATCCATTCCCAGGAACCAACTCACTGCCTTGGCAATGAGACAGGGTAGAAATAATTCCTTTACTTAATTAAGAACCTAGTTTATTAAAAATGGCAATACATATTAACACATTTTATGGTTACATCTGTTAAAAAACTTTGCTTTAGATAACCACCCTCGCTCCGGTGATTTAAAAAATAATTCTGTAATTAATCACTCCAAAATTTAATGATTTTAGTTGTTTTGAATTGTAGTTTTCTATAAAGACAGACAAATGCACTAGTGTTGAAACTAATGTGGCAAAGGCCACATTAAGTGTCTGAGTATTAAAACCTCTTATTTCAACTGACTATGAATCTATGGAAAAATCAAAGCTTTTGTGCCACTTGATAAAAATAAATTTAAGCAAAAGCACTGACAGCCCTGTCATCCCAAACCGCGTTCCCAGCAGATGAGTCAAACCCTCAGCCCAGTTTACAAGGCTCCCTTTTCAAATCAAAGAGTGGTTTTCCTTTTCATTTTCTCCTCCCCGCTCCCCGTACACCTGAGCTCACCTGCAGGAGGCTGAGGCTCAGCTTCCAAGGGATTCTCACCTCGCAGCTGAGGCATTCTCAAGCAGCAAATACTAACATGGCCATGGGGATAAATTGCCAGCAATACGATAATGAAGTATAATATAAAAAAAATTAACTGACTCGGTAGATGTGCGGATCCCTTGTGGACCATATCTGAAGAAAGCTACTCAGCTGTGTGTTTCTCCTCACATGGTCAAAATAGGCCTCCACTGGGAATTAAAAAGGAGCCCATTTGTTCTCATTCCCTGTCTCTTGTCTTTTTACCTCTGGTACTGATATCGATTCACTCAGCACCAGCTCTCAGCAAGCTGAGACATCAACACTGTCCCAACTTACATCACACAAAATATTTCAATCTGTGAATGACTAAGAGGGATCTTTATAGACCAGGAATAACAGAATGACTGGGCAGAAGTGTGCAAATAACTCCCTCTTAGACGCTTTGAAAAATCTAACCTATTTCACAGTGGTTGAAAAAACACACGCATGCACAAACTCAAAACTTTAGCACTTCAGTTCACGACACAGACAATTTCATTCTGCTGCTTGACTTTTCCGCACTAATATTTTCACAGTGCCAAAACAGAAAAGGAAAACCTCCACTTGGTTTTCTTCTAAGTGATTCTGAAAGCAGATGATAACAATATGAAAAGACTTATCTTTAAATGTTTCGTCTGTAAATTGAACCTGCAAATGTGAGCTTGCACCTCTCAACTTCTGAGTCAGTTTTTGGGAAGAAAGGGTAATGAAGGGGTATCAGTTTTTAATAGGAAGGCAACATGCAATTTAGATGTCTAGCCATTTTTCCATACATTATGTCATATTGCAAAATAGAAAGGTTTTATTAAATTATTATTCTAAATTAACTCATTCAATTAGATTGTAATTAAGGGCAAGATCTACAACTGAGTGAAGTTTCTGGGAACTATTCAACTGAATTCAGTGACTGTAGCTAACACTTTAGATTACGTTACATAGACTTCAGGCTTCAAGTTCGTTTGCCCTTTGTAAAAAACAGCACCAACGATTTTTTTTTTTCCTTGCACAGAAGATGCATAAGCAGTATGTGTTAGTCAGTGCCATTCAGTTTCAAACTCAGATGATATGCAATCCAAAAAAAACCCCAAAACCTAAGTGAGGATGAAACCTAAAATTGCTTCTTCTCTTGCTTTTTCAAGGAAATCAAAGACAATCTGCAGCCTCTTCCCAGTTATTAGATGCTTAATGCCATTTTCTCAGTGCTCTTTAGAATCATGGAATGATGAAGAAGATCATGTCCTTCCTGCTGCTCAGAGCAAGTCTTGCTCTGAAGACAACACTGGATCATGTTCTTCAGGGTCATCAGCCTAGACCCAACTGTCTCCAGAGGGACATCCCACACCCTCTCTAAGCTTTCTGTCCTAATGTTGGCCACCATAATGTTTCCCCTTTTGCAGCTTAATTCTGTGATGTGATAAATACGGAAATAATATAAGTACTTCTTTTTAATGCCACAAACCTGAAAAATATGGATTCACACCACAGCCAGGAATCTAAAGCAAGTTTGTAAGATACTGTTTAATCACCCGCTCATAAGGACGGACTTCAGCATATGTTCACTGCATTGTGATTCTGACACATCTTGAGCTCCGAGCAACTGCTTTCACATACGTCTTGTCTCAGTTTCCAAGAATTAATCTCTCCTTCTAATTCTGAGAGAAAGCATGAAATGAAATAGAAAACAGCATTCTATATTAAAGTTGTTAGTAAATCAAAATAATAAATAAAATGGAAACAAGTCTCCCACTGAAAAGATGAAATAGGTGAATACTATAAACCGAAGGGAAATTGTCACTCCTGAAGAAAATTTGAAACTGTTTAATCATATTCTGAATTATATGCTTTTCATAAATAGCCCAAAATACAATTAGCAAAACTTTCCATTATCCAAAATCAAGGTGTCACTTGATGTTCAGCATATATCAAAGAATTACTGCACTTTGAATGCAATAATTTTCTCCTGTAATATGTGATAGTTTAGCTTGCTGTATTTAATAATATACTTAAACTAAGCCATCTGACAAATGCATGTCAGAATATCAAAGAAATACTCTAGGTATATATATGTCTGCCTTTGTTATCAGCAGCCTCCAAAGCACATGTATTTCAAGAGGAACGAAACATCATTTATTAAGGGGATTTTTGTTATGTTTCTGGGTTTTCTTTTAACAAAGGTGCTAGCCTGCCTCTAGCCCTACCTTTCTCTACCTTCCCATCCCATCAGCCAATGGAGATTTCATTGCACCTGAAAGAGCCATAACAGTTCCTTTCTTCCTCCAAGAGTTCATTACCAAACTTGCGATGTAGGTTATATTTAACAGTCCTCAAAACGATTGACAGAGTTCTGAAAGCCCATCAGAAGACTGCACAGCTGTAAAGGGCAATCTGCCCTAGGGTATGCCTTTCCATGCTTTTAGGATTATAGTGCAGTAATACCGCTACACAGTAAAAAGAAAACTTTCCAGGTGGAGGCTTACACCAGGTCACCAATGACCTGTAAAGGGATTTGTTCCTTTAGCAAGAAAATAATCACATATAGATGGCTTAATCAACAATATCTGCATGCGTGCAATCACGCATCAACGTCTTCGTATGTATAACACAAAATTTTCAAGAAACGAGACTATTAGGTTTTTCTTTCATCCTCAGAGTATACCAGGTTTCCGTCTGCTTTCGGCTCTTGAGATAAAGCATTCATTCTTGGTTAATACCACTCCTTTTGTATATTTGCTCAGAAGTGAAGCAAGTTTGAAAGTTAGTCATTAACATTTAGAAGACTGAAAATGCGAGGATTTATTATGAAGTACTACATCATAATTTGATAGCTCTCTATTTGGAAAAAAATATTTAAACAGAAGTATTAAATAATTTACGTTTCAATCAATTTATTTCATGCCAAATAGGAAACATCATAAGCTGACTTCCAATGCCAATATTAAATTGGAGTAAAACTGCTGTCAGGAGAGATGAGTATTTGATAAAACTCATGTTATGATGAAAGTTAGATATCTCAAATAAAATCCAGTTGATATCTCAAATAAAAGCAGAAGACAAGTAGACTGGTTATCAAAACTATTGATTTGGGAGGACTGGTTATTTACCCAAACTTCAACAGTCTGAAGAGAAAGTCTAATGATGTGGGGTTAAACGATTCCTATATAAGAACTTCTCTGAGTTCTACTGTAAATTCCATATGTGACCAACAGACTATGACATCCATGTCCAATAAGTAGATAGATGCTAATATTTACATGAACCCCTTCATGGTTACAGAGCTTGTAGGGCTACCAAAAGAAGACCATAACTGAAGCTTCTCTGAAGATCTGGGTTTGCTGTAGCAATTAGCATTAAATTTGACAGCTCCTAAAATCCTGTCAAGCGCTTATTTTTTTCTTCAGTTTTCTTCAGACATTTTCCACTCACTCATTTTTGAAAAGCTGGAAGAGAGAACCAGGTTACAGAGATAATAATCTCCAATTCTTTTACCTAAATTTGAGCTCAGTCTGACTGGGAAGGAAAATGGCAGGTATCTTTACAGATTTTTTTTGAGAGCTCAAGTAAAATCCAATTTTTCTCAGGCTGCAAGTTTAGACACTAAGGAGTTATTTACAGTCAGACGGTCTCCCTCTACCACTGTAAGATAACTCTCTCTAGTTTCAGCAGGGTAGCTTGAAGCATTTCTGATTACTGGAACTTTCTGCTGCAGATGGAAAAGCCAGTATCTAGGACAAAGTGAAAGGAGGTGCTGCCAATTATTTGATTGATCTCTCACACTCAATACTTTGAGAACACTGGCAATGTTCTGTTTTCACAGTTATGATACACACGTTTCTCTGCATTTCGTGTGTTGGGAATCAAAATTTCGGAGCTGTAAGAAGAGCGAAAAGGGGGAAAAATTCAAAGCTTTTTATATTACATTGTCAAATTATTTGTCACTACTAATAACTCATGCTTAAGGACACTCATGAAAGAGGATTTGGCCAAAATCTTTCTTGCTTACCATCTTGTTTAGTCTCCATTGAGAGCTAACGATAGATAGTATGAGGGCAGCTCTGAAAGTAATGCCTGCTATTTTA
Source organism: Bucorvus abyssinicus (assembly GCA_009769605.1). Lineage (NCBI taxonomy): Eukaryota > Metazoa > Chordata > Aves > Bucerotiformes > Bucorvidae > Bucorvus > Bucorvus abyssinicus. Next base: position 30,854,946 of record CM020030.1, on the reverse strand, counting down.
TTATGATCGCCCATGACATCAGAGGAGGATGCTGGTGCCGTGGCAGTAGAGGTTGAAACTTCCCACCAGTATTCCATTACATTTTGTTGCAGCAGAGGGGCAGTCTGACAAAACGGCATCTGACATGGAAGTGCGCATGAAGCAAAAGTATGCAATTGAATTCTCCACACATCAAAAATTGCACCCATTGACATTCATTGATGCTTGCAGGAGGTTTACAGAGCCCAAACAGTGGATGTATCTGCTGTAGTTTCCATGGAAATAAATAGGAGGCATTACTTTCAGAACGACATATGTATTAATTTTTTTCACGTATATTTGTGGAAAATATAATTTTCAATGACTATGTTACAAAGGTATGATGAGAGAAGACCTCTGGCAACTCAGAAAGTTTGATATCTCCCAATCAGCAACAAAATTTCTTTCACAACAGATAACTGATTTGTTTACAGCAGGAGCGAATATTGACCTGTTCAGCCCTCAAAATAAGCAAAAAGATTACTGTTTCTAGTCAGCCAGGCCTTCAAGCTAGGGCACACAGGGCATCTGCAAGGCATTTTTTGGAACAAGAGCTGAAGCTGGGCCACACAGAACTTCATGGCAGAGGACGAAGAGATGAGCCATGACTTGATGCTCTGAAGGAGTAAGTTGCCAGGGCTAAGGGCCAAATGAAGCATCTGTTGGTGAAATTACACTCACAAGGGAACCTACTAAAAAGTGTTTTTAAGGAAAGACTATGCTCTAAGTTATGATCTTATTCAGGAAGGCAAAGACTTCACTGCCTTGTTTGAATATTTTCGTGTGTTGATTGGGGTTCAGAGACTGCAAACAGAATTGATATCTGAAAAAAAATCTCATCCTTGGCATATCTAATTTATCAGGTCATGCAGGGTGTTTTAGGAAACACTCCTGATCCTGTAATCACAAACTCTAAGATTATTCCAAATCCTACTCTATTATCTTCTTACATTTTGCTGAATAATTGTTAATTTTTTATTTACTTCTGGATTTTGAACTTCTCAAACATTCAGCATTCTCTGACTTATCTGTGGCTGCAACTATTTAGTTGCCCAAAACCAGTACCAAGTGGCACTAAGTTTTGAATAAAGTATTTTTAATATGCTGCAAGAGCTCTAGTTTACCCAGCTCTTTGAAAGGCAGGGCTTCACTCTGGATATGCAAATACAGTAAATGGAATGGTTCGTGTGAGAGAAAATCTAATACAAAAGTACAGAATTTATGAAAGCAGATCCAGAAATATTTCCTATGCTGAAGTCACAGGCTTGATGACAAAACAGTCATCATATTTAACTAATTCATAAATCCATGGTGAGTTGAAAGGAAAAGTGATTTACATACAAAGGATGCCACAGTTGATTAACAATGCCCTGAAACTTTCAGTCTTGCCTCCCAAATGCAAAATTTATTGAATCGAATCTTGATCTTTGGTGCTTTGGAAACAGATAATTCCGCTCGCCCTGCAGAGGTCTCTCTGCTCTTGAGCACACTCTATAATAAAATTACCATACCTGGGTTTAAAAGGATAGCAGTCGTTAAGGTTCTAGCTAAGACATTTAATACTGAACCACAGTATGAACATTATATGCGAACAGTCTTCTAAAAGTGAGCTTTTGTAGTACAATCAAAACAATGTCAACAAGTAAGGCAGAATCATTATCCTAAATATCCTGAGGATATATCTCTTTTAAGTGGCAGGTACCTCAGACAAGAGAGAAGCATGAGTCAACGGTTCTGTCAAACGGGTTACAATAGACACAGACATATTAACAGTCACTTGAAGAACAGATCCCAGAATTCACAGCTTGGTGTGTTATCATGCACACTATATTCCTCCTCCTCCTCCCTTAGTTTTCTTTTTTTCAGAGCTGCAAAAAGGTGTTTCAATATTAAGGCCAAATGAATGTGTATTTGCAAAAGCTGGCAAGGTGATAGTTTTCTTGGCAGCAGCCAAAAAGTCCCTTTCCGACAAGATAACGTTCCACATTTACCTGACAACCAACAGCCTTCTTCCTGTTCCTTCTCCCCTTTCCTCACAGTAGCGTTATGAAAGGCTTCTGGGAAGTACTAGATCTACAGTACCCGGTTATGCCATCGATCATACACAGTCACAGCTCTAACTGAGTTTCTGTATTTTTGGAGCTCTGACCATGAATTCCCAGTGCACGCATTTTGCTTGTGACCACAGGGATAAAGAAAGAGTATGTGTCTTAATAGGAATATGTTAATAGCTTTTTACCGTTAAAAAAGTAGCAGGAGACCTTGAGGCTGCCAACTTTCTAGCTGCCTCTGTTGTAGGCAACGGCTACACTACCTCTGCAGGGTGCTCTCCTTATTACACAGTCTACAAGGGCTAATATCAAACATGTCTCATCTTTTTTATACAACTGTTCCTATAGCTGCTTATCCAAGAATAATATGCTAGTTAAGGACAGAACCATGGTTGTCCAAAATGTGAGAGCAAGCCCAGTTTTTCTGTTCAGTGGTTCTTATTGATTCTCTCATCCCTAAACTTTTTCTTGTAATTTGGGGAGGCTCTGTGGCACATGTTGCATTAGCTGGATGCAAATTTGCAGTTGCAGAAGCTAGTGCAAAGTTGTTAGCATAATGCATGTAAAACAGAAAAATTTAATCTTTTTTAAAGATTCAGGCCACGTTGAGAAAACAATATACCATGGCCCTGCTTTCTACCACCAGGGAAAGATTTTCCTTCTTAGCCATTAAGCCACAGGACTCTTTAATCGGAATACCAAAGCAGTAAAACCTCTGGACAATTAAAAATTTAAATGAGAGTTCTCATATTCCCTTACTGTCTTTCAAGCTGACATAATCATGGAATGGTAGGAGTCAGAAGGGACCTCTGGGGACCATCTAGTCCAATCCCCCTGCTAGAGCAGGTTTGCCTAGACAAGGTTGCACGGATCATGTCCAGGCAGGTTTTGGAAGTCCCCAGAGAAGGAAACTCCACAACCTCTCCAGGCAGCCTGTTCCAGTGCTCCGTCACCCTTAAAGCAAAGAAGATTTCCGAGATATGTTTAGATGGAACTCCCTATGTTCCAGTTTGTACCCATTGCCCCTTGTCCTGTCATTGGGCAGCACTGAAAAGAGTCTGGCCCCATCCTCCTGACACCTACCCTTTAGGTATTTACAAGCATTGACAAGATCCCCTCTCAGCCTTCTCTTCTCCAGGTTAAATACACCCAGGTCTCTCAGCCTTTCCTCATAAGAGAGATGCTCCAGTCCCCTCATCATCTTTGCAGCCCTCCGTTGGACTCTCTCCAGTAGTTTCTTGTCTCTCTTAAACCGGGGAGCCCAGAAATGGGCACAATACTCCAGATGTGGCCTCAGCGGAGCAGAGTAAAGGGGGAGGACAACCTCCCTCGACCTGCTGACAGGGACTGCAGCACTGTCATAGCTGCCTGAAGCAAATGAGAATAAAAAGTTAAACTAGACAAGTGCTGTTCATTAGAATAATTTATTCTGAGATCATTCTTCTGCTCTACATCTATTCTGAAACATGTAATTTTGATACCTCCCACACTGCTTTTATTGACAGTAAGTAATCTAAGAGAGAAAGGGAGGGTTCGAAAGCTATATGTATTCTTTAATTGCAAAAGTCCAAGATGCCTCAGTTGTTCCATCATGGTGTATGTTTCAACTGTACTTATTTAAGAGGGAAAAAGAAATTTAGCTATCACCCATTACGGAACAGTATTTAACCCTTCATTTTGATTTCTACCCCACAGCAATTCTCAGTTTCGTCTCTTACTGAAGAGAAAGGACCAGTCAGAGAACTGCAAAATGGCTGAGGCAGGAAGGCACCTCTGGAAATCATCTTGTCCAGCTCTGGTGCTCAAAGCAGAGTGAACTAAAGCAGGTTGCTCAGGGCAGTGTCCAGCTCGGTTTTTAATATCTCCAAAGCTGAAGACTCCATAGACTCCATGGGCAACCTGTTCCAGTTACAGCTTCTTCACAGTAAAAGTATTTTTTTCTTATGTTTACATGGCATTTCCTGTCTTTCAATTCACGTCCATTGCCTCTTGTCCTTTCACAAAGTATCACTGAGACAAGCCACCCCACATGCACACGACAAGCCTCATGGATTGCTTGTGCCCTGCTGTGTTGCCCCTCCAGCAGGTATCAGTCAGTCAGTCAAACCTCTTTCAAATGATGCAATGTCCTCTGGGAAAAATCTGGTTTTCCATAGAAAATCTCTGTCTTATTCATGGGAAAGGTAGGTTTTCCATTGCATGTTTAACTACACATTAAAACAATAAGACTATTCAAGCAGACTTAAGAAATTTACTCTGCAAGTGATCGATGCTAGATTAGAGAGGGGGTCTGTGGCACAGCATGGAACTGATCCTGGACCTTCTGGGGAGAAAACTTAAACCCACCACAGATGTCAACCCCAGAGCATTAACAAAATCTTGCACTAGACCCGTGGTCTTTCTAGATGAAAAGTCATTAGCTTAAAACAAAGGTCCCACGCCCCCCTACAAAACCTACGTGCTTGCTTATGATGTAAAGAATCTGTAAAACAGCTCCTTCTGTAGGAGCAGTTTGGAACACTTCAGACTGTGTCCCTTGGCACGATCACTTTCATACTGCTCAGTCCTGACTGTGTGACAGAGAACAACAGTGGGGATGTAGGTGCTCTGTAATGTATGAGAGCTGAACTGAGAAAACAGATTTTTGCTTTAAGGAAGATATACTCTTGCAAGCTATTCTGTATTAGCACTTGGGCATAGTATTCTTTCAGTGAAAGAAACAGAAAACTCATTCTGACTTTCAAAAATAGTAAGTTTTTGGTGAAAATCAATAGACAGAAAATTGTACTTTTCTAAGCTAGGGATTTTAAAAAGTCTTTGGTGAAACACATTTGCCTGTGAAAGAGGCAGCCTGAGCAAAGGAGATGCAGAAGGCAAATTACAGCTACACACACTTTCCTTGCTCATCTGTAGAAGATAGAACATACAACCCCAAATTTTCTCCTTTAAAGTAGTATTACTCATCAGGAGAAAACCAATCTACTGGTTACGTTACTCTGAAGGACATATCCTTATAATAATTTCCAAGGCTTACAGATTCCTTGGCACTTGTACCCTTCAGTACTAAAATGACATTTCTAGAACGTAGTGCTTTGTGCCTCTTTATCGTTGCACCACGCTGCAGGAATAGTTTGCAGCAATAGCTGTAGTAATAGTTACATATCAGGGCTGAATTCAGGTAGCTCTGGCAATACGCAGTAACAGGATCTTGAACAGAGTGGAAGTTTCCATGGGGAAATGAGGGAAAGAGCACTTGTACCTCAGCCACTACATATTCTGTTAAAATGCAAACCAAATGCTTCTATTGCACCTATGAATTACGGTAGAAAAAGAACAGTTCATTCCAGGATAAAAGTCACATTACTTGCTGGAATTCAGTAAAATTTCCTCTAACCATAAGATGAAACAGCACTTCTCAGAAGGTGGGGAAAGATAATGTTAGGTCTTTTTTAATTCTGTGCTGGCTATGGTGACCTTACGGGTACAAATCAGCTTACAAAATTAGTTTTACACTTCATTCTAAAATCAGGATTTTGTAGCGTTAGAAATATTATCTACTGGGGTTAATCTGAAAGCAAAGGGATACACACTTGAGAAATGGACAAAAAGCAGTTATCTCTATATGGAAAGTATGAGGGCTTTTTCCCTCCACAGCACAGTAGAAGAGAAGGATTGGTTGACTCAGAGATCAGGCGCTAAGCAACAAGCACCTCTTTCCAGTAAAACAGAAACACCTCATAAAACAGCTTCTGTTCAGGAGCTGTGCTGCTGCAAAGAGCCATTTTCCTCGCAGGTGCAACCACACACTCTCCCACATTATCTGTTAGCAATGGGCTCAAGGGGCCACCTCCACGCAAGCGGGGCAGAGGAGTGGGACGGAGACTCCCGCGGAGCCAAAACCACTGCTTTGAAAAAAATCACTTGTTGAGAAACAATTGTGCTGCTTAGCAAAGCACTTTGATAAAACTGAGAAATGGGCAACTGCACTCCTTTCATTCGAATGATGTTTTCACCACTCAGTGCAAGTTTTTTAGAATGCCAAATTTAACGATGCATATGCTAGCCAGTGTAGTTGGTTCTTTGCTTTCATATTCCTGATACCGCCCTTTTCCTTGTGCAGAAAGGAGTACAGAGAAGAGCCAGTTGAGGACTCAGTACCTAGATCTAAGTTGTCATAGATGTGACACTCCCCACCATATTGCAGTGACAACTCACGCTGAGTCCCCTCTGTGCAATGCCCACATACAGCTACAATATGCTGTGCTTAATTTCTTCTTTATCAAAGGGGAATAACAGAGGGACTAAATAATTTATTTTAGATAAAAAAAAAAAAAGTCTGTCAACTGTGCTATTGTGATTGTAGCAGCTACAGGCAATGTAGTTTACTGGTGTACAAACAATATTAATACCTACAAAGGCAGAAGTCTTCTATCAGGTAATAAAAGCAGGATGATTAATTGAAATAGATAACAGAAAAAAGACAGAATGGGATGTGAAAGGAAATTAGGAGATGTTCTGAGCTGGGCCATTTATTAGTCTGTAGATCTACATCTCCGGACGACGTAAAATTACACTTTCAGAACATTATATCATATGCAGTAAGAAATAAATCTAGACTAGCAGAGCTGGACTAGATGACCTTTACAGTAACTTTCTCATTTTTAGAAAATTCCCCAGCTTTGTCATGGAAAGGAATTATAAAAGGCCATTTTTTCCCTCATGGTCAGATGTGAAAGAAAGTAACAGGGAAAGTTTAAAATAAAAATTTTCCACAGAGAACTCTAATTGTGCTTCATGACGGCCCACAAACCAATCTCACCTCATCTCTAGAGCATTTTGCTTTGTTGCAAAAGCTAACTCTGAATTTTAATAAAAATGAGAGAGTGTACAGAAATAGATGTAAAATCTCCCACATTCAATAACTTCAAATTTCATTTTGTTAACCGCTTCACAAAGAAGAGAAAAGTCATGGTATTAACCGCTTCTTTTAAAGAGAAGCAATGCAGATGTGAAAATATTCTCTCATCTGTGACAGGAATAATATTCCTCATGAACAATGCAGATATTATTTTATATAATTAAAAGACCTTATCATTTGCTCCTGAGGAGATGAAATACTGCTATTTCACAACATATATGCTTAACTAGAACTCAAGTAAAAAAGCTGCGTATGCACATCCACTCTCTTCAGTCTTGAGTTCAAAGGACTGAGAGTCTAGAACTGGCAAAACAAATGAGAGAATGGCGAGGCACTTTCACAACATTATTTTAGCTAAACAGCAATGAAACAACAGAAACTACGCCTTAAATCCAAGCAAGTTGCTATCCTCTCAGCTACTGCTGAAATCTCTGTTTTATTGCTCACCTCCAACTTCTATACCATGAATTCAGCCAAGCAGTGCAGCAGGTTGGCCACGACTTTGTGCAGTCACCATCGCAGGGAGTTTAACACCCAACTAGGCAAAGCCCTGAGGAGCCTTGTCTGATCTCAGAGCTGGCTCTGCTTTCAGCCAGAGCAGAGACCATCTGAGGTCCCTCCCAGCCTTAATTATTCTATTATCTTTATGATGGTTTCTGAGGCATTTGGATTTTTTTTCTGTAGCAAATTCATTAGGAGTGATGCTTTTCTCTTGCTGGCAAGATAATTATAATTTTGTTCTCTTTGCTCCCCCCATCCAACATTTTTCTTGGAATTATTTGCCATCCATTCACCCAGTCTACCACTTTTTACTGGTCCCATCATTAGCAACAGCATTTCATACCATGTTTGACTGTGGAGTTTAACGCATATCTGAATAAGATTAAATGAAGGTGATTAACTGCAATAGTAGAAGAGGACTAGACCCAGGAGGCCTCTCTATTCCTCTATGTTGATTGCACTAGGCTAAAAATAATACAATCTTCTATTAGCAAGGAATTTATATGCTGCAGGAACAGCACATTGCCGTAACATCTCACCTTTTCTCTTGGAAATGTAGATTTATTTCAGACCAGATTTTTACCAAACCCAGATGGAATATCTAAATTCACCCTTTAGCAAAGAATCTTATGGCTATCCCAATCGCTTTCAATTGTCACAAGAACCTTAATGAAGTATGGCGTATTTTACTTACTGGTTACCTGTTTCACCTTTTTGTTTGTTTTATATGCCACACAGTTTACTTATGGCCTAGATGAAGTTCCTACACTGATTTTAACAACATAACTACACTTTTTATTACTTGGTTTGTGCTTGATACATTTATAAAGTGCTTTATTCTAAGGAATGAATATGTACAGTATCATTTAGATGGTTTCTCTTTGAAGAAGCTGACGAACAGCTGGAACCACTATTCCAGCTTAAGAATGTGAGAGATGCTGCTCTTCTGACTGAATCAGACACATAAAACCATGAGTCTCCAATTGAAAGAAAATGAACACGTGTCAATGTGGAGGCATTCAAAGCTGCCTATGGCATTGGTATGATTGTGGCTGTAGGACATGACTCATGTTTCAGACTCATGAAGGTTCTCCCTCTTATCCATCTTCCCCTTACTCAATTTTTAAATTGTTGTTCTTTCCAATTGTGTCTCAGAGCAAAGGCCTTCTATAACTGAACTATACTAGAGGAAGTGGACAAGAGAAATGGATACAAGCTGGGTGCTCATGATGCCTTCATAGCAAAATTGGGTATTTACTCTGCATTGCATTATATGAAATTTTACCAGCACTCTTGCCTCTGAATAGACTTTGAGTCTCTTAGAAGAACTCCAGATCAGACTATTCTATAACTTCATAAGACTATTCAGCCATGTTTCTACTTCAGAACACTGAGCTACTTCCATTTCCACACATGTGGACATAGATTATCGTCACAGTTGTACTTCTTCACCTCTTAATGGGAAAATGAACAATGAGCAAATTGAAGTTGTAGAACACGCCAAAGTGCTCTCCTACATTCCCATAAGGCTACAAAAACTCAGATGAGATGTGACCAGTGTAACCTATAGAAGAAAGGGATGTAAATGTCATAAATGGTCCTCTTAGCTCCAGGGAGGGATATCCCAGTGTTTAGTATTTCCCAGAGCCAAGCTATTCTGGACCTTCATAAGCATACAAGTATTTGAGAAGAAACTAGGGCATCACAGCAGTTCAGACTATTAGACTTGTTCTACTGAGGCACCTGGGAGTCTGCTTGGAGTCCAGTCTAAGAGAGCTATTTTTGAAAAGGCTAGACACTGTGCAAAATGGCCATTTTTTTCACTTGTGCAATTTCAACAGTATATGTGCTACTTTCAGTTGAGGCTTGTGTTCTCCTGCCTTTACAGTGGAAGCTGGTGCATGAACAATTATATTTAGACTGTAAATTCACAACAAAGCAGCAGAGAAATGAGCTTTTAAATCCTTTCTTACTGTGGTAATAGACTGAAATTTTTCACAATTATGAAATATTTCGAAAACTCTTCATGATGTTCATTTAATTCCTAAACACTTATTTGAAATTGAGTGCAGTTTCTTAGCTGGGAATGCTTTTTACTGTTAAAACAAGTATAATTTTTAAATTAAGTATTTCTTACAAACACATTTTCAAGAAGGAGTTTAAAGTTTCCTCTGCTGATGATTGATGATTGTAAGTCTGCAATCATTCTGCAAGCTTTAGTATTATTTTAATACAAATATTTAAATGAAGATGAAAGACCACAGAGAAGAAGCACTACTAATTCAAATGTGAACAAAGATTTTGAAAATAATTATGGAAAATATTTTTCAATATTAATTTAAACTGGACTTTGATATCAACTACTAGACTGTATAGTAATTACAAGTCTAACTATAGACAATTGTGAAAACAGGGAGAGGAAAAAGGAAACGGGAACCTTGATATTTAAATACTGCCATAGATGGACTTCAAACATTTTGAGGAAGAAACTGTACCAACTCCATCTGTTGCAATGGTACAATAATATTCTAGATTTCAGACACCTACTTAAAATCTGTGCAATTACTTTTCAAATTTTTTTCTCCACAAATTTATTTTGTCTAATTATGAAAATCCACAACAAAAATTCACCAAACAGAAATTCTTTAAATACTGCGATGCTTACAATTGTAACAAACTGCTTTTTTTTCAGTGAGGTGGTTTTGGGTTTGGGATTTTTTTGGTAAATAGTTTTCCAGTATACAGTGCTTATTAGATGCCATTTCTATTCAGAAGATTTTTGCAAAAAATAGATGGGTAGCTTGTGCACAAGTTTATTAGTAAGCTAATATGCATATGTTCTGTAGTTTCTTAAATGCTAGTTACTGAGTACTAAGGTTTCATAAATATATGTGTATTCGATTCAAGAATTTTCATTAGAAAGGTAGGTACTTCAAGTAACTTCTCTTTTTCCTTCCTTTCAGTCTTTCTGCAGAGAGGAATAGGAGGAGTTAAGAGAAAATCAACCATTTAAGTAGAGTTAAACTTTAAAGTTTTGAAAATCATGAGCTTTTGGTAAATTCTTCTTTGTATTGAGAAGACCCAAACCCATACATTTTGAATTGAACTTTTTAAAAGCATTTTCCTGCATTTTTCTCTGAAGGGGTGGGTGGGAAACAAGAAATATCTGGGAATATGCATAATATAAGAAAGTGGAAAAGTTATTCTTCTTAAAAGTTACTCTCTCCTTTCAATTTATCTTATCAGCTAAAAACTGATTTTTGCAAGAGGTCCACAAGCAAAACTTCTTCACGTACAGTATGTTCAACAAGATCACTACTGCAACCTATTGAGCTTTGCACACCCAGACTGATGTGGACCCACCAGCTCTGCTGAGCAAACCTCCTAAGCTGAACCAGTACAGCAGCCTCACAAGAACTGCAAGATAGGCAAGTGAATATTGTAACCTCGGCCCAATCCCCCATTGTCGTTGCCTCAGTGTCCTCCCTGGCAGAGCAGAAAGGTGAGTGCTTGACTCTCCGTAGGTGCTCATTGCAGCAAGGACTGAAATTAATTATGTGAGTGAAGAGTCACTGAGCTGCACTCCCAACCACATGAATAAACACATTGCTAAAGAGGAAAAAAATAAATTTGCCAGGAGTGCACCAACTTCATTGAATTTGCAGCAAAACCCCCTCCAACTGATGTCTTTCATTTTATTCCTCCCTTACTTAAAGTAAAACTGGAACATTAAAGATAGTGCACGTGCACGTATCTACACTTGCAGGTTCAGCAAGATCTCTGTGGAACAAATCCTTTGTTTCCCTCCTGCATCTGTTCCTGAGTCACCTGTCCCAGATGCATGAACTTTAAATGGTACATCTTGCTACTAAACTTACTTTATTTTCAAATGCAACTAAAATGGCCAAGAAAACTACTGTAATTAATTAAACACTTTTAAATAGGCTGGTTATCAGCAAAGCGAGAAGGTGTTACTTTACTGTCACTTTTCCTAGGACAAACAAGTCATTAGGTATTGCTAAATACATTTGAACAAGTGAGCTTACATTCGAAAAGGCAAAGGGATAGGAGGCAGTAAGGGAGAAGGAACAAGGTCAATAATAAAAGTTTATTGGTGTAGGTTTGGAAACAGTTTGTAAACAAGGCTGCTTTTCCTTGCCTAACTCCAACATACAGTGGGCTGCAACCTTTTCTTCCTGTAGCAATGCTATTTCTAGACGAAGGGAAAATTCTATTGATCCAGATAGCAGCAGATTTTTACTAACCCGATGTGGAACAACTTTTGACTCACGACACTATCTCCCTCCTAAATAACCACATTAGTTTTCTGCAACGAAAACAAAGCACAACGTCCCAAGGAAATTCCTACATGGAATAACATAATGAACTTAAAAAACTATAATCATATGTCAGAGCTTTCATCTCTTGTGCCCCAAAGGTTCAAGACTATTTTAACTGCACAATTTTATATCTACAGTAATAAATCACATTGAACACCTGCTTCAACAGCAGATTAGCAACATCTCCAACAGTTTGCCTTGGCTTAATAAAAACATTGTGTTGGTATTTCTTTTGCAATACTGAGGAAGAAAAATAGAATGCAAAACCAGTAACTTGGCTAGAGATCAACATGTGCTGGAAACACTTTCTGGAATGGTAAACAAAACAAAGTGAAGTGGTGAAGAGACTTTGTATGTGAGGATTAAAAAAAGATCCTAAGTGGATACAAGGGATGATTAATTCATAGACACAAATTAGTTTTTCTTTTGCTATTATATTAGTTATCACATCAGTTATGTTCAGTGGACACAAGTGAATGCTGTTCACTTTTCAAGGACGTAACTGAAATGCTCCCTTGACCACACAGTTTTTTATTGTAATGGCAGGTCAATGATATAAACAAAATTGTTAAAACCAGTGATTTTATCCAAATTTAGTATACTGACAGTCAAGAAAATGCTAGACTGCCACATTCTTGGATCACTTCAGAATAGAACTATTTGAACCTCCTGGCATTTTTCAAAATAACTTTTAGCAAATAAATAACAATCACTCACTTCTGAATTACCATGGTAATTTTTTAACGTCATCCACTTTCTTTACAGGGCAAACCCATACCATTTCAATGGTAATTTGATTAATCAGTGTAGTTATTTAATCAAAGATTTTTCTTTTCCATAGAGCCATGTCTAAAAGCAGGAGAAGTAAGGAGTTAAGGACAGCATAATTATAAAAGCTGTTTTTTTCTGCAGAAAACCTTCCACAGTATAGAGGTAATCAACTTGCACATGTCAATGGATGCAAAATTCAAAAGGGAAGAGGCCTGGAATTGTAAGGGAAATTCATAATTAACTAGTGGGATGTATTCTTAGTCCAAAATCATTTAACATTTATACCAATGGACTCAAAAAATAATGAAAATGTCATTGAATAAAGGCAACACAGAATCAAAGACCACTGAATGACGTGAGACCTCAATGCTGAGTGAGCAGCATTCTGTTCCAGGGAATTCAGAAAACAGGGAAAAGAAAACAGAGAAAAAAACAAATAAAGTAAATGTGCAGAGTTTTTTCTATTTCACAGAATATGCACATTAAAAAGATAATTTCAAAACAAAGGTTTCTGTAGTTCCATTCCACTGCAGACCCCAGATTCCTGGAGCTTCAATACTCCATGTTTTGGACTTGGGAATCACAGGGGCACTATCGGAGGGCCCAGAGTCCTTACTTTCTCCTATTTCATACTTAGAGTTCAAGCAAACCCAAGAAATCACATGGTTGGCCATGTTGGAACATACACAGTGTAACATATTTAAGAACAAAGACCGCAAGATATAAATTATTAGATCGGGAATACCAGTCTTGCAAAAGTGATTTGGAAAAGTGACATTACAGAAAAAATAAACCCAAAACCAAGTAATAAACACACTCCCACTACAAGTCTATGGTTAAAATGGGTAAATAGTCCTTTAAATATCTATAGAGAGGTACTGAACAGGAATAGAAAGGTTATATTATCTTTCTATCCAGCTCCTGGAAATTTATGTCCTATTCTGGCATGCATACTTTAGGAAGGATACTTCGGATACTTTAGAATTAAATTCGAGGAGTTGAAAGAATATTGAGAATAATGAAAGGAAATGAAAACACACTCTCTGATGACAAACCCAGGATGCTCAGTCTATTTCTTTTAAGCAAGAGAAGGCTACAAAGTGATTTGATTATACCCTGTAAATTCCTATATCGGAAGAACATTTTGGTAACAAAAGACCTTTAAAGCTGGAGGATAAAGGAACATTTATAATAAAGATTGGACACAGAAGCCAAGTAAACACAGCCTAAGAGGCGAAAACCTCTAACAACTAGAGTAACCAGGGATTGGAACTACTTAAGAAGCCTGGTGGAGTATTCTCTAAGACCTGAAACAAACAATTGGGGACTATAGGTACAACTTCAACTGCCGCCACCTGGTAGGAGCTGCATTTCAGGAAAATCCACTGGCTTGTGGTATGCAGTGCAGAGGGTCACAGTATTCTTTCTTCATCTGATATTCTAGTATGTTGAAAAAAATCAACTTCTTAAAAAAAAAACCAAACAACCAACAAAACCCAAATCAAACCCCAACCCAAAACCCCAACCCTCTTTCACTACTATCAGTGCAGTTACCACTATTCCTCTGCACCGAACTCATGCTCAACCAGAGGCTCCCATTCACAGATATTCCACAGGCTTTGTGAAAACTAGGTAGCTGATGCTTGTAAAAAAATATTTTCTAACAGGACAGCCACTTTTTAGTACTCTTTAAGATGCAATTTGAGCATAAACTATGTTTTCATTGTCCTATTTGTTATCTATAGCGCAACACAATTGTACTGCAGTCAGGTATGAGTTCCTTATGTTTTATCTGTTTTCGCCTTTTTTTTTTTTTACCTGCTCACTGTGCTGTTTATTTAAGATTTTAAGAAAAGCTCTGTCTGATTTATTACAAAACCTGTCTCCGCTATGTGGCAAAGACATTTAGCCCATCTGCAAACTAGATTAGGGTTTCGTAAGCCAGTATGGTTGGGTGCCATCACCACAAAAAGGGAACTGTGTTGTACTGCACTCTGGCAGCCAGGTGGCTTCCAGCAACAGGACCAGCAGCAATATTCAGCTGTAGAGGGCTGTAATTTCTTGGTGAAGCACTTTGCCCCATCCTCCCAGGCACAAATCAATGTCTAAAGCATTCTCTTTCTGTTTATTTCATGGATTTTGCTTCAAAGCCAGTTAGCAGATCAATACTGATTTGTATTCTGAAGAACGAATAAACTTTATTTATTTGTATAAATAAGCTCCCACTAAACTTCCAAAGAGATGCTGAGATTTAATGGCATTTGTCCTGCCTTAAGATAAACAGGGCTGGTTTGTTTTGATGGACATATGAAACAAACCAACTAGAGTATTCCTCCCCTGCAGGTCAGCACATCTCACTAGCTGTGGAGTTTTTAGCGGGACGGTGTTTAAGAATGGCATGAAGAAAGAAACTGCGCGCCTCTTCCGCCCTGCCGCTCTGCTCGGCTGCCACCCCCTTTTCTCGCCCGCACTAGGACCTGCCGATCAGCGCTGCAGCACCACGTGCCATTAACTGACTGGTAGGTTTCTTTTCCTTATCACCTTGCTCCCTTTACGTGTGGTTTAACCCTCACCACACCAGATCCCTGATCCTACATATATATACACACACACATTAATACCATGTTTGTTTTCTGTATATTGTATCTTTCCATTGTAATTCAAACTGTTTTAGTTTCCTAAACCTAACAGAGGCCTCGCCAACTTGTTTTTCTTTTCCTCTTATCTCTCTTCTTAACCCTTACTCCTGGAATGGGCGGAGGGCCGATTGGCGAGACAATTCGACCCGCGATTGGCCCGCCTCAGTGCCAACCGGTGACACATTATAGAGAGAGACAGCCTTTACTGGTAACGACTCACAAAAAGGATTAACGGACACTGGTGGAATTTGTGGTGTTAACAGTTCAGGCATTTTGTGGATGAGTATCCAAAGTACCTGAAGAATACTGGTTGACAATTCGAAGTTTCTCATTAACTTCCACATCAGAATTTTGAAGAATCTTCCCATTCATGTGTACATCATTTATTTTTGTACACAACTTGGAAACTAGACATAATGGGTAATAGAGGAAACCAAGGAAAAAATAAAGAGCACCTTAAAAAAACAGTTTTTCTCACTGCACAGTATGAGGAATTTAGTGTATACTAACAAAGAAACATCATTGAGAGATGAGTATTCCCTCAATACACGGGAAGTGTCGCAAATTTACCACATTGCTCTTTACAGAGTAGAAATCCTCCATTACACAAATAGCTTCTCTGTTCTGTAAGTATTTGATTTCAAGGGCTCCTGCACTAACGAGATTCCTTCTAGGAAAGACTGCAGACATTCATTACAAAGAGGACAGTTTGATGATGCTTACAATCTCCTTGGCTTCCTGTATTAGGGAAACACCACATATCAGTCTGCCTTTGCAAATGGAGATCTTCCCACTATCAGATTACCAACTTGGAAAAAGAGCATAAACTGACGTTGGAAATAATGTCAGAAAAAATGTTTATCATCATACGTAAATTACTACAAGTGAAAAAGAAAGGGAATAGCAGTTCTTTAATCTGGGGACCTGATTTAATTAAGGTGTACCACAAACACTTACTTTTAATACTGAACGACATCTCTGAAATTTGTCAGACTCACCCATACACTGCAGCATGCAAAGGAGTTTTAGAAGCCAGTGGACCAAGCACTCAGATGGTATAAAAGGATGAAAAGACTCCATTAGTTTAATCTATACCAATTATAATGCCATAATCTGTAGTGACGTTTTACAACAGGAAACGAAGTTAGTTGTCTCTTAAAGGTTCAGTAAGGATCTGCCTTGTCAGTTTTTCACAGCAGACTTCCTGACAAGCCCACTCTGCCATCTCCTTTAGACACTAGCAATCTAAATATGCACTCTTTGTTAGTATATGAAGATAATTCCAGTTAGTTCTATTGTTTTGCTGTGGGTATATTTCTCTACAATGACGTCTTTACTTTATGGGTTGAATGTGATATCGTATCTAAAATACGTGGGGATCTTCTAAGCCCATTTTCTTGACACATTTAAAACCAGCAAGTTACTGCAATTTTTCTTTTACATCCTATTCAGCAGAATCCCTTCCTTCACATGTACTTGAGTTATTGAGGGCCATATGTTAAAAACAATTACATGTATTAGGGCTCCCCTTACCTCAAAAGAAAAACAAATGCCTCCCACAAGTTTTTGTGCCATTATCAGGCCTTTAAAGTGCCTGTGGTAAAGGGTTTGTGTGATAAGACTTAGCATGCAGTGACAAAGACGCTGGAAAGAAGGTTTCTAGCTAGTCTGAAAACTGCTGCTTCTTCCCTTTCCATTAGCAGCAAGAAAGTTAAGGCAGAGATACCACATTCCATTTCAAACATGACATCTTCTAGTAAAAGGAGAATAAAACACTGGTGCCCAACCCACATTCGTAACAGCAAAATAGTGAATTCTATAATAGTTCTTTGAGATTCAGTTATTGTCAGAAGAACAGGAATCAGTGCAACAACAGCAGTCTGAAAAAGGTTTCAACACCACTATAAAAACAAGACAGTCTCTCATCACAAGCACAGAGCAATGACTTTTGTTAATGTTATTTTTACTCACGTGGTACAAAGCAGTTTCTGGTCCAGGTGTGCCCATGACTTCTTGTCTCAACGACTCCATCTGTAAACTAGGCAACAGCGAGTAATGACTTGGACTACTACTCTTGTCCCCCTTCTTTTTGGACTTCTTCCCAGTATCCTTTTTGCTATTCCTTTGAAACATGTAGTCTTCTTGACCTATTTTCTCATTGCTCATATAGCGAAGCAAGGAATTTTCTGTTGAAAGAAAAGTAATGCAAAATATCATTGTGAATTGTCATATGTTAATTCTGCTTCCAAAATATATAATACACTTGGTAACATCTACTGTCAATTTTAACTCAAGACTACTTCATTAACAAAACCCATTTGCTCCTTTGGTCTGGAGTTAATAAGAAAATAATCTTTTGGAAGGGAAAATTAATGATTCTTGCAGTTTTCTGGTATCCTTGACAATAAAAGGAACAGAATATAAAAGAAGTGCCACACATCGATAAATTTGGTCTTGGAGTTTTCAAAAAAAATGAGCAATGACACACTTATGAACATATCTGTAATCTTTTTCTTAAAACAAGGTCCTAATGAATACAAATGACTGTGGTGCCATACATTTAAAAGTAATGTGATTTGAACATTCATTTGAGATCATTCACCATATCATCCATACTCTCCCCAAATACTCTTCCAGCATCCACTAGCTTGTAGCTCAGGGACATCCTGAGCCAGAAGCAATATTTGTGAATTTAGGAAACCTCAGTAGATTTGTCTTTCACGAACTTGTCTGGTCTTTCCTTGTATTAATTTGAACTTTTAGTATCCACAACTTCCTGTGGCAAGAGGTTCCTTAGCTTGAACCCACACTGCACAAGGAACCAGCTGTTTTTCTTTTTAACCAGCACTCGATGGAGACATTTGATATCTCTTGTTTCAGAAAACACAGTGATGAACCTATTTCCTTAAAATCATTCCACACAAGATTTTATAAACCTTTATTATGTCCTGCCTAGACTCTCTCAAACTGATGATGGCCAGCCTACTGAATTGACCCTAGTTTGGATGCCACTCCATACACCTGATGATTTTTGTTATCTCCTAAGCCTTCTTCATTCTACTCTATTTTTCTTAATAATGAAGAGACCGGAACTGACACACATCCACCATGAGCAAGAACTTACACAGCAGCATAAGAATACTTCTTAATTTGTCTTGTATTCTTTTCCTAATAGTGTCTAAAAGTGTTTCCTTTTTTTTGACCCCTATTGAATATTTAGATAATATTTTTATAGAAATATCTATCATTACTGAAACATCTTGTTCCTGGATGTTAATAGCCATCTCAGAGGGTATAATTTTGTATCTGAAATTACTTATCTGAGCCTCACAAACCAGAATTTTGAAGAACGTATCCTTGATGATTTTGAGGTGAATCCCATGCTCTTTAGAATGTTTTCCATTCAAAAAGAACTCATAAAGACAGAGAAATGTGACACATAATTGTCATTTAAGTATACTAATATTTATCAGGAATAACCATGATTTTATAATACTAGAGGACTGGATAATACAGCCGAATCAATGAAATGCCAATATTAAGTTAAGCCAAATGGCAGGGCTTTGCAGTTAAGATTTTCTTTTGCCTGGCTGAGCAACTTCCTCATTCCTAGTAGAGGATCTGCAAAAAATTAAGTATACATAATTAAAGAACCCAAAAGGTCCACAAAAAAAAAAAAAATCTCAGCAAGAAGCAAAATGAGGTTGAAATATATAGCTTAAAGCATGATTAAACCCATAATGCCTTGTACAAGATGTGTGTTCAGATCACTTACCTCTCCTACTATCTCTTTTTATTTTATTGGGGTCTTCATAATCCCCCACCCAGTTATACTCTACTGGCATAGAAATAGGTCTTAGTTTCCCTGGAAACAGAGGAAAAAATTGAGATCATGCACCATAAGGCAGCATTAAACTAACATTCTTTAGAAGAACGAACGAATTATGTGCTAAGCTGCTGTTCTACAGGGTTGCTTATGAAAGAGGATCCAGCACTACCTCTGAAAACAAGGTTAAGGTAGGAGTTCTGTTTTCTTTAACAGACAAGAAGCAGCTAAGTATTTAATGGATTTTTTTAAGTTCAGAAGATAAATCCACTACCCTACAAAATCATCAGCTGACTGCCATTTGAGACTGACAACTGCATTCAAATTACTTTAGTTTTCACTGAAAAATACCTATTTATTAACCTGGAAGCCCCTGGCACACACATGGAGAGAACTGTTTTAAGGCCTATGTGAATTGTTGGTAACAAAACTTTGTCCACATCACTACACAAATAGCATCTTTGCTGGTGTGCTTAAAGGATCCATCAGTGACTGAGTACGCAAGGAAGCAGGAGACCTCTACATGTAATTTCTTTCATAGCATTTCATCCATAGAAAGCAAAGTACATTACTATTGGCAAATTCACATTGATTTCAGACAGCAAGAGACAGAAAAGTTGAATATTATTATATCTTCTAAATTTTGATTTGGAAGCTGCTAAATTGTTTTTTAAAAATGATGTGAACTATGATTTCTGCTTAATGATTCCACAAACATAGTTGGAAATACAGTGAAAGTGTGCTATGCAACTTAGTGGTGTTACTTAAAGTGGTCTGAAGTTTTTAAAAAATTAAATAGTGTATTGATATAAAACATAGAGTAGCATAGCATATGGCACAATATCTGGCAGACTGAAAACAAAATGTTCTCACAACAATGTCAGCCCTCGCTCTTTTTTGAATCAATCTACTGGTCACAAAATTGAAAAGGAGGAAAATAATTTGGTTTTAAAAGCAGCAGAATTAAAAAAAAAAACAACTTCAGAAGTCTTGTTAGTTATTTTAGTAGAAAACACCTACATAAAGGTGATCAGTCTCATTCCACATTTCTGAGGTTAAATCCATGACACACTGGAAAAGAAAGATGTTTTTATTCAAACATATCTACCTACATATTGAATATGGCATCCATGGGAAATACACCAATACCATCCAGGCAGCATAATGGTAAAAGATTGTAGTGTCTTTTTTTAAAAAAAATTACAAAAAAAAAGGGTATGTTCTGTACAGACCACAGGATGAGGTCAGCAATACATCATTGCTCAGGAAATACAATGTATATATTTAAGTTTTTATTTAGAATTTATTTTACTATTTATGGACACATTTAAGTCTGCCCGAAGCTGTCAAGATTTAAAGCACACAGTCAAGAAGTCATTTGCTGTGTGAGAGTGTATTCAGCTCACGTTTACTTGACCAGAAGTAGCTTTCAACAGTTACTTTTTCTAGAAACACATCTTTCTCTTCTTTGTAGAGGTGGAACTACAGTATCTTATTGATGATCCACTTACAAAGATAGAAAAGCTACAAGACCATGTAAAGTCTGATTGTTATCAGAAGTTATAGCCATAGCAACACTTCTACGATATCTCTAGCTGTTCAAAGTGTGTGGTTTTTGTATCTGGCAGTAAAACTGCAATGACCAAACTTGTTTCTTTCCTGAAACTCAAGTTTTATTTGCCTGCTACCTCTGCTAATCTTCTCCTTGTTAACCCCACTGATTCCCTAAATCTGTTTTCCCTGGTGACTACACTCAGCAAAATTTCTACCTTGGGATGTGAACTGAAGCTTTCCGAGGCCAGTTAGCAACAATTATACAACATCTGTGAGCCAGTAAGAGCATGAAAGAGAAATCGTTTTGTTAACATTGTCAAAGAATGTTGAAAGATTCCAATAAAGAAATTATGGAGGGCCCTCTTAACCTCTCATGAAGGAGGACTGGGAAATATATATATATAAAAAAATTAACACCTCTACATAATTAATGATGAGTACATGTTGAAAAATACTATTTCTCTATGCCTTGGAACTCTGTTTGACCTTCTTTAATGGGTCATCATAAGCCGAAAGAGTGTTACTGCAATTTTCGATATATCTGTGAAATCCTAAGGTCATGCCTAGCCGCAAATCTTATGCTAACAAATGCCATGTGGGAAACTTTAGAATTTAATGCTGCAATGGTAGTATTTTTAGAAAATACACTTAAATGAAAATGAACTCCACGGTGTGAATGCATTAAAAAAGAAGTGAGATCAAAAGTGAAAGACTGTATAACAAATGTCTTAAATAGTGACTGATTTTCAGTGCAGTCTTTGATCCATGTACTTATAAACCTTCTGCTAACAGACAAAAAAAAAAAGACTAAAAAAAGCCATCCTGTAACAAAATAACGGATTCAGACATCCTTGAAGAAGAAATGTGTTCTTCACTCTAGACCACCAGTGTGGTGGTGTAACATCTGGAACAGAGAGTCTCTCTCTGTTAATGGAACTGACGGCATCCACCCATTGTAATAGCTGAAATATTGGAGTAATAAAATTGATATATCCAGTTAATTTGTACACTATGGCATGGTTAGAAAACACCTGAAAACACTTTGAAATCAAAAGGATAATGGGGATTTTGCAGTAAGATTGTGTAATTGCGCAGAAAGGGTGCATTTTAAGAAAATGCATGCTTTAATGCTGTGCAAGCGCACTGCTCCAGGCCCTGAGGATACTTTACACAACTAAAGCTCAATTTGTATCAAGGTTCCCAGGTGATTTTGAACCTCGGCTGCTTGATGTACTAAATCTACACTCCCTCATAAATGACGTCTACCTTATTCTCAAATGGATATGATGTCAGGATTACTGTAACGACTCCAACACACAGCTTGTGCTCAGTTTAAAAATTGAAATAACATAGACAGCACGGTGAAAAAATGTTCAAGCGTGTGCTCAACTAATACCATAGTAGTCAAAGTATCTTTTTTTAAACACGAGATTTCCTCTTCATTTTCTTCTACGTACTAACTACTCTATGGCTGCACAATTTTATATTTGGCTACAGAAAACCATTTCTCTCAGACCAAAGCTGAAACAAGTTGCAGTACTAGCTAAGGGAAGAGCTCCAAGAGATTCAAAGGGAAAATGACCTGGAGTATAAAGGTTTGAGGAGCAAAACTCTCACCAGAAATTATTTACGAGTTCTCACCCTAAATAAGTCAAAATCCATGATGTGGAAGTAGCACAAATACACCTGCGTGTTTACATGTCAAATTCTTCCTTAGACAACATATAACCTCTAATAAAGAGGAACTGCAATATATAGGAAGTCATCACTTCCCATATAGGAAGTTAAGATGGTATTACCAAAAAAGCATACTATCATCAGTCATATTTTATTTCTGGGACATAAAAAAAAAAAAATCAAGAGCTTTAGAGAGCAGTGCAGCATGAAAGCAGCATGTCATCTTTTGGTAAATCTGAAGTGGTTTTGATCTTTAAATCTATTATACCTGGGTAAATTTTTCTAGTGCCGAAATCCTAAACCTAGGCAAGTCTTGCCCTTAGACTGAGAGAACAATTCCATCCTGTATTTTTAGTAAAAAAATACAGTTTTCTGCCTTTTTTTTAAACTATAAACTGATACTGAAGCATAATTTGGAAAATTAAGCTGATAATTATAGAGCTTATGTTCAGAAAAATCATAAATATAAAAATAGACTTGCTCTCCATGTCATAGTAAGTAACTCAAATCTTCTCGCACAGAATAAGCTCTAAGGTTGAAACTGGACTAAAGTAGTACAGAATTCTTAGCAAAATCAATGGCCACCAAAAATATTTTCATGATTAAAACCAAAAGCAGATGCACGAAAATCCTAAAATCAACAAATGGTCATTAGCCTTATTAGATCAATGCCATACCATATGTTGGTGTGCTCTCTCTCCTTCCAGGACCACTTGTTCTTCCCTTCTCATATTCATAGCAGTATAAAACTGCATCTTCTTCAACCACATTAAAGCGTTTCCGATATTCCTGGTCAAGAAATGAGTTTGGAGATTCGGATCCTGTGTGAACTGGCTTGCCCACTATGTGTCTGCCAACATCATCACATGGGAGATTTCCCTTTTCATCCCTTTAGTAAACAAGAGAGGTTTTTAATATATTGGAATAAGACCTTTTTTTTTTTTTAACCATGAATACTTGAATAAGCATAGGAATACGTCAAGATTTCATACAAGCCGGAAACAATTGCTGTCCACCAACATCAGAATCACACATCACATATGCATATGTATGCACGTACGTGCCAGTTATCTCACATATCTCTGCTTATTCAGTTCTTTTACAGAACGTTTCCATCTTACTGGTTTTCCTTGAAATGAATCACAGAAATAAAGCTGATGTGCGGCTCCTCTTTTTTTTCTTGGTTTTTTGAATCTACCTAGCATTTTGCGATATAGGGCAGAGAAATAATGTTGACCTTACTTTTTTTATACTTGCATTTTTAAATATATCAAATAGTTTTAACACATGGCTATATGGCTACGCAAGAGCAAGAAGAACCAGAGATCAATGACGTATAGTCATCCGACATAATCTTACACAATCCATTCAAGCCTAGAAGTTGTATAGGTACCTCCAAGCAGTGTCAAATGGGGTATGTGGCATCTGATCATGAGCTGCTATCCCCGAACAGCAATGCATTGCAAAGCACATGCATTATAGTTTGCGTACGGATCCCAAAGATGATTGTTTTCTCGTCCCTTGCGCCCCCACCCCACTCCCTGAAAACGCAAACTATTCAAAGGCATCAAACAAGAGAGCAAGCTCTACCTGGTGTAGGAGCCCTCTCTTTGCACTAGATGAAGCAGGGCTCAGTAAACCTGCTGGTAGGACTGTGCTTGGAGATGCCTGCAAAAAACCTAACCACGACAGTAATTTCTGGACAGCAAGATGCATGAGAGGCAGCCAAGAGAGGAGCTCTCATGCCCTCGTTAGAGTGCTTTAGCACCTCTGGACTGCCATGTGACTTCCAAGCTGGCCAGCATACTGACCCATACTTCCCTTGGCATCCTAAGATGCCATCTGAAGATGAATCAAAGCCTCCACATGGAATCCAGGCAGACATGGAGGATGAGAAAGGACCATCCTGCCTTGGCTGCAATAGTGCAGCACCACAACCCCCCACTGACCACTACACTCGCTTTGCCAGGCTGCTTTCCCAGAGCAGGGATGGTGCTGGCTTAGCGAGGGGTGCTGGTGCAGCCTCGCTGGGGCTGTGAACTCATCTCCAGTCATGGAAGGACTTTCTGTGGTGACAGTGTTGGGGGCCCTGGTAGGAAACACAACGGAGAGTGACTTAACCCAGCCAGATGCCAATCAGTGCTGCAGCTACCATCAGGGGCTGGCACATGGAAGCCTCCACGATAAGGAGGGCAGCCTGAGCCGGAGGGATCTTTACTGTGAGCATGGAGAAAAGTGCAGAGCCACCAGGCAAACACCCTTTGCCACAGCCCTCTGGAGATGAGGGCTTCAGTTCTCACCCCCAAAGGTATACGACAAATTTGAGCAGGCACTTCTAAGTAACTGGCACACAGAAAGTGTCAGTGCCTCTTTTTTTATGCTATCCATGTGCAGTTATGTTGGCAGCTGTATTGTCTGTGGGTATTGTCACCAAGGCAGCATGGCTTCAGGGTTTTACAATTTACATCAAAATACCAAGTCTTCTATAGCAGTAACAAAAGGAGGGTTTGTTTGTTTGGTTTGTTTCCCTTGGAATGGCAACAACAAACTGATAAACAGATGCTGAACAGTTTAATATACCCAAAAATGAAGACATGCTTAAATATAGTTAATCATGCACAAAAAAACCGTGATAAAATGCCAAAACAGATTATTCAGAAACACTGCACATTATGTGACAGGTATGTGAAATTAAGTATAGTCCATGAGGATTAAGCTGATAAAAAAAACCTCAAACGTACACAGTTTAATCTCTCCATGAGATCAGCTTTTAGTAATATAAAATCTAATCAGAACTGGTCCAAACTACTGCATTACCATAATGATTTAAGAAATTCTATGAATAAATAAAATGCATTTTGAAGATCTCGATTTCTATAGCAGAATCAAAACCTGCCAAACAGTGACTATTCTCTTAAAATACTTAGAAAAATAGGATGCATTTCTTACCAAACAGAAGTATTGTTGTGGTTGTAAACATTATCAATAGCAGTACAAAGGCACTACTTCTTTTAAGATAGTACAGTTTCAGTTTCAGGAGCAACAGGTCTTTACCATATAAGTACTGCAATCAAAGAGAAACCTCAGAATATGTTTTGGTTGGGGTTTCTTTTTGCGGCTTTTTTATGTTAATGAGTTGGAATTAAACACTTGATTTTTTTCCTGTGGATTTTCTGAAAACCATGTCAGAGAGTTAAAAGACACATTCAGTCCCTATGAGCAATTCAAGAGTCATGACTAGCAATGTTTTTATTTAATTAGAAGGAAAAAAAATGTGAACTAGACTATGTATTCTGTTTGTCTCTATCATTTTAGGACAAGATACTAGAATCATTGTGTTGGCAAGTTCAACTGCATTATACGCGTCACATTTGAAATAAAACGGCAATTTTATTGCCATTGATTATTGAGAAATAAAAAACAAGCCAGGTAACAGAGGAGGCAGGGATGAAGAAGGAACACAGGACTCAGCTTATGGCTTCACAGAAGGATTGTAACATCATCTAAATCATGCAGTGGAAAGTCACTCTTCCGCCCTGGAAGGCTTTTCATATCTCTGAAGAGTAAAAATTTATCATAGAATCACAACTTCTTCTCCCCACTAGGCAATTTAACTTGCCATATACCTCACTTTTGGATAACCCCCAGGAAAGCTCTGTCAGTATAAGGTTATACTTCTCATTAATTGGCTAGACGAGTTACTGAGAAGAAAGTCTAAGAAAAATTCAGCTACCAGAAAGGAGATGCTGTCCTTACAATCTTTCCAAGAAAGTTACCTAAAGAAAAGCAAGCAGTAACTTAAAAATACATTGACTGGACATATGATGGCCTGTGTCTAGGAATATGGAAGCTGTAGAAATACTGACTCCTCTTGAATACAGCCCTAGATCTCTGGGTAGCTACTTCCGTATTATTTATAGGCCATAATTCTCTCAGAATTTTAGAAAAGCAACATCTGTGTACATTATAGAATTATACTGAATCATGTGAGGTCACATGAGGATAGGGTGATGAATCTGCAAGGAAGTCATGTGAGGACAGTGTGATGAATCCGCTTCTTTTCTGGCTCAGCAAGCCCAGAGACCTGGGAGAGATGAAAATGCCTGTTCCAGGTGGCAAGTCAGAGTAACAGATATAGTTACAGGAAACAGTATGGTCACTGCAGAATCTAGCAGAGTGGCGAACATGCAGTCCTGAAATTTGCTCTAACACTATCAAATCAAATATATCTAAAAAAGTGAACACTATGGCAGGACAAAACAGCATTCTTGCTGAAGTTGAATGTTTCTTGCTTTAGCTCAGCCTCTCTTTTTGCATCATGGTTATTAGGCAAGGGGACACCTACAAAGACTTTTCTGAGTTATAGATGTAGGGTTTCAGATATTTTTGCTCTTCTGAAATAGGATGAGTTTGTTACAGACAATAGATGATCCCATATTTGAGAAAACAAGGTACTGAAACTTCTTTCCTAAGGGCTAGTGTCTGTTTTGCACACAAGACACCGATTCAGATCATTGTGGGTCTGATCCAGCAGATCTACCCTTAATAACCAGTTCACCTGCAAAAATGAAGTATTATCAGCCTAATCCTTCAGGGCAGGCTGATAAATGGGTAGGAACAGAATGGTCAGTTAATTTATAAATATATTTTACACTGAATGGTACCTGAAATTATCTTTTTTACCTTGGAACATAAGGTTCTGTTGGAGGAGGGGGTATGTAGAGATCTTGAAGGGCAGAGCTGTCTCTTTTTGTAGGTGTGCTGATAGTGCTGGATGGCGTAGCAACACTGCTTGTAGGACTTCTAGGAATAAGAGGCTGGTTCAAAAGAGAGAGAAATAATCAAGATTATCCTTATATATTACACATTCTTATTTGAAAAAGCTATAGTTCAGAAAGTCAAAGAAATAGCTAACAGTTCTAATGTTTTGTGTGCTTCTAAACTGACTGTAAAAACACTCATGCTAAGGAGACAGATCTATGAATGGGCATGTATTGTGCTTATAAAATCGACTCCTCTGATTACATAATTTTCCCTTTTGCATATCAAGATTATTGTCAATGACCATAAAAACAGTAATCAGAAGAGCCACTGGTGAAAACTTAATGAGTAAATAACATACAGAATCCAGCAAATTCCTTAATTAAACTAACATTGTAAAGAAAAAAAGTCTAGTGTTTACAGTAAAAGGTGCACATGCAGGCATTAAATTGAATGTCATCTTTCCCCCATCTGCTCTACAGCTTAAGAATTAACTGTAAAAGCTTCAGTTTATGTCTGCAGATGTTGTAAAATCAGGTACTGCTTCCTCAGAACACACACACTGCGAGACAGAATAAACTGGAGATTATTATTCTTCCTCGCTCCCCTGGGCACACTCCTCACAAACTAAGATCTACTCACAGGTAAATAAATCATACACTCCTTGCAGAATAATCATGCATTCTAGTCATCATTCCAGTCCAGATAGGATCCTTCCTCTTAATCACATCCCCCTCACCATGAATTAGGCTCTCCTTTTTCTTCCTCAACCACCCTGAGCTAGTTAAATAGTGACCAACCATTTGAAGAACTTTATTAAATCACTGTAGGGCTTGAAATTATAGCAAGATTTTCTAACAGTCTCTATACAGAGGTAGAAAACTTTGATTGCTTTAGTTTACTTAATAAGATATCTGCCTAATAACAAAAGCCTTATGTTGCTTGGTTTGTGTGATAGCTAAACTCAAGCAGAAGAAAAACGGCAAAACAGCAAGTCCAACAGTATCTTCATATACCGTAAAATGAATCTAATATTAAACAAATGCTGAGTTTTGCTTTGAAAGAGTTCTTTCCCCTCCATATTTCCGGAAGTGAAATCCTTGAAGAAAGAAGTGCTGGGATTAAAGAGAGTTCACCATACCTATAATTTCTGATCTAAATAACTACTGGAGGACACAAACATTTCACATTGTATTGACAGCAGAGAAGCTCTCAATCCTGACTGAATGGATGCATAGAAAAACCCTTCTGCCAGCACTATTAAGAATACTTTATGACAGATCAACAGGGCATTCCTGTGCAGAATAACCAGTTCTCATTTTCTAGATACTAACCTCAACACTATAGCATTACGCCTATACTGCAGAAAATCCCAGGAGTTCAACAGCAGGAGCTTTTTCAAAATGTTGGCCTTTCACAAGCTAGCGATGAGCCATTCAAAATTTGTGCTTATGAAGCAAAGCTCCCAGTTACTGCCTTGGTTTAGGAACAGAGCTGCTACCTGTTATTTATCTCAAACGTAATAAAATGTGTGCTTAAAATTTTCTTGTTAAAACTTTGCAAGTCCACCTGTAGAGCAACAGCTATAAACTCACAGAGGTTTTCTCTTTTTGAGTGTTAGAAAACTATCTCCTGTAAACAGTGATACTGCTAACTTCTTTCCTTACTCATTAGAGTTAACCTGACTATTCTATAGCCAGCCCAATGAAAGACTGCCAGTGTTCATAGGAAGAGAGGGAGAAAGACACACAGACAAAACCAGACAGGTGAAAGACTTTACAACCATTAAAAACAAGAAGACAGAAAAAAAGAATAAACGTGGTGCAAAACTGGGTAAAAAACCCAAAAAATTTTTAAAAAAAGAGAAAAAACCAAACCTAAACCAAACAAAAAACCAGCACAACCACCCCTTACTTCAAAGAAATAAAAATGTAATCCTTAAAAATTTCATCTGTGACACCATAGCCACAGATGTTCTTGAACCACTTACTAATACAAGACTGGTTATTTCCTTCTGATCCCTTGCACTTCTATGACAGGTACACTTTGTGTCATGCTAAGTAGCTTGCAGAATCATCCTTGCAAGCCAAAAGAACAATTGTTAAGTCCAGGCTGTTGTTGCTCTTGGCTTATACTGGCAGGAGCGCTGAGAGGAAGACAAGCTGGGCAGATGGATTTGCTCTTCTCCACTTTGAGGAATAAGACAGCCCTCTACTGTAGGAATAGGTAGATAAGAGGAAAGGGTGCCCTAAAGGCTAGACTGGTGACCATCAATAGGAGTTTATGGTTTATGTCACATAAGTAAAATCGTGCTCAAGCATAATAATGATCTGGACTTACAACAGGTTGATTAGCCTCTGGTGGTCCTGACTGGCTGCTGTAGGGGTAGAGGGCAAGGTAAAGAATTTCCCTTCTGTTACAGGCCAGAATACCTGGAGCTTAACTATTTAAATACTAATGATACCAGCTATTTTCTGAAAAAAAGATTTTGCTGAAGTCTGAGGATTCTACTGGGTAACTTCACACTTTACCTGTCTCTACTAATACACAGCCCATCACTGACAAATGCATACTTTGGTTCATCTTTTGGCTCAGCAAGGTCATAATGCCAAAGTCAACTCTCCAGCTTATTTCCATAAAAACAGAAAAGCTGCGTAACTAGGAAAAAATTTACAAAATAAAAAATAAAAGGGAACTCCAGATTTTAAAATAGGTCACTTTAAAAAAAAAAAACAAAACATATTTATCACCTCATCACCAGTAAATCAGTAGCTCAGTAAGAACTGCTACATGGCAAAAACATTTAAATGGTCTCTCCTGGTAGTAGCTCAACACACTGATAGCATTGCTTTAACTACTACCTTGTGCTGTAGGAGTGCAGCTTTCATCTTCTAAAGAATTGTAAGTCTTCAGGCCCTAATGGCTGAAAAAAGAGCCTTCAGAACATGGCCTGCCATGTATGCATTGCAATTTAGAGAGACCTCAACTTTTCAGTTCCAGTCAATCTGTGCACCTGCAAGTAAATCAGCTCATGTATCTCTCCAGTTCAATGGCAGCCATTCAGTGGACCACATGCAGGCGCATTGAACAGAAAAACACATGGAACTCCATTCACGTATTTCTGAATTGGATGCCTTGGAGATCAGTGTTATCACTGAGTTACTTCCCTTCCAAGGACTGGAGCTTTTTCCTGCTGCAGTCCCTTTGGTAGACTGGCCAGGGCAAGTGAGATTGCTGGAACAGCAATAAATTGAAAAACTTTTCAGATCCCATGGAAACAGCTCAACAGAGAAAGTTTAGGAGTTACATATTAAAACTGGAATAGCCTCAACAATGTCCCACAAAAGACCCTGCATCAATCTTAACCCACAATGACAGACACAAAATCCATAATTCAATACATTTTAGAGTACTATTTCTCAAACATTTTGAATGCACCATCCTCCTGGAGCGTTTTTAGTCTCTCCCAAATTGTCAGTTGGCCAGGGAACAGATAACCAACCATCTTTACTTATAGCAGCTCAGTTTCTCTAACAGGGAAATAATAAGTCCCTGAAAGTACTGACTGGTAACACATAGGAACTTTACTCCTGTCTCCTCCAGAAGCTGCTCTGTCCCTGGTCAGCTCTGCCCTGTGGTCCCTACCTCACCCTTGCTACCAGGACATACTGCTGCTTTTCCCATCCCCAATCATGAAGAAACTGAGAGAGTGCCCCCAAGTAAGTCAGCATATTATTTTCGCTTTTTCTCTCTAAGCAATGAATGTAGTTAATATTTATCATTCAAAATTCTTTTTAATGTTTTTTAAAGCTCTTTGAACTTTTCATTAACTCCCTTGGAAGCTGCAATATGTAGTTTGAGAAACATTGCTCCGGAAAAAGACAGATAATTTTTTAAAATATAAGCAAAACCAATACCAAATTTTAAGTGGTAATATCTTTATACACTCTTTGCATCAGTAAACAGATTTTACTGCTAATATATTTTTGATATTGGATCAAGGTTATGACAATTTATTGAACAGAATGTTTCCAATAACATAAACGTTTTATAAGACCAAGCATGACATGAAGTAATGAAATACTATAAGTAATTCATACTCTGGAGGAAAACCCAGTCAGAATCCATTTTAACAGTGCTGCAAAGAATGCCCAGTTCCCATGTAGTTCAAAGACAACTAAGCAACTGCAAATAAGTTAATATTTTATTTAAATTTAATTATTAAAAAGCGTAAAGTCATTAATTCTAATCATAAATGATGAAAACAGAATATAGCATTGTCTCTAGATGAATGAAGGAGGCAAAATAATCAAGTAAGGAAAAACACTAAATAAAAATAATAAAAAGTAGCATTTTCTCCAAAACCAAGGACCCTTGTTTTTCTTGTTGCTGTTGCTTCTTAGGAGGTTGAAAAGCTGAATAGATCATAGTGGAGATATGATGCAGAGCTAATCCAAAATAAAGTCTGTTTAAAAAAAACTACCGAGTTGTTGGTGATTTTAGAATGGTACAATTTAATCACATACACAACAGTACAGTGAACTGTTTCAAATATACAAAAGGTGACATTTAAATAAGCTTGGTGAAGAGCGTGACAGAGTGTTTAAGAGGGGTCAGAAGGGGTTTTTTTTCCAAGTCAACACACAAGATGCGTCTGGCAGCTGGACCTGCCTCCAACCTCACTGACATCAGTAAGAGCCTTTTCACTGACATTGGAAGGCTGTAGTCTAAATTAGCTGAAGCATGGCACCATGTTGCTCTACCACTTCTTTTCTGTATTATAAAGAACCTCCATGATGAGCATTCCACACTGTAGTCCAGCTTCTTTTGACTAACTAACAAAGCATTTTCCAGAAGGCAAAGGAAGACTTTGCAGTGGCTTCTTGCTAGTTTGATGATAGTGACTTACATAATATTTCATATGCTCTGAAAATCTTCTCTATTGAATCTTCCAACCTTGTTCAAACAGTACTTCAAGGAGCTTCTTTTTAAAATCTCCCCAAAATAACACGAAGTAGAAAAAAAGAAATAAAACAGACAATCTAGAGTTGAGGACATTTATTTAAGTTAGGGTTTGAACCAGACAAAAATTTGTAGAGTTCAAAGATATTTAGGTCACCTCTATGTCAAGTGAGAAAAATTAAAAAATTAGAAGTTAAACTTAATTGGTTTGTTCACCACATTCAGTAGCAGTCAGAAATACAAACATTGCGATTTGAAATATGATTCTAGGCTTTCACACAATAAATCAGAGTATCAGAAAAAGTAACTGAAAAGCAAATTTAGTAAGATTTGTCTTGCAGGCATAACAACTTCATATTTATGGTACAATACCATATTAAAAACACCTTCAATTACAAAGGCAACCACAAAATTCCCCAAGGCTACAGCTGCCTAATTCAAACGTTATAAAAGCAGTAATGAAAAAGACGGCCTGAAAAATCCCTTCACTTCACAAATTCAGACATGATTCCAAAATGTGTTACGGGAGAACTTTAATTATCTGCAAGAAGTTGGATACTGATGGATATTAAAACAGACAATCATCAGGTGACTGAAAAAAACCAAAAAACCCCTCACTTCCTTTAATCAGGACACAGTGGAAAAAAAGAGATGTTTTTCTTTCTGTGAAGATTAACCATACGGAAGAGAAGGAGCTGGAATTAATGCACTTGTAAATACAAACTCATTATGTAATGGTGCATAGTATAGCCATAGGTTAATAGTATTATTTTGCTGTACCACAAGCCATTTGATATCAGTTCCAGGACTGCTGGACAGGATGCATAATACTTCTTCTTCTTCTTCTTTCTTTCCCTTAACCTTTCATATTTACTCTACAGATAAGAATATTTGTGAAAAGAATGAAGCATTTCTGCTTAAAGGAAAAAAAAACCCCTGAAGAATTAATCAATAATTATGCAGACTGCATTTAATTCCTAACTCATGGCAAGACTGTGATGTTCAAAGTAAAGCACTGAACATTTTAAGAAATATTTATGTCAATTACTAACCTGTTAATATCTGAATGATCTAAAAGCGTTTTCCATGCTTGGAGACCATGTATGTTTGGCTGGCATATGGCTAATCTAGATGACTAACAGCAGACAGCAAGCTCTTAAGAATTCCATTACTGGAATGCATCATTTAACTTCCTGGATGCCCCATTCACGCACCAAACTGCTTGATACACTGGTACTACCTGCATACTGCCTCAACTGGAGGACTCACCTAGCACTTTCCCAGCTTACAGGCATACTTAGTAACTCTCCATTAAGCCTAGTTTTTCATGTAGCTGAAAATGGCAAACTTCATGTTCTTACATAATATTATTGACTAAACAAGCAGAATGCAATTTGCCAATAATGCCTCAATATTATTCACTTCCAGCTGAACTTAAGTTTTGAAGGCTCTCAATTAAAACATCCCAATGTAAATCTCAATGTCTCTTAATTTAATTCACTGAAATATTTACCTTCTATATTCACTGCAACAGCTGTTAAACATATGCATTGGTGGGGTGCATTAAAAAACTCAGTCCCTGCTTTTGTGTTAGCCTCCTTACATTATGGCAAATTTCCACCTTCCCACCTCACTCACTGCACTTTGATTAGGATGTGACACCACGTTTTTCCTTCTCTTCACTCCATTTCCAGAACCAAAAACCCCACAGCAGTCAGTTTACAGATCCTAATTCCCATTTTATCACAATTTCATTACCATATCGTAGAGCCTTTTCAATATTTTGCTCATATTCTGTACTTTAACAGAATTATTACTGAGATGTAATTTCCTTATAGTTTGTGTCTGTTGAATAAAACATGTGGTTCAATTAACTTAGCTCTGGGATGACAGCACAGTTATAACATTCTCTATTATTTAATGACATCCTGATATAGGAAAACAAGTGATCATAACTTGCCCTACTTCCAAAGGTGATGGAAGCACTGCTTTTCCTCATGATTGTTTTGTTTTGTTTTCTATTGCTTTTCCCCCATCCTCTCACACTACTTCCCAAGCTCCTGTTAAAGAACAGCACCCTTACATGAATCAGGAACATAAGAAATTTCAGAACAGCCATAGGGCAAATTGCAATTACAAAACACAATTTTTCTGAATTTTTTTTTCAGAATTTTTTGAAGTAAATTCTGTTCAATAAACATTATTCCTTCATATTTTTAATAGCTATAAAACTACACTGCAGTCTGACTGCTTTTGCTGCTTGTTACTAATCAAACATACAGATTTCACACTTTGGCTACACTTAAATTTTAACATCAGCTGTTTTTAACATCAGTTCATCTCTGATCTGCATAAATTAACAACAGAAATCTCTACATTATGCAGCTTCTGAAGTTTGTCTTCACCCTGGAGCTTTTGACACTCAGTCTACTTACAAAAACTGTTGTTTGTCACACTAAAATCATAAATTGCAACAGACACACACATGCGCACTGCACACATAAGCGCTGAATGAGGTTCTGGCCGTTCCCTGGAGTCATGCTTGATAACATCAGAACAGTATCACTGTGATACCAGAATTATAATGTTTACCAATATCTCTATTCGTACTCTTAATGGCCTTAAAAAGATCCGTTTCTTCTATGTTATCAGCCAAAAAAGCACACCAAAACCAATGCTCCCATTACCCACGCCTCCCCAAATCTGTAAGCTTACAGAAAACCTCTGCCTAGGGTTGGTCTCTTTTATCTAATGCAGATAATCTACATCTGAGCTTTATCATCAAATGGAAAGAGGCATGCACAAGGTCCAGTTCACCTCATCCTAAGGTAGATCGGTCTAAAACAGGCCAGGATGAATGAGCCAGTAACTGTTATGTATGGCCGCTGGCCAACAGCAGTGAAAATGTAGATATGTATGTAGCCGATTATTTAAAGTTAGATCAGTTGAGTAACACCCTACTATCTGTATTGAACTACACATCCTGAGACGTAAATCAGAGCCAAATACAACACACCAAAAGATGACTGGATTTTTGCTTCTGGCGGTGAGCGTGGAGTTTCAAGCAGGCCTACAACTTAGCTCATGGCTCCATTCACTGTAAAAAGGACCACAGGAATCCTCGTTTTTCTACTGGGTGGAAATCGGTTTCTCTTTTAGAGTAGCCTGCCTTTAATTAATTGCTTATTTACTATTGTCTGCATCAATGGCCCATGTCAGAAACTTCTGTTGTGGGGTCTTCAGTGTAATTGTTCTAGCAGCAAATCATGATGTGAAGCAAAAAGGAATACTGAGGAGAATGACCCAATTCACCCAAAGAAATACCAAACTCACCCAAACAAGAGTTACACTGAAAGCATTTGACCCCATTTAAAGCAATAATGTGAATTTTTAATTTGTATTTATATTCTCACCGAAGCTATGATAAAAGTGCAGCCTTCAAGTATGGACATTCATACACTCATATCATGCATGCAGATTTGCAATTTTATATTCAGATGCTAGTAAGATACTTTTGGTTGAAAGGTTTTTTTGTTACATGTCTAGTCAGTTCTTTATATCTGAAAGACCAAGACATCTCAATCATTTAAAAACTTACTCAGTTTCAAAGACAATGATGCATTTAATCATTACAAAATACTTTATATATATATACACATATTTCAAAGAAGTTTTTTTCATGGCATTAGTTCTTTCATGAATCTCTTCAGATTTTAACTGGCAAAGACCACGGCTACTGGCAGTGGCATTTCCATATCTCATTTTCCTTTTACCCAAACTTTGCAGAAGTTTTTTCTCTCTCAGATGTACTTAATTTTGAATTAGACTTTTTATTGTGATAATAAAATTTCCTAATGAATGCATTCTTTATGCAAAGAAAATAAATTTCTAAACATTCTTCTATCTGAACTGAATGAAAAAAGGGATTATTTGTTAGTTCCATCTGTTGGTTACATGCTTTCATCAGTCTGGACATAGCTTTTATTTCCTAGAGTAATCCATCACAGTGACATTTTAACCTAGAGTGAAATATGAAAGCTTTAATGAAGCCATTCCATGGTTTTCAGCACACTGCAGGCTTACTAAAATTAATGGCCCACCCGCACACATCCTGTGCTACACCTGATTATGTGCACGAGTTCAATCTCAAAACAACTTTGACACAAATACCATTTTATTTATATGCAGAAATTTTGATGGTCAAGTGGTTTAAGTGAATTAAAGTCACCTTATAATTCTTCCTATAACTCCATGATTGATCAAACTGAGAACTCAAGATCTTTTTCCTTCTCTCTTCCTTTGACGTTATACTGCACTGAGAGCTTCACAAGAAGTCGAACTAAAATTTATCAGTTTCTGAAGTATGCTTGTTTCCCCCTGACTAAAAAAGTTATCTGGGGCTAATTTTTTGCATTGCAAAACACTGGGATGATTACTTCTTAATTTTGAAAAGTTCTACTAACAGGTTTAATTTTAATTGAGCCTATGAGAACAAACTGCAGAGAAATAATTTCAGAAACAATTTTTCAAAGTATACAAGAGTAAATCCATATGCTGCTGAGATGAAGCACAATAAAGCATCATTGAGATAATCTATAGTTAAAATGATGGTGTATGACTTATGATTAAGCTTCATTACCTGCAGAGCAAGGGGCTTCCATCTCATATTTTTCAGTAAAGCTGGTGCTGAGGTAAGCATGCTCTGAGGTCGCTTTTTCAAAGTTAAGATAACACCACTCGGATCCTCTCGTAGTGCATTCACCAAATTTTTCAACTGCCACCCCACCTGGTAACCAGTAAAATCATTACAATAAAATTGAGGTACAGTATTCAATATGTAATGTTCCCTTTTTAAATAAGATTAGTAAAATAACATAATAGGAGTGTATATAAATATTAAAGGAGATTAACTCTAGAAATGTAAAAAATAAATTACTGCATAAAAATCATGTCAACTATAATAATTATTATAAAGCATTAAAGGGATATGCATAATTTCAGATTTTAGAATTAATAAACTGTTACTCCACTGTAAATGCACAATTAAATCTCAAAGTGTTTTCAAAATTAGCTCTGGTACGTAGGCTTTAGAGACTAGAAAGTTAAAAAGCCCTGGCTTCTGCGTTGACAATTCAGTTCAAAGCTGAGCATTTTGTACTCCATGGTTGCTATTTAAAGTCCACTAACCACATGTAGACATACTACTTCTACTTCTAGCAACTTATGCAAGCACAAACCAGTTCAGGAAAAACTCCTACTCTTCACACTGCTATGAAAATAAAATCAGAATCACAAAGCCTTTTCTTTAAAACAGCACTTCTTTCATGATAATTTCAGAAACAAATACAGTAAATTACAGACAGAAATGTAGTCTAGCCACTACTTGAGTATTAGCCCAAAGTAAAATTTTGCTAATTAAATTACATAATTTTGAAATATACTAAAATTAACAATTTGGCTAACATGGAAAGCAACAAGTCTTTGAAAAAAGTACTTTGAATATTAAGAGTACAACTTATGACAACAGTTTTCAGTCCAAATAATGCCTGATTTTTAGATGAAATGCTTTAGGATATTCAATCCCTGCGTTGTCAAGTTTGGCACCTAGAGTGGCAACACAGAATAATACATTCACTGATAATCTTGGCCTGTAGACTTAGAACGGGATTATTTCTGTGAACTTGACAGTCGTTCTACCTCTTTTTCTCTCTCTCCCCCTAAACAGTTTTCCTGATGTTTAAAGGATCACAGTTACAAATATTTTCCTTCTTTCACAACTTGAACAATGTGAAATTCTTACTGAAAAAACCCATCTAGAACTCTGAAGTGATAAGGTAACATCATTGTCAAAGAGTTACTTTATATCATGTCAATATATTTCAAAAAATCAAATGGGCAACGGAAACAAGGGAATGCAGATGTTCCTTGTCACGGGTATAGTTTAATACGACACAAATATATGGGACCTATGTTTAAGCGAGGTAATCACACAATAAGGTTACCTTATTCCCTATTACACCAAAACCCACTTTGCTTGCTTAATATCACTTATTTTAAGAGCTGATACTCCCATATAAGCATGCCGCTTAAGTCAACACTAATGCTTACCAACAACCGCGAATCACAGACATGGTTCAAACCTCACTGCTCCTCCTCAGCTACTGTGAACCTACGTGTCCTGTTTTCACCACAGCAAAGTTCAACATATCCAGGATGCACTTCTACAGCAATATTATTGTAAACAAAGAAACGGGCTCTTGACAACATGCATCTTTACAGAACATTTTCCAGCTTCCACAGAAGACTTCCAAGCACGCTGGAACTATTTGCAGTCCAATGTACTAGGCAAACAGATATTATACTTTGAATAAAATGAAACACGAACATAATTAACTTCAGCTCAACTCCCACATCCTGGTGAATTCTCCATTTTGTTTCAACTGTGTCTAAACCAAGTCTCTGTAAGTCCAAGCTTTGTGTCTTAATATTACAATTTTGTATAAAAAAAATTACCTTGCTATTTACAATACTGTTTTCCTACTCAAAGAGACTTCCACCACTGCTTAGAAACAATATATTCCCCACAGTTCCATAAAATCTCCGTGGGCATATGCAACATTTCATTTGCTACCCAAAACAAGGAATTAAAGGCCTACAGTTCATGGAAGGTATCTCTGTAAGCTACCGTACACTTTAGTTCCCTAAGGTAAGAACTGAAGACAGATTTCTGGAGAGGAATCGTTCTGCTGAATAAAGCAGCACAGGGAGCCTTGAGGAGAACACGGTGTGGCCCCAGTTACAGAGGCAGGATGTGAAATTCTTGCCATCTAAGTTGGTAGGGTGCTGCATGCGAAGCTGTGCTTTAAAGCCGTCTGCTTCTCACTGAAATAGCCAGAGGAATAGAAATTTTTTTTTTTTTTGTTATGCTAGCAGTTTTTAAATTATTTTAAATGCACTTTCATATTTGCAGCAATAAACTGTATTGCATACTTCAACTCCAACTTACATTGCAATAAATGGAAGATTATCGAGACTCTTTAGAGTTAGGGGTATTAAAGAAAAAAATCACCTCAAAGCACTAAATCTGATGTATTTAATTTAGAAGCTCATGAATAGAAACAATTTAACTTAATTTTCACAGGAAAATTCTGAGTTTACTATAAATTTTAAATGAAGCTCATCCTTTGCTTTTACTTAGTTCCCTGATGGAAGTTTTCTGGCAGGTTCAGATAGTCCTTGGTTGCTTCTCATCTTCTGAACAGAAATGACTAAATTGGCCTAAGAGGAACAAGTCACATAAAAGGCTATCAACAATAAATTGAAGGAAATTGATGTCCACGTAGGAGGCATGCTTTTCAGTTCTCACATAGTTTAGATCCTATCAAAATTCGTATTGACACAGACAGAAGCAATCTTATTTGAGGAAGTTGGGTTGGAAAGAGGAAGAGGCAGTGAATATATCTTGAACTGAAAATTGTTTTCCAGAAATCCACTTTAGAGATATTTAATCTATACTTCGCGTGTGATTTGAATTTATTCTCTCCAATCTTTCCTCAGGATCTTCCCCTTTCTCATTACAACCACAGTTATAAATTCTCAACTTCTAATCATCAAGCTTTTTGGCCAAGCCTTCAAAGCCCCTACCACATCCTTTATCCTGCCCATGTACTGCAAAACCAGACAGTAATAAGAAAGTTTCATTACTGGCTTGAAAATTTGATGGGTAAGTAACAGGACTATATTAGCAGACAACTTACCTACATTAAAATAACCAGAGCAATTAATTTTTTAAAGAGTGCACCATGCTGAGCCGGCACCAATTTGTAAGGACCAAGCAAGTTACTGTTGCTTGCTTTAATTTACTGCGTTAAAACAAGTGCCGTCAACAATCAGGAGAGGTCTCTTCAGCAGCAGCCTAAGCCTAGTGTTGGGTTTTGTGCTGCACAGTACCTGAATCACTCCCAGCTGCCAGTGCAGCTCATGGCTGAGCACAGGGAGGGCTGAGGGCACCCCGTGGGTCAGGCACCATGCACAGACAAAACACAGCCAGTCCTTGGATAATACTGGGAGCCCTGGGGCTGGGGAAGTGCACCTGTGGCATGGCTGGCTGAGGGAGCACAGGGCACCTTGCGGATAGGTGGAGCTTAGTTTTTTTTCTGGTGAGGAAGGAGGAGGACTATGGGCTCAAGGAGCAGCAAGGGAAGGGAAGCATGGCATACAAAGATAGGGGAGCTAGGGGAAGAGGGAGAGGAGAGCGAGGGAGCACCACAGGGGTGTCCTGAGGGGTCATGTTGAGATGTTTCTGTCAAGAAGATTACAGCACCTTTGCTGAAGAAGTCTACTGCCAAGGTAAAGGAAAGACAGACAAGGTAGTCCACGTACATGCCACCTAGAGACCAATACCCCAAGGGCAGATGAACAGCACTCCTGGGGAATGGTGCAAGACATCACCCTCCCAAAGAGGAGGGCAACACTGCACCAGGAGAAGTGAGCCTGTGGGCAGGGTGCCTGCAACATCAGCATCAGACCACCTCCAAATTTCTCATCGCATCCTGCCTCCACATGCCCAGAGGTTGTGGCCAGGCTGGGAAGACTCACCAGAGTGCTCCAGAGACACTGCGGGCTATGCAGGTTACTTCAGCGGAACAAGATGGGCACATGTGAGCCCTGCACAGCTGCACTGCAGCTCTAACACATCCTCCTCATCTCCCGTGCCTCTCCCCCTTGACTCCCTCTGGCTTCTCCACCACGTGGAATATCCCAGCACCCATTAGCCCAAGGAGCAGAAAGCTTTAGCAGGAGGGTGCAGTTACAGGTCTGCTCCCCCAGCCACCACCTGGGAAAAGAAGACAATCCCGAGTATGATGAGACATATTTTAAAAGACCCCAATGTTTCTTTGGCTTGCAGCAAGCACATCTGGATGACAATATCACAATGGCCTGAAATAGAACTTTTATTTTGAATTCCTATTCTAAATTGCCAATATCTTTAATGTTTTAAGGTATTCAGAAGTTGCTCTTCAAGTAATGACCATTTTTTTTCCCCCAGATAAATCTATTGTCCCCTTTATGACAAGCTTGGAAAACTGGTAGTAATCTTCCCTTTTTCTGAAAGTCAGCATTACCATTTATTGGGTTGTTGTTTTTGTTTTTTTTTAAAACACAGCCACACCCATGACAGTATTCCCAAACTCCTGTGCACATTCAGAGAGCCAGAGAGGAGCTCTGTAAAATATTAACATGCAGGCAGCTCAAATAGAATTGGATGGACCTAAACTAAGTACAAGATCCAGTACTAAATAACCTATAGTCTGAAAAATCTAGCACATGTATCCCAAAGAAACCACAGAACAGCTGCATCCTTTAAAAGCAGTGTGCAAATCTAATACACACTGAAACTACATCAGCTAGAGGGTGGAATTGTAGTAAAGTGATAAATAGAGCAGAGTCCATATTTTTACAGGCGTATTCCCGTTCAAAGGGTCACCAGAGTACTACGAAAGTTAATGAGAGCTTTCTGCTTCCATGAAAAGAAAACTTTTTTCCCCCCAGTTACAGTAATTCTTTCCTGACTTGCAGATTTGTAAAAGGGAAAATAGTAATATCCTTAGACTTTTGAAGGAAAAGTAGCATCGTCCTGCTAAATATAACCTACAAAGCCATGTACTATTTTCTAGCTAATCCAATATGCAAAATCCACTCTAGCGTTTAATTTTTAAAAGTTACTGGAATGGGGAGATAATCAAAATTCTTAGTCATTCAATGTTGCCTGTTATAAGTGGCACAGAGCCAGAGCTCTTTGACTTATCAACCATTTCAAGCTTTAAGCATTTATTCATTTTTTCACTGAAAAAGCAGAATTTCTGGGATACAAATGTATTCACCTTAAGAAATGGGTGCTTTTTTAAGAACTTCCATATCTATCACCCATCTTGCATTTTATAAATATAAATCAACGCACAAGGAAAAAAAAACAAAACACTGCACTTCAAATCACTGTCTATCAAACCTAGCACGCTGTTAAGCAAGTCAACCTGACAAGAAACTATCTGGCATCATGCTGTTAAATTAACAGATTGATTTCCATGAGCGCTGGCCAGAAATGAGGATGGTCAGCTGGCAGCCCTATGAAACAAATATGTTAGCAGCAAGCATCTCCTTCCCTTCCCCCAGCTGCAGATGCCTGAAAAGGCTAAAAAATAAAAATAACAGAAGGCCATGGGTCTTCCACCTCCAGAAAACATTACTGGGTGAGGAAACCACAGAAAGATGTTTACAACATGGACCACCACAGAGATGAAAGTTGTATTTCTGTGTGGTAGGAGAAGCAGTGTCAGGAGAGTGGCAGATGCCTTTCAGGGATTTATCCAGCTTCTTAAGTTAGCATGATAATGAATGTCCATGCTTACGTAACAGATTCCTCCCAAAGAGGAGAGGTTAATAATGCTGTGATTGCATATGCTGCAATTCTAATTAAAAAGTCATGGCTTGGCTTCGCGGACGAAGATTTGGGAAGGGCTTTGCCCACGCTTATTGCAAGCGCGTTGATGGCTGAAAAGG
Source organism: Bucorvus abyssinicus (assembly GCA_009769605.1). Taxonomy (NCBI): domain Eukaryota; kingdom Metazoa; phylum Chordata; class Aves; order Bucerotiformes; family Bucorvidae; genus Bucorvus; species Bucorvus abyssinicus. Next base: position 30,812,368 of record CM020030.1, on the reverse strand, counting down.
CCAATGCGGGATAGGCAAGACCGGTTGCAAAGAGCACACCGGAGGGTCTCCTTGGGTGGTATAGTCGAGGCACGGTTCTTTCTGCGCTGTCTTTTCTCCTCGAGCTTGATTCTACGCGTGCTCTCAAAGGAGACAGCAGCGTTATGTATGGTGTGTCTCCAAATCTCCCGATTGGAGGCCAGGGTGGACCACTGATGGTGGTCAATATGGCCTAGGCTGAGGTGTTGTTTCAGGGAGTCCTTATATCTCCTCTTTGGAGCTCTTCTCTTGCGGCAGCCGGTGGCAAGTTCACCATAGAACACGATCTTAGGGAGGCGGTGATCCGCCATCCTGGAGACGTGCCCTGCCCAACGCAGCTGCGTTTTTAGCAACATGGCCTCAATACTGGTGACGTCTGCCTGTTCAAGGACAGCAACGTTAGTCACGTAGTCCCTTGGCTATATTAGGTAAATACGATTTTAATCCAATGCTAAAGTCAGTTGTGTGCATCCTCTACAATGCCACTGATCACACCACACTGTAACATTGTCCAAAGTACCAACAACAAATTGGGTATTTAAAGTACATTGAAGAAAATCACATCTTTTACTTGAGAAAGTCCTGATGTCCCGCAAAAACTTATGCTTAATATTACCAAACTATGAAATAAGTAATTTTTATATTGATTTTTGGCTACATAACTGAAGCTGGCAATTTAGAGACTTTCCCAAGAATAAACCAAGTTAGGACCCAAACTGAGAGCTGAATACAGAAGTTACTGCCTCTCTTAAGCTGTTCTAATCACATTTCCCCATCAGAAAACGTATCTGATCCAGAGCATAACTTCTAACTCATTTTATTACTTTGCTCCTTTTAGGTATTTGCACAGCTCGGTTCCACCATAATTCAACAAACCTCATGTTAGTAACATGACTACACAGTACCTCATGAATGGAGATAAACATCTCTTTCATCCATGGAGAAACTGTAACTTGAATTATCCAGGCTCACAGAATCAGTTCTGTATAGAAGCTTGGACACTGTTTAATAACAGTGCTTACCTTTCACTTTTCACTAAGACAATCAACCTTCGTTCAGAGCTACCTCACTGTTTTGCTTCTGAGTCATTGCTCAACATTCTAGAACTAAACAACTATATTTGTTGGGAACAGCAGACTCCAACTTCATGGCTTTGATTATATCCTATTTTACAGATGTGAGGTCAGTGACTACGTACAACTTTTGAGGAAAAAGGGTCTCATTTCCCTGTTTCAGGGTACGGCTCTAAAAAATGGGGTCAATTACAGTTCCCTTAGTTTTGGTGTACCTCTGAAATTTGAAGCATTCTCACTCACTTAGGTACCTGCTTTTCCCCACAGTGACTGGCTACCTCCAGTGCAATGACTGTAAGGCATCTCTTTCTTGATCTAGGAGTACAGATAACCAGAAGAGATAGGTACTGGCAACTTGGAGGGTTTTCATCCAGCCTTCCATCCACTTGTGCAATATGGATCTCAGCACTATTTAGCCTCAAAGGGACTAAACTCAGTCTATAAAACACTAGAGGGGTGTCTCAAGCACCAAGATGTGCATAATTTCAGGTTAAAGGTCTTCCCTGAAGGCAAAGCGCTGTGCTGATGGAAACACACAAGTATGATGCCCATGCATATAACAGGCAAAAAAACCATCAGGTCCCTGCGTTGGGAGCAGGAAAACAACGGTTCTGGTCCCAGTTCCCAGCGACTCCTTTTTTGTGTAATATAAGTGCAATACAAACTACACACATCCTGCAGAGAGCAGGGTCTGAAAGCCACGTTGTGATGAGCAGCCCCTAATCCTTCTTCAGCAAGGACAGGGACATTAAACTATTACAAATAAAAGTGCTGCCACCAGAGTCCTCACTTGGCCTCCTTTCCGGGAGCTTCCAGGAAACATACGGGGAGCCCAGGTACCTACCTCCATTTCAGCAGAGCTCCCAGTGAAGGACAGACCTTCACAGCCTGAGAACAGACATTTCAGCTTCCCTGGGTGGCCACAGGTGAGCACTAAACAAACTTAAGTGCTGATAAACGTCTAAGCAGGCACAGAGAGTTGGTGGTATGAGCTGCAGCCTCAGGCAGGATTTGGGCAGACTGGTTCACACCCCGGTTTCTCACCAGTTAAGCTGCAGTATGGATGTGGGTGGCCTCATCCTTCCTCAGGGGAAGGGAATAGCCAAGTTCTCTGTATCTCACATGACATAAGGAACATGCTCCTTGGGATTAACCCTGCAGTATTAACCCACCACAGCCCCGTTAGCCTTGCAGTAATTGTCGTTGTACTGCATTTGTACCGCTGTGTGCTTCATCTCACAATGGGAATTTGAGGTGTGTGCGTGTATATTGCATTCTCTCATATTTAAATTTTCTCCAAATGGTTGTCCTGCAATTCAAATAATAAATAAACATATACATATACATGCATACACACATATATAAATAATTGTTTCAGATTAAATTTACATTATCACGTCTTAATATTTAAGAATGATTCCAGTGAGTCAGTAATTCCAACAGTTTTTGACCCATCCCCTTTCAGTGTATAAACTACCTGAGATCCCCAGCTGCCCTGCAGCTAAATAGTGTTGCTATCCTTGAAACAGATGTTTCTCGAGACTGAATTCATATAGTGAAAATAAATTAACATGTGTAAAGAAATTGTAAAAAAAAAAATCCTTAAAGGTCACTAATAACTAAGGAAATTAAAAAAACAAAAACCACGAAAAACCTTTAACTGAGCCGAAAACTTACGTAGCATCACTTAAATAAAGGAACAACAGGGATAGGGAATTAAAAAAAAAAAAAGTCACAACAAAGCAGTAATTATTTAGCCATGAGAGTTCTTTTCTTTTTTGTTTCATTTTACTCCTATTAAAATAATCAGCCATAGACTATGTACAGTGTTCAAGCCAGTACTGAGGATTTTTTTTTTAATAAAAATTTACATATTCAGAGTACAACTACTCAAATCAGGCATAGAAATTCCCTGCTTTAATTTTTCCTCCCGCATGACACAGCATTAGCTTGCTTTTCTTACTGTTCTGATCTACTTTTACAACAACTATCAGCATCTTACACTTCCTCACGATGACCTCCTAACTTCCTTAAAATACGATAACGAATTATGCAACAGAAGATCAGGCTGGAACCTGAAGATCAGCTGTGTAAATTACCCAGTTGCTACCTGCACAAAGCACACAGTTATTCAAAACTACTGAATCCTAACTGACACGTGGTCACAACTGTAATGGCAGGCAATTAATCTGCACAACTTTGAAGACATGTCTTCTTAGCTTTCATCTCCTTCTCAACAGCGTATTTCAATTTTCATAAATCTCAGCTAAAAGGAAGATTATCTGCAGCAGAATACTACCTGCCTTCCTTTCCAAATACACATACTCAAACTCACACTAACAGTAAGCATTTTAATCTGCTTTTATGAGACAAAAAGAACTCTGTTCTGCAGGCATCAACGTAGTTAACAATAGAAAAGTCCAATTCTACTTATCTGCTATCTGGGTATAAAACACGTGCTGTAATCATGTATTTCACACATCAGGGACTTAAGAAATTTTGAAAGAATTACTTTAACTGCAGAATTTACAGTATCCTCACTATCAAGAACATACTGTTAACATTATAATTTAAATTGCCTGTAAATACAAGTTGTACCAAGATTAGTAGTCAGTTGCAACTACTATGAGAGTACAAAAGTAGTTGTTAATCAGGAATATATGCTAAAAGCTTTTGGCAGCACATTCTCTTTCAATATTTCTGTTGGAATTTTTAACACCATTTACAGTACCTCTTAGAGGACTTTTTTTTTCCTATAGAAACACTACTAAATGGGAAAAAAGCAAAATATAAAACAACTGTACAAAGTAAATAAACTAAAATACACCATCTACCAGTACGTTCTGTGCAGAAAGGTGAATGTAACAATTAGATCACAAGAATACTCCACAGAATACTGCAGCAGATTTTAGCAGACACACCCTCAGGAGTATGGTCATAAGTAGAGCTTGTTTAAAACCACTTGATTTGGTTACAGACTCAGTAACTTAGCTATCACCAGTGGTCAAACTACAAAGGCCCAGCGATGACATCCAAAGAAAAAGTCAACTGGAACTGCAGCAGAATTCTTACTACAATTACACTGCTTCTAAAAGAGACACTGGTGCCCTCAAAGTAAGTCCAGGTGTGCATTCTCAAAGTGTAGTCAGTGCTGTACAGAGCAGTATATGTCATCAACTACAATTTTGTTTTTTTTCCTGGAAGAACTCAATAATTTTGTTGAGTGGTTATTCATATATGTTCATCTAATCTCATAAGTAAACTACCAGGACTCAGTTATAATAGAGTTGTCCATTCTCAGGTGCAGCCAGGTCAGGAAAATAAAAATAATTAAAAAAAAAAAAAATCTATGTTTTTGAGTGAGCTGTGGGACACAGCAAATGGCAACAGGTGACCAAGACCACAATCAACTGGCATGCAACGATTCTAGAAATAGTGTATGGCCACTAAACACTAGGTCCCAGTCATATGAGAAGATGGGCATCTCCTGTTACATCAGTTTCTTCTATGACTTCCTGAAAGGACTCCTGTAGCAATCTGAACCTCTCAGTGCTTGACTGTTACACAGCTCCATCAATAGCATACCAACCCCACAGATGTGGCTTAACATGCCCAGAATATATTTGGCAAGTACTGTAGTGACCATAACTGCAGCAAAGGGTCGGGATCAGGTGCTCTGGAGCACAGATCAGAAAGCACATGAAAGTGGGATGTCAGTGCCCCCGTCAAAGGACCAGACCTGCCAGTCACAAAGCCTGAGGTAGTAAGGAGCAGTTTCCACAACTTGTGACCCTGCTTGTGTTCCCTTTCCATTTTAGGGCACAGTCAGCCAGGTTTAACGCTTTCAGCTAAGCCAAACCGGTTGACTTTAAATTAAGGTAGAAGTGCTCACATAGGTAAGCTCTGTTATCATCTAGGAGACAGGTAGCTGCTGCAAGGTAGCACAATGTGGCTGTCTCCTCCAACTGCACTAATTCCACTGGCTGGTGACACAGGTGTGAAAGTGTGAAAATTTCATGTAAAATGAACAAAGGAAAATTACTTAAAGTTTGGCAGAAACATGAAACAGCGTGGGCTGGCCAAGCTTATGCTGCTCTATCTAACACAGATGTGACAACGACTTGTTCATTAGCTGATTGTTGTGCCAGAGTTAGAAGTAAAAGTGAATACCCACACTGACACACGACGTTATTTACATAAAAACAAGCCTGTGCTTATCACAGTGGCTGTTTCACACATCAACTCTGAACAAGCCCCAGGGATCAATGGAAAACAGATTCCATGGACAAGAGCATCCAGCACGTGTGCTGCAGAAATGACAGGAAACTCCTTGTCCATTCAAACCCCAAACTCCAAATCCAAGTGGAACAGTTCTCAAAGCAGAGACACTTTATCCGTGGAGCTGCTGCCAATGACCTCCACTGATTTTATTTTCCCAAATATTTACTTGATTTGAAAAATATTTGTGGAAAACTAAAACGAAATCTATCTACACGCACATAGATGTGCACTTTCCTAACTCCTTAAAAGAATCCTCCTCCTCTTCAGAGTACCTGAGAATCATTTCTCCCTGGAGAATATTTCTGGGAAAGCACAACACAATTCATCTGCATTTGTGAAATTTGTCAAGTTGTTTCTCTTAATCATTCATACTCAGGTAAAAACGTTTGCACTCACCCTGGGGAAACAAAAGATCATCTTCCCTCACACGTTTTATTTCTGTAATACCATACTTCCCTGACATATGGGATATAAGATATTTTTATGTGTATTTGCACATCTATGTAGAAAAGTGATCATAAATAACACCATATAATCTCAGCACAAATTCCATGTTACAAAGAATTGCAAATTCACAAAAGATTTTTTCCTTTTGAGAGGGTCATGACAGTTTAGTTCCTTTATCAGTATTACACAATACTTACGGAGATCGTAAAGAAAGAATAAAGAATTAAACTGAAATTTTGAGAGGGCATTTGGAGGACTGACTACCTTCGCCAAAATCAAAGTACAGTCCTCATATCCTGACAAACTACAGAGAGTTCAGGACAGAGGCAGGCGACTTCAATTAAGACTTCCATTAACATTTCTGAACAGACCTAAAACACTTCTAGATGTAAATCCCACCTACCTTTAAAATTAAATATTCACGTTAACATTTACCAAACTATTATTCACAGAGGAAGCCCAAGGATTTGGGAACTATTACTCTATCTCTGTTTCCATAAAAACACATGCGTGACAGCACCAGAAGGAAGCTGAGCATGAGGCATATTTCTTTTGAACTTTCATGATCTTGATGCACTGTTCTGATGTTCAAGTTAAGCATCATAAGAGAATAAAAATGTTATTTTAAACTAAAGATGTTGTTAGTGGAAGTTGATGTTTAAGGTGTTAAACATCTAATGTCAAAATCGTGGACTGACATTGCTGTCCCCTCCCAGACCACTCTTCCAGCTCACTTCCCCATTCTGTCTCATTAGAAATACTGTTTCCTTCAAAGCCAAGTTAATAAGGCCTTAAATGTAATATTTGTGTGAAAAAATACCTTAGTCTGGATTTGAAACAGATCCGGCTAAGCAGTGCAAAAAAAATTAATAAAGAGAAATATTTGCCATGTCATTTTTCTACATATGGGTGTTTTATTTTGGTTTTCACATAATAAGAAGTTATTTACTGCAAACTTGATTCGGGATGCATACATTCCAGAGACCCATATGCATCCCAAGTTCAGCATTTCCTATCAGCTGGAATTTGCCCGCTTCCCACAAACCCTGATAGGTTCTGTGGAAGTTGATCTTTTCTCACTAATTGTACAGTGATTAAAAAACTGATCCTTACTTTTTCTGAACAAAGACTAAGTTAGGGTAAGGATCTGGAAAGGTATCGTACCCTTCTTAAGTGCTTACCCTTGCAGAAAAGCAAGGTATGATCTTGTAAATGTATCCGTCATGTTTCAGAGGCAAAATCTCCTCAAAGTTTTTGTACTGTAAATACAAAAAGAATTCCAGCAACTCACTACTGTGGACTTGGCTTGGCCCGCAAGAGCCCACAGGAGTTCTCACAGTAACGAACATGCCATATAAAAGCTAGGTGTTATTTACACACTACATGATTCCACAAAAATCCGATTTTTATGGTAACTTATAAGTGTCAAAGACATTAGACATACCAGCTTCTACATGAAACAGTTGGTAACTGACCATTTTCACTTATTTTGCCAAATTAAACATATTTTTTCTGTTATCTACATTTACGTATGTTCTGATAAGTTTCAAACAACAAACACAAATTTTGGGAATCCACATCTGTCACATGTCATATCATACTTGTATTAAATCCATAATCATATCATACTTGTATTAGAAGTATATGCAATGTGCCAAAAATGCCTCCAAAGTAAAGAAACTATCCACAGGAGATTACCTAAGAACAGCCTGTTAGTCAAGAATCCTACATCAACCTGAATCTGTACCTCCCTGTTTTCTGCTTGGAGTATTTTCTCTACTCCTTTATCACTGATGCAACCAGAAAGACTCCTGTGAACACCAATAATTCATGTAAGCAATAATACTGTTTCCTGCACTTTCAGTTGGTTAAAAGGAGGACTATCTTGAGGCAAAATACACTCTTGAATTATATATAGGCAGAAACAAGGGTGCTGCAGTACAGTCCAAGCTCTGAATTGCCTGACTGACTTCTGTGTGTGTACACTGGAAATATTTTAGACATACATGCTTTTAGAGGAGATTAAGGATGGAATTTACAGGGAAGTTTAAGAGAAGACAGTGCCTAAATCCTTTGAATTTTAACAGGGAAGTCATGCCTCAGTTACAGAGCTATTTAAAACAAAAATTCCATTCTGTATGGCAAAACTGACACAGAAGATTCACATAGCTATCCAACCTCAACAAACCACAATATTCTGAACATTAATTTTTCGCTGACTTTAGGCTTAATCTTTTTTTTTTTTTATTATTTTAAAAATTCAAAAGATATTTACATTCCAAACATCCTGCCAGCAACAAGTGGAATACATCCTGTTACACATTTTCTATCAACGTAGCAAAAGATCAGGGTAATAACTTGAAATCCTTTGATTTCACTGGCAAACAAAACACTGTGAAGGTTAAGCATCACTACAAGCAAACAGAGGATTTCAAGAGACAATTTAAAACTATTTGGCATCCAGTATTAGGACATGTATAATAAAAATAAATATAAGTCACTTAACTGTCCTCCTACTTTGCCATGCTGCTTATTTCAAAGCCAGTGGGCTTTCTGAAAGAACAGCCTTTTCATAGCTATTAGAATGTGAGTCCTGTAAAAAGTGTTAGCTAACAAGATATTTTTAAAATAATTGAGTGGAACTTCTCTTTCCCATATTTATATTTATTCTTAAAAAAAATAATGAAAATCAGGTATTAACTTCACTTTGACAAACAGAATACACTGAAATAACTGCAAAAATACAGAAAAAAGGTATAACTCTAAAATAAATATAAAGTTAGATTTGTTTTTAGATTTTGCTTCTCCAGTTACGAGACATCACCTAAGCAGGTTACACGTCAACAATACTTCTCTATAGCTTTACAGACAGATCTTTAAAACTACAGTCATAGTAATTTCCGTGGTCAATATGAGTCACGATGTATGGTCAGTTACAAGGAGCAAGTTGAAAAACAGATCCTGTGTTTTCAACTCATGAGCAGTACATGAAGATTGAAAAAAAATTCATGAACAGAGAAGACAAAATGTACTGTCTTCAGAATTATTTATCTCCAAAGTAAGAATCACTGTAAGGAATAATACATCTTCTCCCCAGAAAAAAGAGATTCCTAGAACTGGACAGTAAATTCCTTATGACAGGTGCTACGGTACAAAAGGACTGACTTAGGCTTTTGCCAAAAGAAATAAAAAGATTTTTAAAATGCTGCAGTATCTATAGAAAAGATCAAATATTTGGGCTCTATAAATTGGAAAGTGAAGGACATGCACCTTTGTAAAGGTAAACATGGGAGGTGCTATTACATTTCTGAGACTGCTAGCCAACTCACACTGTGGAAGAGCAACGTTAAAGTCAAGGAAGTTACTTCTTTACAGTATCAACGATGCCAATATTTTAATTCAATTGTTGATACAACAAAGCAAGAGCATACGTAAATGCGTGATTTAGTCTATTACTACACATACCCTCAACATCAAATTTTACTGCTGAAAAATTAAATTGTTTGTCTTAGCTCACTACGGTCCTTTTTCCTAGAATGACCTCTTTTTTCTGTATGCCTCAAAACACCCAGGTGCACTGACACAAAAGCCAAAACACCCAAATCCTACATTCAAAGTTCCATCCAACTAGGTGAGAAAGCATCATCTTTTGATAAGCTTAAGGCTTATCAAAACATTTTTATTAGTAGTGCTGGCAGTAATAATTTGATCTTTCCATCAAATAAACAGTGAGATGGGCTAAGAAATCTAGAATAAATACCTAGTTGATTGGAAATTTTCAAGTTGACAAAGAAACTTCGCTGTACAGCACGATCAGAATTTCTTGGAAAAACTAGCTAGCATAAGAACTGAATCCTTGTTGATGTGCCTCTTCAGATGTGTACACATTTTAACTGCTAAAATAATAATGCTCTAAAATGTTTTTCATACTGTATTGATGTCATAAGCTTTCTCAATGAAGAAAAATAGAGAAATTAGTCATCAACTGTACATGTAAGTGATCATGGGATACAATACTTGTGAAGAATTCATATGGCCAAAAAAAGTATTAAAATTCACTCTGATCTGCTTAGATTTATCAAATTACATTGCATAACTCAAAAGAAAACTTCTCATTGGTTAAGTTCTACATACGTACAGTATATTTGATATCAAACTTAGCTGGAGGGGATATTGAAATATTACAATAATTTGTGCTGAGGAGCTGACATGATGTACTATGGCCTAAAGCTAGAAGTGGAACCCCATGGGGAATGACAAAACACACTTTCAACAAATGACTGCTGTATCAGTAACAGCAATCTAGGATATTTTTTGTCTAGGATATTTTTTTAAATTGCTTGCAAGGACACATGTAATTAATACCATATATCGACTTCACTACTCTTAAGAAACCTTATACTTTGGAAAAAGAATAGTTGTTTTCTATACTGACAGCCTGCTTTTTTCTGTTACCAAGCCTTACCTTAGAGAAGGTAATTTTATTTTAACGGTTCACCATCCTAAATAAAATCACCAGGAACTAACATGCATCTGTTCACACAAAAAGCAATTTGTATAGTATTAGATTTCCTGCCTGTCGTATCTGAATGATTTGTTTCATCTTAACCTTCCAAATTTAAAAATCTGTATTTTAATTAAGCTAAACACCCTAGGCACACTATGGGCATTCTACGTGCTTTTGTGCTCAAAAACCGTATTCTACGCATTCCAGCAGGTATAGAAATCAGTAAGTTTTCCAGCTTCCAGAAAGTAGTCTTGATCTTAAATGTACAAGGGCACAACATTTCCAACTCCCTGCATCCCTTCAACCCAAACTTTCTATCACACTAAAACCAATTGTTTATTAACAGAGCATGGGCAAGTAGAAAACACCCTAACAATATCTCCTCAGCCACAGTTATTTAGCCTAATTTGATACCTCCAGCAATACTCAGAGGATCGGGGCTTACCTTAAGAACTTAAGAACTATGTGGTTTCAAAAGAGAAAAGGAAAATTTAGATGTTAGAATAAATAATGATTTATAAAAACACATTTTTCTACACATTTCTTCTCTACACATGCTCATGTGCCATGACACCTCAATCTCCAATTGACACAGAACATAATTATACATACCACAGTTTGGTGGTTAACTTGAATCACTTCATCCCCAGCATGGATTTTCTTGCACCGATCTGCAGGTGACTGAATTTAAAATAAAAGAGATGATAAAGAATACAGTTCTTACTGGTCATCATCTCTCTTTCAGCAGTATGATTGCTAAGCTATGTAAATCAGGTTAGATTGATAATGACATTCTACTGTGAAATAAAGAATTAAAGAAAGATTTAGTAAATCAATTCATTGTTGTTGGAGATAAAAAATCTGTACTATTGTACACAACACAATCAAATGTTAAGAAAGGTATGAATATATTTTATTAAAGGGTAACCAACCGACTCCTAAGGATGTGCTTTAATCTGCCGGATATCTCTTTATGCCTTGAAAGCCAACCTTTGGCTGAATTTTGAACCTATCAAGACTAACTGGCAATTCCTCATAAACAGATTTTACGACATTGCCTTTTTTTCTACAATGTTTCAATATGTCACAGAGAACTTCAGTAAATTACTGTTCTTCAAAGAGTAGAGAAGGAGAGAGGATTAGGTTAGGTACCAGCTACAAAGATCATAGAAGTTACATGGTAACTTAGTTTCTGGTCATTATTAGGGTGAAAGGAACACAACTAGCATAAAAATCCTACAAAGATCACACTTTCAAAAAGCAAAGTAGTTTTATTCTTTGCTTTTGCCTTAAAAAAACCTCCTCAACTACAACAACAAAACCAACAAACAAAAAAACCTCACAACAAAAAACCCACCCACCCCCCCCCCAATAACGTGACATTCCCCCCCCCGCCCCAAACTTTCCTTCTGTCTTCTGTATTTACAGTAGAACAACTGTTTTCTGAGGGAAATACTCCTATGTTGAGAGAAAAATAAGTTCCTTTGGGTTTTCATAGAGTAATAATGCTTTGATTTTTCTCTCAATACGCTGTCTGCCTGTCTATGAAGGCATTTCTTCAACTTAGAGGTATAAGGTGAGACTGACAGATTGGGGAAAAAAAAAAAGAGAACCCAAGTTGCTCAGGGGCGGGTTTCTGAAAAGCTGCTATGAATTTTACAGAAAGGAATGAAACTAAAGTAATTTTCAGGTAGATAACAGGTCACCTAGAGAATATGTTCTAGACCTGAAATGTGGGCTGTTCATAATAACCCATGAACTACATCTCCATTCAAAACATACATCCCATATTTAGCAGCTGAGCTGGTAAAAGCATAATTTTACTTGCATAAAGAACAGCAGCCTTAACTTTTTGGCACTACTTCAGCATTAAAGGTGCTGGCTAGTGACTTGGGGAAAACTTTTAACACGAGTGATCGTGTTCTAATGTCTTCTGCCTGCCATTTCACTACTCAGCCTTTCTCATTCGTACCTCTGACGATCTTTATAATCCTTCTACGTAATACTGCTATTTTAGCTCAGATGTAGCTACACATATGACTTCCAAAACGTAAGTGCAAACAAATCTTGTGTCATTACCCTTGAACTTTACAGGACTTTATTATGATACAAACTTTCTCTCGTACTGACTTCAGTACTTGCAGCTTAAACCTTGACAAAACAAATATTTTTGTAATAGTTTGCCAAGCCAGTAAAATATGGACTGAGAATCTTCAAACTGGAAAAGTCTACTTTAAAAAAATGCATTGCAATTATGCCTAGAACATACTGCAAAGGTGAGGTAAAAATAATTTATAAAGGAGTATCAAGGCTGTGGTCTTATGAAGAGATTGCCATTCTTGCTCCTTATTGCTTTTTCCTCCCAAGTGAAGAATACAGACCTTGTTGTAAAGAAATAGTATCTTTTATTGTCACTATTTAAGGAAAACAGAGGATAATTGATAAGCTCTTTCTTTCTTTTGGATGTATATGCTGATCATTAAGCAAAAGATCCACTCATGAAGTCCTACGAGGAGGAACAAAGTCTGTTGCTTCGCAGCTATATCTTCATTAGATGGTAATTTGGTTCAACAGGGAGTTGAACAACAGATGCAAGTACCTGTTGCTGAGGCTCACACATGCAAGCTATTCAGACTCTGCTTAGGATTTATTCTTCAGAACATATTTAGTTTTGTCCTTTAGGCTAAATGTTGCCTTTGTCCCATTCTCCTAGTATACCCACACTGTCTGAAAGACCAGTTTAGACCCCCTGGAGCACATTTGCTGCATGCCCAGAGCAGAGGCCTCTGTTCCCTGAGATCTAAAGGCAACTTGCAAACTCAACCAGTGCACAGCAAGTGGGAACACTGGGAGCACTCCCTTCAAAGTTATACTCCTGCCGGAGATGCACTGCATGCTATTACTTTAGAAAAAACCCAAATTGTAACATGCTCTTATTTGAAGAATAATTTCATTTTCTGAAATTAAAAGAATCTCTCCAACATGGTTTAAAAGGACTATTTAACAGGAACGCTGTAGTCTCTTGCAAGATGAATTCACCCCTTAGATTTGTTATTTCCAGACAAAAGAGAGAAGATGTGAACCAGAAAGCTCAGCTTACTGTAATGCTACAGGACCACCAGAGAGAAGCTCTTACGGGGCAGTGACCTGTGAGGAACCCTGCTCTCTGACAGTTCAAGTTCCAGAGCTCAGCTGCTTTGAACCGCAGGGCTGATGTGTTGTGAGAAATGACTCCTAACGCTGAACAGCAAGGTCCAAACTCTAATGGGCTTTGTAGACGGACATCAAACACCTCAAATAGCAAACAGAAAAGGCAGAACTGTGGTTACAAAAACTACTCTGTTACATTAATGTGGCTAGCACTGCCGTGCTACTGTGCTTTTTAAAAAGACAAGTGCTTCTCTGTGATCTTTCAGAAAAGTGTATGACATTGGCAGAGTTTTTGTCTCTCTTGGAGGCACAGAATTGGAAAGAAAAAGGCCACAAAAATTTGTTCAAAGGGAAGACAATTTGGATTCTTACCGTTTCCTAGAAGTTAAATTCTATCACAAATAGTAAACATGTCAACATCAACAAGTCAGATCACATCTGCACCATCATGACCTTGCTCTGGCCATGCTGCTTAGATGTTTCTCCTCCCATCTATCAGAATAACACCCTTTTTTTTTTTTTTTTTTGGAGGGGGGCGGCGGTTAAAGGAAGCAGCTAGCAACTGTGTGCTTATAAGCAGGAGACACCTTTACTTTCTCTAAAGCGTTACTGATTTTTACAAATGCTTTAACACACCACAGTTTCCCCTAGATAGCAGATTGCGGTTTCTTGGACTGCTGTGAGCACCTTCAGGGTGTTACAGTGAGTGAAAGAGCCAGGAACAACAGCAGAAAAGCCATCATGACTGAAGCTTCCCGATGTAGCTTTAAATTATACTCATGAATCACAAAAGATAAGAGTTTTGAGGGAATGCATTAAGATTTTATTTTTATCTTTGCCCCTGGGAAATTAAATCCAATATTAGTAAGTCATGGAGAGAAATGGTTCCTTTTTTAATCTGATAGAAATTCAACTGAAAAAAAACCATCCTCTCTCTTTCATATATTTTCTAGCACAAGCTCAGCTATAGTTCTGGTTTTGTTTAGTTTTGCTAATTTCACTGATGATATCTGTAGCTGTAGGGCTGACTCCCTATAATTTTTATTTCAAGGTTGAAATTCCTTACGTTTTCCTCATTCTGAAACAGGTGGCATTCACACGAGTTCTACAACAGATATTATCTACTGGGTATAACCCATGGACATCCTGCCCACAGCAGAAGAAAACAGAAAGAAGAAAGGCTATCAGATTGCAGCTCCTGTGAAGGCTTGAAAACAATATTCCTATTTTATTGCGATGTTAACAGAACCTCCCTGCAGATCAGATGCAGCAGCTATAAATACCGTGTAGGTAGTTTGCACTTTCCACAGCACGACATAGCAGCAGGGTAACACAAATGTTTCTGACAGCTTCATTTTAAGCAATTGCCAACCAAATCTTTACCAGGATTTGCCTAAACCATTATGGAACAGTTCAGTGTTGTTTAGTGCTTGTTTCTTGTTCATTGAAGGTTATGAACAGGAGCCTTCCCCCCCTGCCCCACCGAATGATCATTTTGCTTACTTCCTAACAGACAGATAGTTCTCTAAATATGGTGTAAGGAAAGGAGGTTGTATTCCAAAGGCATTTGAAAAGTCATCTATTATGTTTTGTTTGCTGCTTAATACCTTCAGTGAGAATTAGTACACCGGTAATAAGCGTTCCTTTCAATAGGCATTACTCAGCAGTTCATGCAGAAATGTATGGTTATTTGTCAATGTGACGGGATGTCTGCATTTCCATGCATTTATTTATTAAGAAATAAAACTCGAGAGATGGAAAATATAAAAGCTGCTTGTCTGATACTGCAGCAAACTCCAGCACATCAGCCTATACATAATAAAGGCATTTATCTTTTATTCACAGAGCAATGTTACTCCAAGACAGCTACTTCCCATCTTGATCAATAGCAGCATTTTAGGTATCTTGCAGGAACAAATCAAAACTGATTCTCCTGGTCCTCAACTGGGAACAACTCTGTCAATTCTGAGGTAAACAAGCACAAGCATTTCTGCCGTCCAACATGCTATTGGTCCTCAACAGCCAACTAGCACACTTTTGCAAGCAAAATGTAGGGAAAGCATAAACCACAGGTAAGGTCAAAAAGGCCTCCAGGCCTGAACATACAGCATTAACAATACTTACATTTTCTGTTGTTCCAGTAATTACATGGAGACCATCATATGTTGATTTAATGTACATACCCTAAGAAAAAGACATCATGGGAAAGAATTTTTAAAGTGTTTCACAAACCATCACCATCCAAACATAACTTGCATATCTCTAAAAGAAAAGACTTCTCTCTCTCTCCCTTTTTTTTTTTTTTTTTTAAAGATCTGTGGGCTTTTAATATATGCCATGAGGAATTTGTCTCTGGATAGGAAAGTGCTTTTTGATACACTTCGAGAACAAAAGCCCACATGATTCTGGCCCTAAGTAGCAATAGCAAACTAAAAATTTTACCACAGTCATCTCCATAAATACTCCCCCGTTTTTTAAATACACTCGTGCAACTACAACTATAACAACATGATTAAAAAAAAAAAAACAAACCACACTAGAATTACAAGTTGCCTTAGGATGATCAATACTCCCATTTTGCTTTGGAAGCTACAGAAGGCTTTAAAAGATCTGGAGTCTCTGGTAGGCAATGCTGCGAACATAACTCAAACCGATAACCAATGCTCTGAAGCATGGCTGCAAAATGGCTCTAAGACTTTCTGATAGCCTCACTCATCTCAGTGAATAGTTCAGCTATAAAATTCACTGATGAAAACTTAGCTATCCCACTTCTTTCAAAAAAATATGGAAAAAGAGGGACAGCTTAAGAACAGACAAAATTTCCTGCATGGGTAATCTGAGATGGTGTCTCAAATCTGTTTTTTCATTGTCATAATTCAAACATTTTAACAGCATCCACAAGACAATGAAAGAAGGAAAAAAGAGAGATAATTGGCATAGACTGAGCATTCAACAGCTTCCGAGGAATCTCCTTCCTCCCAACTGGTTCACAGAAAGCAGGCAAATATTGAGCACTTGAGTAAACATTCTCTCCATAACCTACTTTTTCTCCTTTTAATCAGTGCCACAAAGAAGTCTGTTCCTAGCTGAGGAACAGAGAGAACTCTCTGGATATTAAGTATGGTAAAGAGGCAAAAAAGACATACCAGGCTGGACTACTCTGATTTCAGACCAGAACTCACAGACATTTTGGTAGCGGTAACAAGGAAGTACCCCCCACCTAATAAAGTGGATGATATCCCCAGTAAAAAAAAAAAGAAAAAAAAAAAAAAGGAACTTCGAGTTTCTCAGGCAAGTGGGCTCAAAATTAAACTTGTATTTTGCTCTGCCCAATATATAGCAGTAATGGCATCATATCCAGTTGCCATGTTGGGCTGCCACAGCTGGAAGATGACAAAGCAAGGATCTCCTCATTACTACACAGATAGAAGGCCCTAGCCTCAGCTTTCAGCTCCTCTATGCACCTTCAGCAGTTCTTCCATTGATGGGCTCCATGCACGTAGTTTCCTGCTTAACTCAGTTATCTCCAGTATAGAACGGCAATTTCGTATACACTTTTCCTCACAACACCCCTGTGAGGTAGGGAAACGCTAATAGACACACATTTTACAGACGGGGTAATGAGCCACACAAGAGGCTGAGACATATTGGTATCTGTTATTTGGTACTTATACCTACCCTGAAACCACCAAAAATCAGGACCTGCATCCGGATCAGGAGAGGGGTTTAAGTGAGCTGGCCGTATACCCTGTGACGTGGCCAGAGCTGAAATCACAGCGACTTCCTGGTGGCAGGAACTATGAGGCAGGTCCCCACACAGAGCAATTTCTGAAGAAATTCACGACTTTGGTTTTATTGACAGCGAGTCGCTGGTTTCGACTCAAAACAACAGGGTGAAAACCAAGGATAAAGTCTCACACTTAAAGGTAACAGCATTATTCTGAAGGATAGTAAGGCCATCCAAGCACGCTCTCATGGTGGAGTGTGAGTCACATAAAATCTAGTCCTTTCTACAAATTTAAAAGACTTTTAAAAAGCAAAAGAGGGGAAAGAACTTTCGCAGAAATTTTTCTTAAAGGCTAAGATTTTGCACCCATTAGGAGAGAGAGGGAAGCTGCCAAAAAGAAAACCAGATTATATTTATTTCACAAGTGCAAAATTAATAAACGTTACACCAGTACCATGCCACATTAATTTTGCAAGAGACAACATAATTCTGTTCACAAAGCAGCTTTTAGATGGGGAGAGGTAACATTTTGCAACAGAAAGATGAGCTACCCTTTCAGTCCCTTCCTCCACTTCTTGCTTTAAGTGAACACTCTATGGGAAATGGAACAGAGAAAAGAATGTTTCTGGCTTATATTGTTTTATCTGGAATTTGAAGTAAGAATACCACAGATATCTACAATTTTTCCCCTCTCTGCCTCCTTGTGGCTGCACAATATCAACAGTACTTTTAACAATCAAAAATATAGGGGAGATCGTGTGCTGTCCTTTTGTACTGAAACAAACTGGCTGATACACAGCGTGGGTAACCAAAGATAAGGCCATGGTCCCTATGAACTTACAAAAATCAGTGAGGTCAAATAAAAGAAAAGATAATTCGGTTAATATGACTAAAATAACCACAAGGTAATGACCCTAGTAACGAAGAACAAATGTATGCCTAGATTAAAGACTGGGTAACTCATGCTTAATTACATCAGAGATTCTCCTGATCAGTTGTGGGTAGAATTCCAATTTCAAACCAATCATAACATTTTATCTTAGTGTGAACTATTATTCAGCTAAGGGTTAGGAAAGAGACCTTGTGCCTTTTTTCTTTTTTTCTTTTTTGTTAAAGAATGAAAACGGAATCTGACAACACTTTCAACATATTTTACGCAATGCTGGATGGAAAAAAAAAAAAGATACTAATTCCATTTTATCACACACAACTGAATTTTCACTTTTTCATTGTTACACCATCTTAATACAAGTTGCATGTTCCTCTTTAATTCCAAACAGTTCTCAGAACCTGTTCATAATTTTTTCCCAGCTTCTCCAGTATTTCAAACCAAATAACTCAGCAGAAGTATTAGGAACAGTAGTACACTGGATGCCTGGAAAATACTTTCTAGCCAGAGAGTCAGCAGTGCACCTTTAACAAGCTGCCACACCCTGCCGTATCTACAACTTGTATTTTATGAGTGATTTTTTATGTAACAGGCTCATTTTGTGTTTGCTTCAGCTGGCAAAGAGAAGTACAAAAATATTACTCTCACGTTCTGGTGAATTCATCTTTGCATTTCTGAATCTAGCAAGCTAGGTGAACAGCTGCGATTTGAAATCATACCACGGCACCTGACCCAACTAGGATTAAAATGATAATATGAATGGGAAAAAAAAAAATTGAAATTCAAGATTAACCCTTGCTACAGTTCTGTGAAAAAATAGAAAGGGACTGTTGAAGAGAAACTTGCCAAGGAAAACTTGGTTACATGGTTTTTGCCTACAGGAAGGTGGATAGTATTCCACTTCTTTGCTAAATACACTGTTTTCAGACAAACAGTAATATTTTTAAGTCTGTTTCCTGGCAAAAGGAATTACCTAAGTTAGTCTGTTTTGTCTCTTTCTAGAACATGAGTAGTGTAAAAACACACTATATTAAATTTTGCTTACTGATACAGATGAAACAATTTCCAAGCCCTCAAGAGAAAAAAAAAAAACCATTATTATATATAGGAGCACGCTGGTGATTGCAAAGCTAATCACATTAATCCATTTTAGGGCTTTTGAAATAATTTTCTACTTGACAACTCCCTTTTTACCCTTACTTCACAGCCGCTGCAGGCCATATCTCTTTCCACAGCAACACTCACTGGAGAACACGTCTGCAGCCAGTCACATAACCACACCTTGGCAACAGACCAGGGACAGAAGAAAAATAACTAAAGGAAAAAAAAAAAGCAATACCAAAACCCACCCATAACATTGCTCTACCCAGTACACAAATGTTTCCCCACATCACACCCTAACAACATTTTCTGCTTGACAAGTTATTTAGTCTGTTTTTCTGATAGGTGTTAGCTAGTTTTAATATCTACCAGACATTGTAAATCCTGCAACACATTTATCTGTTCCTTCTGCATTTAAGGTATTAGCCTGACAATTGACATTTACCTCTGGCTGATGCTTACGTTTCCACAAGAAAAGATCAAACTATTTTGCTGATTAAAACATCTTAATAATGCTCCGGTCTGTTTTAAGTTGTAAAAACTTCAACCATTTTCTCCATTTCATCATATATTTATCATAAAAGTTTAGGGAAATAGCATTGTTTTCCGAACTTTTTATTTCCTTCTCTTCTCCTTTCTTTTTTCTCTCCTTGATCTACTTTAGCTTCGTAGATGTTAAATTTGAGACACATTAGATACTCTGTTTATGCTAGGCGACAAAAAAAAAAAAATCTTCCCAGTTAGCAGTCGTCCTTGTCCCTTTACTTCTACTTGAAGTGTTTCCATCTTTATAGATTTTACTTAATGATCAGTAGAGCCAGAACAGAATTGTCACGTGGGTCAAAAAATCTAGAAGAAAGTTTACAATAAAACATTTTTCCATCTCCATTGTTGCACAAATCCTGGAAGAAGGTCCAGAAGTTATTGAGCTACACATTCATCCAAGTGCTCCCGATGTGCAGAGGGTGTTTACAACTCCAAGCTCCACCATCAATCCATAAGCTTATATGCTTAGAACTCAATGGGGCAGTACTGATATGCATTCACTGTATCTTAATTGAAAGATATTAGTTTAAAAAAAACCAACTAAACAAAAAAACAATCAAAAAAAGCTGAATAACCAAAAGGCAAAGCTTTCATATAGAGCAACCTGACAAAGATGATCTGCTCAGAAGATTGGCACTGTAACAAACTGAAAGGTCTGATATTCACCCTTCCGGCGCAAATATATTGTCGCTGGTGCCTGCTCTGGAGAGCTCACAATCTAGAGGAGATAGCACAATACAGAGGCATACAGGCAAGGATGAGGGAGAAAATAATATGATCACATCAAAACAGCATTGTATCCTTCCAAGGCTTGTATACTGCACAGTTGGTATTTTCCATTTTTTAAAAATACATGTAATTAGTTTTATGACAATGACATGGTAGTCCTCGGTCAACATCGAGACCCTGTTCAGTTTGTTCACAAGCACATATTAAAAGAAAAAGCCCTGCCTCAAGAGCTTCGAGTTTAAACAGATAAGACAGACAGTGGGTGTAAAACAGAGGCACAAAGGGGGAAGAGATTCTCTATCTCATCAGCTACCCATCAGGAACAGACCCACAAAATACATTCTTATTTAAAAAAATACCACTCAATATTTTCCAGCCATTGAGGGTTAATGCCACCCTAACACAAAGACTAAAATGAGGAAAGAAAAAAAAACCCCAAGAAAACAGTCACAAGACAGAAAGATAAAGAAATAAAATATCAGATAGAAACGGACAGAACTCCAGAAAAAGGTGATCGAGAGAAGGGGGAAGAAGATTTCTTCGTTACAATAGAAGATAGCATTTCAAAGGTTGACTGCAGTGAGCTGGTGGAAGAGCTAAAATTACAGGAGAAAGAGAGGGAAGAGAGAATCCATGTAAAGCTGAAATCCTGGAGTACTAGTTTGAAATGGATTCAGAGATAAAAAAAAAAAGCCAGTGGAGGAAGAGAAAACAAATAGCAGACTAAAACAAAGGATGGGGCAATATTTACTCATCCAAATGTTCGGGGGGGTTAATCGTATTAATTGCAATTTTCCAAAAGAATGGAAAACTAATTTAGTGCATAATTGCTCTAAATACCTTGGCATACCAAATTTGTAAAAAAAAAAAACCCAAACCAAATGGAAACCCAAAACCCAACAGCAACCAACCCATAAACCAAAATACTCGCCAAAACTCTACCATCCAACCAACTTCAAAACCCTGCAGCGAAGAGTACAGCAGTAGTCCTTCTTATTCAAGGAAAGGGGATGAGAATAAACTTAGGCAGGAGTTGTAAAAGCTATTTCATTGTGCAAAAAATGGTTAACTGTATTCTGATCACCTTCTACTACCTCCAAAGACTGTGGGATGAGATATTACTAGTGATGTAAAGTTGTACAGCTGTAATTGTTATCAGTGTTAGTTTTTTCCATGCAGTGGATTTTGGATACTTGAGTAAACAAAATATCAATGGTCAGCTCCTGAACAACAAACACAGGACAGCTGCACTGAGCCTTTACAAGCACCTGATTAAGCGTTCTTGAAATAAAATTCAATAAGCTACTTTTCAGCAGTGCTGCAGAGACCCTGAATAACTTATGAAATAGCTTATTATCCCAGGGACATCATGAAGCATATTTCAGAATTTGTCAGGTTTTGTGTATAAGCCCACGCAAACTTCTTGGTTGAGTTGATCTCAGTAATTTAAATCCCTTCAGACTTCAAGATCCTAGAACAATCTGAACCATTTTTCAGAAGCTGGTATCAATGGCAAAAGAACTTCTCACTCATTTCTCCCTTTCCACTAAATACTTCGCATACGTCAGTCAGCCTTACAAAATCCTTCCCTTTTGGCCTTGCTGCATGAGAAACCAAACTAGCATAAGGAATCAAATGATTTGCAGACTTTAAAATAGAAAAAGCTAAAATATCGTATTCCTTTCCATAGATTCAACTTATCTCAAAAAAAAAAAAAAAAAAAAAATCACTTTCTCATCCTGGATGATGGGTTTGATTAACTGCGTACTTCTTACCAGCCCTTCACTTGGCTTGATGTTTGTAAGCTGGATCACTTCAAGGTGGGCAGACTGGGAAACCAGCGGATCAGAAGAGAGCGAGATAATGTGATCACAGACGCCAGAGAGAGTTTTACACTAGGAAAGAAAAAAGAAAATAAAATGTCACAATAAGCATACCATTGCTAAATATTTTCATATCAACCTACCATTTAAACCACTGCCTTTTTAAAGTACATATTAAATCACACTGCTGAATCTATAAGGAAGGGGGAGTGAAGGAAGGGAAAAGGCCTGTCAGCAGCAGAACGCAAAATCAGTTTTCTGTGATGACCCCGAACTGACATAGTGTCAGACCAGGGAAGAACAAGCGGCAAATGCTTTTGCATCTGAACAGAGAGAAAGAGGGACTGCAGAAGCTGCTCCCGTGCACTCCCAGGGTTAGGTGCCCTGCCCCTGAGCTGTGCTCAGGCATGCAGGGAGTGCGTGTTGAGCTCCACCCCCCCTCTCTACCCACATCTATTGCAAAGAGATTAAGTGCCCTCCAAGCCCACTAATTTCCATTGAAAGTGCAGATGTTCAGCACAGATGAAAATCAGGTTCTTAATGATGACGGGTAACTCGCATTACCTCTGAAGTTTATTCTACACTACTAAAACATGCTAATTGACTTTGGACTGAATTTCTCATGTTCTACTGCTGCCAAGCATCATTTACTATTGCAGGCATGAAGATTACAATAAATAAACACTTCACAATGGGATAATTCTTAAACCTGTTATCCTTGGCAGCCTCTTCACAGCAAGATAGAAATAAAAAAAAAGTTTCTAAAAAAGCTGTGACTGTCAAACCGGTACCATGTACCTCCTCATCTCTCACTCCCTGAACACCCTTCTTCTCAGAAGCAGGGAAGCTGTGATTTTTTCCTATCATTCTCTCATGTTTCTGTAAGCAAGTGATTTTTGAGAGTTTCAAGTTTCCTGCGAAGTCCCTTTTCAGCAACCAAAACTGATTTCTTGGTTCAGGTTTCCAAATGCGTGTTTTGTCAGCAAATTCAGGGATTAGGACATTCTTCTGGACATTCTTCTGGTCCCAAAAATGTGGGTACCTCCAAAACCAATTAAGAACCAGCTTAACTGCTCACAAATTCAAAAGATGAAAGCTAACCAGTCTCCTCAAATGACTCAAACACAACTGCACGACTGCCACACCAACTGCTCTTCCAAGATTGCAAAGCATACTTCTTAAAGTTAAAAAAAAAAAACATCTACAATGCTATGGAAAAATAATATGAAACTAGATATAGTCTCCTTGCCAAATCACCATTACAATTCCAAATGTCAAACTACCAATATCTTATGTAAAAAGAGATGTAAAAAAACTTAAGGGATAAAAGAAAAAAAAATAATCCCGTGACAGTGAAATCTTAATCCTGTTAAAGTCCATTACATTGGTATTTCCTTCCCTTCAAATTATCTACAAACAGTTGGAAGTTTAGGTTTGTATATACATATGACTTATTTTATTGAACAATAATGTTTCAGAATGAATAAACAAACCAGAATCAAATGGAAAATATAACAAAATTAATATTACCAACATGACTTTTTTCCAGAGATAATATTACCTTCAAGCATGGACAGACACACCCCTACCCCTACCCTTTTGGCTTTATGTGTATTTTATTATGCAGAATCATTACTGAAAAAAGGAAATCAAGAAACATATAAAATGGGGTTAAGAATGCTTTGTCCTTTACGTGCATTAGAAAGAAGGGAAAAAGTGAACTTTATTGCAAAATTGGTTTTTTATGGCCTTTGGATACATGGAAATTGCTTTGAGATGACATTTTTAAAAGGTAAAAATGATATATAATTCCATATTCTTCCTATTAATGTCTTCTAAAAATATTATATTTATGGAGTCCTTGACAGTTTCAAAGAAACTTCTCTTTACAATGAATTAATATATGATTTTTTTTCTCCTATTCCCAACTGTTGCACTGCAGAGAGATGCCAAAATGCCCAGACAAGGAGCGTTCCGAGCACCTAACACAAGGTATGCCATTTCAAGCTCACAGTTGTGGCTCCTCTTTAAAAAAAAGTCCTCGGCTGCCTTGGCAGATGACAGGGAAAGGAGTGAGGCAAGTCCAGAATGTGGCATGGAACAGAAGTCTAAGCTGAGATGCATTAAATAGCTCCCTGGAGCAGCTGCTCTCCCTCTGCTTCTCTGTTAGAGGGGCACAGATAGTCTGTACAGTAAGCCTATGGAGATCAGCATTCCAATACGGTCATATTGGTTGCAATCCTAAAACAAGACCGTGTGAATACGCTCCAAGAGGAGCTCCGGGAACTTTGGATGCCAAAAATCACCAACTTACTGTGGTAAAAAGATCTGTCATATGCTCCCATGCATTTCTAAAGCATTATTGTCTTTCAAGTCTTGTGATATCATAGCTAGACATTAATAGATATTCATATCTTAGACAGTCATACTGCCATGCAACGGCATGATACCGTGCCCATTCTAAGTACAATAAACGAGCTACAGCAAAGTCCCTAGAGAAGTCTCTACAATTAGAGGATGCTCTTTCAGGCTTCAAATTCTATGACCTTTTCAAAATGCAAACACTCATTCAACATGTGACGGTGCATACATAACTGTCTTCCTAGAAAAATGCAATTTAGGGGAAAAACTCTGCCCATAAATAAAATCTTTTCCATTTGCAGATCTCAAAAGGGTGAAGACAAAAGCTGAAGACAGAGGACTTTTAATGTGCCATTAAATGTTATCATCAGGTTTATTACTATATATTAGTATCAGAGGTGACCGGAAACAGCAAAAGAAAACAGAAGGTACAGAAAGGTGAAAAAGAAAGTTCTTGAATTACTTCTCTCAGCTTCTGACCAACCAAATTAGCTCTTTTTCCTCTAACAGAGACTAGCGGACCTAAGTGATTCAGTAAGACAACATGCCACAAACTAACTGCACCCACAGAGTTTCTCAAGAAACCATCACTCCAGATAATGAGACCAAATCACAACGATTACTGTTTAGTAATTATGGACTAGCTCTGTCCAGCAAACACATTTCATTAAATCCTGTTCTGCTTTGCTCGTGAGAACTGTCCTTTCCTTTGGAGGGGAAAGGATGTTTGCTGTAGAAGGACTTTGAATTTAAGACTCGTTGCTATAGCAAACTGCGAAGTTCACTTTGCCCAGACAACCCAGAAATGACTAGCTAATTTATTTTTAATTAAACTGCTCATCTAATTTCAGAATTCTATACATTTTGTTTAAGTTTTCTTGTTGCAGCATAATTTCAAGACCTTGGGAGCAAAAAAGCGATTTTTTTAGAAGATGGGTAGAAGGTGAGTTTTGTCCAACTATCCGAAACTTTCTGCTCCTACAGGAAAATATCTAACTACTTTAGTTGTCTTCTGAAAGTATAAAAAGCCTGTCTGTGTTACAATACTTACAGAATTTCACAAGCTTCCCATAACTGTTATGCATTTAAATAATTTTGGTTAAATACTCTTTGGTTGAAGAGTTGTACTGTAAGTAGCATCACATGTCTATTGGGCTCGAGTGAACGGCAAATTTTCATGAACTCTGAGCTTCCCCAGAGCCAGGACAGCAAGTGGCACACTCTTACACAGCAGGTGACCTCTGCTCACTGCAAAGACCAGGTACGTGGTCTCTCACTAGAAACACAGCCAGAGGTGGACACAGATAAAACAATGCATTCTTCCTTGCCTTTACTCTCAGAAAATTCTTATGCACGGTTTATGGGGTGTGTGGAGGTGTGGAGGATGGGAGAAGGAGGAGGGAAATTCAGCCCCAGAAACATATCGGACCTTGGATGGCTCTGGGACACATTCACAGGGTACAGCTGTGTCAGTTTACAATGGAGTTCAACCACTGGCTCTGAATGTAGTTCCCATCCCCTTCCTGCCCAGACTACCGCTGTTAACTTCATTGGCCAAGGCTTTTTAATGTACCAGTCAGCATAAATCAGCATACAGACAAAACAGCCTTTACACCAGGAGCATGCTGCCTCCCCTTTGGCCTCTTTATGGAAAAAGACCTTGGACCTGTTCAGTGGATCAGGACCTTCCCTGGGAAAGATGCTGCCAGATGCCACAGGAACAGCACTAATCTAGTAGAGGTAACATGCTATTGTGTTTAAAGAGTTCCCAAGTAAATCATCTTTGACTTGGTATGGTCCTCTACCTAAACAGTTCATGCTGTGTCTCATCAGGTTCAGTCCATATTCATTCAAGCCTAAATCTAAAGTTATATTCGATGCTACTTCTAGCTCAACTAAATTTTCCCTAAGCTCCCCAGACTTCACTAGAGCTTTTAACTTGGCAGATGCAAAGCCAGTCTGACAAATCATGTAGGGAAAAGAAGTACAGGAGGGTTTATTATTACATTTTCATTATTATTATTTATTAATAAAAAGTTTAAAAATTATTTTATTTAATGGAAAGTAATGGACTGACATAATACTTTGCATGTAGGCTACTCAATTTGAGAGGAAGAAAAGTGCACAAATAGCACACTTTTGCCACTCCATTTGCTCCTAACAATTCAGGAACTCATTATTTTTCAGAATAACTATTCAGCACAAGCTGTATTGTAGATGTGTATTTTAGTTTCACTAAGGTCAGATGACAGTACAACTCACCTTTTGTCTCAAATCGTAGTTACTTTTTCACTTTGTAAAACTACATTTCTGTTTATGAAAACTTCGTTAACGAGATCGGGACCCTTTATCTTTTGTAATTGTTGATTCCCCTCTGCAATAAGATACACAGGAGGATGAGCATCCAATGGCTGCTACAAAAATCAGCAGGCATTAAAAATGCCTGCCCTCTCTCAAGCTGCACTCAGCTTTCAGTGTGCAAGGTATCTGAACAAAGGAAAAGGATTTGGTCAGACCAAAAAAAAAAAAAAAAAAAAGCAAGTTATAAAAGATAACTGAGAGAAATCAACAGATGATGACATATTCTTCTTTTGTCTCACTATAAGCCTTACAGCGATGGCTTCGGTTCTCTTTTGCAGTAACTCATCGCTGCACTTTAGTAATAAATTCTCCTCTCTATTCAGTGACAAACATAATTGCAGACTGAAGCTACACCACAGTCTTTACGTGCAAAGCTAAATGACTCAAAGCAGTATGAAAAATATCACTACATAGCATTTAGTTCTTCAGTAGAAATTCAAGGGGAAACATTTTCTTTCACTCAGTAGAAAACTATTGCACACCCCAGGCACAAAGAATAGAAGATAATACTTAGTTTCTACCTGTATGTTTGGACCGTAACGTGCTAATTTCTAATAGATTTTCCACAATTGCTCCTTCTTTCAGCCAGGGGGATGAGGACCTAATGGTGACTAAATTAGACGTGCATCTGATTTGATGCTGTGTGGCTACTTCAGTCGTGCTGGGAAAATGTCTGTCTTCTGCAGCAGAGAGAAAGTACTTCAGGACATGGCTAGCTTCAGAGGCCTCCACTCAAACTGTTCTTCTGTTATCTGTTCAATTCAGGCAGCTCTAGGGTCACCAAGCATTTCTAGTCAAGCAAACAGACTTGTGTTTGTTCCTGTCCTTAGCTTTACCCAGACCAAGCTTCAATCTGTCTTGACAAGTATTTCAACAATGAAGCATCCTGGCTTAAACACATTCCGAGGGCTGAGGGCAAGAAAAGCACCAGCCTCCCGCATCAACTCTCCTGCATGTGTCATTGGAATGAAAGATGCCAATAAGACACACAGACATTCAGGTCTAAAAGTAAGAAAAAAATGTCTTGGCGATGTTAAGGTGTTCAGGAAAAAAAAACAACCAAAAAACCCCCACCCTCAGTTAGTTACAACTGACCAAGCAACTTGCTACAGGAGAATTTAGGATGAATACTAACAAGTTAGCCTAAGCCAAACCAAATAATTATTAATCAATTAATTTTAGTCTAAAACATTTGTTGTACTGTAGGGAATGCATGAGTAACTCTGACAATCTTAGAATCAACCAGGCCCAGACTTGCATTTGTGTATACATAAAGTTTAAACAGTGAACTAATTCTTATTTTGGATGCAAAAAGAGATCCTTCTATTAAAGTGAAGTTTGCTGGGCCCAGTTTGCAAGGTATAGACACTTAAAGGAATAACATGGTTGCTTTTTCTTTTTTTTTTCTTTATAAACACTATAAAAAGGGTACCTTTGACAATGCATTTTTAGTCAATTATACTTGTATAACAAATATTCAAATACAATGGGCAGGAGTGAATTCTCATCACTGTGGTTTCTGCAAGGTTCTTAGCAAAAAGAGAAAATTCTGATCAATTACTTGTCCTTTTTCAATTTAGTAACTCTTTTAATTTAAACAGCTCAATTGTTTTTCAAAAACTTCTGAATATTAACTTCACTCTGGGGTTCTACTTTCAACAGTTTTCCAAGTCAGTAAAGCTGTATTTTTTGCAGGAAAAGCAGCGTAACTTTAAGGAAGTGAAATTCCTTAAGAAAACATTCTCTTTACTTATAGAATTAAACTAAACAGAAAACTCGGTTAAAACTCATTATTAATCTGACTGGAGCCTGGCTTCTACTTTCTATAATTAGTCCTTGCTTTGCTCTCACTTTAATACTCAACTGCTTCACATGGATTAATCTGAACTAGATGTTTCCATCACATACAGCCTTGAACAGCTGGATGGAATCAATGAATTATTCTTCAAAGATTTTACAGCTCCATTCAGACTTTTGCAGTGATTAACTTATAACTCCCTAAATAAGCAGAACGGATACCCTTTTAAGCTGAGCAGTCTTCCATACATTTTATCATCTCAAGTTAAATCAATATAAAGATCCTAAATATAAACTAGCAAGAGCATACTAATTTCCAGATTTGAAACAAACACCACACCTATGGCTCATCCTTCCATATTTATGTACACTGCATTTTAAAACATGTTCTTCTTAAGTTAATATTTTCTATTGTCCTCTACTTCTGTTGGTGTTATTTTCCGGTGATATTTACATTCCGTTTATATTAATAAATTATTACAATTATTATTAAATCACTTACTGAGCAAAAGGTAACATGGAAAAAACATACTGAGCAATGAAGTGACAGGAATATGAAGCATTTCTCTGTATTCACAAATATTTCAGAAGCATCGACATTATAATGAGCAAAAACCAACACAAGATTCCTGTGTGGTTTTATGCTTCTTATTCCACAGAAACCAAATGCTTCTGTGAATTAATTCACAGCAAAAAAAAAAAAAAAACAAAACCTTTGAGAAATATAGTGGTCTTTAAAATAATTGTTTCAACAAACCTTCAATTCTAGGGCAGAAAATTACAGAAGAGACATTTCTTCCCAGACACACTTTGCAACTCCATTTGGAAGTAAAAAATCCAGTTGAAGTAGGTAATTTCTTCTTAAAACTGTGTTCAGTTGAATGTCACAGATTAGTCTACTATTTAACCTAGTATCGTGAGTGACAATCAAAATGCTTTTATATAGCATTTGAAACTTGAATTGCTTAAACAAACATATTTATTTCTGGAATATAAGCTGAAGCTATACAGTTCTGCCTCCACAGAACACCATTTCTTAAACATATCAGTGATATCTAAAAAGCCAACATCTGAATAACTTTATCGACGTTAGAACATACTGTCTATGGACAAGGTGATTCAGCAGTCTCTCCACACGAATACCTACACTGTCACCTCTGTCAGAAAGAGGGCATTCATTTGCTTTTCAACAGAAATTACTGACATTAGAATATGAGCACATGAACTGTATTTTGGCCCCACCTAACTAAAGCAAACCAATCAGTCATTTAATTAAGGATCTTGCCTTTGGTGAGGGGCATTGCCTACTCCACAATGTTTTAGAAGAAACCATGAAGACTCAGTGACAGGTTAACTCTGGAGGTATCCATGATGCACTTCAATGGCAGCACAGTGGTCTCACATTCCCTGCCTATGCCCACACACCCTCTCGCCTCCCAATTTGGCACAAAACAGGCTCGTGCCAGGGGGAACAAGGCAGTAGATATGTGCTTACAGAGCTCCAGCCCCTGAACCACAGCACACAAGTCCAATGTAACACTTTGAGCTACATGAACAATGGAGCGGTTTAACCCAGAATAGACATTCAACCTGAAATAAACCACTGGACCACCAATAGGTTACGTGGACAAAATTTAACCACTTTGATCCAATGATCTGCTCCTAAGGTGGTAAATTTCTTGGTGTCCTAAAGAATAAAAATACATAAATGTCATTTAATTTATTTTCATTTCTGTAGGTCATTTGTACTTATGTAAGAGGATCTCTTAAAATTTTGCTTCAATCCTTAGCAGGAACAATACCTTGTAACAAGGATTTCGTTAGGCTAATTGCATGAATTGCTAATTAGTTGTAAGTCATTGCATTTCACGCCTGTGAGGAACCTTGTTTCCTTGTGTCATGAAGAGAATGTGGTATGTGAAATCACATGGGGTGAGCCCACGGATTTGAAATCAATTTTCTCTCTAAGTTATCCCAGTGAACACAGCTCTACGTTGGTATCTAATCATTCAAAGGCAGCTGGATGTGTTGCTGGCCAGACACCACTTCTGTTACCTCCAGGAGTTTGCACGGTTCGCAGATGGGAAATGTACTCAGAAAATGGACTTGCAATAGCTTGGTCTTTCAATTTAAGAAAAGAGAATTTACTTCATATATAATATCTGTGAACATGTCCCCTTCTCCCAATCTTTCCTAGATCTCCCAGCATTTTTCATTCAAAATAGTTTCTATGCCTTTACCAAAATTTACTACTGTTCTTTTTATATCAGAGAACCTTCTTCTTAACATTTATCTCCAAATTTACTGGATGCACAGTCTATTAAGAGGAGATTTAAATTCTTAATCCCCCTCTAGAGCATCTTTAATCTCGCTCATACTCGTGCAGTAAGATACTGTTATCTCTTAAGTTATCTAACATGCTCTTGTCTTTGACACTGGCATAAAAATACCATGCACTCTCTCAAGATCTTAACATCAGTAGGCTTTTCCTTTCCTTTTTTTTTTTTTTTTAAATCTACCTGTTAGATTTCTCCTCCCCAGACTGTCTAATGGGCTAAAGGCACAACGCCTTTTTCTGTCTTCCAAGGAGAGGGGTTAGAGGGAACTGTGACTGCTTTCAATTCCAACTCCATCATCAACCTTTTCAGCCGCACATGTAAACTACTCCCTTTCAAATTCAAAATTATATCAAATTCCATTCTTTTATTTATTCAAGCACAGATTTATCTCTTTCCTCGATTGCTTTTGGTCAGCTTTTGCCCCGTGAAATCCCATCCATCTGCTGAAGTGCAACACGGTCAGAAATGATCCAAGTTACATGTAATAAACACAGTTATTTTTAATTCTAGCCTTCAGTAAAACATCCAACACTCTGTTCGTGTTTCCTTGCAAGCTTGAGCATTAATTGTAGAGGAAAATAAATCTCTCCACAATAATACACCACAACGAAGTTACTATAGATTAAAGAAATAGGCCTATGTGATTCTGAATGATGTAATACTTTTGAAACCTGTCTCAAATTTGTGCATTCATGTATCTTAAAGAAATCAGTTTCCTCAAAATTTTCTGTTGAAGACTATATAAACTGATGCTTCATCAGCTCTAAACACTGCCAGCATCCTTTACAATCCTTTTTGCTAATTTGTAAAAGATATATACTGTATACAGCAGCTGTCAGAACCCTTGGCTCTTACAGCAGCAAACAAGCATGTATTAATAACCAGGCTATATACATAACAATTTCAAACTTAACAGCACTTCAACTCTTGCCAAGATTGTGCAGCTATAAACTTTGTTACTTAAATACTTGCAGAGATCATCCTAGTAAAGATGATGATGTCAGCCTCACTAAAATTTCTAATTCTCTGTGTCCCACAGGGGGAAAATGTCAGTGAAACTTGAAAATAGAAGGAGACATTTTATTCCATATCACTGTGAAATAAAAGCATCAGAAGCTTATAGAATTCAGCTTGCCAATCACTTGATACGGGAGACTGAAAAAAGAAGTATAGCAAAATTCACTGGGAAGCTCATGTTTTAAAATAAAGAAATGTGGTATTACCTTGCTTAAACTCCAGTAGTAAGAACAGAAAGTTATCAAAATCCACCTATACATTAAATACAGTGAATCAATTAAACAAGTTCATTCCTCACTCTTAGGAAGGGTATCTTCATATCTAACTTCCAGAAACAAGCTCTGGGTTAACTTAATACTGTGGTGGTGCGATTCCCTCTCACGAACAGGCTGCTCAGTACAAGGTATGACCCCCTCTGGGTCACTCAATGAACAACACATTGGAAAAGTCAAATGCGGATTCTGAAAGGTACCGTACCAGAGCGTTAAGGACCCCCTTAATCCACCTGGCTCCTGCCTCCCCTGTTCTCTGGGAACAACGATGACAATTACTTCCGGCAACGGACCAGAGCATCGAGGCAGCCCTTCAGTGGACCTGGCTCCTACTCCCAGCAGCTTATCGTCCTGGGTGATCAGTCAATCTTCTTACAATTTGGTACTAGTGTGGTACACTAGTGGTACACTTGTGACCCAAAAGGGGGAATGCCAGAACCTCAAGATCCAGCAGGTTCTGGATCTGTGCAAACCAGAACCTGACATCACTTGAGTTAGACCATAATGGAAAAGTACTTGAGAAAAGTCAATTGTCTCGGACCCTCTAAATCACCATCCAAAATGAGACCCCTTTTGAGCTCTCCTGGATCACAGTGGGCTGCATTCAGCATCTCCCCTGAGCTGGGACAACTCTCAGGATCTTCTGCCAGTGAGGTCAACACAAGGCCTGGGCGAGGACCACCTCCCTGAGACTCAACTATCTTCCACTGAGTAATGGTCATTTGACTATTTGAGTAATTTGATAATGCTGATGCATTGCGAGTATTCACTCTAAACACTCAAAGAGGGAAATTTTGACTGTAGGCTGGCCTCTTTCTCCTGTCTTTCTACCTATTTAGGTGTTTGGCTTTATGCAATTACTTCTATGAAAGTGGACATATTTCACTGGATCCAAGTATTTCTTTGTCCATATGTATGTCTGTATGTCCTGTGACAGAACATATATACATATTTTGATTTTAGGTACCCTGTAGTAAGTTATCATGAATCTTGTCACTCTCAAATCTGTCAGCAAGTTTCTGTTTCACTTTGCTAAATCACTTGCTAGCCCTTAAACTGGTTAATCATTAAGTGCTGCTAAAATCCCTCTCTTTGATTTACCTTATACGACCAACAAATCTTGAATTGCTGTCAAATATTAATCTGCAACAAATACTCACTAAACTACAGCCACAACGTGAAACGCTATTTAATATCTAAAACTTAGGTGCAGTTTTCAAAGTTTACTCAAGCTTTTGACTGTCCATCCACCAAAGTACCAGTCGTTCAAACTCATCCCATGTTCTCATGCCCTGATGACTTTCATCTGTTCTTTTATTTTCAATAGCACTGCAGATACTGAAAACACACCATTGTATTTATGCTGAGAATTCAAAGGGAAAGAAATAGAGCAATTTTCCTATCACTAGGTTAGCTCCGTGCTCACATAAGGAATAAAGCTGTATAAATGAAGCTACATCACTAACACAAATATATATGATTCCATAGAAGCCTGAGTAACAAGCTCTCTCTCTAGAAAAAAAAATGCCATTTTTCAAAATCATTCTTCTGACCATGGTTTACAAATAATAGATGGTTCTGAGACAGAAAAACACAAGCCATTGCAAAGTTCCTGGCTTCTCATACACCAAGTTCAGCTTCCATTACATTACCTATCTACAAGGAGTTGCATACATTCACTCAGTCACACCCAGACTAGTTCATTACCACAATGGCACTGCATAGAAAGAGCACAAAACACACAGCTATACAATTCTATGTAGTCTACACAAGTATTTTTATTAATAGAAATTCAAACACTACTCACCACATGAAGAATTTTATTCTCTGTTTCATATACTGTGCAATCCTGAAAAAGTAAAGCAGAAAAGGCAGGTTAAATTGATCTAATCATTAATCCTTCCTAGATTTATCCTTAAAAATAATTAAACTGAATTTAAAAGTCTTTAGGATGAAACAAAAGATCTCAAAGTCTCAAACAGAATGGAAGAAGATTCACGTAACCGAAGCGTGAAGCCACCACAGAAAGGAAATACTGGTAAATGTTTATATCTATTCACTACTTCCTGCGCTTCCTTCCTTGAGACAAATAATGATCTTCCTCCACTTTTGGCACACACCAGCTAGTCACAGGTATGCCAGACAAGTGGCTTCAACCATCAGTCCCTGACCACGACAAAAATGACCCACTTCTAGCGGCAACACTGAAAAACAGAGGTAACCAGCAATAGTCTTAAAAAACTAAGAAAGAAATAGAAGCTCAACAATTCTCACAGAGCTGAGCTGAACTGACACGTTTGCAAACCCTGCCAAAGAAGAGCGGGGAAAACCCTGGGAGGAGGAGGAAGAGAAAAAAGGGAACCACTGGTCGGTTTGAACACTCCATGCAATGGGAGGAAAGACAAATGTGGAATATAAAATTCACAGGAAACTTGAGTTGGACCATCTTATTTCATACAGCCTGCTGGAGGACCGCATGCATATTGTTGTCACCTTATGCAGCCCATGAGGCAGCTTCTATAAGCAAGACTAACAGATGGGAGGAGGCTGGGGGCTGCGAAAGCTCTCTGACAGGCCAAAATCTCCGTGGCTCTAGAGAAATGGAATTAGTAAGGCAGGAAGCCATTGAAATACAACCAACACTGGCGAAAGAACCACTCTTTTCTAAGTTCATCAGATGCTGTAGCTTTACGGAAATTAGTGCAAGCTCTGTTTAGAATGAATGCTTTTATCCTACCTAATAACCTACATGAAAAAGTTTCAATGTTTTAAGTCTCATTTTTACATCAGTTTATCCTTTTAGAAAAACAACTTGGTTATATGCAACTGTTTTTTAAAAGTGAACTTTTCATCCATGAAACACGGCCAGTGTTACTCAGTCAAGAGGAGCCAATGTATTCTTAAGCTTTATATAAAGCAACCTATGCAGAAGCAGCAGGTTGATCAGAGAGTATTTTCCTAACAACAGCTGCTGGCATTCAGGAAACATTTGCCAGCAAGTACAGCCAGAAAGAAAATCTAACACGTTTAATTATATGCAGACTTCAATGAAGTATTTGCAATCTTAGTAGCAAAACACACATTTCATTGTTTTATGTGGGAGGGCTTGTAACATTTTGTCTGGACACATCTTTGTTCTACACGGCTTCTTGTGAATCGTTTTGCAAAAATAGTAGGAAGGGATTGCAAAATTTATATTGAAGAAAAAAACCCTGTGCTTTTCTGCAGACACAATTATTTCACTGGTAATAGAAAGTGTTCACTATAAATATATACATATTATATGCGCTGCAGGAATGCAAAGATCCTTGCTGGCATAGCCCAGAGCAGCCCTGAAGTCTGGAATTCAAAGAAACCTAGAAAAGGTCACCAAGCTGATCCCTGCATCGTAGCAAGCTTATTTTAACTTCCTGCAGCCATCCCTAGAGATGAGGGCTAAAGAGTGCTTCTGAATGATCCCAAGAGCAAAACCTACATGTCACTTTCTTTCATAGTGAGCAGTTTATTTCCCCTTGGATTTTTTAAGTCACTCCACTGCTCTGTGCTTTATCTTTAAGCAAGTGCTAAGGATAACTGTGCCCATTCTCTTCAAACATCCCCTAGGTAGAATGATAAGCTGAATGCTTATTACTGGGGGCCTTTACCATTTACAATTATTGCTTTTTCATACCCATTTCATTTCAACTAAAAGAGCTTAAAGCACTTGAGAACTATAAAAAGAGTCACTAACTATGCAGTTAGAAATAAATTTGTATTCGTAATAGCATACCACCCACAGCTGGAGAACATCTCTTCTTTCCATACCTAGACTACAAGCCCATATCTTATTCTTGCAAGATCTTCTTAAATTTCTGTTTAACCACAGTATAAAAACATTGCAATTAAGGTAAGAAACAGATCATACGCAAGTTTAACATCAACTTTTTTTTCTACTTTAGAAAAGCAGGAACACACCAAAAAAATCTGCAACCAAGCTTTACTCCTACAGAAGCTATTCACTTAAGTGAAACAATACTGTGATTAACCCTGAATGTTAATACACAGGTACAGCACGGAGAAGGTATTTTACTTTTACCTGTTTAATCTCTGCACTTCACCCATATATTCACTGATTAACTAAAGCTAGGCTATATGATCTTCATCTAACCAACCAAACAAAACTTCAACTGAAACAGCATAAGGTTATCTTCTAAATGCACATTATTTTCTAAAAGATTAATAAGGCAGATTGCTAACAAAGCAACAAAAGCAGTTCTGTGTTAATTTATACTTCCTGAATATGTAGTCAAATATTGGCCATTAGCAGTTTTGGAGAGGAAAATGGGACAGTGTCATGCACAAAGGAAGTGGAAGAAAGGGGGAACATGATGGAACAACTTAATTACTAATATCGGATTTTCATGATCATTCTTTCCAGTTCTGCCTCATGCATCAAAAATGGCAAAAGTGACCTTTGTGGAGGCAGCTGGAACTAGGCTAAGGTCCTAAAAAAGGGAAACATGAGGTCCAAAACCAGAAGAAAAAAAAAATACAGTAAGGAAGAAAGATAGGAAGAGCAAGAACAAACCACGACAATCAGGGAGAGGGTTCTTCTGCACCTTTAATTCTGGCATAATTTTATAACCTATTTTTAAGACTAGCAAGACCTACGTTACACTGCAACTGAGCAGCATCAATTATATTTCTTCCAGAACTTCTGACCTTCATAACCACAATTCTGCATTATATCTACAAAAATTACAGGTTTTATCTGCAAATACCCTATCCTAATGTCATAAGTAATAATTACTAAAGACAGCACTGACTGCTGACACCACCCTGCTCCAGACGTTGCTAGAATGATTCACATGTGAGGCAACATATATAAAATACAAATATTTCTGGATTTTATTTTTCAAAAGCTATGTTTATGATGCTTTATTTTTTCCATTTTATTTTGTTCTCCCCTCACTATTATTGTCTTCTTTTTAAACATTTCTATTAGTATGTCACAAAAGTGGGGAATGGGGTCAGCTAATTACACCAGCACTTTTCTTTAGTACTTTTCTTCGCATCCAAGATGATTAAATCTCAACTCGAAATGTGAAGTACTGAGATCTAGAAGACCTGGCAACCCATTCTACTGCTCATATATCCCTCAGGGAAAAAAGAGTTCATACAGTTCTCCAGCACTCTAACTATAGCATAATATAGAGCAGAAAACACTTCTATTTTTGCATATACATGATCTGCCTTACAAATCCAAGTTGGGAACCTGTCAAATTACCTATTGCAATTACCGCCAAACACTTCTCCTCTCAGGGTACTTGCAGGCTAGAGTCTTGAAAAATACCATCATTACTACTACTACTACTATTATTCATGGTTTTCCCACATACTCTAGGCAGCTCCTGCACTGCACTCCTCTTGGCAGTCTTAAGTTCCTGTCAACTTCATGACTTAACTTCAGAATAAAGTTATGCTAGCTCAGAAAACAAAATACATACATACAAATAGTTAAGGGATACAAAAAGGGAGAATTGCAGAAATATGTTTATTAGTTCTTTCAGCAAAAAAATTAATCAGCAACGTTTCAGCATTTCTAGTAAACCTTAGATCAGAGTGCTCAAGAGAGGGCATGGCCTTCTTTCACTGCATTTTCTTGTTCAGCAGAATGCCTTAGTTGCTCATGTACATTTAGTCATCCTAATCTACTTTTTCCTCTAAGGCAAGGAAATCTCCTAGGCAGAACTGATACAGGGGCAGGTTACATGACTGTCAAGAATGAAAACCAGATCTTCTGATTCTCAGGTAATATGTTAGTCCAGAAATGCCTTTTTTGAATTCATACGATAGCAGCATTGCTCAAAAACAGGCTGCGTGGTGCTACAGAGATGGAGTCAACTGGAGCAATTTGCGAAGAACAAGAGCTTGCCATGACAGCATTTGTTCTCCAGGCAGTTTTTACTCTGCTTCTGGTAGAGCTTCTTCACTGTTTTTTTTTAATTTGCTTTCCTCTGCAGCCCAACTGAATTTATACAAAGACGATTTCCATGTGTGTGGTTGTGTATATTGCACTGTATTTTGCGGATAAAATGTAGGCAAGGTTAGGAACACAATTTTAAAAGCAGTAGTGAAATTGCCTGGGAAATGCATCTTTCATGAGAAATCCCACACATCTTCCATGACTAGTTTTAAGAGGGCAACAGCTAGATGTTATATACTGCTTAAAAACAGATGTCTGATAGATTTGCTGTCACCATTATTTTGAAGTCACGCAAAATGTTCTAAACTATGCCGCTCCAGTTCTCTATTTGTAACAAAAATAATGAATTACATGATTGCTAAAAGAGGGTTCAGACTCTCATGCATTGCCAAACCTTTGGCATAAAATCTCTATTGAGCAATGCAGCCATTGGTTGGAATTAAGCCAAGCCATCCTTTAAACCCCTTTGCTTCTCAAATTGATTAAAATTGTAACCGAATCCTTTAATACCAGTATACGTCAAATGGATGGTCTGTCAGCCTTGCTTCTTACCAACAATAAAAAATAATTAACTTGAGAATGCTCAGATCATAACTGCCCGTCCCTTCAGCCTCAGCACTGCACCATCAAAAATAAGTTGTTCTGGCTTCAAGGAGACCACTCTGAGTCTGTTCAAGTGTCACTAGTTCTAGGCAATTTATGTCATTGGCTCTGGAAAGGTACATTTGGTTTGAATACTGCACAATTCAGCTATGGTAAGAGAGCCATAAGACTGAGGTCTGCTGGAGTTGTCACTGAAGGTTCTCACAAAAGTTCTCAACAACAATGATGACAAAGTGGAAAGCTTTGCCAACACATGAAGAAGGTGAAAGTTTTACAGCTTTCACAGTACCTTCCTTTGTTAATACCCTTCATCGTTTTTCTCAGACCAAGACAGTGACAATGTGATTTCCAAACTGGTACAAGGGTAAAGTAAGTTGAGTTAATTTAGCCTTTCACTACTTAGAAAACGCATGGAAATTTTATCTAGTACAGCTGATGGCAGGATTAAACAATGACAGTTTTGAAACAATAAACTTGATCAATATAACATAGGCTATGGCAAAATGCTGTGTTCTAATAGAGCATGACAATTAGAAAACTGAAGGATATTAAGGAACTCTGCTCAGACTATGATTTACAGCTACGTCTGAGTAATTACTGAAATAATAAAATACAAATTGGCAGGTATACAGCTCTGTTCAACCCTCTCCCCTCCAACCCCTTCACAAAAGCAAGAAACAAAAAACTCCACAAATATCCACGAAGCTACAGAAGCTGGCAAGCATGTAAAGTTCTCTTCTGGCAACAGGCAAAGAATTAAGAGAATGACACAGGCAGAGGGTTCCTGAGGTGCTTTACCACATCTTAGATTTTAAGAGGTCTAGCAGGACTCTGGATACAAAAGGTGTGGGCCTTGGGGACACTGACAATTAGAGATATTTGGAACAGAAAGAGGGGAAGAGGAAATACCTTCTTTCTGTCTCACTACCTAAAATGCAACACCAAGCTCCTCTATGCAGCAACCCAGTGCTTGCATAGGTAACACTTGGCTACTGCCATACAAAATGAATTTTTAAAATTACACAGCCATTGTTAAAAACCTATACTGCATTTCTAAGTGGTTGTCCCAAAATATGGGCTTTCCCTGACTTCCTTCTCACTGAGCTGCTCCGGAAGAGTCTCCCATCATGGCTGTTCCTCCTCCTTCTGACTGCCACAGTCCCAGGGAGCTGTATCCTCAGCTCTCCCCTTTTCTGCCACCTATTCACTATTGCTCAGCAGCCTCCCAAAATCATGCTGCTTTAATTATCATCTCTGTGCGGATGAGTCACAGATCTCTCGTCCCTTCTGTTCATATTCGCAGTTCAGAATCTCCTTCTGGATATTTGCCACCAGACCTAACACAATATGCTAAAAAGCTGAAATCACGTTTCTTCCCAAACCGTCCCTGCTCCCCACTTCTTTCCCTATCTCTGACAACAACTCCACCACCTTATGTCCCACAAGCTCACAACCTGGGTGCCATTTTCAACTCCTCTTCGCTTCCCACACAAATCCTGTTGATTTTCTTCCCACTCCGTTCAGAAATATGTGCTTTCTTTCCCACTTATGCTACAATTATTCAATCCCTGCGGTTTCTTGCCACTGGGTCTGTGGCATCCTCACTCTATTATTATTCCCTGCCCCTTCACAGTGAAGGCAGATCTCATCCGCATCTGCAGCAACACACTCTGTCCTCCCCCATCAGAAACACGCGTAAGAACTGATGGAGATGGCAGAAAACAGAATGGTGAGCAGACACCATTTGAGGTACTCAGGGAAGATGGAAAAAAAATCTCTATTGTGAAAAACATAATGCAAGCTATTAAATAAATGCTACATGAAAGGACATCTCCTATGCAACCTACACAAATGCTTCTACGTCTAGAGCCTTCCCCCCAGTATTTAATGAACATGCAGTTCTCCAAGTTCATAACTCCTGTGTACAAACTAACAGCAATTACGCAGCTTACTGAGTACCAAGAACTGCCTTAATTTTATTTAAACAATCTGCATGGAGTGGCACCTGTCACCATAGTAACAGAATACTTCATCTAAAAATTTAATACAACTTACATAAAGATCAAAAAACTACTGGGAAAAATTGCTCCCTGGATTAAGAGAGATACAACGTTGTACATTATGCTCTTTCATTCCATCTTTCTGAAGAAATTTTCCATTTCCAATTATTTCTACCCTCCTTTCTGTAAAAGACACTACCTCGCTTTCCTTTGGATCTGGTTGCATATTAGGTCTTAATTTGCATATACAGAATAACACTTCCTGCTACATAGCAAGTGTTTCAGCACTGACTAAAATCACATTGATACTTGCTCATATACCCTGCCAGAATCTAAGTGCTTACATGGTCTAAATTGAATTTCAGCTCTTAGGGTGATTTGTCTACACAGTGACATTCTCAGCAGGTAAAAATAAAATGATGGCAGGGTGGAAATGAGGCAAAAATCTTCCATCCAAAGGAGAAAAAACAAAGTCAAAACACCATTTTTTTCCACACCTCTAATTCAGAAAAGAAGCATCATGCATTCAAAACTAAACCTTTTATTATGCAACATAGAGTTTGTGGCACGAATTGTTGTACAGTTCTTAAATTTTCAATGTCAATTCCAAGACCACTTAGACGTAAATAACGTCTTAATTTTTCATTTCTGCTTTTCCTCTAGTCCTGTCAGGAAAAAGAATTCTGGTTCATAAAACTGCAGGAAAATATTTCACGTTTCATATACTGTCTAGGTTCTGCCAACAGAGGAAATACAACTAATCAAACTTGAGAAAAAGTAACGATATTTAAGTAGATGTAATTTCAGGCTCAGCAGTGACTTGAATGTTTCATACCGGATCATCTGAAATTCTTTATGTATTTTTAATGGATTTAAGCAAACAAACACACATGTACCTCACA
The DNA here is from genome assembly GCA_009769605.1 of Bucorvus abyssinicus. Lineage (NCBI taxonomy): Eukaryota > Metazoa > Chordata > Aves > Bucerotiformes > Bucorvidae > Bucorvus > Bucorvus abyssinicus. Next base: position 30,770,460 of record CM020030.1, on the reverse strand, counting down.
TTATATTCCTGAAATAAAGACCTACCCTACGCTTCATCATGCTCAAGGCTTCTACTAGCTACTTAGCAACATATAGTTTCTGCAATTCACTATACTGAAGTGAAATCTTCCTTCGCTGCACCTGGTTATGGAGACTGTACTGTCTTTGGAAAGGGAAATCAGTTTCCAGAGTAAAAGGAATGCAGAGTCTCGGTCTTCACTTCTACTGCTGTGCATAACACAACATTAACTCATCACCATTAACGATTAAATTTAGTATTTATAAAGAACTACAGAGGAATCATGGCATAGCCTCTGTCTGCCTGTATTCAGATAGAAACTGTGATGCCACTCAACATGCACTGACAAAGCGCTCACAAAAATCAGTCTAAGTAAAAAAGGTTTTATTGAAAGTAAACGTATGAGATACTAAAACACATTTTTCCCCTCTCTCTACACTTTATCTCCATTTCCAACAACTTCCTGCTACTTTTGGCAAGTGCTTCCATGAGAGCATGAATTAACTCAACAGTCCCTGACTCTTTCACCATCACCTTGACCCACCCAGGCTCCTTTTCTTTGAAAAAATTAAAAGCTGCATTGGTTTACCAGCATATACTCTTTTTTTTTACAAATTATTCTGCTTTGTGTTTCTTTTTTTCCCAACATTCAGAGGCTGTCAATCAATAATCTGGAAGAAAACCAACCAATCAAGCAAGACAAAATAAAGCCAACACCAACCCATTTTTGTTTTCTGTTCACTATAGCTTCTTGTGTGTTCAGCAATCTTTTGGGAGGCTTTTTTTGGTTGTTTCTTTTCTTCTTCAATCCATGAGGAAACTACTTTCTCTAAGAATGGAGAAGAAAGCACAGCTAACAAATCTACAGGACTTTACAGGGTGGGTTTTTATTCGTGGATGCAGTGGCTTCATAAGCTACTTTGAAAATGTCACATCACAGACTACAAAAGTTAATGGGGAAAAACAACCTCTTTACAGCATATACCTCAATGACAGCTAATGAGACAGCAAATTATTTCTAGTAGTGGTTCATATCCCTATAGACTAATATTGATGTTCTAACCTTTGAGCTATTCAGTGTCTAATTCCATTTCTAGAAGGACTTCAAAACGTAAATCAAATGACAATATACCTACGAGTAAGCCATTTCAAGTGGGGAAAAAAAAAAGTGTAATAAAATAGCAGAAATAAACTACCAGAAATCAGAAGATGGCATCAATGTTAACCATCTTAGGCGCTTTTTACATTACTTTAAATTACATGTGAAATTTTCCATGAAAGTGTGCTATAGAGAAATAAGCTACTCTAGTACGAAAAACATTGCTGAAGAGCATAAATTGAAACTACTTTGATATAGCTTCTTGTAAACAAAAAACCTGTTTCATATTCTCAGCAATCCTTTAAATTCCATTTTACCTTATACATTATACATTGACTTCTAACTGTGAAAAAAACCAACTGCACAGGATAATACGTATCCTGAAACACCACCACTTCTGAGAGCTGCTTTGAACCTTGTGCAACAGAAACTCTTGCATAAAAGCAGCGCGTGAAGGATGAAAGGTGAGTCTAAATCTTCTGTCAGTGTTACTTGCAGTGCGTTATAACACTCAGACGAATACTATTTGGATTCCATGTACTCCAGGCAGTATTGCCTAGGTATTGTTTTCAAGGGAAGCTTTTTTATTCTGTTTTTAACTTTTCACCACATCTATTTAGCTACCCACTTGTACACTTACATCCCCCCAAACACACACACTTGTACACGTATCAGAAATAAGGCATTTCATATAAATAGTGTACTACGCATATATATTTTTCAAATTCCAAGAATGTGGTCTCCTCACCATGGAGTATTTTTACTAAAAATAAGGGGGAAGAAGGGGATTATTACCATGGTAGGCTAGCAAAGATTTTCCTGCAGGCATTTGATAACAAGTTGGGGTGGAAGGAATAATGTTGAAAATTTAAATTAAAAATTTTAACATTTAATAAATAACTGTCACCATCAAACACATGTTGTTTTGAAAATCCTAACAACCTGGAAGCACAAAGCAGCTTTAATGAGGAACAAATCAAGCATTCACACCACTAAACTATTAAAGCCAGTTTATTAGCTGAAGATACCTGAGGTAATTAGCTACTTGGGATGACCTAAAATTCAAAATTTTTAAGCTATATTTAGTGAGTCCTTAAAGTCCTTAATAACTAGGATGTAAAAACAGAAGTGAAGAATTGTAATAGAAAAGTTTATATGAGAGATACTTTGTAACAATAGTACTAAGAATATTAATTATTCTCCTCTGTTCAGATATTTAATATTGTCCTAACAAAACAGATAGAACTATATTATATTATTGCATTTATATTATTGCCCCTGGGTCAGGGCAAGGGGCTAAGAAAGTAAATTCCTTTTCCCAGTTCAAAGGATAAATACAAGCCTGCACTTAAGTTTCTCAGTGAGACTTATTTGAAACATGCGTCATGTAAGTTACAGCCATTTGATTATAAAAAATGCAATATCACAAAAAAATAGCGCCTTACTCAAGAAATAATTTGTGATCCTTTTCAATAGCTTTTATCTGAAAGAGAGCAATGGCTAGAAGCCCAACAAAGATTTCCCCCCTAGGACGGAAAGCGAGGCCTTTGGGGCACAGAGTATATGGACACTTACTTTTTTGCATCTCAAACACCTTTAAACTGGGAATAAGCTCCAAATCACTCAGCTGAGGAACTACACAGGGCACTTCTGCATGTACTGTATTTTAGGGCTTTTAGCTCAAAGTCCCAGGTGCCCATATGTCCAGACACGGTATTTTTGGATGGTTGTCTTGGTCTTTCCTCGCTATCTTCCATCTAGGCTGCCACCTCCCAAATTGCATCACTCAGGTTCTCACCCTATGTCATCCAAAATCTGAGTTTACTTCCAAATGTTGTTGTGAGGCAGATGACGTCAGAAATGTGATCTGTGACAACAGTGCAAGTCAGGTCCACGTCAGCCAAGTGACTGTTCTCCATCTCCACCCCCGTTTGTCACACAGAATGGCTTCCACCACATCGTTCCCCTTCAAAAAGGTGTTTAGGCAGAGAAGTAATTGCAGTAAAGCTTTTATAAAGGAGTATTTACAGGCCTACAGCTATGCTTCTACTAGAGCATCTTGCTAAGCAAATCCCACAAGACATTAAGGCTACAAGATAAACATCAGTGGTTTTAAAACTAAATAAACACAGCAAATCATTTTGAAAGCTGATTTAAAGAAAGTAAAAAACATGTAATGAGTGCTACTAATGATCACTGCTAAACAGCAATAATAACTATGGTGTTCAGCAGTAAAGTTTTCTTTAAATGTCTGATAACTTTAAAAGTCAATATATAATTAGACTTTTCAGATATTCCCAAGATTTCCAGGGTTTTAGTTCTAAAGAAGAAAGCTTCTTTAGTGAAACCTTAATGGGTTCCTGAGGAATAAGAGCATTGAGATTGATAATAAAAGCTGCCTACAGATTGCCTAAGAAAGCAATAAATCTTCTGTTCCTTACAACTATCATTGTAGCTACTGCTACCTTTCCAAAAGAAAACAAGCACACTTAAAAGGGCCAGTTTCTGGCACCCTCTGAAGCTGAATACCCGAACTAAGTCAATAGCAAGACTTTCATGAAAGCCATAAAGCCAGAGTCACTCATGTTCTTCCTTATACACATTTGTGACTGGAATAATTCTGCCACCACAAATCTAAATTCATGAATGAACAAAGAGGGAAAAAACCAGAACCCAGAACAATTTCATGCATGCCCCTCAACCCGTACATCCATGTCCCTTTAACACCTATCTTGTACCATCAAGAAAGTACAGCCCTTTTTTACTTACTGCAGCGTAAATCAAGAGTACCGACAATGCTCAGCCTCTGATCCCTGTGGCGAGGTGGATAGAGAAAGGCAGAGAGTGCAAGGGAACGGTAGCAAAACTCATGATATTCTCATGGACTTGTTTGTTATTTAAATCTTTTTTTTTTTTTTAACTCCAGTGTTCTGCTGCAAGGGAAGAGTTGATTATAAAAATGAAACAAGAATGAAAGCCCTGAATTAGATAAGCCATCAGCAAGGAGGATGCTATTGAGTGAAAACCTGCAGGAAGTGCTTATGAAACAATATCCTAGAGTCCTAAGGGGGAGGGAAAAAAAAAAAAATCCCTAAGCCAAAACAAAACAGCTGCATAGAAGCAGAAGATTAGTGCGAGCGCAAAGCAGGTTACAATAATAACTTGCAGTGCTCTGAGGGACCTGCTTCCACTGGCAAATACCCACTGCACACTGGCCTGTTAGCTGGGTCCTAGGTGATGTGCAACACACATAGAAAATGAAAGGGTTAAACAAAGTACGTGCAATTCTGCGTTTTATTCCAAAATCTGTCTCTAAGCAGGTATTAGAACTCCAACTTTTCTAATTATTTAAAGGTTAAAGCACAGACATGCAATAGGTTTTCTTAGACTTCACACTTAGGGAGACGTAATTTTGTCTTTTTTTTTTTTTTCTTCATTACCCATTTAGCACTGATAACATGGTAGGGGGGAAACTCAACAACAATTAGTTCTATGAAAAAACACTGATCTTACAATCAGCCTCAAAACATGCAAAATAATTCAAACAAGGCAGCTTAATTTTAGCTTTTTTCCCACCTGTCTTGACACAAAAAATCAAATGTAAATGTAAAAAATCCAGTTTTCAACTCTGCTGATGCTCAGTTACTGAGGTGAATACTGGAGTTCTATTTTTAAATTGTATAAATGCCTTTAAAAGAAAGTCAAAGATATAAGAAAATATACAGACTGTATATGGCTTTACTAAAGCATTAAGCTTTATAAAAATCTGTCATTAGCTACTGTCACAAGAACAGTTGTAACATTACCTTCTGGAGGTCTTTCACAAACAACAACAAAAAAAGGTTGAAATTATAAATTCTTGTAAGTTAGTGAAGTACTATAAAGTTCTTTGCACAGAAAAGAAAACAGATTCTGAGACAAAAAACACCTGATAAGGTGAGACAGAGACATTTAATTTACAGCCTTAAGAAAGCACAGGGAGGATTTTCAGTGTACTCAGTGATCATATAAACGAAAAGCTACGCTGGAATGCATTTGTTTTAAATAGAGATCAAACCACATGTGTTTGGGACTCCTAATAGAATTTTTCATTATCATTCTCTGACTACAGCACCATTCAATTTCAGAGCGCGCTTAAATTTGGGCACATAAAAGTTCCTTTTGACTTCAAAGTATGGATTCAGGTACCGAGTTGCTTCCTGACTGGGGAATTATGGCAGTTTTGGTGAAGATAAAACTGCTATTCTCCAAAGGTATGAAATAGTAACATTTGCTCTCATACATGCTGAAAAATATATGTAGAGAAATAACTACCTACACCATTGTGCATTAGCAGTATCAATGAAAGGGATGAGTTTTTGAGAACATGAACCGATACGGAGCTCATTCCTGGGAAACACTGCAGCCGTCGGTATTTTACCCCCTTTCTCACTAATCGTGGACACATGAAAATGGATTAAGTGGCTCTTACCCCCAATTGAAAAACTAGATGGTGATGCACAGCTACTTCTGTGAAAAATGAGCAGTTTGGCCAAGGGGAAGGAACACCCTTCTATGCCCCTTTTTCCCAGAGCACTGACCCCTTCTCACAGCTCAGTACGGGCACAAGCAGCCACCGGCCGCAGATAAAAACAACACGTGTCATGCAAAAGGCAGGCAAGAAAACAAAGGCCTCGGCTCTTTTTCCACAGCCACCACTGCTGGCGCCTTCGTCCCAGTCTGAGGCAGGATGATGGTGAGAAACCTGGTAGGAGGCGCGGGGCAGCAGCAGAACAGGACTGGCAGGGCACCCCTTGGCCCTGGGAAACAAAATGAGCACCCTCGCTGAGTGCCCTGTGGGGAAGAAATAGCCCATGCTCCGTTTCCACATCAAAACCCCACACATAATGGAGGGAAAACTATTATTAATAATAGTAATAATAATAATAAGATACAAAAGTTAGAAACTTTCATTTCCCCAGCTTGAACATATGGGACTAGCAATACTGCTCTTCTCCAGCTCAGGTGAGAGGCAAATCCAAATAACCATTGGCATTGCACACTGTCAAAGAGACAGAGTATCATCATACGAAGTCATGCCAAGAAGTAGTAGGAAAAGTTCAGCTTCACTCAGTTTCAAGTGTTGCTTCTGAAAACCAGAAAGTCTCCTCAGTCCTCCCACCTCACCCGCCATCTCCCTTTTTCTCCACTAGACCTTCTCAAGTGAAAACCCTCCCTCAAATATCTGCTGGCAGCACTGGTCCCATACCTTTGTTGTTCCTGAACCACCAGGAGAGGCAATCCTCTCTGGACCCTCTTCCCTCCCCTGCGCTGCTGCACCGCGCAGTCAACTGACGGTATAAGATGGTACCAAGACACTTCACAGTCAGCAGCAGCAGAAATGCGAACATCAGGGTACACGAAGCTGCTCAACTGAACAGAACTACTGGAACTTCCTACGTTATTTCTACAGAATTTGTTATCAACATTAGTTAAAACTCGTAGCACAAGAGAGTTTTTAAGTTTCGGCAGCACAATATAGGGACAGACCTAAACCACACAGAGAAGCAACAGAAGGGTGGGGAAGGTTGTCTAGATTGCGCTCACAAATGAAGCCTGTTAAGCAAGTGCATCTCAGTACCTACTCTGGACTTCCTGAAGGTAGGACGTACAAAAATGTATTCAAAATATTCTAACCTCAGGGGACATGTGTCCTCTTAACAGGTGTAGAGATGATACGAAGTGTAGGAAAGAGCAGATGACTAAAGTCCAATACATACAGAATTTTTGAACCTGACAGTTAATCAGAAAATAAAGACAAACTGTAAGAAATTAAATATGCAAAATTATCAAGTTACTACTGATGACAGTAGACTGGAGGACCCAAGATGAATCTTACTTCTGAGATATGGAGAGGCATGTACACAACACAACGCAAGCTAGTATTATAAAACCAGGAAGCAGAACTTTTAACAAGTATTTCCTAAGTATTAATATTCCCTTAGTTTTGTTAGACAATGATATAGACAGAGTGACAGAAAATTGTTTGAAGAAGGTAATGGCCATTTACAATTTAAGAAAAAATAAACTGCTAAGCAAATAGTCTCGTACCTGTTGTACTATTGTTGTTAGTTCCAGACAGAGCTGTATGACATTATTTCGTGTTACTGAGTAATCTGTGACAGCAGCAAAAGGTGATCTAAAAAAAAAAGAAGGAGAAAAAAAAGTGTTGAATAGCACTAGAATATATCCACTTGCTTCACTGGTGCACAATGTGTTCAATACACATTGTTTCCAGATATATAAAAAATCACACCAAATACCCAAAACGTATTACTAGAATTGTAAAATACAAGATACATATCCATGGAAAATGTTCATCTCTCCTTGGTTTTGCAGTTTTTAAGCTTCTCTTTAAGACATTCCATTTATCAAGGTATTATTTCTCACAGCCTTCCAGCTTACTTCTGGATTGTCTTTACTCCCCCAGAAACAGCCCACCTCGCCTTCTGCATTTGTTTGGGAATACTCTCATAAAGGCAACCAGAAACACCACTTCCACCTGTGATATAAACAGTGTCCAGATGTGAATCAGATCCAAAAGGTATTTTGCTGATTCACTGGGATTCTGGGACCTGATCTAGTGTCTGGTAAAAGTACTGGAGGGACTCAGAAGAAGGAAAATCTTTATCCAAAGGGGAGAATAGCATTTAGAGCCAAAGATGCATCAATGCTCAGAAGCAGCTGCAAAGGATAAACTGGAGGCACAATCTAACATCCCTCCACACTGTGCTACAATCGGAAGTGCTTAGTGAAATGAAAAGTGTAATCCAGCATTTAGAGTTGTCACCTACATGTATCCTATATCTTAAAACTTCATGTCAGAATGTTTAAAATGCTTGCCTACCTAGAAGCTTGCTTTCTTTCTAGAGGCACTGCTAAAATGAATTTGGTTAGTGATATTGGCAGTCATCTAATTTCTGTACTACACATCTGTGTTAAACTATAAACTCAACTTGGCCTATTTCCTACATCCAAGAAGTAGCCAAACACCAGGTGGAACTGGTATTTTCACCAAGAGAAATCAAGATTTTGTCTTCATCAGTGTTGCAAATGAGGTTTTTATGGGTACTATTAGCACAGCAAAGACGGCATTTCTCCCTGGCACACCTGTTTCAAACATTTAAAACAAAGAAAGGTGGCAAAGAAACACAAGGATTGTAAGGTCTGAATAAACTAATAATAGATCATGCAATGTGCCAAGATCTCTAAACAATACCTTAAGAGTGGTTGCCTTTAAATTCAGCTGGGTGACTAGTCCCTTCCCCAACTGCCTTCTTTCATCACTTCTTAGAGCATACATATTCATATTCACCTTTAAGAGGTTTTTTTTTTACAGTGCTAGTCAGTATTATGCCTTCCTCATTTAAGCCGAATCAAGTTTCCAGTACAAAGAACTCTGCTATAACCGTGTCCAAATGATAACTACAAACACAATTCTCCTGGTTCTTATAATAGGTTTCTAAATTTCTTTTCCATACATAGAATTACTTAAATTTTAGTGCAGGCAGATTTGGAACTGTCCATTAATAAACCCAAGCAAACCCCCTCACTCCATCTGCTTCTTTTGATGCCCTCTTTCTTCTCCAGGGATCCCAACCCAGCCCTGATAGTTCATAAGACAGAATGAACTTTGAGGTGCATACTCAAGCCTAGTAGCTTTCATTTCGTGCAACACATCAAACAACAACATATACTTTCTGCCTGTATTTTCTAGGGAGAAAAGGAATACATTCTTTTTAAAATAGAAGTACAGAAATTGGAAGCTAGGCAGAGTTTAAAGAAACATAAAACCAACAAGGCAGTGAGGACTTAGTAGACAGCCTATGGTTAAGTTCCAAAAGGTGTCTTACAAAAGCTATTTGACACAGACGTATAATCACAATTCAAAGTCCAAGTTTCATGCAGTATAAGGCGACTGTACAGGAGGTACACACTACAGCAGGCATAGCCACAGACACACGCACAGATCATTACTGAAGTTCAGGAGACATGGGAGCTTATTAAAGGATAAAAGGTAACTGAACTTCTTGGCTATGAACCATAACTGTGTTTAAAAAAGAACATTAGCCAGGATATACAAAAACACCGATATTTTTCCTTTCGAAATTGTAACTGTTGAGGTTCTGAAATATACCTGAAATCCTCATTTAAAAAGGTCATTTTCATTTATGAACTCACTTTTATTGAAGATGAATGGAATCAAGCCAGAAAATGATATTGTTTAAGTACGAATGTTAATACAATTTGATCCTCAAATTACACAACTGGAATTTATTTGACATTTCAAAGCCTCCAGCATTTCTCTAAACAAAATTGCATCGTAGGTTTGGCTTCTAATACCACATCATCTTCCCTCATACTTTTACAATTTAGTTTGGTTTCCTGGTTCATGAGGAAAATAATTACATTTCTACCATCATTGCTTTTAGTGAGGATCGTTAGAAATGCCCCAAATAAACTTTGTTGACAATAAAGGACAAGCAAAGCAACTGAGACGTTACTCATTTTTGTTACATTGACCTTCACACAGCGACGATTTACTGAAAACAGCATGTGAAGCAGGCAGCAAGGGTGTCAGCAGGAAGGAGAAGACTGCTAAAACTCAGTAACCAATACGTTAGTTTTGAAAAGTGCTTCACAACTTGGAAAGATAAAGAGAAAGGTCCACGTTATATGGACTTTGCTTCTGCACAAAATGTGAGGGGTCCTTGAGCTGCCTGCTCTGTAGGTCTCTGTAGCTTACAAACGAATTCCCCCGCATCAGTTTCTGTCGATGCCTCTCTGGGGTATTGCTCCAAATTGGACCAGTAAAATTGCAATTCCCTTTCCTCCCCCTCCCCAGTTCAGACCACTTCCCTGGAGGCAATCTGCATGCACAGCTATACAGACCCTACTGCAAAAGCAGCTGAGGAAATGGTACTGGCCTCCTTAAATATTTACTACCAAAAAAAATGCATTTTGGTATTACACCCCAAGCCTCAATTTCAACAGTGAAGGTCCAGCAGGACTTGGTATAACAACAGGCCAGCAGTTCCAACCAAAATATCAATAGAAACTTTGCGGTAGGATCACTGATTGAATTTCATAAAAGACGCAGTGTGAAACAGCAATCTGACAAAAAACCTCTTCCATGATAATATATCCACTGATTGTAATTTTAATAAAACACAATATTATTGACTGTGAACAGATGAAACGGTACGTATAAATGCAAATAAAGCCTACATACACTATAACTGCTTGGTTACTAAAACACTTTCCTTCTCAAGGCACCAGAAACACACCAAGTAAAAGACCTTGTTTAATTAGACCAGTTCTCTCTACTTTCTAAACATTATTTCCTTGGCTTGGCTGAGCCATTTCTATGAGCTTCCAATCTCTACTTTTTCTCCCTAAGCCACACCTTTCAGAGTCCCTTGGACCTTCAAGTCTCAGGTACCTCCTATGGCTCCAGTGAAGAAAATTCCAGAAAACAATTGCAATTTTCAATACGCGCTGTCCAATTCAGTGCTCTTTAAGTTAAACAAGAACTAAAGAACTGCCTTGGACTGGAACCAAATACTGCCCCACTTCCTGCTGTGACATTAACCTTGGTGTCCCATTGTCTCGCCTCTCAGTCATTTCCAGACCTTTTCCAACATACATTTCCCTTTCGCAGAACCTTTTTTTAACTCAGTTTCTCTTGTAATCTATTCTTTCTTCCTTCAAAACCTTCCTGTGGTTCTCTTCCTTTGTAACATCCACATGAAAATGCCTTTGCAGCTCCACAGCACGCCTACCTGACCACCCGCCCTTTCCATTACTTTCCTCTTCCAGACCTCTGCTGTTTTCCCCTTCCCTTTCTTTGTCCACCCTTTCTACACCTGATATCTCAAGGAAAGGAGATTTATGCAACCACATCAATGCTTCTGTACACACACGTGCAGGGGTTTTGCCCTTGTTTTCAACTTTTCTCCTGCTTTCTCCTTTCCAGGGCTTGAAGCCATTAGCCATTTTCAAACCATTTTCACAAATGCGTGGATAATGGGTTTGAAGGGTAATTAAGTTCATACATGTCTTGCGACCATGCATGCATCTGGGAAAGTGGGAACTTCTTGATTTTTCCACTGTGCTAACCCACATTGTGAGCCTGCACCTTAGTAGACACCACAGACTCCAGCAAGATGAAGACCTTCTCAATACCTCATTCACAGGGGAAAAAAACCTTAAAGTTGGTGCTTGCTTTTTTTTTTTTTTTAAAGTCAATCAACTTCAAGACCCTAATCTACAGGAAATAAGGTCTCCCTAGTACCAGGTATGACAGAGCTATTAGTTCTTTTCATATTTTTTAAACCAGTGTTTGAGATAAATAATAAACCACCTCTGAAACATTAATTTGTTTACACATGTAATGCAGGCTGTAACACACATGCATGTATGTATACACTCTTCTGAATTGAGACCTAATTAAAATCTTTAGCAGTTTCAGCATCTTTCAGAATGAAAAAAAAATATTATCTAACATTAATTCATTAAGCCACCCTGAAGAATTGGTAGAAAACCCATTTACATCGATACAGTACAGTTAATTTCCTCACAGAATTAAGAAATAATGCAATTCAACAACTATTAATACAACTACTGACTACACACAAAGGAAAATTCTTCCCAAACAATTAAAAAAAGTGTATTGTGAAGGAGATGCATACACTCAGTATTTCTACATCACCAACATTTTTGGCCTCATATGCTTTAACCTCCTCATACGTCTTCCTCATATAACATTCGGTTAGGGAAAAATAACTATTTCACTTTAAAAAGTTGCAATTTGGACAAATACATACTGCTGTTAGTAAAAGTATTGCCCCAAAATAAAAGTTAATCATATTTCATCACTAGGTGTAGCACTGAGCTATTTTATAGCAAAAGACATTGTGAGGAGTTCAAAACCAGTGTCACATTTATTTTAGCATCCTAAAAAGGGAAAACATCCTCAGAGCAGTTTGATTAAACATAATAGTCTAAAATCTTTTAGAGAGACGTAAATCAGTAACATAATGCAGTCTTCAAAAGGTAACACATTAAGCTCAAATAAAAATCTGAATGTACAATACTGTTACATATATATTTGTGCCAAATCCGTGTAAGAATCATAGTTTCATGCTTTCATAAACCAAATATTTTATTTGTATGTCTAATGGAAGTGCTTTATGTAGAATCAGGGAGGAATGCAGTAAAATTCACACTGGGTAAAGGAATTCTTTAAATGAGTGTTCTGTTAAACTTTGACAGCTGCTCCAGTGGCACAATACGGTTAAGTACCATAGCATTCCCAGGCAGCACTTACTGACCGCTTTGCCCTACCCTTTAAACAAGCCTTGAGGGAAATGAATAAGGGAAACTTAAGATTCACAAGTTTAAGACTGAAAACTAATTGTCAGGAAGTGCATTATTTGTGTGGTGAGTAAAGAATCACTAAACTCTTTGGTTTCTTTTTGTTTGGGTGTTCATTTGGTTTTTCCTCCACCAGCTTGTGTGCAAACCAGATTTACCCTGTCAGAACACGCAGTAACCAAACATGGCTAACAGGACTGTATGAGCTCTCTTATAAAGAAGACTCTAAACCAGTAACCACTGCTTTGTAAGTAAAAAGTTATGAGCTTGCAAACATTCAAGCATAACTCTCCCAATGAATGCTCCTCTTAAAACTACAAAATAATCACACCATAAACATCACCAAGGCTCATTTACCAAAAACAATGAGACAAAGAAATCCAGCAGAACACATTTTACCTACATTGGAAGAAAACGTACGCATTGTGCATATCACCATGGTGAAAAGAAGGAGGACCACTGCTGAGTGGGGAGTGTGTTCCATTACCACAGTGCTTTCATACAAAGCAGGCTTAAGGAGCGCGCTAAAGCTCAACACCTAGAATTGTTCATACATAAACAAGTGTTTACATCATTGCAAGCTGCACTTCTCTGTAGACAACAGAGCAGGACCAAAAAAAGTTCACACAGCCCACAGCGAGGCTTGGAGGTCCTGTCTGCTGTCCAGATTTAACCACTGAAGCATTCAAACATCCTTAACTTTAGGGACGGAATTTAGCCTTACTTAATAGGATTTATGTATACATGTAAGTGTTTTGCAGCATATTAGGACATTTAAGCCCATGCCAAAAATTACTTACCCACCTGGGTTTAGAAGTGAAAGGATTACACCCCACCACTCTGTGAATGGCCCTAAAAGCAGAACTAGACTCGCAAAAAGGCCCTTTACTACGAAATTTGACATTTTGTTACTACTGTCAGCAATTTGACCCATACTTTTATATGATCAATAATTTCTATTTACCATTCAACTTTTTGTTCACCTCCTTGTTCCATCTTGTTCATCTATCATGTATCCAGAGAGCACTGAAAAATTCATCAGACCGGTGCACATTTCTCCGCCTCCTAGCTTTTCTCTGGGCACAGCATTGAAAGTCTTGAATGCAAAATCCACAAGATCTCTTTGTTCCTACTACTTAGACTTCAGTGTAATCTGAAGCAGCAGCCGCTTTTTATTTCCAAAAAGGGGATAGTGCTAGGGTGAAAAAGAAGGGATACAGGAGAGCTGCTGTGAAAGACATATTGAATCACTGCCCACACAGATGGCAGAGTCAAACAGCACACTAAAAACTTTCATTGTTCCCTGACAAATCCTAACTCATGACCATTAAAATCTGTGATACAAGAGATGCAAAGTGCTGTAGTAGTTATCTCATGGGAAGTTGATTACATTTTCTTAGATTATTAATTGAAAAATAAACTACCACATTATCTTGGTTGTGTCTTTAATGAGGACTCAATAAAAGCCCTAAGAACAACCATCCCTTCCTCACTTCCAGTCTCCAAGTCCGCATTTATATTTATACAGATATTGTTACTATTTGCTAGGATCCAGAGCAATCATCTAGATGCTGCACAAGATACGTGGTATGAGGAGTCCTTGCTTCAGGTAGCATGACCCAAGCACCACAAAGTAGGCAAGAGCAGGAAGCCCAGAAGAACAACTAAAATCTTCCTTGCTTAGCAGGAAATACAGATTTCCAGGGTGTTTGGTTGGCAAAGAAGTGTGGTGGGGGTGAACGAAAACAACATATCAAACCAAGAGCAACAAGGAACGTGGCACCAGCAGAAGTAAGGGATGCAAACAAGCTGTGTGCTGGCAGAGCAAGAAGACAAGATGGGAAGAGACAGAGCTCATGCAGCTGCCACCAAATGTCACCCCAGGTTGGGTTCCCTCAGGATCCTTCCTCTTCCACAAAGAGCATTACAATTCTTCCCAGTTAAGACTGTAGTAATGAGCGCTACCTGTTAAATCTAGCTGTCCCATGAAAGAAAAACATACAATGTACAGTGTGACTTGAAGAGGGAAAATGGGGTGCTTAAACGATTTGAAAAAGCTGCTTTTGCTCCCAAGGCTGCCTTCACTTTGCAGCAGCCTCTGACTTATTAGGAGACTCAACACTCAACATTGTGCCAACTTCTGACGAAAATACAACCTTCTGTCTGTCAGATGGTTTGTTAAGTTCTGGGAGAAGAGGTATTAGATAAATCTGAGCACCTTTCACTCAGAACTCATCACAATTTCAGTAGTACAGGCAACGGGTAGTAGCAAATTAGTAGAAAAGGAATGAGATGTGGGTACAGTATAAGAGCTGGCTGTGTCTTAACCAGAGAGAAAGTTAATTATAAGCATTGCTAAATACTCTAAACTTAGAAGAATTTTTCTGGGATCCCTACGATATCATTGCTTTTCCATTCATATATGCCTCTCAACCAAAACTGGGAAGTTTTCACTGGTGTCACTCAAGATGCAAGCAACATGGTAAAATCCTAACATAATTTTGTTACAGATGAAAAAAGCAGTTTGATTCTCAAAATCCTCCAGGTTTTCATGGTGCTTTTAGATCAAGAAAGCCACCGATGAATGACATATGTTTAATTCAGAAATCTCAGAGAGGCAGTGAACACCAACACATCCACACACAAAGCAACACTTTACAAAGTGGTTTTCAGGTGGACTGCAAATGTGTGGTGCAAGAACAAAACCCTACCTCTGATTAACAGAAATAAATATGTCTAATTTCAATTTCAATTAAATATGCAGATACTACGGTTCAGAAATAAATACTTTTATGAGGTTAGAGATAGCTTTATGTCACAAAATTGCAATGCATTCATGTGGGAATACACCATAGTGAACTCAGAATGGTAATCCTACCTTAATTATACATTTAAAAAAATTTCTCCCCAGGATGTAGCACATCAGCCCTATAAAAAGCTGAAAAATTCCCAGTAACATGACACATCAGAGAAGGAGGATTCAGAAAGGTGGCATATATTACCATTCCTTTCATGAATTACAGGAATAAAGACTGAAAAGAACACCAAGAGTCTAGCTGCAAGCCTAGAACATCTGGATAACTGTATGTATTACTCTAATTCCTGAGAAGTATCACTGGAGACATTTTGATATCAACTTGCTTTGAACACCAGGTAAGTAGTTTGTTGATATATTCTAACACATGTTTTTCCATCAGCCTAAGAGCTACATTAAGTGTCAAGAGCGAATGTACCATACTTTGACAAAAGACTCCTCAGCAAGTGGCTTGGAAGAATTTGAAGATTAGAGAAAGACTAGAAAATAAAATATTATCAAGGTAAACATTTCTTTGAAGTCTTCTGGAAGAGAGGATAGATTTTGTGGGCAGAGAAAGTAACGGGAAGTTAAAATTAGTCTAAAAAGTTTAAGGACATATTCTAAAAGTGTGATGACAGCTTCTTTACAGGATGTTGCTGGAGAGCTATTTCATGCTCCTCAAAACCACCAGCCAACCTCTTCTGAAAATAGCTAGAATTCAGTTTTTCAGTTCCTAAATGAAACTAAAAGCTACCCTAACTTGCAGTAAAACTCAATCTCTGACATACTTCTGGAAGTGGGACTGCTCCAGGCAGAGACCTAAAACAAAGAGTGTCCTTGGATCGACCTGCACAGTGGTACTGCAAGAGCCACAGTGAAAGTAACTCAGCAAATCACAACTCTCAACTCCTTTTGATAATTGAGCCTGGTCTAATGAGGTCCTTATAGATTGTAAGTGTCCTGCAGAAACATCATGAAAAGAGAGCTCGCAAGAGCAGCAAGTGAAGCACAAGTTGTATGGAGTCATTACCATTCCCTACACATAAAAAACACATCATTGCATTTCTATGCAAGTTGGTGCTGCTACTAACTGCTTTTTCCAGACGTGACCTGAAAAACAAAGCATAGGGGCAGCCTAGTACGTATCTTACAATGGGATGGATAACCCTAACAGCCACTTTATTCCTCTTGATGGTTTGCTTGCCCCTCCCTCGCACCCCACAGATGGAATTGGTGTTAGAAACCAGCCAAAGTACTAAGATTTGGGGCCCAAATTTAATAGGAACAGCTGTGCCAAATAAAATTAAATCATGTTCCTCATATTAAATATTTTAAAAATCTTTTTATCTCCCCCTAGTGGCTCCAATAGCTTCTTAGTAAGAATATAATAATCAGAATCTTATTGATCTCCAGATTTTACAATTTCCTGAGACAAATGCAGTCATTGGCCTGCCTTCATCCTAATTTTGAGGCTTCACAAAGAAGGAAGAACAAACCTAACCAAAATACCCACATGCTCATAAATCAGAAAAGTCTTAAAATGTTACAGAAAATGTTTGCCTGAACCAGGTGTTTAAGGAACAAAAGGACCTTGCCAGAAATCTGAATGAAATTAAAATATCATTCCTAGGAAACCTTATTTGGACACTAAAGACAGCATTGCTGAAAGCAGGCTACCATCATGGCTGCCCTTATTTTTAACTTCTTGGAACTTCTGGGTCTGATCAGCTATCATTTCAGACAAACGCCAAAGTCATTTTGCATTTTACTGGGAGAAGAATTGATATGTAAGTTTTTAAAAATTACCTTAGAGATCTTTTCCCACCAACACTAAAACTTGCTAACAGAATTATCTCTGAGAAATACAATACAGCTGCCTTCATAAACATAATTTTACTAAGAGGTAATTCTCAACAAAATTCTGAGCTACAAACAAATTTTACAGACTGGATTTATCTTTTAATACTAGAAGTGCATAATTTGGGTACAGTGCACAGTACTACAGTAACACATTAGTGCTCAGATGCAGATGTTTCCTAGCATCAACAACTACTTTTTGCTGAAGTTCAACTACTAAATTCATATTATGATGCCAAAAGCATATTGTTTTTCAATGTGTTAAACATATATTTATGTTAAAGTTTAATATTTAATACTAGAATATTTTATTAAAAAAAAAAATCTCAGCTTTATAACTAACAGTCTTTAACCATTACAGAATCAGAGAATCATTGTGGTTGGCAGAGACCTTTAAGATCGCACTGCCAGGGTCCCCAAATGACATCCCTCAGCACCACATCCACAGGTCTTTTAAACACTTCCAGGGATGGGGACTCCACCACCTCCCTGGGCAACCCGTTCCAGTGATTCACAACCCTTTTGGTGAAGAAATTTTTCAAATACCCAGCCTAAATCTCATTAGCCACAATTCCAATGAGGAAACAATCAAGTTATTTCTAAATAGAAAGAAGGGGCATGCACTGATCTGCCTGTGCAAAAGAACATATTTTTCTATTGTTCCTTCTGTTTTAAAACCCAGAATGATATGCTGTTCTCTGCCAAATATTATTTGCAGGGAGAAAAAGTGAAGCCTACAGGTCTTCCAAGTATCAACAGGCTAGAGGCAGAGCTGAAAACATACTCCCAATTTTTCAAGTCTCAATACTAAAGTCTTTTGAAGAGATTGTACTGCTTCTCTGCATGCCTGTTAAACATCCAAACACAAATTTTGGAGCCCAACTTTAGGTACTCTGTTTTCAAACGTTGTGGAAAAGCTAGAAAGGGAGGAGAAAAGAAGCAGCAGTGGTAGTTGCAATCTGTTGAACAAAAGAAAGGGTTTGCAGTTCGGCTTAAGAAGTGGAAAAGATTCATGCCTCACCTAAACCTTTCATATGGAAATAATTTATGGGACAGAAGCCAGTTTTCCTTAGGAAAATGGAACGTAACAAAATCCACAGCAGTAAATTCAAATAATTCTGTTGGATTTTAAGAATTACACAAAGATCATACTCTGAACAAAACTTCAGCTGCCGGATACAAAATAAGATATACCTTTCAATCAAGATATGCCTTTTATTTTAGCTGAGACAAATGCACTGTGATGCATTTTATAAAGACATATGGATAGACTAATTTTAACCACTCCAGGAGTTTCAATGATAATCTTAAATACCTGCATTACTCTTGTTATCATGAGAAAAATTTAATTTAAATCCTTGTCCCACAAACTTCCCATGTAATAGAGGTAAAAGTGTAAGTTCCAATTGCATCTACAGATTCAGAGGTATTTCACTGCCATTTAAAAACCCTAAAATGTAACATTCATGTTTACACACACAGAAGTACATATTGACACCGATATAACAAAATGTATTCACAGTTTTGTGAATTTGATACTATCAGAAAAATTAATCTGAGTTATGCAGATCAAAGTGTTGGTTATTCTGTATTAATAATAAGATATACATAGAAACTAATGATGTCATCCTGTTGCTATATTGTATTTCCAGACGTGTAGGATTGCAGTGCATTTAGAAGTGTACTGAAATGCTATCTGAATTGCATGCTGACTTAACAAGAAAAAATTGCTGCAAACATACTCTCAGAATCTGTGAATTAATTTTGCTTCTATCTCAATGTCTACATTACATGTTGCGAAGAAGTTGGGGTTTGTGCGTGTATGTGATCTGGTTACCTGTGACACATTTGGGAGATTTTACCTGTCCAACCAAGCCAAAAGACTTTTAGCTGCTCCAATCAGATCCACTACCGATGTCAGAAAATCATTCGGTAATTTGCGGCTGGTCCTTCCATCATAGTGACCACTCCTCCTCCTTCCAGTGATGAAGTTCTGCAGATTTTTGGCAGATGCATTCAGTTTGTGAGAAAGGGTTTTTAGATTTTCTGTTTCCAAACCATAGTTCTGCATTGACAAAAAAAAGACAAAGAAAAAAAAAGTTAGTTTTGCAGCTGAACATGAAGTACTGAGAACAGCAAGACTGCTCTTCTGCTTCAAAACTTAACCATTCCTAATAATTAAGGTAGAAATACACCCACTCTTCAGTTGTTAAATGTATGGCATGTTCTGTTTCTAAAGTGCATAAAAATAGAACAAAAGAAGAGCAAAATTATGAGTGATCTTTTAGCTGGTTTTAACTGCACTGAGAAAAACATCTCAAAATGAAGGAAAAACCTAGTCGGGAAGATTGATTTCCAAAGCAGTGCTTCACTTTCAGTAGATCAGATGGTTCTCTCAGTAGATCTGATGATTAGGGATCAGTCCCTCGTGTCTGTACTCACATCATTTCCTAAGATCACGTTAGGCATGAAGGCTTGCAACTAGCAGAAGTACACAGTATGGACACAGTGTAACTCCAAAATGCCTTTGTCGGTTTCAGTGAAAGAAGCATGTTCATTAATGTATTTTTATTCTTGTTAGCAGTAAGGGACCACCAGACTCACAGACCAGAGAACACGGTGCTACTGTGCTCAGTGTCTATGTTGCCCTTTTAAAGGCAAGTTGTAAACTTTGCTTACATTTAAGAGGCAATCCCTTAAACTTAAATTACATTCCTCAGTTGTGCAGCAGAGACAGAAATAATTAGAGAGAAATATTAACAAACAGTAATTGAAAATCCTTCAAATATACAAATGTTGCTGAAACAGCACTAGAGAATGCCCCAAGTTAATGCTCAATTACAATATAATATCAGTGATTTGTTATAATAGATTTGTTTTCCTCACAAAGACTAATAAGAGTTCTTTCAAAAGGGATCTTCTTTTGCCTTTGTAAAAGAATAAGCAATTGCATAGACTTGAGCTTATTATTCCTGTAAGAGAAAGATGGGGCTTCTGGAAGTGCTCCTCACACTTTCACCACATCACAGGGTTATAACGTGGGATGCTCACAACTTCTTCAGTTGATGATGGAAAGCTGTCAAAGCTGGACCATTTCCTACCACAAATGATGACAAAGTAGGATGCAGAAAGCCCCTTAGCTGCACTCAGAAAAGTCTGCTTCCTAACGACACCTCCTGTCCTCACCAGCTCTCCTCCTAGGTCCCTGGTCTTGTCCCCATGCCAATCTGTCCACAAGGAGAAGACAAGGGGGAAGGCATATATTTACCAATGCTAATTTAAGACGGCTGAAGCTTATTTACCTTACTCATTTTTTCTATCAGAAATGGAGGGGAGGGAAAGTTGATTATTCTCAGCAGTTGTCATGCTCCTAATCCAAACTATCTACTATATTAACTTAATCTTCTCTTTAATTACACAGGGACAGCAAGAACATTGCACTAAAGCTAGCCCCAGTGGGCTCCCAGTCCTCCCACAAAGCCCAGAACCAAGCAAATGGGAGGTCATCACGGAAAGAAGAGACTTCAGCACACAGCTTGTCTGCTCTCTCCCAGCCAGCCCCTCTACGTACTTGTAAACCAAACACACTCTGTGAGGGAGATGCTAAAATGACAGCCGTCTTTCCGCAGCAGAGGATGTAGCGTGGAACTCGGATTAAGGGGGGAGTGACCACACGCTAAGGTTGTGCTTCAAAATCCACTACTGTAACTTCTGTGAACATGGTCAAGGAAGGTTTTGCAGGCATGTTTAACTGCACAGTTTCTGCACAGGTGCCATCCTCTGCCACCATGTTCGGTTCCCAGTTAGACAAATTGTATGTTTGGGCAGTGACTTTTCCACCATGGAAATATTCGATAGCAATTATACAACAGATAGAGTTAGGTTACAAATAAAAAATTACAAGATGAAAACAATAAATTGGGATGGAAAAGTAAAAGGTACTTTATTATGCAGCTAAATGACTCATAACAAATAACTTATTAAACCAGTCCAAATTAAAGAGATACATGCCAGATGAAAATAAATTTGGTTTTGCCGCGTTTGTGGTTCCTGCGGTTGAGAGAGCACGATGGAGATTGAGGACTGGGAAGAAGTAAGTTGGAAAAAATACCAGGTTTGTTCTTATCTCACCCTGCTTCTTGAGCATCTGTCTCATTTTGGCAAAATTAGTGGGGGAAGAAACAAATGAAAGATATTCTGGATGAAAGATACAGAACGTCTTACAGATCAGCCAAACCAAAACCCCACGACAAGTTGAGCCCCACAATGCCTGTGCAACACGGTGCTCACCTCCCCCAAACACAGAGGGGAACGACCACAAACTGCAGGCTGGCCACAGGGCTCCTCACAGCGTTTCCTTCTTCCTGACACACTGAAATGTTGAACTTCTTAAGTCAGGGGGCTGTTCCTAAGAAGCTGAGTGTGATTATCCAAATTCTGCGCTTGCCTTCAAACCATGCAAAGTAAACCAAGGCGGGGGCAGGCATGGGGAAGAAGCCAGATGGTCCCAAGCACTTGCTGGCCTCCCCAGCAAGGGCCCATGGTAGAGGAGACCATGCTGAGGCACAATCTGGATCTCAAGGCTCCTCCTCAACAACCCCAAATTATTTCATCTCTCTCTCTTCCTCCATCCCCCACTTTGTCACCTTGTCTGTATGTCATCTGTTTAAGAGGGGCAGGTGCTGGGTACCAGCCTGCATTGGTGTGCCATGCCCACCAGAGCAGGAACCTTGCCAGGCAACATACAGCCCTCCAGTCCCACTAGAAAGTAAAGCACCAGCAAAAAGAAAACCTGCAATATTGAACACTGTGGACTGAGCAAAAGAATACTCAAAAACTTATTCTATGACAGGAAAATCGGCTGCATTTATGTATATGCTTCTTTAGAAAAAGACCTCTTGGTAACATTTCAAGAGATGGCTACCTACTGATGCACTCTTGTTCAGATGTCTTTTTTCACTGTCAGATATGTGGAAAGGAAGAGACTATGTAAAGAAATACAAAGTTTATTTTCACACATATTCATCAAAAGTGTGTGTATTCTTTTACATAAAAAAACTGAGGGACAAATGTAACACCTACGCTACATATAAAATTCCATCTTACATGAGGAGTGGCACTGATTTCAGTACAGCCTCCACCTGTAATATGAGATAGGTAAAGCCAGGGATGGAAAATACAGAGATAAATTTCAGGCAAAATATACTTTTGAGCAGCTGTGTTCATAAGCCTTCAAGCAGAAGGATCCTAAAACAGAAGCCAAGCTAACCAAATCCCCACTTTGTTTATCACTAATATTTCTGGCCCACATTAAAAAGGAACAAAGAGTTTCATCTTCTAATATTGGAAAAAACCTTGCTCAAATAATAACTGCCAAGTTTAATCATACTTTATACGTGATAATATGCTATTATCAATATGGTTTTCTTAGAACTGCACTGCATTTATTTTCAAGCACTGTAAGAAGATAATTGCAGGCAAAGGAGACAATGCTTTGTTTTCCCCTACTCTGCATTTAGCCTGCACTAACAAAAGTTATGCTTTCATTAGCCAAAATAAAGTCACAGTCACTGAAAGAACCACAAAGAAATCTCTGCATGCTTGCAGAGATTACGAGAAGTGAACTAAGTCTATGCATCCGCTTTCTCAATGAGGGGCCACAGAGCAAGAGTCTCTTCAGAGATACCCCACCTCAACAGAAACAGCTCTAATGGAGTCTCGTCAGGCAATCACAAAACAAGAACTGGATGAAGCTAAGCTACACAGAGTATTAGCTTGTCAGCAGGTGTTCGAACAAAAGGTGGTGGGAGCTATTAATAGATATTTTACCTGCTAATTACTTTTCTGTGGCTTCACATGACAGTGTGAGTGATGAATTGTAGCTCTTTTCTTCACATGCTGACAAGCAGCAGCTCTAATCAACACTGATGAGATTTAATTTTTTTTGGTGAGGAAAGCCAGCCTGGTTCCTCTGCCAGCCCATCCTTGTACCAGCACCACAGGGTAGGAAGGAAATTCAGTAACCAGACTTTGGAAGTAAAGTGAAATTTTCTTGGATTAGCTTGATCAGTGCTCATTAGTTATCCCCCCTCCTTCCCCCAGTTAAAAAAAAAAAAATTTAAAAAACCCCAAAAAACCCCACCGAGCTAATTTCATCTCTTTCCTGTGTTAAATTCACTTAACAAGGCAGGGAAGTGGACCTCACACTGCTAGCACAGGTTAAAAAGTGAAGTGTTCCTGACTCACATAATGCTAACTGTCTCTGCTGGCTCAGACAGGGTGTCTAGAAGCTGCTGAGACCTTCAGTTTAGGGTATTTTTATTCTGCCCATTGCAAATGCAAAGACATCTCAGCTATCTATAAAAGCCAAGCTCAGATTCCAAAAGAAGTGTGGATCGAAGCACACCGCAATATGAAATACAGCCACAGCCACAGCCCCCTTAACAAATCCAGCAATCCCTTAGAACAGATGTCTTGATCACAACTTTTATGCAACGATGCCTCTAAGCACAAAGGCCACATCAAGTTCAATGACATCATTTGACTCCTATAAACAATCCAAGATAGAGAAATGAGCATATGGCCCCTCTGCCTACCTCCCTAAAATCATTGTTCCTTCTCCTCAGTGCAGAAAGCTTCTGGAAACCATGTGGAGTAAAAGGCATGCAGCAACCGGTGCTAACTCTTACTGAGGAGACATGAGATGGGAACTGAAGATACTACTGGGCCACTGGTGCTTGGGGGCAAAAGGAAAATAAAAAGTTTCAGCAGGCAGGCAGAGCAGATAGCAGTGCTTACATGGCTTGACTTCTGCTGCCTCTCTGGAGAAGGCAAACATGACTGTATAAACTAGAAAAGGTAAAGGTTTCTTTTTCTTTGGCAAAAGTTTATCGCCACATGCACAAACATTATATTTAAAGAAAGGAAAAAATGACAACCTTTTGAAAAGACAAATACTATAGTCTATACAGCTGTAACGTGTAATAAATTATGTGCAGTGTACAATAAATTATGCATAAAGAACTCTAACTTCTCAATTAGGCCTGGTATCTCTCAGTAATAGGGGTAACAATCACAAAGATGAAATCAAAAGTTTTCTCTCTAATACAACTTTTTAAAAAGTTTTTTTCCCACTTATTCACAGACTGAATGCAGGAGTTTTAGATAGCAACAGCATATGACTGCTAAGAAATAGACTTAAGATAACCTCAGGCAAGCTTAATGCTGCTCCTCACTATTTTTCAATGTTTTCATCTTCCATACTTAATTCTTGACCATCACTTCTGCATGTATTATTTATTGCTTTTAAACAAGCAACCTGGAAACAGTAAAGTTCAGAGTCCTTGGTTCTTGGGAAGCCTGGGGAAGTTTTGAAATGAATAATCAAAACAGCATCACATGGATACCACAGCATGTGACAGCCATTTCAAAACCATACCCCAAAATTCGGGGAGGGGGTGCAAAAAATTCATCAAAAAAAATTCCAACTTTTGTTTTCAAAGTTGTTTTTAAAAATGAATAAAATGCATCTGAACCTCATTCTCCAAAAGATTTGGCTGAACACATCCCACGACGTATGAAGCTGATGGCTTACCAACCCAAAGTTGCGAGCAACTGAGAACACAGCTTGTCATATGGAAGGTGCCTTATGTAACTTTATACCTCATCAGATCTGCCTACAACATATACTTCTAACAGCCCTTCTTCCAGCGTCACAAAACGCCAACACGAAGGTTATCTCTCCTCCAAATAGCACTGACATATGGGATATTCAGAAGTGCACAACACATGATCCTTACACACCTGTTTCATAAACACAGAATAAGTAGATAAGGAGAAAAAGCCAGATAGCTCAAATGACACTTATCATTTACTGCAAATATTAAACATACACTGATTAGAAGCCAAATGGTTTCAAAGAGTATAAATATCTGCACTAAATGTTTACAGTCAGAAAATCTCAAGTGCATGATACCTAGAGTCTTGCAGAACCCAGGAAAGACGATCCATCACCATCTCCGTTCCTGAAAAATGCACAATCAAGCAACACATCAAAAAGCCAAGCCCTGGTCATCCTTTGTAATAGAGCAATTACATAAACTATTATTCTTACTCTTACTCAATCAGCACACTCTGTGAGACCACATGCTCATTACTCTTTCTGTTCTTCTACCTTCTCACGTAATTTTATCCCTAGCTAGCCAAGTGCTTTTTTCTCTCCAGAATTCAAACTACCAGTTCCAAATTCAGTCACATGCATTCCACAAAGTCTTAAACAGCTAATCAGCAGTTTCAAAAACAAAACAAAACCCAAAAAAACCAAAAAAAAAAGGAAATAAGTAGATTGTTATGAACACACTTCCTCTTTAATACATTTTACATTCCAACAGCCCTTTTTATCCAGTCTGCTTTTTAATTAGGGGGTTGGATCTTTAAAGGTCTCTTCCAGCCCAAACCACGCTATGACTCTATGAACTAGGGTGTGTATTTCATACTTGCCCAAAATGCCAAACAGCCCAAAGAAACAAGGAACTAAGGAAAGTATCTAGGATCCATAACTGATTCTTTTGTTGGGTGAGAAGGACATTCACACGTCGCATACGGACATATTTTCTGCCTTTGTCACACCACATCTACCAACAACAGCGAGAAACATTTCCAATGTGACCTATATGAGCTATCAGAAATCCTTTAACTCCTAGGATTTATTGATCTGGTGATGGAATTCAGGGTATCCTTCTTGCAGTTAAGTTAGCTCAGGCTGAAGACAGGAAGGCAGATGACATAGAAGCAGAACTTTAACTTGCAAAGGGCAATAGCAAAAAGAGTAAGTAATTTTTCTGCTATGAGCATGCAGAATATTAACAATAAATCTCAACTCCAGTACATACAAATCTCCATTCTGAAATGAAGTCTTCTTCATTTAGCACTAGGATGATTAAGTCTAATATTCACTATTACTGACAAAAGCAGTTTTAAGATGTGACTAGTGATAAGGGCAAAGGAAAGGATTTTTGTGTGAGAAATGGCAAGAAGATGAAATTAAGATAAAAGGCATAATTCTTAAGAGGAATCAAATCATTCATGAGCAAAGTAGGTCTATTTTTTACATGCATTTGCATATAAATGTTTTGTGTTAGTGGTAAACGATAAGTAATTTCATGCTGTTAGTGCACACCAATGTTTTCTCTGCCAAATAATAATGCTATTTCATCTGCTGCAATCTTCTAGCTTTACAGATTCAAATACACAGCACATAATAAATTCCTGTGCACCCACAGCAGGTTTAAATTATTAGCATGAAACCAGTACTGAAACCAATATGCTGTACAAAGCAAAAACTTCTCTGTTTTTTAACCAAACTCTGTTCTACACCAATTCAAGTTCACTGAAGAAGTATTTTGCAAATTCACAGGGACTTTTATTCCTAACCTCCTTTTTTAAACAAAGCTTTAAAGCATCCAAATATTATTTGTGAATTTTCTAAACATTCTTCTCTTCCCAGAGCAAAATGTTTCCTGCTTTAAGGTCTTCTCTTAGGAAATATTTGAAAATGTTCAAAATAAAATTAAACTAATTTAAATGTCATGCAAAAAAAAAAAAAAAGTACATGATTTTTTTGAGAAGTAAAGGAAAAAAAAATCCTCATGCATCAAGGCATTGTGGTGATATGTCAGGTAAGCTAGGTAATTTCCTGAAAGATAGAAGAAATCTTTGGCTTTGCAGTTTTCAGCCTTTGTATTCTCCAGGCAGAGAGGCAAAGGGTAGCATTTTCTGGGAAAAATACGATACCAAGGAAACACTAAATATGGCCATACCCAGGTTTTTCTGAACGAAACTCCATCTCCTGAAAAATAGGTGATGGAAAAAGAATTATGTGCATTTCTTTGCTTTCTGCAGCACAGTTAGGTATTTCAGGAGCTACAAGATCTCCAGAAGCACTCCAAACCTGAAGACTCGTACATCTGATGGTATTATCTAAGTAATCTGTTCTTCATTATGCATTTCTCTTTTCATAAGCATCACCACCATCTTTCCTCAATTTACCTTCTGTTGGCATTGTTCATTCAATCCAGGTCTTAAAGCAACCATCAAAGAAACACAGCTCATGGCTTTTTATGTGTGGATGAAGATCTGCTACTCTGTTTACTGATGAAAAGTAATGCAGTCTTAGACTAGCTTCACCACCATACACACAGTGAAAAGGATCATGTTGAGGCGAGATCTGGGTGGTGACTTTTACAAATGATGAACAATCGTATGTTTCTCCTGAGGTCCCTTCCAACCCCTAACATTCTGTGATTTTATTACCTGGGAGTAGCCTGGAGAAAAAATACCAAGGTACCTAACTCAGTACAGTTTTTCTAAAGTATCTAGTATCTCTAGAGCTGGATATGCAGTTTCATGCAGTTCTGAGATGTCAATTATTTTGTGAGATTTTGTCACTAGGAATAAACAGGCACATCCACGTCAAGCAGAGATCTACCTGTTGGTGCCACCAGTATGATCTTGGTTTCATTTTCCAGCAAGAGAAGTGCCTTGCTGGAAACAGAACTCTACAGACATGTATCCATCATACTGGTTTCTCAAGGACTGATGGAAAACCATGCAACAAACTCTTAGCAGCAACGAAATACCATCACAGACCTCACTACGCCTTTCTTTTAAGCACACAGAACATTTAATTTATCTTGCCCTTTCTGACATACAGATTTTATAAAACACAAAACTGCACCAAGGCAAGATGATCTATTGCACATGCTTTCACCTTCACAGACTGAAGGAGAGCGGGAAGAGACAAACCACATTAGTTACATTGCCCGCTCTTTCCTTCTTCAGTGATGGTATGCAGTATGTACGCTCCCACCATTATCAGTGAGCGTGACCTCTAACAGCAGTAGCAGCTGGGCAAAATCTTTATTCCTCCTTCTCTGAAGCACCTGTGAATCTTCCCCCCAGGATGCTTGCTCTCCTGTCAAAAGCACAGTATGGCAGGCTGGCAGCCAAGAGATATCCTACTAAGATGGGTAGCACAGGCCACCATTTGTTCTCCGACTAGCTAGGGAAATCCGGAGGATCCATTCGATGCAAATGCTTACGACAGGAGAGGAATACAGTGAGAGACCATAGCCACCCACCCACCTTCTGTCAAAAATCAATAAAGAACATCCTTTAAATAGTGCTATCAATCACAACTGGTTCTCAACTACTATTGCAGCAAGCGGTTTGCCTGTTTAGTGCTGTTCAATAGCCTCTGTCTGGGTTAAGGAAGTCCCATGCTCTCTCCATGCCAACCAAATATGCTTGTTCAGGCTGTCCACTTTTGTCCAGGAAGAAAATGTTGCCCCGTGAACTACTAGCATGCAACACAAGCAGCTGGTTTGCCATTTGTCTTATCCACAGCTGACAGGGCAGAAACTGCAAGTAGAATTTTACCTCAAAAAAATGCTGGGAAGCAGGGCAGAAAGAAAGCACATCTTAAAACACATCAGCTACAAACATTGCAGAAGCTTTCCTCATTGATGGCAACTATGTCTTGGAAACTTCCCTGCAGAGTGGGAGCAAAAATGAACAGTGGGACATGGTTTTGTCCCCCTTATTTGTCCTCAATGCCAAAAACTCTTTAGGTGGTCACTCACTAACTTGGAGAGAAAGCAGAGGAGAATCAGAGGTGACAATCCTATTGGGTTTTTAATGACTAAAATCAGAGATTATGCTTGCAAGGCAAAATTAACATTACTATTCCAACACCATCATGACACCCATCATCTCCAGCATCCAAATAGATGTTAACTCAGTTGGATGATACACTTGTAACTCATGCCACACTCTATCAAGAAGCCTCCATCAAACTGCAGTGAAACAGAAAAAATAAAATAATTTTCATTTAAAAACCTTGCACAGCGACTACCTGCGCTAGAATTCATCCCTCATTGAAGAGTCATTGGTTTAAAATTCTCCTGAACACCACAGTCAACATTAGAGTCTAATCGGAAGAATGGGCAAGCACTAAGCAGGACAGATACTTACTGATGCAATAAAACCCTGTAAGTATAAAACCAGTATAGCCAAAAGGATTGCCTCTGAATTAAATTTCCTAAAAGCATTATCTGATTGGTGAACAATAAATTCAAATTAAGTCCACTAAAATCAATATAACAATCACATTTTGTATCCCTGAGGAGTCATCAGAAGCCAACTGTGAGGCTGCAAAAACCTCAGCTTACATGAGAAGCTGTGATCTGAACGCATGCTATTGTGTTGCAGTGATGAGGTTTTCTTTAAGACGGACTCAAAAAAGCAGAAAACACTATATGTGCAACAAGGACCAGGAAGACAGAGACTTGCTGCGTTTATTAAGAATGCAGTGTTAGCCTTGGGTACACATTCCTTACTTCATATTCAGCTTAGTTCCATACACTTTTGCCCAAGACAAAGAAGCCACAAAGACAAGTTGTGTTTGTTTGTCTAAAGATAACATCTGTAATTACACACCAAGAAAAAAAAAGAAGAAAAAAGGAAAAAAAGGTTTTTTTCCTGTGTAAATAGGTTATTTTTGAAAGAGCCACTCTCCCTGCGTGCCTGGGAAGAATGGTCATCATTAACTTAGACTTTGTCTCAGTTAATTCAACTACTTACTTTCTTGTTTCCTTTCGCACTCTGATGAGAAAAGTACTTTGCAAATAACTCTCTTTATGTTCCCTTCCATACAGTAACATTTTTTTTTTCAGGATTGCATCCTTCCCATTATTTAAAAAACAGATAGATGAGTTCACTTATTGCACTGAGCCACTTGTAACATTATTAGAAATACTACTCTTAAGATGTGTTTAAAATCAAATGTCCTCCTGTATAGAAAAAGCTTTCCTGCACTTTTTCACTTCTTCTTTTGCCTTTTTTTTTTTTTTAACTGCTCTCTTCTCTTCATTACCCCTCACATCTATCTTCCAAAGATGCAACAACAGGATATTCAGAAAAGATGCTGCACAGTGAGAATACACAAGCGTTTCTGAAGAGCCTTTCAGCCTACCATCTTTGATTGTCTCTACTGGGATTCGGCTTTCTTAAAGCTGCTTCTGAGGCTTGGAAAAGCAGTATGCATTAAAAATCCACAAAACACCACTTTAGGCAGTCAAGTACATCTCAGCAGAGCTGTTCACAATCCTTCCTGCTGTGGAGAATGCAGAGAGTGTGCCCAATCTATCACTAATCTTTACAGCACTCACAAGAAGTTTGTAAGAAGGGTGAGGTCAGCACCACACCTCTCACCAAGGGGATAATCCCAGTTATGCATGACATGACCTGATGGAAAAGACCGTTACCAAAATCCCTCTGTATGCTCCAAAGATTTAAGTATTATTTACACATAAGATAATTATTTCAGTATTGCATTCTCTCTACTGTGAAATATAAGCAGCTATGTTTCAGCAAGCTTGAATAATCATCTAAAACATAATTTGCATGAAAGGATCAGTGAAAAATGACATGGTTAATATCAGGGCATTTTGTTTGTAAAGGGCAACTGGTACTCAATTACCACATTCACGTATATAACTGTTCTACATTCCAAACCAAACCCAAGCTAGTTCTTTTGTGATTTCAGATAAGCTTTTCTTCTACAAACACAGATATGCAAGCCTTAAATCTCTGATACCAATTTACTGAACAAGCACCATGCTATCAGTAGATATTGCTCTTTACCTTGCCTCTGGTTTAAAACGCTAAGTTGTTTATACATTACATGTCAGGAGTTTCTCGAACTAAGTCTTTAGGACTAGAAATAATAATACGCAAACTGTGAATGTGCAAATGCTGTTTGTTCCCCTCCCTGTTTTGCCCTAAGAAATTTACCAGTGCGCAGAGCAAGTCTACCGCTTCCAAGATAAGCTCCTGATGGCCAATTCGTGTGACTCCAAGATCTTCCAGTTCTTGATGAGTAATGCGTAGTAGTTGGTCGCCACTAATCTTCTCTCTCTCGAAGTTCTTTATGTATTGCTGCAGGCAATCGTCAAGACCTGCAGAAACAGAATGGAAGAAGGGGGACAAAAGTTAGCAACATTTGTACTGTCATAGAAAGTAAAAATGGGCAGGAACCAAAAACCAAGCCAACGGAGGATACTTGCCCTATCTTTAAGAGAAATAATTTGACATTACAAAAAATTTAATGCTACTCAGAAGTCTTAAGATTTGGAGAGCTATGGCTGTCATGGCTTTTCCACCTATGGATGACATCAGCTGCTCCTGAACCCCAAACACAGCCCTGAATTCTTGTAGTACACTGCGCTATGAACGCCTATCTGGCAGTCCCAAGTAACAGGTATGTTAGCAATGCCTCCATTACATCTGGGAGGGGAGGGAAGAGGGAACAATGGAAGGGAGGAAGGCTTCCATCCTTCTCTGGGTGCAGCCTATCAACAGATTCTGTTAATTATTACAGCACTGTAAGAGACTGGAAACAAGGGAAAGCATTTGTGTCAGAGACAAGTTCTAAGGGAATAATGAGCATGTGAATATGCTTAATGCCATACATCCAGGAATGACTAGCTATCAGTGCCTTTTAACTTCGTTCCCAGTGTACCTCTGCTATGGTAGCTCGCATGACAAGAAGGGGCTGATGGAGGTGCCCTCAGCTAGGAATGCATCTCTTCATGGGACACTTGACTACAGCGCACCATGTAGTGACAAACAAAATGGCAGTGGCACATCATAGCATTTTTCCTACTCCAAAACTACTCATGCTGCTGAGCCACCTGAAAGTTCACAGATAATGCCAGACCTAAAACAAGTTGCAAAGAGCTCTAGAGAACAAGAAAGGTGGTAGGACTGCGAATGTGTAAACTGGACTCCAGTTGCAGCAGCAGATCCAGCTCAATGTACCTCAGTTCAGAAACTTTACTGTCATTCATGATACACAAAAGCCTACTGAGCTTGAAAAGCCACTGAAATCAAGACCTGGGTGCGCCCCCCAAACAGAGCAAATGGGGAGCAGAAACAGGCCCATTGTGCCACAAAAGATCCTAGAAGTGCAGACAACACATTTGCTCGGGACATGGATGAGTGCAAGGTTGCACAGGACCAGGTTCTGCTTTGGGGGCTACCCCTACTCTAGCTATTCAGTTTGATTATCAGTCTAATGACATGTAGCTGACTACTCATTTTTGCCTGGAGCAAAGAGCACTGCAGAACATGAGATAATCCATC
This sequence comes from Bucorvus abyssinicus, assembly GCA_009769605.1. Classification (NCBI taxonomy): domain Eukaryota; kingdom Metazoa; phylum Chordata; class Aves; order Bucerotiformes; family Bucorvidae; genus Bucorvus; species Bucorvus abyssinicus. Next base: position 30,738,092 of record CM020030.1, on the reverse strand, counting down.
ATGCATATCTTCCCTATCAATCTTTGCCTAAGAGGGGCAGACCAGTATAGGGAAGCTCTGCAGCTTGTGGATCCCTGTGCCACAGGGATAAGAAAGACTCCTGGGTATTTGGTGGTTCATCTAAAATTCATGTCTGAATACCTTCTGATGGATCAACATGACTGTTACCAAGTAGCAGGATTTGACAAAAATCTGAATGCTTTAATCTAGCTGCTTCTTAAGAGATACCACCTTTCTGATGGTTGTCTTCAACCCTAATGCTGAAAAGACATTTGCTCGGAAGGTTGCAAGGAAGCGAGAACATTTTTGCTTGCTAATCAAAATGTCTGAAAAATCTAAAGTTACATGGAAGAGAAAAGAACAACGTGACTGCTGAGCCCCAGCTTATAGCATAAAGCTTCTCTGAAACTCTTTTTGATACATTTTTGGTTCTCATTCACCCCTTTTAGGGTGTAGCCATAGCTCCAAAGAGAATCACATCAGAAATACGTTTGTAGTGCAGGTAGGGATGCCCCAGTGCCAGGCCTGGCTCAGCCCTTGGGCAAGCATCAACCACACTCTGTCCCTGCTACAACACACCAAGCACAACCTTCACATGTCTTTTACCTTCTAGAATTCACACACCAAAACTAAACCACATGCTAACACTCTGTACATCAAATACTCCAGACCCAAGACACAGAAGCAGGTCCCTAATTTTAGCAGCCAACGACCACATCCTTCCAGAGCCTGCCACCTGGTTTCCTGCCTCTGAAAAAAAGCCTCTTAAAGGTCTAGGTTAATCGAGCATTTGGAGCTATGCCTTCCACCCATTTCCTTTCTAATCAAATAGTTGCTTGAATCAGTCATATACTCTATTACAACATATTAACAGAAAACAAAAACGGTGATCCAGGACTGATTATGTACTGCATCTTGCCACACAGCACAGTTCTCAGATGTGCTTGACCGGCTTGTGAGGAGATAAAAGTTGTTTCCTAATCCTCCAACACAGAAAATACAAATGTCAAAATTTCAGTAAAAGCAATAATCTACTAAAGCTTTTATCCTCCTAAGTTTCATTCCCCTACAGTAGGGAAAATTGAATTATCAGAAACACCAAGACTGTTCTCCATAAAATTACTTGGTTACCGCACACATGCATGGAAAAGAGAGGAACACTCACTAAGGTCAAAACACCACAGCCTGCTGCTTTGTGGGGTGCCCCACTGTATTTTTGATATTTTTCCCCTTTGTACTCAAATAATGAATACTCTGCCTTTGGCCTTAGAACTGCTTGTAAATCAAAAGTACTCTTTCACTGTAAAACAATGCAATACATGCATAGTTCAGTCTGATGTACCATTACTTCAGAAAACGCCAAGACGACTAGGAGTCCTGCATATTTCCAAAGCATTTCGATGGTTCATCCAAATGTTGTCGTCTCTCTCTTACATGCTAGGCAATACTCATCATTATTAGCAAAGAGACAAGCAGCAATAAAAATCAGGTATTATTCTCTGCGTCACACCTGAAAGTAAGGCCATTTTCCAAGACCCAGTGCTTTAAGAACTCATTTCAATTTAGGCTGCAAAAAGAAACACTTTTTCTCAAATCTTCTTGCAACCACTTTACTTGTTCACACTCAGAGACAGAATGCCATTACCTTGAATTATCTGATATAAGCCTTCTTATTTTATCCATATTTGTATGTATTTTCTCCCAAAGCCCTTCTTAGTCCAAGTTTTCCATCTGATATGTTAATTGTATGAACTCTTTTACAAGCACAGTCCCATATATAATGGCATTTATTTATGAAAGAAATATACTTGAGAATACATAAGACATTTCATCTAAAACTGTATTAAAAATAGGCCATAGATGTGCTTTTGCTAAATGACTAAAAAAGAAGGCAGTAAGTACTTCCTGAACTTGAGTCCCACACTGCTTACATAGACTGGTGAATGAGAATAATAACATTAAAATATCCAACGTCATCAGGTATCAAAAAATGAATTCCCAGCTAAGAGATTAGCAAGACAAATCTAGAATAAGACATGACAGATGCACTCAATAAACACTTACTGACAGTTAATTCTAAATAAGCCATTACTCTTCCTCCTCCTGCTCTCTATGTATTTTTGTCATTCAGATGTAATCTAGACAGGTGCATGTAGTTCATGTAGGGTAAGAAAAAAATTAAGACAACAAAAATCTTACTAACAATTGCTTGACTCACCTATTTTGTAAGAACTACAGCAAGGAAAGAACAAAATAATTCAACTGTAGATTGGGTGACATTTTCAGAATAGCTTGAGACAATTACTTCCCCTCATTCCCTAAAAAGAACATCCTTTTAAAGAGATTTAGTTCAGTCAATCTATTTCTTAATTAAAGAGCAGCAATTCTTCTTGTAAACAAAACTGTGCACAGATAGGAAATAATAATAATAATACTAATAATAATGATACAAAAAGGCCACCATCATTCCTCACCCACACATCCTGTCCCTAGAGCCACAGCGGACAGCTTTGTTTGCCACCTGCTGCTGCATTCAGATCAACATGGCGGGAGCTGCAGGGAACCAGCGTTCCTGGCTGATAATGCCATTTAACTTGGGACAGGACAAGATGTACCCAAAACCTTCAGGTGCCTGGGGTCCATGGAAACACCCTGGAAGTTAATGGGGAAAGCACAGCTTTCTTAACAGCAGTCTGTCTTTTATGATACTTCTGCAAGCCCAGCATGTACCCAATCTCAATGCAGTAAGAAATTTTTCTAGCTGCCAAAGTCTGCTCCGTTTCTACCCGTAGATGCCTTCATATCAGACGATGTCACAAACTCCATGTACCACAGGAATCCCAGAAAATAACTCAGTTTTATGTACTATTACCTGTTCCTGACCATGGAGGAGATTAAGGTTGCCAAGCATCTAGCAGTCCCGGATATTTGAAGAACAGTGGCCTCTGTCCAAAAATCAGGTTCATTATTACATTCTGGATACATAAGGCCCTATAGTATATATCAAACAGGTTTTGTGATATCAATACACAAGTAACAGTCTCATATTCCACTCTGCTTCTCACACAAAATAACCCCAAGATTTTTTGAGTACATGTAAAGGCACAGATGTTCCAATAATAATAGTCTATGGTAAAACAGTGTGATGGCACTCCTCTTCCTTTTATATCTACTCTTTAAAGGAAACACCATATAACGTAACTTTTTTTCTATTTTCTTGAAAGATTCCTTGTCTTGTGCTCCAGAAATAACACAGAGCTCCAAGGACACTAACTACTCAAGAAGCACTCCCTTGTCCCACATGCTTTCTACCTGAGCTTATCAACCATGGAGTCTGGCGATGCTGTCCAGATTCCACAATACACTCATAACCTGGCCAGTCTGACTGGGGCCTAGAAGAGCATTTAAGATGTTAATACATTCACATCTTTGTCAGCTGGCACACCCCTGAGGTGTTATGTACACAGATGAGCTATTCTGTGCATTAAGAGAAAAGGAGCAACTCATTTCATTAAGTTTAAAGCAAGCTCTACTTCATCTGTGGGACTAAACAAATAAAAAACAACAGCAAACATGAAGAAAGCTCCTCCAAAAGAAACTGCTCAGAAGAGTCAGTGCTTTTGACATTAAAAAAAAACTTCTCTAGAAAAGTTTCTCTTGCAAGAAAAACATACTGAGCTGCGTTTCTTCCCCTATTTCCCCTGCTGAGTTCTATCTTGCGTGGGCAAGTCAGAGTTCATTAAATCATTAACAATTTTTAATGGCTCACACATGCAAAATAAGGTGGATTTCTCTGCAATGAATTCCTTTTATTACAACAGCACCAGTAGAAACTGAGAAAGAAATGTTTAATTTAATTTTTTACTCACATGGTTTTCTGGAATAAGATTGCAAGATACAGTGCTATCCTCCAGGGAAATCTTCCATGCTTGCAATCTCCTAACTAATAACACAACTGCATGCTTCGTGATCTCTCTGAGGCATTGTCATATTTTGACGTGTGTAACAGGTTATCTTTTGAAACAAGCAAACCAAAAGCCCACCCTGTAATTCAGTGTCCAAACAGGTTATGCACGTCTGCAGTAATTCAAACTCAAATGACCCTCTCCAAAAATACATCTGGAGGTTCTGATCCCACAGACTGCTCCTCTGCAAGCAGCTCAGTCTTTCCTCCTGCCTCTAAGAGACCAAAAAGTATTAAAATAGACTTTTTCCATGGCAGGCTTTTTTCTGAACTAAAACTTGTGATCAGTTGCTCAGATATACATGAGAAGATACAGTTCTAAAAGTAGTGGCAACTAGGTAGAATAGTCTTCCCCAAATTGGTGGCAAAAGAATTTTTCCTTAAGATTGGAAAACTATAGTGAAAATAACAGAACTTGTGTCCTTATCAGCCTTCTTTTCAGTTTGAGGTTAAGGGAAAGATGATGAACGTTACAGGTTTAACTATCATACCTGAAACTTTGACAAGGGGGTATATTTTTATGCTCCCCTACTAGCATAAATTAGAATGAGGATGCAACCTGATAGCTTGCCTTGGCAAGTCCTTGTTCTGTAAACCCAGCATTTACTGAAAAGCAATAACATACAGACAATACATGGAATAATTTTGCATGGGAAGGAAAGACACACAGCTTTCTTAAAAAACAAATGACAGGTTTGGGGCTTTTTTCTTTAAATATAAGGCAAGCAAACTAACCTTTCAATCTGAACAGAAAGAATATGCCCTACCTGAACTTCATCAGTTTCATGCCTTAACAAATACAAATTCAAGCAATGAACTGTAGCACAGAATTCAACAAGTCATTTAAAAAAAAATTAAACTAAAGTTTAATATAAATAGGGCATTTATGTAGCACTATCCAATGCATTTTCAGATTGCAAACTATTATTTGCAGCATTTTTACCTAAGCTAGCATTATGGAAGAGATCACTAAAACATTAATCATTCCAAAAAAGAATTACGGTTATTTTCTCCCTGCTCACCATTAAATACAGATTAAATTTAACCCAACCATTCTTTAGGTCTGATCACGTTTGAAACTGCATGAGTCTATGTATGTTTCAAACTTAGATGTTCAACTGAGTGTCTGGTTAACTTAAAACACTGCGCTATGACTTATGTTTTTGCACCTAGACTTTATTTATCCAGATCCGGTAGGCTACTAGCCTATTCACTTTGCTTATGTCAAAGAGCAAGATAACCAGAAAACTTCTCTCTCTCTCTATTCTACCTCACCCAGAGAGCTGCTCCTGCACACAGGTGCTGCAGGCAGCCCAGAGCAGTCAATTCTCTCCAGCACAGCAGCTCCTATCTGGGTACACACTCATGCTTTCTCTGTAGGAGAAGCAGGGCACAAGAGGGGAGACTAGGAAAGGCCAGGTTTCCCCACAACCTGAGAGATGGGCATTTGGTAACTCTCCATGTTGCTCAGTCTGAATGTCACCACAGACACCAGGAGCAAGCCAAGCCAGCTGCTTCCCCACCTGAGAGGCAAAGATAATCCTCCTCTGCCTGCGTAAGGGATGCTCACATAAGGGATGCTCACATAAGGGATGCTCACTGCTTCGGGGTCTTCAGCATTTCCTGGGCTTCATACATAACAAACAGATGTCACAGTTATCAGTGCCAAAAGACGGAGCAAAGAACAGAATGTCTTAAGGGCAGTAGATGGCAAATGCCTACTGTGGACTAGATGGCTGCAGAAAGGTAATGCCCCATCCCAGAGGAGCACTGCAGGTAGGATGGCAAAAGAAACACCAGAAGCGGCTTTCATTACAGATTGGGAAAAAATTACAATCTATTTAAAACGGGGAAAAAAAGAAAATTAATTGCAGGTCCCCAATTTATGAATGGGTACAGGATTAATGAAGGAACGAATTCTCAAATGCCTGGATTACGGAAGTATTTGCAAAAGAGCAGGATAATCACTTTGTGCACTGGTTATCTGCAATTTCAGGCAAAAGCCCTGTAACTGCAAAACATGTTTGTCCTTCACTCTTCAGAATTATTCTCTTTCAGTCCCCCTCCCTGTGTGTGTATCTAAGTCAAAGAAAATTCCAAAAGCATTAAAATAAAACATTAAAAATTACTGAGAATACCCAAATAATTACTCTTTCAAGCATAACATGCATATTCAATAGAATATAGTATAAGATTACATATCTTCCATGTGCAGTTTAGGGTAGATGTATTTTTTTCTAGGAAGCTTCAACTGTTCGCAGCCAAAACATTGGCTGAGAGGTACTGCTAACTAAAAACTAGATTTTTAGACAATGAAAGAGAAACACAATACATAAAACCCACTACTTTATATCCACTGGATATATACTCCTACATCCAGAAAAGCATGTTAAGTTAATGAAGAACACAGAAGATGTGAACATGAGAAGCAGCAACGCAGTCCAAATTCAGCCTCTCTTGAAGGTATTATAAATGCTGGCTACTAGACCAGAAGTGCTGCGTACAGCAGTGAGGTAAAGGTATCACACTGGGCGCCTGAAGGGATGCACAAAATGAGGAACTGTAACAGAAGTGTCATTTAGACCTTGCACGTTGCTCTGTTCTTTTTAAGGTCCTCACCAGGCGAAGGGCCTGTGGCCAGTCAAAGGAAAAGCAACCAGTGAAAAAGGAGATGGCAGTATGCCAGGTGAGAACTTGAGAATCAACAAGTGTCTTTGTGACAGCGGTGGGTTGAAACAGAAGTTTGAGGTGAAAGAAGTGCCTGAAGTCACTACAAATTCTGTAATTAAAAATCAAATCTGGTTCGAAGAGTGTCACGGTTTGAGCCAAGACTTCCTTGTTTTGGAAGTGTGCCCAATAGAGTATCGGGATTATTTCATACAAGTTCCATAAACCCGGCATCACATTGGCTAGAAGTGCAGGTCAAAAGATTTCTTCCGGCAGATACTCCTTAAAACCTGCAGCCAGGAGTCGTCTCCTCCTCTTTGGACACCGGACAGCTTCGGAGGAAGAGCCACAGCGAGAGGGCTGGCTACCGTCCAGGCCGAAAGCCTGCGGCCTGCCCCCCCACCCGGGGCCTAACTCAGAACTGTTTCTGTCTATCGGCCCAGCTCGACTGTGAATTGTTGTGGGACTCAGTCAGCATCTCTCTCTCGTATCGGGTAAGAGAAGAGCTGTTTCTCACTCGGCGAGAATCTACTGCTGGATTCGGACGCGGGGGAAGCTCACCCCACTTCGTGTTCCGGCCGCGAGGGCTTCTCCTTACCCGCATTTGAAGCCGCTTCGGTCCGGAGTGTCCTTGAAATTTTCTTTTACAGACACTGAAAAAGGTCTCCCCGTGAACTTGTTAAAATACTTCTCTAAGCTGTTAAAAACTTTTAATCACTTGGCCCGCCGCCATTTTGGATAGATGCCATCTTCTGAGCTACCATCCTGGCGTGACGTCATCTCCTGGCCTACGGCCAATCGGCCATAATTGTAGTTTCTTTTCCCTTTTTCCTCCCTTTGCAGTGTTTTAACCTTTACTGTATTGTTTTCTTGTTTTGCATTTAATATATAGTTGTGTGATATGATAGTATTTTAGAATTTTTATTAAAAGTTTGTTTCAGTTTCCCATCCATATATTCCGAGATTTGAGTTTTGTTTCCCTTTTCCCTATATCAATAAAGGATTTAAGGAGCATTAGGGACCTTGAGTTCTACTCGGAAGCTCAACCCCTAACAAGGAGGTTGAAGCATCTGCTGTTTCTGTGCCTACAGACAGGCTCTCTCTTCATGCTGGTGAACACTTACAAGACCTGTATATGCTAATTGTATGACCATATTGGCAATAAATGGCAATTTTGTTCATCAGAAAACGGCAGAAACATCAAGACTGAGTGGATCATACATGGCTCATCAACAACTCTACAAGGAATTCCACATTGAATAAATTTTAAAAGGGCTTTCTTGAAAAAAAGAAAATTGAATTCAAAAAAGGAGACAGTCAGAAAGTGTACATGTAGTCTAACAACAAGCATTATTTGAAGATACACAAGACCCAACTCAGTGCAGTGTCAAATAGGACATATTTTCAATAAAATTAGTGGTTGCTGTTAGACTATTTATAACCACAGCTTATTATGGCAAGTTAAACTTGTTAATTGCAAGAATAATACCCAAAGCGTTCTGTTTAGCTGTTGATAAATGTAATCATTCATATTCCTCTGGGTGCTTTTTGTTTCCATTACGTCCATCTGTATAGCAAAGCCAAATCTTTACCCAAGCACGTACAAGTTTTGCAAAGTATCTGAAATCTTAAAACACAGATAACACTGCAACAACCAGTGTTGAGTTCTGTTTCTATGAAATTCAAGGATTAGTATCCCTGATTATCAATATTGTTCTCAATGCAAAGGGTTATAATTATTTTTATATTTAGGGTTCTTACTGGATTACAACGACCACGTTGTTCAACTACAGCTGTGGCCTTTGCACATGAGAAGTGCTGAAGTGTGCTGAAAAGTTAGTGTGGCTGATAATGACAGAAGAAATCTCTGCTAGAGGAAAGGAGGGGAGCCAAACAACCCACGGCATCATTAAATAGGAGGAATCCCTCAAATGAAGCTAATCAAAGGAATGCATCCATTTACTCCCGCTAAACACTAACTACATCCAACTGCAGGGGCTTAGGGCAGCCACAATGAGGATGGCACAAGAAAATAAAACAGCAGCTTTTAAACTCAGAGTTAGAAGTTTAGCACAATTTGGGACGCTTCCAGAGATAAACTGGAAATGTAAGACCTGTAATTATTTTTTTTTTTTGCTTTGTTTTTTTTCTCCACCACCCCCCCATCCCCACCCCCCAAGGAATGGTGTTTGCTTAAATTTCACATTCTACCAAAACCAGAAGTTCTCCAATAAGTCATGCAAGCAATATCAAGATTATAAGACTTTAAACAGTGAATTAAAATTTCAAAGGCGAAATGCCATGATTGTCTCAATTTTCCTACTTAAATCTATGCCCTCATGATTTTTGAAGCAGTTTTGAGGACATGGAATGTACCATCAAAGCTTTGCAAAAAGCAAGAGGAGAAAGTGGCATTGTCACTTTACATGTAGTCATATAGTTTTACAATACACAAGAATCCAGTCTAGTCTTATTTAGGGCCCCACGATGCTAGAGTCTGTACAAAGGAATATAAAAGGAGTCGTGGCCCTGACCCAAGATGCTTGACAAACTCTTCCCCATGAAATTCAAGCTGGCTAGCTAATAAAGGCAGATCCCTCAACAGCTACTTTTATTTCCACTCTGTTTCTCTTTGCAGTTTCCACACTCTCACAACCATTCTCCATCCCATTTTTCACATGTACTCCAGTTTGCAGATACCTCAGGAAAGGGAAGTCTTCTTGGGTCAAATCAGTGTGTAACTTCTTCCTCAAAACACTACAGATCTGCTCCAATTATCTCACATAAACTAGAATATATTTCAACTATCTTAGCATACAGGCATTTTTCAATCAACATTATAAAATTAGGGATCTAAATACCATTAGCTAACATCTATTTGATTTGTGTTTCTCCAGGTAATTTTTTTAAAATTTCAAACACTACAATTTTTCTCCTCTAAAATGATTCCCTGTACAACATCAGTCTGCATCATTACCACAGCAGGGATTTGATGTTTCCTAAGAACTTGCTAAGAACTAATTGGTTCCCCCTAAAATATAAAGCAATTTCTGAATGAGCACAACAAAACGTTTTTCTCAGCAGTGTCCTCCTAACTTTAGAGTTTCTAGAGGTTTATCTTTGTACTAGCACGAAGCAACTTTCCAAGATTAAAACTCTGCTTATCGCCAAACACGTAATATTCTGATGCCTGCAAGCAAAAAGGCTACACCACTGGTTTACACGGGGAGAACAACAGTCCATCTAACAACAGCGTGTGGCTTTGTTACTTCTCCAACACGTCTCACAAGCAAGCAGCGAGCACCAATGATATTAAAACAGGCTGAAGTGAGTACCACCAGCTTCAAGCACACCACCACCATAACAGTGCCAGGCTGGAAAGGGCTAGCAAGGGCACGGTGTGCCCAAAGCAAACCAGCCCTGGGGCTACAGCTGCACATCTCTGACTCCAATTGCACTAATGTGCAGCACCAGCCCCCCGAACAATTTTGCACCACGCAGCAGCAACAAACTACCAAATTCCCAAATATGACTGTAAGCATTGAAACGCAACCACCGTATCTCCTAAGGATGGGAGGCTTTGTCTAAATAGGTGTGGTATTGGCTTCTTCAACAGTTTAGAATGGACTCTAAGGCTGAAACGCTCCCTTAGGACTTAAGATGTGAAAGTCTCCATTTTCCATAGCTTTTCGCTGTCTCCCATGATTATTTGCAGCTGTGCTTCACACTAGCACATATGATTATAGGAAATGCAAAGCCATCAAACGTCCAAGCCTACAGCAGACAGGCAAGAGGGAAAGTTTCTTCAAACTCTGAGTGAACTCCCTCCCGCTCATTCTCCTTTCTCGCAACACCCATGCAATTCCCAGGCTTGAAGCTCTCTTTAGCAGAATTTCACACAATTCAGCACAGTGTGAGATTTGGGATGGTTTTAGAGTTGTGGGCAGAAAAAGCTGTATATCCGCCTACACTTGACAAAGAAACATCTGTAGCTTAAAATCTGGTCAAATACTTCAAACTCTCTTGAAGAAGAAAGGGAAAGCTATACTTCTAATATTCATCTCTTCCATCATTTCACATACGATGTCTCAGTAACCATCCCACCCCTCTGCAAAATATAAATGAATCATTTATCTAAGGGAAAAAACAAGTATAATATGTAAGACAGTCAGAAGACATTTATGTAAGCCAAGCACACCCCTGACATTAACCAAGTAAGTAAATAAGTACTGGTTGTTCTTTCAAATGCCTTCCCGTGTTTGCATTTTTACAGCAAGCTCCGGAGCAGCCACATTAAACACACTGTTGTTGCCGCAAGAAGGGCCCTCTTCTTCTCCCTCCCTCACATAGGCTAATATATGCTATTACGCAAAATTGTCAAATAATCTCTGCCACAGCCTTTAATACAGTTCTTCACCACCAAACCAGCTTCGCTGCCAAGAATTTATGATGTCAGAAGGCATCCTTTAGGAGCAAGCTGGAACATCGTGTCCCTGAAGAAATAATACAACAGTTGTTAAAGCTTTCCTTTACCTCAGTACTTTATACTCCCACCATTGAGAAATCTGTTAATGGTTCAGATAAGGCGTCAAGATTTTTTTTTTTTTGGAGGGGTGGGGGGTGTCTGTGGATTTCATGCAGCTCAGCAGCATGGTTAAAAGCAATGCCATTCATTATGCAACACAAGCAATTCCTCAGTTTTACTACGCTTACACTGAACCTCTCTCTGGAGTAACAGTGGACAAGATGCTGGGCTTGCTTGGGAGTGCTTACATGATGACTTTCATTGATGCTGCGAATTCTTCCTTCCCCTATATTTGATTTTCCTTCTAATACCAGCAAAAACATCCAGTGTTCACTGGCCCTGCCTTCTCTCAGAAGTACTTCCGAATAGAGAACCCTAATGACATCGCCCATAATTGGACAGAATATGTTCAAATAACTTTACAAACAGTCCTACAAGTACAGCTTTATTACATTCTGATATGCACAAGCTTCTTAGCTAAGACAATCTGCTTCAAAATATATGCAAAGCAAAAAGCTTTACATAAAAGTACGTGCAAGGATAATTTTACATGCCTGCTCTTCCCCACTCTCCCTCATTAAAAGAGATGAACACGTTCCATAATGTAAAATCTACAATATGAACTGTAAGCCTGTAAAGTGGGAGTGCAACCTACACAACTGGATCATGGCAAAATACATTTGTTAGGTTTTTATTTTCTTTGGCAATACACTTCTTAAAATAAAGTTGCCAGCTTTGCATAAGTTGTAAATACGTAAAATAAAAAATCTGTTGAAGCGACGACCTATGTTACACTTTAGCTAGTTTCTTATTTTGCATAATCACTTGCTCCTACAATTTATCCATATGAGCAAAAAGCAGTAACTAAGGAATTAGACCCTTCAAAGACTGAATTAATCTACAGCGACATATTAGTCTCTTTCAAGTCTCGTCAATGTTCTATCCCCAGGAAAGCGAAATGAACATTCACATGGAAAGTAATACGTGCACACATCACACAAAATTAGTAACAATTTGTTTTTAACTCTTAACTGCATAGCGCTAAATTAATGGTATGAAACCTGTCCCTGAAGCTTGTCCGTAAAGAGAGGATGAGGTACTTCATTAAATATTAGCATTACGCTCGGTATCATTTGTGCAGTTTAGTGCTACAAACATTTCGTAATGCACACATTTACTTAATCAATGCCAAGATCTAATGCTGGGAAACCCAAAGAAAAACCTGAAATCCCCATATTTTGCTGCTATTGCAGGCAACACTGAAAACAGTCTATGGAAGATGAGCTCAGCTCTCAAGCGATTCATGTAGGAAGAGGTCAGAAACATCACAGAAAATGTGACGTCAGTGAGATCTCTTCTCGTACGGAGCCCACCACAAGGCAGCACAAGGTAAAGCGATGCTCTCGTGCATTTTGCTCAGCTGTACTCAGAAACAGCCTTGCCCCAAGCCACATGGAAGACATTGCAAACTACACCACAGCTGAGATTTAACTACAGCTGCAGTTCCACGAGCTCTAGTATATTATTGTCATAGATGATCAGATAAAAGGAAAAACATACAAAGTTTTACCGCTGAATTAATTTTGAGCTTGAGCTTTCTTTGTGTGATCTTCATCCTTTATTCTGCAATATCCCTGACTGGTAGAACTAAAGAGTTGTAGCACTCACCATGGGATAAATTGTCCCAATTATGAATATTCCTGCCCATTCCCACAAGACATCACCAGGAGGTAAATGTTATTTAACACGTTCTGTGCTAACTGTACATAGCCAACTGTAGTACACTTCTTGGTCTTGCTCCATTATCTCCTGCCCATTTAAATGTTGTTTACTTTATATTGGAAAGTGATGGAAAGGTTGTATCAGTATAGAAATACTTTCAGTTAGCACCTCATTCAGGCATAATCAAAAGCCAGGGGAAAAAAAAAAAGTACAAGAAAATATCTGAATTTTCACTCTCCAGGGTTTCATTTAACAGTTTAATAGGACTTGTTATAGGCATTCGTTTTTACAGTATGAAGGATTTCTTATTCCATATTTATTCTTAAAAGTGTACCTGAAACATAAGGTTTCATACCATTTCAAATAGTTTTAAAACCTGAATGAATTAATAATAATTACTATTTTGATCATAGCAATTTTGGCTGACTTTGCATGCCTTCCTCTTTTCACTAAAGACAGAAGGAAAAGACAGTCCTCATTACCTGCCACAAACTCCTTTGGTCTCATTAAAAATAAGCTTTCTGAACCTGAGTGAGACTTAAAGAGTGAGGCTTTTTTGAAAGACAGAGGACATTTAATTTTCAAGTACCTGCTCCAAGGTATCAAATGCCTAATTTCCACCATCATTTCCCAATACCAACCACTCCGTTAAACACGTATTTATCATCTGTATTCTGATCTTGCACTGCATCACATGATCCTAGTAATCCTTATGTATTATTTCAGCCTCCTGTTATGAAATAGTAATATCTTAACATACTTCAGTTCCTTTAGAATTTCTTTGGTAACTTGAACTATTTCAGAAATAACAGGGCTTTTAATAATAAAGCATATACCAAGTTAAGCACTGGTAGATAGAAAGTGGCAATTCTATTGCCTATAAAGATAAAGGTGCAAATCCTCTTCTCATGACAGGTTCTGCTCTGCTAAAGTCCTCTTTGGGGCTGGTTCTCTGCATAGTGGCAAGTTTCACAACTGTAATAGGGAGAAGAGTGGATAATTGAAAAAATACCTGAAGCTGTAATATTAATAGCTTAATATTAAAATTTCAACAAGTTGGTATATTTTTGAAAAGAAAAATCACAGTATAACAATATATGATGTTCAGATTTCTGGGACAGTACTTTAACAAGCAAATGAACACCAAATTTTAGGGTGAAAATTATGGGCAGAAGAAGGTTATGTAGTCTTTCATTGGAGTGGTTTTGCAACACACTGCCCCATCACCTCAGTCAGCCTATCCTGCAGCCAGGTGACAGGATTCCTCCCTGAAGACCACTGCCCTCTGCCCAGCTGCCCTACGCTCCTTCAGCTGAAACTGGAGCATTCACATCTGCAGCCCACCACCACAAAACAGTGGTTTCTGCAGAGCAGCAAGAATTTAGTTGGCAACATCTGAGCACCAGTGATGCAATCCATAATAAATGAAAACCTGTAACATGGCTAAAAATATCCTGCCATGAGACTAAACAGCCAACTCATGGTTACAATCAGATAACAAAATCTTTGCTTTTTCATAATTATAATTGGCTTAAAGCATCTGAACAAAATTCTGTATTGATGAATGATGCCCATGGGTAAGATTTTGGCAAGATCCCTAACCTCCATCTTCAGCAGATGGGCAGGGAAATTTTGTTAGGATTCCCACCTGGAGAACTCTTTTTACCACCAAGCTAGAGGGTGCATAAAGACCAGGTAAACATCACCTATATCAACGTCACTCTCATTTATTCCATCTTCCACCACCAGCAAATATTTTCCTCATCACACCTGTTACTCTATCAGCCCAACCCACTCCCTCTCTTCTTTTACTCCTTATTTTCTTTGCACTAAAAGAGGAATAGGAAAACCAGTTTATTCCACCACCCATTTTTCATCCTCTTCTCTCTGCCTGCATAGCTCCAAGGTCAGCATCTCCTGCAGCACGCAGCTTTCCTAAGTGGCAGGAGCCGTACAGCAGACTGACAAGAGCCTCAATGATTTAGCTGCTGCATGAGAGCTGCTGCTAACATCAGTGAAGCCATCCAGAAAGAACATTACTAGTTTCACCTTACTGCAGTTACTCGGAAAATCTGTGACTAGCAATAGAGGTATCAAAGTCATTCCTCCAAATATACCAGTCTGGCAATATTATGGTGTGCCAGAACCAGAAAGAAAATGACGTTTCTTCTCCATAAAAATTCAAACCCTGAGCAGCCTGTAGGGATCCCCCCTTCTTATCAGGAGAACTGCATCTCCATTGTTTGCAGCAAGCATTTTATTATAGCCTATTCACATTATAAGCCAGTCTCTGGCAGACGGAGCAGTTCTTTGACTTCCAAGCATTCAATAGGAGATCCTATTAATGAAACACTTTTAACCCGCATCATTCAGGTAGGGAGTGATTCGCTAACATGTCTCACAAAGTGTGAGCACCACATTAGTGTTGGTCCCATCTTCTCCGATACAACTTGACACTTCAGTCATACGTTAAGCTCTGAAGCATCTGTTCCATAATAAACTGTTATATGCTTGCCAAGAACCTATGCACTGCCTTTTGGATGAGTATTGCTAAGTTGCAAGTCATAATTTAATTTTCATCTGACATTGATGGTGACCCAACATTTAATGGAGCTTAGTGCTCTTCTGATGCCACTGATTAAATTATTGCTCAGTAGTCCAGTTTCATAATCTACAATTTGCAAGGAAGCAAGACAGATATACAGGCACTGTCTCCTATCACGAGTGAATCAGTTTACTGGCCGGGAAAGGTTCCCTAATTGAAGTTAAGGGTAAATACACTACAGTGTATCATTTGTCAATATAGAATTTTGTTCAGATGCTTTAAGCCAATTATAATTATGAAAAAGCAAAGCATGAATTATTCCCAAGTGCAAGAGGAAAATATGGGTAAAAGCACTGACCCAGCATGTGCAATGACTTCATTACGTCCTGAGCACTGTCCAGGAAACTCAGTCCTCTGGCCAACAGGAGTTTCTATTCATTTTCCTCCTGCTAGGCTGTTTAACCGTTTGGCCACTGCTTAGACACAGCTGTGCAAACAATCTTTCAATGTTTAGTTCGATGCTATTGAACTCCATCCCAAATGCCTCTCCTCTCCTTTCTGTACATATGATGAGGAAGGCTAATTTGGGAGCAGAGGATTAAAGGCTTTTACAGCCCAACTTAAATCATTAGATCCTAACATTTTTGAGTTTTGAAAGGATTTTACTAAGTAAATTAGCAAGTTTATATCTAAAACAGTTGGTTACAACAGCACTTTCTAAATTGTCTCAAGAAGGGCTATTCCCAGCTTGAGGAAAAAAATGCTTCATGAATGCCCAAACATTTTAAAATTATTAAAAGCAATTAAACCAAAGCCATGAGAGAGCAATGTTTTTAAAATGCCTTGGATGAGAACAACTAGAAAAAGTTTCTGAGGGTACAAACATAAAAAACAACAACTGCTTTTTTTAGCTTCCAAGAAAGTAAACTTTTCATACCAGAAAAAACAGAGGAACAGTGTCAGTACGTAAGTACTTTTGCAGGACTATTCATTATTACATCATTTTTGCAGCTATTGGCAACCCCAAAACATACCACCCTCAGCAAAGTAACTAAGGACTAACTACATGCAAATTGAATGCTAGACGCTAACACAAATGTAATATTAACACTGCAGAAATAAAAAAAAGTCAAAATAAGAAAACCCCCCAAGTAAGGTTTCCAAGCTGTACACACCTCAGCTACACTGTAGTTCTCAAATACGAGCCTCATTTCTGAGACCATCCACGATTTTAACTTCAAGCATGTGAATACTCCTACTATAACTAGAGCAGATCACACTAGTACTTTAAGTGTGAGCTTGCACACCTTGTTAGGTGATGAAGCTTTAGTTCTAGTAGAAAGTTGCAGAATTACTCATGTCCTTTCAGCTGTCGGCAGGCAAAGACTAAATAATTTAATTGATATTATGGAAGGTATGAATGTCAGACCTAAGCGTGCCCTTTACAGTCGC
Source organism: Bucorvus abyssinicus (assembly GCA_009769605.1). Taxonomy (NCBI): domain Eukaryota; kingdom Metazoa; phylum Chordata; class Aves; order Bucerotiformes; family Bucorvidae; genus Bucorvus; species Bucorvus abyssinicus. The sequence continues at coordinate 30,721,217 of CM020030.1, read as the reverse complement.
TCTTAGAAGGTGAAAATCTCAAAAGGATCAGCATTTGGAGAAATTTTTAAAAAGCTTTCCCATTAAACACACATTATTAGCCAGTGTTAATATATAGAATACGTTCCAAAATTAATTCTAGTACAGTTTTATATGACCATAAGGCCTATCGAATTCTTCCTACATTTTTGGTTTTTATCCAGAAATGCTTTCATACCGGTAAAATAACTCAATTCCCATTTTTTCTGAATTTGGTCTCCACGAATTTTCCATGTTATATATTAGGAAAAAAACCCAACAAATCCGCAAGTGTTTTGAACACGTCATAGCCAGTAATTAAATTTCCGGGAGTTAATCTCTCCATACAACCTCAAAACCTACAAACCGCCCACAGGAAGAAGCTCTCCAGCTCAAACCCTGCACTGGAATCTCAAGAGGCAGGGTCCCAGATGTCTCCTTGTGAGGTGCTCCCAGTTTCTGAGACCGTAAGACGCTTTGCCAAGGATGAACCTATTTTTAGGATTCTACAAGATGCATAGTATATACAATCCTTCTTCCCTTTTTAAAAGAAATATTTTCTGCATTGTCTAGCCCACAAAAATATATTAAGTTCTAGTAATAACTGACCTTCTTTTGTTTGCATCTTACTCTTCAATTTCACCCTTCTCACTGCTTACCATTAATGTTACACTTCAGCCAGGCCTGCAGAGAGGTTGTTTTTCCCCTTCACTTTATGAAAGAAGCTAAGCTTCCAGAGAGAAGAAAAAGATGTTCTTCTGCAAACCCCATCCTCATCACTCTAAATGCCAATAGGAAAATTTATCCCATTGATACGCAGGAAAAACATAACAAGGTATTGTTTTTCTTGGTCAGGTTTTCACAGTTACTTCTGAAACACTCAGCATTTAAAGGAAACAAAAGTCTATTTTCCTGCATCTCAGTTCTTCCCAAGACCTCTGACTGCAGCAGTCATCACATGTGGTCCACTGTCTTTCTCCATAGGTTGCTGAGGCAAGAAGTGCGTCTCAGCCCAGTCCCAACCACACAAAAGCACAAGTGGGAACAGCCATCTCCCTCTCATCCCTAGTTCCCACCGACAAGCCCACCACTATTTCTCCCCCACCCATGCCTTGCACAAGTACTCCACATCCCTCACTGCATCTGTTCCAGCTGGGGAAGACTTTGGTGTGACCATCCCCTATCTCTACCAAAACCCATCTGACCTCTGCTCAGAGCTTCTCTATGCGGGCGGACAGAAGGCCAGCCACCCACCCACTTCCCACAAGGCTGGGGAGAAGCTGCAAGAAGCCACTGCCAGGACATCGCCGCCGGCACGGAGCTGCCTGCGCGCTCGTGATTAGCAAAGCTGGCGGAAATCCTCACAGCATGAATTCATTGTGAAGACTTCTCCCACCACAACTTGAGGCAGGTCTTGGCCATTTAGAACAGCAAAGGGAAGGATAGGGTTTGATTAGCAAACTTTCACTAATATTGTCCGCGGCACTCCCTTCAGAGTTCCCTAGAATATACTATTAAAAATGAGTGTTTGCTTTTACTCTTTCACACATTCTATATTTAAATGCCAATTTTGTCCAGAGGAATAGATTGTGATTTAAGAAAAAGGTCCTACAGTTACAGAAAGGATTGGCTGTTTTATTTTATGGTTATTTGAAACCTTTTGAATATCAGGCTGAAAACATAATAAAAGACTGCACTTCAGTATTTTGAGGATTTCTGAGGCTTATAAATTTTCCTTTAAGTTATAATTGAGAAAGCGCTTTTTAAAATTTAGTCAGAAGTCTATTGCAAATAGCTTTTTAAATAGCTAACTAGTACAAGGGAAGAAAAAAGCAATTCAATGAATGTGTCACTGTTACAGAACCAGTGTTGTATCACATTTATAATATTTCATTAAATAGCAGACCTTTAGAAGATGAGAAATCATTAGTTTCAATCATGAGTAAAAAAGTATTCACCTTTGCACCACACACTAAAAATGCCCAAATATTTAGAGGCAGTAAAAGAGGATCTTCCCGGCTTCTGGATGACATTTAGAATTATTTCATTACTATTTTAAGATTTCAAAAGTTTAAAAACATTATTTCAGGGAGAACAAAATGTAGTTTGCTTAGGCCTGTAATCTCAATGCTTGAAATTGTTTCATCCCAAGTAAAATTGTTAAAACACAATTTTTTCACTTAACTACAATTTAAAAAAAAAAAAAAAGCATTGACTACTGCTTACAAGAAAAGACATGGTGATTAAACGTTTCATGTCCTTTAATAGCTAAACTGAAGTGCTAATGAGCGTTCCAAACATGACCAAAATGACAATTATTACAAAGCTTCTCACTACACTGCAGTTATGAAACAACTTGACTATTCTGTTTTGCTTGAGTCAGAACCAGAACTTTGCAGACCTGACAGCTTAAGCACCGGTTACACCGCGTTACTCTTTATAGGACTTTCTCAGAGGACATGCCAGGTGTCTCAGCTCATGCCTACCCATCAAGGACGCTTTCTGTTTTCCCTCTGCTCCACACAGTCCACGCTTTTGCCACCAATTTCAGAAACCTAACTCTAATTAAAAACACAATAGTAAACCCGTCTTGCTTTCTTCACACTAACCAACCTGTAACAGATTTCTTTGTTCACCACGAGAGTTTACGGTGGCCCTTCTTTGGATGCAGGCCAGGGAAGACCTTATTTTAGTCCTCTACCAAAAGTATAAAAGCATCTCCACCTGCTCTTCCCTATGCTCTGCCTTCGCATACGGTAAATGCCATAAGCATTTGTCATAATATTTTACCATTATGAAATAAAACAAGAAAAATGGTGCATAGTTTATTCAAGATATGTTACATTAGTTATTTTGGTTTTCTATAATTTCTGTGTTATGCTTCTTTTCCTACCAGTCTTGATACTTTAATATCATGAATTCTTTTATGCACACTCAGGAACAGAAAAAGGCTTAGTCTGAAACTGTAAGATGATGTCATTTCAAATTTTCCTTGAGAAAGCCCATAAATACCCATAGAAATGTACCTTTAAAAAGCCATCACAAATACTGGTGCAAACAAAAGCTAAAGCTTACAAGAATGTCTCATCAAATATCTGTTAATCTTATCTGTAGAGCAGTTTTAAAAATCCTTAAAGTCATATTATGACCTGACTCATAACTGGTCACTTATTAAGCAATACATACTGAAGCCCCTCCTGCCCTTGTAACACATGGGATGCAGAACCAGCCCATATCCACAGCTACACCATGTATCAGTATTTTGTCAAAGCTCTGGTATTTCTCACACACCTTCAAGGAGCTTCTGAAATAGGTTTTGGTGGTGTGTTTGTTTATTTTTCATCAGCACAAATTTGTTTCGAAGTGTCCCACTTATCATTGCAACAGTGATAAGCACTGTGCGAGATCAAAGCAGACCTACAGTTTATAGCAGGCTGGAATTTTACACCAAAGTGTTTCCTATTGCTTAAAATCATTAAATCAGACAATCTACATAGAACAAAAATCTTACAGTGCGTTTCTTTTCCCTTCTCTTCATACACTGCCTCTCTTTTCATGTATGACAAACTAGGTTATACAGGGCATACATTTGACCGAGCCTAAGACAAGAGGCACCTAACCAGTTGGTTTCCGGCACCAAGCCTCTCCCAAAATACCGTGTTATGAATTACAAGCACTCTCTCCCCTCCTACATTCAGTCAGAATAATGGCAAGATGGCAAATTGTGTCAGCTTCTACTGCTCAGCCAGAAGTATGCACAAATATCATTTGGTTGCCAGATCTCTCCCTCCAAATAACCTACGCAATAATTCACCTCACCTTTGCTGTCACACCATTCAGGCTGTAGTGCCCTTGGTGAATGATGCTCTATGTAGGGATGAAGAAAGGTGTCGGCGCAAGCCCTTCTCCATCCCTTCCTCTTGGGGAGGTGGGTGTGCTTGGTCTTCATTTTTAAGGCTCTTGTATTTGCAAGAAGAACCCAACTTGTTCAGTCAACAGGCTCAGCAACAAGATACTGAATAGAAACCTCACTCATGAAATTTTAAGCCACTACTAATGACTTTTTCCCTTTTTAATGTCCTACAGCACCTGCACCAACATGACGACCAAAGAATTTGTCAAGGGACTGCTTGACAGCTAGGACAACAGTTAAAAGCTTTTAGCACAAGAAAAAGATAGGAGGAAAAGCAGGGTACACATGATTTGTTTAGAAGGTGGCTCCATCTCAACAGCCAGTCCAGCTTCCCAGCTGGGTAAAGTTCCACAGACCTCCATGTCTCAAATGAGGAGTGACAGGAGGCATGGCAGTCCTCAAGTCCCACCTGTGCACACTCAAGATTCGTCTGGAAGAAATCAAAGCACTGCAATGAGGAGACCACTGGAAAAACATACACAGCTTCAAATAATCTGAAGGGCATCAACCAACACTGAAAGCACAGACAATCCTACCTCTTCACTAAAAGAAGGCATTTTTCATGCCTGACAGCTTTAAAAAACGCTGCTGGCAAAGGCATACTGTGTTGTAACAATTTCTTTATTTAAAATGCATTCCCAGGCTTCACGTATCAAACTACATGTCCCTCAACTTCGTCTTGCCATAAAGCTGAGGCATTTATACAGGCAGGACAAACTGTGGCTTACGATGTTAAACAAGACTGAAAATGTTTTCTGGGTTAATGATTAACAAATCTTTGTATTTTCCAATATTTAGAATGTCTTAATGCCTTATTATTTCTGAATGATGCAAGTCCTACAAAACCAACATCAACAAGAAATTAATCTGTCAAAGAGCAAACAATTTCTGCCTACCCAACAGGATATACGGAGAGTAATATAATGGAGTGGTTTTAATTAGCTGGGCATATAAAGCTGTTACAAGACAAATTTCTTTCATTAGAAAAGGCAGCCAGTCAGTTGGAAAAGCTTCAGTGCACTTAAACTAGAGATGATACAGGGCATTTAACCTCCTCCCTCCCCTGTAATGAGGAGGAGCCAGAGAACTTGGGATAGAGCAGGTGATGAGCAGTCCCTTCACCTGCTGCTGAAATACTGGTAACTCCCCAGTAAAGCAAATAATAGAGAGGGTCCAGCAGCACACGGCAGTTGCGGGGAGTGGTGTGGAATTCAGTAGTATAAAGAATCACTTTCTTTAATTTTGTTCAGACACCTGGGATAGGAGTGTCTTACAAAATGAAATGTAGGCTTTTTAAGGCATTCCAGTACTAAGTACCTAAGTTTTGTGCGTTAGCCAAAAATGGTGCCTTTAGCACCGTGGTACCCACAGCAATATGCTGTTACTTTGCAGAATGCCTCCTTAGTTTCAGCACCAGATACCACAGGTTTTGGTTACTTGGTAAGCCCACATTACTAAACACAGGAAATTTTCTCCATTACTTGATTGGTTTTCTTTTCTTTTCAATAATCTCAGTGAACTATTTACTCATTAGTAAGGGTAATTTCTCTTTCCTAGGGTTCCCTCTCATACCACATGGCTCCTCAGTCAAACACTTATTTTAGACTTGCCATTCCAAAAATATTACTCATATACTTTTAAAGAAATGAAAAAATAATGTAATGTAAAACAAAAGTGACTGAGAACATGTGTGTGTGCATAGTATGCCTTTTTTCTCCTCTCCACTTAAATTACTCTGCTTTCCGTATCACTCATTTGTATCCCAACATGTTCCCGCTTCCCTCTTTGCTTTGGGCTAGAGATGCACCCCAAAGAAGGGCTAAGCCAGCTCCTCTTTTTCCCACAGGGGCCAGGGGAAACATCGATGAAAAACCCACTGCATAGATTATCAGCAGAGGAGTTACTCTGTCCAGGCCCACAGAGAGACTCCTGCACTTAAAGACAGAAATTAGATGCCTGAATTTAAGACCACGGTCATCAAAAGTTGCTCTTAACCTTTCAGCGCATGATTGCGGACAGTTTTGTCTCATCAAATTAGAATGGAAACCGACCCATCCTTGTCTCCAAACCCTGTTCTTGCCAACGCCACTCCGGGCACACCAGCCACGCTCACAGGAGCCAGGATGCTCAAGGTATTTAAGAGCACAGGGAACCTTATGGTCCAAGCCCTTGTTCCCAGGAGTATTAAAAGATTCTGAATAAAATGAAGAACAAAATATAGACAGTCCCAAAAGCAAAGCTGCGAATCCGAGATTCGCCCTTGCATCTAAATGGGGCTTCACTGAACAGCAGTTTCTTATTTTTAACATGGTTTGGGGAACAAAGATTACAAGATATTGTATGAATGTCCGATTGTTCCCCTTCAGTTCAAAACAAGTCATTGTTCTGGGATGGGAAACTGTGGTTTCTCAAAAGACAAACATCCCTTCTTGCTTATTTCGTTAAGCTGGCAAAAGAAAATTTAATTCAAATTAAGAAAACTCATATGCAAATGGATCCACTGGAGAAAAACAATTGATATTTATGTGCTGTTGCCACTTTGCACTCATTACAGGGGCTAATGTTTGGCAAGACACATCTTTTAAACCGTACTAAGCTTATTATTTACTATCTCCTGACAAGCATGACTTCATTTCAAGAGCTGGCACACATCCCATTGTGAGAATCTAATCTTTAATAACATATCCTAATTAAAGATGCATGTTTAGTGATAAAAACAAAAGCTAAAATTCAAAACAAACCAAAAAACATTCATTTGACTAAAGAAAGCAATTGGATTAGAGCACACAGAACAAACTTAAATAAAGTCACATATGCCACAGCAAAAAGTCATTAAGCGGGGAAAAAAAAGGATAAAAAAAAAAAGGAAAAACCAGGCTGACAACTCTCTATAGCTAGCCTTATCTGACCTCTGTGAACTCCCAGCTAGTTTATTCCCCATCTGTCATATGATAATAACTTTAAAGGGAGCGCATTTAAGAGCTCATCAAAAGTTCATTCAAGTCAGTTATTCTTATGGTGCTTGATTACATGCAAAAAGGGTGCGTCCTTCTAGAGGAACTACACAGATTTATTTTTCTCAACACTGATGGCTGATTTTTACCATTAAATCATTTACAATTTATCATTTTGTGCTGTTCCACAGTGACATAAAGATCCTAAAATAGTGAGCAGTAAACACTAACGAATGACCTCTTGAGATTTAAATACCTAATCATGCCACTAAAAAGCTATTTCTATCTATTTGATCATTTTTAAATTACTGTAATCTAGAAGCCATTTTCTTTCTAGGGAGTACAGTCATTTGAGTAGGGAATACAACATGCGACATTACTGAGATCCTTTGAACTCAAAAATTTTGAGCTACAAGTTTATGCACTGCCATAACACTTTCAAAGGTTCTGTCAAAAGAAAAGTAAATCGGATAAATTTGTAATTTTAGAAATCATTTTATCATCAATTGAAACTAAATCCTGACACACATCAATCCTTTCCTTCAGAGATCTCATTTTAGCTCTTTTTTGAGGTGAATTTTGATTTAGTAAGATTTATCGAAACAATATTCTGCAGGAAAATCCTTACTGTATTTGAGAGCACCAAAGGAGAGGGTACGGACCTAAGATTTATAATTTTGATTCCTAGGATAAATACAAGTCAATCACCTTGTAGGAGGTAGACCACATTAGTGAACACACACACACAGTGAGGAAATCTAATGAAATGACAAGACAATAACACAGTTCCTAGATGTTATTTTATTCTGGCTATTAGGTGAATTAATTTTATACATAGGCAACTGAAGACTTATGAGCATGTTCATTTTTCCTTTGGTTCTAAACCATCACCATTCTCACCATAGCCTGCAATGTATTATTAACTGAAAAACAAACATGTTCTACAGTAAGGGTCATTTATTTTTCTTGTAAGGGACTGGGCAGTGAAGTTCATATTGAGCTTTACCTTCTTTTCAACTAGAAAACAAAATTTTGGTTAATTTTTTATTTTTTTGAAGGAACGCATCACGTATCAAAGTTATATTTTTAGTTTTTCTGTTATACAGAGCACTCATTCCTCTAAACAGGAATTTGCACAGACTTGCAGAGGTGAAAAATATTCAGGACACAGTATCCTGCAGACTCAAGCCCCTGTCCTACAATCCCCAGTATTCAGATGCCCAGGCAGCCACCCACAGCACACCACTGCACCCTGCCTTGGAAAGCAACCATCTCAGGAAGAGGGATAAAACCCTGTGATCTGATAACACCACCAACGGCAGGCACTAATTGTCCAGTCTGCTCGGGTTTATTCAATTCCCATCTCATTAGCCTCAGTTACCTCCCATTCATAATTGAATAGCTCAGTGTGGCTTACAGTGAGCTGAAGGACAATGGTTAGGATGGAAGAGAGAAACTAGATAATGTTCAAATAAGTAACAGAAAAGGGATTTATTGACAAAGACAATACAAGCAAAGAATCAGTGAGCTGCTTGTAAACTAACTTTGTAAACTTGTAGGAACTGAAAAGAAATTACCTTTAGCCTTCCACAACAAATTTCATCTTTTATTCATTTAGCGAATACTACATAATACATGGGGTACATTTTCATGGAAAAGTGATTTTTTGCCTTGCATCATGCACTTGCTTTTTCCCAAGACCTTGAGTTGGTAAGGTGGTAAGCCCATTTTCATCTACTGACATTTCCATCAGGGAGATGCCTAGCACTCCTTTGTTAGCTTTGCGACAACTTTTATTCAAGCCAAGGTAGTTACCAGGAACACCAAATCCTTTATTTAAAATGGGGGGGGGGGGGGGGGGGGGGAATAAAAACCAGACAAGGAAACATGTAATCTTAGGAATACAGAAGTTTCATGACTGCATATGCACCACTTTACTTTCTGTAGTTGCTACGGGTAGCTTCACCACAACTCATGCAGGCATTCAAATGCAATGCCAGTAATATTGTTTTAAATATCTGCTTTAGCAAATTATCTTTTGAAGGCTATGAAATACCCAGTCCTTTTAAAAAAATGAGTTTATTTGCTGTCAGGGACTCTGGTCATATACCTAACTTTCTTATTTCTCTGATGATAAACTGTTCTTCCTTCAAACACTCAGATTGACACTTATATGGAAATTACTTACGTGCAATGATTATGCTTCCAGATTGAACCTCTCTCTCAAATCCACATGCAGAGCATGACAAATTATTCACACTACACTCTGCTCTTGGACTCAATTATCAGGGCTCCAGAAACAGGCTTTTGACCACAGACTGCATTAAACAGCTAAGATCCATATGGTTTAAAACATACAATGAAATAACGGCTAAAGTAATGAAAACTGATCTGATTTTGAAGTCCAGTACCCAACAGTGAAATTACTAATCACAGGTATTTTCAAGAGGACTTGAGGGACACAACACTCAAAGACCATACTAAAAACAAGGAGAAATTTAAGAAACAGTAAGCCTCCACATTCTAGGTTAAATTAACATACAGTTTGTTTTATTTTAAAATATTTGAAGGCCAGTATTTGAAAAGGTAATAAACACCTCTCTGAAAAGCAATAATGACCACTTAATCAACTTACAGAAAGTTTTGGAAACAAGTAGAAGCAGACTACAAAAATAATAACACACTAACAGATTTGCATGTTTTTTCACATTAGCTCTAATAAAACAAAGTCTACCAAAAAGAGCCAAACTTGACCTCTTAACAGAAATGGAGACACAGTTACCCTTTTTAAAAAGGGTAGAAAGGAGGACCCTTGAAATGACCGACCTGTCAGCCTCACCTCTGTGCCTGGGAAGATCATGGAACAGATCCTCCTAGAAGCCATGCTAAGGCACATGTAGGACAGGGAGGTGATTCGAGACAGCCAGCATGGCTTCACCAAGGGCATGTCCTGCCTGACCAACCTAGTGGCCTTCTGTGATGGGGTGACTGCATCAGTGGACAGGGGAAGAGCAATGGATGTCATCTATCTGGACTCTGTAAATGCTTTGACACAGTGCCCCACAACATCCTTCGCTCTAAACTGGAGAGATACAGATTTGATTGGTGGACTGTTCAGTGGATAACGACTTGGTTGGATGGTCGCATCCAAGGGGTAGTGGTCAATGGCTTCACATGTATATGGAGATCGGTGACAAGTGGTGTGCCTCAGGGGTCTGTACTGGGACCAGTGCTGTTTAATATCTTCACCAATGACACAGACAGCAGGATCAAGTACGCCGTCAGCACATTTGCAGATGACACCAAACTGAGTGGTGCAGTTGACATGTCTGAGGGACGGGATGTCATCCAGAGGGACCTGGACATGCTGGAGAAGTGAGCCCATGTGAACCTCATAAGGTTCAACAAGGCCAAGTGAAAGGTCCTGCACCTAGGTTGGGGCAACACTCAAAATCAATACAGGCTGGGGGATGATGTGATTGAGACCAGCCCTGCAGAGAAGGTGGTGGATGAAAGGCCGGACATGAGCTGACAATGTGTGCTTGCAGCCCAGAAAACCTACCATATCCTGGGCTGCATCAAAAAATTAGTGGCCAGTAGCTCGAGGGAGGTGATCCTGAAGCTCTACTCCACTCCGGTGAAACTGCACCTGGAATATTGCGTCCAGCTCTGGAGTCCTCAGCACAAGACGGACATGAACCTGTTAGTGAAGGTCCAGAGGTGGGCCACAAAAATGATCAGAGGGGTGGAATGCCTCTGCTCTGGGGACAGGCCGAGAGAGTCGGGGTTGTTCAGCCTGGAGAAGAGAAGAGTAAGGGAGACCTTACTCCAGCCTTCTAGTACTTAAAGGGGGCTTATAAGAAAGATGGGGACAGTCTTTTTAGCAAGGCCTGTTGCAACAGAACAAGGGACAATGATTTTAGACTAAAAGAGGGGAGATTTAGCCTAGATATAAAGAACACATTTTTTACCATGAGAGTGGTGAAACACTGGAACAGGTTACCTAAAGAGGTGGTAGATGCCCCATCCCTGGGAACATTCAAGGTCAGGTTGGATGGGACTCTGGGCAACCTGACCTAGTTGAAGATATCCCTGCTTACTGCAGGGTGGAGGGTTGGACTAGATGACCTTTGAAGGTCCCTTCCAACCCAAAGCATTCTATGAGTCTATGATACAGTTCTATCCATAACAACAAAGCAACAATAAACAAGCCAGCCAGAAGTCAACCAGTGTGGAACACTCATTAAGGTATTTTTTGGATCTTTCACCCCATACTTTGGTCACACTTTAATCAGACTTATCAAGAAGAAAATGATTATTTGTTTGGTGTTTAAAAGGTGTACACAAAGCAGGACAAGTGTAGATTAACATTGTGTACAGTCAACTATCGTGAAGTTATTTTATCAGAGAGCAACTTCTACATTGCAATCAACATGTCCCTTTACCAGTATTTTTTGAAAATCTGAAACAAAACAAGAATGGCACTACACCTTGTAATTCAAAATACCAACAGAGTGAAAGCAACCAACAAAACTACAAAGCAACTAAAGAAAGTAAGGTAGGCATGTGTCAGTAATGGATATCAATGAGGGGAATCCAGTTACAAAGATTTTAATTATTAACATGGAAATTAATCTGGGTGCTAGAGTTAACTTTCCCACTATTATGAGGAATGCCAACAAGCCTTCAGCAACCGCACCTCATCAAGATTTCAGGCTAACACCTCTCTAAAAACACTAAGATGCCTTGGCATTCCCATGATGGGTTTCAGTGTTGACTCATAAGGAAAAATGCCACCTAGTGAATTACTCAGACAACACTGGCATGTCCCACCTATATTTACCTGGCCTCATTATGGAGAGGAAGGTTTTCTTCAATGTTTTATTGACATGAAGATTATTAGGAGAGAAAGGACAGAGAGAGGGAAGGGAGGCCAGGGAAGAAGAATCTATTTTAAAATAGGTCATTTATAGCTGTAGCTAACTAAAAATAAGTTCTACACTTGAACAAAAACTGTAATATTATAAACTTCTATACAACCAACAATCATCCTCTGTGGGATGCAAGAGCCCATCATAGGTGATCCAGAGAGATGCTCAGCAGTATCATTGGGTATGTTCACCCTTCCAAATCCAAGACGGCCAAGGAGGATGTCCCAGCATTACCCTGCTCATGCACACCCATAGCTCCCACCCCAACAGTCCTACAGAACATTTTGGCCAGTTCACATAGTGGTACTTGAGTTGTTCCACTGGCGGTACTTCACCAAGTGGCGTAGGCATGGTCCCATCAGCGATACCTGAAGTTATGTGAAAATGGCTTACATACTTGTGCATCTCAGCTGGACATGCACTGACCACCCACAGTGGGCACTAATAAAATCCTAGCAGAAGAGACTCCACAGCATTTGCAAAGCAAGATTCAGCATTACCAAATAAAGTTTCTGTTCCACTTAAATGAATGGATTTTTGATGCTGATGCTAGTCTTGAACCATCTATTTAAAAAAGCCACTTGAATCTTTAATTTAAAGCTCAATTAACTCTCATCAACCTTTTTGCCCTCTTCTTCACACAACAGAAAAGGTATAATACAAAACTATAGCACCTTGCATCTGACTATATTAAAATACTACACTTCAGCTGAATATAGTTTAATTACAGCTTACCCTGGTACACTCATATATTAATTAACAGTTTACTTGGAAACTCCCACCATATGGTACTGTAGCAGATGTTAATCATGTAAGGCCAAACACTTTGAAATTCCCATTCTAGGCACTTCATCTGGGACACCAAGTGCCCTAAATTTCTACTTAAAGGATAAACTGGAAATGCCAAGCACCCTATAAGATCATATACATCCACAGCTATTTTCTCAAAGATAATATTATTTGGCAGATAAGCAGAACAAAAAAGGCTAGATTTTCAAGCCTCCAATGCTTTAAAATTACTTGATACACTGAATTCCCTTCCCATAAGAGAAACGTCTGCACTGGAAACTCAAGAAAAAATTTGTTTCCTCTACCAGACATCTGCTAACCCCCATACATGGTGAGGGCGAAATACGTGTATGAGTAGACGCTCGTGTAGCATTCCAGATCTTGGGTGCACAAAACCAATGGACTTGCGTCTTCCAGGCCTTCAATGGAAGAAAAGGAGCATTATGAGGAGCAGCAGATCCTTGCTCTCGAACAGCCAGCTATTTTGAATTTAACAGCAAATGCTCTCCCAGGTCCAACTGTCCCACAACAAGAAATTAAACTCTCTGGAGAGTGCTGCAAGTAGGTTCATGCGGTGGTGGATCTCCTCTTCATTTTGACTATAATACAGGTTCAATAGTGGGTTCCCAAAATTTTTTTTTCTTGAAAAAACCAACTCATCTCCATCCCTCTGCTTCATCTTTTTAGAAAAAGCAGATGCATTTGAAAAGCTAGAAGAGATAAATGAAGAAAATGTAACATTTCAGAATTTCACAACAGAACCATTTCAGAATTGGAACTTTCAGCAAGATATTCGGCAAACCTTATCCTACAGCATTTGTCTCAATAACTATTCAGCTTCTAAACTGAAGGCTTAATGGTTTCATTACGTAAATTATTTAAGCAGTGTGATAGTAGCAGTTTTGTTTTATTTGGATCTAGAAATCTAAAGCTAAGTTATCCTGCTGACAGTAAGTGCTTGCTACGTGATCATCGATACAGTTATCCTATAATTTAATGAGGAAATGGTAACTTCTTGGGGGAAAAAAAACAACACTAGCTAAATAGTGAGAAAGTCTGAGGAATAAGCTTCCTCTTTCTCCTGGATTAATACCTTTGAATACAAGCCTATACATGAAGAATTTTCTCAGGAAACAGCTTTTCACTATTCCTCTGGAAATCGGTAACAAATATTACTATTCGACTCTGAGAAATACAGTACAATCAAATGCTACAGTAACCTTACTGAGATTAAATGGTTATCGACACTTCTGAGGATCAGACAGAAAGGCTAGACCATTTGGGTTTTAGAAGATAAACTTGCCTGGTTTATTATTGTCAGAGTGCTAAAAGACAACTACTCACAAAAGATTCTAAAAACACATCTGTATATAGATTTCAAAACTCTCATCTGAAAAGTGATCTGGTTTATATCGCTGTCTTGCAAAATATTTGACACCCATAAACCAGAATAGGCATTTGTAAATTCTTTGGTTTAATACTGCAGTGCGCAAATAAATCTAAATAAGATCAGAATATAGAGCTTCGCTGAACTGTTGCAAAAAAACACTTGAGAAAACATATTGTGAGGCCATATTTAAACTAACAGATGTTTCAGAAACAGAACAATATGTTCAAACAAAATAAAGGTGTAAATGGGCAGCGTTAAAAAAGCTTTACAACCAGCACATTAATTTTAGTAGTGAGTGAGATCACTTCATCTAGGAAAGCTCCCTCCCAAAAAGATCATTAATTTAGAAATGAATTCTCATATTATGCTTAAAATTTGGCTGCATGATTTATTTGCAGAGTGGCTGCTTATGTAACACTGCATTTGCTATGGCAACACCCAGTCTGTTAGGCTTTGACACATCCCAGTTGCAACTGCAGTTTCATTTTCTGCTGATAAACAATGGCAGGAGAGGTTTTCTAATCACAAAACAAGATACTCCAAACCACATCACCGTGACTGCTGTGGTGGCCATTGGTACTGGTAAAAGTCCTAATATCAGAAGGGCAAGCAAAAAGTGAGAGATCCATGGGAAAAATAAACAAGCTAAAGAGAGAGATCTTCCAGTTCCGCTTTCACTATAGTTTTAAAGCCAGAGTCCTTAAAACTAAAGTTTGGAACGATGCAGTTTGACCCTTAACTATCTGTCTTTGTACAAACGCTCCTCTCTAAAAAGACCCCCAACTTGTCTTATTGAAATTCTTATTACTTTCTTTCAAATGGAGTAATTATCTATACATTTAAAAGTTTGGGAGATCGTAGAAATTAAGCTTCAACTACGGCACTATTCCGTATTTTTCTAAAGCTCTTCCACAGCTTTTCTTGCTAGACATTACAGTAAAAGTCATAACTCCATTTATTAGCATCACTTCAAAGCTAATGGAGTGCCATAGGTACCCTCCTATACTGCAAAATTTCAGTTTGGTTTTCTTGGGAGAATAAAAACCACAGAAGTTTTAATGCTGACAAATTGTAAAAGACCTGATCTATTTCACATATGGCACTTAGCAATGACTATTCAAGTTGATGACTATTCTGCAGCTCATCAGTCATCTACACAAGCTTCATGAGGAAATAAGTTTCACAATCCAAGCATTTTTCATACTCTTCAACCTCCAGCTTTTGTTTCCCTGAGACTACTCAGCCTTTTCCATATTATTTCTAATAGCCATGTTAGTTTAAGAGCCCTCCTAAAAGCAATATGAAGGGAAGTAGCCTAAGAAATCACCTTTAACTCAATAAACCATTAAAAAAAAAAAACCACAAAACTGATAGCCTGAAAAGAGGCACATACATATGTGCAAGCATACCTCCTCTCTACTGTAAAGTAGATGCTCACAGGCCTTTGTAGCACTATAGTCCAGCCTACACTCTTGAAAATGCTCGCTCCTAAACCCTGTCCATCACACAGTCTTCTTCAGAGAAAGTCAAGGCAAAAAAAAAGAGCTTTTCAACTAGGTCTGACAATGACCCTGAGTACAGGAGCCATCCTTACTGTTTGCAAGACCTAAATCCATTTGATAGATTCTAGAGATATGACAGAGTTTGTGCCTTCACTGATGAGCTTCCCTGCTGCTACTTAATGGTTCAGGAGCTGGCAGCAGGACCTGGGTATTGCCATAGAAGTCCTGAGGCTCTGAACATGCAGGAACAGGAGTAAAAGGATCCCCATGGCAATACTTTTTTTTTAATCTTTATTAAGTATTAGAATCTTTCATTTCAAAGCATTTCCACAAACTCTTGCATTTTCTTGATCAATAACACATAATTCCCGTTAAACTAAGTGGAGCACAGTTGTCTGCAGCCCATGACGATTTTGTGCAAAAACACACACGCTACTGAAAATAAACATGAAGTTCTGCATGTCAAGAGACAGAAACTCAGCTCTTAAATCCACATAATAATCATTCAAATGGGGAATGTCTGCACTTTGCTTTCACTTTGCTAGTACATTCATGTTTCCGCTTCTCCTCCCCAAGTCCTTCTAAATATTTACATCCTTTTAAGTGCTGGTAGAGTAGACTTTATAGAGGTAGAAAGCCCCCATTACTTAGCATTAGAAGCATTTATATCATCTCCACGCCTCAGATGTCAGCTTCTTGAGCATGACTACCATTACAACAGTTTAAGCTGTGTGAGCTTAGTATAAGCTCCACAAGCTTTCATTCATCAAGCAAAAAATAAATATTTAAGCTTTGTTAGAGAAAGTAATATTGATTTTTTCCAGGTAGATTGCCTTTTTGAACAGATTCTGCCATTGAGAGATTGGTACTGAATTAAAACTAGGATATTGTTAAAAGCAGCAAGTCCTCATCGAACTACAGCCATTATAAATAACCTCAGACAAAAGAAGTTAAATTACAAGACTCACTAAAAACATCCAGATATTTGGAAAATAATTGCATGTCTTTGAGTTTTCTCAGCACCTCAGAAATCTAAAATGCATCTGACATGTTCCCTTCCTGAGTCAGTGAAAGCCATGACGTTCGAGGGCACTCGCCTATGCAACGTGTCAACGCCTTGTAATGCAGCAGTGGAATCCAGACGTGTCCTCCAAAGGGGAGGCAGAGGAGGTGATTGACACAGTTTCAGCTCACTGATCCATGCAGGGCCTTTAAAATCAGTACTAAATATATGAAAAGCAAAATAATACAGTTTGAACCAATTTAAATATTCATTTTATCCTCCACGTACAATATGCCATCCTGTGGGAGAGATGAGCTAATCCATCTGCTCTTTTTCCAGCTCTATGACAGTTAATCTTCTGTTGGTGGATTCATTTTAAACCATACAAAAACTCATGCTGACACATGCTCTGCTCACGTTGTCCTTTTCATTTACGAAGTTTTAACTGGTACTTTGGTCCACAACTTCTTAATGTACAGATTTTCATAGGTCAAAATTTAGGCAGTCACCTATTTGTTAACCAGTTCCAGGGTACAACTCTGTATCTCAGCAACATTAGAGTCCATAGGTTATTAAAGGATCCATAGACCAACCACGTATATCAAGGCATTAAAAAAATGAAAGGACACTGGAGGGACTGTATTTATTCCATGAATAGCCATGGTCTTAAGCCTACTCCCTATCCAGCCACCCAGCCCAGAGCTCGGCACTTCCATGTAACACTTTTGAGCGGGAATACTTTCCCCGTCTTCATTTCTCACATCTTTAATATTAGGCCCAACGCTTTATCACTGCCCTGCACAAAATGCCACTGAGGTAACGGCTCTTTTGCCTAAATAAAGGGCCTTTTATTGCAAACGTTCAGGTCATACCACCAAGACCATCACAAAAAACACTGAAAGCAATAAAATTTTAAGTGTTTCATTTCCCCTTTCTTCCAGATAACTGTAAACAATGTTAAACAGTAGGATCTTCCTTTTTCAGGAAGGACTTTGCTTTGAACATTGAAATCTGTTTTGAAGACTGCTCTTTGCAGAGCTGCTCTGAGCAGGCATATTACATAGCAGGGCACTTACTTCAAGGCAGAGGTTAAAACCGAGTTCAACATTCATAATTCTGTAAAATAAATCCAGTAAGTCAGCGAAAAATTCCCTCATCTTGAAGTTCAATGTAATTTATGTAAAACAGACTTGACTGTCGCTAACGCAAAGACCACTAACGCACTCACCCCAAAGTTCCCATGACAAAGACACGTTCATGTTTTACTCATTGAACTGTCCTGGGTACCTCTTATAACACACAAATTAGCTTTTTCTAAGACTTTCAGAAATGTAATTTGTTGGAGACAGTGTGTTCAAAGCAGCAGAAGCACATCGTTTCATGCGGATTTCAGTAACAACGTTTGCAACACTACAAATAATAAGTGAGGAAAACAAAGTTGTTCCAGCCAAGACCAGTTGCCCTTACCCACTACCATCCTTCCTCCAAACCCAGCAAGGTGTGATCCATCAGACAGGACCAGCCCAGCCCACGGCTTCCAGTCATACTAATTTCTGGGCTCAACTTCTGGAACTGCGGTGCCTATCTAGGTGTTCTACCTCCGCTAGTGGTAGTCAAAGCAGGACTACCTGCTAGTCAAAGGCAGGTGCTTTATCTCTTCACACCTCACCCTGAGTGATGAAGGCTCATCTGCAATTCAGAATACAAAATGAAGAAATGAAAGCTTGAAGCAACATATATGTCTTTGTTCAGTAAAAATGAAAGTACTCCAGAGAAACAATCAAGCATTTGCACCAAAATAAATAGGTTAAACACTAAAAAGCGAGCTTCATAATACAAAAAGTAGACATGATTGCAGTAACTGCTTTTTTGATAAAGTTCACATAATTATTTCTTAAAACGGATCTATGGCTCTGTCTGTTAGTCACAGGTTTCTAAAGAACAAACCGTTACCCAGCCCCAGAGTTTTTAATGGTATCATTTAGTTAGCCTGTTGTTTTTAAATAACTGACTATGTTTATGCAATACAAAAGCAGAGCATGCAATGTACTTCACCTATCGCTTAAGAAAAGTATTTGGTGTATTATATTTCTGAAGTGTTTTAAAAATGCACTGTCTGCAAATTCATTGTTTTTCCTGCATTCCCAAAATACAGGGGAGGTATCTCAGACATCTGAAAAAACTCCTACACAATCTTTTTTTTATTTTTTTCCCCAGAAGTAAAAAGCTTGGAAGCTAAATAGCTCTAATAAAACAGCTAAAATTGTGAAGTTGAAAAGCGTTTGCTTTTAGTACTCATCATCTGTAGCTCCTTCAAGGTTTTTAGCAATATTTACTTATTTCTTAGGATATGAAGGATTACATTATTCTTTTTATTATTATTATTATTCTATGGATTGAGAATGCTTCAGAAACAGCAAAACTATGTATGTTACTGAACATAATTATAACCCGACAGCTACAAATGCCAGGGTTGAATAACTGAAAACATATGCTATATGCCTGAAATTTTAAGGATGATGAAACTGTCACATTAGTAGCACGCAGCATGTTATAAAGAACTCCCACAATGTTGCAGTTGTTCAAAAGTCGTACCCTTCCGGTCGTTCTATCTTTATAAAAAGATATATACTACTAGATGGTGATTTATTCAAAACACAGCTGCAGCCTAACTTAAAGGTAATAGCAACAACAAGAAAAAAAAAAACCCCTCACAAAAAGATCTTTTTAAATTGCAGTGTTAAAGCCATGTTGGTGCACACAGAATAACAGAAAATCATTTCCATAAAGTCCAAATTTTATTCTCATTACACTTTATTTTGGGGGAGGACAGGTGAAGGAGCAGGAGAAGCAGAGCAGCACGTCAGTCCAGCGGACTCTTCCAGGCTAATGTAAATTACGGACCTTTACATGCCGTCGCTGCGGACCGGAATCGCGACCCCCTCCGCGGGGATGCCCACGGCCGGCTGAAGGAGCGGGCCGCCCGCCCTTCGCCCGGCGAGGCGGTTTCACGGCAGCGGGGGCGGAGCGGAGAGGACGGGAGGGGGGAGCGCTGCGCGGCAGCCCCGGTGCTTCCGAGGGCGCGGACAGACCGACCGAATCCGCCGCCTGCGGAGCACCACCTGCCCACCCCCCCCCACCCCCGCATCCGCGGAGCGAGGTTGCAGCCGTGCCCCCCGCACGGGAGAGAGCCCCACGTTGGGTTAAACTTTTACTTCGCGAGTCATTTCGCACCGCATCGGCCGGGAGCTGCCGGCCACGCTCCTCACATCCCCTCGCTGCTGGGGGGCGGGGGGGGGGGGGGACACGACGGGACAGCCCCATCGCCACACCGCGGCCGCAGCCCGAGAGCATCCAGGGTTCCCCCTGCACAACCTTCCCCCTTATTGCCCCCCACCCAGCTTTATGAGCCGCCGGGGGTCGCCAGCCGCCCCACCTCTGCGTCCGAGGGCGGAGTGGGGTACGGGGCCCCGCGCCCCGGGGCAGCCCGGGGCTTCTGGCCCCAGTGCTGCTCCCTCGCCCCGGCGGCGCGGCCCCAGCGGCCTCCCTCCTCCCTTCCCACCCTCCAGCCAAAACGCGGGGAAAGCCGGCGATGCCGGGAGGCGGGACCGCGGCTCGGGGGAAGCCGCGGAGCTCCCCGCACCTGCGGGGATGCGGTGGGGGAGGTGATGGGAGAGGGAGCACCGCGCAGCCCCGGCGACGCTCCTCACCTTTCATCCAGTCGACCACTTGGCTCGGCGACCACTTACTGACGGGCTCCATGATGAGGGCCATGGGGGGTTCGGGGGCGCGGGGCTCGGACGGCCGCCGCTTTCCGGGCGAGGGGCGAGGCTGTGCGGAGCGGCGGAACCCGGCGGCGGCGGCGGTGGGAGGAGAGAGCCGCTAAATCCCCGCTTTGCCTCCGCACCGCTCGCTCACTCGCCGCCTCTGTGCCTCTCCGGGGATTTCAGTTCATGTTGCCGGCTCGGCGGGGATGAGGCGGGGGAGGAGGAGGAAGGGGGAGGAGGCGGCGGCACGCTCCAACGCCTCCCGCCCCCGCGAACCCGCGGGCAGCGGCGGCGGCTCCCGGCCCCGCCGAGAGGTCGGTCCCCGAGCGGCGGAGCGGCGGGCTGGCTCGGCTCGGCTGTGCCCGGCTCTGCCCGCCGGCTCTCCGCGACTGCCGCGCCGGTGTCTTTTTCTCCTGGCGGAAATGACGAGGCTACTCCTGCCACCCGAAAATATCTCCAAGTGAAATGGGAAGCGACACCCGACGGCCGCCCTTGGCGGGGGAGCAGGGGGGTGGGCCAGGATGACTCGCAAGGTGCCGGCGGGAGCGGGGGGGCGGACCCGGGGCGGTGGCAGCGCCGAGCACCTGCTCCCGCCGAGCTGGGGGCAGCGGGGTGGGGGGCCTGCAGGGGAGCGCATCCAGGGGCGCCGAGCCGGCGTTTGGGTTGTGGTTCGGGGTTTGTTTTTTTTTTCCTAGAAAAAAGCATCGCCGCGTGGGCGGGAAAGGTAATTTTTTTGTTGTTTGTTTGTTTGGGGGTTTTTGTTTGTTTTTTCAGTAAAGCCCGAGTGTGAAGCGGCTGCGATGGACGGCGTCGCCGAACGCCTCGAGGGAGCCGTGCTGACGGACAGCACTGGATGGGGAGGCGGCCTTTGGCCTGGGTCTGCTGGCGACCCAGGGAGGAGAGGGAGGGAAGAGGAGCTGCACCGTGTTATTTTGCCTGCTTCGCCCCGGGGGTGCGGTAATGGGACAAACTGGAGTGAGGTCAACCGGTAGAATCGGCGTAGGAATTAAGCACCTTCGGCAGGGAGAGGGCACTGCAGGGGGCTCCTCTGCACACACCGTCCCCTGAGTTGCATCACCAAGGTATGGTGGCTGCAGGTGCGAAAATCCACTGTCCCTGCAGCAGACCATCATTGCTGTAGCTATTCATCTTCTCCGCGTTGTGTCCCCCCAAGCTGCATCGCCCTGGAGGCTACCCCGAGGGGGCAATTCCCACAGAACTTCGCCACAGTGTCTGTAGAAGTCCCTCCCAAGAGCAGCTCAGTTCCCTCTAGGATGGCCATGGGTGCTTTTCAGGCACCCTTCCTAGGAGCCTCTGCTCTGAGGAGGTGGTGGGCTGCCCTCCCGGAGCTCCAGGTGGAGGATAAATACCTCCAAAGGGTGTTTTCCTGCTAGTGAGTTGGCCAGTGTACAGCCTTGCCTGCATTTGCATTCACCCTGCTTCTCCTGCTGAGGCTGAGGCTACGGCCATCAAGATATTGATGGTGTCGGCTGCTGAACATCAGCTGCTGATGCTGACATTTAATACCTGTACACGAGGAAAAGAAGATTCCGTCAGCCCCAAAGTGGCAACAGCAAAGGAATCCCTTCGCGTGGCATGGGCGGCGAAAGAAGCTCTCCCATTTCAGTACGTGGGGCTGAAGTACTAGTGATGAGAGCCAGTAAGACAGTCACAGCGTTGGTAAGACCTCTTCTTGGAGACCCAGGAAGAGTCTCCCTAGCAGCATTACTTAGACTTGACCCTCACTTTAAAGGTTGTACTTATCCTGGAGAAGAAACTTCTTTTTACTGAAAACCAGGGCTTACACACTGTAATTTCCCTCGAATTTAGCTCTAGACATGTGTCTCCTGTGTCACATTCCTGCCAGCACACTGAAGGCAGTCTGCTTCTAAAGAGGTCGCATTACCTAAAGCCACTGAAACAATAAACCTCGCTTGCAAATTAAGGCTGACTTTTTTCCTTATGAAATGTTTGAAAGGTATGCGGGATCCTTACATACTGTGTTATTGTTGTGGAAAGAGCGTGTCATAATTTTAATTAGAAACCAGTAGTTTGAAAGGTTTAGAAGTAAATACCCAAGATCAGACTGAAACTTGGCATATAATTTATAACACCGTTGTGTAGTTCTCATCATGCTGAAAAGTTCTTCATGGGTGAGGAGAGGGAAAGTAAGTTCTCAGTATATATGTATGAGGTCTTATTGTTCATAATTATGGCATGCACTGGGATCCCTATAGCTTGCTGAGGTAATTTGCGGCTAAAGCAAGTTTTTCAGTAAAGCATCTGTGACCCAGTACTGTCCCAGTGGTCAGCATCTGTTACTTTTAAAGCCCATTTATAGTGGTTCTAGCAAATTATGGAATGGCAAAAGGGCACTTACTCTCCCACTTCAGTAAACAGATGATGTGTTGAGCATGAGATTTAAATACCTTTATTGTTCTTCTCATAGAGCATAGCCATCTCATAAATACTAGGGTAAATCTCACTGTTTTCTTCAGTTCTTGTTTCAGTCTCACAGAAGAGCATTGGCTTGACTGTGGTGGGCATGATTTTTCTTATTATGAGTGATGATAAAATTATCCAGCCATGGTATTTAACTTGATGACCTATTAGAGCAATGAATTCTATAGTCAGGACATGGGCTACATAAAAGTATTTTTTTTTAAATTTGTTCTAAATTTATTGCTGCCTGATTTTATTATTATTCTCTCTTTCTAGGGTAAGAAGTCAAAAGGAGAGCTGAATGACTTCTCATGCTGACCTTCTTAAACTAAAGTGTCTCAGCCCAAATGCCTTAACCAAAGTCTTTTGGCTGTTTTCATCTTTCAGTTTAGTGGCCCTCATCTTGCTGTCACACCTGCATGAGTCAGGCCTTTTATGTAAAGCGTATGGGACAGGCTTCTGCAGAGATGCTGAGCAGCAGAATTATATCGTAACTCATCTTTTATAATTACTCTGGTCCATACAGTGTATTTAAAATTACTGTGTTTAAAAAAAAACATATCTAAATATACCTGTCCTTGTTAGGTAAGTCTCAATTTATTAGTAGAAGTAAGTACACAGTAAAATTCAGTATTGAAAGAAAAATAAAAAGAACAGGAATGAGTTTACAACTGAAGTACAAGCCTGAACCCAGAAGAATAGACTATATATCTGCTTAAATATCCATTCACCCAAGATCCATGGACATGGATGGACAGCCCCAGCAGATAAGTTTGGGCACACACACACCTCCGAGATCAGCACCTCAGCCTGCAAGCTCACAGAATATGTTGCCTTTCTGTCTGGTACATCATCAAAACCAAACTCCCTAGAGTTCAACTGTCAATCATAGCTGCTACAGCAATACAAATTGTAAATAATATCGGTAAATAGTTCAAGTGTCTAATATGGGTTTTGTTGGACAACTCCTGAAGTAGAGCACTGCTCACCCTGAATAATGGTGGCAGAATTAGATCCAAGTTCTAACAGTGGTACATTGAGTGGCCATTTGTTTTATGTATATGAAGCCAGACTCTACAGTGGGTACCAGTGATGGGTACAAGCATAACTGTGGGTTCCCCAGAAACTTCATGGACTTTCTGCTAGGGTCTCTAGAAAACATACAAGATGTTCAACAATGACAAGTTGAAATCTTGCCCTGAAGTTAGGGAAAGGAATTTAGCTCTTAAAAGATGATGTTTCTGGTGCTGGATATTAAAGCACATTCTTCGAGAGGAAGGAAGGTGAAAACAAGTGGAGATAAACTAACAGTAACTAAAGCTGAGGTCTAATAAACCCAGTTGGATTAAAAAAAAAAAAAAGTGAAAGCTAATACTTTCTGAAAGTTAAGAAAACTTGTTTGCGTTTTGGTAAGAAATAAATTCCTAATTTTTACAGGGGAGGCTTTATTTCATACGAATCGAGCTCTTCCATCAGTATTAGCTCACGCTACAAATCTGCTTTGGATGCTGTATCCAGGTGACTAGGGAGTATTTTATTCCACAGCTTGGGACAACATGTAAAGCAAGTTGCTACTCTCCTTGAATAAAGACACTGGGTTTGTTCTTTGCCTGATAGGGCTGCCATCTGTCCTCTGTTCCCTGGGGTTTCTTTGCCTTCAGAGTGGTGTCTGAACCGATGCCTCATCAATGCAAGGATTCTTGTCCCTGTCGGGGTAGAATTCTTCCAAGGGAAAGTGGAATGATGGGGAAAGGGAAGGAAATAATGAATAGCCTTGGTGCCAGGGGACCATGGGCAAGTAAAGGAGAAGGAGGAAGGTCCATGGCAGAGCAGAGGTACAGTGAGGCCATAAACTTCTAAGGAGGGTAGAGGCACAGCAGATCAGGAAAGTTTAGAGGAGCAAAGGGGTTTAGAAGTTGGAAACCCAAGCCAGCTCAGAGGGTTGCACCATACTGACCAGTTGTCCCTGGCACCGGAGCAGTGGAGAGGTAGGAAAGCCCTGGGGTGAAAAGGAGGTCCATCCCAGCTGAGAAGAGCAGGCGGCTTTCCTGCCTGTGCCACAGGGGGCTGCGTGGCCCACTGCCCTACTGGCAGCGGCTGTTGCTCACTCTACATTGATGGGCAGTCTCTACCCATACAGCAAAGAGGCCAAAATGACAATGATGGTCAATTAATTTGGGGCCTACACTAAGATCTCACTGTCTCCTCATTCCTCACCACTCATCTCCTTCAACCTGCCTGAAAGCACAAGTCTTTTAAAATAGTATTTTGAAAGCAAATATCTTGCTCTTAAAGTATATGCCTTACACCCCTGATGGCTTAATTTGACATAAATACGGAGGTGGGGGGTGATGGTTGTGCAATTGATATTGTTTTTTATAATCAGGAATAGAAATCATAATCCTCCAAAGATGTTTAATTTAAAGTATTCAGAACTCAATTACGGTGATTAAGAGATTAGAAAGTAGATTAAAGGTGGCTAAAGGGCAAAAATTGAAGGACTTCAAACACCTTTTGTAATACAAAGGCTCTTAAAAAATGAACAGGCTGAGAATTTCCCCAGGAAATTCCTATCATTTTAATTAGGTTTCTTCATTTAAAATAAAAAAAAAAAAATAAAGCACTCCATACACAATTCGAGTCCCACAGCCTCTCTTAAACAGTGGACTCAAGTAATTGCCTGCTGAGACCTCCTCCTTCCCCAGGCTTGGGGGGATGCGCAGATGCTTAATAGGTTTTGAAAATCAGGAGGAACAACTCCGACCATCTGACATGTCCTCCCGCACTGACACCTGCCAAAGAATATCCTCCAGCCTTTCCTGCAGTGAGGGGAATTATCTTTCCTCTGATCATACCTCTTCTCTGCCCCAAACTGTATCCATTTCTCATTTCTTTCCGTATGGAGTGAAGTGGCTGGTTCATTTTGTTACTGAAAAGACAGGAATCCCAGGCAATGTGATGGGCTCCAGCCTTTCTGCATCCCACAGTTGCCCCTAGCCAAGGCTCTCAGTGCATCTTCGCAGTGATGTGATGCTGCCGTGGGGAAAGAGCGATGCTGCCACGGGGAAGGTGCGAGCCGACAGCAGAGGTGTGGTGGATGTGTCCCTGCGGATTCAGATGGCTTTTTGGGAGCATTAGCCACCCGGTTGGAGGTGTGGGAGGCGCTGCCACCATGAAAGAACACTTTTCCTTCATGAAAATAAATACAAATAGGTGCTATTATGTGGGCCTTCTCATTTTCTTTTATTAGGCACGAGCTCAAGAAGGCTGTTTGTTCAGCTACCGAGCTAGGCTAAGGCTGCATTTATGCTACTGCAACACAAATGCCCTGCCTGAAACAATAAGAAACCCTAGGGAAGTGTGCTTCTGTGCTAGAATTATTAGAAATGGATTATAAAAGAAAACAGCTACTAATTATTAACATCAGGTTCCCACTTATTATTAGCATCACAAATGTAAAATGGCTGCCAACAAGAGTCAGCTCGGAAATCTCATTAGGAAGAGCTGTCACAGTTTATTCCTGGTTATAAATGCTGTTTTATTACCTTTGGAATGGTTGGGTGGCTGGGATAACTGCAATGGGTGGCTCCCCTTGAGGTATATATTTTTACTGGTGAATTCGTATTAGCAAAAGATTAATAAACATCTGATAATTTTCTAAGCAATTCTGAAAATAAAACAAAATTTAGAATTGCCGAAGAATGCAGTCATCTAAATTGCACACTGGAGTACAAAAGAAAAAGAATAATGATGTGGTAATATAAAAAGGGCAAAACCATAATGAGAAGGGACATTTGTCAGTATATTCAGAAAAGCACAATCTGTCTCCCTGGTAATTTGGTGGAGTACAGAAAGTATTACATGCTGTATTACAAGTATTACATTTTATTTCTGACTTCAGGAAGCATTGCCATATGTCTCCAAAGTCAGACATGGACTCTCAAATGTAGCAAGTTAGTTGTTTGCGCTGTGTGGGCTCCATCCATCTTGGACAGTACTTACTCCAACTAAATTAAAGAGAGTATAGTTTTTTTATCAGTCAGCTTTTGTGGATGAAGTGGTCAGAAGCAATTTGACTCCTAATGACCAGGGAAACTTGACAGGTTTACTTTATTTTGCAGACCTGACAACTTTTTCTGAAAGCTACTGTTATGGAAATAGTCCTGAATTTCCCAGCCTTAAGAAGCATTTAGTATTTTGAAACATATTTCACTGGAAAAGGAAAAAAGACACATATTTTCAAATATTCCTGGTGTAAAGCAGTGTATCTATGTTACAATTAAATATGCCCTGATATTCCTATGATTAGAAGTTATTTGAGATTTCATGCATTTACATGAAGCTTCATGTTTACAGCTTGAGAAATTTGTGACCTGAGGTCCTACTCCTATGAGTTGTCCTTCCTGGTCCCCACATCCTCCCTGGATCTGTGTTGGGACTGTGCATAGACCTAAAGGTCCATCCATATGGTGTCACATTGAAATCAAAGTGAATTTGGGGAGGCTGATGGTCAAATCAAAAGGACGCCTGCAGATCAGTATTAACCAGGGTGTATATTAGACTTACTTAAATATGCAAAGTGTTCAGATATCACATCAGTGCCGCCATAGTTCGGACTTCTCGGTACCACCATGTCATTAACATTCTTTTTGTACTGCTGCTGACAGACAGTCCTTGTTAAAGCATGAGACACAAGGACAAGGCAAAGGAACATTGTTTTATGAAAGGGAAGTGTGAGGAACATTTTTGCAAGGGAAGGAAATTTTCTAGTGTCAAAGAATTGTAATAATGAAGGAAAAGCATCAGTATAGAAAGAAGTGATGGATCAAGGTGAAAAGGTGACATTATAAAAGGAGTGAAGTGGAACGACAGGGAATACACTACAGGAAGCAATACAATAATCAGAAGAAAATATTATAAGAAATTGGGAAAAACGAGGAGCATAAAAGGAAACAAAAACAAATATATGTATGGATCAACCTGCAGACAAAGTTGGAATTAAGGATGGGGAGGGTTAAAAAGAGTGAGAAAGCAGTGAAGTGGGAAGATATGGAAGAGTACTGAAATTGGGAGGAAATAAAGGAGAAAATGTAAGCATATTAGCATCAAAGCCAAGAGATCCAAAACATGGGCGTGTTTTTAGACTAAAAATGGTTTTAAAAAGGCAGGTAGATTGGACAGGGTAGATTGGAAATACCTTAAGTCACTCAGCTGGAACTAAACCACAGAGAAGAAGTCAAAATAACTTTAATTAATCAGAGAAGCAAGAAGGCTTCTCAGAAAACATACCCAGATCAAGTGCTAAACAAAAGCTTTTTTATTGTTATTTTTCTTGTTCCTTGGTGGACTAGAGCCAATGAATTGAACTCTGCTGAATTAAGCGTGCCTGGCTCATTCTTTAGCACTGGTCTCAACTACTGCAGAATGGCCCACGTCCATAGCATTAAATAGCCTTTACCTCCAAAACCAAGTGGCTGCATGCAGCCTGCATGTTTTGGATGGTTCCTGGCCTTGATAACACCCAAACAGCACTTGGGACTTGTTCGGGAGATGTTAGCTGGCATAGTCCAAAGCTGTGCCAGGGAACATTTGAGAATTTGGTAGCACAAGAATTCTCATGCCTGGAAATATTCCGAGACCTTGGTAGGTGTACTGCTGGAGACTTAAGGACTGAGCCTACATTGATACCACAGGCTCTGGCATCGCTTTCTGCTCTAGGTGCATGCTCTGCTGCACTCTGACTTGAGTGTCAACATTAGGCTAGAGCAGGCAGCATCCGCTCCCCGCAACAGCGAAGCCAGGGCTGGGCAGGGGCCTGGACAGTCGCCAGCTGGTTGCCCAGTCCCTGTAACTTTGGCAACCAATAATCAAGGATGTCCTGGAGCTGTGATAAATCCCAGAGGATTTATCAAGGGTGCCCTGGAGGTGACCTGAGGTGGTAGTCTAAACGTTGTCTCAAGGAAACAGTTTATAATCAACTGGAAGTATCACAACAGCTTACTTTCCCACAAGGTGCCCCTACACACCTGTACTTGACAAAGTAGGAGAATGAGGACAAATAGTCAATACCACACTACTACTTTTTCTCTCATATGTTAGCTCCCCCTAGCTTCACAGCCTCAAAGTCCCACCTGAAGTTGGACATCCTCCTACTCAGACAGTCTAATGTTAAACATGAGTGATGCCTCAGCCCTGCAATACCCTGAAGCTTTTGTTTCTGTACTTATCATAGATGAGCACAGGGAAGTCAGGAGGCAGGAGTCACAAATTGGAAACTTTGGCAAAGCTTCCAATCACAGTGAATAATCACTCCACAAAAATGCAAGCCATGGACTCATTTCAGATTCCTCTAACCATCCCAATTTTAAAAACTCTATTAATCCCAGTGACAGCTGGGTATCACACCTATCTAACCTAATCTTCTGAGGCATTTCCATTGTGCTCTTCTCTGTAGTATTCTGAGCAATTTAGGGAATTAAATGAGCCTACTACATAATCTAATTAATATTGATCTTTTGTTCTCTTCTTGCTCAACATGGGCAGGATGAGAAAACACATAATTCATCTGGTTTTATTATTATTATTAAAGTTATTACAGTGCGAAAGCAAAGATAGAGAGGAGTCCTTCATTTTAGTCAGAGGGCATCAATATCTGTGGCTTTTCCAGTCTCTCAAAGGAGGGAGTCCCAGAAAGAACTTTCTTCTCATGATGTTGAACAACACTGGAGAGCTTTGCACTAGCATATCCAGATTTGCTCAGCTTCTCAGCTGCAGGATTGTAGCATAGATGCGTATTAATGTTTGCACTGCAGCAGTGTACATGGTTACACACCCCAAATTAAACTGCATCAAATTTAAGACCTGCCTTGCACAGGTTTGTGTCAGAGCTTGCATAATGCATTACACTGATGTGAATTCCTAGTGTGCAAATGTGGTCATATGGCTTTTTAGAAATAAGTCATCTTGCAAATAGTCTGGTATGAGTCTATTGGGACTGCTGAAGGTCAGGTCAGAGTCTGGAGGCATGACAATAATTCATTTATACACTTTCCCTTTCTTTGCAGGTCAGCTGCTGCCTCTTGAGCCAGCCTGAATTTTACATTTTCTGCTCCAGAGTTGAGGTAATTTCTTAGTTGACTAGATTGCATCTGTCCACTCTGGAAGTCAACAATGCTCAAAACCAAGTTGGCATATGGCAGCAATGGACTGGGTCTCCTACCATCCCCAGATGAAAAATATTTTTCTATCATTTTGGACTACTGGAAAACCCAATAGCAATGAAAAGTCCATGATAATTACACAGCTAAAAACCCTCCCTGAAACCCTTATCTGAAGGTAACAATTCAAGACCATGTGCAGTCTACCTGCAGAAGCTCCACAGCCACCTGACCAGATCTGATCATTTGACATGGGTGACACTCCGAGACAAAAGCCTTTGTAGTTCTTGCTCGCCCACTAAAGCCCCCTTGTTTTATATCCATCCACTCTGGTACTTAGACCCAGCCTGTGGCTATAACATGCTAGCAGTTATACTCGGGTGTCAAGAAGAAGAGGAAAGTTGCCTGTGTAATTTCACAAGCAAAGTCTGTGGAGAATGAGGTGCAAGTGGTCCTCCAGCATTCAGGGATAATTTTAGGATGACTTCAATGGTCATCATGGCCTGAATGATCATGATACATCTTTGTTTTGATGAAAGATCTTTGGCAGCCAGCAGCAGTATTTGCTAAGCAAGAGCATGCAATATGCCCTTAGACAACCAAAAGTATGGCCTTTGTCCATAGTTCATATCAGGAGGAAATGTATTCCCTGCTGGCAATGCTATCAATGAATCTAAGATGAGCTCAGTGAGATGTATTTGAAAAATTACCCATCACCCATTTTTTCCTTTCAGTCCAAGAGATGAAAAGTAACAGCTCAGCAGGGGAAATGTTGAGCAGGTTTTACATCTGACATGTTCTTCTGTAACCTGCAGAAAATTACCGTCACCATCTCCTGTAATTACAGGCTAAATTCTTCACAAATGTATGAAGCGACATGAATGAATCCCAATTTCCATAGCACCTGCCTTAGAGTTAGTGCAAGAAATCTTTCCTATAGCTGCCAATAATCAAGGAGAAACTCAATGGGTTACACAGTGATCATTTACTGAAGAAGGAAATGAGTCAGTATATGAAAGATAAAACCTTACTGGTTAATATGCATGTGTTTGAAGGATATAAAAGTCTTAGGGATGAATTTTATTTGGGAACATTTTATATGGGCATGCATACTGTACTACAAATGCAATTACTATGCAAATGCACACAGTAACTATGGAAGGACTTTAGGGTATAGCTGGTGGCATCATTCTTGATTTGAGATCATATAAATTATTTTGACTAACTGATCCAATGTTACTGTAGGAAGCTAGAATTGATGTCATCTTTTAATTTGGAGAGAGATTTTTAAACAACATGCAATAAAATGTATTTTCTGGATCCTTTTTTTTTTTCTTTTTTGGTGCAGTTGCATGTATAAATTCGAGGCATCTGATACGACTAATTCTGATGTCTGTAACCATTATCCCACATCTGCTCAGACCTATGCTAACTGCTTAGTTATCTTTTGTTCGTCCTACCTCATACACATCACTTTTGTGATGAAGAACTGAAGAGATATTTGATTGGAAGCAGTGGAGAGTGGTGCTGAGTGCCTGCCCATCACAGTGTGTGATACAGCTGTCAATTCAGAAGAGTGGGCAAGTTTCCTCTGCATCACCTTTCCCTATAAGAGGTCCTTTTCCTCTGCGCTGTTCATCTCTCGGACCAGCAATGCAGGCCTGCTTCCAAAGCCTTTTGTGTTAGTACTCATTCTAGTGGGCCCAATTTTGCTCTGAGTTAAACCCAATTAACTCCAGAATAACTCAATTAACTTCAAAGCACTGAGCAAGTGAGCATTAAGTGTATGTAAGATGGAATTCAGTGCATCAACTTCTGTAGCATTGCTTTCCCCAGAACTCCGTTGCACGTGAGGAGAGAGCAGGAACACCATCATTCATCACTGCCTATTAATATCGAGTATCTGGAGGTTTGTTTTAGTCTCATCTTTGTCACAGGCTTGTCAAAGAGAAGAGAAATGGGGTTTTTTCATGTTTTTGAAAGTTGTATCATTTTTCAAATTTGTTACTTTGTCATCATGACCGTTCTGCCCAGAAAAAGATATATAGTACTAGGATAAATTGTTCTGCTCTTTTTCTCCTAAAAGTCAATTAGTTTGTTTCGTCATCATGCATCAGAAGTCTCTGTCAGTCACATCAGCTGTTCCTACAGTAACAACTGCAACAGAAAAACACATATCAAAACACTGTGCAAATATAGTGGTATAACCATTAGGTTACGTATTATTCTTTTGTTTTCGGAGAGTAAAAAGTGGAATGAGAACATTTATTGTGAGAAAACACTGGAGTTTTTTCAAAGATTAGTTTTCCACTGATATTAATGCAATGTGTGCACTGTCTATGCTTTGAATAAAGCTTCAAAATAGTTTACAAGAGTTAAAAAATTCATAAGGTTAGCATTCACCTATCACATATTCAATAGGAAGTTGATAGTGGGGGAAGGTTAATTTTTTTAAAATGCCATGTTAGGAAAGGTTTGACCAGTGAATTAACATTCCTGTACTCCAGAAATATTTTTCTGTAACTATGTATCCAAATTTATGCATCAAACCTTTTAACGTGACACTTGAATGCAGAGAGCATGTAGTTTATGTTTCTGCCACAGAACAGAGCAGGCAGAATCATTTAACTGTTTCCAGTCTTTATTCCTTCATGCCATTCTTATGGATAACTGTTAATTCCCACCAACTCTTGAGAATTACATCAATGCCTTGAGCAAGTTGAGATTTTCTTTTCCTGTATGCACACACGTGCATATTTGGGATTAGCCTTTAAAAGCTTTTCCACTCTACTTGTCCTGGTGCTTGACATAACCACCTGTCACTGCCTTCTATTTATATATCATCTCTCATTCAGGGATCTCAGGGAGTACGAGCATTACTACAAGAAAATGTATAATGTTCCTCTGAAATATTTATAATCCTTTTCTTGCAGAGATGGAAAATACAGCACTCAAAGGTTAAGAAACCTGTGTGGCACACACAGCTGGAAGCTCAAAGTCCTGGCTCCCAGGACTTGTTACAGGACTTGTAACCACAAGGCTCTTTCCCCTTTTGGACATTTCAGAAAGCAAGCTTGTAACTCCCAGTGGCATTACCTAAAGGCTGTCCCACAACACTCCTGAGGTTTTTGTTTTGCGGGATTTGGTGAGAAACTCAACAAAACACTGGTATCCCCAGAAGGATGCCTCAACTTATTGGAGGACAGAGAGGGTGAGCGATGAGGGGAGGCTGCCCCCATCTTCATCTTCAGGGCAGAAAGCCCCCCCCAGTGCAGGATGCAGGAGCAAGCACCTGCTGAGCTGCCCTCCTGTGCCACCCCTCTCTTTGAAGCTGGACTCCATGCGGCATTGAGGTGTCCAGCTCACATCCGCAGGGGATACCACCCAGGAGCACCTGGCACTCCTCCACTCTCATGAAGGAGGTCTTTGCAACCCACCCCTCCTGAGTGTGGAACTGAGGGGAAGAGCACGGCTATAAATTATTCAGCTCTGTCATTGACTGACTGCTCCCTGCAGCTATTGGGATCTCTCTGCAGCCTGACCGCTCCATGCTTTCGCATACCAGCGGCCCCATCAATGTGGCTGTGCTGCAAGGGGAACCACGAGTCGGGAGGGAGATGCATGTGGTTGCCTCTACTTGGGATGAAATTCAGATGTAGTCAGTTAGGGCTCCCCTGAAATTTTAATTGCCTACATTCGACCAGTATATCAGTTAGAGTCTGCAGCAAGTATACATTAAGTAGCTAGTAGGCATGTTTTGATGTAGGCTTAGCTTTTATAAGTTTTCCAGACCCTCAGAAGTGTAAAGAAATCTGAAAATAAACAAGTACCTTCTGAACTCTAACAAGTCTTTACTTTTTCCAGATATTTGGTATCATGCTCTGTCTCAGCTCCCCCATCTTTTTTACATTTTTGCCTTTCCTCCCAGGCTATTGATTATAAAAAGTTCAGAAAGTGGGTGCACTTTCTTACATAAGTTCCCTGAATATTTGCTTTTCCTTAGAAGTTGAATTTGAGGTCACCTACAACACCTTGGCACAGTTCAAATTGTTTTATGTGTTCAGGAATGTTAAATAATGTTAAATAATCTAAACTGAACTATGAGATGCAAGGCTTAGTAATGAAACCTAGGGGATTATTTAGCAAAAATGAAGTCACTCTGTGCTTTTCTTGATATACTTCTGATGTTCTATAATTCTTTATATAATGCTAAAGCTCCAAAAAAGTGAGATTTTGTCATCAAATGTCTGTTTCAATAGGAAACCTAGAGTCCAGCTATGGAGTCATGAAGATGTATTATAGCAACAGTATCCATGGAGCTTAGGCTTTTCCATCCAAAGGAGGCAGGTTTGGATTTTTCCCCCTCTAACTTACACAGAAAATGTAAAACTTCCTTAAAGACAATAAAAATATGGAGCGGTGTAGCAACAAGAATCACATAGGGATATAGAGTTTATCATTCACCTCTAAATTATCTTCTAAGCAGTCACTGAAAGGCACTCTGAAATCCTTGCTGTATGGTAGGGCTGCTCACATCCAGACTGGACAGGTATCACCAGTGGTGACATCAAATACTGGATCTTCACCTACCATGTATGTTCACACTGTGGCATCAGCCTCACAGCCCACCCTTCCACCACCTCCATCTCTCAAAGCCCAGGTGTCTGCACATAGGGTCAGCAGTGGTGGAGGCAGCTGGAATCCATCAGGTCACACAGGCTGTACTGGCCTGAG
Organism: Bucorvus abyssinicus; assembly: GCA_009769605.1. Lineage (NCBI taxonomy): Eukaryota > Metazoa > Chordata > Aves > Bucerotiformes > Bucorvidae > Bucorvus > Bucorvus abyssinicus. The sequence goes on along the minus strand of CM020030.1, from coordinate 30,686,638 downwards.
CTGAGCCACGGGGTGGATGCCCTCATAAACAGCTGCTAGTAATAGCCTTTGAGCAGGTGGCTCCTGGGCAATTCAAATTAGCATCTATATAGGAGGAGGGAGGCTGCCTGGCTACAGCCTTGGAAGTGGCTTGTGAGATGCCAGTGGCACTCCTGTCACAGATGGGGAACCGTGGCTGATGTCAGTCTCTGCACTGAAATAGATCAAGGCAGTATTACCTTTGTGCTCCACAGAACAAGACCTGCAATAAGTGAATTATTTAGTGGTGATGCAGATCCTCTGTACGTTCTTGCCCTATTTAGGAGTGCACAAATGAAATAGCTGTTATGAGATTTTTCTCATCATCCTCTACATCAAACGCATGCCAGACAGTTTGGGCAATAGGCTGGTACCTCAGCTGTGAATTTATTGCTGTTCTTTTTTGTTTTGTTTTTCTTTTTATTGCTTCTCATATTTTTAAATGGTGAGAAATATGATACAATGCTAGATATTAAAATTAAATAAAAATTTATTTCTTCTCTGAAAGTTGAAGGGCATTATGTAGGTAAGGTGCAACAGAACAACTTGTAGCTTGTCTTCCTCAGGAATTTGCTAGGGATGAGGGCCAGAAAACAGCACTTTTACTAAAGCTTGACATCACCTTTAGTCTGCCATGGTCTTTTTTGGTGTACATTGCCATTCTTGCATCTTGCATGTAAGAGTAAGAAGTGGGTCCAGTGCCTTGGGACAAATTCAGAAAAAATGCATAAAACGGGGCCAGATTTCTTTGAAGTCTTCCAGTTAGTTCCCTTTCTGTCTTTGTGAGTTTAACTTTTTAAAACACAAGCAAACTGAGGGACAGCCCCCATTAGAAGAGCTCCACATGGCCAACTGCGGCCGGCGTGGAGCATGCTGCTATGTGTGCTTAGGCACTTTGCATATAAGTCGAAGAAATCACTTGTTTTAATGGCACATTTGGGTGGGGAGACTTGGGAAAGTTATGGATAATCAAGTGGTGAAGTTAACAGGCATAAGTTCAAACATGTTAAACTCCTCGGACATGTGTTTTCACTCAGAATAAAGAGGCTGGAGTTTGCATCAATTTGAACAGAATTAAGCTACAGAAAATGAAAGCCATTTTATTCCTGTGTAAGAGCACCCATATGGCGTTTATCAACCTGCAATTTAGGCATACTTACATTCCACCTTTATTGGATTAACTTTCCTGCATGCCTGCATAATAGGCATTCTTTAGTTAGTTCAGGGAGCCTAAAGTATGCTACTTTTACAAATACCATTCCTTGTTTATAAACTAATATGGAATCCATCGCAAACTGTAATTGCACTAAAATTGCTGTAATAGTTGCTTAATAAATACACAAGATTAAATATTTAAAAAGACATAGTATACTAGGATCGCTCTCCAACAGATATAAGCTTTTGTATGTAGGTGAATAAGTAATTTTTTTTTTTCCAGAGACTACCAACTCCATCAGGTACATCTCTGCTGTCAAATAACATAACTCCCCAGTTCATTTCCAGGTTCTGTCCTTTAATCATCCATATTAGTCCAGTCTCTGACTCTTCTGGCATGAACCTACTAGACCTCACCAAAACAAAAAATGCGCATGCTTCTGAGGATGCTTGGCTCCAGGGCCCCCTCTGGGAGGGCAGTGTGGGTGGAGCTGGACCAGGTTTGGCTGCATCTGCCTTACACAGGGTGTCTCTGTTGCAAAGTAGTGTGGCGTGTTGGTGTGCTCACCACAGAGGGAGCCCTTTGGAGTCAGGGGTAGGTCCAACACACTATACACATTTTATATTTTCTTTGGACTAACTCTCGTGTTACGAATGCATCAAATGTGCTCCTGAGTGACAAATGGCATGCTCTCTCTATTTTTTTCTATTTAAAATTAAAGACCAAAATCTGGTTTAATTTATTCTGATTAAAGGTACATCCACAGTCATGTTTCTGTCACTGTTGAAGTGAGTTTCCTGGTTGTCCTGACTTACTGTGCTTTGACTCTTATTGAAGACAGGTCTTTGAGCACAAAAACTGGATTCGTTTTGGATAAAAATACACCAGAAGACAGGCTCCAGTGGCACGACTAGTGCCCTCCAGCTGCAGATGACTTTGCAGTCCAGGGCCCAGACCAGAGATGCTTTGAGCTAATGAAAAACACAAATGCCCGTGTCCTCTTCCAGATTTAAACTTTGGGTTTGTTTCCAGGTATTACACCTTTTTAAATCCTCAGCTTCCCGCTACCATCAAGTATTTTTGTAGACGTGACTGAATTCCATGAGAAACTGTGGCCACAAGGTGAATGTGGCCCTTGGCCTTGCAGTGTTTGTCTTTAGTCACATTGACACCTGCTTAAAGGTACAGGAATGACCGAAGAAGGACTGAAGTCCAACAGCTAGCCTTGACTACATTGGCTGGAAAAGGCAGCAACAGCAAGAAAGGTAAAAAAAATGGTTTGGGACATGCAAAAGCAGAATTAAAAGTGAGGAAAAAATTATAATAAGTAAATGAGGAAAAGGAACTTCTCTGCCATCCTTACCCTGGTGTGTGTGTTTCTATTAACTCGAAGACCCCCTGCTTAGTGAAGCAGGTACTGTGGCACAGCATCAGTTCTTCCTGCTTCTTCAGAGAGTTGTTCCAAGTGGTTTCATTTATCTGGAATTGATTTGGTATGTCTTTGTTGGCTTGTGTGATTAAAGGCTCATCTCCCCACACACAAAGGAGCACAGAGGCACATGGGCAGGTGGGGGTAGTAACCTCACCACAGGAAGGTGCCCTGGCCCCCACCCCTCCCCAGGCTGTTGCAGGAAATGACCAGCTCCACAGCTGGGGGACACCCATCACCATGGGATAAGGGAGAGTTTCTCCAGAGTCTTATAGACAGAGGTAGGCACTCCCTGTGGTGGGATGGCACTCAGGGGATTCCGGGGAAGGACATTTGGGGATTGTGCAAGACTTATTATGGGATATTCATGGGAGGAACCAAAGGTGGGAAAGGGAAGGGTCATGGTTTGGGGAGGAACAAACATGGGAAAGTAGAGAGAAAAGGAATAAATAGGGCCAGTTGGAGGTCAGCAGAGGCTGGTCAGTGCAACCTGTCCTTTCTCATTATTAAACTCCATTTCTGACTGTTTTTCTGAGTGAGGGGCTCTCTTCTGTGTGCAAGTGCATGTATGGGGTGTCTGAGTCCAGAGAGGAGAACAGGATGAGGCCATTGGTGCTCTCTGCGTTTGTGTGAGTGCGCAGTGCTTCAGTCCATGCTGATCCGTGTGTCTCTCCGTGTTTATGTGGTGTTGTGTTGAATATGTGTGTGTGCGCGTGCCCGCTGGGGTCACCCGCTCTGTCTGGCTGCTGGTCAGACCCGGGGAGCCACATCAGCCTTGCCGCTGTCAGTCTGCTGCCTGCAGCAGCTCCTAATGTTGCTTATTGCCTTCCCATTGCACATAAATGCAGCCCTGATATTTCTTCCTTCATTTACTGCTGCAACAGCCTTTCCTCTGGCAGGAGGGCGGAAGCTCTAACCTCCTCCCAGGCTGATACAGACAGTGAGGAGTGGATGGGCTGTCAAACGGGCCAGCATCCTTCTCCCTGGGGACCAAACTTGTCACGCTTGAGGTTTTTTATCTGGCAGGGAAACAGCAGTCCCGAGGTTATTCCTGAGCTCAGCTCTCCTGTCCTGAATTGCTCCATAAAATGAGCTTTCCAATCACAGATTATGATGTTTTCCCACTATGTTAAGCTTACTGTTGCATTTAAGGAGGGTTTTATAGCATTTAGCTTAGTGATGGGAATCATCCTGTGGCTGATGCAATAGTGTAACACAGGGTTCATAGTAAATTAGTCAAAAATGAATGAGTGTTAAAAACATGCTAATAAAATGTTATTAGAGTGACCATTTGCAAAGGTTTGAGTCTCTTCCATGCTTTTCATAGCACAGCTAATTAGATATATTTTTAATTATGAAAACATTCGTATGATAATTTAAAAACTAGAAGGCAATTAAAAACATCAATGGAAACTAAAATCATCATTAAAATTTCTGATTGACCATAGTGATTTATTTTCCCTATTGATCACAAGGATCTATTTTCCACTGAAAGATTCAGATGTTGGAGGGTGTTTTAATATTAATATTATTCCAGTTCTAACTTGATTCGGATGTTGGAGGGTGTTTTGGTATTAATATTATTCCAGTTCTAATTTATCACATACCTTATTTGGGATTACTTTTCTTGTAGTTATCACACAACTGTTTTTTTAGAAATTCAAAGATTTTCACAGAAAATCAGGAGTGTTGTCATGAAAAACGATTCAGAATACAAGTCCTCTGGGGGGTGGGGAAAGGTTTTAGTTTCCAAAATCATTATCCAACTTCAGCAATCAATCTATACAATTCAAAACTTAATAGATATGGAATGCCAAACAGTCCAATTCACAGCAATCTTTACACTTGGACACAGCGCATGATACTGTTTTATGACATCCTGGTGAGATACGGACGAGAACTGACAAACAAACATTGTGTGCCTCCACTGCAGACTCCAAGAGGGATTCATCTTGCTTAGGCTGAAGTAAGCAAACTATTAGAAGTCTCAGTCTGAGCTGGTCACCTTCAAAGCCCAGGGGCTTTGTCTTAAAGATCTATCTTAGAGGAAGAGGAATTACCCTCTGGAAATAACTGTGTCTTTCAACAGACTGTAAAATGATCTTATAGTGAATAATTCAGACACAGACATTTAATTTCTCAGAAAATTTTAGGTTGGCTAGATGGACTCCATACGCTACATGCAAAAGCACACAAACCCAGAGATTACTGTGACAAAGCAACAAAATTAACACTAGGGTTGTGTGCTTGAGTAGAAGTAAGGAGAGCATTGTACAGAGCTGCGTACTTTGGGCATCCAAAATCACCAGTTCTCCCTACAACAACATGAGAACTTTCCTGGGTGTGTGCATTGTACCTGGTTTAAGGAGGTCATCCCTATTGCCTTTATTCTTGGTTTAGAGACTTACATCTTTACATGATGCAACTTGACTGAAATAGGCCAAAAACCTTCCCCACATTTTTTGTATGGGAACTAAAATGGTCTACGATTATGAAGTGTCCTCATGTTTATGACCTGAAGCTTAATTAAAACAAAGTTACTCCTGCATATTGCACAATTTAAAGGAAATTAATGAGATGTATAGGTACACATACATACCCAGTGGATTTTTTCTCTGCTGTGGTGCAGATATCTACACTTTCTCTTCCAAGCATTCCAATTAGTCATAACTCTAATAATGGTATTTCAGAGCATCAAAACTCCTTAATCACCGCTGCGTGTGATATATTCCTCTGGGTTCGGGGGCGGTTTATTTTTTGTTCTCTGGTTGGTTGGGTAGGGGTTTTGTTTATTTGGCGTCTTTTTTTGCTTTTCTATTTATAATGTGCTTTATAGCATCAGCTGATCTAATGCATCCATATCTGTCTCCATACCACAGCTGGAAAATCCCACAGACAGAAGCTCCATCTTACCGTGTGTTGCCATAACACTTTTGTGGACTGTGTCCATACTTTCACCTCCAGCAGTGCACTGGGGATGATAGTGTTGCTTGGGCCCAACAGTGGGCTCAAGCTCAAGCAGTTCTACTCAAGTAGAATCTACACTGATTTCCTCCTGATCTTCCTTGGGTGAAGGGTTTGGTGTTGGGTGAAATTCCCTTGGGTGAAACCTTAATAGGAATGAGTGGCAAAATTCCCACTGACTTCAGATGGAACAAGATTTTATCCTTAGGGTAAATGTTACTATCCTGCCGCACCCTAGGTTTTCAAGGAAGACATGTGTCCCAGAACCAGAACCCGAAATCAGGGCTCCGCTTTTTAGGGCTCCAACAGAAAAAAATCAAAGGAAGCTTACACCATCTGAAAATCTGATCTCTTGGTATCCTTTCAGTTTTGTGAAATGCAGATGAAACATCAGCTGATACTAGTTTTAGGTTAAAAGTTGTAAGAATGTTTAGTCTTTCATATTAAACTAACCAGGAAGAGATACTCTTTCAGTATTGTTAACACGTAATGTTTTTATGTCTTAACTTAAAACTAGAGAAGCTAGTTGTTACGCTTGATATCTTGATTTGTGGGCAAAGGGGAAACCACTTATGTATAAAGACAGGAATTTACTGCTAGTATAATTGAAACCTTAGCAGTCTAATCCGAGAGTCATTATTATGTCTGAGAGTCCAGATATAATTATTACATAAAAAGGAAGAATATGTCTATGCAGGAAAAGTTTCAATCATGGTAGTAATAATAATACAGCTAAAACAGTGACATGCACACTGCTTCGTTTCTACCTCTTCTCCTGGTGTAATGCTCCTCCTTTTCCAGCTCCTCTGGGTCTGAGGGCTGCTGCTTTTGCTCAGGCGTTGGAGCTGGGGGGGTTATGGGAAGTTTTTGGCATCTGTAATCCTTCACCAGGAGGGATTTGCTGTTCATGTTGATGGTTTCTTCTTCCTCAGTCTAGGGTCACCTTGGGTTCATTTTTACATGTTAGCTAACATGCTTTTACATCTTTGCTCTTCCTTATTTGATCTGAGCTCCTCATCAGATCTGAATTTGCTATGTATAGAGCTTTTTACATATATTAGATATTGTTTTCTTTCTTGTTCTTGTGGCCCCTGAAAACAGTTTTGTCCAGCTCCAGGTCTGCATTTCTTTAGCTGACACGGGTGAGCTGTTTATAGCAGTGGGATCTCCAGAGCCAAACCTGAGCCCCATCTCTTGTCAGCTGGTGCTGGGACTCCCTTACGATGCACCCCACATCTGCAGATCCCAGAGCCTCTTCTGTCCCACCGAGATGGCATTTCTCCTACTGCATCACTACTGTGTGGCCACAGAACTACTGTGGTACAGTACAGTGACAAGCAAAATAAACCAAATCAGCCACAGGCGTGTGGTTAGAAGAGAAAACACAGTTACAGCTAAAGCAAGTTAAAGTGTGGCTGCAGGTAGGTCACATAACACAAGCAGGCAGGCTTCAGCACTGAGACTAGGCAAGGACAGCACAAAACCCATGGCTAAATATTGGCAACAGCAATGCTGTTTTGCAGGGCTGTGTAGGCACCGAGTTCAAGTCCTGCTGCTGAAGCAGGTTGATAGCTTGGTATACCAAGTGCAGCACATGAAAAGGAAATCTATGGAAGAAATTAATTTCCAGCACATCTTGGAAATGATTTTTTTTAGCACTAGAGAGACAACAAGAAAGTTCTCCAATGTCCTCTGAAATCTAGATGTAGGTGGGATGTTTATATCAAATTTATGGAAAAGTGTTGAGGAGATCCTCTTATCCTCTAAGGATAAGAGTTAATACTGAAGTATCCCCTCTAATATACGTTCACTAATCTTTCAATATTTTATTGCAGAAAGATTCTTCAAAGTATCTTTTTGCCTGATGCACCAGAGCTATATTTATTTCTGTATTCTAGGTACTCTAGATACAGATGATGTTAAAAAGACATACTCCATATTTGTGTGACTTTTCTTTCCTCAGGCTTCTTTCACTTGCACCTTCAGACTTCACTCTGAAGAATTTGGTTATTTATGCTCCTCAGTTCACCGAGAATGAGACCGTGTTTTCACAAAGACCTCAAACTGACTGAGCTCATAAAATACTTCATGCTCTGATTTGTGTTTGTAGTGGAGGCAGTTCTTCATACTTTTTAATATATGTCTAACAGAGGCCTTTTACATCATTAAAAATCTTATTTAATTTTTGTTCTAAGACTAAACTAACAGAGGTGATTTGACAGAGACTCCTTTCCTAGCAGGAATGAGTATGACAGGTTACTTAAATAAAAAAACAGAATGAGGAAAGATGACTGGAGCTGCCTTATTAAAAGAAACCGAATTAGCAGCAGGGATGCCCTGCTGTAAGCGCCATTCGCTGAAGAGCCAGCCCAGTCTGCAGAACAGCCCCGCATGTCGATCTGAATGGGGTTCACAGCCTGGCCATGCTGTGGGTGTGAAGGGATGCATGGGGGATCTCTTGCTACGCCAGATCCTGAATTAGCCAGGAAGATCCCAACGAGACCTCACAGGCTCCCACGGGGACAGCCTGCCTTTCAAGTCGTGGGAGCACAGAGCCCATGTATTTGCCGCTGAGCATGCAGAGGTCATTAGGTTAGTGGAGGTGGACTCTATTATTATGTCATGTTTGGTTTTGGGTTTTTTTCCTTCCTCAGAAGCTCAGGCAGATAAAGGGAATGGTTTGCTTCTGCACTCACCTGGGGATGAGACCCTGCTTCCTCTTCAGCATGAGCCCAGTTTGCAACCCACCATAAATCACTTTAAACCCAGGACCCAAGGGTGCATCTGACTTCAGATCTTTTTTTTTACTAGAAATACAGGGCTGCATGGACCTCCCTGCAGGCGGGAGCCATGACCTAAGAGAACCTGAAATGGTTTGAGCCTGAGTAGGTCCCTGATGTGCAGCACCCACCATAGTACCCCGACATAGAGGCGCAGACCCAGCGATACCCACCCTTGCCAAAAGGCTGCCAGGGAAAATGTCCAGCGGTGGTGCCCCCTTGGCTGGGCAGCAGCTGTCCAGGAGCTTCAGGACCACGCTATTGCTCTTAAGTGTTTAACTTGCATCTTAGTCTCATTTTAAGTCCCTGAAGTCTTTGGTGGATGTAGTCCTGAAGCGTGTTAATTCAGTGACTGTTATGTGTGAAAACTAACAACTCATTAAAAGTGTGAGCTGAAAGGCCTGGCATCTTAAATGAGAGTATTTCAAAAAGATTGTGATATCGGCATTCCATGGGGCAATACCACTTCTAAAAAAATCGGGAAAATATTTTTATAATGTTTGACATTTTTATGTTGAAATAAAAGCAAATACTTATGTTCCCTAATTCTCCTCCCCTCCCCTCCCCAACTGGAAATGTGAGGGAAAAGTAGAACTCTGCATAAATAAAAGCATCATTTTAGATCTTATTTTATATACCATTTTAATATATATATATGAATTTATATATAATTTTAATGTTTAAATATATATTGTATATTATATATGTGATGTTTAAATATATTATTTTTCTATCACTAGCATGAAGAATATGCTAAAAAATTAAAACAGCAGTTAAATTCTTTTCCGGTAAGAAATTAACTTCTTTCCAGTGGGAAGCAAGGAAAAATCTTCCTCCTCCTCTTTTGATTTTGATTTCTTCACTTACTCCAGTGACAGGAAGGGCAAGAAGTGTGAGAAAAAGAAAAAAAAATGAGAGATTTTGTAGAATGGAACATTGACTGTACATTTCTGTTAATTTTGAAATTTTGCTTAAAGATAATACATGGAATTTAAAAGATTTTATTTCTTTGAACTTACAAGTTGTTATAATGTCTACAAAACAAACTGTTTACATTTTTTGTATTTAAGTGTTTACATCAGAAAACTTACTTTTCTAGAAATGGCCAAATTTTAGAGTATCCACATTTCCCAGTATTTCCAGATGAAACAGTGCATATTGTTGCCGCTTTCTGAATACTGACCTTTTTGAAAACTATCTCAAACTAAATACCCACAACATTTGAATATATTTTTTAACGTCATATTGACTAAACATGACAAGAAGCGTTTCAGTAAGAGAATGTATGTCTGAGTGTGTCTCATGGGGGCAGAGCACATAACAAGTTCTCGGTAGAAAGCATCAAAACATTACACCCTTTTAGCAATTAAATAATATAATACTGTAGGAATGGCCCTAAATTTTAACATTTGGAAAACTTTTAGTTTTCAATCACAAGGAGAAACTCATGTGAATATCAAGCCTCACTAGGTTTAGATGTTTGTCGTATCTCCTACAGCTGTATACTTTCTCTTTACCTGTCTCATTCTCTCTCCACGATCCTCCTGCCCCTACCCATCAGATTTCAGAATATCAGAGATACTTCATGGGAAAGTAAAGTTACTGTTAGTTAGTAGAAGGCACAGTGCTACCTTATCAACCCACACCGTGGTGGGTTTATCTGTATGGACAAAAATAGAGACAGATATGCCTAGCAGATCTGGGGAATTTGTGGTTACCCTTGTTACTTGTATGCTTGTGGAAGGAAAGAATAGTCAAAGCAGTAGAATGGTTTTTTAGTGTACTATTTCTTGTTGGACAGTGTAATTTTTCACATACATTGTTTACTTTGGTGGATTTTGAGAGGAAACAGCTCTCATAACATTTTTAGATGAGTATTTTCTAACCTGTTGAGGTGAGCATTAAGCTTCCTGGCTTCCTAAAAATAATTCCCATTATTCATGTTACTATTCATGTTATTCATGGGCTAACCACATAGGCTTTGCTTGCCCTTTTTATCTTTTACGGGTTAACTGAGTGATTAAGGAGCTCATTGAAGTGTATTTGTAGAACAGGAAGGCAAAAATGCCCTTCATCAGAGCCACTCAGGTCACTTGGCTTAATGACAAACAAAAAACACAGTCCAAAAAATATTTTATTCTACAGAGTGATTTGATTCTCATGCAAATGTGTAATAACAAAAATTACTCACATTGTTTATCCCAGAGAGCATGTGTGGTTTAGTTTGGCAACTTATTATCAAAAGCAATTTGTAGCTGATATATTGAGCTGGCTGGTCTGATAATTAGGCTGGGCATTCTGAATAAAGTATTTTAATACCTTATTAAAAGTTGGTAATTCATGTGCCTGGAATATTCTGCCTTAAATATTCAGTCATACAGTTAGATTTTTGAAAGAGAATAAGGAAAGTGTTTGTAAATGTATTAATAAAGTCTCCCTTTTTGGTTACCTGTTATGCACATTTCAACTCACTGTCTAATGTCGTAATATATGTCATAATGGATCTATGTAGGTAGACATTTATTTACCATATTGCCAAGCTGTATTGCTGCTTCTGCACTTTTGAGTATTTTTCTCCTGTCTAAGACAGGAGAATCTTATCTTCTCTTCTTATCTTATCTTATCTTATCTTATCTTATCTTATCTTATCTTATCTTATCTTATCTTATCATCAAGCTCCCTCTTAGTGATTTCTTCAGTTTTTACAACCTTGGAATAGGAACACCTGGTAAACCTGAGAAAGATGTTAGTATTACTTATACATATTATTGGTAGTTTTCTTCCAAGCAAAGTAATTTTCTAGTGTATAAAACAATATGAACAATACATAAAACAATAAACAAACTTGACACAGTCTTTGCCTTAACAGTGAAATATGATAAGATCACATTTATTTATCCTACATGAAACAGCATGACCTTTTCAGTACCACTTTACATGTCTCAGATTTGTTAAAAAAGACTCCATGGTATGGTAATGAACCGTTCTGTCCCTCCCCGCGTGCCCCAAAGAAGCCAAAGGGTTGGTACATTTGGGGATAACGCAATACAGCGTTTCCATTTCGTTAGCCTGATGTCCCTCCCCCAGTCGCCTCGTGTAGTTTGCTTTGGTGTCTTTCCTGAGAGACTACCCAGAGAAAGAGAAACCTGCAAAACAAACCGTGCACTGCTGCTGCAGGCACAGCACACCCAGGGATACATCCACATACATGTCCACCACAGGGACAAAAGAAGCTCATTTAGGGTGGTCCCACCCAGGATGGGCTCTCCTGCACTAAGCCTGTGGTTGCAAACAGGTTGTCAGTGCAGTCCCAGCGGCATGGATCTGCACTCCGTCCCCGGCTGTTTAGCATGCTCCTGGAGGTTGAGGGGCTGCCTCCCAGCTCTGGCTACTGTCCTTCAACGGTAACGTTAAATCCAAGGAGAGGTTTTGTCCCAGAGGAAGGCGATGCTGGAAACCTATTTTGTGTAAACGCTGGATTTCACTCCAAGACTCTATCTGTCCAAAGATGTAATGTTATTTTGTACAGACTTGTATTAATCTATTCTGTCACGGACAGATTCCAATTCTGAAATGTCAGATTTTCATCAGTTAAAGGTACAAGGAACTTCCGTATTATTTGTGATGAAAAGTTATGAATTTTTTGTTACTGTTCAGTACGTGCCTCTCTAGATATTTTCACCCTTTCCAAATGGATTCTCTATTCTCATATCACAGAGGGCTTTCATTGCTAGGTAACGTACAACACACCCGTGTTCTCTTATCTCCTCTCAGTGCTTCCTATTTAAACTTGCATTTCATTCCCAAAGTGCAGCCACATTGTCTGTCAGCTTCAAATAACAGTTTTCTCTCCTTCCTCTCTGACTTAATTTGTACAATTTAGTTTCGGTTAACCTCTGGTCTTCAGGACTTGAAAGACATGTATGTGCAACACCTGGCACAAATTCTTGCATGGAAACGCAGGACAGGGAGTTGTAGCAACTCTTGTAATAGGACTGAGCAGAGGTTATGGCCCTGATTTGGAGAAACACTTAAGCCTACACTTGTAAATCACAATAAGTATTAACATCTGTAACTTTGAGCATATGCATAGCTGTACTGCTGGACTGCTGCCACTGTTTTTAAAAATAGACAGCATGCTTTATGTTCTGATACTTATTCATAGTTTAAGACACTAATACTTCATCCTACAGTATTTTTTCTTTGTGCAACCCAAGAGGTAATTCAGAAGCTATAGAAGCTGTATAGAAGTGTTTGCAATTTGTTTCCCTGTCATTGAGTGCTGTGCAGAAGGAATGCATTCAAACATCACACACAGACTAGTTTCTACCTCTTAAACACCCATAGGTATACTGTCTCATAAGCAAAATGCTACCAGATTTCTTTAAGGATCAAGATACAGCACTTCTAAGGAAGTTTCAGATACTAGAATTTTTTGGATGGCCATACACTACTTTTGTACAAAGAAAAAAAAAAGATAAAAATTAGCTTTTAATCTGCCTATCCTGAAACTACTGTTTGACGGTCTGCATTCTTATCTCAGGAAAATGTGAAAAACAAACCTCTTAATAAATATTTTTATTCTTTGCTAAAAAAGCAAGCAAACCTCTGCAGTCTATGTCTTTTACATGCTGGTACAGAAAGTTCTACTCACCCACTGATTAAAGAAAAATAAAGCACTCTATGAAACAGTGGAAAATTATTTTTTCTGAAGAATATGCAGGCATTTCTTTGAAGTATGAAGAGGTAGCTGTGATGACCAGACAGAATTATGTTTGTTTGATCAAATAGTTAACAACAAGGTACAGAGGAGTCTGAAGGAGAGAGTATTCAAAAACAGTGGGAAGAAGATTAGTGATGATTTGCAAAAGATTACCAGGGCACATTTTTCAGTAGGTTGTTTGCTAGTCTGGACAACAGGGAACATCTCTGAGTCTTCAGATGTACATGTGCAGTATTGTGCAAACGTGTGTGTCACAACTTACTCAGGGAATCCTTGGAGGAAGTATATGCTCTTATTAGGATATCCTTTTTGAAACACTTAACATGGAAAACAAGGAAAACTGCAACTGAAGTGTTACAGTCAGTAATATAGATCTTCAGGGTCCCATTTATCAAAACGGAGCTGTGCATGCATTTGTATTTATTTATTCAATAAAAAATAATATATCTTGTTCATTCTATGTAAATACAATGAGTATGATTTTGTTCAGTGCAGAATATGATATGGGTCTAACGGGGCATATTATCAGGGTAATGTCTGCAAGGTACCAGGAAAGCAAAGGACATATTAACAACATTACAGACAACCCACAGGTACATTTACATCTCTCAGCAGGTGTAAGTTGCAGAAAGATCCGCATATGTAATTACTTAGAGTATAGAAAATTATGTTACCAGACTAGGCCAGCATTTCTACAGTGTCTAACATATCCCTTTAACATTACAAAATGCTATCTTTCATTTCCCTTCTCTTGAAATCTTACTGTATTTTAATCAAGGATCCGAAAGATACTGGCTGAATATAGGCTCTGGCTTCATGTGTGAATCAAGTTTGAAAGATCTCTGCTTGATTTGAAGACATTTAGTTATTTTCTTTTCCAAGAGACCTTTCTCTGATGGCCTGGAGTTTTATTAGTACTCCTAAAGGCACAGAGGACGGAAGGGTGGCCCATTAGACTCTTCCAGTGGTCAACAGGGAAAGACCCATTGTCTGGAAATAGCATTTAAGACAGATGAAGTAAATTGCCCTCTGAATGTTCCACTTTCTTCACTGATGATAGAGAGACAGGCTTGGGCTCGATGCCTGCGTGATACAGCTGGCCAGCATTGGACAAGGTGGGTCCCACTGCACGGGTAAACGTAAGGCGCTCTGTGGCCAGAATATGCTGAGGCATCAGCAGGGAAATCCTCTTCACAGAGTTGTGACTGCCCCTGATACCCTGTCTTCTGCCACCAGAGACAGAGAGATGACAGATATTCAGTGACTACAGACCCTTGGAACAGCAGACCATGTACATTTATATAGTAAAGTGCTGATCTTCAAGTGCTTTTTAGCTGCAAGTAATTAAAAACAACAATAATTCAGGAATCAGTAAAAATGTAAAATTTAATTTCTAGCTAGTTCTGGTCAGCACAAACCTCATGACATTTTAAATAGTCAGGTATGTGAAATACCATGCACTTCACACATAATTCACAGCAAGCGCAGTTAGCCTAAGTTTTCTGACCTAATTGCAGTGTAATTACTTGTACCTAACAAAGTTTCTCCAGCAGGATATAGAACTTTTTGCTTCCTACCTCATGTTACAGCAGTGGACAGGTGACGGCACTAAGTTGCTCTGGGGCCTGTGTGCACGCCAGGGCTGCAGGTGCCCCTTGCCTGCAGGGCTGCAGGTGGCCAAGAGGCACAGCCGTGCTGGCTGGCCTGAAGGAGCCAGCACTCCGTCCTCAGGACTGGCTGCCAGAGGTCTTGGCAGATCAGCTCTGGTGAGATCAGAGCAAGGATGGAGTGTAAAGGTCTGGTGTAGTCAAGGGAAGGATTTCCCCTATTTAAAGTCTGCTTGCATAATGCATTTTTACAAGGCTCTGCTCATTTTTTGGAATATGCACATCTAATTCCACTGACTGTCACACTGGCCTAGCTGCACTGGAAAATTAGATGGTTTTTAGAGGTCATGTTACATGGAGTAAGATGTAAGTTCTAGCTACATGTTCATACACTTCCATAACAGTGCCCTATATACCCCTCAGTCCTGGATCTCTGTTACCTGCCCAAACTGTCTTACTTGGGTCTGACTTGCACGGGCATTAGAACAGGGTCTTGAGATCATTTTTGTGTTTTAAATACCTTGAGTACATGGACCACTGTGTTTGTCTGAACAACACTATATTAAATGGAGTTATTCTAGTATTTCATCAATATTTCATATACAGTGTGATATAGCATAGCACATATAATTTATAATCTTTATTATATATTAACGAGTATAGTGTGGATGTGCAGATGTTATTTGGTGTTACTCAGATTTAGAGTAGGACGGGCATAAGGTCATTGTGCAGACAAGGACCATGACATCTTGGTAAGGAGCTTACTTAAAAGTGCTCAGGTCTAGTAGCTTAGGTTAGAGCCATGCGCCTTGCGCCCATCTCCATGATAAGTGGTTTTTCCAAGATGTAGATCAAAAGGCAGCAGTGAACCAAAAGATTTGCTCTGCAGAAAGTGGGGCAGGAAGGAAGTTACCAGTGGCTGCAGGCTGCCATGGACTGGCAGTAAGCCAACCTGTGTAGCCCTCATGCCCTGACTTGTTTCCTTGAAGAGGAGAAGGGAGAAGTTGCAGCTACTGTGGAGCTTCAGGAGGATAACAAGCTTAGGCAAGGGTGTATGGATATATGTGTTCAGTGTAGCAAATTGATTTCTAACCATCCAAGCCATAAGCAGACATTTGGATCATTCAATACCACAATAAGCACCAATATGTGGAAGAGTACATGGACAGCATGTGCAAAACAGTGGAAACATCAACCTCTCGCTTGAAAGAGGCTCAGGCTGGAGACTGCGAAAGGATCCAGCTTCCCCTCAAAGAACGTGGCATATAGAAAAATCTTAACAGCTAGCATTTTTGAAGTGTAGTCAAACAGAACTCGAGAAAAGTGAAGTCTATTTTGATGAAAATACTGATTTAGATGCTATTTTCTCTTTAGGTGGGTTGTGGGTGTTGGATGTCTTTTAGTATTGCTTATTGACTCTCTTACAGATGCTGGGTTTTTACATCTATTATGTCTAGAAGAAATTCTAGTCACATAGACTGAAACTTATTCTCATATACGTTGGCCTTAATACAAGATGGGAAATAGAAATAGTTGAAAATAAAAATAGTTGAAAAAAAAATAGTTGAAAATAAAGTCAACTGAAGCCATACACTTGCTAGAAACCAGTCATCATATTCCCATAACATGTGGTGGTAAAGTCCAGTCTCTTTGATTTTTCAAATTTCTTGAGAAAACTGTCAGGTTCATGCTGACAAGGTGAAGATAATTCCCATATAGAACAATGCACTAGAAACTGATCCTTTCGTAACTATTTTGCATTTTTTAACTAAAATAGAGTTGTCCAACACAGAAAAAGCATTGATTGCTGCCTTTTGAAAACAATAAGTAACTGCTTGTATAAATACTATTTCTATCACCAAAATTCTAATTTGCATTTTAGTAAGACAGCTCATCCCATAGTTGAAATCCTGTTAACATCATTTGGCTGAATCAGTACAAAATGTCATATTCAGATGGTGACTTCTGGATTGCTCTTACCTTCTTTCCCCCTTTTGCAGCACAGGCTGGTAAGGACTCTTCTTGGAGAAGCTCTGTTGTGAGAGGCATGAGTAGGGCAGGAAGTTTCTCATTTATGCCCATCTGCTTGTACAGCAGTTCGGGCTTCTGTCAGAATGTGCAAACCTCACACATTTGGAAGAAAAAGTGATCGGTGATGGCTGGGGCACAATCTTCCACCACTGCTCTCTGCGACTTGTTCCTCTGATCGAATGACAATTGCCTTACCTGATCCCCAGGTGTTGGCTGCTGTTGATCATTCCCTACTCTGAAAGGATGTTGTAAAACAATCACATTTCCAAGAAAATGTCAGTCTGTGCAAACTCGTTGATAAATTATTGTTAAATATTAACATAATATAAAAGGACTGAGAAAGGAAGATCCCTGTGCCACGCTCTCTCTGTCTGATATTCCTTGTAACACACCTGCAGTACTCTGAGAAAAACATTTAAGCTATACCCTCTTGAACAGATCCTTTTGGGGGGAAAAAAAAAAAAGCCAGTGAAAACTACCTATACTCAGACCTAAAGTCCTAAAAATACTCCTAGTGTCCTGTCTTCTCATCAAAACCTACAGGAACCTCTTAGGACATGAAAACAAGCTGTAGCACTTAGAGATGATGGTGATGATATATATGTGTATATATTTTTAAAAATATGGTGATTATATAGATATATAGATGTAGAGATACAGAAATATAGAGATACCATCTGACACCACTAAACCTATTAAAATGGCAAAATGGCTTAAGCTGCGCCCAGACAAGCTTCAGGTGATGCTGGTCACAAAGAGATGTCTGTAAAGACCAAAGATTTGTTCCCAGTTTCTGTCAGGGCCATTGGGCCATCACTTGGTGCAGGGCCCTGGATTTCTGT
This sequence comes from Bucorvus abyssinicus, assembly GCA_009769605.1. Lineage (NCBI taxonomy): Eukaryota > Metazoa > Chordata > Aves > Bucerotiformes > Bucorvidae > Bucorvus > Bucorvus abyssinicus. The sequence goes on along the minus strand of CM020030.1, from coordinate 30,669,088 downwards.
CTAGTTCTCCTCAGATGGTGGGTGATGAGGTTGAACAAGTTTGCAAAAGTGCCTTCTTGAATCTCCTTTTTGATGCTGATCTTAACCAGCACTTGGCCATGACATTTATCTCCTCTGTGCTGGCACAGAGTATCTTGCTGAAGCTAAAGCCAGCCCAAAGGCTGCCTCCAGCTGGGACTCTGGCTGGCCGCTCTCCTCGTGCCGTGGCTGCTGTGACATCTGTCAGCATCCAGCACTAGGAAGATGCCTTGGCCTCAATTTTCAAATCAATTAATGAATGTATCGGACCGCAGCTATGCCAAAAATTTGTGATGACACCTCTGACCCTGGGAGATGGTGAGGGTGAGAGGGACAGAGAGGTAGTTTGGGAAAAGCCCCAGTCTTGTGGAAGAGAATTTGTCGCTGGAGCAATGTGTTCGGTCTGAGAGCTGAGACTGACTTTCGGAAGCTGTCTTCCAAAGGAAAGCTTCTGCTCCAATTGTGGTGCTAACAAATGAAATGCCCCATTTAATCCTCAAATCCTTTGACTTCTCCCAGGATGAAACAGAGCAAAATCGCCAGACAAAGTAGCTTTCTCAGGCAGAGATCTGGCTTTGTAACACGCATGAAACTCCCTGAAGTCCACAGGGGAATTTGCTGTTCCTGTTGATTCTGCATGAAGCGCTTTCATATGTTATAGTGGTAAGTGACAAAAAAAAAGCTCTAAGAGAGGAGAAATTCATGGCTATCCTCAGGTCTGACAGAGACACGATTCAGTTTTAATAGCCATAAGCACTGAATGTTAAAGCAGCATCTGTTACGCACACAGCTCCACTCCGCCCTTTTCCTATGGTGATATTAGGGGACGCCTGATAATGTTACCTGTGGCATTTTATGAAATTAATTCAGAAAATGTGTTGAGAAACCCACACTCTTTCCTAGGAAATCTCTAAGCTATCAAGTTGCTGAGCTGGAAATGGAAGGCAATCCTGCAAAGAGCAGCTCAGAGGGACAGTCAGTGTGTCTGCTGTCTCCATCACGGACGCAGCACCATGGAGCTGAGGTCTGGAACCATTCCCAGAGCCAACAGCATTATTTGAGGTAAATATTCAGTGCTCCCCTTCACTCCACATTTCTTGCTCCTTTTTTACCAGGCTGTTTGCTTCCCAGTTGACCCATCTGACATTCCTGTCAATGGCAGACAGCTCTCCTTGGAAGGACAAGAGAAAGCAAAAAAAAAAAAAGGTGGGGTTGAAGCTGTGAAACAAGGCTTAGTGTACCAAGCATTGCTAAAATAAATCCTACACTCAACAATAGCTTTATCCCATAGTACTGCCAGTCCCATAATTTAAGGCCAGATTTCCCTGTGTCAGGACAGGTATTTTAGCATTTCCCTTCAAAAATAGCTTTTCAACCTAAAATTATTTTACAGTAGGATCACCCTACTGTAGATGCATTGTCAGGCAATATAGATACAATATAAAGGCTTTTTCACCATATTCTTCCCTACAGCCCTGGCAAGACAGAGCCCCTGCGATCTTCACTTGATTGTAAGACCCAGGGAACCAGAAACAGCTTATAGAAGAGCAATGTTTCATGTCTGACATGGCACTGAAGACTGGCCTAATGGATAGATTCAGGGCAAAGTGAAGGCAAATCAATGACGTTTTTTGCAGTACTGTTCTTCCCAGTGGTTCATGTATTTGTCTCCGTCACAAGCCGCATTGGACTCTTCTTAAACTGAGCAGGAAGGGAACAGGGCCCTCTGGGCTGTCAGCAAGGTGGCCACAGCTCAGGTGCTGGTGCTTACTTGTGCATAAAAACCAAGACTAGCTGGTAATGCCATATGACATCAGGAAAAATTGCTCCTTCGGCTCAATACTCACCCAACAGAATGCTCATGGCCTACCTTGTCTTGGGAATCAATGGTTTCCTAATGAAGTAAAGAACTGGGGAAAAATAACAATGGTCTAGTTCCTGTCAGTGCCATGGTCCCACATTTTCAAGCATTTGGATTCATTTGCCACCATGCCAATAGATTTCTATTTTCCATTAACTTTGACCTGAAATAACAAGAGTCTGCCTGTACAATGGGCTTCCTTGGTCTTATGCTGAGAATTTGGGGTTTAAAGCACACCTGATTCAGACATGGCAAAAAGTAAGCTGGAGATGCAGACTACAGAAAGATGTTACTATATGACAAAATGTCCTTTCAATTCAAGTGGTTCTGATGGTGTCCAATCATCTGGGAGCCCAACCCTACCTGAATCCTCTATGTAGCTAAGCAGAAGCTCCACTCCATTCTGCCAGGGAGGAGGTGAACGCTCTGGGAGCCGCTGAGCTGTCCTGCTCTGTGCCATCAGGACAGTTGTGTCTCCTCATCTCAAGCTCCTGCTAGAGTTGGTAACCCTTACTAAATCCAATAGAAGGGCACTTGAAGGTGGTCTGGCAGGGAAATGTGCATTACAGAGAAACTTACTTCACTCCTCATGGAGTTCTTAGAGAAAATATGACTTCTTTCAGTGAGGCAGTATTCATCAAATACATTTGAAATCTACATATTTTTCAAAAAGAAAGAGTACAGAGAGTATTGTGCGTCATCTGGATGAGTCTGAGAAAGTACTTTTTTCTTTGTGTTGTCCATAAGAAGTGATAACATTGCTGATACTGTCATATCTTAGTAAATAAGTCTGCCTGGTTTCAGTTGCTTGCTAGGTTTAATTCATCCTACCTGTCATATCGCTACAGCTTTTTGATGATAATATTGTGGTAATACATGTACCACCACCTGATTTGTACATCAGAGGTTAATATTGCCATTGCAGTTTAATTTGCATTGCAGAGGTATATTCAAGGAAGCTGATTTCCGTGTCTTGATAGAGGAAATTAATGGTAGAAATGATAACAAATTGTCAAATTATGGTTCTGAATATTAAGAATAAAAAGTAAAAGATGAGTAAGGAGCAACATTATGGTAATGTCAATGAGAAAAGTGCTACCTCCTAAACTGGAGTTTTCACACATAGCAGCCACAGGATTTGTGTGGGTGCACTCTAGCTGTATGACATGCTCAAAGTGCAGTAATAATTTTATTCTCTAAGTATCCTTACTAAGTATCCTTATCTAAGTATGCCATAGCACTGCTTTTTAAAAGATACTTCAGATAGGAAGGTTTTCACTAATCCTTCAGAAGATATGAAATGTAGACTCATAAAAGCCTGAGTAAAACACAAGAAACAAGTATCACTCGCTGGAAGCTTGTTTTATGTTACCAAATGACATACTTAGAGAGCCGATGGCTTTGGTTCTGTTGTTTACACATTGTGTCACACTATAATTTTCTCTTTCTCATGAAGGAAGAAACAGCATGACATTTTCTTTGTCTTTCCTTCACTAGTACTGGATGTTGTCACAGGAAGGATGAGTTACATCATTAGACTCTCTGTGGAAATTAATTCACCGAGGTTTTGGAATTGCTCTACACAGAGAAATCAAGCATAGTTGCACCAAATATGCACAATCAATCAAAATATTAAATGAATCCCACATTTTTATTCAGTGTGGTTATTGATGTATTGAGTGTGTTGAATTCCACAGCTCAGCTTGTTGCAGTCTCCCTGTATCTGGATGTTTGCATCTATTATATAACATTCTAAAGGTATCTTCTTCTCTTGCGCATAGAGCCATGATAAGCACCACATAAATGCCTGCATTTCACAACAGTGACATAACTTGTCTTTATACTCCACATATGGATGACAGGAAACACCATGCACGTAAATGACTACAATGTTTCCATAGAAACTAATGTACTTCAGGCAGAAAAACGGAATGAGGTTGTTAAAATTTATTAAAAAAAGCAAAAGATTGAAAAAATAAGGAAGGACACCAAATCTCACATTTTTCTCAAAATGCTCAAAAGATGTTCAATCTAGTCCTTTATAAAGTATCTTTTAAAAATCATAATTGGTTGATGGCAATGACTCTGCCTTGGACAGCTAGACTGTTGCTTACATATTTTGCTCGGTATCACTGTCTCCAGTAATGTAATCCGGACAGTGTTTTGCTTCCTGGCATCTTTACAGGTGGTGCTGAGCACAGTGCAGGGGGGCTGTGGGATGCCCATGTGCCCCATGTGTCCTTCGAGGGCCTGACATAGCTCCCTTCGGGGAGATAAACCTCGCAGTTCAGCTTATGGGTGATTTGGTGCTAAAGAGAAATGCAGGACCAGTTGAGGAGGAGGTCCTGCTACAGCCTTTACTTCATGAATTTTACATGAAAAAATAGGAGAGGCAGAGCAGGCACCACTTCTCGGCGCACCCCACCCCCCATCCCCCCCCCCCCCCCCCCCCCGAGCAATTTCTGTGCTCAGAGCTGCAGCTACTGGGACCAAACGGGGACATTTGCTAACTGAGCTCTGTTGACCCCAGGGCTGGGATGTCAGCATCCTTGTGGCCACACTGCTCCTGGCACTCACAGTTCCCATGCTCACCAGCCACTGTTTCAGCACGGGGCATTGGTGCTCGCCCTGGGTCAGAAATATTTCACAGTGACAGAAGGGCAGCTTCCCCCTTTTCTGCACCAGGCTGCCCGTTCCTTGGCAACGGTGCGCTGGCTGTCTCAGCTCCCCGTCCAGCTGAATCAGCACTGCTGGTGGGACTGGTGCTGCCTCCTCTGAATTTATAAGAGCTGCAAAAATATATAGGCAAGTCTGAAAGGGTTACCGTGGCAGAACAGGAGAAAGAGTGAGCAGCGTTTTTCGTATTTATTTTCTTTGAGGGATAGGGAATGGTTTTGTTTCACCTGGCATGTCATCAGAACAGGTTTCCCAGCTCTGCCTCAAATCTGATACAGACACAAGACAGATGTTGCTATACATTTTTCAGTAATTTTCCTATCTAAGTCTCTTGGTCTTCTCTCTATGACTCCTGCATAATTCAGGTTGCTTACAGTGGTTTCATGTTTCTTTTTGAATTTCATCTTGTTTGTTTGCTTTCTCCTTTGACAGTGACTAAAAATCTAATACTTTAGCACCAGTCTGGGGACACCTATGCACCAGCAGTGCATTCCCAGGGCTCCTCTGCAGTCCCAGCCCTGGAGAGGAAGCTCTGACTCCTTTGTTCTTCACTGAGGCGTGCTGGACTCCCCAAATAGCAGCTTTCACAATGAAAACTAAAGGTCTCAGTGTACTGTTATCAGTAGGGTTGTCCTTTTCTAGGCTATCACCCATTAAGGGTGGGGGTTTTGCATCATTTATTAAGTGATACCACTGCTTAGAAGTGTGTAACTGAGCTGTAACTAACAACATAGTTATGAGGTGAGTGAATACCTGAGAGGGTGGGGTAGTGGACAATAGACACTTTCGCAAATTAGTCGTGTCTTTAACTCAGGTTCCCCACAAGCACAAACAGTTTTTACCTGTTAACCAGCAGGTGCAGCTCAGTTTGTAGCACAGCACAAGCTACAAAAATCATAGCTGCCACCCTCTGTTGGTGGGCTCAGCAGTGAGAGACTTGACACAGAGATAGAATTATTGCCTTGTTTTGGCATCAGTTATTCCAGTTGAGGACTGAAACACACACATGGATTTGTAGCAAAAAGCCGATAGCCAGGTACATCAGGGCTGGATCCATCCATAATGGATGTAAGCACTAAAGCATGTAATTTGGGAAACTCTGGTGTCTCCAGTGTCTTCTGAACTCTATTTTAGGTGCCAAGACCCTCAGTACCTTAGCAGCAAGCCCTCTGGATGCGCTTACCCTGCCCTGCACCATGGAGGGAACAAACATGCCACAAAGGGATTCTTGCTTTCAGGCTAAGGAGGATACTGCAGCATCAGTCCTGTTGTGTCTTATCCCTCCCATGCAGCCCATCTAAAGCACACATAAGCATGAGTTTCCATATATTAAAGCTGGACACCTTTAAGGTTATTTTATCCTCCAAGTCACCCTGAGGATTGACACAAACCCTTTGTTGTCTTAACTTTACATGCTTAATCTCCATTTAGAAAGGATTGCACCAGCAACATCAGCTCCAGCTGCACCTTCCTACTGCGCAGGTGGTGGTAGGATGAGTCTGAGCAACACCAGTCATCTCCTAGTCTATCTCATCAGCAGCCCTTTTGAGGCCTGATCTAGCAAAAAATTTCATTCTGTATTGACTTGGCGTGTGTGCAATTCCTTCTTGACTTCAGCAGAATTATTTGTATGTTCACAGGTATGTGCAAGCTTAAGCTCTTTGTTAGATTAGATTCTTTCTGAAAATGATGGATTCTATTAAATAAAAGCAGACTAAGAAATGCTTGCTGCGGTCTATTTAGCAATGGGAGCAAGAAAAGACTTGAGGAGTGGCTAAAATATAATAGCAATATAACATATATAGCTTGAACTGACAAAAGAGATGTTAGTGCTTGTGTTCTGCTGCTCATTGGGACCCGTCTTGGTAAGTCTGGATTCGCAGAAATTGAAAGTCAACAACCCTTGAGAAACTGCGCTCTTTCCAGACTTTCAAATGCAGCATCTTTAATCTCCAGACAATTCTGAAAACTTTTGTATCCTCTCCTTGAAGAGTGCTACAGATAGATAGCAAATCCATGTAACTTGTGTGCATTGGTCCCTGAAACACTATTAAACTTGCACTCAAATAAATTTTCTTGTCTCCTTCATCAGCTGCTTTTGGCAGGGCCTCTCTTCCTGTACATAGACAGAAAGGCTTCAAGTATATACTGGGCGTTGATATGACCTACACTAAAAACTATCCTAACAGTCACTGTTGCAAAATACTAAACATACATATCAAAAAATAGAACAGAAGTGGCGGGATTAACAGCTAGGGCAGAACAGAGGTTCTCTAGGAAGAGCATCTGCACTCAGTGAAGTTACACATCTCAGATCTCTGTCAGCAAAGCTGATAAGATAAAATGCTTGGACTACATCTAATTAAAATTCACGGTTCCTCAGAAACACCTAAAAATACGCAAAGGTGTGTTTCGGTGGCAGAACTTAGAACTTCATTAGAATGTACTATTACTGCAGCAGGAGAGCCGCTTACATTATCCATAGATAGCAGCTGACTGTGAAATTGGCAGATGAGACACTCCCCATTAGCAAACAGACTATTCCTACCATTTTTCTTACAGCACGGTTAGAAGCCCTCAACAATATTCTGTAGACTGCAGAGGCTGCAGCGCTGAGCTTTTGGAGCAGAGAAGTTTCAGGCATTTTTCTGCTGGTTTTGTGGAAGATTTTGATGGCTATGTTCCTGCTGCACAGAAGCAGCACAGAGCTGCATATGGTCTCAGTAAAAGTAATATGCCAGCTTGGGCAGTAAGGTATCTTATCCCAGCCCCTTCTTGTGTCGAGACACGGTGTTGTCCACAGAGGATAATGAACCTTCTTTCACAAGCAACAGTAGTTGTCTGTTGGAGATTCACACTATAAAAATGAGCTTTTCTGTTACTGAGGTCTTAATCCTAGCTCCTTCTTTGGGTGCAGTGAGGCTATAATTATGTCTCTCCACTGCAGCCTGTGAACTTGTTAACCACTGTCTATATCCATTTGTGGTGAACTCCCTTTCTGTGACATCCCCATAGGCATCCATTTTTCTCTGGTCTTTTGGCTGCCTTTCTCATTTCCATCGGCTAACATGGCAAGATGCTGCTTCCAGATTGGACCCTTGCTCCAGCAAATGTCCTGTGAGAAGTGAGGGTTCTGCAAGTAGCCTGTTTAACACTGTCTCACAGGTGGAAAGGTTTTCCCTTGGGCCAACTCGGAGGAATTTACAACCGGACTATCTTTACACTGTGTTCATATTGCAAAACGGTTGTGCTGTTCCTACAACAACCAAAGTTGTCTGGGTGAGATGGCCCTCCTTTTTGCTCAGCTGGAAAACATCTGAGGTGATTCCTATGAACACCCTGGAGATCCCAAATCTGGGGATTAAGGGTGCAGGGGTTCAAGCATTTCCTGTGCCCAGTGTGTATAAAGCCCTTACCTCCATATTCCTGTAGCTGCTGAAAGGTCAGAAGAACGGCTTTAGGGTGGTTGTTGCTTGTTGTTTTGGGTTTTTTTTTTGTCTGAGTCAATACACCATTAATTTGTCTTAACTTCCAAGGTAACAACCTGAAAGAGTCTTGCATTTGGCAGATTTATCAAAGAAGGTGACATTTCCTGCATAAAAAGTAGGCAGTTCACAACCAGAAAAGTGTATTTATTAGCAGAAAAGAAGGGAACAATGAATGAGGTCAAATGACCTTCTGGTGACTAATATCTTGTTACTCAGTGGACCATAAAAATCATTTGAGCTGGCTAAGAGTTTGCATTCCTTCTGTTTAAATATCATGTTGAGGATGGCTGGTAATACTTTGGTACCAAACTAAACCGCAAAACCAGAAATGCCTGTTTACTCTGAGAAAGCAAACATCTTAAGTTGTACAACCTGCCTTAAAACTAGCAATGTGTTACAGTGCCTGCCCTCATGAAACTAAAGAAAAATATTCGCCCATGTAGTTCTTCATTAAAATGACTCTTCAAAGTGTAAGACATAGGCTAAACAAGAATGTTCATCCACAGAAAGGTTGTAAAATATCAGTACATTCAGAAGAATGTGCAAGATCTAGAAACTGGCTTTTTTTTGTTTGTTTTTCCACCAAAAAGGCAAAAATTCAATAGAATAAGAGCTCCAACTACGGTTAGTTGCCAAAAGGCCAACTGTCCTTACTAAAATTCATTGACATGGATTGCAATAAATGGGACTGTTTGCTACACGGACAGCTAACTGGAGTGTTCTATGATGACCTCTTTGTTTTTTTATTATCAGTGCCCAAAGAGGCACTAGACTGTGGGAGTCTATCTTCACGTACACTTAGAAGGAAGCAAACAGAAACACGTTCCATATAGGAAAGAAACTGGAGTGTTGCAGCTTGTGTTTCTTTAGTAGAATTCACTTGTATGTCTGCATAGAAATTCTGTCCCATTTCTTGGTTTGGAATATGATGAACTACTTGAAATCCCTCCCCAGGTGGGAAGCACTTCCCTATGCCATGCAGGAGAGGTATGTTCAGAGACCATGAAGTAGATATGATATAGGGTGGCACAAAGGAACCAGCTCAGTGCTTAAGAATAATTTCTTGTGAGCAGAGCTAGGCTAACACTACTGTGCTACTTCTGGAGCTTGTTCAGTTGGTATTAGCTATGCTTGGTCTTAGACATGTTATCTGTGTTACCTGCTCCACGGTACAACTACGCCTTGAAAGAGACCCCACCTGGAGTACTGCATCTAGCTCTGGAGTCCTCCCGAGCAGGAAGGACATGGACCTTTTGGAGCGGGTACAGAGGAAGGCCACAAAAATGATGAGAAGGATGAAGCACCTCTCCTCTGAAGAAAGGCTGAGAGAATTTGGTTTGCTCAGCCTGAAGAATAGAAAGCTCCGAGGAGACCTTATTGCAGCCTTCCAGTACTTAAAGGGGGCCTATAAGAAAGATGGGGACAAACTTTTTAGCAGGGCCTGTTGCAATAGGACAAGGGGTAATTGTTTTAAACTAGAAGATAGGAAATTCGGACTAGATATAAGGAGGAAATTTTTTACCATGAGGGTGGTGAAACACTGTCAGAGGTTGCCCAGAGAGGTGGTAGATGCCCCATTCCTGGAAGCATTTAAGGTCGGGTTGAATGACACTCTGAGCAATTTGATCTAGTTGAAGATGTCCCTGCTCACTGCAGAGGGTTTGGACTAGATGACCTTTAAAGATCCCTTCCAACTAAAACTCTTCTATGATTCTATGAAATATATCAATACCAGGGAAAAAATACTGCTATCTCTGCTACGGCAGAGACATTTTCACTGCTGCTGACTCTCAGAGTGGCCGTGTTCAGAAAGGTTTGATGGGAGGAAAGAGGAGTCACTACCCCTCCTAGGAAGGGAGAAGTTGCAGAGAAATGGAGCTGGGAAGAGAGGTCATAGGCACAGATGAGGGTTAATGGGAAGAGGGGAATATGTCTGTGTAGATGCTAAAGTGAGTTCCCAGGAATGTCTGGAATCTTCATTGCTGGTGAATAAATCTCACCAGAGCTGACAGCTGCAGGGAAGCTCAGAGACTTGGTCTAAGGTATGAAATGAGGCATAAAAAGAGAGAATTCTCCAAATTGTCATCTCTATGTGCTGCCTTATCGGTTCTCACACAAATATCAAGGCAAGATTTATGGTGTGCACTCATTTTAGTTCTTTGGCTAATTGGACGCTAAATACACAGAGCTCATCTTCCAAATATTTGAAGTCCTTCCAAATTAGGTAATAGCTCTTTTGGAACTAAAGATTTCGGTAGCCTGCCCAAACATATATCCCTTCCCCCTCAATGGTGGCCCTCAAATACTTTAGCTTTGGTACACCGTTGAAATATTTCTGGGCAAACTACAGATGTTCATTTCATTTCCTTGGGTCAGTTTATTAGCTTTTCTTATATTCAGGCTTAATATGAAGATCAAACTTGTGTCCACACCATAAAAATTATTAGCATGTGTTACAGACAGCAAATTGGTTTGGTCAAAACCTGTCCATCCTAGATTGCAATCAGCCACAAAATCAGCAGCAGCCCTCACTGTCCAGATCAGCATCATATTGGACTGGATGGAACCTTGAACTATGTTGAGCTTTCTGTCACTCAGGAATCCAAATTCTTGTCCCCAGGAAGCAAGAGCCCAACCACATAAAGGGATTCTCCCCTGCACAGAGGGAAATAAGATCATGGCAAAATATTAAATGGGCAGACTGAAGCAAACCTTGGGATTAAAAGAAAAGAGAAGAAGAGAGCAAAAGGGAATGGGAAAGATAAAGAATAAGACATTGTTAGCAAGCCTAAATGAGATCACATGGTGTCATCCTGGGGAACAAGCAAGGGAAATGACAGAGCAAGCCAGTACAGATGAGGAGGCTGATCTGAGTGGAAATAAAGAGCAGCACTACTGGTGAGCATCTGAAAAGGTCAGCAGAAAGGCTTGGCTTCATTCTGCCTTTGAGAAGAACATGGCTTTAAGAGCTTGGTCCAAAGAGACATTGTCCTCTGGAGCCAGCCTTCCATTGCATCTTTCCCTGGGCTCTCCCCCTTGCTGAGCAAGGCTGGCATAGACTGCAGAGTGCCTTGTACAGACTCAGCTTTGTTTGACCAGCAAAGGAGAGCTGGAGCTCAGCTCTCCCTTTTGTCCTGTGGTGCTTCTGTAGGCACACCTGCTCCAAGGGGAGCATTTTAGATATTCAGCACATAATAGCATTGTATAATTGCCTGATTAGCTCTAAGACAAGCGAGGATCCCTGGGCTGAGAGGATGCTATTGCAAGCAGATGTCTCAACTAAATCACAGCTCCTTGGATCAAGTGGTCATATTGTCTCCATGGGAAAGCCATGATTGCTTTGACAAAATGTGGATTCAGAGAGGAGACAGAAAGTAATCACCCTCCTCTCATTATCTGTTATACTTCTTTCATCTTTTTCCCCATTTGCTTGTTGAATCATTTCAAATACGCCCTTGTTTCATTGCCCCTGGCCCTTTCTTTCCTGTCTCCAAATCATCTTTCAGGCATGTAAAAGCTTTCTCTCCTCCTCTCTTATTTTATCATCAATTAGATTTTTTTTTTTCTCTGAGAAATCTGAGGCCCAGAACCCCAGCAGGGGTCACTTGGCACAGTTTCACTGGTGGCACCGGAGCTCTGCTGATTTCTTCCAGAGAAGGATCTGGCTTGAAGATTTTAGAAGTGCCCGCTTTGCTGGTGCTGCCACTTTACAGGGCCCTTGCTGTGCAAATTGGTACCTTCAGAGGCCTCTTTAGATGCTAGTTCATACAGGAGGTACTGACAACCCAGAGAGACAAGGCAAGACGGTTTTTAACACCGCAAGGTGACAAAGCTGTAGATGTCTGTATTCAGGTTTCTGGTCAAGTAGAAGGAGGAGAGCAAATTCCCTAGATCTCACCCTGGTGAGATCTTAATCTTCAAATTGCCCTTCAAAAAAACCCTGCGAGGGGTTTGCTTTCTGCTTTCAACTGCAAAATGGAGTGCAGCTGCACTGCACTTGTTGCTTCACAGTGGGTAAAAGCTCTGGACCCACATATTAATCATCTTCGTCAACACATGAAGTCATTGTCAGAAGCGAGTGAGTAATCTGCAAGGAGCAATGTCAATATATAGAATAAATTCTGTCTACTTTTGTGTTTGCTCGTTGTCCTTCAGTATCCCCTTGTAGTCCTCTAGGAGATGGGAGATTTCTCAAATGTATACATTTTGAAGATTTCTTTCCTTGGAGATCAGTCAGAGAAATATCTTTGAGGATATGCGCAATTTGTTGTTCAGAAGTCACGCTCTGTTGCTTAGTCATATTCCTGCTTCTCTGTTCCTGGCTGGAAGCATTACCTAACATCTGTGCTCTACATAAGGGTGGTAGTGGGACAGGCTTCAAATATACATGTGTATATATATAAATCTATACATATACACATATGTATATGCATGTATTCTCAAATGTTTATACAGATAAATCAGTCTTAATCACATAGTTTCTCCGTCCAGCCATATGTTTATCCAATCTGTGGGGAGACTATCACAAACCAAAAGCTCTGGAAATGTAAGCCTGCATGAGCTAGAGCAAAAGAAAATCCCTCACGTTAGCAGTCCAAACCACTCTGGCATTATTCTTATTCTGCTCGCAGAGTAGGCAAACCAAATGCATCTGCAGAGCCCAGTGCTGAGAATCAACACATGGTGCAAGAAACAACTAACTTCTGCATTGCAACCATCTTGTGTCCTCTTGTCCACTTCACAGCTCCAGCCAGGGCAAACCAAGGTTTCTGCAACGTCTTGGCAGGCTAGAGTCGAATGAGACTGAGAGTGTATCCAGAAGTCACTGAAATTTTAAGGGAGTCATGGCAGCTACCTGGACAGAAAAAATAGAGCCAGAAAGAGTGCAGCACCTAGCTACAGCTCACAGGCCAAACTGTAGAATGATTTTCCCTTTTAAGATAAAAGAAACGTTACTGCCCATATGTCCTTATATGCCAGCCAGGCCTCCTTGCTTATCCAGATAATTAAGTCAGAGCACGGTTCATAAAGAAGGCAGAATTGCTTCCTTTTTCTATTGCTGAGTGCATACACTCAGGTGAAAACACCACAATTTCCCATGCACAAGGTGAAAAATAGATACACATGAGAAAAGAAACTAAGAATAGAAATAAATAAGCTGGAAAATAGGGCTTCTGTCTTGTAAGTCAGATCCAATGGCTTTTACCACCCCTGCTCATATACATGCAGGAACAGAGTGCCCCCTACACCTCAGCACAGACCTATTTCAGAATTAGCTGTGTGCAGATGACACGAAAGGAACACCGTCATTTGCCAGAACACTTGGTTTTCCCCCAGAGGTTTCAGATCCAAAAGCTGAGATCTGACAGGTTTTTCATGGTGTGATTGCAGACATGTAAATTGGAGGCAGCCAATTCCATTTCACTCACGAGCTTAAGAAATGTAAATCTGGGGCTCTGAAATATTCTAATTACTTCTTCCCCAATGGATCTTTGTGGCTTGAATAACACTAAAATTGCATGACATTCCACCCCCAGAAAATACATAATTCATATCTGCAATCCAGCATCTGTATAAGCTCTGTTCAACTTCAGGGAGGACATTAATTTCAGAATGAGGGAATCCCTTTCTTTATAGGGATAAAAATGTAGATTTCCATGTTGACTGCAATTTCCATGTTATTCATCCACAAGGAAGCAAGGACTGTATTGGTGGCACGTGCTGCACTAAGCCAGCGGTTCATGCATGCTATAGGAAATATGCTTTTCCTGAAAAATATCATGTTGGCATTTAAGACTGATCGTGGTGAGGTCTCCGCTGTTACCAAAACTGACATGGTGGCACTGAGAAGGGTCACTGCAGCAGGGAGACAGCTGGCTGGGTGTCTGTTGGGTGGATGACTTGGGCACCAGTAGCAATGGAGAGCAGTGATGGCATTTACGTGGGTTCATGGAGAATAAGAAGACATTCCCAGCTGTCATACTCTGATCAGTGTAAACTAAAAGATCTCTCTAAACTGCTTCGGTTTCATACTGATCCTTTCCCAGGTTAGAAGCAGAGATAACTCTGGGGCCTGCAACAGAGGCTGCATTTTCTGGCAGTCAAAAATATGGAGTTTTCCATAAATGCACAAAAGGAAGCTGGGAATTAGGCAGAACACTCTAATAACGGGTGAGAGGTGTGCATGAGATGGAGACGTGATAAAAAAGTGTTTGTTAATCTCACTTCCGTGCAGCATCCTCACTTTAACTTTGTATTTATTGTATTCCTTTATAATGTAGCTGCTTTGTAAGTATAATTAAGAACGGGTGCCCTGCACTTTGCAAACATGGGGATGCTGCCATGGCAACAGCAGGGGAACGCAGAGAAGCAGCTCTCTCTGATTAATGTAATTACATAGCAAGTATGTGTAATGCCTTTAAATACAGTTTACTTTTCCATGAAGGAGGCATAAAATGGATATTATAAGTTCTATGTGTGTTAACATTCCAGAAATGCTCTTTGCTTGTGTTGCAAGATCATCATTTGTAGCAGATTATGCACGTCATGAGGGACCTACCATTGCATGGCAATTAGATCGGTGGTGAGGGTTTAGGGGTTTTGACTTCCCTTGAGCTCAAAGTCAGGTTGTTCTCTACTTGGTTTATTTCTGTTCCATTTCAGGGTTATATTTCAAAGGAAGGTTTTGTAAATGCAGTTGATTTTACTGCTTTAGAGTTAGAGGCTTGAAGTCCTTATATATGTGACCAACATTACTGAAGTTTGGAATCCTATTCAGGTGAAAGGAGAATTTTCAGGTAAGTAAAATTCCCCATATGCCTAAGTACTGGTTGTGTCAAGCCTCAGGAAAATTGGTGTGCACTCACAGCTCCTCTGAGTGACTAATTGCCACAAGCATTAATCCCAGTCCTGCATTCCTCAAACATTAACCCTCAACGCCCCCTTTCCAGGGAAGCATTTTCAGCCTGAAGGGAACAAAGGGCTGGAAGCTGAAAGCCTGGGATGTTACTCAGTAAGGCAGGGTGGTGACAAGCTGTCTCAGTCCCTCTGTTTGAATGGGCAGTTTGGTACCCCAGCTCAGCCAGCTCAGCCAGCTCAGCCAGAAGCCTTCAGTAAAGGAATGGAAAGGGAGTTTTGCCGGAAGAGAAGGCATGATTTTTCCTTCTAGGGCATGCCTTGGACCTGAAAATATATGCAACGTGGTGGGGATTGCAGAAAGCTATGTAATATATAGATAATTCCCGTGGAAAAATGGAAGGGAAGGTTGAGGCCAAGGATCCTTTCATGAAGCCAAGAGGCAGGAAAACTTGGCACAGCTTTTGCCAGGTATTAGTCTGTCTCACAAGAGATATGAGCTCCTTCTTGGAGCCTGAGATTGCGAGGATAACGCCACTGCCACTGTGAAACTCTGCAAAAGTATTACAGTGTGGATTTTTTTGAAACTGAACAGGAGCTTTCAAATCATAGGTAGTATTTCCACACATAAAAAGAGAGGGCATCTACCTAGAAATTGAAATCTTGGGCTCCAGAGGACAACCTTCTGTGAACTGAGAAATGGTTTTCTCAGGTTGAGGTGCAGTAGCTCCGGATCGGTATTCCCCCATGAATTGTGTGGTCTGTTACAAAAGGCCTCTGCATTTGCAATAATGCAGTTTCCTCTGTTAGCACCAAGACATCGAAAACAGCTGTTTTGCATGCTCTTGTTTTGAATACTGTCATTTCAAAGCCCATCAATACAAACTATTGGTATTACATTACCTTTCCCAAAACTTTGGAGCCAGATCCTTTGCAAGCATGAATCCAAACAAATCAGTGGAGCTGTGATGACTTCCACCAGCTGAAAATTTTATCCTGGATGTTCTTCTCTGAAAACTGTGGAGCCAGACCTTGAGTCTAGCTCATCTGTACTGGGTATGGGATAACAAGGAAGCACAAAGCACTTCGGGATATGCTCTCCAGCTATGGCTTTTTTTCACACATTTTTTCTGCGTTAGAGGCATCAAGAAGTAAGCTTAGAAATTCACACTAGAAGCGAGCTCTGGGCTGGATTACAAATATCCCAAGGTCCTGTGCACCCCCAGCTCCTTGCCTGGTTCTTCTGTGGCTGTACGTATTTACACAGGCTGCTGCCACTTGTGTTAGGTTTCCCCAACAGCACTGTTTGATCAGGAGAGCCTGGTACTTCAGGTTCTGGATTGTGGAAATGGATTAGAGCTCACCGATTTTGTCCATGTTGTCGTTTAAACCCAGCTGGCAACGAAACACCATGCAGCCGCTTGCCCTCTCCTCTCCCCTCCCCGCCCGCCGCAGGGTCGGGGAAGGAGAAAAAAATACGACAGAAGGCTTGAAAGTCGGGACAAAGGATAGGGATGGCTCGTGGCTCACTCGCCAGTTATGGTCATGGGCAAAAGACAGACTTGGGGAAACAAAATCAATTTAATTTAAACAACAAATCCACCACCAAATCACCAATCCCATCAGAGTAGGACGGTGAGAAACAAGAGCAGGATCTTAACTGCATCTTCCCGCCACCCCTCCCGTCTTTCCCAGGCCCAGCTGGCCCAGGGGCGGGTGGTGGTCACAGTCAGTCCTAGCCCGCTCCTTCGTCCTCAAGAGCAACACTCCTCACAATCCTCCCCTGTGGCAATGCGGTGACTCTCCCACGGGAGGCAGTCCTCCACGAGCTTCTCCAGCTAGTGCGCAGGTCTCCTGCGGGCGGCGGTTCTCCCAGCGATGAACTGCCCCAATGTGCATTTCCCTCAGAGGCACGGCCTTTTTCAAGAACCTTTCTCCACTGGTGATCTCTGAGGACTGGGAGGCCCCTGCTCCAGCGTGGGCTCCTCCAGGGGCTGCGCATGGCCTGCGTCACCCCGGGCTGAAGGGAGATGGCTGCTGCGGAGTGTATCTCTGCCTCCTTCCTCACTAACCTGGGTATCCCCGCTGGCTTCTCTGTCTCTGTCCTACTCCCCTTCAAAACAAAAGAGAGCTCCCAAACCAAAAGGCCCTTGGCAAGCAGGTCTCCCCTCTTCAATAAGTTTATTGCAGAAGCGCTGGTTGGTTCACACTTGGCCAGCGGCAGGGCTGACTGGGAGCCGGGATGCGGGAGGAGACGGGAGAGCTTTCTCGAATCTTCTCACAGGGGCCACATCCTGCAGCCCACGCACCCGCTACCACAACCCTGTTAGACACAAGCCAGAAGCCCCCTCTCCCACCACCAAAACCCTGCCAGACACAAACCCAACACAGCCCAGAGGAATAATTTGTTGAAAAACTGGGTTTTGACAGCGTTTTCCTGGAAGAATGTAGGGTGGTTGTTTTTTCATGTTGAAGATCTTCAGCATGAGAATTTGAAAAAATATTTCATGTTTTCATTTTAAATTGTGACAAAATTCTCTTACACTGAATTTTTCTTAGTTAATCTCACAGTGGAGAGAGAACAAAAATAAATTAAAAGAAAAAAATACTCTTACAGTCCAGTTATTTCACTGAGACAAAATATATTTTTATATAAAATATTATTCTGAAATATGAATCCATTCTGAAAGAAGTGGAAACTTTTTAATTAAGACTTATTTGCATAAGAGTTTATCTCTTCTTAATGCTGCTGTTAGCTGTGTATTTTCCATTTGTTCATTATAATCTCTCTTAAACGGACAGTTCATTGCAGCCTCCCATTAAGATCTCTTCTGCTAACAAATCTGCTAACAAAAGCCAAGAAATAATCAGGAAGTGACTTCTGTGAAAGCTCAGCAGTGTTCTTAATTGCCAAGTACCAGAGCATCTGATGTCTGGAAGCAGAAGGTCTTTCCTAAAAATTGAAAAGAAAGTCTACTTGTGTACTTGCATCTCTCATAATGACTCAGAGCCAGACTCCTGACTAAGAGAATTTCATTGTTCATTCCACAGAATATTGTTAAATTACGAATTAGCAAAAGCGCTAGTCTGTACTCTCGGGCTGACATATGAATATGCATTATTCATTGCATTCTCATTATTTCCTTTTCCTTCATAAACCAGGAAATGAAAGACTAAAGAATTCAGTGTGAGGTGAGCTGAAACTATTAATGCAATCAGTTTTAGCCGTATGTTCATTTTTATGTATTTAACCCCCACTTTTCCCCTTTTCATTCTCCCTTTTTCCATTCTGTCTTATCCTCTGTTCCATTTATGTTCACAGCTCTAAAAAATGCACACACACTCTCTGGAGCACAGACTGTGTTTCGCTTGCTTGCTTTTTTAGTGGAGTGTTTAGAGAATGGAAGACTAAACTCCTACTGAAGCCTCCAGTTATTACAGTAATATGATTATTAAGAATACCTGAATTCCTTTTAACAGTAATTGCCATCACCCTGGTTCACCTGTAAATAGGATTTTAACACTTAGAGACAACATTATGTTTTGTTCTTTTTTTGTTTTAGGCAGTCTTAATAACTGTCCAGTCACAAGGTTTATATTGCAGTGTTCTGACTTTTAACTTTTGCATACACGTGAGTAATAATCAATTGTATTTTTCCCCTTTTTGGTCCTCCTGGTAAAGGAGTTCTCCAGTTATTGATCCACTACATCACAAGAACTTTCTGAAATTTCCTTTTGAATTTCGTATTAACTGAATAGTGACACAAGTGTAAGACAAGTATAAGATCTTAGATTTTAAAAGAGGTTTTTAAAAAGATCCTTTCTCACCCTCTCAAAAGCCCCAAAGGAATGAGTGACTGGACGCGCTCCAAATACCTACCATTAACCTGGCAATACAGACCAGGTAATTGGGATCAGGGGTAAATGAAAGCATGTGTTTTGCTTTGAAGGCTATGCACACAGTTATAATCTTTCATGACACACTACGGAAAGTTTTTGAGCTGCAGACGTCAAGGCAATGAAAATTAAAAGAAAGCTATACTCTTTCCTCTCTGGATATCCTCTTTAATCAGGTTTGTTTGCATAATGAATTAAAAGTTGAGCTCAAAACTATGCAGTATAATTATAAACTCTCTCTCCGAGGGCTGCTTTTACATCTCATCCTGTAGTAGCTCTGAAAATTAAGAGTTAAGCTCACAATAAACCTCTCAGTGTCTGAATTTAAAGACCTCACACAATTAAACAAGGCCAAAATAGACCCCATGCATTGATGATTGGCTCCCATAAATTTGAACAGGTTAAGGAAAGCAGCTTCTGACTGGCAGACAGGTTTCCTCTGCTAGCTGAAGGAAACAGGGGTAGGTCATGATTAAATCACTGGGCTTCGGTGCCTCGGTGCCCTGCTCAGCACACCATCCCTCCTGGGCCACCTCGCTCCAGGGGGACACTGGTGTGCAAGGGGCAGGCTTGGATGAAGCTCACAAGTATTAAAAGAGGCTGTGAAAATTTTTACCATAGGATGAGATCTTGACCATAATAATGAAACTCTTTATCATATGATTGGCTTGGCTGAAAGGCAACATCTTACAGGTTTTTTATGCTTTCTGGGCATTAGTAAAAGTTTGAGGCTGCTGTATTGGAACTAATAACAGCCTAACCACTGACGTGAGTGGGAAAAGTTGGACTTCTGACTTCCATCCTCTTTTCTATCTGCTGATCTGAATGTCTCCACACATGAAACCTCTAAAATTTCAAGGATATGATGAACACCTAAAATGTCTGAATGGATCAGTCTACTAGATGAGTGGAAGTCATCACAGGAATCAGTTAAGAAAATTCAATTTCTCTCATATGTCAATGAAGATATATTAATTTGGTCTTCATGGCTTTCCAATGCAAAGGAGCACATATCCACTCAGAGATTTCCTTGCTGCTCCTTGATCATCTATTTTCGGATTGTTTGTGTGTTAGAAATTACATTGCCTGTGCTTTGTTGGCTCAGACTTACTAGACAAAAGCATAGTATTTCAGGAATTTATTTATTTAAGGAAGCCTTCCATTATGTTGCACTGGGCAGAATAAACACCAACCCATCTTGAAACCCTTCTGTATCTTGTATTCAACGTCTTCAGCATATTCTTAATCAGAAAATAGCAATCATGTGGAGGATAGCTTTCTTCCATGAAGCAAATGAACTGTTGATTAAAGAGGTTAATGTTGGCAAGTATGCTGCTGCTGGAACTGCCTGATTTATTAATTTGAAACAAATGACCTCATGAGCATGTCAATGAAGAGACGTGTTCATGTGAAGCCTTAGATTTGCATGACTTTATTTTCTGTGTGGCATTGATTAGCCAAAGTGAATCAGTTTGAGGGTACTTGTTTGCATCTGTTCACTTCAAATATTTATTCATTTTCTAATTAATAGAAGGAAATCATTTAATCAGTAGTTTTATAAATAACAAGATATCTTTTCTTTTTCATGTACTTCACATGCATAATTTGGAATTTCAGGTCAGTGGCACAGATGGGGCTGAGGAAGGATGGGTCCCAGGAGTATATTTTTCCTGTGAACTATGTCAGCTTGCCCTTGGCCCAGGCCCTGCTGCCTGACTGCTCTGTAGCAGCTAAGGATAGAAAATTAGGGTAATGTTGAATTGCAGAATGCTATGCCATGTGGATCCACCTGAACTAACACCTTGGGAATATCTAGAATTCAGACTAACAACCTTACACCAGGCAGGAGAGCATTCTGTGGGCACAGCCTAGAAGTGTAGGTTATAAGCATGTTTAGGAGATATCCGAATATCTGCTAAGAAGAAAACCTGCCATGATATGTCTGTTTACTTAGAATAATCAAAGCAAGGCCAAGGAACAATTATGTTGAAAAACCCTATTTGTACTGTCACTTTGAAGGAGCAGATTGTTTTGGACGTACCACCCAGCAAAACATAAGGAGTAGTTGTCCAAAGCAAAGATAGGGTTGCACAATGGGCACTGACTGGTATTGGTGTTCAAGGGACTGTCCCTCTGAGCTCCACCCTTCATGCTAGGCTTCACCTCTGTAAATTACAAAGGCTCCATTGCACCAGGTCAGTTTGGTAAAAGTTTGGAGCTCTGTACAATTGTGAGTTTTTTCAATTTTTCTCTAAATGCTCCCTTTTGTTTGGAATGCCAACGATAGGTGTTGGAGTAGGTTTGTCTAACCTCCTGTCGAATCAGTGTTTATTCACATAAATGTCTTTTGCTGGTGTGTCACAGAAAGTTACATAGCATAGTTCACCGTGGATATTTAGCTAATCTGTTTTAGCATAAATCACTTGCCAGGTTTGCAAGGAATGGGACTTCTTGTTCGACAGTTGGTTCCAAGACTCTATTTTACTTCGCAGGGGCTTACTTAGACTCTTAACAGGATGAGCAGTTTGTCTCCTGCATCCTGCCTATTGCCTACCATGGAAAAAGTGGATGGGGCTTTATCTCTATTTTTTCAAAAACATCCAAACTAAAATTTTCTTAGCCAATGGACTTAAGGGATGATGAGGTTGACAGTTTCCAGAACTTAACTCTGGTATCAATAAATGCATTCTAATGAAGTAAGCATCTTTCTCCTACTAAAAAATTTCCAATAGAAAATTAATAAAAGAGTATTCCTGTTTCCTCACTGAAAGTTAGGTTAGGACATAGTGGCAGCAGTATGAAGAAAGGGGATTCCCTGTTTTGATTTGACACTTATTTATTAATTGTGCTTTGTGGCAAATGTGAGACAGGTGGAAGAAGGTAGCTGCATACTAAAATAAATAAAAAGTATTAGAGTAGCATATTTATGCATGTGCACTAATCTTTGACCCTTTGTTCTGACAGTCAGCATTTAGCAAAACCCCCAGTGTGTTTTGAGGTGAAAATTTAAAATACGTGTGTTTGTAACGAAAACATTGCTGTTGACATCTTTGACAACAGGTAACAATGCAGATATTTTGTGCAGATTTCCCCAATTATAACAGATATTGCACTTGCCCTAACTTCATGAAAAATTATTTAATTTCTTTTGTATAAAGCCCTTAAGTGGGTTCTTCTGCGTGGATGTGTAACAAAGCTGGAGCCTGGCACGTGAGAACATTTTAATTCATTATTGAACTGCCTTTCTTCAGAAAAGAGCGTTACGGCTTGCTGGACTGCTTAAACTGAAAGCAGGTTTATATTATGAACTATTTGTTTCACAGTGGCAACTAAAGATTACATGACAATCTCAGTCTCACTTGTGCCAGCAACTGGACAGAGACTTAAAGGAATGTGGTTAATGTCTTGAAGTGTTCTTAGACTAAATTCAGAGGACAGGGCACTGGTAGTGTGAAAAGAGGGAGGAATAGGATCCCAGCAACATGACATATTTCTGTCTCCCTAAGAGCTGCTCAGCAGTAGAGCCAGAAATACTCCGCACCGTCTCTGGCCCTTGGTCTGGAGCTCTGCGTGCCAAGATTAAAGCTTTCCACAAAATGGCCTAATGGTTCTCCCTGCCTGCTGATGAGAGGACTGGAAAAACCCCTGGGATGGTACCCAAAGGCAGCTGCAGCTCAATGGTCATTGAGCCTAAGCCTGTCCTTACAAACATGCATGCACACTTTATTATAAATCAGGGAGTTCACAAAACTTTACACGGCTTTTATAGCTTTAAGTTCTTTAATAATTACCACAGTGATCAATTTAAATGCAGCAAAATGCAGTGAAGTTTGGTCCTTTTTAAGACAGTAGGAATTTTGCCACTGATTACCGTGGACCTCAGATTTTATATCTTCAGTTTTTGCAGAGTGGGAGAAGGATGTTCTGCTGCCTTCGTTACGCCAGAAAGTTGTGATAGTACATTTCATGGCCAGTAAAAAGAGCTGAGTGATGATGTATTTGGTTCAATCAAAATTGCTTTGAAGAGATTCTACCTATTGTTAAAACTTGTAATTCCTTTCTACAGACATGCAGTCAGTAGTCATCTACTCTATCATCTTTTGGTCAGTTTTCTTTAAAAGTTGTAGCTAATAATCAGTGAATATGAAAAAGCCATCTGGTCATAGCCTTAGATTTCATTAGAGCACAAAAATAGGCTTAACAGTGATTGGACACTTTGCTTTTAACTTCAGTATCCAAGTGTGCCTTGTACTTCTTAAATTGAGTTTTTCATCAGTTTATGATCCTCACTTCATATTTCTGACTTTGTATATGAAGCGACTTTGGTCATTTGGTCTGTCAAACTTCGTTCTCCTGTTTTTGGAGACCCTGGTCTCAGCATAGTGGGATTTCTGAACAACTTTGGATGAATCTCAACTGTAGGTACCCTCATGGGGCTCTATGTCAGTGGAAATTTTCCAGGAATGTGTGCAAGAGCTGAGCCTTCAAATTTTGGGCTGTTGTGTTTTGATTGTTTTGCTTATAGTTAAGATTATCTGGTGTGATTGACTTCAGGTGGCACTGCATCACTTGCCCTTTGAAAGAACTGTTATACTCACAGGCAAGTCTACTTTTAACCATCTGTATATCTCTCTAGATAAAAATTTTTAGTGAATTCACTTATCTTTTCTATCTTGGTAACAGCCAAAATATGTTTTGTCTTTCTACTTTTCTGGTTGCCTTCTAACTTCTGTGGGAGGAGAGGAAGAATGTATCTTTCTCCCTTCTCATAGTGTCAAGAGGGCTTTTGAGAAGGTGGAAAAAGGAAGAACAAAATAAAACCTGGACTCAGTAATGGAGAAACATCAATTGTTCAAGGAAATTAGGATCAATGAAAAAGAAAAATGTGAATTGCCATTTTGATATTAACATAGTCATGGCTGCCAAATGTGCACTCCTGGAAACTAAAAAATCTTCTTATGCACAAAAGTTGGTTAAATGAAAATAAATTTTCCTTGCACTAAAACATTTCTTTCAACCTTTTTATTTCTTTGCTATTGCCTTTGATGTTGTCTGTGTTTTAAAAATAATTTACTTAGGGTTTTTGTTTATATCCTGGGTTCACCTCAAATCCTATTGGGTGCCCTTAAAGAATATCACCATTCTGCAGCCAGTTGTGTCTGGTCCAGAGCCTGAAATGGTTATTCATACTTTTGTTACCTCAAGATTAGACTATTTAAACTCCTTGCTGATTGGTTTCCCTGATAATTACTTCCATGAACTCTTACAAAATGTTTGCTGAAGTGATGCACTGCCTACAAAGTCACTGCAGTAGCTATTGAATAACTGCTCCGTTTATTAAATCTAGATTATTTCATGAACCTACAAAAAACATGAACAGCCCCAGCATACTGTCTCCCTAAAAAATTTAATTTGTCAGTACAGGGGAAGTCTGTTTTTTGCCTGCTTCAGCGATAACTTCATCTAAGGACTGTCTCTGTGGTCCTCAGTGGAACACTATGTACTAAGGTCAGTAACAACAAACATGGCAGAGCTGGCCCACAAGGAGACAGATGTCACGTAAGTAGCTTTCGTGAATTCTATAAAACACTAATTTTAATAGTGTTTTATACTCATTCCAGCTGTTGTAAGCCCTCAGATGGCCTTTAACTAGTTTCTATAACACAACAGAATACATTCTTCTTTTCAGTATTCAGTATAGTTTCTATTGTATAAACAAACACAAAATTGAAGCAAAACAGCACAAATCTTAACAGAGATGCTTTTCTTGCTTAATAACAACATGTAGAGTAATCAGAAAAAAGACTTAAATTCACAGAGCTTCTAGCTCTGCATGCACACGTGTGTGTGTGTGCTTGTGAGAGACAGGGAGGTTGAGGAAGAAAGAAGTGCAAGGAGGGGAAGTGCTGAGACATAGACTCAAAATTGCAGACCAAATACTTAAGTCTCACCCAGACTTCAGCCTGTTTGTTAGAAATACAAATCTACATTCTGACCCAGTCAAATACCTAGTGAATTGGATGTTGCAGATATGATTAGATGAAAAAATGCCGATGTCTGCTTGTATTTAACTTCTTCTATTATGGCTACAGGATGTTCTGACATCACCTCACTTCGAACTGTTGACCTGCCACAGTATCATAAAATCCGTTCTCACTCTGACCCCAGTGCCATAAAGCAACTGATACTGTTTACTGACATGCTGCACTGGCACCTCCATCTTTCATGGACTGAAATCTGTCCTCTCTACTCACTGTAAGAGGAGCTGCCCTTTGTTACCCAAGCATGAACAGCTGCACGAGTAATGTGCTTTTTTAAGGCAACGCAAGCAAAAAGACCGGTCTTTTGCATAGCGCGTGTGGAACTATGCTTTCCCTGGCTACCATCATCAGAGAGAACTTCTCCTAACACAGGAAAAAAATGTAGGAAACTACCCCTTGCCGCAAAAATTAGCAATGCTGCCCTATGTGTTTATTAGGTGCTTTTAAATGGTGTACTGGGTTTTGTTGCTCTGAATTGTGCAAACAGGGATAAAATCAAACCCATTTTCACCCTTTATATCCTCAGAATTTATTTGTACAGTATTGCCAGGGTATAAATGCTTTCATGCGATGTGCTTTATGCACATGTATGAAGAATTAAAGAAGGCTGAATAACTTCATCGAAACCACATGCAGTCCACAACTCTCTTCACAGTGAATGCTCAGAGCAAAAGCCTGAATGAATAACTGAGATTTATAATGTGCCCCGAAGGTCAAAAGGCTCTGGCTTGGACAGAACAATGAAAGGATCAAATTCCAATGGAGTGTGGCCTCCCCCGAGCCCTTCTGACCTCTGGTCTCCCTGGCCATACAATGCAAGGGATTATTCAGAAAAACACCTCATCCGATCTCTTTTTTTTTGTGCCGTTTACAGAGAAAGAAGCCTAGACCCCAACCATGCGGGACCTCACTGGCTGAAATAACACTTCTGGTTTCGCTCTCAGAACTAGCTGGGCAACAGAAGTCTGAAAAGAAATCTCTATATTCTCCCCAGTATTGTGGATAATTTAAAAGAAAAAAAGGAGAAAGCAAGCAGGTAGCTGAACTTCTTTCTGCAGAGGGTGCATCTGAATGTCAGAGGTGACTCTCATGAGAAGTGGAGAATTAGGATGTCATAAGTGACTGTGCTGAGGAGCTATTGCTGAAGATGAGGTATGGGTCTAGCTGTAAAATGTGTTTCTAGCTGACAGTGCCAAGCGGGACTTATGACGGGTGGAAGGTCTGGGAACCCAAAACCGGGTCCGGATTTGGCAGCTTCTTGGCCAAAGATGTTCGTTATCCTGTTCCCTCATGACGTGCTATTTCTGTCATGATTGAAATGTATCTCAGCACATTTAATATACCTGTCATATACCTGCCCTCCTCCTGCCAAGGCCTATGCAGTACAGTAAATAAACCCAACAAGGATAGGTTTACCAGAAATTATAAATCTAGGAAATACGAAATTATATGGGAATTATTTATATGAATAGCTTTCAAAGATCCCAATCCTTGCTACCTAACTGAAGAAAAAAAGCAGATATCAAATGTATCTTTAGACACCTTTGGGAACAAATGGATAGACTTGGGAATATTTTTAGAAGACTGAGTCCAACCTGAGATCTAACCTTAACTAGAGAAAGAAGTAACAGGGAGGTTCTCTCTTCTGTGCCTCCATAAAATAGGGTAATAGTCTCAACAATGTTACAATAGTTTGGACCAAGCTTCTTTTCTGTCTTCTTTAAGAGAGGCCACAGATTACTGTGGCAACAAGTAATGGCTGAGTGACCTTATCCATCCCAGCTGGGACAATAAAATCTCATTTCTCATTCAAACGGCTGCTTGGAAAAAAACCAAAACAACCAGTGTTTCATACTTATCTGTTCACATAATCTGCAAGGCTTGCATCTGAAGCTTTCCAAACTAACAGAAACCAGCTAAAATTGTTTAAATTGTTTTGTTAATAATCCAGAGTTGAAGATGGAGAGATTAAATTAGTCAAAATAAAAAGAAGGCAACAGCTACAGTCCAAGCATTGTGCTGAATATAAATATAAGAAGTGTGAAATCAATGGGCAAAAATTAGTGTGTGGTAAGCAAGGTCTAATTAGTAAACAAAGTAAGGAGGCAATAGACCTTGTCCAAATCCGCTTCTTGTGACTTGTCAAAGAAGGGCTAACCAAGTCTTAATGTTTAGCAATATGTGATCCTATAGAAGTATGCACATAATTTAAACAGCAGCATCATTACCCTTCATGAGGATTTGATATTTCATCCTTGGTCAACTGTATCATATTTGTGTGAATTAACACAGAGCAGATATATCCTGAAGTTATTGGCAGTGTATTGGGCAGTTAAGTTGCTTAATTCCATCTTGTTCATAAACCAGAGCAATATGCCTTATTTCTTGTCTAAGAAAATCAGCAAGGAGGACTCTGTCATCAACACATCCTGGATTCCCAAGAAAAATATCCGTCCTCAAGCTATTGTCATCTGCAAATGTATCTTCCCTTAGCAATCAACTAAAAAGAATTAGTGTTGAAAAAAATTGTAGTGTGATGCAGTATGGCTGAGAAAACAGAAGGAGACCATGCTGTGAACCTTCCTTTAACCCACGTAAAACTTCCTGTCCCATTGAAGAGTTTTCTACCGGTAATACCAGCCTCCCTGAAAGGCTGGCAGTCACTGAGGCAGCCATTGCTTGGTGAGTGCACCGCATGAAAGGACTGATGGAAGACCATGCAAAGTATTGCGCATGGCTTATTGAGTCTTGCCAATCTCCTCAAAAAAAAAAAAAAACAAAACCAAAAAAACCTGACTCAAGGCAAAGGCCTGGCTGACAGCTGAACTTATGAGTCAAAAGTCTCACTAGACGTCTTGGATTTCGTCATGGAGCATGTAACAGATTCACTGAGAGAAACTCGCTCTCCTCTAGCAACATCTTTGGGATTTTTGTACATAGTGCAACTTCCCTCATGTTTGCTTAAAATCTGGTGGGGTTTATATTTTCTGGCTGTAGATTGAGATTCCCTAAATATATCCCAAACATAAAACATTTAGTTCTAAATATTTACAGTGTATACACAGATTTTGGAAACAGGATTATTTCTAGATATTAAAATAGCTTGATTTTCAGTTAACATAGGCACAAATATAATGAGATGGAATGGAGTTTGCAACTTGCATTTACAGCAAAACATTTCTTTGAGGACTGTTTAGGATACCTTGAAAGTATCTCTTTGGCTGACACATAGCCTATCTGCACTGACCCTAAGAATAAACAAAGCAAAAAGAAGAGTCAGCTATCACTTTACACCTCCGGGGAGGGGGGAAGTAGTAGTGAACTAAGGAGTGTATAAAAAGGCCAGCACATTGATCAAGGGAGGGGGGTTAAAATAATCTAGGTATTGACTAAGTGAATTGCAATATTGAATTTATAGAGAAAGAATGTGCTTAAAGACAAGCACAGGCACTTTCTGAACCACCGTCTTGAGCTGTCAACACAGTCAGGTCACAGGAAGCCGGTGAAATCATGCTGAAAATGAGTGAATGTAATGAGTAAGTGAGAGCTAAGTTCACTGAACAAATCAGTGAAAATGAGTAACTGCAAATGAGACAAGCGATTAAGTTACTGAGGTAGGTTATTGAGTTAGTGATCTTGAGTTAAGGCTGTTATATAACAATGCCCTTAATTCTTTCTGATGATATGCATTGAGTAAGTTGGAAAGTAAGTATGTTAGAAAATGCTTTCAGCTGCTCAGAAAACAGAATATGCTGGTGTTGAACCATATTCCATTGCAACACGCAGAAGTGCTGCTTGTATCTTCAAAGCAGAATTCAAACACAGATTTTACTTCTCTAACCATTCTCTACTATTATTCTTTACCGTTCTATAACAAATAAAATACTTGATAAAGGGGTTTTTTGGTCAAATGGATTCGGAGACCGCAGATATTGCAAAAGAGGTAGAGAAAACAGTGAGACCTTCTCTAATCCATAGTATTAACATTTGGCAAAGGCGAGTCTGCTTTTCTTGGCAGCAAATGCAGCTTTAGTTTTAAGGAAATTGGAAAGAATTTAAGAGAACTCTGTGGAAACATCTTTGGTTAAACTTCATGGTAATGTAAAAGGGAATTCAAACTGACTTTAACAAACTTCCTGGAAAGACCGTATTTAAGAACTAGATGCCTAAATGCATAGGGGAAATACGTCCAGGCATATGTGCGAGACATCACTTAAAGGAGACAGAAGACTTAAAAAATGCCAAAACATAGAATCATAGAATCATTTGGGTTGGAAAAGAGCTTTAAGATCATTGGGTCCAACCATAAACCTAACATTGCCAAGTCCACCACTAAACTGTGTCCCTAAGCTCCACTTCTACCATTTTTTAAATACTTCCGGGAATGGTGACTCTACCGCTTCCCCGGGCAGCCTGTTCTAATGCTTCACAGTTTCTTCCATTGAGGAAATTTTTCCTAATGTCCAATCTAATCCTCTCCCGGTGCAACTTGAGTCCATTTCCTTTCATCCTCTCTCGTTCCTTGAAAGAAGAGACAAACACCCACCTTGCTACAACCTCTTTTCAGGGAGTTGGAGAGTGATAAAATCTTCACTCAGCCTCCTTTTCTCCAGACTAAACAACCTCGGTTCCCTCAGTCACTCCTCACAAGACTTGTGTTCTAGATGCTTCACCAGCTTTGTTGTCCTTCTCTGAACAAGCTCCAGCACCTCAATGTCCTTCTCGTAATGAGGGGCTCAAAACTGGACACACTATTCAAGGTGTGGCCTCACCAGTGCTGAGGACAGGGTAACAATCACTTCCCTAGTGCTGCTGGCCACACTAGTGCTGATACAAGTCAAGATGCTGTTGGCCTTCTTGGCCACCTGGGCACATCATCAGCCAGCTGTCGACCAACAACTCCCAGGTCCTTTTCTGCTGGGAAGCTTTCCCACCACTCTTCCACAAGCCTGTAGTGTTTCAGGGGGTTGTTGTGACCCAAGTGCAGGAACCGGCACTTGGCCTTGTTGTACCTCATACCATTGGCCTTGGCCCATCGATCCAGCCTGTCCAGATCCTTATGTAGAGCCTCCTGACCTTCAAGCAGATCGACACACCCACCCAGCTTGCTGTCATCTGCAAACTTACTGAGGGTGCACTCAATCCCCTCATCCAGATCATTGATAAAGATGTTAGAGAAGCCCAAATACTGATCCGAGGGGAGCACCATTTGTCACTGGCCACCAATTGGGATGAACTCCATTCACCACCACTCTCTGGGCCCAGCCATCCAGCCAGTTTTTTATCCAGCAGAAAGTTCACTCATCCAAGCCTTGAGCAGCCAGTTTCTCCAGGAGAATGCTGTGGGAAATGGTGTCAAAAGCTTGAATAAAGTCCAGGTAAATAACATCTTTAGTATCAGAATATACTGAAGTAATTTCTATGGTAATATACAAATGCGCACTGTGGAATTCATCTCCCTTGATCACCAACATCATATATAAAATCAGAGCACTTCCCAGCTCCTGGGCCTGTCCATATTTGATTTCTGAAAAAATGACAGTGCAAAGAAGTGGAGCTGGAGTGAAAAAGATGCTCATAAAGCCACGTCTTGAAAATTTCCCTTCCGCATATTCTGTCCATACAGAGAAGAGATGCTCTTTAGGCTGAGAGAGAGACAAAAGGGCTGCTGGTCTGCATGTGATGGTCCAACTCTGGTTAGTAACAGGGGGAAGAGTCTTTAAAATTCAGCATGAATGGGAGACATGTTAGGTAGCATTTTTCTGAATTGATAAGAAAATTCCTAGGACTCAGCATCCTTGTGTACAGCTGAAAGTCTGTGTTATCTGGAGGGTTGCTACTTATTTTGGAGATGAGAAGACTGGGTTTTCCAGCTTACCACAGCTGTGAATGCAACACACCAAACTCGGGATTGCATATGGCAACTTGTGTCAAACATCATTGACTGCAACAGCAATGTGGTAGTATAGAGGTCTTACTTCATGTGTGCCTTGTCTCCCCAGTAGTAAAATAATACTTTGTGTGAGGTTTAGTTTAGAGTATAAACTACATGCATCAAGGCCTGCCTCATTTTGCAGCTGGTCTACAAAGGGGAGCAAACGGATATATCATAGACTTTCTCCAAAGAGTCATTAGTTTTTCTTGTTTGTGGCATGACAGTTGACTCTGACTCAGAGCATTGCACTAAAATGTCACGGCTTCAATGCCTAGGACCTCAGAAAAGGAAATTTTTTTGATAGATTGCTACAGATTTTGCTTCTATAAATTTACTGATCTAGTCAGCTCCAGTGTTGAAGGTTTTTGACTCATGCTGCATGCTGGGCAGTACAGAAGAACAGAGCCCTAAGGAAAATCAGTCATCATCAGGAAGAATGTGATGCAGAGAAAGGTGGACTCTTGGATTTTATTGTTGGTGTTTTGGTGTTTTTTACTGGGGGGAACATGGCTATAGCAGAGAGTACAAAAGTAGTTTGAAATAGTCAAAGAAGCAAGACCTCATGATGAATCTATTGACTCTGCTATGTTGGAAGAATTTGCCTATGTACTATTTAATTTTTAAGCTAAATTTGAATTAGGCTGTAGGGGAGATAATTAAGTTTAGATCAACACAGTAGCAACATTGGCATCGGCACAAAACAAATGTTTTTTACTAAAAAAGTAAAAGCAGCATCCTGCTTTCCTTCATCTTCTGCAATAACATACTGCTCAGTGCTGCTGCTTTTGAAGCCAATGGGAAAACTACCCGCTGGCCTTTGTGGAAACAAGAGTGCATCTTCTGTTTCCAGCACACTAACCACATTAAGGTGTTCCTGAGACTACAGGAGAACCAAATAACTCCAAAGATCTTATTGGTTTGTATGAAAAACAAACTGCTTTTTTCCCTCACAGAATTCTACTTTAACATAGTAACTTAAATACTCAAACTGTAGACAAATGAGTATGCTTGAAAGAGTCCAAAGACTGACTTTTGTATATGCTTCTTGATTTTAACTTTGTTGTCAAATTTTGTTTAAATTTTTTCTTTTATTTTTTTATGTAAAAATATTAGGTTTTGCCAAGGGGGTTTTTTTTAATTATAATTAATTATTATTATTTTTAAGAAGAAGATTTCCATGCCAAATTAAAAAAGAACACAACACAACATTTTAGAGATACTTCTTCAATTTTGCACCGTTCAGTTTCTCAGTCCAAAGAGCAAGGACAGTCTCACGGTTAAAATCCTGGGCCAAGCCTCAAATTCCACCTTTAACATTGTTACATACTTCTTATGCGGGTTTGATCGCTCCATACAGCAACGCCAGTTTTTCTGTATTAGAAAGTGAAAAAAGAAGTTCCTTTTTTCATCCTACTGAATTCTTTCAGTCAAAGGCTGGTACTTGCCAGTTATTTGTACAACACATGACACAGCAAGGCCCCTGTTTTTGTTGGAATTTAGTGAACAACTGAACATTAACATTTTAATATGATACAAAACTATTTTTGATGCTTTCATTGTTGTGTGTCTTGCATAATTGTCTTCTTCCTAGACAGCATTAAACAACTCATGCAGCATTTCCAGAAGAATCTCCACAGCATAACAGCTGCTGACATCTGCTTAAATATGGAAATAATTTGTTCCTTATGCAACATCTATGAGCCATAAAATGTATTGTATGTGTCAGACAAGGAAGTGCAGCTTTTTCCAGGGTGTATAAAGGGAAGATACATTTTTTTTAATCTCATCCTGACAATTGGAGAAAAAAAGATCAAAAGGGGCTTGATGATGAAACAGTAAAGGATGCTGCAAGGCTAAAATAATTTAATGGGTTGGGTTTGGTTTTGGGTTTTTGTTTCATTTTTCTTTTGGCGGGGGGGTGGATTTATTGCCATCATCAAAGATTTTTATATACCATTATGATTTAATGATTCATGATATCATTTGCCATAACACCTGGGTAACCCTGAGTGGCTTTACTCTCACTATACATTTTTCTTTCTTTAAATGCCTCAAACTACCTTGGTCCCTGATGAGTTCACGTGCTGGATGGTCTAAAGTGCACTTTCCACACCTATCTCACCATTTCTATCCAGAAAAGTAGTAAGGATACACATAGGTGAAATACCTGTTACTAAGTCCAAGTTGGTAAACTTCAAATATGTTTTCATGTATTTATTTAGTCCACTGACTGTGAAGCTACAGGACCAGAAAATTACTTTTAACACTCAAGCTGTCTTGAGGACTACCAGATACAGAGAACCAACTAAATAAATTTTATAGTCCTCTGTGGTTATTTTGGTGACAGTATATCGTTGATCTACAGACTATATCAATAACTACTGGCTTAAAGCTAGCATTTAATTGTACATTTAGTCATCTTACCTTCCCTTTTATTCTTCTCTTTCCCTTCTCTTGAGAAGGTAGATGAGGGTCTGAACTGCGCAACTGTGTCATCCAGTATTCCTCCACATGCAGGAATACACGATCCAGCCAGTGCCACTGACAGGCAATCACAAGCATCGCTCTGATTCCGTTTTAACAAAACGAGGAACAAAAGTTACTGTGCGGTAGTTCCAAAATCCACTGAAACCCATGGGAGTTTTTCCACTAATATCAGGCTGTGGATCAAATTCTATATATTTTAGTCCCTATGGAACACAAAATCTAGAATTCAAGCTGTCCTTGAATCAGCTGCTGTTAGTTGTGCTCTTTCCTATTGATGGTATGATTGTCAAAGGAAATATGGGAGAGGAATTCTTTTCATTCCCTTTAAAACATAAAATGTAATTTGAAAATTAATTATTGTAAGTTTACATTGAAATGGTAGAGGATTTTTTTATCCAAGATCTGAGTTTAAGCTCTCCAATCTCCCACGTACAGTGCTGATCAGTCTATGTTCAATATTTTTTTTTCTTAAGCTTTTAACCAAAGAAGCCTAGAGCTAAGCACGTAAATAATGCCCTCTTTGGCACATTGGAGTTTCAAGGTGTTGGCAAGTGCTCCAGAGATTGTTCTATGGCTTCTCATCATGTCAGTGTCTAGCTTATTAATTAAAGACCAGATTGCTGAGTGGGATCTAATTATATTCAAAATGGTTGTCTCTCTTTTTTTCCAAATATGAACACACTATCAAACTGATTTGCTTTACAGAATTTATTTTTTTACTTAGTGTTAATTAAACTCAACACTTCAGGACAAAACATTCCAACATATAGAGCCCCTTAGCCAAAAATTTGTATTTTATAGTTGAATATATTTACTAGCGGGCTGTGTTTTCTGTTGTGCTTGCTACAATTGATGCTATTTGTATGTACAAACATCTCTTTTTGTGGCATGTCTCAGCTCAGAAGGTTTTAGTTTGATACTTCAGAGCACCAAGTCTGGGAATTTGTTTAAATAAAGATAAGGACAATATGAAGTGTGTCTGGCATACCAATCCTTCTAAAAGCTGCTCTGCAGAGAAAAATGCCTTTGAATATTCAAGATACAGTTTCAAAAAAGTGATTGCTTAGAAGTTATGCATTAAATTCTACTTTTAAAATGACTGCACTCCCCACTGAATGCTGTACTTCTTATTTAGGAAGCCTGAGAGGGAAATCAGGGTTAGGAACTTGGTTTGCAGAACCACCCCCATTCCGTTTGGTCTGCAATATATACCCACCACTTCATTCAGTTCTATGCCTATTTACACATAACTTTTGTTAAAAAGTCTTGTCTGACAGTATTTTCACAGAAGAGAAGGACTGCAGTTTTAATTATCTTGTCATAAATTATTTATGTGGAGCTTTTCTTGACTTTTTTGAAGTACAAATATTTTGAAGACACAAGGTGAAAAAGCCATTTTACACCTCTGTGGCCATTAGAGGGGGAGGTTAGAGCATTCCTCATGCACAAACACATCATTTAATATATCTGAGGATGAGTGAAGACTCTCGCTTTGTCCAACCAGACCTTGCAAATCTTAACTTAACAAACCTTAAAAAACAAATCTTAACAAATCTTAGCTTAAAAAAACCCTTTCTTAAAAGATTTTTTGAAGTTCTTGCTTGCTTCCAGTTTGACCAGGAAAAAAAAAAATTATAAATCTAACTAGTTTGCTTACTTTGAAAGAAAAGTCACATCAGCAGCTTTGAAAATTAGGGCTACAGGCTTTATCAAAGGAAGAAAAATTCTCTGCTTCAAACTACTTGAGAGAGATTATTAGTCTCCTGTGGCACCAATAAGCTGTTGATAGAAACCCAAAAGGCCTCCTCTGCGGAAAGGAGGAAAAGATTTTGTAACTGAGACATTCACCTTCGCCACATGATACTGACCATGACAGGAGCATTCAGTGGAGATGAGCAGTTTGGGGTGCAACCAGACATCAACAATGGGTTCACAAAACGTGCTTATCTTGGCAATGGCTATGCATAAGCCATTAATCACAAGAATTGAGTTTAGGTTTTACAGGATGGTTCAGAAACCTTACTAATGATAACTAACCGAATGTTCTGATTTCCAAGGAGCAAGCCATTCTGAAAACAGGTCTTTGATTTCTCTCACTGTACAGTCAGGTTGCCCAGGCTATGGAAGGCTATTTATATATATGCACATTTATGCTATAAATGCATATGTGTATATGTGTATATATGTACATATGTATATGTATATGTGTCTGTGCATCTGTGTGTTGCCCTCTGCCCAGCCCCATTTCAGAAACAAAACATTCCTCTCTGCCTTCCATGGACAGGAAGCCTGCAGTGCAGCAAGGCACAGCGTCATCGAACTAGTTACACAGTTTCCAGAATCTTCTAATTATTCCTTTTATTCCTTATATTTCCTTTGTCTGAAAATTTTGGTCTTGCCAAGCCTTCTGAGACGTGTAGAGTTGAAGGTAGGCAGCTGTTCAGCCAGTCTTAATCAACTTTCCCTTTTGCATGCATTTTAAGTTGCTCAGGTTATTTTACGTCATGTTTATTGTCATTGTTCTTAGTTCTTCATATCACAACAGGATTTGGCTATTCACAAGAATGAGGATCTCCCCATTGAAGCATCTTATTCTGTTTACATTTTCCTTATCACCACTTTTCCTTCCTTCTGTGGTGTGGAGTTTCTTAAAGGTTTTCATTGAAAGCCTCAATGCTTTACTTGCATTACACACATAAACCAGCTGCTCTTCAAGAGGACCTCTGGTATCTTAGAAATGTTGCAGAGATCAACTGATAGCAGTGTTCACCATATATTGCCCCTCCCAACAATGCCAGCTATTCCTAACATGTTTTGTGTTGCATAACTCTGCCATGAAATTTAAATAATTCTTTTTATTTAGAGAAGTGAAGAAAGATTTTTGGCAACTGAAACTTTGAAATAGAATATCTTTCTCACTGATGGAATTGATACTTTTCCCTCCAAAATATTCATGACCTTTAATAAGACTCATGTTTTTTAAGGAAATCAGGAACTATAGCAATGAATCACTGATACTGCTTTGTATTGTAGCAGCATGTAGAAATTATTTCAATACGTTTTGAATTACAGGAGGGCATAGTTATCTTTGGGAAATACTCATAAATATAATTATTTTCAAAATTACTATTATTTAACACCACATATAACAGCTATGTATAGATAAACATGAGCTGCTATAAAGACTGACCTTATTATTCTGGACAGTAGACTTCCAATGTCTATTAGAATTCGCAATAGCAATTTTCTCTGAGCACATAAAATGAAAAATATTGAAATCAGTCAAAAAATAATTTAAATCAGCAATGTTCACATCCAGCACTCTTAAACTTGTGGCACAACATGATTTAAAAGATGACATTTCACAAGGGTATGGGGTAAACTTACTCAAATCCATTCTGTGAAGCCCAGATGATTTTGCAAGCCCAGATGAATTCTTCCATGTTTTGAACTCTTGGGGAGAGGACATCATCCAGGTCCATCAGTCCCAACAAAGAACTTCCTTCTAGCTCGATCAATTTGCACTGGAAAACCAGTCAGGTTTTAGGATTGCCATTGCAAGGCTATTCCAGAACAGGAGAGTTGCAGACTCCTAATTTCCACACAGAATTTATCCACCCTTCTGCCAATCCACCCCCCTGCCACTGTGACTTTAAGCAGTTCTTTTCCCTCCCTCGTGGATCCATGAACAGCTTGCATATTTCCTCCCTTGCCGGGCTAAATGCACGCATGCCTTTAATGTCTTCTTACCAGATAGGCTTTCCAAAGAAGAGAGATGTTCTCTCGGATAGCTTTCTGTGATACGTTCTTCAAAAGGGTTTTCCTATGGTAGAGAGCATACTGTTAGCACACAAGGTTCTCCCATTTCTTTAGTATTTATTTGTAAAAATGTGAAAGATGGATGTCTCTTCAATATAGTGCATTGTTTTATTGACTTTCTGGTAAGATTTTCTGTTTGTTTGTATGATAGTGGGAATCTCTTCCATCATACTTTCCATCTCCACACAGACTGTTTTGTGTGTAACCTGCTGTGTCTTACACTTTCCTGCTCACAGCTAGTGAGGAATGCCATGGCTTTTAATAAAAGCCATGAGAACATGTTCAAACAATGCAAGTGAACTAGGAGATCTTCCACATTTAAGTGCTTTAATAAAGTCTCTAAGGTAGAGGAAGCTGACCTCTGAAATTTATCTCTATATTGCAGCTTTTCCTTACAGTCTAGTGGATGCTTGACCTAAATTAAGCCCTCTTTCTTTAGGAGAAAGAAAAGCATAACAAGATAACAGCTTTTTGTTCTCCATACTCTACACAAAGAGGATAGTGAATCTCTACTTGAACAACTAGCAGAAATCCTTGATGCGATGTATACTAGCAGCCCAAATACAAGAGGACTACTAAGGGTGTTTTTTTCCATATTTGAGTATGCTAACGGCTGCTTTCAGATACAGTATATTTCTAATATCAAAGAGAAGAGTAAATCAAATTAAGCATTCACATTTATAACATGCTTTTTCCTATGGGGTTCTGTGTATCCTTCCTTTGATGCGTTTTCCATCTTCTGATAGATTTTTCTGTACATTTTGATGTAACTGGGGAGCTGAAAGGAGTCTGAGAGTTTAAGGGCTTAACACTTGGCCAAAAGTCAGAAGTCTGTAGGAGTCTTTCCATTGCCTTCTGAGGGGTCTAAATCTGTTCCTTAATAAACTTTCCTGATGAAACCTGGGATCTGCATACCCCCTGGTCATGGATACCTTTGGTTTTTTCCTTTCATTTTTCTCTTACATTTTGTCAACAGGGGTCAAAATCAAAATGGAATGGTAGGGAAAAAGTATTTGAGAGGGAAAGCTAGATATTATGTTCCTGTGCACCTCCAGTGGTACCCACATCTTCAAAGCCATGTGCAATTTACATCCTCCTAGCTACAACCGGGTATAATAGAAAGGATGTTCCCATTTCACAAGGGATGGATAACGGTCCTTCCCTGGGCAAGACGTTGTTCTGTGGATTTACTACATTGAAAGATTTCCCTAAAGCAGCCAGATGTGATGACATTTCCATTTGAAAGAGAGAGGACTCTATGTGGAGGAGGAGGCTCTTATAGCTGGATGCATATCTTTGTGAATGACATGGAAAAGGTGAAAAGCAGACGATTATGAAGAATTTCTCATAGAACAAGAACTGAAATCATCAGGCCACAGCTTGAAAACAAATCAAAATATTTCCCCCATGCATACACTCCCCAAAGTGCCTACTAAAACTGCAGAAATTCATTCCCACAGGATCATGCAGGGGGCACAATGGAGAATATCCATCTTTGAATATTAAGAGCACAAGCTTGAATACATCCTCTAGTACTGAAATCCTGAAGACACTGTTTGCAAGAATCTGGATCACTCTCTATTTCCCATTCTCACACTTTTCCCCCTTATATCAAGACACCAGTCTCAGTCAGCAGGAAAACCTTTGACCAAAGATTTAACAGCTTGCGTTTTGCACAAAACCGTGACTGACAGTCTTTAAGGTGTGTTTTTCCAGACAACCAGACCCTGTACCCAGGTTAACTACAAGGCTGCTTCTGACTCCTTGTACAACTGAGCTTTTTATATAGAAACTGCCTGAATCCAAGGACTTCACAGGCTTACAAAACTGGACCCTGCTTGGGACTCATGCCCCAAGGCAGATTTCTTTTTCACTGCTGGGTTTCAGGAAAGCAGCTAGATATTGACTGTTAGGAGAGAAGTTGCTTAACAATTTTATAGATGAGTGGAGTATTACTACTATTTCAAAAGTAACTGTGCTGCAGGAGTATCACGAGAATAGAAAATACATTTGGCTAGAGCAGCTGCAGTAAAACCAGAAACTAAACAGATAAATTATTCTTTTTAATGCAGCTAGGTGTATAGATTGCCTCCACATTAGCCAAATTATTGTGAAATAAGATATGCACTAGTGGGTATCTCATGGATGAATTTCATCATGAATCTGAATTCCTAAAGATTGATTTTTCAATTTTATCCAATCTACTGAGTGATCTCATGAAGAAACAATCTTCAGTCAACAGTGTATTTTGATAATTTCAGTATTCTATTTCCTCACCTTCTCCCAGACTCTGACTTGTAGTAACTTCTGCTGAATTAAGTGATTCAGAAGGCTTGTAAACTACTCTTAGCTTTGGGGCTCGTCATGAGCTGTGGCCACTACTGTATCAGATTTTTTCATTATACTGTATGATTGATCATCCTGACCAGGTCAGGCTGCTTGTGTGTGACCAGAGACACATAAAAAGAGCAAAGCTGAGTTATTGGTACATGAGTTTTCTTGAAGACAGAAAGCTGAGTTTGTGGAGCTAGAGAAGTAAATCCCTGGATTTCATGGAGCATTTAAAAGCTTTTCTTTTTTACTGAAGTCTTTACAGAATATTATGATTAGGGGAAAAAAAGAAGCAGCTATTGTATTAGTACAGGCTGGCATCAGATTAAAATTTAATTGTTATCTTATTACATTCCCATAAGGTAGTCACAAATGGCACGTGCATGCAAAATCCTAGCTGCATGAAAAGCAGTGTAGAGCCATTACTGGTTCCTTCAGGGAGAAAGTTACAGCAAAATGTTCAATGCCAGATAACAAAACACTATATTTTTCCAAGGGAAAAGGATAAAGAAAATGGCATGAGGTCAGATTGACTGATGTGAGCAAGAGAAGGTAAAGGACTTCCCTTGAGCCAAATGGGCCAGAAAGGTTAAAATGACATTCACGATGATCGTGTCTGTCACAAGGCTTTTGCCAAATCACATAAGCTCCACATAAGGTATCCAGATCCACCATCACCTATCTGTTGTAGAACAGGTCACTCAACCTCAATCATGGGCCACTCAGTACAGGGTGCAACTCCCCTCTCTGGGTCACATAGCAATACGTTTGAAAAGTCAAATGCAGATTGCTAAGGGTAGCATACCAGAGTGTTAAAGAATTCTGGTCCTGCCTCCACTGTTCTCTGAGGACAACAATGACAATTTCCCCCTGCAGTAGACCAGAGCATTGAGGCAGCCCTTCAGCGTACCTGGCTCCTACTTCTCCCCCCGAACTGATCATCTTGGATGATGAGTCAATCTTATGATCTGGTACACTAGTACCAGATCTGGTACACTTGTGACCCAAAAGGGGGAATGCCAGAACCTCAAGATCCAGCAGGTTCCGGGTCTGTGCAAACCAGAACCTGACATCACTTGAGTTAGACCATAATGGAAAAGTACTTGAGAAAAGTCAATTGTCTCGGACCCTATAAATCACCATCCAAAATGAGACCCCTTTTGAGCTCTCCTGGATCACAGTGGGCTGCATTCAGCATCTCCCCTGAGCTGGGATGCCTCTCAAGACCTTCTGCTGGTGAGGTTGACAGAAGGCCTGGGTGACAACCACCTCCTCGCGACTCAACCACCATCCTTCGCATAATGCCAACGCGTTGTGTGTATTTACTGTAAAAACTCAAAGAGGGAAATTTTGACTGACTGGCCTCTTTCTCCCATCTCTCTACCTATTTAGGTATTTTGCTTTGTGCATTTGAGGTTGGGCTCTGGATTCAAGTATTTCTGTTTGTTTCTATGTGTGTCTGTATATTTTGTGGGTTTTTTTTTTTATTTTTTTTTTTTATTTAAGGTACCTTGTAGTAAGGTAACATGAATCTTGTAATTCTCAAATCTCTAATCAAGTCACTGTTGTACTTTGCTAAATCATTTGCTCGTTCTTAAACTGATTAATCATTAAGTGCTGCTGAAATCCAAGCCTTATGATTTACCTTATACTAGCAATAATGCTTGAATTGTTGTCGAATCAAACCATGTTAAACATACTCCTCCATACACCTTTCCCCTGAATCAGGGCAGTGCAATCAACTGTGTCATACACACAAAACCCATCATTGGTAAGTGTGTCATTCAAGCACACAAAGTAAAGTAAATTACTGTTTCCTGCCATGAACATTCAGTAAAGAGGAGTAATTAGTGCGTATCATTGAAATGGGTCCTTGGTGTAAAATGTGATTACCATCATGAGCAAAATCCTAGTTTCGGAAGTGGAAGAAGGACTACTGCCACAGACTTCAGAGGAGGCAGGAATTTTCATAAAAGGCACATCTGTGTATATGGGCTCAGATTTTTGTAGCTTTGAGTTTCAGAAAATTAACATTGTTTTTAATGATCAGTTTCTGGGTATCCAAAAAGAAGTCTGATTTTGAGAATAGGAATCCTTTTGTGCACCTTTCCTATTGTTCAGGCTAGCAAAAGTGACATCCATCTACAAGAGGGGCCAGAAGAAGGATCCATGTTACTACAGTCCTGTC
This sequence comes from Bucorvus abyssinicus, assembly GCA_009769605.1. NCBI lineage: Eukaryota > Metazoa > Chordata > Aves > Bucerotiformes > Bucorvidae > Bucorvus > Bucorvus abyssinicus. The sequence continues at coordinate 30,627,492 of CM020030.1, read as the reverse complement.
AGCCTGACCTCGGTGCCGGGGAAGGTTATGGAGCAGATCATCCTGAGTGCCATCACACAGCATGTTCAGGACAATCAGCTGATCAGGCCCAGTCAGCATGGGTTTATGAAAGGCAGGTCCTATTTGATCAGCTTAATCTCCTTCTATGACAAGGTGACCCACTTAGCGGATGAGGGAAGGGCTGTGGATGTTGTCTACCTAGACTTTAGTAAAGCTTTTGACACCACTTCCCACAGCATTCTCCTGGAGAAACTGGCTGCTCAAGGCTTGGATGAGTGAACTCTCTGCTGGATAAAAAACTGGTTGGATGGCTGGGCCCAGAGAGTGGTGGTGAATGGAGTCAAATCCAGTTGGCAGCCAGTGACAAATGGTGCTCCCCTCGGATCAGTATTGGGGCCTGTTCTCTGTAACATCTTTATCAATGATCTGGATGAGGGGATTGAGTGCACCCTCAGTAAGTTTGCAGATGACAGCAAGCTGGGTGAGAGTGTCGATCTGCTTGAAGGTCAGGAGGCTCTACATAAGGATCTGGACAGGCTGGATCGATGGGCCAAGGCCAATGGTATGAGGCTCAACAAGGCCAAGTGCCGGCTCCTGCACTTAGGTCACAACAACCCAAGGCAACACTACAGGCTTGTGGAAGAGTGGCTGGAAAGCTGTCTGGTGGAAAAGGACCTGGGGGTGTTGGTTGACAGCTGGCTGAAGATGAGCCAACAGTGTGCCCAGGTGGCCCAGAAGACCAACAGCATCCTGACTTGTATCAGCACTAGTGTGGCCAGCAGCACTAGGGAAGTGATTGTACTTGGCACTGGTGAGTCCACACCTTGAATACTGTGTCCGGTTTTGAGCCCCTCACTACAAGAAGGACATTGACATGCTGGAGCGTGTCCAGAGAAGGACAACAAAGCTGGTGAAGGGTTTAGAGCACAACTTGATGATCTTAATTTAAAGGTCCCTTCCAGCAAAAGTGATTCTGTGATTCTGTGATTCTTCTGTCCTTTCTTCCCTCTTCCTGCAAGTAACAAGTACATAAGTATTTCTACATATAGCTAATTATTGCTAGTTATTTTTTAAAGAATTTAGTAAAATGTAAATTCAATCTAAAAGCCCTGAACTGTAGCATTGCATATGAAACATTTAGGCCCTCCATCACATCCTTCATTTCATGCATGTCCTTTGAAACAAAAATACTTTAAGAAGATAGAAATAAATATAGAAATGAATATTAAGTGAGGTACAATAATCCCATTTTGTCACTTCAAACTGACATAGGTATTACATTTTCCAACAGGCAAACATACCCGGTTTTTCCTCTGTGTCAGGACAGCCTTATGCTGTCCGAACAGGTAAGGAGGGTTCACCCCACTGAACATTTCTTCTTGGCCAGTGACAGTTTCCTTGCTGAAGCGGAGACTGGTCTGTGCAGAGCAGGGCCCTGATGAACAAGCATAACCACTAGTTCAGAATGGGGAAGGTAGAAACCAGCCATTTGTTTTCTGTATCTGGCTTAAAGAGGTACTTAAGGAAAAGCAAAACCTACCCCACGTTTCAAATCCTCTTTTTAATAAACGTCATACTTTGTGGAAATTATTTGTATTGGGAATTTAAAAAAAAAAAAAGATTGGTGTTGATATACTCACAGTATACTCCTTAGTTTCATCAGTTCACTAAATGGTATCAACAGTGAGTTTACCAATACGTTGTCCATATAATATTTCTTTGCTTTCTGACTTTAATAATAACTGTCAAATTCTGAGTTTCTTAATAATTTTATTGGCTCTGTTCATAAAAAGAGCAAGAGAAAACCTATTAAGATATTTATCCCTTTGTTTCCTTTTGCATTTTCTCTTTCATTGGGGAATGCTGACTCTTCAGTACAGAAAGATGGTAGTTTTGGTCACAGTACTCTATTTGCACTCGTAAAGGCATTTGTACCACTAAATGTTCTGGGTGAGGCCATGGACTCCAGAATTTTAAAACCTCCTTTGCAAATTTAATTTGAATTAAATTAATAGATGAGAAAGATTTTTGCATAAGACTTTTGTGATCTTCTGTTCATGACAGAAGCTGGTTATAGTGAAAAACCATGTTATTAAAAGAGACACAGAAAGTGTTTCCACCTTCTTGATTTCCTCTCCCTCTTCTGCTCTTCAAAAAGTGTGAAGGTTGGTGGAAAAATCTCATTAAAATTTCCAAAGTGGATAGTCAGTAAATCATATAATACTAACACTTCGAAAAGGAGTATTTTCATACTTTTATTTTGCAAAGCGTTCCTTCTTCAGCCTTCCTCAGTACCCATTTTGCTGGGACAGGCCCAGAAGAACAGAAATTAAGCGGAGGAACAGTCCACCTCTTCTATTTCTTTCCCACCCCCCGCTGGGCTTGTCATTACAGACCTGTCCTGTGATCCCCACCAGCTGCCCAGCCAAGCCACACCATTGTTTCAGCGTCTGTAGAAGCACCAGTCTCCCAGTGCAGCGGTTGTACTAACTGGGCTGCTGTCTCCTCTGCCTTTGTGTAGACATAACCTTCTTTACCCAGGTTCTTCCAAGCACTTTAACGTTTTCTTGTCAGAGCCCTTCCATCCTCCTGTATCTTATCAGTTCATATAGATACCTGAAGATACCTGCTTCCAAAGTTAGTGAGCGGTTTGTGGAAGACAAAACTGAGAGCACTGCAGTCCAGTTTGGCTGCTTGCATACAAAACTAGGAGTCTGTTCTATCGTCTATCCCCCCTCCACTTACTTGATTTTTTCCTCAAGTGGGTTTGGATGATGACATGCTGCAAAGCAGAAGATTTGCTCTTTGTGTTGTTGCAGGGACAGCTGCCTTGTGAATTTTATTATTTGCTAAGAAAAAAACTGTTACTTGATCTGTATCCTGACAAAAGAAGCCTTGTGAAAAGTATCAATACAGCCTGGTCTAACTTTGAAGACTGGTCACATGGAAAGAAAGAAAGAAAGAAAAAATTCATATTAGTGGTGATCTTTCTGCGAAAGTCTGAAAGAAATTAAAGGAGGCTACAGACTTGCACGGCACTGGATTCAGACTCTTAACTCTTACATTTATATATTAAAGTGGCAAAATTTTATAGGTGTTCTTTACATTAAAATGGAATGTGTAAGTCTCAAATGCCTGCAAAATACCAATAGGCAATATACCACATTTTGATGTTTTCTCAAAAAATATTATCTTTGATTAAAAATAAATATATTATGCTTCTAGTCCTTATAGCAGGAAAGCAGAGCCTCTGAACAAAGCCGAGTGCAATACTCTTTCCCCGTATCCCAGACAAAATTCAGATAAAATAGGTTTGAAGACAGACATTCATTGTAACAACATGCATTTACTCTTACTTACCACAAATTAACTTCTAGAGTATTTCACAACTCTGATTTCTAGCAATTTCTTCCAGCCCAGGCTGGGCTTTGGTGATGAACCAACACCCTGCCCAAGCCAGATACTTGACTACAAACAGAAAGGGAACAGAAATGCAACACTAAAACAACTTATCTCCCTTTTTCATCTGTTGTTTCCTCTGTCAGTTTGTCATTAGACCTGTTTCTATAAAAAAATGCAACCTGGTGTCATTAAATCAGTGTTTTCCCACCTGTGGTCCAGTGACTGGTAATAGTCCATGTAACAGGGAAAACCCAAACCAGCAAACACATACAGATGTTCCTAAAAGTCAGCTGTTATTCTCCAGCAGATGAAAAGTGACCTCATCCTTTACTACCAATATTTCCAGATTTATCAGTGACTGTATAATATTTTGGCATCCTTCCCCTGTCCTGTCAAATGATGAGAGTTCCCTCCAGAAAGGAAGCTCTTCACAGAACAGGCTGAAAAATCCAAGCATAGAGGCAAATCAGAATATAAACTCCAGGGTGGGACATGACTTAAAAATACAATAACAAATGATAGGCCTAAGGGTAAAAAGTTCATCTTCCAAATATAAACACCTGTTTTCCCTAGCACTTAACATCTTCCAATGTGACAGACTGTCCATGGCTCCTTTTCTCTCACAGATACAGATGATCAATTGCTTTATTGCCCCACCTTTTCCAGAGACCATTGAGGAAATCAAAGCAAGAGCTTTGTAATTCATCAAACCCTTAAACAGCAGCAGCTATGGTGGAAGGGGAGGGCATGAAAATCAATACACTTTCACTTGTGTAAGCATTTTAACATACTGTGAAAATTAGCTTGTTAGGAGATTTTGTTGCCATTTTCACCGATGTGTTGCAACTTCAGAATGAAAATCGACAATAAGCTAAGCTCTGAATTGTAGAATATGGCCCCATTAAACATTTATCTACATCTGCAACTAACTTACACCTTTCCATTGTGCAAAAGGTGGGTCAAGTCACAATAAAATTGAGTGAAGCCTGAGTATTCTGGTAGTGACGTCTAATGCTTGCCTACTCACGTCATCATCGGGCTTAAAGAAATCTTAATTTGTTCAAAGAGACCTTGGAAAAGCCTCTCCTGTGATCAAACTTGTTTCCTTTGAAAGCCCTAAAAGCCATATATTTAAGGATCACTCAATTAAGGATATTTGTACTTTCCATTAAAAAGCAGCCTCACTTGCTTTGGTTCTTCATCCTGTCACCCCTGTGCCTGTGAAGTGTAGAAATGTATATTAAAATGAGAAAACTAAAATATGCTGTACTCTCTCTTCCAGTGGAAGAAATCTGCTGATTGCATTTCAGCCAAGAATATGTAATTTGATCTCTTCAAGGGAAACCCAGAAGCCACTCAGCTGTTCATTAGCAGAGATGGTCCGTAACCCCATGACATGTGCCTTGTCTCAGAAACACTTTGCCAGATGATTCTGTGAACTCTGTCCTCTGAAATATGGCATTAAAGACTACCAAGGTCACAAGTCACATATCAGCATCCAATGGTCATTAAAACATTTTTAAATAGCATTTACACTGAAACAGAATGGCTAAAAGTGTAGAAAAGTACCATGGTCACATAGAATCATAGAATCATAGAATCATCTGGTTGGAAGAGCCCTTTAAGATCATCGAGCCCAACCGTTCACCCTGCACTGCCAGGGTCCCTAAACCATGTCCCGCAACACCACATCTACACGTCTCTTAAATATTGCCAGGGATGGGGACTCCACCACCTCCCTCGGCAGCCTGTTCCAGTGCATCAAAATCCTCTCTGTAAAGAAGTTTTTCCTGATATCTAACCTAGATCTCCCCTGACGCAACTTAAGGCCATTTTGTCTCATCCTGTCACTTGTTACATGGGAGAAGAAACCAACCCCCATCTCTCTACAACCTCCTTTCAGGTAGTTGTAGAGAGCAATAAGGTCTCCCCTGAGCCTCCTCTTCTCCAGGCTAAACAACCTCAGTTCCCTCAGTCACTCCTCACAAGACTTGTGTTCTAGATGCTTCACCAGCTTTGTTGTCCTTCTCTGAACAAGCTCCAGCACCTCAATGTCCTTCTCGTAATGAGGGGCCCAAAACTGGACACAGGATTCAAGGTGTGGACTCACCAGTGCTGAGGACAGGGGAACAATCACTTCCCTAGTGCTGCTGGCCACACTAGTGCTGATACAAGTCAAGAAGCTGTTGGCCTTCTTGGCCACCTGGGCACATCATCAGCCAGCTGTCGACCAACAGCTCCCAGGTCCTTTTCTGCTGGGCAGCTTTCCCACCACTCTTCCACAAGCCTGTAGTGTTGCCTTGGGTTGTTGTGACCTAAGTGCAGGAGCCGGCACTTGGCCTTGTTGTACCTCATACCATTGGCCTTGGCCCATCGATTCAGCCTGTCCAGATCCTTATGTAGAGCCTCCTGACCTTCAAGCAGATCGACACTCTCACCCAGCTTGCTGTCATCTGCAAACTTACTGAGGGTGCACTCAATCCCCTCATCCAGATCATTGATAAAGATGTTACAGAGAACAGGCCCCAATACTGATCCGAGGGGAGCACCATTTGTCACTGGCTGCCAACTGGATTTGACTCCATTCACCACCACTCTCTGGGCCCAGCCATCCAGCCAGTTTTTTATCCAGCAGAGAGTTCACTCATCCAAGCCTTGAGCAGCCAGTTTCTCCAGGAGAATGCTGTGAGAAGTGGTGTCAAAAGCTTTACTAAAGTCTAGGTAGACAACATCCACAGCCCTTCCCTTATCCGCTAAGTGGGTCACCTTGTCATAGAAGGAGATTAAGCTGATCAAATAGGACCTGCCTTTCATAAACCCATGCTGACTGGGCCTGATCAGCTGATCGTCCTGAACATGCTGTGTGATGGCACTCAGGATGATCTGCTCCATAACCTTCCCCGGCACCGAGGTCAGGCTGACAGGCCTGTAGTAACCTGGGTTCTTCCCCAGATGGGCGTTATATTGGCTAACCTCCAGTTGATTGGTACCTTCCCCATTAGTCAGGACTGTTGGTAGATCATGGAAAGTGGCTTGCTGGGCACTTCCACCAGCTCCCTCAGAACCCTTGGGCGGATTCCATCCCATAGACTTATGCACATCTAATTGGTGCAGCAGTCCATTTACTGTTTACTTGTGGATTATGGGGCCTTGATTCCACTCCCTACCTCTGCCTTCTGGTTCCAGATGCTGAGCACTCAGTGAGCTGGTCTTACCATTAAAGACTGAGGCAAAGGCGGCATTCAGTACCTCAGCCTTAACCTTATCCTTGGTCACTACATTTCCCCCTACATCCAGCAAAGGATGGAGACCCTCCTTAGCTCTCCTTTTACTGTTGATGTATTTATAGAAACATTTTTTGTTGTCTCTTATGGCAGTGGCCAGACTAGGCTCAAGCTGGGCTTTAGCCTTTCTGATCTTCTCCCTATACAGTCTCGCAAAACCCTTACAGTCATCCTGAGTGACCTGCCCCTTCTTCCATAGGCCATAGAGTTCTCTTTTCTTCCTGAGCTCCAGCCAAAGCTCTCTGTTCAGCCAGGCCAGTTGTCTATCCCATTGGCTTGTCTTACAGCTCACTGGGGCAGCCTGCTCCTGAGCTTTGAGGATTTCTCTCTTGAGATTTGTCCAGCCTTCCTGGACTTCTCTGCCCCTCAGGACTGTCTCCCAAGGAGCTCTACCAACCAGTCTCCTGAAAAGGTCAAAGTCTGCCCTCTGTAAGTCCAAGGTGGCAGTTTTACTGATCCCCCTCCCTACTGCCTCAAGGATTGAAAAGTCCATAATCTCATGGTCACCATTGCCAAGATGGCCTCCAATCTTCACATCACCCACAAGTCCTTCTCTGTTGGTGAACAACAGGTCCAGCAGGGAGCCTTCCCTGATTGGTTCCCTCACCAGCTGTGAGGAAGTTGTCTTCCACACACTCTAGGAACCTCCTGGACTGTTTCTTCACTGCTGTATTATATTTCTAGCAGACGTCTGGTAAATTGAAGCCACCCAAAAGAACAAGTGGCATCGATCGTGAGACTTCTCCCAGGTGCTTGTAGAATATTTCATCTACATCTTCATCCTCATTGGGTGGCCTATAGCAGACTCCTACAGTGATGTCTGCCCCATTGGCCTTTCCCCTGATTTTAACCCATAAACACTCTACCCTTTTGTCACCATTGTTGATCTCTAGACAGTCAAAACTCTCCCTGCCATACAGGGCCACTCGCCCACCTCTTCCTCCTGGCCTGTCCTTCCTGTAGTGTTTGTAGCCATCCAACACAGCACTCCAGTTGTGCATGTCATCTCACCATGTTTCTGTGATGGCACCTATATCATAGTTTTCTTGCTGCACAACGGCTTCTAGTTCCTCCTGTTTGTTGCCCATGCTGTGTGCCCACACTGATGCCTCAGTCTCATTTTCTGGTGGGATGTAGTCATGTTCATACCTGAATCTCTTTGGAGGTCAGAAAATAACCCTCAACTTCAGACTGGAAAGGAGAAATTTAGTGAAGTCTAAATCTGGAATGCCTTGGCATGTTTTAGCTAATGCTTCCAAGAAGATTTGACAGCTGCTATAAACGGAAAACTAACCTCCCTGTTGCACTGAGATGGTCAGGATGGAAGCATACTGATAGTCATCCGTGGCAGAAGAAATGGGGCACATGGAAGTCAATCAGACTTCTGCCGCGCAGCTTTGAACACTGTGGTCTTGTTCTTCTTATGCCCAAGACCATGCCACTGTCAGCCAGTGACAGAAGAAATGTCCTGACAATGGACATCAGGGATATCAGTAGTCCCCAGCCCTGCTGTGGAAAGGTTATCTATTGATCCCTGGCAACTAGGATGAGAGTGTGAGGAAAATGAAGTCTAAAAGGGACATTGTGGTTTACCATCCTATTTATGAGGTAGTGCCTTCTGTTGCAATAAGGTAAATAATTAAAAGTACTAATAAAAAGAAATTCCCAGATTCTGAAGGGACTTCTGAGTTGTTCTGAGTCTGTGAGTAGATGACTTCTTTTATTCTCAGTTACTTGGACAGTATGTTTTTAAAGGCACAAGAAGTGTGTGGATACCAGCTGGTGGACGTGGATTAACTATCCCCAAATCTGGTACTCAAAACTTCATTTACTTAGTTTGGAAGCTGTGGCATGTTATTACTTGTTGTTAAGACCACAGAATCACAGAACTGTTTTGGTTTGAAGAGATCTTTAAGATCATCGAGTCCAACTGTAGAGCACTGCCAAGTCCACCTCTAAATCATGTCTGTAAGCACCGTCTTTTAAATACCTCCAGGGATGGTGACTCCACCACTTCCCTGGGCAGCCTGTTCCAGTGCTTTACAACCCTTTCGGTAAAGAAATTTTTCCTACTATCCAGCCTGAACCTCCCCTGGCACAAAGACAGGGCACAGTGACAAATATGAAAGCACTGGAGAAAAGTTACAGATACTTCTACTGGTTAAACGCTTTAAAAATACACTTGAGGATATATTAATGAAGTCAGAACACTTCAATATTTCTTCAAGGATTCTTTTGCCTTGTTAATCTTTTGCAAATGAAGCAAAGACACATTATAATTGCACATTAACTGTTACCTGTGCAAAGTTTAAGTAAAAGCATTTGGTTGTGTTAAGTGTTTTCTCATCTGCAAAGATTGGACTAATGAGCAGCTTTCACTATAGTGCAATGAAGTCATTGAAATCATGCACTTGCTCCAGTTTCAATATAGATTAAATATGAGCCGTACTGGAAGCAACATTGAAATTCATGACACACGTACTGTAACTGTGTGAACGTCTTGAGGAACAGTTGCAGAAACCTAATCGTCAAAGGAAGTTATAAACTAGAAGCTGCAAAATTGTAAGTCTTGGCAACTTGTTAGCATCCCCTTCTTGAAGGCTGTAGCCTTAGTAGTGCTTAGTAGTGCACCCTCACTTTAAAAACGGGTCACGCTTCTTAGGTTGGCAGACTTCTATGGGAACTGCATGGAGTCTGTACCCAAAGTAGCACCAATATTGACAGAAAATGTTAAGTACTGCTTCTAAAACTTCCCTTTTATTAGGAAAAAGTGTATTTGACTTTAAACACCTGCTGTTAATAGATGTGACAGTACAAAGAAAGGCCCTACTGAGCCAGCCTATGGGAGTCTTGATGGACCATATTACGAGCAAGTGCAATCAGTAGGTAGGACAGGAGCAGTCTGAAACCAGCTTTGATTCCAAAAGTTGTTTATTTGGGAAGAAAAAAGGAGACATTCCACAGGCTTTTAAAGTCAGTGCTGGATTTTCTAGGTGATTGCTTTTCTGACACACACATACAACAACTGGAAGAAAACAGTCCCTCTGGTGACAGCCAGAAAAACCTGGGCTCACTTAAATAAAATCCTCCAGAAAAATACATGACTCTGAAAGGCTGGATCTACATCAGCTGATAGCTGGGTTTTGATGATACTAACGGCATTTTCATAGCTGTGTGCTATACACAGCTTGCAGTCTTGAGTTGCTTTCGACTTCTGAACACCTTCCTTGGAAGACTGATAACGTTTCGGGCATTTTGGCTTGCAGAGGTGTGTAGCTACTATGTCAGATGGCTGCCCACTTCAATGGTTAGTCAGTATTACCGAGTATATAAACCCTTTCTCCAGTACACCATGCGCTGAATGTTGCGTTACACAGAGAAGGACAACTTCACTGCCTTCTCATAGAGCTCCTTTCTGCCTCTAGGTATTTTACTAGAAGAAATAACATTTATAAAGGTATGTGGAATATACTTACACTTCTAAAAAGAACCTTTCCTCAATTAATTTTCCTTTCATGTTTTGCCTTCTTTTTTTGTAGTAGCTGTAATAAGTCACTGGTATTCCTTGGCACTTTTTAGTCTACAGTTTAGGTCACTGAGCAGTTAAGTTAGTCTTATTACTAGTAACTAACAAGCAAAATATTCATTACCAGTTGAACTAGAAATGACAAAATACACACAAAGATTTAATTTATGTTGCTCTCACTACAAATTCCTGTTTTGTGCAGTCTTTCTGCAGCACAGGCCTGCAGTTAGCTGACTGGAGAGCCATTCACTCTTACTGTCTCATTCCTGGCTCTGCAGAAATGTAGCTGACAGAATTACTTAAAGATGTGATACGCTGGTGGGGAAGGTGGGTGGGATTTTTATTTGCACATGAAAAGGAGCGTTATTGACAAGTAAACAAGGTTTATGCACGTGAAGCAAGAAACTCTTCTTTAAAATGGAATAGTTTAATGGCTCCATGTACTTGGTGGCAAAGTTTTGGCAGCAGGGTGGCTGCGGTGGTGGCCTCTGTGAAGGAGATCAGGGGCTGCCCTGTGACGGACATAGCCAATTCTTGCTGGCTCCGCTATAGACTGGTAACTGATCTCCCTGCCTTTATCTCAGCTCAGGAGCTTCTCTTCCTTTCTCCCTCTGTCCTGTTAAGGAGTGGAAGTGGGAGTAAGTGAGCAGCTGGGTAGGCATCTGGCAGCCAGCCAAGCTCAACCCACCACACTCTGGTATCAGAAAGCAGAGTGATAAATATTGCAAAAATAAGGTGCATTCTTATTCTGTTTAGTACTTACATAACTTGGTAGGGAAACTTAATTAAAATACATTTGACTTCTTTCCTCAGAGCCCACTCCTCTCCCTTCTACTGCTCTCGGCAGTACCTTTCCCTGTGAGTGTTTTATTTTCAGGTTTCTCTGGAAAGTTGATAGGAGATGTGCAGACGTAGTATAAATCACAACCACCATGGCAAGCCCCAAAACAACATCTCTTGCTCGCCATCTGAATGCTATCCAATCAGTTTGTAGCTGGCTCTTTAGGCTCTTTAGCCAACTGGGATGTGCTGTTAGAACCACTGCTGGCAGTCTTTTTGCAGCATCACTAGTAATCCCATGATCACTTACTGCACAGCAGCATTCCTGTATAAAACTATTTTCTGAATTGAGAAAGGGGGAAGATTTTTTTATTACTTTTATGTCCAGTGGATGAGCCCGAGGAATGGAGAAAGCCAACAAACTCATGAGAGGTGTCATGGCTGGATCCAGAGAGGAGCATGTGTGGCAGCTGACCAAAACATCAAGAGTTAAACTAACAACCCAACCATTCCTCAAGCCTTCCTCAGCAGCCATGATTCACTACCAACTACCAAGGCTGACAAAACTGTAGATTTCTAGACACATTACAGAAAGCCTTATGTAATGATGTAATTCAGTGTTTCATCTTTCAAACCCCCTCCATCACCATCTGCTTTGTTTGCCATGTATTTAGCAGCCATCATTTTCATGATAACCTCCTTAAATAGCTGAACACAGAACAGGTTAAAATCCATCCTTGGAACTGGAATGACAGTTATGGCCAGGGGTTTAGTGCTACTGGGACTGACAGCCAGGCTAGTCTGCAAACTGAATGCACAGGCTGCCATAGCATTTCATCAGACTGAGCCAGTAGCAGTGTCAGGGATACAACCCCCATTGTCAAGCAAAATAGTTTTCCATTGTGGGACCCCTGATGGCTGCCACTTTCTGCACACCCACCCACTAACCAGTGAGAAAGTCATTGCAAGTAACAGCTACAGATTCTTAGGCAACTGCACTTTACTATGGCCCCATTTCATCTCCTCAGCCAAAGGTTCTCTCCAAGACATAAGGATTTGTGTGCCTGTAGGATATATAGTTGGATGGGGTTTTTTTCATAAATACCTATGTTTTCAGAAAGATATAGGTAGTTTCTGAATTTACAAGTCCTGATTAAAAAGTACTTTTCCTGTCAAGCTACAAGTTTATTTTAATATCCCCTCCTATAATCAGAACAAGATTCAAACCAAGACACAAGATTCTAAAAGTGGCTGTCTAAAATTATGCCATTTATTCCCTGATAGGTACTCAAATAACTGCTTTAATTTTCTAAAGCGCTAAATACCTATCAGCTCAGATGAAGGAAATACCATCAACTTGGTTGCTAAAATAACAGTAAGTGTTTTGAAAAAGAGATCTCTTTGGATGTGTCTGACTATAGGCTTAGAATTCTGTCTCCAAACACGTATTTTTCATCTCAGCCAGTCCATACTTTTTTAATGGAGACAATTATGAATGTGTTGGCTGAATATGCAGTTAAATCAGAAGACTGTATGCTTAGCAAAACAAAAAAAGTTTGTAAAGTCTCAAACTGACACATGATGCCTGCTATATGAGACTGAGTATATGCGTATTTATATATGACTACTATATGAGACTGAATTTATGAATGTATATATATATGACTGTTATATGAGACAGTTATATAATACATGGCTCTTGTATGAGACTTACATGCGACTGTTATATGAGATGGAATTAGGTAGTAACTAGCTCCAACAGAATTCCAAGGACACTAGTAAACCAGCAAAACCAATTATCTGATAGAAGTATCTGTTTTCTTTACAGAGACTTCCTCAGTAATTACAGCTTTAAATAATTTCCTCCTCAGTGATTAAAAAGCATCACTAACAGTATAAAACATGCATTTTAGCTATATTTATTTGAACATTGAACCAACCTCATCCCTTGGAAATACAATAACAGCATATATCCCTGTCTCCAGGAATCTGGACAAGGATTGGGACTTCAACAGATTAATTGGGTCTTCATGCTGAGGTTAGATAGCAGGGCCTCATGAACACCAAATGAACAATTTTATTGCCATGCACATAAAGATTAGAGTTACAAGTTGCTATGGAAGCCATGGGTCTAATTTTTCTGAGTTTGGAAGAATTAATATGAAGGCACCTGAAAACATGGTGGAAAGGGTATGTCCAAAAAGAAGGAAAAATCATGTGGGAACCAGCTGTGATGCCAATAGGCTGGGAGCAATTATTTAAAGTGGCTAAACAGCATGAGTGAAACCCATGTAGAACATAAAACTCACCATATATCTGGCCAGTGCACTAGTATGAACATGATACTACACTGCTCCCTTACTGATCCCTTAGAGGAAGGTTGTGGTGCCATGACAGCCCTCGGAAATATCTGGATCCTGCCAAGATGCTGCCATGTAAGAAGGGACTTTGCAAAAGAGCAACACTCAACTTAAGCATGTTCTGGCTCCTTTCCTCTTCTGTAGAGGAAAACAGGTTGATCTGCATCAGGTGGAATTACAACAGAAATGTTTCTGGTGGAGCTGTACAGCTGGTGTGGCTTCTCTAGTGACAAACAGTGTCCAGAGGCTCCACAGGCTCCATCTTCTGTTCCAGTGCTGCTACAGTTTTCTTCCTGTGCATATTGTTTGGTAGGTGCTCATTGAGACATGAGCGTGTGAGGGACTGCAACCTTTCCTTCTGAAGGGCCACTACTTCTTCCTCTCTGTTATTGCACTGACTGTCAGTTATGGGAACTTGGCCTCTTTGCAATGTCAGGTTTGTATGAAGCCAACAAGGGGATTCAAATGGGGGAAGACAGAGGTACATGTGGGAGTGTGTATGTGTGCACAACCACTGAGTATGATCTCAGAAATCTGTTTCCTTTAAGAATCTTCAGGTTAATGTCAGTCAGCTAATCTCAAGTCTCCTTTTTTCCTTCCCTGACTGTTCAAAGAAACTGATGTAGAGGGACCCTGAGCTGCAGCTTTGCAGCACATGCTCACCTTGCTTAGACAGGGGCAAGAACAGAGCCACAGGGAGGTAGATGTTGTTCACAAACTCTCTGCATATTCTTCAGCAGTGAAATGTGAAAATTAGCTAATACTCTGACTTGGGGCTGCTTTCCAATCTGCAGTCCCAAAGAGACAGACATATCTGGTGTTTTTCCATAAAAAATCTGTGGGAGCAAAAGGTTAGATGCTGAGCACACCAGAATAACCATTTAGGACTGGGACCTTCCCTTTTATCATTACAGGCAATTCTTCTAACTCTGGTTTCTTTTTTTCAGTATGATTCCCCTTCCTTCCCTCAGATACCTTCTTTGTGTGCAATATATGTGTTTTTCCTGTTATATGAGGGCTGCTCCAAAAGTAATGCCTCCTATTTTATTAGGTTGGCCCACTACATCAGAGGCAGATGGTGGTGGTGTGGCAGTACAGGTTGAACCTTCCCACCAACATTCCATTAAATTCTGTTGCCGTGTGACAGACGGCAGCAGAGGGACAGTCTGACAACGTGGCCTCTGACATGGCAGTGCGTGTGAAACAAAGGAGTGTAACTGAATTCCTCCATGTGGAAAAAATTGCACCCACTGACAATCGTCGACACTGCTGAACGTTTACGGAGACCAAGCAGTGGGTGTCAGCACAGGGAGGGGGTGGGTGCCGCGTTTCAGCAGAAGCAACAGTGACGGTGGGTCCCCTCTGCCGGTGCGGATTTTTACGAGCGCAGCACACAGGCTCTTGTTCATCGCTGGTGGAAAAGGACAGCCAGTGGTGGGGACTGGGTTGAAAAACAGCGTTTTGTGGCTGAGAATTTGCTCTATCAAATAAAGTTATTGTGCTCTTTGTATCTGTTGTAGTTTCCATGCAAATATGTAGTAAATAGGAGGCATTACTTTCAGAGCGACCTACGTACAAGAGTTATTTTCTTTCCCCTTCCAGCTTCCATCTGTAGCAGCCAGCAAAAACTTCATATATAAATTGTAAAAGTTCTTTCTCCAGTTTAACTAGACTTTTAAACATTGCCTGTCTGTTTTTATTTTAAAAACCTTGCTTCTAGGCTGCATATGGGCAAGATCCATCTTTCCCCTTCCACCTGCCCTTGACACCTCTGTATCCACTTGCTTGGTTTGCAACTGCAAAAAGCGGCTGAAAGCACTTTCAGATCATGAGAGTCAGCCTGTGTATCAGAAGCTCTTACCTTTGGAGGCATTGATCACCTGGGTTTTGAGACAGAAAACAAAGTATGGTTTATTAATCAAAAATCTCATTTTGCCCAGTCGGAGGAAAATATGGGCCAAAAGAAGTCATGAACATGATTACTCCCAAACTCAGGCTTAGGTGAGATGCATCCAGCCTTTAGGTAAGGTGTGACACAGCTCTTACAATGTCAGTTTTTCATTGAAGACACAGCTTCTGGAGGCCCCTGGTCTACATGACTATCTCTTTTTGACAGAAGTTTCTAGATGTTGGGTTTGTGGGGAAAAGCTTAAAGATATCCAATTCAATGACACAACTTCAGAAAATGAGTAAACGTCTTTTTATTCTGATACTAAGTATACAGTGGCCTCTTGTTATGAGTCCCCACAGTATAAATTCCAGTCCCAGTCAGCCCAGCTGCAAGTGAGTAGCTGTAAATGAATAAATGGACATTCAAACTGGGGAGAAAAAATGGCCAAGCAGGAATTTTACCTGCCTCCCTCTTGTGCAACTGATTTTATAGACCTGACAGAGGGACTGCCAGCTGAGGAGAGGCTGTGTGATCCGACAGATAATTGCTCAACACTTGAGGTAGGAACAGTGCTTGTATCGCAAAAAACACTGCAGTGCAAGGACAAATGAACAGTACTGTAGACAATACAGTTCTTTCAAAACAGTCCATATTTAAACGTTTTATAATTGCAGTACTGTTTGAATTAGATTGGGTCCAAATTTACTTTCTCCATTACTTTTAGTCACAAAATTTATTTAATCTCTTTTTCCATTAATGGCATAAACCAGGAGAAAAAGTTGTTCTGTGGAAGCTTATACAAATTGCTGTCAGATATGATGAATTCAGAAACAATAAATATTTTTCCCTTCAAAAAAAGAGTTTTTAAGGGAAGCATGTATCAAAACACCTCGGATCTTTCCCACGTGAAACTCCAAAATACAGTTTTCCTCACTGAACTGCAGGACTCTCTGTGAAAATAAGAACAGCTTGCCTGCACTTAATCATAAAGTGCACCAATGATAAAAAGCGTGCATGTACATGTGTTTGCTTATTTCCATACCTCGGAACTTCTACGCAGAAACACATTCTCCATCAAAATTGGAGAAAGAAGTCTTTTCCTTTGAAGTTGGCAACTTGGGTAAAGGAAACCTCTTGAGCCAATCAATTCTGCATTTTTCATCATTGTGCTTCGTTCTTTAGAATAACCAAAAAAAGCCACAGCACAACGATGTGCCGTCAGGTCTAACAGTCAGAACCACCATGTCTTTCCCTCTTCTCCTCCCTTTCATGCCCTGCCCTTGCTCATCCCCTCCACCTCCTGCAGCACTAACAGGTCTCCCTGCAGGCTTGATGACTTCTCAGATACCCATGTGACACCTGCTGGGCTGCTCACCCTGTGTTGAACATTTTGCTAGGAAATAGTGACTTTCTCCTCCTCTGCCTCATCCTCCTCCCTGCTCATGCATAAACCTTGCCTTTGGCAGTAGTCAGGCTGGAATGGGACAACTCTCCACAACCAGCTCTCTACAGGACAACTTTAAATGGCCAGCTCTACACAAGGACAACTCTATGTGGGTCTTTTACAGGAGACAGAGAAAGGATGGCCCACAAGCTCATTTCTGCTATGCCTTGGTGTTTTCTCTCTCTCTCTCTCTTTTGGTTTTTGTTTTTGTTTTTGTTTTTGTTTTTATGAGGAATGTTGTTGCTTTTAAAATTGAGGGACTTACTGGCATGTTGTCCCAACACCCCAGCATCCTCCTCAGCCCTGTGCAACCAGGAATGCAAGGAGCCAGCAGCCCCTGCTGCCACAGCTCTTCTTCCCCATCTGCACAACGCGCATGGCAGCATCAGCCCTGGAGAAGCTGTGAGGGCTCAGTGGGTGGTGGGAGACAGTGAAGCAGCTGCCTGCTCCACATCTTCCTGAGCAAAATCCTCTTGTAGCTCTCCCCACTGGGTCTAGGACAGTTCAGCAAGGCACATTGGCTTGGCGGCAATGCATTGTCCTAGATCCCCCAAAAAAGGAAATAAAAACCAAGCTGAGGCCAACAAAATAGCAGGCTCTCCCCGCCAGGCAGTGCTCAGGCAGCCGGCTTCCCCACCACGCATGGAGCTGTGCCCAGAGCTGCTCTCTCTGCTGCTTGCCCCCTGCCTGAGTGATTCCTCTTCCTTCTCCTCCCTATAATGTAATGTATGCAGCAGGCACAACAGGAACGAGCTCATATGTGGTTCCCTCCTCTGCTTTCTGTGAGAGACCACACACTGCCAGGTGCTCAGGGCTCCCCACAGTGCCATGCAGAGCCCCCACCAAAGTTCAAGGGCTTTGTGGAGCTCGCTGTGTGGCAGGGAGGACTGACACAGCACTGTGTGCCAGGAGGACCAGTGCAGCACCATGCACTGGGGAGGACCAGTGGAATCTGCTGACCTGTGTAGACTTATTCCCACATGGAGCTGGCCATGTAGGGTTGTCCCACAGAGAGTTTGCTGTAGAACATCGTCATAGACCCTGGTCAGGCCGTTGCTGTTAAGGGCTGCAACATCTCCTCTAACTACCCAAGACGCTTTTCCTGCCATCCAAGCCAGGAGCTCAAGAAAATTTGGCATTACTGTTGGAATTACTAAGAGTTTATGTGGGGAAAAGAGCAACGATTTGTCAGTTCAGTCATGGTCTTGTTGCTGATGTCTCGCAGTAGAAATTCGTATCTGATTAGCTGCCCCTTAACTTCTTTGCCATTACCTCTGCAAAGCACAGGTCTCCCCTTGCACTGACTCTCCTTGTTTGTGATTACTTTTGCTCAGACACATTAGCATTCCTGTTGCAAAACTGAGTTTCATTTTATTTCATTCTGGAAGTACCATCTAATCTCTGATCTCACTGCTGCAGCATTCTGAGACCATGGCAGCCCTCTGCAGCAGTGTTTGACTTACTATCTTCTGGGAATTTAATTATCAAGCTATTTACCACTATCCTTGCTTGAGATGACTGGAATAATCAAAACATGTAGAATAACTGCTATCCCACTGCCCATGGAAGGGTTCATTGTGCCATGCATTACCTCTAGTAATGGCAGTTATATAACGGAGAACGATCGTGGGGGGAGGGTGGGTGGGAACAGCGTCACAGTGATCTGAACTGAGACCCATTGCCGGGGCTTTCTCTTTGGAGAAAGGAAAAATTGGGGGAATTGGTAGGTAGCTTGCTCTGTTGCAGGTCAAGTTGTCTTTGTCCTCACCCACATTATCTTAGCTTACATTGCTAAAACATGTGTGTTCAGCTCTTAAAAACACCTATCACATATATCAATAAAGTATCAATAAGAAATATGACATCAATAAGTGTTATCTGACCCTTGATTAAACCTTCAGCATGAATCATGGGAATGCTATTTTATTCGGATTATTTACAAGAGGGGATATTGCAAGACATAGCCTTGATACTTTCTCGTTTTCTGATGGACTTTACTAACAGCATATGCATTCCGTAATAGTCAATGCACCAGTGCTCAGAAATGAAAATGAAAAGCTCACATCGGGAGAAGTTTGGAAATGGAGCTTTTGAAAGAGCAATGTGTTTTTGTACTGAAGCACAAAATAGAGAACAGAAGAGCAAGGCTTCAAGGCAAAAGAGAACTAGTGTGTTTATGACCTAGTTACAACGTGGTACCTTTCTCTTCTGCTAAGTGCGTAGATTTCTTGGTCAAACTCCTGTAATGTAAACAGGGCAGCTTCTCAGTTACAAGCAGGTTTTCACAAAATCAAGAAAAATAAAGAAAATGCAATTCACATCTAGGCAGTCTATGAGTTTACTTGTTTGTTTGGGTTTTCCCTGCCGTCCTCAAAAGAAGCTCTTGTACGCCTCTAAGTTTAATAGGATACGGGGACACAAAATTCAGGGAAGTCATTTTCATGCATTGTAGCTTTCTTTTATGCATTGAGATCCATTTTTAAAAAAAAAGCGTATAAGCATCGGAGCCCTAGTATTTCTTATGTCTGGAAGGCAAAGGATTCTTAGCTGCTGTTGACACTTTCATATACAAAGCAGCAACCTGCAGAAAGATGGCTCCTTTATGAAATTCAGCTTTATCAAAGCAGACAGCTGTCAGCTTCTTACCCACAGCACACATGAGGAGCCATGCCCCAGCCCCCTCACACTGCACCAGGGATTATCCCAGCATTGCTGGCTGCCCTTGTTCCTTCCCTCCCACAAAACAGAAACATGAGGGACAGCTGTCAAAGGCCTCTCTGCTCTTTCTTAAGGCTCAGCCAGTCTTTGCAGGGTGGAGACTGTGCCCCGTCCTAGGCCCATGGGTTCCTTGCCACCCTTGGCTCCACTGCTCAGAGGCTTTTGCACCTTAGAGAAGAGTGCACAGAGACCGTGGGGGTACAGGGGCCCATCAGCACCCTCAGAATGGGGCTCAGCCTCCTGCCTGCCCTGGGGGTCTCCACAGACAGAGCACATTAGTTGCTTTTTTTTGGCTCCAGCTCGTGGGAAAAGGGGCCAGCAGTGTCCTGGTCCACTCTGCTCCCAAGCACAGTGCAGATGCTTGGGTCCAAGTCACAGCTGGAGCACTGCTGGCTTCTCACCCAAGCACAGAGGCAGAGCCTTGATGTTCCTCACTGTCTGAAGTATGGCCATAAGTGTATGACGGATCAAGGACTAGGCTGTCTCGTAGAAATGCAATGGCATCAAAACGGTTCGTGGTAAAATAGACAGCCATGGCAAAGGGTGTAGGGTGAATCTCAGAATGAAATCCTACCTGGATGGAAGTCAGGCTTGCATAGACACTGTTGACACCATAGATACTCTGTTTCTTCCCTTTCTGGACTAAAGGAACCTGGTTTTTCTTATGGAAAACAAAGAGAAAAGTGGGGGTTTTGGTTTTTATTCCTGTTCTCCACACCACCACCACCACCCACCCACCACCCCACCACGTCCCTTCTTTTTTTCTGCTTACAGTCTTCCCTGTCTCTCACCACTATGGTGAGACTGAATTGTTAGTAAAGTGCTTTCCCAAGTGCAACCTACAAGTGGCCACACTGTTGACAAGCCAGACTTCCCCTAGAACTGACTGGCAACTGTTTGTCTTCCCCTGCAGACAGCAAGGATAGCAAGAAAGCACTCTCTTGCTGCTTAGAATCCACAGGCACAGTTCAAACACCACAACCGCAATCGGCACCTGGCACTGGCTTGCTGAAACAAGGGAGAGCCATGAGACAGCAGTTTCACTTCCCTTGTGCTTTGCTGCTTCTTCTGCACATGATATTTAAAGAGCATTATGGGATTCTGTGCATTTAATAACCGCTCCCTCAGAAGGATTTGGTTGCTGAATCCAAATAAGTAGCTATGTGATTAGGTTTCATGCATTTTGGTACATTTTATGACATTTTCCATTAAATTGTTTTGTTTGGTTTTGTTTGGTTTTTTGGTTTTTTAGGGGGTTTTTGTTGTTGTTGTTGTTTTTTGAGAAAAAGGAGGATTCAAGAAGGGGGGAAATGCTTTCTCTGCCAACAGTCTTATAGCCAACCTTGTATCTTGCAAACTCCCAGGATAATGCTTGTCCCTCAAGATGTGTGGCTGATTTTGAAATTACACAGAGTTATATTTCAGAAATCTAGTAATATTTTAGGAAGCCTGAATATTTAGGGAGGTTGAAAAGTCAGATGACTAAGAGGATACTGGCTATTCAGATGTTGGTAGCATTTCCTTTCTGCTTACAAATGGGGGGGAAAAGCTGTCACACGTTACCTCCCTGCTCTGTTCACTTACCTGACAGCCTCCCTCCACCCAAATGGCTTGATTCCTCAGTGTCTCCTCTTCTCCACTCAACCTCCTAATCTTGCTTCTTCTCCCATGCTGCCTTTTCTCCGTCACTCACATGGAAGCTTTCCTTACCTTGCCTTCATCATCTCCTTTCCATTCTGCTGTGTTCACAGTAGACTTCATCTCATGTCTCACTCTTTTGTCTTGCTCCATCTCTGCTCTGCACTCTGGACCTTCTGCCACTCTCCTGTCCTTGCTCAACTTTCTGACTTACCCCTACCCTTACCCACACCTGCTCTCCTGCCCCAGTTTCCCTCCTGCTGCCACCCCTGCTCTCTTTCTTGCCTCACTACCTTCCACTTCTCTTCTGACTGAATCACTGTTGGAGGAAAATATTACCATGGCAGTGAAATTGCCGAGGAAGCAAGCACACATATCTGCTGAAGAGGATCTGCCTGTGTATAGCACACATACTACATCTCAGGCGTGGGTGCTTCATAACCATCGGTACATCTGCAGTCTGAAATTAGAAATCTGAAATCTTAATTGTATGCTCAGTAATGGGGCCAAAATGTTGCCATGGTGAAAGAACAAGAGGAAGGATCAATGATAAAACATAGAAAAATTGAATTTCACAGGGGCATAATGTCCCCCATGAAAAAACACTCAGACTACCCCTATACTATAGTGTCTCTTATTTTGACCAGAATAAAAGAGGTTTTGTTTCCGTGTCGTCAAATTAATTTCAGGTTTTGAGACTGGAGTGATCCAGAATAGGAGCATCTGCAGTGTTTTTCACCGATCTAGAGAGCTTTGTGCCCCTGTGATGATATGTTTCATCTCTACTCCACACTCAGCACTCTTCCTGACAGCATGCCTGTGCATGGCACAGCACTGACAGCTACCGGAGGGGCTGACACCTGTATCCAGCCCAAATTGCTCTTCATGTCTGCTGGGATTAGGACTCAAAGTAGTGGGCTAAAATTACAGAAAGGAAAATTTTGGCTGTTCCTTAGGAAAAACTCTACATACAGCATTAGAGTTGGTGAACTCTAATTGCTGAGGGATCCCAAAGAGACTCCACCATGGGAGGGTTTTGGGAAGAGGTCAGACTACCATCTCTCAGAATAGGTTTTGGTAGAGATCCTGCACTGGAGCAAGGGATGCTCTGGATGACCTCCTGTGCTCTGACAGGCCTGTTTTCTGGGAATCTCCTTGAGAGTTTTCTTGTGGCCATTTCTGTGGTTGTGCAAAATGTCAAGCAGGAGTTTCCTTCTACTTATCTTTGACTAACTCTCCAATCCCCTTTAAAAACACGTGTATTATAGCGTGACTATGCATGTTTTGAGAAGTGCTTACTTTTAGTTGCAAAACATTTATTTATAACTCTTAAAGCTCACTTATTTTAGTATCTGGATTATTTCTATTTTACATCTAGTCAAGAAGCTGGACATTTTCTGTCATCTGTCCCACAAAGGTGGATTTTGCATGGAATCTCAGATATGCACTAATTTCACTATAACTTCTTTAAATTTTTAATGTTCTAGTCAGCCTATCTGCCTGATAGCTTAATTACTCATTCACTCTTCCCAACAGGCTGCAACTATTTCCTGACCTTTCAATTCTTTTCGAATTCATTCCAGTTAAACTGAGATTTTTTTTTCTGAAATTTTGCATCACATACAAATGGACATTGTCTTTTTTTTTTCCTTCTGATTATATGTTACAAGCCTCTTTTTTTTTTCTTTCTAGAAGGCAGACGGAGTTTTTAGGCTCTTGCTCAAAAGCTATCCCCGTGCTTTTTTAGTAGAAGCCCTACTGAACTCTACCCTACAGAGAACCAGAGAGCCCTTGTTTGTGGATACAGGCAATATCAAAATATGGTAGCTCTAGGAATATTGAGAGATGTTTTCCCTTCACATTCTGGTCTAAGCTGTTGCAGGCTGGATTCCCTCACTGGACCATAGGATCCTTAAGGGTCAGGCAAGTGTATTGGCTACATCACCCATATTGGGTATAAGGGAGAAGAAAGGCTATAAAGGGGGGATGAATAAGGAAAGCCTGAACTCCATCCCATGCTGCATGTTACTAGCTGAAGCAGACAGCCTGATATCTCTAGGAAAAATAAACTGAGTCACAACCAGTGGCCAAGAAAGCAGCTCGCCTTCTGCAGCAAGGTCAGGTATGTGATGCTGCATATGCACTTGCGTCATAACAGACAGATTATCAGCCCAAATGCAGTGCTGTGCTAATGTCACTCTTGGGATGCATTTTTTGCACATCAGGATATTGAGTGTGGCAGACACAGGCTTCACCACTCTGTTTTCTTTGTAGCTTTTCCTTGGACTGGTTTGTGATAACAGATGTTTCTGGTCCTATACCACCCCTCTGAAGGTCTGCCAAGGCCAGGAGGCCTCCACCATGGGGTCAGCAATGCCAGACCCTCTGGGTTGCTGACTTACTGGTGGTCCAAGTGGCATTGTGCTGCCTGGCTGGGGCCAGCACTCACACTGTCACACCCAAGACATTTGCACACACATGTCCAAATGCAAGCACACTCTTAGTAGTCCATTTGTAAAGTCCTTTTAGAGAAGAATAAGATGGTAGGAAAGAGCTAGGAGGAATTAATGAAGAAAAACAATTTCAGACTGATCTAATTCCCTTTCTTGATGGGATAAAAGGCCAAACCAAAATGCAAATGTAGTATTGAAGTTGTTAAAGATTTTTGACTGTCTCTCACAATATTTTCATAAAAATATTGGAAAGTGTCATGGGTTAAGGCTGAGCCGCACTGGGCAAATGACAGATGCTCTCTATTAACCTCTGCTTTCCCAAAAGGGAAGAGAAAAGGAATAAGGGAGACAGACTTATTGATTAGTAAAGAAAACTAAAACTGCTTTGATTAAAATAATAACAATAAAATGAAATACGTACAGATAAATGCAAAACTCAATGCCAAACCCAACCCCTCTGATGGCAGTCACGTGACTGTCACCACTGATGCTGTGGACAGACACTGGGGAAGGCCTAGGCTGGACTCAGCGGCAAATGGGAACTGGATGCAGGAGCTGGATTCTAGAACTGGATTCAGGGATGCACAAATAGGGATTGAAGGCAGAAAAATGGACAGAGTCCTCCTTGGACACCGGCCATTGAAGAAGAGAGTTTGACCCTTGTTGTCCCTCACCTTTATACCGAATATGACGTCTATGGAATGGAACACCTTGTTGGTCAGTTCAGGGTCACCTGTCCTGTCCGCTCCTCCCCACAAGTGCCACCTTTAACTTACTGCACCCCCACCACGATACCCAGGATTTAGCAGTGACCTTGGTCTGCACAGGAGCAAGTCTAAGCAAGTGCCTTTCTGCACACCAGTCCCTGGTAGTGACTGTAAACATCAAGCGTTATCACTTCTCGAAGCAGACACTGTCTGTAAAAATATGCCGTTAACTTCAGAAAGTGCCATCACTGAGGAGAGACTGAGCTGGAAAGTAAAACCACGGAACAGGATGAGTTCTGTTCTAACTTAAACCAGGACAGAAAGTATTGTTAAGATAATAGTGTTTTAAACTGGATACAGAATTAGTTGAAAAACCCTCCTAAAAGAGTAGTTATGGATGTTCCACTGTCAATATGGGAGGGCATTTCCTGTGGGGTCAGTCCTGAATATGAGTCTATGAAATATTTTCAGTGATGGCCTGCGTGATAAAATTGACTGTATGCTTTATAAAATCTGAGCATGCTACCAAGCTAGCAGTGGTTGTAAGCACCTCAAAGGACAGGATAAGAATTCAAAATGATCTTGATAAATTGAAAGAACTGAAATCAATAAGATGAAATTCAATAAAGACAAGTGAAAAGCGATACACTTAGCAAGGAGAAATCAAATGCACAAATACAGAATGAGGAATAACTGGTGAAGCAGCAACTCTGCCAGAAGAGGCCCTGGAGGCATTGTATACCGTGAGCTGAATATAAATGAGCGATATGATTCTGCCTTCAAAATGGCTGATGACATTCCCAGATGTATTAATATAATTTATTACAGGAAGTAGTTACTCTCGTTTACTTGGTACTGGTTAGGTCACTGACGGACTACTGTGTCCTGCTCTGGACTGCAAATTTAGTGAAAAAGCAAAACAGCCCAGAAGAAAGAAACGATAAACATTATAGAACTGTAGAACGTAACCTATAAAGCAAGACTGAAAAAAAATCTTTTGTTTTTAGTAAGAATAAAGACCATTTTCAAAAATATAAACTGGTCCTTTGTAAAAACCACCATCAAATTAAGTGTTTTGCCAATTGAAGGAGACAGGAAAAGTTGCTGTTTAGTTTAATTTGCAGAAAGAGAGAATCAAACTCTATATTAACAGAAATGAAGGGACAATAGTTCAGCACTATACTGTATTATATCCTCATTGGGGTAGGTGGTATTGTAGGAAGCTTTTGAGATGGTTGGAGAATTAACTTCTAGTGCTGGCCTAATTATACCTCTCCTACTTCACAGTAGGAAAATTAATTGTATAGCATGTCTTTTGTTCTTTAACACTATCTGAGGCAGCACTGTAGAACTCCAACTCCATTTTTAGTCCTGGCTTTAGTATTTGTCTTGCTCAGCTATTAATTTCAATAAAAATCCTGGAAATATGGGATGGACTGAAGTTGTGTTGATAAGATGCTGTCACAAGGGTCAATTACTTTCTGAGCACACATTGCAGTACTGGACAAACACAGAGTAAAGCCTTTATTTCTAACTCAGTGGATCTACAATTTAAGATGAGATAGCATATGAATGCAGGCAGGTGGAGGTGCAGAAGGACTTCAGGAGAAAATACTAATCAGCATTGACAGTGGTGCAAGCACAAGAGCAATGTGCTTGTCAATTTTTGTAGGTGTTGTGGCCAAGGGGAATGTTGAAGGAGGATCTGGAAGGGATACCTTCACAGGGTAGTCTTTTGCAAGCACTAGAATACGGAAAAAAGTAAAATATTTGTTTGAAAATGTGAAAGGTTGGTGACAGAGGGCCAATGGGGGCCAATCAGAAGAGTCTTTTCTTTTTTAGAGGATGTGATAGATCACAGAAAGAGACCCTGAGAAGAAAGCGGATGCTCATACACTAGAGGGTTAATGAGGACTTACAAAGACAAGGGTGTTATTGTTAATGTGGCGGGTTGGGAAAATCAGATGCACAGCATTATTCTGGATGGATGAAATTTAGAAAGGCTGCTTTTGCTGGAGATGTGAGGTGACAGCTTAGATCCTGGACATGGATAAGAAAGGCTGTTATCTTTGACATGTATGCAGTCTTGCGTAGTCTTGATGTGAGAACTGAAAGAGAATTCAGGTAACACCCAAGTAACATGGCTAAGCAACAAGCAAGATAACGGAACTGCTGAAAGCAAAGGAGAAAGCAGCAATGGAGAGGAGTTAGGAAGAGAACTAAGAAATTTCCTTTTAGAATTTTGAGCTTGGATAGGCAGTGGAAAATCCAAAACTGGGTGCCAGGAAGACAGGTCAGATCTGGGACAGAGAGCTGCATTTCTAGGTCATATGTCCTAACCTCTCTAATATACAAATCTTTCCGCCCATGCACACAATCAAGACAATTCTTCATCCGCAGGAATGTCCTGGGAGAGTATGGTGCAGACAGAAAGTACAGATGGATCCACTGTATAGGAGCTGGATGGAACATAAAACAATACCCTTGAGAGCAGAGACAAGTATTAATCGGAAACAGGAGAGGAAAGATTTAAAGGAGCCAAAAGAAATCACGAAGGATATCACAAGGTATATGACAAGTGAAGTCAACTATGACTCAGTACTTTTTTTTAGAAGGGGCAAGAAGAAAAGAGTCATCTTCCCAGAAACGGAAGCCATAACCTGCTGGGACCATGAACTTCTTGTCATCCAAACTGAGTAAGCGCGTTTCAGATTCTCGTCTCAAGGCTGGGGGAGGCTTTATAAATCTTTCAAGTGGCCATCTGTTACTGAATGCTCTAATTCTTGCACAACTTGCTCAGGTCTGTTTCATACTCAACCAGTGTGTAAACTCTATAACACATTTCTGGTACTCCTCAACTCAAGATAAATGATGTCAGCTCATCTCCAGGACTACTTCACTAACCAAAACCACCACCTAGCACTGAGTACGCCCATTTCCACTAGCTCTTGGGTGAGCTCTGGGACATGAACTGTATGCAAAGAAAGCCCTGGTGCTGGCGTCTCAGCAAGGCTTTCTGCTACCACCATGTCAACGTTGCTCAGTGATGGATGCACCTTGGGTCTATGTAATCCTTATGACCAAGAATGACAAGAAAATACTCACCCATGAAGCTCTTCTCTAAGCAAGGCAAATGCTAATAGGGAAAGGAGACTGGCTGTGACAAAATCTCCAGAGACAATATGGTAAAGTTAAGCCCAGGTCATTTGGACTATGTGACTTTTTTTAATTGCTTTTATTATTTTCAGAGTCCTACTTAACATTTCCTGAGGGAAAGACTAATATTTATTAGCTTAAGTATTATGAAATAATCCTAATTTTATGGCTTGAGCAATAAAGATGTACAGTGGTTAACACTTATTCTTTCAGAGAGACCTGGAATTCATCTGTAAAATAGCTGTTCTCTTTCTCCGTTATTAATAGCCTGCTCTTATTTCTAATCTTTTAAAGTTTATCGGATTTTTTTTTTTTTAATTGAAAATCTACTTTTTTTGTATTTGTTTTGGTGATCTCGGATGACTCTTGCTATGAATAATGAAAAATTAAACAGTGTGACTGTAGCAAGAGGACACTTAGAGCTGGAAGATAAGCTGAGTCATGGGGAGTGCACGGCCTTTTTCCTCTGTCGTGCTTTCCACAAGGCTTCCCAGCATCACTGGCCCTGGCTCTGCCCCACGAAGAAGAATGCAGCATAGCAACTGCCTACATGTAGATCTTATGAGGTACAAGACCTCTCCTTTTTATATTGGGAAGTACTTTTACTTTTAGAGTTCCCTGAATGCTTTGTATTTTCTTTTTAAATGGTCTTTCCATCTATACTAAAATGCTGCTATGAATTTTGTAAATTGATGTCCAAGTCATGAAATGAGATGACTACTGGAAAAGGAACCAAGAACTGCTTGTTCCAGCTTGAGACTCTCTTTTCTAGGTATAATTTTCTCTATTTCATTACTTATCATTCGAAGATCATAAAATATCATTTCATGACCCTTCTGTAATGTGCTCTGTTGCACTGAATTTAAAAATTGAGATTATAAATATGAAATAAGGAGAAAGAAAGAGACTCAGTTTCAGGTCCAGCGAACAGGCTTTATTTCCTCCCACTTCTTGCTCCACTGGCGATTTTTATCTGCAGCCATGGCAGAAGAATTGGCTCAGGCACTGAGGAAGATAAATACTTCAGAAACAATGGACAAATCATTCAAAAACCTCACCACCATCTCTTTCTCCATAGCTGTAGGGGGTTTGCATTCCCTTCATGAACAAACTGGGTAGAAATATATCTAATATATATTTGAGAAATATCAGCTAGTACCAACCCGTATTTGTGGTTTCTCAGAAGCTTCAGAATAAAATGAAAAAAAGCTTTATGTTCTTGGCACTGGAAAAATACCACCAGAGCTTTAAACACAGCATTAGGTTACTTGCCTCTTTATGTTTTGGGCTAGAACTAATTTAAGGTCTGTCCATAGCTTTCTATCGGTGTATGTCTTGGGGGCAAAAAGTGCACAAGCCTGTCCTTTTTCATGCCGTTGCTGCATCCCCAGGGAAGCAAACAAATCCAGACCAGCCATGTATCACGGTACAGTGGCCCTGTTACGGGGTGCTCCTTGTCACCTGGGAACTTTCACATCTAAATGATTAAGGCTTGCTGAGGTGCCCATTTTTGCTGCATTGCTCCCATTTCTCAATCTGTGGACACATTTTTGTTCCAGCTGTAAACAGGCTTGCGCTACCTTAAAAAAGGGTGAAAAGCAGAAGGAGCCAAAGCCATCTCAGTAGATCCGGAGACTCATAAAAAATACCTGCAGTGACAAATACCTTGAATCGCATCAGAAGAGACAAGGTTTGAAAGCGCAGTGCCCTGCACAAGGCACCTCCTGTGGTGGAAATGGCAGACCCCGAGAGAGGCCAGGAGGACACAACAGCCCCAGCACTCGTGGGTTGGTGTGCACCTTGCCGGGCTGCACGGTGGGTGCCGTCTGTCATCAGCCACACTGACACAAGCACAGCAGTTAAGATCCTCCAAGCGCTCTCTTATTCCTGATCTCAGCTGGAAGTGAGACTGAATATGTAAAATGTGAATGAAATAAAGTGCAATTCATTAATCATGATGCTGGGTTACTAAGCAAATTGTCATTAATTGCCTATGCTAGAAGAGAATTAGAATCATGACCTTTGAGTCAATTTACGTATGAGGTCAGAAAATACATTCATAGTCATTCTGGAATTTGTAAAAAACTTTAAGTAAATTTTTTTTTTTTTTTTTTAGTCAGATTTCCAGGACTTATAATAACAATCTCTCTAGCGTAGTTTTATCACAGGTACAAAATTATCAAGACAATTTTCAAAAATCCTATTTTTTATAACCAGGAATTTGTGAGATATTTGATGATATTCACTTTTTAAGTAAAAGTGTGGCTCTATAGGGCAGGCATTAATGAAATAAATATCAGTAAGATGTTAAATGTTAAGGCAACATTGACTCTGAAAAAGATTTTTAAATTTCAAAAATAAAAATGAGACTGAAAGAAAAATTCATCACTGGAAATCAGAATGTTGTTTTGTGGGATGTTGCATGTATAAAAACATAGCTGCATATTGTTCGCATAAAAGTGAGATAGAGTTTGCACTGAGACACATAGGTATACCTTAGACACACATTTTGTATCAATGGTATTTTGCAGTGAACTCTTATCTTACTATAATATTCCAGAATCATCAAATTGCATAAGCATCAACAATTTATATAAAAAGGAGTATTTGCGATCATCTTATAATTAGTAAAGGGGGTTGCCATTATTTTTTTCATTACCCAGAGCACAGATTTTATGTTATATTTTTAATATTTTAGGTCTGTTTATAAATGCACAATTCTTGAAGCATTAAGATGCAGACAGACTCTGTTCCTGAACCTGTTAAGCAAGAAAACAAGCACAGAAAGAGAAATGAAAGATCTCAGTTGTTACCCTGGCACATTTCTAGCCTGATCCAAGCCTTCTGTTTCCATGGCTATCTGAAGCTGCAAGTGCTGCTGTGGTGCTTTGCATCTCCTAAGAGTGTCTTCAGATAGATAAAAGAGAAATCATGATCTTTCCATATTGAAAATCAGTCAAAAATGTGATCAGAGCTTGAGGCGAGTGGATAACTTTAATTCGTGAATACATGGTTTCCTGGCCTTGACTCCTGGAGAGGGGAGGTAAACAGCAGGACCAGCTTTTCTGGTTCAGATCCAGAGAAAAACATGGATCTAGCTTGTCAGATTTTTGTCAGTGACAAATCCAGGACTTAAGCCCTTAATTTACCATTTGGATTTAACTTCATTTTTAACCAAAATATAGACCTGACAGATGTTCATCTAGCCTCTTCTTCAGCTTCGGTACTACTGTGTCAGAATGTGAAGGGAGATTAATAGGCACAAAAGGAAGCCCCCAAAATTCCCTCAGGCAATAGAGTATCTTCAGCTTTTGGACTGAAAGGAAAACAACACTCACTTCAACGGGGCAGCAGGGAGAGCATTTGAGATTAGCTTTCCTACTGGGAGCAACATACCTAAATTTCTGACTCTTCACCTCAGGGACTTTATTCCCAGAGTCAAATGTCACCTAGGGGCTAGTAGGGACTTGCCTCCTTTTCTCTGCTGCTGAAGGCTCTGGCCACACCATGTCCTGGGCTGAGTCGCTGTGTGGGAGGAGCGACAGCCACTTTGCTGAGGCTCTTCTATCCCCACACCTCCTGGGCTAGGACGCAGGGAGCATTTGTGGCAGTGCAACAAAAAAAGCACCTTAGGCAAACTGGGTGGACTGAGTTTTCTCAACAGACGGTCATGCTTAATGTGAACTGAACAGGGAGAGCAGCTCTCTGTAATTCGGCTTGACTGACGAGTTGTTAGCTATTGAAGGTGAACAAAGAGTGAAATGCAAGTGAAAAACAAAACAAAGCACCTTTTTAACAGTATGATTTGCTTTGGGGATTCCAGAGTTTGGCACTTCTTTGGGAATATGTTCCAGATGCTTTATTTGAATTTGTAAATTGTAGAATCATAGAATAATTTAGGTTAGAAAAGACCTTTACGATCATCGAGTCCAACCATTAGCCCAGCCGGGTCATGACTAAACCATGTCCCTCAGCACCACATCTACACGCCTTTTAATTACCTCCAGAGGTGGTGACTCAACCACTTTCCTGGACAGCCCATTCCAGTGCTTGACAAACCTTGCACTGAAGAAATTTTTCCTAATTTCCAATCTAATCCTCCCCTGGTGCAACTTGAGGCCATTTCCTCTTGTCCTATCATTTGTCACTTGGGAGAACAGACCAACCTTGCCACAATAATGGTCAGAAGATAATTGCAGGCTTATGGAAGTGTTTACTCCTCTAACAGAAATACCTACCCTGTGAGCATTTACATCTGAGCTAGCTGGCTGGACTTCTTTATGGTCCACGGAGAGTGATAAGCATGCTGAAGGTCTCATCTGTCTCATCCTAAGATGGAGGGTCTCAAATACATTGGACGGATCCTGCAGCAGAAGTGCCCATTGCTTGCCACCAACTCTAATGGGAGACCTGGGCAGTGAGGTCAGATTAGTGGCCTACAGTGTAGGTATCTCTGTACAGATAAATCCCCCATCAAGAAAAATGCTGACTTTTTTCTCTTATAACAAATTTGATTCCTCTGTCCCATCTCCCTCTTGACAAACAAAACAGCTTGTCAAAGGGAAGGTTAAGTGAGAGGGTAAAAATGTAGGTGGAAATAACTTTAGTACAAGGATTAATTTGACTGTAAAGCAGTGGCATAAAATTAATCCTTGCAGCATACGACTAAACACAGTATTTTTCATGCACGTCTGAAGTATGCTACTGATATTGCTGATGATTACATAGGTTTTGGCTGGCTTTTCTGTTTCATGATCGTGACTCCTTGACTTTCTTATGTTCTGCCATTGCTCGGATATTAATGCAACCCTAGTGGCAAATGTTCAGTAGCCCAGATGAGATGCCAAAGGTTAGTAATGACTTTTGAACAAACACAGCTGAAGTGGCAGCACATACTTGAAAAGGCACAATTTTTCCCAGCAGTTCAATATTGTGTTTTAACTTCGTACACAGTTAGCCTGTGGGTGTCTTTTTCATTTGTCAACAGCATGCAACAGAGCACTGCCATTTTGCACTCTGGTGGGAAAATATTGCTTCAACCTAATTGACTCTTTTTGCTGCATGGAAATTATTTACCTAGAAATACTACAGTGGAGGGCCAAATTGCTTTCAATAAAAAAAACCAATTACCTGGGATTTTTTACAGGATGAAGACATTACATTTGGCAGTAGCTGCCTCTATTGTTAAGGTTAAAATGGTGTTGTACTGAACAAACTCTTCTTAGGCTGTTACTTTCTGTTGGTTGTTGAGTTTGTAAGGAAAGACAGGAGGGCTGTTCACCAAAGGAGAGGGAAGGAAAGGTTACTCAAATATTGGTCCATTTCGCTGTATTCAGATTATGCTCCAATCAGATGGGCTGAGGAATGAAAACCACACAAGTATTGTATTTCTTTTGAATAAATTGAGTTTATTTTGTACACCATCTTGACATTTAAAAGCTAAGCTGGAAGTCTGAGGCTGTGATACGCCTCCTATAATTCATTCTGCTTTTAGAAATACATAAGAGAGCAGATCAGGCACTACCCAACCATAGAAAAGGAAAAACTAGGACTTAGCTCTAAACCAGGAAAACAAAAAGAGGACTGAAAAGTTTCACAGACAAACCAGTTTAATGTCAGTTCCCAGAAATATACAATTCATCAATCACATGGTTTGTAAACAACTAGGAAATAGCAAGGAGATAAACATCAGGGTTTGCGAGGAACAGATTACAAAGCAAATTCTCTTCCATGGCAGCATGGCGAGTTTTGTGGTTAGAAGAAAAAACATACAGGACGTACATTTTGGCTTTCACTGCCCTTTTGACTCTATCAGATGATAGTTTTGTAACAAAGCTTGGGGAACTTCTAGATGATGGAACCACAATAAGCAACAAAACTGGCTGGAAATCAATACTGTGTAAATAGTTGTTACCAGCTCATGGCAAAACAGCGTGTGTTTGGAGAGGGACTTGGTAATGTCTTTTCTGGAGTCTGGTGCCACACAGAATTTTTTTGCAGGAAGAGGGAATAAAACCCTCTGCTTATGGATCTGGAAAACAATGGGGAGCATAGAGGAGATGCTGAACAGAAATACTGAAGAGTTTGGGGCGGGGGGAGGTGTGCAGCATCATAAACAGGAGTGTCAAGTATAAGGCACATAAATAAACACTCACTTTTGCCAGCACCAGGCTTCAGCAGGGGTACTATGCTCGGCAAGATCCGTGCTTCAAAACAAATCTAGAAAAACACAGCCCATGATTGTATGATTGAAAACACTCACTTAGGAAAATCTGAGAGGCATATTATAAAGCCTTTTTACCTTTGTAATGGGTGGATGTTAATAGGAAGAGAACAAATGGCTCTCCATACCAACCCATGGGGGGCATGAGGAAGCAGTGAGCCGAAATTGCACAAAGATTTAGATTAAACAGGAAAGCTTCCTAGAAGGAAAAAGATAGTAGAATCTATACCACGGGACACTTTAAAATGCAAGTTACACAAATATTTGTCAGGAATGAGTTAAGAACTGCTGATGTTGCCTTAAAGCAAAGGACTTCTCAGATCTTTTTCAGCTGCTTTCTATTTTTTTCACTACTTTTTTTAATACTTCTATACGTCTCTATAGCAAAATTTTATATTCTTCTGAGAGAGAAAATCAGCTGGAATATTCAGAATGAACAATCTTGAAAAGATGCCTTGCAATAAGGAATATAATGCTATCTCTTAATGAACCTAGTCCTCAAAAACAGTTTGGGCAAAACACTCATGTAACTCACAGGACAAAATGATATAGTGAATGAATTTGTCTTGGTTTCTAAACATAACAGGCCTTCTTTCATCCTCGTGTGCAATCTGCAGCAGTTCATTGAATTTACGAAAATGGAGAGCTGAGGATGTAAAATCTGGTCTATTTGTTATTTGTGGGTCGTTCTCCTTAAGCACATACTACTAAATGAAAGGAGACCAACGAGAAGCACTGAGTGTTGGATCTCTGCTCCTCCATTCACTGCCTGGCTTTTCCCAAAGGCCACCAGTTAGTGCTCTCTGAGGCACCACCCAAGCGTAGTTTGGGTGAGAAGTCACTCAGACCTCTCTCAAGAGGCAGCATGGATGTGACTGTGTCCAGCTCGGCTCTCTGCCGTAAGCCTCTTCCAAGAGGCCCCTTTCAGCCTTTGCTCACAAGAACCTCCTCCCATTTCTCACAAAGAAATGCCACATGTGGCTCACTGTCTTGCAATACGGAAAACTGCTGTGGTCCAGCACTTGCTTGAAACATCCCCTGAATATTATCAGGATGCCAGCTCTCTTCCGTGGAAATTCTATCCCGAGGCAATAAAAATTTTGTCATACCTGATACATATCTGTGAAAGGTTTTCATTTCAACAAACCAGAGCATTTTGAAGAAAATAAATTAAAGACCATTGTTATGATTTAACCCCAGCTGGCAACTAAGTACCACACAGCCTCTGACTCACTCCCACCCCGCAGTGGGATGGGTGAGAGAATCAGCAGAGTAAAAGTGAGAAAACTCATGCCTTGAAATAAAGACAGTTTTTTAAAGGTAAAGCGAAAGCTGCACCCACAAGCAAAGCAAACTAAGGAACTCATTCACCACATCCCATTGGCAGGCAGGTGTTCAGCCATCTCCAGGAAGGCAAGGCTCCGTCACACATAATGGTTACTTGGGAAGACAGATGCCATCACTCCAACTGTCCTCCGCTTCCTTCTTCTTTCCCCCGCTGTATATGTTGAGCATGATATTTTATGGTATGGAATATCCCTTTGGTCAGCTGTCCCAGCTGTGTCCCCTCCAGCTTCCTGTGCACCCCCAGCCTACCTGCTGGTGGCATGGAGTGAGAAGCAGAAAAGGCCTTGACTGTGTGTAAGCACCCTTCAGCAATAACAGAAACATCTCTGCATTATCAACACTGTTTTCAGCACAAATCCAAAACATAGCCCCATACTAGCTGCTATGAAGAAAATTAACCCTGTCCCAGCCAAAAGCAGCACAAGCATTCCTAACCATTTCTAAGGCTGGGGCACTTACACATAAGAGTTTTTAACTTATAGCACATTATGTTTTGAAAATAGTGCGGATAATGGAAGGTGATTGTCCCTGTTTTGCATCTCAGTAAGCTTCAAGACAATTCATTCTTTCAGTACATTTTCTGTGCTCCTCAGTTAAATTTTTCTTTCCTAATTACAACTTTTTTATAAGTCCATATAGCGCACATCCTTTTTTGCCCCATAAATGCCATTATTCTAAGCTCATTTTAGGACCACAATCCTTTTACACACTAGATGCCAACTGTACAAAATACTATGGACAAAATTAATTCTTGATCTAACTCCATTGACCTCTTTGCATTTAGTCAAGAAATGATGTGGAGCCTCTTCTGGTTTTATCAGTTATTTGCATGATTACAGAAAATTATGAGCATAAATGAAACTAGGTTTTTCCTGGTGCTTGTGTAATGCACACCTCCCCTGCAGATTGCTACTGCATTAATTCCCATTGGTTGATCCTCCCGTGTTAACAATCCCAGGTGTGAAATAGGAACCCTCCAGCTGCTCATCCCATGAGCTGATAATAACAGGAGCAGATGTGTCTGGTTTTGGGGGCTAGTTGGTATCTGATGAGTTTCTTTCCTCTCATTTCATAAGGAGCAGACAGCACATTTTAATTGCTTTATACCCTTAAGAATTTGTGCTTCCAGGGTGGGTGAAGGTCAATGAAGAAGACAGCTAGCACAAATATAGAGGGCAGTATCTGCATGGGGGCAGTACTATTCCTCTGTGCAAAGTACTGATCAAATGAGAAGGGCAGCAGAATGTTCTTGTGTTTCACTCCTGTTTGCAATGTATTGGATCCTAATGAAAAGCTCACGGCACAGTGGGTCACACCATGTGTCTACTTGGGTCCAGGATGTTTCTCGACCCTACAAGTGTGAACACTGCTTGGGTGAGGTGCTTGTTAAGGTGTAAGGTCCTTCACCTAGGGAATAACCCCATGCACCAGTACAGATAGGTGTTGACCTGCTGGAAAGCAACTCCATAGACAAGGACCTGGGAGTCCTGGTGGTCAACAAGTTAACCATGAGCCAGTGATGTGCCCTTGTGGCCAAGAAGGCCAGTGGTATCCTGGAGTGCAGTAAGAAGAGTGTGGCCAGCAGGTCAAGGAATGTTCTCCTCCCCCTCCACTCTGCCCTAGTGAGGCCACATCTGTAGTACTGTGACAAGTTCTGGGCTCCCCAGTTCAAGACAGACAAGAAACTACCGGAGAGAATCCAGTGGGGAACTACAAAGATGAGGGGACTGGAGCATCTTTCTTAAGAGGAAAGGCTGAGACACCTGGGTCTGTTTAGTCTGGAGAAGACTGACAGAGGATCTTATCAATGCTTATAAATATCTAAAGAGTGGGTGTCAAGAGAATGGGGCCAGACTCTTTTCAGTGGTGCCCACTGACAGGTCAAGGGGAAACAGGCACAAACTGGAACACAGGAAGTTCCATCTGAACATAAATTCTATACTTTGAGAGCGACAGAGCACTGGAACAGGCTTCCCAGAGAGATTGCGGAGTCTTCTTCGCTGGAAATATTCAAAACCTGCCTGGATGTATTCCTGTGCAACTTGCCTAGGTGAACCTGCTAGCAAAGGAGTTGGACTAGACAATCTCCAGGGGTTCCTTCCATCCTCTAACATTCTGTGTTTCTGTGATTATTATTCCTTGAGTGATATTTATGACCAGGTCTTTGTCTTTTGTGGTCACAATGCTGTGCCACCCTCCAGCTGAACTAAGTCCTTTGGTAAAGCACTTGGGAATCTAAACAAAGCTGGTCAAAATGGGTTTAGTGGGTGTTGAAGGATCCTCTTTATATTAAAAAAAAGAAAATAAAGCCAAATTCATCAAAATGGAAGTCCTTTGTAGCACTTCTATAAATTCTAAAAACAAATTCCATTGCTATTTGATGTAAATTCCTATATATAGTGACTATGCAAATGCATGGAGCTAGGGAAGAGCTGTTTGAAAACCACAGTAAATAAGTGACAATTTGAAATTCTCTACTTCATTTTGAATGAGATGGGATTCAGTTGCAGTTCTATACATCCAGGCATATACCTGCATTATCATAAAATCATAATAGCATCGAGAAAGTTTTGTGCATTTTCAGAGACTCACAGAATCATTGTTCTGGTTGGAAGAGATCTTTCAGATCATCAAGTCCAACGGTTAAGCCAGCACTGTCAGGTCACCACTAAACCATGTCCCTCAGCACCACATCTACACGTCCTTTAAATACCTCCAGGGATGGTGGTTCTACCACCTCCCTGGGCAGCCTGTTCCAATGCCTCAAAACCCTCTCTGTAAAGAAATTTTTTCTAATATCCAGCCTAAACCTTCCCAGTGCAACTTGAGGCCATTTCCTCTTGTCCTGTCACTTGTTACTTGGGAGAAGAGACTGACCCCCACCTTGCTATAGCCTCCTTTCAGGTATTTGTAGAGAGTGATAAGGTCTCCCCTAAAGGGAGAGTATCTCCAGACGAAACAACCCCAGTTCCCTCAGCTGCTCCTCATAGGACTTGTGCTCTAGACCCTTCTTCGTTGCCCTTCCCTGGGCACACTCCAACACTTCAATGTCCTTCTTGCACTGAGGGGTCCAAAACTGGACACAGTATTCAAGGTGTGGCCTCACCAGTGCTGAGGACAGGGGAAACAATCACTTCCCTGCTCCTGCTGGCCACACATTTTCTGGTACAAGCCAGGATGCTGTTGGCCTTCTTGGCCACCTGGGCACACTGCTGGCTCATATTTAGGCACTGTCAACCAACACCCCCAGGTTCTTTTCCACTGGGCAGCTTTCCCGCCACACTTCCCCAAGCCTGTAACGTTGCAGGGGGTTGTTGTGACCCAAGTGCAGGACCCAGCACTTGGCCTTGTTGAACCTCATATCATTGGCCTCAGTCCATCGATCCAGCCTGTACAGAACCCTCTGTAGAGCTTCCTGACCTTCAAGCAGACCAACACATCTGCCTAACTTGGTGTCATCTGCAAACTTACTGAGGGTGCACTCAATCCCCTCATCCAGATCATTGATAAAGATGTTAAAGAGAACAGGCCACAATACTGAGTCCTGGCAGACGCCACTGGTGACTGGCTGCCAACTGGGTTGAACTCTATTAAACCACCACATCTGTGTGTTTGATTGACAGATGGATACAAGTGAAACCAACAAGGAATGAAACTGGTATTGTATTTCAGTTAGTCTTTGATATTGAATAAGATAAAGTCATCAACTCTTTCAATGGCGCCTGAGCTCACAATTTGTTACCAGGAGTGTACTTAGAAGGAGTCTGGAAAGGAGTCCTAAAATAGGATGTTCTTTTCTTCCTTGCTTGAGATTGTAAACACTTTTTGTAAAATAGGCTAGGATTTCATAACCTTTATTTTTGTTCACTCTTCTCCAAAGGATTTGACCCGTTCCAGAAATATAAAATGCATTCCACTGCTTTTGACAAAATATGACAGTATATCATGTT
Organism: Bucorvus abyssinicus; assembly: GCA_009769605.1. Classification (NCBI taxonomy): domain Eukaryota; kingdom Metazoa; phylum Chordata; class Aves; order Bucerotiformes; family Bucorvidae; genus Bucorvus; species Bucorvus abyssinicus. Next base: position 30,588,613 of record CM020030.1, on the reverse strand, counting down.
GCTCAATATGGAGATGACCCCAAAATGACCCTTGTGCAGCTGAAATGAAACTTTAATCTTATGCAAAGTTTTGGCAAGGGTGCAGGCCAGGGCTCAGTTACTCTAAGGGCTCATGGCATTCTCCCAGGTCGTTTGTTACACAGGAGAGAGACACACGAGCTCCAAGTGTCTTTTCGGCTTCTTTAATATGATTTTCTATACCTCTCTGCTGAGTAGTCATACATCTGCTCCTTCAATCTGGAGCTCCTTTTCTCAGACTGAATCAACATTTCAGCCTGGCTCTGAAATCTCTGAGCTTAACGACCTTGAAACCAACTTGTTTTTCAACCCACCTCTCTCTCCTGTATACAACCTTTCTGCTGTGACCTCACCTCTCCTTCTGGTGTCTGACCAAACACCTCTCTCATTCTGCCGTAATACCTAACCGTTTCATAACTTGATCTCTCTTTCTTTCCCAGTGAAGTTCCAGCTGTTTTCCTCCATCCCAAAACAAAAAAGCTCATGGCCCTTTCTCAGTCAGCTCCTGTTTCCATCACTGCAATTTTCTCATCTGTAATTTCCTTGACACTCACCTCCTCATCCCATACAGATTGCTTCCTCCAAAATTGATTTGACTGTTTCCATCTCAGACATCCCTATCCTCAACTTTCAAGAATATCTTCACACCGAATTTTAATTGCTTACCCTTGTGTCTGTACCTCTTCACCTAACTGTACAGCTAAAGAAGACAGCAGAATTTCAGCCCTGCTGCAAGTGGGTTGAAAATCGGCCATCTCTAGCGGGGAAACCATTGACTAATGCGAGGATGGGATTCTGCCTATGCTAAAAGCAGAGTCATTACATTTGTTTATATGTATCACTCTGATAATGCAACTTTCAGAGTACATAAACTTTTGCATCCACCCACATTTTTTTGTGTGGACACATGCTTAGTTTTACACTACTGCTGCGTTTCTCAGTCAGGTATGTCTTGACAGAGTCATTTATCCATCTGAGTGACTCAAGCAGACACAGACCAAGAAAGAAGTTTAATAATTATACCCATCATGGTGCAGGATGAGTAATAGAACAGAGTTTATGCTTCATTTGTCAGTCACATTTCTGGAAATCCTGTCTGCTCCAGAAAGTTAGACATGAATCCAGCTGCAGCAGGTGGAACTTTAGTTTACATGCCAGCAACTGGTGTCACAAGGATTTAGTAGGTGTAAATGCCATCATACACAAGTGTCACAAAAGTTCCTCTGTGTTGCTAACAAACGTCCACCTTTTGGTCAAAGTAACTTCATTGAATTGCTATCAGTGAGGAACTAAAGCTAGCTGTTCCACAAGGGTAATGATTCAGCATGCTTCATAAAACAAAGTGTGAAGCCTGAAATAAAAATATTCAACAGTATACTCTGTTCCTCCAAAATACATAAAAAGAAATTACTTCTCAAAGTAATACTATCACACATCTGCATGAAACTCAGTACTCCTGCTGATCTATTTCATCTGGAGAAGGTGTTTCCCTCTTTTATGCTCTTATGCAGATTTGCTGTGGAATTGAGCCAATTTTCCTCTGAGTCCCACTTTAACAGAAGCATTTTCTGTGGCCTTTTGAGGCTAGCCGTGCACCCTCAGGGTTGCAAGAATATCTACTGCGTTTTGTAAAGGAAATGAGAATTATGCTACATTTGTAGTTTAAAAGAAAATTTAAGAAGAATGTGAATGTGAAAATAGGTCCAACATTTAAACAAAAACACTTCTTTCGCAGGACAATCAAATTAAGGGACAATACCTCCTTGAAGACCTTGTGCCTTCTGTCAAGCAACAATTTAAGCTTGTGACACCTGCCACTCAGGAAACTATCATGTATACATATGTTCCATATTTTCTGATCCCTTCTTCTGTTCTATTAAACCCTTATCTTCTCAGAAAACAAATTTGAAATCTGTGGCTGGTTGTGGAAATACGAAGAGCAAAAGCTGATGACTAAAGGAGCAAAGATCTCTCTTTATGCAAGTGTCCTTCGTAAGGAAGCAGAGCATGAGATATAAGTATTTTTATGAAAAGTATTTACATAATTAGTTTCTAAACTGTTTATTTTCCAAACATATTTATGAGACACTAGCAGGTTATGAAAAGACCTCTCCAACATCTGGTCTGGCATATTCTCACTATGAGTGATAGTTACTGGTCATAGTTTTCTCCGTAACTTGAGTGGTAGCTTAAAGTTTCACAGCTTTAGAAATTTGGAAAAAGATAATCTTTTAAACATTGTTTAAACATGTTATGTTGGATAAAAGTTGCTATGGGGTTGAGATGTAGCAGAATTCTTGTCTCCAGTACACCTTAGTTTTCATGCAGCAAAACATGCTAGCAGAAAGATCGCAATAGGAGAGAGCCACAGCATTTGGGTTTCTCCTACTAGATCCATTACCAGCCAACTGAGAAAATCACTCTCTACTACTGCTCAGGTGTGGTAATAGGTCATTTAACTATCTTCTGAAATGGTCTGAGGTAGATCCACACATAGCTGCTACATGTAAATACAGGCCTCCTCAGTTTTCTCCTTGGACAATACTGAACTTCATGTGTAAGTGAAGGATGTATATTGAAACTGTGACTATTGCAATACCACCTGGATTTTGATTAGTATGTTTAACCACAAACATTTCATCGGTAATTCGAGCACTGTAATGGAGTGCTGAAAACTTCTTTTCCTAAAAGAAAATGTTGACAGTTTACAATATCTGGGCTGGAAGAGTAGAAGAGAGGGAATCTCCATCATCAACACTACAAGAGGAGGACCTGCAGATTTTATGCTTGGTTGGACACATTTCACAACAACAAATTTTCACTGGTTACTTGGCTTCAGCTTTTCCAATTCAATTCCCAAACCACAGCTTACTCATGACCTGCTTGCAGTAATTTTTTTTGTATTTGCATAAACTTTTAACTATTAATATCTGAGTTTTAGGCTTTCTCTGCTATTCCGTTACCTGAGGGTAATTTTAGCTACAGTTTTGCTCTAGAATAGTTTAGCCAACTTAAAATATAGAGGGTTTCAGATTAATGTCTACAGTTTATCTCTACTTAGGTTCCCAAATCCCTTGCACTGCAATATCTTCTTCACTATCTTCAACAGCTGCACTTTGTAGACAATTATGTTTTTTCCTTCAGTGACCTATGGATACACAAATTTGCCAGTCTCATTTCTCTTCATAAGTCTAATTTATAAATACGAAGTAATATTCCCATAATCTGTAACTGTTTCCAAAAGGTACCTGTTCACATACAGCTAATAGCATGGTTTGCAGGCAACTATCAGAATATGAAAACAAAGCAAAGAGAGATTTAGCATGTATGTTTGCCTCTCTAGCCTGTCATTCCCTCTGCATCTTCTTGCTGCCCACAAAACTACCCAAATGGGGAAATTAAATATACTGCTTACATAGATTTTAAATAGAAAATAATTTTCCTGAGGAAGGGAACACACTGTATTTCTTAGCATATGCAAGGTGTAAAAGCATTTAGACTTGAATATTTGATGCCATCTATCTATAGACATTGCTGCAAAAACTTCTATCACTTAAGGTCAACTACTTCTAATGTCCTTCCTTCAAACACCTCTCTTTTGTAGGGGTCATTTTTTCCAGGAGGTATTTCATATAGCCTAAATTTGCTTACTACACTTCCTTCAAAGAGAGGGTAGTTTTGCATAGAAGTTGTAATATAGAATCACAGAATGGTTGAGGTTGGAAGAAACCTCTGCAGGTCATCTGGTTCAAACTCCTTGCTCAAGCAGGGCCACCTGAAATTGTTTTCTCAGGACCATGTCTAGACACCACAAAAGTATGGAGACTCTATTACCTCCCTGGGCAACCTGTGCCAGGGGTTGATCACCCTCACAGCGAAAAAGTGTTTCCTGATTTTCAGAGGGAACCTCCTGTGTTTCAGTTTGGTCTTGTCACTGGGCAGCACTGAAAAGAGTCTGGCTCCCTTGTCTTTGCAACTTCCCTTAAGTATTTATATACATTGATGAGATCCACCCTGAGCCTGATCTAAGCTAATCTCAGCTGTCAGCCTTTCATCATAGGAGAGATATTCCAGTCCCTTCATCATCTTTGTGTCCCTTCATGAAATTCTCTCCAGTATGTCCTTGTCTCTGTTGTACTGGGGAGCCCAGAGCTGGACACAGCACTCCAGGTGTGGCCTCACCAGTGTTGAGTAAAAGGGAAGGTTCACCTCCCTCTACCTGCTGGCAACACTTTGCCTTACGCAGCACAAATCATTGCTGTTGACCAGAATGCTACAAAGAGATATTTGGTAGATCGTGCTGACACCTCTTTGATGCTTCATTAAATCTGATACCATGGTTTCCTAATCATAAGCTCTTTTCCTCTTGAGTGCTCTTGATTATAATTTCGTAGATAGATAGAAACCAAGTGACTTAGCATTCACTTATGAGTTTTGTAAGCAAAAGTCACAAGCACATGTAAATGAGATGTACCATTGAGCTGCCTTCATACAATACATAATTAGGTACAAGTAGTCCAGTCAAAGAAAAATTATGCCAACTGTGGCTCAAATTTTAAGGAGATGATATTTTTAAGAAACAGTATTTGGCTTTAAGACTCAACTGCAGAGCAAGACTCCAACTTAAAAAAAGAAAAAATCGTGTTAAGATGCACAATGCTTCTTCCCACTCCATAGAATCCAATACACCTTTTTGTTACCCAGCCAAATAATCTTCCCACTCCAAAGTATGGGAAAGCAGAGTCTGCAATAATGAGGTTTGTGGATCACCAGTTATTTGGCATTTTTTTGCCTTTTGTGCAGCTTCTAGTGCAAGAAGACTCCTCATCCACTGCCCTAAGTCTTACTTGTACAATATACATATACATAAGCTTCTTAATTTTAAACAACTCGCACTAAAAAACATTGGCTTCAGCATGTATACTTTCCTAACACTGGGAGCCATAGTTATCAGTAAGAAGCCTTGACATTAAAGGCAGGAGTAACACAAACATCTGGAAGTTTACCTGGTCAATCATAAGGTCATACAAGACCTGTACCTTTGGGCTCCCAAATGGGAAACGACAGGCAAAGTCCTGGACGTATCAGGTGATCACCAAGAATTACGATTCAACAAACAATGAGTGAAAACCAACCTCAGGGCATAACACCTGTGGTGTTTCTGGTGGAAACAAGAAAATATTAAGACTGCTCTAAAAGGGGGGAAATCTCCTCTACAAGTTCTTATCAAATTCTGGCCAGTCGAGTCCAAGAAAAAGTCACAGAGATCTAACACTGCAAGTATGTTCAGGGGTGTGGAAAGACCGGAGAATATGACAGAAGAACTTCATCTATTTATGTCAGCAATACAAAGGTGGAGAGGGCATGTAATTGCTATTTATAAATACATATAAGAGAAGAGAGAGGTGACTGCAAAAGAACTACTTCTGTTTCTGAGCATAACATCTTAAGTGCATGAAAGGGTCAAATTAACTCTCTGTAAGACCAAATGATCCAGGAAGTCTTTTCCATGTCTGTACCCCCCATGTCTACACCTCAATTCTAGAACTGCCCTGGATGAGGAACCGCACAAAGGCTGAAATAGCTCATGAAGTGCTTGCTAGATGAGATATATCTGCAGCAATTCAGCTTCCTCCTAAGCTGGTAGCAGTTCCATTCTTAGCATGAACAGATTTTTACTTCTGGGCTGCAAGTGCTTCAACTAGCTAGATAGCTGCTAACTACCTCTAAGTGCCAGCAGCAGCTCAGCTTAACCGGAGTGAGCAAATGGGCGTCAGTACTTGCAGCCAGTAATTCCAGCCAAGTCCTACTGCCCTGCCTTGGAGATGAGCATCTGCCAACAAAACGGGGTGAACGGGCATGAGCTAGAAGGAGGTTACACTTTCCAAACGCTTGAGAAGTACCACCCTGGAAAGGCAGATTGAAACAAGATGTTAACTAGCTTATCCTCACCACTTGAATGCCTAGTGTCATAAACCCCATACCTGACACCATAAGCAAACTATAGGGAGAAACCAGCTTTCCTCCCACATCAACTCGTACGCTGAAAGAATTACTTCAGAGGCTTTCAGTGTATTTGTGTTTCTGCTTGCAGCACTGAAAAAAGCACTGTCCCTGCCGTTGTTTAAATCAAGCTGACCAAGAAATTAAGAACTTCTATTCTGCGCTCAGCTCTCTCCCAAGTTAAAATGACGTTTCCAAACACTCCATTCAAAGATATATTAATAAATGGTAATCTAACATGAAAAATATGCTGTGCCCATACTTTCTCTCCTCTTATCTGGCAGCACTTTTTAAAGGTAGTCATTTTTTGACTGCTGTTATAATAGCTATGTTCTTCACACTGTGCACCATGGCTGATTTCATTGTCAAGCTACATTTAGTCTGGCATATATCTGTGTGTGGCTTAACCATAGGTTTATTGAAGTGATCATGGTCATTATCTCTGATTTTCCTTGAACGCATACCATCTCACACAGAGCTCTACTATTATCCCTGATATGAGCATATCTGAGCAGGGTCATTTTAAAGACTAATTCAAAATATCACATAATATTTCCTCTAACAGCACAAAACTGATTTATGATTTTGCAGGAAAGTTATTTGCACTGTTATATAGCATGGTTAATAGGTGAGGTCCATAAAGACTGCAATCAAGACATTCCATGGCTTTTTATATCTGGCTGCCTTACATTGATAGGTTTCTTCTCCCTTTATATGCCCTTTTACATGAAATAACTTTTCATTTCTAGTGAGTTAATTCACTCTATCTCTACTGTTATAGTTACTAGTGGATCTTTCACATGTTTAATACAGGGTGGTGTAATTTTTCCAAATATCAGATTTTCCTTCTTATTTCCATAAATGTAAAATTCCTGATTATGTATTTGCTGTAACATTAAACTAAAGTAAATAAATGAGATTTGACAAGATGGAGATGACAGTCTTAAGCCATGCCATCTGGGAACAGTGGGATTTGTTTACAGTTTCAATTCTCACTCCAAATCCTACTGTGTCCTATCATGTAAATATCTGGTAAGGACCAGTGCCATCAGCTAAAACATGTTGATACCCTTGGGTGGCCAGCAGAACTGGACAGAGGGCTGTAGCAGTGTTTAAAAAACTACAGTCAGTCTACAAGCTCGCAGGGAGTCCAGAGCTGAATTGCCGCAACTTGCGTTGATTCTGCATCCTTTTAATGTGACAGCAATGTCATATAAAGGGTGCCATAATATTTGTTTCAAAATTACAGATTTCAGAACAACTCAGAACTGCTTGCAGTCCTGCAATAGAAAAGGGCTTAGGTTTGACTTCGGTTTATACACTTGAAAAGGAAGAAGAGGATGCACATAAGCAGGAAGACTATGTGGTAGAAGGACCGAGCCACAACACAAGAGGCAGGGGTCAGCTCCTGGCTCAGGAACTGATTCCTGATGCTGGGGAAATCATTCGACTTCCCTGTGTACAGTGGGGATGATAATGTCTCTTGGAGTGAAGAGGGCTTTTTTAAGCAGGTGTTGTCTTTCTCTTTTTGTATATATGAATCCTAGCAACAAGTGGCCGTGACTTTGGTAGGGGAATCAACACACTCCTAGAGGAAGACAGCATGGAATTTGCTTTGAAAGGAAATCATAACCTAACAGCATCATTCTGCGCTTTCCTGAGCTATACTGAAGATCTGAATTTCCTTTGAGTCCTTGAAAAGCCTCTCATTTAGTTATTTAATTTAGTAATTTATATAATGCTTATGATCTTGGCAGTTAGATGCTTTGCACATAAGTAAAAATTGACATTACATAAGCCACCCACAACAGGTAACAGAAGTTAAATAACTGCTGTTGATGCTATTGGAAACCTTGACAGCAAAATTAACTAGAATTAAAAAAAAAAAAAAAAAAAACAAAACCCAAAAAAACAAAAACCCAACCAAAAAACCAAATCCATCGAAAACTGAACACAACACATCAGATTTGTATTATATTCTCCAAGTCACAGAACTTGGAGACTGGCTCAGTCCAAGTGCCAAACTGGAAATTCCTTCTGCTGGAAAAAGCTCTGCCCCAGTCCTGCTCGCTCCTAGGACCAGACTGGTGGAGATCCCTCACTGCCAGGCAGCGCGGCTAACAGGTACAGACCTGCTTCACAGTTTTCATGGCTATTTGCTTTTGAACAGTAACAGCATTTTCCTTCTCTGGAATGTGGAGCTAATGCTGCTACCAACCATTTCAAGGCAGAAGGAGGTAAGGTTCAATGCCCCCAGGAAAATGGACAGAAGTCACGCAGAGCCATAAGCCTGCACTAAGTCAGGCTGCCACTTCCCTACTGACACGTAAGCTGCATGCCCTCCCTTACTCAGTTTCACATGGACCACGTGGCTCTATGTTTCTTGAATGCTGGTTTTAAGTAATTAGAAAAACCTCTGGGACGGAAGGGATTTTCAGCTCTCATGTATGTGCAGAGAACAGTATGTTAATTGATTTAACTCAGCTTGTATTCAGAACTCTTTAGGAAAATAAAATCTTGCTTTGAGAGGTGATGTGATCCTACAAATTAACACTGGGCTGAGAAGTAATTCATTCAACAGACTGTTTCTGAAATGTCACATGCACCTGGCCCACATTGGCAGAATCAGGAGCTTCGACAAGATGCAACCTGCCACCGCCCCCCCAAACACTCCCCCCTCGCAATTAGTCAGCTAGGCTGGTGGCCTGATCTTCAGAGGTGCTGAGCACCTGCAACTTGCTCCAACTTCTACATCTGAAAAAGAAATTCCATGGGAGGTGTGAAAGACTATTATCTCTGAAAATCAAGCCATTTGGGTAAAAGGGTAGCAATTTCATGCTCTTTTTTAAGGTTCTGGCTGATTATGCTTTGGTTTTCCCATTTCAGAGATTGTACCAGCTGTTTTACCAGCTTCATATGAGCATAGTGTTTGTTACTTAGAGAAACACTAAATAAATGCTCGATGTTATTAATTTCTCGTAACTTCTGTGATGAACATTTTTCTGACAGCTGCTGGTTCCAGAAGGTACTAAGCGAGCTGGGCTTCCCAGGCTGCCCTGAGGGCAGAGAGTCCAAGCCTGCAGCCAGGTGCCACTGTAAACTGAGAGAGCTGCACTGCGGCCCAAGGGTTGTGCAGTGCTACCCCAGGCAAAGAGGTGGCTCTGGAATGTTCAAGTTCCTATGCACGCTAAACCCAAATAACAGAGGCAGTGATCGCAGGAGCCCTCAAGTGCGGCAGTATTTCCATAAATAATTCAGTTTAGGAGTTCAGTCTGCATGATAGATACGGAGCTGAAATGTAAGAACATAATGAATACAAAAATCTAACCATTTTTGTGAATATTGCGGAAGTAGTAGTATAGCCATGATGGTCTAAGAGCAGAAGTAAAACAAAATTGGTGGGGAGAAGTGAAATATTTTACTAGACTGCTGTGCTAAAGTGAGTAACAAGGAGAAGTGATTGGACACACAAGCCCCTCTTCAGGTCTGAAACAGAAATAGCAGCTGCAAAAGCTGAAATTAACCCATCAGACTGTCTGAAACAAACAAAAGTTGTAAGTACATGTGGAGACAATAAGCTCGTTAAATACTCTAGGAAAGAGTGGGAAATATGTTAATCCCTCTTCAAGGCTAGAGAGGTTAACTTGAGATAGAGGGTGTTAAATGAGATCACGCCTCAAAATAGGCTTTCATCTCTTGGTATTTGTACTGTACTCCTATTTTGGAGGTGATCCACTGTGCGTCGTGTGACTAACACCAAAAGTCTTAGAGATGGTGTGTCTGCATTGAGACAATTATCTCCCACTGGAAGATGGATGCTTCTGTTCATCATTGGCTGTGTGAGCTCATCCGGAGGCATCACAGTTGTTTAGTGTTCAGAAGGGCATATGGCACAGTGGATGGACTGCAGAAATGTTGTGTAATGGCTCCAAGAATGTGAAAAGATGTGTCACCAAATTCAATATTTGCTGCTCAAATACAGTCTCAATCTCTCTGGTAGATACTAGCCCCGAGGATTTGTTTCTGGGACAGAAATTAGTGAGGTTGAAGCTATAGGAAAGATAGAAATTCTGGTTCTGGCAAAATTTCTTTTGGTTTAGAACATTGTGAGCTGTTAATAATTGTTTATATATGCCCCAGATTAGGCTGGTAACAATACTGCTTGAGAGTATTTTATGTCTTTTTACCTCACAGATGCCATTCACCTGCCCAGTAAAGAACATCTAAATAATTACATGATCTCCATGAGTGATCTCTTCAGAGCAAATGAGGTGGGGTCTGAAAAGCCCCTATCTTTTGAACAGTGAGTGGCTGATTTTCTTCAGGCAAGCATATTTATCTGTGAGTGTCCTACCACAATTGGTAAATTGTAGCTTAATACTGATCAGGTTATCTAAGGTGATTTCAGTGCAGTGATATTCAGGAGGGTTTGTTGGAGGGACATTTGTTATTGAATTTGGTAAAAATCAATGAGGAAATTCATGTTTTCAGTGTAAATGATAAAGATTTCACTTAAGTATATATAATAGAGAACAGGCTTAGTAATATAAAAACTTATAATCTATTTTCTTTCACGTTTTCCTTTTTTTTTTTTTTTGAGGTAGCTCATGATAAAGGCAAAATGTTATAGAATTGTCTTTATGCTTATACTGTGCCCATTGTTTGAAGAAAGTTGATTGAAATGAAGCTGTACATGGTGAGGATGAACTAAACGACTTGTTAATTTGTATGGGCTGAAGCACAGAAGGTTGATATTATCTTGGGGACATAACGGGAACAAATCGGGATGGTATCAGAGAGCGGAACATGGTGAACGGATGGGGAACTTTCCCTATGGACATGATGGTACTATAGTGGTGGCAGCTGCATTCGGCAGGGCACGTCTCCAGGATGGCGGATCACCGCCTCCCTAAGATCGTGTTCTATGGTGAACTTGCCACCGGTTGCCGCAAGAGAAGAGCTCCAAAGAGGAGATATAAGGACTCCCTGAAACAACACCTCAGCCTAGGCCATATTGACCACCATCAGTGGTCCACCCTGGCTTCCAATCGGGAGATTTGGAGACACACCATACATAACGCTGCTGTCTCCTTTGAGAGCACGCGTAGAATCAGTCTCGAGGAGAAAAGACAGCGCAGAAAGAGCCGTGCCTCAACTATACCACCCAAGGAGACCCTCCGGTGTGCTCTTTGCAACTGGTCTTGCCTATCCCGCATTGGCCTTTTCAGCCATCAACGCGCTTGCAATAAGCGTGGGCAAAGCCCTTCCCAAATCTTTTTCCGCGAAGCCAAGCCATGATGATGGTCAATAACTGGTTCATTGTGGAGAAAACATGTTGTTTTCTGCACAGAGTCTTCCTTGACTTCATTAGTCATAGCATCATCTAGCTGCATGCTTGCACTACTTGTAACTTAGGACAGACCATCATTGTGAGACAGGGAAAAATTGTAATGATGGCTGCTTTGTTATTTCTCTTCCAGCTCTTTTCCTAAAGTAGTCAATACAGCGCTCCAAGAAGGGGTTTTCACCTGAGACTTCAAATCCAGCATGTTTCCTTGTCTTCTTCCTGAAGATGCCGTAAAAGGAGTGTTATTGGAGTTAAATTCTGGCTCATTAAGGAAAAAGTATGAAGGAAAGAGTCAGCAAAGTAACTCTAATTCCCCATATACAAGTATGTAATCTGGTTGTTCCCCTAGGGAGACATTTTGGCTTTTGGAGCAGACAGATCTCCTTAGGTTAGCAGATTTTTCATTGACTGAAGATGTTTGAATGGTTCTTTATCAGGCAGAGGCTGGGGCAGCTGTTGTGGTAGTTGGTTCTTGTGTCCAGTGCTTGACATGGTTATCTTTATAGCATTTTGAGCCTTGCAAAATGTTTAGGGAAACTTAAGAAGTACTTCATTTTAGTCTCCTTCTTATTTTAGTTCATCATTTTGTAGTAGCTAGCTAAGGGAAATTATTTTCCAGGTTTTTCTAGCATTCTCCAACATAATTCCCACAGCATGTTTGAAATGGTGAATTGTAGTCAAATGGTTACGTAGGGTCACATCCTCTAGGATGTTACTATGCTCCTGGAATAACCTCATAAAGTAGAACTAATTTTTTTAAGCTAACAATTTATCATGCTTCCCTCTGCTAACACACTCTCTCCGTCTCACAGATACTAGCTGCTTTTTCTTTTTGGTAATCTAACTTGTTAACATAAAGAAATTAAGTTCAAGAGTAATTGCTCTCTACCTGCATTTATCTTTGAAATTTGCAGCTTTCATTCCAAACCTGCACAAGGCCTTGCATTCCTGAAAGCCATCTATTTTCTCCAGCCACCGTAACTGGTCCAATAGAAAAATATCACCTCTGCCTACAAACCTGGCTTTGCCCTAAGTCATTGCAGCTCCTACTTGAAGTGCAATGGCACGATTCCAGGCTCTCAGCTGAGGCAGAAGGTCAAAAGGATTATAAACAATTAAAAGCATCTTAATCCCTATTAAATGGTGGTGATTCACTGAGGAATGCCCAGGGCAGATCAAAAGCTGTTGCAAGGAGACAAGCTGACAGGAAGAGGCTCTGTGGGAAAATCGAGAGGGAGCTGGTCCTTTCAAGGTCCCCATGCAGGGACCAGACAGGCACCTTAAAAATAGACATGATTTATTTTAGTTTTTAAAAAGTACTTTTTACCAGTAGTGATGTTGCTCTGAAAAACAAGACTTTAAAGAGACAGCCTACTCATGGCATTATTCACTAACCTTCCCCTCCGAGGGAATGGCACTGCAGGATGGGAGCTGCCATCAAGCATGCAGAAGACCCCACAGTTAATAGCTAAGAACTACAAGCCAGGAGCTTCATGTAGTCATGTCTCAGGTCACGCCTGCCTGTGGGAAAGTGTACGATTAGCATCTAAGTCAGAAAAATACCTAGGAGGAAGAGAAAACTACTTACAAGGTTGGATAACTCAGGGATACTTCTCATATGTCAGCTATGATAACACCTATGGAGTGGGCATTTGGAAGTGTCGAAGTTTCTAGAGTGTAAGAAGCTTTTAAAGAAGAACTGATGTCTTTAGGCATCACAGAAACATCCAGGACTCTCTTATTCAGAGGAAAGCAAAACACTCGTGCTTTGGCAGTACTACTGCCTTGATGTGCTACCCCACAAGCTAGACTTACTCTTTAGGCAAAAATCCTCTGAAACTCCCAAGGGTGGATTGCTTCTCAATTGCATGATCCTCTTTTTGAGTTTCCTTAAAGTACTTGATAACTAGCTCCTGCCAGACAAAAGACGTTAACAGTAGCTGGCCTGTTGTTTTATTATGAGAACAAATCTTCCAGTCCCCAGATCTATGATTGCCTGAAAGAAATGAGAATGTAACACCTTCAAAATGGTTAGCAAATGAAGTGAGGAAACCATGGTTTCAAATTGAATCTTTAGCCTACATTTCTGTCATGGGTAGGTATAAAAGAACATCTTTTATTCTGCCTATAGCTATCATAAAATCAAATTAGTTTTGTGTTGCCCAAACTTTGTTTCAAATAAAGTAATAAAGGAAGAAATTATGGGGCTGGGGAAGAACCTGCACATCTTGTCTTTTCCAAGATCTGGGATGAATCATAGTCACACATTTCTGAGTAATCAGTTTCACTAGTACATTTCCCAAACTCCCCAGCTGTAACTACAACACAGTTAGAGATTGAAAATGTCTTAAAAAGAAAGAAAATAACTTAATTCACCCAGCACCTTTACACCCTGTTAGGAGTAATGAAATGCCTTTTAATCAAGGTAGCGGTAGATAACCTTCTAGTGCTGCAGTGACCCCTGCAAAAAACACATGAGGCCACAGGGGCAAGCCATGCATTCTCTCTCCAGCCTATTGCTTTATAATTAGAGAATGCTGTCAAAAATTATATGTTAAGGTGTAACTAAAAAGAGTACTACAGCATAAATATAAACATGCATATATTAGATGCACATAATATATGCATATATTATATGCATTTATATATAAATATACATATGCATGTATAGATGGGTGGATATCAGGTTTATGTGCCCATGGATACCTAATTCTGCTTGTAAAGGATGCATTAATTCTGGCATTTCCTCACTTTGGAGTACTTGGGTTTGCAACTGTCATAGTTTTGTTTTTATCTTATTTATGTCATGCAAGGGACACCACCAGCCCTGAGCAACAGGCTGTGCAAGAGGACAGCACAGAGATGACAGCCAGGAAATTTCACTCTGCTACTTGCTTCACCACAGCTTTCTGCTGTGACTTTGGGTCACATCACCTCTCTCTTGGCCCATCTGCCTCTAAAATGAGGGGTGGCTTAGATTGGATCTAGCCGATCTCATGTCAACCAGCTCTGCCACTTTGGCCTTGGAGGGTGCCACTCTCCTTTGAGTGTGTGCCCGGTATTCTCCCTTAAATTGGGGAGAGATGTCTAGGCCTGGCTGGTGAATAATGCAGTCTGAAAATAGGAAACAGAAAATGAGGCAGTAAAATACTCAGTTTTGAATGAGAAGAGGAGAAAACCAATAGACAACTTAGTGCATAAATATGTCTAGAAAATATGAGGAAGTTCTACAGTTGACTGAGTATATTAAAGTATACTACCTGTGTTTATTGGGTTATGTTGTTTGCTGGAAGATCTCCACAGCTGCTGAGGATAGTTAAAGGCTGTTACTTAACATCTGCCAGACAGAGAATTATTTATGGGAGCTAAGCTAATGTGGGCACTAAACAGACCTGATTCTTTGTGACTGGCACTTGTGCTCTCCTGAATTCATCATCAACCACTTAACCGTGCATCTCAAGTAAAACACTGAAGTCACATTAAATGTATCAAGCAGAAAGCTGATTAAATGCTTACCAGTACAAAACTGACATTTTGCTACAGCAACAAATGATTTTACACATCACTATCTTTGGCTCAGCAGAATTTCAAAGTTATATGGTTATTAACCAATACATTTTTTTTCCACTTTTCTGTTTCTCCTGAGTATAAATTTACTGTTGTGACAACTAACAACCACTGATGTTTCCTATTATATTCTGCAAGAAGTTTAGTACACGTATTCTTATTTGCAAACAGAGAGAAATGCTTCCCTAAACAGATTTAGCTTCTTCCTTCTTCTCGAGTAAATAACAGGTAAAATTGAAATGTTTCTGTACATCCAACCTTTTTTATTGTTATACTGACATGTCAAAATCTCTTTTGAGACGATTTTCTGTCAATCCAAAATTATTTAATGGAACCTATGAATTCTTTTGGAGAACATAAGTTGCCTTGGAGGAAGGAAAATACATGTTTCACTGAGGACCACATAAGCCAAAAGATATATCTAGATATCCAGTAGCATTTGAACCAAATTCTCCCTCTTTTAACCACAGTTATGACTTCCTCTTGCTCCTGAACAGGTCTGGAGAAAGGTCATTAACTCAGCACGCTCAGAGGAAGAAACACAGTGCGTGTTTGTGGCTGAGCATCTGCATGCCTCTCTTTATATGCCTTACTGTCTGTACCAGAACAGACTTGACTGAAGTACATGATAGGTAGCAGAATTCATCTCTCATATTTTCTTCTGTTACTAATTATGTCAAGTAATAACTTTCATAGCAAGAATATAATTGCTTTCAGAAATGAAAAAAGGAAACTATTTTTTTTTTCACTTAGGAAGTGCTGTTACCTACTACTCCAGCAAAAAGACATTTTGCACATTGCTTTTTCCATTCTTTTTTTTTAAATGGGGCTCACTCATTTATCTTTTTTATAGAACTCTGTACAGAATGGGTTCAAAGCCCACAAAAAGCCAGGGTAAGTAGCAACTATTGGGGAGTGTTTTGCATCAAGATTATACTTAAAAGACTTAATCTAAGTTTTTTTGCCTTCTATACACCTTTTCTATGACAGATACACAAAAGTACTTTATGATAGAGCCATTGTAAACTCCACATAGATAAAGAAAAGATAAAAAATAAAACCAGAAGAATAACCTACTTCAGAAATAGAGATATCACGTTAGATATATAATACACCATTCTCATTATCACCATTTTTCATAAGGATGAATCATACCAACAACTGATGTGTGTTTATTTGAAATCTTTTTCCATATATTGTTTTTTATAGAGTCAGAGGTGATGAGGTGATAGTATGTCTGCTTTCTTTTATACATTGATTAAAAAAGGAAAAAATGATCTGTCTCATTTCTATGAGCAAGTAAGCATAAAATGCTTGTCTGTATTTCTTATGCATTAAAGAATCTGCACAGGGTCATGAGCAGTCAGCATTTATCCAAACCCACTGACGCAGGGGTGTTTCCAGAAGAACTCCCATTAACTTTATGCTAAATTATAGACACAAATTTCTGTGCATGCTTGACAGAGGATTAGGCACCTATTGTCAAAGGAAGAGTGAACAAAAATTTGACCAAACCAGATCAGACATAGACTTTACTTGGTTGTACTTTAAAAGGATATTTTGTTGAATAAACCAAAATCAAGCTAATGTGCATACATTGGGATAATTTGTGCTTGTTTGTTCCTCACTTTGTATTACAATAATTCAAGTCTCATTCAGCTAAAAGCATAGTGTCAGAAAGGAAAAAATTACTACAGTTTGTTCCTCTTTTATTCACATGTGCTCTGTGATATTTTGTTATTTAAATTATAAACAGTCATTTTATGCATCTGACTCCTTGCCATAGTTCAGGAATTTTCATATAGAACTGGGACCTTGCAAGTGCACCTGCCCATTGCTACAGGAAGTCTTTACTTCAGGTGATAATGGAGGTCTGATTCAGAGAGAAGTTATTTTTCTGTTATTTCCCCTAGACAGAATACCAAAGGGCAAGTCCCAGATTCCTACATACATGTTGGACCAAAAATTACATCTATTCTGTGCATCTGATGCGATTGATTGCATTTCTGGTATTTTTTTCTAATGTGCTGACAATCAATCTGGCAATCCAATCCATCTTGTAAAAAGTTGGCATCGTATTATGACTTCTCCCTGAGAATGAAAAAGGGTTAAATTGTCCAAGATGCTTTTGTTCAGTCATTAGCTGAATGACAATTCAGCTAACTAATATTATAGGGAAATAGAAGCCCTAGCCTAGCACAGACAGCTTCGTCCTCAACACAAGCTGCTTTTCAGAAAGCTATTTGTTGGCTTTCCTCATGCACTATAGGAGGAAACATAAACTTAGTCCTCTGGACACCATCCTGAGAGCTGGACACTGAAAAGATCTCTGCTAACATGTTTGCACTGCATTGGCTAAATACTTTATGGGATCTAGCTCTTGGATTGACGATTTAAACTCAAATTTACAAAGAAGCTGGTAGAAAGAAATGTGATGGTGAAAGGTGGTGAAATGAAGTTCATAGCATTTTGAATTCCTGTTGATCAGAAGTGTGCATATTGGCACTTAACAGGGCTCCTGGGGTGCGAGGTAACCTGTAATGCTGAACTAAACCCTACATCTGAGCTTTAACTAAGGATTAAACCAGACAGTTATCAAAACAGGTCAGTAAATCAGTGAGTAACTACTGAGTCACCACTTAGTCCAGTCATCAGACAGACATGATAAAAATGAATCTATTCAAGACCTAAAGTAAGATTGAAAACTGGTGGTTTATTTAATTAAAAGCAATTCCTGGTTATATAAATACAAATAATGATTTTCAGGCCCAGTTTGAAAACTCTGTGTGGGGCTGAGAAATTATCTATGTCATCAGAATATTTCACTTTTGAAATAAAAGTATTCTGTACTTAAAAGCCATAGCCTGAAAGCTCTTAACAGCCCATCAATCAGAGAGCTATTTGCTGTGGTGGCCAGTCTCCTCTTTCTTTCCCATCTCCCCCACCCTGAACCTAGATGATACCTCAGCAGAAACACTCAAATGAGGCACAACACTTGGGTGGTGGCTCAGCCTCTCTGGAGTCTTTCAGAAAACAGAGAACTAACCATTCAATAATTTTGCAGGACAGAGTTTAGGCTCAATCTAGCACGGGGGCTCTATTCTCCTGGAACATGTTCACATGTTTTTATATACTCATGCATACACGCACACATTTTTTCACGCTACAATAACAAAAGTATGTTACATCTCTGTGAGAATACAAATATAAAATACGAAAGAGAAAATTCTTTGAAGGGTTTCAATTCCTTAGCACATTTTGTTCTCAGTTTTATAGGGTTTAGAAATGGACCTCTGCAAGCAGATGATAAATTCACAGCAAAACCCAGTGTTTCATGCCAGCAAGTATCTATTAATGCAGGAAAACTGCAAATGCTGACATGAAGTGAATTTATATTGCAAATCCTATTCTCAGAGGGAGTTGATCTCTGGATCTCAGGAACTCCCTCTTTTTGAGATAGTTTGCTGAACTGAAGGCAAGACCCATATCCTTCCTCTCACCTCCAGCACTGACAGTTTGAGCATAACTCCACCTAGGAGGAGCTTGCTCTCTGGTTAGTCAGTAAAGCAGATATATATTGATACGCCCCCTCAGTATATCAAGTCTTCCTGCCATAACATTCAGGTTAACGTAATTTAGGAAATCCCTGCCTAAGGGCCTAGTGTTTTCTGAAATACCGGATATTATATGTCATCTGAATACAACACTAAAAATTTGAATTGACTGTGGATTTCTACAGAATGGTAGTCAGCATCTTAAACCATGTTTCACACCTCAGGATAAAAACAAATGTCACATCTTTATCTTTGCAAACTGAGTTGAAAATTTTAATATGACCTAACTGAATAAGAAGGTCATAGGTTTACCTTTTCAGTAAATCACAGCACAAAGGTACTTTCTAACTTTCTTATGAAATTGAAGTCTACTGTGAAACTCAAGTCTATCCTACACTTCATGTAAACTTTTTCTTCCAGAAATTCATCTTGATGTCATGGACCTCTACAGCATCAGTTTTACCAAAATCACTTCCCCCATCATATGAAGACTTCATTCATTCAGTGAGCGACTTCAGCGGGAACTAGAACAAAAAGACTAAGAGTCCATAGTGATTTATAAGTAACTATGCAAGTGTCCATAATACAGCAGTTCAGAAAATTCTCTTGGTGGTGAAAAAGCGAGCATTTAGCCTCATATAGGCATGTGGTTGTTATTTGAAGACTGTGATGAGCTACAGCCACCTTGGATCACTACCCACAATTTTTTTCCCACATCTGGATTTAGTCATTTGATGTATTTATTTGCCCTATCTATGACATGAGTAATACCTTCCCAGAAGTATTCTGAGACAAATTTTCTTTAAGATCTGTAAGTGTGGTATGGGTTTGGGGACAGGTAGAGTTCAGCATGAGAAAGCAATGGTAGAATTAGGGGTTATATATTTGAGAAATGATCTAATGATATGTTCCCTCAGGTCAACAGAGGATGTAGGAGCAAGCCATTGCTGGGTAGGATGATAGATACGGAGTATCAGTTATCTAGTTCTGGGAAACAGAAGACACACTATAGATTCACTGCTATTTTCTCTTCCATTCCTGCACTTCTATCCTCCTTGCTCTGAGCTAGATAAAACTCATGAAATGGATCTTCTTTCCCTACATCCGCTGTGGCATTATAAATTTAAGGCTCCATGCATGGACATGTGCAAACAGGAACATGTGCACTTTCATGAAAAGCCTCTCCATGTACACCACTTTCTTTTCTTTGAGTTGCCACTGACTGCCTCCAGCACTGATTAATCCGATTACTCATAGCAGCCTGACGTTACATTTTCTGTGGCACTGCTTTCTCATCACTGAGAGCAAGACTTGCCCGTGTGTAATGATGAGACAATCTGAATTGCACAGCCTTGTACTTGCAAGGAGGTAATAAACCCCAGTCTGAGTCCCTGCTTGAATACCCAGAGCTGGCAACAAGAACTTAAAAGAAAAAAGAAGTGAAAATAAGCATAATTTCTGTGGGGGAAAAAAAAAAGAAAAGAGAGAGAGAGAGAGATTCTAGTGTGTGTAAGTTCTTTTCCTACTATTACCAACATCGGAACAGAGCATTCTCCAGTATGAACAAAGCAAAAAATTCATACCTGTCACTTGTGGTTCAATTTTCCTCTTAAGGTAGACAATAAACATCAAATCCCATAGTGTCAGTTATTTAGTTACTTCCTAGGGAAGAAGCTTATTTTTAAAAAATTCATTCAAGTCCCTACTGTATACATTGCTATCGACAAACATAAACAGCAGGCCAAACACATAGGAAATGCACAAAATTAATCCTATTTAATTATTGCTGGGGAAAGCGTCACTTCCTATCATTCAAAGTACCTGAGCCTATTCTAAATTTTTAAACATAATTACACTTTCTTCATCTGTGCTGAAACTTCCTAAGCTACATATCTACTTCAAGCTGGTTTGGGGGGCGTGTGCTTTTAACATTTCAGCCAAAACCAGGTTTTTCTGAGAATGAGACTGGGGGAAAATAAATTGCTTTGCTGAGCCAGAATGTTATGGTGATGGGGTTTGCCATCTGCTCTACTCTTTTGAGGCAGCCAACTAAGACTTGGAAAAGGACTGCAGCTCACAACAGCAGTCCAGTTGTTTCCCCAGTTGATATCTTCTTCTTCCTCCATCCCTCTGTATGCAGTTAAGCCTCATGTCCTTAGATACTGGACTAGTTTGAATTTTACTTCTTAGCCACATGTGCATTTTGTCGCTGATTCTTGACATGCATTTGGACTGTGACCCATGCTCAAGCTGGACTTCTTACCGGTTTGCTGAGACTGATGCTCATTACTATCAGCTGCACTCATCTGAATTAAACCCATTGGCTGTATAGTGCTGCTTTCATGAGCAGCCCTTTCACATTTGTTACAACTGTGTTTAACATCACACTGCAGTGTTGCAGAGAATTGCTGCATCTCAGTCTTTCCCCAGGTGACATCTGTCTATCACCACTAGAGAAGCTTTGCAGCTACAGCTTGACAGCTGTTTTCATAAGCGACACGTTTACATTACCCCAAATGACTGCAACAGCCTTTGGAGCTACAGAACAATGCAGACCAGCGCAAAGGGAAGAGTGAGGATGGGTGGAGGGATGTGTAGAAAGAAGCAGCTGGATAGAAGTGAAGCCTCACAGTCAAGTGATATATTCCAGCAAATCAATAGCTGTAGCAGTTTTCCTTCATTACAAAAATGCTTCATCATACCAATTGTGTTTTTAATGGCAGTCTATCTTTTGTAAGTGTAGGGTATGTTACCACTTTGTATGTTTGCTGAACTTAATTCAAATACTGAAACACACAGCTCCTGATCTGGCAAATTACCAAGTATAAAGGGTAATGCTTCCAAAACTTATTCAAAGATTCAAGTATTTGATAATATTTTGTTGACAAGAATAATTTAAAAGAGATCCCTTCCCAATTTTAGATTTCGCATTCACATCTATAGGTTAATACTGGTAAACATTTGACTCAGCCAAAACATCAAGCTTTCTTGCATTGAAGTTCAAATAGAGTACCCATTGCCTTCAAAAAGTGTGGATCCTCCAGAAACAGGTATATATATATAGTCTTCACCTCCTCATTTCCTAATATGAATACATTAAATTGTCCAGCATGCTTTTTTTTTTTTTTTAATATCTTCCTCTATGTACTGTTAAGTAAGGTCTGAATATTATTAAAAAGTAAACATGTAGTTAAAGTGTTAAAAGGTTGGCTACTCATCTTCTTTTCAGGTGTACTATAACTACACAATATAAATAAAGGAACTAAGAAAAGCAAAGAAAAAGCTTTTTTTTTATTAAGCACTGTGCAGAAGACTTACTGGTTATTTGCAAATGTGAAATTTGCCCTTTGACTTGGCTTCCCATTGTAATGTGGTGATGGACATACCACAGGAACTTGTACTGAACAAAACAGGATTATTAAGTGTGAAATGTTCTTTGCATAGCAATTCTTATTTATCTTCTGCCTTTCACTACCTCAGTCTGTCTTTCTCTTCAGACTAACCGATATATTTCAAAGATTCTTTATTTTCACGGCTGCAGGGAAATCACCGTTATATTTGCTTGTAATATGAGGTAGACAATAACTTCTGGGTTTCAGACATAGTATTCCAAAACAACATTGGAATTTCCTCTGTTTTGTTCAGCCAGTGTCCTTCACAACGTGCAAGTGAAGTGACCCGCTCTGTTATGATGGAGTGATCTCACAGTCCTTATACGCCCCTGCTCCTTTCTCCTCATCCTGTATTTTTGTGAGTCATTTCAGGCTATGGAACTTCTGGAATTGTTGCCAGGGAATGGAATAATCAAATAATAAGTCAAATAATCAAACAATATATACATATACATGATTTTTAAGATTGTAGTTTCTTATATTTGTAATAAGTAATCTGTAGTCACGTAAGCTTGGGTTTGGAAACCTAATCTGTAGCTGAGAATAGCTGGGAGTACTTGTCTCAAAAATTTATTACTGGAATTGTTAAAAATCTAACTGTGCATGTCTCAGAACTATTAGAAAACAAAGGTGGTCACAGAAGCCTAGGTAAAATAGGCTTCAAGCCAGAGTTTTGGAGCCAAAGGAGATCTCAGAATGTGATGACCTGTTCTCTTGACCATATATGGAGACTTCAAAGTAGAGTTCAACTAACAGATTTGAGGAAGGGGCGCTCCAGGACTACCTAGGACAACCAGATGACCCTCAACACAGAAGACTGAGCCTGCATGAGTGGCTGGGGAGTATTATAATGATTTCTGGGAAAACTAACGATTATATATCAATATTCTGGGAATTGTTGATGAATATGTATGAAGTTACTGAACATAATCTGTTCAAGTTTGTGGACCGCTATGCATGATTAGAGGAATGATCCTCCGTGCACCCGATGCGTTGCAGTAAGAAGTGCCTGCTTCTTAAAACTACACTGGTGTGAAGAAGTTTCGATCCCGATGTCAGTGACAGAATCAGTGCTGACAACCAAATTTTTCATTTTGTTTCTATGAAACATGCAAGTCTTCAGATAATCTATTATTTAAACAATTAAAAGCACAAGAGTTTTCAATACTGGAACAGCTTCACCTGACTGCAAAATTTCAAATTTAAGGCATTTTCCTTATGTTTTACAAAAGCACACACACACACCCCCGCCACCCCCCAAAAAAAAGGAAAAAAGAAAAAAAAAGAGAGATAGAAGAGAAGAAAGAAAGATCTCCTTGTTTGGCTAGAATCTCCAGAATAAAAGACTTTGAGATACATAACTCATAACCATTGCATCAGAAGTTCTCAATGTTGTAAGCACTAAAAGTACAAATACTTCAATTATGTGCACCCTGAAGAACCACTCAAACTGAAAACAGGGCAATTGGGGCTTCTTGGGAAAACTAATGAAGAAAAATGGAGTCTAAAAAATCCCAGTGTTCACCTTTTGTAATGACACCAACAATCATTTAACAGCTGGAATGTTAAAGGTGAATTCGTTGACTTCTGGTTTTCCCAACTTAGTATTTGCTTCCTTCTGGAAGGCATGGGAGCAAGAGCGGGAATGAAGAATTTAAAATGTTCCAGTCCTTTTGCAGACCAACTTTCAGCTATTGGTTTGAGAAATAGTGCCCTAAGGGCTGAGACAGGTGGCAAGACCCTGCACAGGCTGGCATGAGAACATGGCCTGTGCATTTTCTAGCTCATTTTCTGCCATTGACGGTGGTGATGGCTGTGAGCAGATATGGTCACCATGCAGGAACCTTTCCGGACTTGACTGACTCATTGCTTTGCTCAGCATGACTGCTGGGTGCATAATATGTTGCAACAACTTACCTCCAGGTGCTAACAAAAGTCCCTCGCAAATAAAGAAATAAATAAATAAATGGTGAGATGATAATTTCTGAACAAAACTGCTGTCCATATTTGTGTTACTTTATTAGACATTCAACACTTTTGTGTGCAGCAGTGATGCTAAAAAATTAAGAGTAAGGTCTGTCCAAAGCCTGCTGCTGTTAAGGACCATAAATTGATCAGGTTTTGCCTTCAGTGAAAAAAAAAAAAAAGAAAAAAAAACCAAAAACAAATCAAATGCTGCCAAAGAGCCTATAAGCCAAGCCAAAAGGCTTACGCTGTTTTGAGCTGAAGGAGAGTTTGGCAACTGTTCAAAATACAAAATAAGTTGTTAAAATGCCCATCTAAAATAAAAATCCCATGGTTATCTATGCAATACATATTTAATTCCTTGACAAGAAGGTGGTGTGCATTTAACTCAATGCACAGTGACTTAGCTGTGTAGTCTCCGTTCAGCATTTTAATCTTAATAACTCTCATGGTGCCAAACTTGCATCGAGCTCCACAGAATACAGTGGATTTCAAATGACTTCAGGTCAATCTCCGTGTCTAACAAGGCCTCAATATACAGGGCGTCTCCAGAGTAACCTAAGGGAACATACAGGAGGAGTTAGAGAGTGGCAAATCTGGATCTTTCAGCAAAGATAAGCCTTCTTATGGAGAAGGTGAGGAAAGGGCAATATTGCACAGGACACTTTGAGTAGGTAGCCCCTGGCACGTGTTGCTGTATGCTGTTCGAGGGTGACTCAGTGTACTCTGACTAAAATGCTTCAGAGTGTTTGTATTTTTATTGCCTACTTCATTTTAATCATGTTTTCAACCATGTTCTAATCTGTTACCTTCATTGTGTGCTTGTGAACACTGTCTGCTCAAGTGGCTCTGCTACGGAGCTGAAGTGCAGTCTTTTTGTTAAGCCCTTGAAATCAGCTTAATTATTAAATTCCTTTCAAACACTCCTTCCATTCACAACAGTCAATGTAACCAACACTGTGAATACAATTTTCCTTCAATGTAGAAATAAGAATCGCCTTCTGCAAAAGGCACAGGTCTTTCTGCTTCAGAGAATGACGCTACCTCATTGTGTCACAAAAGGCAAAACGTGATCGTAGCATACAGCATGTTTAGGTTTAGGCAAGATATGCCTTAGCACTGCGCAGCAGATCAGGGCAAACTGAGTCTTAAACGCAAGAGCAAAAGCTCCTCTAATTTTCATGAGAGTTAACACAGCTCCAAGTCCAGCCTAAACGGTGGCAGCAGCAGCATCACACACCACTTGAGCAGTAAGCTCTCCAGTCATCCCAGTAAGCGAGGGCCCTTTCATGAGTGCCTGTTATTCCTCCACCAGGAGAGAGCTAAGTAAGCAGTGGCAAGCAGATGCGAGGAAGAGGAGGAAGTTGGTCACTTTCCAGCTCTCCTTCCTGTGAGCAGTACTGGTTATTTCAGCCATGCTGGCACAGGCAGTCAGCAAGGCTCCCAGGACAAGACTGCTTGCTCACGACCTGTGCTCTGAACCTCTGCGCTACTAGAGACTTTTGCCCGAAGTGCAGAGCAGCCTTGGGCTGGCCCTGCCTCCCTTCACTGTCAGCTAAGCAGCATATGCAGCAACAGCCGTGAGAGAAAGTGTCACAGACTTGCATCTGGGCTGGCATCCAGTGGAGAGACTCCACTGGAACCCGGGGTACGTGTTCTAGGTAGTGGCAAAGCCTGAACAAAGCCTGTGCCGTTGCATCTGCATTGTTACTGTTCCTTGTACTACCTATACTCAGCTAAAGAAGCTTCCTAGCTATGCTGCAGTCCTATGTACAGATACGCTGGATGCACCCTGGAAGCAATCTCCAGATATTTACTATGTCTCTGTCACTATGATATCTAGGTGCCTATAAAATTGTGCAGAACTTGAAGAATAGCAATGCAGGAGTGAGAAATAGTTTGATTTTTCTTTATTCTAAAAGGTGGATGGATAATAGGAATTTCACTGCACTAATCTTTAATGGGGGAAAGGAGACCGTAATTAGGCATTGAAAGTCTTTACAAAGGACTGTGTGGCATTTTTCACACTTGAAATCTTCAATCTATTAGAGGATGCCTTTCTCAAAGGTATGTTTTACCTTAATTTGGTGATGCCTGACCTGACAAAAAACTGCGGGGTTTTGTTCTGCAGCTTGTGCTACTTGAGAGTTCACGCAGCTGAAAGGCTGGTTATTATGGTCACTCTCCTGAAAAATATTAATCTATTCTCAACATTTCAATGCATAACACGTAAATTGCTTAAGCTCAAGAAAAGAATTCTACTATTTCCCTGGAGTTTATTGTGACGAAGTTAAAAAAGGTACAGTACAGAAAGTTGTTATTCAGCTGACTGTCCTGGACAAGAAGCTAATGCAACACTGATCCTTTGAATACCAGCCAGAAAACAGAAATCTTGGTGATGTTTTCAACTTGACAAATTGAAAATGCCCAGAGGAGGTGACACTGATTACAGAGAACAGTTTCTGGGAAGTAAAAGGAATTAAAATGAAAAATGCTTGGAGGACTTGCAAACAACCATGCCATGTGGCTCTGTCTCGCAAGCTCTTACACCCCCACGCACTTTCTATGCACATAATTGCCTTTTCCAAAAGACTAGTGATTTTCAGCACTCAATTTCAAATGCACGCCAGTGTGTTTTTTTCTTCAGATACAAGTAGATTTTTTCATTTTGAGGCAAAGAAGACAGGGAGTGTCAGG
Source organism: Bucorvus abyssinicus (assembly GCA_009769605.1). Taxonomy (NCBI): domain Eukaryota; kingdom Metazoa; phylum Chordata; class Aves; order Bucerotiformes; family Bucorvidae; genus Bucorvus; species Bucorvus abyssinicus. The sequence goes on along the minus strand of CM020030.1, from coordinate 30,562,070 downwards.
TTTCTGCATGTAAGACCCCATACACCTTTAGGTTTTGTCATAAGGCCAGAAGTTTAGTAGCTGTGGGGATTAATTAATCTGGGAGAGAAGTCTGTCTGTCTCTAACTACGCAGAAACATCTAATGGGGCCCCTGTTTGACCACTGTCACTGTAGTATCTCTGCACACCTAGTGAAAAATAGAAATAACTAAATATTTTTCATGGCCTAACTCTTCCTTTCCTGTTACTGAGAAGAATATGTGTTTTGTTATAGGAAGGTATTTTATTTCTGATATATGTGTGTAAGAGAGGACGATATTAAAGGAATGTCCTTTATATTGGTCAGTGATGTATATGTGTATAGATAGTCAAGGATATTTTCTATGAGAATATATGTAGGCTAGCTCTATGTACTCAATAAGAATCTATAGACTAGACCAGCTCCAGGATGAAACATGTTCCATACACATGCTTCCTTCTTGTCGATCCACAAAAAAATTATAGCCACTCATTGGGAAATACATTGGAAGTGTATTTACGGAAGCTGTGAGTTTGCCAGAGAATTCCACTTTATCTTCAATAATATTCTGATAGGTAAGTTCAGGTTTCATACTTCCTTTCATACGAAGCACAATTACTTTCACTGAGATAAAATAGCTGTTAAAATGAAATATATTGTGTTCGTTATACCCCATATACATAAATACACGGAGCAGAGCTAAATTTGATTCTGGATTATTTAATTCCAAAGCCTAAATACATGTAAGCAGTATGCAAAATATATATAACAGACCTGTAGCTGCTGCAAATCAGCACAATAGCCAAATTACGATATCGGGAGTAAGAGATTACCACAGTAGCAGGGTGCTTTACCTGAGTTAATGCTGCCTGCTTCTCAGCAGAACTCATTACTCATTGCTCTACCAGCTCTGCTCCTGTAAATGCATGTCATGTCAGCATCAAGCCTTTCTGTAGCAGATGAACATTTGTTCTGGTTATGTATTTGGGAGAAAAAGATGCTCTCGGGATGATAGCAGGTAGTCATGGTTGTGTTGATTGTATGTGCAATAAGATCAAGATTTCTGAAATTGAACCATTAGAGGCTTAATAGTATTCCTTGCATTTCCTGCCAGATAAGATGGGTTTGTCAAGTTCAGTCAGATAAGATACTGTAGCAAGGCAATGATGTTGTATGTAAGAACTAACATCAGAGGCTTGGTCCTCAGGCTCAGCTGAGACCCCGATGCAACTAAATCATCCCCATTATGTCTTTGTTACTGGAATGAACTAGCCTGGCCCTCACTATAAAATATAGTATTGTAAAGCACCTCCTAATTTTTGCCTGCCTATGCTGTACTCTAAGGATCTTCTTGGAGGTAGTATTCTTCCAGCTATGGCTCTTCTTCCACTACAAGACTGGAAAGGGAGAGAGAAGGCAGGAACCAAATAGAGATATTAAGTAACATCCAGCAGATAAGCAACATAATGCAATAAAGAATAAAATATCATGTTCAATTTCTATATGGGGGGTGGAGGTGGGGGTGGGGGTGGGGGTGGCGTGTTTCCACCCCTTTTCTCTTTGTAAGTCTTCCTTGTTAGTGTAAGGTCTACAGGTAAGTATGAAAAGCAATCCAGATATAAAAACAGGGTACAGTGGCATGAAGTCTAGTTGGAGACCAGTAACTAGCAGTGTAAGCCAGGGGATAATACTGGTCTAATCCTATTTAACATCTTCTTTAATGGTCTGGGTGATGAGGCAGGTTGGGCAGAGTGTATGCTCAACAAGTCTGCTGATAACACAAAACTGGGAGGGGTGGCTGGTACACTAGGGGATTGTGCTGCCATCCAGAGGAACCTCAATAGGAAGGAGAAATGGGCTGACAGTAACCTACTGAAATCCGGCAAGGGGAAGTGCAAAGTCCTGCAACTGGGGAGGAACACCCCAGGTGCTAGTATATGCTGGGGGCCACCCAGCTTGAAAGCAGCATGCCAGAATAGAACCTGAGATGTCCTGGTGGACATCAAGTTGAACATGAGCCAGCAATGAGCCCTTGTTGCAAAAAAGGCTATGGTACCCTGGGCGTCATTAGACGAAAACAAGGGAGGCGAACCTTCCCCTCTACACAGTACTGGTGAGGCCACACCTGGAGTCCTGTATCCAGCTCTGGGCTCCCCGGTACAACAGAGACATGGACATCCTAGAAAGAATCCAGAATGGAGGGCCATGACGATGATTAAGGGACTGGCACACCTCTCATGTGAGGAAACGCTGAGAGAGCTGGGGCAGTTCAGCCTGGAGAAGAAAAGGCTCAGGGGAGGATTTCATCAATATACATAAACACCTGAAGGGAGGGTGCAGAGATGATGGCAATCACCTCTTTTCAGTGGTGCCCAGTGGCAGAATAAGAGACAATGGGCACAAACTGAAACACAGGACGTTCCTCCTAAATATCAAGAAACACTTTTATTACTGATTATTTTTATTACTCATATTACAGATATTCGGAAGATGCCTGACATGGCCTTGGACAACCTGGATGGCCCCGCCTGAATAAGAGTTTGGACCAGATGACCTCCACAGATCACTTCCAATCTCAACCATTCTGTGATTTTGTGATACATTGTGATGAGAATATACAGCGTAGGAGGGATATACCACATTGATATGTCCCAATTAACGTTTCTTCCCATATCATGGAAGAATGAGGGAAGAATACAGGTAGCTTCCATCTCTGAAATCCTTCAGTAGTTCTCCTCTTACTCCAAGTTTAGGAGAAGAAACCAGAACAAAGGGAACAAGATAACGTCTTTGGAAGGAGAGAATTTTAGTTCAGCAGGATTACTTTTCAATCTTCCCTCTCATTAAAATCCCTTCTCAAAATTCTCCCTTTCTGTGACAGGTATTAGGAATTTAAAAACTGCATTCATGCCCTTTTATGACCTATAAACAGAGCACTGTTAAATAAGATTTAAGAGAGCTGGCTTCTTTTCCAAATGCTGCTCTATTGCATGATCTTGAAAGACTACATTGTTTTACTTCTCTCTGCTTTTTTGTCCATCTGTATTATGGGGATAATACTTCTGACTTTGTATTACAACTGGGATTTACTGATAAAAAAATACTATATGGACTCCATTCTTACATGTAGTTCAAAAACAAGGCACTTTACTGGCAGGCTGTACATACATCACGTGTAGTAGTCTTACTGCTTGTACTAATCAAGTCCTATTCTTTAATTATCCCCTGGATGAGGAAACACCTGAAACACATGTGGGCACTATCATTGTGCTCATTTCTCTCTCCCAAGGGTGGAGGCAGGCAGTGATGAACATTGCCTTGAAGACTTACCATGCTAGAAATATGGGGTAAGAGAATGAGTTTGTCTGCCATGGTCTTTGTGAGATGCCTTTTAGACCTTCAAAACAGAATTTTGCCCTGAGTCATTACTGTAGTATGTGACCGTAGTGTCCTGCACTGGCTGCTGCTGATCTGTATCGCAGCTGTACAGCTGCAAACAGGTCTGCGTTTAGACATAATCAGGCACCGATCTGTCTCCTGTAGCTGCCAGAGACACATTTCTGGTCATGTAACAGGGAAGTTTCTGTGATGTTGCTAGATTCCCGATCCCCCTTTCTCTTCTTTCCTGGCAACACCTGGCAAGACCATGGCTGTCTCCAGCATTGCTTATCAGACTTATCCCAGGAGCCTCGTCCAAACTTCAAAGCAAAGCAGATTTTTGAAATAACTCTGAGACCTCTGGCTTTGCAACAGCTTCATTGTGCCTTTATACCGTATGAGAAACTCATTCTTTCCCTTGTGTGGAGCATGTTGAACTTCTCCTCTTACAGCACCTTCTGGTTTCACTCTCTCATGCATGCTAACTTTCACAGCCTGATAATAGCAAAGCAAAGAAAAATGACTACTCAGCAACTCAAAATATCTAGAAGTAAGAGCACTCCCATGAATTTGGTATGCTGTATGGCTGAATCTGACCCATGTTTCTTAAACCATAAGCCATCTGTTCTTGAGCCATCTGGATTTGCTTTGATTTCTGATGGGCAAATAGCATTGCTGAGAGGAAGCATGTGTTAAAACACAGCAAAATAAATGTAATCAGTCACCGGTGTGGAGCTTTAAACAGAGAGATTAAATGTAAGACACTGCAGGCTGCAAAGTTCCTCCTTTTTCTGGACAATGAGGGATTTCTGTTATTTTTCAAAGACAGATCTTTTCACAATAAAACAAACTTACACAAAGTGTTCTGTTTCATAATTTCATGTAACAGCCAGATGTTTTTCAGCACAGCACTATGACCATCTATCTTTATTACAGCAAAAACTGACAAGGGAAACATACAGCAGTAGCCGTTTGATCATTTATCAAGTCATTAATAAGGGAGGAGTTTATAGTGAATTGATGTCAGCCTTCCTATGAATTGAACGTTTCTTCCCCAGCATTCATTCAGTAAAATCAGGTTTGATTTTGCCCCTAGAGGAATGTACACAGCAGCACCCAAAACTCAAAACTGTAAAATCTGTAAGACAGTCACGTCTTTAAACATAGCTTCCTGTGCGGTTACTTTAAAGGCTATACAAACCATGCAAGAGCCCACTGTGCTTCACCACCAGGACACCGCAGCTCAAAAGATGCTTGGGGTCATTTCACAACAGACTTTGATTCAATACCAAAAAATTTACTTATCGGGCATCCTATGTGAAAAAAAGTGCTCTGTTTGCCGCTGGATATGCCTGGTAACTTATGCTGCACGCATGGCATCCCAAGCAACAGCAAGGAGAAGGGCTACAAAGCTTCCCACCTCAAGCTGCACGTAGTCAGATATTTGCCCCTCACATCCAGCCATTGCAAGTGACTGCTGTTTAAAATATCTGAATATCCCTTTGACAAAGCACTGCCTCGTGAGCCACACACCATGAATGACTAATTGGATGCAAAGAGAAGCTGATAATACAACTTTAATGTGGGAACTTTGTGTTATTCAAACAGCCACTTCTGTTTCATAAATCACACATCTGAAGTTACAGAAACAGTTGAAAGGCAGGTTTCAGATTATACCCAAAGAACCTTCTAAGTTGCAGTGTCCTGGTTTGGCTTTCCCAGAATTTGTCTTTGTCCTCATACCGAGTAACGTTTTTATTGATGACTCAGTATGAAAGCTATACTGATAAAGCTTGTGGGTGTACAGATACCAGAGGAAATTCAAATGAAGCAGGGAATAGATCTTTTACAAGAGGCTGGTAAAAAAAGGTGAAGGCAGAATTTGTGCAATTTAAAATGGCCTAATGTAGAAATGGGACAAGAAGCCAGATGTCATCCTTGTAGGATGGGAAACTACATCTTAGAAAACAGTAATTCTGAAATGAAATTGCAAACCATAGTGGATAATCTGTTGAATAAGAGCTACAGTAAAATGTTGTAGCCATAAGGGATAACACACTGGGGAAGCTCTATCATCTGCATAACTGGCACTAGGATACAGCCCAGTGCCAGTATCCACATTTTGACAAGGAATCAGACCAGAAACATGAAAAATATTAAAGGATTGGAAAATACATCCTATAATGAATGACTTAAAGGCCTGACCTGATTAAGCGTATGAAAAAAAAAAAAAGGAGGGCTAAGAGCTGAGCTGAACACAGTCGTTAATACATCCAAAAGGGAAAACAGGTCGATAATGTAGGGGCATCCGAACCAACAAACAAATATTTGGAAGCATACTACAACTGGAAGTTGAGACTCAAGCCGTTCAGGTAAAGAATGTCACGAGCATATTTTTAACACCTTTAATGCAAGTTTGGGTAGTTTTTCAAAAGACGTGATCTAGTGCTTCAACAAATTCACCTAACAAAGTCCCACATCTTTCCTGTAGAGGACGTCACAGCTGTTCACAGCGTTCCTCTCTGGATATAGATTACAATCGTACAGGAAGAATTAAGCATCTCTAGAATGAAAAATATTCAGTCAAAATCCTGCTCTGTTCCACCGGAAGAACAAAATGCCAATGAGTGAATGGAATATGATCTGTACATTACAGTGGGGTTATCTTTCCTAACTTAACTGCCAGAAAGTTGCCTAAACTACCTGGCTCCTCCAGTTTCTCTATTGTCACTTGAAGAAAGAGAAATGATCCCAGAGGAACATTCATCCCATCTATCTCTTTCCTTGAGTATTGAGTTAGCATGGACAACCAGATAACTACTTTTAAGCAGATGATACACAAAGAAAAAAAGAAGTCCCACCATAAAAGCAAAGGAACAATATGTTACATGAGAATGATTGTCATTTCCTGTTAAATTTAATTTTACAAAACCACATTGCGTGAAATAATTCATAAAGGCCAAAATAACTGAATAAGTTAAAAATAATTTTCATGAACTGAGATTTTTTAGAGTTACCATTTGTCATTGATTATGTCATTTTATAATCTCTAATTTCCCTTATGCTCATGTTATCAAACACTGCTACAGTGTTCACAAGACTGACATCACAGGAAATTTCATGACCAAAAAAAGTTAGTGTTTAAAAGATTTTGTCATTAGTCTAGTTCAATCACAAGGAACAATAACAACAAATACAACAGCAATCTTTGTTCATATTGTATAACTTCACCTATGTAAGTGGTTTTACACTCTTTAAGCCTATGAGCCAAGCCTTTGGATGAGATAAAGCAGCAAATCTCTGCTGAAATCACTATTTCGTGCAAGCTCATAGAACAATAAATACAGTTAAAACCAGCTTATAAATAGAGTTGCAAGTGAATATTTATTTTATATATTTACATATTCATAATTTTTAACAAAAAGACTTTCTCAAATTGAAATTTCTTCAACTATGCATGACGTTAATTCAGTAAAAAATGTTAGTATGATATTTCCACGTATTTTCATTTTTGATAGTGCTGAGTCAAGGCCAAAATCCCAAATCTGAAGGAATTTTGGCTTAGCCCTGAATACCCTGTTACATCTGTAGAACATGGATTAAATAGTCATGGGCTAGGAGCCAGACTTGCGGGAGTTTTCAGACTATTAGGAGTTATCAGCTGTAATACATGTATCACGAACTGTACATAAGCTATTTTGAGCAAGACGCAAGCTGACACAAAGCCAGATCTGCCCTTACCATTACTCATACTGCGGTTCCCAACACCTGCCACCCCCACTACCATGGTATCCTATAAAAATGGAGATCTCTGCTTTAAATGATTTAGACTGTATTTGTTACAAGCAGACTAGGTGTGGGGCTCTCCTCCTTCAGGAACAAGCAAGCCTTTGTCCAGAAGTGGTCATCAATCAGGGATACCCCTACTGCATGGGAATGCACACTGATGTTCAGAGCCCCAAAAGGCCACTAAAATAAATGAGGATAGCTGAAGCTCCCCAAACCACCGAGCATTTCCATGCTCCACAGGTTTTCTTCTGCAGAAGGAGTCATCAGGGAGCTGCAAGTGAAGATTTTCCTTCCGACTTGTACCAGCAGAGTAGTTCAAATCATCCATAAAGAAGCATTTGGCACCAGATCCAGCCGCTCGGCCCTCTGGCAAAGTTCAGATCTGAATCCCGGTTACATTGCCCCGGCTTGTTTCTACCTTTAAAATCATGTTCTAGTTAAATGAGCCTTTTCTACAAACCTGGGAGGGGAAGTGTAATTTAGGAGAGTGGAAAGTATTATTTTAAGGTTGATCAATTGAGTATGCACCATGCTGAACACCACCTCCAGAGGCAAGGGGTGCTCTGTGTTACCAAATGATTATTTAATGACTCACAAACCCTGTGCGTGAGATGTCACTGCTGAGGAATTAAGTTTAAATGGGGTAGTGGTGTCTACTCCAGATGTGGAGCTAGATGTCAAATCATCAAAACAGCTACGTTTTGCATCAGCCAACATCAAATTCCATCAGTTTGTAGCTGGAATCACTCATGCATACACCCACTGCCAGACTGATTCATGACTGCAGTGTAAGGAAAATGATTTTAAAAAAGCTTTTGGTGACAAGCATTATACTTTGATAATTTAAACTTTGAACCAAAATATTTGCATTCCTGTTTTTTAATATCCAGTCTAATTTAGAGCTTGCCAATTGAGTTGGCTTGTTGCCCTCCTGCAATTGTTATTCAGTCGCTACCGACATGTAAAACTCATGGAGTATCTCATGGCAGAATATTGTTCACAGATTTACGTGAAAATCGGAAAAATGGAAGAGATCCAGAGGCAGCAAATTTTGTACGCCAGATTTGCAGGATTCATCATTTCACCTGCCTTCGACAACACATTTTACAGACTACTTAAAGCAAACTTGTATAGAAAACAGAAAATTACAAAACAACGAATAGAAGTGTTTCTTCTAAGAAAAGCAGCCATTGAACTGCTTTGTTTGTATTTACTAAATAATAATTGAGATGCATTGATAGCGGGCCCATATGGTCTTTATGAAATATATTTCATTGTCCTGATTTATAAAAGTACTTGAGAATATGTGCACAGTGGTACTGGGTCAGATCAAAAGTACAACTAGACCCAGCAACATCTTTCTGACAGATGCTAACAAATTTACCACTAAATGTGGAAATAAATTTCCTGATAAACTGAACTTAACCATGGGTTTAAAATCAACTCTGCTAAACTGAGAGGGAGTGAGCTACTGAACTAGAGCCTACTTCTGAGATTATAAATATGCTGCCACGGAAAACCAAAATAATCATAGATTAATATGTAGAAGTTTCATTATCTGCCTTGTGTAGATGTAGTAATCTTGATCTAAAGTGGCAGTCAATGGGCAAAGGAAAAAGCCACCATTTCAGAGGAAAGAATTTTGAACATGTTGAATTAAGAAATCAAGTCATATTCAACATTTTTTTAAAAATTGTCTGAATAATGCATACAGAACGACACAAAGTGTTTGGCAAACATACAGGAAGAATAAAATGTGTTATCTCTAGCCATTAATAGGCTCTTGTTTACTTCTAGCACCAAGAAATACTGATTTGTATGTGTTAATGAATTAAGGCACTGAAACCTAAATTTTTGGGACCACCATGAACCTCACAAAGCCTCTGAGATCGGTACAGGATTAAAGCCTTGTGATAACATTATTTCACCTAATTTGAACAATCCAAAATTAGGCATCTGTTTGGTTTTCAGTGGAAAGATAAGGGCCCTTACAGAGGGCAAGGCCAGTGTTTAAGGCAGGTGACGTATATCATCCATTGGAGCCATTTTTCTCTTCTGCTTCCACTGGTTGCAGGGGCAATCTAGACTAGATCTCTGTCTTTTAAGCAGCTGAGGTTTAAAGAGGAGGTTAACTAAAATGAACATCACTTGAATGTCTGATCAACGGAAGAAGTGAAATCAACAGATTTTTTTTTCCCCTTTTTTTACCTCTTCCATCTCTAATCTGAAGAAACACAGTATTTACCATATCCAGAGTACAAAGTAGCTGTACTGGTTATAATTAATTTCTTTAAGATAGCATGGATAAAATATTTCCAAAGAGTACCTGAAAAACAAAACAGATAAACTTAGAAGAGCTGAAGGAAATATTTCTGCAGAGAAGAAAACATTTTGGGCTAAACAAAGATGTTTTGAGTTAATCAAATGCGTGGGGAAAAAACCCTTAAAAGAGCAACAGTTAATCCTTTCTTCTTATTGACATTTAAAGAATAAATGGTATTCTACACTGCTCGGTAAATGTATTTAAATCTTCCTTTGACAATTAATGTGTATATTTACTTGTTGAATAGCAGTGTATTCTGACCATTCGTGTTCAGACAAGTGTGATCTGGAAGGTTCTTCAAAACTATATATATGTGTCTGCTAATTTCACCCAACAGTTTCTTTAAGTAATATATGTGCTCCTTCCATGCGTGTCATTCCCATGGCATGTGGTTTTCACTCTCTCCTTTTGAATCAGATTTATTGTTTGTATGATAAATGTTAATGGTTGTATTATTACATTATCATTCATAAAGGCAGGTGGAGGACTGCCCAAAGCTACAAACAATCTGGAGGAGAGCTTCATGAGCACTGATAAGCTCTGCCCTATTTCTAATGGTATTAGAAATTAAGAGGGGTGGCTATCAGGGCTTTCATTCTACAGTTTGGGTCAACTATGGGTGCATGCCACATTTAGGCACCTCAAGAAGCAGCATGGTCTTTCAGGATGCTGAGCTACCTTCATTCCTGCTGACTTCACCGATCACTGAAGAAATCGTTTGGAACAGAGCAAAGCATAAGACCACAGGCAACACACTGGCATACGTTTAGATGGCTGGAGGAGATTAGATAGCTCTTTCCATTTGTCATCTTTTACAGCTGCTAATTAGGCCATTTTGGATAAATGTGTGGTATGTTCATCACCCGGTATCTAATGAACTATGTGGGATCTAGATTCTAAGAGGTTTGTAACAAACTGCTTTAAAGATATGTTCTCAGTTGTTCAGATTAAAGAACCAAATATAAAATGGGTGTTTAGTCAGGATGATGTCCAGTATCTTCACTCTTTCTTTCAGGATATCAAATCCAGGAGGAGTGTATCCTGAATAAACAAATTAGACCCCTAAGCATGGTACATAGTGAGTGGAGGAAGATGCCTAAAAATTAAAATGAAACCAGGGTTCAGAAAAAAATCCAAACAAATGGAGTTCCATGCAAATCTGTCCATCTCCTGGTTGAGGATACATGTTTGCAATCTTACAATGTGCTTCTCTGAGACTCAGATGCTGAGCTGAAAATAATAATATGAGTTGAGATGCTTTAGATACCCATTTCAGGAGACTTCCAAAAGTGATGGTGACTTCCTTCTTAGTGGGTAGTGACCTAATGTTTGAACCATCATGTTCACCTGGTATACGTGAAACATAGATCTAATTAGTCTTCAGTTTAAGGTCATTCGAACTGACAGCTCCTGCAGAATAAATCCAGACAGAAACCACCTTTAAAGGCTTCCTTGAAGGTGTGCATTCAAGAATGCAAGATTCATTAAATGAAGAGGGAGTCTAACTCATTAACTGAATGTACCCTGAGCAGCAGGGACCGGAATCTGCACCTCCTACTCCCTGGGTTTTCATGCTCTGACATTAGTAGGCAGCTAGACTTTACCCCGGGACATGAGTTTTGACCAGTTTGTGCCATTGTGATAACCTTAAATTATTTGGGGGGGGAGAGGGGTGGTGTCATAGGTTAGGCTGCTCAGAGGGTTTAGGGGGTAGTTATAGTTTGCAAGTCCCACCTGAGAACTCACATGGAAGTCAGCATATGAGGTGCATGTGCAGTAGCAGAACTGCAGGTTCTTCTGAGGCTAAAAGCTCTTTGAAGCCAAAGTGGTTTATCCCTTTTGTTTGTGAATTATGGCCTTGGTGTAGACACCTGAAATCCACCTCAATAGTTCAGAAATGGCTTTTTGGACCTCACCCTATATTCCCAAGTAGCCATCAAGGAATCAATAGTACAAATGGTGCTGTTTGGGAAAACAGGGATAAATCAAAGGAAAGAAAAGCAGAAGGACCCCATTAAGCAATACGTAGCCCACTTTCAGTGTTTTTTGCCATACAAATTTGTTAAAAGAAAATACCCAGTCCTCATTACATTGAGACCATTGCTTAGTGCATCAGCTCTTTGCTGTATGAATTACATCCTCAATTCTTCACTGCAGTTCAATGCCTACGGAACAGGATCTCCTTTCTCTTAAAAAATATTTGTCAGTTGGAGTCTGTATCTAGGTCATTCCCCTTGGGTACAGCTCTCTATCTCATTGGATTAGAAAGAGAAACAACCTACCACTATATGGTGCTTAGCGACATGGCTTAGTGGTGACCTGGAAGTGTTGGGTTAATGGTTGGACTTGATGATCTTAAAGGTCTCTTCCATCAAAAAAGATGATTCTGTGATTCTGTAAGAGAGGATTCTGTGATTCTGTAAGATAGAATTCTGTTGGCATTACTATTCCAAATACCCTGTTCCTGTTTTGTAGTTTCCTAAAGACTTACAAAAAGCATTCTTAGAACAAAAACTTGGCTGACCAACAAGCAGGTTTCTTAGCTGACCTCTGAATATTAACTACGAGCCTTAAAATCAAAGTCTCAGAAAGGTAGTTCTCCCTTTAACACTTTAGATTTGTATTGTGAAAGATAGCATAATAACGTATTTTTTTATAATCTTCCATGTACTTTTAGGATCTGGAGATACTCTTTAATTTAACTGCAAGTAGCTAAAGGGTCAAATTAGACTGCAGAAATAATAGTAGTAATAATAATAATACCAGATTGTGCAGAGAGATTTCCATCCATAAATCACAAAGGCATTAAGTATCATTAGAGCCATTACAGAGATGAAACAAAGAAGAGAGATGACTTGCCTGAGGTGACCAAACAAGTTATAGCAGTCACTTTTATTGACGTATAACACCAGCATCCGTGATCTGGCTTTGCACAGCAACATGCGAGGTCGCTGGATGCTCTCTATTCTGGACCTGAACATTGAGCTGATTCTGTGGGCATGAAATCCTGGAAAGAAACAATAGGGACCTAGGGAAATGTGTGCATGTGAGAGAAAGTGGAGACAGAAAATAAACAGTGTTTTTTCTTTTTTTTTTTTTCTATTCAGAAACGGGCACTATGACATGGAGGAAGAGAAGAACAAACAACTGAGAATCTAAGCATATATTTTCCAGAAAGAAAAAATAAGCAAAAAGCTAGAAAAGACTATAAAACCCACAGGTTTCATAAGGAAGTAGTGGAAAGAGAAAGTTAAAGAAAAAAAGAGCTACAAGGGGAGAAATGACAGACCTTTCTTCAAGAGACAAAGCAGGACCATTTGTGTTGGGAGAAGCAGAGCCATGCACAGGCACAAAGGCAAAATGACCTCAGTGGAGAATTTCTGTGGGTTGCAACTTCAGGATGTTTTCTGGGAGCAATCCATCTACAAGCTGCTCTAACATACCAAGAAGCCACACCTTTTTCAACAGCGTGGACCCTAGGGTGTTCAGCATTGCCTGGGTCCGCTCAGCCATCTGCTGACAGGGGTTGTTACTGGGGAGAAAAGGCACCGAGTGGGGTTCCCAGTTTGAAGATGGCTGCGAGGACTTTTCAGCTGGTAGGTGGTGCTGGAAACAGATTTTTTCATTATATTGGAAGGAAGCAGTAAATCAGCTACAAGGCAGCCTGTTTTACTTCAACTATCCACACACACTTTTGAAAAAAACAAAACACAAGAGTCAGGCATTTTTCCAGCAGTTTAAGGTCTTGGGAAAATGATGACTCAGCTTGTTTTTTATTTGCCAGTTCTAGGGCTTAGAAAGTAAGTGGCATGTGGCACACGGATCTAGGAATGCACCTATAAAACTTAGCAAAGGAATAAAAAAAATATAGACAAGTTTAAAGTGTGTCTCAAGCAGGAGGAAACAAATTTCCAAGGAAGATGCTTGTGGATGAGTAGAATGAAAATTATTTACATCGGCTGACTTGTCTTTTAAGTGACAAACAGATAAAAAGTTTCAGTTGTGATTCACTGGCAGAGGTCAGCAACTGCCCAAACCCACATTACACGAATAAAGATACCAGTACACTGTATAAAATTCCATGTATACTTCAAAATGGCTGAATTTATAAATACTAAAACTTCCCCATGCTCATGCATTCGCAACAAAAGGTTTTTCCAGGCTTCTTCAGAAAAATAAACAAACCAAGCTGAGCTATAGTTGACAGTAAAATAGTATTTGGTGATACCAAGCATGACATTTCTGCTAAGTGACAGTGCTCTTTGTATGGCTCCAAGAGGCTGGAAGAGCATAAAGTCACTGACGGAAATTTCCACCGTGGTTTCGTCAAATGCTTTCAGCACAAAATTCTAGGCACATACATGCATTTCACACAGCATGACACATCTAATACTCCTTTTCTGCTTCTACTTACTCTTCTCTCTCTATATTTTTTCTTAAATAACATGAAAATTGAAGGTCAAAATTTTCCATAGTTCAAGGGTAAGAAGGTTCTAAATAGTCAAAAGTTAGAGCATTTGGCTCAGAAGACTCTGAGAAAGGTTGATTTTACATTTAACGAGTCATTGGGAATTTAAGATTTTAATCTACTTTAATATGATTCTGAAGCCGAGATTTCCTCAAAACACAGAATTTTGTTGCTCCCATAGAAGTCAGTGGGAGTTTTACCAGTATAATATATATGCAGATCTTAGAACATGGTATAAAGTTTATGTTTGGAAGTATCTGCCAGATAATTTCATGTAACCTTGTCGATCACAGAGGAATTATAATCTAAGTACTTCTTGAAACAGACCAAAAGGAAATAAATAATTTATCCTTAATATCTTACACACTATTTTTGAGTATTTAAGACAGTATTTCACCATAAATATGTACTAGGGCATAAACTGAAGACTTTGCAAGTCTAATATAAAAAATGAGAATAGAATTGCCCTCATTGCAATTTGTGCCATTATTTAATTATAATAATTCCTATCTGTGAGAAAGCTTAAAAAGACTGTCTTGTCTGTCTCTCTGATTTTGAATCAGTCTGGAAGAATCTTTTCTTCATGGTAATCAATTTACTTCAAGCTTGGATCTGTTCCAGAAAGCTCTCAATGGACAAGCTAGGGCGCCTGTGTTCATCCCATAAGTGAGGATCTACACCCCTTCCCTAGGCATCGCCAGTATTCTTAAGGAGACTTCTGCTGCCTCTTTGTCAGTCCTAGTCAGTAGATTACTTAGCACAGAGGTCCCTATTTCACACATTTCTCATATATCTGTTGGTCTCTTCTTGCTTCCAAGATGGGACCCAAGAATCACATCACCCTTTAAGAGAAAAAGTACTTAGTGATGTGTACTGTCTTAGGTGGTAGGTAAGCAATATTAAAACTACACAAGCAAGTTGAGCACAAGGCTTTTTTCTTCTTTTCAATCTTCCAGAGAGGTCTGATACACCCTCTGATTTGAGCTTAGCTCAAAATGAAGTTTGAAATTTCCTAAGTCACTTATGCAGAAGTACACTGGAATTACAAATTCTTATCCCAACAGATGGGTTGGTGTGGAAGTGATCTGTAGTCTTGTGATGTTGACTGTCAAATCTACAGAACATCTGTTTTTGCCTGCACTGTGAAGTCATCAGCTTTAAAGAATAGAAGATACTGGAGCAGGGTTTGTCTATAATTTGCTTAACTGGGAAGAGATTTTCCCATATTGGTTGATGGTCCCCAACTACCCTACCATGGGCAGTAATTATTTTCTCAGGAGTCTCTCCTGACAGGTCACATGAAAGATCTGAAGACTTGACACGCAAATCTGCTAAAGGCTGCTTACATTCTGTGTGTCTGAGCATTCATTGATATCTGTCATTATTTTTCAACCAATAGCTTATTTAGCACTATCATTTTCCAAGGAAACATTAGCATAATAGACTATTCCTTTGTGCATTGTGGATAATTGTCCTCTACCTATTAGCTCTTCTTTCTTCTATTTGTTCCAGGATTGTTTCTTCACGTTGTTTTGCTGTAATACTTATTAGTATCAATCAAACAGCAGTCAACTGCAAAACTTCCCACAGCTGTGAAATGATTAAGAAACGCTCAGTTGCTCATCACAGCATCCTTTACATGTGGTGTTCTCTCATCCTTTTCTTGTCATCCTCAGCACTCATAGCTTCTGCTAATTAGAATGCAAGACTCCTTATTTTTTATGTGCCTGTACCTTATCCAGCATCACAAGTTCTCAAACTTCACGGTGCTTTGCAACACAAATGGAATTTTGATGAGGTAAGTTAGTGTTGTTTTCTCAGCACCCTTGTTTGTGGTGAGCTTGTATGAAGAAAGGCTAATGTACAACAAAGATTCAAATACATAGCCCTAGGAATGAAGAAGCACACGCAAATTATTTCTTTTCATGAGAGCATGCAATGTAAATATGATAGGACTGCCTTGTGTGTGTGTGTGTGTGTGCATATCTCTAACTTTTTAGGTGTCTCCCTAATGAAACAGTTAAATGAATGCCTCTATGTGCCTCGCACTCTTCCCAAAGTCTGACTCAGAAAGTCTTCATATTCTTCTTCAGCTAAATGGTCTTCTCATTCTCTCAGATGGATTCTGTGGACTCGGATAAGTCTAAAATAACATGAACTGGTTTATTGAACAGGTACATTGGATGGCACCTAAACTGTAGTTTCAGAACAACCAATGCAATCTTAAATAAATACTACTTTTCCTCCCATCAAATATGTCTGCAAAAGAATACCTTAAAGCTTAGTAAGAAAGCTACTCTGATTGGAATTACACAAGATATTTGCACCGGCCTCCAAAGAAACACAAAAATGCTTTTCATTCACTTGTTTAAGAAAAGACCTCAAGTAAAATTAAAGTTTCCAAATAACTTCACAGTCATACAAATCACTGGAAACCAATCCCATGGAAAAAAAAAAAAAAGTGTCAGAAATGGCATCTAAATCCCAGACAATATAGCAGGCTTAGACATAGATGTAGAAGAACTCATCTTTTTTCCATAAAGGGTGCTCTTCAGCTCTTTGAGGAGAAATATGACTAGGACCGTGAAGCTGACAGCCAACCAGTTCATCACTATTTTGCTTGTGAATCATTTTTCAACCAAGAAAATTAAGTCTTTCTACACATAATCTTTTTACTTAACTCTTCATTAATTTATGGCCTGATTATTTATAATGCAGTAAGTAACAAGGCATTAAGGAATGCGTAAGTAATAAATTAAAGATGTAAAGCGCTGTAGATAAACTGACTGTTAAGTGAAGGTATTCTTACCATCAGAATGTATAAGCAGTGCATCCAGTTAAAGGGTATTCCAATTTTCTCTCTCCCCCATGGATTGTACATCATTCCCTTGAAAGTTTTCCTTCTATCATACTAACGGTGTACCATCTTGAATATCTAGCATTATACTATCCGTTACTACTTATTGTGAAATAGTCTGTTGTAGGTGATCTATTTGAATAGTCTTCTTTTGCAACAACAAATTCCCTACGTTGGAATTTTAGGTGACAAGCATTAATGTCCATTAAAGAAACTAAAGGGAAAGTGCTCCTTTCATTATTCAAGTCCAGCCACTCATTAATAATTCCTTACATTTGATTACAAACTGAAAGGAAAATATGTACGCAACTTAGTCCTGTTTCTCCCACTTCTGCTACATTTCCTTTTTTGATTGTTTGCAATGAGTGATAACTGAAATCTTGGATCCCCTCAAATAACTAGGAATTTTGCTCATGATCTAATGGATTCAAGACAGTATCTTTCCATGAATGTTGATAGCATCGGAAGTCTTATAAGCAAAATGAACAAATATTACTTTACACTGTTTTTTAATGCAATAAAACAATTTTTGTCCTTTATTTTATTCTTTAAGTGTTTAATGGATATGAATGCCTAGATGTATAATAATATATAATAATAATCTGCATTTGCTGCAGTAGTAATAGCACTTCTTTGTTAGACTCTGTAGACAAAACTAGAACAGAGTCATTTTTTTAAAGGAAGACAATAGAAAACCAATATTCTTTCAAGACAGAAAGAAAGATAATGAGAAAGGTGATGGCTTCATGGCAAGGAAATGTGAGGAAGGCTTCATTCACTTAAGCTATCATTTTAACAGAACAGAATAAAACTGTGCAGGCAAGTTCTCTTAAAATGGAAGCTGACTAGGAATTAGCTATCATCTCAAGACACAAAGATATACCACGATAGTTTTTGTACAGATACAGGAAAGCATCTGGCTTCTTCCCAGAACTACAGAAGGCCTTCAGACACTCCTTCAGACATACGGGTTTTGTATATGCTGTCCCAATGTAATGCCTCCCAAAGTACCTCGTTGACTGACTTCTTTTATTTCTCCTGCTGTCTGGCTTCAGAAGGCCCCCAAGGGTAACCATAAGCACATCCAACAGCAATAGGAGGAACTTCAGAATCAGCATGGATTTTCTTGGTCCTCTAGCAACCCTTTTACTCTGCACTTGAGCTTACTGCTCTTTGAACAGTCCCCGTTTACCATCATGTTTCCCTAGTACAAGTGGTGGGTCACAGTTGTTCCTTCACTTTGAACTGGTAAGTAGCACAGCATGCCTCTTGAAAAACCCCACACAGACATGCAGCCCTTCCATTTATAGCATAGCTCCATTATACATCCACCAGTCTATTATCAAAAGACAACATCAAGTGAAGCACTATCCCCATACACACCTCCATGAAAGGCCTTTTACAGAACTATAATTTTGGTAATGTCAACCATAACAGCTTCATCCGGGCAAAAGTGAGCAGAGGGCCAACTGAAGGACCTTGAGATTAGAGTCAAGGACAGAAAAGCTGAAGAATACTTGCAGCATGAACAAACACCTCAGGTACAGAGAATCACTCTTGACAGATATTTAATGTGAAGGGTTATTGATGCAGAACATCACTTTGCCTCCCTAGAGTCACCTAAAGATTAAGAGGCTAAAAGCAATGCCTCATGCAAACAAGAAATGTCTTTGTCAAGGAAGCAGACACCCTTTCTTAGCTAGATGAAACTTCACAGATTTTGTGGTCAATGGGAAGCAGTTCACTACTGATACGCTGACGTACTTTTAAGAAAAGCAGTTTACATAATACACCTGAGAAACTGCACAGGTGTAACCCCTGTGTGTACTGAGAAAGCAAAGAGATTCCCGTACCTCCTCCTTGGTTGTGTTTGTCTTCATATACCTATGAAGCATTCAAGATCTCCTGAAGCTGGAAACGGTCAATGAACGACCATGTCTTTTATCTGATCTTAAGATAATTTCCAACCTGCTAAAATTATTCAGGGCAGGAAGTAGCCTTAAATTTCAGGTTTACAACAACCTCTGACTCAGACTCTTAACACAACTACAGTATGGGTAAGAAAGCGTTAGAGTTTCTGGTGCCGCAGATTTCTGTGCTATATTCTACCTTAAAAACACACAGAAGTATGAACTTACCCCGAAAATTCTGCTAACAAACACATCTCCTTTACCACACTGCTCTTCCAGACAGATTTTCTTTCCTTTCTGACTTCTGATTAGCACTTCTTTGATGACAGCCTTATTCAATACAGGGTGTTTATTTGTTTGTTTTTCATTCTTTTTGATTCCAGAATAGTGGCAGGAAAAAAACTCTTGGCATTTGAGACTTATTTCCTTTGCCTCCCAGCTTTTGCACAAATATTTGAAAACAATATTCTGGCAGCAGTAATTTTTTTTTTTACTAGTGTCTTGGTTATTTACATTTATCTCATCATCCCCCGTGTGATTTTTTGCAGGATGACATTCTCACAAAGTTCAGTTAGGGTTGGTTTGGGGGGTTTTTTTGTGCACTCTTAGACTGTTCCAACTGCAAACACAAAATCAATGAGGCTTGTCAGGGTTCATGCCGAACCTCAAACGAAAGCATTGAGAGGTCAACACAAAACTTTACAGCTGTTCACAAACAGAGCTTCCAGAGAAGTCAGACAATCCTAGAGTCTTACCAGGAGCGAGCTTGCTCATAATCTTTTTACTGGAAAATCTTTTAAACATATCTCAAATGACATCTACATAAATTCATTTTGCAAATATTTAACCCCTACCTGCAAAGGAAAAAGAAACTGCCTGTGTCAAACGGGGACAGAAACTCTAACCTAGCCGACTCTAACTCCTAGTCGTCGGCTGTGAGCCTGTAGCGCACGGATCCTTGAGGATTTAGGGATTTTTTTTCTGAAAGGCTAACGAGGAGTATATTTTAAAGTAAAGCAAGTTCCTATTTGTAATG
Organism: Bucorvus abyssinicus; assembly: GCA_009769605.1. Taxonomy (NCBI): domain Eukaryota; kingdom Metazoa; phylum Chordata; class Aves; order Bucerotiformes; family Bucorvidae; genus Bucorvus; species Bucorvus abyssinicus. Next base: position 30,542,311 of record CM020030.1, on the reverse strand, counting down.
AAACAACCTACAAATGATTTTGTTTTCAGGAATTTATCGTTGTCTGTTATTGTCTGAAAATTGCTCCGCTGTTATGATGAATAGGGGCAGCACGAACCCACGGGCAAATTTAGCAGAGGCAAAATACCAAGCTGCAAATAGAAACATAAATCCCACAATTACAGGAGTTGGTTCTTCAAGAATGTACCTTAGCCACAGGTATATTTGATAAATATTTTATAAGTAAGTCGATAAGTCTGTGCTTGTCATCAGCTGTTGGATAAATCAGCTGTCTTTGTTCCTAAAGTAATCCACAACCCAGCAGACAACCCAGCACTGCATATGGCTGCCATTTGGACCACTAATTTAGCTATGAACTGTTACAAATAGAGTCTCCATGCATAATGAAGAATAAATTTAGTCTTCGGATTCCTCAGCTGCGTATGAACAACAGTATAGCTGTACAAATATTTACAGCTGCCTTGGTATGTGTTAAGGACATAAAATCTGCACTGCCACCACAGCATGGAAAACATCTGCTATTATGGTAATTCAAATAATAAATTACAATATGCTTTATAGTTAAATCAATATAAAATACGCATCTTCTAATGGTACCTTTAAAATTACACAAACACTTTTTAAAAAGCAATGCAAATGCTAAGATGTTGCAGGAAATTATTAGGGACGTGTCCGGGCACCTTACATCTTCAAGCCCCAGACTTTGATCATGTCAAAAATGTACATAGGACTCTCACCTCACCAAGGGTTAGATCTGTCGCCCTTACTCCCCCTTACAATGATATACTGTGGAGTTCTGTTTTAACTGCCTGTGAGAGTGATTAGGGAAAAGAAACACTGGCCTCTCAGATAAGTGTCACCTTCAGTCACCCCTGAAGGTCTCAGATATTCGAAACTGCCTTTTCCTCCAAGTTCAGTAACGCCTCCCTGCAATGCTCCCACTTAAACGGAGGTTCCTAGAAGAGAAGGCCCTGCCCTGTCATTGCATTTCATAAATGATGTCCGTGAGTTTAGGGACAGCAAGAAAACTAGTGCTTGCTTGTTCCTAACCTCACTTCACCTTCAGTAGGTGCAAATTACCCTGTTCAAATTCACTGCCTTGTACAGCATTTACTGAGGAACCACAGTGCTAGAACGTTGCCACACATATCCACAAATTTTGATGTACATATGGAGGAGAGGAATGCATTCTGCATCGAGATTTTGAGGAAGTCCACAGACCAAAGGTCCCCAAGGTGTAGAGCCTTACTGAAATCCAAATCTCTGCCTAATCCAGAGAACTACATAGAAAAAAGGCTGACGATTACTTTGATTTAGATTCTACTTGACACTTAACGACAACTCCCTGTACGTAACAGCACACAAAGAAATTCTACTCAAGCAAAGTCCAGCAGGGGAGTATGTAATTAGATCGTAGCACAAATTAAGATAAATAAGCCAGTGTGATACAGTTAATATGTCATTGCCTCATCATTTAACTAATCCCAATTAAAATAGAAAAAAATATCTTGCAGTAGAATACACTTGAAAATAACCCACAGAAAATATCATCCTGTACTACACACATAAGCGTAATATTTTCCAGCTTATCTTTGACATAGACTTAATCTCCCACTGGTGGAATTTCAAATAGTCCTGTGAGGAGATATTTTCCAAGAGAAGATATCATCTTCGTATTTTTAGAGTCTTCACCCTCTCCATTCAGCGTTCTCTGTGCCACGTACATAGGGCCATGCATACTATATTTTTTGTCATTTCTGCTGTAAGACAGCAGATATCTTGATATCCTTTACAGCTGGCAGAGGCTGTGTGTCATCAGATACCCTACACATGGAGTGGTGTTCGGCCGTGTGTGTTCGATCATGACTGGGGTGGCTTACAGGTCTATCTTGTAACAAGCAGACTGTGTACTGCTGTAACGAGAGGCAGGGTCAGTCCTGCCTCACCCCAGCATCACAGAACATTACATCATCCCGTCCAATTTGGCATCACTTGCTATCCTCAGAAGACTGCATGGATTTGTACGTAGGAGAAAAGGAGAGAACGTACAGAAAACCTTGATGAATTTCCCCGCTATTTCTGGAAGGCAGCACAGTGAAACTGTGATCTCCCCCACACAGAAATAAGGCCTGCTTCCCTACTGGCAGGATGAACATGTTCCAGCTGAAATCCCATGAAGAGCTGTTGCTAAGAAGAAGCACTAAATAATACCTAGCCTGTCTTTTATTGTGGTATCAAAAATTATATTTCATAACATAATATGTAACAAGATGGCTTATGCAATATCAGCATGCAGGGGTCAGGCTCCCTGTCAAACCTTTATTCAGATGCTAGATTGTCTTGACGAATCCTTCTTAACCCTATCATCAGCTGTCATCATGTCAAGACACGTCAGCCGTAAAAATTAGGAAATATCTTAAGGAAATGATGCTTTGCAAGGAATGTTGAATTTTGTAGGAAGTTAATGACTTTTGTTGAAGAGACATCTTACACAACTGGTACTAGTTTCCAAACAGTCCTTGTGCCTAACAGCTGCTCAGGAACATTTTTTAATTTTTTTAAGCTGTTTTACCTGTGATGTTTCATCTAAACTGTGCTTCAAGACAAAAAGAAAAAACTAAACACAAGCTTGCATTTGAAAGTGTACTCTCTCAGACTTGTATCGGACAAACCTTAGCTGAACTTGATCTACAATCGTCTTACAGTGCAATTATTATTGGTATGCTGGAGTCATTGCTTGTTAGCAGTGCTGATTGTCATGGTAATCACACCGTTCTGACTATATTGGTTCTGAAAATAGGGGCCATTTCAAATAATTGGTGTAAGCTGATTGCTATATGGAAAAACCATGCTCCCAGAGAACTGTAAGAAGATGGTTTTCATTCTGCTTCAGAGAGCTATTGCTGAACAATTATTCTTTTGAAAGTAAAGCTAAATAAATATTAACAGAATCCATAGGGTGAAATCATGGAATCAAAACCACCAACCTCACCAGACCACACATTACAACCACACCAAAGAGAAAGGACTTTGCTTTTCTGTAAATAGGGTTTATTTCTCCAGGAAGATGAAGATTTTAAACAGTGATGTTAATTTTGCTTGGGGATCTTTGGTGTATAGATGGTCAGAGCTACCAAATGCCTGTGTCAACAATACTGACACATTCGCATTACAGAGAGAATTAGGGAAACCTGGGTTGAAGGGAGGAGACAACTTATGACAATATACTCCCATAATCCTTTCTCTGCTTATTTAGTGAAACATTCCAAACAGTATTTCATTCCATTCCCTCATGTTTTATTTACCAAAATCTCTAAAAATTAGTACAATTCTTCTATGAACCCTATACCTCTTTTCAGAAAAATGGTATGTGGTATTTTGCCTACCTTAAATTGCCTTTCTCTCCATTAAGCATTTTATCCATTAAGTGTTTAATTCCATAAGATTAAAGAAAAACATTGCCCAAGAAATCCTCTGAACTTTTGAGCATCTCTATGCAAAAAGAAGCAGATGATCATGTCCTAGCTGCCAAATCTCCAGGATTGCAATAAAAAAAACCAATAAATGCTCTTCAATCTACAGAATTGTTTAGGCACATTAGTACCGGATTGCCCATTCTACTAAGTCTGGTCTCTCACGTTAGTCAGCGTATTGGTTCTGACGTATCTAAGATGCACGACTCCACCAAGGAGATCTCAGAAGAAAATAATCTCTCATCAGATGCTTCACAGGGCCATGTATGGATATAGAACAAAACACAGAAAAGTTTTACCCGATTCGTTCTTTGGAGTTTTTGTTATTTTCTTATTCAAAATTTTTTTAAAAAAGGATGAAAAACTGCAAAAGTGAAGGACAACACAGCTCCAACCTTTCAATTTCAAGCCACTGGTTTTAATTTGGGAGAGAAACTTGGGTGAAGTCCTAGTTTTCACTGAACTAACTCACACAAAGTTGAAACTGCGTACACAGCTGAATTCCATTAGGTAGGTATACGGTATTTTTACCAAGCCAACAGAGAATGGCATCAAGAACAGATCGCAGTGAGTTAGAAAACATCAGAGTGGAAATTTAGAAATACTTATATTGCAAAAGGGGACCAGGGGAAGGAAAAGCTTTATGCCATATAAATATCTTAAAAACTGGGAAAAAAAACAGCGACTGTTTTTCTCCCATTACAGTAGGCCATTGTTACCTAAATTTCCTTAATGTGGCTTTCCTGACAGATTAAAAACGTTCTCTACTTAAACGCTATGATTTTACACGACCATTTGGTAACATTCAGAACTGCAACAAGAAAAACTTAGCAATATTGTCTATAATATGCCTCCATATGTATTTTTTTAGCTGCTTTATAACTGACAATTAATCATCAGCTGTAATTGTTATCAAAAGAACAACACACTACAGGTAGTCTTAGCACACAAGATTGATGAGACATATGGTAGGAAATTCAATTAGATATCCGATAATTTGTTCCAAGACAATTTGCTTACTGTAACTTTCTTGGACTCCTGTGGTATTTTGCTAAAGATCTTAAATGTTACAGACTTTTTCTGCACACATCACAAATCCGATTATCTGTTTCTCTGCCCTCTGTACAGACATAGTCTGCCTCACCCGTCCCAAGCATATGAAAATCGGGACTCAGCCCTAAGCCATCAAATTATGAGTTTGGATTGAGAAAAGAAACCACAGTATTTTAAAGGATTAACTGTAGAGGTCCTTATCTTGTTTCTGATAAGATCTGTTTTATAACGTCAAGATAACAACTAGAAAAAACAAATGCTTTCTTTGCAGTTTAGTGTCAGAATTATTTGGAAAAAGAATAAAGAAAGAAAAGGTTATATTTTGCAGTCAAAGCTGCAAATAAGGATACTGAGACATGCGAGGGCCATAGGCTCACACCAACAGCTGTCAGATGGGGGAAGGTCAGAAAGAAAGATTTATGTTGCAGTCCTGTCATCATATTGTTCAGCCTAAACACTATCAAAAGGAACCTCCCTAATTACCCTGAAATGGGTTGGAGTGCAGCTAAACACAGACAGGAATAAATAACAATAATAACAGCAACAACAAAGCTAAACAGGCTGTAAACTCCCATAATTGAATTCATAAATCTGAATCTTTTAGAAGGTTAGCACCAGGGCTAATGCAGCTTGACCTAGAGTGATTGTTGATGCTGCACCCATTATAAGCCTCCTACCAGTGAACAGTGAGGGGGAAATAAATAAATAAATCAACAAGGCTCGCAGGAGCACTTTAGGAATAACCCTTTCTGACTGCCAGAGTTATCGTTCAGCCTGCAGTACCTCGGCGCTAGCTGGCTAGAGACAGCAATCTGAACATTGCACTGCAGCAAGCTGGAAAAGCACCAACCCAGCTGCTGAAATAAAGGAAATACCTCACAGGCAGTGGGCAGCTGATAATTGCTGATGTCAAACGAGCTTATTAAATGGCAGGATTTCATCCCCTCCACCGCACCCTCCCAGCAGCAGCATCCTGTACAGCAATGTGACAGGAGTCCCCAGCAGGGACCTGAGGCACAGCGGCTTACAATACTGTTACAAGCCTGAGGCTTGATCCTGCAAAGCACTAGCAAGTCCCTCACTCTCACCAGCCTCAGTGGCTATGCACCATTCTGCTCCCTGAGGGAGATCGCCTGCAGGAACAGAGTTTGCCTGGGGAAGGGTTGGCCTTGTGTGAGCCCTTGTTCTGCAGAGCAATTTCTACATAGCAATGAAAACCTGCTTTCTTTGCCTTTATTTTGCTTGTTATTATTTTTAGGGGATATAATACACACTGCATTGCTGTTAAATGTTCCTGCGGGGCACAGTCTTTCTGGAAGTTATACAGCTCTTTAACAGCAGCTACCTGACACAAAGTAGCGCAGTAGGTAGTTTCTACAGATAACAACATCAATAATAATAATAGCATTTTGATGACTTTATTAACATATAGTCATCTAGTGGCTTGTAAAATACTCAGGTAGCCCCTTTGAATCTCTGTAGCTTGACAGTGTAAGGTCTCCTTTTAGTTGGCCAATGGCCTATGAGTTTCAGTGATTATTCAGCATGCCACTGAAATATCATCTCCATGAAATTACAACAAGGATATGAAAATTAGTCCAGCTCTCAACATTTCTCAGCTTTAACCATGATTCTTCATGTTACTGCTCAAGTATCTTTCCAAAGGTCTAGGCTGGAACCACCACTGAGGACATCTGTGTGCAGATCTCTGAGCATCTCTGGATGGTTTTCCTTCCTTTCTCACAGTCACAATACTGGAAAACATCAACTCTAGTTTCTCTCCAACTGAGGACAATATGGTCTAGGCAGTGTCCTTTTTCTGTCTGTGTTGTCACATAATCCTTTAAATTTTCAGTAAACATTTTGGGATAAGTAGCTTATAGTTTTTAGGGTGATAGGGAGAAGTTGGCTTTATAAACATTGTGGTACAATCCCACTCATGTCCTTTGCTTGCGAAGAGAGTTTTCAACCTGAATACAGGACCACAAAAAGGAAAATCCCATTTTCCTCCTCATCCCTCAATAGACAATTGAAATCTATTCAACATTTCTTTTTAATCAGAGTGGAGTATGCTTTATAGGTCAGAATAAACTCTCAGTCTTAGTACAAATTCAGTTTACCCATACTTCCACAGCAAAAAAAAAAAAAAAAAAAACCACCACAAATGCTTAAGAATTGTTCAGTAGTCCATTGCAGGAGATTCTCCAGAGAAGATAAAGGACACTGGACACTTTTTTAACCACTTCCTGTGTCAGCACCTAATGCAGAGTTAGTCTAGTATTTACAAAGAGTATTATATGCCTTTTACTAATACTGATAGCATTCATAGTGAGTTCCACAATACTTTGGCATTTACGGATTGGATAAGCTCTTTTCCTTATGCTCTGATTGTGTCTATCACTCTCATATTTTCTATATTGATTTCATACAAAACCCCCATAAAAAGATATTTCCAGTTATCAAATCTTCTTTCTAAATGAAGCTTTTTATCACCTCATTAAAAAACTGTATTAATTTACATTTATTTGTGCACCAAATTTGGGGTTAGGGTTTTTTAACCTCTCACTTGGAAAGCTCTCAATATTCATAGAAACATAGAATGCATTTAGTTGGAAAGGACCTTTAAAGACCAGCTAATCCAAGCCCCCTGCAGTGAACAGGAACATATTCAACTAGATCAGGTTGCTCAGAGCCCCATCCAACCTGACCTTGTGTGTTTCCAGGGATGGGGCATCTACCATCTCCCTGGGAAACCTGTGCCAGTGTTTCACCACCCTCATGGTGAAAAATGTCCTCCTTATATCTAGCCTAAATCTCCCCTCTTTTAGCTAAAAACATCATCCCTTGTCCTGTCACAACAGGCCTTGCTAAAAAGTCTTCAGCACAAATCCAGAGGAGGGTCACAAAAATGATCAGAGGGCTGGAGCACCTCTGCTATGAGAACAGGCTGAGAGAGCTGGGGTTGTTCAGCCTAGAGTCGAGAAGGCTCCAGGGATACCTTATTGTGGCCTTTCACAAGTACTTAGGGAGGGTCTCTAAGAAAGATGAGGACAGTCTTTTTAGCAAGGCCTGTTGAGAAGGATGTTGTGGGGACCATGGCAAAGGCTTCACAGAGTCCAGATAGATGACATCCATAGCTCTTCCCCTGTTCGCTGATGCAGTCACTCCATCATAGAAGGCCACCAGGTTGGTCAGGCAGGACATGCCCTTGGTGAAGCCATGCTGGCTGTCTCAAATCATCTCCCTGTCCTCCATGTGCCTTAGCATGGCTTCTAGGAGGATCTGTTCCATGGATCTTCCCAGGCACAGAGGTGAGGCTGACAGGTCAGTCACTCCCAGGGTCCTCCTTTCTACGCTTTCTACCCTTTTTAAAAATGGTAGAAACAATGTTTACCTTTTTCCAGTCACCAAGGACTTCATCTGACTGCCAGGATTTTTCAAATATCATGGAGAGTGACCTGGCAACTACATTAGCCAATTCCCTCAGGACTCTGGGATGCATCTCATCAGGTCCCATAGACTTATGTATGTTCAGCTTCCTCAGGTGGTCACGAACCTCATCTTGTCTTACAACGGGAGGGGTTTTGCTCCCCTGGTCCCTGTCCTGCAGTTCATTAACTTGGGTGGTGTAAGAAGAGAGGTTATCAGTGAAGACTGAGGCAAAAATGCTGTTGAGAACCTCAGACTTCTCATCTGTTGTTACCAGCTTGCCAGTTATGTTAATCAGAAGGGGTTTGCTTTCTTTGACCTTCCTTTTCTGGTTGACAAACCTGTAGAAGCCCTTCTAATTATTCTTTGCATACCTTGTCAAGTTCAGCTCCAGCCGCACCTTGGCCTTCCGGACCTCATTCCTACACAACCGGGCAGTGTATTTTAAGGCATTGAAGTTCTGAGTTACCTCCTGGATAGTGGTTGTTACTCAGCTACCGTTACGTCAGTTTTCCTTTTGTCTCTATTTATTCCCAGAAATGCTTAGTGCATCAAACTTTAACTCAAGCACCCTCAACTCCAGGGACAGAGACAACACAAAATGCAAATCAGTTGTGACTTTGGGAATAATGCAAAACATCCATCTGATTAATAAAATAATACAAGAAAAAGGGAGAAATAAGAGAGGAAGTACACAGTATGTTCTGAAAGCGGTCGAAGATTCATCTGTCTCTCTTGGAGAATCATCATTGCTAAGTACTGCAGACCAAAGGTACAAATTATTTTTATGTTATGTGTTATATAAAATGTTTATAATAAAGGTATTATTTAAAAGAGGAGGCAGAAAATGCCAAAACCACTCAGCTACTACCATCACCAACTCAACTTTGACATACTTGTAAGAGGCCTCATACTCATACTCAAAACTTCCTCCATCTTACATGTTTAATAAACATTGAACAACTCATGCAGCTCTAGTACCTGTTACCGAATCAATCAATACTGCACAAGACAAGATGGCAAACACCACTCTAATTCATCAGTGTCAGCTTTGAGATAGTTCTTAGATAATATTTTCCTTTAATGCTAAGCTACAGTTTCTGACTCCGATTGCATCCATCTTAGGCTCACAAACATGTTAGATGGCTCTTGATCGTCTCAACAAAGAAGAGGTACCTGTAGATGTTTCCCCACGGATATAACTCAGATTAGAGTGTTGCCAGCAGTAATAAGAGTCTCCACAACAAATTTACTATAAATAAGCTGTGCCTTTGTTACACAAGCAATATGCTAGTATGCCAAAGATGGTGTCATCACAAACTTTATTGTCTATAACACTGGAGCTCATTTTGACACATGGGAAGAAGACCCAATTTTAGTCTCCATGGAAATGTTTCGACCTACAAATAATTTATAAAGGAGTGGATGTTGTACACTGAAAGTAGGTTTATTTGCTTCTGTAAGTGAACTCTCAGGGGGGTTGGGTTTAGGAACGCTAGGCAGTACTGAGAGTTTTGTCCAAAAATTAAAAGCAGATAGTGCATAGCCAGTTTTGCCCTATGGAACATTTCAGTGTATACATAAAAAGTTGCTTAGTCTCTTTTCTAAATTTTTTTTTTTTTAATTGAATTGAAGGACTTCACTTCTGATCTCTTGGTCTATAACAAGCATGGCAATCTCTCATGACTATCCTTACTCTGTCCAAAAACTTTGGGTTTTAGTACATGAAGAGACAAAACAGAAAAAAAAGGCCTTCTTTCTGTGGCCATTCACAGAACACCCCATGAGTTCTCCATGTTAAGGAGATGCTCAGAGCAAACATTTCCCAAAAAAGGAAGGAGACTCCTAGTATGGTTTCCTACTAAAACCCGGCCTGTCTCACAGGATTTGAAACAGGTCCTCTGTTCTTTTAGGTCCCAGTTCTTCCAAGCACTCCTAGATCCTGCAATGCTATATCACCTAAAACCATCACGCAATCACCATGGATTGCAACTAGATATCCTAACATTGCATGTCTCCTCTCTAGTGTTGACTAGTCAGTTGTAACTATCAGACCTGCGTGTTAAGTATGAAATGTATTTAGCAATGCCCACTTGTGCAGCAATTTGTAGCACACAAAGATGAGTACGTGAAGGACTTCCAAGTCAGCTAGAGCTTTGAGGAGGAGCTATGTAGATTACCGCCTTAAAGCGAGCTCCCCAAAACAGATTAAAAAAGTTTTCATCTAGAAAAAAAGAAAACAAAACAAACAAACAAACAAAAAAGCTGCATTTTGCTAGAAGCAGAAATATAAGGGTTTTTAAAAGAAAAAACCTCAAAGCCACTATCCAAGTGCAGATGAAATCCGGTCTCTACCTGTCCATGGTATGTCTGCTTACAGGAGTAGTTTCAGCAAACGCTGTGACTCTCTGAGGTGTCCCAAACACTGCAGAGCCTCTCAGTCCCAAAAGTTTCCTTTCCATTATTTCTGAGGTCTATCTGCTCGTTACACCTCTCCGCTGTGCTGGCCTTCCTGCGGGAGCCCAACCCTGGGCTCTGACTGTTTTGGCTGCCACTCTTGCAGTTTCCTTCTCTGAGCAGGATTCCACATTCCTCTTCCCACTTTCCAGTAGGTTCCATAGAAAGCCAGTCACCTTATTTAATTATTAAAAATCAACATTAAAAATATAAATACGTCAAGTGTCCTGGCTATCACAAATCCATATTTCCCTTCAAAGGAATCCAGGAAAGATAAGGAAAACACATCTGTCAGACTTTCACTGTCAAATTGGAGTCCACGCCTCCACTGAAAAACAATTGGGGGTAGTAGATCAAAAAGAGAAAACTACTTCCTGAAGATTGCTAATGCATGATGATGAGATGGTGTTATCATGATTTCTGCTTTATCCTTCATCCTAGTATGCCTTTTAACCTGGCCCTACTTCTGTGTCCTTATCTCTCTACACTCTGCGGTTAGAAAAAATACATTCCCGTATTAAATCTGTCGCTTGGGGTTGGTGTAAGATACAGTAAGTAATAGAAATCAGTTCAATTTTTCTACCAAGTAATAGAAATCAGTTAAATATTTTCATCAAATATCCCTATCTTACTCAGGAAACCTTCTGTTAAACATGTAGCTACTGTAATTGTTCAGGAAGGATAAACTGACTCACCTTTTTTTCCTTTTTCCTTTTGTTTCCCCTTTTTTATCACAGTGCCCTCAGACTCATTTAAAGTACCAAGCAAATTAAATAATGAGTTTTATTTAGAGCTATAAAAACCTTGCACTGAGTATTCATCACAGGAAAATGGAATGTTTGAATTTATTTGTCTGACATTTATATGTGCCATGTATCCTCTGGAAACCATGAAGCTGACAATCTATTATTTATAGAAACAAGAGACCAGAAATAAGTGCACATAGTTTCAGACAAATGTAGTGACCTGTGTGAACACTCATTTCCTCCCTCAGTCTGTTTGAAATCTCTCTATTATTGAAAAATTCATGCTTATTGCATTGAATGCTACATAATGATGCAAAATTATTATATTCCAAAAGTTGGGATATTAATACTTTGGCTCTAACACAGATAGCATTCTAATGCTGATGTTAACCCACTATATTACAGGCAAATCAGCAATATTTCCTCTCAGAGACATCAGCCTTTCTAAGAAGATCCTAATACTTAAGTGATACCAAAACGATTGCTGTATTGTCTTTTTAATGAACCCTTTTATTTATTTAACTTTGCAGACTAGAAATTGTAGAGCGTTAATGAATTTTCCTGGCTCTCAGAAGAGATGAGAGAATAGTTTGCAACAAGCAGCTCTTCAATGCATTCCCACTTATTTTAATTGCAGACTTACCTATATATAAAGTGTGTGGTTTCTTCCCAAACACACTTATCATAAGCCCGTGATTAGCCAATCAATGCTTCTACAACTCCTATCAATCTGCTGGGCGTTGTCTGCAAGATTACACTAGTTTGGGCCACAAATGAGTCAATAAGTACGGCTGGGTCCACCAGTGCCTGCATGTGCAAGATGGTGGCACATGCCTTCATAGCCTGGATCTCAGTCCAGGTAAGATACATTCTGCTCCGAACAGACTCATGCAGGCCTGCTGTGTCCCACTCAGGTACAAGGCAAACAGGAATGGCTCTCTCGGGAGAGAGAGGAGTCAAGATATGAATTAAATGTTTTTGGACATTACTCCTAAGACCAGCCAAACCTTACCCGGAATATTGCCTTTAATAGAACCAGAGCCATGAAAGGGAACACTTGTAGCCTGATGTTTAGAGAAGAGTGTAAGAGCATCTTGTAGGTTCTTGACCCTTGTGGCCACAGTTAAAACAACCTAGATGGGCAGAGAGTATGACCAACTGTCTGGAAAACTTTCTAGGCCCTTTATTTACAAAGGCCTGGAATGAATTTACTGGGTTTGGACTAAGCCTTGCAGCTATCCCTCCAAGATGGGAGAAGTCTGGCTTGCCTCCTCAGTAGCAGGAAAGCAGAACTAACAGAGGTGTACCAACAAACCAATACAAGTCATAAGGACATAAGCAAGTCAAATGTACCCCATCCACCCTGCTCCTGATAATAGCCCAAGCAAAGAGCTTAGGCAAGAAGCGTAAGAACAGACAGAGCCACTTCCTCCATGTCCTGCTCCCAGCTCAGGGTGCAGTTGTAAGGCAGATTAAGCCTATATAAACTAGAACACCACCCTGCTCCCCAACCACATAGTCCTGCTCACCCCTTTGTCAGGGCATCGCCATGTATCAGACTCCGTGACAAACCACTTCAGCACCCAGAGGACAGAAAAGTAACCCTACAACTAAGAGATTACTGCCCTTTGTTTGAAAGACCTGAAACAGCTCATTACAGCATCAGATGTATGCCGATGTCAACGCACCAAGGTTACAGGGGATGGACACCTCTGGCTTCAGACCGTAGCAGTGTTGGTCAGTGGAGTTATACCTCTGCAAGGCTGTGGGGTACTGCCTTTTCTCAGCCAGAGCCAGCTGCTGACTGACATGTCTCCATATACCTGTTTTGCAATCACTATTTGAACCCATCTACACTTCTGGAGTCCACAGATATCAGTATGTTTCAAGACTAATTCTGCCCTGAATGAAAAAGTGCATGCCTGAGACCTGCTGCCTGACTCCACCTCTGTTCTCTCAACCCTCTCTCTGCATACCCGAAGCACACCAGGCCATTTAAACTTTCCTTGTATAAGAGCTGTTCTATACCCCAGCAATCCTTACTACCTTATATGTGTAACAGATATAGTATATATTTATCAAGAGAGAGCTGGTTTTTTTAGAATTATATTACACTCTTTTTAAAATGCAAGGAATGATGCTCAGACCTCCACAAATGTACTCCAGATGTAGATGAATTATGATAATTCACAGTGACATAGAAGGTAAGACAGTAGACATCACTTCCTTTCCCCCTAAATAGTTCCTAATGTTCTGCCTGCTTTTTTGAACAGTGCTGAGCACTGAGCCAATGTATTTACAGAACAATCTTCGGTAACTCCAGGCTCTCTGTCTTGCATGGTAATGTAATGCTGATTTAGATCCTCTCGCTGTGGGCATATAGCTAGGATAGGATTTCCTGTGTACTTTACTTTGCATTTGTGGATACATAATACAAATTTCATGTCCTGTTCTCATCTGTATATTAAAATAAATATGAGTATATATATATATGTATATTAGATATGCACACACATTCACACTTTAATTATATAATGTATAATTATTTATTAGTATATTTAACAGTAAAGGCCTCAGCACAGATGCCTAAGAAATTCCATTGTCGATCTCTTCCCTTGTGAAATCTGACCATTTAGTCCCACTTTCTATTTCCTACCTTTTAAATCACTATTAATATCCAGAGGACCTTCTCCCCTATCCCACCACAACTTAATGTAAGAGCCTTCAGTAAAGGACCTTGTCAAAAACCTTTTCAACAGAGTGTCAGCTGGATTACCTCTTCTGTATACTCAGCTATGAAACAACTCTAACAGATATGCAAAGTACTAATCCCCTTTCAAAAGCTGTTTTGGCTCTTCATCATTATATTGCACTTACCCTTGTGTCTATTATTTCTAGGATGGATTCTAACAGTTCACACACTACCAAATTTACAGATTGTCTTAAGCTTTCTGAATTCCCCATTCCACTTAAATCCTTTTTAAAAGTTTAATTTACATTTGCCCTTTCACTCTCATCTAGCACTACAACTGATTTAATCAATAGTGTTATAGTATAGCTGAAAGTTTCCCTTTTCATATTTATGTTCCCTTAGGACACCCAAGAAAATAGCACCTGGTTCTGGTAATTTGTCTGCATTCACTCCATCTATTTCTTCTAAATCTTATTCTTCTGACACCTTTGTTTGAGAAAGTACTGTTTTAAACTCCAATCCATGTAACACAAAGCCCTCTGGTTTCAATGCCTTCTTCATGGTGACACTCACTGAAAAGAATTGGTTTAATTTTTCTGCATTTTGCCTTGTGAGAACTCCTATTAAACCATGATCATCTATTGGCCCCATAGTCTTTCTGGCAGGCTTCCTACTATGTTTGACAAATAAGTATATTTTTAATTTTTATGCCTTCAGACAATTGTTCCCTGAAGTATTTTTTTTCTTTCTTTATTAATTTTGCATTTAACTTGTTTATGTTCTTTTTCCATTTGAATGCAATTATCATTCTAGTCTTTTAACTCCCAGTAATGCCCCTTACTCTGATGTTTAACTTTGAAGACTTATTTGGAGTTTTTTTCCAAGTTTTCTTTTTCCATAAGTGAAATACATTTATTCAGAGGTTCCAGATTATTATATTTAAGCAATCTCCATGTTAAGCCACAAACATTTATATATTTTTTTTTTTCTTTTGGCTGTTCCTTTTCATTTCTTAGAAGCAATTTCTTGATTTTTATGTAGTTCTGCATTATTGCTGGGAAAGGGCTAAATCTGAGTGCATTGTGATAATTACTGCATTGTGGCCATTTAGCAGTAACGTTCTGAGGTCAGTCCTGGATCAGGACAATTCAAGACTTGTTTCTCTTAGTGTTCCAACAACTGCTTTAAGAAGCAGTTTCCCAAGTCTAAAAACTATTCTGTGCAGCACACATCCCATCCTGGCATTCACCCTTCCCTCCTGGGGCTACACATGATGCTAGTCTTTTCTGTCAGTGTGATCTCTGTGTCTCCAGGAGGGTGTCTTTGTCACTGTCATGAAACCAGGCAAAATTCAGAGGAGAATTTCAATCCATAGAGACTTTGTGTTAATTTTCAATGGACTTAACTTGTTTACCTTATTTGATTATAAGCAATCTAGTGCCAGGACTAAAACTCACATCTAATTCCAAGCTATTTGTTTAGTCAGCATGTTTCTGTTCATATTAATTTCTGTCCCTCACAATTTAACTTTTGACAACAGTACACAGATGAATAATCAGCAGTGCGAATTTCGTGTCCAGCTGCACAGGTTTCCTCCCTGCCAGCAAGTGGGATTTCAGAGGAAGGAGAGAGCTTTACCAATCTTGTGGCTACTTCCCTAGAAATGGTCCTGAAGTATTCTATGTCAACAGAGTCCTTGCAAAACAATGAAGCAGGCAACACTTCCATGGTGTGAACTTTAGCCATTATTTCGGTGTCAGTTTGAGGTCCTCATCCTCCAGGCTGTAGGACCGTGGGGATCAGACATCTGAGATGATGCTTTCTAGTGTAGTCCTTTATAGTCCTTTCTTTTGACCACAGCACAGCAAGGAAGCGTCTGACCTTACTCTGTGCTGCTTTCATGCCTTACCCTTTGCAAGACAGCTGTGCTGTATCAGCCACTGGGCTCCCACAAACACAGGACCAGAGTCCTGATGTCTACTACAGCCTCACAAGGAATAAAGGAAGCAAGCAAGCAAGCAAGCAAGGAAGAAAGTTTGGTTCCTTACTTTCTCAGACATGGGACGAAGCACAAAGTGGGGAGTTTGTCTTCACCACAAGAGTTAGCCTGTCATTTTTGCACTGCAGGAGAGTACTCAGAGAGCTGATCCCATAAAAGGCACTACCACTGGTCGCATTTGGCATATATATTAATAATATAAAAATTAATAATATAAATTATTAAAATAATAATAAAAATAAAATTATAAAATTAATAATTAATAATTATTAAAAATAATTATAATTGATAATATAAAAATTATAATATTTCTGAAGGGAAAATACACAACTTTCTTTGCTGCAATAAGCAAAGCCACAACTTTTTCTTTTCCAAGAATCAATTGTGGGAGAAATTGCACATCTTTCTTGTTGTATGTGGAAGGGGGGAATTGCAGGAAACCAGCATATGACTTGCAGCACCAAAACATATACAGTCAGCATCCATACAGTCTGATAAGCTGTACTAACTTGAGGCAAGATCAGTTTGGGTGATCCAGATTAACAGTTCAATGTAGAAGAACTAACAGACATTAAGGGTAAGGCATTTTCCGTCTGTATGGGATTTGAGTTATAAATGGAGCTAACATCACAGAGAAAATAAGCCCTGGGCCATTTTCCTATGAAACAATGAAAAATGTGAAAAACAACTTCAAATAACGGTTATGTTACTCTAGCACCTGCTTAGCCATGCTATGCATTGAATGTTGCTGATTAATTAATGAAGTCCATCTGATGATGTCTCCTTGTGAAGGACATACAATCTATATTTCAAATTACTTTTGAAAATTTAATCATCAGAAAGTAGAATTTGCTCATTAGTTAGTAATAATATATTAAGTTCCTCTGACTGTCCCCAAATAGGATGGATAAAGACTAATTAATTAACAGCATACCACAGAATATATGGAGTCCCACTGGTGGCATCAACACGCTTGCAATAAGCGTGGGCAAAGCCCTTCCCAAATCTTCGTCCGCGAAGCCAAGCCATGATGATGATGATGATGAATTATCAGCATACCACAGAATATATGGAGTCCCACTGGTGGCATAAAAAGTAGCAAAGGAAGCTATAAATCCTGGACATGTTAGATGTGCAGCAACATGTCAGTGATGGACAGTCCATCACTAATGCAGATACTTTATACGAAATAACATGAAATTACTTCCATACACACAGCCTAAATACAGGTGTTCCTCATCCTAGCTCCAACATGAACTTTCTCTTTGACATGGTGGGGTTTTTTAGAACAATACAGCAGATGAGTCTTTAAAATCTTTGAAAGAGATATTTCTGTCCTCATCCTGCAACAAGTTAAGGCAATTTTTACTGGGTAATAGAAAAATCTCATGAAACATACAACATATTTTGCATTGCCCACAAACATCTGTGGAAATATCCTAACTGGAATCATCACTCTAACTGCAGCAGTCACCATCTGCCTGGCAAACGTGCAGAGTGCTTTCTCAGGAATAGACTGTAGCATTTAGCCACAAACTGCGATACGCATCGTAGTCACAGTGTCCTGCAGGAGGGAGTAAAAGTGCTCTTCTGTCTTACCTGAGTTCCCATTGTCCTGGAGGACATGTCTATATCCTTAACTCTTCATGGAGGAGGAAGTCAAGCCTGCTCTATATAAGTAGCCAGCTTGTTGAAAACAGGGCACTGGTCCTAGGAAGCACAGCCTTTGCAACCCTAAGCATAAGGACTGTCCCTCAACAGAATATAGGAGTCTCTGCTCTGCTCCTCGGAAGGGTATATGCTACCATGATCCAAATTAATTAAGGTTGATTAAAACCTATACTGAACATAGGTGGTTTATGTAATTCATTTATCATGTCATAAAAGACATTTGCATATATTTGTTAAAAGTTCCTCAACATAAATCCAGTTATTAGCACAGAAACAATATGATTTCCAACATTTCTACTTTTTGAGGTATTTGAAAGCAATCAAATTCAATTTGACTTTAAAGCAACTCATATTTGGCAAACTTACAGGGCAGCATAATAAATTCAGATCACCCTAGGAAATATATCTAAATTACAATAGGAACCAATATCATTTATGTGAATAGTTACAGTACATAGACCAGAAAATTAAAAGGCAATTTTTTTCTACTGTGACTTATTCTGCCACTTGAATACTGATATCTACAGAATGTAATGAGTCTACGGATACTTTATACTAAGCTTATTTTATTCACAGACCTATCATGTATGTTAGTCCAAAGACAACCGTTCTTACATTTCTCTTTTTATATTCATACCACACCTCATTCCTCTTCAAAAAACACAGCATACGCATTTCTTCTTCCTTTGTGCTCTTTACACATTTTCCACCGGTCATACCCACCACAGAGTGCAGAATACCTTGCCTTCCCAGCCATAGTATGGGATTTTAAATCATTGTTGATTTTCATTGTCATTCTTCTCTCCTGACACTAAATAAGTGTACCTTAATTTGTATATTAAAATAAATGTCACAGGCAACCTTTAGGTGTTTAATAAACTCACAATAGTTGACATGGTTATTTTTATGTCTCCTGACTGCTGTGTAACATAAATGATCTTATAAACATCCCACTTGCTCCTCACCACGTATCCCCTTCCTGCAGAGTAGTTTAACTGCATTTTAAGGAAGCAGGCCCCCAAAAAGAATTATTTCCAAAGGAAGACAGAAAGGGCACCTAAAACGCATCTGCAGGAGTAACTGGATGTCAGTCAACTCATGACAGAGTTCTCCCTGACTCCCACACCATCCTGTTTTTCTTTGCATTTCAAGGTCAAAGACAGCTGCATGCTGTCCAATCTTCTCCCAGAGTCCAGTAATGAGTAGTCATTTCTGATTCCCCGTAATAATAATTTTCAACAGGCTTTTCCCCCACCTCTTGGCTCTGAATGCCAAAATAAATTTACTGAACACAGCAAGAATACAATCAAGTCCTGAAGGAGCTCTAAATTCACAGGTCTCAAAAATCTTCAGCCACAGTCATGATCACTTCACCGTTGTGCTCCTTCATTAAAATTCCTCCTTTTGGAAATGTACTCCTATTTCGAAACATCTCTCTTTGCACCTGTTCTGTTACCATTATTTTCTATTTTCTGTGAAAATTCATGTCTTTTTTTAAAATTTTTCATCATCAAATATTTGTCAGGTTTTTATTTGTGTGACCTTACATCCTTATATCAAATCTCTTTCTAAAATCCTTCTAGAACATTTTGCAATAAAAAGGTTAATGTCCTCAGTTATGAGAGAGAATCAGTTTTGATCTCTTCTAGTGATTAGCCTTATATAGTGACAGGCAAGGGGCACACAACTTCAATCTCACTCTCAGAACTGCCTACATACAAATCTTCTCAAGAGCCACACACTTTTTTTCCTAAGATGAATTGATTTTAAATATAGGATAGAGATGATCTGTGCAGGTATTCATTAGCTGACACTGTCTGATTCATCTCTTTGGAACTGCTTCTTACAGTCCCTACATTTTCTAATAAACTAGTGCTTACTAACCAAGCACATGCTTTTCTCTCCAGTACCCAGTGCCCCCCAAAAATTACTTCATTATTCTGTGATTTTGCTGTCTCAACCTCAAATGATGTCTCTTTTTCACTTTCTAGTTGATTGACAGAGATGGTCCTAAGTAACACTACGTACATGCTATCAAATAATTTGTTGTCACTTCTTTTGCCGATTTTCTGGGTTGGAAAACCTGGTATTTTAAGTTGCCCTTATAACAAGACTGCTGCACACACCTCTCCTGACTCCTTTCTGAACTCATCAGTGTACTGTCAGAGGGCCAAATACAAACGGTGTCAACTCACTCTCTAACAACACGCATGCAATACTCCAAAGACTTTTTACTCACAAAAATGGGTTGCGTGAGAACAAATTCCACTTGCCAGGATGAGTTCTGCAGCTTGGCTTGATCCCCCTGTAACTACCGCTTCCAGCGAACGAGCTTTCCTCCACTTGCTTCTACCATAGCATGATCTACTCCCACTCTCTTGCCTGCCCATTAAAAACAGAAAGGTAAAGAATAATTGCTTTTACAAGAAAAGGAATATGCCCCATTACAGAGAATTAATTATAAGATCCATTTCTTTGAATAGAATTACTTTCAAAGACACTTACCACAGTCACCCCATCTTATCTAGCATGGCCTGTTGTCAGTATTCATACTGTTACTGGTCTAATTTAAATAGTAAATTTTGTAGAGCAGAAATTTTTCTTCTTGTGTATTTATGTGAATAAGTATCACCTACTTCTGCTAGCTTGTGCTTGGCTCCTGAAAACACCTGCAGAGAAGGGCATAAAAGGCCAGTCTGCTATCATGCATCTCCTAACTCTGTGTGAAATATTTTGCTTTAGGGTTTTCCTGACACATAGTACTAGCTCCTAAGTAAAAGCAGAGACCTGGCCAATTACCATATGGCTGAGGGGAATACTCAATGCCACGTCATGGGATACCACAGTTTTCAGTATTTCATCATGTAATCAGATGATTTTGCAAGGCATCAGCCGAAGTGATGCTACTGCAAGAGCTGACAGAGTGATTGTAAGTCCCTTCAGTCCCACAAAGACCAAATTATTTTTCAGCATTTTCAAAATGTCCATGATCACAAAGGTATTACATTTACACAAAGTTTTCATAAAAATAAGAACTAAATAAAAAATACAGCCATGATTTAAAATAACAAAACAAAACAGCAGAGAAACTGTTTTATCTCACATGCAGCACGGGCCGTATGTTTATCAGTGCGGGTTACCTTATTGCTGGCACTGTAACTGCATGACTGTCGTACCGAGGATTTGGTGCGAGCAGGCTAGCTCGTAAGGGTTTTACCAAGAGGTGCAGAGTCCTGCTTAGCTGCACAGAGGACACAGGTATTGAAGATTCCAAAAAGTACTTAAATCCCTGTTCCCAAAACTGACTGGAAGAATCGTCTCACCTGTCTCAGAGGACACAGTCCCATCCTCAGGTGGCAGGCTCTAGAGCTTGGCTGACCTGCTGGCCTCAGCATTTTTACGGGTACCTGGCTCTGCAGGTACCTGGAAGGCAGGAAATACAGGAAAAGAGCTTTCTACAACTCCTTTTTCAATTCTCCCTATGTGGAGGTGTCAAGAATTTGCCTTGCAATGAAAAATGTCAGTCTTCCAGATGATTTTCAAAGTAAACAATCAATCAATACTTGGAACTGAAAATCCTCTTTCAGTCAGTTCTATTTTTAAATTCTTGCATGACTTTCAAAACTGTGATATATCTTCCTAGGGCAGTAATTTGTTTTTGAAAACTACTGGAAACCAAGAGAGTCCATCCAGCTAGCCACTTCTCTGATACCGGCAAATTACCAAAACACATGAAAGAAGAAAACACGGTAGAGCAATACTCATTTCCTCTCATTTCTCTGCTTGCTAAAGCACTTGAAGTAAAATATCTATTAATCTTTTAAAAACATTGAATTTAATTACCCTGACTAATGTTAGCTTGTACCAAATGTTACAGATATGTTTTCCTTCATACAGTACAGAATGTTCTTCTAATTTTAAGTTTGTGTAACTAAACTCCAGTCCTTTGAGCAATTTCCTAGCTAATTTCCACTGTCAATTGGCATGAAAGCAGCTTCTCTGCAGTCATCGAATCACCTAGTTCACTTTTCTTCACCCAGACAAGTGTATGAAATGCAGTAGTTTGATGTTTGTCTTTTAAAGTCTGACAGAAGTCCAGAGTATTTGTATCACCTTTTATGAGATCATTACATTTTTTACTAGAAACTTCTCAAAACATGCTCTTCCTCACTAACAGTCCTAGATCTGACTTGCCTTATTTTTTCAGGTGATCTAGATTGGCTGGGGAAGGGTTGCAGAATACAATATTTGTATTCTCATAAGGTCTTGCAGGATTGAGCCATAGGCAACATGAGCTCTCACATAGAGTAACAGGTTGTTGAAGGTGAAAATTGCTCCTACGTTGCCTCCAGCAGAGCTCCAGAAACCCAAACTGGCTGTTGCTTCTGCCACCAAGAGTTGACTGGTAATAAATACTGAGTAGTAACTAGTCCTGAAGAGATGCTTCACGCAGGGACATCATCATTCAGAAACAGCAGTCTCCATCCCGACCCTTCCCTTTCCTCTGTCAACAGTGGCAAAGTGAGCCTAGTCTTCTAGGACTCTCCTGGGACCCTCCCATTCCTTCAAGTCCCCACTGCACAGCAGCGTAAATCAGGCTGTACTACAAAGCAAAACCAACAGCTGTTTCCTGACAGAAGTAGAACAAAATACTTTCTACTATTTAAGCTCTCAAGCAAAAAGAAAAAACATACATGTATACATATACACGCATATACACACACACATACCTATAACACTTCAATGTTGTTATTGCAAGCGCGTAAGAAAATAAAGCACATTCAAACCATGCAGTTATAGAGCACGGGGAAAAAAAGAATAAAAAGATAAATCAGTTTGGAAAACTAAACACAAATATACGGATCATTAAATTTTTTTGAAGTGAAGATGCAGGCAAAGTGGAAGGGATAAAGATTGTTGTTATTTTGTATAATCTTGGCCCTATGGTACCGAGTCCAACTGGGATTCTGAGGCTGTCCTATGGAGGGCCGACACATTTTCTTCTTAAAGAACATGAAAGTCTTTTTAATCCAGTGGTGGGATATGGAATGCCAAATGTTAATGAAGTCCCTAGTTCATTAAACTTATCTTTGATCCAGTCTGAATTGTGATTATTCTGTAACAACTATTACAAACCACAAAACAGAAACAAAGTCAAATATTGCTGATAACTCCCACTCCATGGTAAGAAGTGATCACTTCCACTTATTACAAAGAAAATCCACATTGCCATGAAAAGTCCAAAATTCTTTATTCATTAACTCCTGGGCACTTACCTGTTTGCTAATGTACTTCCATTATTTTTTTTCATCAATAAGCTTCCTTGCCCGCTCAGTGAAATAAAGTAGTTTTATAGTATTTCTATCTTCCGTTTTGTATCTGTTTCTTTTTAATGGAATTAATGGGCTGTTCTTAATTGCAGCTCAAAATTGTTCATTATGGCTCACACACACTTTGAAAGCAATACTAAACTCTGGCTCAGCATTGGTGGATTCAGACACAAAAACAGCTTGAAGAAGTCACATAAAAGGAAGATTCCCTTTCTCAAAAATGCCATGGTAATCTGCCAAGAACTATTATAGGTACAAATAAACCAAATAGAAAATAAATACCCTTATAAATTATAGGAAAGATTAAGATTCAAACTTATTTATGCAAAATGCATGACAGCCACAAAGAAAGAGGGAAAAGCACTCAATAGAATGAAGAGGAATCACTTTGTGTATGAATGAGAAAACTTTGTCCAAGCAGCAATCACTCATCACAGCTATATGCTCTTTCCAGGAAGATACAGTAGAATGAGGTACAGGGAAAGATGCAGAGAAGAGCCACACTTCTCAAGGCAGAAACCGCATCTGAACAAGAAAACTATATATAGACCAGAACTCTTCAGCCTGGATGAACAAATTCAAAGGAGGATGTTATAGAGGTATAAAAAAATCATAATTTAAAAAATAGGGGCATCAAATAAAATGTCCAGAGGACAGGTCCAAGGAAAAGGAGGTCGTTTCTTGAATATGTGTAGTTTAACTTAAGAACTCATTGTGTCTGGGTATTGTGTACAGGGAAGTTTACATGATTTCAAGAAACTTTTAGACACATTTTTGGATGGAAAAAATTCTGCAGAGGGTTAGTAGGCATGAAAAGATACTCTAGCTCAAGAAGTTCCTAAGCCATGGGTCTCTGGAAGATCAGCGGGCATACCAAAGGGAATACGCTCGGGTTTCGCTCTTTCTCTGTTTTCTATTAGTGCTGCTAACAACAGGACTTGGCTAGGTGGGCATCTGGTTTGAATGAGTAAGGCCATTCTTGTACCTAAACCCCTTCATTCACTTTGTGCTTGAAAGAACTAAATGCTCACCTTCCTGCCTGTAGTTCAGACCTGAATACTCAGCTCTTATTTTCCCCAAGTTTTATCATTGTATAACTGTCAAAATATTAAATTAACACTATTTTCATATTACATCGATAAAAAATGATTATTCAGTACTGTGTTTTATGAAGACCTAGTTGCACAATTCTATATAAACATCAGCTACATTTTAAAAATATAAATCCAATATAAACAAGTAAGATCCTGGAATTTCTAAAAACACGTTTACCTTCTTCAGTGGATTAGCAGCTGAAGGATTTTCACACGTCAAGGAGACATTTGAGAGATTAATTAACTGGCATGCAGGAAAGAGAGGAGATGATAAGCACCAATCATATCTAGGATAACGGACACACAGGCAGTGTCACCATTACAAGAGCCCACAGTAACACACACGCAGCTTGCAATAAACATGTGGATAGCATGCGGAGTGGCCTTTTCAGAGGGGGGCATAAGCTGAAGCTGACTGGCAACTGGTTTGTTCAATGATTAACTAAACTAAAAAGAGCCTTACATTGTGATAAGGATAATCCTAGAGATAGTGAGCGAAAAACCATTAATGACAGCTTGTTGTTTACCAACCCACCTGACCTCTGTCATGCTTTCTGTAAATCTTCCCTTGTCCTTCAGTTTAGGCTTCATATTACGGGTTTCATTATGACAATGTGTTTCTATTTTTTTAAACAAAACATTGGAAGCTGGAAGAAAAAGCCAAGAAGGTTTTAAAAGAACTCAGAAGCATTCAGTAGTGCTGTCTTTATTCTTAAAATGTCTACACTGAACAAAAATAATGTGCTTTAAATTATTGCATGAATGAAAGAAATGCCTCCACTTAAAAAAAAAAATAAATATCTCTTGAAATACTTTTGGCTTTAAAGTTCGGGGAAATCAGATGCTTTTGTTTTCTAAAGAAATAAACCTTTCTCTTCATTGCTGGGCAGAATCATCCAAAATTATGCCCTCAGAACAGGGTCGACTTACAATAAGACCTCACGCTAATTTATCAATTAGCAGTCTGTCAAGCTGTCGAGGTGCCCTGTCCCAAACAAACCTTTCCAGTAGTCAGATACAAACAGAGGTTGGTTATGGTATGACAGTGCTCCTTTTCTCCCAGGAACATCCCCTGACATGTAAGCAGGCAGCATGGCCCTGTAAAACTGCTCAATCAGTTCTGTCAGCAAGAGACTACTCTTTGGAAAGGGAATCATGGGTGGTCAGTTGAAGGGTTTTAAATTGCTGCAGGACACCAACCTACTCTGGGCTAACAGGTGACTGCCCTGTCCAGGTGCGATTTTACTAAACAGACTGAAGGGGCTCTAGCCCTCTCCCTATGATCACTGTTTAGATAACAGGATACAGAAGCTGTCATTGCCCATAGCTGTCCCGCTTCATCCCAGTTGCAGCTGGCCACATCCACCCTTGTCCCATCCACCCAGCTGCTGTCAGTAATGCCATTTCAATTACTGCTACCAGTTGCTATTTAAGTCTAAGATCCAAGGGCGAAGCCTAATGCAGGCAAGACCAGTGAACAATCTTACAACCTACCCTAAGCAAATAATGAGTTTCTGCACTAATTTTTCTACCTTGCGAGATGAAGGAGGTGTTGTTTATCATACCAAAGGATCTGTGTTCCCATTTCTTCTGTAGAAAAAATTTTGACCAACATGCCATGGAACAGACAGGGAACTTGAGGTATGTCGTGAAAATTTATGCAGAGCCAACTTAAAAGAATAGAAACAGAATTTCTATATATAGGCATGCCAATTACATGGTATAATTCCATTTTTATTTCCTCTTCTGCGTTGCTCTCCCTTCAGTTGCCTGCTTATCATTTCACACAAGCACATATGGGAGACCACACCTTCCACTTGCACAAACAAAACAAACAATTTAAAAAATCAGCTATTTTTGAGAATCTGTCAGCAACTATCCATTCAAAAACTGTTCAGAGCACTCATCTGAGGTTGCTAGGTGACAAAGTATGTATTCACCTATCTCATTATTAGCAAAACCAGAGAATTTGGCAAGCAGTTAGAGTAAAAGACATTACTGATTTAAATACTGTCCACACAAAGTTCCTGCAGGAGCTCAGGCTGTTAACTTGCTCATACTTCTGTGAAACTTTATCCTCCTCAGCTACAGGGAAGAACAAATGTCAATTAGACAGAAGCTTCATCACACTTCTAAAAATGTTTTTTCATTATCCTGATTTAGAGTCCAAATATTTGGTTGTAAGTGACAACGCTGGTTAAATGAGAAGTGTTGGTTAATAGCTTGCAGTTGCAAATGTTATTTCTTTTCTTTTTTCTTTCCTTTTTTCTTTTTTTTTTTTTTTTTTTTAATTTTGGTCAGTTCTCTGGTGTTGCCCATATTGTGATCAGGAAAACATGAATTATTATGAACTGTATGACTGGTAACCTGCAGAAATGCAGCAGTGCTTCATGTCACAGATCTATGTATAAAGCACTCAGTTCACTGCTAGGGAGACACATTAATAGAGTGCATCAGATCGGCAAAACAGATCTTACTAGACACTTAGTCACCCTAAACTTTGTGATAGGTGTCCTACACATTTCATGACCTTGTAGTATTGACATATTTTGATATTTAATGATCTAAAATATCTTGATAGCTGGCAAACAACCACAGGTGTTCTACTACACTTTTATGATTGCACCTTCAGTGAGTTTGCAGATGACACCAAGTTAGGCAGATGTATTGATCTGCTTGAAGGTTGGGAGGCTCTACAGAGGGATCTGGACAGGATGGATTGATGGGCTGAGGCCAATTGTATGAGGTTCAACAAGGCCAAGCGCTGGGTCACAACAATCTCCTGAAACACTACAGGCTTGGGGCAGAGTGGCTGGAAAGATGTCCAGCAGAAAAGAACCTGGAGGTGTTGGTCGACAGCTGGCTGAAGAGGAGCCAGCAGTGTGCCCAGGTGGCCAAGAAGGCCACCAAGCATCCTGGCTTGTATCATTTTGAAATAGTGTGGCCAGAAGGACTAGGGAAGTGATTGTCCTCCTGTACTTGGCACCATGAATATTGTGTCCAGTTTTGGGCCTCTCACTACAAGAAGGACATTGAGGTGATGGAGTGGGTTCAGAGAAGGGCAACGAAGCTGGTGAAGGGTCTAGAGCACAAGTCTTATGAGGAGCGGCTGAAGGAACTGGGGCTGTTTAGCCTGGAGGAAAGAGGGCTCAGGGGAGACCTTATCACCCTATACGACTACCTGTAAAAGAGGTTGTAGTCAGGTGGGTGTCAGTCTCTTTTCTCAAGTAACAAGCAATAGGACAAGAGGGAATGGCCTCAAGGTTCACCAGGGGTCGTTTAGATTGGACACGAATAAAAATTTCTTCACAACATTGTTCTAAAGCACTGGAACAGGCTGCCCAGGGAAGTGGTGGAGTCACCATCCCTGGAGGTATTGAAAAGTCATGTCGATGTGGTGCTGAGGGACATGGTATAGTGGTGGCTTGGCAGTGCTGGGTTAACAGTTGGACTTGATGATCTTAAAGCTCTTTTCCAACCTAAACTATTCTATGATTCTGTGAGGTTTACATTCAAGACTACAAGATGCTCCTAGAAAAACACTGATGTACTGATGGCTCAGTAAGTAGAAAGGACAGACGAGATAATGAGCAAAAGGTAATGGAATTGTACAGCAGAACAGTCATCAGTCATTCAAACCTCTCATTGTGCTCTAGTGCAGACTGAAATCATGGAGTTAACTCCTCAGCACCAAGCCTGTCACCTGAGCCGCTTTCCTTTTTCACAGTGAAATGTGCACTGAGGTGTTGTACGAGGAACATTGCTGTATTCATGTACCTTCCTTTCTTCTAGGCCTGTGTGATGCTAACATTTTTACTGAAATACCAGGGAACACAGTGTGCAGTACATGGTACTGTATGCAGACAAACTGGGTACACTCACACCACAGATACTTGTTTCTGGAATAAAAAGAGCTTGAAAACGAACAACCCACATACAGCCTAAGCCATTGCTCTCCATGTGAGGGTCCTTCAAAGCTCACAGGAATGCAAGGACAGACTTGGTGTCTTTGTTTTCCTACAGCTGCAGGTCAGATGCTGCAGGTGACCAGGCTGGAAAGGAGAAAGGGAGAACAGCAGGTTTAGTTCCCTCTGGACTGCAGGTAATGGTGGCCTCTACTTCTGGGGGGGTAACTGGGAATGTGAGGACAGTGGGAGGAAAAAGGGTATTAGCCTCCATCCCCTTTGCCCAGGGGGGCACTGCTGCACCAACACCAGGTGTAATTAAAGTGTGTGCTTCCATGCACCCCAGGGGTACATTTAGAGACATTCTTCAAGCGTGGGTATTGGAAAGTGACTTATCAGAAACAACATAAAAAATTAAAATCTAAATATTGGTCACCCTTTTCTCTTACCTCACCCTCTTCCTAAAAGTAGAATTTTAAAACTGTATATGTAGTTACTCTAAGGATTGTGCTTCCACTTCTTCCACCCACTCTTCTAGTTCTACTTGAATTCTTTTACAAGCTTTGGTTTAATAAATATATTCATAAAATAATCCATCTTCTTCCATGCTTGGCTCCTTCTCTTACATGCAGATTTCTATAACGGTACTCCTTCGTTTCTCTGTTAAAGTCACGTCATTCTGAATTCCAAATATTTGACTGTTCGAGTCTTCTAAAATTAAACTGTATTAAGTTAGGTTTGGTTCGATTTGGTTAGGTTTGGTTTTGTTTTCAGAAACCTAGATTCCATGTCTCCTAATAGAGAGTATTACTGGTCTCAGCACATAGCCTGGCTGAATCCGAAAAAGTACAGAACACCAAGCAAGCAAGATGTCAAAAAACTCAGCCTGAAGGAAAAACAGCAGCATCAACCATTGATTTTCATGTGTCACCTCTTCCTGCTCACTGACATATTCTGATTAAAAGTTTAACAAGTGTAAACCCAGAATGACTTCATTGACTCTGACAGAATAACTTCAGATTTCCACAGCTGAAATCATGATCTCAGCCTAATCTTCATTTGTAAAAAATAGTCCAGTATATAGCTTTGCCTAGATAGAAGTAGAATTTATAAGCACAAAACCTAAAAACAAACAAAAATAACCCCAACAAGTAGTACACTTTGGGGCCTGTATCCACCCCTGCACAATTCTTTTTCAATGCATCTGGGATGAATTTGTCCCTTCATGTTGGCTGCAGTAACTCATGGCATTACTTTACATGGCTACACTTAATTTTTTTGTTTTCGTTCATGTCAGCAAGACCATGAGTAGGCATCATATAAGATAAATCTCAGTAATTTTAAAAAAGAAAAGCTAGTGAACAGGAGGTGATAAATGCTGTGCTGCCTACTCAGGTTCTGTCACATAAGATGTCACTTCTTTATTTTAATTATATTTTCTGCCAACTCACAGAAGCAAGCAATTTGTACTGCATGTGATCCTACCTTTGGAATGTTTCTGCATGGCCAATTGCAAAATGCATCTACTGGTTTCCATCCCAGTGTTTTCTCACATTCGCTTTTATGGCTGCCTCCTGATGTTCTATAGAAACTGTCTTTTCAGGAAATGTTAATACATAAATGACTCAGACTATTTGCACTTGGCATTAATTTTTTTTTCAAAGATTAATAAAATACATAGGGACTCTGAAAAATCATCTACATTTTAGATACAGTTTTGCTATCGCTCCCTCACAGCTAACTAATCTTGATTAAAAAATTCTACTGGATTAAAAAATTGAAAGCTAAAAACCTCTGGAATCTAGACTGTTCTAGCAGCAAATCCTTGTCCCTTTGCATGGCAGGCAAGAATTCTTGTCATCCTAGAGGGTGAACTACAATGATCTTCTAGCAACAGCTGTTTGGTCGATGGCTAACACTGGCAGATGCTTTGAGAGAAAGGGCTACCTGGAGCAGAACTGGGCCAATAAATGCAAGTCACTGAAAAAGTGTCGTGTGTAGACAGGTCACAGACACTGATAAAATCCCACATTTCACAGAAATAAAAATCACTTTGCAGGTGGGAACTTTAAAAAAAAAAAAAAAGACATGCTAAAATGAATGAAACCAAAGCCTGAGGAGCATGAACCAGAACTCAAGCAAAACAGCTACGTCCTGGAAGTTTTTAACACAAGGTTGACACCTAATTTAGTGCTCCTGTGAGTGAAAGAGGTGGAACAGTGGCTTTGATGAATTTTATCTGAAGTAACACATCTCAAGAATTATTTTCATTCACAGATTGAGAGTCAGTGGAAGAAATTTTTTATTATTACTTTACTGAACTGGAAATCATTAACAGGAATGACAGGATGAATTGTAGGATGGAACCTAGTCTAATTAAGAGTAGAAAAAGGAAGAAGAGCACAAGAAGATGGGGTATCTTAACCACAAACATGATGGCCAATCAGCTGACCTATGCTGCAGACAACTTCAGATGGAAGCTTGGGTAGTTTCAACTAAATCAAAAGCAGTCAGATCACAGTTTGAATGCAAAATCACATTTCTGAAGTAATCAATGTTGTGATTTTCATACTATAACTGTCCAGTCAGATCAGTAGTATTTCTGATCATGTTCAAGCTTGAACAAAGGAAGAACATACTGCATTTTCATCTGACAATTTATTTTTCATTAATCACAATATCCTTATTATGCAAAATATGAGATTGAATTAGAGATTGAACATAAAATTGAATTATGTCTCAAGTAAAAAATATAATTCCCTAATATTTTATCCTTGTCAAAGGAAACAACCACCAATTCAATGATCTGTTCTCTGTGATGGGCCTTCTAGGGACCCTCTGCTCAGGAATAAGTGAAGTTCTCCACCTCTTAAGTGCTTGGAGCACTTCTCTATAGCAATACTGCTCAACTCAAACTCCAGCTCTGCATAGCAGGGAAGCTTAGGGTGTTCAAAAACACAACCTGACTTGTTTTCCTGCATCCATCTCTACTGCTAGACCCAGCAAAGTACTGCTTGTACACCTGCTGAGACAACTCTAGCCTAGGAAAGAATTACTAAGGAATCTCAGCATTTTCTTTCTTGACACCTCAAACCTCTTCATGGGGAGGGAGCATCTACTTTACCTTACCATAAAGGCAGCCCTTTCTTCTTCCTTTAGAAAAAATTCTATTTGAACATCACTTACCTCAGAAGACTTTTTAAATACAGTTTGCTTATATTTAGAACAGACATTCTTATGTCCTTGTTTACATTTTCCCATTTAAAAATAATAAATATATGACCCATATTATCTATGTAAAATCTACTTTAGCTGTTTAGAGTATAGCATGTAAGGATTAGGTTAACAATATTTTCACAAATCATTTGTATTTCCCAGAAGAAAATTTATTTTTTACTATGGACTTATACTGAGTCTTTTCTAAGTATAAATAAAACCTCTTAGGCTGTGAATTCTCTGTTTGCATGAGACAGACACTGGGACTATGCATAACTGTGAGCTGTTTTGCAGATACACCTTCTCACCTGTCAGGATCTGGTTTCTTTATTCCTCGAGAATCTTGCATATATTTTCTCTTCTCTGTTGGGATTTGGAGGTCCTTTCTAGACACTGGCTCACAGTGTGGCAAGCAGGGGTCTTGCTGGGCAGGGCAGGTGGTTCCTGACTTTACAACTCTTGTGCCCACAGTTCTATACTCTTATTCTTCACTATAAATGCCCTTCTCTCGGTTCGCACTGTCACAATATTCTGCAAAGCTGCATAGCACAAGGGATATTCTGTATGCACAGCTTACCGAAAACGCAACCTCCGTTTCATTTTGGTTCTCTGTACAGCTTCCTCCTGAAGCAAACCATGGATGACAGGCTTGCTGTCGGAGAGCTTTCATCAGTTTCAGAGGTTTATATACAGTTTAACTGTACATAGCGCTCTGCTGCATTAAGTACTTGTTATACAAACATGTCAGCATTGTGTGCAATGTGAAGATGATCCTCCTCAGTTCAGGATTTCAGTGTGAAGTTGAAACATATTTACTTTCATGTGCTAGGAAACCACCACAATTTTTGGCATGAACCAAGAGTTTCATGATATGTCAGAAAGTCTGCACAAAGTATATATTCTCCAGTCTTCTACCATTTACTTAGTACGTGAGTGAAATGGCTCACTCCTCCCAAAATCATTTGTAGGGTATAAAAACTAACTATCTATGCTTTCTACAAGTTAGAGTCTTCATCAGGGCAAGTCCTTTTAGAGAGAAATATTGATTTCTTTTCATCTTGGGAAGCCTGGCCTTGTGAAACAGCTCTTCTCCAAGTCAGATGCTGGTCACATTGCTGCTTACAGCAGTCAAAACTTGGGAGTTCAGGCGCTTCCAGCAGTGTGTCAGTAGTAACACAGAGTGCAGTGCAGTTATGAACCCTTCCTGAGCAGATACTCCAGGTCATGTCTTGCTCTGGGCTCCAAGTCTCCACTGCTAACAGGATACCAGCCAGGTTAACATCTCTGATTCAAAAGCCTGAAGGACTTCAAGCTCACAAGCTGTCTGGAATGCCATTATTGAATCACCAGGAATTAGAGCCTTTTACACTACAGAGAACCAAAATGGTGCCTTCCACCTCAGGCTCTCAATAGCAGCAGTTCAGCAAGTAATTCATGAGCAGCTCGATCATCTCACCAGAGACCTCTGGGGAGAAGGCAGTGAAGGAAAGCAGACAGCTAGGCTCAGCGGTACTACTACTTTCTAAAGGCAAACCTTTTCTACTTATTAATTAGAAGCCTTGGGTTCCTTGGACTCCTTGTCTACATGTATGGCACCATACACAGGTTTTAAATGGTTTTACATAGTGAAGTGATGCTACTCTCTCTTTTTTGTTTGTTTCTTTGTTTGCATTTGCAATCAAATTACCACAATAGAATCATGGAATGGTTTGGGTTGGAACCTCTCTCAGCACAGAGGTTCCCCAGAAAAAGGTAAAATATTCAAAGTTCAAATCCTGAAACAACCATGCCCCTCCTTCTCAATGGCAAAACTACCATCTGAGAGGAGGCAAAGAGAAGATCTGACCCAGCATTCAAAATGAAGACAAATTGTTGCCAGGTATATAACTACATGCATACTGTAGGCTATATCTTGTCCTAAGAAGACCTGTGACGAGAATGAGACTGATGGTCTCATGACTTGATTTCTGTGAAATCCATTCTAGTGCAGACAAAGCCTAGCAGAGAAGCCACCATACTGCATGATGAGGAAGATTTTATTGTCACCACAAGATGAAATTCATTTCCTGCTCCCCAGTGGTCAAATGGACCATTGTAAGCTATGTAGTATGCACCTTGAGGAAACATAGAATCACAGAATCACAGAATAGTTTAGGTTGGAAAAGAGCTTTAAGATCATCAAGTCCAACTGTTAACCCAGCACTGCCAAGCCACCACTATACCATGTCCCTCAGCACAACACCTACATGTCTTTTCAATACCTCCAGGAATGGTGACTCCACCACTTCCCTGGGCAGCCTGTTCCAGTGCTTTAGAACAATGTTGTGAAGAAATTTTTATTCGTGTCCAATCTAAACGACCCCTGGTGAACCTTGAGGCCATTCCCTCTTGTCCTATTGCTTGTTACTTGAGAAAAGAGACTGACACCCACCTGACTACAACCTCTTTTACAGGTAGTCGTATAGGGTGATAAGGTCTCCCGTGAGCCCCCTTTTCTCCAGGCTAAACAGCCCCAGTTCCCTCAGCCGCTCCTCATAAGACTTGTGCTCTAGACCCTTCACCAGCTTTGTTGCCCTTCTCTGAACCCACTCCATCACCTCAATGTCCTTCTTGTAGTGAGAGGCCCAAAACTGGACACAATATTCATGGTGCCAAGTACAGGAGGACAATCACTTCCCTAGTCCTTCTGGCCACACTATTTCAAAATGATACAAGCCAGGATGCTTGGTGGCCTTCTTGGCCACCTGGGCACACTGCTGGCTCTCTTCAGCCAGCTGTCCACCAACACCCCCAGGTGCTTTTCCACCAGACATCTTTCCAGCCATTCTTCCTGTAGTGTTTCAGGGGGTTGTTGTGACCCGCGTGCAGGACCTGGCACTTCGTCTTGTTGAACCTCATACAATTGGCCTCAGCCCATCTATCCAGCTTGTCCCTAGACAAGGAACAAATCAGATAACTGAGAAAGAATATAGATATTTGGACATTTATTCATACCAGAGCTTGAAGTTAATGAAGACTTACTTAAGACTCATTCATGTTGCTTGCCATTTTGCTGCTATCATCCCTCTGTCTGTTCTCTTCACTGTCTAGTCTAATCAATGTCATTATAAGTTGTAGAATCATCGCACATAACTAAAAGAGTTTTCCAAGATGCTTCTTGCGCTTCTTTCTCCTTCTGTATTACCAATCTGCTAATATTCTTGCTATTTATTCTCATGTTTATAAGAGAAGAGTTAAACAGACTGGAATTTACTATATAGGATCACAATCTCTTTAACATAAATTAATACATTTCCCAGTCCAACTGAAAACACTGTTTCTAATAAAAATACTGATAGAATTTTATTAAAACTAGTCACTGTGAGTGCAAGTTTTTTCTATACCTTATTTTGGAGCAGAGTATCAGAGTAGAGTTGGGTTTTTTGAGTTAGCTAAATGTAGGGAAAGCATGGAAAGCTTCCACTGAATCTTGTGATAATTGGGAGTAAGTCACTAAAGGTGATCCAAGTCCTATTCCCAATCAGTTTCAGGGAGATCTATACCTAATTATTCTTCAAATGATCCACCTAGGATTCCTCAGCTCCTTTTATGGCATTTCTAAAGGTCCTTTAGCAAGAAAATTTCAAAATATCACATTTTCTTTTTATAATGAAAGTCTTCCTTTGAAAAGAAACATCTGTTAGTAGTTTTGCAGGGGAATTGGAACTTGAAGACTATGGTCCTATTCCTGCTGCTCACTGGATGACTTTACACAAGTCACAGCATGTCTCTGTTGCCTCAGCTACCCTTTTTTGTCTTCCCATACTAAAATGTTCTGCCGTTGTGGCAAGGACTGTGACATACAACCCATTTCTATGGTGCCTCACACAAAGAGAACTTGATCACAGCTGGGGTCTATAGACACAATGCAACAGCAGAAATAACAAAAGAGACCTTGAATACGGGGGAAGAGCAGCAGAGCAAAGTACCTCAAAGTTCTTGGATATCTTATTATAATTTTCCACTAGAAACACGATAGAAACAGACTTAGAAAAGTGTCAGAATGTCTTTATCTCAACTCCAAGCAGTACTTTTAAGCACGTCTCTTCCAGATGTGCTAAGAAATTTCTGACTGTATCTGCAATAAGTTCACTGAGAAGGAAAACAAGAGCAAGCTCTGAATTTGCATGAAAGAATCAGATTCCTCCAGATCACTCTTCCACTTATGCCAAGGACACAAGGAGAGATGCCTGAGAAACACCTCTTACAGATGGACAATATTTCACTCAACTTGCCAAAGCCACCTGCCACTGTAAAAATGCAAGCTGGAATAGAGGTATTGACAGATGTTAGTGCAGCCCTATGCACACCGCTTCAGCTGTACAAGTGATCTCAAGAAGAGGAGGAAGATGAGTGAAAATATATGTGCAACAAGGTAAAAGGTAAAAGGAACCATAGAATCATGGTGACATTATCAATAAAGCAAGGAAAAAACTTCTCATGGTTACTGCTTTTCTAAGAAATATTAGATAATACTACACCTGTAGATCATGTGAAACATTACAAGATACTGGAGGTCTCTTAGCTTACATCTGGTCCTGTTTAACGAACAAAGTCACTGGTAGCCTCACTTCTAGTTCACAGCATGCCTGAAATACCATGATGCAAAGCCTTTTCTTTCTAACTTATATTTAAATGATTGTACAAATGCATCAGATCTATTCAGTCTTCTCAGATAAATAAGTCATTTTCAGCTGAAGTGAGATGACTGATGTGACAAGCAGAGCCCATGGCTATAACACCACCAATAATATGCAGCTTTATATGACTTGAATTGTCTTTGACAGACTTAGCTAATTTGTGTACTAGATGTCATATACCTGAAGTGACCCCTCTATTGCAGTTATCTTGCTCCAGCACATTAAAAAAAAAAAAACCAAAAAACAAAAAACCACTTTAGGACATGTGCAATGCAACAAATTTGGAAATAATCGTTTTCCCTTGTCCCTATTTCCATTATTAGAAATGCTTAAAGTCCCACATGGATATTTTTCTGCCAGTGAATCACCTCAGCCATCTCCATGTCTGTGAAGTATCAGGAGAGGAACAATATCACAACACAGACACGTGTTACCAAAAAAAGTTAACCAGCTTTTCTGACGTGAACCCAAGATTCACGTGCAGAAATGTACACAGGCTTTAGCACTTCTATTTCTGCACAAAACATCTCAGTTGTGCACCCACGAGTATTTTAGCTTCATGAACCACAGGAGGCTTTTATAATTATAGACTCACATGTCCTAATGGGAATGCATTTTCTACCAAAACCCAGATCTATTTCTTTATAATTTGACTGTATAAACCACAATAACATTTTTCTGAGCTAAAAGCAAAAGCAATTCTCAGAAATCCACAGTAATTTTTCAAATTTTCCTACATTATACACTAGTATATTGTATAAAGTAATTGCTAAAAAGCTTAGAACAATGTGTCAGTGTTTTACTGCAACTATAAAGAGATAAGTATTTGCTTAAGCTACTCACACTATATCTTTTCTAGCTGAAAGAATTATCTAAACCAAAGAAAATTTAAACAGTCTTGCCTAGGCATAAGACTTCTAATTTTATTGGCCATATATCGGGAAAAGCAGTCCAGCAACCTCGATAGTCATTGAATGTAAGCCCTTGCTTGAGAAGCAGTGAACTTCATTTCACACCTTTAGTTAATTTCAGTGTGCTTAAAATATTTTTTAAAACTTCCGTATGTATAACGGTTGGTAATCATATTTTTATTGAGAGTTACCCCTTAAATTACAAAGTACCAGAAATTTGTTTTCATTGAAGTGACAGCAAGATATCAGAGGCTTAAAATACACAATGGAAGATCTCCAATAATGAGACCTTTGAAAATAAGCTTTAACAATCTGGAAAGAGCAAGCTGGATCTGTCAGTGTACAAGCCTGCACTGTTCCAACCACATGCAGTCCTATCTTAACATTCAGCTAGAA
The DNA here is from genome assembly GCA_009769605.1 of Bucorvus abyssinicus. Lineage (NCBI taxonomy): Eukaryota > Metazoa > Chordata > Aves > Bucerotiformes > Bucorvidae > Bucorvus > Bucorvus abyssinicus. The sequence goes on along the minus strand of CM020030.1, from coordinate 30,505,260 downwards.
TTAGGATTCCAATGAGGGGATGTACATCCCATCTGTGGAAAAAAAACCCCAAACCTCCCAAATACCTGGCTTTTCTGCTTTTCCCCGTAGTAGAAGGGAAAATACTCCTCTATTTGTATTGAGCCCTGCATGCAGCTCAGCAGAGGTACTGCTGTATGCAATTCCTAACAAGTAGAAGATAGAGGGGTTGGAAGATCATTTCTTCCTGAGTGCATGCACACTACATCATCCCCATGAGGAGCTCTTTCTGTGATCCAGTATAATTCTCTCTCTCTCTCTCTCTTTCTGGAGATGGTGTCTAAGTAAGCAATGCTTTTTTTGAAGGAACACATAATTTTAGTGGTTCTCCAGATAGGACAATGGAGTTCAGCCTACCAACACCAAAGATCAGAGCTCCCACCTCTTGAACAGTTTTATCCCTCACTGCTTAGATAAAATGCACACCTATTACCACAAAGAAGGTGAGAGACAAAAGGAATAGACCAAACAGGCACCCACTCCTCCCCAGAGATGGCTGTTTGTCAACCAACGGTCCTTTCCCTCTAACAAGGCTTGGAGGTGTTTCCTGGCCACAACCCCGCTGCACCTTGGGGCAAAGCTCCCAGAACATCAGCTCCTCCTTCTCTGACCACCTTCTCCACACAACCCTCCTGTTCAGGTTTCCCTGACAAGAAGAAACAGGGACTCAGCTCACCCAGTCAGGCTGCTGATCTGGACAGCAGAAGCTCCAACACTGCACACCTCAGGCTAGCACAGACCCCCACTGACCCACTACTGCCTGCTGTTTTCCTCTGAGCTGTGGTATGTTTCCCTTTTCCTCTTCAACATAACCTGGTTTTGTGATTTTCTGTTCTACTCTGACCAGTAAATCCTGATGGGATAACTTGCAAACCAGTTACAACAGTTGGTAACAGGGACTAGTTACAAGAAGTGAAAATTACAGAGTCTTATGCACAACAGGTAAAGGCACAAGAATTATAACCTAAAAAGAGGTACTGGAGGAGACCTGAAAGAGAACAGAGAAATCCATAGGTAGCAATCACAGCTAGGATATTCTAATTTTGTATTCTTGACAGTTTAAATACATTTGGCAGTTCCTTGCTGAAATCAGAACAAACTAATTAAAATGCAATGGGAGTAATGTCACGAAGTTAATATATTGGAGCCTCTGTTTTGAAATGCAATCTTTGAGTACCTCACCTAAAATATCTCTCATTATTTTGAGTAACCATCCAAAAACAGCTAAAAAAACTAAGCCTAACATAGTCACCAAACCACAGCTTTTCAGTAGCCTGGAAAAGGCTTCTCTAAATTAGTATTTTGTGTACATTTCAATGAAAATTAGGCACCCACGTGCTGGTATGTATGCAAAAGGAGATTACAGCTTTAAAGATAACATCAAAATGGCAATACTGTGAATCTTCCTAAACCTTCATAGTAGCCCTGTTACAATCATACCAGGTGGAATAGGACTAATCCAGCCTCTGGCTGAATAAACCTCAAGGTCCTGCAGGTAACAGAATGCAGAAATACTACCAGGCACACAGAGGCAGAGGTGAATGTGGAGGGGAAAGATTTCCATCTGTGAGGGACACTGTGGTAGGTGATATATTCAGCTGACTCAGTGACATTCATGCAGGCAGCCCCCAAACCGTTCTGTTTCTTTCTTTCTTTGGCACTGGGAAGACAGGCAGCCCCATTCACTTTTAGGACTTTTTTTTCAGTGATGTTCAGTGTTAAGGTCACAGTGACTTACGTTTACTCAGGTCCAATACCCTAATGTGAGTCCTAAAATATTAACAGCAGAAAGAGAGGTTAGGAAGCAGATCCAGGAACAGGGTTGCAGGTGAGCACACAGACATGCAGCTTTAAAAAAGCTTAGGAAAAAAAGAATATGAGCTTCTTCTCCCTAGAGCAGCATTCCACACACACAAGCATTGCTTTAAACTCCTTCTGTCTCTACTTATTGTCTCACACACTGCTAGTATTATCCAGTACACAGCATCTGAAATAAACTCTGGTAGTTTTCCACTTCAAGAAAGAAGCTAAGAAAAAGAACTCCATTGTACACCATGTTATTATAGAAACAAGCTTTCCTCACAGTGCCCCTTTCACACTCCAGAGCCAACCGCTGTTTCAAACAACAGAGTAAAAATAATGATTAAAAAAAAAAACCCAAACCAGAAGTTCACTGATCAACAGAATTGTCCTCAAGTTGCACCAGGGGAGGTTTAGGTTGGATATTAGGAAAAACTTCTTTACCAAAAGAGTTCTCAAGCATTGGAACAGGCTGCCCACAGAAGTCGTTGAGTCACCATCCCTGGAAGTATTTACAAGACGTGGTAGGTGTGATGCTTAGTGACATGGCTTCATGGTGGACGTGGCATTGCTGGGTTAATGGTCAGACTTGATGATCTTAAAGGTCTTTTCCAACCTAAATGATTCTATAATTCTATTCTATTCTATGATTCTATGACAGCCACCTCATTATCATGTGTCTTGTTTTTATCATTCTCATCAGACTATGAGGATAAAGCACTAAGCACTGGAGCTGCAAAATATCCCTAAGTTGTTTCTTCAACAGTTACAAAAGATTTACTATTGATCCAATTTTGTTACGGATTGCTAATTTACAGGCTGGTTTAATAGAAACAACATAATGTAACACACATTGGTGACAGGATGTTTTTTGTCTGTGATAGCTTGGACTGCTGCAATCTTGAGCAGTGTATTACAGTGTTATTTATGTTCTCTTAAGTCGCAATTAGTCTGCCCAGAAATATGGAACATGCACACTAGCACATTAACATCCTTTCTCTCAGAGAGGTGATAAAGGCAATCTACAAGCTAATGAGGATGCTGTACTAAAAGATGTGAAGGTCAGATCTGGGAAGCTGTCTAGTAAGTTCAGCAAGGAAAGATAAGAGCCTGCAACAAAGCAAGATGGCCAAATGAGTTGTATCATTTGGACAGTAACTAAGGAATAACAGGGCCTATAGGGCTATGAACAGAGCTTCAGCAGCAATATTAATGAAATAGTCTCTGGGTGACAGGAAACAAAAATGAGGAGATTAAATCGGAGACAGCAGAAGCAGCACATCATGGGACATCATATAATTGCAAGATCTTCTAGGCAAACTCCCATCCTTCTTCAAAGAAAAGATAATTTTGTTCTGCTGCGCTGCATTTGTAACTTCTATACCATGTAATAGTGATTTTGCATGGTGACCAATTAAATACATCAAATCACATCTCACTTACCCACTCCCTTACTCTCCTGATGCAGGAGGAATATATCAGGTACAGAGAAAATGGGCTCTCTGAGGCAACATTCACTACTGCGATGCCACACAACACATCCTCCACAGATCCAGATCCTCCTTACCCACTATTACTAACAGCAGACTAAAAAGCAAGTAAGGAGGAAGCTCAACTGCTAGCCAAAGACACAAGGTTGCAGAGAAATATACTATAAAAGGTACCACAGACCGTTCAAACAAACAAGCAAGCAAAAAAACCCTGATGTTATCCCCGTGTTAGATTACATCAGTGCTGCAGTCCCTTTTGGTATCTCTCTTGTGCTCCTTCACTTGTCTGGGTTGTGAGCAAATGTCTGTCATCCCACACTTACATCGACATCTAAGACCCGATTCTCCCAATGGACCTGCTCCTCTTTCCTCCCGCAGTAATTGCACAGGGAGACTGAGGCATCTCAGCTCTGAATGGAAGTGCTTCAGACAAGTTTCATGGTTTAGGAGGGATGAACTGCATATTCTTTGGGGTATTTGGGTTTCTTCCCCTACACAGCCCACAAATGCCCAAGGGCTGAACCCTTTTAGGGTCTACCACTGTATAATGATAATACAGTTTCCACAGTAATACCCAAATAGAAACAAAATCTCATTTCAAAATTTTAGAAGGAACGCAACTTTTTCATAACTCTTTAAAATGTAAAATCTTTTTATTATTTCCTAAAATTCAATCTCAGCAATGGATCTTCACATTTTTTGAGGTTCTAATGTCTTAGAATAGGTCAGATCAGGCAAGAAAACTTCTCCCTGGGCATATGTCCTCCAGTTCTCTGAGTCATGGCTGTTTTCCTTGTACACTGCAGTGGTGTGTAATCATTGCCAATCAGCAGTATTTTTCTGAACTGACATTTTTTCTGAAGAACATATACTTGTCATCATCTATGCAAGTGCTTATTGTCCTGGAAATAATAAAGCATATACAAAAGCAGTTGTACATGTATTCCCACTAATCCATGATTTGACATTACAGTATTAATTTTGCTTTTAGGAAAGGGAAAGTTCCTGAATTCTGACCCTGAAAGAGAAGAATCTCATGTGAGGAAAATACAGTTATTTGCAGGAAACTCGTATTTATTCACCAATACCAAATAAATGTGTTTTCTTGCACTATCATACATTGTTCTTTCCCATTAGAATCAAAGAAACACAATGTAGAATATTCATTATATTCAAGGATCAGTAGTCAGTTGGTATCTTCATCCAAGCTTAAAGAAAAAAAAAAAGTGTTCAAAGCATCTGGGGAAAAAAAAATTAAATGCTTCTAAAAAGCCCAGATCTGCTGCTGTCCTACTACTGAATGTACTCATGCACCTTAAAATGGATATGACACTCAGATTTGGTTAGTGTCCACATCTTCCAGTCATTAGATAGTGCTGCAAGAAGTCAGCATATTGGTAGACATAGGGAGAGTTTTAAATGCTGATCCTAAAAAATGTGTAATTTTGCTGTATGGACACAAAGGATATGAGGATATGATCATAAGCAACAAGAGACGTCTCCCCATGTCCTTTTTCTACTAGGCATTTGGTGCACAATGGCAAGACATTCACAAGGAGAGGCCATCAGATTGAGTTTGCCCCGCAGCAGCATCCTGTATGAGCTGAGACAATTGCTAACATCATTCCTATGACATGCAAATCTCACTGGACATTGATTATTCCCCTACTCTGATTCTCTCCCAGTACATATTAAAGATACCTTAGGCAGGAAGACTCAGATCCAGATCTCAAGACTGCAAAGATCTAGGCATGCTCAAGGTCACACGAATAGAGTAGCTTGACAATAATTATCAAAGACAGATGTGTTTTAATAAGTGTGTACTTGTGTGTTTTAAGAAAAATTGAGAATATTTGTAAGAGCAATTGTATCTCAAAGATAGAAAGAATCAAAATGGAGTATGTAAGTCTTCTCACTGGCTTCAATAAACTTGATGTGTATCAAGTTTTGATGTTCAATTTCAAAGGCCATCTTTACATACATTGAAGCCTACCTTACTCCACTGATAGTTTTATTGAATCCGGTGGAATTAGCACAGACGTATTCTGAATAAGTTCTGAAAATTGGCTGTTGTTTGAGGTCTTCCATAAATCCTGATCTTCCTTCATCTTACTAGCTTTCTTAAAATTTTTTTTTTCAGTCTGACCTCATTGCCAGGGAAAGTCATGGAGCAGATCATCCTGAGTGTCATCATACAGCATGTACAGGATAGTCAGGTGATCAGGCCCAGTCAACATGCGTTTATGAAAGGCAAGTCCTGATTGACCAACCTGATCTCCACCTATGACAAGGTGAGCCATTTAGTGGATGAGGGAAGAGCTATGGATGTTGTTTACCTGGACTTTAGTAAGGCCTTTGACACCGTTTCTCATAGCATTCTTCTGCAGAAACTGGCTGCCTATGGCCTGGATGGGTGTCCACTTCACTGGATAAAAAACTGGCTGGATGGCTGGGCCCAGAGAGTGCTGGTAAATGAAGTTAAATCCAGCTGGCGGCCCATCACCAGTGGTGATCCCCAGGGCTCAATATTGGGGCCTCTCCTCTTCAACATATTTTATCAATCATCTGGATGAGGGGATTGAGTGCACCCTCAGTAAGTTTGCAGATGACACCAAGTTGGGAGGTAATATTGATCTGCCTGAAGGTCGGGAGGCTCTACAGAGTGATCTGGACAGGCTGGATCAACAGGCTGAGGCCAATTGTATGAAATTCAACAAGACAAAGTGCCAGGTCCTGCACACGGGTCACAACAACTCCCTGGGGAAGAGTGGCTGGAAAGTTACTCAGCAGAAAAGGACCTGGAGGTGCTGGTCGACAGCTGGCTGAAGAGGAGCCAGCAGTGTGCCCAGGCAGCCAAGAAGGCCAACGACATCCTGGCTTGTATTAGAAATAGTGTGGCCAGCAGGGGGAGGGAAGAGATTGTCCCCCTGTACTTGGTGCTGGTGAGGCCACACCTTGAGTACTGTGTCCAGATTTGGGCCCCCCACTTCAAGAAGGACATTGAGGTGCTGGAGCATGTTCAGAGAAGGGCAACAAAGCTGGTAAAGGGTTTAGAGAACTTATGAGGAGCAGCTGAGGGAACTGGGGTTGTTTAGCCTGGAGAAGAGGAGGTTCAGGGGAGACATTATCGCTCTCTACAACTACCTGAAAGGAGGTTGTAGTGAGGTGGGAGTCGATCTCTTCTCCCTTGTTACGAATGACAGGACGAGAGGAAATGGCCTTAAGTTGCGTCAGGGGAAATTTAGGTGGGATATTAGGAAAAATTTCTTTACACAGAGGGTCATTAAGCATTGGAACTGGTTGCCCAGGGAGGTGGTGGAGTCCCCATCCCTGGAGGTGTTTAAGAGATGTGTCGATGTGGTGCTGAGGGACATGGTTTAGGGACACTGGCAGTGCAGGGTGAATAGTTGGACTCTATGATCTTAAAGGTCTCTTCCAACCAGATGATGATTCTGTGATTCTGTGATTCTGTGAAGCTGAAATCGAAAAGACTACTTCAGATTACCATACCAGTAAGAGAACGGACCACATCATATGCTATAATCCAAGTTACAGTGGCTTGGAACTTTAAACCTTTACCTATTGTGAATCTTACCAGAGACAACCTTCTTCTAGTAATCAAGTGCCATTGCTTTTTTCCATTTTAACTGTCTTTCCTTATTGCCAATGTATTAATTTAAAATGGTCCTAGAAAGAATTGCTATTAAAATGCAAATGAAAAATTTATCCTGCCTTGTGTTCTGGAGGTTATCATATATGCAAATCACTGTACAGATTGGAGCTTAAACATTAACACTGTATTATATCTTTAGTGTTAACTACCATGGCTAGTTGACTCTATTATCAACAAATAGTTTTTTAGAACTTAGCAAAACCCTAAGAAGAAAGCAAAACAAATCAATCAGACACCATGCTTTGCCTAATGATAGGAAGCTGGATGGAAAAGAGCTATGCCAACAAGCATCTTATAATTTCATTACAAAGAACAAACCCTCTGTTGAATGCTTGTGCTCCTTAGTCAAATGGACTCCCATGAGTTAAAGTCTCAGGAACCGCAACTGAATGGCATCAAACCTTTCCTTTCTAATTCTCATAGACACATCATTTTTCAAAGTCTCTTAAAATAAAGCTTTTAGTTCTCCGGAAAGCTTTTGGCAGTAATTTGGGCTGATGATAAAAAAAGCCTCCACTAACTACATTTAAAGAGAGAAGAAAAGTCTTCACATCCCAAATTAGATATGCTTAGATGAGATGAAGGAACATAGCAATAAAAACACAACAACTACTCTATATTTTTCTTTCAAATGGGTTCCCAAAACAGTTTCTTTATAGGTGAGTCAGTTTTTAATTCTATATGAAAGCCTCATCAACAGTTTTGTTTCATTCCAGAAGCTATGCTTGATCTGAATACATCCAACTTGAGAAGAAACACCAAAAACCTAATTTTTCCTTGACACCTCATTACACTCACATCCAGAACGGTAATAATCAGCACTCTGATTTCTCATTCCACCTGGAAAGAATTAATTTATCTGCTGCTCTGTGGAGTTATTACTGGCAAAAGAAATGCCAATGACAAGACAGTCTTTAAGAGACCTTAAACACACAAGATCCTCCTGCAACAGAAGGAAAAAAGTAATGGACCATATGAAGAAATTCAGTTTACCTAGGGGCTTGTTTGAAGTTTCAGCAGTGTGAAGTAGTCATAGTCATAAAAATAGATTTTATTGAGATGTTTGACTTTCTATGATCTTGCTGAATATCTAAAAAGAACGGAATGTGACACTACATATGGCAGATGAAACTCTTAATGCAGTATACCCTTGACTTCATAGCTAAAGAAGAGTAAATATTTGGGGCTTGGTTGTTCTTTTTTTTTTTTTTTTCCACCTGAGCAAACCACTATGAGAACAAGACAGGCAAGTTTTATGATGAGGTAAATCACCCTAGTAGAATACAAGTTGTAAGTCCTCTTTTTTATCCTGTGCACAGGAATTGGGAGAAGGTGAAGGAACAGGCAAATGAGACTTAGTAAATGCACTATTGCCCTCTTCAGACTAATAGCATATAAGTTTATACCATATTTTATTTTAGTCTTACTTGGCACAAACCATAAACTAAGTTTGGCCTCTAGGCTTTAAAGCCTATCACGTTCCCAACTTAACTTAGGACAGGCAAGCAAGGCCTTTGTTTATTCAGCAAACGCCCAAGCTGAGATGAAAATGTATAACTAGAAAGAGGGAACATTTTCTGCAAGGTTCAGAGGATGATATTCAGAGGATAAATCGGTAGGGACATCTTCAGCTTATCACCACAGCTGACAGTCTTAACATAGATGAAACAGGAAAAATGATCAAGAGCCTCAGAGAAGCAACAGGGGCTAAAAGAAGTCATGCTCACCTCTTTGTCAGCATACCTCTTTTTCACATTTACTGACCAATTCTGCAGCAAATACCTTGCACATGAACCAGTGCTCTGGTATCTAAGTTGACACAGCAAAGCAAAAAGTTCACAGATCTCTGAAACTTCTTTTGTACCCACTCTTTGAATAGAGTAGCTGAAATTCTGCATGCTTGAAACCAAGATTCAGATAGCTTGTGTGATTTATAGGTATGCAAAACCCAAGATACAATCTGGCTCTCAAATAGTATTAAGTAGCCTCCGAAGCTGAGCGCCTTTATTTAAGACATTTTAAATCGAATGAGACATATCACTGGAGAGCATATTGTAGTACAAACTTGTGTCCTGACTGGGTTGGGGAGGAAGGAAGAAAAATTACTGGCCAAGTTAGCAAGAATGCACAATATTTTTCAGTTAGAAAAAATTTGGCATTTCTTGAACAAAAATAGAAATGCCCAGGAGAATGGAGGGGAGGCACAGCTTCAAGCAGCGCCCCAGTAGAGAGAAGGCAGTGGCTGTCATGCAATTTGCATGAAGGGCACACAATACTCCAGCGAATTACAGCGTAATGTGTTTTGTTTCTGCTCAGCACGTTTCACACGCCCTTCACGAAAACAAAAAAGCACTGCTCAGTTCACCACTGGAAGCCAATGAAAACAGGCAAAAGTTGAATCCTGTCACCCGTGTGGAGATGCATTACAACATGACAAGCATCCACAAGCAATAAATTTGTAATGCTGAAAGGACTCATAATTCAAGGCCTGCCCCAGCGTATTTCAGGTTAGAGCTTGAAACTGTCAGAAAGCCAATAGTTCAAAATATTTCAAAGCAGAAAAGAGCAATTTTGAAATGAGGTCGTAGGTATAGACAAGGCTGAGATGATGGGCTGCTCAGCTGTAAGCAGCACCTTTCACCTTAGTTTCAGAAATGTAATGAGCATGGAAGATGAAGAGCAAATGCAAGAAGAGAGATCTGTGAATTAATATAGAAAGAATGAATGAAGGTTAGTTGTGACATTTTTCTCAGGTTAGGGCCTTGTTCAAAGACAAAGTAGTGTCATGTTGAACAAAACGTTCTGGACTGAAAGACAGGCAAAATATTGGCTGTGGTTTGCAGTGCAAGCATCATGCACAAACCTCCAGCCTCTTTTGATCAAAAAAGACCTCACCTCAGGTGAAGTGACATTCAAAAGAAAATCATGAAACATACACAACATTTCCATAATTGCCCTTCTTATCCATATGAAAACACTACCATCAGGAAGGGCATAAAGCACAAAATAAAAAGTTCTTCAACATTTTGCAAAACCATTAATATTTTTTCTGGCCAGAAATCAGTACAAGAAAAACTAAGAAGAGTAATGGCAACTTATAATAAAAGAGGGAATAGATACAAGTCCCTTCAATCTCCAGTTAAATACTGCTCTTATAGCAAGGTCACTGAGGCAGTGTGATAAGTTCAGATAATATTTCATAACATTGATTATATATTATATATATTATATATTATATATTATTATATATATTTATATATTTATATATATATTATATATATTATATATATTATTATATATATTATTATATATTATATATATAATATAATATATATATAAATAACATACCGATTCTATAAAGAGTTCTTGAAGTGAACTCAATGATCTGATGAATTTACTCTGCGTGACCAGAAAATGTCTATTGCTTACAGAAAAACCAGATAAACACAGAGGACTACAGTGAAGCTGTGATCCCTAAAGTTTGGCTTTTCTGAGGAAGGGATTCTAAGAACATCTTTGCAGTTTCTGTCACAAATCCTGATTTAGGACCCTGCCGACTACACCGATTTGCCACAAATGGGTAATTTACACTGCTTAAAGAATCATTGTCAAAGGTATCAGCAAAAGTGGGTTTATCGAAATACGATGTTATAAAAATGTGACTTAGCAAAGTTCGATGGCAAGGTTCACTCTGTTACTGTACGGCACAAAGGATCTAACAATGATTCAAAACTACCAAGGCAGAATCAAAGCCACCAAGACAAAGTCTTAGTGCACTATAATACAAGGTTATGCATGCTATCAGTCACTTAGCAAAGATCTGCATTTGGTAAGAGATGTCTCTGCCTTGAGGAACAATCTCGAGAGGCACCCCAGTTCAGGGGGACACACCGCCATTTAGCTGGCTCTTTAGCCAGGAGAGCTCAGAGAATGTTCAGGTAGGCTGTCATATCTATCTGTGGGAGTTCTGCACAAAAGGCCAAGATGTTTGTGATCACAAGATTCCTGTGTTATCTCTAGGCGTGGAGATTCCTTGAGCTGGCATAAATAATGGCTGAAGGAGGGAGTCTTGTGGAGATAACATGGCCCTGTTTTGGATAAACAAAGAAAGCAGAAAAATGTTGAATGTCCCAGTGTCCAATCAAAGACATTTGTCTAGTTAACTGCAAAATTAACATTAAAATTCACGCCCCTTAATATGCTAATGAGCCCAAAGCAATACATGATAAATATATATGACTATGATACTCAACTCTCTACCCAAATCATGCTAAACGTCACCTAAGAGGCAGAGACAAACAGAGTTAGGGTATGAAAAGGCAGGAGGAGGTTGACGAGCTGTAATCCTTCCACCCAAGACAGGGATGCCTTCTTGGTTAGACTTAGAATTGCACCTTAACCATACGGTGAAAATACCCAGGATAGTTTTATTTTTGTTAGTATTACTATTATATATTATTTATTAACGCTATTGCAGTGAGTGTATTTATCAATAGCAGTTCCGAATCTATGACATCTGCCACTTTAATAAACTTTTTATTATTTTTTGGCTTTGCAAAACTGTTTCAGTGAATGTCCTTCCGGGCTTTGGCAGGCAAAAGTTAAACTCTTACCTTTAATGTGACATTATGGAATAAAGTGGTTGGCTTTAGTCAAATTATGTGCTATGGGAAAGATACACATGAGATTCCTTGTACCTACAACTTCCTTTGTTCCTTGATAAATGAGTCTTGGAAAAACCACCCGCTATTCACGCGTTAATTGCATGATCAGTGTTCCAAGCTCGTAGGCATCAATATTCACCATGTCACTCTGCTGCCTTGTGGGTTTTCGGAGAACAGGTTGGACCTAGAGGAGTTCTTGGCCCAGTTATGGCTTAGGATTTTACCTGCTTTGGAGCCTGAACCAAACTACCACTAGCTTGGCTATTGGGTCGAGTGCATACATCACAGTTTCTAGGCTTATTATTTCAATACATTCCAGACAGGGTACAAACCTCTCCATACTGAAGTCATTAGGAGTTTCATTATTAAGCTGTCATGCAAGAACTTTGATGAAATTATATAGGAAAGAACATTTCCTAAGTTTTGTATTTGATTTCATGATTATTCAACCTGCCATCTGAAGTAAGTTATTGCTAACATTTAATAACAAGAAAGGTTCTATCAGATGTATTTCATCGCCATTCTGCTGACAATGGAAGAGGCAAAAAAGAACCCAGTTAACTCTCACAGAGACTGGAGTGCTACAGAGTGTAAAGTACTAAAAACCTGGGAGTGTGGTGCGTGGGGGCAGAAGAGTAGGTTACATTAACAAGGTTCAATTTAGAATGCCTGTAGAAGTAATTTGTTGGGTAAAAATAGCAGTTGATTTTTCACAAATACTTTTTCTAGTAGATTATAAAAACACATATTTTTTTCTCCAAACTCATTTAAAGTATGACTGTGTTTGAGCATGGAGGAATATACTGTACCTGTTAAAAATAATTCTCATACCGACATTCAGAAAGAATAATGCTCCTGTCCACTGCTGTAAGAGGATGCCCTGATAATAACTCCAGAGCTATCAATGAACATGTAATTATTGAAGCAGTGTATATTTGCGAGATTTTGAAAGACTAGGGAGTTAACTTGCCTCAAACATTGCAAAAGCAGGAACCTTGTCCTGTATATGTTTAGCTTAACAGGAAATACAATACAATAAACAGGAGCACAGGATGTACCAAAGGGTGCATGGCTCTGCCTCTCTGGTCATGAAACCACTTATCATGACAACCAGCCTAACCACCATGGGGAGGTCAACCAAAGTTAATTCCGTACAGGTCTGCATGACCATCCACCCAATTGGATTGGTTAACAGCACCCCCTAACAGTCAGGCAAGTGCAGTTGGGGCAGTACCATCCTTGATGCCTCACATGTAAATGAAGCAAAAGAAGCCGTATACCAGGAAAAGAAGAAGTTTAAAAGAAGGATGCAGACTTAGGTGTGCACGCACCACCCACGATTCACGCCAGACCAGAAGATAAGCACTGGAACCGAGGGTGATCTATCTCTATCTCACTTTCTCTCTCCTTCTCTCTTTCTATCACTCTTTTCTTATGTTTCCCCTTTCCTCTCTCTTCTTTATGACTCATAGTCAGAGCTGCATACATAAATATATATATATCTATCTCTTGGTTTGTGATCAAACAGAATAGGCATTAACATAAATTGGTTATTAGAAGTGGACTTCTGGTGGTGTTTTGTCTTAATCTAACTGAGGGAATCAACAAACTTCAGTGTCCTCTCTGCTTCGGAATGAAACAATATTTTCATACATATATTAATAACTCCCTCTTACAAACCTTTTTACCCACAGATAGCAAAGTATTTTGTCCGTACTAGGCAAGATGAACCTTTGCCCCAACTCACTGTTTCCTTCTCTGCAGAGAGCGGTGACAGAGGGTCAGGCCTGCTCTACTGGCCAAGAATCCTATCCTTTCTTTTCTGATTTTCTTTTCACCATCCTCCTTTCTCCCTAATGCCTCTCTCCTTTGTTTTCTAAGGGTTCATAGATCTTAAGGAAGATTCAAGAGTGTAATTGGTGACATACAAATGTGAAACAAACCTCTGTCACCTTCCCCAATGCCAGAGAGCTCACAATATAGCAGAGCTGCAAAGGACTCACTTCAGGAGGGTCATCCATCACAAAGGAGTGAATCTGCTGCAAAGGCACAAACCTGAGGGGGATGAGAAACTGTGAAGGTGAACCTACACCATGTGCCTAGCCAAGGGATCTCCAGCCCTCTTAAATGGCCCTGGTAAAACTGTACCCACAGTTTTACCATCACAGGGTGATGGGAGTAGCAGCATATACAGTTGTTCAGCAAATGGTACCAAGAAACCAAAATAGCAATGCAAGGCAGCTGGGAAGGTTGTGTCCTTCAAAAAATTTCTCCTTTTGAAGGATATTATTGAGTGGTGAAGAATGTTTCCCCCAAGAGATTTCTGGCAGCCTTCAAAGCAAGACTATATAAGTAGGGCATGGGCTGAAGCACTGCTGTGTCCCAGTAACTCAACTGCTAGAAGGGGCACCTGGGCAATGGGCAGCTGCATCTAACTTACAGCAGACTGAGCCTTCACTCTTCCCTCATACTCAAAAAAACCTGAATAAACCACCATTATTCTTTCATCCATTACTCTATTATTGTCCCCATAAAGGCACATCCTTTTTTTTCCTTTGAAATTATTCCTGTGCATGCCACCGTTTGCCCATGGCACTTTTTTGGACAATTTTCTTCAACCATAAGGCAGAGGAGTAAACTTTATTAAATCAGTGCTACCTCAGAAAAACATTGATAAAACTTCTCTGGAAAAGGGCCATTTAGGCAATAATAATGATATGAAAGTACATGCTTTATAAGCTATTAATGCATACTGTCAATGGACTGAAACCTTTAAGCTAAAATATGAATGTGTTATCTGCTAAAGGTAGGTGTCGGTTGTATTATAAAACATATAAAAATGTCTCATATAAGTTTTATTATCTTGTTTTAAACCTTAATTTGTTTAAGCCTTTTGATACTTCACTGACTCTTTCTATCTATTTAGCTTGTTATAGGAGAAAATAGCAGGCAAAGCTGTGTCTTATTTAGCTCAACATGGACCACCTCCTCTTCAAGGTTGCAATCACTCAACTTACAAATCTTTACAGTCCCACTTTGGTGCACGCGGTAAGTTTGCCCTCTTTCTTTTCTCCCGAGCTAGCTATCATACCAAATACCTAAGGTTTCCAAGGCAAGGTCATACAGAGGGGACAGCAGACTTCCTGGTGTGTCCTGGATTCACCGTATCTCTGAAACTGCCTTAGGGTGCCCTATGAAGAAAAAGCATTGCCACTGTTATTGCCTCGAATCCTTCCCACTGTGAGAATACTTTCTTCTTACAAAACATTCCTTCGAAAAATGGAGACAATTTACAAGGAAACAGACCCTACAACCACCTAGACGCAGAGCTGCTGGAATAAAAAAGGCCTTCCAAAAGAATAAGCTCTTTGACTTGTGCTGTGTCAGTGATGTTCATCACCTATTCATCAGCCAAAAGTGTTAAAGCAAATTGTGGATGGAAGTCCTCTGCAAACTTCCATCCTCTGCTCCTCCTCCAGTGACTTTCTCCCACAAGAATATGAAACTCAACACGGTGGTATCACAGGCCTTCATGCAGTACCTCAGGTCAGCCAGCTGAATTAAACCAATTTCTCCTCTGCTCTTGAAGAAAAGTTTATGCTATGCCTATGGAACCGAAAAGCGTGCAAGAGCACTAAAAGACAATGAGACAATTTACACAAGTAAATGCAAATTTTCCTGCTCTGGTACAGTACAAAGCACAAATCTTTACATTACATGAGACTGAAAATAAATTGTAAACAGACAAGGAAAGCAGCAGGAAGAGAAAGAAAACCATTCCACAACAATTAAGCCACACAAACGGATAGATTTTCATTGCGTCATAGATGCAGCTGGCTAAGCTCTTTAACTTTTGAGAGATTGACTCAGGACTTGTGACCTAGTCTAGGGCATAGAGGAGGATTTATGAGGATCCAGAATTAGAGTTTCTGTTTCACGTTAGCATTAGCATTGCTGCGTATCAGGGCATAATACCAAGGGAAAGTGGATGATCCTTTGGCTAAAGTACAAGACGAGGATCAAAAATGTTGAAACGTCACAGCTCTGATGCAAACTTAGTCATGTGGCTTTAGGCAGAGAATATAGTCTCCATGTTGTCACTTTTGACCTCTATGAAGAGGTCGTTACATACTTCCTCTCTCTTCAATGTTATACACACACAGAGTTTTACTCACCTGAGGGCTCCATCTGGCCTAGAATAAGCTAGTGTTCATATCTAAGCTACTCAGAAAAGCAGGGTCTCTTTTAAATAAATGAACATCCTTTACCACAGGTTTGTTGCATGAACTGAGATGTAATTTCTTCGCAATGACGTATCTTTGGCTGAACAGATATAGTGTGAATCTCACAGAACAAAGGAGTGATAGACCCTCTCTCTGCCCCACTGAATGTTTACTCACATATTTCATGCAAAATGCAATGAAGAAAACTATAGGGAGTGAGGCAGATCTATGTCAATATGTCTTATATCGTCATTATGGAGAGGAAAAGCACCCTTCATTCCACATCAATTTTGATCAAAACAGCATTTTAAAATAGATCTAAGAACCAGGGAAGCATAGACAAGAGGAAAAGAGGAAGAAAAAGAGCAAGATAGGAGTGGTGTATGAGTAGCTGAATTCTGGAGGATGAGAGGAGACAAAGTAAAACAAAGAATTCAAGGCAATTTGTATTTGTGTTATGATACTGCAGTTGAAGCTTGGAACACTGAAGAGTCCAGAAGCTAGCAAGTCATTATTAAAAAACCTGTTTGGGTTTCCAAATGTGCTTAGACCTAACTGTTTTTTTCATATCCATTTTTTCCCTTTTCCAGTTACCAGCTGCAAAAGACAGAAAAGTTCCTGCTATAGTACTGTCAAACGAGCTGTTTTAAGAATACAAATAACGCAGCTACCTAAATGAACTCAAGCATTGTAATGACCCTAGGCTGGGTTTGCTTCACCCTTCCTCTGGCAGTCTTGTACTTGGCTAAGAAAGGAAGAGGAAAAAGAAATACATGCAAATGCACATCTTTATTTTTAGCGTGTATTTTCACTATTTGCTTGCAATAGCCACTTGTGGTCTCCTGTTTTGTACTTTGATTGTAAGTTCTCCATGGCAGGAACCATTTTTATTCCCTGCCTGGCACAACAGAGTGCTTTCCATTATGGTTGTAATAGACAAGAGCTACAGTATAGCAAATAGCAAACAGGTATTTAGGATTGGTCATTATAACCACGTTCATGCTCAGATATGTGTTCGTAGATGCTACTTCCTCTGTGCTGCTTGGTATAGAGCCTTCTCTGTGGAGTGTCGTGCAAGCTCTGGCATTGCATAGCAAGGCACCACTTCTGAGAAAGACATACGAGGAAGATGAAGGAGCAGAGGTGATTAACTTTCCAGCAGGTAGATATTAACCCACAGAGAGTCTACTACTACTTCCCGGCAATACAACTGCACAGGGCAGCCTGCAAATGTTAAAGATCTTCAAGTCTTGGCCTAGTCTTAAGCTGAAACGTGGCAGCTCCGGAGGGAAATCAGGACATGGCCAGATGGGAAGCAAGGTGAGACAGAGCCAAGAGTCCAGAGAGAGGAGAGCTGGCGGTCAGGAAACAAAACCTTGGTTTAACTACATAAAAAGCATCCTGTAATGTTTCCATCTGTCCTCCTCAGTATTTTGTAACTTTTCCACATTAATCATACCACTCAAAACAAGGCAACACTGTACCTCAGAGCTGAAGTCTGGTGTTCAGTGCTCCAGTGGAGAACCAAAGGAAAAGAGGCAAGGATGTTGCTGACTTGGGCATGGCTTAGCAACAGTAGACAGATCACAGCTTAAACCAGTTGTTCTCCACCCACCAAAAAAACCAACCAAACAAAAAAAAACCAAACCCACAAAGAAGTCCACTTCTGGTGGTCTTTATCTCTACACCCTAGTGTTCCGTTCCTTTTTATTTCATGTATTTCAGTTTGCTCCCAGGCTTCTTCTGGAATGAGCTTACTAGACCTCTCCAAGTTGCAGTCCAGTGATGGTTCACTCTAGCTAGAGGCCACTCTGTCTGGACAGTATGCATAATATTTTGTAGCACTTTTATTCACCACCAAACATTCCTCAGATGCTACATGCCCATTGAAGCACCAGTATGGAAGTCAGTCAGCCTATCAGAGCACTTAAGGCTATTTGAACTGGGGAGAAGAATTCTTATGTCTTAAGACCATCTACTCATTGTATGCTGGCCATACAAAATCCAGCCATGCTTGGTGCTGTGAAAAGGGGCCTAGTTGGTACTACAAGAATCTGCCATAAGCAATGTGGGTGCAATCTATTCTACCTCCCCCGTTTTATCAGTACAGATACAGCTATGAACACTTTGGTTAAGCTCCTGCTATCAGTTGTCATCTGGAGAAACCTCCCACTCCACGGATTAATTACAGAGGGAGTTTAAGGAGACCAGTCTCCTAACTTATTCATCTGAATGAATTGCCTGCAGAAGAACACTGTGAATACTTCCTCTGTGTGACTAAACTCATGGCATTTATTCCAACTGAAACGAACACGAGAAATCTAGACAGGATTTTGCACTGGGATGCAACCGCGATATTACCCACAAGAACAGCTGAAAAAAAACATGGTGTAGAATGACAATACTTTTTCATTACGTTGGACATCATTAACCATAAGCTTCATGCAGAACTTTCCACTGTAGAATCTACAAGTGTTTAGGAAATAAACCTTTGAATATTAAGGGCTGAAGATAATATTATTGTTGTACCTAGTGCATGGCAAGGCAATGTGAAATGTGACACAGATAATATATGCTTTTCTTTTTATCAAAAGATTCATGGTTAAATGAAGAGACTTTAACACTCGGCTTTTAGCAGGAAAAACAAACTTCCTGGTAAGTTAAAATTTTTTAAGCATCACATCTTTGTTTAATCAAGGTTATATAAGGATAACAAGTCTAATAAATTTCAACAGTCACTTAGGCACTTCTGAAAATATTTCTGAAGAACAGATCTTTTGTTTTGTTTTGTTTTGTTTCGTCTTTTTGTTTTGTTTTCAAAAAGCCTCCGCATCATGAAATGACACTAATTCTTTTAGTAGTGATTAGTAGACAAACATGTGTTTACTTTAAGGTAGGAGAACTGGAAAAAAGAAACCAAACAACACTGCAGTTCACTGAATATAAGAGCATATATAGTTTACACTTTACCCTAGGGAGGTGTGTCAGCATACAGACTTTGCAAGTGTCACTGTTATACCGAAACATTATGATCAGTTATCTCACCTACGGTGTTGAATAGATTTCTGGAAGCAGGGAGAATAAGAAAGGCTAAGCAGAGACAAGGCACTGAAAGAAAATTAAGATACAACAGAACCACGAGAACATAACATTTTGGAAAGATCCAAATCTGGTAGACAGTCTTCAGAACCAGAATAACACATAGCTTTGCAGAGCTCGGTGGAAAGACAGAAATAAAACTCTGAAACAAAAACTAAAAGGAAAAGGGCCATTTCATAAGAGTGCAAGTATTCTGAAACAGATGGTCCTTGGAAAGAGAGACAAGACTAGGAAAAAAGAGGACAAGCAGATGTTATCGATGCTTCTTGTGAATGATTGCTAGTACTAAATTCTACACCAAAACTAGGATGGATGGGAAAAATTACATCACCACCAAGGGAAGGTATGGATCGTTACCAGAGTACACTCATATGCCTAGACATGTGCTTGGATAGCCAAAGCTAGACAAATTTGGAAGTCAGATGGAATGCAGAGGAGTCAAAATAAATGAAGCAGAACCAGCCATATGAAAACAGATGGTTTGAGATGCTGCTGGACAGACACGACTCCTGCCTCAATGTCATTGCAAGAGTCATGCCACGGGGATGCAGAAAGTGGCTAATTAGAATACTTCTCCTCAAGCAGATTTTTTTGACCTTCATTTCCAGTGAAACCAGTAACTCTTAAGAACATGGTTGGCATTCACTATAAGGAGTTTTCAAGAAAAGGAGCCGTTTTAGTCTGCTTTGTTTCAAACTGCAACATGCGGAGTGAAATCTTAAATCTGCAAGGGACTAGATGCTGAGAATTCCCTCCTCTATTTTATTTTTCAGGGTCCTTCTGTCCTCAGCTTCCTCTTTTCTGAAGGCCCACTGCTCTGAAAGATTTAGTGACTGATTCAGCACTGAAGTCTCTACTATTGACTGTTCAGCTGCAAACACATCCAGTACTCTTGAAGTGACAAACCCAAGTGGGATTGTCAGAAACTCATGCCTGGAACTCCCCTACTCTTTTTAAGCTTAATGAGCTGCACTATCCCAGAAGAATTGCTGACTGAACTCCCTGACCTCCATCCATTATCCTCCTTCTGGCCATGAAGTACAGTCTGTGAAACATATGCAGACTTTCGGTCCAATAAAATTCTGTAAGATGAAAACTTGTATTAGTAGAATCAAACTCCTTTGTCCGGTTTGAGTTCAGGTCACAACAAAGCATGGCAACACATGTGCTCTGTAATTCCAGTTCTCTGTGACAAGCCTGTCATCTCTGCATCGAGGATTCAGTTGGTTAAAGCAGAAAGTACTTTAATTCTTCCAGAAGGTCTCTCGATTAGTTAGACCCTGAAACCAACACACTTCTCATATTAATCTTTTGTTAATTTAGGAAAAATGTCAATATTACTCCAAAAGGCACAGTACAATAATTTCCACCCACATTAGATTTTTTTCACAACCTGTGTTCATTCTTTTTTAATTTGAATCCTGCTCACAGAGGGCTAGAATTGTTAGGGCCCTTGGGAAATAACAGCTACAGGCACTGGCTGAATTTTTTAGGCTATAACAGGATTCACAGTAAGGTAGAGAGCAGCAAAATCCCTATTTTAAAGATAATTTCTGTCAATCACTTTCTTCTCAGAGCCTGATCTCAAGGATCTTGCACCCACAGCAGCTATCTTTACTTGCCAAGAATCTTTGCTGTAGGACCAGGACATCACCTTGTGACTATACACTATTCAGACCTTCCCTCCAAGTCCCCAGCGCTCTATAGCAGACAGATTTGCAAAGAACACAAGGCAGCAGCCCTGTTAAGAAAGACCACGATAGCAAACCTTAAATCACATCATGTGACTGGTCCTAATCTCATCATCTTGTGACAGAGGAAAGCAGATACAAATGACTGGTGGTTAGAGTAGGTGAGTATAGCAGAGGACCACATACACCTCTGTGCACGTTGCTAGCAATCATACCACTGCTTCAATTGAATCAGCATTTTTTAAGAGACAAATTACTATTTGAGTAGCTATTACTCACGGTAGGCTGCAAGGCAGGTCAGTGCTCAACACTCACAGTGTATAAACATGAGTTTAAAAGCCCTCTCAGACTCTGCTTCTAGCAGGGCTGGAACATCAACACTTGCCTGTTTTAGATCAACATGCTCCCAGACCATTTCTTTCTCTTGTGGGACATTTTTAAGGACTGTTACGTTCTCCTGCTTGAAAACATCAGAGAGAGAGTAAATGATTAAAAACGCAAAATGCTTAGAGGCACCTTAGCCTAGCTAATGGCAATGGAAGCTTTGCAGTGGCCTTCAAATAAGGAGAGGATTTTATCCTGAAAATCTTTTAATTCTTTCCTTTGTGTGAGGGCAGAGGAAAATAACAGTCAGCTAAGAAACCAGAATTATCCAAGTGTATGAAGTTGTCTAGCTCTGCGATAGGAATCTTAGTTCTTGTAATCTGCTTATAGGGAGACTTTTACTGCTTGAAATGAAAGCCAGGGAACAGAAAAAAGAACCCAGCCTCTCAATAAGATATGAAGGCTTCCAGGGTTGGTTTCCTCAGGTGTGTTATCTAAGATTCAAGAGGGTAGAAATTATGTTAAATTTCTGCACATTTCTTCAGAACCTTTACTTTAGACCAAATTGGTATGAAATTTACTTTGGATGATAAACACATAGTAAGAAAGATCTGCCCAAGTAAACGGTTTTAAGAAAGGGAAATGCAGCAACTGTGAGAAAACAAATTATGCATCCTCCCAGATGATCTCCCTTCCTTTCCACACATGCACAGAGAGAGAACATAACTCACAAAAATGTACCACTTCCATGACAGGACAAATCACAGTCTCTAAAAAAAAGAGTGGGATGGTGTAATAGAAGACAATAATTATTTGGACTTTCTGAATCCAGCAATGGGAAGGGAAGGGAAGGGAAGGGAAGACTTAAAGCTTAGCTTTTCAGAAGAGGTTAAAAAAATGATGTTGTCACTTCACACTGAATTTCAGTGAGAGGTGGCTCCCTAATGCTCTTACACTCTACTGCAAGTCCAGTCTGAAAACGAAAGTCATGAACACTATCTAGTGGTTTCTATTTTTGTCTGAGAAGGAGTCTTTAAATTCTGTAAGGGCAGGGATAGGCCTTCTTCTCGTCTCTCCTCAGCATATGAGAATTTGCGTATTAATGCTTCATATAAACAAGACTGTTTCACTCACAGGTTTTGCGAAGACAGCATGAAAAATAGTGGTGTGGTTATTTTTAAACATTTTCTTAACATTGAAATGTTAAGATTTTGAAAATTTTTAATATTTTGAAAGATCTTTATCTGTTATGTCAGATTGAGACAACCCTCCTCTCTGTTCTCCTGTAGACCAGCAACACTATCTGAGAGCAAATTAAACAGCTTGTTCTTAAAAAAAAAAAATAAAAAAAAATTAGCTTTTAAGTGTCTTTGTATGACTGTAAATGAACTCTAAAAGTATGTCTAAGCTTCTCTGAATTCAGAGCCACTATAGAGCTTTATAGTCCCAATAGCAGAGTAGGAGTTACAAGGACCTTTGAAAACAAATGGCTATGCAAGACAACAAATAGAAAGGGATTTTGCTCTGATGTGTAAAACTCTCACATTTCTGTTCTTATATGGGAAGCATTAAGATTATCTTGGCTTAAGACACCAGATCTAAAGAGTTGACAACCACAGCCCTAGAAACTCTCCCTGGGAAGTCACTAAGGGATGAAAGGCAAAACTAAGTTTTAAACTGGATGGGAAAAGTCTGAGTATGGGCACAAGTCCAGAGATTAAAAAAAAAAAAAAAAAAAGAAGATACTATTATATGGTACACTACCTGACTGACAAACTTGTTTACCATAACACTGCCAGAAGTACATGCATTAAAGCAGTTGGACTTTATAAAGTAACTGATGCTAAGGTGACCTGGCTCTCACTACAGAGTGGCATAAATTCCAAAGAAAAGGTTTAACTTTTCAGCATAGATCACTTACGCTTCATGTGTAAAAGAAGGTGGGGAGAGACAAATCTAATTGATAAATTATCAGTTGGAAAGTCCTGCGACTCATTAAGGAGCTAGCCATATAGATCTTCATCAGGAAAGAGGAATAAAATTCATTGGGTTTGTTTGTTTGTTTGTTTGTTTGTTTTTAAATGAGAGAAGAAAGTCATGCAAGGACAGGACATTGGTTATGAGTTTCAGCTTGCTTAATATGTACTGGGAAATCTTTCAAGGATGTAGCAGAAATAATCCCAAGTGTCAGAATACTGAGTAGGAGTCAAATAGCAATTTGGAGCTAAAATAACCCATTTTTTAGACACAGTAGGCATATTTCATTGTGGTTCTGAAAAAGAGCTATTGTTGAATACTGACTTTTTCTGAGCTGATAGAAGTCTTTCTCTATCTGAAAGTACAGCATTTTAATGCCATACTGAAGGCAACTGAGTCTCCCTGGCTTAACCAAAATTAACTTAAAGTGAGTGGGACTTGTAATTTTCAGAGAAGTGAATACAGACATTTTTTTCTTTACAACTGAAAAAAAAAAGTATTTCAGACATACAAGAACACACAAAATCATGGTAAAAACTGAAGTGGTTTTCCATCTGAATTCTTACAGAAGCTGTTAACATCCTGTCTAAGTATGGTCATGTTTACTGTACTCCAGGGTGGCCAGACCCAGGCCATTTTACATCTCTACAAGATCTGAATGGCAGATGTCAGGATGTTATATTTTATCACGATAACTGTCAGACACAAGCCATGGTTTTGGCCAGTTAGACCTGTTTCTCCCTGCCCATCAGGAAAGCTGGGTAAGCAGATATAGAAAGTAAATGGTCGTGTTCCAACATTTATTAAACAACAGAATTGACCATCATGACTCAAGGTCAGACGATAAACAAGGACTTACTAAGGTGTCTTGGCATTATATTGTTACAGCATTGGATGCCTAAGGCTAAGACACAGAGGCTGGTTTGTAGTTCAGGTATCTTGCCCTGCTAAAAATTAGATAATGATGTTGATCATTATTGTTATCCTGAGTGGGAAAGGGTCAGAACCAGAAAAACATACAACACGGAAGACAGGTTGGGAATTCAGCTCCTGCCTCAGAGCCCTGTCCCTTGCAAACCATTCGTTAACACCCATGTTACAGTATCCATCAAATGGCAGCAACACCCTGCTCAGAACCACTTGGATCCTCCTTCCACCTCCTCAATCCCTTTCCTAAAGAGTTGCTCCAGAACCTCACACCACTAATGGTTAGAAATTTTTTCCCTCTTGATTTATTCAGGGCCAGTTTTGCATCCATTTGTTATTGGGCCAAACCATCCTCTAGACTGAATCTTCTATTATCTTGGGCACTGTGACATTGCGAGCTGCAGCCATAAGCAGAACCACCTTGCGGGAAATCTCAGCTGTCATCCCCTAACCCACCCACCTCAGCAAGAAAGCAGATAAAACATGTGCTATAGACTTCCTATTTCATACAACATTTGATGCTGCCTGCTCTGAGCATCCCTAGACTGCAATACCACCCTTCCATGCTGTGCAAATTTTGGTGTTATCCTTTCAAACACAAAGGACTTTGGGGTTGGATTGCTTACTTCCTTTTTCAGTAAGTACAGAAATAGAATGCTGTCATGCCCTTGGATCCATCACCTCCTCCAATTTCCATATATTTTGTGCTATCTCTGTATTCCAAACTGACATTCATCCTGGGCATCAGGGGACACAGGCAAAGTAGGGCAAGAGAAACTTTTGGGTCAAGGCACAGAATATTATGGGTTTCATTAGGCTGAAATTATGTAGCATAGGCTCTTCAGTTTAAGGCAGGAAAGCTGGCAATGTTAATTGATTACGCAATGATTGGATAGTTTTGCACAGTACACTAAAAAATTTACATATGAACTAAAAAGCAATGCAAATAGTAATAAATAGTATTTATTTTGCAAAATACACTCTCCTAGGATTAGAAGCCCACTAGCAGATGTCTTCAAGCATGTAATAGCAGCAAAGAGCTTAAAAGATGGAAAGTGAAGCTTATAAAAAGAGGTAGATGCTCTGCTGAGCTCCTGTGCCCTGCAGAACATCTTCCTGTCACTTATCCTTCCGATCATGTACCCAGAGTCGTGTCTACCACTCCAGCTAAGACCATGAACGGAGTACTGCTGGCCACCCATGACTTTGCCTTTGCCAGGGTCTTGAACAAAGGCTTTCTCAAGGCTTCCTACTCTGATCTTTTAAAGCTGACAAGACTGTATGGAGGAAATACACTGAATCTCCTCTTGAGGAATATGTAGGAAAAAGAAGACAAAAGAAAACAGGAAAAACTCCATACCTGTCATTTTACATGGCCCCCATGCAACACACTGCAAGAAGGCTGTTCAGGACCTTTCAGATGGCTCCTTCCTACTACTGGTACAGCAGGAAAGAATGGAAAGCCTCAGCACAACAAGGGCAGAGACCGTTCGCCAAACGTATAAAATATGAGCTGCGTTAATTCCATTTTAGCATCATAAAGGATACATGCCAGCTATCAGGTACCATGTACAATCTCAAATACCCTGATTTGGACTAATTTTTCCTATGTGTATTGTGAGTGGCTTAGTTGTGTGCTAAATGTAGAAGTCATCAAGCCTAGTAGCATTTCTGTGCTTTCACTTTCTCATAAAGTCAACCTATACACAGTCAATAACATTACACCAATAAGTCCAGATTGAGAGTAAGATTAATGGCTTGGATGGGGATGAAGGGGAAAGTTTCTATGCATTTGAATTTTATGAAATGAAAAGAAAAATAATACTATCTTTAAAAGCTGTTATTACTATAATGCCTGGAACCTCCAGGCATGAGCCAAGATTGCTTTGTGCAAGTCACCATAAAGTTACTTCCAAAAGTTACTATAAAATAAGTCATGTTTCCTCTTTTTGGCTTTACCTTTTTGCTACTGGTCACTGATAGTGTTAGGATACTATAGACAATGGTAAAATAGTCTGATCCACTGTGGAAAATCTTATGTTTCAGACTCCCAGTGTTCATTACTTAAAAGTTTACATTTAAGGGAAAAGCTGTCTGCCTTTAAAATTAGACAATGGATAAAAAATAAATAGAAACGTCATTTATTGTCTTAAACACTAAGCTGCTTAGACCTCTTATCCTTTTGCAGGATATTTGCAAGTGTGCCTAAACATCACTATGTTCTGGATTTAATGTGCGACATATTCTGCTATGGGCTGCACTAACTCACATCACACAGCACCAGAAGACATATTCATGTTAAAGCTAAGAGAGAAAGTGCAAAGAGAGAGTAATACAACAAAGAGACTTGCAAGTAACCTCCTCACAGGCAAATTTCCATAACAACGAATCAGGAAGCTAGATCTTTCTTTTTTATAAGAGCAACCTTTGCACTAGGAATGCTGTAAACCTGCTTCAGTTTTCTCTTGACACAGATGACTAATCACAGGGAAAAATCGAAAATTAAAGAGATCCAAGGGAGGTCAATAATGTTAGTTATTATTGTTAGTTAATTTTAGTTAATAATAGTTAGTTCACTAGAGGAGCAAAGGGAAGCAGACAAACAGAAAAATCTAAAGGAGAATTAATGGCAGGAGAAACGCAAGCCATTCCGAAAAGCCTGCTGTTTCACCAAGATCAGTACCAGAGCCTTGGGGACTCCTGTTATTCAGCAGAGATGATGCAATCTGTAAATGTAAATCAACTTCGTTTCCCCACTAATCACACACCCCATTAAAAAATGGAAGCTAGGGAAAAAGGTGCTAGCAGCAAATTAGATTCAGGTAGACAGAGACTTTCTGTGGTCCTTTCTGAGCTATTGGCATAAATGCTACTCTCCTTCAAAGGAATGGCTACACTTCCAATAAATCAGAAGTCCTGGAAATTGTAGTTCAGTGCTGCAGGAGCTGACAATTCAGTGGAGAATGATAAGAGGACTAAGGACAGCCAGAAATGGCTCACAAAGTGTCACTGTTCCCACTCAAACCTACCACTTTGCATTTAGGTTTGTACGGTCCTTAACACAAAAATAAAACCTCTGAAAAGTTTTCCAGGTCACGCTCTTACTTGTTATTTCATGGACCACAGTCTGTCTCAAGGAGCATCTTTGGATCACCAGGTAGCAAGTATTGGTGGAGCAAAGTGTAAAAGCTATTTCTAAACCAGCAGAACAGCCTGATGGAAGCGCTATTCCCACAAAAGCATGGAGATTCTTTATGACCACAGCTAGACTGCTTCTGCTACTCTACAGCTAGCTTGGCTGTCTCTCCAGTGCAAACATGCTAGTAGAGACCAATAGCAGTGCCTCTTCCCACTAAAACCAGTGGGAGACACATGGTCTTAAACTCAGATCCAGTAAAGGTCAGAGCACAAAAACCCTCTAGGATGTTAGCTGAAAGGAAAACGTTATGCTCAAGTTGGAACTGCTACCTGTGAAAATCAACCATCTATTAGCTCATGGACTACCTCTGCCCATCTTCTTCAACTACACACACACACACATTTACATATTTATTAAGAGGGAACTTCCCTCATCAATACACTTGCTCAGCCTGGCTTCAATAACTCCGAAGTCGGAAGAAACATTTTGTCATCTCTGTTAAGACATACACTCAGTTCAGATGAAATACCCTCTTTAATCACTTTATTTGAAAACTAAGTATATTTGGCACTGTCTTTTCTCATTTCTGCATAAAATCAAGATAACCAATGAAAACCCATTGTAAGTGAGGATACAGCAATCTTTGCTAAAGTTTGCTCTACAGTGCTTGATACTTAAGAACTTTGGATCATCTTTGGATGGAGGGAACCTCGTTAGTTCATGATTTTGTTTTGCTTGGAGACACAAAAGATACTTTCCCTGAGGAATTTTCTAGCATAGAAAAGAAATATTAGAGATATAGTTTAATATTTTCAGGTATAATGGTAGATTGCCGCAAGTCTGACCAGAACTTGGTGAGATTCTGCTTAAACTAGAAAACACTGGATAGCTCCTCTTCAAACAATACTAGAAAGAAATGTTGCTCTTTTCTCCGCCTAGGTTTTGAATTTAAGAAATCTGCACTAACTACATACACACTAGTCTGAGTTTTAAAATCTGCATTTATTTGGGAAATATGTAAAGCTACTAGAATATGGAGAAGGTTATTATGGGAGTTTTTGAAAAACACTTGAGACAATGCAGTCATTGGTCATAGCCAGCCTGGGTTCATAGGGGCAAGTCCTGCCTAATCAACATAATTTCCTTTTATGTCACCCATCTCATTGCCCAAGGGAAGCAAGTAGGTGTGGTGTTTCAGGATTTTAGCAAAGATTTTGATGTAGCACACAGCTAAACAAGTCCATAATATGTTGGGTGAGCAATTAGCTGACAGGTCAGGCTCAAAGAGCTATAGTAATTGGGGTTACATTTGTCCAGTCACTAGTGCGGTTCCCCGTGGCTTAATTTTAGGGCCAGTCCTCTCCAATCTTTTTATAGATGATCTGGATGCAAAAACTGAATGTACTATTAAGTAAGTTGGCTGACAATACTAAACCAGGATGAGCTGTGGACTCCCTCGAGAGTAGAAAGGTCTTACAGAGATCTGGATAGACTAGAGAGCTGGGCAATCACCACCTGTGTCAAATCTAACAAGAGCAATTGCTGCATTATTTGCCTGGGATGGGGCAATCCTGGTTATACATTACAAACTGGGAGACAAGAGGCTGGAGAGCAGCCCCACAGAAAAAGTTCTGGGGGGTGGGGTTGATGGCAAGTTGAATATGAGTCAATAGCGTGCCCTGGTAGCTGAAAGGGCCAACCATGTCCTGGGGTGCATCAAGCACAGCATAGCTAGCAGTCAAGGGAGGTGATTGTCCCACTCTACACTGCACAGGTGCAACCCCACCTGCAGTACTGCGTGAAGTTTCGGGTACCTGAGTATATGAAGGACATCAAACTATTAGAGAGTGTCCAGAGAAGCAAGGCAATGAAGATGGTGAAAGGTCTCGAGAGCAAGACTTACAAGAAGCAGTTGAGGTCACTCTGTTTGTTCATCCTGGAGAAGGGAAGGCTGAGGGGTGATCCCATTGAAGTTTACAACTTCCTCAACATGGGTAGTGAAGGGGGAGGTGTTGATCTCCTCTCTCTGGTGGCCAGCAACAGGACATAAGGAAATAGAATGAAGCTGCATCAGGAGACATTCAGATTGGACATTAGGAAAAGATTCTTCATTGAGAGGGTGGTCAGCCACTGGAATAGACTCCCCAGGGAAGTGGTCAAGGCACCAAGACTGTCAGAGTTCAAGGAGCGTCTGGATGATGCTTAGTCATACGGTTTAATTTTAGATAGTCCTACAAGCAGGGAGTTGGACTTGACGTTCCTTGTTGATCCTTTCCAACCTGAGATATTCTATGATTCCATGAATATTTAGGTTCTGTAGTTACACAAAATCTATAACTGGACTATTTAATTTAGAATTAGATTTAGGATCTCAATATTGTACCTCATGACACCATGAAACTTTACATCAAGATAGTAATCCTTAAACTGTCACTTGAACCAATTCCTAGTGCATACTTTGGTTCACAGATCTGCCAGTAAGTACTGAAATTGCCTTCTGGACAGAAAAATTAGAGAGTATATGTCCAAAACCAGGACATACAATGCAGGAAACATTTAATTTCACGTAATTGTCTAAATTTGAAAAGAAAATAGAAAACAGGATTATTCATCAAAGCAATTGGGATGACTTCCTTCTTATATAAAACCATAAGGATCTCTCCTCTGACAAAAGTGACTTATATGGCAGCGTTATTCACTTTTATGGAAGCTGCGTGAATAATTGAACAGTAATAGGGGAAGGACTAGCAGCCTAGTATCCCCTACATGAGTTAAATATCCTTGCTTCTGACTACAGGGTCTTTGTAATGGGGTTTGTCAATCTCTTCTATCAACACTGTTCCATTTACGCTAAAAATATGGTCTCAAGACAGCAAGCTAGATTCCTCAGTCCAGTTCTTAGGGTGCTCACTATGGAAAGGAGAACAGTTGAGTCCATTCCCCATTCAGTGAATGTTCAGTTATGCGGACACGGTGGGAAGGTGTCGGTAAAAGAGAATCAGTTTGGTCTTCTAGGAGGCACAGAGAACATATTACTCATCATTTACTCTAAACAGAAATACATTCTGCTGAGCCTACCTATTCACTCGGGATTTATTTGAAGAAGTTTAGGTAAAACTCGAGAAAGCAATGCTGGACTCTTTAAACTAAGCTTCAAATTGGATATAGAGTACTAATTGATTGCTACCAATAGCCATGTACAACTTAGGTTTCCATAGTCCTGCTCTCAGGGCAGTATCAACAAGAGAAACATATATTTTGGAAGTTGCAGGAATAGCCTCATTCCAAATCTGGTGAACTATCTCAGGTTGTTGGGGAGGATGGGGAAGAAGATGCATCTGACAAGATAATCCAGTAGAGTTTCAAGCAGTACAAAGGAGAGGTAACATCACCCATAAATTCTGGCAACTCCTAACTAATCAAAGGAAGAAAATCTAAGACACTAGCAAGACAGACAGAAATAATAGCCAAAGACTTGCAATCATAACAATCGTTGTTAAATTGAATTGGATTTTAGATATATTGTTAATGTAACCTTCTGCATTTTGGCTTGCTCACAAAGCTCTACTTAAGACAATCAATACTGGGGCTGGTGTACCACATGTTACATGGGGAAGGAGTACTTTCGAGGCATCCATTGCACTCACCAGCAGCTCACCCTTATGGTAAGATACTAAATCACATCTATTCTTCCAAGCTAGAAAAAGTCTGACAACATTTTAAGATGTTGCACGTGAAACCAAGTTGTGGTTTGCCTTGCTAACATCATTCTCAATACACTGGTCTTTGGAGATTCCTACTTGAGGGCATGGCAAGACATGGAGCTCCATTCTGTGTGAACACCTGCTTTCCAGGCACTACATTTTGCTCAGAGATGTTCTACTTCCCCTATGTTGGAACAGAACCCTTTCATACACCAGGCAAAAGTGTTGCATGGAATAGAGTACTTCTATCTCCTCTCAATGCATCACGTTAGGAGTAATGAACATATCCATCTGTCTGACCCTGAACATGTCTTCTCAAACAGTTTGGCTTAATCTCTCACTTGAGTTGCACCGGTGTTAGTGCTAAAAAGATTCTTCATGTAGACAGAGCTCCCACAGCTTCTATTGTTTTCTTCTTCATCCTCTTAACTAAATTAGAAGTAAAATGAATGTGACTATAACTGAGCATTGTACATAGAAAGATGGCAGACAAACCCAAATTCACTCTGCCCACAGACCATGTTTTCTACTGGCCAGTAAACGTTTGCTTGAGCACATTGCATGCTCATAAAACAGTGTAGGTCCTGGACCACAGCAGTAAGAAAATGCTTAAGCTTATTTCTACCTGTCTGTGCAGATATGTCTCTGGTGATGAAGAAGGGTCTGGATGCAGCCTATTCCCAGTGCTCTGAATTCATCTGTAAAATTCCCTTCTGCAAGGTGGCTTAGTACGACAGGCTAGGCGGTAAAGCTGTGAGTGAGGGAGAGGCCTTCTAGCCTGCATTTATTTCTCGACAAAAGGATGCAGCTGTAGCCGTGGCAAGAGGCCCCTCTGCCACAGGAGAAGGGATTCTCCACCACAGCAGAAAATCGTGATAAAGCACCTGCTCTTGCTTTCACCACCACAGCCATCTGTCTCCTTCCCAATCCATGGCTCTTGCATCTCTCTCCAGCCCCTTATAACCCCTATCACCAGCATCCAGCAGCCAGAGGAGGCTGCAAGGAAGGGGAAAGGGAAGTCATGACTCTAAGCAATTAGAACAGAAGTTGAAGGGTAGAAAACAAAGGCGCTATCTTCAGCAAGTAATAAAGGCTGTAGAGAGACCGGGGAGAAGAAGAGTGGGGCAAAGCAGAACTGGTGATGGGTGTATATCTTCATCACCCAAGTCCCTCATTGCGGTTCTGGAAGTGAACACTTAAAATCTGCTAAAGCCTGCAATGCTAAACAGCAAACGTAACGCTTTGGCAGTCAGTTTCACCAACACCTGCAAAAGCTAAAATGTGATAAGAAACATAGTAAATGAGCAGTTGCCACATGTATATGGGATTTTCAGCCCCTTCAGCCACATGAACTGCTCTGAGAGCCACGAGGCTGGGAAACTCCAGTTCTCCAGTTCTTCGAGATCCAGGCAGACCCACCAAGAACCTCAGAGCTGTCCAGAATTTCCCTCTAAATCCAACAAAAGTTCGAAGAACTGGAGTTGCTCTGAAACACATTCTTTGCAAGAAAGAATTTTTATTCCTGACCCAACTTCTCCATCTTTAGTAATTTTACTACGTGGTACTGTCTGTTCTCAGACCAACAACAAGAGTAGTGACCAATAGTCTTTCTCTGAGAAACACATGTTGTATTTCATGCTCATTTCTATTCACTTCCACGTCCCTGATGAGGTTTTCTCTCAAGAATTGCTTTAAAACCATTAACACAGAAGACAGGTCCTGAGGTTGCCTGAGTAATAAACTAGGGCAAATGAGCAGAAAATCAGCTCTGTATTTTTTTACTTCCCTAAGAGTGGATCAGCTGGGCATATTGCTTTCTGTATTGTAACTTCAGCATTAAAGAATACTTTGCTATATGAGAAGTAATTTCTGTTGATAGTAGTTTTCCTAACAATTTTTATTTTAGACATCATTAATGTTTAAGGCAATGCAATTACTATTTAATAATTATGGTTAATACTAAAAGCACATCTGTCTGGTTTGGAAAGGTTGGCTCTGCTTCAGAAAGGTGAGACATCCATTTTATAAACATCTTTGACACCACATAAAACATCAGATGACTAAAAAAGAAACCATAAAGTTGTATGATCACAGTTTATCAGTCTCCCAGCTCACTCTTCATGGCTACCAGGAAGATTGTATGAAATGTAAAACAAGCATGCAGGGTGTAAAACACTTCTAAAAAAAATAAGAAATCTAGGAAATATTTCTCATTTACGATTGCTTTGATTTTTCCAATTCATCAGACAGATTAATGAAGGGGAAGTTTCCTACTTTAGTGACTTTCCTGCTGTGAATGCAATAAGGACTTTCTGTTTTTAAGGCACTGGTGAAGCAGTTTAAGAATCCTCTGGGGTTTTGCTGCCAGATCCTTCTTTGACATAAAGAGGAGCTAATGGCTGCAATCACCTTGCCTGCAGCAGCACCAATGTTTTTAAAATACAAGCCTCTGGATTTTTTAAGGATCACTGAGATTCTATTCACAAGGAAGCAACTTATTAACAAGGATGGCGGCCTCAGGAGGGGATTGATCTTTCCCATAGCTGAAACATTCTTTGCAGTACATTTCATTTCAAATTCATATTAGGAAAAACAATTACTGACACTCACATGCTAGAATTGATTAATTTCCTGTCCCCTCTGGCTAAAACCTTACATGGAAAAAGATTGGAGAGCAGCACACCACCAGCAAGTTAGAACCGTATTTATTTACTTAGTCACTGGAAAATACAATTTATATGCAATTTCAGTGAGGACTGCATCTGTTTACCTTCTTCCCTTCTGTTCAAAAACTAATGAGTGAACCATTATTCCTAATTCTCATGTATGATGAGATTTTTCTCGGGATCCAGACCTTCTGCATCACTTTAAGTCTTCAGACTGCTGAAACTGTCAAAAGACGGAGCACTTGCTGAGGCCCTGCTGCAGGACTCTCAGACCTCCCATCATCCTACCTAACTTTGGTACCTGCAATGAGAGTTCCGTTGCCCAAACTTTTTATACTGCGTGAAAGAGACAGGCAGCTCCAAAAGAGTAGTTCAGGTGAGCTCATCAAACCTGCCTGTTACCCAACATTAGTTACAAAGGAAACAAAAGGAGTATACAACTATGTTCTGTACTACTAACCTAGTCTCTATATTACCAGACAAAGATCTGCTTCTCAGTTTTCAGGGGCCAATCATATGCCTTGGCTGTCTCACGGCAGAACTAGGTCTGACCACATGTTGGCCCGAATCTGTTCGTCATTTCATACTTTATTTTTCATGCAAAGGGAGGC
This sequence comes from Bucorvus abyssinicus, assembly GCA_009769605.1. NCBI lineage: Eukaryota > Metazoa > Chordata > Aves > Bucerotiformes > Bucorvidae > Bucorvus > Bucorvus abyssinicus. The sequence goes on along the minus strand of CM020030.1, from coordinate 30,471,254 downwards.
CAGGGAAATAGTGGGGCACTATGCTATGTTACAAGAGGTCTCCAGCACAATCCTTGGGGAGCACTTGCCTCCTTAAAAGAAAAGCCTCTGGTGCCATCCACACAACAGACTCACTTTGACCCATCTTCTTTCTTTCTTTTAATTTTCTTTCTGTTGTGGCATGACATATTCCTGTTAAAAATGGTTTGCCCCTGTACTGGAAAAAAGAGATTGGATTGGCTGGGTTCACCTGCTTGAAGATACAAGTACTGGAGGTTTCAGGAAGGTTGAAAGACAGCTTTGGACCTAAATCCTGACGCTTCATTTAAACCCACAACACAAAGCATGAATAGCTTCTCCTGTAGTCACAGCCATGACAACAGCTCCTGGGGACAATCTCGAATCCTACCACAGAGAGCTCAGTGAGGTGTGGTCACTATAACATGGAGGTCAGCACAATATTAACTCACAGCCTCCTTCTCTTGGGAATTTGCAGCCAACACTCAATGGTATTCTGGCAGCATTGGGGCTGTTAATGTTAACGTTAGCTCAGGTATGTCTTCACAAACTGTGTACACAGTGAAGACTACAGTGACACTCTTCCTAAGCAGAACAACCTTTATTCTCTGTTTTTGTTCAAAGAGGATACAAAACCAGCTACTTCCTTGAAGCAGACTGCACTTTAACTCCAGTTTGAAGCAAACAAACCAGAGTATTACTCAACTCGTTCATTAGAAGTGCTGAGATGCTCTTAACAATTAGAGCTCTTAAGACTGTGTAAAAAGCAGGGGGGGAAATGCCCTGGAATATGGTTAAAGATCATGTTAGTTTCTCATAGGCAGAGGTTTAGGAACACTGAACTGATTTTTTTCAAGCATGGAATCCCTTCCAATATACTCTGAGGACAGTTCCGGAAAACAGTTTTGAAGACAACATATTTAAGTTTAAATGGAGCTCAATTAAACTAAATGGGACTTATATAGATAATGATCAGCACAGTCTACTCCAGGGGCTCCAAAGCTAATTTCTAGACTGTTCCCGTAAGGAAATAAAGAATGTATACTCACAGCTATTGAGAAGCATGCTTGCAAATAACACAGAGGGAAGGGAAATGGCACTTCTCAGAATTTTGTTATCCAAAGGAGAAGAAGCAAAAGGTATATAGACCATGCAGTTACGGTCAAAGGCAGAGTTATGCAACGACACTACACCCTATCTGGCATTTTCAACAAACATCAGGTTTTTGAAGTCTTTGCACCTTTTTATCCTCCATCTTAGTTTTAAATCTTTATTCTCTCCCAATACTGGATTTTTACTGGGTTTGGAAAGCTGTGTAATTTATAAATTCCACAGTGGGCATCAGCACAAACATAACTCTTTGTTTTTAAATAAAACCTCATTAAACACTTCTCAAAGGATAAAGCCCAAACTATACATCAAATCAGTCAATCAATATTCTGCAGCAGACCCTGCATAATTACTTTCTTCCATGCTGTAATAGAGCCATATTGTGCTTTACAGACATCATTAATTATTAGAATAGTTTTCTGCACTAGTGTGCATCCAGACATAGCACCTGCTACCAGTCTTACCAGGTCAGAGCCTTTTCCACTGACCTGTGTCCATCTAGGCCCTCCAGCATTCCCCCGGGATTCCACTCAAACTGTGCAATGTTTCCCCAGCTCACAGTTCGATCTGTCTCCAAAGTCCTCGAGTCTTTTGCAATCAAAACCAATCTGTCTACACTTTATTATAAAGAGTTATTCTTTTCTTTGAGGGTGACAGAGCACTGAAACAGGCTGCCCAGAGAGGTTGTGGAGTTTCTTTCTCTGGAGGTATTAAAAACCTGCCTGGACTTGATCCTGTGCAACCTGCTTTAGGTGAACCTGCTCTAGCAGGGTGGTTCAACTGGATGATCTCCAGAGGTCCCTACTGACCCCTACCATCCTGAGATTCTGTGAAACACCAGGAAATTTCAGCCACATTTATGAATGAATACAGCTTTGCCTTCCTCCAGTTATACAAGGATAGCTGCTGGCACAGAAGTTTCAATACAACAAAACAGTAAGATACAAACAACTTGTCACCAGTGGGACCCTGCTCAAATCAGTCTATAACAGTCTGTGGGTGCTCCACAAACAGGTATTTGTAAGCATGTTTTAGCTGGTTACCAGGAATATTGTTGAGTGGCCTGAGAACTCTATTTTCCTGAGTTCTCAATAGCCAAGGCACAGGAAAATCGAAGTGGAAACTCTCACAAGATGAGCAGTCCTTCCTTTTCAGCACTTACAAAATATCAATTCACTTTCCAAATGACAGGAGAAGTATTTTGGCGTGTGGTTTTGCTTCATCTGTTAGATATAAACTCACACGTTTTGTTCTCATTTCTTGTAACTGTTATATAAATTATCTTTCTGTTTGCTTTTCACCTTTTAAGTGTTTTCTCTTTTCAGCTGCAGCCTGGCCTCCTCTTATCTACAATGAGAGGAATGGCCTTCGTTTTTAACATCTGTCTTTTCCTCCTATCTAGTTGGCTGCTTCTTAGTCATATTAACTTGGCCATGGTTCTTCATAACAGTAAATACAATACAAGAGGCGATCTACAGCATTTTTGGTATGGTTAATAAACAACATCTAGATACTGGCTCGTATACAGAAGTTGCAGACACACATTTGAGGCATTTCAATTTGTATTTATGATTTTCTCAGTGCTTAATGCTACATACATTTAAGCGTCACACTCATGTGAGAGAGAATTTCTGAAGAGTTTGCAATAATTTTAAAAACTGACACTTTTAACAGGTATTATATTCATTATTTCACATGACTATTTTCAGAGGCATCTGTCCATATTAGACCCTAACTATCCTTCTCTGCAGCTATGGACCTCATTCCAGCTAAAGAAAAAAGGCAGGATACCCTGGTAAACCATGAATCAGGGAAGGAATGACTTCTTTGGAACATACTCATTTAGTATCTAAACCTGCATCACGTGTCCCTTCCCCTTTCTGAGTCAACTGTTTTTTATCCCGAAGGAAGAATTTCTGAAAAAAGTAATAAGCTAGTGAAAGCAGAGCTTGTTTTAGAATTACAGTTTTATGAGCCACCACCACTGTTGTGCAGTTATCACTTCCACAATTCCCCACTGGGGTGAAACATAGAAAGCACTTAAGCGTACCTAGCAACAGTATACAACAGGTTAGGACGGAGAGTAAAGAAAACTGCAAGAGGAGTTAAAGTAGGTGGTAAATAATTCTCTCATTGATGTTTGGTCACCATACAGGTTTTAGCACTTCCACTCCTATGCAAACCTCCTATTCAGCACGCCAGTAAGCCTGTCATCAGACTCTCATTCACATTGTCTCAACTGTGACTGCCACATTGTGCAGGATGAAGCTGCTAATCCTCTCATGGTTGCCAGGTTTACTTGAGGACTCCTATCATAAAGCAGTTAGTCATGACACTGCTTCACAAAATCCTTGTTAGATGTCACTGGGAAGAAGGTGAAGGAGACTGATCACTTTCTGATGTCATACTATTGAAACAATTGCGTTAATCCCTTCACTAGGCCCATCTAAATAGAAAAATCAAAGCTCCTTTTTCAGCCTAAAGTCCACATGGGTTTAAAGTTCAGTTGCACTGTGACACTGCAGGACACACCCTGATTCTTCACTCATCACCACTCATGTGCAGTGGTTCACAGCTGTGCAAAAGTGAGTGCAGAACATCCGTGCATATTGGTCAGGATGCTTTGGCATGTTTTGTACGCTGTAAAGGACATCCTGAACTTTGTGAGAGTTGAAACCACTGCAAACAAGGAGCAAGATGACATAACCACTTAATCTCTCTCTTTCTCTCTCCTTTTTCTTTCTTTTCTTTTTTTTTTTTTTTAATTTTGATTGTTTGTTTGTTTGCGTGTGTTTTTAATTTAATTATCTTCGTGACTGCTAGGTTTCCTTTTAGGTTACAACATCTTCAGCAATTCTAAACTCTCCAAGGCCCCAGAAAACGGGCTGGCTACCTGAAATAGTCACTGGAAAGACCTCCTAAATACTACGCCCTTTCCTCTGGGTATGCTAAAGTCTCAGAGTTATTTACATAGAGGAAATTCCTATATATAGCCAGGTAAATTACAAAGAGAATATTGAAAAAGATGAACAATTTAAAGAGTGTTGTATGAACCACAACCTGCAGTTAAGCACAGTGTATCAACTCCTTTCATGTGCTGTTTTGTAAGAGAGCTTACCTTGACTTTCTTACTGCCTAATGGGCACTAAGAAAAATAAAATCTAGTTTACCATAATTGTCAGATTTTTTTTTTTAGTCTACTTATTATTCTAATTCTCTTGTTGATTCTAATCGTTTTAGGCTTCCCAACAATATTACCAAGCTTCTAATAAAGTTATATAAAGAGACATTAAAAAAAACCTCTGTGGAATATATTTTTTTTAATAATTTCTAGTCCCTGTTCAGGAAACATTATCACCTGAAAATTCAGCCTAGGTCTGAAATTTTCAGTGCTCAGGAGTGTGTTTCAAAAATTCAGCATGTGCTTATTTCACAAGCTCAGAACAGTCAGTCTATGACATTAAGGGCTGCAATATAAAAGTGATGAGCTCAAATCCAGCAACACTGTAATCAAAGACAGGAAGTACTCATAAGTGTCACATCTTTACAAAAGCTGTAAACCAGCCTTCAGGTTACCGTCCCTAAATAACAGTGACAAAATTCCTCAAGTAAATGCATTTAGGATATGACAAAGATACTGTATGCTTGCACTATCTTATTTCAGTTGCCATTAATTTGCTTTAAATAACAACCTCAACGCATCAGTTTACAGCTACATGAAGTGATATTTCACACAGAGGTTCGTACTAGGAAAGTTTCTTCCATTCTGAAACATGCTACAGTTTGTAAAACACTCCCCATACTGAAAAGAGGGAATATAAACTTCTCGAGCACAGCCACTTATTTTTACACATGAGCATATTATGACACCACTTTCTATTTCCACCTAGCAGCTGCTACTGTCTCAGCATGTGAAAGGATAAGAAATTGACTGGTTGTTTCATCTGCAAACATGCTGGTTATATTATCAGAGGGTAATGCAACTGTTTCTCTGGGTCTCAGGTCCTGCTTCCTCACTGGGTACCACAGTCTCTCTGTGCAGAGTAATACAACAGCATGTGGGAAACCAAAGGACACCAGAATTATTCAGACTGAAATACTGGCCGCAATTCAGAAGTGAAAAATGAATTTCCAGGAAATGCTCCTATCTGTGCTCCATCATTATTGAGTTAGTGGGGTAGTGATGGCAAAAAGGTAGAGTTTTAGACTCCTGTACCTACAGAAACTCTGCAGTATTGTAAGTGTCCAAAGATGATCTATGCACAGACTGTGTATTTTGGCGTACACCATGCACGGGAACAATTGCACTGTAAAACACTAGTAGTAATAATAATAATAATAATAATTTCTTCTTTTGCAAAAGGAAGGTTTCTGACAAAAACTGCAAACTTCTTCCAATCATTCCCAGAGAATTAGAGCATATGACACTGATACAGAGAGATCACAAAGCTCAAAACACTAACTTCAGGTATACCAATCCTACCTAACAAGCCACATTCCCGTCATATCCCTAAGTCCCTCACAATCTTCAGCATACTGATCATGTGTCTCTGGGAAAAGGGGAAGAATGAGTAATCATTATGCACACATACTTGCAACTTCAACCCAACAAGTCAAGGTCACACTTTTCTTAAACTGATTATCAATTTGGATTCCTTGAGTTTTTTGTTTACCTACTTGAGAGATTCAAAAATCTTCCAGGTTTGAGATATGGTAAGCACCATCCCCTTGAAAGCCAGTATAGACAAACCAGCTCATGACTTCAGGAAAAAATATGACATAAGTGAAATTGTCCAAACCAACACAAATCTGTGGGAAAGCAAGTCTCCTACAGCTCAGGCAAGACATCTACGTACCAGATTCCCATTACCCTACATCTTGCTCTATTATGTTCTTGAAGTAGCTACACTGCCTGGAACTGAATACACCTCAATTTATAGGTAAGCGAAAGCATGGATTCTGGAGATGTTTACAGCGTATGTAGCAGTAAATCACATTTGGACATAGTTTCCGTAGTCCTCCTTCGGTCTCTCCCTTTCAATCATTTTTACTACCATTTCACTAGCATAAGTCAAGTTAAAGTCACTCTGCAATTGCAGCTGGGTGCTTAACATTTTCTCTGTGTACAATCCTTATAAATTCCAAATATGCCAATACACAATAGCGTGACAGGAATTTATTACTAAATAAAATAGTCAGAGAAAGGGCATCACCTGTTTTCTTTATTATAAAATGTCATCAGCTGTATATGCTAAGCCTGCTACATAAGAGAATTACCTTCAAACATTCAAAGGCCATGTATTAATTACTTTACACAGTTACTACATTGCCCTCACAATTTTTGATTTTTTATTTCAGTGAGAGATTAAGGAAATAAACAATCTTTCAGTCGGCGTAATTTTTTTTTTTAAGATGCTGAAGTTATCTATGTTTTTTCTGCTCTTATCAAATGAGTAGTTTAGATCTACACAGGAGGTGACAAAAGCCAGGTGGCTTATCTGAAGTGCAGCTCTCTAGAGGTGAACTATCATCTAGACCATAGCTCAAGGAACTTGAAACTTCTGGAAGAGGATATTTAGAAATTCAGTATTCCCTCCTGATCACTGTGTCATCCATTAAATCACTTGAGTGTAATGTTAAACATCTTCCTGACCTAAAAGCAGTACCACATAACCACAGGGAAATGAAAATTTATCATAATTTGACTTAAAGTGAAAAAAAATTACAAATATTATTCACCTGACTTGTCATGCCACTGGTGATTGCTGATGTTTTCCATTAAGTCAATCATTTCCTTCATGTTTTTCAGGGTCTTCTTTTGGGTGAAAAATCACAAAGACAGTACTCTGAAGCTCTATTACCATTTAAATTCTGTTTGCATGGTTCAAAGTATGTTTTGAAAGAGTTTGGCTAAAAACTACAGTAATTTTATAAATAAAGATATTTTGGTTTGGCTTAGCTACACCATCTTCACTCTATATTTCCTTCCATGGGTGTTATTCAGGCAGCAACACAGCAATCTGTGCTAATGATCTCCACTCTTTGAAACCAGCTTCAGATAGGTTTCTCAAAAGTCACAGATCCGTAGTGTGAAATTCTTATCTGCCTTCTATCTGGCTGCCACAAACAACTGTGCCATATAATCTCAGTTGTATATTAATCAAGTTCCATCTTAAGACAGGGTAAGCCACTGCTACCCTTACCATCAGTGGCACCTGCTCCTCCACTCTTTAAAAGGAGCTTTCAAAGCACAGTATGATTCATAAGTATACAGCTGTACAGTCCATGACGCTGGACTAAGATACCTGTTGCATTACTTGGAGATGGCATCGGGATTGTGAAGAGAATACAAGATATACAGCTGCTGTGGGAGAAAATGCTAAAAAATATCTGGTTTCCTGTTGTGGTTTTTCTCTTTTTATTTAGTGCCATAGTAGAAGAAATTTACCTCATTCTCCTTGTTCTGCACAACACTGGACATTAGGTCTTACTCAAATTTAGTAGGAGAGCCCCAAGGCAAGGGACTATTTGCATCAGCCCTGCTTCTCAAAGAAAGCATCTTTGAAGAAATTTGTTGAACAGGTGTTTGATGTGTTGTCTATCAGAGGTAGGGACCGAAACCTGGAGAGAAAGTACAACATTCTCCCTTCTTTCCATGCAATTTTCCACATCTTCAGCTTCACAACCACACTCTCATTAACAATCTAATTGAATCAATGTAGATCACCATCTGTGAGTAGCTTTCCCAAGAGATCAATCTGTTAATGAAAAAAAAAAAAAAATTAAGGCATTTGAAGAGGTATTGTGCTTTTAAAGAAGAATGGGATTTCTTTCTAAGACATAGTAGGAGGTTTCTGGAAAACAACTTATCAGATAAATTCTTGTGGTTGTCTATAAAAGGTGTGTGTGCGTAGACAAAGCCAGCAATTTTGCAAGTGGACTGTGGTAGTTTGATGTCCTTTAGGAAAAACAGTTCTTTTTAACACAAATGACCTTATCATCTAGAACACCGACAAAATGAACATTTAAAAATAGGATAAAGCACATTGTCTTCAACAACATCGAAGAGTGGAGCACATAGCATCCATAATTCTCCATCCCACTTCAAAATTTGCAACTATGCAAGGTTTATTCAGGTCTTCTGGAAAAAGGCTGTGACCTGATTAGATAAAAAGTCTTCACTGTAAAACTACACGGTATTTGAAAGACAGTCCTCTCTTTTTTGCAACACAAATAACCTCACACTTCTCCCTATCCAGTATTGTTAAAATGAAAAATGCACTTGACTAAATCACTTAAGATGTCATAAGAAAGTGAAACTGAATATGTCAAAGTGCTTCTATAAAAGTCAGAACATTTTTATTTAAATATATCTCCACTTATATTAAGAATAAAAACTGTGCTTCTCTAAATGATGACATTTAAACTCTGACACTGAAAACTAATTGTAGAAAAAATACTGCCTTTCAAATATATACTTTCAAAGCTGAAAAAATTCTTTGAAATTCATCAAACGTAAATGTAAAACAATGGTAAACATTACATAGCATAGATTCCTAACATTTTAATATGACAGTACATAGAGTTACATCTTTTATGTAAATTTTGGTACTGTTTGACAAGTATAAATCTAAAAGTTAATACAGGGATTGAACAAAATACAATTACTCTTGAAAAGGAACATCAAATAAACATTATCGTAGTTTCAGTCTGTAACAAGAAGACAACTGATTCAGCACTGAAAAATACAGAAAGTTGGAACAATATTAAGTCTTGCCATTAGACTCTACCACTTATCCCACTGGAAGTCCACTGTCATCTTTTCATCCAACACCTTTTGGGTTTCTTAGTTCGGAAAAGAAAAACAATTTCAGCTTCACTTTTGAAACTTCATTTAAAAGACCATGGACTATTGGGACACTAGTCGAGGGCAGTTCAGAACTCAGAATATTAAATGAATTGTCATTACAGTGGAGGTTTTTTTTTTTTCTAGAAGGTATTTTGACATTAAGTCAGTCACTTTCCCTTCTCTAGCCTTCTACTGCATATTCAAGTGGTTTTTTAGGAATTCATCTACCCATGGCAAACAAAATTTTGCTACTTAAAGTTATGGCAGGACATTGCTCTGCCAGTCCCAAAGGATGAACAGCAGGGATCTGGGGAAGAGCCAGGCAAGTTAGTTGTTCAAGCAACTGAATACATTTTCTGTAGTTCACAGTCTTCGTATTTTGTTTACATTCCCCAACCTAAATATCAAGACAGATCTATCAATAATTATAGCAATTACCTAGTTAATGCTTAAAAAAAATATTCTAGTAGAACATGAAGATATAAACAACACATGTGCCAGGGCTTGTATTAGATGAGACACTGATGAAACCAAGGGTCACTGTTAAGCAAGACCTCCAGTGACCTACATTGCTACTATGTACCACCATCAGTTCAGCAATACAAAAAGCACTGTGTCACAAATGAAAGAATACAGAACAGTCCAGGTGGGACTTCAAGTATGGGATTCTATATTTTAAAAACAAAAAGCATGGAGCAAATCAGTTCTGTGGTCATGCCACTTCATAGCTTCTGTCCCACAAGAAAGATGTTGTACGACCAGTTTGCAAAGAACGTAAAAAGCATGATGTAGCAATTCTCACAGCTCTAACTTAAGTCTTACTTAAGAAATTCCTCTCCCCTTAACTGCTATATAGTGTGCAAGGACATCTTAAGACCCTGCATTACATTTTAATTCAGAGCAGTGTTGAGTTAAAGCAAAACCCACTTTTTGTGCACCAATGCAGATTTCAAAGTGGCTTGGTGTGTGCAGGAAATTAAACCAGATTATTTGCTCCATGTGCATTTCCCCTTAGTTGGACACACAAATCTTAACCTACACGAGCTGCAGGACGGGTTTTCGCGGAGACCCAACGAAACTGAAACCGAGTGTCTGTGGAAAGTGTTGTTAACTGAAGGGGATAGGATACTGTTCAGTGATGAGGAAGCCTCAGGGTTTTGGGGTCCCGGGGTGTTTCTGAGCGATGGGCTGCCAGGCAACCAGTCGGTCACGTCCTGAGTGGCGTGTTGGGCTGGGGGTGCGCACCCCCCAGAGTGGGGGGAGCCGGTCACCACCCGCGTTAAAGGGTTACCGGAGCTGGCGGGAGGAGCGCACAGGGCTGCCTGTGTCCAGGCCGTGTACGAGACAACAGGACGGTACACGATGCCAATCACCACACCGATGGACCCAGAGCACCTCCGGCCTCTCCTAAAAGGGCTGCCGGATGTGTTAAAGATCCACGTCCAGGCCCTCAGAGAAAAGATTCAGAAGGGGATAGAACGTAATCGGCAAAACCCCCAGAACCCCCCTGCACACCTGAGGACCTGGGCAGCAATACTAGGCAATACAGTCACTTACGGGCATGAAATGGGAGGGACCGACATGGGCGGCAGCACCGACGGGAACAGAAGGGTCCGACAGCTCAGTGACAAACCCCCAATGACCTGCCCCCCCCCACCGGGAGTCTGAACCCTCCCAAGGTAAACCTGGTCGGTCCTACGGCCCGAGAAGGAAAGACCTGTGGCGAAAAGCAGTGGCGCTGGGAATCTCTCGGGCAGTGTCACACAGATCGCCCACCAACCACATCCCGTCGCCGGTCGTATCGTTAGAAGGGAGATCGGGAGAGCAGGGGAAAAGGAGGCTGCGCCCCCCCGCCTCTGCAGGACAGCGCAGTTAACCCTTCCACACCCTGCGGGAGGAACAGAACCTGCCCAGCGGCCGCTTGGGCAGTTTTGGCCATCAGGGGGTGGGAGTCAGGACCCTGCAGGTCGCCCCTGCTCTGCCAAGCCCAAAGCTACGGGCGTTTCCGCGGCAGCCAAACGAGCCACCAGCGCAGGGATGAACGACCTGGGAACAGGCAGGTCAGACGCACCCCCTGCCTGGAGAACTCTCCGGTCCGGCCAGTCCGTAAAGCCGACGGGCGGAGGCGTTTAACAACTGACTGTAGAAAATTGAACTGGAACACCCATCGTCGACAGCTGCTGTCCCCAGCGTAACTGCAACAGTGGCAGCGATGCAGGCAGCCGCCCACCCGTGGATGGCCACTGGAGATGTCAAGGACATGATTTTTCTGATTCCCCCAAGGGAGGAGGACAAACCCCAATTTGCCTTCGCCTGGGAGGGAACATGATACACCTTTAACCGGCTTCCACCAGGGTACAGACACTGCCCCACTGTTACCCACAAGGCCTCAGCTGCAGGACTTGGCACTGTGACAGTCCCACCAGGCGTTGGCATACACCAGTTCAGAGGTGACCTTCTGGAGGGTGGAGACAACAGGGAACAGGTCGGGCTGGCAGCAGAGGCTGTCTGGAATTCACTGACTAAAGCTGGGTTGGATGTTCCAGCTTCTAAATGTCAAGGTCCTGGGCAAGAGCTGAAGTTCTGAGGAGCTTGGTGGGTGGTTGGTGCAGCTGTGGTACCTGAGGGTACACCGTCAGCTGTTGGGAAGGGGCAAATCCCGAGGAACAAGACAGAGTTACAGCAGCTGTCGGGTACATGGGGCTGTTGGAGGAAGCACATCCCTGGGTTCTCAGCGATCGACCGCCCTCTGTATGATCTGCTCTGGAAAAATAGGGCATGGCATTGGACTCCACAACATACAGAAGCTCTTCATGTCCTGAAGGATGAGCTTAAGGCTTATCAGAGGCCAGGCCCACTACATCCACAAGACCCACTGAGGGTAGAATGGGGGTTTGCAGGACATGCCTCTTACTGTGGTATTTTCCAAAGGGGCCACAGGGACCAGCTGGGCCCTTAGTATTTTCATCTACCTCATTCAAGGAGACTGAACGACAGTAGTCAGAGTGGGAGAAGGGACTTCTCTCACTTACCAGGGCAGTCAAGGAAGAGGAGAGGTTACGTACTTCACAAAATATTATAGTGCAAGGTCCTTTCCCTCTGCTAAATTCAATCCTCAAGGGATCGCCCCCTCCTGAGGGAGTAGCCCAGAAGGCCACTGTGCAGAAGTGGTAATCCTGCCTGGAAGGGATTGGTCAGCTACTGCAACTAGAAGAGGGCCCCGTCAAGGTCTCAAAGTTACAATAACCTGTGAATCCAGATCCAGCTCTGTTGGGTCAGGCCTATAGACCTTCCCCTATTAAAGAGGCACCTGAACTGACAGCAGGCTCAAATACCAGAGGAGTGTGGTTCACAGATGCTTGTGGGCTGACCTGTAATGGTGAAATTACCCTCCACTGGCATTGTGCCCGTGATCGTGGCAAACCCCAGAGGCTTATATGCCTGAGAAGCCCTGGACGGGGACGGGAAAACCCCCCTGTATTAGTGCTCAGTGGATAATCCCCAACTTCTAACTCTGGAGCTTGATCTCTAGATCGAGGCCAGCTTTGTTTCTTTTTTCTACAGGATAACGGAGAAGCGAATTTCCCCACAAAGCTTCTAATAGCAATGGTGATGACCAGGCCTTGGACCATAATGTTGTGATGAAGATAGTAGGATTCACCTGAGCAACAGACTAGCATCCTTCTACCCACTGATGACACCACGGGGTGGGGATGGAACAGCACTATGCCAAGCTCTAGGGACAACTACTAAACATGATGCTCTGCAGAAGGCACAAAAGCAATTGTTGCAGCACTGGGGACTGTTTGGGTGAAAAAATGCTCATTATGTCGTGTTCTCTTGGTCAGAGTGGTTGTAAAATTGCAATACCTCAATGTTTGAGGAGTATGTTTTGTATATTGTTAAGTTTGTTCAAACTTTTGTAAACTATTAATGTTTGATATACAGAACTAGACATCTGTGTAGTTCTGCGTTTACATCTGGTGCTAAGTTTTATAGCACTTTGAAACAACTCATGTTCTGTTGTAAGTTTAGAATTAGCTAGGGAATGATGATCCACAGTGAGCATTAAACTTCACTGAGACTGCGCTCCCTTTTAACTTTGGAGGCAAGAGGTGACTGTACCACCACTGCAAGGAAACCAGTGAGTTGTGATGTGGTCACGGGGTTGGATTGTGGCAGTGCAACCCCCCTGACTGCTAGCACAGAGCTTGCACAAAAGACAGGCCTTGCAGCAGCAGCTGGTAAGCATCAGGAGCTACCTCCCCCCTGCCAGGGATATTGGTGCCTGGCAGTCTAGATTCCGTTAGCTGCATCCTGCCTGTGTTGCCTGAAAGTGACCACAGCTCACACTGACCAGGGGATAAACTGGGCCCTGCCAGAGAACCACTTTTGAGTTGGTTCTCCTCGGGGCAGCAGGTAGCGCGGTTGGAGACTCTCCCCTCGAGTCAGGACACTGGCCGAGGATACTTCCCAGGACTGCCCTCGGGTCGGGACGCCATCCAAGTGTACCTCCCTGGGATTGAGTGATCCTCACCCTGGCATTGGTGAGTGCCCCTCTCGGTATCACTAGGTGAGAGATTCTCCCTTTCTATCAGTGAGCTGGGCACGTTTTGGGTCATCCTTCCTCAGAGTGTGTTCTTTAGTGTTCAGGGATCTGTTGGGCAGTGATAATTCCCAACCGACACTCGAACCCGTACAGTCGGAGTGCCAGGCACATTTGTTTGCAATAAATCCACGTTTTTTCGGATAGCTGCTGCTGTCTGTTCTGTGGGTGCCTCCGCGACACCATGACGACTTGAAAGTCCAAACACTCTACAGGGAGCCTAGCAGGACACATTCTGTTTGAGGAATTAGTGATCTTGAACAGGCCATGTCTGCTCTATAGGGCCTTGTTCTTAGGGCTTGAGAAGCCCTTATGTTAGTAATGCACTGTGTAACTTACAATATCTTTGGGAAAGGTAAACTGTATGTGGGTCAAGGTGCGCTATGTAGTGGTCCTGGAAGACCACTGTACACCAAGGAGCCAGTGATCCACGTAACAGCTAACCCGAGTAGGCACAAGCCTGTGCTGAGTTATGCTGCACATCCAGCCTGGCTTTCAGGCTATGCTGTTGTGATGGGTACCCCTCAAGCTTGGACCATTCTTCAAACAGAGCAGAGCACAGCCTGGAGCACACTCACCGCAAACACCTCACATTTAGCCTTTAAATGGGGGGCAGGCAGGGAGAAAGCTTGGTTGCTGAAAGCTTTGAGAGCAGGAAAGGGAAGGCAATCTCTGGGACTCAGTTCAGAGCAGGGGGCCCAGGCCATGAAGCTGAAGAGGCATGAATACTCTGAGCAGTGCTTAGATTTTTGGCTGAAAAGAAAGGGAGATGGATGATTCCTCCTAAGAGCTGGTATAGGAGATGAGGTGGGAAGCTTTTGACTCTCAGGGGAGAGGGGAAGCACAAGGAGAGAGGCTACCTTTCTTCCCCATAAAGCCTCATCGAACAGCTCCACCTCACAAAAAAAGATATGGTCAATAATTACTCATCTTTGGGCCTCTCAGTGCAAAAAGGACATAGAGGTACTGGAGCGTGTCCAAAGAAGGACAATGAAGCTGGTGAAAGGTCTGGAGAATGAGTGCTATGAGGAGCAGCTGAAGGAACTGGGGTTGTTTAGCCTGTAGAAAAGGAGGCTCAGGAAAGACCTTATCACTCTCTACAGCTACCTGAAAGGAGGTTGTAGTGAGATGGGGGTTGGTCTGCTCTCCCAAGTAACAAGCAATAGGATTGAGAGGAAATGGCCTCAAGTTTCACCGGAGGGGTTTAGGCTGGATATTAGGGAATATTTCTTTACACAGAGGGTTGAGAAGCATTGGAACAGGCTGCCCATGGAAGTGGTGAACTCAACATCCTTGGAGGTATTTAAAAGACATATAGATGTGGTGCTGAGGGACATGGCTTAGTGGTGACCTGGCAGTGCTGGGTTAATAATTGGACTTGATGATCTTAAATGTCTTTTCCAACCAAAACGATGCTGTGATTCTGTGATCTTTTACCAGCTGTGTACTGATACCATCCTGAGGGACTGAATCTATAAATACTAGTTTTGAAGAAAGCATAATCCACCAGATCAGCAGAAATCATGTGGGATGGTTGCTTTTCCTACGAAGACTGGACTTTTTGGCGAGGTAACTGCAGCGTGAAAAACAAACAGCAAATACAATTGTAATAAAAGAGAGTGAACTTTCTACCCACACATCAGATTTGGGAGACCTAAAACAATGCTTCCTGCATATTCTGCCCTTCTTCTGGAGAGATTCATCTACTTCTTCACTGTTCTGGAGCAAGACAAGCACATAAATGACCATAAAGATGACAATGCCTTTGGCTCCCCTATTCTCTTTTTCAGTATGAACCCCCAGGTTGTACCCTTGAGTGGTACTCAAGATTTACCCGCTGTTCCTCTGCTGCTTTTGGGACTGAAACGCCTTGCTCCCATTCTCTGCCTCAAAATTCCCTGACAAGCCTGGTAGTCTGACAGTCATGAAATATATTATTTAAATTATCATGTGGGGATTGCTTTGTTTTGCTTCTGAACTTTTAGGATTCAGCCTAGGTCAGGCTTACAGTCTTTCCACAATATCTTTAAAATCTTAGCCATGCACTTTCAAAAATGTTAAATCTGAGGTTCTTATCTAATCATACAAATCTGTGAGGTGAGGACCCCTAGAAAATATATCAAGATAGTCACAAGGAGAGCTGATAACATCAGATAGGTCTTACTGTAAAAAGGCAACACAGGTCCAGGATAGGTGATGTGGATAAGTCTTGCTTGAAAATCAACTGTTACCCTAGCAGGAAACCTCAGGCAGCGGACTTTTACAGGGAAACTCCATCTGCATATACAAAGTGAACAGATAAAACTACTAAGTTTAGTGTCCCAAGCCTTTAACCTTGCACAATCTTCAGAGAGCATGGTCAGGTACTACGTGCGATCCACTCATCAGAGGTCACTACTTGTTAACTTCAGAGAAATCATTAAGTGGCATCAGGTGACAGACAGCCTTCAGACACTTTCTGAAGAGCCTAAGAGAACTGAAGACTTAGCTCCCCTCAGATTTTAGCAGGATCAGCGCACACTCCACCAGTGCGCACCACCTCTTTGTAGAATCCCACTGCAGAAAATGTCTCTTGAATACCTGTGCAAAATAGTTTGAGTTTGTTTCTGAAGATGCTGAAAAAGGTATTTAAACAGAAGTACATCTATCAAAATTCACAGATTGTTTGCTGTCTGCAAGCAGCATTTAACCTTCTGCATTTTCACCAAAGAGGTTACATTATTCCTTCTCCAGTCTTACACCTAGAAAACTCCATGCTGCATCTAACACTATTGCTAAGGCTCTATTTGAACTGGTCACTTAGAAACGAGACCCTTTCTAGGCAACTTCAGCATACTTGCCAGAGTCTACTACATAAATGAATGGAAGAAAACTCTTATAACTATCATCAT
Organism: Bucorvus abyssinicus; assembly: GCA_009769605.1. Lineage (NCBI taxonomy): Eukaryota > Metazoa > Chordata > Aves > Bucerotiformes > Bucorvidae > Bucorvus > Bucorvus abyssinicus. Next base: position 30,454,801 of record CM020030.1, on the reverse strand, counting down.
ATTAGTGAATCCAAACCACCAGGAGACTTGAGCAACTCTGGATAGTGACTGGGCTGGCTGTTATATCAGAAAAATGGGAAAAATAACTGATCAAGACTGAGATTTCTGAGTCTGGAGCCAAGGTACCTTCTCCTCCATCTTGCAATTTTATCAATAACCATAAAATATCATTTAAATATTGGGACCTCAGCACTCCAGAGCTCAGCTGTAAATTACTTTAAATGGTTTAGTTTTCAAGCTTTAAAGCTTTTCCTTCCGTAGGCTGTTAGTATCTTGTGCTAAATAAATAAAAGTATACTCTGAACAATACCTTAAGAAATTGTTGATTCATTGCAAAAAAAAACCCCTATTCCTCTCTCAGACACAACTTCTAATAAATTAAGTTTTCTTTAAATTCTGTGCAACTGATTTTCAAAGTCGGGGAAAAGACTGATGACCTACACTAATTTAAAGGAGCATATTGAATGGTTCTTTTTTAATATGAAGGGATTTGATCTGGCTCATAAATATACAGCTATCTGTAACAATGCTTACTGTAAGATGAGTAAATCAGAGTAAATACACAGAATTTGGCACATTGCATGAGCTGTAGTCTGTCATTTATTATTATGCCCTTTATTAATTACTTCCTTATCAGGTATGAAATCTTTTCCATATCATTTGACAGTCTGGATGGGAAATAATATGTCTGACTAGTCTTGTTGTATATTTATTACAGAAAAATCCAGTATTTAGAAAATACTCAGTTTCAAGAGCTGTTGTAGATTTTAAATCTTTACATACATTTAGTCATGTTTAAATATGGACAATTCAAACCTTTAATTAAAAATGTACCTTAAGTAAGGTGTATGGATTTATTTAGGTGAAGGCAGTAGCTTTTGTTCTAGCTATGGCACACAGAAAAGCTGTGATTTGATGTGAAATCAGCTTTCTCAGTAATAGAAATTTTAAGTTAAAAGCAGCCTATGTGTGAAGAATTATTGACAGCCACTATGCAGCCAGTAGGTACTACTTTTAAGCTTTCTTTGTGGAACTTCTTATAAATATGCCAGACTAAACAATTCCTTATCCATTCAAAGTCTCATTTTAAGTTTCATTCTCTATTAAAAACCAGATGGTGCACAATCTTAACACAGGCAGAAAAATAGGAGCAAAAAGCTTGATTCAAATCTGCGAAAAGGACCTGATATGTAACACAGGAAGCAGTGGGAGAACTCGCCACTGATTTGAATTGTTCTGATAACGCTTTTTGTTACATGCAACACCGAAACAAATACTTCTGGTCATACGTCTCCCAGTCTCTGTCAATTCATTCTCCTACACCTACATCATTCTCAGATGGTATTAGTATCAAGAAAGACAAGCGGAATTGTCAGTCTACCATTGGAGGCTCCATGGCATCTCCTGCAACTTTGCCTTCTTTGAGGAATGTAATATAAGACATGAGGAACAGAAAATAAGACAACGGGAGTCCTGAGAATGGGCCATGGCTTTTCTTGACTATTCCTGCAGCCAAAACCATCTCTGTGCCCCTGGGGTTAAGACTCCTGGAGTTAACTCTTAATCCTTTCCACACAAAACAGCTCTCTCACCCTTTTCTGTGCTCCTATCACACGATATAGCTCTGACCATCCATAGGAAATTACCTCTCTGGCACCTGCTCTCCAGATATTTTGACTTATTAGGCCAACGCTACTCCATCTTAACAGCATCTTTTCCCAACACAGAACATTTTGATCATCACCAAGGATGCCTGGCTATGAAGGTGGTGTTAATGAATTCTTACTGAGCAGTGACATCTATTATTTATTACTGAAACTGATATGGACTCTGCAGCAGGAACTGACATCAGCAGTCAGTTCACATTCATCTCTGATTCCTGGAAATGCAAAAGAAAATTCCTTTTGCTCTTTCTCTTATCTACTGGGGGGTTTTGCAGTGGCTATTTTTTCTGCTATTTTTTTCTTGGCTTTAGTCTGGGTTTAATGTATTCTTAGTTTAAAAACTCTTATTGGTTTCAATACAGCATGCATGCTAATAGATTTGTTTTTTCAGTACACGCTTTTTGCACACAAACTAAACACAACAGTTTTATAGCGGCATGTCACACATACGACAGTTACAGTATGTTGCTTTTGTTAAGCCTCGCTATCTGGAAGAAATTCTTACAGATATTTTCCTATAGACTGTGGACAGTATCAATATGGATGGAGTAAGAGCTAACATATATTGCGTTTATGTGGCAAAGTTTTGGTAGCAGCAGGGCTGAATGGGTGGCTTCTGTGAAGAGAAACCAGAAGCTGCCCCCAAGTCAAACAGAGCCAATGCCAACTGGCTCCAAGAGAGACCCACCACTGGCCAAAGCTGAGACAATGTTGGTAGTGCCTCTGTGATAACGTACTTAAGAAAGGGTTAAAAAACTGTGCAACAGCTGTGGGGAAAGAGGAGTGAGAATACATGAGAGAAACAACTATGCTGACACCAAGGTCAGTGAAGAAGAAGGGAGAGGAGGAGCTTCAGGTGCCGGAGCAGAGATTTCCCTCCATCCCCTGGAGAACACCATGGTGAAGAAGGATGTTCCTCTACAGCCCACAGAAGTTAATGGTGAAGCAGATATCCACCTGCAGCCTATGGAAGACCCCACTTCAAAGGAGGTGGATGAGCCTGAAGGAGGTTTTGACCCTGTGAAGAGCCTACACTGGAGAAGACTTCTGGCAGGAACTGTGGCCCATGGAGGGGAGCCCGTGCTGGAGCAGGTTTTCTGGCAGGACTTGTGATCCCATGGGGGCCTCACACTGAAGCAGTCTATTCCCGAAGGACTGCACACCATGAAAAAGATCCACACTGGAGAAGTTCGAGAAGGACAGTATCCCATAGATGGTACCCATGCTGGAGCAGGGGGAGAGCATGAGGAGGAAGGAGCAGCAGAGACAAAGTGTTATGAACTGACTGTAGCCCCCATTCCCCATGAGCTGCTCATAGGGGAGGAGGTAGAGAAGTTGGGAGTAAAGTTGAGCCTGGGAAGCAGGGATGGGTGAGGGGGGAACTGTTTTTAGATTTGTTCTTAATTCTCATTATCCTATTCTTATTAACTGGCAACAAATTAAATTAATTTCCCCAAGTAAAGTCCATTTTGCCCATGACAGTAATTTTTGAGTGATTTCCCTGTCCTTATCTTGATCCATAAACTTTTCATATTTTCTGCCCTTGTCCTCTTGAGGAGGGGGAGTGATAGAGCTGCTTGGTGGTCAAATGGCAGCCAGTCAAGGTCAACCTGCCACATAAGGTTAACCACAAGAATAAAAAATGTCACTTTCTAGAGTGTTCCTATGTCCTGGGTTGGGTATATGCCTGGCACAGACATATGACTGAATGCCAGATATGCAAGATAACAGCCAGAGCTGGTCCATGGCTCTTCAAAGGTGAACTTCCTCAACCTGTTGCTCTGTTCTTCAGGACAAATGAAAAGAATCATAGGTATGTTATGTGTATCCTATTTCTTGTTAAGTAAAATGAAGAAAAGGGAAACTTTTATGTTCAGCTCTACAAGGAGCAGTTCAAGAAAATTTAAACCAGTTGACAAAAAATTAAAGGAAATGCAGCATGAAGTTTTTCATTTTCCAAAACAAATATACCAGTCTTGAAATCTCCAATAATCTCCCACCCCCATTCTCATGCACTCCAAGTTAAGGATATTTTTTTTTCTCTAGATGACATTTTAAGGACAGGCTGCCAAGCCCATCTGTCCCCTCATTTGCGGTTAATTCTTGTTTGCATGAGCTATCCACATGCTGTTCAATTTTCTGGTAGAGAACAGTTCGTTTCCTTTCTGCAGTGGGTTTCCTTTCCGAGAATGTGCTGCACTCCCACCACCTGGGGAGCTGCAACCTTCACACAAAATTATGGGTGATCAGTATTTCTGAAAAATTAATGAAATTAATACTCAATACATGCAAACACTCAACAACTCAAAGAGTCGTGTCTAGCATTATTCAAGGGAGCATCTTAAAATAGAAGCACCCGAAGACAGAGGGCAGTTTTGGCCTATGAAATTCCATGACATTATTAACGGAGTTTTGTCAACTGCCTAATGAATTCCACCACCAAATTTGCATACAACGTCTCCACCACAAGTGATCTAAAACCAATACTTCAATCCCTAAATAGCTATGTAAAAGACGTGGCCACTCAAATAGCTCTGATGACACTACCAACCACAAGAGGTAGAGACCTCTCACAATGCATTTCCTTTGATAATATTTATTAATAATTTATTCCATATGTGGGACAACTCACTGACAGAATTTCAGGAAATAATTCAGATTTATTATTTTCTGTCCCCCGAGCCCTTGTCTTCTTTTATGATTTCTCTTTTCAATCTTTTTCTTTTTCCATTTATTGGTATTATACAATAAAAGACAAAGTAGAGTTTTATTATACAAAGATTATGATTGCCAAATTTCAACCCAGAAATAATTCCTATAGGTAAATTATCTGCATGTTCAAGCTTTTAATTTACAGTAGGGTTTTTGGAGAGACAGAAGAGTGTCTGAAAAACAAGAATATTTATTGAAATAAAAGGAAATTAGATTTGGAAAGTAATGAGTTGCACTACATAGACCTCACCACAGTAGAACCTGCAGTTACTTCGTGTTCATGAACTAACCGACTAATGCACTTACAGATTAGAGTGTGGCTTTCTCCATTAACAGATACTTTTCTACTTTACTAATTACCAAAGAACACAGAGTTCTCTACCCACTTAATAGCATTCATTGTACAGCATACTAGAAATATGTCTTTACAACCTATACATTTGTGTCTGATTTACAGAGTACCCAACGTACTTTGTCCATCTTCAACTTGATAGTTTCTTGGCAGAACCTTCCACATCTCTTTTTCTCTGTCTCCCTCTCATCCAGCATTTTACAGTTAATGATGCTGTTTCCTTGTTTGTATAAACAGAAGGACAAATTGCACTGGCTGTTGCTTAATGTTTGCTTGGTAGTCTGAAAGCTGGGTGATTATCTGTCAGACTAAGTTGAGACATCTGCCTTTTGGGAAACTGTTACTTTCAAGTTTGCAGCCTTCAACCTTTTACACTAAGCACCATAAAACCTGCAATAAATTTCATTTTCTTAACTAGAAATTATTTTCCTTTGTCTTTTTCAAAGATGCAAATGACAGCTGCTTCCCCATGTCCTAACCACTGAATTCATGGAGAGGCTTAAATTACATCAAATGAGATTTAGGTTAGGCATCTAGAAGAAAGCTTTTCTGATTCTACACATAGTGAAACACTGGAAGACAGCACTGAGAGAAAATGAAGTTGTTGCCATTCGTGGCAACAAGCACCTTTAATGGAAGATTTTCAGGGCGAGGTTATATTTCTTTAATAGACTAAGTGATATAATTGGGAAAAAAAGGACATTTCTTGGGGTGCATTAACCCTTCTTTAGATACGGCAACCAGATGATCATCCCACGCCCCTTCCCTGAATCGCCTCATAGTTCAGTGTTTCATACACATAGTAAGAATGTAAAAGGAAATTCTCCATAGTGTTGAGAAATAAGTTTGTATTCACAAGAGGGACAGATAATCTAGCAAATCGTGCGGCAAGCATACAAAAAGAGAGACGGTATTCTTCACTATTGAGGGGAGTACAGGATGGCTTCTTTCTGAAACTGGGTAAGTGCTTACCCAAATATATCTTTCAAAGTGCAATAAGCAGACCAGTAAAATGAGGATACAGTGATAGATAAGGTGGTCAAAACCAGAACTTTTTTGCATTGCCATTTACATTTTGTTTTGACAGAGGTATTAAGAACAATGAATAAATTCAGCTTGATATTTTTCTAAATAAAAAGAGGTTTATTTATATTTGACCTAATTAGAAGAGGAGCTGAGCATCTTCAGGTGCTCCAGACTTCAACTAAAGATGAAAATATTCATTATTGTCTATATCCATAAACTGCAGCTGCACTAATGTTCTAGCAAATTTGTAGAAAATAAAATATCTTCAATGAAATTCTGCTTCCTTATAGCACTACCTTTTTCAGTGAAAAGTGGAAGAGACTGTAAAAATGAGACTGAAAATCAGATACATTGAGGAAGAAGTAGTCTAAAGTTTATATGATTAAAACTTCTAACAAGATTTTAAAAATTTTGTGTTTTCCCAACCATCAAAGCTAACATGGAAAAAGAAATAAGTGTTAACATTGCACAGTATTTCACCTTAGACTCCAGATAACAATAAAGTTTGTCGATCTCTTATTTAGTTTCACTTAGTCATTTTTCACCCTTCAGTTTCTGGAGGTTTAATTTAGAGATTATACTTACTATCTCCAAATAAAAATTATTTATCCTTCAATGTACAAAAGGTGACACTTTGAGATGATGAGGATTAGTGCTCCCTTGACAGATTCTTTTAAAAATCAAAACTTTTTTTTTAAAGATCATTGAATTTGATTACTATTTAATGACAAAGATGCACATTAAAGCTCTTGCCTAGTTTTAAGATAGAATCTGTCTGTTCATACTACAAGATCTGACTGCTTGGAAGGATGGAGCACAGCAATTCTCACTACAAAAACCAGCAGTGCTTTTCCACACAGATCAGTCAAGTAGCACGGAGAAGGAGCAATACACTGTGCAGCAGTGTGGCAGGAAATTAATCAGGCTGTAGCTGTGAAGCTTGTCTATGTCCTGTAAGTACATTCGCAGTATGAGGTTCAGGGTACCTACATCCCCTTTGCAGGGCACAAATGGCATCCATGGAAATGTCTCCTCATCTTGAAAGCACATAATCTTCAGCTAAATGAACATGGAAATCCTCAAGTAGACTTCAGTTCTAGTGTATGAGTTGGACTGATACCTCAGGCAGTGTAACTGGGTCCAACCTACTGTTTACAAGTTCGTCAAATATATCTTCACCCATAACATGGGCGTAAGTCCAGTACCAGACACAAAACTAGTTATGGGCAAACTAGTAGACATTTACAGGAACGGTGAGGGTCCACAGAGACTAGACATCAGGATTAGATGTCTGTATCTGAGGGAGTAACCTAGTCTCCTTCAGTCCTATGGAGAAAGAAATTTCTGGAACAAAATTCACTTTACCCCAAGATGGATATCTAATGTACATCAATATGAACCCTGCCTATTTATTTGCACTGACTGTGAAGAGAGCTCAGAGTGATCTAGCTCAGGGCAAAGTTTAATGTTACAGGTGTCTAAGCTTAGGTAAAATGAATACCACAACACGTCTTCTGGAAGATGAACTGAAACATGAACTTGAACTTGTCTTTATTTATAAACATGCTAAATCAAAGAAGAAATTCAAGCACAAAACTCACACCTTAATGAACACCGATTGCATTCCATTTACGGTAGTACTTGGGATACTAAATAATCATTATTTAGCAGAAAAAGTGTGCACGGGTCACACTGGCACTTTCTGTGGTAATACAATAGAACCACAATTGCGTACAAGGCTGGTGTCAGTAGAGAAGAGCTGTTCAAACATTATTTGAAAAGATGCCATTCAACACATTATTTAAAAACTTTGTATGGAACTTTCTGACACACATCTTAGGCTAAACCTGAGGACCTGCAACCCAGAAGATCCTGTTCTCAGAAAAGTTGCAAATTATTGTAGAGAGCGTGAAGGTCTGTATCACCTTGGACCTCTGCAAGTGCCAGCAACGTCAACAGACACTTCTGTCTGGATCAAGGGTAATACACATGGCTCTGGTGAATACAGCTACCATTTCAACTCTACCTTTAGCAATGCTACAATGCTGCTTCTTTCTTTCTTCACAGTAGGGAACAAAACAGAGAAAAGACCTCTAACTGGAGCCAGGGATCTCCAGCCAAGCTCTCTCATCAGCATGAATTCTAATGCACAAGCCCTTCAGGGAGCAGCTAACTGATACCTGCTGATTCATTCTGACATGCTATTAATTCACTGCACTTTTTCAAGGAAAGTGATGCCTTAGTGTAGCTTTAGGCAAGCCAGAGTAATAAAGAGTCCTACATTCAATGTAGCCAGGATGAGTTGCTCTCTCTTAATCCATTCTTGAATACTCCCTTCTCATAGTTCCTTATCCTAGCCTATATACATATGTGAACTTTCACCTCACCAGACCATCTTGCCAGTATTGTTCTGCTCTTCCTGTGACCCAGTGACTCCATCCCAGCATGTGCTGTAGAAAACCAATCAGGCTCTTCGATAATAGGTCAAGTATTAAGTAAACATAACAATATCTCTTCTGTCTAAAGGCTGCAGCACAGGGAACACCTCTCCAGAGACAGAAAAGACTCTAAGGATAGCCTAGGACAACTTGAAGATTTAAGAACAAAACTGGATGTAACTATTAGATTTTAGAAGAAAGCTGTAGCTTTCTTAAACTTCAAGAACAAAAAGACTTTCTCTTAAGACCAGCACAGAAAGAAAATGAAACTCTTCTGTCATTGACTGTGGAAAGATATAGGTAACAACAATTTAATTGCTGCATTCCATACCTCGTGGATTAAGCATAAAAAAATAAGCATAAATATAGAGCTCTGGTTAGTGATATGTAATGAGGTTTAGCCATCAAATCTCACTTCCTTCTCATTTCCTCGTGGCACTTATTTCTTCCTTCCCTTTCCTTGACTGTGGAAGAGGAATGTCTGTACCCATAGTCAGAACAGATTCATAAGTCCTGTTCGATCACCTGCTTCACAGACAATAATATTGCAAAAAAAACCTCACCACAGTGTCTCATGTACCTGGAAAATACACTGAATTCCCAAGAGCTGGGCACAGCGTGGATAAAGCTGGTGTGCTCAAAGGATTCCAATGTATGGAGGAAGGATAACCTAAAAGATTCAGGTTAGTTTAGTCAAAGCTTAGTCCAAAACATCAGTTCCTAAACAATAGGAATAAACTGTAACCCCTGTTGTGACAGCTGAGAAACACAGACAGTCCCAGTACCTCTTGTACTTAGCTCTACAATAGCTTTACAGCAGCATTCCAGTTGTGATAACAGAAGGCACAACCTGGCTCACCTAGCAGCTGTCCAGCACATATCCTGTTCTAAACTATGGTTAGACAGCTACCAGTTCCTGAGCCTCTATATTCAAAACTAGCACGAGTGTGTTTATACTAGATTTCAACTTACAGCTCTGCCTGAAGTACATCTGTGGGATTAAAGCTTTGACACTAGCAAAGGAGTAGGGGAATCCTATGACATTTAAACACTGAGCAAAACGTGAACAATATATAGTAAGTAATAATCCTACACCAGCTGGGCAGATGCTCTCAGGTACCTATTATGTGACATCATAATGTAAATTTTTATGGTCCAACAATCTTTATTCCTAATTCAACAAATAATAATTCTGTGATACCCTTAAACAGAACTGAATTGCCATTACATAGGTATTCTGTGAAATACGGAAACATACTTTAAAAAAAATTTTTTAATACTTATAAATCTTCTGAAATAGTGGAGTTTCCAGTCCAAATATATTATTCTGTAATTCAGCCCTGGACCTGCATAGAGAACATCAAAGTATTTTCATTGCTAATCTGTCAGGTAATACATTTTAACTGAATGATCTACCTATACATATTACAAATTATTAGTCGTCAATCAGATATACTGGTAATACAGATAATTACATGTTTCAAGTAACAGACCCGTACTTTGACTTGCATTTACAGACTAATTAGCACTTCTGGCAAGCTTCTAGAAATACAGAATTCAAAGCAGCAGTAACAAAGTAGTTTTGATCCAGTTTTTTCTCTTACTCTTCTTTTACCCCATGACTTTTTTATTATCCACACATTTATGTTTCACCTTTATGGAGAGTATTTAGACTCTCAGAAATAGATATATTGTTTCTTACAAAGATCTCCACAAATAGTTTCTTTTGCATCTTAAGAATAAAGCAAAACAATGCAAAATTTTCTCACCTCCATGAATTTGTTTTTTCAACATAATTCATCCTGTTCTAAGGGCCTGGACTGTGAAGAGCAGAAATATTTGGTGCCTTGTTGAAAATTAAATGTTTCATAGACATATGGAAGTGTCATCAGGAAAGGGTTTTGCAGCCAGTGCTGACCAAGAGAGAGCAATTAGTGAAATCCAAGAAACCTTCCTCCATTAAACGGTCCTGCCTGCAAAACAAAGTGCAAAACATAATTCTGTTGCAAAACAACATTTGGAAGGTTCTGGTCATGCACTAATAACAACATGCATTGGAATGCAAACAAAATCCAAAACCTTGAAAGTCACTAAGAATGCATTCTTGTCCTCTGATAAACTCTAAGGCAGAGATCAGCTTTCTTCTATGAGGCCAGTGACAATGGATGGAATACTTACACGTGACTGAGCACATACAAGAATGTAGTTTTTTGTCTGTTCTCATAAATTCTAGAGAAACGCTCTCAGAGGTGTCCATAGAGAGATAAGTAGAAGAAATGCTGTTCTCTGAAATCCTAAATGAGTGTTTTATGCCTTCTGCTGATGAAGAAAATCCTAGCAGTCAATGGTCTCTTAAGACCTACAACGACAGAGAGAAGAGAGGAACTGGGGGTCTACAATGCATGGGAATTTATGGGTGTCTGTGGTGTCTGATTTTTCCTCCTGTGTAAGGGGGTAGGAATAACAGGAATTTTTTAAAATGAGAAAACCATTACTAAGAAATCATTTCTTACCAATTGCAGCCTTCATCCCAGTAGTGCAGTCTTCACCAACAGCTTCTGGTTTTGAGGTTTATGAATGAAGTTGCCTATATAAAACTTAATATAATAATTTATGGTTTCCATATTTGATTTGACATGACTTATCTACTGGAGTGACTATTAAATCAGTGTTGGAATGAAACATAAACCTTCCCAAAGCTGCAAAGCTTACTAGCAGAATTCCCTTCAACAATGAAAAGCATTGTAACTGGTTAATATTCTATGCTCTTTGCTAAGACCATAGAGAGTTTTATAGTGAGACACAAGATAAATAAAGACTCACAACACACACCCAAGTCACATAAGAGTGGCGGGGGGGGGGAGGGGGCGGGGCTTGTCCTCAGAGGATTTTCCTAGCTGGGGTGTATAGAACTTTATCAAGGCTAGATGATTTGTGCTCCTTTCTGCAATGGATGCAGTTCTTCTGCACCGAAATGCCTTTAGGCACTAGGAATAGTGAAAGACAGACCAAATTATGCAATTTGAATTAAGTAAGATGTTTATCACAAAGGCAGTCCTAGTGTACAATAAGGGCAGCCCCAGCATGGGTTAGCCCAGAGAAACAATCTGATTTCTTACCATTCACCCTTGTCTTACTATGCCCTGAGTCCAACAATATTCCATGAAGGCAAGCCAATAATTTTGCCTACCAGAAATTGCACAGGAAATCATAGCACTGTGCAAGTTAAACTTTCCATTAAAATATCAATGTTTGCTAAGTGTTTGTGTGGTTTTTGAGATGTCTTTTAGAGGGCTGATAAGGGAGAAAACTGGAAAAAAAGGTATGCTGGAATCCACTATGCTTCATACAAAACTCCTTTAGGAATTCAGCTGACTGTTCAAGAACACTGTGACTGAGTGAGTGAGCAGAAATTCCGATTTAAGTTCACTCTAGGGCTTCTGCTGTCATTATTAGCAGCATCAGTGTTACTGCAATAGTGCCTATGATCAAGACATTTGCTGTGCTGTGCACCACATCAATACAGGGCAATAAAAAGAGCCCCACAAAGCTCCCAACTCTAACTGGAAAGTGTCCTTCCAGTGTTAATTCCCAGAATACATTTTCTCCTCTGTTTTCAGAATGGGATTGTGGAACAATTCTCACTTACAACACGCCCTGCATCCTTCACATGAAGCTGCAGTTTCACAAGATTACAGACAAGAGCTATCCAACAGTACTCAAAGATCAGGAGGTGCCAGAATACCCTCTCTCCTTCATCACTTACTTAGAGCCAGCACTCTGGACTGTCATGAGGAGAAAGAATTACATGTCTCCAGCCCAAATAAAAGCAAGCTTCGTGGCTAAAATACAGTCAACACAGCAACCTCTCTATGTCAAAAGCTACTATGCGCTTGATACTACGTTAGATTCCCTTACATAATATTAAATGGGGATTTTGTGATCCCTTATCTAATATAACAAAACTTCCATTTAAGACCTTCCCAAAACAAACTATGACTCCCCATTATATTTATCACGCTTCCCAACACAATTCAGTTCTCATTTACTCTTCCTTTAGTCTCTAATCTGCTAATTAGAAAGGTCCCAGAGGGAAACCTGCACAATTAAGAATTGAATTTTACAAAATTATTCACTTTTTATATACTTTAATTAACAAACTTGTTAGTCCAGCAAATAATCTGTTGCTAATTAGCACAGAAATGCCTATATCATTAACTAAAACCAGGAAAACTACACTACTTTGCAAGTTTGTCACTTCATTATACTTTTGTAGCGTATCATTATCTCCTGTATTTTAATTTGAGAATTCAGGTCTGTCCTTTGTGGCTACAGCACATACATTGTAATCTTAACTTCTTTTTCTTTTTTTTTTTTTTTTTGCAAGGCACTGTAAATATATATGTTCCAGGAAGCTTAAAGTCGTTAAACTGGGGGGAAAAAAAAAAAGTTATTTTATACAATTAAATTACAAATGCTGCCCCATAAGTCTACCCTTTCTCAGTGCACTGTTTGATGCATCATAAATATGGCATTTCCTAACTGTCTACTGCTACAGTTTGCAGACTTCATATTTCTTGAACTCTGTGTGTGTGTGTGTATTTGCTGGTTTATCATCTTCATGGCATTATAGTATACCATTTACCCTGCAATATTCACTTATTTTCTCTTTTCTGAATGAAGCAAGAGCAAGAAACAATGAGTTTTAAAACAGAAAATCCCTCTGCTGATCATCAAAGATGAGCTATAAACAGCCATCTTTGAGATCTCTTAAATAAGAGATTGCCTTTATAGTGGAAAGCACTAGCTGACCTAAATACAAAGGAAACCATAAAAATTCCCTCTAATTCATATGGGTAAACCAGAAGCATTAACGCACACCCATGAGGGAGTTCTGAAAATCTTGCATAAATGTTCCCCAGAATAGAAGTCCATCTGTTTTCAGCCATAGTGCCTCCCTTTCACTCTCTGCGAGGATACATAACCATGCATGCTGGCGGAGAATGCTGGTCACGCTCTGGGTTACAAAAATTGAGTCACTGAAATTGTTTAAAAGACAGTTACAGAATTGCTCTTTTGTCCAGTCCAAGTCTTGCTCTGCCCCTAATAGCACACTGTACCTTAAAGACATAGCCAAACACCAAGATACTCAATTTAACATATATTGTAAATGGAATGGCTAGGAAAACAGAAGTATAGTAATGCTACACTTAAGGTTTCTCCAACCAACTGCACAGGGGCGATTTCTTCTAATCCAATTTTGTTGATTTCAGGAAAGATTCAGTCAAGGCACAAAAGAGAAAAACTTTCGGAAAATCAGGCCCCGATGTGTTCTATAATTTTGAATGGAATCATGGCATTGTGTAAATTTGAGTTTGCTGAGAGGTGCTGGCAGCAGGACTTATCAGGAAATGGGAAAGCTAGGACCCCAGTGCCTGGGCGAAAAAAGGGTTTGTTACTTACGTAAAGGACAGGCTGAGGATACACAGAACAAGAATTGAGCATAATCTTAACTTCACTAAAGGGTCTTGACTAACTCTACCTGACTACTTCCATTCATTCATTTAAAACTTCCCCTGGCACCAGTCCAGTCTCTAACCATCATGAAATTCACATTTGAAATCTTCAATAATTCAACTGTTCAATTAGTCAGCCAATCAATTATTCAGCTATTGATCTGCCCCGCAAGGAAAATAAAACTTTAATGGACGGACAGTTTACCGTTCACAAACAGAAGAACCTGAGTTGCTGATTACAGCTTAGATTTGATCTCTGCTCAGGCACAATTCTCAGGGCGGGGGGGGGATTTTTTTTCCCTTTACAGTTCTCAGATTGGCTCTGTTATAGTTCCAGACAATGAGAAGCATCTGAAAGATTCTAATTCTTTGCCACTATGCGTAACATTACAGGTGATACTTATCTCCCTCATTTGCTTCTTGCTTAGGAAATGCTTAGGACTAAAATGCTGCTTTGTGCTGGAGATAATTAAACACTCTCCTCTAAAAGCTATAACGGAATTTTTAAAACTCAGTTGCGTTATTTTGCTTCTTGCTTTTCTTGTGCTAGATATAATATTTCATAAGGGAACCTTCCAATAGGTTTTTCTTTCCACTTATGAGCTCCTTACTTCTGATCTACATCTTTTTAAACTTGCTTCCCACCAGTTCCTCCTCCTGCCTTTCTCAGTGACCATTAGGCTAAAAAGACCACATATTTCAACCTCTCACAAGATCAACGCTGAACCTTGTAGATTTTTACAAGGACTGTGCTTCCTTTAGAACAGCCCCTACAGTTAGACACTGGTGCCCAAAAGCACCGAGATCCTGTTAAAGAGCTTGGCCAACAAAGTTCATCCCAGGGCATAGAACTTGTTCCTGCAGATACTCCAACTTCTGTGCTGCTTAAACGCTGCCACGCCCAGTTTCATAACCTCCTGTCAGCATAAAAAGAGAAAGCACAGCCAGAAGTTATTGACACGCCAGCACAGTCTTACACAGTACTTTTAAAATCAAACCTGTTTTCTACTATTACAGTCTCTGGCTTTCTATTCCATTCCATTTCTGGAACGAAGGAGGGAAAACCAGAAGTAAACACAAAGGAGAATACTTTATACGACTTCCAGAAATGAAGACAGCTATTTTCAAAATATTTTCTGATGAACCACAGGTATCACAGGGTTGGTATTTTTGTGAGTAGGGCTAGTGGAAAAAAGTGAGAGGAAAGTGGGTCATAGATCAGTCTCAACCTGCTATCCCCCTGCACAGGGACAGTCACACCAATACAGGTGCTAAACTAACCCAAAAGGCGTAAAGTCCCTGGATCTCCTCCAGAGACCTCCAGATTTCCTCCAGGTGCCTGGATCTCCTCCAAGAACTCTCAGCAGAGCCACATGGTTCTTACCCTACTTACCAATGACCATCAGTAGAGCCCACACGACTTTGACCGTTACAAGTTTTGTTATAGGCTGATGGAAGGTCTGAGAAGGACTTACTTTAGGGAAGGGGGAGGAGAGGAGAGCTTGTGCAGCACACATGTGATGTATAGTACACAAACACATACACCTGTAAAGGATTTTAGCTTCATCATAAAGTATTTTTCCCAATTGCAGTTACAGGAAACACAGCAGCCCTTGCTTTGCATGGTTCTAGCGAAGTACTACTTACTCCACAATACAGGCATGTTATTAAATTTATCCATCCTGAAAATGACCTTTGATGCAATGAAACATTTCTAATCAATAATTAGTATCTTGTAATAATTTTAAACTGCAACACTGCCTAGCCCTACTGCAAGAATCCATGCACTAAAAACAAACGGAAAAAGCACAAGTTGTCTAATTTACAGTTTAATGTATACCAAATTTATGTAAGCTTGTGCAGATAAATATGTTTTTCTACTCCACTCTCATGAGAACCCACCTGGAGTACTGTGTTCAGCTCTAGGGCCCCCGGTGTAAGAATGACATGGACCTGTTGGAGCAGGTCCAGAGGAGGGTCACAAAGATAATCAGGTGGCTGGAGCACCTCTCCTATGAGGACAGGCTGAGACAGTTAGGGTTGTTTAGCCTAAAAAAGAGAAGTTCCAGGGAGACCTTAGAGTGGCCTTCCAGTACTTAAAGGGGGCCTACAGGAAAGATCAGGGAGCACTCTTTATCAGGGAGCGTAATGATAGGATGAGGGGTAACAGTTTCAAACTGAAAGAGGATTAATTTAGATTAGGTATTAGGAAGAAGTTCTTCACTGTAAGGGTGATGAGGCACTGGACCAAGTTGCCCAGAGAAGCTGTGGATGCCCCCTCCCTGAAAGTGATCAAGGCCATGTTGGATGGGGCTTTGAGCAACCTGGTCTAATAGAAGGTTACAGCAGGGGCACTAGAACTAGATGATCTTTAAGATCCTTTCCAACCCAAACCATTCTGTGATTCTATGATTCATCATGAAAAAAAAAGGGATTTATTTCATCAAATTATTGGGAAATATTCACTGAAGAGGAAAAAGTTGGTAGCTTTACATTAACGCCGATAGAATTTGAATCACAAAACTGTCAAAGATAGCTTATTAGTTACTTTAAATAGGCATTCAATAATTGAAGTACCCTGAGGAATAATTACAGGCTATATTAAGATGACGGAGATTTAAATTCATGAAGCTAAGAGTATATGCCGTAAAGTGCCAAAGACACATTGAATGAGACCCAATTTCCTCTGCATCTATTCCTACCCCCACACTTCTCCTCCCTCTTAACTATGTACAAAGAACAACAAAGTGCTTTCAATCTAAATCAAATTTTTTTCGGTCTTTGGAAAAATGCAAACACACACACACCCCTGACCTGAGAAGGAAGCATCAAAGAAACCTCAATGAGAAACACACTACACTTCCACTGATCATCAACTGGAAGTACCTTCACCAGAGCGAAACTGCTCAGAAATGCACCTGTGTGGCAAACAGAAAGCAGATGAATGGAAGAAAATGCTCCTTACACAGTCTCTCCTAACATATCAGTCATATGCTATTCATGCTAAATTTCTGGAATGCTAGTGTTTCCCACAGTCCATAAAATCTTGAGCACCATCTCTTATTAAAAAAAAAAACCAATCTTATCCCATCAGGAGACCATCTTACTTGAAGACGGGCAGTTTTTCTCTCCTTCCTTCCCACCAGCTTAGACAAAGTGAAGGCATCGAAAGACATGAAAACCTCTGTAGAATATCGGAAAAGAATCAGACAAAACACAGGATGCTTGGTCTGATTTTGGATGTCTCTGCTCTCACTAGTCTGGGGTTTCCTTCCCCGAGATGTGTTTCTTCTTCCACAGATTGTAAAGTTACCGTATCTTCATACCTCCCAAACACTCCTCACCAGTGAGACTGCTTACAGCATTGTCCCGGCAGAGTTTGCCTGGATGTTCTCATGCTTATTTACAGCCATGTCTTTGCAGAAAGGTACAGGACAACAATCCATCAAATGGAAACCGAACAACCTCCCACGAGATTCATTGCCATGAAAAAAATGCTTCTGAGGAATATACAAAAATCATAAGCAGAAAAAGAAAATGCAATGCCTAACCCCTGCTATTTAGCGGTAAATCTCTAACTCCACTGTCTGTCTCTCCTTGCAGTGAGAGACCAAAGATCTTTTCCCCCTGCAGTGAAACAGCCTAAATTTTACAGTAGTTACAGCTGAAGTATATGATGGCAAAGGGGAGAATATAATAGGAAAAAACATACAGGAATATAGAAATTATTTTCATTTACATAAAAACTAGCCACCACTTTACGTGGCTAAACATTAGCACTAACATATATGAAAACAAAACTATGTAAGCAGAGACAATTATTCCTGTATTTAGTGTCCTAAACAATTAGCTTGAATTTCACAAGCAAGGAGCATCTTCAAGTCCACATAACCTCTATGATAATTTCAGAGGACTTTGAAGATCAGATTACTTTTATTTAGGATCTCACATGCATAGTTTTAGGCAGAAATGCAAGCCACCCAGACTGAATGTTTTGGCCTATGGATAAATTTGACCATAAAAAATGCACCTACAAAGGATCCACAGGAGAGGGCAATAGCAGCATGTTCCACATCAGTGTGGCTGAAGTTGCTTTGATTTATTTGGCTTGAAAGAAAGCTGTGCGTCTTCTCAGAGCTATGTATCTTTTTTCCTCCAGCATTTTTCATTTTATTCTTCCCAAAGATCCATGTTCCAGCATATGAGTTCTCAATCTAATAGTAGCTGTTGCACTGGGTTTGCATGGCAAGGTTTGGGTTGGTTGTTTTTTTTTTTTGGGGGGGGGAGCCTACAAGGGGTGGCTTCTGTGAGAAGCTGCTAGACGCTTCCCCTACATCCAATGGAGCTGGCTACATCCAATGTCCAGCCGGTCAGTTGGCTCCAAGACAGATCTGGTGCTGGCCAAGGCTGAGCCCATCAGCAATGGTGGTAGCACCTCTGTGATAACATATTTAAGATGGGGGGGGGGAAAGAAATGGCAACTGCCGTCATAGAGAAGAGTGAGAACATGTGAGAGAAACAACTACGCTGACACCAAGGTCAGTGAAGAAGAAGGGGGAGAAGGAGCTTCAGGTGCCAGAGCAGAGATTCCCCTGCAGCCCCTGGAGAACACCATGGTGAAGCAGGCTGGCCCTCTGCAGCCCATGGAGGTTAGCAGTGAAGCAGATATCCACCTGCAGCCTACGGAGCACCCCACTCCAAAGGAGGTGGATGCCCAAAGGATGCTGTGACCTGTGGGAAGTCTGCACTGGAGCAGGCTCCAAGCAGGACCTGTGCACCCGCAGTGAGAGAGGAGCCTACACCGGAGCAGGTTTTCTGGCAGAGCTTGTGACCCCATGGAGGCAGCACACTGGAACAGTCTGTTCCTGAAGGACTGCATCCTATGGAAGGGACACACACTGAGGCAATACGTGAAGAACTGCAGCCTGCGGGAAGGACTCATATTGGAGAAGTTCATGGAGGACTTTCTCCCATGGGAGGGCCCCTATGCTGGAGCAGGCAAAGAGAGTGAGGAGACCCCCCTGAGGAGGAAGGAGCAGCAGAGACATGTCATGAGCTGACCGCAACCCCCATTCCCCGGCCCCCTGCACCGCTGGAGGGAAGGATGCAGAGAAATCAGAAACAAAGCTGAGCCCAGGAAGAAGAGAGGAGTGGTGAGAAGGTGTTTTAAGATTTGGTTTTATTTTTGCATTACCCTGCTCTGATTTGATTGGTAGTAAACTAAACTAATTTCCCTGAGTCCGTTTTGCCTGTGACAGTAATTGGTGAGTGATCTCTCCGAGTCTGTACCTCGACCCATGAGCCTTTTGTTGTATTTTCTCTCTTCTGTCCATTTGAGGAGAGGGAGCGACAGAGCAGCTTTGGTGGGCACCTGGCATCCAGCCCGTGTCAACCCACCACTGTCGTATTAATCAGTTTAACAATTAGCTCCCACTGAAGTGAAACTTCTTGTTTACATGCTATTTTCCCCTTCAGATAGAAAAGACAAAGCATAAATACAGCACTATTTAAATAACTACTGGAAAAATACATTTTATCTGATGTGAAATTTGCTTCTTTTCTTGGCTTGTTGCTTTTCTTAGCTTTTTCTTCTTTCCTTGTCCTTTTGAGGAACACCAAGGTTTGCATTTAAAATTAAATACTCCAAGGAAAATCATCAGCAGTTCTAAGTATTGTAGCACACTACTGTACTCATATATCTCAGCAACCACCTGAAATACCAGACATTTAAATCTCTATAATTTCCAAGTGGAGTTGACACATACCTTTATTTGGCCTTAGAGTTTAAAGACATACTTAGCCTTGAAATACATTGATCTGCAAATAAAGCAAGATTTTTTTTCCCAGAAGTTCAACAGACTGACGATATTGTTACCCTAATGGGATTACACTGCTAAGAATCATAATTTCTCATGCTATGAGATACTACTGTAGTTTACAAACACTGTTACTAGTTGCAAGGTAGGAAATACTTCAGTCAAAAGCCAGAATGATTGGATTATTTTTCCCAGCACTGAAAAAATAAAATCTTTGTATATAGATTTCTGTATACTGAGTTATCTAGAAACTGGGATTTCTGAATTTTCATATCACTATTAAACAAGGGGATCCCTGAGCTACTTTGATTAATATGCATCAGAAAAAAGGCTGCATGGAGTGTGCTTAGGGTCAGAACAGCTCTCCTGAAGTCATGTCTGCTTCTGAGAAGTTTGAAACAACAAAGTTATTTCCTCAAGCCTCCAAGTGAACCAGGCATCAGAGAGAATATTCTCTCCTGAGAAGCTGCCACTAAACCCCAGCATTAGGAGTACATCTGTAACTACTGAATTCAAAAGCAATGTTCTACGTGTTATCTTTGAAGTTTATCTCAAGGCCCAATGGGTATAAACATAAGCAATCCTTGTAACTTCTACCCCCCAAAATTCCACCATACCCACCCCAGGCAACCAACAGGGACTCTCAAAATATCTTATTCATGTCTAAGTATACATGCAAACTGTAAGAAGTATACGCTGACAAGCAAAGAAACAGATTAACGCTGCAGACATTGGGGGGTGGGGGGAGGTTGTTTCCTTTGGAATGAAGACTAAAGCCACTGCTTCCTCAGTGAGTTTAATATTTTCCTTCCACGCTACCTTTATTTTTTATTTTAGTTCTTTGCTGTGGCAGAGTCTGAAGTGCATTCTACTGTGTGCTTGGCAGCCACTCATTCACTGTCCAGCTACTTTCTTTTGCCATTGATGCTGGGATTCCTTTTCTATCAATGGATAAAATTTACAAGAACATTACAAACAAAATTACAGACAGTCTTCCTGCTCAACAGGAACAGTATTGAATTATGATTTCCAGAGGAGTATCTTCCACAAACAATGTACGCAGTTTCACATTTCCTCTTGGCAAGAATGGTATATCCAATCTCTGCTAATCGCTTCCTGTAGACACAGTTCTAAATAATTATTTGCATCCAAAAAAAAAACCCCAAACCCCACAACAAAATTAAGATGCTGATTTTTAGGCAAATCCTTCTCAGTTTAAGGTATCTATGGGGAAATAATCTGAGACACAGCATAGCAGTAGAACCTTAACATTATCTCCTGTCGAATGCATCAGGGTTCTGCAGATGTTTAATTCAGCTCTATATAATGTCAGGCATAGGTGAAAGTGCTCAGAACAATTTTCTGTAAGATCAACTTTGAAAATTACACCTAAGCTATCTTTCAAAAACAGTTCATTCATCAACCTAGAAGCAAGTTAAATGTCCTGACAAGACATAGAGCTGTGCAATGTCAGCAATACTAATAGGAGAGACTTTTCTCAAGTACATGTTTCAGTAGTATCCAACTTCATCTGAAGCTGCAATATTCAGACCCAGAGTAAACATGAGTAAATGTGTCAGCCACTAAAGGACCACAGATCAGCTTATAAATCAGTCCATATTACCTAAATAAATGACATCTAGTGGATTAGGCACCCGATAAAAATCAGGATATTTAAGATCTATTGCTGGCTCTGGCTATAACCTGTTAGATGATACCTGGAGAGCATGGCCTTCTCATGCTTCCTATCCCTCAACTTCTATCCCTCAGACTTTCTAAGAGTGCTTCCAGTGTAAGGTTCTGATTAAAATTACCACATTTTCACATGCATATCTCACAAGCTACCTATGAAAAACCAAACATTTACCAGCATGAATTTTAAGTGTGTATAATCAATATAAAGGTTACCCAAGAGAGCACCCTTCCTCCTATCTTCCCACTCCAAAATCCCCATAGCCTTCTTTCTCTTCCCAATATGTTCCTTGTCTCTGTCTCTCATTATCTAAGGTATGCATTTCCAAGCACTATTTCTTTGTAAGGGTGCAAACAGAACACATGAAAATACGTGTGATTAACCAAACACTTGCCTGCTGCAGTCATATTTTTTGTTTTTCATGAAGACATGAAGACTGGAACATGTGGAGCCAACAGGCTTCCCTTTAAGCGCAGTAACATATGAAATATGGTCCCAGCGACTTGCTCCTCAACACAGGAGGCTGTAGCAAAGAGGTTACCCCAATGGTGCACTCCTGCACAGGGAGTGTACACTGCAACATACCTTCTAGGGCTGCTCCAGCTTAAAAGAGTGGTCACACCACACTGACGTCCAGCTGTTGTATAACTAAGATATGGACCTTCCCTACTTGTCATCCAATTCCCATAACATAAAGTAAAATAGGAGTAAATTCAGTCCCGCCTCTTCTTTTCTAACAACTGATTGGAATACAAATGTAAAGACTTGGGCGATGTGCGAACTTGGGAAGTTTTGCCTATACAAATATACACTGAGTATTAGGCCCAAGCTTAATATTAAATTAAGATTATGTTGGTTGGATAACTAGAAGCTGATGGCATGAGTCAGAAAAATTACTTTTCAATGGGAAGGGTTCTCTTACAAAAAAGATCACTGCAGAAACCTATGTGGTGACAAGCATTAGAAAACAGGATTAAAAAATCAGAGAAGATAAAGACAAAAAGAAAGGACGAATACAAATAGAGGGCTTTTTTTACACCTGAAAGCCTCTTAAAACTGAAATATTGTCAGTTTACAGACAACCTCTGGGAGGTTAACTTCTTCAATTCTGCTTTAAGATTATGAGCCCCAGATAAATGCATGACTGACTATGTTGACTGCATAGTGAATTTCTCTCCGGTTTTGATTCCTCAGTTTGCTGCTTCTGTGGTCACATGAATTTTTTAGTTATTGTGGTTGTTTGCCTGCATTCTTTATTCCTCTGTCACTTGACAACAGGTATATGTTCCATTTTTTTCAAAGGGAAATATCAGAGAGGATTAAGACCTCATTTTTGATGGGCATCTTTTTGAAAACTACTATTCATGAGAAGGTGGGTTGTTACATACCAATTACTTACTTTTATGAAAATAAATTGGACCTGGTTTTTGTAAGAGAAAAAAAAATCGCAATTCATTTAATACTTCCAAATCCAATAAATGTGTATGTTTATTAATTTCTAGACTCAGGGTATTTTCACAACACTTTGACCTCCAAGCTCTTGCAGATGTTTGCCGCATGATGGGATACAAGGCTTTAATAATGACATATATCAAGAGTTTAAAAAAACCCCATGAATAATAATATACAAAAATTTCACAGAACTAAAAAATGGCAAAAGCCCAAGTCTCCTAATTACTTAGCGATACCTTTCTATATTGTTTAACAGTGACTACGGTCAATAAGGGTCTGATCTTACTCCCATCAGACACTACAGGAACATTGGCACTTGTGTTAGTGAAATTACAAGGAAGTCTTTAATTATTTTTATATTTAGAGTCTTATGTTGGAATCTGGTGGATATAATGAAACACCGAGTTCAGTGACTTCAGCTCCATTTGACATCTTTATACTTGAAAAGCACCTGTGTCTTTTTTTCCCTTTGAGGCCTCATTCAAATGCAGCAATCACGAAGGATCTGAAGGGAGAGACCACACACACACTACACATTAATCAAGGTGTTGTGAACAGAAACAACCCTCGTTCTAAAAGATCTATGGTTAATACCATCTCAAGCACTCCAAACAGCTTTTAAGAATTCATTTAAGAGCGTCACTGCAGTACAGAGTGACTTACCTCTGATTCATTTTAATCGTAGGAAAGTCATGCACTTTGCTCTCACATACGGCTAGCAGCCTACAGTCGTTGTTCCAGCCTTCAGTGATTAGTTTATTTTATACTGTATTTTGCATATGAATACATAAATCCATTAGACCAGTTCCAGACCATCAAATTTTGGAATCTTATCAAACCACATAGCCAATGGTCTGAGGCAGGATGTGGTCAAGCCAACAAGGCAAACATTCAAAAACTGACAGCTCCCTCTTTGCACCTCGCTGCTTGTCTCCACCCAGGCACAGAAAAGCCCAGTATGTTTCACTTTTGCACAGAAACCAAGTATTTAATCACTTCTTCTCCTCTTCCAGTCCATATCAATATCCTGTCTTACCCAGTTACCAAGTACCAGTTCTCTTACGTGTTTTACCAGACGTACATTAACTGAAATGCAATCCATTTTCTCTGAACTTCTAATTAATTTTAAAGTTTGTTGTTTCTGTTTCAGAGCTGGAGCAACCAGTTTTCCCATGCGTGATAGTTGTTCTGACAAAAGGTAATACCTTTACCTTGCCTATGGAATTAACATGGTGATTTCCACTCCATTGTTAACTCTGTGCACTATCCTTTTCTTTCATTTAGGACACAGAATCAGAGCTACTTCATGTTTCTTCTCTGCCTGGCACAACTGGCATCTTTTATTGTTCTTTATGTATCACACTAAAAATCACTTGTAATAAAAACAGTAATTATTAAAGATTATTCAAATTATTGGAAAAAAGCTAGAAGTGGGCTAGCAATATAAACATGATAAACGACCTGGGTAACTCTATGTCAATTAGTGCATTATCATCACAGGCATATTAATAAAGAGACTGATTGAGAATATAGCCAAAATATAATGGTAATCACTGCTTTATGAAAAATAGGTCTTAAATTTTGATAGGACTATATATTTGGTTAATTTATGTTTCAGTTAGCTTCTTGGAAACGATGTGATAAACTGTTTAGGTGTGTCATATGAGAAAGGAATAATAACACAATGCATAACTGTTCTAAACAGAGTGAGGATTTGTTGATGGATGGGTTTCAACAATAACTGTAAATGACAGACCGCTCTGCTGTTACAATCTCTTCGCCGGGACCGGCAGGGATTACTTCTGAACTGAACATGAGCCATGAGAACATGTCTTTACGAATAACCCAGAAGAAAATATCCAACACTTGCAGATGACAAAAGGGCAACAGAGTGCAAATTAATTGTGGCGACAGATCAGACTGATCTGAATGGCTTTGGTGAAACAGGTTCATTTAAGTAACATCAATTTTAATACAGCCAAATACAAATCTAGTTAAAAAAAACATATGCCAAAGCACATAGTCGACGGAGGACTCTAATCTCAAATTTAGAAGGATGCTGGGGATCATGGTAGATTACTGACTGAACTGAAGCACCAAATGCAATGCTGTGACAAATGCAGGTGTCCACACTGCAAGTGAAGAACTGGAAGTGACTTAGGAAAAACTGCAAGACACAAGTTCATAAAATATATGACTACGACTAAGCAACCTAATCCATCCAAGAGAATCTTTAATTAGCCCCTTTATCAGAGTAGAGAAGCACCACCGTCAGGAAGATGCTTCTGATAGAAATCTCAGCATGATGAATATCAGAGAGAAATCTGGGCTCAAAACAAGGCATATCATTGCAAAGAACTTCTGAGGAGAGATTACTAGAAATGCATGCTCCTATCCACTCTATGTGAACCAAGACATGATATTTTTCTATACAATATGTCATGGCCAAAAAAAAAAACCCCACAGGCTTGATGCTAGATTTGAGTGAAGTTTTGCATCCTGAATCATAAAGGAGGCCAAGGTATATGATCCCTTCTGCCCTTAAAAATCTGTGAATCTACAGTCGCATTTGAAGTCAATGGCAGAACAAGCATTTTACCACAGTTCAAAAACTTATCCCCCAGACCAATCTTTCTTCTGAGTCAAGAAGCTATGTGATGTCTTCTGTTCACAGGAGGTGAACTGTTTTGACAGAGGTCATGTTTTCATGTTTGTTTTCTTCTGTTTAATATTTAGCCAACACTGAAACATCTGAGAGCAGGTTCAGCACAGGCATTAACCTCACATGCTCCCTGATTCTGCCTGGCTGCTGCAAGCAGTTCAGATCTGTCACACTGGCATTAGTATAATTGCCTTTAGACACAGAACTTGATACTATACTTATCTCAGCTCTTGGTCTATTTTACTTTTTTCTAAAGTGACACCTAACTGTGAAACATAAACAGCCCATAGAATTTCACTGAGTCAATGACATTTCTAGTTCTAGCTCTCTTTAGCCTTATTACTGAAAACATATTCTAATACAGTATATTCTGGGCCAGTGCTCCAGACAGCTTCTTGCTTATAATTGTCAATGACAGGTACCCACAACAATTCTGCTGGTACTGATACAAATCACTTGTTATACATTCTCTCAGCAGTCAAGTTTGTGCAATTATTTTCCTTTGGCATCCACAAGTATCATGAATATCTTGCATCCATACGTATCACGAGTATCGTGATAAGCCAGGCAGACATTTCCCATGTGCTCTGTGGAAATTGAGGAATTTTGCAGGTTCATAAGGCACAAGCATTATTCTGCTATAAAAGTAACAGCTCCTTGGGATTCCTGATTAATATTTTCTGCATAAAGGCAGAGTGGTTGCATGGCCGTCAATTTGAAAGAGTCTTTATAAGGACAAGTGTAGCCCCCATCTCCTTGCTCTATTGTCTAGTCTGAGTGGTAGATTAGGACAGTTGAGATTGACTAGCAACCAGCATCGTTATTAACTTGTAAAACTACTGACAGTAAAATGGCATGACTTGTGGAACTGGCAAATACTGACCATCCAGCAGAGCTGAACTTTGAAACTGTTTGTCTAGTAAGCAATTTGTCCCACTATGTGTGGGCAATTTTTGTTGAAACAATTCTTAAAATTTTACATAGGAAACTGCAGGTTATCATTTGCAATTGAAACCACTGGGCTGTATTCTACTTTACCTTGACATTTTCTTCCTGCTTCAATTCACATGTACGGTGTTGCCTGTGTTACCCTAATACCCTAATATGTCTTAACATTTGTTCTCCCTGTGTTTTGCACCAAGTGTTGGAACTGGACCAAGTTTGGAAGCAGCATGTTACACTATTAAGTTCTTTGAACACAGACGAGTCAGGAACTTATTGTCCAATAGCACTTTGCTTCAAGAAAGTAATCTGGATTTATTACCATGAAAAATAGATTTTCAGCTGCAGGGCTGAGTACTCTCTCTTACTGTTTGTTTCAGTCACTTAATAGGGGATAGAGTGTTCAACTAGAAATCAAGACAGCATAGTCTTCATGTAGCGTATGACTAGACATTGAAAATCCTAATACATGCTCAGTTCTGTACCAGTGGCGGACAAATCCTTGTCTCTGATAAAACTGTATGAAATTGTGAGCAGTTTGGGAACAGGGTAATTCCAGGCATAAGAATTAAATGCTTCTTAAACTGTCTGGATCTGGGTAATTCCAGGTGACTAGCTGGAGAGCAGTATGATGAATATGTCACCTCATGTTAAGTTTCTACATACTGGCAATGTAAAAATAATCATTGTAGACTTACTTCTCACACCAAGCCTATTTTAGGCAGCTCTATGAAAAGTCAGCTACCACCAAAATCTCTCCCAGTAAGTCCGGTTTCAGTATAACTAGGACAAACTTTGAGGAATCAGATTTGCTTCCTACACAGAAATTTTATATATCCATAGCATGAGTAAGCGCAAACCTCTATCGAAATGCATTCCTATCATCCACAGTTGTGTCCTTGAGTCAGAGAACTGCAAGTACAGTACATTCTGCTGTTTCTTTTGCTGCATCCATGCTGTTGATTCTCCCACCAGAAAAGTTTTCAAGAGCACCAAGCTGTTGTTATGACTCATAGTAAACACCAACGCAAAGCAACCAGCCCAATGTTCTTCTTCCCTCATTTCACTCACACACATTCAGTTAGAAGGAATAAGGAAAAAAAGAGAAAGGAGAAAATTACAAAGATTCAGTTAAGTCCATGGTGAGAAAAGGGAAGGCTGGAGAGGACTAGACAAGAGATGAACAAAAATACCAGAGCAATTCAACACATGGTGAGGAGGTGGAGTGGGATAACACTACAGAAATGAATGCTTATGACTCTCGCATCATCGCCCCCAAAATAATCAGCCAAGAGAGATAATTACCAGGTTTAGCTTAAGTATATATATGTGTATATGTAGAAAGGAACAGAATGAAAGGAACTCATCAAAACCCCCATCTCAAAAGAGACATGGTTCCAATCTATTGCTTAGTAGCAAAACATAGGCTCTAGGTGAGATCAAACTCTAAATTTGAGTCACAGTATTTCTGACAGCAGTATCTGTCTTAGCAACATGAATTGAGTAGGTTATGGCATAGTGATAAGATCAAAATCCACAACTCTAAAATGGTTTCTAAACATCCTCAAATAGCACTTCTGAATGTAAAGGTTCAAGAAGTTCATCAAAACCCAAGCTTCACCCAGTTTGTGAGCTTTACATACTGGTAAGAGAGAGTCACAACCCTGGAACCAAGAGGTTTAGTTGGAGAACGCTGATGGGTTCTACCTGGGAAGTGAGAACAAAGACCCAGGGCTCTCCACAAGGCCAATCCACACCTGCCACTGTAGCTACTCCTTGTGGGTCTTAAACCATATGGATGAAAAAATCTGTGGCAATAGCAGGTGCTCATCACCTCTGACAGTTAGATCAGGTTTTTTTTAATGAATCTGTGCTTAGGAACATAATTTGAGATTCTTGTATTTGGCTTGAACTTCGAACCACTATGTGGAACTGAACACTTTTCATTTTCTACATGCAAGCAAGAGAAAAATAAAATGCAAAATAAACTAAATAGCCTTGCTACATATAAAAACTATTCCATTTGTTTTCTGATTTAAGATCATAAGCTGTTTTGGACAAAAAAAAAAAAACCAACAGATATGTAGCTAAAGGAAGGCTGGCAAATGTGCTCTGTAAACAAAAAACTCCCTCAAAACGTTTATCTATTTCAGAGTGATCATTGTTAATTTTAAACAAAGCACTGAGAGGACACAGCTATCCAATCATTATGGATTGTTATATTTGAAACAATTTCTAAATCATTAATCTCTCTGTTGTTCAGTTAAAGATCAACATTCAGGTAATACTGAAATATTCATCATCGTATTTGTCCTTAAGCAAATTCAACTTGGAGATTATTTTTAGAATGAAAATTCCCTTAAGAAATGTGAAAGAAAATGTGGGTCACTTTTGATTTTTGAATTAAATACAGAGGCCCGTATCATGGTCTGATTTTATTATAAGTTTTCATTTGGGCATTTTTTTTTTTTAAATTACTGTTATTCAAATTAAAACTGACTCTACAATCTCCAAGTTTGGAGATTCTCTCCATGAGTGGGCCACCACCCTTTACAAAGCCAACAAGATCCCCAAGTGTGCATCAATTCCAGGATGGCTTTTAGTCAGGTCAGCCTTCTCTTCGCTATTAAGGAACGGGAAAATAAGAAGCGATCTTGCCTATACTGCCACAAAAATGCTGAGGTGCTGAACAACGAATTCACCTGGAAGTCCAGTTATATCAAGATTAAAGAGTAAAGTACATTAACTGTGTTTACAATTACATATTTGAAATGCACACCCTTTCTTTACCATTTTCTCCTCTGGAAGAAGCCATTTTAAAAACAGCCCCATTGCAAATGTTCCCATCAGCCTCAGAACAGTTGCAATCAATACCAAGGCTTTTCTGCACACTCAGCAACAGATTTAGGGACTCAACACAGCAGTAGGTGGGCCACATACAACTACTAAAAATTTCACTCTATTAGTTAATGTTTGATAGAAAGGTTGAACTAAGCAGCAGGAATAACTATAACCACAAAGGACTGTGGAAAAACAATTGACAACTTCCTCTAGCTTAAGGAAAGCATCAGAAGTTTCAAATGGAGAAGAAATGAGAATAGAAGAATCATAAAAATGACTCATAAAACAGTCCTACTCAGGAAGACTATGGTTAAAAAAAAATCTTGCCATGGGGCTTAGGGGAGCCATCTACCACAGATTTTGGGATCATGGCCTGGAAGAATGCTAAGAGTTTCTGTGTAGAACCAAGAAGATTTCATGTAGCCATGGCATCTATCAACAGTAAAGATTGACCTCATTTCATTTCAGAGTGGGTGTTCTTGTAGAATTTAGACAATTTTGATCCAAGATTAACTGTTTTTAGTGTATTTCCACTTATTACCTTGTCTGTGCTGTTACTTTGTCACAAAACTGCAAGTGAGAGAAAGTTCCAGAGTCTACAAGGTGCTACTAGAAGAGAAGAGTCTCAGCAAAAAAATGAGTGCCTGCAGCCCAAGCAAAGAGCCTGTTGAGAGACGTAGGGAGCTGATGCTCCAGCCTCTGAAGTAATGGAAAAGAAACTTTCCATGGATGGGAGACAACATCACAGAATTTGCTGCAATCCAGGAAGCAACTGAGCTGTCTGAAAGCAGAAAGGAACAAGAATCCAACTGCAAGGACACAGTGTAAGAAGGAGAATTATGGACTTTTATTCCATCTCTAGTCACCTTTGGCTTTCATTATTTCAGGAAAATGCTGCTCACTATTCTAATTTATATTCTCATAATACCTGACATCTATTCAATTTTAAATCTTGTGGTCTTCTTTGACAGTTCATTGTAAGGAAAAGTTTTAAGCAAAACCACCTCAAAGTTATGGAGATCTGGTCTCCTTTTCCAGTTACACTAGACATGGCATTACCAAAAGGCAGGAGAATTTTAGTTCCTTTGTTAGCACTGGCTGTTGTGCTACACGACCACATAGGTATATCACCAGCTCTACCAGGCATTTAGATCAGGACGGAGCCTCATTAAACATCAGTCAGAAAATATGAGGGGGAAGACATAACATATAGTAATTGTATAGGAATTCTATCAGGGTAAAATGTCCAAGGCAGATATTCTTTCATATCTGTCATACCACTCCAAGGGAAAAAAACATTATTTCTGTCACTTTCACAGTCAGCAATGCTATGAGTAGCTGTAGCAGCATCTTCTGGAAGGAAGGAAATTAGATAAAAGGAAGTTAGCAAGAAGAAAAGTTTAGAATCACACAGTGGTTAACTTGATTTAATCGATTGCCTTACCAGGCTAAGAAAGAGATCTGGCATGTGGCCTGCACTGCAGAGACTGCAGTGGCATGCATCCAATTATATATATCTGGCATCGAAGTTTTTCTCCTCTCTGTTCCTCATCCTGCAGCTAAATTTGTAATCAAGGATGATTTCTTTTTCTCATCTCATATACAAGCGCAAGTGAGGAATGGGGTCTACTGCACTCCAATGAGCTGGTACTGCTTTGAGAGTGCAGGAGGGTATGTCTTTTGAAAATATTTGGCTGTTAGTCAAAGGTTAACATCTCTCTGTAACTAATGGCATTGCAAGCCAGTGGTATTTCAGAGAAGAAAACATAAACATCTCCAAACACTCTTTTATCAAATAATTTATGACTGAAGTGAAAGGAAACAAAAAAAAAAAAAAAAAAAATTAAAAAAAGCGAGGAATCTGGAAAGAAAACAGATGTAACTGGTCACAACTACGAAAATTAACTCCTGTGCCTGTTAAATAGGTAGAAACCAAACAGGCTGATGGATTCGCCTTACCCTCAGTTTTTCTCAATGTCTTCTGTTACTATTTCAGCAGCTTTTGACATACACACATATTAGCTGCTTGGCTAAAAGAGGGCGCAGAAGGGCGTTATTCTCTAACTGCTGACTTCTTGACTGGCTCTGTCAAAGAAACAGTTTGACAAAGCCCTGCCTGCAATCAAGTCCCACACACATGTCTCTACTGAGTGTCACAAACGTGCAGGCCTAGCGTCAGCTCTGGCTGGCTTCTGTCAGTGCCTACACAATGAAGCACATGAATGCTATTAAAAGACACATGTATTATTCAGCAGGACACTGCTAAACTTCACCCACTAAACTGAGCAAAAGGAGGACAGAAAATGCACAGGTCAGGCAAGAGCATCCTTATGCATGTTCATATACTGAGAGAAGCAAGCACTGCAGTTTATCATTTAAATAACCTTCTACCTAAAGTGTGAAAGACACCATGTAATAATGTGCCTTGCACTTACGATACCTCTGTAATCCGGTGGCCCACTTAAAAAGGGTCCTACGAACTGTCTGATCTTTCACTCTTATTTTTTTTCCTCTCAAACACTTATTTTTTACTTTATCTCTCTGAGCCTTTGAGTCACAGAGCCCGCTAAGAAAAACAGAACAGGAAGCTCCAACAAATCAGCCAACTGAGATCCAATGGGAATCTAACGGATCTGGATACCCATTTTCAGTCAATGGCCCTGCAAATACCAGCTGGGGGTTTCAGTGTCCTCTTACAGCCCAGTACATAACCATGCCAAGAAAAAAAAGTCACCCTTCTTTGCCCAGAGGCTTCCACCTTGCAGTGCTCCAAGTGGGGCCTCTGAGCAGGATCTCGCCACACTTTGCAGTGTAGAACTGAGCAGAGCTGAGCATCTTCGCGTGAACTGTCCTCTACACTAGCAGCTGTGCAGGCCACAACATGGAGTAAGCAACGTACTGTGGGAACTTTCAGCTGCACTCTCCTCCTCAGCTTCAGTTTTAGAATTTGTGGGAAAATAATGGAAGATTGGTGAGGAGGATTGTGGACATGCTCAATGTTACATGACTTACATGACTTACAACTGGGGTGTCAGAAAACGCATATCTTGTACCAATGGCTGTTTGGCCTTGTGTGTTGGACAAGTAGAACATCTGTGTTTAGATTACACAGGCCTGTGATAGACTTCGAGGCACCCTATCAAACACACTTGAGATTCCTGCCCTGCTGTGGGAAAGATCAAAGCACGGTGGTAAATTAAGCCTGCATGAATCCCTGAAATACAAGTGAAAACAGCAGGTTCAGCGTTCCTCTAGCACAGACCAAGCTCCACGATGCCTGCATCCCCCTCTTTTGCGCTTCTGTCCAGGTGCTGCTTCAGGAATCCCCCGGTTGGTGAGGTAACGAAAATAAATCTATTCTTTGCATTTTGTCCCTGGTTTTGTGGTTGTTCCTGTGTCCTGCCTGTTCACACAGTATTTCAATTTCCTGTGGGTTTGAGCTGTTTCACAAGTTTTGAAGGTAACACATCCTTCTTGAGTCAGATGTTGAGGACTGCTGCTCTACAGGGCCCGATGAGGGAATTGGGGAGGAAAGAGCATAGAAAGTAGACAGTCCTGTGTCTGAAGTAAGAATCACAAACCACAGCTTGGCACTCCACCTCATTCAGTGAATAATTAACCCATACTGCTTTCCGAGAAAATCAATGCTTGTGCACAAACAGTCACACCCAAAAATTTGTTGCATATGTAGCATATATTTTTAAACTCCCAAAATATATGCAAAGTGATTCATCTTTTTTCTGAAAGCCAGACTACTCAAAACTGTATTTGGCTAAAGCGGTTTGCAAAATGATTTTCAAAGCATAGGTCTGAGCAGTTCTCCATAGTCCTTTGATGCGCGCCTTCTGCAACCTCAATCTCTTGAACTCAGCATCCGCATTCACAAACTTTGTTCTCAGTTGTCCTGGTTTCATCTGGGCTAGAGTTAATTTTCTTCCTAGTAGCTGGTGCAGGGCTGTGTTTTGGATTTAAGATGAGAATAATGTTGACCACACACTGACATTTTAGTTGCTGCTGAGCAGTGCTTACACCAAGTCAAGGAGTTTTCAGCATCTCAGACTGCCCTGTCAGTGAGGAGGCTGGAGATGCATAAGGAACTGGGAAGCGACACAGCCAGGACAGCTGACCCAAACTGGCTGAAGGGATATTACATACCATATGACATCACGCTGAACAATAAAACTGGGTGCCATTGGCCAGAGGGCAGCAGCCTGCTGCTCAGGGACTGGCTGGGCATCGGTCAGTGGGTGGTGAGCAATTGCATTGTGCATCACTTGTTTTGTATATTCACTTATCATTATTATTTTCCTCTCTTTTTCTGTCCTGATAAACTGTCTTTATCTCAACTCACAAGTTTTACCTTTTTTCCAATTCTCTCCCCCATTCCCCACTGCAAGGGAGTGAGCCAACAGCTGTGTGATGTTTAGCTGCCTGCCAGGTTAAACCACAACATCAAGCTATGTACTTTCCTCATCTATTTGCTTTCTTTGACACTGCTGATCGTTGGCTGTCAGCCATCTATCATAATCTTGTTGTGTTCAGAACAAAACTGGTGAAATTGTTTCATTATTGCATTCAGTGAAGCAGTTGCTTTTGCTTCTGGTCTTCTGCACAATTAGTTATATTAACACTGTGTTATGAAAGACACCAGATGGGCAGTGCTGGAAAAACCACAACCTTGTTTTCAACAGTACATGCCTTAGGTCATCACCTCTCTGTACCTTCCTCCCTGTACCAGGAAACGTTATTACATTTCTTAGAAAAAGTCTAAGCGCTGTAGCATGTGGAATTTTCCCCATAGTCTATAAGCAGACAATTACATCGGACCACAGAATGGTTTCCAAAATAAAGGTGTTTCATACTGCAAGCTAATACCAATGGGATGAAGGAGTCTGCTGTAAATAGGTCAAAGCTCGAGGTTTCTTCAGACATGTACTCAGTAGCTCTCATTCCATGACTGTTTAGCCAAATATCTCTTGTGTTTATTAAAAAAAAAAGTTGTCAAAAGTTGGTTGTTGGTTTTTCCCACAGGAAAGGCATAAGTTTCAAGATGAAACTGTGAAATCCTCTTGCTAATTTTCTCTGGATCTTGAAATGAAGGATAAAAATAGGGACTGAAGCAAGAGATTAGTAACATTCACAAATAAAATGAGCGAACCATCTCCATATTCGTGGAGGAAATTCCCTTTGCCTAGTATTCTGTCCACTCTATGCCCTTCGGCAACTATCGGCTTTTCAGGCTGATGTGCTATAGTTTAAGTGCATGAAACAGTGAAATAGGTCTGATATTTGGCTGACTTGATTCCAGTGGGTTTTCCCATTGGAGAAGAGTAAGGGTAGTAAAGTGACAGCTCAGGTTAAAAAATAAGCCGAGTTAAAATCAGTTGCTGAAAGCTGAATTTCTCTCGGGATTTCTTGCAAGAACAGGGTAGGTCTCTCCTCATCTGCGAGCTAAAATACTGTATTTTCTGTTTAATAGTGCCCTCTAGCGAAAGAAAGACAGAAAGAGGTTTTTCAAACTGAAGAGGTGAACATTTTACAACAGGTTAAAAACGAGGTGGAAGAATAGCTTGAAACGATTTGAGTCGATTTGTTAATGATCTTATTGCCACCGAGAGACTTCAGTGTTAATGTATGCCTCTGCCACGTTGCAGGTGAAGAGCAGCCTTACCGTGGCAGTCGCTCCTGAAATCCTAGCTGAAAATCGCAATTTGAGACTAGGGCATAGCATCGTAAGGAAGGTTCACCTGGATGAGATGTGAAAGGAGCATCCTGCCACTGCATACAGTTGTTGAAATCTTAGACTACTATCTCTACCGTGGTAATAAAGTGTTTCTGATTCTGTCAGAGAAGGTAAGGACTGATACTGCATTGTTACCCTAAATCCTTGCATCTTTCCTCAAGCAGCCTTTAGGCCCACAGAAAGGTGGGCATCCTCTCCACTCCATCGTCATCACTATAATTTACAATAAACGCTGTCAGATGAGAAGTCTACAGTAATCTTATAAAATCTATTTTTAGAGCAACCACAGTAATAATTTTATAACATAGCCATAACAGCTAACTTTTGTTGTTGTTGTTGTTGTTAATACTGTGTTTTCTGAACTCTCACGAGAAGATTAAGCTAAAACACCTAAAAGTAAAGCAGGGTATCATGAGGAGTTTTTCATATACAGCTGAAAACATAATTAATGAATATGGCTTGCTGTTGTCTATACTGGTAAGTCTGGCCATTGTTTTTCATCTCATGTTGTGTCCTTTTACATACATAATTCAAGCACATGGAATAGCGATTAGAAGGGAAACACAAGACTCATTTTAAAGCGGCTGTTTTCTGGACAGTTTTATACAAAACAGATGAGACTAAAGAAATTAGAGCTAATTAAAATGTGACTCTCCCCCTAATTTAAATTCCTCCCTTCCTGATACTTTGGGCTGCTCTGAAAGACACATTTCTTACTGCTAATTCACTTTCAGCTGTGGCATTAAAAAAAAAAAAAAACAACAAACCTTATTCCAAAATTTATTCCTTAAAGTGAAAAGTCTCTCCCTCCTTACAAAACTGGTTGATATCTTAAAGATTTTTAATACCAAAACAGTAAAAGATAATTCTCATTTATCCCTCTGTTAACTAACCCAATTACCCAATTGCCCAGTTCCAGGTGTGCTGGAAAACTACGGGAAACCAGTAGAAATGTCACTAATGCTATTATAAATGTATCAGTGTTCTTCGACAAGAACAACCTGGCTGCACTCCACCACTAAGAAGACAGAAAGATTGGACAGACAGATATCAGCAGGGTTCCAGCTGCAAAGCCTCCAGGTGGTGACATCAACTCCTTGCGAGTATCTCCAGTCAGGGACAGTGGCATCCCAACTGCAGTACCATCGGTGGCAGAACTCACCTCCCTGGCACCAGCTTCTACCTGAGGTCTCAAAATGACAATGCAGATACGTACTGAGCCCCGTCAGGCACACAGCTAGCGCTAGCTGGAAAAATCAACATCAGGCACTTGCTTGCAAGCCCAGTTGCAGCAAAACATCCATTAAGCCCCTCCAGCTGAATCAAATCCCAGACAGATCCGACCGCAATCTTTCCAAAGGCTCATCCTCATATGGAATCCACTACATTTTTATGTGAGTACCTGGACCAATGCGCTGGTTTTTGCTTCCTTTGCATTATCAACACATGTCCCCAGTCGAAACCAGTTTTGACAAGCAGAAATACCCAAAGCTGACAAGAACTCAGCTGGGGGAGGGGGTTGGATTTTTCTTAATGCTGTCCTTATTTCCACGCTGCATGCTTTGGACTTTAACTTCCTCAAACTTGTGCAGAGGCTTTTCGTTTTCCCCACCTTTTTGACCCACCTTTGAGGAAAGAAAATGGGTCGTTCACTTTTGGTTTATAGAATACAAGTCAGTGCTCAGTATCTGTATTAAAAAACCCACCAGACTTCTAACTCAGCACTGGCCATGACCACCCCACAGCGAGAGCAGCCCAGGTGTGGGTTTCTTGCAAAGTTTTGCGCTCCAAAGCCAGAGGAGGAACGTTTCTGCTTTAGCCTGAGTTGCCATCAGCACTCTGAAAGCTTTTCCGGCAGAAAATAAAGCCGCAGCTCTTCCGTGCACTTGGACACGATCCCAGCCCCGAGCGAATTCCGACCCGCGGCAGCGCCACCTGCCGCCGGCCGCGGGCGCCGCCACACCACCGCCGCGGCGCTGCGGGCGGGACGGCGGCGCCGGGGCAGTGTTGAGGGCGAGCAGCCCCGGGGAGGCGGGCCGGGGCAGTGTTGAGGGCGAGCAGCCCCGGGGAGGCGGGCCGGGGCAGCTGCTGCAGGGGCCTCGCTACAGCCCGGTGCTGCCTGCGAGGAGCAGTGTCCCCGCGGGCGGAAGCCGCAGGCGCGGGTTGCACAGGAAAGCGCCCGGGCGCTGCTGGAGGCGGCCCGGGAGGAGGGTCCGGGAAAGTACCCCGGCGGTAGCCGGGGAGCGGGGCAGCGGTGGCAGCGGCCGACTGAGAGCGCTGTACTGCCGCTTGAGCGAGCACAGCCTCGCCCAGCCCTCTCCCCGGGTCACAGCCTGCTGCGCTCCGGCCGAACCGAGCCGAGGCAGATGCGCGTGTCCTGAAAGCAAAGCTCGCCCTCGCCCGCAGCTCTGCGCGCTCCCGCTCCGAGCGTCCTGCCCGCTGCCGCCGCTGGCAGCCTGCCCGCCCTGCGCGGCGCTCTGCTGCGCTCGCCAGGGCTTCGCCGCCGCCGCCTCTCCAGCAGCAGCCGGCAGCAAGGCGGCTTTCCCCTGCAGTGCAGCCGCTGCACCAGGAGACAGCCCTCGTCTCCAGACACCTACCTTTTTTTTTTTCTTCTCCTCTCCCCAGTCAGAACGTGCAAGATGAGCAGGGAATGATATGGAGAATGGTGGGGTTAAAAGTGAGCAGCTGCAGAGACAGCTGGGATGGGGAGGGCACCAGAGACCGTGTGTGAAAGGGGAGAGCGGCAGCAAGAGGCAGAGATTGTCAACCCCACACGGACGATTGCAAGGGGAGAAATTGAAGAGAAAACCCCACATTCATCCCTCTTCTATGTCCCATTTCCTTCCATAGATGAAACCCAAACCTTCATCAACATCAATCTGAAACCTGTCTAAACCCCCATAGCTCATTTCTACCATCCTAACACTCAAATCTCAGTTTAGAAAGAGTCTCCTCCTCCTAGAGTCCTTACCCTTCCACCACAACACCCAGCTGAACATCTAGGTCTTCTGTTCAGTCCACCACAGTCCCCCCATACATTTCCCATCTGAGACCAGCCTGCCTTGGGGCAGCTTTCCACTTCTTGACTGACTTCTTCACAGAGAGCATTGCACAAAGGCTAGAAGCACAAATCTTGGCAAAGTATTTTCTAAACCAAAGTGAAGTCCAACTTTCCAGTGCTGTCTTTAAAGCTTCATATAGTTCTGAGGTGGGAGCTCATGTATCTTTTGGCCTAATCTCTCCATTTCTGCGAGTCAGTTTTGGTGTCTTCTCTGCCTCTTACTTCATAGATATCATCTTACACATGTCTACAGATAGCTTCCCCTGCTCAAAGCAGTCATTTCATAGAAGTCTGCCTTTGATCCCCTTTCGCTATGAGCTTGTCATACCTGAGATGGACTGATCCTATGGGGTAATTCTAAGTCCCCTGAAACTCTGTCCCTTCATGACTTCAACATTGTTCCCAGGTAATACAGGACGTAGTATTGAACTGGCCCTGTCCAGGTCATGATGAGTTGTTGGGGTTTTTTCAGCAACCCTATTTGCAACAACAGACCAGACAAAATGGAAGAATAGCTAAAGCAAAAGTGAAGCTGAAGTTATGAAAGAAAATTAAGTTCACCATTTGGTACTGACATACTATGTTTTGTTACCTATGGAGTCACTAGATTCCCGAGCAGCCTGTTGATATTATGTGCATCACAGTACCTGTTTTTCCCACACCCCTCCTTGCCACACAAAGTTTCATACAGCCAGGCTGAATTTTACCATAACTCATCCAGCTTCTTCTATTTATGCACTAACCATAGCCTCCCATGCAAATGAGGCTCATTTGAATAACAGAATAGATGAAGTCAGAGAATCTGGAAGAAGTCAAAGAGAAGTCCCCTTCATCTCCAAGAAGGAAATCCAGAAGTTGCCACACGCAGCAGATTGTTAACAGCCTGATGTCTCACTGCTCTGCTACAGAGATACGTGCTCAGCAGCAGGTACAGAAGGAGATGCCTTTCCCTCTTCCACCCATCTGTATTCACTCAATGCGAGTGAGCACTAAACACTCATTCTTGCTTGGTTTTTACTTTGCGTTAATAACACTGGCTACATACAGTGCAAAGATGAGTTTCAGAACGTCTAGGATTTGCTATTTCCATTTGAACTGTAGTTACACAATAAAGGATTCAAGATTAATCTGCTTGAAATGCTAGAGATGTTAAGTGACAAGAAGCTGGGAACAATGATTTAGAAATGGCAGCTCAATTATGCAGTTCAGAGAAAAACAAACAGAGACTGAAATTGAAACTGAAATGCTTGTAATTTATCCTATTTTGAACCAAAATTTGGATAACATTCACTTAACTGGAGAACAGCCAGACTCAGCTGCAAATAGTGCTGTCTAAAGAGCAGTCTGAAGGCAGTTAACAAAGGAGATGAGTACAGGCTCACTGTGCTTCAGAGGCTTTGAGACAATTGCAGGAGGAAGACACGAAAGGAAGAACACTTTCCTTGAGAGGCTCTCCACATAGCTTTGGCCAAATGAGCAAGTCCGAAGGCTCCCATGAAGCAGTGGTTAACTGAGACTTTCCTTCTGCTTGTACAGGAAAGAGGCCAAAGTAACAGCCACAGACCATGAGCAGTCATGATGAACGACCATGTCAGATAAGCTCCCCGTACACACTTGAGAGGACTAAGCTGAGTTCACAGGGTGTTTTCTGAGTTTGTTTGCTCAGCCTTTGAGGATGAGCCTCAATAGCATTGACATTTTGAGCTTTGCCAAGGCTGCCCTCAAGTCTAGACTCCTAGTCCACACAGGCAGTAAGCATCTGAGCACAAGCCATCTATTTAACCTGCCCGTACTTTGATAGGACAGTGTGGTACACTTTCCCAGAAGGAGCGATGCACCCACACACCAATGGGATTGTGCCATCTCCCACCCCATGTCTTACCACCACCACCACCTAAGCTGCCCCAAACTCCGTAATGTGTTCTAAAATGTTATTTTTAAACAAGAAAAACATATTACAGACTTGTTTTCTTTACAGTTATAATTATTGACAGCCAACTATTCAAAAATCTTGGAGGCTTTTGAGATTTTTTTCTACCTCTCTCAGTTTAACCATATGCTTTTCAGTCTATGTGCCTGGCTGGGGGGAGAATTTCTTACGGGGAAAAAGGAGGTTGAGATTTTTAAATCCACACCAGAGGTTTCTCTTCAGTTATCAGGAAGATATGTGGCCATAAGAGACACGCTTCATTCACCTTTAATTTTTATTATTTTGGGATATGGCTATGGACAACACCCATTAAGCTTAAAGGATAGAGTGTCCAATAGATTTCCCCTCTAACCAGCAATTTCGTGCAACAATCAAGATGGAAAGGAGAAAGTCTGGGGAGTTTCCCTGACAGGGAAAGAATATGGGAAGCCACAACTCTGCTCCTGTCTCTGAAGGCTAATGGTATCCTTTGCTGGGCCGTGCGAAGGAAAGTGTTGCCAGCAGGTGGAGGGAGGTGATCCATGCCCTCTACTCAGTGTTGGTGAGGCCACACCTGGAGAACTGTGTCCATGTCTGGACTCCCAAGTACAAAGGAAGCACAGGCATAGTGGAGAGAGTCCAGTGAAGCACCACTGAGATGATTAAGAGATTGGAACATTCTCTCCTATGAGGACAGGCTGAGAGAGCTGGGACTGTTCAAGCAGGAGGAGAGAAGGCTTAGAGGGGAAATCTCTTCCATGTGTATAAATATCTGAAGGGAGGATGCAAAGAGGACAGGGTCAGGCTCTTTTCAGAGATGCCCAGTGACAGGACCAAAGCAATGGGCACAAACTGAAACACAGGATGTTCCCTCTGAACACAACAAAACACTTTTTCACTGTGAAGGTGACCAAGCCCTGGCACAGGTTGCCCAGGGAGACTGTGGAGGCTTCATCCTTGGAGACATTCAGAGGCTGCCTGGATGTGGTTCTGGGCAGCCAGTTGTAGGTGGCCCTGCTTGAGCAGGGAGGTTGGACCAGATGACCCACCAAGGTGCCTTTCAACCTCAACCAGCCTGTGATTCTGTGAAGGACTGTCTTAAACCTATACCTCATGAGCAAATCTAGCAGCCTATTTCTCCATTGCCTTTATAATTCTCATAAGCTACTGAAAGCAGGATCAAGTGCCTGCTCAGACACACACACAAACAGAAAACCCACAACCACCACCGAATTCCAATATTGTAACACTTTATATCTGCTCTTTCTGATGTAAATCAGTAGCCCAAGATATTCTAAATTTTGCATATTGCATCCCATTTACAAACAAGCCAGCCACCTTTTCCCTAGGAAAATTTTACCTCTCTAAATGTCAGATAGGAATGTATTTTTCCCTTAAGATAGCCTGGAATAGGAGCGGTATTTGAACACACCAAATTACAGTGTCTCAGAGCATGGAGAAGTAGTACCTCAGTGGTTTGATTTAAGGAGCTGTCTGCAGATGGGAACATAGCAATGGCTAGCTGAGGTTTTTCTAATACATCTATTACCTTGACACAACAGCAAATAGAGATGTTCCTCAGTTCACAGGTGGAGAAACTGAAGTGCAGAAAAACTCATTACTTATGTGTAATCAATGGGTCAGAGAAAAGAAAAGGAAAGGAAGGATATCAGGATATCACATGGCTGAAAAGAGTGAGAGAACAAAGAGCTATGAAAAGTTTGGCTGAAAGGCTTATAGTGATCTTAATGTGTACTTACCCATTTACCTGCACGGAAA
Organism: Bucorvus abyssinicus; assembly: GCA_009769605.1. Classification (NCBI taxonomy): domain Eukaryota; kingdom Metazoa; phylum Chordata; class Aves; order Bucerotiformes; family Bucorvidae; genus Bucorvus; species Bucorvus abyssinicus. The sequence goes on along the minus strand of CM020030.1, from coordinate 30,413,195 downwards.
TGGCACACTTAGAACCGAAAAGTTTGGTACCTGCATTTTTGACTGACTAGATACTAGTGAGTCTGTTTTCCTTGAGTCACTCATAAATTACTCTGTTTGGCTATAGAGGAACAAAAAGAAGAAGAAATAGCTCCAAAACACGCAGAATGTAAGTATCTTGATACCACATAGCATCTACAAAAACAGCTGTGCGTGGTTCTCAGCTACATTCACAGAGAATGGTCCTGATTTTTGTTCCAGTTTTTTCTGTTCCTTCCTACATAATTTAACTTGCCATAACTGCAATCAGATATTAACCCTTGTAGTTCTGTATATGCTTCAGCAGTAACGTGGATCTAAAACCTCTGGTTATGCTTGCACATTCAGATAAAGCGCCAAAATCAGTATCAGATCAGAATTCTCCATCCACAGGTACTGGTAGCAGTAGGTAGCCATCATTTTACACAGAATAAAATGAGCTGTAGAAAGTCATAGTGACATATACCACGCTCAACAAGAAACAAATCAAAAGCATGAACCAGAAGGCCAAGAGTAGGGAAGAAACCAAACTGGTACTGCTTGGAGTCTTTTTTGAGATTAGCAAGACACAGGACTGAACTTAAGTCACAGGAGCACAGAAATACAATGAAAATATTTTTGCACATATAGGAGGTAGACTGGAGAGCTAAAAAAAAAAAATGATCAGGGGAGAGACACGTCAGTAAAGCTGCATGAAAACCAGTGTTCCCCTCCTGTGAAAATTCCCAAGATTTTTCTATTTCCCTTGCTAAATCACAACAGTAAAAATCTCAAAAATACTCACAAATGAAGTATATGCAAAAAACCATGACTAGACAGAGAGGTCACACTGCATCTTTCCTGTTCCAATCATTTTGGAGGTCGTACTTTTAGAAGTGGCTTTCTAAGGGAAAAATTAATTGGCAAAGGGAAACTGAATTTGTTTATTTTTCAGAAGGTTAAGGTGAGAAGTCAAAATTCACATTCAAAAATAACACTAAGACTTTCTCACAAACGTGCTTCTTCTGAAAAACAGATTTTTGTATGAGAAAAACAGCCACTGAAAATTCTGAAGCAGCCATAGTAATCTAATAACCTCTTCCACACCTCAGAGTCTGTAGTAGGAGCTGTTGTGAAACAGTAGGGATATCTTTTTTCCATGAATGTTGTCTCTTTTCCCTTTTAACCACAACACATTTATTGCATAGTAGGTGGCCTGGAGGCATTCATGGACATTCACACGCATGAAAGAGGGGAAAGAAGAGGTGGTATTTACTTTTTTTTGCTTCCAAATCTGGCATCAATGAAATAAGGTCTAATAAAAAGACATTGTATCTCCAATAACTACAACTCAGATTGCTATAGACTAGTGATTATGGTGACAAGAAAAGCTGGAACCAAAGCATAATGTCAAAAGATCAAATGGCACCATCTACTTGAGAAACACAGACACTTTTAACTGCCAGTTATCTCTGTCCTTGCTATTTTCAACATGTGATCAATGAATCCCTGGAATTACCCTACAGGTTGAATATATTTCATGTGTGGACAATAGTCTTGTGAAACAGTTCCATCAGCATCATGATGTCTTTGTTCTGGTGTGCCCAGAATAAATTGTATTTAGAAGAAAACATTGGACTACTCATTAAACATCTCTCGATCTATCTCACACTGGAATAATGAAATTCCTATAAGAAAAACATATTTATCTTCATTGAAATTGTGCATCAGTGAGGAGCAGACAGTAGCCGAAATGCAATTTACAATAAAAGAATCAAGGTGGTTAATCAGGGTATACATCAAGCCTTTAATGGAATTAATAAAAAGCATACAGAGCAATCTAATAATTTTGTAGATTGATGCATACAAGTCCTTGTTAAATTTTAAAGCCATACAAGAAAGATGGGGAACTATAATCAAAATTATATTAGCAATTCAAGCACCAATTACAAACTATAGCCCAGCTGTGTACAAGAGACAGGAAGGATTTCAATTTGCATTGTCTGATTTTATGCAGAGGATAGAATAGCATGAAGTGTGACCTTTATTGGGATCATGAGAAATGGTCCACAATTGAACAGATTGGTTATTCTGACCCTTACGAGCAGCATAAGTAGCAAGATGGCAATTCAAAGCCAGCAGGGGAGGGAATAATTTACTCAGGATGACAGAAATGGAATAAAATGTCTCATCTATATCTTGCCTATTTATGGTCTAAAGCTAAATTGGTAATTCGTTTAACTTGTAAGTTCCTTGTTATTTCTAACTCAGACATTTAGGGACAAGGACTAATAAAATATTACTCTATGGGATCATATGACAAAAAGTAACGCTATTTAGATGTTTTACCCCAGAGCGCTTCAACTGTAGCGCATGATAACAAGCATTTATTGAAGGCAGCCCACAGATCTACCTGTTCTGCATGTCACAAGCTGAAGGCGGTAGCAGAAGTTCAAAAGTCAGCTGCAACGTGTCACAAGAAGAAAAGAGGCAAGCATTTTCAGATGAAATTCCCAGGTTGCCTTAAGATGTAAGTAACACCCTCCTGTTAACCAAGAAAACGTAAACCATATTCCACAATACCTGCCCTTCTAACCTGAGGAAAACTTCCTCCTTTCATCAGATCTAGTGACTGAATTAATCCTAACTCTGTAAATGCAGTATGTCAACCAGACCCTTCCCAACATCCTGCCTTGTAACCACATCAAAAGGCTGGGTTACATTGTCAGGGAAAAGGAGGGGAACCATCTCCATACCCTGTTGGCTGTGCTTTGACGTGCCGGATTGCTGCGGTACCAGTGGAATGCAAACAGCAATGCCACAGCCTTCCAGAACATCTGGAAAATGTGCTTCACCTGCTGTATCCTATAATTACATCAGCCTCTTTTGCAGCTACATCGTACTGGTGACTCAGTGCTATCGTATGCTCAGACAAGACATTCAGGTGTCTCTTTGCCACTTCTTACAATTACGGTCTTTAGTTTCCTGCAGGATTTCCCATTGTAAGTCCCTAAGAGCACGGCTTTGAACAGTGCACTCTCCCGTTTCCATCCCTCTTCACAATATTATGCTGTCTCTGTTTTTATGGTTCAGGGGAGAAGGGCATCTGTTTCTTTCTCACTGCTGATGGAGCCATTCATTGACTGACAAGAGCAATCACCTTTAGTCTCCGAGACACTCGCAAACGCAGACCTGTCCTTACTGCAGAGATGCTAGTGGGTATTGTGTCTCCTAGCACTTTCACTCATTCAAACCAATAGCTCCCTGCACACAACAAACAACAGGAACTGGAGAGAAACCACAGGAACGTGAAGCAAAATGAGAAATAACATGTTTATAGCCGCAGTGGGATTAGTTGTTTTTTCTTAAAATGATTACTTTCTGTCTATTCCTCATTAAATTTTCCAAAGCCAAAAAGGCAGCACATTTCAGCCATGCATGGAGGGGTTAAAATCAGACAAAATATAGTAATTTTCTTTCACAGCATGGTGTGTTGCCATCTTGTGGCTGTTTTACCTATACTGTGCTGAAAATGTGAATAAAAATAAGTGCACTTTTCTTGTTTTTATCTTTTGTAAGTGTAAGCATTTAGGAAATGCGAGAGGTCGATCACAAGTGGATGATGTTTATCTGAGCTTTTCTGAAACTTCAATCTGGCTTAGTACCATTCCATCAAACGATTTCTCCTTTATGTGTGCGGGGTGTTTTTCTGAACTGTAATCTGTGTATTGATTGCCTCCCTGATGTAATTCTTTCTTATTTTTTCATGTTTAGTGAATTGCAATTCAGGGACCTTTTTTTCTCACAGAATCTTACTTTTACTTTTTAATATATTTTGCATTTGCTTCTGAAAAGAAAAATCCCTCTAACCAGAACCTCTGAAAATGCTGAAGTAAATTTAGCAGGAACTTTGATGTGACCAATAAACAAAATAGTTAGCTAAAAAAAGCACGAAGTAAATGTGAAGATAGAGGCTATATTGCAGCAGAAGTGTCTTAGAACGATTTTTTCCCTTAGGTATATCTTCAGAGTGCACACACATAGCAAACATCTGCATATAAAATTAATTACAGTGATGTATTCTTTATCATTAACAACACTTAGTCTCCTATAGAACTAAATTTATTTGAGATCACCTTAATTCGGAAAGGGTTCTCTACTCAGTAATATACATGAGACCAAGACATGTTTTTCCTCAACAGGAGTCGACTTGGGCTGGCACTTTAATGGTTTCCTGGATTAATGCCTATAAAGAGATCTGTGTTGATTATGAAACAGTTCTGCTTTGGTGACAGTGAGAAGAGTAAGTCACGAAGTGACTTTTAGTGATTTCATCGTTGCTTTGGTCTTGTTCTTTTTCATAAAGATGTAAATCAGATATAACAAAATCAAGAGAAAAATCAGTGGAAGCAAGTGAAGTTACGTTGGTAGTAGATAAACATAAAGACAAGAAAATTGCTCTCGACTACCACCTAACAATCTCCCTTAGAAAATCCTCTGGATTTTGAAGCCTTTCACACACATACTTACTCTACCTGGATTTGAATGTTCAATATTTAAGAAACCTGAAGTTTCTTCAGTCTGAAGAAGTTTCTTCAGCCTGTTGCTGTTGCCCAGGGCAGACATTGGCATGGTATATAGTTTTATATTGTGCCTGTCTCTTGGGAACAAAAACAAGCCTTTTGGCTACTGTGCTTTCCTTAGTCCACAAAAATGAATGGAGGCATTTACCTGGCCGAACATTGTTGCATTCACCCTTGCCAATGAAGGAATAAGGACTAGGACTGAAAAAAACTTGCTTTTCTGACCTTGCCCACTGCCAAATGAAGACTGTTTTCAGCTTGTTTGTGATACCCTCACCATACCTGCTGCTTCTGAAGCTGGCTGCAACAGCTTCCCTGCAAGACAGTTGTGTACAATTGCATATTTTCAGTGTTCATGTGGGGATTTCTTTTAGGGAAAACAAACAAACAAACAAACAAAAAACCCCAAGTCAGTAGCTCTCCATTTCCTTTGGTCTGCTCCACGGTTGTGGTCAGCTGTGTTACTCCTTCCATAGCAGGGACAAGCAGGCCCAAAGTTCACAGGATTCCTGATGGAAAAGATGAACAGTCTGTATGGCAGAACGTGACCCTGGCATCAACTACTGTTTAGCATTACTAACTGTTGATACCCGTACGTACTTCCTAGAGCAGTTCTTTGCCAGTCTTGCAGCTGCAGCACACTCAAAGCTCAAGCTAAGCTAAAAATCATCCAGAAAAACACTGCTGATCTTCACAGGAAGCAGAGATTTAATCACTTCCTTTTTATAGTCCTCTGTCCCCCGTTTTGCTTTTATGTGAGATTGCAGTAGAGAAATAATCACAACTTTCATTTTCTGGGAAGTAGAGAAAAACTGTGGAACAGGTTTCCACCTATGGTTTCTCATTCAGATATATTGCTTATAGCAGTTTAAACAATCCCAGACCTCCTTTCTCACTCCCTCCTCTCCATCTCTGTTGTGCAAATGCAGGTCTTTGCGCCCCAAACTCTAACAGACAACCAATCCGTCTGAAAAATGAGCTGGCAAAATGGATTGGCTATTGCCAGTCATACCAGGTCCCGGATGCAATTCACTGCTCAGCTGCATGAGCGATAGAAGAGAGAGAAGAGGTAATGCTGGAGCAAGCAGCCATGGGAAAAGTGAGTGATTAGCAGACAGAACCTGTTTTTCACGCAGGAGTACCTGAAATGTACACCAAATTTGAGCTGTAGAGGCCTTCTTCCATTTTCAGAAAGCATTAAGCCTTCAGAAAGCTGTCTCTTGGAGAGCTCGAACCAATTAGGACCGAGTTTGCAGTTCAATTTGGACAATACAGAGATAGATTTACGTAAATAAGAATTTCTAAAGTGCGTTGGCACTGGTCTCCAATGGATTTGAACATCTGCTCTGAAGTGTAACTGTACTTGTGTAACAATTCCCAGGATTCTATCTCTGTTGTCTGAACAGAGCAAAACCAGGTCCGTCTGTGCTGAAAGCTCAGTCCCACAGGATTGCCAGCTTTCCCTAGATAAGCAATTATTCAGCAGGTAGCAATAGCAGGCACTGATGTGCCCACACAGGGAGCTGTGTTATACATAACCAACCACTAAATTTCACTTTCAGCACTTTAGGTGATGAGAAGGGTTGGTGAAGCAGTTTGCCAGACTGAATGATCTACCCCGTATTCCAGGTGCAGCTGTGATTGCTGGTGTCGATAAAACATGCAGCAGACGGTGGCCTTGAAATCCTAACTTCATTTTTGATAGTCTGCAAATAGAAGGGCCCTGATCTAGGCATGAAGAAGACAGCAGCCTCAAAAAAGAGGAGCTGAGCTATGCTTCATGTGTTTTTTCAACGATGCTGTGACATCCAAACTAATTGGCAAGCCGGATCAGCCATTGGAGTTAGTTGATCAGAGCATGGCTAGGAGCCTGCAGTTATTTTCAGTTCAGCTCAGTTGTGTTGGAAGGCATTATGTAATTAAAGTCCAGCTACAAGACGATGACACTTGGCATTTCCCAGAAGCTCATAGCCACAGGTAGTGGCAGAGGAACTGGCTACAATACAGCAGTAGTATCAATGCTGCCATTTCTAACACAGGTTGACTCCAAGTGCCCAGAGGTTTGTTTTTGCTCAGTTTCCTCATTTCTGCTTTATATTTAGAGCAAACACTCTTCCCTAGAAAACTGCAGGTGGAATGACTCCTGGCTTTCTCCAGGAGCTGCAGAAAGCCCAAGTAGAAGTGTCTTGGGACATGTAGGAATTGTCATCAATGACAGAAGGTAGTATTCAAAGGAAAATGTGAATTTGAAGTACATTTCCCTTAAAGATGACTCATTGGATAGAGTATGTCGTCTTCTGGAGTTACTGATTTCTGTCCAGAAAGTCCAACGTTACATGCTATGTCTGGAAAATTTGAAGCATCTTATGATAAATTAAACCCTTTAGTGTTGTTTTTGTTTGTTTGTTTGTTTGTTTGTTTTTACTTTAAGCCATATTAAAGAAGAAGAGGGTATTGATTGGATCTGGCAGGTGGTAAAGCAATTTATCCAGGCTGCAATCCCTTCAAGTCCATCCAGTTTCAACTTTCCTATTTTAAAAGTGTTAACCATTTGCTTTGTTCCTGACAGTCAGGGAGACATAACCATAGAATATGATAAAATTACTTTATTTCTTGGGAGGCAGATGGAAGGAGAGGAAGGTTTTAGTATGACTTCAAAGTTGTTACTAAGCCCTTTCTGATGCATATATGAAGTTAAGTATGCTGGAAAATGCTGTACATATCCTCTGTAGAAGACGGGGTTGAAAGTGTCTCTAGAAAACTACCTGCGTTGAAATCACACCTGAACAACATGCAAACCGCGTGGACTGCGAGTTGAAATATGTAAGGGAAGTAGCTGAAAAAGCACCTATATAAAAGCACCTCATATAAATATATGAGGCTTACTTCAAAACCGTTCTTGAATAGAAAAGCTACTGGAAAACAAGGAGGGGGGTCATAGATTGCAATCGCTATGTTTTTCATTCAAACCAAACTAAAGAGCTTGGAAACATTCTTTAGAACCGGTATTACAGAGAGTACCTGTGTTAGCACTACTGTTAAAACTTTAAAGGTGAAAATAATTTAGGATTTGTAACGTTGAACTTATATATAGTACTTTGCAGAAATGCAGAAACTGATTTTATGTGCATTAACCTGAGCCTCTGAAGCACCCTTGCTGTAACAGCACCGAATTCAGTGGGGGTTTTCTGAGCTTACTGAAATGTTAGTCCAACCATGACAAGAAGAAAATCCTAACAGCAGCGGGAGATTTTATGTATAAAGGTTGTTGAATCATGAAGAGCAGAAGACAGGCATCAAAGTGTTCGGGGGTTTGCTCTGGAGTTTTGGCCTTAAGTGGGAAGGTAGGTGAGACAACAGAAATTTGCTTTCTCAAGATCAAGTCTCGCAAGGCAACTGTAAAACTCTGTGTTGCTTCTAACAAAGTTCTTTGATGTCCCCAAGGAAAAGTTCTTATTTTCTCAACATCTTCTTGACTCGTACTCTGTGCTAAGGATATCCTGATAAAATGGTTGCGTGAGAGATGCAGATTTGCTTATGATACACTGGAAGGCAAGAACTGACAGCATGCTAATCCCCGCAAAGATTTTGCACCCAAATGTTGATGAGTGTCACTTCCATTCATTTTATATTCCATGTTCTTCATCCCACCAGTCCTATCTAGGTGATGGATGGGACTTGGTTCCTGCTCCACGGATGTGTGGAAGCCTCTAGCTGCAGTGTAGCACTAAGACTCTGTAAGCACCTGACACTTCTTAGGTTAGGGTTGCAAAAGAAAAAGGTGTAACCTTACCACTGACCGAGACAAAACTACCTTGACTGTCATTCACTGTGAGCAGAACTATATTAATCTACCAAAAATGAAATTGCCAAATGAAAGGGTAACTGTAAAGTATTTGTCTGCTTCTTGAAATGACACTGCTGCTGGAACTCCATGTTTATCACATCCCACAGGCTGCCAAGCAAAATCTGCCCTACTTTGAAATAAATTATAAATTCAAATTGTTTTAATCCAGTCCTGAAAATCTTACCCGGAATCTAAAAGTCCAGGTGGCTGGCTGCATGATCAGGAAGAGAGGTTTTGAAAGGTTTGGAGTAGGAATTGAATGAACAGGGCCACAGGCACTAGGTAATGCAGAAGGACACCCATCCTTCCTCTGCCGAATGTCAGTGAAGGGGCAGAGGAGAGGGGTGGGAAGGACAGCAAGTTGTTGTGGAAGGATGGAAATCACTGGAGACTGCAGATGTGATTCTGAACAGATAAATGGTTTTTGATTAAGTATCAGGATGCCTTTTTCTCTTCTTTTTTTAATCTTGCTTTCAACATAGAATGACCCTTCATGTCCAATGCCAAACCCTACTGAAGACTGCCATCGACTTAGTAGTCTCAGTATGACACTTTTTAAATTACTTTATTCTCTGCAGAATAACGCAGCCAGTAAGAACACTTTTTGACACCTTGATAACGTCACAACTATTACTAGTCACACACAAATGCAGCTGCCTGAAACTGTATGTCCATTTTGGTTTAGCAAAACAAATTGATACCCTGAATGCAGTAAGAAGAGGTTAAGGCTTAGTTCCAGCCCTGCATGCTAATACCCGTCAAAGAAAAATCCATGGCTGGGTAGACAAAAATGTAAACAAGAGAAGAATTAAGATGTTTTAATTAATCTCATTGTTAAGCTGTCCTAATTGTATCATTAAGATGTAAACAGTATTTGTGGATTAAGCAAATCAGGATGCAGTCAGATCTGCTGCCTTTCCACTGTCTCTCTCCACAATTAGGGAGAAAAGTTACAGTTGTGATTTAACTCCACTTAAGCTACCATGGATCCATGTCCTGGTTATCCTATTAAAAAGCTGCGTTGCTCTCCTCAGATTTCTAGTGTTTCTTACATCAGTTTTTGTCAGATCAAACCTCTAGAAAAGGAGTAAGTCTGAAGCTGCTATATTTACTTCAGCCTCTAAATGTCCAGCGCTATACATAGTGACTGTGGGAGGGGAGAGAGAGGAAAGTCCATCTTGCACTCCTTGGGAAGCAATCCGCTGGTTGCTTTGCATAACACCACCAGCAGTCCACGTTGCTCAAAGCTGTTGGAGCCCAAAGAACAGCCCATTTCAACCAAGTCCAGTGTTTTTGATAAAATACTTAAGCAGGGCCACCTTACCCAGAACATACCTGAACTAAACCAAAGATGTCTTTAATAATGCTGAACTAAAAAGAACAATAAATTACACCTCTTCCCCCAAATCTAACAGCTTTTAGTGGAAGTCCCTGTCATCTGTTATGTCAGGCTTGTATCCAAGGATATCAACAACATCCCCCTATTCAGCTCAGACTTCCTCCTCCATGGTACAGACCTCCTTTGTGGTGTAGACCTTCTCCAAGGTGTTCCTCTCTGGCTGTTTCGCAGACTCTTTTCACACTTGCAAACATATTAGCTGCCACACCATCAGGTTAAATGCTACTTTAGCCCAGCACACAGATTCAACATCCCTCATTACCAGTACTTCAGGAAAGTGGATAAGAAACAGAAGTATATCATGAAATAACAGAAGTATGCAATGATAAAATAAATGCTGTTTCCCAGCAGGTAGCTGTTCAGGACCTGGTTATTCAGGAATTTATTTCAGGAATTCAGGAATTTGGACCACGATGTTTAATACCACCTAACTGGATAAATTCGATTTCATCTAATCATCATACAATGTAATTTTTTATCCATTTGGCCTTCTTTTGTGAGAAGCACTGTGGTTTAATTTTGAATAGTGTGGAAAACTGTTTCGTTTTGGTTTTTTTAAACCCACTGTTGATGCTTTCCTCAGATGTCCCCTCAACCGCAAGGACAAAAAATTGCATGTAATCGTTCCCTATTCACCTTCTCTAAACCATTTACCATTTTATAGTCTTTTATCACATTACCTTCTTATACATCTTTTTTCTGGACTGGAGAGCTGAAATCTGTCTCACTGTTGTATATCTTTGATCACCTTGCAGCCCTTCTCCATCTCATCTGTAGCTTACTTATGCCTGCCTTGTGGCTACTGGGGAAGAACTGTACCCTCATTCAAGCTGTGGGAGCACGGTTAATTTATGCAGTGGCATGAGAACATTTTCTGGTTTTACTCCATCCCTTTGTCAATACTTCCTAATGTTTCGTATATTCCTTTGACCTCCCCGAGGACTGAGCTGATGTTTCCAGAAATCCATCCACAGTCACTCCAAATGTATTTTCTTGGTGGTAATATCTAATTAGAGCCTGTTATTCTGTATTAATAGTTTGAGTTATTTTTATTCCATTTGCATTACTTTGCACTTAAGAGCATTAATTTTCATTTGTCATTTTATTATCCAGTTACTCAGTATTATGAGATTCTGCTACAGCTCTTTGCAGTCAGCTTCAGATTAGAATAATTTGTTCTGAATGATTTGTTATCAGGTGCAATCGTCTCAATGCAGTATTTATCCCCTTTTCCAGCTCTTTCCAGATTCATATTTTCCATTCTCTGTCCCTTACAGAGATTTCTCTAGAACATGGCCATCAGCCCCTTCCCAGTGCTTTTCTAGGCTTCCTCCTCAGAACAACATGAAAAAAAAGATATGCCTGAATCTCCCATTCAGTTAGCATCCCTACAGCAGGCTGTCTGTGGGATTCATTTCACCTAACTTTAGATGGTGATATCTATTTCTGAGCCAAGTTCTCTCTATAATCAAATAGAGAGGAAATAGGCAGTGCTAACAGTGGAAGTGATCCAACTCTAATGTAAATGTCTAAAATCCATCAGATGATTCATGTCCTAAAAGTGTTTATTCCTCCTTATTGACTCAAAGGGAGTCTACAGTGAGTGGAGCAGATGCAGATTATCTACGTCAGAGGCAGACGCATCATAAATTAGGTGAGAAGAATCCTGCTTTTCCCCCACAGATCTCACTGGGCTGAAACTACATAATTTTTCTGGTGGACTCAAAATCTAAGAACCACATTCTTTAAAGACCTCCAACCTAGCACAGGGTGGGACTGGGCATAGCAGAATTGTACAGTGTAACATCTCTGCTATTTCCCTCGCAGGCCAAGGGCAGCTTCCTTTGCGCTGTATGCCACACAGCAGGTGACCCAGGGGTAGCCAGGACCTGGTCCAGCTGGATGCATGCTTCCTAGAGCAGAGTGGGCGTAACTGTGCACAGGCAATACTTCACATGCCCTGTCCCTCATTCCTGCATTACTCTAGCTCCAGAATACTGTAATGCCACCACAGTTACTATCAGAAAGTTTTGACAGGACTGGTCTTCCTTTGGAAAGATTTATTTGCATTTAAAATACCTTCCCGTTTCCTTGCAGTTTTCTATAGCATCATGTCTTCGACAGAAAGAACAAGCTTCTCTTTCCTGTTTTACTCACCATCCTTTCCATCCCAAATCAACCTTCACAACAATCAAGAGTCATGCCTGGCAGGGGATCATTCACATAGAGCTCTTAGACTGTTCCCTCCACAAGTTAATGCTAAGAACTACACTTCTAAAAAAGCAATGTTCTCACAGCAGTCCACTAAGGAAGCTAATATAATCTTGAGGCACTTGGTAAAGTTACCTCTGAGATTTGTTTTACAGCCAATAATATATAGGGACAGTTCTGCACTCGGGACATACAAAAATCTTCTAAAAAATGTAATTCATTTTCCTTTATGCAATATTCACCAGGGCACAAATATCCAGGGAGCAGCTTGTTCTAACGCTTCAAAATGTTACTGCAAATTAATGTGCACTGGTTAGTACCCTTAAGCAACTGAACTACTCTGAAAACATAGCTTATAAAAATACTTTTTTTTTTTCCTGTCAAGGAAATATTGAGAAAACACAGCCTATAAAAAGTCCCTTTTTTAAAAAATTATTTCTTTCATCTCCAATTAGTCTTCAAAGTAATCTTCTGACCCCTAGCTTGGATCAAATACCATCTGAGAGAAGAGTAATGAAGCAATAAGATATATAAGTATAGTATATAGGAGTATTACTGCTTACTTTAAGAGAAATGAAAGTGTATTGGAGATGGTATCAACACAATCGTCTATTCTGAACCATTCTAAGGCCCAGCCTAACCCTTTTCATTATAGGTTCCCGTGGACGACCTATGTCCTCTCCAGAGAGAAACCACTAGGTGTGGTGTCTGGCTTAAAACTCTTGGCCAGGGACTGGTGAGTAATGCCAGCCCACAAATGCCAAATGACTGCAGCTATTCTCCCAAAAGAAAGCTTGAACCAAGAGAGAAGACATCAAAGGATTTTTAAAGAATATTCAGTGGTGAAAAGGACAGAATATCATTATTCTAATTATCTACTTGTTAATTGTTAATCTAGACTTAACACAAACATCCCATACATTTTTCCACCTGAATAATGGGAGATACTTAGCCAAGTCCCTTATATACTCCCAGGAGCTATCAATGCCATGAGATAAAAAGCACTAGAATTCAGTGTAAAGCCCTGCCAAATGCCAGATAACTAAAACCATAACAAACTGTGACAGGGAGATGGAGGCTAACCTAATGTAATGACATATATAAAGAAAAATCACATGATTGTAATAAACTGTAACATTATGAAGGTGAGATTCATCTGTGCCCAGTGGCAGAATGTGGCTGTCCACAGCTGAGTGCTCACCTCTGGTCCCTTTTACAATCAGTGGAGAAAAACCAGATATTTCTGGGGTATAATTCATCTCTTCTTAAATTAGACCCTTAAATTAGGACACAGCTGTGGAAACCCCCATCTCCAGAAAATCATCTTCAGCGCAGGCTCCCATCCCTGGATTCCAACTGCTAATTTTACTAAGGAATTTTCACAGAATCACAGAATCATTTTGGTTGGCAGAGATCTTTAAGATCAAGTCCAACCGTTAACCCTGCACTACCAGGTCACCTCTAAACCATATCCCTCAGTACCACATCTATTTGTCTTTTAAATACCTCCAAGGATGGTGACTCCACCACCACCCTGAGCAGCCTGTTCCAGTGCTTCACAATTTTATGGAGAATTTTTTCCTAATATCCAGCCTAAATCTCCCCTGGAGCAGCTTGAGGCCATTTCTTCTTGTCCTGTCACTTGTTACTTGGGAGAAGAGACTGACCCACACCTCGCTACAACCTCCTGTCAGGTAGTGGTAGAGACAAATGAGGTCACCACTCAACCCCCTTTTCTCCAGGCTAAACAACCCCAGGTCCCTCAGCCGCTCCTCATAACACTTGCTCTCCAGACCCTTCACCATCTTCGTTGCCCTTCTCTGGACACACTCCAGCACCTCAATGTCCTTCTTGTAGTGAGGGGCCGCAAACTGGACACAGTGTTCAAGGTGTGGTCTCACCAGTGCCAGTATAGGGGGACAATCACTTCTCTCCTCCTGCTGGCCACACTGTTATGATACAAGCCAGGATGCTGTTGGCCTTCTTGGCCACCTGGGCACACTGCTGGCTCATATTTAGCCACTGTTTACCAACACCTCCAGTCCTTTTTGCTGTGGCAGCTTTCCAGCCACCTTCCCCAAGCCTGTAGCGTTGGCAGGAAGTTGTTATGACCCAAATGCAGGATCCAGCACTTGGCCTCAGCTCATTGATCCAGCCTGCCCAGATCCCTCTGTAGAACTTCCCTACCCTCAAACAGATCAACACTCCCACCCAACGTGGTGTCATCTGAGAAATTACTGAGGGTGCACTTGATCCCCTCATCCAGATCACTGATAAAGATATTAAAGAGGACAGGCCCTAATACTGATCCGAGGGGAACACCACTTGTGACTGGCTGCCAACTGGATTTTGACTCGGTTCACCACCACTCTCTGGTCTGGCCATCCAGCCAGTTTTTTTATCCAGCAAAGAGTAGACTCTCCAAGCCGTGAACAGCCAGTTTCTCCAGGAGAATGCTGTGGGAAACAGTGTCAAAACCTTGACTGTAATCTAGGTAGACAACATCCACAGCCCTTTCCTTATCCACTAAGCAGGTCACCTTGTCATAGAAGGAGATCAGGTTAGTCAAGCAGGACCTTTCATAAACCCATGCTGACTGGGCTGATCATCTGGGTGTTCTGTACATGCTGCGTGATTGGCACTCAAGATGAACCTGCTCCATAACCTTCCCCAGCTCCGAGGTCAGACTGACAGGCCTGTAGTTCTTTGGATCCTCTTTCCGGCCCTTCTTGTAGATAGATGTCACTAACTTCCAGTCAACTCAGACCTCCCCAGTTAGCCGGGACTGCTAATAAATGATGGGAAGTGACTTGGTGAGCACTTCCGCCAGCTCCCTCAGTACCCTTGAGTGGATCCCGTCTGGCTCCATAGACTTGTGTACATCTAAGTGGTGCAATAGGTCACTGACCATTTTCTCCTGGCTTATGGGAGCTTCATTCTGCTCCCAGTCTCCATCTTCCAGTTCAAGGGGCTGGGCATTCAGAGAACAACTGGTCTTACTATTAAAGACTGAATCAAAGAAAGCATTCAGTATCTCAGCCTTCTCTTCATCCTTGGTCACTGTGTTTCCCTCCACGTACAGTAAAGGATGGAGATTCTCCTTGGTTTTCCTTTTGCTGTCAGTGTGTTCATAGAGACATTTTTTATTGTCTTTTATGGCAGTAGCCAGATTAAGTTCTAGTTGGGCTTTGGCCCATCTAATTTTCTCCCTGCACAGCCTCACAAGATCTTTGTAGTCTTCCTGAGTGGCCTGACCCTTCCTCCATGGGCCGTAGACTTTTCTTTTCTTCCTGATTTCCAGCCAAAACTCTGTTTAGCCAGGCTGGTCTTCTACCCTGCCGGCTTGTCTTTTGGCACATGGGGATGGCCTGCTCCTGCACCTTTAGGAGTTCCTTCCTGAGGAATATCCAGCCTTCCTGGACTCCTTTGTGCTTCAGGGCTGCCTCCCAAGGGACTTTGTCAACCAGTCTCCCAAACAGGTCAAAGTCTGCCCTCCAGAAGTCCAAGGTGTCAGTCCAAGACAGCCTCCAACTGTCACATGACCCACAAGTCCAAGTCCTTCTCTGTTTGTAAGCAAGAGGTCCATCAGGGAGCCTTCCCTAGTTGGCTCACTCACCAGTTGTGTCAGGCAGTTATCCTCCACTCAGTCCAAGAACCTCCTAGACTGTTTCCTCTCTGCTGTACTGTATTTCCAGCAGACATCTGGTAAGTTGAATTCCCACAAGAACAAGTCGTAGTGGTTGTGGGACTTCTCTCTGCTGCTTATAGAATATTTCATCGGCTCTCGATCCTGGCTGGCTGGTCTATAACAGACTTCCACCGTGATTCTGCCTGGTTGTCCTTCCCAGCTGATTCTTATCGTAAATACTCACCCCTATCGTCTCCATCATTATGCTCAAGGCAGTGTTTCTAGTATTGTTGAATGCAAATTATGCGTCTCAAGAGCCCTGTCATTTATCCACTCATTCAGAAAGTCTCATTGAGCTGTATACTGCTTAGGACCTGCACAAATGTTAAGCTTGTCTGAAATTGATTCCTCTGTGATACATAAGCAGTTCATAATTTTTTTTGTCTTAAGAAAATTATTTTTTAACTTAGGAAGTTAACTGACTTGTAGTTATAAACTTGAATTTTGGCATTTTGTATGGTTTATGATTCATATAGTATATAATATATATGATAAATAGTTTATCTCATTAGATGGCCATTTCAGTGGGCCATCAAGGGGTTCGAGGGGTTTAGCCCTTTGGTAGATCATGCATGCCATAAGCCATAGGGGCCAGCCTGTGTTTTACAAAAGGTGTCATGTCAATGGCAGGGTGTGGCAATTGGGATGATGCTCAGCTTTCAGACAGTGCTGTAGTATGACTCCTGCTTCAGGGAAGCTGCTGTAGCAGTGTTGTTGTCCTCTTCCATCAGTCAGCTCGTATACCAAGCTTGTAAGCAGAAGTGTGAGACATTGTCCAGATTGCAGGTCACAATGGGACACAGGGGGAAACCCCAGGCTGGATGCAGCTACAGTCTTGGGGTGGCTGTCCTGGTTTTGCTGCTGCTATACGTCTCACAATCCTGAACATATTCTGAATCACACTCAGACCAAGAAATGATCTAATCAGATCATAAGCTAATTAGAGTGAAAGGCAGGTTTCTGCCTTCAGAGTTGACCTTGTAAGTCTTGACCAGAGTAGTGAGCATTTCTTTGAAAACCTTCACTTCTGGGCAAATGCAGTATATAGAAGTGAAGTAGATAACAGTCAATCCATGTAAATTCATGCCAAAAATCATAGTGAAAATTTTTGTGGTGTGAACATGCCCCAAGCCAATACAGAGTTACTGAGGACACAAGCACAGAGCTCGCAGATCTACCCTTGGTGTCTAATTCAGAATTGTCCCCTTTCATTTATGTAAATACCAAAAAATTTAAAAAAAAAATTAACTTTACAACTTTTTTTTTGTTTCAAGGGATGTAACCGAAATCTGAATGAAAGTAAAGGCATATAAAATGAGTTTTAGGAAACCTTATTTTGAGGTTTTGGAGATTTCACTGATACTGCAAAAGGAAATCTTTTTTTTCCTAATCACCCAGATGCTGCTTTTCACAGATTGTAATACATTTTACAGAAGTGGCTAAAACTTTTCTCCATTTTGCTCACCAGGAAATGCATTCATCTCATTTTTAGCACTTAATCCCTGAGTGCGCAGAATTAGCTACATCAGATGAAATCTTGGAAAAGTTCCCTTTAACTACAGCAGGTCCAAGATTGCAGCACAGGCTAGATTTTCAGAACTGCTGCTGGCTTCTAGTTCCGAGAAAGCCTGAGAGCCTGAGAAAGCCACATGGAAACCTGAAGTGCTCAGAGAAGTAAAAAATCTGCGTCTAGATATAGGAATCTCAGGTTGAGCAAAAGCAGAGGCATCTCAGTTCGGACTCTGCTTTTGAAAATTTGCGTGCGTGTACAGGAATTTATCGCTTTCACTGTCTCTGTCCATGATCTACGCACTGGGCTACAAAGACTAACCCATGGGATTTTTATCATAACTGTGGCTAAGGTAAAAAGCCAAAAGTGGCTTTTTTATCATTATGGCTCTTCTTGTAATTCGAGTGCCTTGGATTGCTCAATGCAACTAAACCTCATGCAGACACAGAGGAAGGGAAAGGGTTTTGACAGAGATCAATAATGTAGTTTAGACAAGGCATTACAGGGAGAGACTGTCTGCTTTGGTATCTCCCTCTAGTTTACCAGTGGGGATAATGGGCTTTGACATCTTGCCAACTTTGCCATCCTAGAGAAGAGGTCATTGCTAGTTCAAGTCTGAGTGCCTCTTGCTAATCCAACATTAACCACAGTACTCTCAGGCAATTATTTCTGTCTGGCATTGCCATTATGAAAATGGTATTCAAGTCACCTTACAATGCACAAACCAGTTTTCTTACCTGCGCAGCTTTTTGTGATCTCCTAGGAAATAGCTCATGCATTTTTCCCCTATGCATGGGACAAACAAGTAGGAAGTTTTCTACCTGGAAGTGAATTCATACCAAAACCCCAAAGAGAGTAAACAAAGATCACAAGCTCAGAAAATTGAGCAGGACTGTAATATATAACCAAGTAACGCCTTTCAAGGAGATATGATTGATGTAAAAAGCAGCTAAAATCATTTTATGAAGATAAATTCTATTTATTCTGAATATGATGAGTATTTTTATTTGACTCACTCCAGATACATGGGTTTATTTTATTTTTTACATCTCTTGACTGTAACCTATTAAGCAGCAGCCTTCTGAGACGGCTACTTCCTGGCAAATGGAAAGCAGAATCCACTGGATAAATACTAGATGAAACAAAATGCTGTATTTTCTGTATTGTCTCTTGAAAATGGTTTTCAGTGAGCTCAACAGCAAAATATTGTTGATAAAATTAAAAACAGATGAAGGAAAAAACAAGTGGTGGGGTAAAGAAGTGAGAGAATTTTTTGAGTAAGGTTTGTAGACAGCAAATTAGGCAGGAAAAAGGAAAATCAGGGAGGATTCTTTATCTCACAGCATGTGCAGAAGGAAAACGCTCTTGCAGCAGTACTTTAAAGGCAATGGGAAGGAAGCGAACAGAAAATAGTAAATTAAGGAAAACAGGGTCAGGTTTGGACAGCTATGTCCAGATGCCCAGCTAGACTGGAAGATGCCACGTTACCGGTGACATGCTACTGTGACACCTCTTCAGTACCCTTCACCCCTCGTGTCTCGTGACTTCCTCCAGCCTCTCAATGAAATAATTTCCAGGTCTTCATGACCTCTTTGTCCTGCAGTGCCATTTCATCTGTTCCTAATATCTCTGGAAACCCTGGAAGCTGGAAATGCTGCTTCACCAGCACAACCCACGAAGGCACCTGCAGCTGCAGCTCACCCCTCAGCCCATTTCTTCCATGCTCTGCCCCTTGTTCAGAACATCCTGTACAAGATGATGTGCTGCTCTGCTCAGTCGTGTTTTTCCTCATTGGTTTACATTTCTTTCAAGTCCTCAAGAAAATTGCCAGAAAAAAAAAAAAATCCTGCTTTTATAGTTTTCCTAAAAATCTTCTCCTTCTCTCTGTCCCCGCTATGCGAGGCCTTTGCTAAGTAACTGGAAGTTCTGAAGATGGCTTTTTGCTTCCTCAGTACATGTCTAACTTTGTCAAAACTAATGTGTGCTTCCTCCCCAGATGATCTTGTTCTATTCCAGTTTGTACCCACCCTCCTTCATGGCATTGCAACTGAAGTGAGTTATTTGGGGCAGGATCCGTTTTCATTTCTGTTACAGAAAGCTTACAAAGCTCCCCGTGACTATAAAATAACAATTATCGCAGCAGATATTTTTGTGGCGATGTTAGGGGACTCCAGAGAGGCTGGTCACTTCAACTCCTGGAAGACCTGCTTCTGAATGGTGTCATTCCACAAAGCATTTCTTCAAAGGAGGGTTTTTGTGGCTGGATGCCAGAGAATTATGCAACGTCTGTAAAATGTGAGGCGCAGGATGGATTAGTACTTTGTCTGTGAGCTGAAAATTTGGACTATTTTCATGTACTGAGATAAAGGTGGTTCAAAGAAATTGTGAAGCTGCCACAAACATTCTCTTACCATTTGCCTGTTATAAGCTAATGCTGAAATAGCTGCGGCAATGTCGTTGCTACCCCATCACTGTGTAGGCAAAGGATCACTGCAGGAGACATGAAAGTGGGACACATGGTGCTGCAATACTCGGAGCCGACTGCAGCCCACTTAAACCGAGGAAGTTGTGCAATTATCTTAATTCAAAGTGATAATTGACCCAACTCATGACAATTTCTAGCATAAAAAGAGGAGGAAAGATGGCTTGGTGCTGACGCTGCGTCAGCCACTTCAGGCTTTCTGGTTATCTTTTTTATATATTTAATTAAGTACATTTGAAGGACAAATCTGGAGGGTAATGAGCTTTTACAACTCCCACTGAAATTAAAAGCAGCTGCACGTATTCCTGAGGTTTTGAAAGAAATATATTCATCCCATAAAAAATACATTGATGACCATTAAAGTTCTAAAACATGACAAAAAAGCAAATACATTTATAATTAGGGCTGCCCCTCATTCATTAGACAGAGGCTGGCGTCTCCTTCACTACTCGATAAATGCTTTGCTCTTATTTTATACTTTCTTAATTTTGCCTTCATGTTTGTCTTCAGAGTTCTTCTAGTTGAAAAGTACTATAAATAACCAAGCTGCTGTTACTGCTGACCACAGCCAATTGCCTGCTTCTGAAAGCTTCTGTTTTCCTGGGTGTCAGGCTGATTTGAAAGGAACTGCTTACAGGAGCGAGGAGCGCTCCTGCTCGTCCTAGCAAGTTCCTCTAGAATAAATATAGGGATTTGAGCCCAAGAGTTCATCCTATCTATTTAGAAACTTACAAATGCAAAACTATTTCATGTCAAAGGCACAGAGTTATGATGGTGCCAGGTGACAGGGCAAAGCCCAGTGGTACATGACTGATTGCCTTGGGAGACAAGGCTTTTATTTATATCGAATTATTATCGAATTACAAAAAATGTTGACAGTTCACACCTGAATATAAACTCCATTTCATGTGACTTGAATTCCAATAAAATGTGTCATATTAAGGGACTTAAGAGCTTATTAGATTGATGGGGAACACAAATTAGATAAATAGATTTTTTTCACTGGGTGCAAAGATTCATAATATTGTAGACCTAGAAAAAGTACTAAAATT
Organism: Bucorvus abyssinicus; assembly: GCA_009769605.1. NCBI lineage: Eukaryota > Metazoa > Chordata > Aves > Bucerotiformes > Bucorvidae > Bucorvus > Bucorvus abyssinicus. The sequence continues at coordinate 30,392,426 of CM020030.1, read as the reverse complement.
ACTGTTGGCAGTATGAGTATTTGCCTTTAAATAGTGGTAAGTAGTGCTGCCACGTGGCAGTTACACATACTAAAGTGTCTCTACAGACCTTGAATAGACTGATAGGATAAACTTGTCTGAACAAGCATATGTTTAACACAGTCATAAACATTGAACATGAAGTCTGAGACACACTTATAGGATGGAATGAGATCTTGGAAAGCACGGACACTATAAATATTGTAAAGGTCCTGGCATGTAATCAGCTAAACATGTGTTTCCTTGTATCAGCAAATAGGAACTTCTATTACTATATCTAAGAGAGTGAATATAATCATTTCAAACTCTTGTATCTGCACATGAAAGAAATATTGACAGATGGGATAGAGCTCAAATGAAAGATTCAAGATGCAGACTACGTACGTTCTTGTCTCTCCCAGTGTAAATTATGTGTTCCAGTTTCCCTTCTTGTGAACGTATTAAGAAGTGTCAGCAGGGAACTGGAGACTGAAGGAAGTAATTGCTTTATAGGATTCCCTGGTCTCCCATCACAGGCATTTAAGTACTGTTCTTCCTGTTGAAAACAGTGATGCAGGAGCATAGTCAAGAGGGCAGATCATTCAGAAGTGCTTTCAGACTGCATGACTTTTTACTCAGCTGCCGCAATACCAGCACTGAGCTGCATGAGAGTTATCACCATCTTGAATAAAGAATGAGAAGGCATCAAAACTACCACATCTGGGCAGCTCTCAGTAAACAACATCTTTGCACCCAGTGGAGAAAAAGGAGGACATGAATGTCCATTCACAACAGCATCCTTCCCTTTCTGCACTGGAAATCTTCCAACAGGGACAAAGGAGTGGGAGACAGAAACAGAGGGGAGACCATGGAGTCATACATCATGGACAAAGGTGTTAGGGGGAGAAGGAGGAAGAAGAACAGAGAAGTGAAATCATGAAGGGTGTAAAAGAGCAGGAGTAAGAGGAAACAAAACAAGAAACAGAATTATCTACAAAATTTCAGGAAGGATACCTCACATCGTAGAAGAGGTGCACTAGTATAGTGTTACTAGCCTAGGAAAAAGAGAAAATTTGCTTCAGCAGTTTGAAGTGTGTGACTGAATCCATCAAACTTTCCTGTCTCCTGCCCCATCAGTTCTAATAAGGGTCAGGAAGCAAGGAGGGGCTGAGAATCGTAGCAAGAGAGCGGATGTTTTTGGCTACCCTCACACTTCCTCTCTTCTCTTGGTCTCAGTTTATTCTTGTATTTCCTCTGCAAGTCTGAGACCTCAACTTGGTGTCTCATACAGCGTTACACAAGTAACCCATCTGGAAGCAGCCTGTTATGCAGGCAAGGAGGAGATGCTGCTTTGCAGTTTGGACACATGTGAAAAAAAGAACACCTCAGACACTGTGGCTACGAAATATTGGCTGGTTTGATTGTTTTCACACGTGCTTCCCCTCCATTTCCTTGAAGAGCTCTGGAATATTTATACTCTTATCTACTCTTACACCTTTACAGTTGCGCTGTAGGAGTGGTTTTAGCTCTTTCATGGAGTTTGGTCTTTTTGACTGGTTTTTCTCCTCCTGTCTCTTTTCACAGTCATGAGGTTCTATTTGCAATACATGCCAACATGTTTACTGTATTTGTATGCATAGCAGTACGAGTAAGACATGGCTGAGAACATATTTTCTGCTTTTGTTTACTGTGCCTTTGCTGTTTGTTTCTTCTGGCCCTCAAAATTGGTGCTACAGAATTTCCTTTAAGCAAGAGATGTGGTCAGTTCTGCCCTCTTTCACTACAATGACAAGCAGGACGATGATTTCCTTCACTCATATTCCTTTACCTTCTGCCTTCCCAGCTTTTCTTCTGTCTTAAGCCACGCCCTGCATGGACACAATCATTTATCCCCCCAAGTAACTCCCAGTCTAGGATTCTTAAGAGAAGCAAGCAATTAGCCAAAAACCAATACAGTATCTCTTTTGTTGCCACCCTTCTGCTTATTTCATATGCAAAGCACTTGAGGAAATACAAGGTGTCTGTAGTGGCTGCAAAGATTTTCTTCTGGAGGAAAGTGCTGCTGCTTTCCCACCTCCTGCTGTCAACAGCCCCAAAGGAATGTTAATAAGCAAAGGCAAAGGCGATGGTTGGGAGAGAGAAGCCCGTGCTGGGGAGAGAACTGAATTGTTTCTCACTGCCTACATGAAGAGATTACCTATGCTCCTCACCCGAGTACAGCAGGTTCAGTTTCTCAAATTATGTGTTATATATTCTTGGAAATAGCATCAGTGTTTCAGTTTACCGAGGGCTATGCCATCACTTTGATCTGAATGTCTACACACTGAGATTGACATTTCTGACTTTGAAATGAAATCACAGTCTCCTATTTGGCACGGAGCTTGAAGAAACTTTTCCAAATGCTGGCTACACAATGCAGCTGCCTGTCAGTGAGAAGGTGCAATCCCAGAGGAATTTCAAATCCCAACAAGCTGAGGATTCAGGAGGCGTTCTTCTGGCTTTTTATTGTGTTTCAAAAGTTGACTACTGTTAAAAAAGAATCTGTCTTCTTGGCATACCACTTTTGTGGCTGCAGCCTAGTAGTCAAGGTAAGACGTACACACTATAAAGATTATAAAACACAAAAACATTCCGAGGAAAGTTCAGTTTGGGTAACAACACATTAATGAATAACAGAAGTAGCTCTTGAGAGCTCACTTATCAACTCAAAGAAAAATCAAAATATTTGAAATTTAGAATATTTCTTTCACACTTGTCATTGGTATAAGTCCCACCAAGACTGGTGGATTTATCCTGCGGCCTCTGGTAACTGATCAGGTGAGCAGGGTAACTCAGAATTCTTTTCTAGTGGTATTGGTAGGCTATTAAAACCTAAATTTAGAGTCTGACAACTGATTTGAAGACAATTCCTCTGGAGATTTCCTGTCACTTCAGGAATTCAGTTCTGTGTTGGAGGTAACTAAAGCAAACTGTGGTGACCCTTCAGAGCCTGTGCACACTCTGTCCATTTTCCAAAAGCCTGAGAAAATGTTTGATTGGACAAAATAACTCCAGTGTATTCTGGGAAAAATATCTCCTTTTGCTTCTTTACTAGAGAAGCGAAAATGTGCAGTAGTCTACATTGAGTCATGTGCAAGATCTGTGACTAACACCGAGACAGAATCATTGACAATATTAATACATTATGTCAGACACTCTGATCAATGGCTTTTCTTCATTGGTCAGAGGAAAGTTTTCATTTAAAACTTTCAAATGTGTTACCAAGGTTAATGTGAATTCAGAACTAGGGATAAATTCTTCCAGCTCTAGTTCTCCAACATTCAAATACCAAAACTAGGGAGTAAACTGAGTATAAGTAGAGATCTTATCTGAAAACAAGTGCTCACAAAGAGCATTTCCAGAGTGTGTGGTTGTTCTTTGCTTCACTTTTATATGGGCTTGCTTAATCAGATAGCGGGTCTTCCATCAGTGTATGATTTCTACCTGCATTGCAGGCTATGTTTTGAGGAAGGTGGGTGTCTCTACTCACATACATTCAATCCAACCTGTTTTCTTTTTCAGTTCACTAGTCTTCCTTTTTATGACTACCTGATTAATACTTCTCTTCCTCCTTTGTAAATGCACATTTTACCTTGATGCTTCCTGCGTTTGGGACCAAGTATTAGTTGACAAATATTGCCCTACTGATGAATTATTCAGTATTGATTTCTTTGTTCCTAGTCCAGCATACACAAAACCAATTATTTTTGTACCAAACCTATGTTATCATAGAGATTAGGAGGCAATCTTTACTTCTCTGTATTGCCTGGCAGTTGCTTTCCATGGACCTTAACAGTCTAATAGAAAGAGAAGACCATGCTCTTGTCAGTCAGTTGCACTGAGAAGTGAGATGTGCTATTCTGTAGATTCAATAGTATTCATATACTCTCTATTAAAATTCTGACTTCAGTTTTTAGTTCAGATAACAAATGAAGGACAATCACACTGTGTTTTTTCCAAATAGATTCAGTATCTGATCTTCATTAATACTAGAGCTCCTTGCAAGCTTCTGTCTGAAATGAAGAAGCATGATCGAGAAGGAAAATGTACAGTATGTCAAAAAATTGCTGGATGCTCCAGCACGCCAGCAGCCAGTCTATTTATCATTTTGAATCTAGATTATTGACCCTTCTTTCAGCCATTGCTCTTCTCAAGCTGTTCAAAATATGGAAGCAATGAAAGCAAGTCTCCTGAGACTGAATGTCTGCCATGAAAGACAAAATGTAGTAAGGGAAACAGTACAGGAATACATGCATATATGATGTGATGGCTGCTGTCTTCAATGAGATGGGCAGAGGGGAAGTGCAACGGGAGGAAGAGGAATTTAAAGGCATCAGAGCAGTCTACCAGGAATACAAGTACTTTGCTGAAATATATGGGTTGTACAATAAGCAATCCATAGTCCAAAGGGCTGGTCACATACAGAAGCATACAATTTGTAAAACATAAATCTCTCACATATTCTCTCAAATGAGAAAATTATAACTGTAATCAGAGATGCACTATGACAGGTCTCTGATTTCTTGCATGTATATATAATCTTGACAGTCTACTACACTGACCAATTTAAGAGCTTATGAGAGCATGCTTACCCATAAATTAATTCCTAGACTAATGAACTCTCTCTTCACTTGATTAATGTTTTTTTGGAAGTTGCAAGAATGGAGGAAAAAAAAATAAAATTATGAGAAGCAAGCCACTGTGTCTTTTAGACAGAGATGTCTAGTGACAAATATGCTCTGAGCTTGAAAAACCAACAGTCAAAGAGCATCTTTCAAAACCTATTGCCAAATGTAGGCAATGATAGTGTGAGATGACTGTTTCTGGAAGATTAAACATACTTTTCAAATGGTTCATTTGGGCAGGAAAGCTCTAATGTCTTATGCAATGTTAGAAGTTTCTAAAGCAATGTGTATTTAAATGCATGCCCTCAGCAAGTACTGTGCAAAGGGGGCTGGAAGCCACACAAGCTTCAAATATAATGGCATTTTCAATCAAAATGTCACTCTGCTCTTTCAGATCAGCTATGTTTTTCTTTAATCACACAGAATTACAGAATCATTTTGGTTGGCAGAGACCTTTAAGATCATCGAGTCCAACCCTTCACCCTGCACCACCAGGGTACCTAAACCATGTTCCTCAGCACATCCACACGTCTTTTAAACACTTCCAGGGATGGGGACTCCACCACCACCCTGGGCAGCCTGTTCCAATGCTTCACAACCCTCTCTGTAAATGAAATTTTTTCCTAATATCCAGCCTAAATCTCCCCTGGAGCAGCTTGAGGCCAGTTCCTCTTATCCTGTCACTTGTTACTTGGGAGAAGAGACTGACCCACACCTCGCTACAACCTCCTGTCAGGTAGTGGTAGAGACAAATGAGGTCACCCCTCAGCCTCCTTTTCTCCAGGCCAAACAACCCCAGGGCCCCCAGCCGCTCCTCATAACACTTGCTCTCCAGACCCTTCACCAGCTTCGTTGCCCTTCTCTGGACACACTCCAGCACCTCAATGTCCTTCTTGTAGTGAGGGGCCCAAAACTCAACACGGCATTCAAGGTGTGGCCTCACCAGTGCCAGGTATAGGAGGACAATCACTTCCCTCCTCCTGCTGGCCACACTAGTGCTGATACAAGCCAGGATGCTGTTGGCCTTCTTGGCCACCTGGGCACACTGCTGGCTCATCTTCAGCTGGCTGTTGACCAACACCCCCAGGTCTTTTTCTGCTGTGCAGCTTTCCAGCCACTCTTCCCCAAGCCTGTAGTGTTTCAGGGGGTTGTTGTGACCCAAGTGCAGGACCCAGCACTTGGCCTTGTTGCACCTCATACCACTGGCCTCAGCTCATTGATCCAGCCTGTCCAGATCCCTCTGTAGAGCCTCCTGACCTTCAAGGAGATCAACACCTGCCTAACTTTGTGTCATCTCCAAACTTACTGAGGGTGCACTCGATACCCTTGTCCAGGTCATTGATAAAGATGTTAAAGAGAATAAGCCCCAATCCTGAACCCTGAAGATATCAGTTGTGTCCGGCTGCCAGCTGGATTGAACTCCATTCACCACCACTCTCTGAGTCTGGCCATCCAGGCCAGTTTTTTATCCAGTGAAGGACTTATATCTATTTGCAAAGATTTGAGCTATGTCCAGGAATCTTTCCTAGTAATCCCCAGCTTACTAAGGAATTCTAGTACTACAACAAGCATTTTTAAGGAGTATTCGACAGAATTTTTTTTTTCTATACAATTTCTGCCAGTGACAGCTTTTTATATTCATTATAACTGACATGGATTTAGGTTAAGTTTGTCTTAAATTAAGACATAAGTTTCCTGGTCATTTTCTGAGCTGTTATCTATTGACTGAGGAACATTTCTCGCACGGTTGCAAGTTCCTTGCTTATCCTCCCAAACACTGATGTCAGTTTAACAACGGAGTTATAGCAAACAACATTATTTCTGCCCTGTTAAGCAGTGAATTTGTCAGTGACCTTCTCCATATAAAGGTTTGTCTCCAAGCCAGAAAGAATGAAGACATCAGAGCTGCAGTAAGAGGACCCTGGCGCTTATGTTTACAGCCATGCAGTCACTTCAACTCGGTCATCATCACTGAGCAAAAAGCAGTGATTAAGTCCCTATGGAGCTGGCTATCAGACTCCTGTGCAAAGTCACTGGCCCCACTTAAGTGTCTTCCACAGTCTACTTAATGTTATCAAACATTAAAGAAGATATTGAAAGAGAGAGAAATAACCAATGCCCTAGCTGATATTAGGAGTCAGCCCCCCTTCCCAGTGCCAGCGCTTCAGCAGAGCTTCTGCCTGGAGACAGGTTTCATTCCACAGGCAGCATAGAGCATTAGCTTACAATTAGTATTTGAAGCTCCCTGTACCCTTAAGACTGAAAAGAAGATTGCAGCAGTACAAACCCTGTACTAACTGTTATAGAAAGATCCCTCAGGAAGGCTGTCAGCCCTCTGCACCCTCCATCCCACAGCACTGGGTGGGATGGAAAGCTTTACTCAAGGCAGCAGAGATCAAGTGTCCCGTGGGATGGCCGAGCACAAACAACTCCCAGCAGCTGCCTCAGGACGGCGGGAGCAACTGTGAAGGTCTGGGCAGCACGGGGAGAGGCTGTGGGCCGGCACCGTGGAGGGAGGCCAAGGACCCCCGTCACCAAGGTCATGGCGGGAAGAGTGGGATGTTTGGGGTTTTTTTCCAGCAGGATGATTTCCACAACAAGAAAATTGAAACTCAGAGTGAGAAATGTAAGAAATGTTACTGAAGCCAGATGAAGTATTTGAGTTCAGTTCAATTATTCCAGATATCTATAACCTCTGCTCCTTTTACTGAATGGATGAGGTGGTCCACAGAGAGTGTACTAGTTTCAGTGAGTCAGAAGATAATTGGAATATTCAAGTGCTTCATACATCTTCAGTTACCAGCATAAGCATCTTGTATCTCATGTTGTTCTCATACAAAATGTAATATCCTGCACAAAAAACCAGCAAGTTTTAAACTTTGATCTCCAGGTTGTTCAGATAATCCAGCGAATTACTCAGAAGAGTGGTTGAGTGCTCACTGTACTGAAGTACTAATTGCATCTATGTTCCCCGATGCCTGTTATTTAAAGGCATTTTCTGAAAAAGCAAGCTGCTCTCATTACTAGTGCATGGCCAGCTTAAAGAACAGCAGTCTTAAAAACAAGAATTTCTGTCTGTACGGATTGTGCAGCTGTTGTAAAAGAAAGTAGGTTTGGTAAATGGCAAATTGGGAAGGGGCATGCCACTAGAAAAAATGGAGAGAGAGAAAAGTCTGATTATCTCTTGCTTAGTATTAATTTTTGGCAAGACAAAACACTGTACTGCACTGGATGGTAATTACTGTTAAAAACAACAACAGTGGTTTAAAAACAAAAAAAACCCCAATCAAACAAAATAAAAAACCCCCCAAAAATTCTAGAAAATAAATGTTTTGCAAGAAAACAAGGGAGGATGTAAGTAACAATCCAAAATCATAGCTTGTTATAATATTTTCATTGTGATGTCACTTTTCAACCTTAGAGTGAAGGAATGAAGTTTCACCCTGACTCAAGCAAGTTCTTTTGGGCTTCCTTCCCTGCCTCCACCACTATACCAAGAGTGACACCCTACGATCCACCCACTTGGAGCTGGAAAACCAGAGTATCACACCCATTTACCAGATGTTCATCTCCAACTTGTCCAAATGGACTCAACCCTCCTACGAGCAAGGCTTCTGGAGTCTGTACTCAGTATGATGCTGCAGTGACTACGGGGAAGCCTCTTCAGAACATATGATGTATTTGTCCCTGGCAACAGAGCGCAGAACAAAAAGATTGAAATAATCAAACCTCTGCACTTATTATGCTAACCAACTCCAGATTTTCCTCTAATTCTGACTAATGGTGTATTTAAAAAATACATTTAAGATTTACATCCCTCTCCATCAGAATTTTGGGACATACAGACTATGCCATTTTCAAGACAGGCTGAATATCAGATCTTTTATTCATGTTAGGATTTCTTTGTTCGCAACCTGGAACTTCTTTCGTCCATCTGTGGTAAGAACCCACGTTACTACTGCATGTGATGAAGTAAATTTGTAGTATCAACATTGCAGATTACAAAGATATCTTACCAATATTCTTCTTTAAACGCTAAGCCATTGGATTAGAGCTGTTGCCAGATTTCTGGATAGCCAGTAAGAGCTCTAGGAAAAGTTAACTCTTCAGATCCACAGTAATCACCAAGTCCATGACCTCCTAGAAGGTAATAAAAGGTCACTCTTGTCAACCTAAGATCTATAAAGTAGTATTAGTAGAGCATATCCCCTATAAGTAGAAATCTCCAGCTTTTGTCATTGATATGTGATAATGTTCCAGTAACAAAAAAAAAAAAAAAAACCCAAACCCACCAATTTGTTACCCTATGTCATGTTTAAAGTAATACATAATGTCACAATTATTTTGTAGCTCTCTCTCTTTCCTGGCCCGTCTGCTCATAGATGTTAATATAGAAAAGGATAGTCCTTCTTCTACATACGTTGTTTTATTTTTGTGGCGTTTCGTGACATCTCAGAGTTTCGTACAGTTTACCCAAACTTTCTCCTACAGTTTTACATCTTACATAGCGATAATACGACGTGTCCATGAGGAAACCTACCCCTCGGATTCTGCAGGTACAGTAGACTTTCACACCACAAAGCCCCCAAAATTTCAAGTAGTTGCAACAACCTGCAGGTCAGCTACTGACCTCGATTTAACAGTAGCATGTACTATCCAAAAAAGTGTGCTTCAAAACACACCAGATCTACAGCCTAAGCAATCATTAGTTCCAGACATATATATCATTTTGTGCTCTGGTGTCTTTCCATCACAGGGGTTTACAGAAAGATTTGGCAAAGGCCCCAAAATGCACACCTGACATCCAATAGAATTCCTGAGCTTTGTGTTCACTACAGACGGGAACTCCTGCACTTTCATCAGACTAATATGAAGTTATTAGATATTTGTGATGATTAATTGTTTATGCGAACTCCTAAACTTTGGTTTTTCCTCTTTTTCTAGACAATTTTTAAAAAGTTACCTGAAAATGTCATCCTGGTATGTTGAGGGGGTTTCATTCTGATATAAGAACAAAAGAGAATCATCCTCATTACTGTGGAAGAAGGTTCACTGAGTGATAGAATAAATGAATAGAGGGCAGGGAATGAAATGAAGGTGCTATCAATCAATACACATGTATCAACGGATGAGTGGGCATTACTCATATAGGTATGAATAACACATACTGATGTCTGTGCCTTTCACATTAGCCCGGGATGTTTCACATGCACTCTTGATTTGGAAATAGAAACAGATTGTGAGTCAGAGAAAAAGTTGAGTCAGAACGAATATATGAATTGAGGAGAAAGGAATGATCACGGCCATTAACTTTTGCCTGTGAAAGGTAGTAAGGCAAGACCAGTCAAAAGGGGCTCCCAAAGTGCAACAAGGTAAAATAGCCAAGATGTGGTGACAGCTAAAATGAGGTATTTCTTTTATCTGTAGCAGTTACATCTGCACGTTACAGAAGCTCAAATGACAGTTTATGTAAATCTTTTGGCACTTTTTGTTGACATTATTTCCCTCTGCCCTTGTGTTCATTCTCTAAATCGTGTTTGCACCTTGACTAAACACAGTGAAATATAAACACTTCCTCATCACAATGCAGGAAGTCAATAGGAGTGCTCTCACAGACTGTGTATGAAGAAGACATAGATATTGACTTCTTGGTATGTGATTTATTCACAGACTTGAAAGAGCTAGAATGCTGCAGTTGTAAATGCAGCAGGGGAGACGTGCCAGATGATAACTTTCCATAGGAAAATGGGACCAAAGAAAATCAGATTTCTGTATAAGGTATCATAGTTTTCTGTTTTGGCTAGTTCACAGATATCATGAAACTAGAGTATATAGATATTTTAGTGTTAGTATTTTAGTATTTTAGAGTTGCAGCTCTGATTTACTGAAGGTTGTGTTAAGGGACAAGAAATGTTAACAAGTTGTCAGCTTTATCAATCACACTTCACTTAAAGTCTTGGGTGTGGGTCAATAATTCTGTTGACAAAGAATTTTGCTTCTCACCATGAACTTAACACCTTGAAGAGAAATCTAACTGACAAAAATAACTCACAGGTCTTAAAGTCAAAGAAGTTGCATTGTGCACACATTCTTCTGAGATTCAATAATTCATCGTGGTAGGAAAAAATCACCCTATAATGATCCTATAAAATTCACTCTAGATTTTTTTGTTTTACATATACATAGTTTGAAATCCATTATTATAAAATGCAGAGCAGTTCAGATGAATTGGTTAAAGATGCTGTCTTGCTGGAAAGACACAATTTGCAAAGACAGGAAATCTCTTTATTAGGTCAGTTCACAAGTTTTCAGGCACACAAATACTTCAGGTCTCAAATAGTACAGCATTTCGCAAAGTTAAACACAAACACAGAAGACTCTGAGTTTAACTTGACTGTTAACAGGAAGACCTGAGAGAAAAAGTTGCAGGCAACAAAAAAGCGATGGTAGCACATAATCATGGAGAGATGATGATTTCTCCTGTGGGTCAGAAAGTAAAAAAAGGCAATCCTGATCTGATGAATACGTTTAGCTCATTGTGACTATTATGACTTTACAACTGAAGGCATTGTCTTTCCTCTGATATTTCCATCATCACAAAGAAGAAAATGCCATCGATCTTGAACCGACAGCCTAGGTTCAGCCAGGTTTTACTGACCCAGGAAAGATGATGACTGAATTTTTTATTACTTTTTGAACCTGGCCTCTCAAAGGAATGTATTTTTCAGCTTACTAGTGAAGTCACTCCTCACACAAACCTATGTGTTTTTCATAGTTACGACAATACAGAATAAGGTCTTAACCTTGTAGACATGTATATTTCTAAGCATAAGAATAGTCCTATTTATATCACTGGATGACTTATATGTTTAGCATGTGTTATACTAGTGCAAATTTTGAAGACTATGTACAAATCTAAAGCACTTTCCATTTTAGCAAGCTCAGGAAAGTGTAAGATTAATTTTAAATAAAAGAACATGAAAGTTAAAAGGCTGTTAGTCATCAAAAATTTATCAAAATGATATTTCAACATCACAGCACACCCATCCCCTCCCCCCCCCCATCCCTTCCCACCCACCCACCCCCCCCCCCCCGCCCCCACAACTGATGCTAATTGAAAAGTTTGTTGACAGCAGAGAGAAAAGCCACAGACCACATCGACAAGAACTCCCTGTCTGGTCTGAAAATGGCTCCTTCAGTTAATTTTAAGGTGAAGTTGGTGGTACGTGGACAAATCCAAACCCTCTCCAGTCAATATACAGCAATGTCAGATTGGGAATCCTTCTGTGATTCCTACCACAGGAAATGCAGCAGCCACTCCAAGCCAGAGAGCCTGGCAGAGGTTTGCTCCACAAGTGTTTTGGGTCTGCGCTGCTCTGCACTGGTGAAGGTATCCTCCTCTGCACTGTAATCAGTCCCAGCCAGCTCCTGGAAGAGTCTCTCAAACAGCTCCCCAGCCAAAACCAACAACAATAATCAAACTATATTATTTTTTTTCCAAATGCCAGCCCATGCCTCAGTTTATGGTGTTTGCCATAGCATGTGAAGCTCCATATGTTGTTTTTTGTAATGTCAACCTTAATTTGTCACGTCTTCCTGCACCAAGTCTCCTTTCTTTTGTGTTTTGGATTTCATAGTATCAACCACATCCGAGATTTTCTATGAGTGCTGCCTCACTTCTGAACCGTGCTATGCAGCATGAACCTTTGCTCAACACAATCCAGGGCTTTAACCACCTTCTGTGAGATCTTTGTAAAGGTACAATGACTATCACCAGCATTCTTACTCTGGACCAGGTACAGTCTTTGGAATGTTAATTTATAGTATTTTTACCTATCGGTAGTTTCCTGTCACATGCTATGCTCTCAGTGCTGACCAAATTTCCCATAAGAGGACTTATTCACCATCTCCATAATACAGTTTGGAGACCCCAATTGCAAATTAGTCTTTCCTAAAATCAAGAAAAACACCAACTACACTAGGAGCACCTATCATCAGAAAACACACTATTCGTTAATTTTTATCTTCTGATGTCCTTCTGTTCCATTTCTTCATTCAGATTGCTTCCTTTTCTTTTTTCACTCTTTTCTCTATTCTTTTATCTTCTCTTCTCTCTTTCTTTTTTCTTTTTTCTTTTTTTTTTTTTTTTTTTTTTCCTTTTTTCTCTTTTTCCTTTTTTTTTTTTTTTTTTTCTTTTTTTTTTTTTTTTTCTTTTTTTTTTTTTCCTTTTTCCTTTTTCCTTTCCTTTTTTTTTTCCTTTTTTCCTTTCCTTTTTTCCTTTCCTTTCCTTTCCTTTCTTTCCTTTCCTTTCCTTTCCTTCCTTTCCTTTCCTTTCCCTTCCTTTCCCTTTTCTTTTTCCTGATTCTTCAGAGAGTCTAAGCAAATAGAGTTTTACTACACACCCATTTGGTTTTTTTTTCTAAGAGCACATCCACCTGTGGTATGAGAACAAAGGTAATACCATATGACTTTTCTAAAAGCATCTTCAAGGTAACTCATCCAAAAACTTGCTCTAAAAAAGGTGTCTTCAGCCTCTTCACAAATTTGTGCTTTTTTTTTTCCTCTCTTGGTCTTAAAAAATCTACTCATGAAATTATCCTTTCAAACTTAGGTGAGTTTTTGTCACATTCTAAAATCCATGAGGGAAGAAGCCATTAAACAGGAAATTAAGCTTTCTTTTTCATCAAAAAACAAAAATCTGTGCATTCTTGTGCATTATTATCAAGCAAAATGCAAAGTCTATAGTGACATTTAACTAAAGAACCTCCCAAAATTTTTTAGAAGTGGAATGCTCCTTTGTCATCAGCATCTCTAGAGTCTTTGTGAGACTATCAGCTAATTCTGCATATAGAATGTTGTAAAAAAGTATCACATGAATGCTTTTCCTCCTGTACCAAAACCAAGTGATTAATGCAACTCTGTTGTGCTCTTCGCCCTTCACTTTAATGAGTCACACAAGCTGGATAATGGTGGCCTCACATCCTTTTCAGTTAGGGTTTATTTGAATACTTGTTAATTTTTCAAGGCCACTATAATCAGGATGTTACGTATTAAAGGAGGCGTGCAAGATTACAGCTTTTGACACTCTCCCATCTTAAAAAAAATTTAGCAATTATGTTAAGATGAAATCATGTCCTGTTTTTCTGAGGACAGGGAAAAGCTTTGGTTTTGAAAAAATAAAGAATAACTTGTCTCAAACTTACTCCATTAGGAGTTTTGGGACTGGGTAACCAACAGAAGGTTTCCTCATTCAAATGCTGAACTTCTCAGCCCATGAGCAGAATGCTCTGGGTCTCTGTCTGGGGCAAGAAGGAGCACTCACTGGCAAGCAGGCAACAACTATTGTACCCTGAGTAGCCCTCATCCCAACCCTTTGATGAAATTCAGACCCTGGGAGCATCAAGCATCATTCATTGTTTTCTTCCATAGCCTGTGTACTTAATTAATACCTGGCACCCTTCAAGCACAAGTGTAACCAATTGCAAAACAGAGAATGTACCTTCTCTTTTATAGGCCTCCTCCAGCTTTGTGTCAGTAGCAAAAATGGGACCAAAAAAAGTCTGTCCATGACTGTTTTCTGAGGTTGCCATGGTTGGTGCTCATCAAATGCAGATGTCAGCATCTGCACAGCCCTGGGTGCTTCTAGAGCACAATCTCTTTCACCCTGTGCAATGCGAATCATGACAGAGAGTGTCTGTTGCTGCAGAAGGGCCTTGCCAAGATGTACTTGTCTGATCTGCAGATAGCTAATGTTTGAATCTCACTCAAGCTGTCGTCACCTTACTCAGGGTTTCCACATGGTCCTCCATCCAAAAATGAGGCTGCTTAGTTGGCCAGAGTGACAGTCAGTCACAGCATAGCCATCCACAGGCAAATATAACAAGTTGTTCAAATACGCTGCAAGAAGAGGACTGGTAGAAATTTGAAACAGTTTTTGTGATACAAATATTTGAGTTGATCTGATGTCAGAGGTCTTGTGAGGAAACTCTTTTTACAGAATAAGATTTTATTTCTTACAGTGTTTTTCCATTGAGAAAGAAACGTTTGCTTTTTCATGTCTGCTGAAATGTTAGTTTATACCACTGCAGAATATGTTTCGGAAATCTATTGCTATTAATTGTTCATCGAGAGAAATGTAGAATCAATGTTTGTAAGGAGGCTGCGCAGACTTCTAAAAAAACCATTATCTTGTTTTCTCTGTCTCTTCTGTCTAATTTAGAAAGAGGTTTGGGCCAAGGAGTCACCATGTGGTTTTGACTGTATATTCAACTGTCTGAACAGTTCTCAGAAGAGATATTTTTCAGTACACAGGTGAGGAGATTTTGGCAAACATTTATCCAGCTGCAAAGGTGGTCAACACAGATACAGGCTGAGTAACTAGAACATCAGTGGGCTAGTTCAGTCTAGTGCAGGGATTTAAGAGGCAAAAACCTAAAGATACGACAAGAAAAGCTGCGAAAGAGTCCATAGCAGACTGCATGAGCTGCTTAATGGAAAGCCCCTACGCTACATATTTATGGCTTAATTTTAGCCTAATTCTGACTTTCAGCTAAATGTGAAACTGCTAAAATTCACCAGGAGACAGGTATGCGTGGTTTTAAAGAATGCTATCAGAGATATGTAAAAAAAAAAAAAAAGAGAGAGGGAGAGGAGGATATGTCTATACGCTGTAATAAAGCATAACACGCAGATTTAGCCCAAATTAACATAAGCAGCTAGCTCTGGTAGTCTAGGTTGCCCCTGTGTTAGCCCAGAGCTATGCTTGACACCTTTATGGAGACATATGTCTTTTCAGATGAACAGAGTATGTTTTGGCATGAACTGGCATCTCCACATGGCTGCATGATTCAGGTGGAGCTGTCCAGTGTGAGCCAGGTTTCTCAACTTGACCCTCAGCCATGCAGTGAGGATATGTCATGACTCACCTGCATTTCCTTCTGCATTTCCAGAAGCAGAGACGTGCACTGAGCAGAGCCCTCTCAGACCACCACGGTGTCACTAGGATCCAGGTGCTCCAGCATGTTTTTGCTTTAACTCTTATCCTTGCCACCAGGAACCTTCAGGTCATTAAATAACATGCAGAATCACAGAGAATCGCAGAATCATTTTGGTTGGCAGAGACCTTTAAGATCATCGAGTCCAACCCTTCACCCTGCACCACCAGGGTACCTAAACCATGTTCCTCAGCACCACATCCACACGTCTTTTAAACACTTCCAGGGATGGGGACTCCACCACCACCCTGGGCAGCCTGTTCCAATGCTTCACAACCCTCTCTGTAAATGACATTTTCCTAATATCCAGCCTAAATCTCCCCTGGCAGCTTGAGGCCAGTTCCTCTTCCTGTCACTTGTTACTTGGGAGAAGAGACTGACCCACACCTCGCTACAACCTCCTGTCAGGTAGTGGTAGAAACAAATGAGGTCACCCCTCAGCCTCCTTTTCTCCAGGCTAAACAACCCGGTCCCTCAGCTGCTCCTCATAACACTTGCTCTCCAGAACCTTCACCACTTCGTTGCCCTTCTGGACACACTCCAGCACCTCAATGTCCTTCTTGTAGTGAGGGGCCCAAAACTCAACACAGCATTCAAGGTGTGGCCTCACCAGTGCCAGGTATAGGAGGACAATCTCTTCCCTCCTCCTGGGCCACACTAGTGCTGATACAAGCCAGGATGCTGTTGGCCTTCTTGGCCACCTGGGCACACTGCTGGCTCATATTTAGGCACTGTCGACCAACACTCCCAGGTCCTTTTCTGCTGTGCAGCTTTCCAGCCACGCTTCCCCAAGCCTGTAATGTTGCAGGGGGTTGTTTTGGCCCGTGTGCAGGACCCAAATACATGCTGTATTTGAGGCCAGAACCTCCAGAAAGAGTGGCCTATCTGAAAAATAGTGATTGCGAGGGCAAGATGCACTTCACCTCTCCCCATACACACACATAAATTAGCCAGAGTGCCTCTGAAGCTGTTGTACGCAGCTTTGCATTTTCTAGCAACTTTTTATGGCTTTCATAATTTGGAAACAGAAATAGCATTTCACAAAATAACTGTCTTGCAAAGCACATTCTTTAGAAGTACTTTGCACTACTACCAAAATCCCCTTGTCCACTTGTGGATCATGGTTTTGCCTTCCTGTACAATTGTAGCTACTCCTGCCTGCTGGAAATGGTGGATAAATGGCTACATTTGACAATATTAGAAGGAATTCAATTTGCAATTAACTGCCTTATGAGCTAATGGAGACCAGTTGGTATCAGTTTTCACAGACCACATTGAGCAGGCTCATCACAGTCCAGATTGTGCTTACATGACTCCCTGTCTACTACCATTTACTAGTGTTTCTAGGGTCTTCCCCTTGTCTAAATCTTGCAATCAAAATGCATGGGAAGGGAGCAGATCAAGAACAGAGCATGTTTCTTTCCTTTAGTCTACACAGAAGTAAATGTGCCGAGGTCACAGAGAGTTGGAGGAAATGCCAGGTTCTCCTTTTTCCTAGACGACAGCATGGCAGGAGCAGCTTGAGGTGATTCTGATGTTCATAAGTGAACCATGCCAGGAAGACAGAGGTAGCAGAAGCAGTGCCCTGCCAGGCAAGGGACCCGGCAGACAGGCAGAGTAAACACATGTCCGCTTCCTAGAAAACAGAGAACAAAACGGTTAACATGAACAAGGCAAGAAAGGACACAGACTTTCAGGACAGGGGAATCTGAAAACTCATTAATTCAGCCACAAGGAGGAACGCTTCATTCCCAAATCCACTTGCAACAGAAGAGGAACAAGTCCTCCTGGGGGGAGGCTCAAAGCTGGACATCTCTCTTCACATTAGGTTACATATCAGTGTTTGTGACCACTGACCCCCTTCTGTAGGAAGGAGAAGCACCCCTTTGCCAGTCAGACCTATCCTCCTAGCAGATTTGGTGCTGGAGCAGCTTTGTCTGGAGCTCAGATCCATTATACTGTAGAGAGGTTGCCAAGGACCAGGCAGATGTCTGCTTCTCTTTGTTGCTCATCCACATGGGTACCAGTGACACAGCCACAGAAAACCCTGAGCAGATTAGAAGTGACCATAAAGCCTCAGGAGGAAGGGTGAGGGGATCAGGGGCCCAAGTGGTGTTCTTGTTAGTCTTTACAGTCCTTACAGGCCCTGAAAGGAGCAGAGACCCCTGGCAGGCTAGTGTCTGACTGCATAGCTAGGATCACTAGCAAGGATTCAGCTTCCTTCACTATGTTGTCTTGTATGACTATGAGCAAGGAGTGCTGAGAAGGGAAGGGACCCATTGGGCCAAGAGAGAATTTTGTGGCCATGTTTGTTGAACTGCTAAGATCTTTAAACTAGATTCACCAGTTAACAGGATCTGAAGAAGCTGCAAATGAGGAGATATGCAAGGGAGAAAGCCCCCAGATGGACTTTTGCATTCCTGCTCAGAGGGGAAGTTCATTCAGAGGCTTTCTTCTACTGCTTGTACAGACTTCATGTGCAAAGCGTGGACAACAGAAGGACTCACAAGTCCAGTTGCAGTGGCAGGGCCACAAGAGGACTGGGATGGTGGTGACTGTGGGATGGTGCACCCACAATTGGAGTATGGTTCTGCATGAGTACAGGCTGATCAGGAAAGACAGGCAGGGAAGAACCGAGGAAGCGGTCATGCTCTGTGCTAAGAGCCTCTCTCATGGTATGAAAATGGATGTAAGCCTCTAGCGTAGCACCACACAGGGGTAAAAGCACAGGGAAGGAATACTTGGGATGTTGAAGTGGGATCTCTTGGCATTTCTTTTAGAAACCAGACAACTGTCCTGGGCATCTTTCTCCTTCACGGCAGCTCCCCAGGGGATCATGCCTGACAGTCCCTGAATAAGCCCCCATTTTCTCCCTCAAAGCCTGAAGTCTCAACTCTGCTGCTCACCTTCCAGCCTTCCTCTGGACCACAACCTCCAGTATCTTATGGATGTTGCCAGAGGGGCTGCCCTGAGTTACCAGCACTGGTCTTCCCTTCTTGTGAGCAGCAACACAGGCTGGCAAAGAGAAGGCTAAGGGACACTGTAATGACAGCCTACAGAAAGGTCAATTACAGATATGGTGACCAATCCCTCTTAGTAATGTGAGACAGATAACATGACCAAGGGCAACAGGCACAATTTGCTGGTCAGAACAATCAAGTTCAGTGTTAGGAAAAACTTAATAGAAAGATAGTGCAGTACTGGATCAGACTGTCCGAAGAAGTAAGATATCTCTGGCCTTCTGGACTAAGCTGAACAAAACCATAACAGAGCTGATCTGGCACTATCAGCACCCTCTGAGCAGGAGGCTGGGCTAGGTGACCGCAAAGGCTCCTTTCCGTCCAACATTTCTGTGGCTCTGCAATTCCTCTCCCCTTAATTGTTTTCTTGTCTGGGAAGCTAAGCTGCTAGGTCAAGATCCAGCCTTTAGGGTGTCTGAGAGAGGTTTTGCCAAGAAGTCAGTAGGCCAGATCCTCCAGGGGAGGACAGGTTGTCATTGTCAGTGTTCTTGGGGAAGAGTAATGATGCATTCATTTTTCTATCAAAGTATCCACCTGCCTAGCATTAACTTGCATGTTGCACTTTTGTATAGATAGCGAGAACTGCGCTTTAGGAAGCAGCAAAGAGACTGACCGTCCAGCACCTGGTTGACGACTGTAACACACTCTGGCTTTCTCAGTGTCATTGATTCTTAGGCTTCAGCTACAGATTAAATGTTGCTGTGTTGTGATCTCCGGATAGGTTGATCAACAAGGTTGTTCAACAAGGCCAACTGCAATGTCCTTCACCTGCTTTGGGGCAACCCCTCGTATCAATACAGTCAAGGGGATGAATGGATTGAGAGCAGCCCTATGGAGAAGGACTTGGGGATACTCATGGATGAAATCAGACATGTGCCAGCCGTTCGTGATTGTAGCCAGAAAGCCAACTGTATCCTGGGCTGCATAAAAAAGAATTGTGGCCAGCAGATCAAGGAAGACCTCACCTGGGTACTGCATCCAGCTTTGGGGTCCCCAGTACAAGAAAGACATGGACTTGTTAGACTGGGTCCAGAGGAGCCGCAGAAATGGACAGAGGGCTGGAACCTCTCTGCTATGAGGAAAGGCTGAAAGAGTAGATTGTTCAGCCTAGAGAAGAGGAGGTTCCAGAAAAACTTCATTGCAACCTTTCAATGTATAAAGGTGGACTTCTAAGAAAGACAAAGAGAGACTTTTTTACCACGGCCTCTAGTGACAGGACAAGGGCTAATTGATTTAAACTGAAAGAGGGTAATTTTAGATTAGACGTACAATGAGGGTGTTGAAACACTGGAACAGGTTGCTCATTGAAGTTGTGGATGTCCTATCATTGAAGTGTTCAAGGTCATGTTGGACAGGGCTTTGAGCAACCTTATCTAGTGGAAGACGTCCCTCTCCATGGTAGCGGGGTTGAACAAGATGATCTGTAAAGGTCCCTTCCTACCCGAGCCATTCGTGTTCTATGACTCTATGACTTCACAAGTGAGTCACAGCCTCTTAACAAGGGAACTATGTTTTTCAGTTGAACATGTTTACAACATAGGAATAAATGAAAGGTAAATAAACAAAGCACTCACTTACCTTTTTGGTTTGCTCAAGAAAAAAAACAATATCCATCCACCATGGCAGAAATTAGAATCTTGAGCTGATAAAAAGGGGATTTCTGTCATGGAAAAGATAATCTTTTTTTCTTTCAAACTGAATTGAGCTCTAAAGTCAGCAGTTATCACAAAGTTTCCCTCCTTCAAAAAATTACTTTGTATCACTCCAAATTTTCAGCTCAGTAAACACCATATTGAACCTCATTTTTGTAGAAAAACTAAGTATATTTTGAAGCGATAATTTTTTCACTCTGAAAAGATTTTTCCCCAAAATAACTTCAAACAGCAATCCACTGAAATCTGTAGGAATTTAAGAAATATGTTTCACTAGTGCACTTTTCTTTCTAGAGACAGCTGTACAACAAATGTTTTTGAACAGCTCTCGTGGGCTCTAGATGGCAAGTATATGTTACGATGAGGACGGTTTAATTGCTTGAAAGCTTTAGCTACAACACGTATGTAATCTCCATCAGGAGACAGAATCTGAGGTATCCTACCTTCCCTCTTTTATGTGGTCATTAAAACAACGTAAAAGTGGACAAATCCAATTAGTGGAGAGAGATCTTGCACATATGATAAAGCTTATGCACAGAGCTCTTCTTTCTTTCCCAATGTACTCAGAAGCTACACCTTAATCTTTTAAAATGTATAACTATACAGCTATTAAATGCAGTAGTAACCACTTGCAGATGTAAATCTGCTTCTTTAATGCTCATCTCCCCTTTTGTGTCAATATGAGAGTAAGAGTGCAATGCACGTCTCCTCAAGAGGAACCTCTTTAAATAAAGTTCACCAAGTCTTTTACAGGGCTATAATTAAAAGATATTTTAAAAGAGTATTTATTTTGCACCTTCTGTTCATGATCTGTTAGTCCTGTATTGCACTCTGAGATGAAAATGCAACATAAGCAGAAAGAATTACCACAGTCCTTTCCACCTCAGTGAAAGTTGTCTGTCTCCCTCTTTTATTTCCCAGCCATTACCATTTCAGCAGAGTGCCTTTATGGGATAATAAAAAAAAAAAACATCCTGGAAATTTCTGACATAACTTTGATTTTTCTTTTTTTTTTTTATCCTCCATCTTAAACAAAGGCCAGTTGCACGCTCTGAGTCATAGTGAGGGGCTTTTTGGTTATTTAATTACAGTTTTTAATTAATGTGAGAAAGCCTAACTGATCCTTATAATGGTAGCAGTTGACAAATTACAAGAGTGCTCGTGCCCACAGAAAAGCTAATGCTGCAAGGAAAGCAGAGGCGATCAACACCGGTTTGTAATCAGTTACATTTCAAAGAAATAGTTTTTCCAAGTGTCTTTGTGCATGTGAGATTACTATCGTCTTTGAAGTTTCAATCATTTTTAAGACCTGGCTAGGGGCAAATTAGATAAGAAGGTGGCTGTGTAATTAAATTAATACTTTGGAAAGCTCATGTCGTTATAAGATCCAAATACTTATCCCGATAAAATGCTGCCAACACTTTAAAGAGGTGTACTGACTTATTTTTTACCTATAATTTTGTTGATGACAGATTTGGTAGGTGCATGATTCAGTGCTTAGCACTGGTAACATGATTCGCCCAGGTTTCTGAGCAGTTGCCCAAGATGAAGGCTCCAGTGAAGACTCTAGCACCATGAAACAACTTCCACAGGACTTGGCCACGCTCATAGTGCAGCTTGGAGAGCCTTGCTGAGCCAAAGCTTGGTGTTGTTTTCCAGCTCTTGCCACTGAAATGGGGACCAAAACATCTGCTTGAGGTGGTGCCAGACCCATCAAGTCCCACACATGATCACAAGACTCATTTCTGTACTCCCCTTCACACCCACCGGCCAGGGCCTCTGAACAGCTGTGCCTGGTGTCTGGCTTCCCCCTGGGCAGGGGGACTGCACCGCAGCCAGGGACAGGCACCACTCAGAAACAGCTCAAGCAACAGCCTCTCCCACGGCACATGGTTTTCTCATGCCATTGTCGTCACGTTGTCGGGCATGCTCATCACATGCCTTCATCACCTGATTAAATGCTCAACCCCATCACTGAGCCTGGTGCAGAATTCCCACACAGGACTTTGCTAACTCAAGAGGTCTGCTGTGATGGACTGTCATATCCTGTCTCTGCGCCTCCTTTTAGATTATGTGGGTTTGGACTGTCAATCACTCTCACTGACAAAGAAATCAATTCTCTCCACAGAGCCAAGTGGTTTTCTAAAATGCATTCTGAATCATATCAGATGCCTTTAAAAAGCTGCATTTGTGACCAAGACTTGATAAAAGAAAGGGAGTTGAAGACTAAAGTATATCATACTCTTTAAACTTGAAAAGTCAGCTAACTGTATGGAGTAATGGTAGGCAGCTGAAAAGGGGGTGTTATTTCAGCCTGAGTATATAAATCTTCAGTTCAGTGAAAAACTCCAACAAAAGTAGTCTCATTTTTTAAGGAAAAAAAGTCTCATCTATGTTTGCAAGAAGAAAGAGCCAAAGCTTCATGCAGACTCCTTTCATGTGGCCTTCAGGAGCTGTTTGAGCAACAAGAGCTCCAAGTGATTCACTGTGACTCACTCCAAAGGAAGTTAGATACCTGTGTTCTTTTGAAAACCCTATTACATGATAGTTTGCCGCTTCGGATGCCTGAATACTTTTAGAAGTCTGCCCTCATTTGCCTGTCATGTAAACACAGTTAAGGTAAGGCATTATCGCCGTTTTCTAGAAGTGGAAAGAGATGCACAGAAGTTGAATCATTTACCTGAGGAAGCACACAGGATCAGACCCACTGAGTTAGAGCGAAGATCCACCTAACCCAGGAGACTGTCCTGAATGGTGCAGCAACGGAGACTTAGGACAAGGCTGTAATTCACGTGTCTTGAGTTGTATTTCCCATATTTTATCATCACAGCTCCTGGCAACTGTTAGCATAGGGACCTTTTGAGGCAGAGTTGCATCCAGCAGACCATATTCAACAGCCATCAACAGAGAAGTTGGCTGAGAACTGATCACAGACAAATTTTTAGACTCTGCCTTGTAGGCTGGATCCTTGTAAAGGATGTCTGAAGCCTGGAATCAAGTTCAATTTAAGACTGAAATCTCCTGAAGATGAAAGAATGAAACAATCATCCCCTGAGAAGTTGGAGACAGAACTCAGCCTGGCTTCAGGGACACAAGGTTTTCACATGTACCCTCTCAGAGAATTTAAGTTTCCCATCTAGAACCTGGATCTACTGAGGTGAACAGAAGTGTTACAAAACCCCAAAGAGACAGCTGTGTGATTAAGATTGATATGTATGAGACAAGCAATGCGAATCACTTATCACCATAATTGCATTCAACATGCCCCATAAGAGGAATCACTGAGAGCTTTCAAGAGCACTCCAAGGTTTGCTTTTCTGCAGTATCTGTTGAAGAGGACTGCATTTTTCATTGTAATGTACTGCCTTTAGAAGGGAATCCCAACAAAGTAAAAAATTCTTAAGCTATTGTGGCATTATAATTTTAGTAAATATTTTCCGTGTTGGTTACAAATTTCCCTAGTACTGTTTGCAAACAAAGCAAGGAAGGAGTTGCTGCAAGCGATGTCAACTAACAACTGAAAGAATCAATGAATTCACCTGCTAGGCATTACTCACTCATCAGGTTGGCTTTCATTTACCTAAAACACCCAGTAGTGATTAATAGTATCTCATTTGCCCACTAAAAGGAAAAAGCACACTTCTGAGAAATGAGCTGTATTACCTCTGGTAGGACATCTGTAGCTGAGGGAGGGTTGGGTCTCCAGCTTTCCAAGAAAACCAATGCCTTCACTTAAACAAAAAAGTGAGAAAAGCACAGAGTGAGAACAGAGGACAGATGGGAATGACAGTGCAGCAGCACAGCTCCTTGGAAGCTGGACAAGGTTACGGGAGCCTCTCGGGTTCAGCAAGTCAATGCTGCAAAGTGCTAAGTGTCTCCATTCCTGCTGGAGTTAATGGGCACCCAAAATCCTGAAGGAGAAGAAATATTTCTAAACGAATAACTCTTTTACTCAGCTCTTTCTTTTTCTGAAGCAAAAAATCACTGACTTCAGTTCAGTGAAAAGCTGATCCAACAACTTATGCAAGTGAGTTTCTTGCCAAAAGAAGGAGTGCTGGAACAAATTAATAACTTAAGGAAAAAATGGGAATACAGTGGTAATATCTAAAATGATTTAATGATGTGTCTGAGCCCATTAAAAATGGATTTTTTTTACTAGACTAGAGAACTGAAACATTTATTTATATTTCAAAATAAAAAGCAAAATCTAAATGTCATCTTGGCAATTATTAAGCAGTTAAATTTATTTCAAAAGAAACCAAAAAAAAAAAAAGTGAAGTTCATGTTTATATAGCACAATGCAGTATCATGTAAAGATGCCCAGACTAGCCCTTAACACCAGGTGTTGGAGAAGGGTATTGCCAAGCAAGTAAGGAGACTATTGATGCAAATATGACCTACTGCTGCTTAGAAGGGTAGAGAACCAAGGAAGGGTCGTGCTGTGACGATTCTGATTCTAGAATCAGAAATAGCTTGTAGAGAAATGGTGTGAAAATTTGTGGGTGGTGCTGCCCTTTGCTATGTAATCCCAAAGAAGGCTATGTTCACCTAGAAGTTTTATCTAAACCTCTCTCTGGTTTATAGAGGTTTTCGAGTAGTCTTCTAGATATTGTGTTTAGTTCTCCCGCTTTGCCATTATATTCCTCTGCATACTACATTCGATATAGAAAAAGGACAAGCTCATAAAATGCTACTGATGCCTGTCCAAGCTAAAAAAATTCAGGTATTTCAAAAACAAGCAAATAGGAAAGTATCAAGTTAATGTCTTTAGGCTCTTCTGACAGTGCAGACCGCTCATAAACTGCATGTCTGCAATCCCTGTGGCAGGACTGGCCAGGAGCCAACTCCATTTTGGCTATGCAGACCTTCACCTTGACAGACATCCTTTCATCTCCATCTTCAACATAAATTTCCAAAGGCTGCTAGCACAGACCTAAAAACAGAGACTTATTAAGTGAACTGGCTCCTTCATAAAAGCAAAAACATCTCGGACAACACAACAGAAGGGGGTTGATTTGACAGATCACTTTGCAGCTCTTCTTGTCAATGAAGCTACCTGGACAGGGCCTCCATCTCTTGGGGAGCCTGATCAGGATGTTGCGTGCCAGTTCAAAAGATCTGCTGAAGATGATTGGGAGCAAAAGGAGAGTTTGACAGAGAAAAGACTGTTGAAACTAAGCTGCTTTAGACAAGGGACAGTACAAGAAGTAGAAACAGGTGGCGAACAAAAAGATAAATTTGACCTGCATACTTTTTTAAATACAATTTTTATATTTCTGTGAAAGACAGCCATCATGTTTCAATACAGTCTATAACTGGTCTTTGCACAGATCTTTGACTTTTTTTTCTCTTTCTTCAGTTAGGTGTCCATTATCTTCCTACTGAAATCCTAACAAGCAAAAAAGACTGTTTTCTGTAATCTCCTCTCTTTCTCCAGTATGCCTCCACTTGCCTCAGCCCCAAAAATTAAAGTCCCAAGATGCTTTGGGAGGAGGCTGGAGGATGAGCAAAGACCATGGTAAAACTCAAGTCTAATTCTCCCGATAAGTCAAACACATTTCCCCTCCTGCTGGTCTTAAGGTCCTCTGAAAGCCACTGTGCAGATGTAGAAAAGCTCACCAACTTCCCTGTGCAGTCGCCTTGCCAATTTGCCCAGGCGAAACCACAGGCAAATAGCATCCATTTGCAAATTTTTGCTACCATCCAACTTCAAGATATTTGAAAAACAGACAAAAGTGATTTGGATAGATTTGATTTCCACAATAAAGAAAAAAATCATTTATCTAGATGTACAGGACTTACCTTATTGACTCTGGCCGAAAGCCACCTTGTTCACTGTCTGCGAAGCGTACGGATGTATTTGCTTTTGAAAGTGCTGTAGAAATACTACTTAGGCATATCTCCAGCTTCTTCCTTTTCTCGCTTTTCACAGTTAACCTCATTCATAGCTGGCCATCCCAGTATCCCCTTTGGAGGTGGCAGTTAGTGTAATTGCTGGAAAAAATAAAAACAGTGCTGAAAAGAATGGCCTGAGGAGGCAAAAACATCGAAAGTCACAGACATGAGAGAAAAGTAGACAGGTCATGCTTTTAGGAGGAAAGTAAAAAAATAGTGTGTTTTCATGAATTGTGGAAAATAGCTACATACCTTCCAGCTGAGGGCATGTTGTATGGTAGGAAGTAATCAATAATAACATGGTAGATGTGTTTGTCCTCCCAGTCATACTTCCTTTTGTGCACTTACCTTCTGTTTGTAGCAGTGTGCAGACTGCCTCAGGCTATTTGAATGTTTTCTTCTTGCATCTTTCTATTTCTGGAAGATCATTTCTACTCTCAGCAAAAGCACACTGCTGCTGTTTATATCAGCAAACCAGATGGAGAAAACAAATCATTAATTTATGACTTAGAAGATACATTTTTATGACAGGACTTTGTAACACCCAGCAGTTCTTTTTTAGTTTAATTTTTCATGACATTTACAAGCAGATAGGAAAATAAAATTAGAAACAGGAGATTCCTCACAGTGGCAGTGTGCTGTCTTCAATCCTCTAGGCTGCAATTACAAATCCTCTTCTGCCAGTAGCAGCCCCAGGTAAAGCTGTTCCTGCTCCCCCATACTCTCAGCAGCCTGACGCTGGTGGGTGTAAGGTATTAGGGCTGTCCTGGTGGGGAAGGAAGGGCAAGGATGGGCATTTGGGCTTCTGGGGACAGCAACACCTTCACTCAGCTGAGCAATAGCAGAGCTGCGTGCCTGGCCGCAGCTTTCGCCAGCAGAGATCAATCTAGTCCATAAATCCATCTCTTCTTTGGTTCAGGATGGTATCCAGCAGTGGTTGACCTTTCCTTCCCCGTGCTCCTCTGCCAGCCTCGACGGAGGAAAGGCACTAGTTTTATTAGCCTGCTGAAAACATGCCTGACTCTCTCCAGCATTTTGCAACGCTTGGGAAGGGAGCCAGGATTTTCACCTTCTGTGCACTGGCCATGTTTAGTGCTTTGCAAGGATACACCCGCAGCGTCCTGCACACAAGCGTTGTCCCCACTTGCTAGCAGGGGCCTGGGAGTGAGCACCTGGGGTGACTGCCAAGCGCCCTGGGCTGTGGGAGGGGTCCATTAGCCTGTGACAGCTCTGCAGGCATAGGATCACTTCCTTGCAAATAGCCCAGGATATTTCACTTGCCAGACTTGCCAGCAGCCAGGGGGGAAAAGGCCTGATCAGAAATGCTCATCATGCTTTAACAAGGTGGAGAGCCTCTCCATCTCTGCTGTGGAATAATTCCCAGAGAAAAAGAACGCATGTGCTCCCTCTGTCTGCTTCCACAACTCCTCTAATAGCTTCACGGAGCAAATGATTTGTATCTCTCAGTGCTTTGGATAGTGCATCTTGGCTTCTTTATGGACCTCTGTGCCTCACAGTTATTAAACACCTGATTATTTGATAATGCTGAGACAAAGACAAGGTTATGAAAGTATTCATGCTTCGGAAAATGGATGTGATTATGGGTTTGATTGTAAAACTGCTCAAATTTTGGGAACAGTGACAGGTTCTAAGAGGGCAATTTAATTTTTTTAAGTCAGATAAAGCGGCTGCTGCTTTTAGTTAATTGCCAACTCTGTTTTTGGTACTAAACAGAAAACAAATTCTATTCTATTCCCCATAATGAGCCAATTCCAATTAGGGTAATTATCATGGGATAATTGTAGACTACCTATGGTTAATTAGGGCTCCACTGTGTGTTTACAGCACTCCAGGGGTGTAAATATTTTATGACAACCACAGCTTCATACATTGTTACCACTTAATTTAATATATTACATCATTGTTATTGGGAGGGTGGGAGAGAAAAGAGGCAAAACCTTGAAACAGGATCACAGAAGCTGGAACAGACTCTTTCCCCAGTAGTAAACCACCCTTCCTGATAATGTCATTATGCTGAAAGATTCTCTTTTTTTAGCTCATCTTATGTTCACTCAGCAGGAAAAACAAGTGCACCATCATCAGTGCTTGAACTTCTCTGAGCACAATGGAAGCAGAAAAGCAAAGGAAGCCAGGAGATGGTGCTGGGCTCAGTCCTTCCCACACAGTCCCATCTCTCTGGGCACGTGCTGGTGGGACATGGAGCACCCATGTCCTCACTCCAATGCAAAACAAGCACAAATATTCTTATCATGATGAAACAGAGAAAGAATAATAATATCTGGAGGTTTTACTTTATATGAAATGTTGGCTGGTCTCCTTGGAAACGTGAGTGTTTTTCATTTAGTCATTATTTCATCGAAAATGTGACATCATGAGCGGGAAGAGAGAGTGAAAGCAACCATTTGACTTCTAGAGAAATGTACAGGAAATTCCACCTGAAATCAGAACTGTGATGGGGAATGCAAAACCCAAAGAAGCTCCTCAGTTTGCTAACTGAGCCCCAAAAAATTGTCCTACATACAGAAATCGGCATTTAATAGATCAAAGAAGACTCCCCAAAGCATGTCTGAGTGTAGGTTGTGATACAGTTTGTCAGTTGTGTAGTGTAACTCTTAATCTGTTAAAGCCTGTCATTAAACATACAGAAGTTTGGAATCCCCATGCCAGACAACAGGGAAAACTTTTAAAAATCAGTTCCTTCCTCTTCACTATAAAAGAAAATACCCATGTCTCGTATGGTTTTGGTGTAACCATTCACTGTAGTTTTCCAGCTTTATCAGTACTTTATAATGAAATAATCTCGTTCATCTGTAAATAAAGGTTTAGTCAAAATCTTAGTACATAAACTTTCTCACAAAATAGCCCTAACTACAGCAGCTGAGTTAATAGCTCTCATTGCCAGTTTCCTTCAAGATAACCTCCCATTCAAGAGACAACCATGACAATAGTGATTGTGTTCTCCAATTCTTCTATTCTCTGAACAATACTACAATTAATTTGGAAACATCCTGCTCAGATACTTCTGGTGTACTTGAAAAGGGAAAACTAGGTTTACAGCACAACTGGTGAGAGCTTCTTTGTATGCCATGCCAATACTAACGGGCGTTTTTGCTGCTGATAGTCTTCCATTGACTTCCAGCCAGGACAATAAATCAGACGCATATTATTATTAAATCCCTGAGTATAACTCAGCAGTTAGATGAAATGATGACAATTATAGACATCCATGAGAATGATAATGTTTTATTCATGCTGTGCATTTAACAGCTGGAATATACAAACTGGGGAACTAAATGTGATTCATCCACCCCATTTTCTGAGAAGCAGGAAAAGGTGTATCTCCTTGTATCTCCTTGGAGATGGCCGCAGTACACTTCCTGACCCATAAGATGTCAGTGATTACAGGTCCCCTATTTAGACATAGCCTCTGGGTCTAGCCCAAACATGAATCACTGTTGGTGACAAAATCACAAGTCTGTGTGCATTCCCTGGCTTGTTACCATCCTCTTATCCCTCGTGAATAATTATTTCAGACATTTCATAATCCTTAAATATAGTGTAATCATGCTTACAATCTTGGTGGTTATGAAGAAATCTTCAGAAGTACAGAATATTTTAAAGTGATACCGTACTGGCTGCCTGAGTCTGCAGGCAGGCTGAAACAGCACTATTGCCAGCTTCGTGGTACCCGCTTCATCTTAGAAACACCAAATGAGGACAATTATATGAAAACTTTTTGTTACCTCCTCGTTGTTGAT
This sequence comes from Bucorvus abyssinicus, assembly GCA_009769605.1. NCBI lineage: Eukaryota > Metazoa > Chordata > Aves > Bucerotiformes > Bucorvidae > Bucorvus > Bucorvus abyssinicus. Next base: position 30,362,425 of record CM020030.1, on the reverse strand, counting down.
GTTAATGAACTTTGAACTGATGTGGGGTTTTGCTCATTTTCAAAAAAACATATCAAACATTTTAGATGCTTTCTAGCCAGCTGTCAAAAAGTACAGCCCACTTTTGACAACTTCGTCAACTGAGTTAGGTCTGTCTTCAAGAAAATTTAAGGGACACTAAAGATTGAAATTGTGGGACAGCATTAAAAAACCTTAAAATATGGGTTGTATTGTATTTTTAAATTACCATAGGTATTCAATAGTCAAACCACGACAGAGTATCCACTGTCCAAGTTGTAGTATTCCTGTTTTGTATTTAATTAAAAAAAAAAAGTTTTCAAAAATGCAGTTAACGTTGCTGCCAGATTTCTGTTGCTCTTAAACCAGAGATCTCACAGGTAATTACAAGCTCATTTGCTTTCAGGACTTGCTGGAAGGCCAGCTGAGACACTGGCGTTCTTGGCTACTTGTATACTGGGAAGACGCAAGAGTAAAGAAATTGCAGTCATTTAAGAAGTTTTGCCAAAAGTGGGCAGAAGAGGAGTTAACCAGGATTAAATGGCTTGTGGTAATGTCCACTGTGGAAGAAACATACTGCAGGAGAGGCGTGCTGCAGAAAGGCAGAGATTAGGCAGAGGGGATCACAGCTGAGGCATCTCAGGAACTGGTGAGTAAGTGAGATGAAGCCCCTGAAAGCGATTCCTGCAATCATCTCTCACCTTCCCTGAGCATCACCAAAGCCTGCTGCATTACTGGGAACGTGCTGGTCTTCCACAAATCCAGGCAGCTCAGGAAACAGCCTGTCCCATTTCTTTCTGTATCCTTGTAGGTTCACACATTGCACAAAATGTGGATCTAAACTTCAGCTTCTGAAGGTATTTTATTAGACTGGTACTTCTTGGCTGCAGACTGTAGCAACTGAGTGAAATATATTTTATTTTCAATGCCAAAGAAATCAACACCTGCATTAAACACTTACAGGTCCATCTTGAATAATATTATCTAAAGTTACCTGACAGTCATGTTTTTAATTTCCATTCCTCCTTAAAACTTCCACATTAGTTGTTTGCCAAAAGTAGTCTATTTACATATGCAAGTGAGAAGTGATTTATTTCAAAGCTAAACTAACAATTCTTACAAGAAAGCCAGAAGCTCATAAAGTAAAATCCACCTGATCTATCACATTTCCCTTCTTGAACACATCCTACTTTTAATAGCTTAAATCACCTCTGAAGGAGAAAAATAATCAATCCACACACGTCCTGGAGCAAGCAGAATTATTTTTAGACTGCACTTTGTGGCTAAAGCTATAACACATTGTTCTGCTCTGAGAAAGCACTCCATAGACGTGGCATCACACAGTCTGCTTCAGCGAATTTATGAGCTGTTCATTTCTGATAGAGCAGGAATAATCACAATGAATTAAACTTGAGAAGAGAATACTTCCTTTAAAAATTATTTTATGGCTATACCAAAGATAAAGGCCAGTAAACGGTTGAGAAGTCAGTTATAGTCTCAGAAAGATAACTGTTGTACACAGCCAATTCTCTTTAAAAATCAGGTGGAGGTAGATAATGGAATAACTGCCATATGGATACAGTTTTGAAGGACTTCTTAAAAAAATAGAGCAGAAAAAAATCGCAGGAAAGGAGTCTTTATGTAAGAAATGCTACACAGCAGATTTGGGAAGCAGTCAGCTGACATTACCAAGAAGCTATCACACCTTAAGCCTAGGCAAATTCCTGTATAAATGTGGGTCACAGGTTGAACAGATCACACCTATTTGGGATATATAAAGGAGCAAGGGAGACAAGGAGAGCTAAAATATGAGCCTGATCCTGTTTCTTTTCATCTCTGTTCTCAGAGCAGTACTAGAATATAAATTCAGGGGGCAATATGACTTTAAGGCAGCTTCTACTTCTATTTAAAGGTGAGTTTGAAAAGAAACAGAAAATGACAGATCTGGAGAAAATAGAAAGTCATCAAATGCAAGCCCCATATTCTGTGCTCTTCTGGTCCATATAAGCCCAGCAGGTGGTTGTACCAATCCATAAGCACTCCCACCATGCAGGAACTATTCACCATTTCCAAAAACCACCCTGGTCAGTCTGCAGCTCCTTTAGATGTGCCCAGGAGCAGCCAGTTCTTCACAAGAAGTTTCCATTTCATATCTGCCTCTCTTTAGCACCATTTTCAACCACCTTTGACAGCTGTGCTCTGGCAGCATTAAAAACTCTTCCAATCTCTTAAGGGAAGCCAAGTCCATAAAAATACATCTTTTTGCCCTGGAAAAAGCTCTGGGAGAACAGCATTGAGCATAGCAGGGCAAAGCAATTACAGATAAAGTTGAAAATATGGCCTGTAGTGGACTTTACATACAACTGTGCTGACCCATTTTAATGAAAATGGGAGACAGTTGATGAATTACATAATCGCTATACCTCCTACTGCCTGCATGGCTTAATTTGCCAAGCACTCGTAGCTGTTGAGCTATTGTTTTCAGAAGAATGGGTGTGGGTGAGTTTTAGACTCCTTCATGCCGAATAAAACATTCTCTTCGCTCTCCCCTTCAAGTCATAATGTGCTCTGGCTACATCATCGGATGGAGTCAATACTTTTTGTCTTCCAAGGATCTTCCTATTTCTGTGTCTTTCTAAACTTTGCAAATGCTCTTGCATTTCAGAGCAGATGCCAGCATGGACCTCTACAAGCATCACTTCATTATTTCTCAATTACATAAACCATATATCTGAAATTGCTTGGTTAACTTTATTATGTCCATTTTTTTTTAAGGGTTTTTAATTAGATACCCTGCTGTCTTAGGTATCCAGCCTTTTAATAGCAAGCAAATTTATAAAATTAATTTCACAACAGGGTACAGCAGCAGTTGTATTTCTCAAAAGACCAAACAGAATGAGATGGTTTTGTCTATACAGTAACACAGCTTCAAAAGAGAAATTCGAGACATCAACATGTCAAACTGTGACCACAGTAGGCATTGCAATCATTCTTTTATTTTAAGAGAAACACTTCCGTTTAGTTCCTTGGTATTTTGATGACTGTTCTATACAGTCCAAAGACAAAAGAAATATTGGGCACGTGAATACTAGTGTAACTCAAATCAAGAAGTATACTCATATAGTCTGAACAGCTAGTGGAGAAGAAAGGTTTTTCTAAAGTAAGGACTGAAGAAGAAGCAATTTCCATGACATGTGATCATATCAAGGAGCTGCAGTAGAGGCACAGTAAACTTTATAATGAACAACCTCACTTAGACCTTATAAAAAGATAAAATACAATAAATTAATGCCTCTTCTATATAGATGATTGTCAGTGTAGCACTAAATAATACACTTTAGAAGTTAAGGTGGAATGATTTAAAAGGTTATGCCTGTAGCAAATATGATTTTTGTTGATTATTTGCCACTGATGTACTTTTATTGAGCTAAACATCCCATTTGCTAGTCAAGATGGAACGGGTGACTGTGAAGTAAAACCTGCAGGAAAAGACATAAATAACAACCAGGCAGATCATAGAAAGAGTGCACGATCCTTTGCACAAAGCAGAATAGCAAGAGGAGGGATTAGTACTTGGGCCTTTCTGAATATACATGCTATGGAAAAGAATTCTTATTGTTTAATACAGCTATAAGTCATGTGGATCTCTTCATGAAGCCACTAAACTCTAAGTCCAAAATTGGAGAATATTGTCTATCTCTACAGATGCTAGACTGCATCATGACAAATGTGTGAACTATTTTCACCCCATTATATAGCATGATGCAGTCAGGAACCAGAGCATCATACCCTGAGCTGTGCTCCAAGATGATGGAGTCATGTAAACCCATCTGATAAAAATGTGGTGCTTGGCATTTAGCTAGATGCACTGCACCTTAGAGGAGAGTCTTTGCAGACATTTATGAGTCTTGAATCTAGAATATGACAACTGGATCTTCTCACCACGTATATCATGTGTATTTTCACTTGTATATCATGTCAGATTCATAGTCTCATGGCATTTTCCTTTCTTTGAGAAATTTTGTCCTGAAGTTGCTTTCATATGTCATCAAGATCAGCTTTCCATTGAACAACAACCTATACTCAGTCAATCGCTTGAATATTTTATTACTTGCTACTAGCAATGCAGTGCTGGAAACCATAATCTATGTGTGTGATGATTTGGGAAATCTACCTAATTTCAGATGAAACAATGTTATTGTTAGCTTTAAAACTGAAGTATTGTGGAAAATTGCTGGGTGAATTTATGTTTGTTTGGTTGGTTGGTTTTTAGGTGGTTTTTTTGTGGTCTGTAAATGTTAGTGGTCTTTTTTTAGGGGTGGAAACATCCTATGAAAAGGGTTTTAAGTGAAGCTAGCAAAACAAATGTTCTCCTTCCAGACAAAAAGAGAACGTAGTCTAGAACAGAGGAAGAAAATCAGTACTCAAAGAAAAAAGCCAGGCATTGGAAAGAGGTGTTTCACATGGGTACATTAAAAACTTGTACACTGTATGTATTCGGCAGTGTTCAGAATCATCTATTTAAAAGAATTTATAGTGTATTGAGGACCATCTTATTGAATTTATAGCTTCCATGTAATTGAACAGTGTTTTCTGCAGTAACACTGATTACTTTTTACTGTCTATGCACAGGTATGTATCAGTCTACTTTTATAGACCATTCAGGACTGTAAGACCACTCAATTCATATAATTTCCAATAGCTTGTCCCTAAAACAAAACCCCAAATAATAGAAGTAAGAGGGGAAATCCTGTGTTCCATTAGTATATTTTGCTATTGTTTTCCAGCACAGCAGAGATTTCCCCATAAAAGAGAACACTTTCAAAACTCAGTTTGATTACTTGGCAGAGTTACAAATAGTATCAGTACCTTTGCCCATAGTTTAAGGAGAAGAAGATCTCCCAGTCATTTTAAAATTTAAACTCTATATGATGCCATTATAAATGTTAGGTACTTTCCAGTAGCTGGGATATTTAGAAAGGAAAGAAATCGGTGAAGAAGCCAACTAAGATATATTAGACAATCTTGTTTTATCGCGTTTCGTCTTTGATAATCCAGTGATATATATGTCTCCTGTTATTACTATAAAAAGATTTCAACACTATCAATTCACTGCAAATCTGCTCTTGGAGTGATGTTTTTATTGCCAACACACCCAGCTGATCGATCAGCCGACAGCTAACAGCAGACAAACTTGAGTTTCATCAAATGAGGGGATAGAAGGCAAATCATGGGATTAGCTTTAAATGATTCTTCTGGTGTTCCTATATATCTCAGTATTTGTCAGGTGTATATTTGTGCTGTTGAGGACGAGTCACTTAAATCAAATGCATCTTCCACTTTTTTTTCTGTATTCCTGCAAGGACAAGTGCAGACCTCTGCTCTGACATGAAATATGTAAGAAAAACTCCCTGATCTCAGTAGGTGGGGGGCATGAGATTGACAGAAAGGAGTGAGCTCAACTACCTGAGCTCTAGTGTAATGCCCAGGGCAGTCAGTAATGAACTGGACAGTCTAGTTAAGTCTGATGTGGACTTCAATTATGCTCTGTTTCACATTTTCTGTAGCTCCTAATTCCGCCCCTGCAAAGCAGCTAACTAGGTTAGATGCAACTTTACCATATATATAGCTGTACAGCTGAAATTGCTGTAGCAACAGTGCAGCTTAGGATGTCCCATTGAGCCCTGTCCTCAAAAACTAGAATAAATTTGATACTGTAACTCACAGCACTAAAAGGCATCAATAATAGAAGTGCCTGCTGTGTCTTAGAAAAAGGGACAAAATGACCATGAGTGCAAAATGTGAAAGTGGTGAGGCAGACAAACATACTCCGGGTAGGCAACAGCAGCTCTACAGGTCTCATCAAACTGTCCTGTAAAATGGCATTGAATTGCAGGTACCTTGTTGCCCTGATTAGCAGAATTAATATTATGAAAGACAAACACGTGGATAGACTGACTGTCAAACAGAGGAAAAATAAGCAATAAAAGTAAAGTTGTGGAGAGCATGGAGAAGAAGGGATCTACATTCCAGAGAGGGAGTGTAGGTATGCTAAACTGTGCTTAGAAGTACACTTAAAATGCTAGTACTATAACATGAAAAAGCATATTCAGGTTTAAAAGGTCTACCTTCTAACAGTCAATTCTGTCATTCTTACAAATCATTGTCCAAAAAGTGTGCTAAACACATTTTCAATGCTTATTTAATAAGACGTATTTTAGGACCCTAAAAAAAATGTTTGGAGTACATTTCATTAACATGCAGGTAAAAATAATGACCCAACAGGATCAGTCATTGCTAATTCATCCAGTTCTGCTGTATATCCCTGAAGTAGTATATAACATCCCGTAGATTTTCTAGAAGTCTGACGTCATATGATAAATAGTACTAGAAACAAAATGAATGGGTCAATTAGTCATCCATAGCTCCTTATTATCTGTGTGCATTTTCAGCTTTTTATAACAACCATGAAAGCCATAAAAATGACAAGGCTCATTTTATAGATATTTATGGGTAGATGGTCCATCAAGAGAAAGAACTGCTCCCTGCCATCTAGGATAATACGGCTTACATTTAGCAAAACCTACAGCTTGCACTCTTCAATATTCATACAAATACATCAACATTAGGGACTTTTTTTAATAACAGTAATAGCTTTATAAATAAAGTATATATTTTTATATATCTTATATATATCTAAAAGTGTGTATGTATATGTCTATGTACATGTACACCTGGACAAATTTTATTTGATTTCTTCCCAAGAAAGGAACTATTTACTGTGTCCAAGACAGAATTCAGCCATGTTAGACTATTTCTGTGTTTCCTGCAAAATTTATTTCTTAATGGTTAAATAAATAAATTATCTTCTAATCTGACTGACTCATTATGTAAACAATGCTTCACTGTGTACAGTTGATTTGTTCTCTTTATTGTTGTGAATTTGATTTATTAGGGATTGGGTGCAGGAGGGAATGTGACAGCGGGAGAGTTAGGGAATGGTAATTCTGTGTTGATCCCAAACGAGCTGCACTAATTCTGGCTTCCTCACTCACACTAAGTTGTTGATACCTGAAAACCAGCAGGCAAAAGGTAAGTTGTTTCATCTGTATTCTACAATTTGAGTGACTTCCATAAAAATTAATAGAAGATACAAGCAGGGAAAATTGGTTGTTAAAATGCAGAGGAAAAGAGGCCGTGTAGGCAAGTCTCCTTCAGACAGACCTCAGTGCAATCCTCAGTGGTTACTGACTCGATCTAAAGCAAGAAAAGTAGTTTCTTGGATGGGAATAATAGTCCTTTTGCCATCTTTCTGGTGTTTAAAGAATCAAAACACAGCCAAAGTATTCAGCCAAGCAGTTTTAGTTGGGTCCATTATGTCTCCCAATTCAATCAAGAATCTATTTATGATTAGTAAAACTTCTCAGTCAGACTCTCCTATATTCATTCTTACCATGCACAAGGCGTTGGGGAGAACAGTCGAAAAGCCAAGAGGAAATCTGACTGAATAAGTACCCAAATTAAAATTAATAAAATGTAAAACTATAGCAAGACCTACCTCCTTGAGCTCTCTTTTTCTTTAGAGGTGAACCTGAGCAGTCCCAAGAGCTTAAATAGGTGGCGTTGGCTCCTCTGGCATCCCTGACAGATGATTATTTTGCAGTCATTGCAACAGCTGATGTTTTTAAAACTGGCAGGTTGCCTTCAAAAACAGATGGGTATTTTATGCCACCAGTTTGCTTTCACTACAATGCAACTCACTGTATTATTTTCCAAATTGGAAATGATGATTGATTATGGCCAGGGAAAGAGAGGAGTTGGGAGGGTCTCAGAAGTGCCTTGGGTTCAGCAGCAAAAAGCAGTGAGTAGTTTAAAAAAATAAGAGAGGGAAATGACTGTGAAATATCAGCTGCATGATTGCCATCTCTCAGAGGAACACTGATAAGGAAAACTGCTTAGAAAGCACTTTGAAATCTTCCAGTGGTAGCACAAACTCTTATTACTATTATAATTTCGCTCCCTCCTGCAAGCTGGATAGCTTAGTCACTGGAAGTCAAACTGACTCACCGAATGGGCATGTGTTTGTGCCTGATCTCAGGCATGGAAAAGAAGATCTCTGGCTTTAGCAAGGAAACTGAGAAAGGAATTGCTACGCTGGTGCTGCTGTGTTCACAGTGCCCCTCACAGACCCCTGGAGCAAATCACGGGGAGTCAAAAACTGCTGTAGCAAAGCTCAACAATTACACAGCCCTGAAGGCTGAACCAAAGCACCCAGAAGAGAGAAACCCCAGAGCGGGGCCTCTCCCAGGACAGGTCCTCAGGCACTCAGGCCAGGCTGAGCCACTCAGACCCAGTCTCATCTCGGATGTGGGTGTTGGAATCAGCCTAGAGAATTCTCAGAGGATGGCTCGGCCAGCCTATGAAAATGGACATTAGAAATAGGCTCAAACAGTTCTTTCCGTGGCTCTCCTAACTCTCACATTGTCATTTTTCCTGTGTAACAGGCACCCTGCACTGGTGCGCTTGCACTGCCATCCCCATGCCAGGTAGGGTGCATTCCTTGTTCAAAGGCAGCATCGCTCCCACTGGGAAAAGCAGGTTGGGATGTGCTAGCTAAAGGCCAGGTACAGAGGGTGACCTGAAGGAATTAAACGACTAGGAGATATTTTGGGAGACAATGAGGGACCTTGTGCTGAGAGGTAATTCAGGTCCAACAGCTGTACTCAGGCAGGCAAACAAATGAGACTTTCTTTGGCATTCACAATTGCAACCCTTGGCAGCTGTTAGACAGACCTGGCCAATACCCTGTGTGAATGCATTATGCCCTCCTGGTATTGCTAGGAATGATGTCAGCAAGTTATTGTTCTTTAAATGCTGCAATAACATTCATGCATGAGGAGCACAACACTAAGCGGAGGTTTTACCCTTGGCCAAGCTTATCCTTGTTCTGACTTCCCTGATAGAAGAGGACATACAGCAGGCATCTGGTATGTCCAAGTGCTTTGGGCATGAACGCAATTGCTTTCTTTGACGGGAGGAGGAATGCGACTTACGTAAAACCAAAAAAAAACTACATACCCTCTTGCAAACTAATAAGTACATTGTGTGCTGAGACAAAGGCTGCAGGAAGAGGAGGCAGCGGGCATAGCTGGGATCTTCAAGCAGTGTCCTTGGCCATGCTTCTAATGTCCTTGATCATGCTTTTACGTGCTTGTATAAACTAAACACATCTGAAGAAATCTGCAGCTGCAGAGTGAAGCACAACACCAGAGGAGCAGACTGCAGCGCAGCCCTGATAAAGGTGCCCTGAGGGCACCCTGCGGGGTACATTGGAGGAGCCTGCATCCTGGCTCACTCTATGGACCATCCGGGTGTGTGGACCACACAGGAGTTTAAGCTCACCTTCAGCAGTGCATAGGGTGTGCTCACAGGCAAGTGCTGCTTCCATCCTCAAAAGCATACAGAGATTGGGAGGGAAAGGAAACATTGAAACTCCTCTGTGGGAGAGGAAGGGAGGGTGCACAGTCCCACGGGTGTAAATGGACTTTTCTACATCTGCTTGTAGACTCACAAAAGTGACCGTCATCTGCACTTTTCTCACGAGACCATTAGTCCCAACGACGGAATAAGCAGAGGACACCTTACTTTGCAGTTTTCAAAGTAAGAATGACATGCCAAGAATATGTGCATGAATAATTATTCAAGAAAAAAATACAGGAAGCTTTGCCAAATGCTGCATATCAGGAAGCACTTTAATCCACATGACCAAAAAGCACTGCATTCATCAGTGCTTTCATGATAACAGGCTTTCCTGCGCTTGAACAGCTAAAACACATTGTTACATCTACAAAAGGATTGGTGAGAGTTGTTTTGTACTGTATTTCCTACACTTAGTCTGACAGATCAGTTCTCACAAAGGTGCTTGAGCTGATACATACATATGAGATGGTAGTAATTCAATATTGCAAAGTGAATTCTGACTCCCATGATTACCTATACCATTTGAAAGTTAAATGTGTTTGAAGATGAGGATTGTAACTCATGCTGCATTACGGTTCATCAAGCACCAGGCTGATGTAAATCTTCATCAAGTTTCCTTTAAGCAACAGGAGAACATAAAACTGCCACCCACAAGTCTTCTTCCTCACTTGACCAACCAGCTGTTGAAAGAAAATAAAATTCACCAGAAATTAAAATGTTAAAGCTTTAAAAAGTTGAAAGGAGAGAAGGATTTGAAAAAAAATCCTTGCAGTTACCTCTCAAAAGGAAATGCACACTAGTGTCTTCTGTGGCGTAATATATTTTGAATGCAGATGCAAAGTGCCATTTCCTTTTTGATTACCAGAGGCAGGGAGTCCTCAGGAAGGATCCACATGTCACCATGGGGACCCCAGTGACTTTAAGTTTCTGGCAAATGCCATCACCACCATTGCCAATGTGGTGACACCTGCAGAAGCGGCCTGGGAGGTCTCCCCTGGTGAAGCGGAGCCTTGGAAGAGAGCTGTGGTGGGTCTGATGAGATCTGTGAGAAGCAGCTCTCCATTTGTCAGTCTTCTGAAACTTCCTTACATGGGGAATTAAGGGAAAATGGCTTTAAAATTTTCATCACAGACCATCACAAGGCTGCACAGGCACTTCTACACTAGTACAGGAAGGGTAAATATAAGCAACAGTGACTTTCTTCCTCTCAGCCTTTGCCATCATAGTGGAACTGAACAGCTTCTTAGGTAGGTTAATTTAGTGTTATTACATATGGCACCTGGAGACAGTAATTAGAGCCCAAATGCTGCTACACAACTTACGTGCCCTCTTCAAGGCCATAATGGACAAAGTTAACCGAGTCCTGGTTTGGGGGAAGTGGGAAGGCTTTTCATGACACTGCTGTGCCTTTGCAGTGAGTGTGGTGGTCCCCAGCACCATCCCCAGCTGCAGTTTATTAGCTTCACCATCAGACATGATGGGGGGCAAAGAAGTACTGCCAGCAGTAAATGACGGGAAGCTCAATTCCTGGCACTTGCCAAATTTCCCAAGTCTGAATGCAGGCCCGCCTAGGCAGGGGCACTCAGCCAGGGATACAGGCACACAGAAGACAACAGGCAAAGCAGGAAGGTGGCAGAAATTAGTACAATAAGAAGAAAAGTGTCCCATCCCCATGGGGTGCTGGCAGGGGGACAGCTCTGCCAAGAGCATGGGGTTGGGGTGCACTTCCCTGGGGCTCAGGGAGAGGGTCGCGCCAGCCCTGGGAGGGTAGCTCTGTGGTCTGCCCCTGCCAACCCTGTGCCTGGGAGGCTTTGCTGGGGACTAGCAAAAATGACTTCTCTGCTGGGTTTGTTCTGCTGAGGAGGAATAGAGTGTGTGTGGTCCTCTGGCTTATGAAACGCCCAGCGTTTTATTGCTCCTTAGCTTTAGCGCAACTGAATTGCAGCCGTTTGTCTGCTGTCTGGGCCAAGCGTGCCTCAACTTGCATGAAGGGAAATTAACAGAGGGTTTCGAGCTAAGACCATTTCTATACTAGGGTAAAACTTCAGCGTTTTGACACATTCAGCGAATTTGTGCTGTAATCTAAACAGTGGGAAAGGACTCCCTCATGTTAACCCACAAGCAGCTAATACCCACTACAACTACAATTTCTTCCTCCATAGAAGGGACTGAATCCTCATTAAAATTTTGCCACTAGCACTAACAGGCCAGGAATCCCTGAGGCTTTCAGCACATGTTCATTCATACTTAACAAAACATCACCTTCCCCTAGTGGGGACAGGCCTCAGCTAGGCTGAAGCATTCATGAATGCTAAGTCTGGAGGGAACACAAAGAGCTTTGCTTTGATAAACCACTGCAGCTGGACTGCCCGAGCTGTGCAGGGCAGTAATCGGCTTTATTTAATTTATGTCCTTATTTTAGGAAGGGCTAATGAAGTTCACCTATGGTAAAAACTATAGCAGTGAGCTATCTTCACTAAGCAAATCCATTAAGCATTAGGAGGGGATTAAATGTATGAAACTCTAACATCACTGACAGAATATAACCCAAAGGGCAGGCTGCATTTTCATCTTTAAGTATTGACTGTGGCTGTTACTATTCTTAGAAAGCCAGGTGCCAGTAAAAAGCCAATCTGCATTACAGGTTTGCAACTAAATTATCAAAATGAACCTAAAAAAATGGTCCTATTATTTACCAATAAAACACCAATAGTTAATAAGTTAATTATTTTGCAACAACACCACATACAAATCTAAACACACCCGTTTCAGGGAACCACATGTGAACAGTGAGGGAAAGGTCATGCAGTTACGCCAATCTGCTCCTGTGGAAATTTGTACTTAACTACAGCCGTACCTCACTACCTGGCATGGGGAAAGACTCTCTCTTCAGCTGCCCCATGAAGAGTGAACAAGCTTATGCTTTCTGTAAACCTCTGAAGTCCATCTTAAGTACAGTACTAGCTCGGGTGTAAGTTTTCTGTGAACCATGTTTACATCTATCTTGTGGCTTCTGGGGGTTTCAGCTGCAAGTCAGAAGCTCATGCTCCCAGCACTCTTCTGAGAGAGGAGATGTTTAAACTACAAAGGGAGAGTGAAGAGTTAGAGCCCAGATCCTGTGGCCAGCCCACGGAGGACACGGTGAGCTCCTGCACACACAGGCATCTGTCTCCTGACAAGTAGGTTAATGGCATCATTATAGGTACAGAGCTGGAGTTTCCTGAGTATTGCAGCAGCTTTGTCCAACAATTACAATTTGCTAACTGATCAGCCAGTTCTTTCAGCCAGACAAGTATCACACAAACTTAGCAGTGGGGTTTGTAGTAAGATCCCCAGAGCATTCCGACTATGACTGAGTACTAGAAAGAAATATTGAATGCTTAGAGGAACGTAATTATTTCTACTAACCAGCAGCAATGTCACTGTGGTGGGTCAGGGTCTGCCTGAAGCTGCAAAGTGTCTTTCAAATACCCACTCTTTGCTGCTTTGAAATTCCTTACCAGCCAATCAGTGCTAGTGTTTTGACATCTTGCTCCACTTAACACATCCCTGGGTGCAAGTGCACACTGGCTGATTTGTCTTTACTGCCTCCACATACTAAACCTACCAACTTTACTCTGGACCCTCCTCTTTGCAGGTGACAATAGAACGGGCTATTCTGGAGGAGCCAAAGGTCGATGTCTTCGTTGCAAAACTGAAGATGAGATTCCCGGAGGCAGAGCAGAGCAATGGAGCCTGGTTCTAGCCTGGCTTAGTCTGCTCACCAACAGATTGCTTCAAGGCTATTTTCATGTCCTTCATCTAAAATCCCTTAGTCAGGCTTTGGTCAGTAAAAGTGCAGCATCAACTGCTCCAGCAGAACCCCAAGAGCTGAACACCGACCTTTCCCAGCTTTATCGATATAGCCTTTTCAGTTTTATTTCCTCAGTGCCAATGAGGTATTCAGGCTTTACCTAGAAATGGTTGCCTTTAACATTGAAGGTTGCTTTTGATATTGATCTTCTTTGAGCTACTGGCTCCTTCTACCACTTCCCTAATTCTGATGTGAAATTACTCATGCGTGTCATGTTCAGCTCCAAGCTTATCTTGGGTTGAGGGGTTACCTCGACTATTCAAAGCACTTCCTTGTTGTTACAACACCCATAAGTCTGATCCTGTATGATACTAATTATATTTTAGTTGTACATCCTCTTACTAACTACGTGCATTAAAAAATCTCTGCCATTATTTTGGGTTTTCACAGAGATTCGACATGATTAGATATTATTGGTGACAGACATTGTAAAATGGCTTTCAGTCCAAGCAGCTTCCACTCCACTCCACCCCACGAAGGCACAGGATGCTACAGTGCCATGCTGACTGCTTCAGAGATGAGGAGATGATAACCCGTAAGGGCCACAAGTCTGGTGTCTGCCAACACTGATCCTCTGCTTTCATAACTGCTCTGTGGTTGCTCAGACTGGTGTTGCCTGAATGAATTCAAAACAGAAAGAAATTACTTCTTCTCCTGTGTTTAAAAGTTACAAGAAAACTCAGCTCATAACAGATTTTCAGCAGAATCAAATGCTAATCGTAAGGAGAGGCCTGAGTACATGAGCCTAATTATTGTACAGGGCTGTTTTCTCCAAGATTATGAAATTCAAAAAGTAGTCTTGCTGCTTTGCTCCAGTTCTAAGCTACACCACTCCAGCAAATACCACTTCAGGATCTTGGATCTGCTGACATATTGTTACTGTTTACTGTGTGATTTCCAATATCCTTTTTAAGTAAGCTGAGAAAACTGACATACACAGAACTGGAAATAAAATATGTTTATGTTTTACATTCAAAATTCAAGGATACTGAGAGGATAAAGAAGAGTTTAAGTTTGTGAGACATTTTGTTGTCAGGTTACTTTCAAAATTTTATCTGTGAAACCTTAGCTTCCTGTAAGGAAATCTGTTCAGGGCTGTTGGGAAGGCACAAAGGATGGAGAGGGCATCCTGGAGCCAGAGTAATGAAGAAACTATATTGTTGCATCCCAAGCAGTGCGAGCAGTCTACACACTACGCTAACCCAAATGCCAGCATCGGGTCCTTTCAGTCACACTTGACCAGAAGGTGCAGCTCATGTCAAGTCACTTCCTTTGGCCTTCTAGGCCATCTCCCTGACGGCTGGAGACCAAGACTAGCTTCACGGCATGTGCAGCCAGCAGGCACGTGCCAGGGCGCCAAACCCACCAGCACCTGACAGCCAGCCCCACCCCAGGCTCTGCCCCTCCACAGACTGTGGGCACAACTTATGCAGAGTTATACCTGTTACACCTTTAATACTAACAGCAATGGCAATATGCATTACTTTGGGGTGCAAGTTGTGCGAGGAGCATTGGTCTTGGTAGCCCATAGGCTAGGATGCCATTTCTTCACTGGTTCTCTAATATCTCTATTTATATTAACTCTGTTTAACATCTGCAGCTGTGTATGGGTGCTTCATAAAATCTATTGGTGACCATATATTTTGCAAATTCAATCAAAAAATAAACATGCTTTATTTGGATTTATTTTTATCATTCTCATTTCCTTTTCCTATGTATGTGATCATAGCATGTCCCTGTGGGTTAATACTTTCAAAAAGCAGTGGTATATATCCTAGGAGCTCTGACAAGGGGAGCTGCATTGGTTTGATGCATATTCAGGAGGCAAACACATAAGAGGAAGAAGTATTTGGCACCTGAAGACCCCAGCTTTTCAGGTATTGCAAAATGTGTTCTTCCCACCTGCCAGGCCCAACTGGCACGAAGAGCTATCAGGGCACTTGTGTGACAGTCATAAACCGGAGCTGTTAGGCAGAACTGTGGTACTTTCAGCAATGTAGCCACAAAAACCATACGCCCCTGCCAAGAAAAAGAAACAAACACAATTTATTTGTCTGTGACTTCATCTACTAGTAACTATGCAGTGCTATCACATAAGACTCTTTCCAGTTTTGAAACTTATTAAATAACTTTCACAGTCTGTAAAATTTTCAGCGCTTCAGAAAGACCCTGGGTTGTGGCATCTTCACATTGATCATCTTCAGAAGCTAGCTGAGTCACTGAGATGGCAATCTGAAGGGAAACTGCCATTTCTCTGAGACACTGCACCCAATGCGCGAGTGTGACTGTGACTTTCTGAGGGCCCTCAAAAGGAAAAAGGACAGGGGCAGTGTTCCAGATATTGAAAAAACAGGGAGTCTCTCTAGAGTACTTCAAGCACATGCAAAGAAGGAAAAGACTGTTAAAGTCTGGATCAAGAAAATGCCAGTATTATGATGAAAAAGCAAAATAAACAGAGATAAAATCTGGAAGCCAGAACAAGAAAGACAAAAATCTGTTTGCACACATCAAAGAAAAAAAAAGGGGGGGAGGTGTTGGGAAGAGGGGGAAGCAGGCACTTGAGATCAACACTATAATCAAAACTGTTTGAAGATCATGAGATTCAATGCCTACTGGCACTGTCCCTTTTACAAATCATCAATTGCAACAGTTGATAATTACTTTAAAAAAAAGCTGCAAACCTTTTTTTTTCCCCCCCTCTACTTTCCTGCTGGGGCACTTACTTGTTTTTCAACATGATACTGCAACAGGTAAACTGAAAACCTCACTTACACAGTGACTGGTTTTGGTATGTATTAGTCACTTGAAAACTATTCTCCTGTCAGCTGAAGAATTGTGTGTGCAGGTTACAAAATGAAATTCATTCATGACATGACCCTGTCATTCACTGATCTAGAGTTTCGCAAAGATGTTACCCCTGAAAACAAAAAGGATGTCAATCTGTGCCAAGTTACTGTTTATTTCCATAGCAACTATGTGCCAAAATAAAGGTAAATAATGTCAATGTGAAACACTTCTCATCTTTAAAAGTTTGAGTCATCGTAAAGGGACAGTGGAAGCAGCAACATTGCTTGTTATCATAGCCAAAGTCTGCTAATGAGACATCTCCTACTTCATAGGATCCCTGTATGATCATAAGAACAGTCATTCAGAACAGGACCAAAGCCATCTAGACAAGTATCTGATGGCAAACAGCAGATATAAGAAAAGTTATAAAAGCAGGACAAGAGTATGAAGATGCTCTCCCAGAATACTCTTCCATCACAGGCCATGCACTAGACGACCATTTCCTGAGCCAGAGGTGCCTGTTTAATCTCAGCATTAAACAGGCTTTGGCATTTTGTTGTTGTTGTTGTTTTTATTTTCATGAATTTGTCTAATCACTTTTTGAATCAATGTAAACTTTTAGTACTTAGAATATCCCCAGGCCTGGGTTCTACAGCTGAGCTGCTGCCTGGGGATTTCCTTGGATGTTCCCTCTTATTTTAGAAGAGCAAAATGATCCTTCCTTACTGATCTGTATCCCATACAAGATTTTATAGTTCTTTTTCATATCTCCTCTGAGTCAATTTTTTTCATAGCTAGAGTCCTTGTATGTTTGGGTTTTTTGTACTAAGCCTATCTCATACATACAATTTTCCCTGTCACTCGACTATGCTCCTTTTTTCATCCTATTTTTTTAAGATAGATAGATAGATAGATACTGATATAAGGGCTAAAAATGCCCCCAGCATTCAAGGTATTGTAGCCTAATATTGTTTTATGGGGTTGTTCTCCTTTCCTTCCCTAGTAATTTGCTTCATATTGATTGCCATTCAGCATTGTGCTGTCAGTCCTACAGAACATGCTGTTATAACTTCAGAATCTTTGTACCAGTTGATAGCTTTTTCAGAGTCTGTAATTGCATATATTAAATTAGGATTTCTCTTGTGAACTCTTTATTTTTTCCTACATTCTCTTCCCCTCCCCTCCCCCACCACATTACTCAGTATCACAACGTGTTATAGCAACTCTTTACACTTTGCTAGCTTTTGCTTTTTCCACCAGGAAGAGTTCAGAATAGTCACTGAACTTCATCATTTCATTTTTCACCCCTTTTCCATTCATTTGTTAATGTGACGAAGAGCAGGGCTCCTCGGATAAGTGCCTGTTGGGACCACTGTGGTAAGCCCCCTGTGTTCACAACAGCCTCTTTTCCCATTCAGTCGTGTTTCTTTTTCTGTCTACAGTCTCCTGGTCAAAAAGAAATGAACAAACAAAAGATCGTGGTGCATAGGCATGCTTTTTTTAAGTAGGATGAGCCCTTATGAAATAAAAGTTTCTGTAACAAAGGCTTTTAGACACTGGAGCTTTTTATACATTGCTTACATATAATTTAGTAATGAGTAGTTACCAACGTAGTTAGGCAGTTGTGGACCCAATTATCCCATTACTGCAACTGGCTGCACAAACAGAGTAATTGTACAGTGAACATGCTCACATACTTTGCATTCGTGCTTTTGTAAGCCTGGCATTACTCTTTCTATGCCAAAGTGGGACAGTTCACCCTGTTTATTATCACCTCTGTCCTTTGGGAAGATTTAGCATGTATTTTGGGAAGAAAACATTCTGGGTAGAACTATCGTGAGATATCTGGCAGGCAGGAACATTAATTCCCTCAAACTCAGATGACAGTGAAGTTAAATTTGCTGGCTTCTCTGAGCTTCTAATTCTCTAAGTTCTCTTTTGTGAGAAGATAATTCTATTCCTTATGGATCCTAAAAAGTCATAGCAGCCACATCATCCAGAAATTTGCATGCAACTGAAATAAACCCACAGTGAAAACTGCAATTTCTCCTTTGTCTTAATGAAATATTAGAGTTTAGTGCATGCCACAAATCAGAAACACAGGTCTAACTCACAACAAATGTCAGCATTCTTCATGTTATTCCTCTTGACACTTGGGTTGGGCTTGAAAAGAGAGAGGTGCATCTGTCAAGTCTGTGCCTGTGCAACAGCAGCATAAAGAATTAGGCAAATTTTCCTTCAAGACTCAAGTTCATGTGCAAAGTTAAATAATAAGAGTAGATTGTATGGGCAGTTGCAAATAAATCAGATCAAAATTCCATGCCAAGCAGGAGTGAAGTACATATTCTTCCACAAACTGAAGCAATGTGTTTCCCTTCACTTTTATATTTCTGACTGTGAATTGTTGTGTAGGAAGCATAATGGCTTGGGGCAATTACTGAATAAAATGGCACTGCAGGAAAGGAGATACTCTTTGTGGGATGTAGCAAAGGTAAAATCACAGATTGTTCTAAACTGCTTGTATAGAATGTACCTTATAAGCATAAAATATATGAGTGTTTTTACCTTGGTACAGCAATATTCTTACAGTGCTAACCTTTTTCCTGCTAATCTCCTGGATTCCCACAGTGCGTAGCTCTCTTCCATTTGTCCCTTACTCTAAAAAGTAGTTGATAAAACTCCAGGACCATGTTTATGTTGCTGGAGGCAATTAGTTAGGACCAGCTGTCAAAGCCACAGCCGGTTCCTAGCTCACGTGTGTGTAGCTTGTCGGCGTGCACAAGTAACAGCATATGACTTCCAGAAGATAATGATACTGATCTTGAACTGGAATTGAGTTTTGTTTGGTAGAATGACACACAGAGAACCAGCTTACACTACAACCAAATACTGCGGTATTTCAATAAATTATTCCACTGTAGGACTGTTTTTGGTTTTGTAGACTCTTAGCACAGCAGCTGCTTTTAATATGAGCTCCAGTTTATCTACACCCTCCCAGTACTTAGAGGTTTGAATACTCCTTTTGAATTTAGTCCCATCTCTATTTTTAAAAGCTCATTTATCAGATAAGTGCAGCTGAAAGACCAAGAAACCTCTAGGCTTTGAATGGATGGGTTAGATTACAGTGTTGGGCATAAGAAGTGAAGATTTTATTCAATTATACAACTTCCCCTGTGTGTTTTCAGCACTTTGTCATATTTAGAATCTGTTTAGCTGAAATATTATTAGAAACACTAGTTAAGTGTTACTTATGAAAGAAAAACAAAATAATGTTACCAATTTGCGAGCTAGGAATGTCTACCTCCTACTGAATGAGAACTGTCAAATAATAAAGAGCTCTTTGAAATCTATAAAAAAGAGTCCTGTAGCTAAGTATGTTCTACATCAAATGTCTGTAATTCCCAACAAATTTGAAAAGTAAAATAAATAAAGAACAAATTACGATTAAGTTCACAGCAATTGCGAAGTACAGGTCAGAAATAGGAATATTTCATTCCAGGATTGAGAAACTGTATTGGGGTCAAGATACATTTCTGAGGATGAGCTTTATTCCCTTGCACTCCCAAACACGATGCCTCCCCCTGAGAGGGTGCAATGGCCCCAGAAGGGAACCAAAAAGGACAGAGGCTTTTCTGGGCAAGTGCCTTTAGGAAGAGAAAGTGTTATCAGGCCTGACAGTGCCAGAGTAGCTTACTGGGAAACTGAGACAACCATCTGCTGGAAGGGAAGTTCAAACCCAATGTGGTGGTCTCTTCCAAAACTGGGAAGTAAAAAATGAGCAGCAACAAACTGCTGAAGCTTGAGCTACTGGTAACTGCACTGCCTTGCAATAAACAGGGAGCTTATTAAAAGCAGACAAGTAGATGTCTTAGATGTAAGCAAGACAAGGAAGGCTTTCTCTTTACTGAAGCTTAGATATCTCAAGCTGGATTTGGACATGTGGATGTGCTCTCTGCCTGTGCATAATTTCAACTGTTAACTTTGACATTTAAGCCAATGTACAGCTCCTGAGCAGCCGAAGAGTTTCGATTTTTTTACTTGCTTTTCAATTGCCGAGTTCTTGACTATGGAGCTGATTGATAGCCTCTTTAATAAAGGGTGTCTCTTTCTTCAGAGAAGGGAAACGGAGCTGGAAGCTCACAAGAGGGGTAATTTTGAAACTCACTATACCCACACTAAATCTTCAAAATTATTTCAGGAAGAGAGGCAAGATCATAGCAATGTCTCTCCTTTTCGGAGAGCACTCTGTGAAGTGCAAGCCAGAGGAGAATACGGCCAAGAGAAGAAATGAGAGATGGGAAAAGAAAATGTTGAGCAGATTTTGAAAATTATCCAAGTAATGTCTTAAATGAAAGTAATCCTTGACTATGAATGCAGAGGGTACAAGTAGATGGGCCTTTTGGGTAGAGAATTCTTCTTACTAATCAGGAAGAGAAACTCTATGCAAGCAATCTAAAGAGAGAAAAACAGTATTAGTCACTCCTCATGCACTGAGATTAAATCCTTTCAAAACAGTGATTACAGCTCTAAGTACAGCCCAAAACTGGAATTTATAAATCAGATGAGAAGCTGACATTTTAGCAGTTCAGTTTCAGATCCTAGCCATTCTCTTTCTACATAACCAAGAACAACTTTATAAGTTCATGAAGTTTCACTGGTTAAAGTTATTCATCCTACAGTGAATTTTTCCTATAAATCATACCATGCTTCAGCCAATTTGACAGCTTACTACTGCCTAGGACTGAAAGTTGAGCAGTGTCTGGCAGCCCAGCAAACAGCCCTAACTACTGCAGATCTCTGTGAAATGTGTCTCTGTTTGACTTTCACATCTCATCAGGTGTCTACACATAGAGGTAAGTCAGGCTGAAAGCATCATTTTGAGTGTGGGTCTCTTTTGCCTCCTCTGCTGTATTTGGCCTCCCAGCCGACACAGAACCTATGGGAGGAGACAAAGCCAGTTCTTGCATCAAGCATAGGGTGAACGGGAACAACGAAGCCTGACCAGCCACTTTCATGTGTCACTCTTGGACACCCTTGGCTCTTGTCCAGGGCAAACCAGTTTTCAGCTCTGAATATCCAAGGTCAGTAATAACTAAGCAATAAATTATGTCATGAGAAGATGCTGAGCCCCTGACAAAGACCCCTGGAGAGAATAACACAGAAGACCCATTTTGGGAAGAAGACAGGAGGAAGAAAGAAGCAGGAGCAAAGAAGGTTGTCAGGCAGTAGACACCCTTCTGTCAGAGGATGCCTAGTCTGATGTTTTTAAAACCAGAGCCCACAAATTTAAGCATAATAACCCTGAAGCAGAGAACTTTCATGGATTCTTATTCAACAATCCTGCATGTTCTCTGGCTTCTCAAGGAAGTAAGTTGCAGAGTCAGTTCCTCCCTGGTTCACCTCCAGACATCTGGAGGTTGCACATAGCAGGTGCCTGGAGCCATTTGCAGGCTCTTAGGAAGATGAGTTTCTCTCAGAAAAGCTTCTCCCCTTCTCTTTTTGCCTTTTCTCCCTTGTACCTGAATATGTGTCATTAATCATGGCATCCCTAGGCATGACCCAGAGAAGGGACATGTTTGTCCAGCAGAATTCACATAACTCTAAACATATGCTTAAGCTCCTGCTCAAATTAAAGCTTTAACCACTGTTTAGCTCATACCCTGCCCAATGCAGTCCATAAGAACTAATAACACCAGTGTTCAATGATTATGAAACTGTGTAGTCAGATACACAAAGCAAGTGCTCGTCCTGTGCTGAATCTGAAGGAAGCAGGTTGAAAGTCTGTAACACGGATGATGATGCTAGAAGAGATACTAATATAATTTCAGGCTCAGAAAATTAGGAGACCAAAACTCTGAAATAACTACATTTCATTATAGGCATTCAGAATGTACAGCTAGTAACCCAGGTGAAAGTTAATTGATCTCAGTATGTACATTGACACTGTATCACCTGTATGTTCATTTAAAGCATGTACACCTAAAGATCATGTAAATTGCCTAAGCACAGCAAAACAGAAAACAGCAATACTGCGGTTATGCATTCTGTCTTAAAGGAGTCTCTTTCACTGTTTCTTAACTGGTAATATAACATTTTTCTCTATTTCTTCCAGTGTATCCAGACATTTATTTTATATCCTTGCCTAGCCCCAAAGCCAGACATTTTTTCCTTTAATTGCTCCCCAGAGCAGTTATTAGTGTGTCAATAGATGTCCAAATATTAATATCAAACAGAAACTTAAAAAAAGGAACAAGCATTATTGCTTCTTTTATAATGTCACCTTATTCCTCTTTTTAAATTATAACTTCAGTATTCATCTCCCAAATTAAATGTGTGTCTTTGAAATATACACAGTTGAATCAGGGTCCAGTTTCATTCCTATTTGAACCAATTAGCAGAATTCCCAATGACGCAAATGAATGGGAAAATGAGACTCAGTTGTATCTCTCACTCCCAGCCTTAGCTTCCTTTTTTCTCTTCCTTCTTTGATTCACTACACATTTAGCTTGGTTTCTGAATGAGCTGGGACTTATACTGACCACAGTGTCTGTCTGCCCACCTTCACTTTTGAATCCTCTGCTTAAATTCTTCCTAACTTGAAAGAGCTACTGACCTTCAAGAGATTATATTTCTACACATCCTGGGGAAATAGTAGAGAAGAGACAGCCAAAGCTGTCACCCCTCTAGGAGAAAGATGACAGTGTGAGATGGGTAGTTACTCCCTCTGTTTTGCCAGTCTGCGCTTCCTCTTGCTAAGGTGGTACTTGGAAAGCTCTGATAGCAAGGTTGGTAGCTGGGTATTAAAGAACAGAGAGAAAGATGAGCCGAGATGACTGTGATAGCAATCTCAGGCAGATCAGATGCCACACTGTGGAAATTAAAATTCATAAGTGACAACTCACAAACTGAATGGTCCATAATTTTTTTGGGGGGTGGGGAGGAGGAGGGATTCAGTTTGATCATGTCTCACAGTCCTTGTACATATCTAAGTTCTGAAGAGAAATCCACCAGAGTCAGATGAGCATTTGACTGAGCTAAAACTAAGCAGAAACTTTGGGACTTAGCCTACTGGCAGTAAGAGCTCACTTCCTCATAGCATTTCCTCCCCAGATGTCAAATGAGTATTTCACCAGAGTACTAGCTTATCTCACCCAGGGCAGCTGTGAAAGCTTGTACCAAGTCCAGCTTCTAAAAGTACCCTTTCACCTGGAGTTCGATTTTCCCCTCTTCCTTCAGTGACAAATTCAGCAAAACTTTCATTTTTGTTTCAGAAATACAATACACCAAATCCCAGGTCTTAAAAATAAAGGCTGCTGTATGTAATGTCTTATAAACACAAAAGTAGGACAAGAAATATGAAAATCAAATCCTCTGACATACTCAGTTGTGGGAATTTCTTTCATTATAATAGTCAGTGCCGCTAACATAGCTCAGCTACAGCTAAATTGTTCACATGCGTGTTCCATTTTCTTCTTCACAGTAGCTTTGCTATTTAAAAAAGCTTAATTTAAAAATGTTTTCCCCATATACTGATCCCACAATCACATTGGCCAGCTCCTCCAGCATCTTAAAATAAATCCTACCCATCTCCACAGTTTTGAGTACATCCAGCTTCTTTCAAGTCTCTAACTTGTTTGACCCCTCCCCACTGAAAGAGAACTGCCCCTCTCCATCTCAAATCATACCAGTACCAGAGTAGCCTTTGCTTTTGAAGTCTGAGGTGAAAAAAGTCATTGAATACTTAAGCCTTTTGCTCCGTTGTAACTAGGGTTTCTTCTCCACCCAAAGCACCCAAAAGCCCATGCTTTTCCTGAACTTACTTTCGAATCAGCATTTCCACAGCCTGTCTTGTTCCCATCCGTGCCCCTCAGCAGCTGCAGCTCCAGCTAGGCTTTGGCCTTCCAGATTTTGACACTAAGTACCTAACACTGCTTTATACTGCCTGTCCTTGCTTTCAACTCTTCTCCCCTCCCTTTTTAAGTGCTATGCTTTTTAAGTTCAACGAGAAGCTCCCCATCAAGCCATACAGACCTTCTCCTTAAATTCGCAGCCTTCCCACATGACAAGATGGTTCATTCCTGAGCTCTCAGTAAGTTGCCTTTAGAAACCAGTCAGCTTTCCTGGGCACCCTTCCCCTTCACAGCAGCTCCCCAGGGGGTCATGTCAGGCAATCCCTGAACAAGATGCTGTTTGCTCCACCGAAGATCAGGTGGAGCTCACCTAGCCTTCCTCTGGACTTCTTGTTGCTGCAGCCCTGTGTGACCAGAGCTGCCACCAGCTCTTCCTTCCTTGTGAGAAACAGGTGGACCCTGTTCAACTCATCTGGCATTTCCATGAGGACTCGTCACCTATACAGACCAGCAGCCTCCTAGGTTTCCTTCCAGATGCTGTGCTGCCTTTCCAGCAGGCGTCTGGGTGGTCGAATCCCCACCCCAAGGATGAGAGCTTGCAAGCAAGAGCCTACTGCTAGTTGGGAGCTAATGCTAGTTCCCGAAGAAGCAGCACCTTTCTGTCATGGGTAAGCATTGTCTGTCAGTACCACCAGGCATTGCCAGCCACAGCTGCTATTAAACTTCATAAGAGTGTTCCATAATAGTTTGCCATTAAAGAGGCTAGCTGGCCTTCTATTTTTAGATCAGTGAGAGCCTTTCTATCAATTACAGTGAGACTTAGTACAATAAAAACGATACTTCTTTAAAAATCTAGACTTTTTAACTCTTTCCTGAAAATAACAGGAACATCAACCCAAATTACCACTTATCAACTGCTGATGTGATTGGAAGATGTTTTACATGCAACGCAGCTTTTCAGTTTCTTTCATTTTTCAGTCTTCTCTGACGTGACACCTATATGTATTACCCTGCTCCAGTCAAAGTCTTCTTTTTCTTATTTTGATATAGCAACTGGGTCATGGGAGTGGATGCTGGTGGTTAATAAAACAAAATACTGTTGTACAGAGATTTTTTTTTTTTTTTAAGAGTTAAATAAGAAAATGACCATGTCCGTATTATGGCACTTTGATTAAGCACAACTACATATTGTTCAATTTGTGATTATGAAACCACTGTTTAGTAAAAGCTAAGTTTCATTTGAATGCCTTTTGTGGGCAGGGAAGAGTTTTCAATATAGTGGTAATACAGTCTTATGTCCCTGACAACAATAGCATGTCTGAGAAATCCCACTCAGGGATAAAAATGGTATAATTATGGGGGAAGAAAAAAAAAAAAAGATATATTGGCTTGGTACTGGCAGCAGTTTGTCAGGCTGGGTGGCTAAACCGGTGCAGTCTGCATCTGAGAGACACGGCCTTAATACTATGTTGCACCACATTAATGTTTTTATAGCATCTGGAATCTTCAGTGCTGAAATTCAGATCCAAAGATGTGCAACATGATGAAAAAGTGGTTACCTTTGAGACTTTTCTTATCTGAAAGACTTTAAGAGTCCTTTTTCTAAAAGAGAAAAAGACACCCCTGTCAGAGCTGCTGAACATGGTATATGTGTGTTTGAAGCAGTTTTAGTCTGCGGGTTCAGAAAATAGAGGTGGAAATTGTTGGTTTTAATGTTACTGTCTATATTCTTCCCTTTCTATACCATTCTTTTTGATCCTTGAGGTCCACACTCTGCAGATTTTCACTACCAGAAACTAATTTTAGCATCTGAGATTCTAAAATGATCCTTATACACTGAAGATGGTATAGAAATGCCAATAATTTTGAGGAATAACTATCATAGACATTTAGAGATAGACAACTTTGTCCCATCTAGTTCAATATATCTTATTCTGGTCACAGGCATCAGCCACCAGTAAGGTTTTCTTTCAAAGCTTAGAAGTTGTGTGGTGCTTTGCTGTCTCGGTTGCAGTAGAGTGAAAGTATGCAGTCCCTGAGTATTTTGCGTTTTAAGGACCATGTAGAAATTAATTTTGTTTTTTTCCCTAATGTCCTACTCCTTTTCTTTCAAGATTCTAGGTTAATGATGTTTGCCAGGCCAATTCTGTGATGTCATCTCTGTTTACAAGGCATTATTTTTTATTCCCTACCTTACCCTAGCTGTCTTTATCTAATCAGGTTTGTATGTTGGCACTAACGCCAAAATACCTGAGTGCTACCAGGAGGACCTTGATTCTCGTATCTACAGGGGCATATTATCTTCTAAATAATTACCCTCCCTCTCACAGCAAGCCACTAATACTTCAATTTTAGTTTAGCTTTAGTTGCCTCTGTTATTGACACTAGCTATGTCTGCCCAAGTAGAAAGTCTAGTGACTGACCCAGTAGCAATGAACTGGATGGAATTTCCTGGTGTATCAAGTTCTACCCATCTGGTATCACTGGCAAACAACCTGCATCTTCTTTTTATAAAGTGACCTAGTTCTGTTTTAAAACTAGATCGATTCTGTCCTCCTTTATTTCCATTGTTGTTTTAAAACAACCAAAAATTTATTGCTCTGGTGGTTATAATCCATCCTAGCCTTCCACCTATGTTTATTCATAGCAAATTTATAATAATTCTTTCCTGTGTCAGTATTGTTCTTTAGCATAAGTGGCTCCCTCCCAGGTGTTTTACTTGCTTCCGACCCACAGAAAGTAACCATGACCTCTTTCAGCCTTCGCTTGTCTAAGTGGAGTAAACTCTCTTCTCTAAAACACTTTTCATTACCATCATCACTTCTCTGCACCTGTTCCACCCTGAATTCTTTCTCACTCACTCATTGATGCTCAGAGGTGCATAAAATACTCCAGATAAGGTTTTGGCAGTCACACACACCTGCATGAATATGTCTCATTTTTTTCTATAATTAACTCAATTGACACATCGAAGCACTGCGCTTCAAGGAAGCTTCTCATTAGTGGCTCATAGTCAGATTCTGATCAGTTAATTCACCCCGAAGCACTTTATACTCTCCATCATTCCCACCTGGCACTCCCACACCACTTTCCCCAGGATATTTCTGCAGAGAATGGTTTCATTCATATAATTTTAGCCATTGAAACGTTAGTGGCCAGGCTCATCAACTTTAATATAGCTGTCCAAGCTGATTTAGATAGATAAATCCCACTCTGTGATTTACCCCATCTATGGGGGGTATGAACTTCATGTCTAAAATCAAAGGTCATGCAGACTCTGGGTCACGTGGGCCGTGTAAATATGGAAATGTAAATATCCAGTCCTTGCCTAGGACCTTGGGGCCATTTCTCTGTCTCACACTAGCCCTGTCACACTAGTCCACTGTCTTCTCAGTCCACTCTGAGCTTACACCATCCCTAGTCAACCCAAACAAACTAAACCCAAAGCTCCCACACTCTCAGTCAGGCTCACCTATTCTGCATGAACACTGACCCCCTCAGCCTCGAATTACTCCACATAGAAGAGATGCACGAGATGTGTTTTCACAGAAACCATTTAGACTAAATTACTCTGGATGTTAAGCTGGGATAGAAAAGGATAAACTGGAAGACAGCAACATGGATTATAGGAAGAAGATAAGGACTAGACTGGTGCTCACTTTCCTGGTCCTGGAACAAATGGATGGACAGACCTAGACCTGAGATAGCTTTAAAGTTTGGTGAACCACTCTGGGGAATTCCTGAGAGCACAAACAAGCTCAGGCCATAGCTGCAGGAGGGGTAAAGGGAGCTGCTGAGGAAAACAGTTTCTACTAGATATCAAAGAAACAATAAATACTCACTACCCAGGCTTTTCTCACTCAGAAACTTTAAGGAGGAAAAGGTTTATAGGCATTTCTTTATGATCTGAGCACGGGCCTTTTCTTCCAGGATCATTTCTCAGACAGTTCCTGAGTGTAGATGTGGGACGGCCAAGCAGAGCTAGAGCAATGGTGGGGAAATGGCCTTTGACTACAACTCTCTGCTCGTTCTCATTGTTTGAAATGGGCAAAACCAGGACAGTCATGGGACAAGCGCACACTATCTATGGAAAAGCTGTTGTCACTTTCTAAAAAAAAATCATGGTTAGAAGTTAATTGGTGTCACCAGCAGGACTTCAGGTTTCTTGATCATGGGTCGCTTTACAAAACACCAGGCCTGCTGGCAACAGAGGGGAAAGGATTTTTGCAGAGGAGTTGGCAGGGCTCATTGAAAGAGCTTTAAATTAGATTTGAAGAGGGAAAGGGATAAAACTAGGCTTGCTGGAGATATGTCTGGAGGCAGCACATCAATGTTTGTGGAATGGCATGCTAGCAAGGCCCTTTGGTCTGCCACACCAGTGGAGGTAGGGGTTGGAGTGCCATGCAATAGCAAACACACAAGGGATATAGATGGGCTAGAAAACATGGATTCACCTGGGAATGGTCAGGTGGGAATTAGACCTTCTACCCCCAGAAAGGTGTCGGGATCAATAGCCCAACTAAAGTGCATCTACACCAATGCCTGAAGCATCATCAACAAACACAAGGAGCTGGAAGCCGTTGTAGAATAGGAAAACTATCATGCCGTTGACATCGCAGAAATACGGTGGAATGATTTGCACAACTAGAAAGCTGCATTGGATGGCTATAGACTCTTCAGAAGGGATAGACCAGGAAGAGAGGCGGTGGAGTGGCCCTACATGTTAAGGAGTGTTTTGTCTTGAGCATAATAATGGTGACGATAGCTTTATGGGTAAGAATCAGGGGGAAGAACAACCAGGCAGATATCACGGTGGAAGTCTGTTATAGACCAGCCAGCCAGGATCAAGAGCCAGATGAAATATTCTATAAGCAGCAGAGAGAAGTCCCACAACCACTACGACTTGTTCTTGTGGGGGAATTCAACTTACCAGATGTCTGCTGGAGATACAATACAGCAGAGAGGAAAGGTCCAGAAGGTTCCTGGAGTATATGGAAGATTATTTCCTGATACAGCTGGTACATGAGCCAGGTAGGGAAGGCTCTCTGATGGGCCTGTTGAAGAGAAGGACTTGTGGGTGATGTGACGGTTATAGGTCATCTTGGCATAGTGATCATGAGATGGTAGAGTTTTCAGTTCTTGAGGAAGTGATGAGGGGCGTCAGTAGAACTGACACCTTGGACTTCTGGAGGGCAGACTTCGACCTGTTTGGCAGACCAGTTGACAAAGTGCCTTGGGAGGCAGCCCTGAAGGACAAAGGAGTCCAGGAAGGCTGGACATTCTTCAGGAAGGATATCTTTAAGGCACAGAAGCAGTCTGTCCTGGTGTGCTGTTAAGACGAGCCCGCAGGAAAGAAGACCGGCCTGGCTAAACAGAGAGCTTTGGCTGGAACTCAGGAAGAAAAGTCTATGGCCTTTGGAAGAAGAGACAGGTCACTCAGGAATACTGCAAAGATTTCATGAAGCTGTGCAGGGAGAAAATCAGAAGGGCCAACTAGAACTTAATCTGGCTACTGCCATAAAAGACAATAGAAAATGTTTCTATAAATACACTGACAGCAAAAGGACTAAGGAGAATCTCCATCCTTTACTGTATGTTGGGGAAAACATAGTGACCAAGGATTAGGAGAAGGCTGAGGTACTGAATGTCTTCTTTGCCTCAACCTTTAATAGTAAGACCAGTGGCTCTCAGGGTATCCAGCCCCCTGAGCCGGACAACAGGACCTACTGCACCACTTAGATGCACACAAGTCTATCGGGCTGCATAGGATCCACCCAAAGGTACCGAGTGAGCTTGTGGAAATGCTCACCAAGCCACTTTCCATCATTTATCAGCAGTCCTGGCTAACCAGGGAGATTTGCTTAGCAAATGTGACGCCCATCTATAAGAAGGGCCAGAAAGAGGATCCATTCAAAGAACTACAAGCCTGTCAGTCTGACCTTAGAGCCGGGGAAGGTTATGGAGCAGGTCATCTTGAGTGCCATCACACAGCATGTACAGGACAATCAGGTGATGAGGCCCAGTCAGCATGGGTTTATGAAAGGCAGGTCCTGCTTGACTAACCTGATCTCCTTCTATGACAAGGTGACCCGCTTAGTGGATGAGAGAATGGCTGTGGATGTTGTCTACCTAGACTTTATTCAAGCCTTTGACACTGTTTCCCACAGCATTCTCCTGGAGAAACTGGCTGCTCATAGCTTGGATGAGTCTACTCTTCGCTGGATAAAAAACTGGTTGGATGGCTGGGCCCAAAGAGTAGTGGTGAATGGAGTTCAATCCAGTTGGCGGCCGGTCACAAGAGACGTTCTCCAAGGCTCAGTATTAGGGCTTGTTCTCTTTAACAACTTTATCAATGATCTGGATGAGGGGATCAAGTGCACCCTCAGTAATTTCTCAGATGACACCAAGCTGGATGGGAGTGTTGATCTGCTTGAAGGTAGGGAGGCTCTACAGAGGGATCTGGGCAGGATTTGAGCACAGCAGCCGAGGGAACTGGGATAGTTTAGTCTGGAGAAAAGGAGGTTCAGGAGAGACCCTATCACTCTCTACAACTACATAATAGGAGGTTGTAGTAAGGTGGGGGTCAGTCTCTTCTCTCAAGTAACGAGCAATAGGATGAGAGGAAATGGCCTTAAGTTGCACCAAGGGAGGTTTAGGCTGAAGAAAAATTTCTTCACTGAAAGCATTGTCAAGTCCTGGAACAGACAGCCCAGGGAAGTGGTGGGGTCTGGACATGTAGATGTGGGGCTGAGGAACATGATTTAGCAGTGACCTGGCAGTGCTGCTGGGTTAACAATTGGACTTGGTCTTAAAGATCTCTTCCAACCAAAATGATTCTCTGATTCTGTGACTGTTTTCCTGCGTGAAAATCCCAGGCTTAGGAGTCCAGCAGTCATGTCTGATTTGAAAAGGCAAGTGAACAAGGTTGGTCTAGGTCCATCCATCCATCCCAGGGCCGGGAAGGCAGGTACTACAACTACCTCTGAACCTGCTTATCTGAGCAATTCCTGGTTGTGGTAGTTTACCCAGCTGGCCCTCCTCCAAGTTTTGCTCTCAGGCCCACTCCCAGCCCTTGCCCTGACCCCAACCCTCCTGCTCTTATCACTGCAGGTATTTTGGCATTCTGAAGCACTAGGAGTTACTTTTATAGTTTGTTTGGTTTTGGGGTGGGTTTTTTTTTTTTTTTACATTTCAGCCCAAGGAGTGAAGGTTCACCAGTACACTGCTGAAAGCCCACCACTGTCAGCCAGCATATAGAGGCTTCCCATGCAATACTCTGAAAGATGCATCCTATTTAGGTGCAGCCACCTGTCTGCTTCTTCCTATGAGGGGCAGCTCTCACCTGACTTGGTTGGACCCCTCTTGCACCTCTCTGCTTTGAGGCTGCTGTAAAGTCTGTCCAGAGACCCAAGGCTGTCTTTAAGATGTGGTGGGCTGGAGGGCAGATGGGTATCTCTTGTCATGTCATCTGATGCGTGGCTGAGAGCAGAAAGGAGTAGCACTCTTGAATTCTGGGCAAGAAATGTTCAAAATTAGGAGCATAGAATTGTGGCATCATGCCAAAGGATTCCCACCAGGCCCTTAAAGTGACTGGATAATTGTTTTGTACAACACTCTTCTTGTGGAAGTGAAGAGACTTCTGCCAGCTATGTTCTCAGTTCCTCACAGCTACATTCCCGTAGTGACAGGGAATTTAGGGTGGTGAGAAAGGTCTGTGTGTGAGGGTAGCAGCCTAAGACATGGGCCCTGCCAGTGGCTGCCCAGGGGATTGAGAAGCTTGCTTACAAGAAAAATGATAATTTTTTGTCCCACTTTACAAAGTAGTGACTAAGCGCAGAAAGCCTCCTCCAGAAACAATGCTAAGCTTCTTTTCAAATTACTAACATTTTTCCTCGCATTTTCAAGTTCATCTTCAGGCAGTGACCCCATATACAATCACACATAAGCTACATGTGTATACCTCTTTCCATTGTTTGCAGGTTTTGAAGACTGTTAAAAGTTAACAGTGCATACCTCAATATAACAAAATTGTCAATGATAATTGCCACATTCTACTTCGCAATTTTTGGAGAGTGAAATTTAGCTGCCTTACCATCAAAACATGCTACAGACATGCTAGAAGAACCAACACTTCTCAATCTTAATAAATTCTGCCTCCCCATCCTAGAGAAAGTTTTTTGTAAGTGTGTGGTCTCAATGCCTCTGGAAAAAGGGCATTAGATATGTTTTACAAAACAATACAAACTCATAGAGCTGCGATAGCTCTCTATTTTTTATTCTGTCATAGTCCATGCATCCACCTGGCACTTATTGCATCGTAAGTGCTATAATAAGCATGCCAATGCATGCATCTATTTAATTTTGGCAAGTCCTTGATTGCAGTCTTTTGTATAGAGGCATTTCCTGGTGCTTAAGAATTGCAACTAGGAATTGTGATAGACAGTAAATCTAAATTATTTTGAATTGGGAACAATAGCTGTAATGAAGATTTGCATTTTTAAAGGCATGTAATTAACACCAGTATTAGTTTCTTCCTCCAGCTAAAAACTTGTGTTGGGGTTTGTATTGCTTTTGCTTTGCTGACAAGTACTTATAAAGAATGCAGGTCAGCTGCTCCCTAGGTACTATTTCGAATATCGTTCATACAAACGGTTAGGTTAACCCATGAGAGAGAAGCAGCAGGACAAATCAATAGATGTGCCAGGAACCAATGGATGAAGCAAATACATAGCTTATTTCAGGTTCTGATCTGAGACATTACTATTAGAAAACTTGGGCTTTACTCTGTTTTGTCAGGCATAAGTGCATAAGGCAAGAAGAATTTTCCTTCCATAGTTTCTTCACTATTGTTGTATTCTGTACAGACGTTTAGCTAATGCAGACATTATCAAACACAGAAAAGGCTTGGGTGTCCTTTATGTTCCTCCAGGCTTTAGATGTAGAAATTCAGTGAATTTGAGCACATCTCTATGAAAGCATGACGACCAATACAGTGATTACAATTTTTTAAACATCACAAAATACAAAATAGAACAATGATATGGTAGACAAAGTACTAACAAGATTTTGGACACAACCATCTATCTATCAAGAAGGCTGAGTTTCTGATTCTTGTAATGCTGTTTACAGAGCATTTCTATCATTTTTTATTTTCCAGATATTGTTTCTTTAGCTGAAATCTCCTTCAGCTTGTTTACCAAGCTCAGTAACTGCTAGTAGGTAACAGTGAAGAATGATTTACTTGAGCATTTTCTGGTCCAGGACCTGAGGTTTCTATTTAAAGTTTATTTGGTTCTTCAACAGACAAAAATTCCATGAGCTTTCAAAGCCTTTCAAAAGCCATAAGTATAAGCCATTTTACAGGATGCAGAGCAGTTTAAGAGGTCATCACAATGTATGCAGAGCTAAAAGCAAGACTAAGCATGGACCTTTTGGATGCCACTGTGAGATGGAAGGTTAAGTCCCTCCTAGTCTTGTTTATGACACAGAGCTCCTGAAGCATGGAAATTTTGGTTCTCTAAGTTAAAGTCCTTCACTAGCCCATGAGCAAAGGAACTATTCATTAATCTTCATTAATCATTACAGGCTGAAAAAGAAATACTTGAATGTTTTCACAGAAACTGGGTGTATTGTTGTAGACCATTTAAGCCAGAGATATAAATATCTAAGCTAGTATTGCAAACTTTCCTCATCCTGCATTCACCCTATCCTGAATCTAGGAGGATTCCTACAGTAGGATTAAATAAGACTACCGCAGTCTGGGATGACAGTCTTCTCCACACCATCCTAAAAATGCCCACAGAGCCAGCATCTGATTCTGACTACAGACCAAATGTCTTTCAAATGCATGGTGTTATACCAGAAAGCTGTTTTGACAGTTCATAAGCTGAAGGATACTATGCAGCAATCCTCTATGGATGAACTTTGTCATTTTAAAATAAAAGTTAAGAAGTTAGATTGAGTGTTGCTCCTGTAGATGAATTATTATCAAATGAATTATGGCTATGGTTTCAATGGGAAAAGAATTGTATTCATTGTTTTAATTTACTAGTACATTACCTTCCCATGTACCTTGTATTTAAATTAAATGTTGCTATTAGTTTTCACAGTTTGTTCATAAGAAGATACATTCTACAATTGAAATTAATCCCTGGGGGAAGAGTTGTAAAAGAGTATTGTTAGTGTTGCTGTGACATCAATTTCTAGAGTTCCTTGGGTTTTTCCCCTACAGAAATACATTAGTTCTATCATTAAAATGCATGCATGTAATTAAAGGTGTGAGAAATTTAAAAATGTCATTGAGTCCATAAGAATTTAGAAATATGCCAGCCTGTTTTTCTCCTGTGTTCTAATGAAAGGGTGAAAAAACAGCAAGGAATAGCTCCCAAACTAAACTCTAGCAGGAATAACTAAAACCAAACAAGCTAAAGGCAGAAAATTAGATTAGTTCCGATATTAAATAACTTCTAAGGATTACAGAAAAAGAAATTGAAGCTAAGGCAACGCTACTTAAACAACTTAAGGAAAACCACATGACTGAAACAATTTGTATCTTTTTTCTTATTATTTCTTGTGTGTGTTCTTTCTTGCTCTAAATATTTAGAGACATTAATTGCATTCAAATATGCCATATATTTTGATTATGGACATAACTTCACTTTGCTTAGGTAAGTCAGTGGCAGTTAAAGCTTTAAATCCCTAGAAGATGCAAAGTGGTTAAAAACACTAGAGCCCCTCTCATCTTCTGCCAGCAGAGGATCTGGCCCTCAGGTACTTAAATAAAGAAAAAGAGCCAAAAAAAGTACGCTGTCAGGAAAAGCCTCCATTTGCCAGTCCAAACTAAACTGCAACCTTTTTTTTTTTTTTAATGTCCATAAAATATGTCATGTAGACATCAAAAGTATTCTTTGAGGGCAAGAGAAGTTTTGCCCAACCTCACAGGTACTTTGTAAACAAAGGATAATGAAATGGACAAAAGAAGGTCCATTTGCACACTGATTTTCCACAAGAATTCTTCACTTCAGCTTGAGAAGACATTAGGGGGCAGGCCAAGAAAGAAAAATAAAAGCATCCGAAAAATGGATCTGCAACCAAACCACTGCTTGCCAACACCACTGGTACTTCATCAGTTGCTGAGGCTGAGGTTAGGGTAACAACTCAAATATCCCAGACAAGCAACAACTAGACCAGCACTATGGCCTAATATGAGAGAATAAACCTGTTCATAAGGCAATTCTGCAAAAATCTTATATATTCCTGCTTTAGACAACATCTTCTCTATGAAAACAAAGTGCAGAGTTATTTCAGACTCTTAATTTCCTTTTTCCTTCTTAAATAGGAGTACCTCTACCTGCTACCAAGGGGGCGGATATTTAAAGACCCAAATTCATGGCCGAATAGATGAAATAAATATAACTACTTCAGACCTAACAAGTGAGTCAGCAGTCAGATTCTATTTCCCCTGCTGAAGTCAGAAAACAAATTAAGCTGACAGCATGCTTCTAATGGTGATGACATCACTGAGAGTGGAGTTATTTTCAGTATCCACAGCACTGGTAAAAGGAGAAGCATAAAAGAGAGAAAGGGAAGCTACTCCTAATGTATTTGCTTTGCACCCGCCCCCTCAAATTAGGTATTTTTTGCGATTGTCATTTCATGCTAAGGAGTATATATGCATTTTTCAAAGGCTTGTAACTGAATAAAACTTTTTTTTCCTTTCTTTACAGATCACCAATACATAAGGTTTACAGCAATTTTAGCCTTGTATTAAGTGGGAACAAGTCCTCCAAATATTTCAGAATTCCACATAAATAAAACATGGAAGAGTTTAAACCATTTGCCAAAATGTTCAAAAGTGACCTTATATGGACTCTGTTAGTTTTCAGATGCCCAGTCTGTGAGTCTCTCAGTGGACAGTATAGAATGTGGCTCTACATCTGCAAAAATCTCTCTCGAGTGCACTCCTTACTTTTAAATTTGAAGTGGAAAAGCTTCTGCCTTTTTCTTCTTTTTTTTTTTTTTTTCCCCCTGACAGTACAAAAGCTGTGCTTTGAAGAGTTTTCTAACTTAGAAAAAATACACTTTCTGGGACAGCAGCTAAGAGATATTATTAAGGT
This sequence comes from Bucorvus abyssinicus, assembly GCA_009769605.1. NCBI lineage: Eukaryota > Metazoa > Chordata > Aves > Bucerotiformes > Bucorvidae > Bucorvus > Bucorvus abyssinicus. The sequence continues at coordinate 30,326,342 of CM020030.1, read as the reverse complement.
AGATAGAAGAAGACTCAAGGGGATTTGGGGAAGAGCAGGGCTTTCTATATGAGAAGCCTGAAGCACAATAAAAAAATACATGAGGCTGAGAAACAGTAGGAAAGAAGATGCAGAAGGATATGGAATCATGAACAAGGTAAATGATAAAATAAGAGAAGTGAAATAAGCCAGGACAGAGTTCTGCTGAGCCACAAACTGAACCTGAGTAAGAAGCAGAAACAAGTAAAGGTGTGGAAATGTCAAGAGGGATGGGATCAGTCAGGCTTTGTTGGTGAGTGATGAGACAGGAGGTGATGAGAACACTACAGCAGAGGGATTGAAACTCCTAGCAGTGGCAACAGACAGGAAACATCAAATTGCAAACAGGCAGTTCCTGAAGGCACATGATTTAATGAGAGGCTGATGACTTGACAGGGAGGATTAGAGAGGTTTCTTGTACAGCAAGTGGGAGGTTATTAAGAGAAAGGGTGTAAGTGTGAAAAGAAGCCAAGTTTTGGATGTATCACATGTAATGGGGAGATAGGTGAAAATAAAGATGACTGGGCAGGAGAAAGGAGATGTAGTAAGTGAGGAAACAGATGTACATGACAGAGGTGAGCATCTCAGATCAACTGGATGTATTGCCGGGAAAGCAGGCAACCTGCTGCTTCTGCCAAGTGCCAGCTTGGAGCTGTGTGAGAAGGATGAAGAATACCTTTAAAGAACAACAAGAACAAAGCTAAGAGAACCAGATTTGTCTTCAGGAGAAAGAATGGAGAAGAAGAAATGTACAGAGGATGAAGAGGACTGAGAAAAGGAAGTTAGAAATGGCTGGAAGGAAATTAGTGACAGATTTCCTGCTTGTCTCCAAGGAAAAATAAACCCAGTGTGGAATGTAACCCTTTACACAAGAGCATTCGTGTGTCACTGTTTTAAAGCGGTTTCTGTGGACTAAAGTGGACAAATATTGCAATATAGATGAGTGGTGCTTTAAGAAACTCATGAAGAATCTCTTTGTCCTGAGAAACTATTAAACCAAAAAAATCTGTAGCAATGAAATTAATAAGTAAAGAATCCTTGCAATAGACCGATGCAGCACTCTCTGGAGATGGCCATCTTACTGTAATTTACACTCTCGCTTAACCAACATTGTTCGTAGTGGTTCTAGAAAGCGCAAAGGAATGAGACACTGAAATACTGCAGGAACACTGTCAACACTGATCAAAGCCCTCGTCGTAGCTTTTGTTCAACTAGGGCAAGCAGCTTCTTTGTGTGCAGCAGAGGAGCATCCATTCTGGTGAAGCAGGAAAATAACATCATTCCTTCCTGAAAATTGGGATTTTTAAAATAGCTTCTTTGAAGTCAGACAAAGTTTCAGTTTTGCTGTAAGTGAATTAGTAGAGGAGGAATATAATCCTGACAACTCATTTAATCCTTTCTACTGTCTGTGGTGATGTAATACCAAAGACTCTATTAACTTGTAGGCCCGCTCAGGGGTTGAAAATTTGCACTGCAAACATTTAGCTGAAGCCACTGGAAATTTTATCTGGTTGTAATGGCTTTAGTGAGACACTTAATGGTTGGTTGTTTCATTAATCTTGTATCAAGTGACTCTAAAAAAGACAATATTGGCAGATTTCTATAATTGCTTAGAGCATCTCTATGACTTATCACTGTTAACACATCAGCCTTTCCAATTTCCTGTGATTCACTAGTGACACAAAAAATTCTTACATAGGATTAAGTGGCTATTCATTTCCAAGAGAGAACTGCTCCTTATATGCTCTTTAGAATTGTTTTGATCTTTTTCCCCTTCCCTATTTAAAGAGCCATCTCCTATTCTCACTTTCCCCTTTCTGTTTTCTCCTACAACTTACACCACCTTCAACTTACTGGAGGATGACCAACAAGCCAAAAATCTTCCACAGCCTCCCCTCCTCCACCTACGTATCTTGTCTGATCTAGCAGTTGATCAAGTCCGTACCACTTCTTAGCTTAAGCACACCACATCCCAGAACCTCTTACATCTCAGACAGCACAGACTTTATCCCTTCTGACTCACCTGTCACATACATACCTTTTTGCAACACCAAAGCTTCAAATAAGGGACCATGTCTTAACACAGCCTTCAGCTGCTCTGTAAACTAGCTAAATGCTGCTGCCTCCTCATCTTGCTACTCTTTTTGGCAAGGTCACAACTCTGGAGCAAGGCTTTGAGGATGTCTTTGCACCATCAAATAGGACAAAGTGGGTCAACACAGCAGGCACAATGGGCGGTACCCATGAGGGGGACAGGATTGTTTCAACTAACGCGTTTTTCTTCACTCCTTCCAGATAATAAGCTGGCTTCCATCACATTCATGTCTCCCTTCAGGAAGTGAATTTGGGTGATGGAAATGAGCATTGCTACGGAACTGTGTCATCACCTGGTCCTGGAACGATCGCTACTCTAAAATATCCATATTCAGAGTAGGCACCTTTTACCAGTAAATCACCCATGGGACACAAGGAAGGGTGCCAGTATGCTTCAGAGTTTGTCAACCCTGAGCTCATACTGAGTGGCAAAGAAACACTTCAGGGTAAGCCAACCATCAACAAAGTTACTTTTTCACAGAAGTCATATATCAACAATACATGGGAGTGCAAATCTGTCTCATACCTGAATTACAAGCAGAGCTGACGGCAGGAATTCCCCAGCTGCAGTGGAACTGCAGACATCATACAGGGAGATGGGGAGAATGCTGCATACTGACTGTTGTATGCCACGCACAGCTGTGGTCCCTTGTGATTTACATTTGATGATGTTGCTACAGGTTTTATTGATCATGAGAGACGTATGAACATGGTGGCTGGACACAAAGCTGGGCTCCCCTCTGAAAGGCACTGCTTGGTTCTCTACAGGGGAAAAGGCAAGGCAAAGATGTGAGATGCTGGTGGAAGAGCGAGTGAATTGTCTTGAGAGAACACATGGATCTTTCAAAACAGTAGAGGTAGAAAACTATATTTTTAGGTCTGATCACTTCAACAGCAGGTATTTTAGAAAAGATCAGCACACTGCTGGGAATGAGGGTCAGGTGTTGTCAAGCAGGATAAAGGACAGCTGTTAGCTCAGTCAGAAGAATACTGTTAAGTGTAATTAAGGGTCAGGAAAGAGAAAGTTAAACTTTCTAGATTTAAAACGGGTTCTTGGCTAAGAGACATTGGGTAACCTGTGAAAAGAAAGTGAAGAGTAAGATGGAGCAGCTGATTTGGTGGGACTCAGGGACAAGAGAGGACATTAAAATTATTATTTAATTCAGAGAGCAGAAATTCAGGTAAATGGAGGTAGTAAGGTTAGATCCCAAAACACTAAGTAAACTGAGCTTTACTTGTCAGTAGACTCTTTAAATCAGATCTAATTTAATAACAATAACAGAAAGGCACGTAACTCTTAAACTCCTAAGTCTGTGCGAGGAATCAGGTAGGGTACATATAATGTTGTGGCTTCCTCTAGGCCTGGTGTGTTTGATAGGAGTGACTTCTGAAGCTAAGTTTGTTACTGCTGTGCTATCTTGTGTAATATATCATATTCTACCTCTATCACCTTTGTATTTTTTTCTTTTTCTGTGAACAGCTTGCTTGTGTCATATTTAACCCAGGAGAACCACAACTCTAGAGTTTGATCCTTATTCATACTCTACTATTTCCTTTTTGTCTCAAAATACAGCAATCTGAAATTCTGATCTGCTTCTCAATGCTGCACCGTAACGGGGTGACAACTTGTATTCAGTATTTGATAGCAGGTTTCCATGTAAGATTTCAGAGCTCAGCAAAAGGCTTCTCATTCTCTGCAGTGAACAGGATAAGCTTTGTCATTCAGAAGATAAATCTGAGCTACGTGTATGTACAGAAACACTAAAATGAGAACATATGTTGGAGACAGGTATGCTGTAATGAGACTGTATTTTATTGAATTCCAGATTTCCACTCAGGATGTAGAAACCACAGGACAATATTTCCTGCTAGTATACTGACCACAGATAAAACTCAGAGCAGTGATACCATCAAGCCTGATCCATTATGTTTTACTCTTTCAGTGCAATTTTATGTAAACACATACATCCAGAAAAGCTGGAGTTTTAAGTGGTGAATCAGAAACCATATCTCTCATATACGTAGGATTTAGAAGTATTCTTATTGTCATTATCATGTCTTCTACTACACTTGCAGGATCAGAACTTCAAAGAAGAGCTTGCCAGAGGAAATTGTAGGAAATGTTTGCATTCCTGTATGATTTCATCATTCAGAGGCCTGTAATGGTGAAAGCACCCTTTAGCAGATGCTGTCTGAAAGGTCAGGTTAAGTCTTAACACAAGACAGACACTCATTTCAGTTCTTCTCCTTTTAATTACTGATTATAACTCTAACCCTGGTTCATACAGCCAATCCTTCTGGTGCCTCTGCTATGACAACTCATACCAGCTGGAAACTTCTTGCTCTACTTTGTCTCTCTCCCCCTGGTCTTTGTCAGCTTTACAAACGTCAATGAAACCATCCTTTCAATATCCCAATGAGGTTAAGGAGATGTTCTTCACATTTGCAACTAAAGCATGGAGCAACCATTTCTAATTAGCACTGAGGCTTCCTTAGTCTATTTTGGCAGGATGTATTTACACTTCTCCAATCAAGGCCTCTTCACACTTCTGAAAACATCATTAAGACTAAATCTTTTTAGTTGAATCTTATGTATATTAACTGACTTAAAATACACAATTGTCCTTTGTGATCTGCGGGGAATTGAATCCAGGTGTCTTGAGAGACTCCCAGCATATACTAGCTACACAAATAAATTGCACTGATTTTTTTTTTAACTCCCTGGAGGTTTTTCCCACATACGTTTGGACAGTAACTTCTGTATATTTTCTTGTGCATTAAATTCAAACTACCGAAGCATAACTCTGCTCTCCATTGCTGGAAAAATCCTCGCAAGAATACTATTGAACAGATTGGTACCCGCTATCGCAGAAGAACTTCTACCTGAAAGTCAGTGTGGTTTCAGAGCCAACAGAAGTACCACAGACATGGTATTCGTTCTCAGACAACTGCAAGAGAAGTGTAGGGAACAGAACAAGGGTCTCTATGTAACGTTCGTTGATCTCACCAAAGCCTTTGACACTGTGAGCAGAAAAGGTCTGTGGCAGATATTGGAACGATTAGGATGTCCTCCCAAGTTCCTCAAAATGATTATCCTGTTACATGAGGGGCAGCGCGGCCAAGTCAGATATGGCGATGCACTCTCTGAGCCCTTCCCAATAGCCAATGGTGTGAAACAAGGTTGCGTTTTCGCCCCAACTTTATTCACAGTTTTCTTCAGCATGATGCTCCAAAGGGTCACGGCAGACCTCGACGAACAAGACGGCATTTATATCCGATATCGTACCGATGGGAGCCTTTTCAAACTAAGGCGACTGAAGGCCCACACCAAGACCCTGAATCACCTTGTCCGCGAGCTGCTTTGTGCTGACGATGCTGCCCTTGTTGCCCACACAGAAGCAGCTCTGCAGCGCTTAACATCCTGCTTTGCAGAGGCGGCTGAGCTTTTTGGGCTGGAAGTCAGCTTGAAGAAGACAGTAGTTCTCTACCAACCAGCACCACAAGATGATTACCATCATCCCCGCATCACCATTGGCGAGTCAGAGCTTCAGTCAGTCCAGCAGTTCAGCTATCTGGGTAGCATCATCTCCTCAGATGCCACGATCGACAAAGAGATAGACAACAGAATAGCAAAGGCAAACAGAGCTTTCGGAAAACTCCATAAAAGAGTCTGGTGCAATAAACACCTGAAGAAAAGTACAAAGATCAGTGTCTACAGAGCCGTGGTACTGCCTACTCTTCTGTACGGGTCTGAATCATGGGTCATCTACCGCCACCATCTGTGACTCCTCGAACGCTTCCATCAGCGCTGCCTCCGCACAATCCTAAACATCCACTGGACTGACTACGTGACTAACGTTGCTGTCCTTGAACAGGCAGACGTCACCAGTATTGAGGCCATGTTGCTGCAAACGCAGCTGCGTTGGGCAGGGCACGTCTCCAGGATGGCGGATCACCGCCTCCCTAAGATCGTGTTCTATGGTGAACTTGCCAGCAGCTGCCGCAAGAGAAGAGCTCCAAAGAGGAGATATAAGGACTCCCTGAAACAACACCTCAGCCTAGGCCATATTGACCACCATCAGTGGTCCACCCTGGCCTCCAATCGGGAGATTTGGAGACACACCATACCTAACGCTGCTGTCTCCTTTGAGAGCACACGTAGAATCAGTCTCGAGGAGAAAAGACAGCGCAGAAAGAGCCGTGCCTCGACTATACCACCCAAGGAGACCCTCCGGTGTGCTCTTTGCAACCGGTCTTGCCTATCCCGCATTGGCCTTTTCAGCCATCAACGCGCTTGCAATAAGCGTGGGCAAAGCCCTTCCCAAATCTTCGTCCGCGAAGCCAAGCCATGATGATGAAATTCAAATTATAAACCTCAGTACTATGGTTGTAATACTTGAAAATGAATTCCACACTTTTGGAATGTGTTTACTTTTTCATATCCTGTTCACTTTAATCCAGAAAATACTGCATTATAATTCATACCTAAGACACTACTACACCTTCTACCTTCCCTGCTTTTATTTGTATTTTTAAAATGCAAGTTCAAGCTCCCAAACATTATTCTTATAGTAATATTAGCAAACTAATCCTGTTTTACACTTATTAACTTGGGGTTTCGGTATGACTATGGTGATTCACTAACTCTGCCACCAATTCTGCCTTAATTGCAAAGAGTAAGTTGGTACTACTTCAGAGCTCAGGTGAAGCATTAGATACCACCGACCATAAGCAAGCTTTCCCAATTTCTGCTACTCACACATCAAGATGCCTTCTGTGGGAAAAGAAAGGTAGGTCCTATTAAGGTGATGTCTCCCTTTCAATAGGGTGTCATTTTAGTGAGGTTTGTTGGAATTGAGATTAAAAAATGGTGCAGCTTGTGAAGCCCACCTAATTCATATGATGACAGGTTAACAGGATTTTATACATCACTGTCATTTCAGTGCAATATGTTACCCTTTTCCTAACAAACATGATCAAATTTTCTGGTACAGTGCATGTAAAACATCTGTCTGGATGCAATATGATTGCAACCACTTATACAAAGGTGAAATCAATCCGCACAACCGAGTCTGGTGACAGTGACTAGCAGTGACTACAGTCATAGTGATGGCTGTGCTTAGAGGGAAAGAGGGTAAAAGGAAAGGTCTGCTGCCACAAGTGAAAGCTTGTTGCTTCCACCTGAGACAAAAGGAATGGAAAATAGCTGCTGTCGTGAGGCAAAATATCTTCAGCATCTTACCTCTCACTGGGAGGACAATCCAGCTCTAAGCTTAGTAGAAGCTGAGTGTCAGAATCTCCTGTACCACCCAGAGATTAGCTGATGTTTCTCTTCCCCGTGAAAGAGAATTTCCAAACAATTTTCTTGCCCTGAAGTCTGTTCTTGCATAGTAGCTCCTATTAAAATCCCAATGCAGCTTTCTCCTTTATAAAATTTAAATGTGTGGTGTGATAATACTCAAACTCCTGAACAATGAAATGGCATGCTTCTGCCTACCCTCCGTACTTCAGTCCCTGAGAAAAGGTCAGATTTCTACTGTTTGCAGCCCTTTTACACGCTAGTGCAGAAGATCTTTGCCCTTGTTTTTTTCTGGATTCGGAGGATGCGTACAGGGAAGGACAGAAGATGACTGACACATAAAATTTAGAAGACGCTAACTGAAATGTGACATCCCACCCTCCTTCTAAAAAGAGTTTTAATTCAAACAAGTAATTTGGATTAGGTACCTATGGCAGGAAAGGACTAGACAACTATGGAAAGAGAAGGAAGTCTTATCATATAAAAAGTATAAAATGAACTATGTAAAATACAAGCTTAGATTTAGGGTTTTCCCCTGTTGTCGTTGCCATCTTTCAGCTGCTCAGGTTCTTCTCCCTAATGGCTCATCTCAAATGTGTGTACCTGACCATGTAGTTAATGCAGGTACAAATGTATGAGCTTTGATACTGTAAACTGAAACATCCCTGTGAGGGAATAGAAACTGATGTTTCCAGAGGGGTGGAAGGAAACATCTTTTTCATCCTGGATTTTTACATGAACTCAAGGATTTTTAAAAAAGTTCTCATTCGTGTATCAAACACATAATGTACTACTGTTGTGAATATGAGCTTTCTATTCAACCTTCCAGCAGCTAGTTTGAGACTGAAGTGACCTGGTGCTGATCAGACTACAAAAAATTATTCCTTGCTACTAACACTATGCTATTAAGCATAAAGGCTGCCAAACACTACTGAATTATCTATTTCCTCGTTCTAAATTTCATACCAGTAACTGGCCAGAATTTTGCAAATTACCCCTGTTTTTCAGGAAGCAGTCCCGACCTCTCTTCAATCTTTAACTCAAAGTTTGATAGGGTTGGTTGGTGGGGTTTTTTTTTGAGAACTGCAGAAGGTAAAAGGAGTAGCTTTAGTTTTGACATAGATCTACTCCCCAGTCTAACCACGTGGCAGCACAAGCAATTGCACCACTTTGAAAGAGAAGCTGATGCAAATGCCAGACTGAACAGTGAGCAAGGGGAGGGCACAGCTGCTTCTCCTGGCAGCAGTGATGGCTTCATTCAACTATTACCTTTTACTCCAGATATGGAAGTCCCTGTAGTTCCACCTAAAATCTGATTCATTATGAGCAAGTGCCTTTCTACCCCTTTGCACCTCTTTGTAGATAGGCATTTATGCTTACATGAATATAAAGAGGGATCAAAAATACACAGAAACAGAAGTAGCCTGTGTTCATCACAGTAGTGTGTACATGCATGCACTCACACACATTTTTAATTGCTAGCACTCTTGCTATTCCTCCCACCCCCAAAAAACCTCAAAATATTTAAAGAATGTTAACTTTTATCAAGGGTGGAACAAGGCATGTGACCTGTCAAAATCTAGAAAATTTTCCAGACAGTAGGGACTGTTGAAAATGAAGTGGCCTTCTCAAACCCAGTTCTGAAAAATTTGGCTTTGACAGCAAGATGTCTGGCACCAGTACCCATATTCAGTTGCCGGTCTCACATTTCAAGGACTCTTCTGCACCAGCCAAGCCATGTGATGTTGCAAAAAGATGGGTATTTATTACAGTGCTTAATATTTTAAGAGAACCATGTAAGACTGCATACATTCGTGGATCTCTGTATATGTTTAAGTCAGCTGTCTGTGTACTAGGTAACATCTGAGTATAAAAAGTAAAACAAGGTCTGTTTTAAGAACCTGTGGGGACTTTCTGACAGCTTTATCTTCGTGTCTCTTGGCCTGTAGAAGTATGACTTTCCCGCTTCGAGGCAACTCTTACTCATGCAGTCCAACCACTACTTAAATGGTATTGCTAGAAAAACAAATTCCTGCATCTTAATTCTTTTCCCTCTTTGCTTAATGTTGTCCTGTATCAAAACTCCGTTCTCATCTGCCTTGCAACTTCTCCATCACTCTTCTGTTTATGCAAACAATCTTTCCGTCTCTCCCATTCCCCCCAACTCGTTCGCCTGAGCAGCGGCAGCCGCGGGCGTCCGTTAACGGCCCTCTCCGTTGGGGCTGGCCTGACTGAACCTCGCAGTGGCAGCGCTGAGGCTGAAACCTCACACGGGCGCTTCGTATAAAGAACCGCGGCGCGGCTGCTGCCGCTCTCCAACCCAGCGGGTCTGCCCGCCGCTGCCCTGCACAACCCTTGGCAAAACCGACCGAGGTCGCACAGCAGCGAAGTACGGCCGTGCCTCGCCACCGGGAGCTCCGGCCCCGTACCGGCGCGGCCGCCCGCCGGCCAAGGGCGGCGAAACAGCCGCACCCGCGACTGACCCTGTCTCGCCTGGGTCTCCATCAGCGCCGCGCTCCTGCCGCTCGCCCGCGGCTAGTCTCGGCTCCGCCGTGCGCGGCCGCCGCCTCCCGCCGAGCCGGACACACTTCGCTGCTCCCATCCCCCGCCCCGTCCCGGCACCTGCAGGGGATGAGGCCCGGGGCCACACCGGACCCGCCTGGCAGTGGCTTGCACAGGCGCAGTAAGCCAGACAGGTACGGCCTGGGCGCCATGTTGTGAGCGGAAGCCGGGCCCGAGCGGCGGGCTGGGGGGAGGGCGGAAGCGCGGCTCCGCCTGGCAGTGGGGAGGAGGCGGGAGCGGGGGGGAACGGACGGAGGCAGCCGGCAGTAGTCGCCGCAGCAGTCGCAGCCAGCGGCAGTCGGGGTATTCCGTGCTCTCCGGAGGGCTCGTTGCCTGCCTTGCCGCCCCCGCCTCGCTGCCGGGGTGCGGGAAAGCGGAGTGCGGAGGCTGCTAGAGCCGGGCGGGGAAGATGCCCCTGGCACAGCTGGCGGACCCCTGGCAGAAGATGGCTGTGGAGAGCACAGCTGAGAGCAGCACCGAGGTGCGGACGGGGGGGTGGGGGGTTGAGGAAGCGGGGGTATTGTGGGAAAAGTTGTAAGTAGGGGACGGGACCTGGGCTCTCCCTGCTGCCGCCCCTCAAGGGGCAGTTTCCCCTCGCGAGGCGCTCGGGGCAGGCAGCGCCGCGGTTGCGGGCGGGCGGCCGGCCGGCTAGGGGCCCGGCGGCGGGGCCGGGGCGCTGTGGGGCGCTAAGCCCCCGGGCTGCTCTGGCGGGCAGCGACGGGTGAGTGTTGGCGCCTGCCGGCCGGCCGGCCCCAGCGCGCCGCTTCCTCTCCGGGGCACTGACTCATGGCCGGGACCGGCCGGGACTCCCCCGCGTCGGGGCTCGGGGCGTGTTTCACGGGACCGGGCTGCTCCCTGCTCGCTCCCTCCCCTTCCGCCCCGTTCTCCGGGAGGGAGTAACCTGCTTCTACCGCGGCGGCCGACTCGGGCGCTTTTGTTCCAGCGCGGTGTCTGGTTACTGTCACGGCGAGTTTCCCTTCCCGGGGCGGCCCTGCCGCCCCCGCAAGCGCGGCTCGGCGGGACCGGGGCCTGCCCTTACCTTGCCCGGTGCCCTCGCCTTGCCGCTGCTCCCCTCTGAGGCGGCCAAGGGCCGTCCTCGTCCGGGTGGCACAGCCCCCTTATCTAAGCAGGATGGGGTTGTCTCTGCAGTTTCGCAAGCGTTTGGGAAACCGCAGGGACTTTTCGCATAGGTGAAGCTTTGTGCTTGGCGGCGTTTATGGGAACATCCCTGAGATGCCGCTCAGTGTGGTTTCCCGCTGTTGGTAGCGCGGAGTTCGCGTTGTGCTCCTGTCCTTGTTAGGCAGGATGCGTGTCAGCTTTCCTAGGCTGAGATAATGAGTGGCTGGAAATTAGTTTCACGGAGGCCATAGATGCCTTTAGATATTTTCATTATTTTCCCTACAGTGTACTACTGTTTTGGTTTGGATCTATGTAAACACTACACCTACACAGTCAGTTGTGCTTGCTCCGTGATTCCCCACTAGCCCACAACGTATGTGCTACTTTGCGACCAGACTCCCATCTGTAGAGAAATAGCTTCCTCTGACAGTGCAGCTTCTACCTGAATCTACTCTAGATGATACGCAGCTGGACTGCTTTAAGTGATGCTGATCATTACAGAAGTACTTGTCTTTTTGTTGTTTGTCTTGTCTTCCTTCTGCTTAAAGTTACTGCATCTCTGGGGGTCAGAAGAATCAGCAGATCTGTCTTTTAAATTTCTTGCCAGCTATTCACTGACTTCTGAATTGGTGATCTTAGATGTTTTGTTTTTTTTAATGGGGAGTGACTACAATAGTAGTATGATGCTTGGGGGCGGGGAGAAGGTGATAGGGAAGATGTTTCTGCAAGACCACTTAAACTAATGATTTAGAGAAAAGATCTTAAATGTTACTTTAGTCTTCCGTACTCACTGCATGTAGTCTCTGTGACTTCATTAACAGTATGTATGGTGGAAAGGTAGCAAAATAGATTATATTATTTGAAATGTGTGTGTACATGATTAATCATACTTGGAGACTTGTTTTAGTGTATTTCAGACATGATTTGTTTTTAAATTGCTGCCATAAACTTATTGAAACTAGGGTATTTTACCTCTTCCTAAAAAAATTAGTTAAACACTTACATTGACATGAGTATCACCAAAATATTTTCTAGGACCACTAACAAAACAGTAATGAACTAACAGGTTTGCACTGTAAGGCACTAGTTTAGAATAAACACTCAGTTCTTGAAAAGAACGGACTGCACCTGTAAAAGCTTCTTAGAAGACCCTCAAAAGGAAATAGGTAGACTTAGAAAGGTTCATTTCTTAAAGACTCATTTCAGGTAAAGATGTTTTGATGAAAATCGATATGTTTAAGTCAAATACATAAATAAGTGACCTAAATACATAACTTAAACGCAACTTGTGCAAATTGAAAATGTATTTGTAGCATAGCAATATCCTTATAACAGACCCTATCCTGCAAGAATATCCTTGGGCAAAAATATTTTTTACATCCCCCCTGGAAATTCATTGTGATTTCAGTCAAAGTTTCATAGTAATAATGTCTTCAGCTGTAATACTGAGTGGGGTGAAGAGTTTCTGCTAACCTCTCAGATTTGCTGACAGTTCTTGCAACAACACTGTTATCCACATGGAATTACAAATTACTGCACTTTAAAACTCAGCTCAGACTCTTTCCTTGTGTTAACAACTCATTGAGTTTTTCAGTGGATTATTTTTTTTTCCCCCCAATGCAGTCCTGTATTTGGTTTTATAGTGGTACCACCGAGGAGGTGATGTGATGTGTAAGCAAATTTAGTAGGAGGAATAGAATACCTATAACCAGCATTACTTTGAGGACAGTATAGTTAACCGTAAAAAGCTGCTCTAACTTAGGTGTACAGGACAGCAGGTCTGTAGAACATAGTCCTTCTCTACAAAGTAATGCAAATGGGTTTTTTTGGATAAGATAGGGATATATAGTTTTCAGACATCAGTTGCAGGACTTCTGTTTCAACATGTTCAAATAGGTCAGTGATCCACATTGCATTTGTGACAGCTTTTTCAATGTATACTAATTTTAAAATGTCCATATAGTAAAATGTGTGGTTTGGTTTTAGAGTTTCATGTTTTAAATAGCAACACCTTTAAAGCCCATGAAATGGTGCTGTCTTTTATTGATTCTGAGTCTACTCAAGCTTTATGACAAGCATAGGTTTGTTTTTCGTGGTGAGAATGTGCCTGTTATTTCAAGTCATCTGCTTTCAAGCAAATTAAGTATTGATGATTTGGCTTTATATCTGAATGCCTGAATAACTAGCCTGATCCTTTGATCTGTACTCCCAGCTATGCATATTAATGTCAACTGGAAGAGAATGAATACAGTTGTGGCAGCCAAATTTTCAACACCAGTATGTTGAAAAAGCTGACCATCATAAGGCAATGCCATTTGCTAGACTTTCTGGGAAGCATTTGTGCCATCTATCTTTAGGAGTTTTAATTTAGGTGCTCTAAATTGACTGTGGAGAAAGTTCTGTTTTTTCCACTGCTTTTGACAGGGTATTTATGATCACCTGTTTAGGTGTCTAAATAGATGGTATGAATCCCCTTTTGCAGAATTCCTTGTTTTGTTTTCTGTATCCAGAATTATTTGAACCTTGCACAAGACAAGGGGTGTTAGCATTTAATGGTCATGCTGATGCTTTAAAGAATCTGGTATAATGTCATCTTTGCATTGAAATTCCGTTCTGATGTCAATGTGACATTCTTGATGTCAATGTATGCTTCTGGCCTGGAGTCTGGAATTTATCAGATGACTTGCCACCTATCGCCAGGAGGCTGTGGTTGTGATTGTCTCTCTTCATTCTGTACTAGTCAGTGTAATCAGTGTTGTACTTATGTTCCACTGGAACAAAGGCTATATTTACAGTCATTTCTGGTAGAGCCAATGCAGGTGAACAATTCAAAGCCAAAGTGGAATCACCTAAATGGTTTATGTGGATTTTGAAGACTACTTGTCATCTCTCCATTACTGGCAACATTCTCTGCAGCACTCTGCTATCACTTCTCATATGTAGTTCCTGTCAGTATGGTGCATTCTGGAGTCTGGATTTTTCACAGATTTGTGAAGTGACGTTTTCTTACACCAGGTTAAAAGTGGCTGTTGGCAATTTAATTCTCATCTAAATAAGTAGTATACCCTGTATTCCAGAAACTAGTATGATAGATAACAGATGCTATATATATGTAAATACTGTCTTGAGAAACTTATCATCTGCATGAAAGATGTTTAGGTGTGTGAGGGTTTTTTTTTTCTTCGGCTTTTTCAGATCCTTAATGGTACAATTTTATCTGCTCCGTTTTTTAGTTAACGCAACCCTACTAAGTGACATCGTCCTGATGTCCTGCTGTCAACTGGGTGGGGGGTAGGAGGGGACAGATGCTTTACTCCACTGAATTCAGCACCTTTATGTGCTATTGTGTGCACTTTGCAGCTCTTGGTTTCCTCATTGGAGGTGTTGAGTTTGACTTCTTGAATCGTTGAGTCTTCTTATGACATCGGCAGTTCTTTGCTTCTTATTTATTTGTTCATTATAGGGTAGGCAGAATTTCTCACCACAGCTGGGACATCTAACACAAAATAGATATAAGCAGACTGACATGTTTAAAGGCATGTCTGTTGTCTTTGATTGTGATCTGTCACACTAACTATAGTTGTTTGTCATTTGAAATGCTCGGCTTAGATACACAATGATATGTAGGCTAAGGTGGATGTTTAATTATTTCTGCATATGAAAAGTATTAGCTTTATGAGTTGATTGATCTTGGCAGATCTATTAACTTTAAGAACTCAGTCAAGATACTGGTTTTGGGTTGTGGGTTTTGGTTTTTTGTGGTGTGGTTTGGTTTGTTGGGGTTTTTTTAATAATTAATAGCAGTATTTCAATGATGAAACTTAAGCAGTTTTTCAGGCAAGAATAAAACCTTGTAATTGTGTTTTCACAAGAGGGGAATAATTTAATCAGTAAAACTGGTTGTTAGAATTTCTTCAGGGGATTTTTAAGTTTAAGCAAACTAAAGCGGTTGAATACTTCAAGGTTTGTGCTCTATGCTTGTATATATGATACTGTGCTACTTATTCTCTTCTTTTTCTCTGAAATAAGATTAAATGCCTCACCCATTGGAAATAGAGGGGGAAAAAATCATGTGTAGCTCTAGAACAGACCCCATGAATGGTGCTAAGAGATGAGCTCTGATTTCCAGGAACGTATGGCAGTGGCTCAACCACGGAGTTACTGAGAGCTCATTCTTATCAGTAACAGTTACCATATGTTCCTTTTGATGCAAGGAACCCTCTGTGGTATGCTTAATGCTCCACTTAACTCATTTTGGGGGAAATGTGCTGCTTGCCTTTTTTTTTTTGAGTGAAGCAATTCAACTGTGTAAAAAGTACGTGTCTTCTAAATAAACTATTACTGTCTAGGTATGCTTTCTGGCACAGTTTCTAAGGTTCCATTTAATTGAATTAATTATATTGCCATTTATCATTTAATTTCAAGCATTAATTTGTCAGAACATGCTTAAGTATATACAGTAGACTGAAGAAATGGTATTTTATTGTGATTTACAATGTCCAGTAAAGCATGGCTTTGAAAAATAAAATCTTTGTCCTGGAGGCTCAAAAGGTGGTGGCTTCAGGATGTAATCAGATAATCATGAATATTATTTGTATTACTCCTTACATAGCATGATTGAAAAATTAGTAGTTGTTAGAACTTCAACTTGCATGTTAAACAATTTTTTTCACTTAACAGGGAGTCTTTCTCCTCCTGTCTTCCAGCCATTGACATTCATTGTGTATAGTCACCTTGGAAATCCTGAATTTTAGGAAATAGTGAAGTTGCTCCATAGCTTGGTCTCTCTTCTTAGTAGAATTTATTAAAATAGAATGACAAAATGAGCATAAATGAGTCATGCTTTAGTTGACTTCAAAATTAAATTTCAACCTTTGTCAATTATCATGCAAAGAGGTTTTAAACGAGCTCATGTATGAAAACCTGTGTCTGCACTGTAAGGAATTGCAGCACATCGCCTTGCTGTGCCCCTTGGCTATCCCCTGGCTTGTGGGGGATGAACCTGGCGTGTACTCCCTTGTTTGTGCCCTAGTCCCCTTTGGATGGAACCCAGGCATTTCAGTGGGCCTGGTGCTGCAGAAAGCAGTGAAGGTGAAGCATACCTGCCTTCTCGTGAAATACAGTCTTGGTAATTAGATTTGTGTATTATCAGCGGCTCTGTGTGTGAGCACAGAAGGAATTTATTTTATTTTCATATGTGCAGTAATTGTTGGATATACTGAAGTAAGTGATTTCTATATGTATATTTCTTCCTCTGGAGCAGATGAACAGAGAATATGTGGTATAGTTGGGGGGGTTGCTCATGTTTGGGTTTCTTTTTGGTTTGCTTTTTTTTAATTAAGGCTGCTGAATTGATGTTTAAAGTGTAATAATTGAGCACTCATACAGGTTAGGAACTAAATTAAAATTTTGTTTCCCTGTTTTGGGGTTGTTGGGGGTTTTTTTTGTGGTGTTTGTTGTGGTTGTTTTTAGTTTTTCACTGAACAAATGAGCATACACATCTTGGAGCTTGTTTCAGCTACAGAAAGTGGTTGTCCTGGACAAAGATTTTATGGTGCTATATATCCAGCATCTTGGATAATGCCATGGCACTCGTCTGACTTCAAGCTAATTCAGAGTATTAAACTCTGAGAGCTGCAAACTCTTTTTTTAGTTTCCTTTTCTGACCTGATTTGGCCCAGGGCTGGACAAATGCCAGTGCCAAGGAAAGCATCACAGTGGAAGAATAGGGACTGCTTTTCTGTATTGTTAAACTATACTCTTGAGTCATTAGATAGGAAGGTAGTAGTGTGAAGTAGATAGGGTTTATGAAATCACATAGTTAAAGTGGCCCAAGTATCCTAACTTAAGGAAATTTGGCTTTGTACCTATATGATCTGCATGTTAATGGCTTATATCTGAGGTTGGTTGTCTACAGAGAGGCAAGTTTCAATGTCCTGCTGTTTCATTTAATACTCAGCAAGGGAAGAAGTCAGTCACCTTAGTCAGTAAAGTTTAGAATAAATTATGTGGAATTAATGGATCTTGAAGTAACAAAGTTTTATGTAAAGGAAATACTTGAAGTAATTTTATGTTTCATAAAAATAAAGCCTCGTATTTAGTTTTTTGTTTGATTTTTCCAAAAAATGTAAAGAGTTTTTAATACTTGTGTGTACTATTTTTAACATAGTATATGCAAAATGTATTGAATATATGCTATGAGAGAACAGCTAAAGAAGTCTAAGATGATAGCTCACTTGTGGTGCTTACATATAAGTTTTAATCAGATCAGGATTTAGGTTGATGCTTTGGATCTGTGTGGCTTCATAGCTCAAGAGTTAGGGCACAAGTCATTAATTCATATCCTATTAAAGTCTTATATTTTAGTTAAGTGCTGGAATAGGTTGTGAAAACTCCATTACTGAAGACTTAAGAAGGGGTTAGACATAAATGTCTTGTAAGCGACGTAGTAAGAATAACTGAGAATGCCTTGGTGCACTGAGATAGATTGGGTGACCTCTCAAGGTTCTCTCGTTCTATTTTCAACTGTTTTTCTGCGGACCTATGAATGTTTTCTCAGGGTAGCTCACTGCTGCTTTGAATAGTAAGTTTGAGCATGTACAGTTGGAAAGGCTTTACTGAACGTAGTTCCACGCAGTCCCTCATGTTGCTAACAGCAAATTTGTTATGAATGTTTCAGTGGGAATACTGTATTCTGTGCTGCTTTGAAACAAGCCAAAGCATTGTTACATGTTTACTCAATTTAAGGGTCATATGGTTCTTGAGCTTTGTCTGTCACTTGAGAGTCCCTTAAAAACACCACCGTGCTCATATCTATATATGGCCAGTGTTTTAATGACTAAATAATAAATAATACCAAAAGTTCATGAGTATTTTGAAATATATTTTTTTTTTGGCATCCTAAACTTTATTTCAGAAGGTTTAAAGGGGAGAGAAAAGGGTTTTTAGTAAATCCTATAACTGTCTGTCAAAGTCGTTGGCTCAGTCTAGAAGTTTTGGTACTAAAAACTAGGAATGACCTGGCAAAAACTTCAAAATTAACTGGGTAATTTTTTAAAATTATAATTCCAAAGCATAGTTAAGTCATCACCTATGTTATTCATTGGCATGTTTAAACTTCTAATGATTTTTAAATGGTGTGATTCAGATGTATTATCTTGTCTGCTTATTTGTGTACTCAAAACATCCTGCACTGGTATACACTTCATAATTCTTGATTTACCCAATTGTTAAGTCTAAGAATATAACACTTTTTTTATTACATCTTAATTGAGGGGTATGGTTCTGCTAAAAGCCACCAATTACATGGAAAAGTCAATAGTTAAGTAATAGCTGAGCTCTGTTAATAGTATAAAGACTTATTGCTCAAGCCCAATATTAATGATGAGGAAATGTTGAAGTTAATGGCAGAAGAATTATACCAAAAGCTATAACTGGTATCAGTTTTATAAGGGGTTTTAAAATAACTGACAAACATAGGTAAAAAAGTTAAAATATTTGGCAGAGAGGCTGCTTAATCATCCCCAAATAGTCTGGCAATAGTCTAAACACAAAGCAGAGATGTTTTGAGGGTGGAAGATGATACTTGCTGGTGTCTAATAGCACAGAAGCTTTGGGGACAAACTAATGTCCTTCAGAAAAAAATTCTATTAAACTGTAGAAAAGAACGTAAAGTTCAGAAAGGTAAACCCAAATGAGGAGAATTTTGATTTTCAAGCGGAATGTGAGAATGGAGATATTAGACTAAATCTAAAAACTTCAAGTGTATGCTATCTGTAATATTACTGATTAAACTAATGGGAAAAATAGGAAAAAATACTACTACAGGAAATGATGATTTTTCCACCTAATATTTCAATATGGTTTAGATAGCTGTAAAAAAACCATGTGTGATGGGAATGATGGGTACCTGACATTATTCATTTAAGATACTCTGCACCAAATCAGTAAGTTCAAATTGCTGTTGTGGATGCCGTATGTTTTACCTATGTGCTAATCAGAAGGATAGATGGGAATAGCGTTGTGCAGGTGCCCAAGATAGTACAATTTTGCCAGACTTTTGAGGTTAATGGGATCTCTTGCAGTAAATGTTGGAACCATAATTGAAAAAAAAACCTACAAGTTACTTTAAAACTGTAGATCAATAATAGTTGTAGTGTGTAGAGTACAGGATATTCCCTGCTTCATGAAAAGTGGTTAATTGATTGTGGGTGGGATGTGGGCTACATTTCATGATGTACTCCTTTATCACACAGGACTTAGTACTATCATAGTTTCTTACTACCAATACCCAAACATACAGCATTACTTGCTACCTTCCTTGTCCCTTCCAGTGCAGTTATTTATGAGTGTGCGTTACTGGTCAAGTGAAATAATCTGAATTTAGAAAGAAAAAAAAAAAAAGCCGCCTTTAAACTGTGTTTTTGCCAGGAAAATCAAGTACTTGATTATATACTAATAGTTCAGTGGGTTTAAACCTGTAATTTTTGATTGCTAGAAATATTGATGGTTGATGGCCTGTTTTGTAGTTGATTGACTTTTGTGTCAGAGGTTCTGTCTGTTCGCATGAGGAATGTTCATGTACCAGGTGCCTGACGCATATTCCATGATGTTTGCTTTATGCTTAGTTAGGGAACCTGTAGGATCTCTTTTGTGTTCCTGTCCATATGCCTTCAGGAAAACTGCTGGAACCAAACTCTGTTTAAGTATTAATTTCTACCAAATTAGCTAACTTAACATGACTCTTTCCACTGAAAACAGAATAGGAAGTGGAATTTGTGTGGATTGGAAGATCATTTTGTAGGTGACTTTCATAAGGGATGTGCCCCCTTCTTTAATGGCATAAATTGATTGCTGATGTGTTTAGGTGTAAGTAAAAACTTTCTGTGGACCTTTTCTGGTTTTTTTTTCTTATAGTTCTCTTGTGCTGTCATGTGAAGTATGTTCTGCTTTTGGAGCCAGAGTACTGGAAATAACCACATCTTTGATCCACTCTGCTTGGTGTCCCACCATGGGAGGAGTGCAGCTGAAGAATAATCAAAGTCTAGAGTCTCTGTCTTTTGAATTAAACCAATCTGTACATTTGAAAGTATATTCAACCTTCTCTTATTCTGTATTCATCAGACAATTATATCTGGTCATTGAGACATGCCCTTGGTTCTAGTTAAAGAACTAGAGAGAGTCTGCGCCCAGAAAAATGGAACCTATTTCATTTGCTTACTTAAGCATGCTGCTGACTTGCTTGCTCCACAGTGATTTAAATATTGCCACTTCCAATAGGAACCTTTTGGCTTTACATTTTAACTCGTAAGGCAGGCAGTATGCTTTGTAGACTTCCCGCATACACAGCTGCTTTCCATTTAATGGTATCATATACCAGCAAACCATAAATCATATATACATATTCTTCTTCACCTCACATG
Source organism: Bucorvus abyssinicus (assembly GCA_009769605.1). NCBI lineage: Eukaryota > Metazoa > Chordata > Aves > Bucerotiformes > Bucorvidae > Bucorvus > Bucorvus abyssinicus. The sequence continues at coordinate 30,305,828 of CM020030.1, read as the reverse complement.
GCTCAGACTGTTCTGAGAAAAACTGGTTCTACCATGCAGTGGTTCCTTTAGCATAATCATTGCTTGGGTAGACCTATTTAAAAAGATCTTGTTGATCCAGTGATCTGGCTTAGACAAGACTGCACGGCACACAAGCTGATTTCTCGAGTGTGTTCCTGGTTCAAATAAGTGTATTAACACGTTGTTTGAATTCAACCGAAAAGTAACTGAAAGCAATGCAGGATTAAACAGGAAAACCAGATTGTACAAAATAGTTCATTTATGTTGCAAAAGTTAGCTGTGTTTTTGCTGGTAGACTGATAAAATGTTGGAAAAGTCAGTTAGGTTAAAGATGAGAGCCTTTTTAAAAACAGAAGTTGGTTGCACCTTTTGTCTTCAAAGAGAGGCTTGTCTCAAGTTCCTGATAGTGTGTTCCACTTTTCAGCTATGTTTCAGTTGCCTTAAATTAGCAAATGTGAAATCTTAAAGCTTAGAGTATAGCAAATTCTTACTTAACCTGCAGTTAATGAACATTATTATTCAGCAGAATGATTGTTGTAGTGGGAATCACTATTTCCAAAAATCTGCATGTGGAGTCAGTTGAGAGTACGTGGCTTTGATGGACAAATTGCCCTATTTTAGGCCCCAGGGTTTAGTAATTTTTAATTGTGAGGATGTTATAGCCTCCTCCTTTACAGCTAAAGTCAATTGTCTTATTTGTTCTACTGTTTTTCTTCTTATTTTTTCCTATTGATGAGGTACTTTGGAAGCTGTCTTGTAACATGAACAGAATATAGACATGTGTAGTTAAAATACAAATGTTAATTTAAATATATGCCACAGATTTGAGAAAAGGAAAAGTATGTGACTTGTGGCTTTGATAGTAATGATATATGTATAGACAATATGCTTCCTTGTAAACAGGCTTTATTAAAAACACTCATTTCTGTTACTTATCTAAGCTGGTATTTTTATAGTCTTATATTTGATAATTTCAACTCTTTTTAACTTAAGGAAGGATAGTACAATATTCACTGCCTGTACACTCTGAGATGCTGCAAAGAGGGGAATTTAGGCTTTTTGGAGATCATCTTAGCAAATTGCCTTTAGCTGTACAACTAGAAGGTTGTACTGCCTGCTCTTAACTGAGACATCTTATAAAAATTATATTCACCTCTGTAGTCACCAATAACATGTGAGGCTGATGTCTTGCTAGTCCTCCATCATGTAAAGTTGACTTCTAGGGTAGACTAGAGTCATACTAGTCTCTAGTATCTTTCTGAAGCCAGTTAAGTTGAGAAAATGGCAGTGCTACCATGTGCCAGAACTCTGTACTGGAGAGACAAGTCCAGCTTTCTTCCCCTCCCCACCCTCTAAAAAAAAAATAATAAAAAAAACCCTTAAAGCTTGTGTCATATCTGGGCAACCCGTAATTCTCATAATTCTCATAATTTAGCTTTATCCAGCTGCATATTTTAGCAGAAAAGTGCTCAGGAGAAAACTTGTTAGAGCTGGTAATCATCTGAGGTTGAACATTCAGTGTGTTTGCAATATTTGAAAATTATAATTCATAAGTGGCTAGGATTTTATCTGTCACATATAGAACATTCTCCTCCAGCTATGAGCAAGCTGGAAGACTGTATTAATCAGAATTTGTTACAGAAAAATGCTGGAAAGGTTTCATACAAGAAGTCTGGTGGAAAACTGAACTGTGCGAAGGAGGATGTACAATGAAGCTAAAATTTCTGAATCTCTGAGCAGCTGTTAACAACTTTCTAGCATCTAAAAAATATCTATCCATGCATATGTGTAACACTAAGTAAATTAAGTTATGAAAAAATAGATTAATTAGGCTTTGTGTTCTCTAGGAAATGCACAATGAACTTAAATTCTGCCTCCAGTGATAATGTAAAATGTAATAATTAATAGTTTTTCATTTATTTCTAAAATCATATTGAATTGCTGTTAAACTTTAGGAGCAAACTAAGAAGTAATGCCCCAGGTGATGCACTGTACCATAACTTAGGATTTTTTTTTTTTTTTTTTCCATACAACTTACTAATATTCGTGCTTGTTGTGTAAGCAGGGTCATTCTGGGGAAAATGTCTCTTAGACATTTTCCAAGTATCACTGACAAGGAAAAGAAAGCATTTGTTGACCAACAAGATATTTAAGCTTTTAAAAAATCTTTATGGCTAGATTTCAAATGCAAAAGCTTGTTGCTGTATGGGTTGTTAGAATGGTCCTTAGAAAAATACAGAAAGTAGTATCTGCTGGCTAATAAAATTAGCATTGCATTCAGAGTTCTTAAATGTAGTTATAAATGTTCTTGATGTAAACATGGTAGAGTAAGGACTGATTTCTACATAAGGTCTTGCTCCTAGAAAGAACCTGTTTATCTGTTCTTTGTTTTGGCTTTTTGCTGTTCAGTCTTCATCAGGTTTAACTGTTTCGCAGAAGCTGTGGTAGTGGAAAATAATGTCTAGCTGTGTTGTAGTAAGGCTTCAAATGTCAATTTGTTTTATATATTTCTTGCTGTGACTTCATCCAGTTTGATAATACATGAGGATTAAAGCAAGAGTGGCATTGCGTGCCAACAATATGCAGTCTTCTGTGTTTGCTTTGAGTGACTTCTTTTTTACAGAATATGGAGAACACTTGATCCCATACGGTAGCATGCTGTAAAAGCACATCTGCAATATGTTTATTTCTGTACTTGGATTACGCTTTTCTAGTAACTTGCCATGTCTGTTTTTTACAGAATGGACAGCAAATTGTGGATGAACCTATGGGAGAAGATGATATCAACCCACAAAGTGTGAGTAAAAGATGATTGTAATAAAGATAGATAGTACAATATTATAGCACACTGATATCACTTAATTTACAGGCAGTTTGCCACTAATGTTTTGTTGTTTAGGTTTACTAGACATGAGGTGCAATCTAGGAACCTAATATTTTTGAGAGACATCCTTTCTCACTGACTCGCTTGTCTGGTTTGGTATCCTACTGCTTGCTCTGATGACCTTTTATGCTTTCCCTAGTATTTTTGTATGATAAAAGCTCTCCCTAGTATTTTTAGCATGAGGTAGGTTTTCGTGAGGAAAGCACAAAGCCGAATATGGTAGAAATTATAATTGAGCTGTGGAGCGAGAAGGTTTGATAGTTAAGATGTGGCTAGTTAGAGCGTTCCTGAATAGGAAAGGAGATTGAGCTCCTCTATTCTTATTTTAGCAAATGTTAAAAACATGTTAGTTCTTTTTTTATGGTCCACTTTTCCTAGTGCTGGTGAGCAAAGCACTTCCGTTGGTTTCTGTTAGTCTCGTCAATGCATAGGTGAAAATATTTCACATCTGAGTTCCAGAGTATGCTTTATTAATAGTTAAGGTTTCGGTTGTGGTCATGTCACAGCAAAGGATTCTTTCATGGTTAAATTCCACACAGATTCAGTTGCAGATACATGTGTGCTTACTTTATGAAATATGATTCTTTCAGCATGGCAGTGTACACCGTAGCTTTTCGCCTTCTATTTTGATATGCAACGTGTAACTGCAGCTATCACCTTTGTTTTTCCCTACCATTTCTTGGCAGTACCTGTCTGTGCCCTTTTGTTGTTAGCATTAGTAATTTCATATTTTCCTTATTGACCTGTGAAAAACTAGATTATTTGCATAATAAATCTTCATTAGCTTGGAAGGTTCTTTCCATTTCCTTTCTCCATAGAACCAGGAAACCAAGATACAAAGTTTCAGGTCCTCTTCCTGGTCTTCTAGTTGAAAAGTTGAGATGTGTCACATTGGAGTGCATTCAAGAATAGCCAGGCTAGTCTGTTGAGGCCCACGGGCTTCTTAAATCTTTCGTCTGTTGATGTGGATTCCGACTTTCTTCTTGTGATGCTAAGTTGGAGTGGAAGAGAACTGGTTCATTGGTTCAGAGCTGACAAATCTAAGGACACCAGAAATGTTTGTGTGGAGATACTCAAAGATAATAGCTGTAGGTATCAATTTAGATGGTGACTTAAGACCCTTTCTCTGCCTCAGGTGAGATGCTAAATGCTGAAAAATGCTTAGTGATGCAGTAGCCAAAGGCAAAGGCTGAACCATTAATGTAGATTTTGAGTGTTTGCTCTAAATCCGATCTGGACAGTCAGCAGAAGAGGGTTCTGAATTAATGCATTGTGAAGCACGCATACGAGTAGAGTGGTCCCTCTGAGCTTGAACTAGCAAGTAAACACAAAAAAACCAGGTATATATCCCCTTTTTCTTCCTTACCTATAACTTTTTTATTTCAGCTATCCATAAATTCTAAAAGCTCATACCTCATATTCCTTTCTGCTTTCAGTAGTCTTTCAGGAGAAGAACCAGGGTGAGGAAGGACTGTGAAACTGTAGCATCCATTGCTTTTGTTATTGAGAGTCATTAATCAAGGAGATTCTTAAGAGGTTGCTGCTAAAGAGTAGATCACAGTCAGGAAGGTTCATTGATAATTTAATTTCCTTATCTTCATGTTGATCTTGCAGTTTGCAAAATTTCATAGTGTTAAGATACCAATGAGTTCAGGTTTCTTAACTACGATACCTGTGACTTTTTCTCAGACGCGAAGGCAACTTTAGAGTTTACCTGTAGTTTTGTGTTAGAGAATATTAGCTGACTGTTAAGCCTGCTGATAAATGGCCTTTCCATTAAAACACAATTTTTGGAACTCCACGTTTGGTTGGACTTCAGGGTTCGTATGCTGGTATTGCATATTGTGCAGACCAGTTTGTGATTAGATGGCTGTTTCCATCTATACAGCATAGATATAATTGAAATGTCATAGCACTTTCTCTCTCTGCTGATGTTGTGGACAGTGAGTGGAGTTGCCTTTTCGATGTTTATCTTCAAATGTACCAGTAATAGATGTAGCTTCTAAGCTGGTATAAAAGTTCAAAGCCTACACTATAGAACTGCTTTTGGTTCCTCCTCATAGCATGCAAGGCTCTGCTGTCTTTACTCAGTGTGAAGAAACCAGGGAAGTGCTAGCAGATGACTCTAAAGTAGTGCTATGTTAGAGTAGGAAAGGAGCAATATTTGTGTTGTTAGAAGGCAACACCAGGAGGAGATCATTTGTTCTAATGTTCTGCATAACATAGTCTACAGTGCTTACTTGAATTCTTGTTTGAACTACAACAACTCTTTTGGGCAAAGTGTTCGATTTTGGTTTGGTTTAATTTATTTTGTTAATTTATTAGTCCCATTGCTTGATGATACTTTCCTTGTTTTGAGTCTGTGACTTCACCTTTCTATGAGCTTTTCTGTTGTGTATTTATCTGCTAAAATTGTATTCTTTATCTGTTGTATTGCGTTGTCATGACAAGGTTTTGGTGACAGGGTGTGACCTCTGTGAGAAGAGGTTGGGGGCTGTCCCATCATGTAGGTACAGAGCCATTTCCAGCCAGCTCCAAAATGGACCCACCAGTGGCCAAGGCTAAGCCTGTCAACGATGCTGGTGATGTGCCTCTGTGATAACGTGTTTACAAAAGGGTTAAAAAGACTGCACAGCAGCTGAGAGTAAGGAGTGAAAAAGTGAAACAGCCCAGCAGACACCAAGATCAGAGGAGAAGATGGGGGCAGGAGGTGCTTCAGGTGCCAGAGGAGACATTCCCATGCAGCCCATAGTGACACAGGCTGTCCCCCTGCAGTCCACTGGAGGACCACAGTGGAGCAGATATCCACCCTGCAGGCTGTGGAAGGCTCAACACCAGAGCAGGTAGATGTGCCCTGAAGGAAGCTGCAGCCTGTGAACAGCTCACACTGCAGCAGGCTCCTGGCAGGAACTGTGGCCTGTGGAGAGAAGCCCACACAGAATCAGGCTTTCTGGCAGGAACTGCAGCCCATGGGGGACTTGCTCTGGAGCAGTCAGTTCCTGAAGTACTGAACTTCATGGAAAGCACCTATGCCGGAGCAGTTCTTGAAGAACTCTGGTTCAGGAGAAGGACTTATGCTGGAGCAGGGGAAATCTCTGAGGAAGAAGCAGCAGAGACAGTGTTACAAACTGACTGCAGTTTCCATTTCCCATCCCACCTGCACTGCTCTGGGGAAAGAGGGTAGAAGAGTAGGGAATGAAGGAGTGAAGCTGAGCCTGAGAAGGGGAGAGTGAGGAGAAAGGTGGTTTTAGTTTTGTGGGTTTTTTTCTCCCTATCCTACTGTTGTCCATAAATTTTACCCAGATTGAGACTGTTTGCCCGTAATGGTAGTTGCTGAGTGATCTCCCTGTTCTTATATCAACCCATGAGATTTTCTTCAACTTACTTTTTCCCCCGTCCTGTTGAGGAGGGGCAGCAAGAGAGTGGCTAGGTGGGTGTCTGGCAGCCAGCCAAGGTTAATGCACAACTATCAAATTTCTCTTTCAGAATTTGATAATTGCAGGATTACTTAAAAGTGGTTTTCTCTGCCTTCTTCAGACATTTCCAAACTGCTGCTTTTTTGGGGTGCAATTTATTTTAGCCCAATATGACCACCAAAAAATTATAACATTTCTCTAATACTCTTTTTATCATGCTTGAGCTACTATCAGTCAGTTATAGCTGAAAGCTAGACTTTGCTGTCTACTTCAGCTGTGATGTGATAACTGTTTTGGTGCTTCATACCTGTCTTGGTGCAAGATAAAGTAATTTTAAATTACCACTGAAACTCATTTAAGTTCTTCTTTTTAACTTTGCACTGAAATGGACTTAGAGCACTTACGTGGTCACTGACAATTTATGAAATATTTCAGCTGTAACTGAGGACAGTATAGTGAAAAGGCCTACCATGTACTAGTGTATCAGGTAAGAATGCAAAATATTTTTGTAGGTAAGGTGTGCAAGTTCAGGGTAGAGAGTTGCCATAGTTCTGTGAAGACAGAAGAAGGTAAAAACTTGAAATACTGCATCCTTTTGCTGTGTTAAGTGTTTGGATAGTATGCTGACAATGCAATTTAGATAAGAAATTTAAAATAATTATTAAAGCCTAACACAGTTCTATCTACATTGGAAGTCTCTCTATTATTCTGCATATCAAAAAGATAATTACTTTTGACCAAAAGAAGAGGGATGTAATAAAATGAAAAGTTAATTGACAGAAGAGTCTGAGTTGCATAGCTTTGATTCAGATTCGTTAGTTTGTTTTAAGAAAAGCAGGAGCTGTAACGGTACCTACCTGCTTTTCAGGAGTCCCAGATGCTGTACGGTTCAAAGTCTTGCTCTTCTTCAAAGAGGAATCATTCAGTATTCTGGTTTTATTACAATGAATGTACTGGTTTTATCTGACTTTATAGTTTGCTGTCAACAGTTTTTATGTGTTGTATCTCAAAAGTGGTTTGGGACAAGTAGGAAATAAATGTAAGAACAAGTAAACAACTGGCTGAAATTTGACCTAATGTGAAAGCTTAAGTGAACATTACTGAAAGAGGGGAAGCTATTTAAAGCCTTTATTTGCTACCTGCCTCACTCTTGTGCCGTCTACCACTGCTTTCTGTATGTCTGTGTCCATAGAGATTGAGTAAACTGAGCAAATTGATTGTTTTGACCTCTTAGAATCATGATGCATGCTTTACTACTAGTACTTAACTAGCTACTACTAAAATAACCAGAAACTATAGCTAGTCCAGTAAGTAAGTAGTTTCCCATTTTGTATATATGTATATTTTGTATATAATACAGCTGTTAAAACACTACCACTGATGTATTACCACTGCACTCTGCTAGCTTAAGCATAATTATTAAACATACGAAAATATAAGGATGCAAGGATTTGTGAGAAGTTATTTTCAGTAAAACCTTGAAATTTGCAGAAAAACTCACATATTTCTTTTTGGTAACATGCAAGGACTGAAGATTACCTTTTTTCAGTACAGGCAGGAGTGGACCTATTCAGGCTCAAACAACTAGGGTGAAAAAGTAAACCCTCTCTCCAGTGGAGGAGGTTGGGTGATATTATACTTGACTTGTATGCTTTGGTAAACCTTTAAACAAAACCCTACTTTTTTAAGTAAGCAGAATTAAAGCATACATAGAGTTAAATAGGACTGAAGCATAAAGCAGTGTATTAAAATATGCTGATCTGTATGATCAAAAACTAAATCTCAGTAGCTATTGTTCTCCTACTAAAAATATGTATCTAAGATAACTAAGACTGAAGTCAGTATGTAGTCAAAAGTTATTGTGAGAAATGCTTGCAAAGAAAAGTCAGTAGTTAAAAATGTAATGGTCACATATTTTTCTTTAGTAGAATTTAAATAAAACAACTGTTTGCAGTCAGGAGATATGAAAATTATGACCTTCATGCCAATCAGTGCTTTAATAGAAGAGTTTATAAGGAAAGCGTGCTCTTAGAAAAAGGCTTTAAGATACATTAGAAAAATAATTTGAAGCATGTGGGCAGATAGTCTTTTTGTCAAAGTACTGAATCTGATCAGTCAATTATATGTAGTAATAATGTTGAGATTCTTTATTACACACGTGTGTATACTGGACAATTTACCATGAATCTATGAAACACTGGTCAGCTGGGGTAGATGTGGGTGCTGGGGGGAAGGTGTCAAAGTAAGCGCAGGGAGATCACTCACCTGTCACATCATGGGCAAAACAGCTCCCCATCACTCAGCCAATAATTCTAAAACTGGAGTAATCTGGGGTAATCCTGTGTCACCATCCATGAAAATAATGAAAGAAAAGAATTTTTAAATGAAGTAATTTAGCCAAAAAAGCATAATTAAATTGACAATTGTATAGATTTTTAAAACATTTGAGAGAGGCTTTAACTGATTTTTAGTTTCACCTTAATTTTTAATACTACAGCATTGTACTAGTGAGAGCTCTTAGTTTCAAAAACTTTGCATTTTGGCAAGTTGAAGTCAAATGTTTCAGGACTGCTCCAAACTTCTGTTCGATATTGCTGTCTGGGTGCTCAGTAACAGTTTCCAATTACAAGAATAATCATGTTAGCATGACAGTGAACATATTTCTGATGATCATTTTGATATATTTGTTTTCCTTTTGCTCCTATAACCTTTACATTGTGTGTATTTTTGTCATTTTTACATATAAATTCTTGTGTCTGGTAGAGGTTGTAAGGCATGGCTAGAATTTTTTAAATATTACAGAAATGTTTGGGTTCATAAGTATTCATAGACCACTGAGCTTTGGATTTCTCTTGTTTTACAGACTGATAATTTTAGCTGAAACAGCTACTTTTATAGCTTATCAGTAGTAAAACAGTGACAACTTAATATTTTTGAAGTTTTACTGAGACATGAGGTATACAATCCAGTTATTCTTTCACATTGCTTACATGTTCCTGAATGTGTAATTATCGCCTGTTTATGTGGAAATCAAATTGAGGAGGGTTTCTTTACAGCCATAGCAATGCAATTATTTGAAATCATAATATTACATAATTCAGTATAACACCACATTACTTGTTATGAAGTAAGTTGTAGTTTCTGTAAAAAGCCAGCTGGCCGTATAATGAGACAGTATCCACTGTGTAATTAATGGAGTGAAGGAAACAATCTGGGCTACGAATACTGAACTCACACTTAAAGGTGGTCCAGAATTCATATGTTCCGTCTAATGTATTCTACTAAATATAAGTACACATGCAGTTAGTCCTATTTTACAAGCAAATAACTTGATTCTTGAGCAAATAAGTTTCCCAAGCAAACCATTTATATCTGTAAAACTTGAATCCAGTTATTCCCTTCTCAATGCCCAGAATTTCCTTTGTAAAAGGCAGAATATTTGTTTTTCCCTCTAATGAAATGGAAGTTCGTTATCTTCCAAAGTACTGCGTTGTGATGCAACTTGGATGAATTTTGCTGGAAACTTACAGTTAAGTATATGCATCTTACCTGTGTAAGAATGGGCTTAGTAACAGTGCAAAGCTTTTAGTCTGAGTTGTTAACTGTTAGATATCAAACCCATATAAAGATGATGAGCCCTGGAGTGTTTGTTAGTTTTTTCCAAGATGTCATCAGGCATTGAGGAACGGTTACTGCAAACCTCTGTCACTGATGTCTTCTAATGGATTTTCTGAGTGGCTTATTTTACATTTAGTGTCTTAGGTGCAGTGTGTTCTCTGGATCTTGGTCAGAAAATTGAGTAATTTGAAAGTGCAACCAACATTAGAAGTCAAGTTGCTTACTTGTTACATGAAGAGAAAACAGATGGTAGCCCTGAAAAGCCTGTAAACTAGCAGATGGAAACTGCCACACCCTCTGATTAATAGAATATTGCTGCTTTGGCTATACAAACATTTATTACGAAGGGAAGTATATTATTCAGCTTCTGAAAACTCCAAAAAGTAGCTCTCTGTTCCTCAACTGCTGGCCTTCATCAAATGGGGGTTTTTCATTCCTGACGTGTACACCATCTTTGTTTTTTCCAGTTAATTGAAGACAATCCATACTACAGAGCTTTGCTTGTCTATCAGCATACAGACTTAATTTGCATTATTACACTTCTCAGACTGAGGGTCTAGAAAGATTGTCAGTCTACCTAAAGGATTCCACTTAGGACTAAATGATTCAACTTTTTCTGGTTATGTATAGAAGTGAATATCCCACTGTGGCATGCAAATTTTATTTAATAAAACTTACGGATTCCCACACATTCTGTACTGCTCTGAGAGTTCCTCCAGCAACTTTGTTCTGTTCACTGTGGAGGCTGTGAGCCTCATTCTCTTGAGTGTCTGGACAGTAAGTCTGATAATGTTTTGTCTTCAGCTTTGTAAATTCAGAGCATTCAGTTTAAAAGAAGGGGAAGCTGGGAGATGAACTCACTTTATGTTTCTGTACTGGAGGAGGAAGTGCATTGTGCAAGTGGAGTTCTGCAATTGATAGAACTGTCGCTGGTGGGCATAGCAAATTTCTTTTGTTTTGGAGACATTTGTGTTTCGTGATAAACTCATATAATTCAAATTCTTACCAAATACTTCAAGGTAAGGGGAGCAATTTGCTGGGGCAATTTGTCCCTGTTATCACAGACTTCCCTGTTGGGGACTGCTGTCGTCTAACCTGTCTCCTCATATGAAGGATTATTTAAAAGGGCAAGCTCTCTTTTCAGAGATTCTCAAAATGAATTATGTAGCATATATCTTAATGTTTCTGGTTGGCTGGTAGTGCTCTTTGGGAACCATGCAGGCTTTATTCTCCCAGAACACAAGACATTTCTTCCACCTGCTGCAGACCCATGCCGGTTATAGGAGAACTATTGTTGTGAAGTAACCCCACTGACCCCTGAGCACTGTGCTTTGTACTTCACTGGGAGGTTGCATAAAAGGTTTGGGAGAGCAGTAGTCAGTAATTGTACAAATGTTGGAGTTGAAATGCCTTATTTCTGTCACCGTTAGCAGATACAGCTTATCTGAAGCAGAATACACTCATAACCTTACAGCAAAAAGAGAAGAAAATGGTTATTTACCCACAGTATCTTTTCATCTTTAAAGAACATTGTAGTTAGTGTAGGTCTTACCACTTACTCTCCATTTCTGCTTTTAACTCTCCTTGCTACCGTAGAGTTTAATTTAGTGGTTCGGAGATTCCTGCTCACTGCTTTTAGTGCATTTGTATGCATTCTTGACAAGGTAAGACAGAGCTTGAATAGTCTCCCATTTCTTTGTTTAAATTTGTTTTAAGTCTTCAAAGTGTAAACAACTATATAGCTGTTAAACTGTAGTTCTTGAGGTATTTCAGTTTTGCTAGAGAACTAGCTGGAGGTTTAAAACAGTTGAAGGGAGGAAAGCTTCAAGTAACATTTGGACTATTTATGAAATCCTTGTGTTGCGGTAACCTCCTTGTGTTCAAGAGGCTTTGTTTATCCCAAAACAACTATTGAATCATTTTTCATGCTGTGTTACTGCTGTTGGTAGTAGAGGCTGTTTCTTCCAAAAAGTCTGTAACACACTGTAAAAAGTACATTGTAATTGGGAACTCAAGGTGTAGTAATAGTTACTGAATGCCAGTGTAATCTATAATACTAATTGTGTATAAATAGTACATAGAATATGAAAGATCCATCCCTGTGGATGGGACATAAACAAAGACCAGAGAAGTATGAGAGAACACAAAAAAGGTTATGTTTTTGCTTGTGGGGTTGCAGTAAAGTCAGGGTCTTTTTTCATCTCTGCTTTTGGGCAAGAGGGTCTTCGCTTGTGCTGCAAAGACATAATCTAGGTTTCAAAGGCCAAGTTAGAAATTGATACTGAAGACAGCCAGGATGTAGTATAGAGATAGAGGCAACATGTTCTGTCACTTAAATTACTGGCTTCATCTCCTGAAGAGGAGTTAAAGTATTTAAAATTGCAATAATCCAGATATTTGTTAGAGCCCCATCCAGGGAGATAATTTGGAGGGTTTATTTGTTCTAATGTCTTGTGCAGGAAGAAGTAGTGTTTTGCTGTATGTTTCCTTTGGTACAGAGTCGCTAAATGGAATCACCTGGGTCTGTTTGTAGCTGAATGCTTGTATATGCCTTTGACTAAATGTTATTACTTGCCTTTATTTACTCACTTATTGCTTGAAGAAAAACAGTCTTCTCCATATTCTAATGGAGCATGCACTATGAAATTCAGTGTTTTTAATAAATACCAAAAAAACTAAAGATACTGTCAATACTCAGAAGAAAATAACTTCCATACTAAATCTAGAGAGATCAAATAAAAAACTGCATCTCTAGCTGTTCAAAGTGTTAAATGGAATTCTAATTCTTAGAAACATTTTAAGTGACTTTAACATTGAACAAAAGCTTCAGTAGTTTTATTACTTTAAGAAAATTTTCACTCTCTACAGAACAATATAATATTGGTACATAAGTCAGACATTGGATCTGGGTGATCCAATTCAAATTATTTCTGCAGTCTGTCTTAGCCTAACCTCTATAACATCTGTGTACCATTTTCGATGTGCAGGGTTTCAAAGGGCTATGTGCAAGGTCAGTTTGGTCTTCTAAGAACTCTAGTAAATAAAAGTAGTCATTAAGCATACACATGCCACGTTCTCGGCATTGAAGTCTAAAAAGTAGTCATGTATGATATCTTAAAATATTTTGTAAAATCAAGTTAAAAATAATAGAAATACAGTTACCACATGTAGGACTTAAAATAGTTGCTATTCTGCTTAACTAGTGAAATGTTGCATAGTAACATGATTTCTGAAATAGATGTTGATATTTTTGTTCTTTTCTGGGATCCAGGAATAAATAACATCTGCAACAGCGTGTTGCTATCGGGCAATCTGCTTGTTTCCTGTGCTGATCTCCACAGCATCAGAACATGAGTACCACTGCTGCCCACTTTTTCTTTACCACAAGTGGTGGGGGAGGGAATCAATGTCTTGTCTTTTTTTCTTTTTTTTTTTTTGACCTTTTTTCCCCCGCTTCTCTCTCCCCACCCCCCAACTGTGTCTGACTTGCCTGACAGGAAATTTTCTAATTGCCGGAACAGCTGGTCACAGCAAAAACGCCAGGGTTGGTCTTCCCTGCTAGACTTATGATCGCTCAGTCAGAAAATCTAAACATCATGGTTTCTTAGTCATGTTTAAGTTTCTGGCTCTACGTGTTCGTTCTGTTCGGGTGAGATTATTTCTTATTTAAGGTATAAGGGGGGAAAGGGGAAATTTAATTAAACTTCTAATTTCAAAGCTATTTTAGTCTTTCACTGCTTTGGGATCAGTGCTGTTTGTATACAAAGCCTTTAATATTCTTTTAAGAAAAAAATAAAAAAGGTTTGTGGTGTGCTCATACTTTGTAGAAGTTTCTAAGATACTTGTTGATCTATCTTATTGGGACATTTTTACCTTTATGTAAATACTGTAAAATCTTTTTTTTTTTCCTACAGAAATGTGTGAGCTTAGTTGTATGTTGACTTTTTCTCACTGAGAAAATTATTTAGAATGTTTGGGTTTTTAAAATTAATACTTAGTGGTTATTTTAATAGTTACATTTTCATGTGGTACTTTAAACTGTAAAATATGATTATGTATGGAGTGACAATTGAATAACTCAGCCTTAATATCTGAAATTTACTTCTAAAAACTCTTGCATTACAGTTAATGTAACAGTTATTTCAACTTGTAAGTGATAATTTAGTCATAGCATGCATTTAATTTGTATAATTTGTTTTGTTATTGAGCATATATTTAAACAAAAGCGGGGGTTTTATGTTGAGAAATCTCTCTAGTGGAGAACTGTATTATCCTGAACACTGTTTCCAAACTGTTTAAATGTGTGTGTAAACATTAGTATTTTATCATTTAAACTCAAAGCACTTTTCATGTTTCTCCTCTTGTAAGTCTGCAAATACTTTTCACTGGGAAAAAAGCAAAGAAAGAAACAAAACTTCTTGTGTACTGTCTTAACATCTTAAGTGAAGCAGGTTTGCTAATCTGTTAAATAAAAGGGATAGTAATTTAACACCTACTAGCCTCTGTGTACTAGTTTAAACTTTGCAATATGTGTTAGAAAATAAAATAAAATTTGCTTGCCATAACTAAAACACTGAAACCATACACGCCTGTAAAAGAATAGAAAGTAAGCTGCATTATATGCGGGGGGGGTTTATGTAAACCTTGTAAAATAGTCAACTCATAGTCCTGAACTACAGTTCTTCTTTACAGGCAATGTGAAAGGTATTTCATATTCAGAAGTTTCTGATCAAAAAAAAATATTATTTTATCTACTTATGACAGCTTGACTATATTGTCTTTAATGTTCTGTTCATTTTTAAATGCTAGAGAGTGCAGACGAAACTAAGGGGTTTCAGCCCATATAAATTTTAGAGTATATTTAGGATATTATCTCAGTAACACAATAATCGTGGCTTTCATAGGTTAGTGCTGAATATGCTTGTGGGTTTTTTTAACTTTGAATTTTTTAAATTGCAGTGCTCTGAAATGTTAGTGCTTGCAAAATAGGAACAAAACTTCTATCAAAATTACTGGGAAATGAAAGTTCCACAAAATTAGTATTTTTTCGCAATGTGAATATGCACAGTCTAGTTCATGAGATAATTCATGATGTTTGATCAAAAGTGAACTGCATTATAAAACTGCTTCGGTGGCCAACACTGAGCTTTTAAAATGCTTATGGGAACTCCTCAGCTTTACCTGCTAAACAAGCTACTGCTCACAGTTCCTTTGGAAAGGAAGGAATGGAGTCCTACTTCTGTCCTGGCCTTTGTATTTTAATTCTGAGGAGAAAGCATCTTCAGAATTACCCACCCAGCCTGGCCAGCCATATTTATCCAAAGGGCCTCACCTATCCTTTGACTTGCTGCTCTAGGACACAACTCATTCTTCAAACTCCTATCTTGCTTCACCTATAACATGAAAAGAATGGGAGGAGTTCGGTCTCAGTAACCAGGTCTGCAGTCTTCATTACATGAGTGGGCCATCTGGAACAAATGTGGACATAGACATCTTTCTAGATCTCAAAACTGTTGCAGGAGACAGACAGTACTAGAAAAGAGTGGAAAGTATAGAGAGTAAGAAATAAATACATAAATACAGTGATTTTTCTTTAATCTCTATGCTTTCTTTTTTACTTAAACGCAACAATTTAAGAATAAAAAGGCACCACAAAAAAAAACCCTGAAACTAAATGTTTGCAAATAGTTTGCTTTTAGGAAATCTTATTTTCTGTCAGGTGAAACAATAGATGCTGTCTGCAACAAGTAATGTGATGTCAGTTGAAACTGTAAGTTTTTTCCATCTTTTTAAAAGAAGCAAAGACACAAATTGTGGAAACCTGTACTTCTGACTTCAAATGTTGATGTTAATTAGAACTTACTTCCGCTCTATTCTTGCTTTTCTTTGGTACTAGTGTAAAACAGAGAATATACACAGAATATCCAAAAGTCAGCTCGACTTAATTTTATGCACCGCAATGCTTTGCTTTTCTTTGTACTAGAATAATTGTTATTTCAAAAGCAGCGTTTTTAATCAGCTTTTAAAACAATTGTTTATGTCCAAGCATTTAAGTAATCATTAGTTCTATTAAGTGACTTATATCTGTGATTAATGTTCAGTTTAAGGAATGGGTTTTTTTCCCGTGGTTTAACTTACTATTACTTACTGAAGTAATGGGACATTATGAAATGTTTGTTGGACATTGAATTTATTTCAAAAGGCAGTTTTTAATTTTAAGGTAGGATTATAATGAGTATAGAATTTATGAATGTATTTAAAATGTGCCTGAGATTTTTAACTCTCCTCACATTTTTAACTCCCATTTTTACCTTAATAAAGATTTCCATAAGCCCTAATACAAAACTTAAAAGTAATTGGCTTTCAGTTTGTCAGCTTCCTTTTTTTTTTTTTTTTTTTTTTTTACTTAAAGCATAGCTCATATGAGTTTTATTTCTTCAGGTAATACTGAAAAATCATCCTACATTCACAACAAGTTAGGAAAGTAGAAATGCATCTAGGAGACTTCCTGACTCAAGGGAGGGGAGGAAAAGGAAATTATGTATATGAGCTGGGGAACTGTGCCAACACTGAGTCATCCTTTTAAAATCACTTAATATCCAATAACCTTACTGTCTTTGCAGGACATAACTGCTTTATGTAACTTCAGCACCAAGGTTTAATATCATAGTCAATATTTCAGAATTGGTTTGTATTTGATTACAGGAATCAACATTATTCTGCCTGTGACAGACAGAAAAAATATTTTGCCAAATACAGCAATGTCTAGCTGGGCTCTGATAAGCACAATGAAGGCTGCTAACAAAGTAGTAAAAGGAAACGTGCAACCATGGTTGTTGGAGCAGTGTTAAGTAACTTGCTGGGGAATCCATTTTTCTGTTTTCAGCCTTATCTTCAATTGTACTTAATGTACATGTGCCTCAAGAACATGCATTTGTCTAGAGGAAGCAAAACATTCCTGAAAAAGAGATCGAGAGGAGTGAAAATAAAGTTGTTTCATAACAGAAAAGGAAAAATCTACATAGCTACATACCCGATACTAACAAATGAAAACTGATAAAAGCAGGGTTTTTGCTGCTGCTCAACTTTCAAGTGGAAAATAAGATGCAATTAGCTGTTTATTCATTAGATTTGCTTTTTTGAAATTTGTGTGGTCAACAGTATAAACTAATACAGCAGTGAGTTTGTCAGGTAAGTTAAAATTCATTAAATCATTAAAATTAAAGTTGAACGGTATTACACGGAAGTTCACTATGAACCGTCCTTTACACTGATAGAAATTACTATTACATCTCTTAGAGGAAAAGGGTTGTACCTTAATACTGTTGAAATTCTTTATTTCAGAAACTTAATTCTAAAATTTATTTTAGGGCTGTCATCTTATCTTGGAAGATGGCTAATGTTTGAGGGGAGTATTCACCAATACTGGCAATATAGGTCTGACTTTGTTGTGATTAAAAACTGGGAGAAGTTGAGGTTTTTTCCCCTCTCATTCTGGTTCCTGACTTGAAATTCCAAGAAGCTGAAATTCCAGAATGGTGCACTTTCCTAATCATGATTCTGGCTGTTTCTCACTATGCAAAATAAATACATAAAACAGATTTTAAGCCATTTTAAATGGAAAATATTCATGAAACAGTTCCCGGAAGAGTGTCTGGTGGGATCCCACTAACATTTCTTAATGTATTAATAGTATCCGTTCAGAAGGAGTGTTAAAAATACCAATATTGGCACAGTTAAATGCTAAACCATGTATTTGGAACAAAGAAACTTGCACAATTTGGGGAATGACTTGACTTTGGCAAGCAGTGACTCAAAGGCGTAGCAACACCACTGAACACTCAGCTGAGCACAGCCTCATGGTCGGTGCCTTAGCAACTGCAGTCTCTGCAGGTCAAGGCACGAAGATTGTGGTTAGGAGTAGTTTGGGGCTATTGCTCTATATGCAGCAAAAAATCGGTCCATTGTTGCTGTGTCTAGCAGAATGTAAGGGCTTCCAAAATAACATTAAAAATTATTCAGAGATGACCTTACAAGACCAGTCCTGGAAGGTCACTTTACAGCACAAAATCTGAACAAACTCTTACTTATCTTAAGGGGCAAATTAAGTCACAGCTAAGTCTGTAAGAACTATACAGAGAAGATGCTTCTGATTTGTACCTTCTTAACTCTATTAAGAGGAGTACGTAATTAACAGATAAGGTTGAAACCTGGAGTATCAGTATTAAAGTTAACTTCTCCAGTAGTTACTTAACCTGGCCTAGATATTAATTATTCATTGAGATTAAAATGTGCTAATCTGTTTATCTAATGTTTACCTTAACCCCAGTTTTGTAGTTTTTGGTCAGCACATCGTCAATGTTTGCTGTCCAGAAAGAATGTTCCTTGAATACAGGGCCCTTCTAAGAATTTCTTGTATGTGCCAGATTTTCCTTCCACTGAATTTTGTATGTATAGCCATATCTGTCTTGGTCATCTGGGCCTTTTATTAGAAAAATACAGTTTATCTTAAAGCCCTGCTGAAAGGCAAGTTGTTTCTCAAGTTCAAAACCAAACATAATATGGTATTTTTTTTTTCCAGAAATTGTGTCATAAAGTTCAGAGGTTTTATTTAAAATGAGTGGGGGTTAATGTTTTATCCTTGGGTTTTTTTCTGTCAGTTATTTCATAACTTCCATCTCTGTTAGATGCAGAAGGGGTTGGTAGGTGGTCTTTTACTTTCACTGTGACATCTTTCATTCAGATGTTACAAGTTTGGTATTGTATTTCTTGATATATTTCATATTGCCAGCAAGTGTGGAGAGGGAAAGTTCTTCGATCAGTGCTTAGTCATCCGCCAGCTGAAATTCACGGCACTTCTGAGGAGATTTTCACTGCATCTAGGTAGTATTCATTTTGTGGGAAAGTGAACACGCAACCTGGTTTTGCAGTCACTTCTGTCCCTTTTATAAACGGAATACGGATGTTGTGTGTTATCTTTAATATCCCCTTCCTGATGCAAAGGACTCAAGAAAGGGATACAGTTATTCATTACATATCTCACGCAATAAGAACTTCTGAAGTTCTCTAAATCCATGCATGAACTTTTTAATAAGGAGAATTTTCTCAGAAATTGGTTTCTGTATTTGTTAGAAGCTTCCTGGTGAAATTCAGGTATGGTGAAGAAGCCATTTATTTTGTTTAGCCTCTAACTACTGTTATTCTCTTTTTTGTCATCAAATAAAAACACCCATTTTCCAGAACAGTCATCAGAGTTATCAAAAATGTAATGCCAGTCCTTTTGAAGTGTTTTGGCATGTTGAAAACAAATGGAATGTTCTTTCAAAAAGTCTTAATCTATAGGTACTCATAGCATGTACGTACTTATCTATGCTCTTGATATTAAAAAAATTAAACTGCCAGTTATTATTCAGTGCATAGTTGACCACAAATATATTTTTAAAAAATCCACACTGTTATAATCAAATAAAACCTTCCTGACCCCCTCCAACCCCCAATCTCGTCCTGTGTGCATATCTTTGTTGGAGATCTTATGTTTGGGTATCTTTGTTTTGGTTAACTTTCATCTGATTTCAGCTTAGTTTCACTGAAGCTGACAGCAGAGACTATGCAGTCAGTCTTTCTGTTCAGGGTGGGTCTAGTTTGCTTTCAGAGTCCTGTTCTATTTGACCTGGATGCTTTGGATGTCTTAAGCTCTACATGTTTCCCTGTAGATTCTTACCTTTCCAACTTTGTCACTTCAGGACTTCATACCCATTAAATGTCACCTATGTGTAAGAACAATTTAAATATACCATTCCATTATTATTATTACTGTAAAAGTCTACTTTTTTTTAGAGCTGCTGCTTTTTTCCTTTAGCGTAATCTATATGTATTATAATTTTATAACTTATACTTTCAGTATATTGAACAGATATTTGCCATTTGTTGTGAAGCTGGTGAACTAATTGCTCTTTTAATAACTTATCTAAAATATGCTATCATAAAGATTTAAGTGTTTAAAATATTACTATTCATACTCATATAATTTTGAGTACCCAGAAAAGGAGGAATCTGTCTTCTGGGGATACCTTTCCTAAGTAAGCATTCCATACGTAATGTACCAGCTTTGATGTTCTGTTTAAGTTAATTCACATCTAATTCTTACACATCTTTGGGAGTAAGGTAACTTTCTTGCTGAATTTCTTGTTTCTGTCCCAGTGTTTTGGAATTTCTTTGTCAAGCACTTGTCATTGTTTGCATCTACACTTATGCATTTATTCAAGAACCTGACACTGAGAATTTTAGGTGCAGCAGGACCTATGGTGTTTGGATGTGCTAATGTTCCTTATTCCAGATAGCCTGCCTCTTCCTTATATGAGTAAGAGCAAAAATCTGATCCTGTGCCATTGATTTCAATGATTCAGAGCTTTTTCCTCGTGGATTATTTTGTCAGTGTCTTTAGTTGCATGTTTCTCTATCCTTTTCACATGAAGTTTGTAGACTAAGAACACTTCTATTTTTTGTGCTATTTAAATTCTAATGAGTGTTTATTGTATTCTTAATCTATCAGGCTTGGGTTGTGTCATAAGGATGTATCTCATATGGCAGTCACAATACTTAATTGTTGCAAGCATGTATCTGGCGATCCTCTTTTAAAGTGTCTACAGATGGTTTAGGGTCAGACTCCAGAATTCTCTCATGGGCCCCTTTTATTCATTTTTCCTTTCATACCACAGTCACATTATCTTCAGGAATTGGAAGCTGAAGGGGAAAGGGACGATGTATTCATGATTAGAAAATAAAATCAATCTAAAAAGATTGGAATTATTAGGAGTAATAAAAGAAGTGGAAACTGCAAGCCTGTGAGAACAATAGGAATGGTATTGTGGATGATACTGGCAGCTCTCCTAGTAGTTCAGAGCCCAGTTTACCAGCCCTAAACCAGCTTTTCAGTTGTCCCTAGAACATACTGCTCAGAAAAAGGTCTGTAGATAAACTCAACTCTCTAAAGCAAACAGTGTGTCAATGCTATCCAGCTCTGCATGGGCCACTTTACACAAAGAACCATTTTCAGATCTCCTGCTGAAGATTTGAAAAAATCTGAAGGATAAGTGACAGAAGATTATATGTATAGGTAAACTCACATTTTTTCTAGGTCTTCTGGGCATTTTCATTACTACTGAGAAATACTTACCTAGTAAGACTCTTCTGCTGCTAATTCCTTTAGGGTTTGAAGTACAGTTTAATTTAATACATTATCTAATATTTGTTCCTGTAATAAGATCTCAGAAACAAATACAAGTATTTTCTGTTACAGCAGAGTTAATTTATTCTTGTATTTGAAAGTGAACATAAGAGAAATTCACATAAATCCAGTTACTAGGAGTAAAGTGAGTATTTAGTGTTCATTAAGTACCTGAAATATGGAATTTTTCCAGCAACATGATTAGGCTATTATTTTTATAGCATAACAATGGTTTTTTTGCTACTTGCCTAGAAGGAGGGTATAATTCTTTCTTTTTTTTCCCCTGACAAATGTGCTTCATATTCTAATTTGCATCTGATTCCTGAAGAAAAAAATGAGAATAAATCACCTTTGGTTCTGGTGCTGCTGAATCCTCTTTGATTTGATTTATCTGTGGAATATACTCCATTCAGTGTTCTTTCCTGTGTATGTTTGCATTCCTGTGGATAGACATATAATTAGGTACGTTACTAAGAGTCTTCTTATACTTAATGACCAGAATAGTTCTGACTTGCAAACTATATCAGGAAGTTATTTTGAAATAGTGGTGGTTTAAATTCATACCCAAACTTGTTTGTCACTTACTTCCTTTCTAGGCCAGTGTTGATTTGACACCATTATACTGTTAAGGAAATGTTAAGGAAATTCAGAGTAATGTTACCTTCTGTTTGTTTCTTTGTATTCTATATTTAGTTTCACGATAAAGGAAAACAGTAGCAACCACTTTAAGTTGACTAACACGGTATTTTTTTTTTTTAAATGTGGCATTTTGTGATAGTTTTACTTTCTAGTGTGAAGAGGCCTTAGAGTGCTGTGTGGCTAGAAGAAGAAATTTATGTCTTGGGACTCTTATTTATACATTGCTATGGTATAAGACTTGAGAAAAGGGAGCTTTCTAAGCTTATAAATAACAGAAGCAAAATATAAGCAGTGGGGTGTAGTTATAACTGGAAGGAAGATCCTACCATTGCAGTGGCCAGATAACTGGAGAGTAGGTGTCTGCAGTGGTGTAAAAGTTGTCCGAAAATGGAATAAAGGAGAGGAGGACCAGAGTCTTTCTGCAATCTATACATCATCTCATTTAATTTGAGTTCATCACATGGGACAAATGTTCTTTCCAAGTATCAGGGAACGATCAGAAGAGGAGCTTAAGACAAATTCAGTACCAGACCAAACGGCTGGCTTGTCTTCCGACTTACTGTAAGATGGTATCTATCAACTAATGCAATTAGTGCAGTTGGCTGAGAAATGGAGATCTCTTTTTACAGTGTGAAAGGCTTGTATTTTAATTGAGGTAGATAGTGGGTACAGTAAGGATTACTTCTGCATGTCATTTTCATTTCTATAAAGGACTTAGCCTTTGTATTTTTAACTGCGTTTTCAAAATACTGTTTAGGTTAAAATAACAAATGTTCGGCAGTTATGTCAGAAAAGGAAACTGCAGATTTGTGGGTAACTATTTGTCATAAATCTTGCTCCCAAACATATGTTATGGACAAGCCTACTAAAGTAGGATATGATCTGAGTTCCATTTTGTTCAAAACAGACTTGTGTTAGGTCTGCCTTACAAGGACTGAAGAGTATCTGAAGCCTGAGAAACTGTGAAGACTGGGAATATTCTCTTAGTATCAGGAATGTGAAGTCGTGGTTTAGCTTTTTTTAAGAGGGCGCCCAAAACAACCACTGGAAAGTTGGTTGAATAAAAATTGCATTGCATTCAGAAATAATTTTTGTTTGTGTATGGAGAGCAAGTTAATATCTTTTCTTCTTCGTTTCTTTTTTTTATTACATTTTGCGATGCTTTTAAAGCAGTATGTACACCTGATTGCTTTGTGTCCCTGAATCTGAGTAGGTAAGAGAAGATTTGAGGAAGTTCTGTTTCACACATTTTTTTTACTTTCCCAAGATTGCCAGGGAGCTAATAGATAAAGCAGTTAAGCAGAAACAGATCAAATTATCAAAAGTAATGTATATTTGACAATCTGTTCTGCTGTGCTATTCCTCCCCTGAGATTCTCTAAAATTGCAGTGGGTGGTTTAAATAGTATGTAATCCAACTGATCATATACTAATTTAAAAGATGAAAATACAAATGTCCACCAACAAGTAATTTCTTTGACAAGTAGAAGGAATCTATTTCTTGAAAACTCTGTAAAGATTCAGCCTTGAGTCAATTACGGTAGCATTTTCTCTTGAAATGAAAAAGGACTTTAGGGTTATTAGGAGTACTCTGCAGCAGGCATACATGCACACACATATAAAATTTTGTCTGTCTTGCAATTATTCCGAAGTGTATGCTGGAATTATTTTGTATAGTACACAGTCTCTCACACATGCATGCTCAGAATTTGTTACATGCAGTTTGTTTGCAACTTTGGTTGGAATCTTATGAAAAAAGAATCTTTTGAAAGAGAAATGTTGATCTAGAAGCATGTGTTTGAGCATGTTGTCGTATGTGGACAGTTGCTGCACACTTACACATAGTACTGAAATGACCAAATACGAAAAGATACTTTCAGCAATAATTCATGCACACAAATTTTGCTGAATACTTTAAAAATATAAAAATGGGTGCTTTACAAGCACACCTTCAACTCCCCCATCACTAGAACTAATTAATGCACATTTTGGTGCATTATGGATAAAGGGAAAGTCTGGAGCAAGGAAGACACATTTTGTGAGAAAAGTTCAGGTTAGAGAATACTTAAGCAGGGCATACATAAGTCCATGGGCCCTGATAGGATGCATACATGAGTGCCAAGGGGCCTGGCAGATGTCATTGCAAGGCCACAGTTGATTATCTTCCAATGATCATGGTGACTGCGAGAGGTGCCTGAGGACTGAAGGGAAAGCAAATGTCACTCTTGTCTTCAAAAAAGGCAAGAAGGACCCAGGGATGACACAGGATGGTCAGTCATACCTTGATCCCTGGGAAGGTGATGGAACAACTAATCCTGGAAACCATTTCCATGTACATGAGGGGCAAAAAGGTAACTGTGGTTAGTCAGCGTGGATTCACAAAAGTGAAATCATGTTTCTCCAACCGGAAGGGAAAGTGCAAAGAGAATGGAGACAGGCTCTTTTCAGCAATTCCCAGTGACAGTACCAGGAGCAATTGACACCAAGTGAAATGCAGGAGGTCTTGTCTGAACATCAGGAAGCACTTCTTCACTGTCAGGGTGACCAAGTCCTGGCATTGGCTACCATGGGAGACTGTGCTGTAGAATAGTGTTTTTATTCGGGAGTACGTAGTTGGTTGCATTCAGTGGCACTGGTATTTTTCAAGATGTTGTGAATTTATAAACATTTTAGGAAGGTGCACAGCTAATGTAAATTTATTTCTTTTTTTTTTTCCCTCTGTCAGGAAGAAGGAAATATCAAAGAAATTGCAATAACTCATCATGTAAAGGAAGGACATGAAAAAGCAGACCCTTCACAGTTTGAACTTCTGAAAGTGCTAGGACAAGGATCCTTCGGAAAGGTTGGTAACTGAACTCTTGTGGAGCCAATTACTCAGGAATATAGCAATGAATAATATTAGGAATATAAAATAATATTGTCGCAGAAGAGCTATAATCTTTCATTAAGGCAATGTTGCAAATGAAAATTGCTTTCCAAGTTAGTGCTAACTAGCCACTAATTGTGGCAGATCTTTTTAAAACAGTAAATTTTTTTCTAGTTTATCTGATATAGAGATCTCAAAGTTCCATAGCAAAATTGGCTTGATATGAAATAATTGAGTATTCACTGTTGAAATGAACGTCAGTTTTCTGAAACTACTTTTCTTCTATGTTTGCGGGGGTGAGGGTTGAAAGGTTTTTTGGTAAGTATTCCTAGTTGCTAACTTGCTAATAGTAAGTCATCATCAGTACAGAAGCTATAGGCAGAATTTTTGTAGCAGATTGTAAACGTAAAGAATAAATTTTAGACAGTAATGGCTACTGAAGTAAACATGATATACCCTAATCGTGTTCATGCTAGGCATTATCTGTCATAATTTGGTTAAGGCACAATGTACCTTGATCTTTGTTTGAAGATGTGTTAAAGACTCAACGTTTCCAGCATTTAGTGAGTAGTGTCCACACTAAGTACGGCACACCTGTTAGACTAGGGGTACATGATTCATACTCATAGCAATCCAAATGCAATTTGGGAGCAAAACTTCATGTGGCAGGATCATTAAGACAGAATGGACTATGCAATGTAAGACAACAGATCCATTGACATCCATTTTCAGCCTTAATTGCAGTTCTGAATGTGATGTTAAGCTCTAGCACATAATGCTAAATTCATCTTGGACATGGGGAGAATTGAGAATCCTTGGACTAATTCTCTAATGGTGGTAGGACGTTACTGTAAGTCAGACTTTTGTAGTAGCAGTTTCAGTTAAGCTTGGAAATCTACATGTTTAGAAACTATAAAATTTTGTATTCAAAACTATTAAGAATTCACTGAGAAACATGATTCCAAAGGTGGTTTCTTGTGTTGAGTGATTTCATCCAGAATCATAATCAAGTTTTTATTTGGGAATCTTCAGAACTAAATCATTCAGGGGCAAGGAAATGTAAGCTAATAAATGATCATTTCAACAATCCCTTTTATTGATATTACTAAATTCAACACTATAACGAGGGGAGGGCAGGGGACAAGTTTTGAAAACGCAAAAATAATTAACTGTCTAGCTGAATCAAAGTATTGAAAAAATGCCAATATTATCCTCAGTTGTTTTAGCCTTTATGCAAAAAGGATTAATATTACAAAACCCTTAATCCCTTTTTTCTAATACTTTGGGAAGATGTCACTACTTCCCATTCAGTTTAAAAGGACTAGTTCTGCGTGCTTTTCAATGTCTCTTGACGATGTTCTGATAATTTCCGCATAATGCGAAGAGATGCTAACGTAAGCAAGAGCTAGATACAAAAGCAGACATAAACCTGAGTTTATATAACACATTTAATGTTCTCATATACCACATGTCTCTATGGTTTTTCATAAATAAGCAGAAAAGCTGTGACTGGTTTTTTTGAGGTGTTCTGATTTTTTTTTTTTTCGCCGCCTTCTTTCTTCATTTCAAATTTGACTTTTCTGGACTTCGTTTTTTATTAGGGATATTAAAAATAATCCCACTCAAGATAACCCTTTACACTAAAGAAGAAAATGAAAGACACTTTATTTGAGGCTCGTTGTCCTTTACTGGTGTGTGCAAAACTCATTCAAAGCATGTCATTGAAAAATGGGTTGCTTCTTATAATTTTATGGGGGTGGGGATTTTTTTAATTATTTTGTTATGCATTGATTCATATAGTTTTCAGGATCAACTTTTGTACACATTTATCTCATCTGACAATTATGTTGTTATCACTTTTATTGTGCCATCTTACGAATTTTAGTAAGACAAAACTATTTGGATATTAATATTAAAAAGCTGAATTTTGTGTTCCAAAGTTGTCTCAACTTTTGAGAGAATCCAAAATTGTCCTTTCTTTTACTCGCTGAAATCAATTAAGTTAAACCAAAATTAATTTGGCAGACTGTTTGAATGAACTTTTTAGATCACAAAATGAAAGACCAGTAGGAAAAAATGCAAGGAATTTTTTGTTTAGCTTTGCAGAATCTAAAACTGTTGAAGAAGCTAATAATGGTATTGGGTGGAATAATAAGGTTGAGTTTCATTGATATAATACTGATTACTTGAATTTCATAGGAAAGTATATTGATCTGACTTGCCTTTATTTCCTTCTAAGAATTCCTTTTTAAATTTTAATGCAGGTCTTTCTTGTCAAAAAAATCTCAGGATCAGATGCTAGACAGCTTTATGCAATGAAGGTATTAAAAAAGGCCACCTTGAAAGGTAAGCGCTGCTTAGAGAGAGAGAAAAAACAAAGAGAAATCACATTATACCAAAACCTAATCTTTAATCACATGCTGTTCTACAGGTTGTGTCTTAGAACTTTCTTCTATCACACAGCAAATAGTAGAATACACTGCCTTGTATTGTAAACCCAGAAGGATTGAGTAAATAACAGTACTATATTGATAGTTGTAGGGGAAAGCAGGTTTCCTTCCATGTAGGTTTGTTAGGTGATGGTGGTTTAATAGAATAGTTGTGTTATATCTGCCACCTGACTTGCTCCTGAGCTATTATTGGAAACGTAATAACTATCCTTCCTCTTTTCACTTGCTGTGTATCACCAAGTATTCAGTTGATGCCTTTTGCTCAGTTTATATTTAGGTCATGATATTTGAAAGTGCGTTATATCAACTCCTTTGTTCTACGAACAGGGATTTAAATCTTTCTTTAATACAGAAATATACACTACATTTTCCAAAAACTTCTAGCACTTCTGGATGTAGAATATATTTGATAAAATCTTAAGTTAATCATTTAAGTTACTTGAACAAAAATGAGTTGTAAATTGTTTTGTTTCTTGGGTATTGAATGGTATCAGTAACAAAATCATAGAATCATAGAATGCTTTGAATTTGAAGGGACCTTCAAAGGTCATCCAGTCCAACCACCCTGCAGTGAGCAGGGACACCTTCAACTAGACCAGGTTGCCCAAAGCCCTATCCAACCTGACCTTGAATGTTTCCAGGGATGGGGCATCTACCACCTCTCCGGGCAACCTGTGCCAGTGTTTCACCACCCTCACAGTAAAAAAATTTCTTCCTTGTATCTAGTCTAAATCTCCCCTCTTTTAGTTTAAAACCATCACCCCTTGTCCTGTCACAATAGGCCCTGCTAAAAAGCCTCTCCCCATCTTTCTAAGAGGCCCTCTTTAAATATTCAAAGGACGTTGTAAGGCCTCCCCAGAGCCTTCTCTTCTCCAGACTGGACAACCCCAACTCTCTCAGCCTGTCCTCAGAGCAGAGGTGCTCCAGCCATCTGATCATTTTTGTGGCCCTCCTCTGGATCCGCTCCAACAGGTCCTCATCCTTCTTGTGCTGAGGATGCCAGAGCTGGACTCAGTACTCCAGGCAAGGTCTCACCAGAGCAGAGCAGAGGGGCAGAATCACCTCCCTTGACCTGCTGGCCATGCTTCTTTTGATGCAGCCCAGGATACTTGGCTTTCTGGGCTGCAAGAGCACATTGTCGTCTCATGTCCAGCCTTTCACCCACCAGTACCCCCAAGTTCTTCTCTGCAGGGCTGCTCTCAATCCCTTCATCCCCCAGCCCATATTGATACTGGGTTTTGCCCTAACTCAGGTTGTTGGCCTTGTTGAACCTCATGAGGTTCAAAAGGGCCCACTTCTTCAGCTTGTCCAGGTCCCTCTGGATGGGATCCCATCCCTCAGGCGTGTCAGCCGCACCACTCAGCATGGTGTCATTGCCAACTTGCTGAGGGTGCACTCAATCCCGCTGTCTGTGTCATTGATGAAGATATTAAACAGCACTGGTCCCAGTGTGGACCCCTGAGGGACATCACTTGCCACTGATCTCCAGCTGGACATGAAGCCGTTGACCACTATCCTCTGGATGTGACCATCCAACCAATTCCTTATCCACAGAACAATCCAACTATCAAATCCATATCTCTCCAATTCAGAGACAAGGATATTGTGGGGGATCATATCAAAGGCTTTACATCCATCCTTCTCCTCATCTGTTGTTACCAGCTTGCCAGCCATGTTCATCAGAGGGGGAGTTGCTTTCTTTAACCTTCCTTTTCTGGTTGACAAACCTGTAGAAACCCTTATTATTATGCTTTGCATCCCTTGTCAAGTTCAGCTCCAGCCGCACCTTAGCCTTCCTGAACCCATCCCTTCACAACCAGGCAGTGTACCTGTACCCTTCTCCCAGGATACCTGTCCCTACTTCCACTGCCTGTGCAGTTCCTTCTTGCCCTTTGGTTTGACCAGCAGGTCTCCACTCAGCCATGCCAGTCTCTTCCCTTCCTTGCCTGATTTCTTACGCTTTCGGATCAAGAGCTCTTGCACTCTAAGGAAAGTGTCCTTAAAGACCTGCCAGCCCTGTTCTGCTCCCTTGTCCCTGAGGACAGTTTCCCAGGGGGTCCTATTGACTAACTCCTTGAAGAGCTGGAATTTTGCTTTCCTAAAATTCAGGGTCCTGATTTTACTCTTCACCTGGCCCATATCCCTCAGGGCTGTGAAGTCCACAAGTACATGGTCAGTGCAGTCCAGCCTGCCTCCAATCTTGACATCAGCAATGAGCTCACTGGCATTGGTGATCATCAGGTCCAATATCACATCCCCTCTGGTGGGGCTGTCTATTGCCTGAGTTACAAAGTTTATCCTCGATGCTCTCCAGCAATCTCCTGGATTGTCTGCAGCTTGTTGTGCCACTCTTCGAGCAGATTTTGGGGCCGTTGAAGTCCCCCAGCAGGACGAGAGCCTGTGAGTGTGAAGCCTCTTGTAGCTCGAGTCAATAGGCTTCCATAGGCTCCCCTTGATCAGGCAGCCTGTAGTAAACACCAACCACAAGATTCCCCTTATTGCCTCAGTCTCTGATTCTTACCCGTAAGCTTTTGACCTGCTCCTGGCTATTCTTCAGGGGCAGCTCTTCATACTCTATCCATTTCTTGATGTAGAGAGCAACGCCTCCTCCCCTCCTTCCTCTCCTGTCCCTTCTGAACAGCCTGTAGCCATCAATAGTTGCACTCCAGTCATGGGACTCATCCCACCAAGTTTCAGTAATGGCATTCAGGTTGTGGCTTTCTACTAGCATGGTGGTTTCCAGCTCCTCCTGTTTGTTGCTCCTGTTGCGTGTGGTGTAGAGGGACTTCAGGTGGGCTGTTGGCTCTGTCACCTTCTTAGAGGAACTGCCTTTGTTCCTTTGAGATACTTCACCGTTGTTTCCCTATTGACTTGTATTGCCTCAGGAGCCCCTGGCTCTTACAGACTTCATCTGTGCTGCAGTGTCTTCAGCACATCTCAGAGCAACAGACTGAGGGCCCTCACTAGTATCCTGTCCCTCTAACCATGGCGTGTCATCCCACAGCTTGTCACCAGCAAGCCTGATATTATCCCCCTCCTCCTTCAAGTCTAGTTTAAAGCCCTGTCAATGAGACCCGCAAGCTCCTGGACGCTCTTCCCCGTTTGAGAAGGGTGAATCCCATCTGAACAGCAGCAAGCCTGGTGTCATCTAGACCATCCCATTGTCAAAAAACCCAAAATTGTGGTGGTGACGCCAACCACGGTGCCATGTATTAATAGACTGGGTCCATCTGTTTCTTCCAATGTCACTGCCCACAACTGGAAGGAGAGGGGAAAAAATAAAACCTGTGCCCCAGATTCCCTCACCAACTGTCCCAAGGCCCTGAAGTCTCTGAATTGCTCTTGGGTTGCAGCTTCCATTCCACCTACATGGAAGAGTAATAACAGGTAGTAGTTTGAGGGCCATACCAGGGTAGGGGGTTTCCTAGTTCTTAACCCAGGCCCCAGGGAGGCAGCAGACTTCCCCATGAGCAGGGTCCGCCTGGCTTATTGGACCCTCTGTTCCCCTCAGAAGGGAGTCACCTACGTCTATAACCCATCTCTTTTTTCCTTGTGGAGGTGGTCGTGATATGGGGGATAGTCCTTTCTGACTTGGAGACACCTTTGGTGTAGCTGAACCATCATCTGCACCCTCCACTGACTGGCCTTGCACGTGCAGAGCCTCGTACCTGTTGTACTGGTCACGCCACATTCATCTGCTCTCACTGCTGCCACCAGTGAAAGGCTCCGACACTCCCTGCAGCCGGAGACCTGGCCGGCTGCATGTTTTCATGGGAGCTCTGTCTGGGTTGCCATATCCATTCTAGCGAGTGCAGAGGGCAAAGCTTTCTGCCAGGTGGAGACCATAGCTAAGTTCCTTCTGAGAGGGTGATGACCACCAGTTGAACTCACCTTTTGAGCTGCCAGAGCTTTTCACCTCCCTTCAGCACCCTTCCTGTGCAAACTGCCGCGCCATGCTGGCTGACACAACCACGCTCTGTTTGCCCACTCTGTTCGTAGCGCTTCGTAAGTAAAATAAGTTTAAACCTGAACAATCTCAATTCTGTCTTGAATTCTGTAAGAAAAAAGGAATAATGTATTTTCTACTTTAGATTAAAATGAAAGTGATGTTTCACACTAATCCCTTAACCAGAATATGTATTTCTTGCTTTATGCCATTGTTTAATACTTCTGTCTATTTGTAGTTCTCATGACTGCACTGAAATTGCAATTATGATTTTGGGGTAGTTTCAGGAACTTCGTAGTACTTCATCTATGTTATTGGTTATTATATTGATTTGCAATTTTAACATATGAAATATTTAGTATGAAAATATTCATACTGAAAGGATTCATAGAATACCGAAGGGGACAAAAACTCACATCTAGTTATGAACTTCTGCTCAAATGTTGAACCTGAAATCTTTCTCTGCTTAAGATCTAGTGCTGAATATCTATCTCATTATATTATCACTTTCACTTAAAACTATTACAGAGGGTTTAAGTGGTTTTTTTAATAGTTTCCTATATTTTGATCAGTTTCCTATATTTTGATTCCTCTGTGCTTTGTGGCATGTGTTATTCTCATTATTTACTTCCTATTTTTCTGGAATTTATTTCCACTTATTTAAGGTACTTTCATATCCTCAGTAGCTTTTCATTCTCTGGCCTGTTAATAGCTCAGGAGTGGAGTCAAAGGTCATTCAGCAGTTGCTTTTTTAAGACATTTGAGGGCTTCTCTTCACCTTCGGATTGTGATTTATGTGTTTAAAAAAAAAAAAAAAAAAAATTACAGTCCAAGCTGTGGATCGGTACCAGATGGCAGAAACTGATGAATGCTGAAATTGGAAGCTTGGAAACAGAGACTCTTTGAGGCACTGAGAATTCAAGGATGCAAAAGGCTTGAGCAAAGGTGACACTAGAAGGAGGATGCCACACTTTTCAACACTTCGTATCTGAATTTTCAGATGTTTTTGAGTGTTTTTTGGTCGTGATTCATGTTTTAGGAAGGGTGGAGTTGAAAACAAATGAGGGTTGCTGTTGAAATCTTAATATGAAAGTAACTGAAATTCATTCTTTTTTACATAATTGCAACATTTTTTGAGATCTAATACTGTAATTTTAAATAACACACTATTACTTGATTTACCTAAGGTTCTTTTGCTCTTTCAAATCTATTTCACAAAGTCATTTTTGTGTTCTGTAATTAAAGATTAAAATGCCCTTTATGCTTCTTAATTGAAGGCGGTGTGCATGATTCACAAATCAAATTTAGAGAGAATATTTTCATAGGAATGCAGCTGTATTAGCCAGAACACACTGATGTAACTACACAGTCTGACCTTTTAATGTTTAGAGCAAATCCAAGAATATACACATACAACTTTGTTTAGTGCAGACACTAGTTTATTGATACCCTCTGATAGAAGGTATCATCTTTCAGTGCCCCTTTATGATGAGGAGGGAGGGAGAAATAGGGCCAAATCATTGATGGGAAGTCTGGCATCAAACATTAAGAAAAAACAGTACCTCTAGCAGTACACATATGGAAACTATAGTCAACAAAAGTCGGATTTTAAGTGAAATAATGGTGAATACTAATGTCTAAAATGAGCTCAGTTCCTTATACTTTTTTTTGGTTGAGATTTTATAAATCTGGACTTCCTCTAGCTTTTCAGAAATAAAGCTTGTTATCCATGTGACTGCTGCATAGTTATAGGCACTTAAAAGTATTTTGAATTTTTTTCTCAACTGAATCTGCCTAGAAAAAGAACATTCTGAATTTCAGTTTTGTAATTCAGATGAATTCTTGAAACAGTGAAATCGCACAGCCATCTTATGACATTTTCATGACTTCAGATGTAAAGGTCAAAATTCAAATATGATGTTCACTCTGTTTGAGCACTTATTTCACACGTTTCCATTTTTAAGAATCTGTTCTGCAGGGTAGGTGGAAACTTGATAGCTTTATTCATTCATGAAAATGTATCTATATAAATCTTTCACAAGTGCCTGTATTATTTGTGAGCACCTGTTTCTAGGAGAAGATAGCTAAACTTCTAAAGGACCCTTTTGCTTCTTGACTTTTTTTTTCCTGCCTTGTTATGTTTTGGTATCTGAGAACTCCGGCTTGTTACCTGTACAAGGAAGGCTGGCGATGTAAACTTTGGACAGCACAGGCTGTATCTGATAGCCTTCTGTGATGGAGTGTCTAGCTGGGTAGATGAGCGGAGAGCAGTGGATGTTTACCTCAGCTTCAGCAAGGCTTTTGACACTGTCTCCCATAACATCCTCATAGGGAAGCTTAGGAAGTGTGGGTTGGATGAGTGGACAGTGAGGAGAACTGAGAACTGGATGAAGGACAGAGTTCAGCGGGTTGTGATCAGCCGCACAGAGTCTAGTTGGAGGCCTGTAGCTAGTGGTGTTCCCCAGGGGTCAATACTGGGTCCAGTCTTGCTCAACATATTCATCAGTGACCTGGATGAAGGAATGGAGTGTACCCTCAGCAGTTTTGCCGATGATACAAGACTGGGAGGAGTGGCTGATGCATCAAAAGGCTGTGCTGCCATTTAGCGAGACCTGGACAGATTGGAGGATTGGGTGGAGAGGAACCTAATGAAGTTCAACAAGGGCAAATGTAGGGTCCTGCACCTGGGGAGGAACAACCCGATGCACCAATACAGGTGAGGGGTTAATGTGCTGGAAAGAAGCTCTGCAAAGAAGGACCTGGGAGTCCTGCTAACCATGAGCCAGCAGTGTGCTCCTGTGGCCAAGAAGGCCAATGGTATCCTGGGGTGTATGAAGAAGAATGTGACCTACAGGTCAAGGGAGGTTCTCCTCCCCCCCTACTCTGCCCTAGGGAGGCCACATCTGGAGTATTATGTCCAGTTCTGGGCTGCCCAGACCAAGAGAGACAAGGAAGTACTGGAGACAGTCCAGCAGGGGACTACAAAGATAATTAGGGGGCTGGAGCATCTCTGTGATGAGGAATGGCTGAGGAACCAGGGTCTGTTTAGACTGGAGAAGACTGAGATGTCATCAAAGCTTATAAATATCTAAAGGGTGGGTGTCAAGAGGATGGAGCTAGTCTCTTTTCAGTGGTGCTCAGTGACAGGAGAAGGGACATCAGGCACAAACTGGAACACAGGAAGTTCCGCCTGAACATGTGGAAGAACTTCTTTCCTTTGAGGGTGACAGAGCACTGGAACAGGCTGCCCAGAGAGACTGTGGAGTATCCTTCTCTGGAGATATTCAAAACCCTTCTGGACACAATCCTGTGCAACCTGATCTAGGCGAACCTGCTTTAGCAGGAGTGTTGGATGAGGTGATCCTCAGAGGTCCCTTCCAACTCCTATTCTCTGATTCTGTGACTTCATTGCTTTGGGGTGCTTCTTTCAAGAAGCTGTAACATTTGGGAAAGGAGCAATAACAAAATGTAGAATAAGAGAGAGAAAGAGAAATGCACAATCTTAAACCACTGTAGCAAACTTTACGAGCTCTCATCTGTAAGAGTTCTAAATTTTATCTGCATCCTGGCTGATCTTGAGCTTTGGATGGGAACCAGGCACTGACTGCAGTGACAGGGGACATGCATAGGACAACTGAAGCAAGTGCCGTGCTCAGCTGATGGTCCTGCCTGTATTCATGGATTGCCAGTCCCGTATGTGGGGCATTTGCATGAGATGCTTACTTAGTTTAATCTGTAGTGGCAAAGGAGCAGATACATGTCCCATTCTGAGCCACCACAGTGGGAAAGCCCAGGCAGCTTGAGCAGTAGCTGCTTCTGATGTCTGATATACTCCTCCATGCACATGTTTACTCTCAGGAAACCTTTTTAAAGTCAAAAAGTTTGACTGAAGTATACACTACATTCAGTGGATATTCTTTTTATTATAAGTTCGTAACAAAGAAAGGAAAAGAAAAATTACTTTCCAAATTGTGAAGGTACTTAGTATTTTAATAGTGTGAGTTATTTGAATTAGTTAAACCAAGATAAGCATCTTTATGATAGTATAATTGTATCTATGTTATAAATTGGTTTTCCTATAAATTTAATTCACCCTACTTTTCAACAGCAGAGAAAATTTCTGTGTTTCCTGTACATAACTGTGGCAGTTTCGCTCTACTGTTTAAAAGGTGAACTAAGTATAGGGCATGCTGAAGGGTGGTTATGTTTTCTTCTGTGCTTTTGTTAAATTTATTTACTCAGTGTCAGATTTTGCTGATAGCAGAAACTGCAGCAAATTGAAAGGCATGAAGATACTTATCAGAAGACTCTACACTGAAATAAATTCTCTCTCAAATCTCTTCTGTGTAAGGTATAGTGACCTGCAGACCTTTGTAATACTACAGGATACCATGTGAAGTACATCAGGAAATATAGGAGAAATACTGAATCATAATGTTACCTTTCTTTTTTTAAATCTTGCTTATGTTCTGTTGTAGTTCGAGATCGGGTTCGGACAAAAATGGAACGTGATATCCTAGTAGAAGTTAACCATCCTTTCATTGTCAAGTTACATTATGGTGAGTTGCAGAAAAATTCATTTTTATATTGTAAAATTGGTGCTTGTCAAGAGAGTACCTAATATTTGCTTCGTGGTTCAGAGAATTATAGAAAATTAGTGTGCTATCAAAATCCTGATTGTGCAAAGACTTGCTGTATAGTAATTCTTGTGCAAAGTAAGCACATGGCTAACTTCATGCACAGTGTTAAATCTTTATAGGACCAATAGTCTGTAGCCCTTTTGTGTTATTAAAAAGCAGTTACCTATTTATAGCCATTCTTTTCCAAAACTTCTTATCTTTTATATATGACATTCACTTTTTAAAATTATTCTTCTATTTACTCTATAGAAGACATATGCAATGGCATTACTTCCAGTAGCATAAAAACTGGTAGGAATATTCCTTTTAATTTTAAAATGGGCAGCCATAAAAAAATTACTCATGTGGAGGGGGGACAAAATCAGTACTCTTAATATGTAATGTAGAAGGTATACTGAAAAAAGACAGGGAACAGTTTCTGTTGGTTTTTTTTTTCAGCTTATAGTTTTCTTTTAGGATCCAGTTTTTCCTATAGTTCAAACCTCAGATCACTATCACTTGCTGATGTGGCTTAATTAATGTAGCTTTGACTATTTTACTTGTCACTCCTTTGCAGACTAGACTAGATCTCTCTGTTAAGCTGAGTTTCCAGAGGTTTTAGAATATATACATTAGTTACTAATTTGCCCTTTTAAATCTAGGCTTTTTACTTCCAAAATCCAGAATGAAATGCTGACTAACCTAAGCATAGCTTATTTTTTTAGAAATTCCATCGGTGACTTGCTTTACTTTCATATGGCATGGGAGTTACTTGGTCCATGATAGAGGAATAGTTACTTAATTCATTTAAATAAATTTTTCCACAAAGGGGAAGAAGAATTACTCATGCTGATAATTAAAATAAGGGTGAATTGTTAGATATGTTATTCTTCTGATCGTGGGTAAAATATGATTATGTTTAATTTTTTTAATTGATCTTTTCAGCTTTTCAAACAGAAGGGAAGCTATATCTTATTTTGGATTTTCTCAGGGGAGGAGACTTGTTTACACGTTTATCCAAAGAGGTAAACTTTTTTAATTTGAGAATTGTCTTTTGAAAAATTTGCCTATAAATTGCCTATATTAGAGTTTACTTTTTAAATTCAGTTTTCCTGGATAAAATTTTTAATATCTTTTTCTATCCAGCTAGGTTTTTTTGTTTGGTTGCGTTTTTTGCACAGAGCAGTCACTTCATGAAAATGGCATTGATAATCTACTTTTTTCTGAAAAAAAGCTTAGATAAGCAGTCTTTCTATGCTGCTTTTTACACCTTGCAAAATTTTCTTCTGTTGCTTCCATGTTTAAAGAGCATGGAGTTACATGAAGTAGTTGTATTCAAATTAACTGATTTATGTTTGGTTTTAATATCCAGAATTTAATGCGAAGTAGTTTGCTTTTTTCATGACTTACGTATGAACACAAAATTCTATATTTTATTTAAAAAGCAAGAATTGTATTCCACTTAGTAATTTTCCTCTCTCTTGCTGGTGATATCTCTGTGTAGGTGTGTGAAATAGTGACTTTAAAATGTTTGATTTCCTCAAATTAATTTGATTATAACTCCTAAAATAAATGAACATTTCATATATCAGAATTTTATTATTTTTGTCTTCACTTGTGCAAAAAACTTTCCACAAATACATGGTAGGCTCGAGTTATAAATATATCCAATGTATAGCTGGTAGCTAGAACTTGTAATTGTAGCTGCCATCCATTTTTCCTTGCTACAGAGCTATCTGAGACAGTTTGAGTGACCATGACAAAGCTATATGGTTATTAAGAGGAAAGTAGAATGCAATACATTTTGTGTATAGATAGATCATCATTTCTCTGCTGACCACATAGATTATTACATTTAATTCAGTAAAGTGATCTATTTAAACTTGGTTCTTTTAGTTTGTTTTGCCACAGATAATTAGAAAGTTATTAGTACTCTAAAACTGTCGCTGATCACTGAGATCCTTTTTTCTTAAAATCCATAGTTTGTTCTTTATTCCCAAGAAAGAAAGTATATCGCTTTCCTGCTGATGACTTTTTCATCTTGAGCCACTAAAATTTTGCAAGTTTTAATATGGTTAGGTAAGAAATATTTATTATAGGTACCTGCATCTAAGCTCATTGTTCATAACTGATGGAGTGAAATGGGCATGCTGGGTGCAATTAATGTCATCCTCATATCAATTCATGTAATAGTTTTAAAATAGATCAGATGAACTACAGCCTAAAAGTTCCTGATTTTCCCCCATTGACTACAAAGGAAAATGTGATTAAATCAGAGCTAGATGTGTACACAGCAGATGTTTAAGGTTAGGAGAGATGAATTTCATGCAATGTTTTTAAAGAACAGTGTGGGTGTATTATCATCCTCATGGGATCTTTCGCTATTTGAGCATTTAAATGTTTCTAATAGAGATGTCCCTTCTTGAATGTGCCTATACTAAATATTGGCTCTTTTGTAGAAGTAAAATCAGCAACAACCTTTTGTAGAAGCTTTGATTTCACTTTCTCTCTTTAAACTACTAAGGGGAAAATATATTATTTCCCTATTCTTAACTCCTGCTTAAAATAATGTTCATCTGTTCTCCCCATTGCCGTTCTTTCTTTCCAGATCCATATGCTGTATCTTAAAGATATTAGTCTTAAATTCTAAAAAAAAAAAAAAACAAAAAAAACCATGAGTAGTAATTCTGAGGTAGAATCAAATCATGCAGGATTTTTATTTTTATCTTTTTCTAAATTCTCAGAAAAGTTTGATTGTTATGTTTTCTGTCAGTGGATCCCAATGATTGTTGATATAATTGGGACAACATGTTCATTTCATTGAATGTAAACAGGGATTAGTTTATCTTCCTAATAGTAAATGTGGGATAGCTACTTGAGACCTTACCTGAGCTTTTACATGGGCTAATTCCTTAGTTTACTCTTTGATCTGCCTTTTCTGCAGTTACCTCTCAGGCTGCATCTTGGGGTTTTTATCATCACCATAACTTCTTTCTCATAGTACTTAGCAACAGGCCCCTCAAAACCAAGATGTATATTCTTGTCTTTCTGGCTTTGTAGATGAAATTCAAGCATTTTGACTTCTTCAGTCCATTTGTTGTCTGGAAGTGAAATGGTCACATCCAATAAAGAATAGTCACATTCTTTAAATGCCTCCCAAAATTTTTCAGTCCCACTACAATGTGTCTCTCAGTTCTCTTGAACAATCAGAAGCAAATAACCTCGGTTTTGCAGAAAGACTAATATATTTGCTTCAGAAGTTTTTTCAAGTATGTGCTGCGACATAGTATTGGTTATAAAGTCCTAGTTTTTGTCTAACCAAGAAATTTTAAATTCTAGCGTTTTGTATAGAAATTAATTCAAGTATCTTGAAGAACCATTCTGCAAAATCACTGTTACCATTGTTTAGTTGGTGCTGGTGCTTTACAGGTTTTACATGTAAAATACATTATTTTGCTTTTTTCAGGTGATGTTCACAGAAGACGATGTTAAATTTTACCTAGCAGAACTAGCACTTGCTTTAGACCATCTACATAGTCTTGGAATAATATACCGGGACCTAAAACCAGAAAAGTAAGACTCTTCTGCAGCAAATGCAGTGTATTAATTTTATTTCTATAGGACTTCTACCAATGTACTTCTCTTTCCAGCTGTTAAGGTTCAGTAATTTACTATATAAACTGACAAGGAGGGAGGTGGAGGAAGCTTGTGGGGTATTTTAATTTAAAAGTTTGGATTTCATTTCCACTAGAACCCTAGCATCCAGTTTGAGTGATATGCCAACTACTATGATCTATATTACTTTAAGTAAAGAGTATACTGAAATATTCCTACCTTTCCAGGTGTTTTCGGGTGTACAGTGGAGAATAGGTCTTCTCTTTGCCTTTTGTTCTTATTATTATTGTACAATTTCCGGACTAGAGATAAACTTAGAACATGTGTGATACAAAATTAGAGTTGAATGTTGTATGTTGCCTTTGAAAGCCTAACGACAAATATTTCTTCCCAATGCTGATTTTTAAAACGCATTGCAGAAAGAGCTGAATGGAGTTTAAGTTTTAAAGTAAAATATGAAAATAAGAAGTCACAGGCTTTGTTTTGTGTATTGACAATCACATAATTACACTGAAAACTTAAAATAAGCTTGAAGCTACAATTCCAGTATGGTGTTGTGTCTTGATATATTAGCCATCCATGCTTCATTCAAATGACGGAATTCTGTCTCATGTCTTTCCTCCAGTAATTTTTTTTTTTTGGTAGATTTAGAAGATGTAAGAAGAAAATGTTAGTGTTATCTGGAACATTTGAGCCTTTCAGATATAATTGTATGCTGTAGTGTTACTCTACCTGGAGGGGGATCTAAGTGATGATATAATGTGCGTATCACCTGTTGTGCTTAATCAGATAGTGAATGTACTCTGCCTCATTGCCAGGAAACCTGTAGTAACTCTGAAGTGCTGATGTCCTTGGTGATCTCACTTCTCTGTTACGGCTGTATGGAGAACCTGAAAAGTCTGTGGGAGATAACTGTCTCATGTAGAGTATTGGTGGAAGAGAGTGGAAATGAGTAACAACTATCACAGAACCTTACTGTTCCCTGGAACTTCCCTTAGGATAGCTTGTTCTTTTATGCATCTCCTGGAAAAAATACACAAATTTAAAAATGTTTAGCCCTGACCGACAAGAAGGGAAAGATTCATACTCAAAACAAAAAGTTGAAGGCTTTTGGTATGGGGTTGCACTTACAAATGAACAGGAAATTAATTTTGTTTAAACTTTGGGAGTGTTCTGTTAAGTAATTATGAAGTGAGGAAAAATAAGCTTACCAAGTGGAAAAAGATCTTTAAAAAGCAAAATGAGAGAACTTTAGTTATTTTGCTAACATTTACTTCCAAGAGGAAAAGAATGAAATGGTAGTAGCAGAAGACATAGCTACTGCCTCAAATGTAGGTTGTTTTTTAATGTATGTGTCTATACCTATTGAAAAGCCTGGGTTTTAAACCTTGAGTGTA
Source organism: Bucorvus abyssinicus (assembly GCA_009769605.1). Classification (NCBI taxonomy): domain Eukaryota; kingdom Metazoa; phylum Chordata; class Aves; order Bucerotiformes; family Bucorvidae; genus Bucorvus; species Bucorvus abyssinicus. The sequence continues at coordinate 30,265,152 of CM020030.1, read as the reverse complement.
TCTGATTTCAAAAAAAAAAAAAAACTATCAAAAGTTGCAATTACTTGCAAGTTATGAATGAGATAGTAGTAACTCCCACAGGCTGTATATATACTGTAGGGCTGATTCCCACCATGCAAACTGCAAGGAGGAAAAGGGAGGAGCAGGGGATGCATACCTGGATCATGTCTCATCCCCAGGATGAAACGCAGCTCTTCATAGGAGAAGCTGGAGGAACTAAGTCCTCTGTGTAGGTGGTGCTAGAGAGTCCAGTTCTTGAATACTTAGCACACTTTGAGTTGCAATTATATTCTGTGGTGGTTAAGGATAGTTGGCATCTCAGAGAAGTGTGGCCTTTTTTGTGATTGAAATAAGCAGGTGGAGACACAAGACCTGCTCTCAGTACAGGGCCCGTGGGTACTGTCCTTTGGTATAACATGAGAATATGTATTACTTGTTATTTGAAGTGGTCAACCCTATGAAACAGTAATTACAAATAAATACCCGTTTTGTATACATAAGCAAACATCCATTGTGTTAACATGTCTTGCTCGGTTTAAGAGAAATAGAACTATGTCTCTTTTTTTAACAATTGTGATAATGACACATGCTGCAGATGGCCAAAACTGAAAGTTCAAGATAAATGTTACTACATACTGTGACAAATTTAACCAAATAGTTGAATAAAACTCTGATATGCTGGTTGGTTTATAATCTTTAAAAAGAAAGAACTGAAGGAAAAGAAAATATGTAGTTTCAAAGTATCTCTTCCTAATGATTCATTTTCACACGTGTTCAATTCCGCTTGACTTTTTGCATACTGTTCTGTTGATTCTTAAATGTTGTTAGTACCTTGTCTGAAACAACAGTTCAAAGGTGTCTTAATTAGCTTATTTTATCATTTTTGTTTTTTAGCATCCTGCTGGATGAGGAAGGACATATCAAATTGACAGGTGAATAAAGCAAAACTGCAACAATTGGATCTTTTCTGTTCATAATAAAATGTTTGCATTTTCCTTTTTTCAATAAAGCAATATGGTAAAGCAAGCAGTTTTAACTGGTAGGTAATTTTGCTGTGGAGTAAATAGTGTAATTTATTTTGAAATAAATATATAAATATAATTAAGATAGGTGCTTTACAAGTACATGTGATGTCAAGGACCTGTGATAATGTGGAGAGGGGAGGAGAATTCTGTAATTCCCATATGTGTATTTGAGTGTATACATGAATGGTAGAACCATCACATTTCACATTATGGTGAAAGTATTAACCATGTGTGATTGTTTTGTTGTTTTTTTTTTTTTTTAAATTCTATTTAGAAATATTTTTTTTCTTCCAGACTTTGGCTTAAGTAAGGAGTCAATTGATCATGAAAAAAAAGCTTACTCTTTCTGTGGAACAGTGGAATATATGGCACCAGAAGTTGTTAATAGACGAGGCCATACACAGAGTGCAGACTGGTGGTCTTTTGGTGTTTTAATGGTAGGTTTCTGGTAAATGTAAATAATAGCAAAACTGTGTTTTTTGAGGTTTGCTGAAACAAATCAAACATTAAACTCTTAAGGTGAGCTTTAAATGCATTCTAACTACCAAAAAATCTAAATTATATGAAATTAATAACAGTACCACAGAGTTTAGATCAAGAACATGGACTAGGTCTCATATGAACACCAACAATATGCCATAGTTTTGTTATTGCTGAATTGAAATAGTATGCATTTATTGTAGTTTGAAAGGTATGGAGACTAATAGGAATACTAAAGTATACAGGAAAAGTACTGTGTCTTCCAAGACACGGAAGAAATTTAGATCCAGATTTTAAATTTGAATTTATTCTCAAAAATATGGAAAATACAAGTGATAACTCTCCAATTAGTTTCCAGTGCAATAATAACAACTGTTGCTCTCACACAAAGTAATCTAAATGACACTGAACTGACATGGGATATAGTTACTCAGTTGCTTATGGTGTTTCTATGAGGAGTTAAATATGTGAAGTTGCAGGGTTGGGTGAAATAATGTGTGGATCACATATGACTTTGGAAAAGAGAAATAGATGATGTTTGGTGTTTTAGGAACACAGAATGGATTTTAGTATATTTATAATCTTCATGTGCATTTTTAACATAAAGATTAAATAATTGTATTTTTAATGGAAATGTTTTTGTTTCTTACTGCTTCTGCTACGTATGACTGTAATAGTAGAACTAATGTGTGTGCTTTGTAGTACGAGGACTCTTGTGTCTGAAAATAAGTCATCATATCACCTTTTAATCATCTGGAATGCTGTTGTGATCTGAAAACTGACTACGTAAAAGTAGCACCTGATAACTAAACTCCAGACAGACAAGGACACACACTCACCCTCACAACTGCACGTTTTATCTTTCAGTTGACTGTGTTCTTACTAATAATTACAATGTAGTTACAGAATATTTGTTGTTGGTAACACAAACATAGTTAAACTTCAGCTTTACTTTATAAAGCTGGAAGACATAATTTTGTGCTTATAAAGTGCATATGTTAAAATTGAAAATTGCTGAAAGATGTTACACTGTGAAAGCTACACCAGTCACATCTAAATGCTCTGTGTTTCAAACACTTTGGCTTCTACTTTGAATACAAAAATAAGACCTTAAAAAGCAAACTCGCTAAATTAGTAGATGGAATACAGTGCAGTTTTCTCCATTACATGTTTTTGTTGGTAATTTTCATAGACAATCTGTATGTATCCACTCTTAAATCATTCTTAATTAGAATCTGTGTGATTGAGAATTCCGGTGGTTGGTTGTGTAGTATGAGTACACAATATCTAGATTGAACAGAAGTTATAACATAGAAACGGAGACTAGAAAGATATCTCAACAAATCTTTTGGCCTTTTTTAGCATCTAGCAGCAGCTGAAGTATGTTTAAACCGTCCTTGAGAAGGATATTCCAATTCGCCCTTTTAAAACAGTGACTGTTTTAAAGGGTGCCAGACGTCTGAAAACATTTATTTAAAGTTTTCAGAAGCATTATGAATTTGAGGTACTCTCCTGCTGAAATAAAAGATGCTCACTAGGGAGGGCCAGCGTTGGCTTATTCTGAAAGTACAATTGGCCTATTAATGTTGAAATGTAGTATTTTTTGGTGAGACAGGGAACATGTATGCTGAGTTCTTAATACAAGTGCCTAGGCTTGTGACAAATAGGAGCTTGCTAAAGAAACTTATTTCAAGCAAATGTAAGTGAAACATGCAGCACTGCAAATTTACCTTTAAAAAAGTTTTTCTGCACGTGCGATTTGTGAAGATCTAAGTTATAAATAAACAAAAGGTTAGGCTTTTTAATAATTTTGGCTTATGCCTCACATCTTTGTGACAATTGTCTGAAGTGTTAAAAGTAGTATCTTTTTCATGTTGGCATTATATTAAATCTAAAATTTTAAATATAAGTATATATGTAAAAAAATCTTAGAGTTACAAGTATCTAGCAGTAGTAAAGAGTTGGCAGATTTTATTCTCTGAATACTTTATAGGGTAGTAAGAAATTTAAAATTGTTTTAGTAAAAAAGGGGTTTTAAAGAATGTTAGTGCAACTTCATGCTCTTCCTGTAGATCTAAGAATACTATAATCATATGTTATTCACTCAAGTTAGCCCTGTACTTTTTTAATGCTTAGAAGGCTGAATGTTTGGGTTGTGCTAGAAGAAGGGAATAGAGGATACCTTGTTCAGGATGGCTTAAGTTTACATAAGCTGTTCAGATGGTTCCTTTATTTCCATTTTAATGGCTTTAAGTTATGCCATGACACTTCATTAAACTAAATTGTTTTCCAATTCTTAAACCAAAAGTCAGGATTTCTTCCTCAGTGTTGGCAGCTGTGACTGCTGCCAGAATGCTTTCACTACTTCTTAGATCTGATATCCCTGCAGTATACTGCAGCCCACCGAAAATGCCTTTATATTTCTCTATTTTTACTCAGTCACTTTCAGAACAAATCAGTATTTTAACAGTCTGTTGTCCTCTATCAGGCACTGTAGAATGTGCATGCACATATTGTGTAGCTCTTACATGTTCCTTCAGGCTTTATTTCCACTGTATGCGTACAGTAACCACTTTTCGTCATGCATGTCTTTGTCAATCAACTAACCTTTTTCCCCTTTCCAATGAAGGCTATGTACATGCCAATTTTAAAAATTTTTACCTTTTTAAATATCTCTGCATGAGGAGAAATTGTCACTCACTTTTGAAAGGGGAATCTTTTTCCCTACCCCCCTACCCTCTTGAAAACTAGAATAGAGTTGTATAGATCTAGGCTTCCAAGAAAAAACTTCTTAGGCAGAAATAAAACACAGAACCTTATAGTCTAAATTGTTCAGATAAAAGCATGTAAAGCAAGGTATCAATACAGGAAAATATTTCACAGCTTTAAAAATGGCAAAGGCTGCTCAGTGTTCACAGTAATTTAAATTGTACAATGAGAAGTTGTATTGCACAGATTTGTTAACATGCATGAATTTCAGAAGGTTAAGATGCTAAGTAGTTTTGTCAAAAATTAGATTTTGTCTAGGTAATGTAATTGATGAAAGTTTTACTCTATACAGTTTGAAATGCTCACTGGTACTCTACCTTTCCAAGGGAAAGACAGAAAAGAAACCATGACTATGATTCTCAAGTGAGTACACTCTTATTTATATATCTCATCAGGTATTCTACAGGGATGCCCTCCGGGCTGCAATATCTAATTTCTACTCTTCCCTCATTTCCAAAGGTACTGGTAAACCCTCACTCCCTATTCCATACTATTAACTCCCTTTGCTGCCTGTCTAATTTGCCTTTCTATTCCTCCCCCATAGCAGGTACAAAGAATTTCATAGCAGCTCTCTAATCTGTAATAATAACTTCTCCAACCATATGATCTTTGCCATCTTATTTCCATAATATTTTTAAACTTTCTTATTCTTTTTTATAATCTATGCACTTTTTCCTTGTTGGTTTTTCTTCATTTTGTTTTGGTTTAGGGTGTTGGTTTGTTGGTTTTTGTGGGTTTGTTTTTTTTTTGTTTTTTTTTTTTTTTAGTTTTTTTATCCTTCTCTATCTTACCAGCTCCTCACCCTACTTCTTTATATATATTACTGGTGCTGCAAACAACTTGCTTCCCTGATACTTCCCCTATTTATGAAAGTGCATCCTCCCTTATGTACTCTCCTGTGACTTGCCCAAGCTCCAGTTTTTCCCTTTGCTATTTCCAGTATAGATTTTACATTAGCTATATTGTGGCAATTGCTTTCCTTCATGCAGTTAACATTCTTGGTTTTGCTAATGAAGGCCTGCTTTTTTTCCCCTTGCTGATTCCCTACATATACTCTGAATTAATGCAACCTATGACATAATTTTCCCGCTTTTGGGACCATAGCATAACACTGTACAAACAACTCTGTTTCCTCATATCATAGTTTCACTTCTCAGTTTCCATCCATTTTTTACTAATACAATTTTTTTTCCATGGAAACTTCATAAGACTGTTTTGTTTTCTGCTTCATTGTTTAGTATTGTTCTTAGTCCCGTTACCATTTGTCTACCTGCGTACCAAAACTAGCATTTCTTTTGCACCAACAGCCTGTTTTGAAAAGTAAATATATGAAATTCTTTCGTATTTTTTCTAAGCAATTAGAAGGTGAAAACTCCTAGAAAACAAACTAATTTTTTTCCTTGCTTTTGCTTTTATTAAAGCATTTATTTTATGTTATTTTTGCCTTTGTTTTTCTTCCTCATATATTTGCATATGTAATTTGTGATGCTCGTTTCTTCTGTTGCCTCAACACCATGCCAATTCAAATCTTCACGTTGTGATTACTGAATGCCTTTAACTAAAAGGTTCTATCTATTCACAGCAAGCATAAACTCCTTCTGACCACCTCCTCTTTACAAGAAGCTAGTCTGAAATAGTTCTGCTGCACTCTCTACTTATTTCAAGAGCCAAGCATTTTTTTCTGTCTCACGAGTCACATCTTTCTCTTCTTTCCTCTGCCTGCATGTGACTCTGCTGTGTTCCTCAACAGTCTTTCCACTGTTGCTACAAAAATCTTCTGTGTTCAGCTGCCACGTAGAATATCTTGCATCTCCCCAGTTAATTGACATTCATAATTACTTTCAGATTTCATCTGAGCATGTATCTCTAATTCCCTTTCCAACTTTTCTCATCTCACCTTCTAGTCTTTGTAATTATTAGTTTCAGAGCCGCACAAAAAATGTGATATGAAGTATCTTACCATTTTTTAATGTTATGTACACTTATTACATACATATAAATGTATTTTGCTGTTGGTAATATGAACAGCTAAGAAACAGAAGATACTTATTTTAAAGTCTTTTCTGGAAAGTTCACATTTTTTGTCTGGCCCCATAAGGATGGCAGTATGTTTTCTTTTTATTTTCTGTATACTAGTAAATGTACTATATTTCTCCTTAATTTTTTCATAAAACTGTTTAAAATGGACAGGTGTGCATATATGAATTCATATTTTCATAGTGTATCATTTAAGATATATTGCTTTTCTTACCTTCTGTTCCGGAAAATCCACTGAAAATTTATTCTTCTTACAACACATTTTTCTGGACTCTTTATTTCTCATAACATTACCAAGACAAGTTTTTGTTTATTCTTCTGTGTTTTACCTAAAACTGAGAAAATCTGCAATTTGAAGAAATCATAGTTTGCAGCAATAAAGTTAACTTCTTAAAGCATCTTTTCTCCTTTACTGAAGAGGTTTGCCTTCATATAAAATCCTGTCTTTGTCCATCAGGAATGTCAGAAAAAATTTGCTGTCACTCATGTAGTTGTATAACCTAGGAACTCTGAGGATCTGGTGACTACCTTTTCCTCTGCTGTGTCATGTGACCAGTAAAAGATTTTGTGAAAGGTGCTCCTTGGTGATGGAAAGGGAGCAATGACAGTCTTAATCTCTGTGGTTTGCACAAGGGCCTCCAGTTCACTCCACTGTGGGACTGCAGTACACACTAGTCCTCTGGAATTTCGCCTACATTTTGTGTTTCTATTCATTGAGACACTTCTCCATAAAGTTAATTGCAGTCATGTTTTTGGCCTGGTTTTAGATTTTTCTAAGCAGTTGACCTCTCACGCTGAACCTCCAGGGCTGCATCCTACTGTTAGAGCTGGTTTGGATTATAATAGGACAATTTTCCACCCACTCCAAGCACAGTCCTGTCGTATTTAGTTGTCTGTTCTTCAATAACATTGTAAATGATAACCGTTGTGCTTCGAAAGACAACGTGTTTCTTGCTTGCTTCTTCTGGTGCAGCTCTGTGAGACTTTGCTGTGAGCTGAAAAGACATCAAGTGAACACGCAATGAAATCCCTGCATACAAAGTGCACGCGTAAGAGTTCAGCTCCTAGTGATGCATGACAATTGGGGAAGCATTGGGTGGCGCATTCCCCACTCCTCCATTGGTGGTCTTGATCTGCCTGTAGCATATTATTGAAAAGGCCAAAGAAACCAAAGTTTTTCAGACTTGTACCCACCCACACACCACACACACCCGCACCCCCAGCTTCTTTAATGCTGAAAGGAATGGAAAATCTACTAAATTCTAGTTTTAAAATAATGAATAGTGGATCGATGGCAATGTGTATGTGTTTGCTGAAGTACCAGAGATGGACATCTACGAACAGCTGGAACACAAGGCAAATCATGTCTGCTGGTTGAAACAGAGAAAGCTTGTGTCATGGATTGTTACAGAAAAATACAAGCTACAGGTTGAGTGAGAAAGGGAAAGGAGGGAATTATATCCATCCTTACTGTTGTCATGGTCATAATAATAGTGAGACCTAGTAACAGTGAGAGGATGGAGGCTCAACATTAAATGGAAAGGAGATAAATATGGCAAGGATTACAAAACAAAATTGACAGAACTACAAAAACTTAAATATAAAAACTCAAGACTGGCAAGTTGGAAAGTAATATTTGAAATGGATTGGGCTGGAGCTAAAAGAAAGATGGAAGGGAATGATCTTTTTCTATTTTTTTACCTGCTAATCTTGCAAGATCTGTCCTACCTTAATTCAATTTCTGTCTTCTAGCTTAGGTTTCCTGTTACTTTGCTTGGGTGTTCTTGATGCCTGTCATACTGTAGAAGGTTTTTTTTACCTCTTCTAAAATGTCTTTTATCTTACTGTCAGAATGGATTTGCTTGTTTGGTGTTATTTGGTAATAACTGAAGTTAAAAGTGGGTCAAAACATACTACAAAAATTTACAAGTTTTACAAACTGTTACACTGTAACTTTTCTACTTTTTTTTACCACCTCTTCCTCTACTTAAGTTCCTCATTTATTACTGAAAGTATTATACTACTCAGAACAGGTGGAAAAAAATTACAAGTTTCCATGACTGACAGCACTTTTGCTCTGTTTCTGATGTCTGAAGGCAATTTCTCAGTGATGCTATTCTGTTTGAAATGGGTTTGTTGAATGACAAAGGACAGGGCTTATGCAGAGTTAATTCTTACGTAAATATGTTTGTATGCTATTAATTACTTTTGTTCTATAGGGCCAAACTTGGAATGCCCCAGTTCTTGAGTCCTGAAGCACAGAGTCTTCTGCGAATGCTCTTCAAAAGAAACCCAGCAAACAGACTAGGTAAAGTATTTAGCAGAACACTTTAAATTTCATCATAATACTGATATTATAAATTATTATTAAACTGAGTAAATAAATTTGCAGTTTCTTGTGTAAAATAGGCTTTGAAGTAAGAACATAGTTTACCTGCTTGCTCTTCTATGATCAGCAAAATATTACAATTTCTGCTATTTGTACATCTAACATTAATGCAGAAGAAATAAGAAATATAATTTTGCTAGTCATTCTTTTGACCAAGAAGAAAATAATTCACGGACATTTTTCTTCCTTATAAAAGGAGCAGGTCCGGATGGAGTTGAAGAAATTAAGAGGCATGCATTCTTTTCCAAAATAGATTGGAATGTAAGTATCTAATTCAAAATTAATTCAGCAAATTTCTTAGTTGTTTGGTGGTGTCATGCAACTTTTTAATTCACTCTGGCCTATGCCTTCTCTTCAGAAATTGTACAGGAGAGAAATTCATCCCCCTTTTAAACCTGCAACTGGCAGACCTGAAGATACATTTTATTTTGACCCTGAGTTTACAGCAAAAACTCCAAAAGGTAAAAAGAGAAGATTGAAACAATTTACCTATTCAAAAATTAGAAACATTGTTCCTGTTCATCTTACGTAAAGCATCTTGTTCTTCCAGGTGTAGCTGGGCTAACTGAATGCTCACAGACAAGTTCACAGAAGACTTTGTGGTCTTTGTTATAAATATATCCTGAGGGATAACTGAGTTGTCCTGTATTACAAATAAAGTAACCCTCAGCAATGAAACAGATACATAAGTTCAGCTTGACTTGTCTAAGTAATCTAATTTTTTTTTAATTCAAAAAGATTACCTGTATCTGTGTCTCTTTAGGCTATATTCTGTGGCTTCATTTAATTCATGATGGTGAATCTATGTACTATGTGTATGTAGAAGCTTAGTCATTTCAGACTTTGGGTCGCTGTTTCAGTGCAGTCTGTCTCTGCATAGTGATCCGTTCAAAATATGATATAATTCTTTTTCTTTACAAAATCGGGGTGTTGGCAAATTTGAGTATTTCTCCTCTATAAATATAACTTAGATATGCTGCTATATATAAATATTTTCTGCAAAGTACTGTTTTTTATAAAATAAAATATTGTTTGATAGTAATATGATCTGTGTAGTCGTTGATTATCAGTTGTGTTTCTAGATGGTATATGCAAAACAATTCAGTAATTATTTGTAATCTGGTCCTCAGAAACACTTTCTGCAAATTTTAGTTTCTGTGTGCTTTATAAAATAAAGCTGGAGTTTGCTCTTCAGAGTAGACATAATCTCATCTCTACGTTTTAAAAACGGTGCTTGTAAGTAGATGATGTGTTTTTCAGATTCACCTGGTATCCCACCTAGTGCTAATGCACATCAACTTTTTCGGGGATTTAGTTTTGTAGCCATTGCATCAGATGATGAAAGCCAAGCAATGCAGACAGTTGGAGTGCATTCAATTGTCCAGGTGAGTACCTCTGCTTCAAAAAATGTCTATAAAGCAGTATTGCTGTCTCTTGGAGAAGGGATTGTTTCCTCCATCACAGAATGAAGTACCATGTGAAAGTCACTATCAGCTTTATACAAGAAAGGTACAGCTCAGATTATTTTATCCACACAGGACCTGTTTGATTACTGAGCAGCTGGATGTGAATAGGCTTTAACCCTTAAATGAAAACATTCTACCATCTGTACTGTATTAACTTTTTAATATCAAGCCAAAATTATAAATTGGAGGGGAATAACAGACATCTTGATTTTTTTTCTTTTTTTTTTTTTTTAAATCATCCCTGCCCCCCCCAAGCCCCATGCATGAAAGTATCAGTTGATTCCTGCAGGGCAATAGGAGGCAAAGGAATACAATGGTGAATTGTATCTGGATGTTTTGGACTGCTGTGCATTTTAGAACCTATGAGCCAGGACACATTGCATCCCTCCCAAGCCAATTTTTCAGTGTATCATACAAGTCAATGTGAGAGTATGCACACAATCTCTGCCTTCCCAGCAGTATTAGAATGACTCCAATAGTGTCCTTTATTAATAATTGTGAGGGTGTCACAACTGCCTAATGCAGTTGCTATTCTTTGTATATTCTGTTACTGCCAGTACTGCTTATTTTTGGACAACAAACCCTTGGGTTAGGCGCAGTTTTGTGCAAGACAAGAAAGGTGGACCTCATGTTAGAATGGGGGAAGAGATATGCCTTGCCTCCTTATGAGGCTGAGGTCATTCTAAAAGCATGCTTCAGCACTGGAAAGTTTACAACCAGGGGGAGAAAAAGCAGATGTATGTGCAGGAAAGAAAACTGGAAGACCTCTGCAAAAATTGTATTTCTACCTCCTCTTTCTGCTTTTAATAATTACTGAGGAACTGAGTTTTGAAAACCAACTGGTGATCTAAATTGTATTGAAAACTTATTGGTGTGTAGGTAGGAATAAAAAGGTATGCTGTATGATTGAGTTTACTTATTTTTCACTGCAAAGATATTTTGTAAATGTCTGGGAAAATTTTTTTAAAAAGCCAATATTTTCAGAACATGAATAACTCTTGTATTTCTTTAATCCTCTCATGTCTAGAATAGTTATAATGTGCTTGTGTGAAATATACTGTTTTGTGTGTAATAAACCATTACATTTCAAGGGCTTTTTGATCCTTTTTTACTCTAAAGAAGCTGTCTGATTTGGTTATATGTGTCAGAATGACTTCGTTTCCTAAGTCTTGCTAAAAGTTTCTGCAAGCTTTTCTGTGCTCCGTCTTTCCCAGATAGTTTTGTGGACGAAATTTTCTCTTTGTATATAGTTTCCTCATCTTCTAAAGGTCTGTTTCTCTGCTGCCTTTCCTCTGTGCCCCTCAACCACTTCCTTACTCCTACTTCCTCTTTTCTGTACTGCAGGATACCCAGATGGTTTCCTGCAAATGCTTTGCATCCTCTGCACAAACTCCTTATAACAGAACACTATTTCCTTCCCTTACTAGAGTGAACGCTTGTTCTTCCTTCAGCTTTTTATTTCTGTGAAAGGGTTTTTTGACTGCCATTCCATGCAATTTCCAGTTAATCTGATTCTATTCAGTATGTCTGAATTTTCCAGCTGGCATTCATCTATTCAGATAATGGAAACAGTGATGCTTTTTTACTGTTATTTTATCATTATTTTAGCATGTAGTCTTCTGATCTTTATTTTGGAGATTCTGTCTTTAATAAATCAGTAACCAGGAAAATTATGCTGTCAGTTTCTGTATTACAGTGTGGTTTATTTACAGCGTGTCTAATATATAATCTATCTCATACTAATATCAAACCAAAGCTAGAGGCCGTTTAGACCACTTTGACCTAGTACAGCCATCAGTTTAAATTCAAAGCAAATCAGTAGGAATTAAACTTAATATAAAGGTCAGTTATATTTAGAATATTCATCAATTGATAATGTTGTTTTGGTAGCAGTTGCACAGGAACAGCATTCAGTTCACTGACGGATATGAAGTAAAGGAAGATATCGGAGTTGGGTCTTACTCTGTCTGCAAGAGATGTATTCATAAAGCTTCAAACATGGAGTATGCTGTAAAGGTAATTATTATAAAACATACTGGTTTTAGGTTTTAGCATCATAGACAGTGGGCATCATTAATTTATTTGCCATAAAGAACATAGCAAATTAAGCCAATTTCTTATTATAAAAAGATTTTGGACAAAAATGTTGAACTATACTATTCAACCAAATAGAATATTTACTGGCAGACATTTATACAGAATTGCTATGGGGTTTGTCATCTATACGCTAGTTTAGGTGAAAAGCAATCTTCAGTCTTTGAAGCACCTGTGTAATTGCAGTAAAACAGATGGAAATTACATGACTACTGTTAGAAGGAAATGTACTCATAAAAATCTTACGTGACTTCTCATCACTTTTTAAAAATGTGATCGATTACTTTTATTTAAATATAGTTATATATGGGGTTTTTTTGCTTCCAAAGTAGATTCACAATTTGTCAGATAGCTAAGATTTTGTAACAGCGCTTAAGTCTGGTATATGTTCCAGAATAAACTTCAACTCTTTGTTTTTGTTTGTTAGTTTGTAACACCATTTCTAATGTTGGTTTTATTTTATTCTATTGGGCCTTCTAGCACTTCTTTGAAGGCATTAAATTCTTAGTTGAAATCTGTAGAGTTCCCAGAAGTGAAACGATAAGGGATTTTTTTGTCTTTCTGTGTAACACTGGGGCTGAATGGTTAGTATGAAAGCAGGAGTATGGATTAGTAGACTATAAAAGGGAAGGGAAGAAAAAAGAGGGGAAAAAAATTAAATTCTCTATTATGAGGCAGTTCTCTTTTTGAATTGTTGAGCAGTTCACTACTTAAATATGTAAAATGCAAAGGTAAATTAAGTGTGTTTTGCTGTATCATTGTACACAGGTTGTCTACTGGAAACCCTCCAATTTCAATTTAGTAGTTATGTACTTGTCTTCATTCTGGTTCTGGCCAGGAACTGATTTGACTGCTGTGCTTGCAATTTGAAGTAAATTCTTGAAACAGGAAGAAAGTACTGGCATAGCTGTTAATTCTCTAAGCTATAACATTTATTGTGAAGATTGCCTCTTTTTTCTGTTGCCTCTCTTGCTTTTTTCCTCAAAGAATCATGAAAAAAGAGTAAGGTCATCAGTATTCAATGTGTTAGGATGGTGCTTGTAGCAGTAAGGGGCATAAGGATGTCAAGAGGAAGAAGGGGTAAGACATGGAGAAGACAGGAAATTCTACAGTTCGGGAAAGAAAAAAAAGGAGAATAAGAATACTTTTTAAGTAGGGCAAAATAATATTTTGCTTGTTTGCACGGGGAGAATGTCAGAGCCTGACAGCAAGCCTCCTGTGATTCAAATGAACTTTCATAGTGGAATGCGTGTTAGAATTAACTCTGATAAATTTTTTTCTTGTTTTTGATTTCCTTACTCTCCTGCTTTGTCTTTTGCTGCACTACATATTCGTTTGAGATTAGCATTGTGACAATCAGTTCATTAGCTTCGTCAAACCAGTGTCTCATGACAGATTAGGACCTTCCTAAATGATGGATAACTGAAGTGTTATCTACTAAACAGCCTTGTGTTAGTTATCACAGCCTGAGTTGATCAGATCACTTATTCTCCAAAATTGTTTTCAACTGAGAGACTTTTTTTTGCCTTGCCTTGCTGTTTCAATTTAACAAATTTTGTTTTGGTTATAATTCATGTCCTTTACCAAAAACAACAAATGTTGCTTATGTGTTTATGCTAGTAAGCACACCAAACCTCACTATATAAAAGGAATTATGCCTTCATATCTGTTTGCTTTTATAGATTATTGACAAGAGTAAGAGAGATCCAACAGAGGAGATTGAAATCCTACTGCGCTATGGACAGCATCCAAATATTATTACCTTAAAAGATGTAAGTAATGTGTTAAAGACATCCTTTAGTATATTATAATAGCATATAACTTTGTAATTTGAGAGATGACAAACTACATGTTTTAGATTTATGTTCATGTTTTGCAGTGTTTAAAAGTAACACAATGTCCTAATGCCATTTATTCAACAATACCAATTTTTTTTGCTGAGATATCTTACTGTCATCTTTTAAAGATGCTCCTATTTTGGTACAACATAATATTAATTAACATTTAATCTAATATAACAGTCAGATAATTTATCTTTCATAAATCCTAGTACAGGAACAATTCGTTTAATGTTGGCTGTATTTTTAAAGGAACAAGGAAGTTTTTGATTGCTTAGTTAACTTCATTAGTCAAAAGCAATTTTAAAGTACATTACTGTATAACTGAGGACTCACTGTTAGCACAATACCAAAAGTAATTTTCCTGGACAGTAACAAGCATTACTCTGTAGCGGACAAAATCTTTTCATATCCATGGTAATCACTTTTCTTTACCTAGTATCTTTATCTGGTCTTTGTATGGAAGATTAGCTGTTTTTATCTTGTATTATCTGCTCTGACCATGGAAACCTTAAAAAGCAAAAAAAAAACCCCATAAGTTGAGAGGTAGACGTTTTTCATAATGAACAGTAGATTCTGATGATATAACTGAAAAAGAAAATTTTCTTTCTCTCCTTGATTATGCATCAAAAAAGGATTAAAAAATAAAAATTAAAAATTTAAAAATTAAGAGGATTAAAAAATAAAAAGGTGTATGCTTAATTATGTTCTTAGTCTGCAGGAAGGTATTTAGGTCCCCAAAACCATACCTCAAGCAAAACAGCTAACCATTTCCAGGAAGCTGAGCTCAGCTGAAGGGAGGTCTCACACATTTTGAAGTCATTAAAACAGTAGCTCGTAAATACTGTGGAGATGAGTGCTAGAGAACTCTGCCTAAAGTTCTTCTCCTACTACAATCTGTCATCACTTTATCAATATCGGGTAGAATGGCTCTTTCTTGGAAGAACAGAGTGTGTCAGATACACAAGGGAGCCCACCATGGAGTTTACCTTATTGCAAGCTAGATATCATAACTACAATCCCGCTTTCTGTTTGTTCTTCACGTGACTGGACAGTAAAGCTACCTGAAAGCAACTGTGCTAACATGGAACCTACATCAGTATTCCCGTTGCTTTTAGTGCTGCATGCTAGGTTTATGGGTCACTTTAATTCATAATATATGTTATGTTATTTAAACAGGGAAACAAACATAAGGAATGTGAGTACTTACTGAACTTTAGCATTGTAAGTATTTTACACTGAGAGCAGAGAAACCCAGGCAGCCTTGCAAAGTTACCACATATGCGAATTATTTTATTTTCTAATTAAATCATCATCGGTCATCTTCCAGCAGGAGCCATCTTTCATTCACACCAACAGTGAAACACCAATAACAACAGGAGCGCCTTAACAAAAAAGCTGTACAAAAAAGCGCATTAAGTCCACAGAGACAGAAGACAGTAGGCTGTAATTCTCACTTATTTCTACTTGAGATCAATTCCCCAAGCAGAGTTTACGGTAGTATTCCAGCAAGGAAAGAGATACAGGATTCATATGTAATTGAAACTTGTATAATATCCACTACTGTAAGAATTTAACATTGGTTTAAGTTTTCACTGACCTAATATAGATGCATGGGATGGATTGCTTGCATGTCCCACAGTATAGTAGTGTGCTATTACATCTCTCAAAAGAAAAAATGAGTACTTTGCCTTCTGGCCGCAAACTCATCAAGAGCACCATGTATTACTGTATAGATAAAACTCAGTGTTGATTTGAGTCAATTTTTATTCAGTTTCATACCAAAATATGAATGTTTCTATTTTGAAATGCTAAAATAAAATGTTTCAGGATTTAAGTGC
Source organism: Bucorvus abyssinicus (assembly GCA_009769605.1). NCBI lineage: Eukaryota > Metazoa > Chordata > Aves > Bucerotiformes > Bucorvidae > Bucorvus > Bucorvus abyssinicus. The sequence continues at coordinate 30,249,213 of CM020030.1, read as the reverse complement.
ATGTCTTTGGAAATTACTATTCTGCAAGAAACATCTTCTTTCTTTTCTTGTATTTCACAAATAAATGCAATAATATTTGAATTTAGCTTAGGATGGAAATTTTCATTCTTGTTCAGTCTTTTTATGTAATATTCTGAAGGTGTTTGGATTGAAACAATGGATATTCAAAAGCCCAGATTCTTTCTGCAGTGCACAGTCCCCTGGGTGTTTTCCTTCTGATTGTTATCAGTGGTCTTTTTCAGTTACACAGTATATAAACAAAAGTGGGAGCTATATTGTGCTAAATCAGATGTCCTTCTTATCCAATATCCTGCCTCTGACAGGCCTTTAGTGGATGCCTAGGAAACAGGGTAAGCATGGAGGAAGCACACAGCTTCCATCAAACCATTACCTAGAAACTTCCTCTGCCAGACCATTATATGTATTTTACCGTTTTTTTTTACCTATTAGTTACTGTTCTGTAACAGAACTTTCGTCCTGTTTTGAGCTATTTAAAGCATTGGCTGAAGAATCTTTTGAGAAGGATTTTAGAAACCTGAATACAGTATATCCAGGCCCCCTGTCCAAGTGCTTATTTATGAGTTCGGAAAAACTCCTTAAATATGTATGTAAAATCTTATTTTACTTTGCAAAACCCATGTTCTCTTTATTCATTGCATTATATTTTGTTCATGTGCCTACATCTGTTTCTCACCATAATTTCTTACAGTTTGCTTGGTAGAGAAGACGTACTGACTGATCTTTCACGAGTTCATTTTAAAAACTAGCATCACATTTATGATCTCAGCCTGTGCACCTAACTGAAGAAAACTTCAACAGTATTTATTCAGTGCAAACAACTAAATTGATAATACCCTTAGAGAAATCAAGGCGAGGGGGAGTGGTTTGTTTGGGGTGGGTTGGTTTTTTTTGGCAGGCAGGGCAGGACCAGCGAGGGGCAGCAGATAAAATAGTAACCAAATTCAAATTTTGCTAGAACGCCCCCTGCAGTACTCAGATGTGTGCGTTCAGTCGCCTCAAATGAAATAAGCGTATCTCCTCATGTTATACCAGGATTAGAGAGAGCATGCCTATTAAAAAAAAAAAAAATCTAAAATGCCAGTTTAGAATTACATAATTCTGCTTTTTTAATACTGTTTAATATCTAAAGTTTTAATACGGCCACATTCAGATGATCAGTCACTTATATTTCGTGGGGGAAAAAAACACTGTTAAATGAGAACATAGAAACCCATCATGTCTTCCTCTCCTTAAGATCATAAGCTTGTAATGTGTACAGAATTATTTCTTAAACACTCTTTTTTTATTTGGTGAGAAAATAAATCCTTTTCGTATAGTTCAGAGCACAAGAATTCCTAAGGTTAGAACTTTAGTAGCCTGTATTTCCCAGGTAGCTTAAGACAAGGAAATTGAGGTGAAAACTCCTTTTTGGAATTAGCCGATATCTATTGCTAAATTTCTCTTAACTTGGATCATTGCTTCTGCTTAAACACAAACAAGTTTTAATTTCACATGTGTTCCTGAAGGAAACAATTCCAACATCGCCATAAAAGAAATAGGTTGAAGTAATAATAGTTAACAGAGTCTGTATAAGGTTTTGCTAAAGAAGAAACCACCTTCTGGATTAAGTTAAAACCTCAAGAAAGTGCAACTGAAATTAAATGCTTAAGTATACCTTAGAACACGTTTTAGAATAGTTCAGTCTGTAGTGCCCCCTGGTGATAAATTCCCAACTTGTTTCCCTAGAAGATAAAAGCCATGCAAAAATTAAGCCATTTTCCATAACTAGAAATAAGGGCTAAAATACACATATTTTATTAATTTTAGACTTTAGTATAGGCTTTATGTGGAGAGAAATGTAAAAGTTGTGGGCTTTTATCATAGCAGCTTTGTATGCATTAACTTCAGTGTTTACAGAGAGGCTATTTGAGATTAACTTTTTTCTTTTCCTGAATGTTCAGTTTGAATGATCTCTGTATTTGTAATTTGGTGCAATAATTGCTTCTAGAATTAGTTCTGGTTTTGCCTTAATTAGTTTCTATTTATTACTACTTCTTAATTTCTCCCATGTCTAGTTTATTTGTTTCAGTAAAACTGTATGGAGAAAGCTACATGCTATTCATCCTTTTTTGTCTTTAACCATTTACATGCCACTAGTCTTACGTTATTTCATTACTGTACTGCCTTTTTGTACAAAGCTTTGTGTTCATTTTTGAAGATGAACAATGTTTAGTGTGTGGCCTGAGAAATACGGGAAAAATAATGGAAGAAAACAGCTTGTGGACACACCTGCACTATCTGTCTGCATTTCACAGGAAGATAGCAAAGAATAAATATTTTTGAAGTTTACATCTTTATGTACTTTTTGCAGGTGTATGATGATGGAAAATACGTATATGTAGTAACAGAACTTATGAAAGGAGGAGAACTGCTGGATAAAATTCTTAGGCAAAAGTTTTTCTCAGAACGAGAAGCTAGTGCCGTTCTGTTCACGATAACAAAAACGGTTGAGTATCTCCATGCACAAGGGGTAAGTTTTCAACTCTGCTGAAATGCTTAAAGATGGTAATATGCTTCTCCTTCAGAAGTATAAACCCCTATCTTGATTTCAACACATTCCTGGTGCAAGGTAATTATTTACCAAAACTTACGTAATTACCACACAGAAGAACATATCAAGATATGAGTTATTTCCGTAGTAACGTATGAAAACATCAGCTACACAGATGACTGGATAACAGAGATGATGCAACTGTTTCTGTTGTTCTTCATGCAGTTTGTCAGTAGCTCTGTGGAATATGTAGGTAATGACTATTTGAGAGGGTATGGAGGATGTAAGCCAGGAAGAAGTGGTAGGACCAGTGCTATTCCTCAGCCATGGAACCTCATGTAATTTCAACCCCATCCTGTGACAAGACCCTGAAAATATATTTTCCATTATCACACTTGTAATTTCTTCCACTTCTTGGTTTTGAAAAACATGGTTTATCACTTGTAACTGCTGTGCCATAGGGTCAGGAAGATGCAGTAGCCTGTTAGGAGAAAGAAAATTAATGCTTCAGGAAGTAGTTTAAAGATAGAGAAGGCCAGTGTGACAATTGCATGACAAGAATGACAAGTTGTGTGTTGCATTTTTAAGTAAACAAGGAATGAAATCCTCCTCTTCAGGATAAGCAATACTTCCAACACTCACCCAAACAATTCTAAAAGTATTAGGGCCAGCATACAACAATTAAAGGTTGGCACAGTAGACATCATAAAAAGGATTAACAAGAAGTGCCATGTCATCTTGGAGCAGAATAGTTCTACATGGTGGTAGATGATTGAGACTGATAATCAAAAACATGATGCTAAGAAATACAGAACTGAAACGTACTACATGTTTTTCTCTCTTCTGTAGCTTTAAAATAAAATGTTATTTCTGTGCAAAATACGAATGTAATCTAAACAATCTGACATCTTTTTAAAATTCACCTTTGGGAAAACAACTTAATACAGAAAGGTATTTATTCTTTGATATAAACATTGATTGCTTAGGAATTAGCATTTGGATTTGAACTAGGCTGTTAACTTACTTTTCCTCCACTTCAGTATTGCTTCCCCTTCTTCCAAAAAAAAAAAAAATTACAACTCAAGCAAACTGGTTCTAGAAACAGTCTGCCAAATCCCCAGCTCTTTGCTGCTTCTGTTGCCCACCTCTTCCTCTCTACCTCTACTAGCGTCTGTCTGGAGAAAAAAAAAAAAAAACACCAACTAGCATATAACTGTGGGGTTTTGGGGTTTTTTTGGGTTTTTTGGATATTTTTCTTCTCCCTGTTGGAGCATTAAAGGATGTTTCATTCATTACTTAGATTAGAATCCTTTTTCTCTAAACATCAAAAATAAGGGCTATCAGGATCCAGTTCTCTCATACACTGACCTTCTCAAGCCAGCATGTTCTGCATAACATCTACTGTTCCAACTGAAATTCTTTAATGTCATTTGTATATTTCATCTTACAAGGTGTCCATAATTTTAAGCATTTGTTTTATTAAATCTGAGAATTGCAAAGTACTTGCATACTGAAAAAGCCTGTACTGACTGTGTTAAATGGCTTTACAATCTGCCGACACTCTGCAGTCTTTTACTTCTTGGTCTTACATCTCCTGAAACGCCACTAGCTTTCTGAAGGAGAGCATCGAGCTCCTGATTCTGCATATCACTTGCTTGCAGGAGTTTTGGGTTATCTTCTCATTCTAATATGATTACCTTCTTGAAATATTTCACCACAATCTCTTCCATTCAAATTTAACCATGAAAAGCTGTATTTAATATTATTCAAATACATAGGACAGTCAGGGAGATAAAGGCCTTCATAGCAGGTTTATTTAAATATTTAAAAGAGGACATTTAGATCCACTCTACTGACTTACAGCAGTGTATACCCTTTTGTTTAGAGAGAGCAAAGACTCTGGAGGCTTTAGATTAATTTGTCTTCTGAAGAAAACATAACAGGTCATCTAGTTTTGAACACTGGCCTTCTGTATTCCAGGTTCTGTTAAAGCTTGTTATAGCATAGCTTCAAATTAGATCAGATTAGATTCATTCTGCCCGAATTTCGGCAGCTTATACAATTTTTGTTACACATTTTACATCTCAAGCCCCTTCAAAAACACCGGCTTGGGAACGAGTACAGGCTTTTTTTGACATGCCAGTCCATTTGGAGAATACCTCTTTGATATTTTGTTATTTTTTTGGCAGAACTGTATTAATCAGGCCTTAAATGTTGGCACTGACATTAATTCAGATTATCTGAATTAGGAGAATAGAATGTAGAGGGTTACTCCAGCAGTAACTAATGTGTGGTTACGAAGCACGATGGCGCATCAGCAGCTATGGACATCTGTAAAGATGTTCCTAGCCAAAGGTTCTGATTTCAAGAGCCTTGCAGGTATGCATGTTAAAATAGGCAATGCACGTATTCACCCATTAGAACTAGACATCGGGAATTGTCTGTACAAATAAATTAGGGGTAAGTGGGATGTCTGGAGGGAGCTTCATAGTTACCGTTTCCAAGTTAGAATTGTAGTATTCTAGACTCGACTGAGCATTAGAATACTGCAGCTGATGTTAGGAGCTAGAAATCTGGAAACTGATTGCTGATAGAAGATTTGAAATTAAGTAGCAGACTTGATAATTATAATATAAATCCTTTCCTACATTTAGCTTATTTAGTGGTTTCTTTTACTTTTTTAGGTTGTTCATAGAGACCTGAAGCCTAGCAATATCCTTTATGTCGATGAATCTGGTAATCCGGAATCAATTAGAATTTGTGATTTTGGCTTTGCAAAACAATTACGAGCAGAAAATGGTCTTCTGATGACTCCGTGTTACACAGCAAATTTTGTTGCACCAGAGGTAAATACCAGGATAGCTTATATACCTTGATCTATTTTGATGGGGGTTTTTTTGCTAGTTAGGTGGTTGTTTTATTCTTCTGTAACAAGCAGAATCACTTTGCAAACACTAAAAATTTGCCATGTCACTATTTTTATGGCATAATAAAAGCATTTCTAAGTATTCCTGTTTTTTCAGAAAAAAATATTTGTCTCCCTCAGGTTCTAAAGAGGCAAGGTTATGATGCTGCATGTGACATATGGAGCCTTGGTGTTCTACTTTATACTATGCTTACTGGGTAAGGGTAATTTTAGTTTGCTTTGCTGTAGAATAGCAAACCAATATAAACAAAAACAATAATATAAAGAGGCCCACTGTTGAAGATGTTTCTCTCGAGGCACTGATTAATCTCAATTTTGGCTTCAGTGGGGGTAGAATATGCTTTGCCTGTAGCAGAATCCAAGTTCGCAGGGACTGAGGTGAAAAAGTCTCGGCTTCTCGTGTCCCATCTATTTTAGGTGTTTAACTTCTGCTTTATGGTGATTTAGGAGTAAGAATTGATTGTTTCAAGTGAAAATTAGCTGATTAAGCAGCATCAGTGTCGAAGGAAATATATGTTGCAAATATAATTGCAATGCATTGAAGCATGATTGTGTGCAAAATTCAGCCGCTGGATAGATTGAAGTGATACAGTTAGGATAAAAGAAGTGCAACAGAAATTAATTGTATAAAAGATGATGAATAATAAATTCAACTATAGTTCCACAAGTTCAAAAGATAGTTGCTATTGCACCTGCCAAATAGATTATCTTTTTATGCTGGATTATTCAGATTGCCACTTTGGTTAAGAGTTAACATCATCAGATATTTTGGAGTTTTGAAATAAGTGACAAACATTTGTTTTTAAGTATCTCTCTTTTGGATGTGGATATTCTGGTAGCAGCAAGAATGATTAGTGAAGCAAGGAAAATTGCTGCATCTTCCTTCCTCTAGTATCAAACCAGTATTTATTCTTTTTCAGAGAAGTCTTCGTGTTTAATTTTATAACAGGTTGTTTTATTACTTCACAAAAATACAAAGGCTTAAAGACTACATTCTGTAATTCAGGAGCCACCAGTACTTAGACTGCTGTAGGAAAAATCTGGTTTTCAGATCCAATAGAAAAGCACTACATACAGTAAGAACAGATCTGTAGTCAGTGCTGTGCATTTTCACATGTTAAGAATAATTTCTTTTTACAGCTATTTGACTATCTGTTGCCTATAATTATGTTGAACTTGCTGAATGTTATGAGCAGATTTATAGTAAGTATTTTCAGGTCCAGGTTATGGAAGTTATTAACATTGAAATTGTTTGGTTAAATAGCTACACTCCTTTTGCAAATGGTCCTGATGATACCCCAGAGGAGATTTTGGCCCGAATAGGTAGTGGAAAGTTCTCTCTCAGCGGTGGTTATTGGAATACTGTTTCAGATACAGCGAAGGCAAGTATAATTGCTTTGTCCTTTGGGAGGGAGGAATGGATTGCAATGTAACATGTCGCTTATAATGTGTATGTTATATCATATATGATTGGGTAAGTGCCAGCCATTGTTATTTTAAAGTACTGATCTGGTCCTGTATATGCCTAGAAGTTTGTTTTCTATTTATGATCCTTCTGTGTTTCAACATTCACTTGCATGTAGGAAGAAAAACAGGTGTCTATGGTGTGCCTTATAGTAGTTAACAATTGTTCTTAGAAATATAGTGTATTTTCTCAGTATTCACACACACACAATCATCCATGATGAGAAATGCTGCAATAAAACTTCATGTGCAGGCATAACATTCAAAAGTCATACAGATAGTCTAAATCAGGATAACAACTTGTGAAACAACTGTGAAAGGTGTTTGAGAAGAGAGGGAAAAATAAAAGTATAAGTATAAGCAAATCGAGTTCACAGGGGATGAGGTGAAAGTCACAAAAGTTACGTATATGGCCTCCAACTTGCACAGTTGCTGAAAGATTGTTAGACATGGGGAAGTCATGCAAAGGAAAGGATCATATCTATTTTCTTAATTGTTCCTTTTTCAATACTCATTTCCTACACATCTACTACTTGTCATGGCTAAAATTAAAATACTGGTATCGTGGGGCCTCTGCTCTAGCCCAATGTGCATATTTTTATATTTGCGTATTTTGCCTCACTTAATTGGATCCCTTCCTGTTGTGTTACCAAACATCCTTTAAGTCACATAATTAAAATATTCAAATTGACACTACGAACGTGTTTTAGTACTGCTAAAATCTTCAGTTTTAAACTATAATCTGTTTTAAAGATGAGGTTTTACTGTTACTTGCTTTGACTCTTTGTGTATTATTGACAGGACCTTGTTTCAAAAATGCTTCATGTTGACCCACATCAAAGATTGACTGCAGCACAAGTTCTTAGTCACCCCTGGATAGTTCACTGTGACCAGTTGCCTCAGTATCAGCTGAACAGACAGGATGCTCCACATTTAGTGAAGGTAAGTAGAAATTTGTTCAGCTTGTTTTTTAGTCAAAATTAGTGTAAGCAAAAGGATTTTTTAAAAAAGTTACTGTAGCGTGTATTTGCTCTAAATACGATTTAAAAGTTGCTATGACTGGGAGTTGCACTAAGCCATAATGTGAACTTGTAATATTTAATAGGATTTCATAAGAACCCACTCATGGAGAATAAATCTAATACATTTGAAAAAGACTTAAATTTTCTTATGTTTGAAGCTTATTGGACTTACACTTGGAGGCTTAACTGCCTTAAGAAACCAACACAGAAGAAATCATTCTCCTGATAGTGAAAAATATTGTCAGGTGATTATAGAGGAACTGAAAAATACTTTGGCTAATTTTACAATTTCGGAGGAGGTTAATTGTCAGTGACTAAAAGAAAACAGTATACTTCATGATCGCAGCATAAGTTAAAAAGAAGTAAAAAGATGGTGTTACTTAATGTGGTATCGTACTGTTCTGCACTCTGTCTAAACACCATCTGGTTTTGACCCTGATAAACTTTTTCATTTTGAACAAGCAGAGAGAAATCTAAAGTAATCAAATTCTACTTCTCTGTATTCCACCCTGTCTTCAGTCCTACATCCAAGAATCTCTGTCAGGCAACATAACAGGGTTCTGAAGAATATAATTAACAGTCTGAGTCAGCTATTAGAAGTCTCTAGCATCCAAAAATGCAAGTGGAAAGAGGGGGAAGTTCTGATCCCATGGCTCACAGTTTTCTACATTTTTTTTTTTTAATAAATCTTCATGTGCTGAATAATGTGGGCAGTTTTTAAATATGTTGAAAAATGAAATGGTTATATAAGTGATAAGCAGAGACAGCCTACTGATGGGATTTTATTCCCCAACTATGTCACAAAGCATGGAGAGAGAACTTAATTTAGCAATCTAACCTATACCTTCTGCGTTTGGCTTTGGCTTTCTGAGCAAGGTAAAATTGCTTTAGATTGATCTGAAAAGTATTTATTACCCTAAAAACCACTCACTCCTAACACTGCTGGTATGTGAGTAATTCAGTGATGTGTTTCTGCTTTGTAGATGAAGGTAGACTGGAAGTTAAAACTCATTCAGAATCTCTGGCCCTTAGTGCTGTGTGATCTGTAGTGTGCGCCATCAGTCACGACATACTCTATTTTTCACTCTGCTCCACAGGGTGCAATGGCAGCAACTTACTCTGCTTTGAATCGTAATCAGTCACCAGTTTTGGAGCCAGTCGGCCGTTCTACTCTTGCTCAGAGGAGAGGTATAAAAAAAATTACCTCAACAGCCCTGTGAAGTGACCTCAGCCAGACCTTTGGTACCATGGCATAAGATGATAGCACAAATTGTGGCGACAGGTAGCACATATCTGACAGATACCTGCAAGCACACTCTGTCCCAGCTGGTACCTATAATGCTGCTGCTCCTGCTGCTGCTCCTGCTTTCATCTCTTCTCGCTTTAAACTGTTGATGGCAAGTTACTGATCTTACTGGAGCTTCAGATGGAGTGACGAGTGGAAATACAAATAAAACGATCACGTTCACAATTGAATAAACCAGAAGAATTATGAATGCCACCTCTGTCAAAAATACACTGAATAAAGCACTCTGCACCACATAGCATTATTTTTATAAGGAATATTTTTTGTCCCCTAAAATATTCTTTGTTACAGGTAGAGACGGACAGTTTATGTTAAGCACTTAGCTTAAACAATCTGTTTATATTAGCACTATATACTTTGTGCCATCCAACATTTTGTATGTTTTTGTAAACAGTTCACAAGCAGTACATTTCTGTGCTGTTTCTTTAATGTACACATGCCTTGTTTTACTTAAGATATTATTAATCATTTTGACAGTTAAGTCTGATTAAACAGTTCACCTGGGTTAATCAGTATTGTTGGACAGCTCTAAAAGAAGCCTGACTGTTAAACAGCTATTGAATGTAATACTATGGATATGTATTTCTCCTTGCCTATGTCTTTTCTACATTTCCATGTTTTTGACGCTGCATGTCATGTTATGAAAATCAGGAGACTGTTTATAGTATTCAGAACTTAAAACAGTGGATCTCTCACCATACTATATATAGAATAGGTAATATAACCCAGAGAAAAGATTATTTGCTCCATAGTCCACTTTGTCTTTTGTTATTTCTCCCTTCCCTTTTATTCTCTCCCATCTTATCTCTGGACTCAGGAATCATTGCTAAAAACTTTCTGATAAAGGACATTTCTATGTTGTTTTTTCTTAAAATCCATTGTTAACATTTTTATCTCTATTCTGTGACTTTTGTTTAAGCTGCAAAGGATTTTTCAGTGAATTTTGGCATTATAGAAGAAAGGCAACACTGAACATAAAGCAAAACATATTGTCCACTAATAAGCAGAAGCCTGCAAAAAGTAGGTTTAAACCACATTCATTGCAGCTGCACAACTGATGGTTCTAATGTTCTGTCAGTTATTTTCTGATAATTTTAACTGACTTCCAATACAAGAGGAGAGTCATCCACATCTGTCAGGGTGTTTAGAAAAGGGTCATTATAATATACCATGAAAATAGTATTGTCCCAGTCAGGTAAAACAAAGCTGTTCACAGTGAGTGTCCTCACTTTTCCCCAGATGGAAGCAAGTTTGTAATGAGGGTGAAAAACTCATTTTAAATACTAATATAAACTTCGAGTACTCTTGGCCTCTTAGCACCTTAAGTACTTAAAGGCACATCTTGATGGCTAGTTTTGCAAGATCAAATTGCCCACATGAGAAGGTGCACTGGAATGTGTTTGAATTCAGTGAGTGTCCCACTTCACCTAAATGATATGCTATGTCAACTCATTCCAGATAGGAAAATGGCTTTTGAGAATTTCAGCTTTAATAAATATGGATCTGGGTGAACAGCTCTATATGCACAATACAATTTAAAAAATAAAGGTGCAATTTTTCTGTTTTGCATAAGAAGGTATTTTCTTTAGTGATATTAAATTTCTTTTATGGTGATTAATTTGCTAGTTTCCCTGAAATTATCAGAGGTTTGTTGAAAGGGAGAATCATCTTTATGACACCACAGATTTGCTCTAAATGAACGTGAATGTTCCTCCTGCCACAAGTTTTTCCGAGTTCCTTGGAGAAGCTTCCTTTGTTAGACCTGTAAAGAATCCCACTTTCATTGCCCTTAAAAATCTGTTAAATAATTAATCCATCATATAATTGTTAAGGAATTGGTTTTATGAACAAGGTTCTTAAATTACCGTAGATAGCAGAAATTTGAACACACAGCTCTTCCAAGCAATTAGTGTTTTTCCCTTAGTCCGTGCATTGACACTTCCTTTAGCTGTACAGATGCATCTGCTCTTCCTTCAAGAAGTGTCTTTAACTAGAGGCAGCAAAGGGCCATTTTAATTTTTCTTTGACAGTATCTGCAGTTGCAGAGGAATTTATTAAAACCTTACCTTTCAGAAACTGTATTTTCAGCTCTATGAGTGATTGTAAGTCAGGCTTATCAAAATCTAGAAACCACACCTTCTGGAGTGGCTTTTACATGTATGAACCTGAAGGTTGTCCTATCTAGTCAACAAACAGGATTTAAAACTGATGCAGCTGAAATAAAGGGATGGCAGTACTTGCTAGTGTGTCAATGACAGCATTTCAGTTCAGGAAGGCATTTCTCCTGTGTTCTCAGAGTGTATGTATAGGTGTAGGTACCTGGCAAAGAACAGATCAGAAGAAAGAAATGTTAAGCTGTTTCACTATTGGCAATGTCTGTGGTAAAATAATGTAAAAGGATGTTTGGTAGTTTTGTTTTAGGTGGCCCACTAGGTTTTGTTTTGTGGCCCTCAGGCTCACTTGTCATTAGCTAAATAGTGAAGCAAAGTTAACTCTTAAATTTTTCTCAAGCTGTTATTTTAGTCTATTTTAAGTTACTTTCTCAACCAAGGTATAAAGGGCCCATCTGTGCAGGTAGTATATTTTACAGGCTAGACTTCGATGGTTTTATGTACCTTACCTCCTGTTGTGGATCTGTGTTGACAACTTTCACATTTATTTTTATGTTTTTGTAGCTGCAGTTGTTAGAAGCTATAAAGAAACCCACATAATGCTTCTTTGAATCTCAGCACCTTTCTATTAGAATGTGAGTATATATGACACACTGAGTAAATTCATTGCTGGACTGTCTCTTGGTCTGCAAGGCATGGCAGGTGACTCCAGGATACCGAGTCATAGAGGATAAAAAAGAACTGCAGGTACAGGTGAATTTTCTATATGTAGGCCACGTTTTTTGGGGGTTTTTTTTAGTGTGAAATTACCACTTACTGTGCTTGAGAACATGAGAGAACAGTGGGAAGAGTGTAGTTGCAATATTCCTTAAATGTCATCTATATCCAGTCAGGGCAAAGTTCTTTATTCATAATCATTCTTAACATTGAATGAAACTTATAAGGAGTTTTTCAAGAGAATATTTAAAACTTTTTTCTAAAGAGACAAGGGCATAAGAAAACTGATTTACATGTCTGGGATTTTTTTGTGTGCGTTTTGCTTTTGTAAATGTGGTGTACCAACTAAAGCTGTGCTTTTCTTTTATTGGAAGGAAAGGATCCGAAGTATGCTGGTCCTTAGTAAGCAGCCATGGTTAATAGATGAATTTTAACGTATGAAAATGATGTAAATGATTAGCTTTATCTTGATACTCTTGACCTAATCAAAGGGAAGGTGTACTTATGAGGAATGTAATTATTTTGCAACCTAGTTGGGGGAGTGGGGGGGAGTCTACTTAAAACATTTTTAAAAAATGACAAAATCACAGATAAGATATTTTTCTACAATTCTGTACAATCGTACTTTATACTAGTTTTCTCAGCATGGCATGGAAGTGAGTCTAAGGTACTGTTCCAGGAAATCAGTGGTATTGTACCTTGTTCTAGACCATTACAATAGCATCTGTTAGATGCTTGGCACTGCTGTCATAGAACTGAAATGCTAGTAAAAAAAAAATAAATAAATTGTACTGAATACCTTAAATGATTGTTTTATTCAGAGTCTGATCTAGGAAATGTTCCAATCATGCTATTAATGTGTAATTAGAACTGTTCCAGACGTAACTATGAACAGTTCTGGAAAGATACCATTGCTTGTACTCCTGTCTAATGGCAGGTTTTGTAGTCTTCAAAAGAAATTGAAATTTCTACTATGAATAAACTTTCAAACATCTTTAAAAAGTGAGTTTTTTGGTTAATCATTTGTTCTGCCCTGTTATAAAAGTTGTTGCTTGTTCATCGCTAACACTGAACTATACTTGCAGCATACGAAGTTTGAATTTCGTAGAATAAAATCGTAGAATGCTTTGGGTTGGAAGGGACCTTCAAACACTCATCGCATCCAACCCCCCTGCAGTGAGCAGGGACATCTTCAACTAGATCACATTGCTCAGAGTCCTATCCAACCTGACCTTGAACACTTCAGGGATGGGGCATCTACCACCTCTCTGGGCAACCTGTGCCAGTGTTTCACCACCCTCATGGTAAAAAATTTCTTCCTTATATCTAGTCCTAGTCTAAATCTCCCCTCATTTAGTTTAAAACCATCACCCTTTGTCCTGTCGCAACAGGCCTTGCTAAAAAGCCTGTCCCCATCTTTTTAAGAGGCCCCCTTAAACATTCAAAGGATGCCCAGAGCCTTCTCCAGACTGAACAACCCCAACTCTCTCAGCCTGTCCTCAGAGCAGAGGTGCTCCAGCTGTCTGATCATTTTTGTGGCCCTCCTCCCAGTTTTTAAATAAGCAAGTGTTTGTCAGTTAAAATGTCACTGTATTACAGCCTATTGTCAGGTCACTATTAGTAAGGTAAGCAGGGAGCTGAAGGAAAGATGCTTGTATTCACTAGATGCCATAGAACCGATATGTGATACAGCAAGAACCATGTGCAACAATTCTAATGCCCTGTAAAAACTCCAGTCGACTGTAAAAATACAACTTAAAGGGAGGCTGCTGAATGGTACTTGAGATGCCTCCATTGCTCTGGATGTGGAAAAGAGGCTTATCTGATAATTCTAATTTTTCAAATGTTCATGTGCTTAAGTACTCCATAAAGAACATGCCCACGTGTTTCAGCAGCTCCCGTAACTTGGAAGCGTACAAGGGTAATTCTTTTGAGCCTTGAAACCTGGAAGAGATGGAAGATATTTTGAAGTTTGCATAGTTATGTAAAATTACAGTAATTGTGATAGAGAATATGTGAGGAATGTAACCAGAGGTCTTGCCAAGTGTACCCAAAGGAAGCTGTCAGAGGACGTGAGGAGAGGTTTGGTGCCAGGCTGAACAAAGCACAACAGAAAGCAAGGATCAGGGCCGGGGCTGGAGGTGTGGGTGTGTGTTGCCCTATGCTTTATCCTGCCTGTCTAAAACCATTTTAAGATGAATTTTCGAGTAAACTAGGTACTCTGCAAACCGTGATAAGCTCTCTGGAAAACAAGAGGAGCGGGGTGGATAACACAGGATCCCGATGACACCATGACGCTACCTTGTCTTGCCAACCGGTCATCACCGGAGTTCGTAACAACTTCGGGTTTTGACCCCGAGAGGTGTGAGGTTACCCCGGGCTCAAGGGGCGCGCGCTGCTCCGGGCAGAGGTGCGACAGCTCCTCCTTTTCCATCACATCCCCAAGAAGTCCCGGCAATCCCCGTGGGCTGCCGGTGCGCCGCAGCACGCCCGGGGCGGGGAGCGGGGGGAGAGCGGCGGCTGCAGGCAGAGAGTGGGCCCGGAGCGGCCGGCGGGTGGGGAGCAACAGGTTGCCCAGAACTCCGTGGGGACGTTTCACGGGCCCCTTTGGGGGGAGCGAAGCGCGCCGCGGAGACTCTACAACCCAGCCCGCCCGCACGACGCTGCTCCCGAGCCCGCCCAGCACCGCCCCTCGAGCCTTCTGGAGCTCCTGATTGGTCGCTGCTGCCCGCCCGTCGCGGAATCATGGCCAATCGCGCGGCGCCCACGGCTCTTGGAGGCCACTGAGGTGCGTTCCCCCCGACGGGCGAGGGCAGGCTGGCTGCCAGGGGGAGTGGCAGGCGCATGCGCGTCCCCTCCGCGGGCCGCGTGCGCAGAGGCGGTGTTGCCAGGAGCCGGTGAGCCCCCCAGCGCGCTAGGGGGCGCTGTGGGTCGGATTGGCGCCAGCGGCCGGAACGCACGAGTCAGCCGCAGCTCCGACCCCGGTCCTGGTCCCGGTCCCGGTTCCGCCGCTGATCACGCCCGGAGCCGGCGCCCTCCTCCGCCTCGTGGAAGTCGCGTGAAGCCTCAACCGCCGCCCCTGCCCGCAGCCCCTCCGCGGCGGAGCGCCCGGCGCCATGCCCAAGAATAAAGGTGAGGCCCCCTTCCCCTCTGCCAGGCCTTTTGGGGCGGCCCGTCTCTTCGCCGTAGAGCCGAGGCCAGGCCCGGGCGCAGCCGCGCCAGGGAGGCCTCCTCCGCCCGCCGTCGTTTCTCACGTGGGAGCAGCCGCGGCCTCGTGCCCGCGGGCGGGGCGGGGGCGGAGGAGCTTTCCCGCCCACCGCGCCGTGCCGGCGGGTCCGTCGGGCCCGCTGTGTGGGGTCCAGCTCCCAGCCCTTCTCGGGCGCGGATCCCGACCTGGTCCCGCTCGTACGCGGCCCAGCGCCGTGTCGGAGGCCTATGGGGCCTGGCCGGCCGGGAGGCAAAGGCCCTGGTGGAGCTTGGCTGTCAGGGGCGTCCCTGCCTGCCTCCCCTTGGGGGCGGCCGCTCAGGAAGCGGTCGGATGTGCGTGTCCCTCCGTGCACTTGCTGGGGACTGTTGCTTCTCCCCCACCCTGCTGCTTAAAGGAAAAAAAGAAAACATAAGAGGAAGGGAACAGCAGTTTTTTTAAGGCGGAGGGGGCGGTATGAGCTGCTCTTTGGCGTCTAAGACAATCTAATCCTATTGCCACGTGTGTACCTTTTAAAAAGGGCTTCTTCACTTGGAGCAGAAGCTTTCCTCTGAGTATTTCAGGGATTTCAGCATTACAATAACCCCTCAAGTTACTCTTCTGCTCTTTTGTGGTTACGTGCATCAGGTTATGCCACGATTATTTATGAGATGTTTGGCAGCAGTGGTCACAAAAGCTGAAAATGGCAGTCTTGTGCAAATCCTTATTGAAGGCTGCTGTCACTCCAGAGCAACCAGGGCATCTTAGATAGTGGAGACTCTAATCTTTTAACTACTATGTTACTACTCAGTTAGAAATCTAGAGATAAAATCTTAAAAGCAAGCAAAAAAATCTAGATCTGGATAAGATACTCAAGACAGCCATACAAGGAACAAGCACAGAAACCCCCATAAGTCTGATTATTTCATTCCCTGTATTCAGAGATAGTAACATGTGCTCTTTTCCCCTCGCCTTTTAATTTAGGTAAAGGAGGTAAAAATAGGCGACGAGGTAAGAATGAGAATGAATCAGAAAAAAGAGAACTGGTGTTCAAGGAAGACGGGCAAGGTGAGTTTTTAAGAATAGTACGGCAATGCCATTGTTTTCGGTCAGATACTGTAAGTGGCGTATATTGGGAGTTGATACACAATGGAAATATCTGAAAAATAGGAAGTTATTGTGGAATAAAGAGATTCTTACCGGGGTGCTATTTGAATACTAAATGACATGTTGAGTACAGGAGGAAGACATTAGGAAAAGGACATTAAAAAGCTTCACCACTTAAGAATGAAGCTTGCCTCTCCTTGACCTTATTGTGATGCTGCATGTAATATAGTAGATATGTAAACATTCCCTAGAAATCCCTTGAATAGCTCCGTGCGAGGGTCTGTAAGCAGCTCTCTCAGCTCACGCATTTCAATGCTGCCAGTACTTGCTTATTGTCTCTTGGACGCACAGTCCTGCTTTCTGTTTTATACCAGCTGTGACATTTCTTGGATCCTTCTATGAGCTCTCTGAGCTCAGTGACCTGGCAGAACAGTACATCTCACTGTTCTTCCGCTGTCCCCTGAATTGGCTGCTGGGTTGGAACGTCTAACAATTATTAAAACAGGACCAGTAGGTAAGGTCCTTACTTGGATGTTGTTAGGTAAAGTAAACCACAAGAGTATTCAGCTGGAGGGTGATGATTAGGATTCCCCTCTACCCTGTCTTTTGGTGACAGTGAGATCACCTCCCTTTTGGCTTGCCCTGTCTTGTGTGTCACACTCTTGTGGTTGCTTAAATGTATGTAAGTACTTGCCTAGTGACCAATTAATCAGTTGGGTTTGTTAGAAATACAGGAAAAGTACTGACTTAACTCACTGTAAAAAAGTGACAACTGAAGTAATTTTTTTAAATTCTGATATTCTCTGACAGTTGTAAGCAAAGAAGGAGTTGATTTTGATGCACCTGTAAAACCCTTTTCAACTCCCAAGCAAAGTCTACTTAATGAAACATTATTCTCATTTATTAATAGTTGCATGTGGTTTGTAGGGCTATCTAACTTATGCTAAGGAAAGACTTTAGAATATTGAAATACAGCTCCAGCTGAGAATTTTTTTTTTCTCAGCAAATATGGGTATGTGGTAATGTTGTTGTTCTTACAAGCTTTATTCTTTTTGGTTAAATGGTCATACATTATGCTGGAAAACTTTAACAGTGTATGTGTGAAGTACTTCAGTAGTGATTTCTGGAATTTGGTAAGGGAAAATTAAATACAAGGTGAGAGATAGAGAGTGGGTGTTGGAGAGAAGTTTCATAGTTTTCAGCTGAAGCCTGGTACTCACCTTTCAGACAGTTTCCGAGAACACCAGAATGTGTCCTTTCAAGAACGGTATTTTTTTTTCCCACAGAGCTTCTGCAGAGGGGATTCAGAGGATCAGTGGTATATCCAAGATGTTCCACTTTCTCTCTCAATGGTAGCAGAAGATTTTGTCAGTTAGGACAGGCAGTGTGATACTGTCATAAACTTTGAAACTCTTGAGTGTGACTTGATAGGTCTAAAAGTTATCTGTGGTAAGCATTTCAGAGGGGACAAAGCATGGATATGACCAAGAACGAGCAGTGTTTGAAAACGTTAATATCAACAATGATATGAAAACTGTGATGCATTCAGCAGCCTGAGTGGCTGATCAAAGCTCCTCTCAGCTGTTTATGTTTGATAAAATGTTACTGTAAATTTTAGTTACAGTGGCAAAAATTACTGGTTGTTTCATGAAGCTGTAATTGTTTAGAAGTTTTGCTATATGTAACTGTCTCTTTCAGAATATGCCCAGGTGATCAAGATGTTAGGCAATGGAAGACTGGAGGCGTTATGTTTTGACGGTGTGAAGAGGTTATGTCATATTAGAGGGAAACTAAGAAAAAAGGTAATTCTGAAGCATTGCAGTAGCGAACAGTGGCATTATGTCAGACATGTAATTGTAAAAATAAAGTATGTAGCTTGTTACAAAAGTTAACATTAGTACTGTACTTAAGATATTAAACGTTATTTTGGATAGTAAACTAGCGTGTTCTGTTTGTATTGCTGGCACAAAAATAGTCAGGCTTTGGCTTGTGAGTGAAGCTGGTAGTTGACGGGCTGGCTGCCTTTGGATGTGTATATTTCAGCGGAGATTTTTTGTTTGCTTGTGAGACTAATTTTTCATATTCTAGAAACTCATATGTATATGAAGTATTAAAAAGCTTTCTAACTGTAGGTGGGGAACTTCATGACTATTTGGAAAATCAGCATGTTGTATCTTAAGACTAAATCAGTACTTAGCTTAGCAGGAGAACTTCTGTTAACATGAAGAGTTGACACCCAGCATAGGAAAATAAAGGTGTAAGAGCGTTGTTCAAAGCCACCTTTTTTCTGTGTATGCTGTTCCCCCAAACCAGTAAGAATACCTGAATTAGTTTGATCTGGAGAGGAACTAAGTAATTACTGTCTTCTCACTGGGCAACTTATCTGAGAATAGTTTAAAAAGGGCAGTTTGGGGAAGGTTTCCTTATAGCTTCCCTCGGTCACCTCAGATGCCATCTTTTCCTTGTCTTCTTCATCAGTTCCCAAAATACTTTTGTGCAAAGCTGATGTGCAAAAGTTTGTACCTTCAGGGAAGTTAGGTGCACATGTTCGCATTCTTAACTTTGGGATCTTTGGATGATGTCCCCTCTTGCTCTTGTCAGATGTTACAGCTTTCTATCCTCTACTGGTGTATCGTACAGAGGAGGTCCTCTCAGATAGTCCGTTCCCAATAAAAACATGTTCACCATGCTCATTCTGTATTGTTCCAACTGTCTGTTTTTGGGGACCAGTGAATGCACGTGTCCTGGTATTGGTGCTAGCTGCCTGCAATACACAGCAATAAACTGTTGAAGGTAGTGAAGAACGTGTGTAGGTAAATGCCAGGTGCTGCAGAATTAATTTCTTGTTACAGAAAACATCACTTACTTACTCCTCACATCTAAAAGAAAGGAAATCTCAACTGAAATATATTTCACTTCCAAAAAAGTCGGGCTGATGTGGGATAGAACTATATTGTGCATTTAAATTAGTATGTCCTGTATTGCAGGCTTCTGGCATAGTTTTGACTGATTAATGTACTCAGTTACTCAAAACACTGCATTCATTTTCTTGTGCTCTTCACTGTGCTTGTCCATCACCCCCTTCATCAGGTTTTTCTTTCATTTTTGCTCTTGTGGAGCTCAGTTCAGAGAGTGGTGGCTTGATGCATTATTTGTGTTTCCTCAGAAGTTATGACTTAACCACCCTGTTGGCGAGCAGCTCTTCAAAGAAGTTTGGTTTACCTTAGTAATAGTTCTGTAATATGTGAAATAATATATCTGAGTATTCATGACCTTGGTTGTGCTGTTAAAATAAGACATTAGATGCTTTCAATTTACTGGTTAGAAAGTTGAAGTGGTGGCTGTAGTGAAATGTTTCGTGTTTCTCAGTAAACTCAAATGTGCTGCTTGACTCCTGTGTTATACAACAGAAGTTGAATTCCTGCAACAAAACATCTGTTTTGTCTTTCAGGTGTGGATAAATACATCTGATATTATATTGGTTGGTTTACGAGACTACCAGGTAAAAATTCAGTGTAATTTATCAATGAAGAATATCTTACAAACAGCTTTATTTAATGTTGAATTGCAGCACGTATCATGAGGAAACTATCATCTAATTTTCTTGGAATTTCTGTATAGTTTTGCTAAGTCATGACTTTTAGGTTCCTTGTATTACAGAAAGATTGTAATGAGTAGATGACAAATCCTGGTTCAACTTGTTCTTCTAAATTGCACCCTGAAACTTTGTGAGTGAAGGTGCTTATGGGCATCACACCTGACCTTTTTTTCCAGGTGTAGCTGTTGGATCCTTGGATCCTGTGATATAAGGGAGATTGAGCCAAGCACCAAACATTTTATTGTGATGATCAGGATTTTTGGTAATCAGAATTTTGGAGCCTTGATGTTTAGGCTTTTACCTTAAGAGACCAAATGATCAGTGATTAGTTTCTACTTAGAGCTCCAAAAATGGAGGAGCATAATTTTACCTACTGTAAGGGTTAATGGAAAACAGTTGTCAAATTATCATTAGGTAAATGCTTTTTCATGAATGTTAGTGTTGTGTCATCAGTCATTTGAAGATAGATTCTGCTTCTGAAATGTATGTTGGAGTTGTAAAACATTTAAGATACTGGGAATTTTGACACTGACTGACTACCAAACACCTCACTATATGTGTTCTCTGAAGAAAGATTAATTTCAAAGGCACTGAAACTGAACTTCTCAAATAACTTAATTTTCTCCCTACTATTAAGTGATCACCCAGAAGAAATGAAGATATTCTACAAATGAGCATTGTTTACTTCACGTTTAAAGGAACTGGAGGGCAAGGGGGAACAAGATATTTTTCTATAAATCATATAGGTGTTATTCTTCCGTAAATAATAGAGGTGTTACTTGTCTGTCGAGGTTAACAGGGAGGTGTTTCTTCACAGATGACTAATAAATTCTAATAATTTCTTATTTAGGATAACAAGGCTGATGTTATTCTAAAGTACAATGCAGATGAAGCCAGAAGTCTGAAAGCATATGGGGAGCTTCCAGAACATGGTAAGAATCTCTTCAAGTTGGAAGTTCATATTGGACAAGAATATTCAATCTGTCTTGGTGTGAGTGCACTCCGTAACTTCTCTAAATTCCTTTTTAGCTAAAATCAATGAAACAGATACATTTGGTCCTGGAGATGATGATGAAATCCAGTTTGATGATATTGGAGATGATGATGAAGATATTGATGACGTAAGTAGTAAACATATTTTGTATAATATGCTTGAAACTGCTATCTTTGGCAATAAGCTTGATTTTCCTTGTTTAGAGCAAGTAAAATAATGCATTGATGTTCAGAACAGCTCACCTTTTCAGGGACTGCTTCAGAAAGTGGTGTGGACATAGGCATGCCTGCTTTCTGTTCTCTGTTCTATGCTACAATCATCCTCTAGTGGACCTCTAAGCAAATAGTATGCTTAGTGTCACGCTATTAAAACCTACATGGAGAGCAGTCTTCTCATTACCTTTAAGATGCCTAAAAGAAAATCAAAGTCGTTTGACCCCAAAGACGTAGAGTTACGAGGCAGCGTCCATTCACATGATGGTGAGGGTGTACATAACGATATATATGTGCGCATGTGTGCACGAGGAGTTGCAGTTACACGAGTCAACCATACATACATGGATGTAGCTGCATGTGTTAGTCATGAAGGAACTGAATGTCGCCCACAGCGCTGCTCTCTGAAGCATAAGCTCCCTACAACAAGCTGGTGATGGAAAACAAAAGTAGGTAATATAGGAAGGTTTAGCAGACTAGTAGGATTTCCTTGCATCACCTGCACAGTAGGCCAGAAAGACCTCTTGAGGAGCAGGCACAAGGATTGGTGGGTCAGCTCCTGTGCCATGTAGGGTAGCTGTGGCCAGCTCAGTTGAGGCAGGGAGAGCCATAAACTGCTGATGCAAACTACACTGGACACAGAGTGCTGGAGCAGATCATAGGTTATGTAGGTGTTTTGGCGAAATGCACAAACACGTGTGGGTTTCACCTTTCTGATTCCTCTGTACTTTTAACAGCTTCACTATCTAATAATAACTACAGAAATAATTGAGATATTTGTGTTTCTATAAAAACCAGTACTTTTACTTCTCCGTTTTTACTGTAAAAATCATAAAAAGCTGCATCTTAGTAGTTACTAAAGTTAATGGTAATCCTGAATTTACAGATTCTCACAATCAGTTGTGTTACTGCTTATCCCTAAATCGTGGTGACTGACCATGCACACTCTTAAATTGTAGTAGTAAAATTGTTATAATTCAAATTATATAGTAAACTGCAGAAGTAGAATTTGCTGTGTAATGTTTTTAAGATGATGCACTTTATTTTGCAATATGAGAGGAATGTGTGCAGGGTCAGCTGGCTGAGAGGATAACTAGTAACTTACTGAGCCAGTGAGTTAATTGGATAGACTGCTCTAAGTATATTATTTAATTCTTCATCTTTTTAGTCCTCTCTCTCTCTCACTAATTCTCTTTAAATGCTTACACTATTGGCTTTTTTTAGGTTCTCATTATATGATGCCTTAGATCAAATAGTTTGAAAATATCAAAATTGTGCTGAATTTTTCTTCAGACTTTTTGAAAATTGCACTTTGGATGTGTTGGTGGTTGAGCTTACTGAAGCTAGAAACACTTTCTAGTACTGCATGCCTTTAATAATGGAGCTAGTGTAAGACGTCAAAGTGACAAGTAGCTATAGGAATATTGAAATAATAGAATTTGCAAACTAATGGATCTTGGCATGGGATAATGTATTTCAGTGAGCAGCTATGATTGTTTATAAGCTTCTGTCAGCTATGCAATGTAACACTAATATCATGCTTTAAGAAAGGTAAAGACATAAAGAGATAAAATGAATAACCTCTCTGAGGATCATCCTAGTCTACCTAGAATGAAGTGTGGCTTCTGAGGTCATAGTTAATGTGAAAGACATGGTGGAACCTTTCCTTTGTTGTTTATGTTGGAGGAATGCTTAGAAAACCATTCATTTTACCACCACATTAATTTGGATAGTCACTGCCCAGGGAAGTTAGCCTTGGTTTTGTTTTCATTTTTGAGAATCGTAGGCTACTTTATGTCTGTACTATTTATGTGTAATTATACTGGCAGAATTGCTCACCTGCATAACTGTCATAATAGTGGTGGCAAGGACAGAAGAGGGGAGTAATTGTTCACATGTTAAGAAAACAGAAGACGTTAACATTAAGAAAACAGGCTTGGGGAAGGGTGGCTGGAAAGCTGCCCAGCAGAAAAGAACCTGGGGGCATTGGTCGACAGCTGGCTGAAGATGAGCCAGCAGTGTGCCCAGGTGGCCAAGAAGGCCAATGGCATTCTGGCTTGTATCAGAAGTCGTGTGGCCAGCAGGAGGAGGGAAGTGATTGTCCCCCTGTACTCTGCACTGGTGAGGCCACACCTTGAATACTGTGTTCAGTTTTGGGCCTGTCACTATAAGAAGGACATTGAGGTGCTGGAGCGTGTCCAAAGGACAACAAAGCTGGACAAGGGTCTAAACAAAGGTCTTATGAGGAGTGGCTGAGGGAACTGGGGTTGCTTAGCCTGGAGAAAAGGAGGCTAAGGGGAGACCTTATCATTCTCTCCAACTACCTGAAAGGAGGTTGTAGTGATGTCAGGATGAGTCTCTTCTCCCAAGTAACAAGTGACAGGACAAGAGGAAACAGCCTCAAGTTGCACCAGGGGAGGTTAAGGTTGGGTATTAGGAACAATTTCTTCCCTGAAAGGGTTTTGAAGCACTGGAACAGGCTGCCCAGGGTGGTGGTTGAGTCCCCATCCCTTAAGGTCTTTAAAGGACATGTAGATGTAGCACTGAGGAATGAGATTTAGTGGTGACTTGTCAGTGCTGGGTTAATGGCTGGATCTGATGATCTTGAAGGTCTGTTCCAAACAAAACGATTCTATGAAAATGGGATATGAGCTGAGACAAAAGGAGTACTGTGCTGAGTTCAGGAAGTCTCCTGTCGAACTGTAAAAACAGCTTAAAGACAGAGTTGCTTGCTGGAAAATGCAGGTCAAGTAAATACATGGTGTGGTGTTTTTGCTTTTCAGATCTAACCTGCAACAGAGGTTTACATTCCGACTTTTTTCCTCCAAGGATTGTTCTACATTGATACTTCAACTATTTTTTGGGTGAAGTCCCTTTCTTTTAAGAAGACTGAAAATTCTCGGTAAAGAGTGTAGTTTGTTACATCAAAAGGATTTATCTTCAATGTTTGTTTTAAAGTATTTATATTTCTTTAGAAATGGATAATGCTGGATTATCACAAAGGTTCAATGAAATGCCACAAATATTTTGTCTCTTCACCAATTAGGGCTTTTACTTCTGGATGTAAGTGAGATACAGTGACATGGGCTGTAAAAGACTGCATTTTTCCCTCTTCTGCTTTCATCACTACAATTCCAGCTAAACCTGTATTTTGAAATAAAATTGTTTACCCTGTAATTATCACGGATTTTGATTATATACAAATACCCAGTTCAGATTAGTATCAGATCATACTATGCAGTGTCTGTCCTTATACCCCTTGCCTTGATGTTAACTTTAAAAAGCTTTTGATAATATGAAAGGAAGGCAGAAATCTGCATTTAAATTCGTAATGCGTGATGAATCTGCTTTTCACATCTAGTAGCATGCTGCTATTTTTATACTGATTTTGATAATTAAAAACACTCATTATTTCAAAGGTGTAAATTTGCCACAGTGGAGGGGTAGGGGAGAAGTAGAGATAAAAAGTAAGCAGCATCTCAAATTTGCAGTTGCTGAAAACTGTCTTGTCTGTGTAGCTCTTCTGTGTTGCAAGCACAGTCGTCAAGCTGTCGTTGCAGAAGGTGAGCACTGGGTGGCACCCAACTCCACAGGGATGCGAGACTACAAAACCTTAGCAGCTGGGTTTGTACTGAAAAACTCGAACAGTAGTTTTTCCCCAAAGTGAATGCTTAATATTCTGGATATGTTAAACATGTAGAATATTTTTACATTATAGAAGAGGTTATGTTAAGAGTAGAGTTTTATTTTAATCTTAAATTCCATACATTGTAAGGTACAACATTAAAGCTTATGTGAACTTTGAATAACAATATAAATGAGAAAATAATTGTGTCAAATGTAGGAAAGGAATCTTTTCATCCAGAATAAATCACTGAAACGAACTAGGAAAGATTTTTCTCTACCTGCAGGCTAGAGGAGTCAGTTAAGAAGCTGAATAAAGACTAACATTGTCATGCAAATATTATTTTGTGGTAGCCTTAGTTTCTTTGTCTTCAATTATGTATTTAATGACTCTGAAAGCAGGTTAATGGAAAACTTCCTTTTGTGCCATAAAAATCTGATTCTTGACACTTGTATTCGTTATACAGTCTTTTTGGTATGATGTAAAGTGACGACCCCAATAGATAAAAACAAAATGGCTTTAAATATGGAGTGGCCTCATTGTTTTACATGATTTTCAAGGAGTTTTGTGCCAGATTTGAACTTCCAGAGCATTTGCAAAAATGTCTTCTCTTTTTGCTTTCATTGTAGTGTCTATTTTCCTTACACAGATCTCGTATCTTATCCAACGGATAACATTTTCTTCATATCAAGTGATTTTGCCAAATGTTCCATGGGTTTTAAATATTTGTTGTAAAAACTTGCTAAACATGGGGAAAAGATACTACCAATACCGCGTATTGGTATACTCCACTGATCTTAAAGTATATGAATGTCCTGTCTTTGTATGCCTGTAAGGTTCAGTTGTGAAGCGACATAAAAGCTGTGATGCTTCAAGATAAGGTTTATAAACCATTCCCTTCCTCATCGGTTTCCTCAGCATATTAAGCATATTGAGCAGCTCTGAAAATGGTTGAAAGCTCTCAAACTGATCTTGAACGAATTCACTGCTGTTGTAAGGAACTTACTTCACTGTGTACCAGAGTTCTCCAGTATAACAAAGACTTCAGCTGTGGGACAAAGATGAAACTGGTTCTGGCTGAATTTGTTATGGTTTGCCTTGAAGGTCCCTTCCAATCTTTATTGCTTCCAGGCTTAGCCTAACTCTGCAGGCTAACTTCCTTCTAGGCTCAGCCTAACTTTTTTTTAAGGAAGTTTCCTATTTAACTATTAATTTCTTATTAATGCTCTGGCTCAACACCATCTGGCTTCTATGTACATGCTAGGCTGTGTTGCCTTCCTCGAATACACTTCCTTGTCGGTCGTCTTTGCCCAAGAGAGCTGCTAAAGCTCCTTGCATAGCACAATTTAGGCAGCTTTATATTGTCCCTTCTTGCTTTTTTTTTTTTTTGGTGAGGTGGGCACAGCTTGCACAACTAGCTCTCTTTTCAGTGTCTCCATGCAAAGAGCAGCGGTAGAACAGCAGTTGCCAGGTAGAGGATGGCAAGATTGCTGACTGTAAAGCCATGGAAGGTGCTCTACCTTTAAAAGTATTTTCTAGATAAATTTTTAGCCATTGTTTAACTTTGGGAACTGCTGCTGTCTTTTTACTTAAGTGTAATATTGAAAGCAGGATTCAAAAATTGACTTTGTGCAGCTAAAGTGTAAACTGTTCTCTAAGATGTTTCTCACCTTGAAGTCTTCTCTGTGATTAAAACTTTGAAACATGATTTTTGTTCACTGTTCCAAATCTTCTGTCTCTTTACCATATGACAGAGCCAGCTGTGCATTTGGTTGGACAGCCCTAACGCTTTTCCACACTAACTCAAAAAAAGAATATGGTTAAAAAAGCCCTCTCCTCTCCTTACACAAGAGGAATAGAAGCTGGTAAGCTGTGACTTTTGAGTTCTGTGCCATTTACTTGTTACTACTGGTAGGTTGTATCATATGACTGTGCACTGTATGCGCTAGTATGCTGACATGGTACAATGTGCTGGTGCCATACATGTGACACATGCCATACATATATATGGTACCATATATACACAAATGCACACTTAAATTAATGTACAGTATACAACTTGGTAGAGGTGAGGCTGGCACAGTGATTGCTCTGTAAACTGAGTGATGTCCATGAAAGGTGAGCTGATGACTGAGGGTGACCCTTTGCTTGGTCAGGTTCTTCACAATGATCGGACTTATGGCATGTCTGGGTTGTGAACTAAGGCTGGGACTGCTGCTCCCTGAGGTAAGTCCTGTTTTCAGGTGATTTGGGGCCTGTTGACTTCCTGCTGTTGAGCAAGCTCCAATCTAAGCCATAACTATTTGCTGCTATTGAACATGAATACTGTGGGACTTGAATACCTGTATCACAGGGTTCACCAGAGGACTCCAGCCTAGCTTTTTTGTCCGTTGACACCATGCTATCCTGTAGGTAGTTCAACCACTTCACAGAAGTGAGAACTTAAAATAAGTGCAGTCTTTTGGAAGGTGTGCGGGAAGAGGGAAGTAGTATCTGAAATAATCTTGGAGTAGTCTGAGTGCAGCTTTATTTGTCCCTTTAAACTTGAGGCCCATTGCTGGCTTCTGTGAAGGTACCTGTTAGTGCTTTCTCATTTTGATACAAAACACGGAATCTTCAGAATTTATGTCTCAGGCTGTGTATGTCCTTCCTCTTGGAGAAGGAGGGAGAAGAGGTGAGCAGGAAGGATGCCTTTATTGTTTTTTCAATGACAGCAAGCATGGGTCAGAGATCCTGTTGATTAATTCAGGTTGCTCATGCTCTATCTTGCCCATCAAATTTACCGCCAAAGATCAATTTTGTGATTATAAAATACAATAAAACCAAATAGAGAGGCAAGTTGAAAATAGTGAGTACCTTCATGTAGTAGTCCATCTAGGCAGTAGGTACTAACAGCATCTAAAGACTTGTTTCTCCTTTCAAGAGCTTGTTTGCTCCTGGACCACTCTTGGGATCCAGATGTTTTAATTACACCAATTCTGTTTTCAGACTTTCCTTTAGATGCTTAGTGGGACAAGAATACTTAAAAAAAATCCCTAGGTGAGGCAGCATTGCCTGCCCTATGATTTAGCTTTTCTTCCATGTTTTTTCCAGTGTGTTTGCAGACAGAGAGGACAGCTGCACAGCACTTTTATTTCTATCCAGGCTGTCAGCTCAAGAAAGGAAAGCTTATTCAGAAGCTTAAAAAGATTTGGTAACAGTTAAGGGGCCTATTACTGCATCACTTGCCTAGCAGGGAAGTGCTCTTTTGAAGTACTCCTGTACTTTGTAGGCGCTCGTTCTTATCTCTTGCAAAAGTGGGTAGCTCACATTTGTGTCTCCAGGCTGTGATGGTGTAGGAGTCTCTTCTGTGGTCACTAGCATCTATACTCCTTATTCAGCCCTCCTTTATGGTGAAGTTAATGAATTTTATTTCCAGTTGAGGAAGATCAGCAAAATGCCTTTGCATACTTGGCCTCTGGAGGGAGCAGACAAGCGAAAAAACAAACCAACCTTGGCAGGTTAGAGAAGCAGATTGCCTCAGCTTCCCTGTAGAATGAGTTTCTATCACTGGGTTTCAGGGACTCTTGAGGTGCCCGGCATGTGCAATAATTATTGCCAGCAATAGAAATACTTCAGATTATTTTTTAGGGTTTTTGAAGTAGGTCACCTCCTTCCTAAAGAACAAGCTGATTCAAGCATGTAAGCAAGGGCTGAGGCATGAGCCTGCCGCTGGTAGCAGCACATGATGGATACTGCTGTTCCCACCTGCAGTAAATATAGCAAAGAGCAGCAGATACACTGGAGGAACCCCGTGGGACACCCAGAGTTGCAGGGGTTATATATGTTCCACCATCAGTGGTACCTGTTGTCAGAGTGGATTCAGCTTTGTGACTCCTCAAGATAGTGACAGGACTCTGCAGTTACTGCGGCTTAGAGAGGAAAGCTGAGTGCTGCAAAGTGCTTGAGGAAACAGCTTCTGACTTACAAGGCTTTAAAACTAATTGTAGTAGACAGTGGTGGGGGGTGGGGAAAGACGCATTAACGAGGTTTCTGAGAATAATTCTACTCTTTTGCTGCCTGATACAGTGGAGGGATCTCCCCCACTCATGGCTGAAACTGCAGATGTATAGAGAAGCTACAGTGGTTAAAGCTGTAGTCCTGGAAACTCACTGAGAAACCCAAGAACCTGAAAAGGTGTGGAAGACCTTGCTGCCTTCTGAATCTATGGACAGCAACTATCCCAACTTGTCAAATTGCTCTGGAATAGGTCTGGGATGATAATTATCAACCGATGCAGCAGATGGCTGAGCAGGGGGAGTCTTGTGACAGCTCAGTCATAGGAACCCTTGTGTCTTGAGCAAATTACAATATGCAGCTAGACCCAAAGTTTTGCTGAAAATGGCTGAAGTAGCCAGTGCTAAGTATTTGTGTAGGGTGTGACAGAATATGGAGAGCCGGATCCTCAGGTTGGCGATATAACCTCACAGTTCTCTGCTGCTAATTGACTGCAGCATAGGAGCCTGAAGAGACAGGAAAAGGAAGAAGCCACAGATCAGTTGTTAGTGTGCGTAGGGATAGGTTTGCCCTACATTTGGTAAACAGCTTCTTAAGCTTTGGAGTGGTAGTGTTTAGACTTCCTCAGCTGTTAGCCTAACCAGAAGGACCTGCATTATCTTATTCTCAGTGAACCTGTGGCTTATGAAATTTTTAATGGAATATTTTGTTCTTTGCACCTTAATGACATTAGACACTTTGGAAAAGTATGGGTGCATCTATTGATTTTAGTATTCATACAGATGTTAGATGGTTCTGCCGGCCCTGTTAGCTGAAAATATCTTAACAGATGCCTTAAGACCCATTGGAGTGTTTGTCCAGCCTTACTGTATTCCACTTGAGTGACTGGGTCAGAAGTAATGGGCACCCTGTATCCCACTGCGGTTGTCAGCTCCGCCCCCTTAATAGCAGCTTATACCATTTGCAACCCAGTAACGTCTCTTTGGACCACTGCCATTAACCAAGGTATTGGCGAGTGAGCAGAAACCTCTTCCCAAAACAGGGCACCAGTTTCACAAAAGTGTTGGAAATGTGCAACAGCATAGGGATCGTTTCACTAAAAATGTGAGTATGTCACTTTTAAGTGGAATAAATACTGTCACTGGTGTGCTGTTATACTGCCACCAACTAATGAAACCGTTGCTGCAAAGCAAACGCTGAGAGTAGCTAGTGCTCCTCTGTATGATATTGTGCTGTAATCCTCCACAGCCTCCTTCTCTTTCCCTCCTCTCCCCATTTGCATTGATGTTCTCATACTGCTAGGTGTACGTTTTGTCTACAAAGGTAGGAAGGGTGATTCGGGCTTCATGAAATGTTTTAAACTAAACTGCCCTAAAGCTACTGTTTAGGACTACAAAAGTCAAGGTTAACTAGTATTTAGTATACAATAACACAGAAAATAATGCAAGGTAACTAAGAAAGAGAAAATAATATAACAAGTAGCTGAATATGCATTATTATAGGCAGATGTTAGAGAATCAAAAAGCTTTGAAGATGTGTGACTGATTTAGGGCATGGGGAAATATTTAGAAGGAACAGCTTGAGTGTCAAGCAGCCAATAACTTTGAGCCTTCATTCTGCAGGATCATTTCATCTTTCTATTTAATTAACTTGCAGTCTTTCTTCTAAGGAGGCACCTTCTGAGGAAATAAACAAGTGCAATTGCTGGAATAATTTCATTGTTATTGTTGCTGAGAGTCTGTATATTCAAGCCCTCTCTCTACCTGTATCTACTCAAAGGCCATAAGTATTTGTCACTGCCTTGGTATCAGCAAGCCCTGAAGACACAATATTCCATCTGCAATACTTAGAAGAGTCTAAGATGTACCACTAGCTTCGGATCAGTCTTCTAAGCATCAGAAGTTGAAGAACTCTTCCATGGTCAAGTAGCAACTGTCACAGACACGCCAATGAAAACCACAGTCACTGGTGGTTCAAACAGCACCAGCTTTTACTGTACTGCTGGATCAAGTACTGGATCTCCATGAAACACAGGCAAAAGGCAGGTAAAGGGAGACGTGTTGCTTGGACCTCTGCAAAAGAAAAAGGTGGTCAGATACAGTATTTCAGTACCTCCTCAGGTACTTCACTTTTTTGCCTCAGATGCAGGACTTGGCATTTCCCTTTCTTGAACTTCAAAAGGATTCTGTTGACCCATTTCTTCACCCTGTTGAGGTCCTTTTGAATGGCAGCACAGCCATCTGATGTATTACCTACTCCTCTCAGTTTTGTGACATCTGCAAACCTTCTGAGGGTACGCTCTGTCCCATCATCCAAGACATTAATGAAGATGTGGAGGAGTATTAACTCCTGGGGTACACCACTAGTGGCTGGCCTCCAGCTTGACCTCATGCCACTGACTAAAACCCTTTGGGCCTGGGTTCAGTTAGTTTTCAGTTCACGCCCCTGTCCATTTATCTAGGCCATATTTCATCAGTTTGTCTATGTGGATGTTACGGGAGACCGCATTGAAAGCCTTGCTGAAGTCAGCATAAATAATGACCACCGGCTCTCTCTTCCTCCACCAAGCCACTTGTATCATCTCATCATAGGGGAGGCATGATCTCTGCTTTGTAAATCAATGCTCACTACTCCCCAACACCTTCTTAGCCTCAATATGTTTGGAAATCATTTGCAACATCACCTTCCCAGGGGCTGACATGAGGCTGCCTGCCCTGTAGATTCTAGGATCCTGCTTTTTGCCTTTCTTGAAGACAGCAGTGGTACTTGCTTTTTTTCCAGTCTCCAGGAACCTCTGCTGATCACCATAACCTTTCAGAGATTAGTCAGAGTAGTTCCTCACAATGACATCAGCCAGCTCCATAATGTTATAACTGACATAATTCAAATGTAGAGGAAGCAGCATTTTCCATGAATTGCAGGATTTGCAGGGAGGAAGAAAAATGATCCTTAATTGTACATGACAGTGATCTTTAACCTTTGACATTGAGGAAAGTTAATGTTTGATTAACATCATAGGTTTACACAAGTTTTGAAATGTATGACAGCTATCTCAATACATGTCTGTGAAACTTCCGTAAAGTTATTTTACCTTTTAGCATACATATTACAGATTTCTTTGTTGAAGGTTTATAACCCAAAACATCTGACTTTGCAGCACTTGTGGGTGCGTTAGGTACACCCCATCCGGTATTTTCTGGTTCTAGTTTCTCCAGGTACGGCTGCTCTGCTTCTCTCCTTTAGCTACATAATTTTCTACCATTTCTCCATTGAAACCTAGAATACTGGACCCAAGGTCAAATCCACAATACAAGAAAGAATTCAGATGTGTAGAATAGATGGCTACAAACTTACCCTCTGAGGGGGTTTGTTTTCTGTAAGGGGAAAAAAAAACCAACAAAAATTCCACACTTCTAAACAGGAGACATGCAGATTACTGTTCCCCTGAATGTGGTAAAGCAAATTCTATTGGTGGCAACACCTGAAAATCATATTGACTATAAATGACCTTACTGTCATTTGCCTAAGGTTATAGAAGTCACATGGATCACACGCATGGCAACTTGCCTCCTGCAAGTATCACAAAACTCCACTCTTTAGAGCCAGAGTATGCAGGTCCCTCCAATGCAACTCCTTCGGAACATATTCTTTGCTGCACTATCCAGCACTGCTAGAACAGACATCTGTGGCCAGCACGAAGGGTTAAAGAGGTAGGTCTAGGTTCTTCAATTTCCTCTGCTTCAGAGGATGTTCTGTAACTCTGTTGCACTGAGGATGAAATAATAATTTTGAAATTATCTTTCTATTGAGGTTTAAGCATAAAACAGACTATTACAATTTTATCTACTCCATTGTGTCAAGCTATATGAAAAAACCTGGCAAATTTATGTTTTGTCCAGAAGCGATTGTCTTTCGCATGCAGCTTATTCCTAACTGATAAAGGCAATGGCAGTCCACAGACTTAGAGGAAAATTATGATCTTCAGTATTTCCTGATGGAGGAAAAAAATGTAATGCAATTGAGAAATGGACACTTTTTTTTCCTGTATCATGCAGTGTGGGAAATTACTAGGCTGAGATGTTATGGAATTGATAAGTTCACCACAGAATATGTCTATTTATATCAGAACATTTCTCACAAACCAAAGAAGTTGGAAAATGCTTTGATAATAGAAGACCAGAGAAAGATTAATTACTAATGCAGGTTCTCTTTGTTTCAGACACAACAGAAGGAGCAACTGAGTCTAGATTCAGATTTTGATGTGGTAGAGGACTAAGTCAACTAATTTGGAAAGGTGAATGGGTGCCAGGGCAAGGGAAAGAGGGTTGTGGAGCAGAAGCATGACTTGAATGCCTTTCCTGAGCTGATGTCTCTTGCTATAGTTCTAAGTTCATAAAGTGGGTTGATGAGAGGTGTTGTCTCAGTTATGCAACTCACCAAGGTGTTTCCCATCTGTTGAGTCTTCTCTCTTCAAACAGGCTAGGTGACAATCTTCTACCACCACTCATGAAAGCAAACAAGTTAATAAATAGATTATTTTAATAATAGGACTTTATTAATAAGATGTTGTGAAGACCTGAGACCTGCTGCAAGATCATAAAAATGTTGATTGGAAGGCACCTATGAAGGTTGTCTTTTACTTGGACCAGCTCAGCACTAGATTATGTCACTCTTGGCTTTGCCTAAGTCTTGAAAAGCCCGTGACAGAGATTCCTTCACCTCTCTGGACAACCTGTTCTAGTGCCCAGCTAGCCTCTTGTTGATTTTATTTCCTGATGCCCAGTCTGAATCACTCTAGTTGTAAACTGTGGCAATTGATCTGTTAGACTAGCTGGCAGTAGCAAGAAGAGTTTGGCGCTGTCACTTTTGTAATAGTCCTTCAAACAGTTGTAGGCTGATGTTCTGTCACTACTTAGATTCTTTGGTACCAGTCTAAGTAAGTCCAACTCCTTCAGCCTCTCCTTAATAGCTTTCACATTAGCCCTCCACTGAACTCTCTCCAATTTCACCATGTCTCTCTTACTAAATGCTATTTCAGGTATGGCTTCCCCAGTACCAGGCAGAGATTATCAGCAAATTCCCCTTCATGTGCTAGCCACACTTCTAATGTAAACCAGTATGTACATGTTCCTTCTTTCAGAAGAGCATGACACAGGTTCACATGCAACCCTGATGCACTGTAACCCACAGGACTCTGTCCTAGCCAGCCACTTCCCAGCCCACACCCATACATGGGTTTGTTCCACCTGCCCCAGGTGTAGTACTTCATACTTCTTATAAGGATCATGAGGTTTCTGTCCTCATGTTTTCTCTTTCAGGGTCCTGCAGGGTTGAATCAGCAGCCACTTCCCCTAATTTAGTGTTATCTGCCGATCTGCTCAGAACAAGCTTTGCATGGCAGCCAGGTTCTTAATGAAGGCATCGGATATGGGTGCCAGTATTGACTCCAGGGTGCTTTGCTGATCACCAGCCAAATATTGAGCTACTGACTGCCAGTTTTCAATTCATCTAAGCAGCCTGTTTGTCTAGTCCATGCCTCTACTGTTTCCAGAGGGGAAGGCTGGGGAAGCTGGTGTCAAAAGCCATATTCAAATTAAGGTGTATTACACCCACCACGCTGCCCTTGCCCACAGAGCCAGTCACTTTATTATAGCTTGCAAACAGGCAGGTGAAACACGGTTTGCCTTCCTGGGCTGATGACTGCTGATTACATGCTCCTTGATCTTTCCATTGACTGAGGTGAAGCTGCCTGACATATAGTTTCCCAAGTCCACCTTTTTGCCTTTTTTAAGGATGAAGATTGATAGTCGCCTCACACTCAGACCCACCAGTACTTCCAGTAGATTGGAGTGATTTTCATCCAGCCCAGTGGATCTGAACACATCCAACTTCTCTAACCTGTTCCTCCTCCATTGCTTCCTGCCCCATTCCTTTCCTGAATGTGCCTGTACAGGCAGGGGTTTGGGAGTGGGCTTTGACTGCAAACAGGCAGAAAAAAGACACTGATTTCATCAGCTTTTTCATTGACACCTGTTGTCACTGAGGGGCCTCCATCAACAGAAGCCCATTTTCCTCAAACTTGCTTTTCTGATTAGCATTCTCACAGAATCTGCCTTGTTCTGACCAGTGCCCCTCAGAACGGCTTTGGCCTTCCAGATTTTGACAATAAGTACCTAACTCTGCTTTTGTGTGTCTGTCTGTCTGTCTGTCAAGTGGTAGTGGTTTATTTAAGACATTAGAATAATTTTATTTAGTTTGGCTAATCTAAACCACATAGCAGATGGTCTTTCTAACTCGCACATTTTTGTGTCAGCAGGTAAAGACTCGTGAATGAACACAGAAAACGTGCTGCAACTGCAGAAGCAATTGTCTGCTAGTATGAAGACATGGAAAAGACGTGAAATTACAACCCAGTTAAATGTTATTAATAGAAATATCAATAAAAATGGAATGGAATTCTTCTGGTCTTCAAAGATTTAGAGGAAAGATGCAACTGAACAGTGAAGACCAACAGATCACCCTATAGGGAGGTCTAGGTTTGGTCTGCCACTGGGAAATATTATTGGAAGAGGATCGTACATCGAACAGTTTGAGTTACGGACTGGACTCAAGGTTAATTTGATTGATAAGAGCTTAGATTTAAAAGCAGGAAACAAAGCTGGGAAAGGCTCCTTTAATCTGCATGATGATAGTGTAGTGAGAAAGAAATATCAGAGGGCTAGAGGAATCAAGGTGCCAATAATGATAAAAGTTCTTGGTGGTTAACACAGAGTGGGAAAGTACTGCCTAAAAATTAGCCTTTTGCGGTGGCCAGTATTACACTGGTACAACAAAATAGAGGATCCAGAACAACTGAGTCAGAATGGGAAACTAGCTAGTACAGAGATAGTCCCCATCCCTGGAAGTGTTCAAAAGATGTGTAGATGTGGCACTGAGGGACATGGTTTAGGGACCCTGGCAGTGCAGGGTGAACGGTTGGACTTGATGATCTTAAAGGTCTCTTCCAACCAGATGATTCTGTGATACCTTTGAAGGATTAGCAGTTGTGGCTGGAATATCGGGATGGTAGTATATGCATCATTTAGGAAATACAGAAGAGAAAAATAAAGATGGTGAAATAGCATTATGCATTACTAACTTCAGAGACAGAAAAGGGATGGTACATATAACATGAGTCATGTTTGCGTTAAAATCGTTTAGAGAAAAGTAGAAAAAATACTGCACTGAAGTATCAGAGAACCTGCAGTATCCAAGAGGGGTTGGGTTTAGACAGGGATGTAGAGCTCTGCCATTTGGAACAGAAAAGAAGTACCCTTAGTATCTCTGTAAATATGGAAAAGTTTAAATCCCCAGATTGGAAGACCTACCTATTCCTAGATGTGCTAACAGATTGCTACGCTGCAGTAACAAGATATGCAAGAGCGCTATGAAAACTTTGTCATATCACTAGGAAAAAATATGCAGGATTCTTAAACATTTTTTTAACTACAAGTAAGTGATTTCCATTACTTTTAACTGATTTGAAATGAAAAGAAATTCTGAAATGGCAGAATTCTCATTAAATAGAAACACTGGTTTTAGCCATCTTAATTTTTTCCAAGTAGTTGGTTTTGTTGCATCAGTTTGTATCTTCAACTTGAACTTGAAGGCAGAATAACAACTTCTCTCACAATTATCACAGATTAATTTAAAAACAAACTTTGAACATTCTGATAAGCAGTAGAAATTAAGGAAAAAAGGAAATTACAAGATACATATACTAGACATAATTAGACTTGATTTTCAAGGGGCAAGGGGGGAAGACTAATTTATCAAAGAGGTAGAATTCAGAAAATACACTAAATTACTGCAAAAACAACATTACACATTTGGTACCATCCTTTATTTCCACAGACTCTGTCATGCCTGTTTTTATTAACCCCACTAACAATTACCAGGTACTTTTATTTTATATTTTGGTCTCTCTTATGTTGGCTACAGAGGCTTGTAAACATTTACAAACTGCATTCACTATGTTTGCTTAGTGATAACTCCTATAAAATTCAAATCCAGAGGAAGCAGCATGTTCCATGAATTGCTGGATTGGCAGGGAGGCAGAAAATTGATCCTTAATTGTAACATGACAGCGATCTTTAACCTGTGAAATTAAGGAAAGTTAATGTTTGATTAACATCTGATGTTTACTCAAGTTTTGAAATTTATTACAACTAAGTACATCTCTGTGAGACTTCTGTAAAGTGTTATTTTACCTTTTTAGTATACAAATTTTAGATTTCTTTGTTGAATGTTTATACATTATAAACGGAAATAACTCATTTTTCTGTCAGAGGCAGATTGTGTAATTTGTTGTCACTGTGTTGAAGTCAGTGGAGCTCAACCTGAGGATCCATTTCATTCCTGATGAACAAGTTTTATCGATAGACCTTCCCCTTTTGTGTTAAATTGTTCAGTATAGTATTTTATACCCATTGATTTGAGGCTCAGATCAACCATTTTTCAAACAGTTTGCTTCAAAATTATTGATCTCATTTTAATAACCAGGAGACCTTTAGACTGTAAGCATCTACAGGCATAGCCTGATTTATCTTTCTTTGAAGCAACGAGAGAATCACTGTGACTCGTGTCACGTTCTCTATGTTTGAGCATGCCAAGTCACACACATGCATAAATAAATGTCAGGGACTGTGGAAGTTAAGGAAGAATGAAAATTGATTATGAAAGTAAATAAAGTCCTCATCTTTTACAATGTTCTTTCTCTCCCTTAAAATAAAAGCAATCAGAATTCAATCTCTATTTTCCTACGCTGGGCAGGTACTATACTCTTAAGTCCCATCTGGGTCTGTTGTGGGTTCCTAATAGGTAGTTATGAAAACAGATCTAAACCACGCTGGCTTCTTTCCTCCAGTTATCTCTCCCAGTGCTCAGAAAGGCTGAGGCACTGTACTTACCAGACAGGTGTGAAGGGGTGAAGCACAGAGCATGCAAATGGTCTCACTGTGAGCGTGAGGCAGAGTCCTCTGTGCACATGCAGTACTACTCATAAATTTATGTAGTCTCAAGACCTCCTGGCTTCTTGGACCTACCTGGTCTATGTGTT
Source organism: Bucorvus abyssinicus (assembly GCA_009769605.1). Taxonomy (NCBI): domain Eukaryota; kingdom Metazoa; phylum Chordata; class Aves; order Bucerotiformes; family Bucorvidae; genus Bucorvus; species Bucorvus abyssinicus. The sequence continues at coordinate 30,211,303 of CM020030.1, read as the reverse complement.
CCAGAGGTTTTGTATCCCTACGGTAGTTACGACTTCCCTTCCCTTCAAGGTGACTTAATTCCTTATACACAGGATGCTAATTTAACCAAGAATGTAAAAAACCCTAATTCTCTACTGACTGTCTGCCATTTGATGCAGTATAATTATTATTCAATAGTGACTAAACTTAATTAGTTTAATGCTATTTTAGGTATTCAATCAGAGTAGAACTATCTTAGGATTTGATATTCCATAACCTTGAGAACAGCTCATTATCAATCTGATGTTATGTTCCTGTCCATGCTTCTATCATGTATGAATATAACATAATCTTCCCCTGTACCAATAGATGTACAGCTGGGGAAGGAATGTTCCTCTTCCTGGCCAAGTGCGCTGGTGCAGTTAAACAAAAATACTACAAATAATTGCAAATCCTTCAGGCAAATATCAATCACTTCAGCAGGTGGTGAAGAGAAACGGAGAAATGTTTCTATGGCTGCAGGGCAGACATTCTTTCCGTCCTAAGCAAGAATTATCTTCTCCTGCCTCTCCTAGCAAATGCTAAGACTGTGTCACATCCTGTTAAAGCATGAAAATCTAACAGAGCTTTTGCCTTTTCTGACTAATACTGCAGTAAAGAACCTTTAGTTTAATCCCAGAATCAAAAGCAATCCAAAACTTATCAAAATCTAACTTGTTTGTATCCCCCAATGATACGTGGCCACAAATCTGCAAAGCAATTAGTAACACAGCTCTTAAGATTCACGGCTCACAAGGTTTTGAATCTGGAGGAGAAAAACAAGTGTTTGGTAGTAAATAAGGAAGGCCTTATTTACAGGAGAACTGGAGAAATAATATGTATCACCCTTTCAATGAAACATCGATGAAAAAACACTCAATTTAAATCAGGTGTGAAATAGGTTTGTGCTGCATTCCACTACTGTTTATCCCATTACCATGCTCAGCAAAGCAGGGTGTGTAGCCAGGGCTATGTTTGTACAAGACTTAAAATGCCTGCGCCGTCAGTAAATAAAGAAGAACAAGGTGATGAGAGTTCCTCTCTTTCTCGGTTTTCACTTACTTTTGTGAAGATTGACTCCATTAGTATCAACCCATTCCAAGTCAAATAGCTCCAGCTGAACTTCAAAAGATAGCATAAATGTGTAAGGCAAGTTCAAGGCACTCTGGCAGTATAAAAAATCATATATGGCATAGGATACTGAGGTAGAAGATGTGTGATTCAACAATGTAGGGTGGTTTTTTAATATATATTTTCACATGGAGGAGAAATTATATACTTTTTGCATGCCAGATGACAAATACGAAAGCAATCCATTATGATTCATCCTGAAAATTATTTTAAAGTCAGATGGATATTATTCACTGAAAGACACTTCTTAGCTATGTAAGTACACAAAAATAAAGCAGACAGATGTAGTTCAAGCTTTGCCAGTCTGAGCTGCACATTGGTCCTGCTCTTCAATCAAAGGAACTTAAAAGGATAGTTTAATTCCTGTGGATATTCTGCCCATGGCTTCTTAGACAGAGAGAGACAAATAGAAATTGAAACCATTTCACTGGGGCAAATTCAGCTACATTTTATAAAAAAAACATTCAGGACTAAAATACCACCATGACTTTTGATTTCAAAATTGTGGTTTTGAAACAGAGCACAATTTGGCTGTTGGAATCTACCTTAAAGACTGACACCACCAACACACTTTTATTGACAGGTTTCAAGCAACTGGGAAAAATATTTTTTCTCAGTTATCATACCATGACTCAGTTTATAGACTCAGTGCCCAAGAATTTTTTGTGTAAGACTGATCCCTCATGAGTAAGATTTCTTACTGGTCAACTAGTCCATGAGCATTTCTGCCATTTGCAAACCTCACTTCTCCATAACTAAGTAAAATTATGATTTATAATCTATTTTAGGGGAATGCTTAAGGTGATAATATTTCAAAAATCATGACTAGTTATAGTTATACTCAACACCTTTCTTCAGTTTCTGATGCGTTACAGCACTCTTTTCAACTTCTGAGTCATGTTCTGTTTATCTCGGAGGACACAAACTTATCCTATGAAGAGGAGCACTTGCCCTCAGATGAATTTGTGCTGTCCATAAAAATACTTTGGTGTGAGCACTCAGTTTCATTCAAAAGTTACGAGGCACTGGACTTCCAGGAGTTTTGGAAGGATGATTTTTAAGTTAAAGCAGGCAAACTCTGCCTGGGAGAACTGGAATTCCATCTTTGACATGCAGCGTTTGTGTGATGCTGGGCCAATCGCTCTGAGATACCATGGGCAGCCATTCTGTGCTCCTCACTTTTCTGGGTTCTCAGCTTGTTGGATATTGATTCAAAGTGGCAAAATAGAGCAGAAACTGTGGAACATCATAAATTTGTAACACTGTAGATTTGGCCAGTTTGCTCAGAGCTCACTGTTCTCTTTTCCCTCAGAAGCATGCCTGGCGATAGATGACTTTGGTCACATAGATACAGCCACACGGTATAAAAAACAGTGAAAAAAGAAGCCAAGATTTTCAAGATCACTTTAACACTTCTGATAGTTTTTATTTTAATGTCTGTTAAGGTGGAAAAATTAGCAGTCCCTCTAGCCTCTTTCAGCCTGCATCTTGAACTGTCTTGAAGACTTCACCTCCTTGCAGATTTACTTCTGAGACTTTCTCAGGCTTATGTTGACCAACACCTACTGTAGCTCATGTATGAATATTTGCACAAACCCTTTCAAATACAGCTGAAAATACTTGCTCAAAATGCGTGGTAACAGGGAAAAATTGTTTTCCACAAAAGAAACCCAAAGGGGTGTTGATTTTAACGGCACACAACACACCATAAGAGATAGGAAAATACTTTAAAATACAACCATCTGGAACAAATAAACCAGAGTTTCATTCACAGAAGGACAAACTGGGCATCAGATGAAGAAAGCAGAATAAGCAAAGGGTCTGCAATAAAACACTTTCCCAATCAGAGGGCTTAATGCCACAAGCCTTACAGAGATGAAGTTGCACTTGGGAGAATTCCTGCATTGCCTTATAATTCATGCCAGAGAGCTGATGATAAGAGGCTGGCTGCAAACCAGCACACACACAGCTTCTCCCTGCCCTCACAGGCAGGGCTGTGGTAATTCATGCTTCAGGTCCTGGGGTGAGGAGAAACTTCCCAGTTCCGTTCCTCAGCTCCCCAAAGGCTGTAAAGCTGTCAGGTTATGTATTCCATCCCCTATCACTCAAAAGGGGAGCCTCACATTGTTCCTGGTGGCATGCCACCCCTAGGACAGTTTCCTTTAGTGTGATATGAAGGGACAGTACAGCAGTGGGGGGTGGAGAGGGGTGTGATGACATCTCCAACTCTGAGCATGCAGACACTGGCTGTAGTCCCATCACAGCTGGAAAAGACCCTTTAACTGCTACGGTCAAGAAAATCATCTTGTTCTGTGAAGTATAGGCAAAAATAAACAGTCCATAAACTCCTTTTTAAAAGTTGACAATTAAAAAATCTCCCAGAGTTTCTCCCTCTGTCATCAAGAAGAATACACAGATATATGTTTGAAACTAGCTCCTGACTCCTGGGTGTTAAGTGCATACCAAATCTTTGTAGATTGTAAGTAACCCACTATGTCTGGTGCTTAAAGATCCATAAAGTATTCAAAACCTGAGCAAGCACGGCTATGGTCTTACTTCTTAGGTGCTGGTAGATGCACACTGTATTATATCCACTACTCCCCGCTTTAAAACAACCTGCCAATCTCTACAACATAAAAGAATTAACAACCAACTGTGGACAACTCCAGACCCATTACCTTCTGTTAGTTCTTCCTTGTGTGTAAAATACGATAATAGTACTACTTCAACTTAGAAGGCTGTTATAAAGTTAAATTATTAATGCTTGAAGGAGTTATGGGAGTACCACAGGAAAGCCATCATGGAAATTAATTAACCTGCCTTCAAGGCAGGGTTTGAAGAATGTACAGTGACTATGACATGAAAGATTCCACTTTACATGATGAAAATGAAGAGAAGCATTGAAGAACTATACATTAATTAAACACAGCCTTTGCACTGAATGAGGCAGGAGTCTTGCAGAAAAAGCACTCTGCAAAACTAATTTAAAAACTGACTCATATCACATACTACATACAGTAGTAAAGGGGAGGCTTTTGTCTTTGGAGCTGTTGTGGTTGGAGCCCACCCAGTTGGCAACAAAGCACCACGCAGCCGCTTGCTCACTCCTACCCCACTCCTGTGTGATGGGGAGCAGAAAATACAACAAAAGACTTGAGGGTCAAGACAAAGGACAGGGAGGGCTCACTCACCAGTTATGGTCACGGGCAAAAAACAGACTCGACTTGGGTAAACAAAATCAATTTAAACAAAACCACCACTAATTCACCAATCAAATCAAAGCAGGACAGTCATAATTACAACTGGATCTAAAATACACTTTCCAACCACCCTTCCCTTCTTCCCAGCTCTGCTACCTGCTTGGCCCAGGAAGCACAAGGGGACAGGGAGTGGTGGTTTTGGTCAGTCCCAGTCCATTCCTTGTTGTTTCTGCTGCTCCTTCCTTCTCAGGGGGCAAACTTCTCACAGACTTCCCCTGCTGCAACATGGTGACCCTACCACAGGAGAAAGTCCTCCACAGACTTCTCCAGCTAACATGGGTCCCTTCCACAGGCAGCGATCCTCTCAGCTACAGACCGTTCCAGCATAGGCTTCCCTCAGAGTCACGGCTTCCTGCATGAGCAGTCCCCTGCTCTGGCATGGAGTCCTCCATGGGCTGAAGGTGTGATTCTGCCCCACCATTAATCTCCATGGGCTGCAGGGGCTCAGCCTGCTGCTCCACCATGGGCTGAAGTGCATGGCTGCTCCAGGGTGCCTCCCCAACTCCTTCCTCACCAACCTGGGTGTTTGCATGGTTGTCTCTCCCGTCTCACTCCTCTCCCAGATAAAAGAACCCACCCACCCATTTTCCCCTCTTCAATATGTTCTCACAGAGGTGCTGATTGGCTTGGCCTTGGTTAGAGGTGGGCCTGACTTGGAGCCAGGGTAGCTTCTCGAAGCTTCTTACAGGTGCCTATGCCAGTAGCCCTCTCCCCTGCTACCAAAACCCCACCAGACACAAACCCAACACAAGAGCTTCAATGTTTTCCATAGAGTTTCCTTAAGTTTCCTTCAAAATCTTTTTTTCACTGCATGACTCCTAGTCTGAATATTGGTGAGGCTGTGAGCCAGCTATCAGAGGAAATTACAGCCGTAGGGGACTACTTTCTTCTCCATCTGACATGTTGCACTTACAGGCTTCATGATCACTTGAGAGCCAGCACTAGCAGGCTCACATTCCCAGCGGCAGATTCTGTTGTGGTTCTAGCCATCCATTTCCACCCAACCACAAGCTCCTGCCCGAATACCTTCTCTGCAGAGACCCTCATACCCTTTTTACCAGCTTCTGGATGTACTTAATCTTTTCCTGTCCCTTCATATCCCCCACATCCATTCCCTGCTTCCTTAATTCCCAGTCCTGGAAACTCATCCTCTCCATTTCCTTTCCCTCAGCACTAAGCCCATGTACCTCGCACTGAGACCAGCTGTCCTTTCCTATGCGTTTGTCAGGCACCAAGTGGCTAAAGATTAATTAAGATTATGGGAGAGTCTTTCTACTTTTGGTTTTGTTGCCAAAGGAGCCCCTGGAAATCAGGAGACACAACTACCGTAAGACAGGCAGGATTTTTCTTCTGTAACACAAGCAAAACAGTACAATGTCATCTAGATAGGTAATTTTAAGTGGAGTCTCTTGACAGAAGTTTAGCCTGAGAAGCAGCCGGCATGAAAACATCAATTGACAGATTTTAAATTGGGCAGTTATAAATAATGAAAATAAAGTAACTGATAAGGCAACATTAGGAATAACTGTTACTATACACACCAACAAAAACTAAATCTGTCTAGTTATACTTCTATTGAGGTGTGTGAATCCAAACACGATGCCACCTCTTGAATGTATAGATGGAAGACAAATTGTTGACCATTGCTTCAACAAAATAAGAAATAGCAATTTACTGGGAGGCACATCAGGAATACCAAAGCAAATGCTTTCCAAAAAAAAAAAAAAAGAATGGAGAATACTTTCCTGCTCCACCCCCTTATATTGCCTATGGTCTGCATTTTCAGCTAAAGAAGAATAGAACAGGAATATAATTGCTAGGCAAAAATAACATAACAAAAAGGGCTAAGAATGTAAAGTGAGAGGATGAAATATGTCCTAAATTTCATTTTGGTAAACTGGTATTGAACATGAGCCAATATGGTGTTTGGCATCTAGCACCTCTTCTGTTGCTGCCCCAAGGCCACATGTCTGGACATCATGCGTGTTCCAGCACACGCTGCAGTGTCCCCACATGGGCAAGAAGCAGCAAAAACAGGAAGGTGGGAGCAAAACAAATATGCAAGCTGTGTGTTAAAATTTCTGGGGGCTTTTTGACCACCAGATATAAATGTTTAGGACAAAAAAATGTTTCTTCATCTGGCCTCTTCTGAGTACAACACGGGTACCGCGGCTGCAGAGCCAGTCCAATCTGAAGGGCCATCCACAGGCGGGAACGACCCTGGGGGCAGGAACCGCAGGAGGAGGACACGCTTGTGCCTTTCAGCAGTGCCACTGATTCCACCAAGGCAGCATACGTGGCTGCAAAGAGCTCATGCAACCTCCTGGATGGAAAAATCTGGAAAAAAATGGAAAATACGGCAGAATCTCACGGAAAGCTGGAGGGCACGTTGTTTGGCTGTCTGAGATAAACGGATTAAACATGCCCGGTCACCAAAGCACGGGCTCAGCCGCGGCCGTGCTGCCTCGCCTGACAGAGCACAGACCCCTGGCACAAGGTGACAGGCAGGCGGTGACAGGCAGGCCGGGACGAGGGGCCGGGTGGGCCGCTCGCTGGGCGGTGGGCCAGGCCTGCCCTTGCCGGCGGCACCCGGCTGCCCTGCGGCCAGGCCCGGCGCAGCTGCCGCGGGGGTGCGGTGGGGGCCAAGGTGGGGCGAGGCTCTACCGAGTGACTACCGGAGGGACCCCACCCCCCCGCTCTCAGCGCTGCGAGGCGGGGCAGCGGCAACACCTGGCGGCGCGGGAGTCGTCCCCGCCCCGCGCAGGCGGCACCGGCGGCGAGGAGCCACCGCCGAGCGGCACCAGGCTGCCGTCGGCCGCTGTGCCCGGCCCCGCTCCTCTCCCCCCCTCCCGCCGCGCCGTGTCAGGTGCCGCGGGGCGGGCAGTGCGCCTGTGCGGCGGCCGCTGAGCGCCGCGGAACGGAGCGAAGCCCCGGCGGCGGCAGGAGGACGCGGTGGTGGTCACCGTCCGAGGAAGATGGCGGAGCCGGGGGCTGCACGCAGCTACCCGCGGGCGACAGGTAGGGGATGAGTCTGCGACCCCGCAAGGTGCCGGAGGACGGCGACTCGCTCGCCCGCCCGCCCGCCTCCCTCGGCTGCCCCTGGTGCCGTCCCGTCCCTTCCCGCGCTGGGCCGGGTCTGCTGAAGCCCCAGGGGGCGGCAGGCGAGTGTCGCTCCCCTGCCTGCCCGGCAGGTGCTGGCCGGCGCGGCTCTGAGGGGGGGCGGTGGCGGGAGGGTCCGGCCGCCATCTCGGGCCCGGCCCGCCGTTGGGGGCGGAGGGGGGCGCCGCTCCGACCCCCCGCGAACTGATGGGGCGGGTTATCTTCGTGCGGAGCCGTGGCTGTGCCGTCGCCGGGGGGAGCCGGCTGTTGGCGGCTCCTGGGGGAACACAGAGCTGGTCCCGACCAAGGTCCCCGGCGTACCCTTTCCCCCGCCGCCCGGTGCCGCCTTTGTGGTGCGTGAGGTGTTTGCCGTGAGGTGGCTTTTGTGCGGTGGGTCGCGCTCGCCAGGCGGCCTCGTGTGCCGCCACCGATTTCCCCGACCGCCGGCGGTGCTGCGGGGCAGGGTGGCAGCTCGGTTTTGCCCCGAAGTGGAGAGTAGGGAGAGCGATTTATAAACCTCATTTTCAGCGGTGCCTGGGCCTGCCTGCGCTGCTTGGCCAACCTGGGCGGTAAACTGGTTGAGCTGGTATCGAGCGTGAACGCCTCACTCCAAGCCCTTCCGCAGGCATGGCATACATAACTTTTAATTTCTGAGACAAAAAGGGTGTGTGCGGTGTGGTAGAGGCTGCTGCGGTGGCGTACGGAGTTGCACGTGGCCTGCTATCAAGTGCCCCAGCACCAGGAGGTGTTCGGGCTAAGGCTGGTGGCTGTGGCCAGCTCTTGGCCTGAGGTGTAGGTGTTAGGGTGGGTCTCCTTGCTCTTTCTTCACGTGACCTCGCCCCGGTTCGACTTATGAGATGAGTGGTGATTAATGTGTTAAGCAGCTGCTCATTATACTTTTACCCTAATTATGTGATACGAGGCCTTTGCTTTGTGGATGGCAAACCATCTAAACCTGGGGCATAAGTGTCCTAAGCCACTGTAGTTTCTAAAAGTAGCTTTACAATTAGTTTGGGAGATAAGGAGGTGTTGTTATTCCAGATTTATGAAGTGGAAAGATGAATCCAAGTCTTTGACTTCTCTGAGGTAACAACTGTGTGGGGAGCCAAGGAAGGAGGTGAGAATGTCTGTGTATGCTGTTCTTCTGCCTCTTCGTGTGCTCAAGTAATGACAGCTCCCGCTGTAAGCTGTTGCAGTTGAGCAGTCAAGCACTTCTAAGGCTTGAGTCTCCATTTTTCATGTTTTACTTATAAAAGAAGGGAGAAAAACAGTTAATGCTCAGAATTTATATCTGTGAGGGTTTTTTCTCCTCTCTAAAGCATAAGGAAATCTGCCCAATATTAATTCGCACTCTTTCCAGGCATTTTTCCTCTTGTGGTTTTCTATTTCATATTTTCTAACTTGAGGCAAATGTTGCAAGAAAGCTTCTCTCATTATATAGACCAGGACACCATCTATTTTTCAGCCTATATGAGATTGGGAATCCATAGAAAGGCAGCATGTGGTATAATTAAAGATGATATCAAATGGGTCACGTGTCGTAGAGCATGGACAGGCATGGGTAGAGGTAATCACTTGTGGTCAAGCATCAACATTTGAATACCAATGCCCAAGCACAACAGTATAGAGTGGTCTGAGCCAAATCTAGTTTTTATTTGAATTGGCTGCTAGAAGATAATATACAATGTAGTGTAAAAGATTGTGTGTGGTGTGTTTTACAGACAGCAGTGCGGATGGGATTTGGATCTGTTGCAGCAGAGAATGAGACTCATTTTCTGGGACCCAGTTTACCGGTTTTGTAGCAAACACAACAGCTGCTAATGCAATTCGTTAGCATGGATGTGGAAATGATGCTCTCTTAATTCACTTGTTAGCATGTACATCTTGATCCTGGAGTCCTCATCTTGTTCATGGGGATAGGAAGAAGTAAAATGCTTCTTTCCACTGCGTTGCCCTGCAAAGGGGTGCTGTGCCAGCAACAGGAGGTGGCTGTAGCCACAGTCCCCCTTCGCAGACTTTGTCGTTCTATGACAGCATCTGAGTTTTGATCTCTAGGGTCCTCCAGTGCTGAGGATACTGCTAGGATGGCAGAGAAAGTGAGGCGCCAGATTTAGCACGTCCATCACTTCAGACTGTCTGCCCAGATCATGCTGTAACAAGCAAGCCTGCAGTAAGGGAAGGCATTTGGGAAGGCATTTGTATCTTGTAACTAACAGAGAAGAGACTACTGTTCAATGGTTTATAATTCCACAAAAAGAAACAAAATTCTGTGGTACAAGCAAATAATATTGGCAGAGCTCAAGTGTATCCCTTTGCCAAAAATCAAAGGCATGCAGCAACAACAGAGATGCTACAGCCTGAGAAGACCTTGCAGGAATTTTTTTTGTCAGGGAAAGTGTTAGGTGACCAAAATGTAGGTGCTATTGCCTCTGCCATCTGTAGTAATGGTAATGACTAAATAGCATTTGAAGGAAAAGCTGCTCAGTATTGAGCAGCTCTCGTCTTCCCTTTTGCTGCCTGGTGAAATTTGCTTAATGTATATTCTGAGGAATTGAAATACTGAACACTTTGATTTTCAGAGCAAAATGTTGTTTGTTTTTTTTCTTATAGAAAAGGTGATTAGTGCTAAAAGTATTTAAGAAAAAATGACGTGTCTTGCCAAGTTGGACTCTAGATCACAAAAACCGTTTCGTTGAAGGAATTCATGTGTGTATTTCTTTAAAAATACTCTGTGTGGTTTTCTTCTTGATAGCAGTGCTTTTCCAACTGATTTCTTACTGGCCAAAATGATTTAAAGAAAGTATACTTAGGGTATTTTTTTTTTACTATCTTTTTTTCTCTCATATATGGACATTCAAGGTTGTTTATCCCTAAGGTTAATTCATGTGCAGGAGCTTTTCATGTGATGTTGTCATTTGCAAGTATTAGTTTTAGTTCAGAGCAGTTTAATACGCTACATCCTCTCAAGGTTAAAATATTGTAACAGTGACAGACTTTGCCTCTGCCCTTTCAAAAAAAAGAAAAAGTAAGATTCCTTTCTAACTACGTTTCATTAAATCACAGTGAAGAAAAATATCTTGCCTTTGAATTCCAAGATTGCAGAAAGAAAAGGGAGTATATTGCTTGAAATGCAGGTGTTAGGAAAGTGAAGCATCTGAAAACTTTAGTGTTTGTAAGATGCTGTATAGTATCACATACCTCCATTTGCTTTGTTGGCTGATGTGTCTGTAACAGTGGAAAGGCATCAGGGATGCTTTTTTTTTTAAATTAGGTAATTATTTCCAGACATGCTAATTGAAGGAGCATGTACATATTTAATGTAAATGAAACTCTATATCCTGCATGTTCATGTTGTATGAAGATTTATGTAGTAAGGCTTTTTTATCTCATGAATAAATAAAATACAATTATAACTTTCTTAGTTATCAGTCTTTTAATGTGTGCGGAACAAAACCTACAGGGAAAATGCTTTCAAAATCTTATTCATATCTGTCATTCACAAATAAATACATTTTAAGGTTACAGAAAACTAAGAGCAAGGCTTTTAATTCTGTTTAATTCTGGACTGTTCAGGTGATTAAAAAAAAAAAGAAATCTTACTTCTTGTGTGTTTCACTTCTTCCAGAAGGTCCCAGTGTCAGTATTGTTGAGTAGCTTGTTTGACTCTTCTGTGTTATCTTGACCACTCCTCAAGAAATTGTTTTTTACTCTCTGACAGTTGCGATTTTCAGCCCTTCACTTACAACTGGCTCAAGCTGTTGATCCAGTCCTAGAGGGAGTTATTCTGAGTTTAAGTTCTATATCCATTTATTTTTGTGTTTTTTTTAAAGTATTGTTTATATACAGTTTTTATAAATAACTGGACTGTACAAGTTGGGGGGAGATACAGCTGATGAGGAAACTAATGCGAACTATAGAATGGCTAATTACGTTGAGCAACAGCAAACTCAAATTGTCTCCTCCCTGTTTCCATCTTCCTCCTTTAATTGACTCTTCACAGTTATTCTCAGCCTGATAACTTTGGGTTTTGCGAGGTCTGTGTATCTTCTAGGTCCTGTTTGATATAGTTACCTCTCAGGTGATGTTTGTGTGACAGGTTGTACTCAGCCCCCAGTGTACTGTGGTACAGTGGTTTGGGTCAGTACATATATTGAATACGCTTGTGTTACGTGCACGTATTTAATTTTCCGGTGAATCTCTTCTACTGGCTGAGAAGGTAAATCTGGATAATATGCTTAAATAATGGAAGAAGTAGTAATGCTGTAACTCAGCCAACGTTATTGCAGTAATCAAAAGCAAAGTTCTTTCAGTACTGCAGCAGAGGTTTTTTTAACCTGTATGGTTTATGACATTTAGGTAATTTTTGAGTTATTTTGCTGTAATTGTACTTGTGTTTGGTAATTCCATCACAACGTGCTATATTACCTATGTATGTTCAATGGCTGAAATTAATGCATGTAAGAACCTGGTATGTGTTAGTTTTCCCAATATACTTGTGTTCCAGCAGCTTACCCAGTGAAAAAATTACTTGAAATGTTGGCTAATCACAGAGGTATTTTACAGCATAGTATTAGTCCGGACTGACTTTAGGTAGGTTATTTAGAAATACCTTTCACTGTGTTTTATCTCCACAATGATGAATGATGATGGGGGTGGGGGGTGGGGTGTGTAAAGATAAGACATAAATGGGTTTCACAAAGTGGAAATCTATCTAACCATTAAAATGAGGGGAAAAAAAAAACCTCGGGATTATGGTGATGTTACTTAAAATACTGTAACACATTTGCCAGACTTTGAGTCTTTCATTTGAATAATACACTTGTTTTTTCTGTCTCATTTGTATCGTGATACTGTCAAGATTCTAAGCCCCTAGCTCTCTCTGCAGGTCTGAATGTTGTAAGGATCTTAAAGTACTTCTTGTTGCAGTTAAATAGTAATCAAAATGTTTCATATAAAATTACTTCTGGTTTTGAATTTTCTTGTGTGTTCTGCATATGTACATAATGCATATACATTTCAAGCCTTCTGCGGATGTAATGAATTAATATATTAAAATGCTTGTTGGTCACATCTTAGTTTTCTTCCCATAAGTATTAAATGAATTATTCCCAGTAGTTACACTTTTGCTTAACTATTTAATATCTGTCTCCTCTGTGATATGAAGTCTTGTGAAATATGTGCTTGTTTTCCATTACTGTATTGTTTGCATATATCACTTTTGCTCACCAAATGCCAGATCAAACTGTATGGAGATGTTTTGCCCTAAATTCTGGAACATCAGTTTCTCTTTTGCACTTGAATATCTGGAGGTTTTTGCTACTGCCTTCATGGGTTTGTGTCTGCTTTCCTTTGATCAAGAGGAAGCTGATTGTTCTTGTGGCATTAAGATGCTGCAGACAAACGTCTGCTTTGCTGAGATTGATAAAGCATTTCTGTGATCTTTGTGTTAACTTCAGTTACCCAGCAGGTAGGCTCGTCTTTGCTTTTTAGCTACTTCTCAGTGAGAATGTCCAAGACAGTGATGACTAGAAGTATTCCTGATGTTGTGCAGAGTTTGCACAGTTGCATTCTGGTAGCTGTTTGCTCAGAAGTCATTTTGCTTTGAACTATTCTGTTTCTCAGTGTGCCAAAGCTTGTTCTTTCACTCTGGTGTCACGTTATTTTTCTTGGCCTAAATAAAGGTGCCAGTAGCAAACTTCTCTTATTAGCGTTTCATTTTTGTTAAATTAATTCCTTTACAATATGGAAGCTGCAACTTTTTGTGTTCTAGTGCTATGCATATGTTCCTTTATCAGTTAGGAAAATTTGAAAAACACAGTGTTGAGCTGACTGTCTTGTAGTGATTTAACAGAAGAGATTGTTTCCTGTGCATCACATAGTATTTAACTTTTTGAACTTACTTTTTTCCATTACAAGAGTAAATACATGTTTGGTGCGGTCTTAAGCATTGAAATCCTTTTTCTGGTTTATGAAAAATCTGGAACCTCTCTTGTTTGTGTACTTTGAGTACAGAAATAGGTGAAATTGCTCAAGCTTTTTACGTCAACCCCTTTGCTAATCTGTGAGGTTTTTAACATCTGTTGTTTTTTAAAGTAATTCCTGTGGGCTTTCATTTGCCTTCTAAGAGGACCAGTCCACTGAATATGTATTAACTTGGTTTGATATGATGGCATTTTAGTCTGGGATGCCATCCGAGTTGGTACTTCATGCCAGAGCCGGCTGCCTGTTGGCCCCACATGCACATTAATGCATCTGCTTGCACAAAAAGAGGAATGGATTTTATGCCCCATAACCTTAGCACTGTCATTGGTGTGTTGTGCATCCAACCATTTTAGAAGAAATAGGAAGCTTTGTAGATCTACTTTCCTTTGAGTAATTTCTTAGATGCTCCTTTTTCCTGGTAGTGATTTTAATAAATAAAATGAGGCTTTAGAATTTATCGCTTGTACATGAGGTTTTGATAGGATGGAAAATGATGTGTTGGAAAAAAATACATGATACCTTGTATCAGTTTGCGGATATCACTCTAAAAGCATCTCAAAAAATCTTCAATAGTAGTAGCACTAATATATCTAATTGTTCTGTCTGTTTTCATGCCAGATGCTGGAAGATGTCCTGTGGGTTTGTTTCACTTAGATAAGAGCTGGACGTATGCCTTACTTGGTTCAGTCCATATGAATTATCAAATTGCTTGTTTCACACCAATCAGAATCTAGCAGAGCTCTTCTTTATTTCAGCAAAATGTTCATTCAGATATTTTAGCTTGCAATTAATTTTGGTTGTAGGTGTGGTGGAATACTGCAATTCTTAATGTGGCTTTGATCAAAAAAAGAAAGATATGGATTTTCCTAAGGTGGTGCAGCCTGGATTTGTTAACCTACAGCAGGAGTGCTAAAGAGGTCTTCCCCTGCCCAGTAGGGGAGAGGTCTGCTGCCTTTTTACTTAAGCAGTAAATCAAGTGAAAATTTGAAGAATACTCCAGTCTGAATAAATATAGCCTTGGTGATTGAGTTGGAGTAAACTTCCAATATACAATTATATTGTAAGTAAAATAAACATAATTTTGAAAAGCCTACAGTCATTTGTAACAAAAATATTTTTTCATGCTTCTAAGTTAGCTACATGGCAAGTCACACAAGAAGGGCCTTTCCTTTTGTCCCAGAAGGGAAAATAGGACAATATTGCAGTGTTTATCCACACATCATTACTGTGATTTTTTAAATATTTTAAGTAAAGGGGTTTAGTTGGTAGTACCCCCTTGAAGGAAGGCAAATTAATAGGAAGCACTTTCCTTCTCCCATCACTGGTGACTTGCTTTTGCCAGTCATTTTCATTTCCATGTTTGTGGCATCCATGTGTGTGTATACATACCCACTTTGTGTCAGGGAAAGACACCTCAGGGAGAGGACTGGAAACATGCTGTTGGGGCTCTTAAAATGTTGATAATCAGCAAGCCAATTATGGCTTCCAAAATAAATGATGGGTGAGCTGGTTCTGCTTTCCCTGTCCTAAAGGGCAGAGGGAGTAGTTACTTTTATCCTTAGTTTCTTGACTTTTAGTACGGTGCTTCAGCCACAGGGCATCTTTTCCCCACATGCTTAATGGTCTATTAATAGATGTAAGTATTTCCATTACGTTTTCTGGGTTTAGTAGCACGAAGTGCTGTGGTTATAAGTAAGCATGGCAATTTTCAACAGTCATAGGAAGTGGTTTAATGATGCAGTGAAATGGTTGACCTTCCTTTGGCATAAATGGGTTTTTGATGAGGTTCTTCATGAGGATGCTGTATTGCAGGGTTGTGGTCCACAATGTGTTTCATGGGTCTTCGAGGCCAGTCTATGGCACTGACTGAAAATGTTTGAGTGATGCATAGGGGAGAGATTGTTTAGAGAAAGTATGCAGAAGGGTTGGGTTTATGTGGCATTATCCAGTTATGGAACTGAAAGAAAATCTGAAACAAAAGTAACTGTACAGATTATTTGAGGCATTTACAGATAATGGGAAGTGTTTGTTTTTCATAATACTTTTATAATCTAAGGGCAATTTTGCTTTACCCACTCTTGTAGTATGTTTGCCCTGTTCTGGGTTGGGTCTCTTTTTTTCTTCTCTGAGGTTTTGTAGTCTCTCTTCTTACACTGTAATCACTGCCTCTATCCAGTCTTCCTTTAAGTCTTATACTGCCAAAGGGTGTCTTAAAAAGAATAGGTATCCTGGCTTTGTATCTTAATGTATTTAATCTGTGATGAAGTTGTCCAAATGATGTGTGAATGGAACTGAACGTCATGTTACACAGTACAAGCACATCCGCTTTCAAATCCAATTTTTGTCATGCCTGCTCTGTTTGTAATGCTGAAGACTGTAAAGGAAGTCTTCATGCAACCGAGGTTCCTTGTAATGATTGCTCCCTAAAGCGTAGTGACAAGCTTATAGACCATGTAGCAACTCAAAAGGTAGTTAAAGTAGCACAGTAATGCTCCTGGAAGACCACTGAATTCTCTGTTGATGTAACCCCCCCGCAATGCATAGATCTTTTGCTGTCTACTTGGTGATAATGGTGCACCTGTGCTGACATCTTACTACGTTAACTCTTGAATTTTTATAAGTTGGCTTGTTATTTTTCTCCCTAATGGTGTTTTCCTCCTTCCCCATTCCCATCCACTCACCTTTGCCTACAAGGTCATGAAGATGGCCACTTCAGTCAGAGCAACGGTATCTCTCCTTCACTGCTCTGTCTTCCCTGGTGGCTAGAAGGCGGCATTGAGGGTAGGATGTAAGATTACAGCAAGCATATGGTATGCTTCGTAGTGTCCCACAGATCACAGTTCTAACAGCTAGAGATGTATCCAGAGGACTTGGATTTATCTTTCATATATACATAATTCCATGCTCTAGCCTGCTCCTCGATCCAGCTTTGTAATTGTGCTCAATGCAGTAATTCATTCTTGTGCTCCATGCTCCAGCAGAGCTCACCCAGCTCCATCCAGCCTCCGAAGCGGGGGAGAGGCAAAAGCATGATGCTGAGGAGACTGGCCCCATCAGATGGGTTCTGGCAGGAATCAACTTCTCACCAGCCCACCTGCCTCCTGCAGTCGGAGCCCAGAGGGCTAAAGTAGATCTTAAATTTTTCTTGTGGCAGTTGTAGAGGAGGCAAGGAGACCTGGAAGAGGAAAAAGGTGGAAAGGAAAAGAAAGTGCATTCCGTGCTGTTTAACCTCTGCTTCAGGCATTACTATTCAGAAATGGAGAATCACCATATCAAAGAGCTCTTTGAAAATCAAAGGTAACAAAACCAAATAGGCTGAGGAATGTTTTCCTAGTCTTCACAGCAGCTGTGGGTTAACACGTGTTGCAGAATGATATAATTTCGTAAGTTAGAGACTCAGAGAAGTAGAGGGGCAGAAATCCTCGAGATGGTTTTCTAATTACTCTTTTGCACAGAAATGAATCCAGATATCTCCTGGTGATGCACCACACACCTTGACAAACTCTGGTCAAAACTTCTATGGTATGAGGTAGCGCTTGGAAGATGTAATTTTCATATTCTGACCTTCAATTCCAATGGCCAAGGACTGCTGGAGCTGATTCTGAGAAGCAGCATTTCAGGCTGATTATATTGTACAGTCCTTCATAAAACTGGACAGCTGAAAAGTCCCAAGAAAGAAAACTGTTAAAAGAATATGGAGTAACTGTTCAGCAGCTAAAAGCTAGCTTTAACTCCAACTACATGTGAATTAATTCAGATTCTCCCGGCCCTGCCCCCAGTCCTTTTTGTTTCCTGCTGTATAATCTAGTCCATTACTTCATGCCTTGCCAGAGTAAACTGAATTTGTTCTTCTTAAGTGTCATTCAGTAAAAAGCTGGTTTCAGCATTGTCTGGCAGATGCAAAGTACTTTTTTAGGGAATGGCTAAATGAATAAACAAATGTATTTATTTGTAGGTACAGCTTGTGTGACAGCCATGGAGTATACAGTATGGAGTTTTTGGGAATTGAATTCAATGTAGTTTACACAAACTTATAAGAGCTGATGGTGTCAGGTTTGCAGAAAGAAGACCTCTTTCGGTGTGCCTCAGCTAGCACTGCTTTGATAAGGTGGTGCAGGATTTGGCTCCTGTTTCTGGATTTGCCTAAGCCTGTTATACTGAAGTAATCTGCCCCCAAGTCTTCAAAAGTTTCATCAGGTACAAGAATTTCTTCTTTTGACTCAGGAATGTTCAGTGCATCAGTAAAAAGGTACTAAAAACAAAGACAAAAATGTTTCTCCCTTACAGTTAGATAGTCCTCTTGCCTGTGGACAGAAACAATGTCAAAATGTTTGGTTGCTTGTTTGGGAGAACTTCATTTCAAATATGATTTGTGTTCTCATGTAAGAAGTTTGGATGCTGAATTGTCTACTGATACTGTTTTGTTGCTCTTGGTAGCATTAGTCTTTCTCAGTGAGGTAGAGAAGGTGGGTGTAGTTGGCTGGTTTTGACAATATAATTTTCTTTGTCCCATTGCCTGATACCCCAGGTGTATTAATTCCTCTTGCTGCTGTCAATTCAGACATAGAGGAAGACCATCCCTCTTATGTGTGTGTAGATCTGCCCTTCCTTTTTCCAGGCTTTCTTACATGAACAGGAGGGGATTTGACTACTCCTCTTCCCTTCCAAAATATTTACTGGCTTCTGTTACTTAAGCCAACTCAACCTACTCATCCCCCTCCTCATTTCACTTGCAGTGGGTAGGCAGGTTTTTCAAGCTCTGACTCTATCTTTTGATTTCTATCTACATGTGAAACAAAATTCTGGAAGAGTGCAGGATTCCTGTGCAAGTGCTGTCTTTCAGCTTGAGTGCTTGGTGATATGAGGTTCTGTGTTCAGCAGAACTACTTTCTGTTGCCACTATCAAACAAAGCCTTTTCTTGTACAGGTGTGTCCTGAACTTTGATCTGACCACAGTTAGTCTGTGTCTAATCAGTCCTGGCAAGGATCTCCATAGTCAGCTGCCTTCTGCTAAGAATGCTACATGTGATGAATATATCTTTCCAGTGAGGCAAGGTTTGTGGACAGATAACCTTTTTTTTTTAGTTAGACCAACAAGGACTATATAGTCCAAACAAGCAAGCTTGCTTTCTCATTGTTCTGAAGAAGGAGCAACTGCATCCTGGTTCATGACGAGTGGAAGTGGAGAGGAGAACAGGAGAAGTGGAAGTAAAGCAGGAGCCTTGAGGCTCCCTTGGCAGCAGTGAGTGCCTGCTCTTAGAGAGGCACGGGATGTTGTGACCCAGTATTTTATATTAGGACACAGCATCTTTGATCTTTTACTTTGCTATGGGCGTGCTGCAGTATGGCAGTTGCTGCTCAGGGTGCTTCTGTTCAACTCGGTGCAGGTTCTAGATAAGCACTAGTCAAGAGGGAGGGAACAGACGTTCAGTGTCTAATGTACTTTGAAAAGTATTCCAGTATGGTTCTGGGATTTGCGGGGTGACTGTTGCTATCACATTTCAGGAAGTATTGACTAGATGAAGTTAAGACAAATCTCTTGATCTAGAACAAAGTGTGGAATAAGCAACTGCTGCAGTTCTAGTATTATCATTGAGGGGTTTGGGGGTTTTGTGCTTATGTCCAAAACTACTGCAGTTTTTGTTCACTTTTCCTCTAATGTAGCAACTCTGATTTGTAAGTTTATTAACTAAAGTGGTAATGGTGGAATTTCAGATTAGCAAAGGAAAGTAAAACTGGTGGGGGAAAAAACCCAAAACAACCCCAAAAAACCCAACCCACCCAACAACAAAAAAACCTTTTTGATCTATCTTTCTTGTCAGTATGTTTTGGTCCAGGGTGCATACTTCTGTGATATTTTAAAGTAACTAAACCAAGAATCACTAACGTGTAGCATCATAGTATGCAATTCTCAGATTTGTTGTAATTGCTGCAGTTAGCATAATTTTGAATGCGGTCTCTCTCTCTCTCTTGCACTAATTGCTACATATATATCAATTTCTAAATCCAGTAAGTACATTTAAGTAGTCAAGGTTCTTGTTTTATATGCTGCAGTTGATTTTTTACCTAAGTTTTTCAGCTGTTTGCACCATATAATGAATAGAGAGATAAATGACACTACTGGTTAGCTTCCACGAAGAAAGTGATACAGTTTCCACTTCCCTTGCTTTGAGAGCTTCCTTTGTCAAGAAAGATGTCAGATGCAGGCTTGCTGGCTTCCTGGAAGGAAAAATGTCAGCCATAATGCTGTTAGCAAGCATTGGATTTTTCTTTCTGAATGTGGTGGGATTTATGACACCAGACTGGGCACATCTGGGGCTAAACTGCAACAGGGAAGCATGTTACTGTGGCTCTTTTTGCACAGGCTCTGCACGTGGGGACTGTTGATACAGGCTTCTACCATTTCTTTAGTAGAAAGGAATTTAACAGTGTCAAGTGTATTGTATCATAAAAGCAGTAGCAGCCTTACTGTTTTTCTGTAAGATTTTTATGGAGGATTTTAGAGTTAGGAGAGAGTAGAAGAGATTCCGCTGACACCTACAGCATCACCAAATGTCAGACCTATTCCTAGCACATACATGCTGTCCTTCAGTGTCTCAGGATTTAAGTTACTAAGATTGTTAAGGATATGCAGTAGTTATCTGAAGAAAAAAAAAAAAAAAGCCTTTTTTCCTATTTAGCCGAGTTGTGCTTCTCATCCCGAGCCATAACTGGAACCCACAATTAAAGCCTTACAAGCCCAGGGCGAAATTTTTCAGCACATTTGAAGGGAAGGGAATATATGAGGCCATGTATAACTGCTTAGTTTCAGACTTAAGAGCTTTCAAAATCATTGTAAAACTAGTCTTAATACTTAGCCTTGTTTTATTCCTCTTAATGAAAAGTTCAGGTCTGTGTAAATAAAGGAGGGGGAGGCAGGGAAATGAAGGTGCTGTTTTGAGCGTTGTGTAAAATATCCTTAAAAGTTTTTTTGCCTTTGAAAATAGTATGTATTTACATCTCCTACACAGATTGCCTGCTAAGTATAGAGAAATAGCAGCTCTTTTAACACTTTGGTAGCATGAGGGCATGTGCTTTTCAAAATGGTTGGCAGAACAGCAAATTGCAGACAGGAGGAGTGAGGGCTTTTGTGTACAGCAGATGCATGTAGGATATGGAAAGTTAATCCAAGCAAATAAGAGTAAACTATTGAGAAAAGTGGAGATTTCTCTTACTACTTTCATGTCTCATCCTTTAAAATCTAGCTAGCTGAAAGGTGTGTGGTAGTTCTGTTTGGCTGACAGGGTGAGAGTAGTAGACAAATTTGTGTGGGGAGGGGAGGTGTCCTCATACATGCCTGTGGAGACGGGGGGGAGACTACAGAGTGATATATGTTGGCAGGGGTAGCACAAAGTCTGTTTTATTTTAGGAAGAGTTGAAGTAATGGGTATGAAACTGTGCTTTTTTTTTTTTTTTTTTTTTTGAGAAGCTATAGAGGAAATGTAAAGCTGAAGATCATTGCCTCCCTTGAGGTCCTGATTGCTTAGGGAACATGGTGAGGGAACCACACCAAAGGCACATCTTGGGCTTGATTTCAGAGAGGTGAGGAGGTGGGGTGTCTTAAGTTAGGGAGACAGTATAAACAGCTGTGAGGCAGTGTGGGGTTAACATCAATTTGCTGCAATCCTGGAAGGCTTTCAGTTTCAAAAACCTTCTCCTTATTTGAAATACTTAGTGCAAAATATTAGTGTTCTACTTTTTATGCCTGTGTTAACACTACTCTGCTGGAAGTCTTAAGTGATGACCAACGTGAACCATGGTTGAGGTGGCACATGCAGCACTGACAGTTTCGATGTCAGTAGTAAGGAAGGAATCCATTTGCTCTTCATTTTTCCCTGGGAGGTTTTAGGTTCTTCTGAAAACAAACAAAAGCTCTGCTACAAATAGACATGGGCAAGTTCTGTAAAATTATTCAGTGATTTTCCTGTGCAGCTGCCTGATCTCTGAAGAGCAGTGTCAGTAAGGGGAAAATGGTAGGAAGCTGACACTGATGTTTTGTTGTGGGGGAACTAAAGAAATGAGAATCCTTATTTACATGTAGCGTGCTCTTTTATGTGGCTAATGCTATCAAGACATAACTGTAGTTAGTTATGTTACCAATAATGAACAATTGGTATTATTTTCCTTAAGCCGTCTCATGATGCATTGATTTTTCTTTTCTTCCCAGCTTGAGTACTCTGCTGTAAAAAATCATTATTAGTTGAAGTCACTAACTTGTGACTTTTGCTCTTATGTTTTCCTTTCTACTTAATTTACTTAATGAGGTTTGAATTTTGCAAAGACGACACATTTGCTCATCAGTGACCGTGACTTGATCCCCTAGAAGGCTATAAAGCTTTTCAAATTGCTAGATTAAAAAAAAAAAATGGAGTGTGGGTGTGTGAGAGAGCATTGGAAAGCAGGTGGGTGTGGTGTTTTGTTGTTTTGGTTTTAGAGATTTTTTTTGACTTAAAAGTGAGAATGAAATTCATCATTTTAGTGTCAAAGCTCAGAGAAATTATGGAGGCAGAAACAAGCAGTGAAACTTTTAACACTTTGTAGTGCATTATCTAGCATGCTTCTTGCAACAGAATTAAGAATATATGTGTGTGTAATGACTTTTTAAAGATACTGTGATGCTATGGGTGAAGCATGGAACTATAACCTTAATTTCCTAAATTTTAATCTCGCCTCTGCCATTTCTGCATTTATCCTCTCCTCAGTTGCAAAAACAGCTCTTGCTGTTGGTATTAACATTTCTATAATGCTTTTAAAAGGCTGATACAATGTATTGAGTAAGACAGGTATAGGTTGTTCATTTAGAGAGATTAATACAATTTTTTCTTGCCTCAGAGTTTGTCTCCTCCGTGATAAGGAGGATTTAATGTCTTTTAGATATAGTTTGCATGGGAAAAATCTTGAAGTAATTTTTGAGCAATGCCTCCTAATTTACTTATGTCAAGTGGAAAATGAAGGCCAAAGAGAACATGGTGAGAAGAGGACATTCCTGTTCCCTGTTTTTAACATCCGTGAGTGACAAAAGACATGGTTTAAAATCCACTCTGGACTACAG
Source organism: Bucorvus abyssinicus (assembly GCA_009769605.1). Taxonomy (NCBI): domain Eukaryota; kingdom Metazoa; phylum Chordata; class Aves; order Bucerotiformes; family Bucorvidae; genus Bucorvus; species Bucorvus abyssinicus. The sequence goes on along the minus strand of CM020030.1, from coordinate 30,188,742 downwards.
TTTTTTCAAGATCTTTTGTTTGTAATAGATCTTGCCTCCTACTTTTTATTTAATAATGAAGACAGTGTGCAGTTGTCTACGTAAAGTGGAGAAAAACATCCTAGAAGCCCCTGGGTATGGACATTCTTAACTCTGAAGAGTAGTGCAGAATGTGGGAATTCTCTTCTTGTGAAATTGCTTTTTTCTTCAGCTTTTCTGCCATTCCTAATGAGTTACTAATGAAAAGGTATCACTCTTAATATTTCTTTTACAGAAGGGGATTTTGCATTCCAGATATGTGGCTAAAATTGAGCAAACCCATGCTTAATAAAGAATTACATACATTAATTAAAGAATAATCAGAGTCCATGTATATTCTTATTCTGTGAAGAAACATCATTATATTAGAGAGCAACTCATTGATTTACCTCATGGTCCTGTTATTTATAAATGTGGAAATGTAAGGGTTTTGCATATTAATTTTTGTCTTTAGTCAGATCTCTGCTTTTATGAAAGAATATTTTTAAAAGGAGCATCCTGTTCCTATTAGATAATCCTGGAAAAAAATCGATGTATGACGTTGTATACTGGAACATCTAGTAGATATGTTGACTTTCATCCTTCTTTCATCTTGCATGTAAACAGAAAGAGAAATGCAGTTCACTAGGGTTATTTCTTTATTCTTACTGTTTGTTGTTTTTCATGATCTGGTAACAGGTTTAACTTTGGCAGGTTTTGTGCATAGAGATATATATATATATAGAAGAATTATTTGGAAGTATCCTTGTACTTTCCATAGAATCCTTCTACATGTAGTCTAAGGAAGAAAAGAGCATACATCCCTTTGTTTCGGTGAGATTTATTGTTGTGATGGGAGAAAAAGGATAATGGGATTAAGATTAAATAAAGGTCAAGCATTTTATGTTAGCATTACTGCACTGCTGTTGTTTCCTTGTGACCTTTTTCAAGCATCACTCTTGCTGTGCTTTCATTAAACTCTGAAAACTGAGCTCTCCTTGAGTTTATTTCTTATCTCTGAGGTTAACAGGGCACAAGTGACATCTATTGCATGCTGCTTTAAGCATTCATCTTGAGCTATTGCTGAACCTGAAAGTATGTATTGAAAAGCTGGTACTATTGCTGTGTTAATTTGCTGAAAATAGACTATTTCCTGGGAAAGAGCAGTACCTGCTAATGAGCATTTACACTGGTTTGTCACAAGTGAAGATGATGTTGTCACATGCAGATTTATCAGTGTTCTATCAAGAACTAGGTTCTTTTCATCTATTTTAGGCATTCTGCTTTTTAAATGTTTCAATTTGGATGAAATAGGTTTTGAGGCTATGTTTCATCTCTTTAGCAGTTCAAGGAGATAATGATGAGATTAAGTACCTAATATTTTAGTTCCTTTGCTAAGATGCTTTAGCAGGTGTTTCTTCCATTGTTCTCAAAGCCTTGCTATTCCATCCTTTCATACCCCCAAGGTCAGTTCCTCTGACAGTGAAGGAGTGCTGCCTTCATTCAGGAACTCAAAGGCTGATGATACAGAATATAGTCATATATAATAGAACTGAAAAATACGAGCTTTAGATAGTCTAATCTGTTAGAAACCCTGATTTTAGTGTGTTCTTTAAGAATCCTTTGATCCTTAGCTGGAAATTCATCATTGAATGTCCCTTCCCTGAAGGATTCTATGTTCTACTGCCTAATACTCTTCCTTTTGTCATCGATAAAAATGAAGAGTTTTGAGAGTCTTTCCTCCCCAAGGTTTAAATAAAAACTACCTACAATGCTATTATATCTGCAGTGTCATTTTTCAGCTGTTAGTAAGTAGGCAAATGAAGACAGGTGGTATCTTGAAAATACCTGTAGAAAATTCTCCTGTTCCCTGTATGCACCCTAATGGCTCCCTGGCAGGAGAATACTAAAATTGCATTACTGTGCACAATTAGGTGCTCTGCAGGAATTCATCTGATATCTGTCTGTGCTGGTTGTCTTGAAGTAGGGTAGAACAGGCACTTCTAAATTCCTCCCTCAGAAGAAGGTGAGAGGTCCTATAAGTACCCCACTCTCCAGAAACAGAGGGAAGCTGAGACCTGCTAGCTCAGAGGTGGGTGTCTGTTTACTTGGGCATCTGAAGTTAGGATGAATCTCACTCTGCTTGATACACTGGCGGTGCTATAGCTGTCCTAATAGAGTGCTGTGTATCTGAGAAAACAATTTGTGAGCCACCATCCACTCTTCTTGAGATGCTGACAGCTGTAGCAGTCACTTTAACCCTCACTGGTCAGGCATGCTGGAGACGTACAGGGTGACTGGTTACAGCCTCTCGGATGTACTGGGTGACCTTGCTGTGAGCGTGCCTATGGGCAGGAAGCAGAGTGCTGTTGACAAGTTGGGTTTATCTTTGGAGATGTTGCAAAGGTTAAGTGCTGATCTGCTCTGACGTTTTGCCCTCTGTAGGTGTGTCTTGCTACTGGCTATCAATTCATGGAGCCTTTGCTCAGCCATGGTCTTTCTCGGAACCCTTTCACTAACTTGCAAAGGTGTGGTCAATGAGACTTTTTCAGTGGCAACAGTTTGTTTTGAACTGCTGTCTTCCTCAGTACGCTAATGGCTTTGCCTGATGTGTGACTTGAGAGGCCCCATCTAGGCAAGAGAAAGCCGCTCGTGATCTGTGTGACTTGTATGATGGGCAGCATATGGCCAGGAGGCTCTTGGTTTGGCATCAGGAAGTTGGTTGCTGGTAATCACTTAATTCAAACCACTTATTGCTTCATTTAAATCTCTTCTTCATTTAAGGCAGACAGATTTGATAGGACACTCTTAATAGATGTATTGATGTATCCTGGAAAAATGTATGGCTCACAGTTGATTCTCTGGCTCTGAAATAGAAGCTTGTTTTAATCATAAATATATATGGCATATATACTGTGCGTCACTGTAATCTTTGACCACTGTGGTTACAACACGTGCTACTTAGGCAAATAGTGTTAGTGGTGTTTTAGCTTTTGGCAATATAGAAATTGTAAATGTGGGATGGACATTATCATGAGAGTCGCCTGTTTTTACAAAGGTGTGTATAAGGTAAACACGTATATGTGATTCCTGTGAAGTCTGTCATTCAGCAAAGCTTTTGAGACTATACTTGAAAAAAAAAAAGGTATAAAATTCTAAAAATCATCAAGCTTTGGGCTTTTGATATTAATTTTGGTTTTATTATACAACTTGTTGATCCACATAGGGTATCTTTATTGCTCAATTGCAGGTAGACATAAGAAGAGTTCGGAGAAAAGAATATGTTGATGGATTAGTAGATAATATACAGGTATATTTAACAAAGACTAAACTTAACTTACTGTATGAATTCTGCTTATTGGGCTTGGATATTTGGTATGTGTTTCCGTTGGTGGTTATGTGTTTACTGGTGAATGTATTTTCCACTTATAACTAGAGGGCCACATACTTAGCAGGCTGCGGAGCCCCTTGCTTTGAAGATGAAGCTGTAACTGAAAAAGTAGAGAACAGATTTCCCATTCTGAAAAAGAATCAAGATGAAGGGGCACACTGGGTAGGGACCCAGATAGGAAGAAACAGTGGTTGAAGGCTTTCAAATACCTACTTGTTTGGTTTTTTTTTAATTGTCATCAGGTCTGTAAAACCAGACCCTTTCAGTGCTGCACAGGAAGCTCTTTGCCTGTAAGCGTTCTCCAGCCGTACAGACCCTGCTTTGGCTTCTGTCAGGAATAACCGTTCTTGCCTCTCATAAGACAGATTTCAACTTCAGGAAGCCTTTGCATAAGTGCAGCAGTGAAGATAGTGGTTTAGATCTCATCACACCCCTTCTCCTGCATCCTGCTTACATGAGGAGCTGTAGAGTTTGCCTTACTGACACTCCAAAACTCTGCTTGCATAAATGAAACCCCTTTTTCTGCATCATTTGCCAAATACAGGTAGTATTTAATCTTTGACCAGTTTTCCTCCATGGCTGCCTAATGTAATTTTTAATGCCTTACTGCTATTATAACTATAATCACTGTGGGACAGGAACTACATTTTATTTCGTGCTTTTGTTGCACAGTGCACATCTGAGCCCAATATTAGAGGCTTTGTGCATTTTTTTTTTGTACAATAGAAAAGAACATACTTTTTTCCTTTAGAAGGAGGAAAAAAAATCTATCAAAATCTATCTTTCTTTGAACCCTTAAAAACATGGTTAAACAGCAGGGTAAAGGAGGATGTTGGAAATAAAAGGACAAGAGGGTAATATATCCAAATGAGGACATGGAAGAGAGCATAATTCTGTGAAGTTAAATATTAAATAATATTACAAGACATTTTTTTTGAGTAGCAAACTGGTAAAGGTATAAAAAGCAAGTGAACACCCCTCCTCTTTACACAGACCCTGCCAGACTTTGTGGCAGGTTGTTAAACGGTCCACGTGTGAAAGGAACAGTCAAGAAACGTAAGGATGTATCATTGAAGCTTATTTGCGTCAGTATTCTGCATGGAGGAGTTTCTGGGGTGTTGCTTGTCCAAGTCTTTCTTACAATGGAATATAGTTTAATCTATTGCTTATATTTTATACCAGAGGAAATTAGCTTTGATACAAAGGCTTAAATGATCTAGGGAGCTGAAGACTGACAAAAGTTTTCACACATAAAACTGAGCAGGCAAAATAGGATATACTGGGAAGAGCCTATGTGCCTTTAAGGAAATGTATCTTGTAAACCAATTGGACTTCTCCAAAGTGATCATCAAATGTGTGGGGTGGAGTGATCCAGAAGATGGAGTATGCTTGGGTTTTCTAAGAGATGTTTGTAGGGAATCTTCATCAAAGACCCTAAACATCTAGAAAGCTCTTCATCATCTGGTGAATTTGTAATTGATGTGGAAAAAATGTGTGAATACTGAGATGGAGTTTTATGTCAGTGAGGTGTTAAGAATTCTGATGTAAAGAACAGTAACTTAGTAATTTTTTCTAATACACTTTAGTACCCAGTGACTGAGAGTAAACGGCAGATAAAATTTAGCATCCATTGAGACAAATGTGTGTGAGGAGTAATGTCTGTGGGAGACTGTTATAAACAATGAGGTGTTTGGAATTGTCCAGCAACATTGGGCAACGTGGTCTCAAAGCAGGGCCAGTTGTGCTGTTGTAGTATGTCCTAGCTGTCCAGAACTGGTCTCTGCAAAGGAAAGCAATCCATGCAAGTCATTTGCATGCTCAGCTCTATTGGTTTCAAATTCAAATCAAGAACATGCTCTGCTGCAAATCTATTCTCTTTAAATTTTGAACTTTTTGAAGCAAATTCTTAATGAAATCTCATTCTTACATATCTATCAGGTGGACATCTTGTTTTTCCTTCAAATATCTCTGTGATGTACAGAAGTTAGTTTTTAATTCTGTCAGTTAGACAGGATTGGAACAAATAGTCTAAAATGCTGACATCTCTGACTGCTTTTCTTGCTTATTTTGTGAATGCCTGCTTAGGCAAGTCAAGGAGAAAGGGGGATCCATTCCCTGCTTTGCCACATCTCACACAATAGCACTTTGCGCCTTCCTTGTGGTGTATCCCATTTGTCTTACCACACGGACCTGAGAAATCCTTCCGACCTAGCCCTGGTTTCTTGAGCTTGGCTATTAATGCCTGTTCGGACTAACCTTAGTCTAGAGCTGTACAGTCTGCTCTGTCTTGTTACAAGTCAGGTTTATTTCATGATGGTGTAGGCTGTTTCTTGAGCTTTTCTTTTTTTGATCTACTGAAGAATTGCTGTTAACTTAAAAGCACAGCAGTATCAAAGAACTGAAGTTTTGACCCGTAAGAAGGGGCACAGTGCTCTGAACCCCTCTAGGGCTCTGGGATGTGCATATTAAGAGAATTTTTACCATATTACTCTAAAAGATTGACTGGCTTTGTAAAGTATTCTGAACTAGGGCTTGAGTGATTGCAGAGAATAAAAACTAGAATTTTAAGAGCATGTAGGTTAAACCTTCATAATACCTTAACTTTGTCTTCCCACATATGCTATTTGCTTCTGATTTTCTTTTTTAAATCTTTTTTTGCCTCCGGAGACTTTCAAAGTGATGCTCTTTGTTCTCTAGGTTCCATATGCCAAAGTATTTAGCTTGTTCTCTTTTATTGTTAGCAGATGATGGAGAATGCTGATATATGCTTTTATCATGCTCCTCAGTGTTCTCAAATATCACTAGCATTATCTTTACAAATAAGATAAACATGTAAACCAAAATGGATCTCTGTTGCCCCAGATAAAAGTCCTACCTTGTAGAGTCATCTGAGCCCTTGGTTTTGATCTTCCCAGTGATGTCCTTAAGCACAGGTGTACTTTTAGATTGGTAAAGTTGAAATACCACAATAGGTTTTAATAGGTTGAAAGAAGCTATTGTATGTATTGTTGTGTTTACAATAAATTAAAGCATTAAACAAAATCCTAAATCAGGCCTGTCAGGTTGTGTGGCTTAGGTGTGAAATTCCCTAATTTAGGCAGGTCAACACCCACCTTGTGGCTTTAATGATCTATGCTGTCGCCTTCCTCCCACGTGTCAGACGTAGCTGCCTGCTTCAGCTGTAATCTGCCAAACCCCTGTATTAGATTTGCTGGTCATGGCATGGGAGGGGCAATGGTGCAGAAGCGCTGTGGGGCTGGATGTGCTGCTCAGGGTGTCCTGCCTTCAAAGCATTCCTTTGCTTTCCCTCCACTCACACTGCGTGGGGTGGCCCTCCTGCTCCTCTCTGCTTTGCCAAGCCAGCGTTACAGCTGCCTTTGCAGGGCTGACAGAGACGGTGACTGATCCGCTGTGCCTGTGTGCAAACGTAAAAGAGAAATCCAAAACTAGGATCTGCTGCTCGTAGGTTTGAGCTGTTTTGGTTAGGCATACTCTGGAGTTCCTGGATTGCGTGTACCTACACACACACACAATTTAGCATTTCTTTTCCCAAGGCCAAATATTTCTACTTAAATCTATTTTGGTACAGTGGGTAGGATGAAAATTTTCTTGCTAAGCCTTAAAAAGTAATTAGGAAAAAACCCAGTATTTTCAAATACTGTGCTTTGAGTGTGTGACAGACTTCCTGGGTGAGTAATCTATATCAGATATCTGTAGAACACTCATCACCTTGGTGCTGAAATACTAAATCATAAGGGGTTTTAGATTCATGGACTTTGTCCATAGGCACTGTGATGTCTCATTGTGTTCTTTACTGCCGGGGTGCCAAGCAGTTCTTGCGGTATAAGTGTGTACTGCTGATACACTACGTGGAGTAGGTAAATTCTTCTAAACTCACTTCACAGGGGCAATCTTAACGTGAGCATTGCGGCAGCAGTGTAGAGGTTTTTCTAGGTGTCAGAGGCAGCAAGCCAGTCCTCTTTGTGACACACCCTTGCAGGTGGCCACTGATGGACTTCTGCACATGCACAGAGCCTTCCTGACTGTGGTGGTGGGAGTCTAGCTGTATGTATCCATGGCAGAATCCAGGCATGTAGCTATGAGATGCCTAGAGAAGGGAATCTGGTAGAGTCTACAATGTAACAATTAATAAGGCTTTTTCTTTTTTTTTGCTCTAGAAGTCTGAAAACACAGCTGTGATATTTCAGGTTGCAAATATATATAATTATGCCTTGGTATGATAATGTCTTTATTTCTTTTAAATAAATGGACTCCCAAGGAAAAGCTGTTGTATGAGAAGGAGCTTCATTTGTCATTTACAGATAAATTAATTTCATAACAGCTTGAATACCTTATGTTGAGCTGCTTATTTCTGATTTAATGAATAATGGAAGAGTTGGAGAGCAGTTCATGGTGGTTTTGTTGTGGGTTTTTTTTTTTTAAGTTGCATAATTTGATCAACCTCATAATAGATTTTAATAATTACGAAGTCTGAGGCAAGCTTCTGTTGCCTGAATGAGTATTCCACACCTTGTGAAACATGTGGGTGTGACCCACACTTCCTCAAGCCTGTTGACTGAGGCATATATAGAAAATTATGAAGATCCTGTCCATTTGCGAAAAATTGGGTATTTTTATATTGAAATTAGATTCTGAGCACCAGAAGGCAGTTATCAAAAATAACATCTTGCTTAGCTGCTGTAAGCTGGCCCAGTTCCTCCCCCCCGGCTTGGATCCTCATGAAATAAAACCAATAGTTACTTCTCACCCTGCTATGATTCTAACCAGATCTGTAGCTATGCTGATTATCACTTCTTAAATATGCATGGTTTTGACTGCCTTATCGCCATAGGAGAATAATGCCCTGAGTATGTTATGGAGTTGTTATTTTTGTTACTGAATTCGGAGCTGCTGTAGCGTAGAAGCAGTAGTATCCAAATGATCTCCTCTGCTATAATTATGTATGAGAGCCTAGTACTACTCACTGCAAAAGGGAATTTGTTTAGGAATTGGCTACTTAGTGTTATGAAAACATTCCTCTATTAGCATAGAGGTGATTTCCTTTTTAAAGGACTGCGTACAGGCTCACCCCAAATTAGCTACATTAAGGTAATCACAATATTCACTAAGTGAAAACAGTGTATGTTTTGCATACAGATGCGCAGGGGTATTCTTTTGTGTTGAAATGATGGCTGCAGGACTAGTGACTATATAGACTCTTTTGTTGTGGTTTTGGTTTTTTCTCAGTTTTGGTCTAGTCTTAGTTATAAAGGGGGAGCAGATCTGCAAAGCTGACTGTATTCCTTCCTATTACTTTCAGTGAGGTGATGCAATAATTTGAAGCTTTCAGTTGGCTTATAACTTGGAACTCTGCTATGTCTGTGTTAAATCCTTTTGCTCGCTGAACCAGTAATAAGCTTTCTAAATTGTTCTGCTTGTTCAATTCTCACAGCTGACAAGAAGAGCCTACAGTGCCCGCAGCCTGCCCACGAGGACCCCGAGCCGTTTCCCTCTCCCACTCCTGTTTATCAGTGGGAAGTTCTTTTACATCTTTATAAAGCTTTTGTACTCAAGCAAGCCTGTCACCCTCAGTTTCTGAGCATTGCATTGAAGTGGCTGTGGTACCCAAAGCCTTAACTTTCAAAAGTGGTCTATCAAACAGAGATTGTGGTTGTTCTGTCTGTGTGGCATGACAAGATGATGTTGTTTAAAAGATAGCAAAAAAGACTTTAAAGCTTTAAAGTGGAGAGGTTTGTCTGAGGACTCAGAAGTGGTAGCTTTACAGTTAAATGTCTTTGTAGACAAGTATGTGTGGGGTGAAAAAAGGAAGAAATGTTCCTTAAAGGGGGTTCAGAGATTGTCAAGCCAACACAGCTTTAGCCCAGTGTTGATTTTCCAGTATTTCTTGGTTACAAACTTACGGGTTTCTTATTGTTCAGGAATTTCTGAATGATGTCATATAACTTCCATTTATGTTAGAAATTGTTATCCATGATTTTTCTATTGAAACACACTGAACACTTCTGGAAAAAAAGTACATATTGGAATTGCTGACAGTGTAAGTACAAACAAGCTGAGGATTCTACTGTCAGTGGAGGTGATAAGCAAACCTGGGAGGATCCAATTGAAGATGAAGTTATAGTTTTTGCACTTTAAAAAAGAAATAAATCTGTCATCTGCACCTTTCTACCTCTCATGGAGCACATAAAAACAGATGGAGTTGGAATTCTGAGTAGTGTCACAAGATAAACCAACTTTAGTCATAACAAAAAGGATGCCCAGTACATCATCTGCGAATATTAGACATACCACTGTGGGAAGGACTTATCATGCACTTGGATCCTTGAATCCTTTTAGATAAAAACATACTGACGTTCTTGTAGTTTGGGTCAGGTCATTGCAAGGATATTCACATATGCCAAACACTTACTTGAATAACTTCTGTTTCATGTTGGGGGTGGGGTGCAGTGGGTGGTGGTGTATGTGACGTATGTGACACTTAAGAGCTGTTCAGAAGTATTTTGTAAAAACTAAGTTTCAGACTTTGCTTTAAGTCAGTTTTGGTATACGACACTGCTTTCAAATTTTTTTTTCCACTTAATTTTTACACATTTCTTGAACATAAGTGGTCAAATACCAATGCTTATGTACATCTGAAATGTAAGGCAAGGCTTGCAGGAAACACTTCAAGTTAAGTTTCACTTGTTCTTCTCATTGCCACACTTCCTTTTGCAAACTGTTTCAATTGAGCTTGCAGAGACGTTAATAGCTACAAGAGAACTATTTATTGAAGAGTAATCAACTTGCCATACCAGCTTAATGTTGTTTCAGATATCCTCTTGTATGCATTTTGATTAAGATAGAAGTTGAAAGTTTAAAAATGGAAGCATACATGTATTTTAGAATCAGATAGAACTTGTTTTTATGGAAGTGTGATACTGAAATATTGCTGTATACTTTTTTGTACAGGAAATCTTGTTGCCTAGAATATCAGGGCATAAAACTCGCCAGATGGTTTTTAAAAGCTCTATATGATTTACTTAAGTTTGGGTTTTAATTCTGTAGCTGAATAATAATACTCAGTGAAGTTTGAATGATGGGGAAGAACATGGGATGGTAATGTAGAGAAGACGATGCAGGAGAGTTGCATAGTTTAAAAAAAAAGAGGAAAGCAAGTGGAAAGCTGGAGTAATTTTTAAACTTACGGTGGGAAGAACAGGTTGTCATTAGAGGATTTACATCCCATCTCTAAAATTAGGCTATTTTTACTGAATGCTTTATTATTAAAATAGTACTGAAATACATATATTGATATCTTGGTACTCATTAAGAACTGGTATTTAATTTTTTCATCAAATATTTCTGGACTACCTTGGTTCAAAAAGAAAAACAGACCTGTTTTCCCAGTGAACGGAGTACACAACATATTTCTGAGTCTTGTCAGAGAGCACCTAAAGATCTATAAAATATTTTAATAATTAAAAATTCATTTGTTTGCATTGATTCTCTTTTTTTTTTTTTCTTCTATTGGAAATTGGGGGAACTCTTAAGGTATTTTGTTTTGGAGGAAATGGGGCTTTATAACCTTGCAACTCTTTTTTAAATAAAATTGACAAAAGTACTAGGCAGCTACTGTAAGGAAGTAAGTGCTCTTTTCTATTGTGATTTTAAGTCTGTCCTGCCTTATTAATGATAAAAAAAAAAAGAGCAGTGTTTTTTTTCTGTTACATACAACTGTGTCAAAATGTGAGCGATTTGGAGTTCCAGTTTGCAGAATTGCCTCAGATTATTTCGATGTGCTTGGCTAGGCTGCTCTCTCATGCGTACAATAAATACTCCAGGACCCAGCTGCAGGTCTGTGCCTGTAGCTTCAGGAGGACGACAGCATCCACCTCTCATTTGTGCTTCTCCATCCTCTTTCCTCTGCCCCGCTGGGAAGAATCAAAACTTTGGGGTCATTCAGTGGCAGCACAAGACACTGGATTTCATTTTCCTATTCTTTTGGAGACCAGGCGTTTAACCTGGAGAAGAGAAGGCTTGGTGGGACCTCATCGCCATATTCTAGTACTTTAAAGGGTGGCTACAAAGAGGATGCAAGCTCTCTCTTCACAAATCGCCGCATGAAGAAGGCAAGGGGAAATGGGTACAAGTTGTACCAGGAGAAATTTCATGTTGATAAAAGAAAGATATTTTTTTACAATGAGAGCACTAATCACTGAAACAACCTTCTGAGGGACATGGTGGTGTCCCCATCACTGGAGGTTTTCAAGATGTGATTGGATAGGGTGCCAGATAATCTTATCTGGGCTCCCTTTCCCATGAAAGTTTGGACCAGATGATTTTTCAAGATCCTTTCCAGCCTGGACTGTGCTGCCGTTCTGTGAACCTGCAACCCTACCCTCATCTTCAGAGAATAAACTTTAGAAAGCAACAAGCAAATTACGTATTCTCAGTACCAAAACTGAAGTTTTGGAGTAAGACCTAATGTGTGATTTCTATAAGGAAAGACAGTATATGATTTGCTGTGTGACCTAGAGCCACATGACTGGCAAACTAGGCTGGGCTTGCCAGAGCAGGCTGGGATGGGGGTGTCACTGTGGTCAGCAAAGCCCATGGAATTGTCCAAACAACTTTCCTCTCTGAATGGGATGGCTGGGTGCCAGGGAGAGCCTTCACTTCATGGTCCTGAGTAAAGATGCCCATTTTCTGGGTGAGGACTTCTCAAGCTTCCCAAAACAGCGCACATGCATGTGACATGTGGGTTTGCTTGCAGCTAGTGTGCTGGAGTGTGACAGTGACTTCTCACTGCAGGAGGGACTGGCAGCACTGGCCCTGCCATGGAAGTTGAGTTGAGCGCCCGTGGTGCCTCAGGACTTCCTTGGGGCGGTTTGCAAACTGGGGGAGAAGATACAGCGGTGGCGTGCAAGGCAGTTGTGCTGGAAGCCACAGGGCTACAGGAACAAGGTGTGTCAGACATGGCAGAAGACTTTTTGTTTGACGTTTAAGGTTTTGAGGGAAGAGCTCGTGTGGATTTGTGCTGAGAAGGGGAATATGTATATAGGCAGGGCCTGAAGGCAGGGCACTGTTTTTGGTGGAACTTGAATTATTTAAAGAAGGAAGGGGGAGGGGCAGAGAGAAGGCTCCTTTAACCATTTCATGTTCTCTTTAAGAGAGTGAGGAAAACTGCATAAAATGAGGAGAAACAGCAGAGCTCAGGTTACTGGTACTCCACACAGTGAAATTCCACTAAGGTAGAAAGAGGTAATGATCCTAACCATGCTGAAGTGTTGTCTCAGCAGCATTGGATATATACCCATATAACTATAACTTGTTTTCTTTGCTAAACAAAATCTAAAAGTAAACAGTGGGTAACACTCGCCACCACTGAAGCTTAACGTGTGTATTGTTCTTTACACAACAAAATTCTTAACGTCACTATAACATTCTGAGAGCTCCCTACTGGGGCAAATCCCAGTCCTGAGGGGAGAGCTGCTGGGGCATGGCACTGCTGGGGAGGGAGGTTTGGGGGTGGTCGTTCCTGGTCTACCTGTCATATGGAGGTTGTGGCAGTGGTTTTTCTGTTGATCTCTCAGATAACCTTGTAAATTGGTGAGTGTGCTGGCTTGGAAATAGTGTTAAGGGCGGAAAAGTTAAATAAGCCTGCCAGGGGATCTCCAGTGAATACACAAACGCAAGAGGTGTTTAAAAGGTAAATGTTCAAACAGTGTTACTATTTATCAAAACTGGAACACATTTCTATGTTTTATTTTTCATTTTCTGTCCTCCCTCTTTCTACCATATATATTTATGTGAGGGCAATAGATCTATCTATGCATGCATAAATAAAACCTTATGGTTTATTCTGAATCCCATAAATCAATCTAAAATGGCCGAGTCAAAAAAATATATGTAAGAGCTAATCCAGTCTTTGGCTGTTCACGTAACAGACAACTCTTCCAATTGAACTCTTTGCCAGCAAGAAGAATAATCTTGAAATAATGGTGTGTCCACTGTTTTATTAAAACCACAATTGTGACACATCAGAAAAGGGGAGGAGAAAGTAACAAAGAATGAGGGAAAATTTAAAAGTAAATTTTAAATAAAAAATACCACCTAACCCATGTACAGGCTAATCATAGACTTACCGAGTCTAAATATACATTAGAAGAAATTAAGCGAACTGACCTTGATCTTCAGAAATGAAAAATTACATTGTATTGTAAGTAGATCATTTAATTGCAAAATCATCAATTAAGTGTTTTCAGAATCAATTTGAACAAAGTATTGCCTGCCAAGCATATGTGACCTTCAATTTTCTCGCATTCGCCATGCATTTATCTTGATTGAAGAGCTTTTGTTTTATCCGAATGTACACATCCACACCACATGTTATTAGACTATGTCACAGCATTAAATAAATCTGTATGCTAAAAAAAAGTCTGGCTGCGTGGTTAGAGGTGGCACATTCAGTGCGGCATCTCCCACAGGAGAAGATTGTGAGTATGAATTCAGCAGTCATTGTCTACCTTAGTACATTTATGCTACTGTTTCACTTGTGCAAATAATTATCTTTGTTTCTTTTTAGAGCTAGTTCTGTTCTGTACAAATAATTTCAAGCTCATCTGTTATCCTCCACGTTTTAGCTGAACAGCGCTGTTCTGATAAACTGCGAGCGCTCACAATTTCTCATTCTGCTTTTTATAAATAACCCTTCATCCTGAGTAGCTTTGCTACACAACACTGCCAAAGTTTAGGTGAACTTTGACAGAAAATACCGAATGTGGGACCTGATCTCTGCTCAGCACTACTTACTGCAAATCTTAGTGACCCACTATGCTTTAATTGGTCTCCTTCTGTTGGCGAAGTGTGCCATGAATCCTGGATTCATGTATGTGTTCATCTTTGCATATCGTTTAAGCACTTTGCATGCAGCTTAGTCACTTTCTACAGGTAGCTGTCACTTCTGGTTTACCTTCTAGTTTTATAGATTTTTTTTTTTTTTTTTTTTTTTTTAAATCTCTGTAAAAGCTTTGAATTCTTACCCTGAAAAAAACCTCCTCTGGTTCTTCCCTTTGAGACTTGAAAAATCGGTGGATGCACAATCCACTCATCTCTCTTGTGTGAAAAGGTTTTGTTTTGGTAAAATACCTTACTTATTATGGAGGTTAAGAGCTCCACATGTAATGTGATTTGTGCTCTGAATTTGCATAAATGACAATTTATAGTGGGAACTCAGTGACTAATCCTCTGAGAAATTACAGATTAAACAAAGATTTATCTTTTGCAGTGGTAAGAAGGCAGGCTTAATCTTTTTAACCCTTCTTGAAGTACTGAAATCCAACTAAATACTAAAGAACATGGGTTCACGTAACTCCTTGAAGGGATGCAGAAATTATCAGCCTTATTTGTGTGTCAGTCATCTGCACTGTCCCTTGCTCTTGAAAAAATACTCTTTCTAGTACTAACTTAATAGATCTAATGCCTTCTGTCTGTTTCCCCAAAATGCAAACGTTGTCTTTCCCTCTGAAAGGAACACTATTTAGGCAAGGTGGGCAAGACCCAATGTATCTCAATGTTATAGCTGTGACTGTGTCTTATTGTCCCCTCACAGTCTTGGACACCAACAAGCTGCACCGGCCCTATATATAAATTAGGTTGCCTGTGTCAGTGTTAAGACAATCTCCACTTTGGGATATTTTGTGGGCATCTGCATCTAGAAGCACTAAGTAATTTGGACCTTTTAACATAGTTCAAGGGTTAAAAGTTAGTGAGGTTCTTGCTTTTGAAGCCTTGTCCTTGGAGGGGGTGGCTTGCTTGGTTCTTAACAGAGACAATTAACATTTTCTGTGCACAGTGGCTAATATTAAATAGCTGGATCAGGAAAAACCATTATAAATGATCATACAAAGGTGCATCATTGTGTACAAAGGGATGTATGTGAATCTAATATTTTTGTTTTCTTTGTCTGGGACAGTGAGGTTGCCAGTGCTTGGTGAAGTCTCAGCAGTGTCTTGCAGGTTGAATTGCATGCGCTGAAAGCTTCATGCTTTTGATGTTCCTCAAGAGTCAGAAGGTCACAGCTAAAGGACAGGTAGAAAACTAGGCAGAAGTTGCAATGAGGGCATGTTGGAAGACCTAGAAGGATTAGATTCTCAGACAAGATCAAATAACTCCTTAAGCGCCAGAGGGAAAAGTTCATGTTCTGGTACAGAACAGCTGCAAATGTCCAATTTCAGGTAACTTAGGACATGTTCTGGACAAATATTTGGATCCCACCACTAAATTATGTGATTTATTAAGAATTATATCTAGGGGTGAAGGCTAGGGCATCCAAAAGCAGGAGCTGTATGGAATACACTTTGATAAACTGACCAGAAGAATAGTTAAACTGCAAGTCTGTACATAACACCATTAGTAGGAAGTGTGCTGGTGTAGTACACTTAGTTCATTCATTCATTCATGGCTTGGCTTCGCGTACACTTAGTAAAATGCAAGAGAAAAGGTTAAAGACAGACATCTAATTGTAAAAGCTTTTCCTCCCTATGAGGATTTACTGTGCGTGTTCTTAGAATAAATCGTTTTGACTTTGATAATCAGTGAATGTTCTTCTCCCTTTAAATACGTGGGAAATACTAGTGTGAAGCACAGCAAAAGCAACTTTTTAACTTTCTGTCCTAATCACAGTACAGTCCACAGAGAGTGAAGTTCACTTGGTCATGTCCACTCTGGATTAATCAGCTTTTTCTTCTTTTTTGAAGCCTTTGCCAAATCACAGGGAAAATGTGCTTTTTACATCTGGTAGATGCTTCTGTGTGGAATAACACAGTGGATGCTTCTGTGTGGAATAACAGCTGTTTCAGTTATGTACCAGGTAGGGACAGATCAAAGTGGAGGTTATTTAGGTTAGTCCTTGATGGGTGCATGCCATGTTAGTAAGTCATCAATGTTTCATTTTTTTTTTTAATGGAAAAGTGGATAAATGGAAAAATGCAGATGGGTTGTTCTTTTGTTAAATGCTCCATATTCACTTAGATCACTTCAAAAACCGGAGGAGAGACACCCTAAAGCCTTTTCTAGATCTTCATCATCACTGACTTAATGATGGAGGACAGAGTGTAGTAAGAAATGAAGGTAATGTAAAAAAGTTAGGAAAATAGGAAAAAGAAAAAGTAGGCATATCATGAAAATAAAGGGCATGCAGGCAATGCTTGGTCTCTGTAAGCATTGTTAGAAGCCAAATATGTTTTCCTGATTCTCTAAATATATGTTTTGTACAACTCAGAGCAAATCCCAAAGCACAGATATCTCTATTGCAGTTTCTATTAAATTAGACTTGAAATTAAAAATGTTAGTAAAAGGACCCTGTAG
This sequence comes from Bucorvus abyssinicus, assembly GCA_009769605.1. NCBI lineage: Eukaryota > Metazoa > Chordata > Aves > Bucerotiformes > Bucorvidae > Bucorvus > Bucorvus abyssinicus. The sequence goes on along the minus strand of CM020030.1, from coordinate 30,171,986 downwards.
AAGAGCCATCCTTGTACATACCTGTGCAGTGGATCGTTTGAAGTCAATGCTACACTATACAAAATGCCACCTCTGAAATGCTCATTCACCAAGCCTCTGTCTCCCCAGTGTGAGCTGTTTATAGATAAGTAACCTTGTTTTATAATTTCTTCAGTGATCATTCTTTAATTTTTTTTTTTTGATGACAGTTAATGAGAATACACTGACAGATCTGTAAGGCTCTAAGAAGAATGCTTTCTGGCCAAAACTGGTTTAGAAGCAAGCTGTAGTTTTGCCGTGTCACTTTGACATAGAGGTTAATTAAGAGTTTGATTATAGGACTATTTAGCTCTACCAGTTGGTCCACCTGCAAGCAGGCGCTTTCCTGCAGAGTCCCATGACTGCTGGCATTGCCTTCAGCCCTGCAGGCAGAGACCACAGAGGAAGGTAGGGTGTACAGAGGCTGTGGAGGCTTCCCCTGAAATGCTGTCCTGTGACCCCTAAGTTACCTGAAATTGGACATTTGCAGCTGCCCTGTACCAGTGCTGTGAACGTTTCTTTTTGGATAAGAGGAGCTCTGGCAGCAGAGTAATAGACTTCAGCAGGATGCTTTGGTGCCTTGAGCCAGGCAGCTTGACACGTGCTGCAGGCTACTGCCAAGGTAGGAAAGTCATCCCAACTTTCCTTTTCACTGTGAAGCAGAATTGTAACAAGGGGCCCTGGCTGCTGGCATGGTGGGCTGCAGGGAAGTCTGGTCTGTGGGTGGAGGCAGCGTGACTGCCCGCTGCTGGGGGAGAGGGGGGCTATTACTCAGGTCACAAGGCCAGTGACACTGAAGAGCCTAAGCCATGAAGACAGGAGCTCTGCCCAGTACACACCAACTTTTCTGAGTGCTCAGGCCAGGTAAGCTGTTTGTTTTCCTCGGGTAATCATCTTTGCAGATGCTGTCTCCTGCACCCCTTGGTTTTAAATTACAGCATAGGATGCTGCTGTGAAGATTTGAGCAAGTGTTCATTGCTGTTAGCAGAGCAAAAAATGGAGAGGTGTGGTGCACCTTAACTGCAGGTCGTCCCCTTGCCCACATGGGGGCTGTGCAAGACTGCAGTGGCGGTAAAGGCTTCCACAAAAACACTTGCTACCTGGATCTGGAAAAGCAGTTTTGTGCTCTCCCTTCATTTTGATGTCTTCATGCACCTCAGCTACCATTTCAGAGTGCAACACAGCAGTGCAAATTGTAAAACCACCAAAGCATAAGATCACTATTCGGGGCCGTACACCAGCAAAGTCAATTAACTTGTATAGGAAGTGTGTTTTAATGTGCATTTGGACATTACAAGATAGCTGCAGGTGGGAGGAATGGATACTTACAGCTTCCATCTCATTTGCTGATACTAAAAATATTCAGATCTTTCAGTGAAATGATAGTTTTCACTGAGCTCTGGTTACCTAATACCCAATAATAAATATAAAACATCAGCAGGTGCTGGTACATAAATGTGTGTTACAAGTCCAGAAACACTCTTAATGAGGAATTGAAGTGTGCTAGTCTACAGAAGCAAAGCCTTTGTTTCTAGTTCATTTTGGTGACAAAAGTTTTTGGAAAGAAATAATTTCTTTCATTTTTATGTGTATGTTCCTAAAATGAGGTTGTTCAGGGTGAATTCACTGAGATGGAGAAATAAATGTATATAATCCTAAAACATTTCCCTTAATTTGGGCAAAATAACTATGACTTCAGTCTTACTGTCTTACAGTGAGACTTTCTTGAAAAGGTCATAAGGTGAAGTGAACTAGGCAAGTGGTGTTTACAGTATTTATAGATACTCTCTTTCCAACAAATATGTTTTCCACTTATTATGATAGCACGTGAGTGATTGGATTTGTTTTCAGATTTGGGAGGGGCAAGCGAGAGCTTCCTGATCCTGACAAGGTACTTCCATCTTTTAACGAAGTTCTGCTGAAGTCAGTGAAACTAGTCTGTGCAAGTTAGTAAACGCATAAATCCTAAAAACATGTTGGGACAATTGCTAGTTTAGGAGATATACAGTGAGTGAACGAAAAGAACAAAAAAAAGTTTTGTAGAGGAAAAAACCACGTTTTTTCATTTGTAGTGTTTATAGCTTTGGGGTTTGGGAGTTTGTATATTGTTTTAGTATATAATTTTCAGCTAGTGCCAGCAATTATTCCTGGGCAAACCCTACTTCCATTTAGTTTCAAAGTGTTAATTGTGAGTTAGAAGCAGTATTTCATTTCATGCTTTGTTTTTTTTATCCATTTCAAATGCATAGTCTTTACTTCCAGAAAGTTGCTGATTTCATTCCTGCCCCCCACCCCCCGAATTTTAAGATTATTTACTTGCTTGGGCAGCGGGTTTGAGAAGAATGAATTTCCTTGGATATACTGTGTATGTGTGGAATTAATCTGTTATCGAGATAGTGTCATGAATTCCTTTTGAATGATGCTCTCCTCTTGTTCCCCTCCTCATTTATAAACCTGGGTATCTGAAGGGGGAAAGGGCTATGTTGTTGGTTTTTGTTAATATTCTTGAGGGCTTTCTGATAATTAGTTGTGAACGCATAAATTTTAAAAACCATAATTTTCCTGCATCTTAAGTGCCAATCATCTTCAAATTTGACTATCTGTCTTTTTACATTGAGAATTTCTGTATTTACTGGAAAAAATATTTTTTAAAGCAATTTGTGGGGAAAAAAACTTCCAAAAAAACCTCTCAAAGCCAAACCCTACCCTCCCAAAACCCTCTCAACCCCTGCAAAAAAACAAAAAGCCCCCAAAAAGCCCTGCTTAAACTATTTTAAAGTATAAGTCTTAAAAACCATTCATAGTTGTGATTCTAATGTTGCTCAATGGGTTTCGGGTTTTTGTTTGGTTTTGTGGGTGTTTTTTTAATAAAACAGATCTGGAAGTTGTTCATAAACTTAGATGGTATTGCAAATGCATTACTGAAATGAGTTGCACTTAGGAAAATGATTAGACATTTTGGTAACAACAATTATAAGTAAAGGAAAATCTTCAGGCCTTTTTTTTTTTTTTTTTTTTTTTTTGCTACTTTTCTTCTCCTTTCATCTCATTGCAGAATTTTTGGTCAACTCTTGACTTTTTTGTAGAAATACCTTGATGTTAAATTCTGCTTCCCCTGATATTCTGCACAAGATAAAATTCTTGAGACTTGCATGAGAGCACAAGCGGCGTGAAAATCTGGTTAGGTCCCTACCTGCCACGTTGCTTTGGAGCCAGCAGTAAAGCTGTGCCTACTTTGGCTACTAGAGCAGTAGGCGCTTTGAACCTAGCGTTAGAGCACTCAGAACTGTTAGCTAAGGCTCAGGACAGAATGTTTACATGTATGAACAATTTATTTTGTATTAAAATTATATATGAGGCTATTAACAATAGTCACCTGATAGTCTTCTAGCAGAAGAATAATGCCATTGGTAACTGACTGCTGGATGAAAGATGTATAATGAGCAAAAGGAAATTTCCTTCTTTTTTGTCTCCTCTCTTTCTCCCCCTTGTCAATCAAGAGTCTTGGGAAGTGTTAATAGCGTAGAGAAAGGGAATATTAATACACTCCCTTGGAAGCAGAATGGGGAGGCAGATCTGTCCTTTATTCCTGTTTCCCATCTGTGAGTGTCTTTGCACAGGCTTTATTCCGCAGTATTAAATCTGGCATATGTGTGCACATTTAATAGTTAGTTAGCACGTATGTGTTTGTATATATGCTACAGAGATGAGCTCTTCAGAGAAATGACACTACTAAAAGTGCTTGAAAATAATTTTTCATTTAAGCTTCATGTGAAGTTACGGAAGGTGTTTTAAAGTTAGTTGCAGTCATAAAATAAATGAACATACAAAATCCATTTCATTATTTAAGTATATCAGCATCTGCTATTAAAATGACTATTCATGAATAGTAAAAGATTACAGAACACAAGATTAAAATTTTTATATATGAATAAAAGTTTATTTTTGAATAAAAGTTCTCTTTGTGCATAATAAGCATTCACATGTATACAGACTTCTTAAAGATAAAATTTTTCAATTGTAGTAAGGTTGAAAGGATTAATTGGGATCTGTCTTGACAAAGGTAGGAATACGGAGTTTTTAAAGTAACTGCTAAACTTAGAAATTATATATTTAACTTTCTGTCTTCATAAACATGAGTGATGTTGGGTTTATTCTGAAGAAACGGAAGTTAAAAAAAAAAAAAAGCACAAAACCCCATGGTTAACTTGCAGCTGAATCTCGACCGTGCACCTCCCTTTTTGTGCAGTTTTTGTAAATACCTGCAGTATAACTAGGGACAGGCTATAAGGGGAAAAAGATCCTCCCTGCAGATTCCAAATGGGTCTGGGGGTCTGGTGTAATTTGAGAAATACAGCTACCAATATTTGTGTGTGTTAATTGGGGAGAAAGACGCTGGCAGGCTCTGGATAAGCCTCTGGACGCCATTCTGCCTGACAGATTACAGAAGCACGTGAAGAAAACGGTGATGTAGAACACACATTGACTTAGTGCTGCTGCTTTGTCTGTGCTTACTCCATGGTGGGCCATCTAGTAGAGATATGTTCAGTAAACTAAATTCTTAATCTAATGGTATTATTTATGTAGTGTTTTCCTAAGTAAAAATACTCTGCTAATGTATCTTATCAGTTCTCTGAGTGATCTTGAGATGCATCTGCTGTGTCTGCATGATACTTGAGCCTCCATGGGGCGTTATTAGGGCTGTGCACACTGTTTATACATAAAGCACGCAAAGCCATGGAGCTGATTAGGTGTCTGTGGGCTCATGCAGAACTGAAAATATCAGTCTTTTATGATTTAGGAAGTTTTTCCTCCCCATGCAGTAATTAAGATATTTTTGTTATTATATGTAGTCACCAAATGACCTATATATATACTTTATGTATAATTTTGGAGTTATTTGGCCAGCATTTTTGAGTGATTTCACCTTAAAGTTGTATAAACGTACGAGTAGGATATATTTTGTTACCATAATCTTTGTGTAAGTACAGCTAAGGTTCTTGATTCAAACATAGTTCCAATATGCGGGGTGGGGATCATGAACATAAAGCAGGCACCTAATGGCACTTTGTGTCCTAGCTGTTTAACCAGAGTGTTCATGTCCCTGGCAGCTGCACTGTCCTATCTGCCAGGCCACCTCTCAGCCTGGGGTGTCTGAAATGTCACTGTGTTTGGCAACTGAGTTTGCTTTTAATGACCTCATCTACTTAACACCTTTATAACAACATATAGCCATCCTGGTATTTTAATTAGCCTTAATGGGAAATGTCCCTTTTTTCTTTTCTGGTTATATTTTAAATCCAACCTGGCAAACATAAAATTAAGTAGCTGAAACTGGAAAAATTCTGATTCTTTCTGTTTAGATTTTTGAGTGCAATACCTTAAACGGCTTTTTTTAATTAAAGAAAATTAAAAGACAATTGTCAAAAAAGAGGACAATTCACTAAGTCTTACTGAACATACGTGCAAAGCCCTTGTGTTGTGTGTTGACTCGACCTGAAAGCCTCTGGGCAATATACCTTAATTAAAATGTAGAAAAAGTGCCTTTTGCCAATAGAAAGTGTCATTCACGTACAGTCATGTGCAGTTCTATATGTTTTTTCCCCTCAGAGTATAGTCAGTATCTGAAAACTTGAACATGTGTTTCTTCATGCACGTACCCAGAGGGAAGCAGTGGCAGTGGAAAAGTTTGTTCTTTACTGTTTCAAAGAACAATGTCAAGGTAGAGAAAGTACATTTTTAGGGAGCAAAACCTTGGGTTTGTAGATTGAGATTACGTTCTTTGAAACAACAGAGTTTGCCAGCAGAACAGTGGGTGTAAGTGCACTGATATCTTGGCCTGGGCTGGGCTGCTCAGTAGACCCCCTCACCACATCCCTGGCAAGGCCATGCCCATTAGCAGAACTGCATCCAAACTGGGAATTTCATCAACACAGCAATGTCAGCATAGGTGACATATACTGTGGCAAAGATCTAAAAATGTTGCACGGTGTCATGTAGGATGGGCGAAGATCTAAATGTGTTGGAAGGTGTCATGTAGGACCGCCGAAGGTCTGGGTATGTTGAACACTGTTACGCAGAGCTGTCCTCAGATCCTCAGCTGACTTTTCTGCTGTGTTGGGATGCCTGCTATCACGATCTTAAATATCTGCAATATATAAATACATTGTGAAGCCAAATGCCATGGGGTATTACAGAGGACAGAACTGTATGTGGGTTCAACAACAAAGTAGGAAAAAAAAAATAATGGAGGCCCTACCCACTGGCAGTTACTCAGGTGCAGGTTTCAGGAGAGGAGATGTCCAAGCAGCCAGTTGGTCCTTATGAAATGTACTCTTGGCTTCCAGCAACATGATTGACCTGCTTGAGTAGTTGTTTTCTGAACCAGACACAGATAGGGATTTCAAAATCAGAGCTTGCCTGGTGTCTCCTTGGGACAGGACAACCTTCCTCTCTGTCCTGAGCAACTGCCAGGAGTCTTATGCAAGTGGTATGTGGAGCAGAGCAGAGTGTGTGTGGACATGAACTGGTTTTAAGTTATGGTCTTTTTTTTTTTCAGAATCACTTATAACAAGGTCCAAGAGGAGCAGCTGGGCCCTCTTCAGTTGAAAAATGAGGCAGCGGTTAGACACATGCCTTTGTGAGTGGGGACCCCTGAGAAAAGTGACTTTTGAGGAGGGCTGGGAGATGGAGTAGAAGTAGCAGGACTTTGTATGTGTGTGCATTCTTCCTTACAGTAAAATCTTTGATGTTGTTACTTGGGCAGTTTCCTTATTATTCTACTAGTCTGGGAATAAAGGGATATTAGAGAATTTTCTGACAGTGTTTCTTTATATTCATTATGCTAGTGGAAGGCACAACCAGCCTGCGTTTACGTCCTGACTCTTGAATGTGTTGTTTGCTGCTACACGCCTTCCTAGCTGTGGGATCAGAGGCTTAGCTGTAAATATGAGGAAGGCTCAGCATAAAGCTGAGCACACAAACTGTTAACCTGAGGTCACTTATCACAGTGCAAGCTTTTTTGCTGTAGGGTTTTCTTTTTCATTTAAGCCTTGTTCCGCCCTCTGCCGGCAGTTTGTGTTGTACAACGGAGGTGGCGTTATGTTATTTTCATAGTAAGAGTTGTCTTTGCTGCCTTGCTCTTTACAGACTGCTTTACCAAACAGAATTTGAATTCCTGTTGTTAATCTATTTTTTCTCTACAGGGAACTGTAGGTCTGTGTCCATTACATTTATAATGTGTGTTGTATGAAGGTGTGTAGTAAATACTCTAATTTTGGCCTTAAAACATCATCCCAGGGAATAGGGTAATATTCTGTCCTTCAAAGCTATATTTACTTTCTGAAGGCAAGCAAATTCCTGATTTTTGGCAGGCATGCTGATTCTTGAAGTCAAATACTTCAGGAAATGCTGGTATTGAGGGTGCCTGTGCTATTTTAATTGTCTCCTTGCCACATGCATATGCATTTGATGCGACTTCAGTTTATAGTTCTGTCTACTTCCCAGTTTCAGAAAGAAGTGAAGCAAGAAGCACTAACCACTTTGAACTTGGTTCACCTCTTGAGGAGGTTCATCCTATGTGCTGAAAAAGCGAAGGGACCTAAAAGGAAAAAATGCCTAATTATATGTGTAAAAGGAGGCAAAATAAGGATTGTACAGACTGCTTCAATTCTGATACATCCTCATTTCTTAAGTATCTGGCATTACAGCCTTGATCTTTTAATATTACCTGGGTGAGGTTGAGACATCCAAACTCTTGAGAAAGCCAGCCTGAAAAATTGTACATCACCATTGGATAGTCATGGCAGTTGTGAGCAAGGCTGGAGCTTTTAGATCCATTTTTGCCAGTTGTGTTCATGAAGCAGCCAAAGTAGAGATAAGTTTGCTGTGATTTTATTGTCAAGCATAATGGGACATATTTTTGCCAGAGGGTTTCATAGATAGTTGGAAAAGCACGAAAGTGATGAAAGTCAGTGCAGGATATTGTGAACATAATCCATAGGCATGGATTGTCTTATTGTTCATCTCCATCTTATCCCCATCCTGGTTTCTATATGTCAGGTTTCACCCCTCCATCTGAGTTACATCCCTTGCTGCAGAACACCTTAGCTTCTGCCTCTGCCACTTTCCCTCTCCCCAGCCTCCACTTGCTCCCAAGCTCTGTTTCCCCTCTTTGAGCTGTTGATCCAGTCTTGATTTCACCTTTTCTGCTGCTTCTAACTTAAATTGTAGGTTTCATGCCATTTTGACTTTCAGATCACTGAAAAACTTCCTAGTGGAGCTGTAATTTAACTATGCTGACATGAAGCATTCCCCTTCTTGGCTACTTATTGCAGCCCCCTCTCCTTGCTTGTCAAATCTGACAATAAATGGCAGCCAAGCGAACAAGCAAGCAGACTAGTATGTAAGTAGGATGAGTCTCGTATAATAAATAACTATGCATTTGACCCACAAATTCTATTTGTAGTTAACTAGCTGGGAGCTATGATTGCAATTTTCCAGAGCCCTGGCTGCCATCAAGTAGTTGTCTGTGTGTGCAGAGGATTAGAGGTGGTGTTTGAAGGTGCTGCTTGGGGAAAAAGCAAGCTGTTAATCTAATGGGGGACAGCTGACACCTCTGTTCTCACCAGTCATAAGGGACCACCGAGGCTGTTTTCAGCCTTCCTACAGAAACACACTTGCTATGCAAAATCTTTGCTCCCACAGACAGGATGCCCTCAGAGAGGAGCCTGCAAGTGTGACTTTTCAAGAAGAGAATCAGGGTTACAGTCTAAGTAACTTTTCCACTTGTATTTATCTGATTAAATTAACAACTTCAGTTCTTGGAGTAAAATGGAAGGGGACTTAATTATAATTCAGTAACTCAGTAGGGAGCTCATATGATGACTGCAAAGGATGTAAACTGTGCTGTGAGACACTGCCTGTTTGCACTGCAGCCCTGCTAAGACCCCTGGAGATCCTGAAAACACAGAGGGAAAGGAGGGCACCGAAGGCCCTGTGAGCTGTTCTAAAAGCATACCGTCTTCTAGCTGGTCTATCAAGTCACTAGCTGGGGAGCTTACCCGTGATATTGCAGAAGGTCCATCTAAGGTTCGTCTGGCTGCTTGATCCAGGGCGTGCAGGCAGGTGACCCTGAGTGAGGCACCTCATGTGTCATGCTCTGCCTGCCTGCCTTTTGAAACTGGGCTTTTCAGTGGCTCATGCTGTGCAAAGAACTGGGGTGTCTGGAGCCAGGTGCAAAACATCCTTAGGCAACCTACTGCCAAACAAGTAACCTGCTTTTAGTTACCAGCCCAGAGAGGAAACAAAGAGTTCCCTACCTGGAAAAGAGGGCAGAAGGGCTGCTGCCTCAGTAGCCTCATCTAGCACTAATTGCTTGTTGTTGAAATGTGGTGGTGCTGGTGGTTTCCTGTGGGCAGGGAAGCTGTGGGGATGTGTTAAGCCATAAATATGAAGGCTGGGACTCCACATAGTATTAGACTATGATGAGAACTGTAGACTTTTTACTGCTTTCCTGAACTACCTTTTTGGTTTTTTAGCCAAAAGCTTTAAAATGATATTATTAACAAGGATGAAGGCATGTTAATTGTGTCCTTAAAACTTTCTTGAGAAAAAACATAAGTTTTAAAACAAGCACTAACAGCATGCTTGTTTGCTGTGAGAAGAGGAGTCAGGCATTTAGACTGAAGAACTGTGCTTGGAAGCCAGCAGTAGGTAGGAGATGGTGCTCAAGGTGTATTCAAATCCCAGCTTGTTAACCCACCCCCATACAAGTGCAAAATAATTTTTGTTGTTGGAGTTGTTAAATACGGTAGATAATGATTTATTTTTGGTGGATTTTTTTTTTTGTTCTTTTGAATGCTGCTTTAGTTTTACCAGCACTTTTTTAACACTTTTTTTTTTCCTTTCTCTCTCTGACTTCAGTCATTGATGGATTTCTAAAAACTGATGAAAGACAAAGACTGGCAAAGGAGAGAAGAGAAGAAAGGGAGAAATACCTTGGTAAGATGGCAGGAGGTATATGTATTATTTATGTGTATGTGTAATTAGGCTTAAGTTACTAACATGACTTTTTTTCTGTTCTCAATTTTGTCGTTCAGTCTGTTCCTAGTCTTTATCATTTATATTACTACTTGAAAATTGAATGATAAAAAATAAATCTGTTTTCTTTGATTTCCATTTGAGTATTTAATATTTTATAGTTACAAGTTGACTTTATTCTTGGACCTATGTACTTTCAAATGTAGGTTTATGTGTAAGATATTGACTGTTAGGATTCTGATTTGTAAAAGTACCAAAAAAGCCTTGAATATTACTAAGGATAATATGTAGGACAATTTGGTGGAACAGCCACAATTTTAGTCTATTAAGTTTTAGCCATATTAAAAGATATCATGGAATTGTGAAGTATGGCATAAAGCAGATACTTTTCCGTAAGTTTTAAAATGGTAAATCTCTCAAGAGAAGGATAAAAATTATTAATACATTTCCTGAATAACATAAGCATTGATTTCAGCGTTTTTAAAATACTTGTTCTAATACCTCCAGAGAAATGTTGAGGAAATATATTTATGTGTGTAGATATGTATATATAAGGGATGTGTGCGTATACAGTTAATTTCATATATATGAATGAAATTAACTGATCAGCATAGTTTTGGACTTTTTATATATGCATATATATATAAAACGTTGAACGGTCAACTTCACTTTTCCTCATTTTGATAAGAAGAAAGGCCAGTTGCACAGTTCCTTAAGGTTACCTGACTACCTATCAGAAGGAATTGTCAGCATTTTATAATTTAGTAAAATCTAAGCTAGGCATATATTTTAAGGCTATGTCAACTAAAACAGTATGGACACCTGTGAAAAGAATCATAGGGAAATACTAATTTTTTTGAAATAAATGAACAAATAAATTGTTTACCATTTCTTGACAAAACCTGAGGCTTGAGACTAGTGACTTGACATTTTTTAGTACTGTGGACTTCCTTCTGGTGGTTCCTGTGAAAATCTACTGAACTACTTGATTTCCCCAGAGTTTCTGTCTATACGAGGCATGCACCAGCCTGAGTTGTAGCTTATATCTCTTCCAGGTATACTCAGTCCAGACTGTCTCTACTGTGCTCTTGATTATTCCTCCTTTGCTGGTTCCCGAGAAAGTGACATGATGAGTAGATTGGAAAGAACTTGGATTAAAAAGCAGAAGAGAAGATGAGAGGGAAACTGAAAGCTGGACAATCTGGGAGTGGTTGACCCAGGGGATTTGGAAGGTGTTGGCTGCAGTTCTTGTCTCCAGACATCATACGTGCCTTCTGGAAATGTACTTTTTTAGTGTTAAAGATTGTTTCTAGGATGGGGAGCTGTGGGTTTTGGTCTCAGTTTGTCTGTGACATATTTCTTTTAGAGGTTCAGAAAAAAGCAGCAAGTTCCCCAGAAAGACAGATCTTTATGCAGCCAGCAGGTACTTTGCAGCAATATGGAATAACCTTTTTACCAAAGCTAAAACTCATTAATCAGTGGTTTAGTATCCCTAAATTAAGGAACAAGAATTGTATGCATGTCCATTATGACAAAATGGTTTGCTTCTCTGTCCAGAATCAGTCCTGTGTTCCACCTATTTACTCAGAAGGTAATCTTAGCACAATCTCTGGGCACCTCACTTCAGTTTTGTTTTTATTAATGCCAGCATGCTGTTTTCACCTGCTCTACCTGACATAACTAGTAGTCATTAACACTTAGCAACCGGTCATGTGTCTTTCACCGTCTCTGAGGTAACTAACTGTTGACAAGTCTGGTTCTTCATGCGTAGAAGTCCAGCCTCATGTGCAGCACTGACACCTCTCATACTGCCCTGTCCTGGGATGGGAGGAGTAGTGAATTCTTATAAGGCAAAAGAGGAAGACAACATCAACTGTATTTCTAACAAGAATAAGGTAGAAGGTTTTCTGTAAAGGAGTTTGCATGTGAGGAAGAAATATTTTAGGAGGATCCAGTATTCAAGGGAAAGAAATGTAATGGAGGGTTTCTGGCTTTAAACCAGAGGGCTTGAGAGTGGAGTGGGGCTGAGGGGACTGAAGGTCACAGATGTGGTTAAAGAGCCTGGAGACAGAAGCTGAGGCAAAAAGGCTGGTATGAGAAGAGGGAATTGAGATGGCTAGGCAAGAGCCTAGGACTGATGGGAAGATACTGAGAGAGTTAGAAGGGTAAATATTTGCTGTACAAGGAAACAGGAACTGAAAAAGCAGACTAAGGCAAGCAAGATGAAGAACTAGCTGTTACATAAACAGTGTTAATACTGGCTTTCCCTAACTTTCAACTTCTTAGCCTGGCAACTGTGAGAATATTCCTTCTTTGATATTGGCTCTGTGTGTGGTGGTATGTGACATTACAGGCTTGCATGGATGTAGGCATGCTGACTGAACTTCTTTCCTACCTTTCTGTGGAATACACTTGCGTGAGAAGTGGTTTCTCCTCATGATTTGTCATGTTAACTTCTTCTACTTGTTCTCTTTTGTAAACCTGAAGCAACAGTCCTGTATGTAATGTTGCAGTCTGAATTTCTGAAACGAGCTAATGTGTCAAGAACAAGATTATGGCTCCAGTTGGATTAAACAACTGGGAAAACCCTCAATAACAGAAGTAATTTTTTTTTCATGCAGAGGCGCAGAAATGAATAACAATGTAGCACCAAATTATGAACAGGATGGTGTATTTTGAAAGCTTCATAGAAAATATAGCATATATTGGTTTTATGTATGTGTTTTTAAGGCAGCCCCATAATGAGAAACACGGTTTTAAAGAAATTGCAAGGACTTTTGCTTCAACATGTGTAATTGTTTCACTTAACAAATGTTCCCAGCAGGTTTTAATGTTTGTAAAAAAAGAATTTGGCTTTAAGCTACAGAGGGACTTGAAACATAACCAAAAAAGAGTTGTTAACTATTCTGTACACTGTTTTTACATATGTAAGGGGCACAAACTGTCACCTTGTGTACAAAAGGCTCCTCTATTTATTTACTGAGCAAACTAATGATTTACTAATCATTCTAGCACTTCTGTGCACTATATTTTTTATCTTAGTAAACTAAAACTCTGTGTACTTGTATTTGTTGTTTTACTCTATTGTGTCATGTTACAAATAATTTTAAAGCAGGAGAAAATTTGCACCTTTTTCTCTGTCATAGCTGCTAGAGAACAGCAGATACTGGAGAAGGAGAGAAGAGCAAAACTCCAATATGAAAAGCAAATGGAGGAGCGATGGAGAAAACTGGAGGAACAGAGACAGAGAGAAGAGCAGAAGAGAGCAGCTGTTGAAGAAAAACGGAGACAAAAGCTTAAAGAGGAGGAGGTAAGGTCCACTGGGAGATGTATGGCAGAGCAACTCTGTGTGGTAGCATTAAACATAGCAGAATATTGACATGCGTTAAATGTTGATTTCTTTTTTTGTCCCAGAGACATGTGGGCATTACTTTGGCAACTGCAACCACACATCACCACAGCTATATATACTCTACTACTGCTTGTATATAAAAAAAATTTTCCAAAGCTTTTTTGTCTCTTGATTTTTGTCTGATGTCACAGAATAGTCATCTACTTATGCTCACGTATCTGGGACTGACTGTCAAACAATAAAGCATCAGCTTTGCAGAGGGTATCTTTTAAAGATGAATGTTTCCATAAAATGGCAGGATTTTTCTTACTGTTTTGTTTACTTTCCATGAAACTGAACTCCTGTTTATCTTTTCTTTTCCCTCAGTAACATAAAATCAGAAATTCTTAATTAAAGCAGTGAAGAATGTAGGCTGGTTTAAAATTCTAGCACAAACCAGAATTAATCATGTATCTTTTGAAGCATCTTCATACCCCTTCTGTCTTCTTCTCTCCCTGCTGAGATCATTTAAGGGTTTTTTTTTTGCTCTATTGAGTCCAATTTCCGATGCACATCTCTGAATGCAGAGTGAAAAAGGGGCCAGTGGTTTAAAAAAAAATAAAAGCCAAAAGAAGATATTTCTCTAGTTCCTAGATAAAAAGGCTCTAGAAATCTGCAGTTACTAACCTTCCTTTTTTTTCTGTCCCGTAGTTTTTGATCAAAGTATTCTTTGCAAAAGAGATAAAACACTTCTGCATGGAATCAGAATAACATGCTGCTCTCTGTTGAATTTTTTTTTTAATTTTTCACTTTAAGCTGGAGAGAAGATTATATCCTGCCATTCGTCTGTCACCTGTCACATACTGATTGCAGCTTCTTCATAATAGCTGAGAATTCATTTTAAAATATTTTGTCATGTGGTTTGTTTAAAATTTTGGTGAGAAAAATGGCAAGACCACAAACAAAGGGTAGGAGATCTCTCTCCTTCTGTGGTAACATAATTGACTTGATGTGCTCCTTCTCCAGTATTTCCCACTGTGATAACCTTTTGTAGCTAGAGCAAAATTGATCCCCTTTATGAGAGTTGTAAGAGAAGATGCTTTTCTCTATCACCTCAGGTTGAGGAACCCAAAGAAAGGCTACGTGGGCAGGAGGACAGGAGAGGATGCTTGTTTGGGGTATTTTGGACCTGGTGGGAAGAAAAATCCAGGAGCCTCTGAAGGAGGGGAGGGTTCATGGGGGAGTATGTAGAACAGAGGAGGATGAGGGAAGAAGGAAAATGAGAAAAAGAGGTATGAACACCCCCTGGCTTCCCTTCATGGTTACTTGTCATTCACTCATTTCTTGAGTTCCACTTGTATTCTGCTAAAGGATCTACCAAATCTCACCCTCTCCGCTCTTCTGATATGCCCATCAAACCCTGTATGTGTAGTAGCAGTGAAGGTCTGAGTAAGGATGATGATGATTTGCAGCTCCTTGGGTGTTGCAAGTTACTCACTGGTCATGAGTCATTCTGGACATTTGTGGCCTTCTTTACTGGAAGAGCTTTGAACCCATATTTCCCACACTTGCATTTGCGGGGGCGGGGTGGGGAGGTGGGGTATGTGCCCTGCCCTGTGAGGCACCATGTACTCAGTGTTTTTCCTTTTAACACTGATTTACACTGAGTGGGAACTTGAGCACCCATTTTACTTGCTCATGGGGTGTCTGAAGCGCCAAGTAGGGAGATTTTCTTCCTTACTCTCTGCCTTATTGGTTGTTCCTTAGATGTTCCTTAAGTCTTTTTTCCTTGCTTTTTAACACAGCAGAAGGAACAGGTTATTTAAATATCTCTCAAATATTGTTGTTGCATCCATTTAGAGAGATGAATGGCTCTTAAACTCTGGAGCTTGTTGGCTTCCAACATCCTCTGCTTGGCTGTTTTGCAAGCAAAGGACTTCTCAGAGAGGAGGTGGCTAAAGCTTGATTTACTTTTCTTACTTTTCCCCCTCTATAATGCCAGATCAGAGACTGTGGTTTTAAAGTCTGTGTGGATTGAAATGGAGGTGTTCTCCTCTGGGGCACCTGGAGCTTGTTGGAGAGTACAGTGGAAGTGTATCCAATTCCTCAGACAGGAACTGAATAAACACATCTGAAAATCGTCCCATCTGCATATCACCCCGTTTGCACTGACTGCACCTTTCTTATTTGTAGAGGTCTTCACTAGCACTGCCCTTCCCTCCTTATTACTTTAAAAGCTGCCTATTCCCTTTAGTAAAAGCAGTCCCTGAGCCTTGAGTAAAGAAGTGTGGTGGTGGTGAACAGAAGCTATTAAAGAGTTGCTTTTAACAGTAAGTAGCCAGTGGCTTTGGGACTGGATAAAGCAAAGCTAGTCCTCATTCAAAGTAACGTACTCTTTCCCTATCCTGAACTTCCATGTGACTTGGAAATACCTTGCAAGTAAATGTCTAGCTTTACATAGGGCATTGGAAAGTCGCTATAGAAGCCGTGTTCTTCTGTTCTTGTATTCCATAAGAGCATCACTTGTATAGGCCATGTCAAGGATAGAGTACAAGTAAAAGCAATAACATCCATCTAGTCAAAGATCCATTTTTAGTAAAAACATCAGATTTTTTTAAAGGAAATTGATAAAATTAGTATTGATCCTACCAATATACTAACGTTTAAATGAACTGCTACTGCTAGACAGCATCAAATCTAATCCAGCACTCAAACTTGAAAGATTGATGTAACAACTGCTAAATAATACCGTGCAGCATCGAAGAGATTGTTTTGGTGTACACGCACTATTTGTTACATTTGTAAAAAAGTATGCACTAAAACATGAGAGTGAAAAAGTCTCGAGATGTAACAGTGTTAATTACTTAGTATGTTATAATTCACAGTTAATTGCTTTTTGAATTATATGGAAATAACTGCTTTCCAAACATTTTTGGCAATTCATATACTGAGCAGAATTCAGTTGCACAAGTAATATAAAAGTTTTGCTGCGAACTGTTTGAGATTGCTGTGCAAGCAGGCTCTGTTTGCTGTGCAGTGGACATAAGGAGTTTAGTCCTTGTTACAACACTGACTGACCTCTGCTCCCCCCTCTGCCATTACTTGCTGCCGCAGCTCTCCATGTACCTTAACACAGAGCCTTCATTTGTCCTGTGTTGTTCTTCGATGCACACACCCTTAATACGCACCTGTACGTGTAATTGGTTGAGAGTAGAAATTAATTCTACTATTCAAAATTCAAAAGAGTAGCTAAATTTAAGATTACTGTATTGCTTTTTAATGTGTTCTTTAAATAGAAAATAGCAGACCTCTTTTGTTATGTGGAAGAGACACTCAGAAGTTAAAGGCAGCTGATAATACCAGGAAACAGTGAGCTACTTGTACTGCTGATGAATATATAAAGTGAAGAGGAGGAGGATTTTTGGGGCTGTCTTAGATTTGTATTGTAGGAATAAGTAGATTGTTTTAGAATCATTTGCACAAATTATTTCAAGTGATAATACTTGTAAAATGAATTTTTTTCCTTGCTCTCACATCTGTGTCGTGTTACATAGAGAAGAGGAAAGTACTTCAGTCAAACTGTTCCTGGGTCTTGGGGTTGTTTGGGTTTGTTTTGAGTGTGGCTTTTTTTTTTGTTTGGTTTGCTGTTTTTTTTTTAATTCAGACAGTCCAAACCTTTGGTTTGTTGCTTAGTCTGAGGAAAACCTGGATGAATAACTACGCATTTTGGAAAGTAACATGTATATGTTGGATACTAGCAGTAGATGGCTCTCTTTTTATCGTTTTACTCATTCTTAATTTAACCTACATGCAAAGCTTGTATGTTTTAGGTTTTTGTGAAAGCTCCCTGTATCTTGTGTGCAGATTATTTCCTCTATAGCTGTCAAGAGTTTCCAAATGAGGATTACATGGATATTTTTTATGTTTTTAAGGTACTTCATCTATAACATAGACAGGAAGGATTTTGCGCATTGTTTGCTGATCAAGGAATGCTTTGTCCTTGTTTAGTTTTGATCACAGACCAAACTATTAATGTATAAGTTATTTATGCTATGGTTCCATATGTATTATGTTTTCTTAGGCTTTTTGTTTCGTGCTAGCTTAAAATATCATTTAAATAACTATCCTTTCTTTGTGAAAAACAGCCTTCATATTGTTCTTTATGTAAGCTATATCTGCAGAGTTTCATGAGGTTTAATAACTGTGTTCTATAGTGTTTTAATGAAAGGCTCTTTACAAATGAAAATGAGTGATCCTTTCCACATCATATAATTGAAGATTTCAACCTCAGATTGTAGGTAGCATGGGCTTTCAAATATGTATGAAAAAAATAACTTAATTTCTTTAATCAATTTCATCATGCATTTTATTCTTAAAACAGCGCTTTCGTAGTAGGTGGTGTAAGTGTATTCTCTGGTTTGCAAACTGCAGAATATTGCTGATCCTTGCTCCAAGCAGCATTAAGGGGGGAAAAAAAAACCCAAACGTAAATCAACTGGATAATTGAAATGTCACTGCTTTCATCTTATGTTTTTTGATTAATGTATAGCAATATACATTAGATATGAAAAGAAAGAAATATTCTGTGTAAGTGTGTGCTTTGATGAGAAAGAAATGGGCGGGTGATTTTCCTTTGTAGAGTGTGGGTAGAAAGGTATACTGGGACAAGATGCGTAGTAGAAGAAAGTAATGAAAAGAAGCAGACTGCAGAGAGAACTGGTGATGAAATAGGAGGTGAGGTTTGCAAAGAGTAAGTCATCATCATGGCTTGGCTTCGCGGACGAAGATTTGGGAAGGGCTTTGCCCACGCTTATTGCAAGCGCGTTGATGGCTGAAAAGGCCAATGCGGGATAGGCAAGACCGGTTGCAAAGAGCACACCGGAGGGTCTCCTTGGGTGGTATAGTCGAGGCACGGTTCTTTCTGCGCTGTCTTTTCTCCTCGAGACTGATTCTACGCGTGCTCTCAAAGGAGACAGCAGCGTTATGTATGGTGTGTCTCCAAATCTCCCGATTGGAGGCCAGGGTGGACCACTGATGGTGGTCAATATGGCCTAGGCTGAGGTGTTGTTTCAGGGAGTCCTTATATCTCCTCTTTGGAGCTCTTCTCTTGCGGCAGCCGGTGGCAAGTTCACCATAGAACACGATCTTAGGGAGGCGGTGATCCGCCATCCTGGAGACATGCCCTGCCCAACGCAGCTGCGTTTTCAGCAACATGGCCTCAATACTGGAAAGAGTAAGTACTGAAAAGGGACTCAGACAGAATTAAATTAATGTTGGGAGGTGGAAAGTTAAAAGCAAAAAGTGTGAACTTGAAATACAAAGCCAGCACACACAGGTTTTAAATGTGAAAATTGCATCATCGGGTAGTAAGAGAAGACAGATAGACTGTTGCAAACAAAATCAGAAGGGAGTGACTTTGGATTCCAGAAACTGGAAAAGTATGGATGAGAAGTGATAGGGTGTTCAAAGCCATGGGGTTTTTTTCTGTGCTGTTGCAGAAGAGGGTGTGCTTGAGCTTTGTGATGCTTCATGCCTTTGCTCTGTACAGAAAAAAAGGAGGAGAAAAGAGGCAGGTTGCACATTTGCATGCCTGCCTGGCCACTGATGGCACTGACTAGACAGAAGGGAGGAAAAAAAGGAGGAGGGAGGGCGGGGAAGCAGCTGCCTGCTTTCAGTCTGATAGACCATGAGCTAAAGACATAGAAGGGAAACAAAGCTAAAGTGAGATCTCAAAACACATGACTAAAAGATCGTTTTCCTAGAGATGGCAGCAGAAATTGTAACAGCACGGTGGGTCACTTGGCTGAAAGGTAACAGGGACAAGAGAGCTGAGAATGATAAAACGGGAATGTGAGAATTGCCTTTTTTCACCCTGTGTAGATGGTAATATAATGGAATTCTTTATGGTACAAGTGGTTTGTAATAAAATTAAGAGAAGAGAGCTTACAGACAGAAGGTAGTGGCTTGCTGTTGAAATTGATGATTAATTGGTTGCAGGGTTGGAGGTGGAAAAAATGAGGTTGGAAATCAGTTATTTGAAGAATCTCTTCTACTACCATGACTTCAAAGATGTGGAAGAGACAAAAGTATATTGTAGTTTAGCAGGAGATAAGAGGGCATCTGGTGTTGTAGAAAGCCAGTGACCATAGCAGAGCCCCAGGAAGGTAATGCAAAGTTTACAGGTACATGCATAGAAGTTCCAGGCATAGTAGTTACTGGAGGTGCCTGATGTTAGGGTCTGATCTGCTGAAGGAGCTCTGTCAGAGACAATAGGCTCAATATCAGTGCAAAGACTGAGGGAGACATGCTTGAACAAAGACTAAATTTTGTGATAAAATATTTCAGGGAAGCGGAATCGGAAACTTAGACCAAAGTAATGCATCAATGAGAGAAAGCAATCTGGCCAACAGATGCAGGAGAGGTTTTCCACCTAGTTGGTGTGAGCTACCAAGAGATGTTGGAGACAGGCACGGGAATGATAGAAATTGAAGGCAATAGGTTGTAATCACAGAAGCCTGCAGGATCAAGAGTTTGAAGTGGGTGGAGTAGGAGTTTTATACTAGATCGGAAGGACATAGCAAAAGTAGTAATAGGACCAAAAATGGCATCAAAGGGCTAAAAACCATTGGGGCAGGAGCTGGAGGCAGCAAGAGTAGACTCGTCTTTCACAGTGGGGGTTGGGCTGCTGAAATGTGGTGAAGAGGTTGCCAAATGCCAATGAGGTACTGGGAGAAGGACAAGAGGAGGGTGGTAGACAATGGAACTGTGGGTGGGTTTTATCTTCTTGAAGGGAAAAAGGGAACAGTTGCAAAAGTCATTGCCGCAATGGTAAACCACGGAGAAACTAGCAGAGGGAGGACAAAACTGAGTGAGAGTTAGGAGGTGGTAGAGAGGGAATGAGGTGACTGACCATACGTAGCTGTAAGTTAAAGATAGAGCAGGATTTGGGGAGGGAAAGAAATCTCCTTGTTTTTCTCCATCTGAAAATCCTAACTCATCAAGCCATGGAGAAAAATGGGGGTGGGGGGGGACCCCCTTCAAACAGCGTGATCTGGTCATGCACTAAAAAAAAAACCCCAAAAATAAAACAACTGGGGAAGAAAGAAAATCAGAAGCTCTTAAATGCATAGACTCTAGAGAACATAGTGGAAGAAAGGAGAGAGGTTTTGTGAAAATAAATAAATAAATAGAACATCCTGCAAAGTAACCTACTTAGGGTTTGAAGTGATCATTTATCTGCGTGGCTAGGAGGAGCCACTGGCATTGCAGCAATTTAGCTGTGCTCAGAAAGGGGTGGAAAAAAATCCCAAGGTCTGCATAGGCAAGAAGGAGTTAATGCTTGTCGAGCATTATTCTTATACAAATTAAGTCCACAGCACAGCAGCAGCCTCACCAGCAGGAGCAGATGCTAGGCAGTGATGCAACCTGTGTTATTTACTTAGGCCTCTGTAGTGACCTCAGTGGCTTGCAGACAAAGGATACACATATCTGGAGGTAGGTAGCATGCTGATACCTTCTTTATTCAGTCCTTTTTCTTTTATTGTGAACAAGGTCCTGTAATCATCTTGTGTGGAGCAACAGGGGAACTGTGTAATTTTAGCATGGTTTCAGAAGGGGTGGGGAAAAAAGCCCCCAAAGAACTGATTCAGATTTGGTTTCTGGTTTTTTTTACCAATATAACCAGGAACGTTTAGAAGCCATGATGCGTCGATCCCTTGAACGCAGCCAGCAGCTGGAACAGAAGCAGAAGCGGTGGTCGTGGGGAGGAGCACTGGCTGCAGGCTCAGGAGGGAGAGATGGTAAGTGAAGCAGGCTGCCTGCATTGCAGATCTTGAAGTGCAAAATGCATGAGGTTGTGGAGATAGCAAGGACGGTGCATTTTATAGTTAGGGTGGAACTGTAGGGGCTGCTGCCTTGGGGTGTGGATAAATGCTTTGTAATTTCTTGCCAGGCTTCCTCTCTCTGATACTTTCTGGGGAGAAAGGTCACTCCTAACTTGAGGAATGCAGATAATTTTAATAAAGTAACCAGAATCTGCATTTGGAGGATGCTAAAAGAAAAATTTACGCTCTCTCCCTCTTATTTTCTTTCCCCGCATTGTCTTCCCACGCATGCAGTTAGCAAATTTAATATTTGCCAAAGGACTGAGTGCTGTCTAAGCCTTGCAAAAGATGATCTGTTTCTGTTTGGTACTTCTAAAAACCTGATGGGAATTTCTAGATGACTATGCAGCGCGTGCAGTTTAAAATAGTTCAGTTTTTTTCCCCACATGCTTTTTGTTGCTGCTATTTTTGGCTTCAGAACAAATTCTTTTTATTACATAATCAGTCATGTACTGCTTTTGTATTTCAAAAGGATGCATGTTTTCTGTTTTAAATCATGTAATTTATTTAAATTTGTTTAGGTTTGAATAAACTGAATGGTATGAGGGAAAATATCCATGTTTGGGTGATGATGAAATATGACAGTTACTCTCTTTTAAATAGCATGTAAATATACTTAACTCTAGAAAGGCAAACTCTATTTCATGGTAGGCCATCAAAAAAGCCAGGAAATTAAATATATATGATAAAAAGGAAGTCTTTTAGACTTTGAGAAAGAAACCAGTTTGTCTTTGTGATGCAGTTTATGCCTAATTCCAGCTCCCCCAACTTACTCAGTAATTTCTTTCACCTGTTTTTGCTCTGATTTCTCTGCTGTGTAGGTGAATCAGAAAATACCCCACCCCCTGTTCTAGGTTTAGCTGCCAACACCCTTCCTCCAGACCCTGTGACCTCTACTGCTCCTGCTGATTCCTTCAATGGTATTTCAGAGAATCACAGTACCATCGTGTCTCGTAATCACTGTAATCCATGCACTGATCTTGTCCTTCTCCTAACCACTGTTTCCTTATTATTTCAGTCTGGTACTCTACGGCATTACTCTTAGCGATGTGGACCAAATGTCTTTTTAATTTTAATTTTGCCATGGTGGAGCAGTGCATGCCTCATGTTCCAGCACAGTAGAGGCATTTCATGGTTTTCGCACTAACTGTAGACTTCTACCACTCAGATTCTCATCTCTGTTAATTCTGCGGGTGCTCTGTGTTTGTGTCTGTTTGTAAATATAATTATGCATATATTTGACAGTTCTAATACTCATGCAGAGGTGCAGGTGCTGTTGAAAAAATCTAAATTGCAGAGTAAGAGAAAATGTACTATGGAGACCATGTTTCATGAAAACAGTCCTCTTTTCCCATCTCAAGGGCCTTTTTCTGCAATATCTTAAGAACAAGCAAATTTGGTTTCTAAAATCCTCCTCAAGTGGATTTTGGCCAAGGTGGTATATGTAACAATCTCAAGTGGTTGACTTTGAGGCAATCGATTTTTGTTTTCTTTTATGTTGTTCAGTTATCTTTTTTTTTAATTATCATTTCCATAAAAGGACTGTGAAGTAGATGAGTCCTCCAAAATTAAGAATGGATTGCCTAAAGGATTTCTAATTTTAATTGCAAATGTACTTGGTATTTTGAAAACATAACACAGACTGCGCATTTAAGAATCGGGTTCCCTCTCTCCCCGCAAAGGAGAAGCTATGCTCAGGTATTACTTCTGCAGGATGCACAGTAAATGTTGTTCTGCCCACGATCTCAGAGAACTAATATTTCTGCACAAACAGATTCAAAATTTTGTACTAATGGTTGCTCATGTAGAAAGAGATTTGGATGTGCAACTGATGTTTTGCAGTGTACCAGCATTATACCTGCTTTTTCAAAAAAAACAAATGTAGAGAATTGTGTTGTTTAATAGATGGAGGCAAATCTTGCTGACCCCACTGAGGCAATGTTTCGATGGATCTAATAGGGAATGCAGCAAATTAGGGGCTGCAGAATCAGGGCCACATATATGTCTCTACCTGAAAATACTTCTGGTTTTGAAAGAAAGAAAATTTAAGAGGCAAAGCATCTATGCTGTTAGCTTCTGAGCATCATGCAGTGTTCATCATATACTAGTACACTGCAGTAATACTTGAGGAACATTTTTCTGTCATTCAGTTGAATAAATGGCAAGGTAGGAAATAGGTACAGTGCTCAAACAGTATTACAGAAGAAAAATGAAAACACTTGGAGTAGTACCAAAAAGCTTTTTGACCCCCCTCCTTTTTTTTTTTTTTTTTTAAAATATTCTCAAGCACAAAAAGATAAAGCCAAATGGCTGGTGCAGAATCAGTCATAAAACAGTGAGTTCTCATTGTGTGAACTCAATTAGAATCGTAAGTATTATTAGAATAATGCCCGAGGTTCTCCCCAGCTCTTCCAGACTGAAAGTAGATGGGAGGAGGAATTGAGATGAGGAGTTCAGAGTTGTCATGTGCGCAGTTCATTTTCTTTAGGTAACTTTCTGCTTGTGCTGGTGTTGAACATCTTTTATCAGAATGGCTTCTGATTCAGACCTGATATATAATTACTTGCCGGTAGCAGTATAAAAGATAGGCTGTCATAAAACTGAAATATTAAATTCACAAGCAGAAAAGTTGCATCCCAAAGCATGTCATATAAAATGCTGGTCCTCCAGCAGTCAGAAAGAACTTGTCTCATGCCTTTTTCACTGCTATGATTGGTGGCAAGGGCCATGAGTACAAATGCAAGGTTGATTCTGGGAGCTTATCAACACTGTGATGTGAATACAAACATCTCCAATGCATCTCTCTGCAGCATGTGACAAACTTTCAGCTTCTACAATGAATCTGCCAAAGCAAATGGAATCGCCAATCAGTAAGCGCCTCTCCTCCTCCACAGCGGCAATAACACATTCCCCTGACAGAGGCAAGTGAATATGCTGGTAGGAGACCAGCATAAACTCTCCTTATGCTTAAAGCCCTTCTTCTTGTCTTTATAGCTATGTAACTTGCTTATGTCTGTTTCTCAAAAGAACTGGAACATTTGAGGGGTAGTAAGTTAATACAATAAAATAGTTCTGCAGCATGTCCCAGGACTGTGCTGCCGTGCTGGAGATTCCAGTCAAGAACAAATGCTGTGGAGGTTTTTTACTGATTCTTTTGCAGTTTTTGACTCTCCAGCAAACAGGGTTTTAAGTACATGCTGTGACTGCAGCTATTTCCTATAACTATGCAGTTTGTGATCTTCTAGCCAAATAATCAAAAGCAAGTAAACCAAATGTGTGGCCTGATAGTAGATGTGGGATGTACCATGGTTAGGAGTACATCCAACGAGCCACCTGGGAGACTTCAATCTGGTGACCAGAGTTGTAGAGCCCTTTTTAATTTGATTTGAAACTCTGATCCACGAGAGGCTCAGCAAAAGATGACCATCTTGTGGGATTAGTGGTTACTAAACACTACAGAGAGAACTGAAGGGTTTATCACTGTGAGCTCTTTGGATTTTTTTGGTTTGTTTTGTGTCTTTTTTTCCTTCTCTCCCCCCTTTTTTTTTTTTTTTAAATTCTAATGAGAAAAAATGTAGTGACTGAAATAAGTGTCAATGAAAGCTTGTTTCTAGAATGAAAAAAGAAGGTAAATTTCCCTTCATTTATGAATTTCTTAATGAAAGCTCATCAATAACTTTGTTATTATGATAGATGTCTCTATATATTTATGCATATAACAGGAACATCTATAAATATCTGTCTTATATAGTTGACACATTTATGGAGTAGGAAGGAATGCAGGCGTATTGTATAAATAAGACTTACATAATGCGGTGAGACGGCAAATTTTAAATGCAGTCCTAGTATGGTTGGCACATTAGTGAGTAGCTGTGCTCTTATACCAAATGTTTCACCTTTTCTACTGGGGAAGAAGGCAAACCTTTTTCATGCTGAGTCATCAAAGCAACCATTTTGCAGAATAGAACATCCCTCTGTGTAAGAACAGAATGCAACATGGTCTTAACCGTACCATATATATTGTACGGGTGGGAAAATAATTTAAAATGAAACCTTTTTTTTTTTTCAGAGAGAATGAAAATTATCTTTAAATATTTTAAATTTCAAACGCTTCAAGATTTTTTCATTTCATTTAATCATTTCATCATTTTGTTTCAGTTATTTTAATGTAACATTGTTTTATTTCTTGGCATTTTAAATTTTATTTTATTTGCTCCCATCCTTCAGCTCACCGCATGCATCTTAGTCCAATGGAAAACTTTCTTGTTTCTCGACTGCTGACTCCCACACAGTCATCTTTAGCCAGAAGCAGAAGTACATTAATGCTTTCTGATCAGTACAATAATCCAGGTAAAAATGTGAACTACTCACTTTGAAACTGTTAAGGTATATTTTTGGTTGCATTTGAAAGAAACAGAGTACTATGAACCAGATGATACTTTACATGATAATACTAAAAATCAACAATGAACTAAGTTATTCATGATAGCAGTGTATTTAAAAGCTTAAAAAAACACATCATGTTGTATGTCTTGTTCTGAATGTATTTTTAAAAAGAACATACTTTTAACAACACAAAAATTGAATTAACAAAATCTCTAAAACCGAAGCCAATGAAAACTGAATATAAGAAACAGGTTTTTAGAGCAGTGTGTGACACCTCTCAGAGACTTTATTTGATGTATTAATGTCATCCCCTTTCATACACAAATAGTATGTAGAACAAAAATCCCAGTGTACCACTTGAGCCTTAATTATTTTTACCAGGGTTCCAACTCTTTGCTGTTAAATTACTTTTTGCTTTTAACTATGTGACTGTATGTGTATTTATATGTGTGTGTATATACGCATAAAAAATTATACTTATGTATAGGAAAAAACAGAGACACTGATAGGAAGATGTCAATTCCAGAAATTATTGATCTTTAAGAGAATCAGGGGTGATATTTACAGATAGGAACAGTAACTGGCAGTCTAATAAAACCCTCATTTTGCAAACATATACAAAACTAATGTTTCCAGGCCTGCTCATACTTAGGCAAGTGCCTGACTCCCAGAGTAGTTTCTACTTAGAAAACCTGGCTGAAATGAGGACAAAAGTTTAACAGCTATTTTTACTTTTATTAAAACCAAAAAAAAAAACCCCACCACATCCTCAGCTGCCTGTCCACAAAAGGAAACATTTTTTCAGGATATAACTAGTTAGCTGGTAAAGACTGAGCATCTTTATGATGAGTATTTTCATACAGCATGGTTGAAATAGGCTCTCTGCATCTGGGCTTTTAATACAAAGCTAGCTACCTTTGTGCATTCCATTTTTGTTGCAGTGCACAGGGGCTTTGATTTTGAATGGCTCTGAAACTACTTCCTTGTTTCTATATTACAAGCAGCATCTGTTGGAAGCAGAAATGTCATATAGTACTTGGCCCATACGAAAATTCTCAGTTTACTTACTGCTCAGGGATCAACCACTGCTACAACTGAACAAAAGCCAACTCAGAATAAGATCAGTATATTCTTAAAATTTTGACGTGAATTGCCGGGGCCACCTACAGATGTTGTTTTCTGTGTTGTATTTTTTTTTGAAGAAATCAATAAGGACTTCCTTTGTCCTTCCCCACTCGTTTGTAAACTCCCTGCTCTTCATGGCAGGATCTTTAAAGCAGCACACTGACATGCCTGATAAGGATATATTTTGGCTTGCAAACTGCTTTTTCCCTGAGCTGAAACAGAAATGCTGATTCTGGGAACAACTTTTTGAACCAGCGTCCTCTTGTCACTTCCTCGGAAGGCAGTCAGGCTGTAGCACAGGTTGCGTACAGCATCAATACTCAGGGTGGCCACTGACGGTTTTGTCAGTAATTGCCAGCAAAAGGAATTGATTGAGGGAGATCTCCCTTTTGTTGTGTACTTCTCTCCATAAAAGTAGCTTTCTGAACAGGGAAGAGGGCTATTCCTTTTCAAGAGCTCGCACTGTGCCTCGTGTCATTACGTCTGGGTCAAAATTGCTCTGCGCCTGCTTTTTCTGTAAGCTTAGAAGTGAGGAGCCTAAATTTAAGACTCTTTCTATAGGGCAATGCATTATTAACGTCTCTCTGAGTCAAGATATTTAGGCAAAAAATTGTTATTGGACACATTTAATTTTTTTACAGTTGAAGTAAAAATACTTAAGCATCATTTCCATTTCTGAATGTTTTTCTTAATATTCAGTGAATTCTTGCCAACTTGCTGGAAAGTCTGGCAAAGAATCCACAGGTCCAGTTAAACTTAAATCGTTCAAAAGGGCTTCATAAGAAATTTTATAGGAGTGCCCCCAATTAAAAAAAATATTGGAAATGTGAATTCCCTTAAATTTGAGCATCAATACTTCTTTTCCTAAATCAATATCCCTCTTGACTTCAGTTGAATAAGACTGGAAACACACTGTAACATGGTTACAATGAGTGTATATCTTTATTAATAAAGCATATACTCTTCATTGTTCTGTATGTATGTGAAAGTTTCATCTTAGAAGGCAATATGAACAAAAATAGTAGTAAAATATTCCATTTGTTAAAAAGCCCTGTTCACATTGCTAATAAAGAAAAAATACCCAGAAAGAGTTACCCTGTATGCTGAAATGCATGTGTCACACTCAAACTGATGTCTACCACAAATAACATTAACTGAAATACCTACAACAATATTTAGGTTGGGGTGGGGTTTTTTTGTTGTTGGTTTTTTTTTTTTTTAATTAAGCATCATTTTGAAAAGCAGTTAAGGTATTTGGGAATCTTTGCCATGTTTAGGCTTAAAAAAAAAAAAATTCCCTAAGCTTCTGTCACCTTTCCTGTTTTGCAGTATTTATTCCAGAGTCACCCAACTAGAATTGTTTGATTACTCTTTCTATCATACGCAAAGGAAGCTGGAGTTTTCAGAAGATAAAAGAATCACAGTCATAGTCAGGTGTTTCAGAAGGTATATGAGTAAGAGAGCAATATCTTAGAGGTAATTTTTAAAAAAAATAAAAATCTATAAAATCCTACTTTTCAGCTGAGGCATTTTTTAGTAAACATCAGACCATGTTGAATGTGTTTATATAATGTGATCTTTTGAAACGCTTTTAAAAAAACCTTTAAAACTGTCTTGGAACATTATAACATACAAGTATGATGTTTTCTTCCTCCCCTTTACTTCCTCTGTCTGTGCTCCCTTTTGCTCTTGCTATTGTACTATAACTCTTTAGTATTCCATATCTGTCCTCGTGTAGCACCAGCTAGTCCTCTTAAATCTCCCTACAAGCCTTCCCCCACCCGAAGCACTGAAAGAAAGAAGGCAACCTCACCCTCCACTTCCGATGCCATGAAAGGGGCGGCTGCAGCTGAAGTTACTCAGGTGAGTTTGATTTCACTTCTGAATAAACTGATACGGCTTCTGGTTGTTCTTTTTCCCCTCTACATTCATAAAAATAAAGTGCTACCCCTGTTGTAGGAAACAGCAATAAGAAAGTAAGCCTTGCATGCCTCTGTGGCTTTTGTCCTCCCTGTTTAGCAGTATTCTAATATCTTCCTGCTCCCAGGAATCAGTCTTGAGTGCCGGTATTTGGAACAGCAGCACCTTTCTTATCAGGGAGCTGAGATTTCTGGCACTCAAGTGTGTGTTTCTGGATTTGCTTGTAACTTCGGGGAATGGGCATGACAAATAGGATCTCTCTACTGAGTATGACTATCCAGTCTTGCTGGTTAATAGAAAGGTTCACATATATCAGAAGCTTGCCAAGTGTATTGATAATGCCTCTGTTTTATACCAATTGCTTAACTCTTTCTGTGGACGTTTTTAAAAGTGTTTGCTTATAAGATGCATTATTGACCCATCGTAGTTTCCAGAAAAGCAAAAGCGAGTCATTCACCTTCACTGAGTCTAACAATGTAAGGCATGTTTTAAAAAAATCTATGCTAGGGCTGTAAAATTCAAATAAGGTCCTGTGTCTTTTAACAGTTAGTAGTAGGGGGATTCATGCCATCTAAATTAGATGCGAGAGGACCAAAGCAGGAGCTAAAGATTTGTGTATTGTCTGCCTTAGGTGTGATTCACAGTGTTACACCCAGCAGCATTTCTGCAAGATGCCTAGATGCGCTGATGATGATGTCTAAGAGGTGTTGCAGGAACAGATAGATGAATTTGAAAACTTGACCCAGTGCCACCATCCCTCCCAGGAGCTCTTGGAAAGGCTCTGATGTGGTGTTACTTATCTGCAGCTTGTATACTATGTCCGTGCAAGACAGGGGAAGGGTGTTTATGTAAAATAAAGTACTATTGCACCTCAGTTGTGAGATAGTGTTTAAAAAACTTTTATCTTAAATGTATATTACACAAATCTGTTTATATGTCATCTTGTTAATAAAACAATCAAATATATTTTTGGTCCTAAGCACGGAAACTAAAATGAGCTGTTTTTCTAGACCGAGAAGGTAAAGAAAGAGAAGCGACCTGCAACACCTAGTTCTTCATCTGGTATGGGATCTCCTCTAAGAAGGTCTGATTCTCCTGCTGCTATGTCCAGAAGATCTGCATCACCTGCAACACCTAAGTATGCCTTTCTTACCAGTGGTCTGATATGCTGTGAGCTTCTTGTTACCTATGAAGGAGACATAGATTCTTTAGGAGCTTTTTTGAAGTGTGGTATAAAAATCTAGTGAATTTTAGTTATACATACGCACATACTCAGATGCAGAGAGAGATGTAGATGAACAGATATAGCTAAGATAGTGTTATCTCACTAGAGACACTTCTCTGCCTTTTCTCGGTCTTTTGAAGTTATCATGGTGCATTTTATAATCATGTGAAATTTTATTTAACATTTATTTTTAAACATGCTTTTGTTTGGTTTGGTTTTGAAAAAACTCTGCCTAATGTGAAGAAATGCACAGAACATGAATACTAACTAGAAATTCCAGCATTTAAAATAAGCATTTCCTATTGCTGGCATGACCATCTGGTTCCATAAATGTACTTAACTATGCATCATATAAACCTTCAGTTTTAATCTTTGCTTATTTGCAGACCTTTGTGGGTTTGTTGCTTTTTGTTGTGAGTTTTGGGGTTTTTTTTTTCCACGCAGAATTGTGGACCTATAGCATATCTGGGCTTACTAGCAATTGAGTTGCCTTTCTTAGTTGTCTTTTGCAGACACTAAAAACTGTAGTCTGTGTACCCCATCTTGCAACTAGTCTAAGGAAATCTGTCTTCAGCTTTCTTAGAACAGGATATTAAGTCTGACTCAAATGCTGAAATATGCTAAAATAGTCATTGTCTACAGTAGTTGTCTAATTTTTTTTGTTTGGTTGGTTCATTTTAGTTCATTGCGTTTTTTATCCCTTGACCCTATTCATGGGTAACACTTCTGTCTTGAAAATTATCTCTTTTTGTCCAATTTTACTTATTTAATCTGAACCAGGCCGTTTTCTGAACCAGTCTTGCTGATCCCCTTTCTAACAAATTTTTTCCGCTTCAAAAACTAGCTGGTGTTCCTTTTCTGTTTCAGCTCTGAGCACATAGCCCTTTAACAGAGGGGTGATTTTGTGTGTGAATCTGGTGTTAAACAAAATACAAGAAACCATCTGATTCGGGGCGTTCCTTCTCTTTTGGACATCCTCTTGACTGCAACTGGGAAATCACAATTCTTAGTTCAGAACTATTATAGGGCCACAAATTCTCAAACTTCCAATATTATATAATGTTGTCAGATTTGTTTAGATAAATCTTGTGAAGAGTGGAATGATGTGAAATGTTAATGACAATCAGCTTTTTTTTCATTACAGTTTTGAGCAGATTGTTGTTTAGTGGCACTCCAAAATGTGAAAAGTTTGAGCTATAGAAATGTGTATTATTCTGTAAGTTGCTGATGTTCCCTGTTCCAAATGCATCTTTCAGTTCAGTCAGCCAGTATAAAAGACATATCAAGACACATATTTAGTTAGGCAAAATGATTGGTGGGAAATGGTTTGCAGAGAGTGAAGCACTTCTTGATGGGCAGACATTGAAAAGGCTGGTATAGCTCATCAAAGAGACATCTGGGGGGGAAAAAAAAAGCTTTTGTGAAACAAACAGATGGTTAGAGCTTCATGAAAAAAGTATACCCAGACTTAATTTGTAGCACTAATTTCTATAAAAGGTTAGGCAAAGATGGAGACTTTTTTCCCAGAGGTGCAAATTACAGGAAACTTTTTATAGTAAAATGTTTTCATGCCTATAAGAAATACAAACTGTTGTTCTTAGAGGAAGAAGCAGATGCTGTAGGGAGGAATTAAGCCTACTGGTAGGTTTCCTTGTGACTGTAAGCCACAGTACTTATCCTTTTTTCCCCCTTTTTTTCTCCCTCTCTTCAAGGGAATCTGATTCTGACCACTGCTAGAAGTGTATTACTGAGCATTTAATCTTAACATGGCCCAATTAGGGCACCCTCCTTGACCTTCTGAGAGATACAGTAAATAGAGTTTAAATCCAGGTTTATTACTGATTGCAGAAAGACAGTTCTGCTTCAGCACTTTCAAAGCTTCCCCTCAGAAACTTAAAATAATTTTAAAAAGGCATCCTGATGTCCATATTATATAAAGATACGCATTTCTTCATACAACTCAAATGCCAGATAATGATCTGGCTGGTCAGTGGATTTAAATTTAGGCAGTCAGGCTTTTGGAACTTTCCTTTAGATTGTATAATCTCATCTTTTAATTTAAAATCAACTTTGGAACTTAACTTTCATTTTAATGTGACTAAATATGTAGACAAATATACAAACCTAACAATCTTTTACAAGTTTAATCTTTTTCCTTCTAGCACACTATATGACCAAAAAAACATCCTGGAAGAAATAAGAAAACATGTTGTATAGCATTACTGATCCTGCACAGCACCTTAACTTTAAAAGCTCTTGAGGAAAGAATCAAGAATGGCCAGTGATTTAGAGGATAATTAGCTGTATGCATTTTTCTTCTTAAGTATGTGACTTAGCATTCAGGTTTTCCTGGTATTGTTCTAGTTATTAGTTCTTTACAGTCGTCATCTTGTTTTGTGAGTGGTAGTTACTTGGTTTTTTAATATGTTATATCATTACTTATTAATTGAAAAGCTCTTTCTATCATGGTAAAGTAACTGAAACAGGCTCAAACAAGACAATAAAATTTCACCCTAAAAACAGCCAGTGACTGATGGCAGAATAGCTTCGCGGTAACTACATAAATAAAAGACAATGTTTGAAGGTGCAAATTTTACTGAGAAAGCAAAAAAGATCAACCCAAAACAAAATGTTCGAGACAGAATGAGTGAACAACTACAGACCTGAAAAGGAGAAAAGGGGGAAAAAATAAAAATATGTTGAGCAATAATAAAAAGCAAAGAAGGAATTCAAAGCTTGAATATATTTTTCAGAAGTAAATATATCAAGAAACATCACACAGAAATCCAAAACTATTGCTTTGAATCCAGCATGGATCAGCTGACAAAGATGGAAGTTAATGGATTAGAGAGCTGAGCTAATTGAGAAATTATCTTTTATTTTTACAGTTGCTATTGGATACTGATTGTGTAAAGTGCTCCGCTTCTTCAGATCTTTCACAAGATCAATAATAGTGGGTTTTTGGTAATATTTTTCATGCTTCATCTTCAGATGATCTATACATTAATTGCTTTATTCTTGCAGTATCCCTCAGAGAATAGTTAAGTGTGCTATCTTATAGATCAGCAAAGCAATAAAGCTTGTGTCCTTCACATGTCTTTGGGTAAATTGTCTCTTTGAAATCAATGGGACCTGACTGAATCAAGGAAATAGGGTTTAGTTTTAAGTGTCTCCAGATAAGCCGTATTATAAGCCAGTGAATAAAAACAGAAAGCTCTGACAAAGCCTCTGTGTTAATTACGTTGCCAAGGCATTACCTCATGTGAGAAGGAGAAAGGGGTAGGCGTGAAGGGAAAAGGAACTGCAGCACTGCTGGTGGGGTGGTGGTTCTTGGTTCGTTTCCAGTTCCCAGTCTCTTTCACTGTCCTTTGCTCACAGTTTCACTAACTGAACCTGTAATTTGCTGGTTCTTTTGGGTAACATCCCGCTGCAGCCATTGGGACATGCTTTGGCATCAGAAATGCTCATGCACAATCACATTACAGAATACCAATGAAATACAAATCTAGAGTATTAGGAAAAAGCCCAAACTTTTAATGTTTTTAAAAATTATCTATTAGAAGGGTGTCTGTGTGTGGTGAGTTCCTCACAGAAGTAGCCTCTATGTCCTGCAGTGACCTACTTTTAGATTTCATTTGATATGTGCTACATTTACTACTCTTGATCTTTGTTTTGCTTTGGAAAGATAAAAACAGTGGGTAGGATGTTAGAGCAAGACTATTTTGAGGTTTTTTCTTTTTTCAGCAGCTAGCTAGAGAATGGACCAATTCAAGATTTTGGAAACATCTATAATCATGCAGCTATCAAAATAACTATTCTGTAGACCTATACTGAGTTTATTCTCTTTTAAAAAATGTAGAAGAGAAATTAATCTGTTTCTGGCTAGAAAATATCAAAACTAAGAATGAAAGAAAACTGCTTTTGAGAAAGTATCACGATAGCAGAGCAAAAATGTCAGAACCCAGGACCAGCTTGTGATCAGAGCAATGTCAGAGGGCGGGCTTGAGAACATGCACATCCTTGGTACGGTTTCAGCAGAGATTTTGTCAAGTTAGTTAGTAGAGATACAGGAAAAAAATAATGTAGCTCTGGCATGGCTGCAGATTTCTGATTTACAGTCATCCTTCTGAACTGCTGTAACCAACAATCTGTGACATACCTATCTAGCTTTTCAAGAAACCATGCTGTTCTCTCTTGCTGTTCGTGGGCAAAATTGGATGTGACCTCTCATTCATGTGCTAGGTGTAATTTATTTTCTCTGCTTAGCGAAAGCTCAGAACCCCTCTTGTGCTCTACCTGAGACATTCTTCTGCAGTAGGGGCTATTCTTCTTCTAATTAAATAAGAGCCATTGTAACTTAAGGACCAGTGGATCCCTCAGACCTGATAAAGGTTCTTGCAGTGCACGCAGTGGTCATGATAAGAATGGCTTCTTACAAGCTGCTGCCCCCACATCAACACAGGACAGTTATGTGAAAAAGCTTCCTGTACTTCCGTATTCCCCTGTAAAATGTAGTGACTGAAATGAGTGAACTTTCAGACAGCTAACATACTACCACTTCTTGAATTTTGGCGATTTGTTGTCTTAATTCTCTCATCCTTGTCAGACACACTTCTGTGTTCCCACATTCTTACAAGGGTTTCATTACATCCCTTTGCTTTTCTCCCCAAGCAAAAATAAAACATTTTTAAAACTTAAGCAGACACCTATGCAACTGTTTCTCTGTTTTCCCTTAATTCCATTTTTCTGTATTCTCAATCAAGTTTGGCCCTTTCTGGTGAAAAGTAGCGTCATCTAAGTACTATTAGAAGGAGTGGGTTGTTTGGTTGGTTGTTTTTTTTTTTCCCAGTAACAATTCTGCCTCTGTCAAGGAATGCTGAAGATGTTACGTTGACAATATGTTTTAAATACAGGGGTGAAACAGTGTTCAGTTAATACTTTCTACTGGCATCCAATAAATTATTTATAATTTCTGAAAAATATTCCTGATGACCTTTCTCAGCTTTTCACTCCTCACACTGCACTGTTGCCATCCTCGCAGTAATCCGTCTTTTAGTTGCTTTGAAAGAAGCAAAGCTGAACTTGTTTTCTTGTTCTTCTGGCCAAAGAGCTGGAAGGAAAAATTTCTAAAAGTTCAAAGATGTGTTACTTAAATACACTCAGGATGTTTCTAGTCCAACAGGTAAGTCGTACAGTGAGTCTGCTCTAATTCCTATGCAGAGCAAGATACATAGCTCTCATGACCACTTTCTACCGACCTCTTTAATTTGATTATCATGTCCTTATTAGAGAACAATTACTTCTGTGCTAATACTGAAAATGATTCAGCCTTTAGTTACGTGACTGTTTTATTCCTTCTGTCACAACAAGTTAAATAAAAAGCATGACAAGGAATGTGTGGTGAAGTTGGAAATGTACACCAAAGACAGCAGAATGGGACTGTGGTTTGAAGATATGTCTGATTAGCAGAAAGCATCCTCTGTGCTGCAGAGAAGCATGAGAAAAAGGTTGTTTGCTTTTTATTTACATGTTATGTTTTTATTAATTGCAGTTGGAAATTACTGTAATGGTGAGGCAGGTACAAGATGTACATGTGTACGTGGGGCCTTGAAATCTCTGCCTTCGTCTTCAGGAGGACCTGGGAATCCATCTGTAGCCTAAAGACAAAAATAAAGACAATGCTAAAACTGGATTGGGTCAACACCAACCAATCTCGTCAGCTTTTCCCATTGCTGTTTTTTACAAGAGCTGGAAACAGACTTGCCTGTCCACATCTTTCAAAGCCTCTGTCTGTCAGGGAGCAGCAGAGGCAGGCAGCCCTGCAAGGCAGGGTGAGGCAAGAGCTGTGGGTGGTAGCAGGGCAGACAAGAACAGGGACCTCACCCCAGGACCACATCCCACAACAGACAAAAGAAGTGACCAGAGCAGGTCTGGTGATGGTGACCAGGGTCAGTCAAGGCCTTACTGAGGCATGTCCAAGGACAAGCCAGGACATCAGGTCAGGATCAGCAGAGTAGAAGGCCAGGAACAGGCTTACCTACAACTTAGCTCAGTCAAGCATCTGAGCTGACAGAGGGAGCTTCTGGGCCTGCGGGCGGAGGATACCTCAGCTGAACTTCAAATTCAGTTGGGTGCTACAGTTCCACCAGCCCAAGAGCTTTTGAAGTCTGTGATGGCTATTCAGTGGGAATAAGGAAGTACAAGTGGTGCAATCTATACTCAGCAGTCTTTTCCTCCCCACAAACTGGGCAGCTCTGAATCAGCTCCGCGTAATCTGGTGACTCTACACCTCTTCCAAACGCAGCATAATGTGGTGGAACAGAACCCTTTCTTCTCCCAAGTTCATGAACTGGGTGAGGGGGAGGGAGTTGAAAAAAGTTTAATTTTTATTGTCTGCTCTGTAATGCAAGTGTTGTTCTGGTCATAGTCTCTGGACACACAATACTATAGTTAGATCTACAGAAAACTTGCCACTTCACTGTAGAATTGTTTATTGTAATGGGACTGACAGAAATAATTATTTTAAGACTGCGATCTCTTTACTTCCGTCCTACTTAGTCACATAGCCCAGCCTTACCCAATATTACAGCTATTTAGTGCTAGTTACTGGTGTTACATAAATAATGAATGGTGTTTGTGTGTAGCTTTATGTTTCCTGGTAATCTGTTCTCTTTAATGTGCATCTATTTTCAGTGAATATCAAGTATCTTTACCCTTCCTCTTTCCCAGAACTGACTTCAAGGTTATAATTTCACCTAAAGTATGTAACAGCCAAATGAGCAATCAGCTGCATTGCTGCTGTGCATTGCCGTCACCACAAGTGTAGATGGGTACAGCATTGCAGAGGCTGAGTTTTGAGCCTTGAGTCTGTGTTGGTGCCGATGAAAACACTGACTGAAGCAGCGGAGCTGACTGTACAATGGTTTGGTCAGTTCTGTCTCTTTTTGTGGTATGCAATGTTACCTTCATATATAGTAGTATTCGGTGCTATTTTGGAAAACAAGATACTATTAGAAAAAGACTACGTTTGACAAGGTGGTATCCAGGTGAAAGCGGGACACTGCAACTCATAATTCTGCAGACAGAAAGTAGCCATAGCTTTGCTCTAAACATTGTGAAGGACTGCTAAATACAGTAATGTTGACAAAATTGTTATGAAATGGCCATTACTAAAATAATTGGTTTAGGTAGTCCATGGTTTCCTATCTCTTGCTCTCAACTGGAACGGTATTATTGGTATTCTTAAATGAGAATTTTCTGTAGTCATTTGCAGTTGCATACCAGCTCCCTGCATTTCACATTCTGACTGCTTGCGTCCAGGTGGTTTCTATGTAGTATTGTGCAAAACAGCTGATAGTCCTATGTAGCTGGGGACAAGAAAGAGTAATGATACATGTGAAGATGGCGTTAGATTCCAAGCTGTGTAACATATGGCCTATTTTGATTTTTGTTTTCCCTCATCAGGACAGTTGCAAAGACTTATCCTCAGTCTCCTAAAAATGCCAAACAATATCCAGCTTCTCCTGTAAAGCATCGTGCCACTTCTAATCTCAACCAGGAAACTCCTAAAAAGAAAGCAGACAAGGAGAAAGAAAATGCCAGTCATCAAAAATCCCCAGGAGCACGTACTGATGAGGCAGGCCAGGTGGCTTCTGAGAAACATGTGCCTTCTGCAGGAAAGACTGAAAATACTGAAGGTGAGTCTTACTGCAAGAACATATTACAAGATATCATGGGTCCCCGAGGCTTTTTAAACAGCGATGACCTGTTCTTCTCATGAAGCTGCTCAGTCATAGGCTTATGAGAATGTGTAAAGGTACATAATGAAACCAGTAAATGGCTAGTTTTCACCAGGGTTACCTATGTATGAAAAACACTTCTGCAAGTGTGCAACTGCTGGGCACTCTTTTTGTTCCCTGCCTAACTTTCCACCCTTGGTTGTCTTCTCCTAGGGAAGATCACGGCAGGAACAACAGATGCAGAAGAAGCTTCAAAAATTTTAGCTGAAAAAAGACGACAGGCCCGCCTGCAAAAAGAACAAGAAGAAAGGGAGAGACAGGAAAGAGAAGAACGTGAGAGGTATCTCTATTGATTTGTGAAAGTTGTTACCTAATAACTTAACCTGTGTCATTGAAGATGCTTGAAACTGCTAGTTTTAGAATCAAGGTGGGAGCTTACATCTAAGTGTTAATTTCTTTCAACTCGGACTGATAATTCATTAGAGTTTTTTGCAGCCTTTATGACTAGTCAAGTTAGAAAATAATAATTTGGCCTCTTAATTTAAGAAGCTTGAATAAACTATTACTCATGCAAATACTTCAGGTATGTCCATACTGCAGCGTACTGCACTCTGCAGAGTAGACATACCAGAAGTATTTTACATTGTGGAAAAAAATGTTTGAGGACATTTTAAATGAGCTAGTTCATGTAGAAGAAACAGTTTTGCAGTAGTATTATGTGCCTTAAATGGCAAGGTTCGTATCGTTCAACAAATTATCCTGAAGTTGATCTTCCTGACCAACTCTCTTGTGGGCAGTTGAGGGCTTTAAGAGGGTGAGCATAATGGAGGTTGTGGTGTCTAAGCAGTGAAATTCTGGCTCTCTTCTTGGGAGCAAGGTTTTAGGTTGTTCTCCACGTGGGATACTGATTGCAAGTGTCAACAAATCATGCCCTTCCTTCAAGGCCCTATAATAGTAAATCACCAACTCTGCATTTTTTACATTCAACTTTGTCTGTTCTTAAAGAAAACATGGCAGGGAGCAGGGAGAGGGTGATCACCAGGAACTGCCAGTTTGGCCCAATGGAAATATGTCCCTGATACACAAGGATAAGAATGATTGTTTGCCAAAGCAGCTCTTGCATGTGGTATCAAAGGAGCATGATGTCCCTGAGTGGGCCAGAGAACAATGCAGGTGTAATTTAGACCCACTTTTTCTAATGTACCACTGTGTTTTGTGGACTTAGTTTGCTGTTACTCATCCAATTTTTTATCTTCAGCTGAAACAAAGGAAAAAAGTACTTGCTTTATAGATACCAGCATTCTGGGTGTGAAGTACAGGGGAAAAGGAATGTTTTTATTATTGAAACTTGTTTTTATTATTGAAACTTTTATTATTGAAGCTCTAATTGAAATTAGAATGAAAATATTTTCTTCTGATCACACCTGTTTTTTCAAGGGACATTATAATTTTTATGAAATTATATATTTCAATGAAATACATGAGGCATTGAAAATAAGATTGGAATAAAAGTTTGGCATCCTGAATTCTGAGCCTGTGCTCAACCTCTTTGTATCTTGGCATTTCATTTTTCATTAAAATGTGCGTTGATGCATATATTATCAGTTACTGCTGATTGAGTGCCATACATACAATAGGATTCATGCTAAACAAGATGAAGCCTTTTAAACATACTGTTACATCTTTTGCAGGCTTGAAAGAGAAGAACAGAAAAGAAAGGCAGAAGAAGAAAGACTTCGTCTAGAGGAAGAGGCTCGTAAGAAGGAGGAAGAAAGAAAACGTGAAGAAGAAGCAGCTAGAAAAAAGGCAGAAGAGGAAGCCAGGAGAAGAGCTGAGGAAGAACAAATGCTAAAGGAAAAGCAAGAAAAAGAGCTGCAGGCCAAACTTGAGAAACAGGTACCACCTCAAACACAAATGCAAAACTTTATATACATGTATATGTATATATGTATTTATATAATACATATAAATAAATACTTCATAATATCTAGCAATCTGCCTGAAATAAATAATGGCTCTATTATATTTTACACATTTATATTAGAGGGAAGAAGCAGAAATCAAAGCCCGTGAGGCAGCTGAACAACTTCGTCTTGAAAGAGAACAAATCATGCAGCAGATTGAGCAAGAAAGACTGGAGCGGAAGAAGGTAGATATTTGCATCTCAAGACAGATGCTTCATTTCTTGTTTAAATACATAATGCAGGAAACATCCAAGAGTATCTAGAAATAATAATCTGGAGGGATTACAGATGGACATTTATGCCTAATTCAGTATTTGCTGCTGGCATGTTAGAGGAATGTGGACATCAAAATTTGTAACAGAGTGGAATTGCCTAAGGCAAACGACTGTCTTCTAGGTGCTGAACAAACACAGAATTAGCCTCCACCCACAAAGCTAAATGCCTGAGACAAACAGGAAATGGCATGCCAAGGCAAACTCTGCCCAACCCAGGACATGGCAGACTATTGAGGAACATGAGTGGTTTTGTTTTAAAACTTAGTTAAAGCTTTGCTTTGTGTCATTGAGGAAGTTAATGTGTTTGATGAACAGGTCGTCTCCCACCTGACTTGTCTCTGCATTACACAGAGGCAGCAGGGCTGTCTGACCACTATTGCACACGGAAATGGCTGGAGCTGCATAAATTAACTTCATCTGCAGCTCTGTGGCAGGAGAGAGTGAACACCTGCAGAGCTGCAGAACCTCTGTTTGGTTATAAAAGGTCATCTTTCCACATATATTATTCCAATATGTTATTTTTAACTGTTTACCACTGAGCTGGAGGCATGTTGCAGTTGTGGATTAGCATACCAAAGTGTCTTTAAATCTGAAATAGTTTCCTTTCACAGTAATGCAAAGAGATAAGCTTTGTTGGCAGGGTGGTTTTTGTTTTTTAATGAACAAAGAAGAGGAGGGGAAAAGAGTATTTTAGGGTAATGCCTTACACATTTCCAGCAAGAATAACTTCAAATATTTCATTTTACTCTCCCTACTACTAGTAGTAGCCTAACTACTTCTAATGAAATTATTTGGAAAAGCAACTAGATTAAAATAATAGTTGTTAGTTTTAAATAAATATCTTGTTCCAGAGCTGAGCGTAACTCATAACTGCAAACACCTGTTTTTTAAATGTTTGTCTCTAAATTACATCTACTGAGAAAGTCATGTTCTGTGAGATCTGTGAAAGCCAGCTCCCAAGTGTTTTCTACCTTTTTTTTTTCCTTATTTCTCTTATGTATTCTCCATTTTTCAAGACAGGCAGGTATGAGGTCATAACAGTAGAGAAAAGTTGTTCATTTTGTCTTTTTTCTCCTTTATCAGTCTCTGGTGTTTAAATAGTCTGTCTGTTTTCTCATACTCCAATTTATTTTGATTTCTAGAGAATAGATGAAATAATGAAGAGAACAAGGAGAAGTGAAACACCAGAAATAAAGGTATGAAACACTGTGTGGTTGCAGGGTGTTTTTGTTTTATTACCCATATGTGAAAAATAAATTCTAGGGTCATTCCATGTTAGTAGGTATATTTAGATATACTCTACACCCAAATTTTAGTTGCATTTCCAACTGAGAATGACTGTTGCTGTGTCACAGTTACGCCACTGCTGCAGAGACAGCTTTATGCAACTGTTGCAGACTTACCTCCCTCACTGTCTAGCAAGGTGATAAGAGCCCATTCCTGGATGCTGGAGCGGTAATGTTTGCTGCTGTGATACATCTTCTGCTTTGTACCAGCCAGCAAACTAGTTACTGAGCTCTCCAAGTTAAGCCTGCCAGGAATGTAGGGTTGAGAACAAAGTAATTGTGTCCAGCTAGTGACAGAGAGTCAAGTTTTCACTTCTAAGTTTTCTGCTAAGGAAGCTGTTTCTTCAGTTCCTTTCAGAGAATGTTTTCTTTCTGAAGTAAAAAATAATAATAATAAAAAAAAATCCTCTGCCTAATTAAAAAGGAAAAAAAAATCCTCTCGCTGTTGATGACCTTTGACCACCCTGGCCCTGGGCAGTCTCACAAGTTTCGAGTCCAGTCAGTTCCATGAAGGTTACAGTCCATCTATTACAGTTGACTCATTACTTAATTACAGAAGGAAGAGCCAAAGCTGGAGGTACCATCAACTTTGAATGTGGAAAAGCAACCGAAGGCCCTTGTTCTCAACCAGCCAGGTAAAAATTGCCTTATTTTTCTGACTTGTTTTCACAATTAGTTCTCTTCAGAGTTTTGTAATCTCAGGCAGAGCACTGTGTGTTATCACAGGTTCTTTGCTTTCATCTCAAAAAGAACAGCTGCATTTGTGTCAGTGCAAATGTTAGAAACTGGAAACTTTGCTTTGTTTTGTCACTTAAGAAGCAGCAGATGAATGTTTCTCCTCCATTTTAGTACCTGACATAGCATCTCTATAAATGAGAAGTTCCAATCTGCCAATAGGTTTGGTTGCTGCTTTTGAATTTTGTAGGTAGAAAATTTTTGCACACAGATGATCTTGCTAGCTTTTTATAGCATTGCTCTAAATCTTAAATTCAATTTGACTTTACCAAAAAAGCATATGTATTTAAAGACTTAAGTAAAATATACATATATACCATTTATCTACATTTTGTTTACTCCCCCAGGCTAAGACTTTTAGTACATGACAAGACATAAAACATTCTCTTCTAGTTTCTTAAAATTTAAAAGATGTAGCATAAAGACCAATTTTAGAGTGGGGAAGAGGATTGCCAGTATAGTATGATGAGTCATAGATGAAACGGAGTCCTACTGCATTGTTAGTCTTCCTTCCTACTCGATCTATAACTTAAAAGCATTTGTGATTTTTTTTTTTTTTTAAAAAAACTATTTAAGTAAAGAACCTGCTACTGTCATAATTTCTAACCTTCTTTTATAGAGATCAATGGATTGGCAACCTGCCTGAAAAATAAAAGCTTAGAAAGTGCTGCCTCTGTAATCCCTTCCCAAGATGTGGTTGCTAATGGACTAAAGTCAGTTCCAGGACTTATTCAGCTGGAAGCTGTTGATGGGAAGTCTAACGGCATGGAAGATTCAGCAGATGAGGTTCAGTCAATGGATGTGAGGTACAGACCATATCTATGAACAGAAATTGTGCAATTCATATTAGACAACACCCAAAGTTGCCTGTCTCATTTGTTTCATACTTTACTGCTTGACTTCTCACCTACCCCGCAGTGGGTCAGTCAGATGTATACTGTGGTGTACTCCAATCCTGTTGAGATGCAAATTGGCTGTTTCAGAAAAGAGCCAACAGAACCTCATCTCACTCTTACATATTTGGTAGGGGAGGAGGCTCTGAAATCCTTCTACAGTCTTTACTTAATGGATTCCATACAAGTTTGTCCAAACCTTTCAGATTGTTCTGTGAAAGTAGCTACTGTAGATATTGTCAGATGTAACCATCTTTTTTTATTTGTGTCAATACTGCACAGCTATGACGCGTGAGCTTTCCTCCCTCCATACAAACAGAATAAAGAAAATAACTGATATTAGAATTTTAAGTACTTTACTGGAACAAATGTATGGAAATCAGTAAATAACTTAGTGTTTGTTAAATACTGTTGGATTTTAGTGGAAGGACTTGCAGGAAAGAGGAAGTTGATAATTTAAGGCTGCTATGAGAAAGCTAGCTCTGAATTTTAAATGTGGAATTTTTATACGGTGCTTTCTTAATGAGCAAGCCAACTTAACCTCTCATACTGTTTAAGTATTTCCAGTAAATCTGCATAAATGCGTAAGAAATGCCCTACTGGGAGAGACCAGAAGTCCACCTAGTCCACTATTTGGTCTCAAAGAGTATCAATAAGAAAAACTAGTTAGGGAGAGCACCTGAACCCACCACTTCCTTCAATCCCAGATCACACAGAAGTATTACATTAGGGGTGTTAGAGGGCACAGCCTTGCGTTTTGAAATATCCCCTAAAGGGCCTGTTGCCTATAAGCTTATCCAACTCCTTTTTCAACCTGCTGATAATGTTTGCATCCAGGACCTCATCTGGCAGCACAGTACAGTCTGGCTAGGTAAATTACAGTCTTTGATACATGTTAAACCCAGTCTCTTAGTAGTGTCATTGGGCACCCCCTAAGTTTTGTATGGCAGGATTTGATGCAGAATCACAGAGTCACATGTAATCACAGAATCATCTGGTTGGAAGAGACCTTTAAGATCGAGTCCAACCATTCACCCTGCACTGCCAGGGTCCCTAAACCATGTCCCTCAGCACTTCATCCACACTGCTTTTAAACACCTCTAGGGATGGGGACTCTACCACTTCCCTGGGCAACCTGTTCCAATGCTTAATTGACCCTCTGTGTAATGAAATTTTTCCTGATATCCAACCTAAATTTTCCCTGACGCAACTTAAGGCCATTCCCTCTCGTCCTGTCATTCGTAACATGGGAGAAGAGACCAACCCCCACCTCTCTACAACCTCCTTTCAGGTAGTTGTAGAGAGCAATAAGGTCTCCCCTGAGCCTCCTCTTCTCCAGACTAAACAATCCCGGTTCCCTCAGCCGCTCCTCATAAGAAAAGTTCTCTAAACCCTTCACTAGTTTCATTGCCCTTCTCTGAACCCACTCCAGCACCTCAACGTCCTTCTTGTAGTGAGGGGCCCAAAACTGGACACAGTATTCAAGGTGTGGCCTCACCACTGCAGAGTACAGGGGGACAATCACTTCCCTACTCCTGCTGGCCACACTAGTGCTGATACAAGCCAGGATGCTGTTGGCCTTCTTGGCTGCCTGGGCACGCTGCTGGCTCATCTTCAGCTGGCTGTCAAGCAGCAGCCCCAGGTCCTTTTCTGCTGTGCAGCTTTCCAGCCACTCCTCCCCAAGCCTGTAGCATTGCAGGGGGTTGTTGTGGCCCAAGTGCAGGACCTGGCACTTCGTCTTGTTGAATTTCATACAACTGGCCTCAGCCCATTGATTCAGCCTGTCCAGATCCCTCTGTAAAGCCTCCTGACCTTCAGGCAGATAATATGCACAATAGTTGTGCCCTAAAT
Source organism: Bucorvus abyssinicus (assembly GCA_009769605.1). Lineage (NCBI taxonomy): Eukaryota > Metazoa > Chordata > Aves > Bucerotiformes > Bucorvidae > Bucorvus > Bucorvus abyssinicus. The sequence continues at coordinate 30,127,314 of CM020030.1, read as the reverse complement.
TTATCCACCACGCCTTCGTGGTTTTAGAAATCTTTGTGAAATCCTTCCTCCGTCTTCCCTTCTCGAAACTGAAATGCACTAGCCTTAGTACTCATGGTAAAGCATCAGGTGGTAGCAGCACTTCTTAAATTGTAGGATTTTTAATGTCTGAAGTATATCCTAAGGTCATAAGAAATAACTTTTTATTTGTGAATTGTGAGTGCCTTAGGTAAATGTTTGCAGCATCAGGACAATGATTTGCAAGATGCAATGAACGTGTAAGTAAGGGAATGGTGCAGGGACTGAAATAATGTGTTGGCAATAAACTACCAACTACCATCGTTTAAGAGATGAATGTTCACATCAGAGAGCTACCACAAACCTTAATCTTTAAGGAATATGGAGTAGGTATGACCTTCCATCCTGAACAGAGTAACCTCTTTTTGTTTCGCTTGGGACATATTCTTGGTAAAGGCTTGCTGCAGCTGGCCTTAAGATAAGCAGTTGGTTTTGGATAGTTAGAATATTAATTTGGTCATTGTTTACTGAAAAGTTACATGGCTCTTATTCTGCATCTTCCTTCTGTTTATCTTTTGTATAGCCCGGTTTCAAAAGAAGAACTTATCTCTATCCCCGAATATTCACCCATGAATGAACTCATGCCTGGTGTTTCTTTGGACCAAAATGGGACAAGTAATGCCAAGGCTCTTGAAGATCTCTTGGACTTCACAGGCCAAGCTACGTACTCCAAGATGTCCAGTGATACCATTAGCCTAGACGACTGTAACAAAAATTTGATTGAGGGATTTAATAGTCCAGGACAGGAAAATACACTTAATTCTATCTGTTGACAACCTTGCTTTTCAGCAGAAGAGATAAAGGTAAAGTATTGTGATAAACATCTTAGATATGATAAATTGCTGTGATTAGCTATGAGCTTTCCACAAAAACAGCAGTTGTAAACAGCATATGTAGAGAAAGGGAGAAAGCTGGTCTTCTAGATATTTAAATTCAACATCATCTTTCACATTTGCAGCTCCTTATAAATTAGCATCTTATAGGCAAACTGAGTGTATCATAGCAACCGAAAGTGTCTGGTAAATGGAAACATTTTCCTCATGCATTCAGAATATAGTGAGAAGAGTTGGAGTTTTTTCTTCATTAACACTTTTTCTATAAGTCTTTGGAGCCTATTTGCATGGAGAAAACAGTTAAAAGTGGAGCCAGACTAGAAAATGGTAGTTACTGTTGCTGATTCCTCTTTGCTGCTGCTGTAAATACTTGCAGCACAGTGTAGGATCACTTATCATGGAAAGTCTGCATAGGAAAAAAGCATAGTGGCTTCAGTGACAGTTTCAAAGTACTATGCCACAGTCAATTTTTTGGAAAGAGCGTATTCTAAATTACAAGACTGAGGTCATCTAACTCACATCACTGACTTGATATTCTTCTCTTTTTTTTTAATTGACAGAGGTAGCAATTCGTGGAAGATATATATCCCTGTGATGCTACTGGCAGTAAAATATGAGCTTGTCACTTGAGAAAGCTTCTGCAGTCCTTGAACACTGGATTTCAAATAATCAGAGCTGAATATAACTTTGTCTTCCCAGCAAGTATGTTGAATAACTGGCTGCTTTTGGTAGAAACCAATGATCTAGAGCCTTGATGGTTTCAGGGAAGACTGAGTGTGCATTAGAATTTGAGCTTTAGCTGCTAATAAAGCACTTATTTCTTCTTTTAATTTAAAATGCATCTCAACACTTCACTGTGATTTTTACCTGTGCATTTTATTTTGAAATAATTCTTTCTTAAGCTTTGTCATACATCCATTTAGACTTTTTTTCCTTGTAAATAGTGATGAGGTTGGCCCACAGTGCATTGAAATGAAATAATATATTGTACTTTGGTTTTGTGCCTATCTTTTTTGTCTTTAATAAGGAGTTATTGGCAACTTTTATGCAGGTGTATAATTCAAAATTGTAGCTGGAAATGTTTGAAAAATATACAACTGCTGGAATCAAAAGAGCCTTCTTACTGACCATGGAGTGTAGGAGCTATCCTGTTATGGTTATGTTGACACTTTTAGTCACTAGTGGCACGTACTGGTAAATATTAATTAGTCCCAGAGCAACTGTTAACTATGTGTTTAAAAACATACCTGTGTAACACCTGTAAACAAAATGGGCGAAATGCCTAGTGTAGTCCCTTAATATATATATATACAGAGAGAGAGAGAAAGAGAGAGAATAGCTGTAGTAGATCGGAGTGAGTGATCCGGGGGGTGAGATAACATTAATCTTTGGAAATGCGGCCTAATACCACCAGGCTTTCTATCATGTGGAAAAGTATTTTGTCTTTCTGCAGGCTCAACAAAACAGAATTTAGTCAGCAGCAAAACAAAGTGTGAATGTTGGAGCAGAGGTGCAAAGGCTGAGACACATACGGGGAACACTGTTAGCCCCTTCACGTTCTGTAAGCATTGGTATGGAAGAATTCACATCAAAATGTATAATTATGTGCCATACAGCTTTATTTCTGTTGGTGAATTAAAATAACTTTATGCTAGATCATATGCTGCTTTGAAGACACTTTTGTCTGGTTTCTTGTAAGAATAAATTACAAATACAACTCTCTTTGGACACTAACACAAAAGAAGAGAAAAATTGGGGGGGATGTTTGGTTTTTTGTTTGTTTGGTTTTTTTTCCCACACGTAAGGGAGTTCACAGCATAGCTTGAGCTCAGTTGTAGCCCCGTTCTTGTGCTCTTTAAAGCCAGCATTGGGAAAGTAACCAATGATATTATGTGCAATGTATAAAGAAATCATACCTACAACAATCCAGCTCTATTTATGTTAGTGTTCAGAGAAATACTTTCTTTTGACTGTGCAGTAAGCTGTAGCATGGTGCTGTGTCTTCCAAATTAGTCCTTCATCTATTTCCTAAATAATAAACAAACAAAACGAGTTTGTTTTGCTGTGATACATCCTTTGACAAATGTCATGTTATGTTTTATTATGGTGTCATTGTATAACCTGTAGATTTCTGTATTTGCATGACCTGTATAGCATGTATAAAGGTGAAATACATTTTCATTTATGAATCTAACTTGTTTCTTAGCTTTTTTCACTCCCAGAAAAATATGACTTACTTAAAATAACACATATGTTAATTTGTTCTGAGGTGTTTTCCGAAAGAGGGTGTAATACTGAATGAAGGAGTGGTTGTCAGGAGCCTCAAAATATTTCACCATTGCTTCCTTTGCCATATAATAATTTGCTTTCCGAGGTCTTGTCAATACACAGAGGAAATGCAGACTGGCAGCAGAAGAGCCTTAAGGTGAGAGCTTCCAAACCGTGGCATCCAGGGTGCTAGTGACAGTGCACAAGCCAATTTGCAGCCCGAGCTTCTGCTCTCTGGGGTATTACTTGCCAAAGAAAACAAGAAAAAGAAAACTTGGAAGCCATTGCCAGTAGACACTGTTCTGTTCAGTGAGCAAGAGCTGTTCTGTAAGGGTACCTGTAACACAAACACCAAAATTCTCTTCAAGCTACACGCATGTACTAATGCTTAGAAAGAGGCCAGCCTGGAGCTGCTATTACCTTTCTGGCGAAACGTTGAGGGGAAATGTTCTACAGTTTTTTTGTATTTATTTTTGTGAAGTAGATTAATACTTTCCATGGTGTAAGTTCATCTTACTCTTATTAACTCTCAAATAATTCATGTTATTTGTTCACCAACTTATTTAGCAAGATTAAAGGAAGCATGATAGGTGAGTATTCATGAGGAAAGGTATTGCATATTTTCCTTTGTATTTGTTTCCAAATGTAAATTTAAAAATTTGGCTGAATATCTGGAGCAAGTGCTGTTAGCTGACGGGTTAAATCACTTCTTTTTGCTTTTGATGATGTAACTTCTTCATACCAATACCATACCAGTGTTTGCAGCTGTGATTCAAGTCTACACAATGAGCTCTACTTTTAATTTGTCAGTGGTCTTGAAACTCTGGTGAAGGATCACTAGTGATTCACACAAATCTTTGGTAGAGCGTTTCTGCTGTAAAGCATTTGAGAAGGAGCAAGAAAGAGGTGGGAGCGCTGATCCTTGAATGGATTTATACAAATGGGTTAATGGATTTTTTTTTTCCAGCTTATTTTTATAAAGTGATCTGCAAAACAGGGTTGTACACACCAAGAAGAATTGGATACTGCTACTGTCCTTTCCAAGATTTACTTTCAATAACTACTGTAACTATCAGTAAGTTTCAAATACATAAATATATAATGCCTGTGAGATAATTGAGCCATCACGGTAGCTCTCTGATTAGGTTCAGCACTTTGTGGTGTTGCCCTGGGAAATGACACCCAAAACTTTGTCACAGACCCCAGCAAAGGCCCTGAGCAGACCTCTTGGCTCCTCAGTGAGTTCATGTCAAAACAAAATGGCATCAGCAAGGGCTGGGTTCTGGACCCCACAGCTGCTTTTTCATCTAGTGATGAAGGGGCAGGAGGAGGGGAAAATCATCCACTCTCCTGCAGCTGTACAAACTGTATGTGCAGAGAAGGCAACAGAAATAGTACAGACTGCTGCTCCGGCTGGTGGGGATCTTCCTTCTGCCACCTCTCATAGAGAGCAACACCTTTCCCTGCTTCCCACCCCACCACTGTCCCAGCCTCACCAGCGTATACAGCTCAGGCACCTCTGCTACCACCCTGCTTGTATTTCAGGCATCGGCAGTGTGGCACTGCAGCTCTTTACTGGTCCACAACCCCATGTGCCTGAGGTAGCACAGTGGCCGTTAGCATCAGTCGCAGCTGGCCAGAGAAGCCCAGGGTCTGAGGATGCCTCTGGGGCTTTAGTGCTGGAAGGCAGCCTGGAAACCCTAGCAGAAGACATCTTTCCCATAAAGTTTTAAACGGCCCTTTCCCTCTATCAAAATCTAAATAGTTTAATATTCAAGAGCTGAAGACTGTCTACTCCGAGGTCTATTTGTTGTTTGCTCTAAGCCACAGCCCATATCCTGCACAAGAAAGACTGTACGGTAAGCGGCACAAACAAATCAGCAGGGATAACACTGCTCCTTCCGCTTTAGGGTCCTGTTGGGACTTCTTCCTTACTTCTCCCCTCTCCCTCCCTATACAAGGACAAGGTAGAGACTGAAAAACTCTCTTCGTTTGCTCTCCTTTTGGAACAATGTTGTTCCAGCTGTTGGTTGCCTCCAAAAACAACACGGAGAGTGGTTGTTCACCTATGCTGCCTCTCTGTGTGCACAAATACGCATAAATGGCGGTTTCCTGGCACTTGGAGATGTTGGTTTTCAGTATCAATAATAAATTCTGAAAAATGTATTACTGCTGGTTCACTATGCTAAAATCTGGAAAATGTATGTTATGACTGAATGCAAATTTCTCTGGATTTTATTTGTAATCTTAAAAACAGGTTTCAAATTAATCTAATCTTTTCGGAATGCATACATTTAAAAATAATGGAAGACTGAAGATACTCAGATGCATTTTTGTTATTGCTGTTAGTGGCAATAATAACAGTCCAGAACACTGCAAGCCACAAAAATTGTCTCTCCTCCACTTTTTTACCCTATCATTTATCTTACCCTTATCTCCTACAGTTGAAGAGTAGGTGATGCAGTTCACTCGGCCAATTTAAGTTGTCTGTTGTAGCAAGTGTAAAAGCCCTTAAAATTGCAGGCAGAAACACTAAGAGAAAGGATGTTTAAGCTTTTAAAATAATTACATAAAGTGTAAGCAAATGGTTTCTTGACCACCAGAATAATTTTTTGAAACTTGTTTTCTTCTGAGGTGCCTTGTTTGTTCTCCAGCTTGTATGTGTGAGTCAAGACTGAGGTGGTAATGTTTTTAAACTAGTGGGTTTGGTGATTACCTGAGGCCTGCCATTTTCAGGATCAAGATAAATGCTCTGGAAGCTGGTGTGTGATGTTCGCTTGGGAGCCTCACAAAAATAGACATGTATGCCTGCTGAAATCAAGCTTTAGTGATTTCCAGAGAGAAAACGGCTATGATGCAGGAGAGATTCAATGAATAGGAGGAAATGGTAAGCAATGTGCTGCGTGCTCTATGAAGTCCTTGCTCTAAGGTTTTTAAATAGTTAGATAAAAACCTCAAGCCAGAAGCTTTGCATTATCACTCATATCTTCTTCCCGTATCTCAAAGGAATAACTTGAAGTCAATGTCAATTGTAGGTGATTGATGTTGTACAGAAAGGGACCCAAGAACATAAAATTACATAGCTGGAGAGAAAAAATTAATGGGTGCGAGAGATGTTCACCTTCAGAAAAATTACTCTGATAGCGTTTCCTCATTTTTTCTAGAAATAACAGCCACTCTCACCAAATTCAACACATGAGCAGTGCAGTAAGCAGGGTCAGGGCCATATCTGTAATGCATTATTAACATTATGTTCACACATACCTTTTCAGAGTAACTTCTCTTTTTTTAAAACACGGATGACAACTTTGACGACATGTCATTGTTAGCGCCTTAACTATGCAGAGTTATGGGGGTTTATACCAATAAATGCTATGGCATTACTCCTAATTTTGCTGGTGCAAGGTCTCAATCAGGAACAGTTTTCACTCCTCCCTTTTCTTTTCTTAAACCTCTTTATCAGTTCAAATGCACAAATCCAAGAGAACACAAGTTCTGGTGGTTGCCTGCTGGAATGAGTTTGTTCTCTCAGTTTCTGGACAAAGACTCTGAGCACCACAGGTGGCAGAGAAACAAAAAGTCCAAGGAGTCTTTTGGAGACAGAATATGTGCAGTAGTGTGTCAGGGACAGCAATGGTGCCTCGCTGGCAGGGGCAATGAATATAATTCTGGTCCGAAATGGCTAAAACTCCCCCAGGTGAAGATGAGGCCAAAATTTCTTTCCTTTTGGCAAGAAAGTTTGTATTTCTAAGCTGTGTTTTCACAAAGTTAATTTATGCTGATGTTCTTGGGCCAGTGTCCATTTTTAGGGCAGAAGGTGTCCTGTAGCAAACAAAACCGATGGTGGATTTAGCAAATGAGTTGATGGAATGAGGGAGGGGAAGCAGCATGGGTGAAGGTGACAGTTGCTGAAGAATGCTAAGATACTTTGCACATATTTACTTACCAAGTACTTACTATTAAACTTCTTAAGACAAACGAGTATCGGTCATGCCCACAGATTTGATCTCTCCTCAGACTGAGCATCCTGCTGTTTCACTGCCATTTCTCCTTCTGTCACCTTTCCAGGATCTGGCTCTTACACAGGTAAAGAAATGCAGCCTCTCTACACCTCTGCCTTCCTCCTCAAATTCATCTGCTGTGGCCTCTTGGGTGATAATCCTGGTTCAAAGCCTTTGCTTTTAAAATCCCGTTACTGTATTTATGAAACACATTGGTGTTAATTCATACACTGAGATTGTTTTCACTGGTATTTTGCCAAAATCCTACTAAGTTTACACCGGCCGTACGCCTAGAGGCAACAGTGCATTTTCACATGTTGTTACAGGCAAGTCATGATAACCTCATAAATAAAACATACAGGCATCGTTATGCCATGAAAGCCCAGCCTCACTAAAGGCTCTCTTTACAGAATAATTTGGTGATACTATCTAAGCCAAGTCATGCAGTCAGTCATCCTCTCACATTCCTTCAGGTTTTAATTAAACATTTCACAGCTTTCCTTAAGTTTCAAAGATAAATAATGTAGGACTTATTTCCTCAGTTAAGGAGGGAATCATTATCTGTTGCTCTGAGCCTAGACTGAAAAAATATCACAGTTCCACAGAAAGCTGTTAAAGTTCTTACTGAATTTGTTTGGGTTTTTTGCTTTATTCTGGACCAAATTCTTGCCTTGTCTGGATGAGTTGTTAACAGATTTGAAGTTATTTGACAAGTAGCCTCAGGAGCTGACCTAAACACCATTATCTCATTTTCTATGAAATAAGAGGAAGAGCTGATTCTCCTTTGCTGGGAGCTTGGAGGTTTAGCTAATTTTGTTTCAATGAAGGATAGAAATATTTAACTATTATTAGAAGCAGGCAACAAGTAGCATTCCTGCAAAGAATTAGGCAGCTTGCTCTCATTTCAAGACAAGAAACGTGCTTTGTGGTTTGGTGAAAGTATTTTGATAAAGAAAACAATACCTGGTTATGCTAAGGATAGAGGTTGGTGAGATGTGGAAGAAGAAAGCATAAATGTGAAACTCCTCCAAAAGCAGAGATCCAAGTTAATGAAGCCATGCAAGTCTTATAGAAGTCATAATGAGACAGTGAAGTACAAATGAAACATTTCCCTTTAGATAGCATGGGAGGTTGGCTGGTCAAAATGGTGATTTATTACCCTTGAACAGCAGTTCTCAATGGTGGATCATGCATTTACAGATGTTGACTCCACCAGACCCTCTCTCAGTGCTCCAAGGTGCTTTTTCACCTTTAAGTATTACCACCTATGGGCTCTGTCTGCAGACATCAAAATGAATCGTGTTTGACAACCAGGTTAATCTGCTCACTACAAAGAGCTTTTAATTTCGTTTATGGGGTCCACCTCAGTGGAGAGCAGGCATTCAGCAGTGGCTGCTGTGGTGGTGAGCCAAGCAGTGTGGGAAAGCCCAGGCAGCGCTCCCCAGCACAGCTCAGGCTTCCTTGCTCTGCCCACTTCTGTGCCTGACCTTGCCAGGGATCGTGGAAAGTTTTATTTCCACTTTTTTTTTTTTAAATAAAATTAACATAATAGAGTTCAGCAAAGTTCAGTGCCAATAGTAACGTTTTATGTGGAAAATGAAATTTCTCCTTGAAAGAACAGATACACAAGCTCTGTTTGCTGTCAAGGGCTAGGTTCTGCCTTTGAATTCTAGGTGCCTTCCATTCCTCATTTCCAAGTATTTAGCATGCAAACTGCAGCCATGCTCTTTCCAAAGGGAATGTTTACTAAATTAACCATTAAAGGAATATGAAAGCCATTCTCTATTCTAATGATAATTAATTAGAAAAAAGCCATGAAAATAGATTAAAATAATTAGTCTTAATAAGCAGCAATTGCCGAGTCTTGTGCCATAGAATAGACTTCACAAATTAGAGATGGAGAATAATGATGCTGTGGAACTACTAATAGACGCTGCTTTGGATATTAATTTGTAAAGTGTCTTTAAGTTGTTTTCTCAGACTACATGGGTTCAACCATTGAGCCCCTTGTGTACTTACCAGCTGTCAGGATAGTATCTGTCCTGCTATCCAGCAGGATAAATGTATATTGGATCAAGGCCATCTGAGGTGAATTCAAGTAAATATGTTAATATTGAAGCTTAATAATTCAGTTCATGTAATGTATAAGTTTATCATATGCACATACAGGTGGGTTGTCTGTACTGAATGCTTTGGGTGAGTTTTTGCTTCAAGTGAGGTGCCTATTTAAAGTTTCAGGGCAGCGCTAGTCACCCTACATGCAAAGAACGGGCAAACCTCTATGACAGCTGAAGTAGGGAATAAAACCAAATCTTTTTTCTGTTAGTTCAACTTTCCCAATCTTGAGAATGAAACTGTAGCTGCCTTATACAGTAGTTATCCCACGTTTTGTAAGAGGGATCTCTTTCACGGGCACCCCCTTGCCGTGGGGAAAGAGCTTGCGTGCTCTTGTGAAGTTGAGAGCTATGCTGGTGGTGGCATATGCCTCCGGTAGGGTCTCCCAAGCCAGACAGGTCTCAACTGAAGGGTCAGACAAAGTGTGTCCACGGGCAGGATGGGCTCACTAGCCTTCGGGCAACCATCCTAGGAGAAGGACAACTCTAACTCCAAACCCGGGCAGATGGAGCTCGTTTAGCCCTGTAAGGCCATCCATCTAAGAGAAGGATACTCTAACCAAACCTACGACCTGAGGACTTCGCTGTCACCGTCCAAGCTCGCTAGGCCCTGGCAGATGAACCTCAGGTGTAAAGGGTGGGGCCAGTCTCGCACACGCTGCGCCTCACCTAAAAAATACACTGCGCAGGCTTGAAGGGTGTACTCATGTTTGCAAAGCCCTGTAGTGACAGGCAAGGGACGAAATGGCAATACCACCCAAGGAGACCCTCCGGTGTGCTCTTTGCAACTGGTCTTGCCTATCCCGCATTGGCCTTTTCAGCCATCAGCGTGCTTGCAATAAGCGTGGGCAAAGCCCTTCCCAAATCTTCGTCCGCGAAGCCAAGCCACGCTGCTGCTGGTGATGATGTAAGAGGGATGCCAAACTGGTACAGCGTATTATCTGGCTGAACACCCCTAGGCTGGCCCAGGTTTCTTTGGGAAACTGAACCTTAATGGCATCTGCCTGCTTCAGGCTCATTTTCCTGATCTAAAGCTCACTCTGCCCAGTTCTCACCCCAAACTCTTATTAATAAAAATATCAACGTGACAAAGGGAAAGGAAGCATTGTTTAGTGCAGCTTTGCCACTGTGTTTTTATGCCACATAGTTCAGTAAATATTTTTTGGTCCCTTCTAATTGCGAAGACACTACTACTACGTTTAAAAATAATCTTATATATGCTTTTCTTATGAGAATTTCAAAATGTTTTGGTGAATGCAGGAAATTATTTTGTGTGGCAGTGACAGGAGTTCCTTGTGTTTGGGGTAGTCTAGAAAGAACTGAATGGGATCCTGCAGACAAAGACAGCCACCAGATTTATAGCTGTGAAGAGGGATCCCTCAGCCCCACCTGCAGCAGCCCTGCCAAGGTTGAGAAGATGGAGATGTGAAGACAATGCTTTGCTAAAAGATCAGTCCTATAAAAGGAGGGCAGGTAGATGTCAGCAGCTGAAAGTCCAAAAGACAGCCAAAGTTGGCAGCCCGCACTGGTATTGGGAACGTAAGGAAACTGAGACCACCTCATTGAAAAACATCTAATTAAGGTGCCAAAAATAAGCAACCCTTCCTCTCCACCCTTTATCCAGTGAATAGAAACATGTGACTTCACCCTGTTAGGCTGTGGTTTGACAATAGAGTAAAAGTGGCACTATGGCTCTGAGCTGCATCAGAAATGTCACGACTACATAACAGAGTGCTGACTGTGGCTCTTTTTTGGGCGTAAATTAATTTGTTTAAAAAAATACGTTGAGAGGCTAACTTGGTTTTGGCAAGCTTTACGCCAGATCAGGTATCGCCTGCCTGTGCTGCTGCAACGATGCCGTATCAGGTATCGCCCATCTTCATGCAGCTACTGTAAAAATACAAAACCAACAGTTCTGTGCTTGAGCTAAAACAAAAGCGTGTGCCTGCATCCGATCTGAATAAAATTTATGTTAATGAGTTGATCTGACTGCACCAAACTAATACTCGCGATCCTTGACCAACAGCCTTAAATGCCTAATGTAGTCTAGACAGCGTCAGGGTCTCCTTTCACGTGCGGTTTTGCAAGATCTTTAAATCCGTGTTTCTCTACCATAAAAAGATACTCTGTTTTAGAAGGTCTTCAGTATGTGTCCGTGTGCGCTCCTCGTGTTTACAGCCGAATAAAAAAACTGCTCACTCCAATGCCAAACCAGTTAGTCCTGCTGGATATCGTGACTGACTGCCAATCAGGGAGTGCATCCCCGTGGCCACGGAAGGCGAGTGTTAAATCGCTGGCATCGATCCTATCGCCTCGGCAAGCAGAGCGCTGCAATGCTGCAGTACACGCTCAGACGGGCACTCCAGGAACTTGAAAAGAGCCCTGAAAAAAACCGCCGAAGCCTTAGTGGAGGAGCTTCGAGCCTGGTAGCAGCAGCCCGTGACAAGTAAGCTACGGCCGCGTTACCTGCGGGCCGGCCAGCAGCACCGGCACCGTGCCTTCCCGGTCGGCGTACGGCCTCATCACGGGACCACTGCGGGTGTAACTGCAGGGTCTGACCCGTCAGGCCTCTGGCCAAGCCCTTCCTGCCCGACACCGGTGAAAGGGCTGGGACCGCGGCCGCGGCGTCTCCCTGGCAAACCCCGGCGCTTCGGGCCTGCCCCGCTCCGGCTGCCCTTGGCCCCGTGCAGGAGCCGGCAGCCGCTTCCTGGGCCCGAGAGGGGCCGGGTGGGAAGTGTCACGGGAAGGGTCTGCTTTTCACGGGGCTTTCCAGCTGAGGGGCTCCTCGGAGCTCAGAATAACCCTCAGAAAGGGCCAGGGCACCCCGTCCCCTTCCGGGCTGACCGCGGCCCGGAACGAGTGGCCGGTAGAGTCGTCCAGCCCCTGCCCCCGACAGTGCCCAGCCCGAACAGGAGCACGGCGGCTGCGGGGGCGGCAGCACCGGAGCGGGAAACCGCGGAGCAGCCGCGAGAGGACGGGTAAGGGGAGGTACCGTCGCCGCCACCGCCACCCGGGCCCGCCCGCCCACCCGCCCCTCCTCTTCCGGGGCGTCCGCCCTCCGCCCGCCCTTTCTCTCTGCCGCGCCCGTGGGGAACAGCTGCGGCCGGCGCGGCCCGCCGGGACCCGCCCCGCCTCGCCGGGCACCTGCTCGGGGCGGAGCGGTGGCGGCCGGAGAAGCGGCGGGAGGCGGCGGCTCTGGCAGCGGTCCCGCTGGCGGTGAGTGTGGGGACTGGGACTGGAGCCGGGGCCGGCAGCGGCCCCATGGCCTCAGTGGGGCCCGGTCAGGCCCGGCATGCGGGGGCCGGCGGGGCGGGGGTTTGGCTGGTGCTGCGGGCAGGGTGAGGTGTAGCGGGAGCCGGAGCCCGGTGGTCGGGGCCTGGGGGCGGTGGCGGTCATTGTCCCCGTCAGCGCCGCCTGCGCGCCCGGCGCCGGACGGGCCCATCCCCCACTCCCGCGGTCGAGAAGGAGCAGCCCGGGCGACCGGGCCGGGCCCCGTCAGCTCTTGCGGGCCGGAGTGCACGAAGCTCCACTGCCCCCCGCTGCGCCCACCAGAGGGCCTGCGGCCTGCTGCCCCGGGGCCCACGGGGAGGCGGTGGAGGCGGATGGGAGGTGCCGCTTTCGTTCGCCGTGCAGATACGAGAGGTGTTGGCCGGTGGCAGTGGGTGCTGCGGGCCCAGGAGGTTAGGGAGGAATCTGCGGAACCCATCTTGGATCTGCTGATGCCTGGAGCAGCGGTATCCATAAGCTGACTCTCCTCGCGTTTGTGCCTGCCTATGTACATGTATATATGTATATATATATACAGTGCATGTGGCTCAAGCATTCAGCAAGGTTTGTGAGGACCAGGAACAAAGCACGGGGCAGGGATGACGAGACGCCTTGAGGCTGTCAACGCTGTGGCCTTGTGTCTTGATGGTTCCAGAAAACCCGTGTTGCTGTGAACCTGCTGGGCAAGCAGCATAGCAGAGCTGAGATCGCTGCTTGCTGTTACTGTAAGGACAGCGTTTTTCTCAGAGGTGAGCAAGGCAGCAATACCAGCAGTCCCTGTTCTTAGTAATTTATGTGTTGTCACACACAGATTTACACCATTTAGTGTGTTTACAATAACTTATAGCAGTACAGCTTTTGTATAGCAGTTGTATCATAGTTTTAGCCTGTCTCTGGTTTAGCTTATTATATTTTCAGGATTGAGTCAAAACAAAGCAGAATGAATTGGTACTGATTTGAACAAATCAGTGAGTTTTGATGCTTCTTTGGTTGCTTTAGTTGATTATGCACAATTGTTCATACACACCTGAGGGGGCAGTAATGTCTCGGGAGGAATTGGTGATAGCAGTCTCCTCATTTGGCTCAACTCCATCCAGAATAGCAACGCCTAATTTTTATAGCAATTCTTAAATGCCTGAAGTCACTTGTAAATATAGTTTAGATTCCTGAATCACAAGGCTTTAAAACAAAGGCTACTCAAAGTGCTGGGAAATTTTAATTACCTGTTTACCTTGTGCGTTTGTGGGCCTCAAGGAAAAGTGAATCTTCCGTGAAAGTTTTGCTGGGTGTGGACAGCTGAAGGAAGAGCATGGAAGAGGATGCCAGGAAGGGAGGGGAAGAAATATGCAAAAGCCATAGAAGGATCTCCGGTGACGGAAGCCACATTGTGAGACACAGGGCTGGGCAGAGAGGGGCAGAGAACTTGGATGACAAAGTCCTTTCCCCTGGTTTTCATCTTTTCACTCCTAAGGACTAATCAGAAGCTATGAGGATTTTTCTGTTTGGTTTTTTTTTTTTTTTAAATATTGGCGTTGTTGAGGTGAGCTGAAATTAATTAACTTCCTGTAGAGGCATATCCTGTTTTCCTGATAAACAGCTGTCTGTCTCAATGAGTGTCCATGCACTCCTACACATCTGCCTTCAGCAAAATAACTGGTATTTCTGCCACCTCTTTGGTAAGAGTGATCGAACCAACACTCCGTCCGCCTGCGCTGTGATGAGATGGGCTTGATTTCCGTGCAGTCTTGCCTTGTGGGTGTTCACCTGTCAGGAGGTAACGTAGGCTGAGTTGGTGTCGCAGCAAGCTGGCAAGGGATGTGGTTGCACGCAGTTAGGTTTGCTTTTCCTCTCAGGTAGCAGCAGGCGCTTGCTGTCTGCAGGGAAGGGAGGAAACGTGCTGGGAGTCTTCCAGCAAGGGCTCATTTCTCTGGTGTGGCTGGGAAAGGCAGCTTGGACTTTCTGGCCTCCTGGCAGCGCTGCTGTGTGGCATCGCTGATTCTGAATAAATGAGGGCTTTCTTTTGGTTTTTCTGATGGCTTTATGACTTAGGGTGAAAAAGCAAAGGTCTCCATCAAGGTTTGTACATGTTGGAGATCTTTCAGTAGGCAGGAAGTTGTTGTGGTTTGTCTCTGGGACTATGACGGGAGCAGATTTAACACGCTTCTGGCATCCCCTTAGAAACTGGTAGGCAGAAGCGGCTTGGAATGGTGCTGTGACATTTAAGGCTCTGTAATAGATGGGTGTTAAAAGTTCTAATTCAATGCATTATAAAAATGGCTCACCAGTATGTTTATGGGTTGTGCTTTCTTTGTTGGGGGAAAAAAAGTGTTTATTTGAAAGTGAAATACCTGACTTATTACGTGATACAGATTTATCCTGCTCAGTCTTTCCAAGTTGGCATTGTAATCTGTCTTTCTGCAAGGGTGAGGCATCGCCTGCTAATTAGTGTCATTAAATGGGGTGGTTTTAAATGAGAGCACACTGAGCTTAAGTTATATGCTCAGTAGATCTGTTCAGTTATTTTTATTCTTTTGCTCACATATGTAGAGGCAGGGGAATGCTTTCTATGTGTCCCAGAGGAATTACTTAAAATATGTTGAGTGGTCCGTTAAGAAATACTGTATGCTTCAGCTAGGCCTGTACTTTCTGTAGTAGGTCTTCATCCTACTGTGAGTGTAAGGGGGATCAATCACTTTTATATCTATATCTATCTATTCTGTAGAGCAAGCAGAGAAGAGTGATGCCCATGTCCTGCCCCTGCATGAGATGGTTACATCGCTGGCATGAGTCCTGGTTGTCTGCTAACAATCCTTGGTATTGGGATACAACCTGTGTAAAGCCTGCCTTCTCCAGCTTGTGCCAAAGAAAAAGGATAAAGCTGAGAAGGAGGACAAAAAGTTCTCTAAAGCCACAGTGTCTGCAGTTTCGGGAGGCTGGAGGGGTGCATCTGTTGCTGGGGAGGCCCTTTCTCTCAGCAGATGAAGTGGAGCATTGGAGCTCACTGTGTTCCTTGGGTCATGGCACACTGGCAGAAGTGCAGGCTCATAGTGCTGCCTCCTGCCATTGCGGCCCACCGTTCCCAGCTGCTCTGCCACAGCTGCCTGAGGAGATGCTATGGACCAGATCAGAAAATTTGGTAAATACAGCACAGCAAGAAAAAAGAAAAATGGAGAGGGTTTTGGAGCATGAAGAAGAAATAACCCTGTCATATCCTTGGTGGTGTTGGTCGTGAGGATTCAGGCTGTGAGGCTGCAGTTGCCTGGGGGTGGTACCACCAGACCTGCTACAAAATATTTTGGAGATTCAAAGCATAGTTTTGGAGATGTGGAAGGTGCTCTGAGAGTGACAAAAGCCCAGAAGAGGGATCTGTAATCAAAATGAACACTCATGGAATATTGGGGAGCTGTAAGAAAACTGAGGATGGAAATTTGGATCTTGATCATTTGCATTGACCATGTGCTGTGGTGTCTAAAAGAGGGAATGGTTTAGAAGTCCCACTGCTGAGTTTCATTTGCCTCTGCCAAGGTGTGCGGTTCTGACTTGAGCAGCTGTTCTAGCTCATAGCTTTCAAATCTGTCACATTCGTCCTGCCCTCAGGCAATGTGCCTTGATTTGGGAGTTGCCTCTGTGGACTGGCAGAGCGTTAACTCGGCTCCAGGCACCTCTCTGGTGCTGAAGCAGGGATGCTGGAGCATGGGTCAGGGCTGTGCTGAACATTTTGTGACATCCCTACTCCAGCCCCTGCAGGGTTGTGGGTGGTGGATGAAGGTGCCATTGGGAGCTGTTGTTTTGAGGTTGAGGCTGTTTAGTGGAAAAATGAGTGTGTGTATGGTTTAGTGCAGCACTGAGAGCCTCTGCCTTGGGTACCCCAAGCTGGTCTGGGAAGCATTGGCTAAAGGAGGGTGAAGTCCTGTTGCAAGTTCTGGAATGTTCAGGCTGGTTTGCTGGGAGATATTTCTCAGTTCTTATGCTCTTTCCTAGGCATTTGCTGTTGGAGGTGATAAGATTTGCCTGGAAGCTGAATGGGCAAGAACATGCCAGGATCATGTCCTGCTTGGACAGTGACGGGGGTCGGAGCCACATGGGACAGACAGCCTTTGAATTAGCTGTTAGAATTTACCTACTGGAAAAGTTGCCAGTTCTATGTTTTTCATTTAAGGATAGGGAAAATGGCTTTCTGTATTGCAGGCTTCAAAATCTTCCCTTTTTTGTTAAGTCTGGATTGCAGCTGAGCTTTTAATTTGATTGTATTTCTGTCAGATACTTGGCTGTCTTGGTGTTGAGACTCTCAGCTTCTGGTTTCTTTGTTGAGAGGCACTGCAGCAATACATGCTTTGGTGCATCGCTTGCAGCTTCCAGTTGATCCCTGCCTAGAAGACAGTCCATGAAACGCTTTCAGCTGCTTCTTGGTTTTTTGGGCAGAGTGAGAGAACTGTTAGCTAGGTAGTTTTTGCAGTGTCTGTCTTCCTGTCTGCTGTGTGACCCAGGCCTGTGAAAGACTTGCTTATCCCTTCTTCTAAAAGATTTGGAAGACAGTGGCTATGGCGGTTGGGCAATCCCTTACCAAGGGGTGAGGAATGACATCTCCCTTCACTACAGGTGAAACGGTAATTAAGAGCAGCTCCTTGATGGTGAGCATTACTACTGTTGATGTGCCCTTTGTGTGTTATGCATAGGGTTTCATGATCTGTTGTAGGTGATGGAAGACACCCAAAAGGCATGTAAAGTAGTCCACGTATTTAAGGTCTGTTTACAGGAGACTTAACGACTTCTACTCAGTCTTGTGTTCTATCTGCAAGGTTTTAACTGTTTGAGGCTTGCTGGTGTGGGCTCTTTGCATTAGGAAGAGCTCCAGATCACCTCTGTTCAGCTAGATGACTGCGGTCATTTGTGATTTCTTTTATTTCATGCTGGAGAAAATCAAGGAAATTGAAGGTTGTTCTGTTCAGGAGAGCAAGCTGTTAAAAATTTATAGCCTTTTTGTGTACACGTTGGCACATTCCATACAATTTCTGGTCATTTTCAAGTTACTTGGCTCAAGATACTCCTTTCAGGTTTGTAGTAGATAGATACTACAAGAATTTCATACTTGTCAAAGCACAGATCTCTCAAGGGTGGAATCAAAGGAGAGCTGGCAGTAGGCTTGATGCTGGCCCTCCTGAGAGGGAAGTTGTCTGATTTCAATTCCAAAAGTCATGGAAAAGAAAGTAAAAGCTGGGGTTCCCATTAATATTTAAAAACTATCTAAGCACAGTTACTGATAACTCTTCCAATGAGTTACTTATTGTTATAACACAACAAACACAAGTAGCACTGTTAAAAAATTAGTTCTTCATGTTTTCTTAGTGACAACATGCCATAAAGTACAGCAGGAGGACGTGATGAAATTCAGAACCCAGAGCATAGCAGGTGCTGGCATCTCTGCTACAACATGGCCTGGCCTTTCAGGAGCACTGGATAGCTGACTTGGGAACTGTAGGGCCTTTGCTTGACTCAAGTTGTCAAGAGATGACATAGAGAAGGCATGCCACCTGGTGTCATCCTACAAAAAGCTTGCTTTTGGTGTGGAACCACATGGCTGGTCTAGGTGAGATTATTTAAAACTGAATTTAGCAGTGTGCCTACAAGTTCTGTGTAGATTAATTTGTGATTCTGGTGTTACAATCTTACGGGGGTTGAGTGCCTGCTTGCTTTTGTATGCTGTGGATTGCATCTTGGATCTTGCTGTGAGGAAATCATACTGCATGGGTCACGTTTTAGGAGGTGCATTGAAACAAATGAACACTTTCTTTCCACTAAACAAAAGGAGTGTCTTCATTGGAAATTACAGTAGTCCTCTTTATCCTAAGGCAAGATCTAGGACATGCTGTCACAGTCCTTCTCATGCTTTTAGTATGATTGTTTAGCCAGTCTCAAAAGAATAAGGAATCTCTCATTATGTATGTTCCGTTTCCAGCTTGATTGGTCTGCAATGAGAGATCCTGGCATATCAGATTCTGTATGATAGTTGGGGGAGGTTTAGTGGTACTTTTGTCTTTTTGGTGTTTATGTACTCACTTGCAAATAAAGGGTAAAGTTCAGAACTGAAGGCAAGATAGAATTTGAATGGCATATAAAACACTTTTTAAAATTTACAAGAAGAAAGGGTAGTAGTGAATCTTTAAGGCTTGTGGGACACGCACCTCTTCTTGAAGTGTGTTAGCTGGGGTGGAGTGGCTTTTTTATGGATGAGAAATAGGAAAGTATTTTGGTCACAATATTACTTTTCTTTGAAAAACTATTTAATATGACTGCTGACATTTAACTTTGACTAGTATGATCTTAGAGTAAGCAAATGGCCTGAAGATAATTAATGCTATGCAGTCCTCAGGTCTATGCCTTTAGGATTTAAGAGGCAATCTGACTTCATATCTGAAAGTTCAGGGAACGAATATTGTATGTTGTCTTTGGGGTACTTTGGGGCTGGGTTTTTTTTTTTTTCTTGCTTCACTATGCCTTGCAATACTACTTACAACATCGTGCCTTGTCACATGGAAAGATTAATTGTGGAGCAAGTAGTTTCATAGTAAACAGGAGACTATTGAGATTTAAAAACATAAATTCAAGTGGGTTTTCTCTAGAACTAAGCTATTGCTATGTCTTGCAAATAATTGACTGGTTAGCTTATGGTACACCTTAATGAGCAGGAAGTGAACATTTCCAGAATCACTCTGAAATGTAGTAGATGTCTTGTCTAATATCCACCTGTGGTGGTAGGCATCAGAAGCATGCTTTTTGTTCTCTAAGATACTGAGCTAGTCATACAAAAAATCAGATATAGCAAGAGGTAGTATTTTATTTGACCAGTTAGTGTGACTGGGAGTGGGGCACTGGATTGGGCATGTGGGTGTACAATACTTCTCCATATTTCTTATGTACCTTAAAGCTTGCTGGTTTGTCCTCCCTTTCAGTTTCAGTTGTTCAGGTAAAAGTATAATGTTAAAGAAATTATTTGAGCACTGGGAGTGTCAAAAAGGCCACGCTTTGCCAGTCCAGACTAGTTTTCTGTCTCTGTGAGTGTGAGCAAATACTCACAGAAAATACCAGAGCATGTATGGAGTGACATTGACCTGGGCGTATTCTTCCAGTTTCAAGTGACTGGTTGTTCATTAATTTCAGAGCTGTTGATGGATCTGTTTTTGTATCTATCTTTCTGGCCTTTACAGCATTTTGTGGTAGTTATTTGTTGTAGGCATGGATATGTGGTCCAAATTCCAACTTTTAATCAGTTACGTGGTAATTTCATTCTGCTTTAATCCTTGTGTTTGCTAAATAATGAATAATCATTAAATTCCTATTCACCAGTCATTTTACCTGTGAGTTTTTGTATCCTTTCATCACTTGTTTTCCAAGTTTCTAGTATCTCTTTGCAAAGAACAGCCAGAAGGGTAGATTCCACTGATAGTTTTCTCATTCTTTCATCGCTTTTTATGAGAAGGGATGCCCAGTGCCACTTCCAGGATACAGGAGCAGTGCTTTCTGTCATAGTGCATCCACTGTGTATTTAAATGTGTGTCTACTAGGTAGTAGGTTAACAAGTATAAAAATGAAAAGATATCTTTTATATGTGGTTTATTTGGATGAAGTGTGTGATGATACAGCAGTTAAGACTTGATGGAGCACTTTAAGTTTACAGTAGGTCTGTAACCCTGTAAAAAATATCAGTGAATATTACAAATTTGAAGTTCATCATACAACTCAATGCAAAAATATTTTTCTTTGTAAACTCGATTTTAAAGCTGGTTGTCTCTCCCCTCTCTATCATCTATAGCATTCAATGCATACTACAGTTAAATCATTTTTTTTCAGTTGCTGCAGCTTGCTTGTGAGATTATTAACACTTAAAAACAGTGAATAGGCAGCATTACAAAATGGAGAGAAAAAGGGAGCAATGGTCAAATGTTTAAATCTTTATAAAGAAAATAAGCTGTGTTCCGAGATCAGCAGTGAGGGGAAAAAAAGTTACTTGCCTTAAAATGAGAATTAGAGGTAAAAGTAAAACATCCTAAAAATATGGCTCATCCCAATCTTGAAGCATCTAATACTACAGTTGTGAGTGGCTGTGTGGTGCATAATGGCAGGCTGGGGTTAAACCACAAGAACTTGTTAAAAACAACTGTCCCTCTGGTGATTTGTAGTGCAATTCTGTTATCAGACTAGTAAATTGTGTAATTCTTACAGCTTCAAGGAACTCATATAAACACGTGAGAGAAGATGACAAGATCTAGATCAAGATCACCACGATGGAAACCAAGGTAAATATTTATCTATAACTTGTGTTCTGAAATACAGCTCTATATAAATCTTTATAATTAGGTCCTAAAATTTTCATAAAAGAAAGGAAATTGCATCCAGAATTGGAATTTGTAAAATCTATTTTTATAAATTATAATTTGTTTTCCAAACTGAACACTTTCTGCTATTTTTTCCCAATTTGCAATTTTATTATTATGGTTTTTTTGTAAGCTGGATGTGTTAAGGTTTTGCTGTCTCCCAAGAACCTTGTTCAGCTTGCATGTTTTGGGACTTGGTACTACCTTAAGCACAAAATCCAAGCACCAAACTAGTTAAGGTTATTTTTACTCAAGCACCACCTGGTGCAGTTAATGTCTGTAGCTCGCTCTTATTTTGCCTCTTGGTCTACAAGGAGGACCAGATCAACTGTTTAACAAAAATGTTTCTTAGTTCAAACACTCAGGCTTTCTGAGCCATTGGGGCTGATCTGCAAATCAGTATTCAGCATGGTGAGATATGCCTTGCAGCATAAAGCGCCCTTCTTGGACAGTAGCCTAGTAGCATGTGTCATTTATGTGTGTCATCAGAATTGCATCCAGGCTACTTCATACCCTTAGTTACCTGCCTAATTTTTAGGACTTGCAATGCCAATTTGAGATGTTGAAACTAGGAGGCTAGAATACAATTTTAAGCTTTCAAGAGCTATTAGTGTGTAATGTGAAACTACTTTTTTTCAGGTTTTGGATTGCTTTTCTGAGCAGACTAATTAAGTTGTGATAACCAAGGCAGTTTGTTAGATAACACAGAAAAATGTAGGGGGATGGGGTGGGGGTGGGGTGTTTGTTTGTTTTTTAAAAAAGAGAAATTCTCTCTACTTTCATACAAGATTGATAGTTGTGAATATGTGCTTTGAGTGAAGGTCAGGGAGGAATGCCCCAGCTCTCATTAAAATGCAAGCCTTAACCAGAACAACATGGAGCAGCAGCAGCAGTATGGGTGCTATTGGAAGTTAGCCATCGTAGTTTGAATTCATTTGCAGAAATGGAGCAAATAATTATGTCAAACCTTACATTTGCAGTATGTGTACAAAGGAATTGGTTTTCTTTAATTTTTTCAACTTATTTTTCAATGGTTTTATTGAAGAGTGTATTGAGTGTACAGTGAATACTTGAATACAAGCAGAACTGTTATGTCTGGGATTACTTTCTGGTTAGTGGCTTGTGCTGTTTTTATTTAAGGAGATTTTGGCTAAAAACTGTTAACAGGTTGCTTTCATTTTTGTTATTGTAATTGAAAATGAAAAGCTGAGTGGTGCAATTGAGTAGATCTCAAGCAATGGAATCTTTAATAGCAAAAGCTGCAATGAGTGTGCAAGTGTTTGTGTATACATGTATGTACGTGTACGCACGATTACACAAAAAGTCCAAAATATCTTTCCCAAACTTGGTCTTTTCTGCAGGAAAAAGCCTACCTGTGTGACATTTTAAATAGGACATTTTATAATGTTTTCAGTCAGTTTTGGGTGTTGTTTTGGCATGCAGAGAAAACCTGAAAAATGGTTTGGTGTTTTTTTGTTTGGTTTTTTTTTTTTTTTCATTTCCTTATACTTTTTTTTTCTTTCCTTTTTTTCTCTTGGCACTGAAAAAGACAGAGAATGCTTGAGAAGTGTGAAAATGTGTATAACAGTTATTTTCAATGTAGTGAAACTTCATATATATGAAATTATTTTTAGTTTTAAATGAAAAAATGCAAAGAGAGAAAAATGATTGACTCACTACTATTTTAAGTGGGTATTTTTACTATGAAAACAGAGTAAAAGTAAGCTTGGTACTCTGGCCAGGCACTTAGATGTTTTGAATATCTTGGTTTTATACTTTTTACTAGTTGATTAAAATTGTGCACTGAACTACACTTCCTTAGGAAATAGATGTTCTCATTAAGAGATCAATTCAATTTTATGAGACTACTGAAAGTGGATTTTATTTTTGCCTTAGGTCCTTATCTCCAGCGTTTAGGAGTCCAGAGCACCATAGGCAAAGGCATGCTCATACTAATTATTACTGTGAATATAAAAGTTTTCATAAGGACTTTAAGAAGCCTATGCCTTGGAGAACAGAAGATGAAAAATATGGACAAAGTAATTCCAGGTTTGCACCTCATGGAAATAACCACCAGAGAATATATGAACGTCGATCACCTTCACCAAACCTGAAAAGAATTCCCATGGAAGATACTTACAGTCATAAGCCCTACAGAACACATTCATCTGAAAGAACTGAAAGCAATAGGAGATGCCAGTTACCACCAAAATACTCAGAAATACCATATAAAGAGCATGATCGTCTGTTTTACCAACACAAAACGGAAGATAGGTACCTGTTTGAGCACTACAAAGTCACTGGAAGTGAAAAAGGAGTGAAACCTTTTCATAGACCATTAGGGGCTTCATGTAAACTTGAAAGAAAATGGCACGAAGATGGCTTGAGGCACGAGAGGTTACATGAAGACAAGTATGGTCAGTCACCCAGAAGAATTTCTGATGAATTTACGGCAAGGAGCTCTTTACAGAAGAGGTATAGGAATAAAATAATTAAAACCTGGGTATTGTGGTGTAAAGCCTCAAGTGAAAGTCTGTTTTCATTATAGTTGAAGATAACCACCTTGAAACACGTTGGCCACTTTGTAGTTTAATTATGGGCGACTGGTAGTAGTGAAGTATTTGGCTTTTAAGTAAATCATATTGATGGCTAGAGTATGAAAGGCTAATATTTCTCTCTTAAGAGCCCCTGCACATCTGTACCTTGGCGTGAGGGATTATGGGTTAACTTGCCACGCATTCTGCTGTCCAACATTCTGCACATATAAGTTCTCGCTTTCTTCTCTAGTGCAAGTGTAAATTGCTTTATGTCAACACAGGTATCCTGAAGATCACGATTACAGAGAATATGGGCACACGTCTAAAAGGGCTAAAGAAATGGAGAGGTATGACGGTGGAGAATTAGCAAGAAATTCCAAGTGGAAGCAAGAACGTTCTTTTCCACCCTACCAAGAAAAGGAGGAGCAAAGAAATTTGGGTGCCCAGTCCTACCGATCGGCTGAAAGGGAGTACTCGGAGGATTCTGTCACAAAGATAGCCTATGAGTACAGTCACAAACGGCGCAGGCATCTGGATGGAGAAAAGCCTTTTTCAGATGATAGAGCTCAGAAGTATATGAAGCAGGAAGACCAGAAATACGGTTCTTCTAAGGGTGCCCGGAATAGCAAAGAGTTAGATTACTTTAGTGGTGGAAGAATGAGACAGACTGAAGAAGGGCACATTGAAGTACCTGTTAAATATAGTTCAAAGAAGGGCTGCAATGCTTGTGTTAACTCTTCCAAAGTGGATGTTGATCTGAGATCTTTTAAAAACAAACCGAAGGAAAGAGTAAGGAAAGAAGAGGAATTGAGGAAAAAAGTAGATTCCTCTGGTAGCCAACATGATTCAAGTCACACTGTTTCAGATGTGAAAATGTCAGATGTCAACTGTAAGAGGGAACATCTCACAATCAAAGTGGACATGAAGAAAATGATCACCAAGTACAGGTATTGGTTTCCCCTCACCTCCTCTTCTTTATTCCTGTCTCTTTACAGTTTATGAATATTGGAGGAAGGCACAGTTTCTTTAAGAGGTAACCTGGACAAACTAAGGTTGAACCACTTTATTTCAGTTAAAATGTTACTTGCCCAGACTGCAAACTTACAGCCTACCTCTAGTAAAACAAACAAACAAAAATCCCCTAGTTCATTTCATGGAGATATAGTAGGAATTGCAAAGAGCAGATATGCTTGATACAAACCTTTAGTTAAAAGTTGCTTATGATTAAGTAAATGTGTTACTTTTATTTAAAAACAGCGACTACAAAAAAGCAGAAAAGCCTGTTCCCATGCTTTCTTCTGGAATATGATGGTATTTTTTGGACTGAGTTATCCCTCATTTCTTCTATAAACCAAATAAACTTTAAATTACATAAATCTCAGGCACACATTCAGATGTTCAAGATCTGAAGTTCAATAAAGCTGTCAAAAAATTAGAGATCCCTGGGTTATGTTATTTATTATTGTAACAAATCAAGTGGCAATCTGTTGAGGCGTCAGAACTGAAAAGCAGTAGAGTCTGCTTCTGTCTATCTTCTGGTTGCCTTCAGCATTCCCAGTGCTGGCTGAATTGGAAAAAAGTGGTAATATTATGAAAATCTAGATGAGAGATACGCAGTAGAGAGTAAGCAGCTTGGTTTGTATAGATTTTTGCAGGCTTTTCTGGTTTGTTGCCTTGTCATTGCAGGCAAAAATGTCATATAATGGCAGTAATCCTTTTTGAAAGTGATTACTTTCCCTTCCAAAATGATGAGCCTCAATTTTTAAGATATTTTGCCTCTTGCCCCAAATAAAACTTTTGTAATATAAATTTTATTGCCTTTTCAGTATTTCAGAAACGTAATGCAATGGAGAATTACAAAGACAATTTACTGCACGTAAGGGGCTAATATTAAAGGCTGAGGAAAGCCCCCCACACCCCGGCTACGATAAGCATTTAACTTTCTGAATGATAATTTAAGGAAAATAACTTAATTATTGTTGGGTTTTATTGCAAGCCCACAGGATGATTCCTGTATGTAGTAGCCTCTTGCTGCTGTTCTTGAAAGTCATGCACGATGGACATGGTAAATATTTGCAGACTGAAGAAACTATTACATTGATTACAGCTAATTTCATGTGTGGGAAGTTAGCTTCTGTAGCCAAAAGTGCTAAATGTTTTATTTTTTTAAAGATGAGAACACTAATTTTGCAGAAGGTGACTGGGAATATTTGTGCTGCCTTCTTTAGTCATTTAACAAATACCTGATTTGCAGTGCCTCAGCTGAGAATGCTTTCTTTATAAAACCTGGGGACCAGGTAGATAATCCAAATCATCTGCAATTGAGATTGTTTCAATTCCCTCTTGCATGCATTTCTTTCCAGTTTACTGGGGCCAAATAGATGACTTCTGGCACCTGCTAGAGGCTATTTCTGATATAATTTTTATATGAAATTCTAGTTTTATTTGCTTCAAATACAGGACTGGCAGGCACATGATCACTTTGCAGAATGCACAGTAAACAAAATCTTTATCCTAAAAGCTTTTACATGGGCTGTTTGAGTCCTCAATTTGTCTTTGCAAATGACAAGCATTTTCCTTGCAACAAGAACAGCAGGTTTTTTAAAGTGTTAGCTTCCTTGTCAAAATAATTCTTAAGCAGCAATTCAACCATTTGGGGTGTAAACTTATTTAGAATGAGTAAAATTTGACAAAAAGATGCTAAACACGTTCTTAAGTTCACACACTGCCACCTGAAAGCTGTTTCACTAGGCTCAAGTGATGCTGTGAGATTTTTAAATCTCTGAACTGTTCTTGAAAATTATCTGGTAGCTCCTTATAAACAAAGACACACACATAATCACCTTCCAGAATTACACTGAAGAAGTATGTCAGGTTCTTCATTTGCCTGTTTTATTTTATAATCTAGACAAACTAAGTTTAAAACTCAGAAGTTTTGTAGTACGTACTTCATGGAAACAAATCCCTGAGAGTGTAGTCATATCGCTTTGTATTTTATTATAAGGCCGTAAGGAAGAAAAGCTATTGAGTTTTTTAATAAAAAAAGAAACAAAATGAGATTTTTCATTTAATCACATTCATTTCTAATATGAACTTCTTAATTTATTGTTTTGTTTTACTTGTTTATTTGAAGTTTTCAGATATAGTACATTCTTTTAAAGTGAATACCTGCAAATTTTTATTCTAGGACTGCCTCTAGTCATACTACTGAGAGACAGATGTCACATGATCTGGTTGCTGTTGGCAGGAAAAATGAAAATTTTCATCCGGTGTTTGAGCACATGGAATCTGTAACACAAAATGTTGAAAATGACCCATCAAGAGAATTTACTCAGGAAATAATCACAATTATCCATCAAGTTAAAGGTGGCTGTAATATTTGGGGTATATGTATGTGTTTATGTATTTGTAATTTTAGATATGCCATCCTTGTAAATCGCAGGTGTTTGCCTTTGGCTTCATTTGTATTTTGGCTTCATTCTGTATTGTTTAAGGAAAATGTAGATTGAGGATTTAAAGTAGTTGGGTGGAGAAAGATTGTAAGATCTCAGTCATAACAGAGGCAAAACTGTGGAGTGTTAAGGTCAGAAGGATTTTATGCTAGTACTTAAAACCAACCTGCTTGTTCAGGGACAAGAGAAGGAAAAAGGAGCTTTGCTGTAGTCCCTGCTTTCTAGTTCTATATAGTTTCTTTAATTTTTCAGATTAGTGTTTAGACTGCTGCATTATGTTCAATGTTGAACTTTATAGATTCTAGTAATTTGAGTACTACCATGATACAGCTGAAGTAGTTAACTTTATGTTGAGCTTAATCTTATTAAGTAAGAAGGATGTCTAAGTTGGGCTGGCCTAGTCTCTCATGTGAATGTTAAACTGCAAGTTTGAAATTTAATCTCAGAAGTTACTTTGGTGTCCTTAAGACTTAATCTTTTAAAAGATACAATTTTCCACTATGCATTTCAGATACTACAAATAAACGTTCTTCTACTTAATATCTCTTCAACAGCAAATTATTTTACGTCTTCTGACATAACTCTACATGAACGGTTCTCAAAAATTCAGGATAAATCAACTGCAAATATGAACGAAGCTAAAATACGTTTGGATCCAGAAATTCACAGGTAATTAATGTGCTTTTTTGCCTTAATTTATTTGCATTAAGGTAGTTAATCTTCAGTAGACTACACAATGTGAAGTGTTTTTTTGCATGGACTACGCTGCCTGCCCGTAGTCTGTAAAGAATTCTGTAGTTGGTCAATAATGCCTTTGCTATTTATAGTGATGGCACTTGTTTTTATGTAGTATTTTTGTGTTCCAGGAGGATTGACATGTCTTTAGCAGAACTTCAGAACAAACGAACTGTGCCATTGGAATCTCCCCAGGTATCTTGATTTCTTAACTTCTTTGGCAAACAGTAAGTTTAAATGATATAGATGTAAACCAAATTTTCCCCTTGCTCTTGGTACATCATTTTTACATGCTTCAAAGACCATCAGTAAGTGATTATTATGAAAGAAATACACACTTGAGGATATTTACAGATACCACAGATCTGCCAGTGTACTGTGGTGATGTTTGAGTAAAATGCAGGTGTGTTCTCTGGAGTAGCTGGAGTGTGGTTATTCCTGCTGCTTGAACCCCTTATCTATTTTTAAATAGTGCAAATACTAAATAGGTGACTGACATTTGGCTTTTACTTTCCCTCTGAGATTAGAAAAAGCCTTAATGTTTCTTCTACCCTAATGTTAGAATGGCCCGACAGCCACATAATTCCTCATAATGCTGTTTTATCCCATGCTTTCATCCATGGACATAGGATTTTCTGTCTTCCCCTTTCAAGCCACGCTTTCTGTGATTTAGTTACCATATTTTTTTTACAGTACAGGTATGTGGAAATTCAATTTAATTAAGAATAATAGAACTTCTTAAGAGTTACTGGAATTTATGCCAATATTTTTGCCTTTTCAACTCCATGCAGAAATACAGTGTGCACGGTTCACTGTTGTTTGGACACTTGTAAGAAGGCAGATGGTGCAAGAAAGGATAATTGTTTGGTACTACATTTTGTTATTGTTGTGGAGTTTGGATCCTTGGGTTGATGTGCATCCATCCTATGGGCAGATAATTGAACTGCATGTTATATACCGGATGCAGCTCCTGAAGGACAGAATCACAGCAGTGTTTAGTTATTACTAGCTCACTTGACTTTAACCCCTCCTCTTAACTAGAACATTATGAGAGTGTTAGAAGATCCAAATGATCTACGGCATGATATAGAAAGGAGAAGAAAAGAGAGATTGAAGAATGAAGATGAGAAAGTGTTTCATGTAGATGATGTAACTCCAAGGTAATTAGCAAATCACAATCTTGTTGGCCCAAGTCTGTAGTTCTTATGTTCATTTTTTGACTCTACCACAGTTACATTCATATTTCTTGTGATTCTTTTCCATAGTTTGTCCTTGAAATTTTGACTCAGACTAGAATTCAACTGATGTACATTGCAAACTACTCTAGAATGGAGTGTACCTTGAAAGAGGTTAAGCTGGAGTGGGAATAAAATGAAAGCAAGATCAAACTGTAGCACTGAATGGGAAGAGGGGAAGAAATGAATTTAAGGGTGGTTAACTGTTTTAAAACTCCTTGATGTGCCATATGAAACTACAAAACGCCGGGAGAATGTTGTTATGAAAGCATTCTAGGATGAATACCTTGTTGTGTTGCCTTGGTTGTTTTGTAATGTCATGTGGAATATCAACAAAGAATTGGAATTTTTCTGATTCTTGGAGAATTTTATGAAGAAAAGCTTGATTTTTTGTTTGTTTGTTTGTTTTGAGTAGCTTTTTACTGCTATGAATCCCTCTGACAGGTGTGTTAAAAGGTGCTCCAGGAGGTGTTTGCTAACCTCAGTCATACTGTTTCACTTTTGATGTTGTGAGATTGGTTGATTACAGAGAGATGGCTTGGCTTATTTGTGTTAGAAACATTGATTAAAGAACTGCTAGAATGTACTGAAATGTACCTATAGTGTAGTCATGATTTGCAGATATGCTCCTGTTCGTTCACTTTAAATGCAGGCTATAATGTCAGAGTGGTGATGCATGCATACTTGGGAAAACTGACTTGTGAAGCTGCAGAAATATTATTGTATTTGAGATTCTTTAAATGAGAAGTAGAAGTTACCGGGGGCGGGGTGGGGGGCAGGCAGGCAGGCAGGCAGGGTGGGGAATTGGACTGTTGCACGTAGCCTAGGCCTGATTATTGTGGGAAAGTTGGGAGGTTTTTTGCCACTTTCGCAGTTACTGTTTCACTTACCTTTAGTGTAAGCCACTCAAAGAGGGAAGCTTAAGTTTCTCTATTATAAAGTGTGGCTATCCTGGAGTTTGACTTGAGGAGGGATTACGCTATCACAGTAATGTGGGCGATGTAATGTGGGCTGAGGGCAGTAATGGTATGAATGATGGGTACAATTTCTGTGAGATGGGCAGTTTTTCATAGTTCACCTATGAGACACTGGCAATGAGCTAGCCCAGTGTGCCTCTATTTTTGCCTTAGTATTTTATTTTGCAGCTGTGAAAACCGTTTCTGTATGCTTCGTGAGCTGAATTTTGACTTTTGTGGTTACTTTTCATAGTATGTGTTTTATTTAGAGGTTTATGAACACACCTGTATCAGCAATGTGCTCAGTAAAAAAATCCAAGTAAGCAAAGCCCGGAGTATCTTGCCTGCTTGCTGAGGATGAAGCTGGAGTTTCTAGCTAGCATCTAGCTGTTTATCTGAGCTTCTGTTGGATTTGGGATTTCATGAAAAGGAAAGTTCTGCACAACTTGAAAGACAGTACAGTATAAAACTGCTGAAATGCAGAAAGCATTTCGACCAGTGGAGGGCAGCAATGACCAGCCATGCAGGCTTAGCTGGGTGAGCCAGGGAAACCTGTTTTGCATAGCAAGATTTCAAGAAGTCAGAGTCTCTCTGTTGATTTGTCACTGCAAAAGAGAATACAGCTTACTATAAAATTCTGTGCAATTTAAGCTTGAGCTTAGTCAGAGGACTCATAATTTGTGGAATGTCCTAGAAAAACATTACTGAAGAACAGTCACTTGGTACTTCTAAGCAATAGAGATACTAGACTAAAGTAATTTTACATACAGGGGTTTGATATGCTATGGCTTTAGATTTTAACTGTTTTTCTCTCTCTCATGCTTACACATCAGGAACCAACAAAGCTGCAGTCCTTCAAAATTACAAATTTCTCAACTTGATGGTTTCCAAAAGCCTATGAGATTCATTAAGCCACCTTTCAGGAAATTTATTGGGAAATCTCACCTGGTAAGCCTAAATGTAGAATTAGTAGCTTCTGCATTTGTTGTTCTCATTTTCTAAGCTGGTGTAAATTTAACAACCTGTGATGTCTCGTCCTTTTGAAGGTAATAAATCTTCACTTGAAATTCAAACTTTGCTCAAAGGTGAACTTACTCATAATTTCACAGTTCTAGTGTAAGAGTGCTTCCTCAGGTATTTGTTGAAGCATAGATTAATACAAATGAGCTAAACCCACTTTTGTGACCAAATGCTGATACAACAAAAATAATTCATTTATTTTTGAATGTCTGTGCAGTACTTCATAACAACGTTACTACTGTTTTTTTATAACTTAACAGTGAGTTACAGAATCAAAGCATCATTTTGGTTGAAAGGGACCTTTCAGATCAAGTCCAGCTGTTAATCCAGCACTGCCAGGTCACCACTGAGTCGTATCCCTCAGCACCACATCTATATGTCTTCTAAATACCTTCAGGGATAATGACTCCACCACTTACCTGGGCAGCCTGTTCCAATGCTTTACAACCCTCTCTGTAAAGAATTTTTTCCTAATATCCAACCTAAACCTCCCCTGGTGCAACTTGAGGCCATTTCCTCTCATCCTATCACTTGCTACTTGGGAGAACATACTGACCCCCATCTTGCTACAACCTCCTTTCAGGTAGTTGTAGAGAGTGATAAGGTCTCTTCTCAGCCTCTGTTTCTCCAGGCTAAACACCACCACTTCCCTCAGCCGCTCCTCATAAGACTTGTGCTCTAGACCCTTCACCAGCTTCGTTGTCCTTCTTTGGACACGCTCCAGCACCTCAATGTCCTTCTTGTAGTGAGGGGCCCAAAACTGGACACGGTATTCAAGGTGTGGCCTCACCAGTGCCCAGTACAGGGGGACAGTCACTTCCCTGTGGCCAGTCCTGATGGCCACACTATTTCTGATGCTAGCCATGATGCCATTGGCCTTCTGGGCCACCTGGGCACACTGCTGGCTCATATTCAATCGGCTGTCGACCAGCAGCCCCAGGTCCTTTTCTGCTGTGCAGCTTTCCAGCCACTCTTCCCCAAGCCTGTAGCGTTGCAGGAGATTGTTGCGGCCTAAGTGCCGGACCTGGCACTTGGCCTTGTTGCACCTCATACCACTGGCCTTCACCCATCGATCCAGCCTGTACAGATCCCTCTGTAGAGCCTCCCGACTTTCAAGCAGATCAACGCATCCACCTAACTTGGAGACATCTGCAAACTTACTGAGGGTGCACTCAATCCCCTCATCCAGATCATTGATACAGATACTAAAGAGAAGAGGCCCCAATACTGAGCCATGGGGAATACCACTTGATTGGCCACCAAATGGATTGAACGCCATTCACCACCACTACTCTTTGGGCCTGGCCATCCAGCCAGTTTTTATCCAGTGAAGTGTATGCCTGTTCAAGCGATGAGCAGCCAGTTTCTCTAGGAGAATGCTGTGAGAAACAGTGTCAGAGGCTTTACTGAAGTCTAGGTAGACAACATCCACAGCCCTTCCCTCATCCACTGAGTGGGTCACCTTGTCACAGAAGGACATAGTCAAGCAGGAGCTGCCTTTCATAAACCCATGCTGACTGGGCCTCATCACCTGGTTGCCCTCTATGTACCATGTGATGGCACTCAAGATGATCTGCTCCATAACCTTCCCTGGCACTGAGGTCACACTGACAGGCCTGTAGTTTCCTGGATCCTCCTTCTGGCCTTTCCTATAGGTGGGTGTCACATTTGCTAAGCTCCAGTCAACTGGGACTTCCCTGGTTAGCCAGAACAGCTGGTAAATAGTGGAGAGTGGCTTGCTGAGCACTTCCACCAGCTCCCTCAGTACCCTTGGGTGGATCTAGTCTGGCTTCATACACTTGTGTACATCTAAGTGGTGCAATAGGTCCATTTTCTCCTGGCTTATGGGAGCTTCATTCTGCTCCTAGTCTCTGTCTTCCAGTTCAAGGGGCTGGGCATTCAGAGAACAACTGGTCTTACTATTAAAGACTGAATCAAAGAAAGCATTCAGTATCTCAGCCTTCTCTTCATCCTTGGTCACTGTGTTTCCCTCCACATACAGTAAAGGATGGAGATTCTCCTTGGTTTTCCTTTTGCTGTCAGTGTGTTCATAGAGACATTTTTTATTGTCTTTTATGGCAGTAGCCAGATTAAGTTCTAGTTGGGCTTTGGCCCTTCTAATTTTCTCCCTGCACAGCCTCACAAGATCTTTGTAGTCTTCCTGAGTGGCCTGACCCTCCCTTCATGGGTCATAGACTTGCCTTTTCTTCCTGAGTTCCAGCCAAAGCTCTGTTTAGCCAGGCTGGTCTTCTACCCTGCCGGCTTGTCTTTTGGCACATGGGGATGGCCTGCTCCTGCACCTTTAGGAGTTCCTTCTTGAAGGATGTCCAGCCTTCCTGGACTCCTTTGTTCTTTAGGGACCCTGTCAACCAGTGTCCTAAACAATCTGCCCTCCAAAAGCTCAAGTTGTCAGTTCTACTGACCATTCCTCCTTACTTCCTCAAGAATTGAAAACTACCATCTCGTGATAGCTATGTCCAAAATGGCCCCCAACCTTCACATGACCCACAAGTCCTCTGTGAGCAACAGGTCTAGCAGGGAACCTTCCCTAGTTGGCTCACTCACCAGCTGTGTCGGGCAGTTGTCTTCCACACAATCCAGGAACCTCTTAGACTTTCTCTCCACTGTATTGTATTTCCAGCAGATGTGCTAAGTTGAATTCCCCCACAAGAACAAGTGGTAGTGATTGTGGGATTTCACCCAGCTGCTTGCAGAATATTTCATCTGGCTCTTGATCCTGGCGGGTCTGTAACAGACTCCCACCACAGCATCTGCTTGGTTGTCCTTCCCCCTGATTCCTACCCATAAACACTCAACCCTATTGTCACCATCGCCAAGCTCTAGACAATCAAAACACTCCCTAACATACAGGGCCACTCCCCTGCCTCTCCTTCCTGGTCTATCCCTCCTGAAGAGTTTGTAGTTGTCCAACACAGCACTCCAGTTGTGTGAATCATCCCACCATGTTTCCATGATGGCGACAGCATCATAGTTTTCCTGCTGTAACAGTGGCTTCCAGCTCCTCCTGCTTGTTGTCTGTGCTGTGGGCATTGGTGTAGATGCACTTTAGCTGGGCTATTGATCCAGTCACCTTATTGGGAGGAGAAAGCTACCTGATGGTTCCTCAGCACTACCATGGTTTCTAGCCCATCACTATCCCTTGTGTCTTTGCCATCACTTGGCACGCTGTCCCCTACCTCCACTGGTGTGGCAGACCCAAGGAGTTTGCTTGCATGCTGTTCTACAAACGTTGATGCGCTGCTCCCAGGCTTGTCTCCAGTAAGCCTGGTATTATAACTTTCCCCCTCCAAATCTAGTTTGAATCTCTTTCAATGAGCCCTGCCAACTCCTGCACAAAGATCCTTTTCCCCCTTGGAGACAGGTGCACCCCGTCTGTGTCCAGCAGGCCTGGTGTCATGTAAACTGACCCATGATCAAAAACTCCAAAGTCCTGCTGCTGGCACCAAGCTCGGAGCCAGGTGTTGATCTGGTGGGTCTTCCTGTTTCTTCCCACATTAATCCCTGCAACTAGTGGGATAGAGGAGAACACCCCTTGTGCTCCTGATCCCTTGACCAGTAATCCCAAGGCGCTGAAGTCTTTCTTGATTGCCCTTGGACTTCTTGTGAGTTCATCGCTGCCTACCTGAAAAGTCAATAATGGATAATAGTCTGACGGCCTTTCCATTTCATAATCTGAGTTGGCATGGGATTTGTTGTTTCAGAAAGCTTGTTTACATCAGTATTTTGGATGACATCAAAATGTCTTTTCGATTAGTCCAGAAATAAGGTGGTCAGCTTTAGATCTCTTATTGAATAGCAAGAACAGGTCAACATAAATTTTTCAAGTAAATTTTAGGGTCAAAATTACTTACTGAAATTAAATAAGGGGCTTTATGAAATAAAAACTCACATTGTTTGTAGCTTTGTAAATAAATTTGTGCCTAATATTGCATTTCTTCCACTTAATGACAGACTACATAACCTATAAAATAGAAGGCCTTGTTATTGAGCAGATAACCTGAGGTTATGTTGAACAGTTGAGAGTGAGAATGTTCTCCTGCATTCTAGTTGTCAGCAGTTGGAAGGGAAGGTGTGAATCTTGTGTAGGTGGCATTGTTACTAAAACATTATGATAAAAGTTCTGGGAAGCTCTTATTTTAAAAACAAATAAAAATGAGGAACAAATCACAAGAATAATTAGAAATGTCTGAAATAATGTTTCTGAGGATGAAATGTTCTACAGTGGAATAGCTTATCTGTGTTGATATTGCATTTATCAAGGCACTTATTCTTCCTTAGACTATCTTTCTGTGAGGTACTTTAGTACTGTCTTTCAGTTTAAAGCAACACAAGTTGTTAACGGTAAAAATTATTACTTACTCAAGACTAAGATTGAAGTTCCCCAAAACAAGCAGTAATTGCTCATTTAGTAATTGTATTGGGTCAGGCTGAGATGGAGTTAATTTTCCCTGTAGCAGCTTGTAGTGCTGTGCTTTGCATTGGTAGCTAGAAAGGTGTTGATAAACACACTGGTGTTTTGGCTGCTGCTGAGCAGTGCTCACACAGAATCAAGAATGCCTCTCCAATATTCCCCCACTCACCAGTAGGCTGGGGGTGGGCAAGATCTTGGGGAGGACACAGCTGACCCAAACTGACCAAAGGGATATTCCATACCATATGACATCTACTCAGCAATAAAAGCTAAGAGAAAGTGGAGGCGGGCATTCGTTATTATGACATTTGTCTTCTGGAGCAACTTGTATGTGTACTGAAGCCCTATTTCTAAGAAGGGGCTGGACGTTGCCTGCTGATGGGAAGTAGAGAATAAATCTTTTGTTTTCCTTTGCTTCTGTGCATAGCCTTTGTTTTTTGCTTTATTAAACTGCTTATATCTAGACCCACAAGGTTTTTTTCCATCTTTTCTCTGCCTTCCTCCCCCCCCCATTCTGCTGAGGAAGAGAGTGATAGAGTGGTTTGCTGGGCACCTGGCATCCAGCCAAGGTCAACCCACCACAGCAATATAGTTATTGCAGATAAAAAGGGAGTTAGTTTAAAATAGAAGCACAGTTATTGTAAGGTGTGCTGAAGATTGAGGAAGATGGCATTTTGATACTAATAGCGTTTTGATACTAAAAACGCACCGCAGCGAGGAGTAATACGTTCAGAACAACAGTAGCTGTGAAAGCATGAGTTTTACAAATGCAAGGCATCCTAAAGAACGAATGTCTCTTTATGAAGTCAGACATGCAGAAGCTGGTTTGCAGACATGCGAGAAGATAAAATACTTTAGTTTGCCCTCCGTTTTTTTCA
The DNA here is from genome assembly GCA_009769605.1 of Bucorvus abyssinicus. Taxonomy (NCBI): domain Eukaryota; kingdom Metazoa; phylum Chordata; class Aves; order Bucerotiformes; family Bucorvidae; genus Bucorvus; species Bucorvus abyssinicus. The sequence continues at coordinate 30,091,157 of CM020030.1, read as the reverse complement.
GTAAAAATAGAATTAATCAATGGTTGCCAACAGGCCCATAGAGCTTACAGCCATTTTGCAAATGTCTCTGCTATACATTAATCATCACTTTTTAGTTGAATTTTCTGGTTTGCTTCTGTTCTTGCCTTTTGATTCTTATTCTGCCCCCCCCTTGCCTATTTTCCTTTTTATCTAGTATACCTAATGCTCATGTATGTAAATCAATGCAGAAAGAGGGTAACCTTTTCCCAGGCAGAGCAGATCACTAACACAGCTAACTCATATCTGGGGCAGTACAAATAATTCAGCTGAATAAGCTAGCTCCAGTAGTGTGGCACTTCCCATGACGTGTAAATGAGTTGTCTGCTTAAGCTCAATCTCCATACCTGTAAGCTGCTAGTATTTGTTGTGAGAATTAAGTGGAGTGGCTTCCAAGCAACCAACTGTAATTTCAACCACATGTATTGTATCTGTGTGGAGTAGGCTTTCTCTAATAAATTCAGAGTTGCGTGACTGTATCCACTATGACTTTGTTTGGAAATGTAGTATTAGTAGAGTTGAAACCAGCCTTAGAAAAACAAAAATGAATGAATGTAAAAGCCTCTTGTAGCTGCTTTCTGCAAGAAGATAAGTGTTTGGAATATGCCATTCAGAGAGTCTTTTATCAGAATAGTATGGTTCAGGTGTGAACATTGCCAAGTACCTTGAAAAGTTCAAGGACCAGAACTGAAAGCAGTGTTTGGAGGACAAAGCATTGGATTTAAGAAGTCGTGGTTTGATGGGTCACTAGAACATTGATGCTGGGTTAACCGCACCTTTTTAAATAGGAAACATCCTAAAATTAAGGATATATTACTGGGGCACAGCAATACATGGTTAAACTGAGGAAGAATTTGAAACATAAGAAAGAGTTAAGAATAGTTGTTAAGAAAGAAAGTTGTGTGGGTTTGCTCAGTCTCACGTATACTTGGGTAGATATTGATTGAGTTGGTTCTACAGTCCAAGCAGAGCTCTCCAGTTCTTGTGGGAGGCTGTTTTATGCTGCAGAACAGATGTAGCAATAGCACATTGGCAAAACTGTAAAGGTGTGGGAAAACACATGAAAAAGTATGCAACAGACATTTCTTGCCACTTTCAGAGGGGGAACTCTTTTCAACAATTTTAAAAGCAAATGCTGGGAAATCCAAAACAAAAAAATCTAACCTTCAACACTCTCCTCAGGTTTGTTTGCTCTTGTTTACAGGTAAATATTAAGATAAAGTTAAATCAGAGATCCAGGTTTGAAATGATAAGCATAACAGTGCCAAGGCTCAGAAAACATGGGAAAAATAATTAAAAAAAAAAAAAAGTATTTGACAGGAAAACTACTGCAGTGTCTTACATTATAACGCAGGATTTAAAAAACTTAATGCATTGGATAAATATTTGCACATTTTTGCCTTTATTAGTAAAACTTTATTGTGGCTTTTTATTGGTATTGCTTGGGGAGCTGTGTGTATCAGCATTGGTAAAAGATGGATGCTGAAAACTTGAAGCCTGATGAGTAGATCATACCTGATGGTAGGATGTTGCCTAATGTTAAAACAGATAATGTATTGGTTGTATTAAAATGACCTTACAGTAAACTTTCAGAATGTGTTATTAACACCATTTTTTTCTCTCGTTAAATGGAGGATATTAGTAATTTTGTTTAAAAATAAACATGGAAATGATATTGACTTGGCCTACTTTTGGTATCCAGTGGTTAACCAATACAAATGTTTCAGAGCAAGGTATGAGCACAGGCCAGTGAAGGGGTAGTGTTTCTTGTGTTAATATTCAATAATTGGGGATTGAGCTTAAACTTGAGAAGGACTTATGCTTTGAAGGTGCAAATTTCTGTCTAGCCTTAACTGTAAGAAATGTCCATTCAGCCTTGTACCCTATTGACAAGAAGAGAAGAGAAGATCAGAACAAGTTTCTATCTCTACTTCCTTTTTTTTTTTTTTTCATTTTCATGTAAAACCTCTGGTTTAAGAAATTCCTGAAGAGTAGATTGCTGTATCTTTGCATTAAGTAGTTCTAATGTTTTTGTTTCCATGAATGTACTGAACCTCAAGGGAGGTGGGGCTGGAGAGGGGTGTATCCACAATTAGTTGAGACAAGCTTTCTTTTAATTCCCAAAGGTTTATTTTTAACTGTAACAGGAAATTTTCCTGAATGTTTTTTTTTTCATCTTGCTGAATTCTTAGCTTTAAGGAGGAATGTACTTCAGTGGAGAGCTTCCTGATTTAATTGTATTGTATGGAGAAAGTTAATTTGATTTAATCGAGTTTATATTCTTAGAGTAAGAAGGGAGTTGGGAAGTTCCTGACATGCTTTTTTCCTATGTATGTTTGATATGCCATACCTTTTTTCTTGGGAAAGCCATTCTGACTACTTTGATCTCCCTTCATAAAGTCTTTCTCCCTCTCTTTGTTCTCTGCTGAATATCCCCTCTTGTCAAGGCATTTTAACTTGTAGGCAACACTATATTCTCAAGAAAGAAAAATCTAGCTTAAATCCCAGTTAAAAGTTAGCTTGGATTCTAACACTGTTCTGTTGCGTTTATAGCCTCTCCCCAATTAGTAACAGTATTAGCAAGCATATCCTAAAGTGTTTCTACCACTAGAAAGGTTTGGTACTTTGTTAGAGAACAGACATTCTGGAAGCAGCAAAGCATGTATTTGCATTTATTATTAGATGTTAGTATATAAATGGTGCCCAGTGACAGGACAAGAGGCAAGGGGCACAAACTGGAACACAGGAAGTTCCACTCGAACATAAGAAAAAACCTCTTCACTTTGAGGGTGACAGCACTGGAATAGGCTGCTCAGAGAGGTTGTGGAGTTTTTTTCTGTGGAGATACTAAAAACCTGCCTGGACATGATACTGTGCCACCTGCTCTAGCGGGGGCGGGGGGGGGGGGGGGGTTGGACTAGATGATGCCAGAGGTCCCTTCCTACCCCTACAATTCTGTAATTCTGTGAAATATTTCATGAGAGTTCTCCTAGGCTCTCTTTAAATTGTATTTGAAGCTGTAAAAATTTCCTTTGAAAAAAGAGTTCAACAGCATAGGAACACTTGTAAATATTCAAAAATGGACCATAAAAAAAAAAATTGTTAGGAGTTTATTATCAAGTTCATTCTATCTGCATTAGATGACTTTAGCGTAGTGTATGCTAGTATGTAATCCTTCTGTGAGTATTTCTATGATGGAAGAGAATGATATTTTAGCTGTGTGCATCCCCTCCATGTAGTAGCTGTCATGGGAATATTTGGAAAAGGATGAAAACACACAGGTAGAACAGTGGCTAGAGGGAGTGCTCTATTTTAGGCATCCATGGGTGTTTGACTGCAGCTGTTCAGTGTTTTGACATGCAATTTCAATACGACTTCTCTGGCTACTTGCTCTTGAAATTATGTGTGTTTCTGTAGCAGGCAAGTAATCTTCAAAATGCTCTCCTGTAATACAGAGTTAAAAGTAGAATCTTCTAAGGACCAGTGTAACATGCCACACGTTCATTGTCTGGTTGCTGTGGTGGTGTGTATAGTAACAGTGCATGTGTCTCCTCTAAAATTTGCTAACATATGATGACCATATGCTAACCAGTGATGTCCAGAGTACCAATCTTGTTGTCCTTCTTCCTAACTCAAGGGCTGACTGCTATAGTAGCCTGTCTGCTATGCCGGCTGCATGCAAATTGAGGCATCTGTTCTTGGGGGGCAGGGATGGAAAACCTTAATTGGTTTGTTACCTGCTTAGATCTCTCCAAAAGGATGATACTGCAGTAGGATGGTCTGTATCATCATGGGCCGCTGTAGGCTTTCAATAGCTTCAAATAGCTGGGACTCCAGGCCCTATGCTCCCGTTACTCTGGTTCCTTTGAACAGTGTCATTGTGTCAAATGCTACAAAATTGAAAGTGTTGAAATATATTTGTTAGTATAACTTGGAAACTTTGTGTGCTTTCCTGAATAATTTACTAACATTAGGATGATAATTCTGTCTGTTTTCCTACTAGAATTCTTACTATTCTTCAAAACCAAGTGATACTTACCCTCACAGACACATTAGAGGACACCTTGAAAATGCAGGACCCATCAGAAGACACTTTAAGGTACAGATCAGCTTTTGTCAGATGTATGTTACATAAAATGGTGATTCGATCTTGTTGAGTTTGGTAACAGGAGACACATTTTTGAAGGTATTAAATGCCATGAAAAATAGTGTCATTGTAGCCTAATTGTTTCCATTGAAATAATGGGCGGCTTACGGAGAGCTGGCAGTGGATTGAGCAGGGTTGTCCAGTATTGTATCCGTGCAGTTGAAATAATTAAGTTAACTGCAAAGTTGAGAATGAGAATTGCAGAAATTAAATAGTGACTGGAAAGCTTATCAATCCAAAAGTCAAGCTGGTCAGCTTTCTTTCCTTCACCTGATGCATGCAGAAGCCTGAACTACTTCCCAGGCTGAGATGTGAATTGTATTGCTTTCAAAATGGTATTACAGTTGTTTTATTAGGCCTTTCATATAGGGATTTCAGGGGAACTAATCTCTTGTGTAAACCCTGCATAGTGCTATCTATGCATTTAAAACAAAAAATAGAAAAAATTGTGAAGCTTTATTCTCAGGACCTTAAGATGGTAAAGGGGTGGGCAATTGTGCTTCCTCCTGGGGTAGAGCAGTGGCTTTCTAATGCCTTTTGAATGTAAATGTATCATAGGTTCAGTAGAAAAACAAACCTCACTTTCTTTTCTGCTGAGTGACATGCTGTGCATGGAACCAGTTACAGCTCTTTATATTAGAAAAGTATTAATCAAATATAGCACAACTTGCTCTCATTTGCTACCTTAAAATTACCCCTACTTATTTAACGGGTGTGTTCTCGAGTAAAATAACACACAGAATAGATTCCTATTTTGTAGATAGTGAAGTCTAAGTAAAGTTTTGATGTCTAAGTAAAGTAGCTGGCACTTTGGATGCAATTTTGAAGGCAGGGCAGTGTAGGTGTGGGGGGTTTTGTTTGCTTTTTGTTAGTGGTTCCCACCCCCCCACCCCCCCCCCCCCAGACTAAACAGACGAGAACTGTTGGATTAAAAAGGCTTTCAGGCTCTCTCATTTAGGTGTGCTTTGCCAGTCAATCTTAGTCAGATAGCTAACACTAGCAAAAAATGCTAACTTTATTCTGCTGGAAAAAAAAGTCATTTTCCAAGCTGAAGTTAATAAGTTGGAAGTGTTGGCCTGATGTAAGTGATGTAAGGACATCATAGCCTCTTAATCAGTATCCCCTCTGTATTGTCAGCCTTTAGGCGATGGAGGGATCTTTAGCACTGGCTGCCATACTATTGAGGCAGCGTTGGTAGTTGGTGTAATATAAAGAAAATGGAAGCCTGCCTTCATTTACATCAGCCTACAGTTCTGCTGGACGCTGTGCAAGCACGAAAGCATCTGCTTAAGTTGTCATCACTCATATAAGTGAATATTGCCTGAATATTGCTGTATCCAATGATGTCCCATGGTGCTTTAATATTTGTAGGGAAAATAGCATATGCGCTTGTTTGCATATGTGTATGGCACATTTATCACTGCCATGGAAACAGCAGTGCTGATTTGACTTAATTTCATCAACATTTTTTTTTTTTACATTTAATTTCCTCCTATGTAACAGAGGGTTTTTCCTTCCCATGCTGTTGCTGAAATCTACTTAGGAAAGTGATTTGGCTATCTTCTATACTCAGCAGACTTTCTTGGCTGATTTATTTTTAAAAAAACCAAGCATACAAACAAAAAACCACCAAAACCCCACAAACATACAATTCTGTCCACCCACTCCCCTCCCCAAACCAACACAAACCACACCACATTTCTTGGTATGTAAAATGGGGGCATTTTAAACTTAATAAGCAAAAAAGGGCATTTCCTTAGAGTATTTTTTAAAAAGTCTTGCAGTATGTTAAACTTTTGGAAAAAAATATCTTTTAGAACAGTTTATGAAAGATCTGTTTATGAAGCAGTTTATAAAGGATCTGGAGAAATCTTATAAAATTTAAAAGGTCCTTTTTTGTAATGACACTTTGCAATGAATCACTAAGCTAACCTTTAAGTGGGTACGTGCACGATAATCTTTAGCACTAAAACCTCATTCCCTGTTTAACACAGTTCAAGGGTGGCTTCACCCCAGCCAGCAGCTAAGCACCACACAGCTGCTTGCCCACTCTCCCCTTGGCTCCCCTCCCCTCCCATGGGAGGGAGTGTATGGAGAGCAAAAGTGAGAAAACTCATGGGTTGAGATGAAGACAGTTTAAGAAGTGAAGGAAAGAGGAAGGAAAAAAAAAGTGATGTAAAAGCAGTCACTCACTACCTCCCACAAGCTGACTGATGCCCAGCTGGTCCCCAAGCAATGGCTACCTGCTCCAAAGCCTCTTCCCTTCAGTTTCTGATGCTGAGCAGGAGGTTTTACGGCACAGAATATCCCTTTGCTCAGCTTCGGTCAGCTGTCCCGACTGTGTCCCCCTCCCACCTTCTTGCCCACCCTTGGCCTACTTACTGGGAGACTGAGTAGGGGAAGAAAAGACCTTGGCACTGTGCAGGTACTGCTTAGCAATAGCCAAAGCAGTGGCGTGCTATCAGTGCTTCCCTAGTCACAAATCCAAAACACAGCACCATGTGGGCTGCAGTGAAAAAAATTAACTCCATCCCAGCCAGACCCAGTGCAGTGGCACGTATTTGCTCAGAGAGATTTATTTCAGAGCTTGAGGCCATTGGCTTATAGGCATTGTCATTAGCAGTATTTATGAAATACTCTGAAGGTAAAACTAGATGTCACTTCAGCGGATTTTTTCTTACTTTAGACCAGAAGTTACTAATGTTTACCACACACCTTAGATTACCTCAGACCACTAAGGCCTCCTTTCTACCACCGATGTCAAAGCAGAGAACCACAGCAGCTACGGGGGAAATGTGAAGGTTCAATCTTAACTGGCATAATCCATCATTAAAAATGCCCTTCTGTTTTCCCTGTGGTAGGCATATACCTACTTAAGAATTTACTTCCACTTAATTGTATTGTGCCTGGACTCTGATACTTTTCAGGAAAGGGGTTAGCATTTAATAGCCTTCTGCAAGCGTCCTCTGCCTACAAGCACCGTTAAGAGTAACCCCGGGGGACTGATGGGGCCAGCTTCTCGGTTATCTCCTACGCAGTAGGTGGGTGAAATGATTTGGGAAATAACAAAACCTCTGTATTTGCATAAAGGAACCTCCGCTTTGTACAGTCCTTTCTTACTTGTTCACCAGCCACACAGTGGAAAAACTGGTACCAAACTTACCAAACCTCAGAGCATGTGATTTTTCTTGAAGTGATCCTTACTCTGTCAAAAGGAGACTCATTTCACCAAAGTAATTGGGTAATGCTCAAGAAAGGTCTATTTCTGTGACATATTTTTTCTTTCCAACCCTTTAAAGGTGTTTGTAAAAGACAAAAAGAATTTTATATGGTCAGCACATTTCCTCTTTTTTTAGCTGGAAAGCCATTGTTTGTTTAAATTTGAGGGAGAGAAAACCTTTACATTTCAAGGATGAATATATATACAGGAATGCATCTGTCAGGGCCATGTTGGAAAACTTAAAATGGCAATACGGGAAAACTATGAGAAATTACTATAAACAGGGTTTTTCTTACTCTAAAGACTTTTACTGCCTGTTTTGTTGGAGGTCTGAGTGCTTAGGAGTGAAAATCTCTTTTATAACTTTACCTGCTGTGGTCAGTGCTGATCTCTCTATATTCCTTCTGTGTTGTAATGCCACTCACCTGTAAGCCTTTTGCTATCCCTGTGGCCTCTGCTTCTGGTCTCACAGTAGGTTAGTTTACAGAATTTCAGTCTGGAGGTATGAAAGGCAAAGAATGATGGATGTGTGTGTTCAGATGGTAAGATCTGAATACTGTAGGAAAAATATATATACTGACCTTATGTTCACCGTGACTGTTTTTAGACTCACCACGTGTGCCCACTGCATGCCTGACATCACTGGACTTGTTAGCAACAGTGAGAAGTTGTGTTAATTTTTTTTGTTGATGCTGGTTTACTTTCCTTAGAGTTTGAAAAAATGTTAAAAATGTTGTACAATACATTTTTTTTTTTCTGAAGAAGATGATAATTTCAGATGTTTTAAACAGTAAGTACAATGCAGCAGTTCATTGAGCCACATGGTAGCCAGTGGTCTGAGGAGTATTAAATGAGAAACAAAGGAAGAGGCTCTGCACTTGCAAATGTGTACTTCTGTTGTTCAGTACCGTAAGTTTAACTAGCATGTATATAACTGTAAATAAAACCTATGGGGTTCTGATGCCCTCATTGTGCACTTTTTTTTTTTTGTCCCTCCCTTTTCCAACCCTTACAGAGCAACTTTGCAGATGGCCGCTTGCAATTCCATTATAAATCAGACTTAGTACAGAAGGGTTTATATATTCAAGCTAAGTACCAGCGGTTACGTTCTGTTGGTGTAAGAGGATTTACCACTAATAAATTCAGAGATGGATTTTTGACGAAAGAAAAGGTAAGTTGGCTTAATTTACTAAGCTATTTATAAAATATGAATATTCATATGATCTATTCAAATTTTTAAATCCCCATGGAATAAGTTTGATGGGATTTTCTGGAATATTGGCTCTTTGTACTTTACAGGCAAGCCTGATTCTGCACTTCTTTCCTCCATGCTTATTCCATGGAAACTTGCTGAAACTTGCTTTGGGTAATAGCAAATCAGAGGTGGCCTCTGAGATTCTGCAGTTTGTCTGCGTTTCAGTATTTTATCCTTGACCTCAGCTGATCTCTCTTCTTATTGATATGAAGAGAAAGTAGCCCTTTGTGGGAAAAACAACAACAACAAAAAGTCCTCTTAGGGTATGGTTTTAAATCTATGTTAAGGGTATTAATAATTTTTTTTGCTAGATCTGTTTCTTCTCTTTATTATGTTACCTTAAATTAGTAGTGTGCTTTAAAGTACACACTGGAGTGCTGTTCTGAATGAAGCATCCTACACTATATACTGTCTGTGTAAAATAGTTTGATAAGCTCAAGCTGGAATTATTAAGCACATCTGTTTATAGCTTTTGATTTGCAGTGTGTGGGGAACAATGATAAGCTTGAACTGCAGAACTTTTGAACCGTATAAAATGTTACAGCTTTTCTGAGGATCAGTAGTTAAAACATTCTAAAACCTTTATTAGAATTAATGATGTATGATCAAAGTAGTATAAGGTTACTTGTGACAGTAGAGAATTGGATTAGATGACCTACGCAGCCCCTTGCAGTTCTGTGTTCCTGTGCAAATTCTTGTCTGTTTTGTAATTCTGTGTCCACCTAGCTACAAGTAAATACACTTGCATAAGCACTTGTAGTTGGATTAGAGTTCAGGTCTTAGAGCACAGAAGCACAGGTTCTTAGAGCTGTTTAAAAAAAAACAAAAAACCCTCAAGTTTACAGCTCAGTGTGGGGGGAAAAGCAAAACACAAAATAAACCACGACCGCCCCCCAGAAGAAACTGAAAAAAAAAGAAAGCAAACCAAACACTTTGGACAAGGTAAACAGATCATGTGTTACTGAAATATACTGGTGGATGCCTTTTACATTTGTATGGACACTGAGAAATATGATCTCTGAAGGCTAAATTGAATTGAAATTAGTGGAAGAATAGATGGAGAAGGACTTTTTCCAAAAATTAAGACCTTGTAACGTGGGCATAGAAGTGCCATAATTTTGTTGCAGTGAGTTTTCCCCCAATAATTTCTATATGCTCTTCTATAATTGGATATAAAGGTTCTTGTCTGGAACCTATAAAGCATGCTTAACACAGTCTGGCTGCTGGAGATTGTTTGAGTTAGAAAAGCACAATAAGATCTGAATATTGATTCTGAGGCCTGATGAATAATTTTGAGTGTCTTTGAGTTATTTTACTTTAACTGAAGTCCTGAAGAATGACACAGCCATTTTCTTAACAACATAACTGATTGCTGGTTGGCTAATTCTTAAAAATCAAAAGTGTTCCTGAGATGTTAGCATTTCCTATGTTTTGCCTATTGCAATGATTAAATTTGTCCTGAAGATTTTTTTTTTCTTTTAAACTGGTCTGAACATCTTTATTTCACCTTTTTGAAATAATTACGCATATGCATACTTTAAGGTACTGTCTTTACAGTTGTGCTGTTTCAACCCATAATTGAATAAATCCAGTATGTTACATACCGTAATAATGAAAGTTTGGAGCTTTTTTCCAGTTTACAACTTGACAGTAATGATTTTCTTTTTCTCTCTGTAGGGAAATTTAAATATTGGAACAGAAACCTGAACTGAGCTGTGATACTGAAGCCGAAACAGATAACAGCAAAGGGAGCATCTGTTCATTTTTTTGACACCTTTGTCAAGACTTAAAAATAGGATAAAGGAACTAACCCTGTAACTTTCTTGATTAAAAATAACTTTATTTTTCAGTAGTGGAATGCTGCAGAACTTTTTTACAGTTTTAATAATTACTTTTAAAGTACAGTATTCAACTGAAACATTGTAGTATGTACCTTTAGTTCCTTTTGCATACCAGTCTCAAGAAAAGTCATTGAAGGCAGTCTTATTTATTGAATACTTTTTCCTCTAAGCATGATGTTACAGATGGAACTTGAGTTGTTATACCCAGAGGTTTATATGTTGAAAGTTTATTGCTTATGTAATAAAAAAAAGGAGAAAAAAAAAAAGTGCCTGAATTGTTTGGTAATAGCACATTAGCTCAGGATTTTCCAAGCAATGACCTTTTAGGTTGTGCAATAGATTTTACACCTCTGTTCAGTCATTTCCATAAAACAATATTTTGTATTACTTTAGTTTAATAATGTACTTGAGTTTCTGATGTGTATATACACGTGTAAATTGTTAGAATGTTGGGACAACTTTCAGTACTTAATTAAAATGAATGGTAACAGGCAGGTATGTAATGTACTGTAGCAGTAGCTTATAACTGCACTGAAAGCATGCTTGAGTTTGTTAGAGGATTAGCTGGTCTGTATTGAAAATTATTCTGTCTCATTTTTTGGTGTATGACATTCTTGACCAAGCCACATGTTCTCTAATCTTTTTCGTCATAAATGACTTGATGATTTCCTGGATTCTGAAATTGAGGCCTGAAGTATTTAATTGCAAGAAAAACAAAAAAAGTAAGTTTTTATAAGCATGTCTTCTAACAAAGCTGTTTATAATTTAAACTGCTTTAAATGTGGATAGCTTTTAGTTTCGTTCAAAATCCAGAAATTCTCTGAATTTTACTCTACTGCAATATTGTTATGCTGTGTGCAAAACTCAAATAGCCAGACATGTTTCATAAGCAGCTATAAACAATATTGTGCTTATTTCCTTACTATAGCCTTTGCCTTAATACATAATATATGATAAGGTTGTGTGTATGTATTACAGATTTATTTGGACTTTTTATTGCTGGTAGATTAAAGATGCATAGCAAATAGTTTTCAGAGACGTTCTTATTTAAGAAAGTTGTTGTTCATCATATCCACAATCTATGCAGGCTAAGGTATTCCCGTCATTTCCAAGACAGTGTTAGCCATATAGAATGCAGGCTAGTCTCTGTTGTGGATGGTAGACCAGAATTCTGCTACTGGGTAGAGGTATGTTCAGAGAAAAGGAAATGTTTTTGGGTGGTGAAAAGTCAGAATGTGGTTTCTGCATGCTTTTTAGAAATGTTTTTTTCCACAATGCCTTCAGTAGAGAGACTATATGAAAGTGTAGGTATGGCTCAGAACAGCTAAAATTGTGTCACTTAAGGTCTTCAGTTCATGGGGTGTACTGCGTAGTGTCCAGAGGGAACAAGCAGGCAGGAAGTGTGCCACATTCGTTGATGTTATGGTCATTCAACAGTAACACCAGACGGTATGTTTCTAAACCCAAGTTTTCAGTTTAAATAACAGTCATGAATGATTAAGCTAGTTTTTCAGGGATGTTGTCATCAATACACAAAATGGGAATCTAAAGAAAAGGAATTCCCTGGTCAAATAGAGGCAGGTACCTTTCTGCAGATAAAAATATTTATTTATTGATGCTGTCAATGATGAATCTGGCAAAATAATCCCGTGTAGATTTACTGGGAGATGAAAGTAAGGAATTGAAACAACAGGTTGAGTCAACCCAAAGCAAATGTGACGTAGCTGCAGTTTGAGCTGCAGCCTGCTGGTAAGGGAGTGCTGCATGTACCCTACAGATGAGGGCAGGTTTACCCTCAAGCCAACAAGCTATTCACGCTGCTCCTGAATGTGCTGCAGCACTGTAAAACATGTAAGTGAAACCATATATGATATAGGACAGACTACTGAAGCTATATTGTCTTATTCAACAGGATACTACTGTTCCTGTAAGCTTCGTGCGGTGTTCTTATTAAAGCCTGGAAGAGAACTCGTTGTTGAGCAAATGGGAAAAGTGGATACGTGAAGAAACTTCTGACGTGGCAGTTTTGCTAACACTGTTTGGAAATAATGCTGAAGTAGTCAGACTTCAGTCAGTTAACGCTGCTTTAACCAGGTTTAAAAGTGTGACTGGCTCCTCTGATTTTGTGTTTTCTTATATTACCTGTGCATGACTAGGTATCTCTAATTTGTTTTGTACTTTAACAGTTTATCTTTGTTTTTTATTTCTGCAACTGTGAACAACATATTACAAACAAGGGGTTTTTGGCATGTTTACTGACTTTTCCCCTTGCCCAGCCTTGGTCCTAAGATGAATGTCATATGATGAAATGTAGTTGCTGTTTCTGTTGCTTTAGCTTTTTATTTAAGGTGATACCATTTGCTTAAATTACATTCTTTACCAATAACTTTACTTCACTAATTTGGGATTCTGTCCTGATAAAACTTTGTATATTTTGTAAAATTCATACAGAAACAATTCTGTGACTGGCTTATAATGCTAGAGGCATCTACTCTGTGATGTTATCTAGTGCAAGACATTGCTATGTAGATTTATCTTTGTGAGTTACAGAGACTTGTGTATATATACTCATACACTAATCAGCTTATTATTTTAGCACAGAAAAGTTCTGTTGTACTGGAATATAATGTTTTGTTGAGAGCAATGTATTGAAGTTACTTATTGAGTCGAAAGGCACAAAGAGTATGTTTAGTAGAAGAAAGGTCACTTTACTTGAATAACAGTGCCTTTCTGTATTGACTGCATTGTAGAAAACACCTGTACAAAGACTGAAGTAATATCCTGATTATTGCATTGTTTCTCATGAGAGTATGGACTCATAGTTGTTAAAATGACCACTTGAAATATGTGTGTAAGCCTCAGAAGGAAAACAGTGTCTCTTAGTAAAGTCTGTCACTGCATTTGCATTAGAAGGGCAAGTTAAAAATGTAATTGTCTAAGTTTTCTATCTCTTTCTTTCCTATTTTCAAAGTATAAATGTAAATTGCCTTTCTTTTGGTTGACTTGAAATGGCTGTTAAATGATCATGTCATGTTCTCAATTGTTCTTGTGAAATTTTTTTAATTGCTATCCAAAATGCAATGGGTTTAATATGACTAGAGTCTTCCTTACAAGTGTCTGAAATAATGTTATTGTGATGCTAGCATTTATATTGCTGATCCATTTAATTTCTACATAGATTGGTTAGAATCCTCATTTTAAACATTTGTGGTATTTGAGTTCACAAGGTTAACAGAATTCTGGGGCAAGTAAGAAGCAACACATTGCAAGGCTTCTCTACAAGCCTGCCTTAACGCAAGTAACTATTTACATGCTTAAAATCACTTTACCTGATGGCTTTAGATGGTCTTGAGACCTGGACATAACTGTCTCAACTCAGGTAACTGATAGCAGAGGATGGGAGTAAATTCAGCTGATCACCAGTTGTGTTAATGGTTTACCTGCTGCCTTCTCTCCCAGGGCCTCAGGGTGAAACGCTGAATTTTCTTTATATGAACTTAGTTGCTTTAAAAACAAAATAGAAAAGAAGAGACTTGTAGCATTAAAAAAGGCAGGTTTCTCAAAACTTGCTTGTGCATTGGAAAGTAGTTTTCTGCCATGTCTTGGAAATGGATAGTGAGAGTTGCTTGGAGAAGATGATTAAGGATTATAGCAAAGAGAGACTTGGTTTCTCAGTGGTCACCTTAGGAGACTGTAAATAGAGGGAGTTCTTTAACTTCGTGGCTTTCTGAATGGATCTTTTCCCATGCTGTGTAGAAACATGCCTCTTACCTTTTTTTAAGCATATGAACAGCCATCTACAAAATTCTCTACGCGAAACTTCAGGCTTGCACCCTAATGAATCAGGAAAAAAAAAAAGGATGTTTCTGCACACAACTTTGTCCTTTAACAGACTTCATTCCACTGCTGCAGGATTTGAAGATTCGAGGTTCTTCAGCCTCCTTATGAAGGGGGGGAAAAAAAGCCATTTCAAGATCTTTGAAAGCCTACTTTTAACACTTGACTCCTTAATAGACCTTAAGGATAGTGATGAACATTTAACTGTGTTCTGTTTCAAGCTTTGTGAGCATAAATTTTCAGTGTTAAGATCAGAGAAAAATATAACACCTGCCCCTTTGTTCCATGCCTGATGGCTTTTTTTTTTTGTCGGAGGGGTTTTTGAGTAGGTATTTAGCCACATGGTTTAATAGCTCTATGCTGCCTGCCACTTTAATGCAGCTTTCCTCTGTTCACTGTTCACTGCTGTGAATTTTGTCTAAACAGCCTGAATCTCACGTTGTCTTTTTAATATTTCATTTCTGTAAATAATGTAGTAGGTGGCTTTTATTTTGTGACTGACTTCTCTTATGTCTTTATTGTTGAGGGAAGAGACAGGGCGGAAACAGTTGCTGTTCAAGTACATTCTTCATGGAATAAAAAAAGCCTCATTGTTTTAAGAATAGCAGCAATTTTTTTTCCCCTGTTGAATGAGGATGTGGACTAATGTCCACTTCTGAGGAATATATTAATGTTGACCTTCTACTTTCATGAGGATCATCTAATGTGTGTATGTGCATATGTATGTACACATGCAAACACAATACTAGAAACCTTTAATGTAGTTATTTCTAAGTCTCAAAAAGAAATTACATTTTTAAACTACTGAAGATGGAGTTAAATGCAAACGCATTTTAAGTCTGTAGTCTTTGGAGTCCACAATGGTGCTTTTGACAATGTTATCCCATATCTAAAAGCCTCATTCATAAGTATATATTAAGATGTAGGTATGTTTATATGTATGTTTAACATAGTTTATATAAAATCAATGTAAATTTTGTTTCTACAGACAATAAATGTTTTAACAAAATTTTTACTTAAAAATCAGTGATTTGATTCAGTAGTTATTAATGTTTGCTGTCATTTTTACTTGATTTGTGTAGCCATTGAATTTTTTTATATATATAACTGTTGGTTCTATAACTTCATTTATTGCTTCTTTTTGAAATTAAAGTAGTAACACCTTTTTGGCTAAAAGAAGCTCTCTTTTAAAAGACATAAAATATTATTACTGGCATGAAATAGAAGTTGTTGTAAAAAACCTTGGAAAGTCCATTTCCTCCATGGCATTCAGAATCCTTAACATCTCTACCAGATTCTGCTTCTTGCTCCTTTACCTGGGCAGAATGAGGAAGGCACACACTTTCTTGGCTAACTTTACTGGAGTTTACATTCGGTGACATAGTGTGTATTGTTAAGAATTCCCTTAACGCATTATCATCTGTGCGAGGTGAGAATAACCATGTTGGTCAATACCAAGATCCCCTAATAGAGTGGAATGAGAATGAGATTAAGCTAGAACTCGCAGTGTTTAAGGGAAAAGAGTTAACTTTTTTACTTAAATTTGCCATAATCCAAATCTCTCTTCATCTTCACAATGTGTAAATAATTTGGGTTTATTGTTATAATTCTCCTAATCTGGTTATTATCCTTTAACTGCATAGTGAAGAAAAACTTTGTGTGTTAAATCTGCTGTGATGTAGAATAGCTATTGTTACTTTCTCCCCCTCAGGAAAAATGTTTAAATAATACTTGGGGTATACAATAATAATGCTTCCCAACTATTAGACTATGGACTTCAGAAGTATGATGTGGCTGATGATGTGTTCTGAAGTGCATGTCAGTTTAGATAACAGTTGCTAATTTTCATTGATACCATTTTAAAAACATCTCTAGCTTCTCTACACAGTTCCTTAACAAGTAAAGAAAAGTTTCTTTTCTAAATGCCATCTTTTCCCACAAAGATAAGGTATCCGAATAGTCCACACACATTTTAATGTTAAGTTTGAAGCCCCAGCTGAGGGGTAGGCTCTGTAGGAATACGAGACCAGTCTTACAGAAATGTCAAGGCTTAGGAATGATGGGAAGCTAAGTCCTGGGGGTAGTGTGACCGTGCTCACTCCAGTTTAAAGTGAGCTTTTCCCACATTCTGGAAAGGACAACCTACTGTACTGTGTTACTACTTTCTTTGGGAAAGCTGAGAAATTCATACATTAATATGTAGTGATAGTTGAAGTTGGGAATTGTTTCGGATAGCCATCATTGTGACGTGACTGAGTAATTCCTTATCACTTTTACTACCAGCCCTGAAGAGTTCTTATAGAAATAGTGCTATTGGCTTGTACCAATTAACTTATTCAGTTACGTATTTATTTATATATATATTTATTCCACCTTAAGCTGGCCAGCTGGAGCACTGGAAACTCAACTTTGATGTAAAATTACCACACTAACAACAGAAGTATCTTCTTTCTCAAACCTGGTTGCATCAGTTCTGCTTAGTTTGACATGTTATTTTGATCTGATTGATCATTTCAGCTAGTTTGTTATATTGCTTAAGTAAAAGCTACTACTTCTCATTCTGATAATTTAGAATACAGTGGTTTGGGTTGGAAGGGACCTTAAAGATCATCTAGTTCCAACCCCCCTGCCATGGGCAGGGACACCTGCCACTAGACCTGGTTGCTCAAAGTTCCATCTAACCTGGCCTTGAAGACTTCCAGGGATGGGGCATCCACAACCTCTCTGGTCAGCCTGGTCCAGTGCTTCACTGCCCTCCCAGTGAAGAACTTCTTCCTAATATCTCATCTAAATCTACACGTTTTCAGTTTAAAATCGTTACCCCTTATCCTATCACTCTACTCTCTGAGTGATACGCTCTCAGAGAATGATAAAGTCCCCATCTTTCATGAAGGCCTCCTTCAAGTACTGGTCTCCCTGGAGCTTTCTCTTCTCCAGGCTGAACAACCCCAACCCTCTCAGCCTCTCCTGATACAGGAACTTCTCCAGCACCCTGATCATCTTCATGGCCCTCTGGACCTGTTCCAACAGGTCCGTGTCTTTCTAATGCTGGAGGCCCCATTGCTGAACATGGTACTCCAGGTGGGGTCTCACTAGAGTTGAATAGAGGAGCAGAATCACCTCCTTTGACCTGCTGGCCACGCTGCTTTTGATGCAGCTCGGGATGCCGTGGCTTTCTGGGCTGCAAGTGCACATTGTTGGCTCATGTCCATTTCTTCATCCACTAACATTCTCAAGTCCTCTGCAGGGCTGCTCTCTATCCAGCCTGTATTTGTGCTTCATTTCCCAGAGTTAATCTTGTAACTTTTTCAGATAATAGAGGTCAAGTGCCCTCATGCAATGATGAATTGTGGATAAAAGAAACCAGCATTGTTTTTTTAAGGTGTGTATGAATAAACATTGGCTCTCTGGTAGCATGTGACTGGCTAAAAGATGCTTTTATATGCATGAAGATAAAACACATATTTTTCTATTTCTTCCCTTTCCCCCTAGTTGTAGAACTCTTATCAGTGGCTTGTGACTTGGTGTCCTAGTGTTCCTGAAAATAATACTGAGGTGGTTCAAGTCTTTGACTTTTCAGTGAAATACTGAACTGGAGGCTGTCTAGCCCAACATCCAGCCTGTTTTTATTCCTTCTCATAGTTGAACTCACTTTCCTTTTTTAGTTACATTTAAGAACTTCTTAAAAAATTTAGTATTATCTCTGCAAAGGTTTTGTTCTATCACAATTTTTTGCAAAAGATTAGAATTAGACAAACTGCATTAGTCCTGATGTTCCATTGCTGCTACATCATGTTAATAAGCAGCTTAAAAGCAAGTTCTCATAGTTCTGCTTAAAGTTTTCTTAAAAAAAAAAAAAAAAGGAATTCTGTCTAAATACTCTCTGGTTAAACTCCTTTCATTTTTTTTTCCTCAAACAGTTCACTACTGTTACAATTTCAAAAATGTGGATTGTCATAGCCAAGAAGCTAGATGCCAACTGGAAAGGCATCTACTCTCTTACGCATTTCTAACCTCCAAAAAACTTGATATTCAAGATAAATTCTGTTGTGCAGGGGGAGAGGTACAAAAATCTTATCCCTTATGTTATTGGCATTTTTCTGTCTCTGTGCCCAAATTAACTACCTGAGGTTAGAACAGGCTTTTTTGCTTAACTATGTGTTAAAATTGAAGCTGCTTGTGCTGTTGAAGATGTTACCTATACTTTTTCTGCCAGATTACAGTTTTTAATCTGCTCTTGCCCTCTGCTGCTAGTATAGGTTTTTTCCTAATGGTCTTTGCCTCTGAGAAGACTTGCTTGTGAAGACGGCTTCCCCCAGCCTCATCAGGTGCTTTTCTGTACAGAAATGTTACTCATGAGAGCTGCTCTCTCTTTCGCTCAGTTCTATTGTAACATAGATTTCACATCTCCCTGCAATACCTAAAAAGAACAATCGGCTGCTTATGTGCGACTCCGCTCTTTTTTTGCCGAACCACCACCACAAAAAGCCACTCTTCATCTGATAGCTTTATCTTTCTTCCTTTTCTTCCTTGCCTCCAGCTCCAAGCCTGTGTGAAGGGCTGGGAGGAGTGTGGCGGCTCCCTCCGGTGCGGCCCGGGCTGCTACCCCCTTCCCTCACGGCCAGGGCCGGGGAGACGCGGCGCGACAAGGGGCACCCGCAGAGCTGCCGTTGCATTTCCCAGTCTCCCCGAAGGCAGAGGCCCGGGGGCAGGACCGGGCACGGCATGCAGCAGGTAACGGCTCCGCGCAGCCTCTGCGGAGTCGGGGAAGGTGGCGGGCAGGAACCTGAGGTTCCCGCCTGTCCCGCCGCGGGGCAGCGGCCGACGGCTCCCAGAGACGGTGCGCGGAACCCAAAGCGCCCCCTCTCCTCCCCCGGCACCAAGATAAGGCGAGCTCCCGCCCCTGCCCGAGCTCCCGGGGCCTCTCCGTGCGCGGCTGGCGATTCCTAGCCTGAGAGGCAGGCAGACACCTTTCGCCTCGCCCGGGGCGCCGCAGCAGCCCTCTCCCCTGACCCTGCCCCCTCTCGGGACCGCCGCTCCGCTTCCTTCCTCCCCGCCCTCCTTCCTCCGCCGCCGCCGCTCCCGGCGGCCCGAGGCGGCGCAGCGGCTCTGGCGCATTCTCGCGACACTTCCCGCAGCGCCGCGCCGCGCCGCTCGCTCCGGCAGCAGCAGCGGCGGCAGCAGCAGCAGCCCGCGGCGGGGAGACCCAGCTGCTCCTCGCACCCTCGTCCTATCGCACGCACCGGCCGGCGGGCGGGCGAAGACGCCCACTCCCGCGGCTCTGGGCACCCGGGCTCGGCCGCGCGTTTTCGCGGGCTGCTCTGCCCGGCGGCAGCGGGGACCCAGGTGGCTGGCAGGAGCTGAAGGCTGAGCCTCTCTCTCGCCTGGTTCCTTCTTCCCCCCCTTTTTTTTTTTTTAATTCTTTTAAATACATCCGAATACATATGCTGAGGGAAGCCGAGGTGCTGCTAGCAGGACGCAGAATGCAGGCTGGCTGCGGAGGGTGCTGAGAGCGGTGGCCGCCGGAGGAGGGAGCGGCTCTGTCAGCAGCCTCTTCGGCTTCCCGTGGCGGCGGCTCGGGCTGTCTCTCGCCCCCTTCGCCGTGGCCAGACGCCTCAAACTTTCAGCCTGTTTCCGCTGCCAGGCAAAGCCCAGCTCGACATAAATGGGTGAGTTCAAGCCGCCGGCTCCGAGTTAGCGGTGCTTGGGGGACCGGCTGGGGCTCCCGCCCGGCGGGTGGGGTGCGTGCTGCCGCCGCGACGGAGGGCTGGGGGGCGGCGGGGTGGGAGCTGGCCGCCACCAGCCTCCGCTTCTCCGCCTTATGGCTTTTAACTTCTTCTCCCCTCCCCCGGCCTAGTCAATAATTGTTTTCATGTGACAAGCGGAGAGATCGGGGTTTGCGGCGGCAGAGCGAGGGCCGGTCGCCCCTCGGGGCTGCCGCGGTGGGTGATCCCGAGCGGGACTGACAGGGCTACAAGACTCACCCCCGCGCACCGGCTGGCCGGCCTCGCCACCTTCCCGCCAGGCACAGTCACCCCCGGGCAGCCCGGGGAGTGGTGGCGGCGGCGGGCCGGCCGAGGGATCGTGGGGGGACGGAGACATCTCCGCCCCGGGCGCTCAGGTCGCGCTCCTTCGGCCGAGGAGTTGCCGCGGGTGGGGGTGGGGGGTGGGGTGGGGAGCGAGGAAGGGCGCGGGGCGGCCCCTGGGGAGGTGCCGTGCCGCCCCGCCGCGAGGGGGCGGCGGTTGGGGCCGTTGCGCGGGGGCCGGCCGCTGCCCGTGAGGTGGCTCCCGTGGACTTCGGGAAGAGGCTGCGCTGCTTTCCCGGCGCGGGGTGGGCAGCGCCCGCTACCTGTGCGGTGAGGGAGGCGTAGGCAGCGGGAGGGTGGGGGATGAATCGAACCATTATGCGGGGCGAAGAGGCGAGGCGGCGGCAGTAGCGGTGCCAGGCGCGGGCTGGCTGAGCGATGCGCTCCGGGGCGTCGCTGGAGTGTCGCTGCCCGCGGCTTCCTCTGCCCAGCACGGTGCCCGGCGGAAAATGAGGGATTGGAGGGAACAAAAGAAACCGACTGCTGTCGGTAGGGAGCCCTAGGTGTACCCGCCGACCGGCGTCTGAAGGCAGCGGCCAGCGGTGCTCCAGACGTCCTCGCGCCTCCAGGTGCTCCAGATGCTTCGCTCACGGTAGCGGAAGTGCTCTTGGACTGCGGGGAGCCCCGAGAGCAGTATCACTAAAGTGACTGAATAGAGTGCCTTACGTGGGCAGACATTTTACACGTTTTTTTACCTGTTGTAGTACAGTGGGAATATACAGTGGGAATATAGTAGGAAAAAAATTGTCCCTTTGTTCTGTGAGAGGTTAGTTTGTGCGGTACCCTCGGAGCAATGCGCGGCTGCTGTACCTGTATGTTACAAGATTAAGCACTAGCTTTTCGCTATTGACTTTCAGTTAGTCCTGCAGTTCAGGCTGAAATGCATTCGTCTCTCTGCAGCTCGTTCAGCTGTATTGAATCGGGGAAACTCTGCTGCCGCTGACAGTAGGCCAGCATCACAGACTGCCACGTTTAATTGGGTGCATGTAGAAGACTCTGTTAGGGTTGGTCTGCCTGCTAGCTTAAACATAGGTCTCAACTTATGTCTTTTGTAGCAACAGATAAGATTTTAAACAGAATGCCGTAATGAGATGTAGGATTTATAACTGCTGAATGGAGCAAAATCTGTCTTCAGTAGGGCATGTCACGGGAAACGATTTTTTAAATAGTATTTTTGTTTTCTTATCTTCTCTTAGTGCATTTATTTCTTCTTCTTGTATAATTATACAAAATTAATACTTTTCTGATTTCTGCTTAATCTGGAGTCCAAATAATTAGCCTTTTTAAAGCTTCACTATACAGAAGATGAAGGGAAGAGATAAAGGGCCAGTGAAGTAAGTTGCATTGATAGCGCTCTAAGAAGGTTTTTGAAGACCGTAACTTAGCAGTGAAGGCCATCTTTTTTGCTGTTACCCACCCCTCCCTTGGGCTGGCTATGATTGTACACATCTGGCTTCTTTAAAGCTCATTTGGATAATGACTTTCCCAAATCACTGTGATTCAGTCAGACTTTTCTTTGCAAAATGGGAGGGGAGGGAAGATAGATAGGGTGTCATTGTTGTTCATATCTTTAAATGGTAAGTGATTCTTGTAGTTAAAAAAATAGAAAAAATTGTGCAAGGAAGTGGAGATATGGGTAGTATGAAAGTAAAATCTTTCCAGGAGATATCAAATGAAAACAGTTTTATTAAAAACATTTTTAACATTGTTAGCATTTTTGAAAGGTATTTTATATGCACAAGAGAGTAGGTGAATTCGTTATGAGTACGACACTGTTAAGATTCCTCATCTTTTGTTTTTAAATTGCGTGGATGCCTTCCATTTTAACTGTTTATATTTTCTGTATGGCACTGAATATTGTTATTAGCCCAACCCTGTGCGTATATATATATGTGTGTATGTTACACCTGTGTGTATATTAAAGTTCAGCGTATGGTTCCAAGCTTTTTTACAGCATGTATCCCAAACCTCATAAGAAATACAGCTTTATTAATGTTTTATGAGCTCTTCTATGACATTATCGATAGAGTGAATTAATTTATATGTGGAATGGACTTACTAGGAGAGTTGAGTGAAATAATAGTGGTGTTAGTTTTCCAAATGTGAAAGGGGGATAAGGCAAAGACCTTAAAGGTAATTGTGAATACAGTGGAACAAGCTTTGTACCCCTCCTTAAATGTCTGAGAAATGAAGAGGAGGTATTTTGTGGGGACTTATGTGTGTGAGGGGGTTGTTTGTTTGTTGTTGCTTTCAGATTTGTTTTGCTTTGTTCTGGGTTTTTTTTAGGCTACTTAGAATTGCACGTTTAGAGAACTCCTCAGTCTTGTTTGCAGTAGCTTTGCATGCCCACACATGAGGCTGTCCTTCTGAAGTTGGAGGTCCAGAAAACAAAGTAAGAGGAAGGTATGGTAGCTACTTGGGGAAGAAATGGCCTGAAATGTACTGCTTATAAAATTTAGAAAATGCAAGAGTGCAAGTCTGAGTGTTTAACTGCCATCCTCACAAAACAACTGATGTTGTGCAGCTCCTTGTGTCAGTTGAGACACACCTTCCAATTTCTGCTGTAGACGAAGGAAGATCCTTTTTTCTTCTCTGCAGACTTTGCTCATCTTCAAAGCACAGACAGTTCAGTGCATTAAATGAGGTATGGCTCCTACATAATGCTGTGAAGCTAAGCAGTTCAAGTCTTCATCATAGTGCTTGTTCCCAAATACCTGGTTATAAATAAACACTCATCATCAGTATTTTTTAATCTTAATATTTTTCAAGGTGTTGTTAAAGTTTTTCTGTTGGGAAAGGGGAAGAGAGGATATGTTGTTTTGTTCATGTGAAATCACGTTGATCACCTCTGCTGTTGCCATAGTTAGGAGTTTCGACCCAGAGACATTAGTGTGCCCTTTGAACCAGTTAGATTACTAATACTGGAAGACAGCTGTTGTCTGCACGGTTTTACATAAGTGGTTGAGAAAGATGCTTTGCTGTGAAATACCACAGCTGGCTTGTACACACCAAAGGAAGGAATGTTACACCAAGAAGTAATGTAATCAAAAAGACTGAATCTATGTGAGAGTCTGATTGTTCTGTACCAGTTGGCAACCCCTTTTCCTGTTTTTCCCCTTTCTTAGATCTAGTTTTTTTCCCTTTCAAAATTCTCCTCTAACCCCTGCCCTCAACTTCTGCCCGCTTACCTCGTAAACCTCTGCGCTTTTCTCTTTTTTTTTTCCTTTTCTCTTTATGCGTGTCAGACATGCCACTTCCTCTTTCTCCCTCTCTCTTATCGAAGCATCAACAGAGGGAGCACTCTGAGCACATTTCCTGCATGTGGGGCAACACTGACCTCCAGAAAGCAAGAGTTGCACTTGCATCAACACTTCTGCTTGGCCCCATGGTGTGGCTTGGAGGGTGCTCGCTGCAACGGAAGCCCTGGCGAGTTTAGCTGGTAAACTCTATCAGCTCTACACTCCTATGAAGCCTTTTTGAGGCCTGAGCGTAGCAGGAGCTGTATAAATCACCCCCAGAAGGTGGTAGGTGTGTTTGTGGTTCTTGACTACTGTTCGAGAAATTTTAAGTTCTCTCTCCAAAATGGTGGAGATTTCGGAGCCTTTCAGCAAAATAGCTGTAAGATGTTTTTAAATCAGAATAGCGTCTGTCATTCTTGTCATCCTTGAAAACAGGTGAACGGTTTCAGCTGAATAAGAAAAAATTGTAAGAAAGATTATTACCTTTTTTTTCACTTTGATTTTGTTAATAAGGTTTTAAGCAGCTGTAAAGTAACTTCATCTAGGAAATGTGTTTTAAAAAAAATAAATCCTCCCCAACCTGTAAAAAGTCTTTATTCTCCTCGTTATATGGAGTGTTACTCATTTGAATTTTTCTGTTGTCATTGGTAGGTGGGTTTCTCACAACAAGGCACTGGAGCTGTTTAGGATCAGGTTTCCAGGTGTTTGATGGCAATATTTATACAGCCTGTGAATGTCTTGCTGGTCTGAGTTCAAGTGGAGTTTTCACAAACTGTGATAAAATATTTTCAGTAACCTATCTAAAATTACATGCAAAAAGAGCTGGCGCAAAACTTCTTTTCCTAGAAATCAAGAGCTAATGACGTTTCTGTCATAAAGGGTTGTTGAGCTGCCTTCTAAACGAATCAAGATAGGGTTCTGAAATAAAGAAATATAAAATATATAAATATGTGTGTATATATAAGATTATGGAAACAATTTCTGATTGCGCAGTCTTTTTTGTATCTTGTTATCTCTTCTGCTTGCTACTTTTAAGTAGCTCTTCTCAGGGTCTCCATTATAGTTGTGTTTTTATATTAACTGTTGCTTCTGGATCAGAAAGTGTGATAAAGAGGAGAGTATTTAAAAGAGATGGTTTCTTAAACCAGCTCCTTTTCTTGATAACCAGAGATTCATATGTAGAAAATTATGGTAGAGCTGCTAGAAAAGGTATTTTTTTTCTGCCTGAGTTTAAGGAAGTATATGTAGTAATTAAAACACTTTATTGAGAAGCAGTTTTATTTTTACGTGAATGCTGAGTGCGTACATATTTTCCTTTAAACAGCTACTAATGCAATATATACAATTTATCTGTTATTCAGATTGCTTCTTTTGAACTGTTATTCACTGGATGTTAGTTTTGGGGTTTTTTTGTTTGAGAATACTGCTGGTGATCATTGTACCGGCAGTATACCAGGATTCATACAGCACATCAGCACTGACCTTGTAGATAATGCATTGAATCCTTCCCCACTTGAAGGAGAAGGGACACGTGTTAGGAGAAGAAAAAGGAGAGCTTGGTAATGTGAAATGAGCAGCTGACA
The DNA here is from genome assembly GCA_009769605.1 of Bucorvus abyssinicus. Classification (NCBI taxonomy): domain Eukaryota; kingdom Metazoa; phylum Chordata; class Aves; order Bucerotiformes; family Bucorvidae; genus Bucorvus; species Bucorvus abyssinicus. Next base: position 30,065,931 of record CM020030.1, on the reverse strand, counting down.
TTTCAGGTCTGAAAGGTCATGGAGGTGCTGAAAGCAGATTAGCCCTGATGGGATCAAAGGAGAGAAGAAAGCCACAGAGATGGTCTCTGTTGTTTTGCTCTGATATTGCTGTTACAGAGAAAGCTCACTAAAATTGATGATGCATTTTGCATGGTTCCTATCTGTGGGTTTGGTTTTTTTTTTTTTGAATCACAGAATACAAAATCCTGGACTAGGGAGTGGATGTTTTCCCTCGATGCAAATGCAGAAAGTAGCTGTAGGGCATATCTATATTCTGTACGCTGAGGGATGATGAAAGAATATATTAGGAGGGGGGGAGTGAGAGAGGAGGTGAATATCAAGATTCAGTAATTCAGCTAATGTAAAAGTAATTGCTTGACAGTCTGCTTCACACAGAGAGAAAACACAATAAAATCTTTAAGTCCCTATGCGTGAGAAATATGCAAGACTGCAGTTTCGTAGTCATGGCTTGTATTAACAAATGGAGTTGACTTTTCCCCCTTTTTTTATTACTGATAATTGAGAAGCATCAGTAGAAACCAGCTCTTGAGAATGCAGTGGTAATGTCCCCTTAAAAGCTGATTGGTGAGGTGACTGTTGCTGTATCTCAGCTATGCTTTGTTCCTAACATAACTTTGCCTTGGAGAAAGGAACATCCTGGAAAATGAGTGGTGAAGGGGGAAAGGATGTCTTTGTTCTCATTCTTATAGCAGTTAGTATTCTGCTGGGGGTCTTGCTGGGAATTTGGCCTTCTGTTTTAGGATTAAGAGTTGTCTGGAGTTGTGAATCAGAAATTATGTCTGTTGCTCTTTAGCAACAAGGATAGTGCAGCATAGAAAGTTGAGCAGTTATATGAGGAAAATACCCGTAACTTCTAATTAATCTGTAGTGTCAGTATAGAGAGGTGCCTTTTGAACTTTGCCTTTGAATTTCATTAGAAGTGTTGTACAGAAGGGAAAAGTTCCTCTTGATCTCCTTCTCACTCTGGTGTACCATGCAGCTAAATCACTTCCGATGATTGAAACCAGCTCACACCAAAACCAGCGTAAGTCTGTTCATTTCTTTGAAGACCAAAGTCAGCACTGGTGCGCAACTCCCCAGGGAACTAATGCTTTTTCAAAAATGTCAATATACAATTTGTTGCATGTGTTGCAAGTCAAGGCCTAACTTGATCCCATGGCAGGGGGCTTGGACTAGATGATCTTTAAAGGTTCCTTCCAACAACCCGGGCCATTCAAAATGATCTATCAGTATTTGATTAGCTTTCAATGGTTACACTGCTCAGTATTTAAAAACTGGTTTGTGTCCCACAAGTAGTTTGTAATAAGTGAATTTATGTGACCTTGTTTTTAAAAAAAAAAAACCAAAACCAACCCAAACCAACAAAATAGAAACCTATGAAAAACCCCAATCAAAACCCAGCAAAATAGAAATCCCTACAACATGTTGTGTCTTCTCCTTGCAGTTTCTAGGAACTTGCTTGTCAGTTTACAAAGCAACATGTTGGTGCTTTTTATTGATAATGCGGTCTCAAAACAAACACACACAAAAATCACTTCAGGGTATTTTCCTGTTTGCTTTGTATTGGTTTTGTGGGAAATTGTTCTTGGAGGTCAGTGCAACTGCTGGTGCTGTTCTGTGCTGTATCGACCACCAGTGTCAGCACGACTCTTTTTGTATGTAGCACTGCATTTCCACATAGCTAGATTTATAAAGGTTTTACTTATAGGTAGCAGAAATATTAGAGTATAAATGTAAACATGCAGAACTTTTCATTTTTGAGACAAATGTAAAACTACTCTTTGAGAACTCTCATCTCAGGCTTGAATCAAGTCTGTCGTCCATCTGTGGTTGCTGATTCATCTTCGCCATGGGCAAGTAACCTTTTTAATACTGTGGTAAGTTGGCAGAGTGGATTTTTTTTTTTTTCTTTGATAGGCTTGTGCAGCAGATATAAACTTGTAGCAGATATAAAACTGGCAAACAGCAAGGCTTTGGCTTAATTTTTCAGTGTTTTTCTCATTCTTGCTGATCTTTCTGTGAGGTCTCACCAGGCTTTTATTGAGCTGTTAATGATCTTCTGTCTATTTCCCACAGTAGAAGGGTACACCAGAAATTCTCAAGTGTGTCCAGAAAAAGATGCCTTTATTTTGGAATTTCATTATAACAAGGTTTGAAGTACTTTTCACTGTCAAATTCAGGATGTTCATAAAGAGTTTTAGCTTTGGCCTTACGTTTCCAAATGTAAGGATAATGGCTTGCTTCGGAAGAGTGTTGATGCTTATTTATAAACAATATTTGAATGTTTTATGGATGAAGATGGACTACCTAGGTATTTTTCTTTTTCATCAGCCATTTCTTGTTAATGTCTTGTTACTGTCATCACCAGCTTTATGGAAAAATATTACATCGAGACCTTTCACTCTCGGCAAGACCGTCTTACGTTCCTATGAAATAGTCTGGATGCTGTATATCAGCAAGACTACAGAACTGCGGTATTTGTTGAATACAAATATCCAACTTTTCTGCTTAAACTATCAGATTAAAACCAACCAACCAAACCCTCAAAAAACTCCTACCAAAAAAAACCACCAACCCAAACCAAATCCAAGAAGAACCTAATTTTGTTCCTATCAGCTTTTAAATGACGGGGCAAAGGAAAGGGAAGGAGAAATAGGTGCAGAGAGAAAAGCCCTCTAGTCAAGGTTAAGCTTGCCTTGAGTGCAAGATCAAGTAGTTTGTGCCAATGGATATTTCTAAACACTTGAGAGTGAGCAGCAGTACTTCCAGGCAGGGTATAGTCCTACTAGCTGGGAAGAGAAAATTACGCTCTGTAAGGGCTGGCCCAGTAGCAACTGATATAACGGAAGTTTAAATTTCAGTTCCGGAAGAGTGCAAAAGATGTCTGCAAATTTGTGAGCCCTCACAATATTAAAGATTTTTTTTTTTCCTTAATGGCACACGCCACAGTTTATTGTTCAGTTGTAATTTTTGTTCAAGGAAACATCAAGCTACCAACAGTTGTTGAGAGCAATGGCTTGATAGTGTACAAAGTTTGCCTTTTTTTTTTTAATACCTGTATTGTTATATTGCTTTTGGGAAAGAAAAGGTTAATCTTTATGCAGTCTTGAAAGTCATGAAATATGACTTAAATATTTTGATATTGAAGTCAGATGGTTTCAACTGGCTCCAACTAGTAGGTTTGAATGATTTTGATACACTTATGTGCTTTTGTTGTGTTTTTGTTTAATGAAACAGGTAACATTTAAGTTTGATTTTATTTTAAGATTCTAAGCCATTTGCTGCGTTCACCTGATGATAATCTAACTAGTTCAGTCATTAATCTTAGTTTGATACAGGATTATTTTTCTTATCTTGATTTCATTGTTAACTGCTATATTGTTTATGTTGGATATACGTTCTTTGTAACCGTTTTTGTTAGCAACTTTAGCAACATAGTTAATTTTTCAGGTGACACAGAACTAAAACTTTTTGTGGGTTTTGTTAGGTTTTAACTAGTTAGCTTATATATTTGACCAGCTTCTCAGTTGCTTCTTTCTTTTGTAGCAGTCCAAGAGTCTTTTTGGTCTTAGTGAGCTGAGTTTAGCTATCTGTATAAAACTGCTCCAACTTCATAGATGTAGCCTGTGTTTAATAGAGGGTTTTCTAAGCATAACCAGTTTAGTTAACTGCTATTGGGAGGTCTTAATACAGCAGAAAAGAAGTACCTTCTATGACTTCTTCCTGCCTGCCTGAGTGCTGCTGAAGGCTTGAGTGGGGTGTCCTGTGTCATGGAATTAAATGTACCTCTGAACAGCCAACTCATCTGCTCGAGTAAGGTGGGCTCTTTCTGATGCAAGAATCAGCCTTTCAACTGCTACTCTTGCTGTTGTCTTTTGTCACAATTTTTTTTTAGTGTTCGTCTGCCTGGACAGCTGCTACATCCTCCTCCATCCAATAATGTCTTCTAAAGTGAAAAAGGTGTTTATTTTTTTTTGAAACTTTGTATTAAAGTCCCTTGTATCTGCTGATTGTTTCTTTCATCAAATGCCTTTATTTAGCTGCATGTAAAATATTTGAAAACACTTGTCAGTTTTACTTTGACCGTTGAGGTCAGCTTGAATGGTCTTTGTTCAGAATGTTCAAATGTTTCGGATTTGCTCGCTTTGATTTGCATTAAACATGCTACTTATTTTAAAGACTGCAATTTTGTGTGTGTGAAGCATCTATAAATAGTGGATTTTGATTAGCTGATATCTCAATTACCTGACTGTGGTTCATGGAAGATTGAGGTAAAAGGCCATCTAGTTCACAATGAACTAGATGTTCATCAGCTCTGACAATTCAGTCATCATCATTGGTTCCAGAGTCATGAGAGTTCTATTAATACATATTCCTCCACAATGTATTTAGCAGTTTGTTCACGGTTGTGCGGAAAACAAGTCTTGTTTGCTCCTGTGTGTTTTTCGTTCCTTCACCTCATTCTGTCAGAAAGCAGTTGCTCCTCTTCCTGTCACTTACAGAAGTGCATATATGCTGCTTTCCCCTTGTAAGTTGTGTTTTATTTTTGGTTTGGGTTCATTTTATTGATTTTTTTGTTTGTTTGTTTGTTTGTTTTAAAAGAAATCTACATCATTGTTTCTCACCTGTTTCTCAGGAAAGATGCTCTTTACCCAATTTTTTTTGCCTGTTTAGATACCTGATGCTCTGTCACATGTTCATACACACTTCCTTCAAATTCATCTTTCCTTCTCTTTCATCTGTCTTTCAGGTGCACTATTTCTCTTTTTAGGAAACATTCCTATATACTTCATTTACACAGTCTCAAAACTCTCTATATTAAGATGCAATGATATACAGAATTCTGAAGACAGTCTGGTGTAGAACACAGCAAAACTGTGGGTGGTCCTTTACAAATTTTGCTTCAAAATTAGGGAAACACGAAACCTTCAGCTGGTTTCCCATAAATACTATCTCAGGAAGGAGAGGGACTCTCTGTCTTTTAGAGACTGTTGCTTTAGTCTGTTGAGTTTTTTCAGAGTCAGAATTGGTACCCTGGAAGTTAAACGCTGAGATGTGTTGCACATCATGTTTAGTCAGCCATGTTTTTGATATTTTCTGGTGGAAGAGTGATGCCTTTGGTGTGTGGAGAAAAACAGGTTGTGGAAGTTGACAAAGCCAAATGCTACAGTTCCAGTGTTTTTTGATTTGGAGAAATTAAAAGCAGGATGTTGCTGTTTTACATAGAATTTCAGTTCCTGTCTGTTAGTGTCTCTCTCAAGAACCAAAAACCAAGGAGGTGATGTAAATGCAGCTTTACAAGGCAGAGATCTTAAATGCAAGAAATGCTCTTTGCCTCTCTAGACCTTCTGAAATGTAGGATGAGTTTTGGCTTCTGATTTCCTTAGCTCCAAGAGCTTGTATCATTGGAAACTAGGGAAGGTCACTAGAAGATTTTTCAAATGGATCAACCCAGGAACCTTTTTCTTAGATGAAGGAGATGTAGAGGTTTCTGCTTAGCCTTGGAGGAAGTGCTCAAGGTAGATAACATTCAGTGACAGCATTTTTTTCTGCCCTCTCTAGTTCTCTTCATTGTATGATTTTAACCTGCATGCTGCCTTCCTGGGTATCATAGAAAGATTATGTGGAGATTCTGCTCATCTTGAGTAAATTTGTCTTATTGTTGCTTCCTTGTCCACACACTTTCTTCCAGACAGTACCAGTGTTGGTAACTGGGGATGGATGGGAGGAGGAAGTTGTTAGAAGAATAATTATTTATAAAACAATAGGGTTCATTGCCTCTCTTTATGTTTACTTGGGTTACACAGAGCTTCGTCCTGCTCCTTCCTCCCCCTTCTGCCCCTATTCTGAATGCAGCAATGGGCTCTTCTGTCTAAATGCTGTTTGTGCTTTTACTCCATACGCAGCTCTGCTGAGCATTCACATGGAACCAGCACATAGTGGCTCAAATTCCCTGTTGGAGCAATGCTGTCATCAGGTCACAAGCTGTTCTTGCTTGCGATGGAAGTCAGTGACAAGCTTTCAGATGTACTTGTTTGGCTTGCATCAGTTTTTGCTTTCAGGACTGTTCTTCTGAGGAGATAGTCTGTGCAGTATCTCCTTTTCGGAGGTTTATTCTAGTCATAAACATTAAAGAACATCTCTTGGAAGTGCGAGTGAGTGTTTCTTCAGGTGGAGGAGTCCTTTTGAGTTTTTTAACCTGCTGCCAGAGACACCTGTTAGAAGAGCTGTGTCTTCTACTTGCAGCATGACATCTGCTTTCTGAAAGGCTTTAACTTGTTCAAAATTCAGAGAATTTCTCTAAGAGAAAAGGAGAATAAAAAATAGTAATGGAAGTACCTCCTTGCCCAGGCTTAACCGACACATGGATTTTTGAAAAGCACCATGAAATCAAAACAGAGAAGCTAATGGCTGTGATGTGGGAACATTTCTGTTCATCAGAGCGAAGAAAAAATTATGTTAGTTTGCAAAATCCATGTATTCTGACATCCAGAAGACATTACCTGCAGAAACTGATTTGACTTGAGAAAACAGAGTCATTAAAGATACCATCTAAGACTTATTTCTCCTGAATTCTAAAATTGAAATTTAAAAGCTTTTTAATGCAGAGTCAACACGGGTTATCTGATAGGAGAATTAACTTTATTTGCCCAAGGGTTGTCTGAATCTTCATAGGTAGTGATTTCTGTTTCTGAAACAGCATATTTTTTTTTCAACGCTATTGCTCTTACTACCATCTGAAGGAGAATGAAAGAATCTGATGTGATAAGACAGGTTGCTAAGGATTATATGCAGCAGTCTTACGAGAATTCATTATTAATCAAGAAAAAATATTATATTGGTGGGCGGTAAAGGTGTTACTTTAATCGAATGTGTCCTTCCTCCAAACACTCCTATCCCACCGTCCATTGTTGCTCACATAATTGAGCAAGTTAGGGTTTTTTTAACATCTTAGGTATTTTTTGGCTGTTTTTCAGTATGATCTAAAGGTTAATGGAGATGGTTTAATGCTGACATGTAAAGCTTGTATTGGACCACAGTGGTGAAATGCAAATTACCTATGGTATGAGCTCTTGTACTTGGAGCTGTGAGCCCCAGCACACGCATAGCTTTTATGGCTCCTGTAATGCCTGACAATCTGTTGTATATGGAAGCATGGTAGTAAGTGTCCTTTCATTTGGCTTATGAAACTGCTGAGGAGTTCCATACTGGGTCTGACCTTCCTCTGAATGAAAAGTTTTGTTGATTGAAGTGCTTGGATTTATGTAAAAGAGGGTTAGAAGAAAAAAAGAAAAAAGGTGATTATTTCTCTTCTACATCAAGTCCAGGTTCTCGCTGTTGTACAGCACATGTCTTTGTCACAGTTTACAATGCATCAGTTAAAACATGGCACTGGTTTGTAGTCTTAGCATTTGACAGGTGAAATCACAAAAGCTGCTCCTGGGGTAAATATTTTGCAACTGCTATTGCAAGTGGAATTCCATGAAACTGAGGGAAGACTACATAGCTTTGAAATTATTATAAAACACCGTGTTTGTCTGCAGGTGGCATTACACAGCAAAGGGCTGTAATGCACTCCCCAGGATTTTGGCTGTATCAAGCTATTGCTGCCAGCAGTCTCTTCTTGCAGAAATTGCCACTTCCAGCAGCATGAGCACCACAACAGCATGTATCTGTGCACCACTTTTCAGTCTAGTTACTTAATATAAACACTTTTTTATCAGTACATGAAGCAAATGTAGCTAAGATGCAGAGGAGTGTGTCATATTCTCCCCATCCTCCTCCTGTGCAACAAGGTTGTTACTTTTGGCAAAGATGAGTGGTGGTAGTAACAGCTTAGGCATCTATAGGAAATCCTCCAAGCTCATCTGAGATCGTAATTATACTCATGCTTCTAGTCTGATTCTAATGAGACTAGGTGAATGTTACTTGTCTAGAAGCTATGAATTTTTAACAGTTAAACGCTATGCACTACACAATATGAAGACCGTGAACAAATTGTTGACCACCATCTCTTCTCATGTTCCTGGGAGTTAAATGATGCTAGGTCATATCACTGAAAAGGTAATTGTTCCCTAGTTTTCTAATTTTTTCTTATTTAGTTGACCTTCCACTTCAGTGCATATGCATCAGCATCTGCAAATATTATCAAGGCAACTTCGGGAGTAGAATCACATGGCAGTTGTACTGAACTAGTAATTCTGAGTAGTTTCAGTTATTTTCATGGCATCAGCTTTTCTATCCTGCTTACTTTTTATGTTGATACATTCATTCTATAGCAATTCTAATTAACTTAGCCAAATGGTAATTTTATATGTAGTTCTAGCTATATTTAGCTGAAAGTAATCTTTCTTTTGTTCTGAAGAAGTAATTATCCTTTCTAGCTTCTCAGTTGTCTGAGAATATGATTTAGAAATAGCAAGAGTAGCATTACTAACAAGTTTTTATGAATATATAGCTTGTCAAATGGGAATTATTTGTCTTTGCTTAGCTTAAGTTACAGTCCTCTTCTCCATTCCTATTTATCCCAGCAATAGATATAATCCTTTATACTTTTCAGAGCTTTAAATTATTTTTACAGGAATTGGAGGAGGCAGGAACTCATGTTAAGATGATGATGTTAATGTTTCCTTCCACATCTAATGTCTTCCATTTCTCCGGGTGGCTTCTTGTGTGCATTAGTATCTGAGGGGAAGAACAATATTGAAACAAGTGAACCACCTCTCCAGACAAGGAGAGTGTCTCTCTAAGAGGCACTATATTACCTCAGTTATGGGTCAACATAATGCGCATCATTGATGATCTTTTCTTTCCTTGCTTACTCTGTAGTTATATGTGCATGAACGTCTCTGGTGATGAGATGATGTGCTTTGGCATATTGTTTAAAAGTTTGTGTCAGAAATATGAGTGTCATGACATAATAAAATCAGTGAGGGGCAACTGCTGTGATAGGCCTAAGAAAAGCTTAACAAATTCATAACGTTTATTAGAAGTACCTGCCTGAAGTTTACCACAGAATTGCTATGAGATGCATATTTTATATGGAAACGCCCCACGCGTGTACAGAAATACAAACGCACTGACTTACTGTTGTTCTTTACCTAACCGTACATGTGAGGTTTTTGCCATGAATTGTGATCATACCAGATGCCTTAGCTGCAATAGGAAGTATTTGTTGTCCTGTTCGGTGAATTCCACTAGAATAACTTGGTGTTTGTATTTTTTAAAAGCTGGAGCCAAGCATACCAATCCCTCTTTGAAAAACAGAAAACTAGCTGTCCTCTTTTCCTGGAGGACAGCTCAGGTGTTATGTCAACTGGAGTGACTTCGGCTCTGCTGCTGCCCAGAGAAGAGTCACACCGGGACAGCCTTGGGCCAAGTGTTCACTCTGTTGTCCAAATTAGGTTTTGGTTGGGGTCCTCTGCACAGCTCCTCTGCTGCTGTGCTTGCACGTGCGTGTACGTGTGAATTGCACAGGATGGGTCTCCCTCTCGGTTGCTGCCCATCTGTCCGAAGTGCTCCGTGGCTGCTCACTGTTTCCTGTGAGTGTGCAGACTGTGTGAAGAGCATTTGTGGTCTGTGAGAGGGGACTGGGACTATAACGTAAAAAGGTCCACGTGCAGTAGGACTTAGGTGGCCCTTTCTGTGACTGCCCTGCTCTTCAACGGAGTGATTCAGTGAAGATACTATTCTAGGACTATGACCTTTAGCTCCCCCACCATTGTTTTTGAAGAGGAAATAGGAAAATATAATGTAAACAGAAAGCTGTTGTTTTAGCAGAGGAACTGCTGTTTATCGTGTAGCGTGGATTTAACCTCTTGAAGATTGAATAATACAGGTTTTCCTTCTCATACTGTTTTTCTCTCCACCTTGAGCTTTTCTTTTTCATGAAGCTGAATGCTTGCAGAGACTTTTAGCAGAGAGTATTATTCCTGATAACGTCTTGCAGAAGAAAAAGTGTTAAAAAGTGGAGAAAATTTGGCATTTATTTTTCAAGAGAATTATGGTTCTTCAGTAATTACTTGCAATCAGGCAGACGCAAAGTGTTTAACTTAGCACATCTGTGGCAGGAAAAACTATAAAACTAAGAGCTCAAGCTTGTTTAAAAATCCCAGTTGCAATCTATATTTAAACTGTAAAGTTAGTGGTATATTATTATTATTTGGTTTTTTTGGTGTGCATTTCAGTGGTAGCACATGGCAATGGGCATTTCCATTTTGGTAGAGTGATGCCTCGAAGCACTATTCAGTGGCTCCTTTATCTAGAATTATAAGGTGTAATGACATTGAGAGTGAATTTTACAAACTTAATTTGTTTTGTTCTGTTTTGTTCTTCTTTGTAGAAGAGCCCCATGTGAACTCTTCCTCCTTCACAGGTGCTGACAAGCATTTAGTTATAATCATCACAGAGAAGTTACAGCATGATGCCTGCAATAGCTGTGATGATTTTGGATAGGAAGGACTTTTTGAGCCCCAGATGGGCATTCAGTGGTTACACCAGTGCATTCCCCCTTCATCAGTGCTGTCCTATCTGTAGTAAATCCTGCCAGAGCTTATCTATCTTCCTTCTCTTCCCTCAAGCATATTTCTGCCACAGCATCCCACATGTGATTGGCCAGCCAGCTGCTCAGTGTTCCTAGAGTCCAGAAAACAACAGCCACATAGGTCATATTTGCTCTTCAGGCTTTCTGGCCCTCCAGGTCCAGGTTGGGAAACCAGCGCTATTAAATGTAATGTAGTTTGTTTTTTCGTTTGTTTTTGTTCTGGGGTTTGGGTTTTTTTTTTTGCATTTGAGTTCAGAATGTAAGTTGTGCTTTGTCATTTGGTCTAATAAAGGGTAATGATTCTTTCCCTCCTATTGGTTCCTAATGTTTTTTTGCCACCTGTTGTATGGCCAAAATAGTGATTAAAATTTTTAATGTATAGTTGTAAGCACTAAAAGTGTAGTACATTCACCACTTTGTACCTGGGTCTCTCAAACAGAACAGTACATTTGAAGTAAGACCTTGTCTAACAAGTTTTGAGGCAAATGGAATTTGATGATCAGATTGTTAACCCACTATAAAATGTTGATAAGCTATTGAGTATTTTCTACCAAAAACATCTTTTCTGTAACTGTTTTATAAGAGAAATGTGGTGTAACAGAAAGGCAACACATTCCAACTTGTTCATTAAGAGGTTTTGGTAATTGATCAGTTTGTTGTCGCTGGTAGAGAACATGAAGCCTACTGTCATCACTGAGACCTTCCAGTAGAGGCTTATGCAGAGTGTGAAATAAGAGTAGGATGCCTGTTCATGCTGTTAGTCCTTGTTATTTCTGAACAGTTATCTTTATGCAAAAGAGAAAAGCTCTGCTGTGCTCTCATCTGAGGAAATGTAACTTGAGCTTTAAATTAAAGCTTTAGCATAGAACATTTGAAGGTAGTTTGTCCAGTTTCAGTTCCGTTTTTTGGGTAAGTCAATATGTGTTTATCAATCCCGTGAAGCTGAGTGGCTAACAAAAGTGAAAACATAAAACTTACAGTAGAGAAGCTCTTAAGTCTTTGACTGCCATGTCTAACTGTATATGCTAGATTTAAGGTCTGCATTTGGGTGTGAAACCATGCTGCTGCAGAAGGTGGTGTTGGCATATGGATGCTGTTACTTGGGTGGAATAGCGCCAAAGACGTTAATAACATTTCCATTGTGCCTACACACTTCAGATGTCACCAGAAGCTGATTTAATAACGTCGGTTTTGTTGCACAGTAGCAAATCTCTGTTTCTTTTCTTGATTAATTTCTTGCTTGGAAGAACACTGTGCGGTAATTGAAAATACCATAAACTGAGACACTTCTGTCTTCAAATATTGGTAGCATTATTACAGAAATGCTTATTCTGACTAGATCAGTTTTAAGAGATTAGATTTTACTTGTAATTTAAAATGTGGCAAGGAAGCAAACTGATCAACAGGAAAATTGTAATTATCAACCATTATTTATTGTATATATGTAAGACTACCTTAGGGAATGAAAGATGGGAATAGTTAAACTTTTAATCAACATTTTTTTTAAGTTATGCTTATTTTAAATATAGCTGAGGTTACTTTTCGATTCCTGGTTCATAGCATTAACATTTCAAATTTTGTATTTTAAACCCAAACCATTAAAATAAAAAAAAAAATCTTTGTCCCTGACATTGCAGTAATGAGTTGTACTGTGCCAGTATCCAGCCGTGTTGGTAATAACTAGCTTTGATTTTGTTTCATGACTTCTTATGTTACAATTTTGATTGATGGTGATATAAGGCTCAGAATAGCTGATTGTGTTGGCATGGAAATGAACAATCTCCTTTTAGATCAAAATAACTTGAATAGCTTTCAATATTGGATTTCGTTCTTAGCATGAAAAATGCCTTCTTCCAAGAGGAAGAGTCCAATAGCTAAAGTTTTCAAGCTGGGGCAGGCTTCACTTTCAGGCATCATGGGATACAATATTTTGAAGAAAAAATGCACCAAAAAGAGAAGCCAGATTTGTCTGACCCAATTTTGCCATTTTATTTTGCTTTTGGCTTAAAAGGGATTTAGATTTTGGCTGTTAACATAACCGGCTGTTCACCTTGGCAGACCTGTGCCTAAGAGCAGCCTTTGTTGGTAGACAAGTGAAATTAGTTTGAGCTCACTGGCCATGGAGTGTTCTCTCGCATCACAAATCATTGTGCAAACCGGGACACTTGGTTTAGGCGAGTTCCTGAGGAGAAATCTAGCATAGTACTTCAGGAATGAGGGATTTTTTACTCATGGATGTGAAACTTTTTTCTTAGCGTATCTGGATCAGTGTTGTTTCCAGTATCCAGCTTCTATGAAGACAAAGTTTCACCTCAAAAGAAACAAAAAATATTCAGTTTGACTGGCAGAATGAATTTTTCAAAACACGGTTTGAGAAGGTGTGGTTTAGCGCGCTGTAGAAAATGAGGTTGATTTAAAAACTGCAACTGCATGGACCTACAAATTATGAAGCACTTTTAGGCTGTCATATGCTCTGTAAGCTTCAGGAGTGTGATAAATGAGAATTTTGAGTGATCTCAGAAGTACCTTCGTGTCAGTTTGTCACAATCTGCACATTTGTTAGGTGTGCTCTTATTCCTCTTTCCAATCTGTGCTCTTGGTTTCCTTTGTCAAGTTTATAAACATCTTGATTGTGTGGTCCATTTTTGGTGAGGGATATGTCTCTGACAGCTTACACACACTTACAGTACAGTAATCAAATTCTCTGAGAGGAGACAGCTTTTAAAAGTATTTATATGTGGTTTTTAATAAATGGAAACTTACAGACAGAGAAGAGGCTGCACAGTAAAGGATTTTTTTTGTTGTTTAATCGAACTTCCTAGTAAAACAAAAGCAGTTGAACAGCTGCAGCTTTCTGTATGCGAATTAGTGCAAGGCAGACAAACTTCAGGGAGGTAACTCCAGTGCCTCCAGCCTACCCAAGCAACTGTAGACTCAACTCAACAGGCCGGTCCTACCTTTTGGTCTCTCCTCATAAGAAAGAGAACATAATTAATAAGAAAACAAAGCTATCGAGATTCATGTCAGTTTTACAGCCATTGTAGGGGAAAACTGCAAGCACAGCAACAGGTACCAGAACTCTTTTAAAACATGAGACTTAAGGAGTGCTTCAGTATGTTTTGCTGAATGTTGGGGAATATTTGAAGAATCAGTAGTTGGAGCCAGCCCAAATCCCTGCTCCATTGCCATCTCCCCCTTACAGCTCTCTAGACAACCCCTGGTTGCTTAGAAAGAACTCAGAGCAAAGCAGTATGTGATTGCATCCACAGCAAAATGAGAATAACATCATAAGCTTCCTAAATAGGGAGGAGAAATGACTTGGCACGAATGAAAAGCAATATATAAGCTTTGAGTCCTGAGAGCAAGTACATCCTAGTAGGATCTCAAAAGATCTTCCTGGATTCCACCAAATTGGAAATACCCTGATAAATAGGCTGCATTTTGCCTTTTTGAGACTGAGTTCTGTTGTGTTCTGTGGAGATAGAAATATTCATAGGTGCAAGACTTAAAGTAGCATGTATACCTTGGTGCTGCTGTCTGAATCCAGTAGCCTTTGGAGAGCTATCATGTAAATACAACTTCTGAACCAATTTTACTGGCAGCTGTGGTGTGAAGTGTGCATATATGGATAATAGCAGTGCTATTTTTAGGGACTTCTGTACATAATTTAGAAATAGGCCTTCTTTTTCCGGTGTTTTCTCTAACTGGAATGGTTAGTTCAAGTTCAACAGACTCTTTAGTTTGTGTAGCAGTTGGCACAGAAGGGGTCCAGAGACTCTGCCAAAGGTGGTGTGGAATGGCTCAGTAGTTGTGGTGGTATGCTGCAGGGCAGCTGGATAGGTTTAAAGATTGGTTGGGTGCTCAAAGGGCTGGGCTTTCCAGATCTTCTCCAAATCTCTGAGGCTTCAAGAGCCCAAACCCCGACTTTCCCGAATGAGGGGCAGACAGAGTCTGTGCCTCTTGGGGTGGGATTGGAGACTCAGAATGGCAAGTCTGGAAGCCTGAAGTGTATAATTTCTGACACTACCAGGAAGGCTCCTGCTCCACCTCTAGATCTGCATTTACAGAACAGATTCAGTGCCCTTGTAGGTCCTGGGGGTCTGGGTGCTCCATCCCATGAAGCACCCAAGCTGTCTAAATCTGAGCCATACACCAGGAGCATCATGAGAAAGTGATGAGTGGTAATAGGAGAGAAATTCCTTCCTGTAGGGAGTGGAGACTCCCATCTGCTTACCTGACCTGTCATCTGGGGAGGCTTGTGGTTGTGAGTGGCTTGGATCTTGAACGTTGTGGAAAGACTGCCAAGAGTTGTCTGGCCCTCAGACTACTCCCAGCTGCTCTTCCATGTAGGCATCAATGATACTGCCAGGAGTGATCTGGAAACTATCAGTGGTGACTGTGTGGCTCTGTGGTGTCAGTTAAGGGCAAGGGTGCCTGGGTGGTTTTCTTCTCGATCCTTTTGGTGAGAGGGAAGATCACAGATCATGTGAGTAACAGCTGGTTGCATACCTGGTGTAAGCAACAGAGTTTTAGTTTTATGATTATGAGGCCCTCTTTGAAGATTGATTGGAAAAGATGAGACCTACCTGACTAAGTAGGGCAAAGGAATCTTTGCCAACAGGCTGGTGGTCAACCAGGGGAGGAGAGTTTTGAAATAGTAATGATGGGAAAGGGAGAGAATGACCAACAGTCTTGTGAGGAAGCAGTGGACCAGACTGGCAAACAAAATATGTGGAGTGATGCAAACAGCGGGGACCTTGTAATCAAAAAATCAGGACTGAAGGAGGCCCTTTCCAAACGTATCTGTATAAGTAAGGAAGTGCCTTTCAGAATTGCCTGGAAAACACCTGTACTCTTTCTGGGAAATCAGCATGAATAGGTTGCCTTTCTGAAGCGTCTGTGCTCTCATGCATACAGCGTGGTGTGCAAAGAGGAGGAATTATGTGTCTGCATGCAGTTGCAGAGTTATGATTTCATTGGGATCGTGAAGATACAGGATAGCTCACATGACTAGAGTGCTGCCGTAGATGGTTGGACGTACAGGTTATTTGGAAGGGGAGTTGCTCTTTATGCAGCAGAACAGTTGAAGTGTGTGGAGCTCTGCTGTGGGACAAATGATGAACCACCTGAGAGTTTGTGGGTTAGGGTTAGAGGGGCAGACCAATGTGGGTGATATTGTGATGTTATAGGTGGTTAGGTGGTTATCTAACCAGGAAGTAGTAGTTGATGAGGCCTTTTTCAGACAACTGGAATAAAGCTCGTGTTGTCAGGACCTGGCCCTCATGGAGGATTTCAACCACTCTGATACCCGACTACTGGAGGGATAGAGTAGTTTGCTTATGTCCTGGGTGTGTGCAATCCAGGAGGTTTCTGGAGTGTGTTGACTGCTGGATCTCATACCTGTAAACAAGGCAGAACTCTCTGGGGAGCTGAAGGCTAAGGTCAGCCTTGACCACACTGACCATGAGATGGTAAAGATTAGGATCCAGGGAGGAGGGGGAGAAAAGCGGAAAGCCGGCTTGCACTTGAAGAGAGAAAACCTGTTCAGAGCTCTGCTTGGAAGAATCCCACTTGAGACAGTTGTGGAGAAAAGAGGGATCCAGGTTGGCTGGTTGGTTTTCAGAGATCACCTCCTCCAAGCTCAATAGTGGCCCATGCTGACAAACAGGAGAACAAGCAGAGGTGAAGGCAGGATGTCTTCATGAATGAACAAGGAGCTCCTGATAAAAATCAAAAAGTACAGGAGGTGAAAGCAGGGGGAATTGGCCTGGGATGAAGGTAGTGAGATTTTTTTCAAGTTCTGTTTGTTTAATGTCAGCTGGTAGCATATGGTGCCACTCTTTCTCTTTTGCTGTTCGTTATGCAGTTAAGAAGACCTCTTGTGAACTGGTTTTATTAACGGTTTTGGGCTTCACAGAAGCAGCAGTAGGTGAATGTTACCAGATGTATCCAAAAGTCAGTACACTCTTAGCTATGATTTGCAGGTTCTGGGGGAGAGAGATGTTCAGCATTGTGACTGTGTGACATTTTAGGGGTGGAAAGGAGTAACCGCCTTCCTGTCAGCTCAATTCGATTTATTCTGCATGGCTCGTTATTGAGGCAGAACGTTTTTGCTGTCTGTGGTGTAATGGTTAGCTTTGCCAGCTGTTTGGCATGTTTGCAGGCCAGATCTTGCAGGGTTTACATAGTACAGTCATTTGTGCAGAAAGTAGATGCCTATTACTAGTTCTCATTTTGCTGTTTTGATGTTGAAGTGCTCAATGTTTGGTGGAACATCCTGGGGCATGGTTTTCCACTGAAGAAAACAGGAGTAAGGCTTTACAAATATGGCTGTCCTTTACCTTGCCAATCTGGCTCCTCCTAGTAGATAGTTGATGACCCACCAGATGTAACTATGGCTTCCATATTTGAATACCCCAGGTATATTATTTTTGATTCTCTAAAGGCATTTTTCTGTCTTTATGACTTCTTTTATTCTCTGCAGAGACTTTGTTGTGTATATGGTTTCAAGGGATGTGGAGTCCTCCCAGGAGAAGACAAAGATACACCATATAATGGGAGCAAGCTTTTAATGCACCTCTGTCTGATAACAGACATTCAGAGCAGTAGGAGTATTTAATTTTCAGATCTGCTGATGCATAATCACAAGTGAAAGTAAAATTTTTCTCCTTTTGAAACCCTGTGCGAGCATGTTCATGCAGCAAAGCTTTGCCTTTCTGTATGAACAACAGGGAAACGCAGCATGATGCAAAAAATTGTTGTTAAATACTCTTAAGGTTAGTAGTGATGTATTTAGCAAAGTAGGTGCAGTGGCTTGGGGTGGTTATGAATCTGAGCACCTTTCTAGAAGTGAAGTGCTTTAGAAGTCCTGTGAACAAAAGTGAAAACATTGTCCAAGAAATAAAAACAAACCTTGTAATGCTGCCAGAGTAGATATTGCGTAAGCATCACAAATTGATTTCCATGAAACAGTAGAGTTTAATATGTGCCGTTTGTTGCCTAACGATGATGGGCATTCCTGCGTTTGGTTGTTGTTTTCCCTTTGGTTTCTCTTGTAGCAGTTACCCACAAAATGTGTTACCATTACATGCTGCCTATTTGCTGTCCTCTCTTGGTTAAGCTGAATATATTACTTCCACTTAGAATATATAATTGGACTGGTGCTTTCTTATTCCTTTCAAAGGCATGGAAGCTTTAGCGTAGTCAGTAATGATGCACGTGTGTTTCTCTTTCAGTGGAGGCGATAGTGGAGTTTGACTACAAAGCTCAACATGATGATGAGCTGACGATCACTGTAGGTGACATAATCACCAATATCAAGAAAGATGATGGAGGCTGGTGGGAAGGACAGCTCAAAGGCAGAAGAGGTTTGTTCCCTGACAACTTTGTAAGAGTGAGTACAAAGTGGAACTGTTCTTGTGTTGTGTGTCTATGTTTTGTGTACTGTGCTGTTCAGGCTAAATATCAGCCTTTATATTGTAACATTTCTTATATCCAAACCCATAATATATTGCAATACAATATTCTGTTGAGGCTGTGTTACAAAGAAAAGATTACTTTCTTTGCAAAGACAATGTAGTTTTGATATCCTGAAAATAAAAATAGCTACCCCTACATTTCTCTGCCATTCAGTGATTATATTTGACTGTGTGGTCTGGGAACAAAGTGATTAATCAAGAGCAGATTACATGTCATAGCATTTGCAATATTTTCTCTTCTCTGTAACAGCTATTTCTTCTCTAGAGTGCTTTCTTAGCTTTTACAGAAACTTTTTTGTGAATACTTATTCCTGGCTAAACTAGTTAAGATTAAAGTGGATTTTTCAAACAGTTGCCTATGTAAACTTAAAACCAAAACCTTTAAAAACATAACTTGCAAGTGGATTTTTCAAACAGTTGCCTATGTAAACTTAAAACCAAAACCTTTAAAATCATAACTTGCAGTAATACTGGTTTTAGAAGTCATTCAAAGTTTTAGAAATTCGTATTTTTTTTTACTGGGCATCTCTGTGCATGCACATATGTCTGCACATATGAGACTAGCTATTAGTACCTCTGGGCCTCCTTGATTTGTCATTGTGGACCTAGGCTGTTAGTTTCTATAAACCTCCATAAACTTGGCTCTCCCCTATGGAAAAGAGAGCAAGAACTACACTAAGTTACATAAACAGGTTTTATGTTAATCTGTTACAGCTTCAGAGGATCTTTGGGACTTTCCCCTTACACCCTTGGAAAGGGGTATCTTTTTTTTTTTCTTCTTCAAACCATGTGAGCCTGTTGTGGTTTAGATGTATGCACATAATGAAGTAATTTCATTTTCCTTCATGCTGCGTACTTTGAGGTAATTAGGGGAAATGTTTTGGTGGCAAACTTACTGAGCCCATAGACAAGAGGGACAGGATGGGACAAGGGAGCCTTAGGTGTTCCTGTGAGATCAAACGTACTCACATCCTAACCGTTGTTTTTGTCATTTCCAAGAATAAAAAACAGCTGCCTGTCTATTTGGGGCAGGGGACAATGATTAGGAAGAAGTAACAGCCTCAAGTTGATGAAAGGGAGTGGAGGGGGTAAATGGATACCCTGTTTCTTGTTAACCTCTGAAAATCCACACTTTGGGGTGGGGGTAAGTAACCGTTTTGGGACTCATTCTGTATTGACAATATTTTTCTACTTGAACTCTGAACTGTGAAGTTCTGTGGGACAAAAGCAGACTTCCTCTAAGCTTTATCCTGGCTGGTATTTGAAATCTGCTGCTGCTTTTAGGAGGCGTTGGATTTAGGGTTCTAAATCAATGCAGCCTATGAATTTCTGTTATGAAAATAACATAATCTAAATATGAAGGTTTGCAAGTTCCCACCCTTAGGACGTCATTTTTAAGGCCTCTTCTCTCCAAAATGACTTCAGATTGTGGCATCCTGTCATGTAATTGAAAAATAAAGAGCTTTTTCTCAATAGAAAGTTCTAAATCAACAATAAATGTTTTGGATTTTGAGTTCTCATATCACTACCTGCTCTTTACCTCTCCCCCCCCCTTTTTTTTTTTAAATCAGCATCCAGGAATGTTTTATAAAAAACTAAAAAACACATTAAATTTTTCCTCAGTCTCGACTTGAGCACAGTCCAATATGTTTTTCATAGCTGAGCATTCCCTCCTTAAATTAGGTAAGGTGAAGTGGAAGGTAGACTTCCTAAAAGTATATTTATTTTGTGAATCTCTTGAGTGAAAACCCTTATTTTGCTTTCATTTTTCTTGTGTAAATATCCTTATATCTGAAGAGCCGTAGTAAAAAATAACAGCAGTTCCATTAGAAAGCTTGTTGAGTGTAATCATTCTGTCCACTAAGATTATAAGTAACTGTAAACTTTCTCTTTCAGTTATGGAAAATTTTTTAGCAAGTGCATGCAGAGTCGAGCTCACCAGCAATCAGTTTATGCCCCATTGCTATTCTGTTGTGTCAGCGACATAATTGAGAGACAGGCAAAAAGGGATGCTACAGATGAGTTGTGGACTTGAATGCAACTCCAAATTCCTGTCAGAAATTCCTTATCAGAATTGGTTGTGAGAGTAGTTACTTAAGAAAGTTATTCAGAGATAAAAATCACTAATGAAATTCTTGAGGTACTTTGCATTCTACCTTCAAGTGGAAGGAATATTTTCTTATGGAAAAGAGCTTTTCCTTCCTGCGATTTGATTTTCTTTTGAATACTCATGATGATATTCCAAAGAAACATTGGATTTTGCAAAAATTGCATGTTTGGGATGAATCGAAACCACTGAATTAACACAGTAAAGAGGCCTGAGCAGTCTCTGTTAGCATTTGCACATAGGTTCTGGAAGCGCAGTGTGAAGAGAAAAGAGTTTGGAAGGAGAGATGTAGATACCAGAAATAGCAAAAATTAGGGAAGTTCAATATATTGGAATGTTTATGAAAAGATTAACATGAAATGTTACTTAAGAAAATATAAAAAGTTTTATTTGAAGTTGCCTGTAGCAAAAGTGGTTTTAAATTTCATGGAATAAATGCAAATTAGGAGACCATTGAAGAGGAGTTGTCTGAAGACAGATGTGAGAAAGAAAGAGAAAAGGGGAGGTAGCAGTGATATGTATCCAGTGCATGTGCAGTTATTTTTTTCAGGGGACTTTCACTGTGAAGTTGTATCAGAAGTGCTTCCTGTTCTTGAATCTGCAAAACAACTACTTTTAATTTGATGTATTTTTTACGTACAGACAGAAAACCCCACAGATTTCATACCCTTATTATGCTCTGCAATTCAGTATGCAAGGTGTAACAGAAAAGGTATTTGAAATCTCTTTTCTCTTTCCATTTTCACCGCTTGTTAGTCTACTGCTATAGCCACTTGAAAGATTTTGTGGGACAAGTTTCTCTAAATATGAGAAAATTATTTGGTCCTTCTTGAAGATCTAATTTAACTCAGTCAGTCTTTGTAGATCTTTACTTTTGTTAGAGATACTGGTGCTGAATTTATCAGAAGAAATGTATAAATTGTGTATCTGGTTGTCGTCTTTTTCTGTTTTCTTTCAATTTTTCAGGTGGAGAAATAGAAGTATGAGTAGAGGATTAGGTACTATTCCTGGTTGTCTGTTTTACTCCTCAGTTAGGCAATCGATAAAGAGGAGGTAGCAGGCGTGATTACAGCGTTATTCATTTAGATGGTATAAAGTTAGTTTTTGATATCTTTCTAGCTTGAAAACTTCAACTTGAAATCCAAAATCCTTACTTTTATAAGGTAAAAATGAAGTAAATGTGGATTATGTGTAATGTATTAGTTTTTTTTTAAATGCCATTAGGAAACAGGAGAGAGGCTTTTGATTTTTTTCTGGTCTTATTTTAACGAACTCCTTGTCTAACCATGCTCTGCAGTATCAAACTGTGTTTGTAAGTATGACAGCGTCTGAGACAGTTAGATTTTGCTGATAACAGATGAAGATGCAGAAAGCAGGAAACTGTGGTGCAGAGCCATGCTTGACGGTTTTAATTTACAAAACCAATTCTATGTGGGATCGGAGAGCGTTATACCGGTAAACTGAATTTGCAGCAACCTCAGGGCTTGCCTGTACTCCAAAAGACTTGCCAGAGTTGCTAGCAGAATTAGGGAGATAATTTATTTTAAAATTAGCAAGAAGTGTAATGGTAGTTATGTTTTGAAATTGTGATGTATAGCTTGGGTTTTAGAATCAGTGAAGCAGGACGGGGGCTTTGTGTAACTTACTGTTGCTTCAGGTCAGAACAGCAACCTGGATTTCTTGTTATACAAGCAGAAGACAATCTTTAAATAGTGCAAATTAGTTGTAGGATGTCAGGGATGTTCATGCTGAATCATAGGTATCCAGTGGAGATCCTTGTCTGTTGCTTGTCATTTAATTTTCTTCTCTACATGTTTTTTTGTTTTGTTTTGTTTTTTAATCTTCACAACCAGCCAGAGATCTCAGGGTATTGTGAGTGAAACACAGGGTGATTCCTTGCTGAGACCCTTGTGCTTGTTTCACACCCCACACCCCCCTAGCCATCCCTGTTAGTGCTTTCCTAAAACCTTTATAAAACTGGGCTTGTGCAGATGCAGGGGCCCTTTACAGCTGTAGTTTAGCTCCTTGGAGGGCAAAGAGAATACTCCCCACATCTCAGAACACTTTGACTCCTGCAGTACTTTCTGCTTGCCCACCCTTTCAGCTGCTGTTTGGTACCACTCCTGCTGTCCTTCCCTCCTGCTTTGCTGCTGCGCTCTGGTACCTCTGTGCCTGCCTTTGCTTTGGAGCTTGTAAGCTGTATTGCCTTCCCTGCTCTCCTAAGTACTCTGAGTACTAGTAAGTGAAGTTTGGGCCAGCTTTGCCTAAATAGCCACTTCTGAAAGTTGTGGCATCTGCAGAGGCACGGAGGTTAAATGCAGACTAGGGAAAGTAGTGTTATTTTTGTCTGTACCTGAAAAGATAACTTGCTTTATGGGTCAGTGAATTATTAGGGGTTTTTTTTTTTATGTACTTGGCAGGAATTTGCAATTCAATTACTGAGCATTTTTGTTGGAAATCTTACTAGAATACTGTCTGTGTATTTGTTCTTCGGAAGTGTTTTAGATTGTGGGTTTAGCGGTGGACTTGGCAATGTTACATTAATGGTTGGACTTGATCTCAAAGGTCTTTTCCAATCTAAACTATGGTGCTATGATTCTATCCTAACTGTTATGTCGTCTTGGGAATGAGAGCCAGGAGTACTGTTTTCTTATTCCAAGTTCTGGGTATGGCCATTGAACTTGTTATCCGTATGGTGAAATACAAGAGAATATAATTGGTGAAAGAAACTTTCAGATAGGTTCCATCATGTGAAAATGTTTTCTCTCTGAACTTTTGTTTCTGTCCACAACAATTAAGATTTTTGTGGGGAGAAACATAGCATCACTGATGTGTTATTAATTATTGCTGCTGTTATTACTCTTACAATGGTGAAAGCAAAACTAGTAAAACGAAGCCTGTCTCCTCATCCCAGCCCATTTCCCTCACAAAGGCACAGATCTACCAAGATGGTCTTGTACCCGTCAATAGTCTCTGACTTGGCAGCATTTGCTCTTCTAAGGGAGCTCAGCACAGAGCAGCAGCATCACTCTGGGCCATCCGGGATGCCTGAGGCGTGATTACAAAGTCACGCCTCAACCTGTTCATCTGGCTTCGGAGGAGCTGGGGGAGCTCCTAGTGAGGCAGCTGCCCTGGGTGTTTGGCCTTGAAGCGACATAAGACTTCCTGGCAGTGACAGAGGCTCTTTCTCATTCCGTGTCAGAGGGAACTGGTGGTACTCTGAGCCGGATGGGAAGGGTGCCATGCTCATTGCAGCCAGCAGAATGGATCCCGTATGTTTGTCATGGGGGCTGGTGTGGTGTCGCCTGTTTTGATGCCAGGCTTTGAGAGGGGGATTACTTGGGGGTGTGGGAGTGTGGAACAGGGAGGAAAGAAGGGTTGCTCTTTGGGGCTGTCAGCTGTTGAATGTTTTGTGGGAACCAGTGTGTGAACATTTTATGAACTCTGCAGAAGTGAGAGGGTTTCAAATACGTGCAACAGTCACCCAGTGGACACGTGGTCATGTGAAGCTTCAGTGCTAAGGTTTTTATTAGCTTTTAGTGACTAGTACTTTACATTGCAACAAGTTATTAGTAAAAAGTGACCTTCTGAAAAGGCAGTGGCTTAGCTGTAATTATATATTGACATAAGTGGTGAAATTTAGGAGTTTGAAAACAAAATGTGTTGCTTTTCATTCTTTAATATGCATTGCAATGCTGTTGTTTAAAAACAACATGAAAAGAAATATTCTTATTTAAATACATATATATTGCTTCAGTGATAGGGTTCAGTGTAGGTAGTATGAATTTATATGCTAAGGAGACTTAGTTATTTCCTCTTTTTCTCAGGTTTGTCTTTCGTATTCTTAAGAAAACCTCAGTAGAGTATTTCTGTTTAAAACATGCTGTCATTTAAATTGTAAATAAAAAACCGCAATTTTTTGCTAAAAAGGAAACTAAACAATTCTTTTTTTTTTCCCCTTCCTGAGGCTCCAAGCCTTGAGGAGGAGGAGAACATAATCACAGATTGAAACAAGGACTGAATGTGCTATCTGGAAGTTACATTTTCAAAGGTACAACTTCTTGGGAGCTGTAGTATCATAATCCATTAAAGCAGCTTCAATTTCTTCAAAACTTATTGATATGTTATTGTTTGGAACTCTGTGTTACACAGGGAAGTCAGTGTGGTTTTGGCAATAGCCTCTTAAATTAGTTTCCATAGGGATTTATAGAATTGGCAGGTTTAGGTGGTTGATGTAGTTTCTCCAACCTGCTTGCAAGGCAGAGAGGTGTCCTGAGCTTTTACTTTCTTTTTCCTGAAGTCAGTTTCTTCTTCTTTTCTTTTTTTTTTCTTCTTTTTTTCTGGTAACTTTTTAAGCTCTGGGTGTTTTTGTTTACTGTAAGGCTTGTTTTTATGCGGGTGAGTATGTTAGTAATCCATGTATTTGGCCTGATTCATTTTTACACTTGTTCTGGTAATTGTTTTACTGTTGGAGCAGACCACTGTGAGAAACTCTTCTCTGTAAGTAAAATCTGTAGAGGCGCTTAGCAGTGTTTGCGTACAAATGTCTTGCAAAATGTACTTCTACACGTCTATAGCTGTGTATCTGATTTTTCCTTACAGGACCAAAAACCTCCTTAGAATTCTTAAAACACAGTAACAGAAAGCACAAGCTCCTAGAAATTGAATTGCAGTTCAGTCCCATTGCTCTGTGAGGCTAACGTGAGAATAGTTGTTGATATTTCCAGCTTTCTTGCTGTTTAATTACATAGCTCTGATGGATTCCCTCAACTTTAGGAAACATTGCCTGGTTTTAATGTTTGTTTGCAAAAAAGGATATAAGAGAAGCAGCATTCTGGATGCCTGTAATGTAACTACAGCATTTAATAATTGTAATTGTGAAGGGTTGTGCTGCTTGCATTCAAGCTTAATCTGCCAAATATTCCATTTACTGCATTAGAACGATCCAACCTGTATCCGGACTACATCTACTGATTGTCTTTCAGTTTGTATTACTTAACTGTTTAGTAACATTAACGGTAAGAAAGAATGAAGATGAGAGCAAGAGGGACGTGTAGGCAAAAGAAAGCTATTGAGGATTGTGATGTTAGCTGTTCTAACTGCTGCTGTCATGATTTAATGATACTGTTTACTTCTGAATATTTCTGTCCTGATCAAACACTGCAATTTATTGAGTATATGTGCATGTGTGTGTGGGCGTTGTTTAGTGGTGTTGATTTTTTTTTTATTTGTTTGGGTTTTCTTTGTTGTTTTGGGGTACGTACAGAAGTGCTGTTTTTCTCTCAAGTGTCATGCGTAAACCATTTAACTGCTTTCATATAACAGTTTTCATGCTTTTATAAAGTGCATAGCAACCCAGATGGCAAACTATTTGCCTTATTTGCTATTGGAAGTAGTACTTGACTAATTAGGTATCTTTGTATTCAGTGTCTGTAAGTGCTCCAATTCCCTCCTAGAATCTTTTGGGAACTATTTGGGAAGCTGATGGTGGAAACGGAGTCTTTAAAGGGTTCCCTGTTTCCTGCTGTCACCTAGTTAATTTACTAGCATTTCACTGGCAGTGTTAGTAAGATTATATGACAGAGTACGTGAGGGCAGTTTATGATCAGCACATGTTGTTCTCTTCAGAGATGGAAAAAGACAAGTATATGTGAGTCTCTTAATCCTCATTTTTTTGGCTCTGTTACAGCCATATGAAATATATTATTGTTTCTATATGGACACTGTAGTCATTCAGTTACCCTTGGAAAGACAAAGGTGCAAGTAAACTACCATCATGTAATAGGATAAGTTATTTACTCACTCTGACTTCAGATTCCTTCTTCAGTGATGGGTACTTAGTACTGATGTTTGTGATGGGAGGTGGTGAGAGGTGGAAGGGAAGAAAGAAGTAGAGCATACATTTTTAAAAATAACATTGGTGCCTTCCACCCAGGGAGGAGAAACTAGGCAATCCTGTTGTCTTTACAGGTGGTGGTAAATATTTATGCTTTTATTGATTGGTTTTTTGTTTTGTTTTGTTGGTTTTTTTTTTCTTTTTTTTGACTGGGAATATTAAGAGAAATAAATGCATCACAAGTCATTCAGGACTGTGCCAGTTGTTGAGTGTATGTATCTGCTGCTTCACAAAACCTTGATTTCTCCATTTCCCACTGCATGGGGACTCACTGTACCCTTTGAAAGATCAATTTAGTACTCATCCTCCCAGAGAATTTGCATTCACCTTCCAAGATGCTGTAGGCCAGTATTATTAAGAACACCCTTCCAACAGAAACTGTCTCTAAAATAGAAACTTCTTTCATAACTTTCATGGTTGCTTATGGTTATAAGTTATTGCCATTATTTTGGCAGGTTCACGATCACCAGCTTAGCTAAGCAGTGGTTTTCCTTTTGGACATGTTTAAGGGGTCTGATTTATCTGTCAGTATTCAGTTAACTGGTAGCCCAAAACAAATGAAACTCCTTTTTATCCTTTTTTGGCTGAAAATGATTCTCTTCCTTCTTGGAGCCAAGGGCATTGTGTCATTTGCTTTCCTTTTGCCACCTCTGTTCAGCAGCTTTTTGATTGCTTGAAGGGGTTTTTTTGGTTTTTGTTCCCTTGCCCCAAGCTTCCTTGTCGTGCTGCCCATCTTACTGCATGTTGCCATCATGTCATCTGCATTGCGTGGCTGCGGCACTTTATTCATACGCTGTCTTCAGCTGTTGCCAAATCACTGGCCCAATGAATGCCTAGTAACTATAAATAGAAGAAGGTAAGATGCAAATCTTAGTGTTCTCTTTATCCTTCCCTAGTATCCCATGTCTCGTTTTTATTGACCACAAAACCAAAATGTGACCTTTTCCTCCTTTAGAAGTCCTTCTGAAATGATCCGAGTTATTCTGCTTCCAGGGTTGAATTAGAGAAATATAGAAATATAGATTGAAAATTCAGAACTACCACATTAACTATCAAAAATATCTAAAATTCACCCACCAAAAGAAAACCTGCATACCTGTCTCAGTGTAACTTTCAGTAAGATTTTTAATGCTTTACTTTCGTTTTAGTTGAATGTTTTCTATATAATTTGTTTTGTGGAAGAAAGTACTTGTAAGTGGAACTACCTGAAATGTGCTGTTGTACATGTACAAAAGGGCACATGCTCTGTTGTTTTCATCTGTTCCTACACAGCTTCTTCATTTTATGACCTTCAGTCGATTCGTAATGCTCTGTGGTGTACTTTTATCTATTTACCTTTCTTTGACTCTGTGGAATCCGTACTTCCAAACTGAAAGCACCTAAAGGCCTATGGTTGTGAGTTTGAGTTGATTGGTTCTCATGAACAGATTGTCACGGTTAATTCAAAGCCAAAAGCTGATCTGTTAACTGATGTTTTGTAAATGTACAGAGTGCTAAAGCTAAACTGAAGGAAGGAGTTAGGATTTGTGTTAGCTTGCTGTGGGGTATTGACAGTATTTTTACCTGCAGAAGGAAAGATCATATGTACTTTGAACCCTCCTTAACTGAGTGGCTGAGGGCAGATCCTTCAAAAACTGTTGTACAGGAATAAATTCCCTGTACAAGTAGTTCACTGAAGTTGATGGAACGACTAAAAGGATACAGTGGCTTACAGGCACCAATTCTTGTGGGACTGAGCACTGCATTTCATAGTCCTTCGTTGCTCTGCAATTCTGTGGAGAAAACTTCCCAGTTCCTGTATTGTCAACCCACATGTTCTTAGTGGGTCATTTGAACTTCTGCAGCCTTTTAGACAATGTGGAATTTTTTTTTTAGAGAATCTAGGTAAACTGGTAGACATGAGAGGAAAATTTTGAATAAGTGGAGGGAGAAGAATGCCTTATTAAACTGTAAAATAAAAGCTCTTTTTTAAAATACAATCCCTTTCAAAATGTTTTCAGCAATACATATGGGTGCATGTAGCAGACATGCATGCATAATGTATGAGTGTGTTATGCAAAAATAAACACCAGTTCTGAAAACGGAATTTACAAGGTATCCGAAACTATTTTTAATGGGACTTTTTTTTACAAAATAGAGAGAAATAAAGGAAGTGTATTCTCTGGCCTTATTCATTAATTCAACCTTTTTTCCTCCACTAAGCAATTATATAATGCTGATCTTTTATACCTGAAACAGAGTTTTTACAAGGAAGGTAGAACGTGTATTGGTCTGAACCTTTGTGGCACTTGCAGTGATGCTCTGTAATACTGATCCCATTTCTTTGTGCTGGGATTTGTACCTTTCCATTGTTTTCTCACCTGAATACTTAGTGAGTATTCAGGTGTTTAGAAAAGGGTAATTTTTGTTTGGCCTCTTTAAAGTGAGTATACTCTAGTTCCTAGTAGGTGGGTTTTTTTTTTTTTTTTTTTTTAAGGTTGGTGTGTTTCCATTAGAAACTGTGTTTCTCTTCCCACTCCCCACCCAGCAGCTTCTCTGTGGGTTTTATTTTCTCATGAAGCTGAAACTGGACATGCAAGTTACCGAGTTGAACAACTACTTCAGGGCTTCCTTGCTTATGCCTGGAATTACTTGTATGTGTTGATAACCTGCCTCTCCAGTCCCTGTACTGTCTCCTTCTACTGTCAAATTGCAGCTCCATGACATAAAGAATGAGAGAAAATATTTATTATATCTGTGTTAGAGAGTGTTTTTCATTTGGATACTGGCTATGTTAGTGGAGACTTTGTCATGCCTTTGAGCCTGTCTGTAATAAAATGAGCTACTCATCTCCTACCATTGAAAGGTATATGTGGGGGGACAGACAGGGAGATGGGATTTGAGTTTCAACAGCCAGCACCACCAGTATTGCTAATGAGTGCTAGCTAACAGATGGATTTGTTTCTTACTGATGCTTTCAGGTGTTCATAAACTGAAAACAAGATTTACAGGGAGAGAGGCTAATTACTACCTCTTACTAGATTGCATTGTTGGAAAAGTTGACTGTGCTTCCAGACTCAGTATCCCCTCATCAGATCTGGCAACAAGCAACAAAATTGAAGATAAGTACTGGTTACAGGCAATTATTTTTAGTTAAAGCCAATTAATATTAGCTGTTTGGACTGCTTGAGAGAAGAGGGAAGTTCGCATCATTGGAGCATGATGCATAGTAACAGGAGGAGGCTTAAACTTGAAACAGCATTATTATTACTGTGCTGCCATTATACCGATACCATAATTTTATTGAACTTCACCTCAAAGTAGTAAGTTTTTGCATTGCTGCTGCTCTTGGGAAAATGCGCGTAAACAGGGCTTGTGAAAAGGAATCACCAGTAATGATTCAGTGAAAATATGGAATTATTAGTTACAAGTGCTTTTCTAGGTGCACAAAACCCCCCAAACCATCAGCATAGTAGTAATTGTCCAGTAAAGATAATTTGGTGCCACAAACAGAACTCCTTGATTTTTGTGATGTTAATAGTAGCCAACTTAAAATATTTTTTCTTTTGCTCTGAATGTGTGTGCCTTGCAATGGGAACATACCATGGTGTAAATACTATGTGCTGCAAAAATACATAGCGTAAGATAATAGAAAACAAAGTTGTTCTTTGTAAATGTTATGGATGAGCAGCCTTGCTTGTGATAGGCACTTGCATCTCTTTTGCTCTCTCTGTACCATTGTTCTTTCATGGTTTATAAGAGTGTTAGTAGAATGTATTTCCAGAGAGCTTCTGCTGTGAAGCAGCTATACAGCAAGCAAACAGGCTGTACCAGTACAAGCTCCATCAGTCAAACCAGTTTAGCTGGTTTAAGTCAGTGGTAGGGGCTTCTGCTGCTGCAGTTACAGATCACACCTGCCAGTCTTCCTGCTCCGGCTGTGCTGGCAGAAGTCCGCAAGTTGGTACCATTTTAGGAAATTCCGGTTTGGTTGTTTCTAACATATATAAGACATAGTTGCAATGTAATTTTTTCATTTTTTTCCCTTCCCCTTTTTAATCTTTTTCTTTTTTTTCCCCTCCTCTCCAAGGAGTTTACAGCTGCGCCTCTTAGCTAAATGTAGCTGCTCTCTGCCTGATACGTTTTCTGCACTCTTGAAAGACAACAGAGAAGCTTAAGGTTTGAATTCTGTGAGTAGAAGAAACAGAATAGGGTAGTTAGTATCCAGGTTTTATTCTCAAGGGAAAGGGCTAAAATAAGAGCAGATGTTTATGTCGTCCAAGATACTAGGATGGTATTTAAGATCCAAATAACTGTTGCTTTGTCATAAAACGTTAGCATTAACTCTATTTTTGTGTTGAACTGTTAGCAGATGAGACAAGTAGAAAGGAGTGATTGAGCGGTTTCTTTAGTCTTTTTTTCAGTGAAAAAGATACCTATACTGTGTCTGGAAAAGCTTCTTTAAAACGAACCCATAGTAAGCTAACTCCACTATACAGAACAACACAGGAAATGTAGCTAGGGCACTAAATGACGTTGTTTAAAATGTTAATGAAGTATTTTCTGTGCACTGCAGAAACCATAGCTATGCCAGCACAAAACCGAAGTTGTGTTCAGTGCTGTCTTGCCTTGCAGCTCCTCTCTGCTGGGTGCACTTACGTTAAGAGAGAAAAGCTGTGCAGCTTGTGCTGTGTTGGATTGCTCTCATGCAAGCAGTAAGGATGGTGTGACTAAGCAAAGTTTGAGGAAGCACAAGTTTGATCAGGAAAGCAGCACAGTAAATGGGAAAAGACATGGCAGAAATGGGCACAGCACAAACCACATAAATTCAGGCATCTCTGACAGTGTTGGAAAAAGCAGTGCTCTAATATCTGCCAACTAGGTGGAGGATTAATGGGAACTTCTCTAGAACCTTGTTCACACCCTGCTCCTCGCGTGTATCATTTCCTTCCGTTTGCTGTTTTGAGCTTAATCTGTTGGAACTGTTCTCAGAAGCTGTTCAGTGTAACACCTATACCTGCATTTAGGAAAGGTAAATTCTCAGGTATCAATTCTGCCACACTGCCTTGTGTTAAAGTTTAGAGTGGACAGATTATGTTTCTTGCCAGAAATTCTGTTAATAGCGTAGTTGCCCACAGGAAAGTTGGATGCTTTTAGATGTATAATATATAGTCACACTTTCTATCATAGCTGTTAGGATGTATATGTGTTCTAAAGAATGCATATTAATCTGAAAGGTGGCATTTTAGTTAATCATGGCTGTTAGAATTGCTTGAATGTCTTACATGGCTTTGTTTCTTCTCCTGCCTTCACATGGATACTTGATCTGTGTTGTGTTTGACTGCAATAGTAAAGATAAATTTATTTGCAGGATTTTGTTTTTGGGAGACCTGTTTTATTTTGTCAAATGTCATTCAGTAACTCTAGGTCATATTTGCTTCCACAGTACAAAGAATTCTCCCCTTTCTCCATCATTGCTGCAACCCAGCCTGATACCTGAAAAATAAGTGTTATTTTCATTCATACATCATAAAGGTAGAGTAAACAGGTCTGCTATAATGCCTAACCCAGAAGAAGACCTCAGAGGTGATTAATTCCAGATGGAAAATTGATTTTCTCAGAAGGAACCTTGGGGGAGGCTCCTGGGGACTAGCAGAAAACAAAAGTTAATCATGTTTTCAAGAAGGAAAAGAAGGAGAATTTGGTAACTCAAGCCTCACACTGACCCGCTGGAAGCCATTTCCAAACATGAAGGACAAGAAGCTGTTTGGGAGTAGTCAGCATGGATTTATGAAGAAGTCATGTCTGACCAATCTGTTAGCCTTCCACAATGAGATCACTGACCTGGTGGAGGAGAGGCTAGCAATGGATGTTGTTTATGTTGAGTTCAGCAAAGCTTTGGACACTGTCTCCCATATCGTCTTCATTGGCAAACTGAAGGTGGTGCAGAGCAGGTAAATGGACAATGAGATGAATTGAAAACTGACCGATGTGCTAGGCTGAGAGGTTTGTGATCAGCAGCGCCAAGTCCAGCTGAAGGCCATTCACTGGCAGTGTGCTGCAGGGGTGGATAATGAAGCTGATGCTGCTCAGCATCTTCACCACTGACCTGGATGATAGAGCAGAGTGCACTCTCAGCAAGTTGACAGATGCTGCAAAACTGGGAGGAGTGTTTGACTCGTTAGAGGGTTGTGCTGCCATTCACAGAGGCCTTATTCAACAGGTTGGAGAAATGGGTTGACGAGATCCTTGTGAAATCAGAGGGAAGTGTCAAGTGCTGCACCTGTAGAAGAATAAGCCCAGACAGCAGTACAGGGTGGGGGTGAGTGGGTGGAAAGCATCTTTGGTGAGAAGGACCCAGGGGTCCTGGTGGACACCAAGTAGACCATGAGGCAACAGTGTGTGCTTGGGCAAAGGCAGGTCCTAGCTTCCTGGGCTGCATTACGCAGAGCATTGAGAGGAGGCAGGTGGAGAGAGGTGATCCTTCTCCTCCTCTCCTTTCTGGTGAGGCATCACGTCGAGTGCTGTGTCCGATTCTAGGCTCTCCCATACAAGAGAGAGATGGAGATACTGGAGCAAGTCCAGTGAAGGGCCATGAAGATGGTTGGGGACTTGGAGCATCTGACATCTGAGGAGAGTCTGAGAGAGATGGGACTGCTTAGCCTGGAGGAGAAAAGGCTGAAGGTGATGTTCTTGGCATGTCTGAATACGTGATGTGGTGGAGTAAAGAAAGTGGAGCCAGACTCCTCTTGGCAGTAGATCGTGTAAGGAGGAGAGGCAGTGCGCATAAATTGAAAGAGATAAAAATCCATTTAATCATAAGAAAAAAATGTTTTATTATGAGGCCAGTCAAACACTGGAACAGGTTGTCCAGAGATGTTATGGAGCCTTCATCCTTTGTAATTAAAATTTAATTAAAAGCCAGTTGGACACAGCCTTGAGCATCCTGCTCTCCCTGCCCTGCTTTGAGCCAGGAGTTTGGTCTAGATGATCTCCAGAGGTGCCTTTCTGCCTCAGCTGTTCTGTGAGTCTGTAAAAACATAGTTTTATGACAATACTTTGACTCTACAGGGATCACTCAGCTATTGGAGTAGTCAACAGGAGTGTTAGTTGAAGTATGGAGGATAAGGCTCTGGGCCCACCTAGAGGCTGGATCTTGTGAACAAGTGATGCCTTTTCTGTACAGTCAAGGGAAGTGTTGGTTTTAGTTTCCACTTCTAATTATAACTACACAGTTTTGCTTTCAATGAGCAGCATTTTTCACACTCCATTTAAAAATATGATGCCTTTCCCACTGCTTGCACACATATGCACTTACTTATGCCAAGAATAAAGAAGATTTTAGCAACATTATGAAATTGTGATTCTTGAAGCACTTGAATAGGCTGAGTAAACTCCAGTGCCTTTAGTTGCTTAGATTTTTGCGGGCCATGCTTTTTTGTGTATCCTTTTCCTCTTCTCCTCCTTTCTCCCCATATCCCACAACTTCTGGAGTGACCTTTAACTGTGAAGAGGTAAGCTGTCAACTTATTACAAGTCCTAAGTAACCCTTCATGAAAATAGGCAGCTACAGAGAGAAGAGCATTCATATTCTGTGAAAGACAGCAATATGATTTCAAGGCTTGTTTGATGTAAAAAAATCAAAGGAGGAAAGTGCTTGGAGGGAACTGTTGGAAAGACTTGCGTACAAGAAAGTACAAGTATCAGAATATTAATCAACCACAAGAGACAGAGATGTTACTCTTGAGTAGCTTCCAATTACTCGGGGAGAAAAAAAAGTGTCTACTTACCATGGGGATGTGGATGTATGGATTTATTTATGAATAAGGGAGCAAGAGCAGGAGATGAGTTTGGAAAACACCTCTTCGTTCCCAGTTCCAGTCCTCTTTCTCTTGCAGGTCCTGTATTTCTCATTTATGAAGCTTCATTGTGTTTTTGCTGTGGCCAGCAAATGCTGCTTGGGAATCACTTTGCTCTCATGGTTAGAAACATTCCTTTACACTTTATTAATGGCCAGTTTTTATCACTTGCTGTTGTGCAAGCACTCTTCTTGTGAGTTAAGATGGCTTTTTGTTTTTTCCGCATCAATCCTGTTTGCGCTTTGTTCTGAAAGAGCCATTGGAGGTCTTCTCTTTGCTTGAGATAACTGTTCTAAGGGAGGCTTGCATTCTCTTAAGAATACTACTAGCAGCACGTCTCTGTATTTTATTTACAGCACGTGTTCACATGCTGGATAGACACAACATGGTAAAGAGTGATGCATAGTATTCCAGATTAAGCCATAGTATTGCATTGTGTATTGACTTTGACTCATCCATTATCAATTTAATAATTTCCTCTTTTTTTTAGTAACCTATAAATCAGTTCATGGACCTGTATTTGTCAAATGGACTCAAAACTGGGGGAGAAGCAAAATCTGCATGTTGTGTTGTAAACCGTAGTAATTTTTAATATGTTTTCCTAGCTAATCTGAATTGCTATAACATTCTCTGAAACTCATCTTATTGTAAGATTTTCAGAGCTGTACAGTAATGATTATTTTGGATTTGTTCATGCCATCAGGATTGCTCTTGCGTCATCAGCTACTAGACGTATAGTTTGGTCTTTTCTCCAAAATTGTTTTTTACTGGCTTGATTGTGTGCCTGTGTGTGTTAATTCGTGGACTTTATCTGTCAGCCAGTGATCCACCTGCGTGCTGTCGGTAAGCAGGATGCAGGTTGGGATGAATTTTGTTGAAGTCATACACTGAAGTGAGCACCAGGTTTTTCGGTTACCTGAATAGCCTCCATTTCACAGTTCCCCATAGATCCACCTTTTGTATACCACCTTCTTTCTTTTACTGCTAATTATAACCTTCTCTTATGAGTTCTTGCAGTCAGAGAATTCCCAAACTGTAACAAAGGGAAAGAAGGGTTTAATAATTTAGAGAAAAATGATTGAGTGAAAGGGGAGAGAAAAACAATTCTGGAAGATAGAAGTTGTGATGCGTATGGGGCTTTATATGCCTTTGCGTAACAATTTAAATAATTCGACTGCCAAATGAATCACACTCCTCTTTTGTCATTCATGGAGGGCTCTGCTAAGATGGAGCCTTTGTATGAACAAGATCTTTTCAGATTAGAGCATTTGAGCAGCCTGTTCTGTCTTGAAATAAAATTTATTTTCAGCAGCCATACTCTAAGTGTGTTGTACCTGTGTGACGGAAGTACAGAAAGCAGAAAATCTGGCAGTAGAATTTTGTCCCTGGGTTCTATGACACTTTGCAGAGGCCAAGCCAAGATAGAATATTACTTCAATTACATTTGGAAATGGAATATTTGTCTCTTGGATTTGTAAACCTAAGACAGAATTGTGAGAAACTGGTATTAGGTTGGTATCAGAGTTAAGTTAGGAAAATAGAGGAGCAGTGAAATCATGGTAGAGAAGTTGAGGGAGAATATTGTAATGACTGGGGAGTGCTTGCTGTTCTGTAGAGTTAAATCTGGTGACCACTGTTAAAATAGGTGGAAGTAAAAAAATAATAATAAAAAAAAAAAGGAACGGCACCCAGTGTTAAGATTTCTGTTGAATTGCTAACAAAGGCTGAATTTGAGAAGGATGATTGAAAGGGAGTGAAACCATGGGTTGGGATTAAAAGGCTTGGGTAGGGCGCCATAGCCCATGGTAATGTGTTGAAAAATCTAAGTGCTGTCAAAAAAAAACAACAGTAAGATGAAAGTGGGCTGGAGGAAATGCAGAGTAATGTTCAAACCCAAGATAACCTCTGCTGTGCTTCCTTTCATTTTCTCCTGGGGATTTTGGGGCTGTTTTTTCTTACATCTTCTTCCTCATTTACCACCCCTGTTAATAAGTATGCCTCTGTGGCTTTCTCTGTGTACCATAAACAGCGTCTGTAAACTTCTCTACTACACCTGTTTCACAGAGGTTTAGTGGTAAGGCAGAGTGGCAAGGCAAGTGAGAATTGAGGAGATGCATGGGAAGTTAAGAACTGGAGCACTGAGGGTAAGCAGAATGGCTCTTCAGAGCTACCCAGTAGGTCCCTCTGTCTATTTGTACCAAGGATATCAAGGTTTATACAAGGAGGGAAGAGATCTTGGATTAAAAAATTATATTGTGAGACGTCGTCTATTGACAGACAGCTTTTATATTGATTTCACCTGATTGGCCTCATTTAAAACTCCCATCAGTGGTGTAATCAACACGAATTCCTCTGATTTTGTGTTGGGTTTGGGAGTTTCACTTTTGACAGGTATGGCTTCTCACAACAGTTACTTTTCATAGTTTTGTCCTATGGAATCTTTCAGTACTGGTGGTTTCTAGTATTAGCTTCATGGATTTGATCCAGAGCTCATGTAGTCTATTCTACATCTCTCTTTGGATTGCACTGCCTGATGCCAACAATAAGTGTGTTTTCTGCAAGTTACACTTTTGCTTGAACATTTTAATGTATGGCTGTGTACATGTGTGTGTCTCTTGTCTATCTCCAGACTATCCAGACCTCTGAGCAGGAGGAGAAGACACTGTAAACGCTGCAAAATTGTCTAAGGACAAAACTTTTGAAGTTGAATCAGTAAAATTTGTTTTGTTGTACTAAGGTGGGGTAGCAGAAAGTAGCCCTTGCATCTATTACCTTAGCAGAGACTGAGTGTTGTTATGAATTCTCTTTCCCTCTCTGTGGCAAGAGTGGTATTTAGATCATCTTCCTTGGTCACCTCTAAAGATTAGAGTTAGTTATGACTACTCTTTTGGATAGACATCTCTGCAAACGATACTCTTGGAGTCTGCTGGAAACATTCTTGTTCAAGCTGATGAATCTCCGTGCAAGAACAACTCAGCATGCCTTTTTTGCACAGCTAATTATAAATCCTTCAGACCTTTGGGCTGCAGGTTCTCTGTATCTTAAGAACTGAACACCTGCATTAATCTAACCTTCTTTCTCCTCAATGCCTGGTTAAATAATGCAGTCATTAATCACATATTAAAATTGTTCATGCATTTGTGTAACTTGGCCTCGAAAACATTTAGTGGTACCTCTAATATTTGAGTACAGTAAAATAGATCTAAACATTCAAGGAGGACATTAACTCTGAACCTTTGCTAGTTGTTTCATGGCTGTTGTAGTGGCTTCTCTGACACCTGCATTTAACCAGTGCGGTTAATACTGTTTGGTGACACTTTAAGCATAAAAGATGCTAAATAAAGCTGCATGTTTTGCAGTACAACACTACCAGTACAGATGGCAAATAGCAGTTTCATTCTTTGTGAACTTGGACTGCTTGCACAGTGTTTGCATAAATTCAAGCGTCATCTGATGCAAGGAGAAATATCTAGTTGTCTGTTTTGAGAGTAACGTGCCAAAAGCAAAGCCAGTTAATGACAATATGTTTCTGATTTGAGTTTCAGATTTTTTTTCTTTTTGGTAAAACATGAATAATTCAAACAACAACTTGTTTGTATGAATATAGTGTCCCTAAAATGATCACGTAAGTAGTGTGATCAGAGGATCTACTTTGTTAGTTTTATGGAGCTTGTGGATGAACTAGAGCTTTGGTAAAGAAGAAAATGCTACTTAATATGGAAATTATTTTACCCTTTAAAGTGTAATTGCAGCAATTAGAATGACCAACAGTTAGAAAGAGACTGTCCTTCTGAATTCTGCAGCAATTAAAAGCAAGAGGTACTGTCATCATTTTGCTGCTTTCTTGCAAACCTTGTAAGAAGAACTGTGAAAGGAAATGTGACTGCCCTTTTTCCTGAGAAGATGCTGACAAAAGCAGCAAGGGTGAGGTAAAGGCTGCAGCAGTTTATTGCAGAAGCTATTTCTACATCAATTTTATAGCCGTTCTGCTGAAAAGGGAAGAGTAACTACTGCTGTAGTTTACTGCCACACATAACCTAACCCAGATTTCCACAGCATAATGCTATGAAGGCTGGTAACTCTTGAGGTGATAAGATTCATCAGACAGTAGGACGTTTTGGATGAGCAACTTATTTTCTGTAGAAAGTCTAAGAAGCTACATTTTATCAAGAGGAAAGCTCTTTTCCATGCTCCTTCATTTCTTGCAAGGCAAAATGGAGTTTCTGCCTACTGGGATGGGATGACAACCTGACACACAAGACTATGAAACTTTACCATGTTTATTCAAATACGATAGCCTGTCATATCAAACACATTTTCTCCACAGTGTATTTCTATTTTAAAAGACATTTAGTTAAGTAGCCTTTTTTTTTTTTTTTTTTTTTAACATGACAGAGTTCAGGAAGGGAATTATCTACTTGCTTTTTAAAAAACAGAGTAAATCTGGAACAGATGAATTGACATCACTAAAACCTGAGGCATAAGTTTAATGAGTTACTGGCATAGTTTCCACTACAGTTATTACGCAGTACATACCTCAGGGAATGTTTGTCTCAGTGGATTTATAATGTCTTATGCTACATGGATTTATCTTTACCAATGTTAAAGAAATAAAAGGAAGCATAGGGGAAACTTTTTTCATTAATTCCTGAAATTCATGTTGGAATTTTTAAGCATATAACTGTGGCTCATCATGTCCATACTTTTTTCTTTTTGCACTTTTAAAAAAAGACTTCTGAATCTTTGCAGAGACGTTAGGGGTTTATTACACTTCTTGAGCAAAATCTTTCTCAGGTACTAGAGCAGTTGTTTGTTTTCAGAGGAAGTATGTGTGTCTGTATTAGCAGGAACATATCATGAGTACAAAGCAGGATCTGGTTTTGTGTTGTTTGTAACAGAGTGAACCTGAGTTTTTTAGTTACTCTGAAAATGTTAGTTTTTATGAAATTTGTCTCCATTGCAGAATGGCAGCGGTTACCCTTGCACTTTCTTGGATCTGAATGTGTTTCAGAGGATGCCTGGGAAATTGCTCCAAAAGCATTCATAGTGACCACACTCACGGTTTGTTTCCTGAGCTTCCTAGTAACCACAGGCCATGGGGAGTCTGTCTGGCTGCATGGGAGCCTGTCTAAGCCCTTCACAAGGCTGCTTCTTGTGTGAAGCCAGAGGTCATGTTCTGCATCTGCGCCCTGAGGAAAATGACCACTAGTGAGACTGGAGGAACGGATTCTCTAATGGGTGCTGCCTTATCAGGGACCTTTCTCTTTGCAGGAGAAAGAAGAGAATGATCAGTTCTGAACATAACCTGAGATGTGGGTGTGATCAGAGCTGAAGCCCTTTTCTTGGGGTTGCAGGGCATCTGTAAACAGTGCGACTTTAAACGAAAATGTTGTTATTTTGCACATAAATTACATAAAACGTCCTGGGTGTCTGGGATTCAAGAATTAGGGCAAATAGGATGATAGGTATGTGGGTGGGCTGGAGTCTGCCTGTGTTGGAAGATGGATTAGCTCGAGTATTTACTCCTGTCTAAATATTTATTAGAGGTCCTATAAAGAAGATGTTTTGAAAATAATTATGCAAACTAAAAGTATTCATTACCATACTACCCACAAAATTACATTCTTACTTAATAGTGGAATTGCTTTGTGCCTTTTTTCACCAGGAATGTGCCCAGTAACTACTGAATGAAGCATACAATTAACCAGTTGTTTGGGGTAATTCTCTGTTGTGGGGACCGGTGTGTCTTTTTTCTTATGGCAAGCAAATGATGAACTACTTGTGGTTAATTTCCGGATCATTTTGCTTAAAGGGAAGTCCGGTGGCTTTGGAACCACTTTGGTTAAATAAAAATGAAACATTTTCATTTGTGGTATATCGTACCAGCGTTTCTCCTGAATGGAAAGATTAACCATTATAACTACTGCAGTCTGTAGTTCCAACGTAAATCTTTCATCTGGAGTAAAAAACTGGTCTCCACTCAACTATAATTCTTATTTAATTCAATGGAAACAGGACTTCACCCTTAAATGAGTAAATCTCTAAATGCAAGTAGGATGGTGATTAAACAGGGCTTGAAAACAGAACAAAGCCTCCTGTCAAAGTAGATAATGTGCACGTGTGTTATTTTTGACTTAACACTGGGTCTTAGACTAGATCCAGAGCTCTTCACTATTTCAGTTTGCAGGTCTTTCAATAAAATGTGTTGCTATATTACAGAAATCATTCAGCTAATGCTGCTTTCCTTTGAGTGTGGAGTTGTTGTAAACAGAGATGTCAGAAGAGCGTTACAGATGTTTCAAAGACAGAGCACAGAGCTTAAAAACCCCCAAACAACAAACTGCTGTCTTTGTGTGCTGGTCTCAGTAAACTGTGGTTTGCTGGCTCCCTGCTTTTGGCTGTAACCATTGGAAATTAAGAGGCTAAAAGCAAAGCTGGCAGAGAGAAGAACCGTGTGTGGTTTTTGTCTGGAGCATGTTACTGGCTCCAGTGCTGTCAGGCGGGGGAGAAGAAAGGCAGGGCCTCCAGGTGAGGGACGTGCTGCTCCTGCGCACCTCTGAGAGCTCTTCTCATCAGATCAGCAAGTTCTGCTGTGAAAGATTTAAAGGTGATGGCTGAGGGGTTTTTTAGAGGGAGAGTTTTGGCTTGTTAGCTTGATGGGTCTTTGGGGTTTTTTTGGCGTTTAAAAAAAATGTTCTCTTTGCTTCTTTTCAAATATTATTCAAGATATTGCTCTTATGGTTTAAAACAAACAAAACAAAAACCCAAACAGAAAACACAACCACCAGAAAAACCCCAACAACAAATAAACCTCCCCCCTTGTTTAGCATAAAATTATTCCTGGCAGATCTTGGCTCATTTATTCTCTTGATTTATATTTCTGATTAAATAGTTCCTTCCCTTCCTGTTACTTTACTATTCCTTCCCCTCTGATGTATTTTTAGAGAGCAATCATATATATTTTCAACCTAGCAAACAGGCCAGGCTCTTTTGATTTCCCTTTTCCGGTGTC
Source organism: Bucorvus abyssinicus (assembly GCA_009769605.1). NCBI lineage: Eukaryota > Metazoa > Chordata > Aves > Bucerotiformes > Bucorvidae > Bucorvus > Bucorvus abyssinicus. The sequence continues at coordinate 30,025,039 of CM020030.1, read as the reverse complement.
CTGATCCTCCCAGCCCTTTGCTGTAGCTCCGTCAGTGTGCTTAGTCCTTTCTTCACTGCAGAATTGCATGCAGCGCTTCAGGAAAGGCCAGCTTACCTAGGACCTAATATTTCTTTAGCCTTTGATTTACATGGTAGCAGAATATTTTTCTACAAGACTCCAGCCTTTTAATTTTTGTTGTTGTTGTTGTTGTTCAGGCTCCTTATCTTGTTTCAGCTGCTTTCCTTCCCTTTCCCTCGTCTCTTACTCTTAAGCTTCAGCCTATTCCTGATGTTCCCATTGTTGTCAGGTATGACTGCCCCTTCCTCGCTCCCACCTCTAGGTCTTCTTAAGCTTGTCATCTTTCTTCAGCTGGGCCAGGCCTCTGCCTCCTTCCCTAGCTCTGTTTCTTTTCCCTCTTCCCCTACTTGCATCCCAAGTCATCACCCTGAATTTGCTGTGCTTCAGCCTCCACTTTACCTCTTGTTTCCTTCCCCAACAAGTTTTTGATCCAGATCTTTATTTCAGTGTAAATGCTTTTCCTCTTTCAGTACTTCTGTCTCTCCAACATGATCTTCAATGCTCTCTGTGTGCTGCGGTGGTACAAGCATGGGGCCACTGGAAGAACAATGCGTAGTATGAGTTTCTGCTCTGGGCTTCAACCCTGCCTGGCACAACTGAGAGCTGTCATGAGAGGGAAGCTCTGCCCTCCTTGCAGCCTTGCGGTAAATGCCCTTGAGCATCCCAGCATGTGCGGTGTCGTTTGCTTTAAGATAGGATAGAAGCTCCAGCTCGGTCAGTGAGGATGAAATCTGTGGAGATCTTTGCAACTATGCCTAAATCTAATTTTTTTTTTCTTTCTATTTTCAAATTATTATTTTTTACCATATTTGTCACACTTTTATGTGGATACCAAAAAGCATAATCCTTATATAACTAGTATCCATGGTAATAATAAAAGGCATGGTGTATTAAAATACGTCTCTAAGTGTGTGTTTTTCAAAGATTTAGGATACTTAAAACTACTTTCTCTTAAACTTTTTTTCTACAAATAAGTTTTTTGTTTAAAATAAGTAAAAGATCGTGACATTTCTGTTTTTAAATCTCCAACATTTTGTTACAGATTTTTAATAGAATGTTGTTAAGGTAATAACTAGATAAATACAGGTTTTACAATAGGAAATAATTTGCAATAATAGAGAGTACTACTGGGATCCTGTGCAATTTGTACAAGGATAGGTTACATTTTCAAAAGCAGTTCAGTTTTGTTGTTGAACTTGTCTTTTTACTTAAAACATAGCTTTAGACAAGTAAGAACCAAAGCAAAGAAGTGTTTGTGCAAAATAAATGTTTCCCTATCTTTAATTCTAGCGAGGTGTTGAAAAAACATAGAATTTTCACTGTTACATCAGCCAAATTATATAGCTTTGATATATCCATGATGCATAATAAGTAAGTGAAAAGAAAGAAATCAGAATAGATTCTAAATACAAAATACAAACAATTAAAGGTAAATTGGATTTTTAGTTGGAGGCTTTATTTATCTGGTATAAAACTTATAACTAGTGACAGGCATAATTACCCCCGGGTATGGTCTGTGTCCACATGCCAAAGATTACAGTCCATTTGGTTAATAACTATTTGCTTTAGATTTGATTCTTCTTGTATTATATTTATACTGTTGGTTGCTGTGAATTAAGTAAAATCTTATTTCCTAAAAATATTGTACTACTTGTCCTGTTCATGATGTAATTTTTTTCCGGTTTGTAGAGCATCATGTATGTATTAAATGGTTAGCTCTTGAGTACTAGGGGTCCAGCTTGAAATGCAAGTGATGTTAGTGCTGGGTTACATTTTTTCTAGAAGGAAAAAGAATCATGAAACAGAAAAAGGTATTTTGTTAGATGCCCTGCCCACCTCCCCCCTCCACCCCCCCCCTCCACCCCCCCAATCTCCTGAGACAACAAATAGATACAGTATTGACTGAAATATCTAATACCTGCTCGTTGGTTGGCACAGAGAGTACTGAGCCACCCTTACAAAATTTGCGTTGTTCCAGAGCCTGCTAATAAGATTTAGAAGCATGTAGCTATTATGAGGGAAGTAATTTCATTGTAAATATCTGCTTGTATTTACTCCTTGGTGCAAACAGTTTAAAGATGTTATGAATAGCAGAAAAAGTGATGAAAGCTAAAACAGGAAATTCTATGTGCTTTGGAAGTTCTGTATTATGGAACTGAACCTTTTTAATTTCAAATAAATAAATGTGTTTAGTATTGAAGGTAAACAACAGAAAAGTAGACATACTTGCTTGCACAGATAAAATCTTTCTTTCCACTTTTGGCAGTATTGTGAATCATTTTTTGTTTTGCATCAGCAGGGAGCCTGATGTAGGAATTCACCTGTTTGCTCACAAGGAGTACTACAGAAAGGGGACTTAAGGGTCACTCTAAGCCTTTTCTTTATGAGGGGATTCCCCTTTGGGAAATACTTTAATTTTCTTTTCCACTCCAGATGACATGCTGTCTGACCTGGCAATAGCAAGGTCCTGAGCTGTGTCTTCATTCAACCAGCATTGTTCCTGCTGGATCCTTCAGTTGGGCTTGGAGTGAGCTCTGGGTGAAAGCCTCTGCATGTTTGTTACACCAAAATGGTGTGAACTGTTTGGGGTGAGGAGGTGGGAATTGACTGGCTTTTTGGTGGTGGTGAGGGGAAGCTTGTTTTTCCCTTGGGATGGTGAATGGATCTGAATCACCATAATAAAGTGCTTCAGGGGTGTTTTGCAATCTGTGGTTGCTCTCTCACTGCACATGAAAATAGACGTTATTGTTGTTTCCACGTTCTTACAGTTTCTCAGGAGTCTGAAAATGCATTTGTCATCTCCTACAATGTTTTCTTCCCTCCTTTATAGCTCTGAGGTCTAAGAGGTACTATAAAACCCCAGTGTTTCTTTAGGCTTTCTTCAGAGGCTTCTGTCACCATCTTTGCCATTTAATACAGGGTATGTAAAATCCTCCACAGTGTTCAAGATAGGAAATAGAGAATCTGGGTCTTGGGGACAGAGGAGTTATTCTCACTGTAGCCCAGCCGAGAGCTGCAGTATTATCTAATGAAGCTTCTTAGTAATGAGGGAGACTGAAAGCAGAAGTCCTTTGCAGCATTATGGAATCTAAACGTACCAGTTTAATTGGAAAAAACCACCACGATAACGCTGTCAGAACTACTTTTTTTGAGTAGAACAGGCTGATGTTAAGACCTAGTATGTTAATGCTGTTGTATTTTATTATTTACAGGGGCATTTACAATGTATTTATAAATAAAACAACCTATAACCTCTGTCAGTTGCAAAATAGCAATAAAAATTGTTAGTATGTTACATACCTATAACCAAAAGAATGACAATGTACTCTGTACCCCAAAAGAACGATTCTTTCTCATTCTGTGTGTGGAGTCTCGGAGAGCACTGGAAGGATGGGTGAGGCTTTTCTTTTCTGAATATTTTCAGATTCATGGGGCAAAGCCAAATCTAGTATGAAGAATGAAGTGGCTAAGATAGCTACACAAACTCTGGTCTCCTTCCTTAAAACTTCGTTTCTACTTTCACTGTTATTTGGGAAGGGATTTCTGTGTAAAAGGCAGAAGAGTTTATTTGGCCAGAAACCAGTTGCTAGGAGGCTCACTGGGAGGCTGGTGTCTCTGTGGAGTCGGTATTACACAAAATTATTTTTGCCTGCACTCACATTCCCATTCCCACTGCCACAGCTCGCCCAGGTGGCAGCTGCAGAGCTGAGGCCGCAGAAGACTTTCTCCAAAGATCCTGGGTGCGTACTTGGGCTGAAGGCACATGTGAAAACTGCGGCACTCATCTAGATTTATGTGCTAGGCGTATTACAGTGGTTCAGGCGTGATAGCATGTGGTATGTTTTTGTTCTGCTAGACTTTAAATGAAGGTAATATTTGTGGCTGTGGTGGTATGGAAGCTATGACAGTGCAGAATATATAGTAGGGGATGAAGAGGGGGAGATACACTCTTTAAGCTGCATAACTCTTCCTTAATTTTTTGTAGTCTTAGCACAACGTACTACATTTGTATCATTTTTTAAAAAAGGAAATTTGTTTGAAATCTTGAAGAAAAGGTGGTTCTGTTCCTGAATAAAGAAGAGTTTGTAGTAATGAAAAGTTCCTATGGCTATCTTACCCAGTCTTAAGAAAAATATTTCCTAATTTTTACAAAAGTTACATATTTCTAAAAATTTGGAGTTGTCTGTTTACTTAATTAAGATTCATTATTCTGAAGAAAACTGATTTGCCTGTCTTTGAGGCAGAACAGAAAGAACCCATGATTCACCTATTAGGCATACTGCATGGTATTTCTGAAAATAATTTAAAAGGCGGAGGAGGCCTACCTGAAGCATCCTAGTGTTAACTGCAAAGGTCTCAGAAGTGATACAGCTGAGCAAGATCTGTCAAAGCAGTGATGAGTTAATAGTGAAGAAATAACTGATGAAGAATAACTGATGAAATGCATTTTCTCTTGGTTGATCTTTTAAGTTATTTGGTATTTCTTCTGGTGTTGCTTTTAAATGAGTGTTCCTTGAAAATACAATGCTAGGATCTTACTTCACTTTGTTTCACCTCACCTTCACCCATTTTTAGTTTTAGCTCCCTCTCTCCCCTCTTACTTATTTTAAAGCGTTTGTCAGATGGGTAAGTGCTGAAAGGATTGCGAAACAGAAGCGGCGAGATGTCCCCTGTTGTGCCTCAGAGACTGTTCGAAGTAGAGTAATTGCAGGGATGGTGGTGGTGGTGGATGTGTAAGAAACTGCAGATAATATCCTGAAATATACTTGAAGAACAGCCTGAAAAGATGGGCCATAATCTTGGTATCTTCTTTGTTTATTTTGGAAGGATTATTAGAAGTTTATATAGTTAAGCAGCAGGTGATTGTCCATGTGAGATTTCTCTTTTGCCCACACTGTAAGTTTTTCTTTTCTCTGTAACTCCTTAACTCTATAGCTGGTTCTACACATGGTGGTGTTTACAGCCTGCAGAGTTAGAACTCAGTTAGTAACCATGACAGCTAACAATGATCCCGGGTGTCTGGCAGCCTTTCATGAGTTCAGCACATTTTTTTAAGCTGGCTTCCTGGGTCTGTGTTAGCAGTTTGATTGTTCTCACAGCTCCATTCCTGGTGCGGTAGGACAGCTTAGAGTGCATTTCCTAGTGGATTTGAAAATTTTTTTTTTCTGTGTAGAGTCTGAACCTTCATACCTAGTAATAAAAGTTAAAAAAACACACCCAAAACCAGCTGGGTGGACAAAAACCTAGCCTGAAACTTGTTGCATGACAACATGTGGATTATGGATACCTTGAAGTCCAGCAGAAGAATCTTTGGAGTATTGCATCCTCCATATTGCAGCCTTGCCGGTAGAGTACGGAGACTGCTACTTCACAGATGTGGCTGTTTGGGCCTGGAGGAAACCACTTGATACCTCCTGGAAGACAGAAGGGCAGACCTCTGCCTTTAGCTGCTAATGTGTGCTGAAGAGCTTTGGCGTGATGGAATAAGAAATCACTCTGCAGATTTTGAAAGGAAGCTTAAAGATGTATGTCCTGGTTTATGGCTTACATTTCCTATGTTGTGTTGCTTAAGCAGCTGCAGAAGGGAACAGCTATTAAATATAAATGCAAAATCTCTGGTTAAAAATGCGTATTTGTTTTCCTTTCTTACGCCAATCAAAGGTCATTTCTAAGAAGGGATTGTATCTCTTCCATTTGGCACAGTGATCTTGGTTCTCACTTATTTCAAGCTCACTTTGAAAAACAGTCATCTGCCCTGCCTTTGGAAAGGCTGCGTATGGCAAAAGGACTGAAACTACTCGGGTAACATTTGTATTTTTGCGTAAAGCTTGCATTAGCGAGGTAATGTTTGTTGTTTTATATACAATATGGTACAACCTGCCAGTTCTGGGTTTGGAGCTCTGACTATTGAAGAAGAGCTTTGAATATCTACTTCAGCGCCCTTCTTGCTCTTTGTTATAAGCTGTAATTGTATTGGTTGAGTAGATACACATAATTTATTCAATTTAATTTGTATGAAAATTGGGTTGTAATCTAATTTCACTGACTCCTTACTTGATCTCTTTTGCTCAGGAAAAATCTTTGTGAATTTTTAAGAAAAGGAAGTCCAAGCTCCTCTACCTTACGGAAATTGCTTGTTTTCTTGGCTAAATTAGGTCTTCCAGCTAAGCTGACCGTCACTTATAATTTAAATGTGACCAGAGGAGGTGGATTTGTTGACCGCTGAATTGCATTTAGTTTTATTACCTTGAGAAACTGTAGGACAAAATAAAATTATGATGATTGTTGTTAGAATGCTTAGGGTGAAGGAGAGGATGGTGTAACATTATGTCTGCCTTCATGATTGTATCATGTGGGAATCACATGATATTGTTGCTCACAACCCACCTTTTAGTAACATAAACTTCTAAAATCCTGTAATTTGGATAATAATTTGTTTTCCTGAACCTGGGGTGGAGGAAGGAGAAGTTAGATGCGTATTACAGTTTGTGGATACTACTTTACAAGTCTCTTCAGAAGAGCTGCATTTATTGAAGGGGAGAAGTGCTATAGAAAGGAACAAATTACGTTAGTGATACTGTTTTGAAATGAACCTTCATTTTCACAAGTAATCACTTGCAGGAATTATCTATACATCAGTTGGGGAATAATCTATTATGTAATCCTAGGAGGGAAATGCTGTGAACATGCCTCTCCTACTCATTGCACTACTGTGCTGTAATGGAGTTGTGCTTTCCTATATTTCCATATGTACAAAATTGCAGATGCTAATTATTTTTTCAAGAAAGTGTAGGTGCTACTTTTAACTTGCTGCTGTCACACGGTGCTGTAACTGCTGTCCTTCAGGAGCAGTGACAGGGAAAGTGACTGGGCAGAGCTAGAGGTGGAACAGTTTATAATTTGTTCTTAGTGAGCATTGTGTATCTTCTCTGTCTTTTTAATATATATTTATCTATCTATTTAGAATAATTACTGTTTTGCAGACTCACTCCCTTCTGCCTCAAGACTCTAGTTCATCAAACAATTGTAAATAATAAACTGGATTTCAGTGTACCAATGCCATCTGATTTATGTGTTCCTGCTGTTCTAGACCCAGTGCATGGTTTGCCTGACTTCTAGCTCTGTTAGGACAGATTTTGTACTAGCAGCCTTATCTATGGCCTGACTTGATTTTCAAGGGAGAGAGAGGGGAGGAATTCCCCTTTCCACAGCCAGGTTTTTGACTGGAGCTAATGCCCAACCCGCTGGATTGTTAATCCCTGTTTTAAAGGGTCCAGTTTGATTTTCGTTACTCAAGTTCTTTTTCCCACTTCCCCTCCTCTTAATTCTTGGTGGTTATAGGAATAGTGAGTTTCAGTGACAAATTCTTTTGCTTTTCCTTCTCAAGTACCACATATAATTAGGTGAAACTTCTTAGCAGGACCATTGTAGACCTGTCTGTTATTGTAAGGTTTGTACTTGCCCTTTCAACAGCACGGCCTCCTGTTGACGTAATGCGTTCTTACTGACGGGAAAGGGGCTGTTTTAAGTGTGTTTATAGGACTGCTGTAGTCTAAGGAAATTCAGGAAGGCTGGTTTGCAGCCTGTCCCAATCGCCAGCTTCTCTGGAATATGTGAATTTGCAAAAGAATACCTCAATATATCAGGGAAAAAACTCGAGGGGACTCCATTGGATACAAGGTGGATACTGCCGCGTACAAATGTTAACGGCGTTCGGAGGCTTTTTTCCCAGTCTGCTAGACTTGAATGTCAGATGTTTTCATTAGGTTTTGGATCTAATTCAGGGTATGCGTTTCCTTTAAAAACCAAACAGGATTGTTTTTATTTTCTTACCAGGTAGTGTCTGTAGCTTCAGTGGGTGGAAGGTAGAGTGCTGAGTGGGAAGACATTTATGTTGAAGGTTTCTTTACCCACACAGCGTGCTCCTAAGTTTTCTTCCCCCTCCCATTTCTCTTCATTCCTATGCCCTACCGCACCTCCTTTTTGAGGATTCCTCTGCTTTTTTAAATTTTATCCAAAACCTTCCAGCCTTTGATGGCTGTCCAGTTAGCCTAACAGAGCTGATTTCACTCCCTTTAGGGTGTCTAGCACTAAAAGGAGACTTGCACAATGGGCTTTTTTCTGCCCCCAAGCAAATGGGATGGATAGAAAGTGAAGTTTGATTATGTACAGGCTTTGGAGCTGGATCTAATATCTTTATTGGTAACAAAAATCTGCTTTAGAGATGATCAGCAACTTGATGTGGGTATATTGTGTCTAAAACCTGCGTCTTCAAACCTGTATCTCAGTTTTTGAGGCTTGTTTTTTTGTTGGCAGTCTGTACAAAATGATAATGATAAAAAAGTACCTCATGGGGGTTTTAGTGCTTGCCTTCCTGAGATTCAGTGTTTCAGCAGGGTACACAGCCAGCATAAAAGGTTATGAAGATAATGACTTGATGATATTGTGCTGGTAAAGGCAAAAGTGACATCTGGCTGTGGTCAGATACACGTGTTCTTGGGTTTTGGTTTGTTGTGTTCTCTGACATCTGGATAGTACAACTCTGGGTTTACTTCCTCTGAAAAAGAAAAAGATATGTCTAATGTGCTGTTCTGCTATGAAAGTTCTTACAAATATATAAAGCTAACTTTTCCTTTGTAAAGTGACAGGATGAGAACTACCAAGCAGTTTTTCTTTCCACTGTTAAGTCCTGTTGAATCAATGCTCCTTGCCCCGCAAATAGAGGACTTGTCAAGTCCTTCAGCCCAGCACTGGCTGTTGTTACTGCCTGGCTGGGATTGAAGGTGATGTTCATTATGTCAACATTGCTACTTCTGCTTCAAACTGGATCACACAAGTATGAAATTGAATTCAACATGTTAAAATCTATATAACCACTTCCATATTTTGTAGCTTTGAAATGGAATAGCTTTTTCAAGAAAAAGAGAAAGTCTGGGCAACTTTCATGAGTTTAATGACTCAGCTAGATTTCCCAACTTTGTCTTACAATCCATTTGGACAGAATTTCTACTGGTCACTTCTAGGTGATGATCATTTTCTAATGTATCCAACAGACACCCGCTCAAGCAGTGACTGGGGAATAGGATTGGAAGAATCAGAGCATTCTTTGTTTAAATAATTAAATTAAGGCATCCACTTAATTGGGAAAGATTAGATTCATGAAATAAAGCTTACAAAATGAAATGGAGTATAAATGAGTGTCAGTTGATTACTATCTTGCCTTATGCATTCTCAAATGGATTTTGCCTATATTATGACAATTTAGATTTTTTTTTTTTTGTATTTAATACACTGAACAGTTATACAATTTTGGTATTAATTTATACAAAATAATTTCCTAGAACCTATTCACTGTAGTACAGTAGAGCCTGGAAAATATTTTGGATCAAAATAATCTTCAGGGCATCTTTGGTTTTGGACATCTAGTGTTAAAATAGGAAAAGAAGTTTAAAAAATGTGATGTGAGAAGAGATGGAGGTAAGATTTAGCTGTGCTCTTCAGAGGGTGCTTTAAAAATTGCTGATGTTTAGAAATGCACTGTGAAGACTGAGCCTAATTTTCTGTGGTTTTAATCATTAACCTTACTGTGTATGAGATATGTATGTGTGTGAATTAAGGATGCAAGACAAATTGTTTTTATAATTCTCATTATTTAATAGTGTTTTTTCCCTTGTTTTAAAAATTCGCTTTAAATTTTGAAGAGCTGGTACAATTATTTGACCAAAGATTCTTACTGACACCAGCAATGTTTTTATAATACTTATTTGAAAAGTCTAATTTTTGGCCAGCTGACACAAATTTTGAGTGAAAGAAAACAAATGCCCCAAGACAAGGACAGAGTTATGATTTTGTAAAAAATAAATAGTAAGCTTTTCCAGTTTTTCTTGCACACTTCAGAAATCTGGGTAAATACTTTGAGAAGCCACTGATCTACCAGGAAACCTGAGTAATTAAATGAAAGACAGTCTGATTTTCTGGCCTGAGAAGCATCTTCGTATAGAAAATTACTTTTGAAATTTAAATTCTGGATAGAAAGACCTTCAGAGATAAACTAAGACAAATAAGGAGATATACAGGAGTTCCTTAAGAATTGCGTATATGTATCTTGTAAATAGAATTGCATGAAAAGCAAATGGGAAGTATGAGAGGGAATTTCATGTTACTGAAAACCAAACTGCTTTATTTCCATTGCTAATCAGTGAAACTGGCATGCTGAAGACAGTGTTAGGAGGTACAGGAGAACCTGAGAGAATAATAAAATACTATGCCATGTGATAAAGGGAAAGAAGAAAGAAGCTGAAATGCTGTTTTTGATTTCCTGTGTCTCCAGCCTTTGTTTTCCAAATGGTGAATGACTTCCTATTGGATCATCAATGGTATTAATGTTAAGGGTTGCTTGGTTTTCTGTAAGGGTTTGTGTAACAGTGTAAAATGGAGACCAGACAATGCCTTTTGACCTGTGTGTGTATTTAATAAATATTTAAGAATTCAGGAAACATGGAATTGACCAGTACAACCCCTATTATACTCAAGCTTTTTTTTTTTTTCTTTTTTATAGCTTCTTCCAGCTGCATGTTTATTTGAGTGGGTCTGGCCACAGTGAATGTGAGATTAAAGCTTATGTAGCTGAGGAAGTGAGTGATTATTTTTTAAAAAAGCATATTAAGTAATAATGATAAACATGATTTTTAATGTGCTTTAAAATTGTTGGTTTAGGAGCTTTTTGTAGCTGGTAGAATTGCAGGCCTTAGCAGATTGACTAGTAACTACCGAGTGTGTTTGATTGTACCAGTTATTTCTCGCCTCCCGTCATAGATGAGGGCTCTTGCCCCAGCCCTGCAGCTGTACAATGGGCTCATGTGACTCCTGTCACTGTTCACACCGTCTTCAGTACTCCAGAAAAAATGCAGTGCAAAGCCAACAAACTCTTTCCTCGTGCCCTGTAGTCCGTACCAACTTAAATTTAGCGATAGTGTAGATGGTAGATAATGAAATATGTGTTAAAAATGTGGTCTGACAATACCTGTGAATACTTTCAAGTTCAAAGTAGTAGTCACTGACTGTGCAGAACTTTCATGGTGGAGGGACAAAAGACATCTGTTGTATGGTGCAGTGTAGGCACATCCTAACTGGTTTGGGAAGCACCGTCTTATGACTGCCTGTCCATCTCCCCAGCTCTGTGTGGGATTTCCTTTCGGCCGTGGACTTCAAGCTGCTTGCCAGGCTCTTGGGTCTAATGGTTGCTGCTTGCGTACTCGGTGTTCCTGTTCCTCCTTCCCCAGTAGAACAGCCTCAACAGGCCTTGTTTCTTCCCAATCTCATATGGAGATTAAAAGGGATTTCTTCTCCTTTTATGCTTTTCATTGTAGTGTGATGTGTATTTATCCCTGTTTTCTTTTCAGAGATCTCTGTACCAAGTCCACCACTCCCCTGAGTTCTGGGAAGTGTCCCTCACAGGTCTTGTTGAGTGGTTCATGACTTCCCTGAACTAGTCTGTTTGTTGATGTGTGATTCTAAGTGTACTGTTAACGCAGGAGAGTACACCTGTGGGTTTGGGGTGGTGTTTTTTTAACTACTGCTGTGCAGATTGCCCTAGATAAGTTCTATATTTTTCAGTATTCCCGCTTCGAGCCTGGATCATAGAGAGGGAGGAACAGTGCATTCACAGTGTAAGAAGTGTTGGCAGGTTTCAGGTCTTGTTTTTCCTTAGGAATGGGCTTTTAGATACAGCTTGTTCAGTACAGATTTCTTAAACCACAACATGTTCAGTTCCTTTTACTGATGATGTTCTTTCAGGGCGCTCTTCCACAAATAAAGCAGATTTTTCTTTGCTCTTTAGTTTCCCATATAAGAAGAATTGGAACCATACAACTCAAAAATTGAGATGAATATGAATTGTAATTTGAAGTGGCTATTACAGCACTTGTAGCATAAATATTTACTCTTTCCTATTTTTTTAATAATCAGACAAGTTCTAATAGGCCATCAAAATTAAGTTGGTTTTCTGTGTGTGTGTTTCAAATGCTTGAATGTTCAATGGGTTTTAATACAGCCTATGGAGAGTATTACATATAATTATGTATTATCTGACAGTTATCTCTGAAATCTTCTTGTTTCTGCTTGCTGAGTGAGTCTGTATCATCATTCAGTGATGCTCAACAAGGCAAGCAGATTCAGAGGGAGTCAGTCCTGGAGTTCCAGTATATCTTTATATATGGCCAGACTGCACCATTTCTTCATCCTTGATGACTTCTATGCACCTACTGTCTGCTTATTTTCTTTTAACTCCCATCTTCAAACTTTGCTTTCACCTTAGCAGAACTATATAACTAGTACTTCTCTTTCACCTCTGTCTTAATTATAAAGCTAGAGTTTTAATAGCAGTGAGCCTCATGCATACATGTCACATTGGGCAACACCATAAAACGGCTGTCTGTGCTTGGAAGGAGGCTTATCAAAACAAAGATCATACTTTCTCATGCAACTCTGCTTATCTGTAAACAGGAATCCTGCTGAGTGTGCTAGGCAGATACACATCAGTTTTTCTCATGTGGTCTTGACCCTAATACTTTCCCTACTATCTTTTAATACAAGCCAGTGATTCTGTGTGGCTCTGATACCCGTGAAAGTTTGTTTAAAGTTTCATGCTGGCTGAATAAACAGTAGGTTGAGAAACTGCAAAGGTAGTTTCAGTATGATGCATTACTTCAAAGATAACATACCAATCTCTTTTGCAAACACTGAGTAATTATGGGACTGAGTAATTTGAGGTGAGGATCATGATCACCATATCTTCTCCCATCTGAGGTGCTAGGCTGTACCTCCTACAAATACCAATGGCGTAGCAAACTCTCAGGCAGGCATAGCACTCATCACACCTTTTTTAGTCTTGAGCAACACTCTTTGTTGTTCGTGAGCAGTGTTGAGCATGGTTATTTCTACTGTTTGCATTCTTCATACCTCTTTTCTCTTGTATAAGACCAAAATGTAAAAAGTTGTTTAAAAAAAAATAGAAAAAATAAAATTAAAAAATTATAAAAAAATTAAAAGCTTGAATAGATTGATCCATCCATCTCCTTTTGCCTGCTTGTTCCTTTTTCACAGCTGCAAAATAGCAGATAGAACATATTGAGAGATTCTACCATGAAACACTTTTTCTGAAGACCTCCACTCTGCTAAGAGATGGTAGTCTGAGTTGTAGAGGACAGCCGCTGCATTTGTCCATATCAGCCAGGGAATTTTTGAGACCTGTTGTTTAAGGTTTCAGTCAGTTTCCCCAGCTCTTAAGACTTTATGAATAGGACTATCTTTTCTAAATATCAAGTCTTTAGGATTAAGTCTAATACCTCCAAAGAAACATGTGACCTACTTTTTATAAAGGGATTTCTGTGGTTCTGGGCCATCTTTTAATGGGGATTATTAAAAATCTTGCTCTCAATCTTTACAGTTTCATTGCTTTCTTTTTCCAAAAAAGGCCCTCCTCAATCTTTGCAGTAAACCTTGACGTACTACTAGACATAGTGGAAAGAGAACCATCACTGGAGATGAGCATATCAGCAGCACGCTGAAGCTTAGAAGGCTGTACTAGACAAAAAGGAATCCACAAGGAGTATGGCCCTTTTCCAAAGTCACATGAATTAACCTGTACCTGCTGTGATGTTTGTAAGAAGCGAGGTCAGATTGAGAAGGGAAATAATTAAATAACACATTTTGCATGACAGCTGCAAGGATCGTAAGGCTTGAGGAACGTGGATCTCAGAAGCACCAAGGAACTGCCTCTGCCATCAGCTGAAATTGTTGGTGCTCAGCACCAGGAAAAAAACTGGAATCATAATACATTTTCTTGTGAAGCTGTGGCAGGTGGATGCCAGCAATATTTATGAAGAGACCTCTAGCCCTAAACTGTCAGACTGCAGAAGGAAGAGTGTTAAATTCTAATCTCTAATTTACAAGTCTGGCAGCGCATACTATTCACATGCTGTGTGATTTGAATAATGATGTGTCTACTCCTGATCTTATTAACCCTGATTTAAACCAGGATCTTATTTCATTAATGCCTGCTAGCTTTCATACATCTGGTTATGCAAACAAACAAAACCCTAAAAATCCTGTAACACTAGCTATCTTTCCAGATAAAGATAGTTTTTCTCAGCTTTTCTGAGGGGACTCTTCTAAAATACTGATGCATCTGCAAGAATCTCAATTTTAATTACATGCAGTGGAATTACACAACATTTGCCCTGTCTGCGTAGGTTCAGTGGACTTTTCCACGTAATCTTTATGGCAGTATGCTGTAGAGGGTTGGGTAATTGGGTTGATTTAATAGCGTAGCATGTATTTGAAGACAGGTCTATCAAAGAACAATAGGAATCTCTGTAATTTGCCCAAATGTTTTTACAGCGTAGTTCTTCATTCTGAAATGTAGAATTATGTGATTAAAGACTTCTATAGGAATTTGTGTAATTTTTCCCGACTTGTTAGTTGGAAAGAAAAATGGTTGTTTGGACCATCACCAGGGTTTTTTTTAAGTGTGGCTGAAATGAAAATTTTGAAATTCTGTGCAGCCGTATTTTCTGTGTTTTGTAGGTTTTGCATAGCACAGTGACTTTCATTCAGATTTCTTGTTTGCTTTTTTGGTTTGTTTTGTTTCTTCTTTGATACACAACATGTCATTTAGAGAAGATAAATCTTTTCTTAGAAAAAAAGCAATGGGAGACATCACAAATTGTAATGTGTTAGATGATAATCAGATAAACTATCTCTATGACACGGACAGGTTTGGAGGAAGACAAAGCAGCACAAATCCTTTATGCTGAATGCTGTCACACACCAGATGATCCTTAACAGCAGGATTTTCTAATGAGAGCGTTAACTGACTCATTCAGTGTGCTTGCATTCTCTTTAAAATAATACAGAAGAATTGTTTAAAGAATGTATGTTGTCTCTTTTTCTGTATTGGTCATCTGCTTCAAATTGTATGGTTGTGAAAAGGAACAAAGATACAATCCTGGAAATTAATGGATTCAAGTAGTTTCTCGTGTATCTTATCAACTTTGCTTTACACGACAATAAGCACAGGGCTTTTTTTTATATTGACAGCAGAAATATTTCTACTACATGAAATACCCTTCTATCACCCTCTAAAACTGTAGTCTGTTACAGCAGGTTTTTTTTAATATGGCCAGGTGCCTGTGGGGGAAAACTGTTAATGTGCTAAATTCTGGTGTATCCTAGTTTGCTTGAAGAGGAACGACATTGAACTTTCAAGCAAAGTAGTGATGCATCTAATAGTTGGATGAAAATGGAGCCTTTGTGAGAAGAAACTTAATTCTAGTAACATGTGAAATTGCTTGAAAAATTTCACTCTGCTGGAGCTGGATTAAGGGGAAGCCGTCCAAGAAGCACCTTTTATGCCTCCCCACAGTACGTTGCCACAGACTTCGAGATGCAGGGCGGAGCATGCATCTGTAAGCACCTGCACGATTGGGGTTGTATGTGGTGTGTGTGTGTACATACAGTGAGACCATTGGGCAGCTGAAACACATACAGGCTGGGCTGTGCTTTTGCCAAACAGAGGTGAAGGGCAGGAGATCCAACTGCCAAAAGCCTGGCTGTCCATCCATTGTCTTGGAAGGTTATGGAGGTGAAAGAGGAGGAGAGTGCCAGTTAAAGAGGCTGATTGCCAGGCGTCTTCCCCATGGCAGTCCCTGCTGCAGCGGTGCCTCTTGTCCTGGACCCCACTACTCACATACGGTGCTAAATACGTAAGGCAGGACAAATTCTCAGCCCCAGATTAAAACTGGGGAGCAGTTTTTGCTGTGAGGATTTACCAGCAGGTGCTAGCAGGCAACTCGATGGCAGGATGAAATAAGGAGATTACTTCCAGTTCACCTGCAAGTTACGAAACCTGCTGCAGCCACACAATGCAACTGTAAGGTTTCAGAAATGCAAAGCCCTTATCAGCTCTGCATCGTGTCCACTTTAAATTTTAGAGTCTTATGTCTCCATCTTCCAAGTGCCTTGAACATGGGTAGTAGGACTATGTGCCGCTGTTCTGGTGATAGAATGGCAAGTTCTCTTTTCCTCACTTCTTTAATAAATTAATAACAAGCTTCTGCTTTTGTACTTCTCACCTCTTAGGGAAATCTGCACATAAAAGATCCACAGATTTACTTGCTGTCTTTCAAAGGCTTCCTTAAAGGTGTGTTGTTATAAATTTCTGGTGAGTGCTTATGCACCTGGCCCGTGCTGATCATTTCTGCTTCTTCATGCTTCCTGCCATCTGCTGTTTCTGTTAATCAGTTATGCTTTTTTTTTACACCTAGATTGTAACATCTTAGACAGAGGTACTGTCATTTTTTCTGCCACCATGGTGTGGGGTCCATAGGTGCTGTTAGAGCACCTGCTAGAGAGGAGATCAGAAACAGAGCATCAGGCCTTGACCGCTCTCACTTCCTCAGCATGCCAGTGTTGGGGTCAGGGTGAATCAAGTGGCTTGAAATAGCATCTATCACTTAGCATAGTGTCTTTTTCCTATTTGCCTTTTTTACTGCTCTGATGATAATTTTCAGCCTTGGTCGATTAAGTGCATTCGGATGTAATGAATTGCTTGTCCTGGCGGTAGTGAAGCTAATCACGGCTGTAGCCAAGCACGTCTCCAAAACCCAAACCCATGATGAGCAAAGGGTGTATTCTTCTTTTCCTCCTGACTTTCTCTGAGACAATTGATGTTATATTTGGCACACATTTTTTAAAATATGCTCCCCAGTTTTCTTACTGTTGTGTTCCTAGCCGTTTCTCATATATTTTTTTTCCTTCCTCTGTCTTTTATTCTTTTCTTCTCTTTTTTTGACAATCTAAAAAAACCAAAACAAACCACAACTAAATGGTACAGGTGAATATGAGCTGTCTCCTTTTGAACTGAAGAACAAAGTCTGAGGCTGAGGGCACGGAACAGGGAGAGTCTCTTGGTCTGAATGGATGCAGGAAAACACATTCATGTTCATACGAAAACAGAGCTGAAAGATTGTGTAAGACTTAAGAAGGAGTTTTGTTAATTTTATTATAAAGCATGCACTCAGTTTTCTAAAAGCACAAGGCCTTCTACATGTGCAAGAGCGCATATCCTATCCAGAAGACCTTTTATTATCAGAAGGATGTACAAAAAAATGTAACAAAGTGGTATCAAAAAAGGAAGAATGTAGAGATTCTTTAAAAGATGAGCTTCGGTATGTTGTAGTGTACTAGGCATTGGTGTGTAGGAGAGGGAAAGGAATTCAGGTGTGGCAGAGTGTGGCCTCCTTAGAGCTGTGATAGTGAGGGCAGCATAGCATGGGCATCTCTGGCTGGGGTAAACAGGGAAGTTCAGACACAAATATCAGAGAAATTACCAGCAATTTAAGCAGGAGCTGGTTGCACTGTGCCTTCAGTATTTTTGCAGTTAGTGTAGAATACACTGGATGTAGGAGTTAATTTTCTTCTGTAACAACTGTTGCTTTGTCATTTCATAGTAATTCCGTTGGTTGCAAGTTGTTTGCACTAAATCCAAACCATTTGGGTTTTTACATGGTTGTTTTCATGGGACCTGATATATTGTCATAAATATTTGAGGTATTGCCTCTATATTAAGTAAAGTTTATAAATAAAATCAATAATAAAATTAATATTTAAATGCTGCAAGTACAGTATACAGGTCAGATGGGTTGTTGAAGCCTTTACTTAAGGCTGTGTAATGGATTTATGATGTAGGTTCTAGATGGGTGCAATAAATAGATGAGCAGTGTCCTGACGGGAAGCTTTATGGCATTCATAAGTCCTTCCTTCTGAGAAGCAAGGGCAGCACTGCGGGCTTACCTGAGCAGCCATGCCAGCGGTGCTTCTGACTGTACCTGGATGGCATTCAAGAGTTTGTTTGCACTGGGAGAGAGCAAAGTGGAAGGTTGCATCTTTTTTATGTAATGCAACCAGAGAGAAAAGGAGGGTAAGGCACATCAGAGGCCTTCATCCTTAACGTGCTTTGTTCTGCATCCTGCTGTTACTGCTGGAATAGATACATGGTTCAGCCTTTAAAGCTTGGTTAACAAATAACAACTTTTCTCTATCAAGCCATAAAGAATAGAAGACATGTGAGCCAGAGGAATAGACTTGATGTTGAAGGCTAGGTACAGAAACTAAAGAACTCTTTGAGAGAGGCTTAGGAGGCTGTGATTGAGAAATAAACCCAGAACTAGGCAGTACCAGCACAAACCCGAAGGCTCATGAACTGTAACCCTATTTTTTTTTTTCAGTGATTATGTCACATGCCTGTTGGCAGTTGAGAGCATGTTTCCTAGAAACTTGAAATACCCTGACAGTGAAAGAGGAGAGAGGATGTGGAATCCTGCTGTAGTGAAACAAGAGCATAAATTTTGTCATGAGCTCCGATGATGTGTGCAGTAGCAGTGTGCGATCTATGCAGCCGTTAGAAGCTGGGGGTCGCTGCTGGGGAAGCACACTCTCCAAGCTGTCCTTCCCTCTCTGCTTGCTGACACAGCCACTGATAAGTGTCTCCTGCCATGGCCAGCTAATGGAGAGATCTCAGTCTTGACCGTGGTGCCTCTGTGTCTTGGAGCTGGTATAGCCCTAGAAAGGAGAAGCCAAAGACTAGTGAATCTCGAGTGATGCAGAAGCCAGGAAAATAAAAACTAGGTGGTTTCTTTATTGTCTCTGAAGTATCATTTTGCTTTTTATTGAGTTTAAGGCTAGTGCTATGAAAACATATAGATTTTAGTGCTGCCACCATCTTTCTGGTTGAAAATAACTTTCATATTGATGCTAGTTTGAATTGCTGGCAAGGTTAGTTCCAACCTCGCAGCCAGAGACGTTGTTTATTTCATAGTAGAACTACAAGAATCTTGACAATAACAGAGTTGCATTTATATATAAGTGCATTTATAATTAATTATGCAATAACTCTTTAACTGGAGTTATTAACTCTTTAACTAAAAGTGTCACAGGAGAACTAAATATTGCATTGATGAATTCTGCAGCAGAGTTATATTTTGAGGTTTTAATATAAATGGGTAATTGAATTGTTGTTTGAAGTTGCAGACATTGTTTGCAGGAAATCATGGTGGCAGTTGTCTCTTGAAATGTAAAGTATGGTTTTTGACAAAAGAGATTAAAGGAAAAGCATTCTATATCTCAGAGGGGTCAAAGTGCTCCTGACACTTCCATTGTCATCTTTTGATAATTCACGTGTTGCATGATTTCCCCCGCAGCTGCATATGATTCTGGGTTCTTATTCCTGCTCCAATATTTGGCTTCAAGCAATGTGCAGGCTGTAGATTTCTGCATTGTGAAAGCCTCATTATTTCTCAGCTTTTAACTCTTTTCAGTATGCATGTGTCTTGTTTTCAGAAAAGCTTTGATTTTGATTAAACCTGTTGCCGCCAGGATGCAAGAGCTGTTTTTTTCTTCACACATGGAAGCCATGGATAAACCACCTTGTAGTCTGATAGTGATTTTTCTCATAATTTTTCATGGCTCCCAACAACTATGAGGAATGAAGTGTGCGCTGGAGCATTTAATACCTGCAGCTGAATAGCATTTCATTGCATTTACAGTC
This sequence comes from Bucorvus abyssinicus, assembly GCA_009769605.1. Taxonomy (NCBI): domain Eukaryota; kingdom Metazoa; phylum Chordata; class Aves; order Bucerotiformes; family Bucorvidae; genus Bucorvus; species Bucorvus abyssinicus. The sequence continues at coordinate 30,005,373 of CM020030.1, read as the reverse complement.
ATGGAAAGAGTTGCAGAGATTTTCAGATGTTTTCAGGCTGGTTTCCTGTAAAGGTCGGAACTGCTAAAGTAAAAAAAATCTTGAAAGTTTGGTGTAGTGAAAATGACAGAAGTTCTTGTACTTTCCTTCAGGCTTGGTAACAGATACTAACTGTAACTTTTGTGGCTGACCTAATTCAAGCATTTGCTAAAATTAAAGGAAGCTTTTTGATAGATGAACGGAAACTTCAGCCTGTGGACACATAGATAGACTAGACTTTTTCCGTGAAAGGTAATGAATGATGAAATTCTGAAAACAGAGCTAGGTCTTGCAAACAGCAGTAGAAAAAAATGGCAGGCGAGCCAAAGACTTTTCTCTTTGGAAACCATTAGCCACTCTTTTTGTCTCTCTCCAGCTTGGCAAGGCATGTGTCATACCTGAGTAACAGTTTTTGACTTAAAAGATGCTTAATTTCTAGATTTTGTAGGTTGAAATAGTTATTTAATAGGGTGCAGGTATTCTTGAATATGTTGTATTTTGCTATGTGATGGAGTTACATCACTCTTTATAATTTGTTGTTACTTAATGGTTTGTCACATTGTAAAGCTCACAAGCATATGGAAAATGTCTTACAAATTTTCTGTGGCTCATACTGATGTAGGATTGCATTAGAGAAGATTCAAATGAAACCAGTTCAAGTATTGTCTAGGGTTATGTCTGTATTTGGAGAAACTCTATTTCAAAGTTTGCTGAAGAAAACAATCTTTTCATGCTGATTTGACTGTTGGCATCTATGCAGTATGGTTGAAGCCTAGTTACAAAAAAAAAAGGCTTTTTCTAGTTATTAAAATGCTGTATAAAGTGTAAAGGCCTTCAGAGTACTCTAAAATATGTTTTCATTCCCCTAGTATCTTTGAAAATGTAATATTTCATTAAATCAGGCTTATTGTTTATTTTTAAAGTTCACAGTGACTTTTTTTCAGAGTTTCTCAGATCAAGGATGCCTCTTCCCATAAGAACTGCTTATCATGTTGAAATCACTCTGAAAACCACATACACAGGAGGTGGAATCTGTCTTAAAATTTATGGTGTCAAGAGGGCCCAGTTTAGATTTAGTGGTTGAAATGCGAGGCCAGTTTCTTAAGGGCTGGGTTCCTGAGGCAAAGACCCTTGAAAATCATCTGCTAGTAACCTGCAATTACCTTTGTGTGGGCTAGGAAAAAATGGAGCATTTTGTCCCATGAAATCTATACCAGGCACTGCCCCAAAATCAAGTATCAAATAGTACAAAAGATGAAGTCTAAAGATGTTTTTGAAGCTCTGAAAAACTACCTTTTTGCAAGTAGGCAGTGTGAGTGAGGCAGCTGCTCATCCTGCAGGAACAACTCAGCACTGGAGGAATGGGTGAGATGCTAGTGGTGGGGTGAAGAGCCAAGCGTTGCACTCGGGATCCCTTTGAACCCCTTCTTGTGGGGCTCTCCATGGACATTTGTCTTGTGAACTTTGTTCTGGAAAGTGCTCTCTAGGTCATTGACTCTGGTCCAACTAGTGTCACCACAGGGATTTCCTGGCAAAGGTGCTAACAGTGTGCCATTTTGAGGAGACTGAGCACACTGCAGATGTCCTGCAGTACCTGTCCAATTCCCCTTGTCCTACTCAAGGACAGATTGGCCCACAGTGAGTGTTGGTTGTATCTGACCAGGGTTTGAGTATATTTGCTGCAGTCAAAAGACGACCAGTAAACAGTGCAAGAATCCTAGTCAGGAGGTACACTGAAGTCCTTGATAGGGAGGCAACTAATTCTAGGTTGATTGTCTTTTTCCCCACAAGTATTTTAGAGCAGTACAATGTAGTAAGGTATCTTACCTTTCTTGTTTCACCTCTTTTTTCATACACAAGCTCCTTCAAGAAACAGCTCAGAACTGGATTATTAGTTTCTGTTCAATCTCTTTTAGCATTTAAATTCAGCTGTGCTTTAACTACTCATAGCAGATCGGGGCCTTCCTGTGCTAAGTGAAAGTTTGCTTTCTACTTCTTTATGTACATGGAATTTCTTCTTGAAAAGAAACAATACCTGCAAACTTCAACTTGAAACCAGAACCAGAAATGGATTTTGTCGTGCACCAGGGTAAGTTCCCAAAAGCCACCTTTGGTACACATGAGTTTGGAAGCTCATTTGCCTACTCTTTCCTCATGTGGTAGGCTTCAGCTCCATGCAAATGTAGAATGAATGGGTTATGTAGAGAAATTTCTATAACTATTACTGGAGGAGCACCTAAGCTTTTAGGGCCATCATTTACCAAACATGCAAAGTAGTCATATTTAGTGTATTTTTTGCAGTGAAATAAAGTGAACTGGCTTGGTGGCCAGAGTTCTTTGTGTTTGATTTCACTCTATTTTTCAAGCAGAAAGGTGATTTTCAATAAGTCATTATAGTGTTTTAGAGTAATAATCTATTTTTTACAGCAGCTAAGAGATATAAAGGGCTATGTCAGTATTTTAGAATTTAACAGCACTAAGGGCCCTTTCTTTGTCCTGAGGATAAGAGGCATAGCTCAACTCATGTGGCAAAATCCTCTGTCCTGCCCTTTCTCTGCAGGGTCACCTGTTCTACTTTGCCTGTTGGGACAGCCTATGTGCTGGGTTGTTCACTTAGCCATGGCCAGGCACGGCATGGGAAAGGCATGGACAATGAGGACCAGGAGGTGTGTTAGCAACGAAACAGGCAGTCATGGGCAGGGCCAGTGTCCTGCCTCTGTTTGGGCCAAGCTGAGGAAAAGTCCTGATATCCTAAGGTCCACAAGGGTGAGCAGTATAGAGGAGAAGACAGCGCTGAGGCAGAAACAACATATTGGAGAGAGGGCTGAAGACAGAGGGTGTAATACTGGCACTAATGTTTGCTGCAGGCTGCAGCAGTGAGGCTGCTTAAGGTGTGGGGCTTTTGTGTGTTTTTGTTTTGGATGTTTTTAAGTCTTGTGCGGTAGACTAAGACCAGGACTTGAAAAGGTGCACAAGTGGCTTAAAGCTCTCTCTACTGCAGAATGTGTGCTAAGGCGCTTAGACACAGGCCACCCATAGGGTATTACTGAGTATGTTTCTGATAAGATTTTAGCTTAGTAGGGCTGGATTGGTTTTTCCTTGATTTCTGTTTCACTATTTAGAAAATTCTCCACTCTTCCTTTCAGTTCCCTCCTGGATCTGTAATTTCATGCTGCTGAGCTTGATCACATCATGTTACTGTGGGCAGTAGCTATGACAAGTTATCACCTTTCTCATGGGCATCAAAGGAAACAGTGATGAAAAATAGCCCAAACCAGTGCTAGAAAGGTGGAAAAAAGACAACCCTCAAGTGATTTTGGTGACTGCAAGGTGCTGTACCTTCTATATGAATTTCGGCTTAATGGACAGTCGGCATGTGTGTCTGTATGTCCATCTTTTTTCCAGACTAGTGGATGCAGAAGGAAGTGTAAGAATTCCCACCGTACGAACATGCCAATGTTTGGGAATTGGCCTGTTGTATTCCTGTTGGTTTTTTTCAGGAGACGAACAAGGCTTCCTCAAAAGCTGCCAGCAGCAGCAAAGGCATCAGAGTCATTCATCTGAAGACTTGAGGGTGCAGCACTGCTTTCTGTTATAGCACACAATTTTCTCTGTCACTTTTGAAGTTGCAAATAGCTTTTTAAAAATAAAACCGCCCAGATACTGTTGTTTAAAAACTTGTGAGTTGAGGTTTAATTACATTCTGACGTAAAGAATGGAAAATAACATGCTAATGACACACAGGAAGCAAGTTCTGGCAAGATGGGGTCTTCTGGTCCTGTTCACATGAGAGTGGTGTTTGACTCAAATTCTGTTTAAGCTGTAAATAACTTTTTCATATACTGTGAGTTTGTCATCTAGCTCAAAATAAATTTAAAGCTTCGATACAACAAACTTTGTGTAGACTCACATATTATACATTTTAATTTTTAAGGCTGTGAAAAAAAGCTCAGGGAATAATATACCTATTTGTCTGCTCCATTTTTCAAAAAAGTGATATAGCATTTTCTGCTAAATTAAGTAGTGTTCTTAAATTTTCATGTGGTTCACTCTTATACAAGAACTGCGTGCAATATTTCTTCTTTTAACAACAGCAGCATCCGTCACACAGACTCAGTCACCTTTCATATGCTTATTCATTCACATTTGTTATTTCAGTTATAATGGTTACTGTGATGACTTGGATTTTAGATACTGTTTTACCTGTATGATTGCACTAGATAAAAGATTCTTTATACGCTCGGGCAGCAGATTATTAAAGTTTTATCTCTGCTAATGGGATACTGATACACAGTCAATGCCTTGTGTAGACACAGAAGACTGTATTAATGTTGTGTGGCTAATAGTTCAGTATTGAAATACCAACTGGACTGGGGAAATAAAACGTTAAAAAAACCAATTAGGAAATTCAGATTTCTAGTGCATCATATAGAGAGTGATTTGGAAATTTTTGTTTTGCTTGATGCTGTTCTCAGATAGCAAATTCAGAAACTTCAAATAGAAATTTGCTTTCAGTTGTTCAGTGCTCATGTCTGATATGCTGGAAACGCAAATACCGTACACAGGAAATACTGTAGGTCTTACAGTGCTGTGGGATGGCGGAGGTAACTACTGCCCTGGGATGTAGAAGAGGGCAGTGAATGTATGAGAATTGAAAGGGAGGAGGAGAGGTAGAGGTTTTTTACAAAGGGAAGTTTGTCTGAAGCCATCACCTGTCCCTGATGCCTGCTAAATGCAGACAATCATCTCATCAAATTTGCAGATGATACCAGTCTTGGGAAGAAGTTGATATGCTTGAAGGCAGGGCTGCTCTTCAGAGGGACCCTGGCAGGAACCTCATGAAGTCCAGCAAGGGCAAATACCAGTTTTGTCCCTGGGAACAAGGAATTGCTGGCAGACATACAGGCTGGGGCCTGATGGGTTTGGGAGCAACTCTGCAGAAAAGAACCTGTGGGTTCTTTGGTGGGCACCGAGCTAAATGTGCGCCAGGTTTGTACCCTGATATCAAACACAGTCCACAGCATCCTGGGCTGCATTAACAGCCTGCAATTTGAGGAAGTGGTAACCCTCCTTCACCTGACACTCGGTAGTCCACATCCAGAATATAATATCCCATTTGTGGATGGGATGTGGATTTTGTGTAAAAGACATTAATAAACTGGGGTACGTTTTGTGGCTTGGGGAGCTGGAGCACACTCCCTGTGGGGAGACACTGAGGGATGTGGGCTTGTTCAGCCTGGAGAAGAAGCAGCTTTGGGGGGACCTTCCAATACACACAAGGAGGTTATCCAGAAGACGGAGCCCGGCCCTTCACAGCAGTGCCTGGTGCAGGGGGACGGAAAAGAGCAGATGGGCCCTGAAAAGAGAGTTTCAGGCTGGATGTAAGGAAAATATTTGTCTCTGTACGGGTAGTCAAGCAGTGGAGCAGGTTGCTTCATGAGTTTGTGCGGTCTGTGTCCTTGAAGATTTTTCAAGCCTCTGCTGGGCAAACAGCCTTGAACAGACTGGTCTGACCCCAGAGACGGCCCTGCTCTGAGCCAGAGATTGGAGTGGAGACCCCCTGAGGTCCCTCCCAGCCCCAGTGGCGCTGTAGTCCTGGCCTCGGACAAAGCTTGGGGCCAAGGCTTAACTTATCTTTAACTTATTTTTTGGTGCATGGTTATAAGCAAAATATTTAGGCTCTTTAGTGCGTTAGTTACCTGTTTATAAAGCAGAGGTAATGCTGTTGTCTACCGCAGTGTTCTTTCGAGATAAGATGTATGAAAGGCTATGATGTTTCCGATGCTTTGGCAAAGTAGATACAGACAACGAAGCAGATCGGCCTTTAAAGTCTGCCCCAAAGCCCGTCGAGAGGTATTGTGCATCTTTGCAAGCACTAACTGTGAAGTCTTGCGAAGCTGTTTGCCGTGGGTTTACTTTCACGAAACTCCACCATACATATTTTCTCTGTTTGCTGCCAAAGGAGTCGATCACTTTAAAAGGTAGTCAGCTGCAAAATGTGTTAAGTGTTAGCAACGGCTCTGACAGCAGGCTCTCTATATTCTTCTGCCAATTATGGTAACATTTGTCATATTTTCCTAGCTAATATTTTTCTTCCTGCTATGGTGGTTGTTTCTGTGGGCTTCTAGCTGACTTTTCATGAGAAGCACTGTACCCGGCTCTGCCCTCTGCGTCAAATGTACAGCTAACTGATGGATAAACTGAGAAGTCTTCCCCACACCTACCCCCCTTTCAGCTTTGTTGATCTTTAGTAAGAGATTTGCAAAGCTATCTTACAATTTTCACTCATAAATAAGAACTAACCTCTTTTTAAAAGAAAAAAAAATAGTATCCATTGGAAGAATTACTGAAAATTACTTTCATTTGGTGGGATTTCAACTTTTGAAGAGTCTTTAAGGTAGCATTAGAATAGGCAGAGGTTTATACTTAGAAGTTCTAAGAAATCTTCGGAGCTTGAGATATAGAATGTTCTGTAATTCCTTTTTTTAACTGTTCATTCTTTTTCTTCTCCCTCTCCACCTGTCTCCTCTTCTGCAGGAAATAAAGAAGGACATGAAGAAAGAAAATCCTGCCAACAAACCACCAGAGAAGCCTATAAATGAAGTTTCCAATGGAAGCCCTTTACTGTTGTCTGAGACAATTATTAGAACCAACAAAAAAGGTATAGTATATGAAAGCTTAAATGCAGATTAAATTCAAACCTTTAAAAGAAAAAAAATTAAACCTTCCTTGTTTCTAGAAATAAAGCTAGAGTCTATATAACTGTAAAGGCATAGCAGGAATAATAAAAAATAGTTTAAAAAGTATCATTGTCCTCTTAGACTGGTGTATAGATGTGTGTATTATGTCTAATATTTCCACATCAATTTGCACAGACATCCCTTTCTTCTTAAAGAAATCCTTCCTAGATACATTTAATTAAGGAAAGCTGTGTGAGGAGATTACTAAAGCTTATTAAAGTGAGGAACTGACAACTTGCATATATGGAGGTTTTTGCATAGTGATGTCAATCCACATTCATGTATTCATGTTCTGTCTGGAACGGGGACTGGTTACTGACAGAGAATCTTAAAAAAACAAACAAACAAAATAAAAGGCAAAAAAAAGTGGAAAACATAAAGCTTAATGCCTTTGTTTCCTGGGAAGTGTCTATCACTGTCCTCTATTTCAGACTGGAATGTGTGCTCTTCATGTCTGGCTTGATTCCCACATGCTGATTCCCATGTAGGGTTTTGAGTTACTAAAGTGAAAGCCTCCCGATCTTCTGTCTCTTTCCCTAGCTTCCAGTCCTGCTCTCAGAAATATCAGAACAAAACAAAAGATTGGCAGTACAAAAGCTGGATTTTTCTTTAGGTTATCTTTGTGCTCCCCTTTGTTTGTGGGAGGACTGTTGGCTATGTGCAAGAGATGGGCTGTATTTTTTCCTGGAGAATTCACTGGATGGTGTCTTGCTTGCTGGCTTATGCAGAATAATCTGCTGTCATTAATCGTTGCTGTAATATAATTTCCATTTTGGCATGTCTTCTGTACTGTTAGGACTATGCATATGGAAATTTCCTCTTCCATGTTATCAGCCAATATTGTATTTGAGCTGCAGTTTGACTAGAGGTCTTAGACCTAAGGTTTGCAACTGCAAGTAAGCAAGATGTAATTTCTGCAAAATGTATGACTTCCTTTAAAATGCAAGGGGGAGTAATCTCCACCTCTTCTGCAAGGATGGATGTCCTCTCAAACAAAAAATTGGAAATAAATCTCAGAAAGCTTTGTCTTCTGAATTTGCAATGTCATTGTGAATCTGGAGTCATGTCCAGCATTTCTGCTTTGGGACATAGATTTTTTTTTTAAGCTACAGCAGAATTAAATTACCAGGAATGATTCTTTTTCATGGCTGCTATACAGAACCATATGAGTAGTTGGGAAATTATCTGGGGACCAAGTCTGTTCCATATTGCTTCAGCTGCTATTTGGAGAAGGCTAATAGCTGTGGCAGATGCAGAAATTTGGCTCAGTCACAAGGGGATAACACTCCAAATATGATACTTGGAGCACAGGCTTTCTCCTCCTTTTTCCTTCCTCTGGCCTAGAAGCTTTAAAGGATTCAGGAGATAAAGAAATTCTCTTTCTCTGTCTGTAGCTGGAGAATACAGAACATCATATTTATTGAAAGTAGAGAAGCAAAGATGGAAATTAAGATCTGTAGTTTGAGGAAGGAGTTAGGTTTGGAAATAGCAGATTTCATATTAGGATATTATTGCTTTGGATTTTGTTGGTGGGGATTGCGTTTTTCATGGCTACCTCTACATAGCGCCAGGGCTAGTAAATTTTTCATTTTGGCTACTTCTCCACAGCTGTTTCCATAGCTGCAGAGGAAGCAGTTGCAGTATGCCATACTCTAGCAGTACAGCTGAGGATGCATAGAGCACCACAAAGTGGAAAGAGCTTCCTCTCTTTTTTCTCTGGGGTCAATTTGAGCATGGTGCCAAAGTAGCCTTGTTTTAAGTGAGAACAGCTAAGCAAGTAGTTACTGTTGTGTGGAGAGTCTTCTAAGAACCATGTGGCAGATCTCCTTGTGGGAAGTGTTGCTATACTTTACTGAAGAGGGAACCCTAAAACAGGGATAGTTTAAGTGTTCTTGTGATGTGATTTTTATTAAACCCCACCTCAATCTGTTTATTGATCAACGTATGTGATCTGTCCTGAAAGAGGGTACGTAGGGTTTTTTTTAAACTTTTTTTTTTCCTCATTGTTAGGAAGTGAGAAGAGGGATGCAGCTAAAGGTCTTTAGTCAGTGTTTAGCAGTGAAAATATTAGGCAGTATTAATTGTTTATTTGCTTGGGCTATCTAATCTTGCTGCTTGGAGCTTCAGAGCAGATCCAGTGGTGTAGGAATGAAGCATTCTGTGCTGGTGCATTGTTTCCACTTCCAAGACAATGATAAGTGCTTTGCTACTGCTGTGGTGTTACTTTGTGTAGTTTTACTACTTAACTTGGTTGGCCTAATTTAAGTGGCAGCACTTTAGCAGGCACTTATATTTTGAGCAGAGGAATCTTGGCCTCTTTGGCTTCTGGCTTGTAGAGAGTTTTTCCCTGAGCAGTATTGACGAGTGTCCAACAGTGGTATTCAAGGAAAAAAGCTAAATTATTTGCATCTATGCATCTAAGAGGGAAAGAATGGATTTCTGAACAACAACAACAACAACAAAAAGATAGTATCCAAATTTATATCTTGTTTCTTCATGCTAATTATTTATAAGCACTGTATTGAATTTAGGGGTTCTTATAATAAAATCAGTGTAAATTGAAATGCCTCTTGTAAAGCCTTATTTTGTGAAATAAGAGAATAAGTACAAATAAGTACTTTGGATTGCAGATGTAATCTGGGAACAATTTGATGTTCATGTAACACCACCAGTAGTAGCCTACCTGGGTTAGTTCATAGTGAGGGTAGCAGATGATTGTGGTAGTTGGTAGGTCACCATCTGTGAATCATTCAGGGTTTTGTTATAAAGACCAGGAGAAGATGGATTTGATTTTGTCTGCTTTTCACTGGGGGCAGTGAATCCGAAACATTTCTCATCCTTTAATGTTTCTTGCTGACCATAAATACTAGTGACCTGATGGAGACAAGTTGTAGAAATGACTGCCGTGGTGGACATAATTTAGGAAATACTGTTACACTTGGCCTTGACGTATTTGTGAGAGTTAATATTTGTGGTTAGTTCCTCTCTTTACAGGGTTGTTAAGTGTGATCTAGAAGTTGGGACTAAACCTAAGAAATAATGGCTTTATTTTCTAGGTCTGCCACAGAGTTGCTGTGTAACTTTTGCTATATGTCTGAAGGTGTATGAATGTCAGCTGTGGTTGGCTTGCATATCCTTTGCCAGAACCTGGGAGGGATCATTCTTTTGCTTCTTCCTACAGTTCATATGCCAAGAAAATCCTTTCCTCGCCAGGTGTGAGTCTTTTAGTATATCTTTTCACTGCTCCAGAATTTTTGGCTGGCGTATAGAACTATTGTTCTAAAACTTCCATAAAGATGACTTAAAATTAAAATTCTTTTTTATATTTAGAATTAGTATTGTTGCACCCTGGTAACAGCAGGTTGGGAAAGCCTTTTCTTTGCCGACAACATTTTCAGATTGTTTGAAAAAAGCAAAATTATTGCTATTGTTACTACTATTTAATAACGTAAGAAAATTACAGTCAGGTCTTGGAACAGGAAAACACTGAAAGATATCTTTTCTTTTTCCTAAACACTTTTCCAACACGGTAAAACTCCCTCTTTTCTAAGTTAACTTTCAAAATCTAAAAACAGATCCAAAGTTGTGCAACTGTTTCAGATCTGTTGTAAATTCAGTATGATCTTCATCCAGTTATGAAGGGACATAACGGAAACTTGCATGTGATAAGCTTAACTGTTAAATGGCTGTGGCTTATTTCAGGATGGTTTTGTCTGACTTTTGAGTAGCCTAGTTTGAAGTATCCTATTTATTGTGTTATTTTGTGTACTGGGAATAGAAGCCCACTTTCATAGGCCAAATTGCAAAACTGGAGCTGATAGGCTGTATTCTGTAAGTAAACTAACAACAATTGTTATACAAGTAAACATATTTGAGGAAAAGATATATTGCCTTGCCAGATGTATTTGTTTTATATAAACTGTAAATGCAGTCAGCATTGAGGTTTTTCAAGCCAGCAAATCTGGAACAGCTCATCGCTTGTTACATTTTCTTAATCAGAGCCAAACACTGAAAGCAGTGAAATGTTTTTTCTAGTTCTCTTGAGAATTACTTATTTTACCTTCCACCCTACATTTAAATAATAAGACACTTTTCATCCCATCCTAAAAGAGAGAGTTTTGCGAAAGGGGTTTGATAATATGTTTATGTTATGAATAAATAACAAGTCTGGTATGCAAAACTGAGATTTAAGTCTATTTTGGTAAATTAGAGAAATGGGAAAAGTATTTTACAAGAAAAATGCTTCATCATTTGGTTCAATAGTTTTATGATTATTTGGATACAAAAAGACACCTCATTTATTAAAAGACAAGCTGATGGCAGCTCAGCGTATGAATGTGTCCGCTGAGTTTTGTATTAAGTAATGGACGTAAGCTGTGATTCTGATCATATTTTTCAAGAGAAAGGCAAATGTAAAAATTTCCTTCATAAAATCTTTTATTACTAAACCTAGTGCCAACAACTGCCTTTGTCTTGTGCCAGTCATGTGTTTGATGAGGTGTCTAACCCTCAGTATGCTCCGCTTTGGTTTTCCTTTCAAGCATGGGAAGATTGAAGGCATTGATCTGTCTTTTGGTTGGATTATCTTCCTGCTGTTTATACATACAGGCCTTCTCCACAGGACAGACTTTGGTGTTCCCTTGCAAATGCTGCCAACTTCAGAGAAATTATAGCTAGCATGAAAAAAAACCCCTTTTCCTTTTTAAGATCAGCTAATTGGTGTATAATCAGTATATAGTTTACACAAATACGCACAAGAACGTACTTCTCAGCCTATTAAGGTTAAAATATGCATACAACATATGACACAAACCCAAAATGAGACATAAAAAATTAATGGCATGGGAAACTCAAGTTCAGCAAAATATTTATTCTTTGAGTTTAAATACCGTAATTGCATATGCAGAAGTAATGTCTCAGATAATACTGACTTCCTTTAACAGTACTGTTTCTTGAAAATAAGTATTTGGATAATTTTTACCCTCAGGTGTAAGCTAAACTGCACTGAAAGACACTGCTTTCAGTTCAAAGAGGCAGGAAAAGACACGGGTCTGTTCTGGACATGAGTGGCAGCCAGAAAGAAACTTGTGGCAGGGATGTGTGTGTGTGTGTCCGGTGTGTGTGATCTGTAGTGGTTTAAGAAATTTTTTCTGGAGGCAGGCAAGGACTCTATCCCATGCTAGAGGAAAGATCTCTGCTTCGTAAAATTCTCTTTTGATTATTCAAAACAGTGTATTTTGTATTTGCAACCTGTAGAGGATGCACGGGAAAATGCTGATTCTCTCTAGCATTTTAATTCCATGGTTCTTTTCTTCTGATGAAAGGTAATTCTCAATAGTGAAAGTGAGGGGACACTTAATGTGCATGGAATATAGCTAATTTTGGAGCTGATGAGTGAGTTCAGATGAGGGGTAATTGTATAATGTGTGAACATCCTTCCTCGCATCATGGGACCATGTATTTGAATTCAGTATAATTTTATATAAATATGTAATATAATACACATAATATATAAATAGTAAGGAAAATCATAGAACAGTGCAATTTAAAATTATTGCATTATTGATGCCATAAAATGAGTTTAGTTCTTTTGGGTTTTCTCTTGTAGTTGTAAATATACTGTGAAATCTGCCTGAAATAGGCTATTTCTGTAGAATGTAGAGATAGGTGTTACCATAGTTCTAAATCTGAGATTAGTCTGTTGACCATTGTTATGTTTTGGGGGTGTTTTTGGTTTTTTTTTTTGTCTGGAAGAGAGGTCTCAGTGCTGTCTTCTTGGCAACAGTGGAATGGGTGCTCACTAATTCTTTTCAAGCAGGTCTTGTTTATGAGTCCTATTTAAATAATGACTTAATATGTTTAAAATCTAAACTTTTTTGTATGTTATGGTTATTTGCTGCCTTGGTGTTCAGTTAGTTAAGGTTTCATTATCTATCAAGATTCCAATACCTTATTCCAGTGAGATAATTTCTTTTCCTGTTGTTTACTGTGCAGTGCTCCCCATCGTCTTTTTGTCCTAAGTGCCTGCTCTTTCTTTTCAATTACTCCTTCCCAGTACTTGGCAAAATGCACAAATGCTGAGTCCTGATGTAACTGGTGCACTTTTGTATAGCTGGATCCAAACAGTACTGTGGGATCCTAGGGAGTGTCATGAGGCTCAGTGCAGGAGCAGCCTGTAAAAGTTGATTGTAGAAATCCCTCTTGGTTTGAATTGTAAATCTGAGTTATTTCTATCCTCTCAGCATCTTCTGTTTGCCTAGGTGGTCATCTTGTGTGTTGTATGTTCAGCTCTAGGAATCCAGTTTCTGGACCATGCTGTAAAAACACTGAACCAAAATACAGCCACTGCATCAAGGAACTATTTATATATGAACCTGTGTGTATATACAGATGTGTGTATGAAACAAGGTAACAGATAACCAAAAAATGAATATAAGGGAAGATGCATTATTTGGATGATTGCTAGCCGGCTAACTTTTTTCAGGTCTCTTGCAGACAGAAGACACTGGTTTTAATAAATTATTTAAATCTGGATATGCATTTAGGTTGGGAGGGCTGTTTGGTTTAAAATTTAACAGGCACTGTTGGGTGCTGACACGCAGGATAAGAGGCAGAAGATGACTTGTTCATATAGACTCTGAGGAGACATGGGAGAGCAGCCACTGATCAGCATTCTGAGCAGCTTACAGATGAAACAGAGGGAGGTTGTTACCAAGGCAAATGAGGACATGACTTAGGTTTGTTGGTTGTTTTTTTTAAAGGTAGATCCAGAAGTATATTTTTAACCAGGGGAAAGCAGAGATAAGGGAATTTTTAAGGAAGAGAGTGACAGGGAACAGATGAAGTGGTGAAACAGGGGCAGTTGAAAGAACAACGAAAAGTCTTTTTACAAATAATTTATGCAGATATCTAAAAAAAATGCTGCATTAGAAGGAATAGTCAACAGAGATGCATCTTCTCTTTTGTGAACGCTTAGGAATTTTTGTTTAATCAGTTAAAGGATTTTTTTTTCCTTTCTAAAAGCTTTGCAGTATGTTTTACATGTCTGAAGTACAAAATGAAGTCAGACGTATCTTCTAACAGTTGTACTACAATGTGCTAGTTCACTTTTATCACAGTATATCATAATTGTCCAAAAGGTACTAGTCAAGAGCAAATGCGTTCTGGAACTCAGGTGCAAAATATTTTTCTATTAGCAGTTATACTGAAATCTCCTTTAACACAAGCCCAAACCAATAAAATATTACTAAATACTAGAGCCATTCTCGCTAAATTAACAACAGCAACAAGTTTGAAACTTCCTTTTGTCTTAAAACTAAGTTTCCCCATCACAAGAGACTGTTTATTTTTCCACAAGGCTCTGCAGAGGAGTTTCTCCCTGCTGCCAGCAGTTCCCTCCTTTTATCTGCTGTAGGATAAGTCACTTGGCACCTAGCAAAGCCTAGATGCCTGCTTTTGAGTTCTGTCCCTGCCCTTCTGCCTCCTGCGAGTCGCTGTCTGTGCCTGTCCCCTTTAGCCTTTCATCTGAGCGGTGTGGGATTTTGAAGAACAGCATGGCTAGCTTGGTTTGAAAATGAGCAGACCAACCTTTCTCTCCTGACCCTTCTCAGAACTTCCTGTGATTAACATGTGGCAGTAGACAGGCACGGCGGCTCACCTGAAACTGAGCCTTGGAGCGAGTCTTTGGGGTCGCTGTACGTTCCCCAGTGCCTAGCTTGGGGTACCTACCTCTCCTGTCTGGCAGCTGTGATAGGAGAGAGTCAGACTTCCTATTCTGCGGTAGAGACAACGAAAGCAAAGGAGCAATGCAGGAAGTACTGTTGTGGAGTATAAAACAACCCCATCTGGAATGAAAATTTGGGGTCAAGGGACTATCTTTGACTTTGCAAGCTGGTGTCTTTTCCATGAGTGTTGAAACTTTGCCAGTGTACTTTAAACTGGGTCAAGAATGCTTGTCTTGTCGTTCCTGGAGTTAATCTGGATGAATTTGTAACTGCTGAGTTAAACACACCCATCTAAGCGTGCTCTCACACTGACAGGCAGATCTGTAGTTCGGTGCTGCTTTACCCTTGCTTGCTTGGATGGCAGCTGGGATAGTGCTATGTGGCTTTTACGGGGACAGGGAACTGGTGTTAGCCTTCCCTGCGGGGCTGCAATCAGGGCTGGGTGTCTGTTGACATCTTTTCCCGTTGCCTGTAGGTAGTGATAAGGGCCAGCTGTGCTATGGTAAGTTCAGGCACTAATCAGTGTACTGAGGCAGTTGGAGGTTTCTGGCTCCTGTGACAACCATAAAAACCTTTGAATGATTTCTGGAGTTGTGGGTGAGAAGCAGGACCCATCAACAGCTCCCTTGGGTCTCCTTCAAGTTGCAGTGTCATGTGACAAGTTGAAGACTGAAATGATTTGCGTAAATGATTGGTCTGAGAATTTGTTCTTCACCCAGTAAGCACTCCTCTGTAAAGAAGATTTTTGGATGTATGTGGAAGTTTAATGTAAACATATGCCTTTGTACTTTTTTCTATTACTGTATTTTTTAAAAAACAGCTCCATACTTGTGTTCTCTGCATTGGTGTGACTGACTTGTTCTGCTGCTGTTGCATCAGTTCAGTGCACTTCAGTTTGACTTCTGTCTGCTGGTACCAGAAGGAAGTTACAATCATTACTCAAAAGCTTCCTTTTCTGACAGAGTGGTATTTATAAACCCAAGTTGGGATAAACTTCTGCAGACAGTGGCAAGAACATACACATAAAAGTGAACTGTGGCTGCTGGTAGAAAGGGTTGTCACTGCCTTGGTGGTTTAGGAGAGCTGAGAAGAGAGTTCTGCTTAGAATAATGCTGAAGGAGGGACCTCTGTGAACTGACTGCCAGCCTGGGGTTTGGTTAGGATTATGTGTCTGTGGAAGGGATGTAACTCTGAGTGCACTTTGCACAGGTATTTTTAACTTGCTGAGGGACATGGTTTAGGGACCCTGGCAGTGCAGGGTGAAGGGTTGGACTCGATCTTAAAGGACTCTTCCAACCAGATGGTTCTGTGATTCTATAGTATGCAACATGTAGAGTGCTTTTAAGCAAAGCTTTGCTGTTGGGTGCAAGTGACAAGAAACTATATGAAAGTATTGCCCATAGGGCACATAGTTTGTGCTGCTTTATGATCTGTGATAGATTCTATGAAACATTCTACTTCTAGGAATTGATACAGGCTTTAAAAACTTCCTTTTGATAAAGTGACATGCCTGGAATGAACTTGTCGCTGCATTAATTTTAAGTATTTTTCACACACAGTGTGAAATACTTCATCTGCTTAAACCCCCCTAAAGTTAGGCAAGTTTTCTTTGCTATAACCAGATTTGAAAAACACGTAGAGATACCAGACAGTGTTGACAGTGCATGACTTGGATTATTGCGAGTAGGAAGGCAGTATTAGTTATGTAGGCTTTCAGATTTCAGATTCCTATATTATGTAGGTGCAGTGACTTGAGTAACAAGATACCATGCCTGCAAAGGTCTCTTTCTTGTTTCCACTGGTATGAAGTTTCCTGAATTTTATTCATTGAATACTTCATGCATGTTTTACCTTATTTCAGAATTTCCTCCTTTATATCCTACTCCACCATTATCAAGGTGCTCACAGCATGGAAAGTTGTGCTTTTGTCAGTGGTGCGTTGTGATGTATTGTACTGTTTACTGTATTTTTTATGGTTGTCTCACTGCTTCCTAATGTTATTTTGCAGTTAAGATGCACCAGTAGTTTGCAGTAGTTCCTATTCTATACCTTTCTGCATTCCCTTTTCAATTATAAATACATGTTTGTGCCTGTTTCTTGCTTGCTGTTAATTTGTAATATAATCCTTTTTAAAAATTCAAAGCATGTTGCTGATTGTGGTTAGTTTCCAAGCTCATTGGTAGGGCGGTTGTGCTTGACAAGGGATTGGAACGTGGAAGTGCTGACAAGTGGCTGATTGCTGATTCTTGGCCCAAAGTGCAAGATTGTGATATGAAAGATGATGATTATCTGTCACACAGCAAGAGTCATTATTTCCTAACTTCAGCGCTGACTTTATTTAGAAACTGAAGCGGAGGCTGGGCAGAGGTCCTCCTGTGCGAAGTAGCTCCCTGCAGCTGCCCAAATTAGCTGGGAATGAGTTTTGAAGTTAGCGGGGGTGTAGTGCCACTAGCATGGTCCTCTGCCTGGGCTGCATCGCCCCAGTGAAGCCCCTCATGGTTTTAGCTATTACTATAGTATCTGCTGTGGCCACATTTTTGTAAATCTGCCACTCCACAGACTGTTGCAGAGAGCACTGGCACTTGCAAGGACCCTAGGCCACGTGTGACAGCCCAGGATACATCTGCTTCACCCCAGAAATACTTGGCTGCTCCAGAATCTGTTTCTGATACTGTTTTCTCCAGGGACCAGGTTTCATCAGTACCCATACAGTGCTCAGCCTGGCACTGTATTCATTGGCTCAGATTTCTTGAGCGGTGCTCTACCATGGGCAACAGGAATAACACTGAATTTAGTGATCAAACAGGGTACTGTAGTATCCCAGCTGTCCAGTAGCTTGAATTTGTACCATCATATACATTTAAGCAGCCCTTTTTTTACACTGGGTCATGTATATTCCTGCTGGCTATCATCCTCTGTCACACATTGATTCAGGGTATTTCAGTGGTAAAATGACCAATTAAAGTACCTTTACACAAGCTTCAGTCATCAGCACCAGATATTCCATTAGTTTTATATAACTTTAAATGTTGTTTTTTAAATTTTCCTGCTTCATTTAGAGCCACGTGTACCTTGTGTAGACTTCTGTTAGACTCCTGCCAGATTCCAGATGTCCCTGATCTATATAGTCTGGTATCTGGCTCTGCAAAAGCTGCAAGATGCAATGTCAGCCGTTATTGCTTCATTTTGCAGCTATGATCATAAGACTTCATATTTTTTTGGGCCTAGGAATTCTTTGTTAGACTACTGACTCAGCACAGTGTTATCCTAAATTACACGGGTCATGGTAACTTCTGGGAATTTGTAAGAGGTCAGGAAGTGTTCAGGAAATTATTTAAATAAAAAAAGCTCCAGTGACCTTAGGAAAACCAAGAGATTCACTCACATGCCTGGCAGCTATTGAGCAAATAAAATAGTGGAAAATAAAAGTAATAAATGTTGAAAGGTTAGCCCGAGGCTGTAGTTTCAGAAAGATGTTAAGCTAGCACTGTCACCAAAAAAAGAGCCATCTTTCCTGTTTTTCTTCTTCCCATGTTCTGGTACAGATGTTTGGCTAATGGTGGCCAGACGAGGAGAATGATAGAGGTTAACATTAAACTAGCAAGATAATTGCAGAGGTTGTATTTAATAGCAGGTCAGTTCACTATTAACCTCCTCACACTGCTGCACAAGCACTTGATCTGACAGGACAGCACAGAGTGTGGCAGGAGCTTGGAGAAACAGAGGCAGCTGCAGTGCTGCTGACTTTTATTTGGATGCAGATGAAGATCGTTCTGGAAGTGCTGTGAGAGAGTGATGGTTTGCCAAACTTTTTCAAAGATGGTACATGGTTATTTGATTAAAGCAACTGCTGAAGAAAACAGACATGCTGTCTTGACAGTTTGAATGGTCAGTGTTGCTCTTAACTTTTCTCTTGTGTTGGGGAGACACATGGCTTGGTCAGTGTCCCAAGCACTGCAGTTGTATACAGAATCCTTCTTATACAGAACCCTCCCCACTCTTCACCTCATAACCACAGAACCATTCCGGAGGTGGATTTCATTACAGATGTCGCTGGCTAGAGCCAGAGGCTTTGAGGAAGTAACTTCTCGTGCATGTAGCAAGTGTAATGGAAAAGACAAGAGGAACTTGACAACTATTTTTAGGAAAAGATAGTGTTTAGCCTAGCAAAACTAGAAAAGATGTTGAGACATTACAAACTGTAAACCTAGACAGATTTTTTTTTAAAACTATTTTTACGTGAAGGAGTTTCTTTTAATGTGTACCTCAGTTGCTCTGTCAGCTTAAGTAGTCCTACATTTATGTTTTTATTTCTGTGCAAATTGATATTCTCCCATGGAGTGTATGAAAACCCACTAAAAAATGGAAAGTGATAGTGCCAGAAAAATAGAAAACTTGATAGAGTACTTTCAAATGCACAAAGTGCATTTTGAGCACTTTTAAAGTACTTTTATTTTCACAAATAAAAATAATTTCACAAATAAAATTTCATTTCAAAATTTGTTTTCACAAATAAAAGTAATATTATTGCAGAAATGCGTCAGCATATCAGCTGACACAATAGTTTTTTAATAGACTGTATGATTAGAAGGATGGGGTGAGGAGGCCAGTAATGATGGATGTGCAGATGCTATCAAAAAGACTACCAAGATGGCAAGGTATGAAACCAGTCTCCTTGCGTTGCGTGACATCAGAAGTCTGGAAAACTCTTGTTTAAGGAAAACAGAACAAAAAAGGAGATGGACAGTAAACTAGGAGAAATTGTGCAGTTTAGCGTGAAGAGCTCTAGCCTGCTGATTAACATGACATTAGGCATGTCTTAGGCATAACATGTCTTAGGCAGCATCCTGGTGAAAGTTTGTGGTGGTGGCCCAGTGCTAAAACATGGGCGTCGAAGTAGTTTGTGTGAATGCTGCTGCGGGGGAAAAAAGATAAGTATTTAGGAAAGGTTTGTTGGCAGGCTCAGAAGAGGACCTTGGGTGCAGTTGCATCCTTGAATAGAGTTAGGAGAGCTGTGCAACTGGATTCCAGGAACTAGTTAATTTGGCAGGAAGTTTTGTCCTGGCACAGATCAGAACTGACACGAAGTCATTACTACTCACACGCACGTTGTGAGAAGCGGAAATGGTTGTAAGCCCAGAGACAGAGACGAAGGTTATTAGGGTGAAGAGTCACGCAAGTATGACATACCCAGATGTATCATGGAAGGGGGAATCTGGGTTAGCGACGGGATGAGGGACTTTTGCAGCAAGCGAAGCAGCAGAGGTTTTGGATAGGAAGTTACATACAGCTTAGAAGTTGGCATTTGGTGCACTGTAGTTAAGACTGGGTTATTTCTGTATAGAAATCTTTTGGTGTCTAGTTTAAAAACCCACTGAAAACTATCAAAAAGCTGAAAACACAAGGTAAGTGAAGATCATTAGAAACATGTTTGGCAATAGATCCCTTGACTAGGAGACAGAACATTTAATTTGTTAATCACTTTCTATTCTGAATGTTATATGGGCGGTTACTGTGCTACATGTAGAAAATAGAACTATAGAAATTAAAAGGCAGACAAGCTTCTAGTATAAAGACACAAAACCTGACAAGCACATGTTCTGCAGTCAGGTTGTAGGAAGTTCTATGCCAAAAAACTGGGGATACAAGTGTGAACTGATCATGTCTAAAAGGGGTCAGAGTGCTTAAAATTCAGTGCTTAAGTTTGTCTGAACTATCTGCCTTTTCGGTTTTCTGGGACTTCTCCACCATTTGCATTGTGAAATTCATTGTTTAATGCAGAAGTGGCACAGTGCTCAGGTGGTTATTTGAAGTTTATTTAGAAACATAATACAAGCTGCAGCATCTTTGGGACGAAAGGATATTTAATGTGGGAGCGGATGCTTTGTGGCCTTTGCAGTCTATAGGAGAAAGCTCTTCAGTAGCTATCTCATTATCTAAGGTATTAAAGATTCCATTAGATTTCCACCTAAGCTTTTCAATATAAATACTGGACCTAACATAGAGAAACTACTACTATATGGAAGAATATATGTTTTTTAAATAACTTTAGGGAAAGCAGACAACTAATTTGCACACAGTACAGAAAGCTGTGACAATTTTATTTTCTCCCTTACTCTTCTTGTCAAGTTCTCAAAACCCCAAATGTAGGGTGGTAGATGGAACTGCTTTTGAAATAAAAAATTATCTGAGTCCTTGGAGAGAAAAAGACAAATTTGTCATAAAGAGGTTCTTCATAAATGCCATATATCTTCATGTAAACTTCCTTTTTCAGAGCCTATGGGAACACTATTAGAAAATGAATTTCAGAATGTGAAGACTTTGATGTCATTTTCTGAATTAAATTTATTTAAAGTGTAAAATTTGATCTGCTAACATCAACTGTGTTTTGAGAAGATTGCTATTTGCCCTACAGGCCCATGTAAAGGAAGAAAGAGGGAAGTAGTTTACTTGCCCCTTCAAGCTGTTCACCCTTGATGATGCAGCTCCCAGGAGGCAGCCAGTGTTCAGGGAGACCGTAGCCCCCATGTTGCTATTCCAGGTACCACTCTGGGCAAGCCATCTGCAGCAAGTGACTGGCATGTGTCCCAACTCCCTTACTTAGTTCAGTGCAAAGGACCTGGGCTCAAATACTGGTTTGCATATGAGGGAAGAGAGTCGTATTGTAATCATATAGGAAAGAGAGGGTCATCCTGTGACAATCTGGATGCCTTTACTACTAGCAGTTTTATTCCAGTTTCCTAAAGGAACAAATCTTGTTTGAGAGCATCTGTTCATGTGCCCTCTTCCCTTTGATTTTTTTTTTGAACCTCATGGACAGTACCAGTTAGAGCTGACAGAAGAGTAAAGGTCTTCAATGCACTTATAGGAACATAAAAGTTCTTTTAAACCTAAAGCTGAATGAAGGAATATGACACAAATTAGTGCTCCTAACTGAATGAAAACCTGCATTTTGAGATGCAGCATCCAGTGGCCAAGTCACATAGGTGTGCTGGTCAGCCAGTGAGTATCTGGGTTGCTCTGTAGCAGTCCTAGTATCTGTTATCCCTTTCTCAGACATGCAGGTATAGGATAAAAGTGGAAGCTGGGGCAAGGGGTGGTGGGGGCAGGTAGAGCTTGAGGTAATGAGAAGGCACTGGGTGCAAATCCGTGGTTCTCCAAGGTTCATTAATTCTGCTGCTTGTAAAAGAACTTCTAGAGGCTTTTGTGTGTCCTGATCCTCATACAAAGGTTAAATAATTTAATTATATAAAAATTTTGCATATTATAACATAAAAGTTATAACATAAAAGTTTTGCATATTTCTAGGCACATGAAACAATTCTTGTTTTCACTCACCTTATGCCACCTTTGTCAAAATACAAAAAGGAGCAAAAATGTGGTAGTTTACCTTCCTGATTTCTCTCTGAGGTTAAGAATAAAAAGAGACAGTAACTCTGAGGTGTTTTTAGTATAGTGATGAAGGCTTCATTTCCCCTTGTTTTTCAGTTACCTAAATGAAAGTCTTACTGTTAACAAGCAAGAGAGGAATGAAAAGTGCTGAAGAGAGGCTGTCTGTAGCTCCCTAGTGAAATGCCAATCCTCATAGTCTGCAGTTCTAGTATTTGCTGTCTGATCCCAGATGGCATTTACCATAGATAAGATCCCAAGGGAGTTTGGTTCAGCCTGGTGAGCTGGAGGTAGGGTTATACTAACATGAGTTTTGTAAACAAGGAAAGGCATGAAATATGTGAAATCAACTTTCTGTGGGTTTGCTGACAGCTCATACCTAGTTGCAATAATATACTTCGCTCTCAGCATCTTTGCCTGTCAGAGGCTGACTCACAGGAAGAAGAGTGCCTCAGAGCTACTTGGTTGGATTTTTAGCAACTGAGCTGTAGACAAGGAATATTAATAACAGAAATAATACAGAATCAGGTGGCATAGTGGGTTTAAAGAGTAGCCTTAAAATAGAGTGACAGCATAGCTGAGGTTGGAAGGCATCTCTGGAGATGGACTAGGTCAACCCCTGCTCAAGCAGGGACAGCTAGAGCCAGTTGCCCATGGTCATGTCCAGTTGGGTTTTGAGCATCTCCAAGGATGGAGACTCCACAACCTCTCTGGGCACCCTGCAGCAGTGCTTGACTACCTGCCCTGTCAAAAACAACAACAACAACAACAAATCCCCCCAAACCAAAAAACATCCCCCCCACCCTTCATTAGCTACATTCTATTGTAACAGCTAGAGATCCTGGTCCTGTCCTGATCTAGTGAACTCCCTGCTTTCCTACTTTTCTGGTTGCTGAGCAAATAGCAAGATGCTGTACAGGCAGGAGCTTGTAGTCTTGAATGCTCAAGGCACAGGTTGTAAGTTACTGCAGAATGAAGGCACACCATGTCTCAGGCTAGTTTCTTAAAATGCAAACTTACTACTTGATATTTACAAAGACCTGTTGGAGAGAGTGCTCTGTAGTGTGTCATTGCACATGGAAGGAAATGGTAAATGTGGACAGGATGTCAGGAAAGGCTGAGGAGAACGTATTGTGGATGGGGTGAGAGCACAGCTGCAGAAGCAAACATGAGTAAATGTTGGCCATGGAGTCCACTAGCTGATGCCAAAAGATTGTAAATTCAAAGAGATATTGTTATAATGAAATGTCAGACACTGCTCAAATGTGTCTGCCTCTCTTGCCACTGCTCTCCTATGAGAGTAGCATCTCTGGTGTAGATGTCTCACGTAATGTCATGTGGTCAGCTGGTCCCAGTAATGCATGTATCCTTTAATGGGCAGCTTTAAACAGAGAAGCTTTTGGAGGTTTATATGTTTTTCTTTTAATACCACACAGGTCCCGTGCTGGACAGCACTGGAGCAATTTCATTTTCAATTGCCTGTCTTCAAAAATTGGGTGATCATGCTATCTGTCCTTCATTTCTCATTTTCATTGCACGGTAGTCATTTAAAACAAAGGATTATATGTCTGTAGACCAAAGATTAAAACAATGAGAAATCTGAACGTGTGCAAGGTAACTAAGAGGTAAATACAACCCTGGAAATCAGGGCAGGTGGCCAGAGCGGAAGAAAATCAGTTAACGTGTGTTCAAAATTAGAAGATGTCAATGATGCCTTTTATAAACAATCTGTTTCTGTATCATTTGAAATCAGCAGAGAAGCAGTCAGGAGGAGAGAGGGCAGATGATAAATGATTCATTTGCTTGCCTCCTCTTTGAGCCTCTTTTCATTGCCACCTTGAGATAACAGGTGTCTTAAAGATTATGAATTCACAGGAAAATAATGCAAGACAATGGACAGCCATGACAGTATTCTGATCGTCTAAATATTTTGTTTCTTATGTTTTGTCACCTGTTGGATCTCAAAATCTAGAAAAGCTTGTCTGTGGCTGTGAATGACTTTGCTCACAAACATTTTGGTTCAATGAGGCTTTCAATGAGGAGAAGCGGATATTCTCTCTTTGGACTATAATTGGTTTTGTTAATTGTGACTCAGCCTTTGGTTACAGGCAAGTCAACTGGGCATGGGGAAATGTGAAGGCTGATTGTCTGTTGTGCTATACATCAAATATAGTGCTTTTAGCAGAGCTTTGTGATCATTGGGGAGAACAAATTTCAAAGGACACTTGTCTTTAACTGTTTGAATTCTTTCAATGTTAATTCAGATTTCAGCTTCATTAGGGGGCCATTTCTCTGCAGTCACTATGCACTAGATGAGGTTCCTGCCTTAATATGCTAATCTCTTCAGGGATCCCTAACTCCCACCACCCAGGTCTGTATTGAAGATGCCAAAGAATATTCAAACCTGAGACTAGTTACAATCAAACTTCTACAACCCAAAACAAACATGACAGTGTATTCTTTCTGGGTTTCTACATTGAGAACACACTGCGTTTAAAATATTGGAAACAGAACAAGATGTGAAGCATTTAATCTGACTCCGAAAGGGGGTATTTTTATACTCCTACTTTAAGAAAAAGGCTAGATACATGGGTGAATATTTTACCATTCATGTGGATCTCTGTGCTAACTGAAGTGAAAACTGAAGGACTGACAGTTCTGAAGTGACTGCCAGTACTGTGTACTGTAAAAGAAAGGACCGTCTTTGCATAGTCACTCTGGGATTATCTGCAAGCAGACATGTTGCCGTGAACTGCTATGTTCTGTACTGGAGAGATGGTCTTTGGTTAGATAGTCTCTGTGGCTCTGTCTTCCTCTGTTTTCACATACAAAATTGGCTTTGTTCATTGAGCTATTTGGAGTTCAGAGGTCTTTCATGTGCGTACATATCCATTGCAAATTGATTTGGAAAAGCATGTTTAGTCTCACACGGAAGGCCAGTTGGACATCAAATTTGTTGTCATCCCAACTTCAGGTTAAAGGTGATCTGTTGAAAAAGGAGATAAAACAGTGCTGTGTTTGCTTTTGCCTGTTGCTACTTGCTCATCATCCTACCGTACCACACTCTTTCCTAAGTATAAATACTCTCTTTGACTTTATGAAAGGTTGTTTAAATTGGAGTTTCAGTGCAAGCATCATCTCTCTTAGTGGGTTTTAAGATATTGAACATCTGTGAACACAGCAAAATATTGAAGCAACAAGATAAGTGATCTAAGAGCAAAGAAATGTAATTTACTGCAAGAAAAAGACTGACTTAAGCAATAAGTTACTTACAGGGATATTTCTGTAAATAAAAACAAGTATGAATTAACACAGAGGCAAATAAGTTATCAGATGTTTTGTATGCTTCATCATCTATCTCCAAAGGCAAAAGATAGTGAATTACTTAAAGCTTTACATATATTTATTAATCTTTCCTTGCAGGATATCCAGTATCTTTTGTGTGGTGCTTGACTGAAAAATTTGTCAAGATACAGAGTCCTAGATTTGCTTTTGTTATTTTTCATCTTGGGTATTGATAGAGATTTCTTCTATGCCTAAGTAAAGCTTTCTATATTACTGAATTTCCTTACACTCAGTGTTCAATAATGCAAGCAGCACACACTTTATAAGAACAGACAGGGTTCATATTAGTTCCCAGGTGCTGCTTTTTGTGAAGGTATTTAGACTGATATTAGTAGATGATTTAATATTTACACATGACTGTATCTCAGGATATAGTGTAGCTCAAAGTTGCTCCATAAGCAAACATGATGTTCTTGTTCATAACATAAAAAATAATTTTAGCTCTGAGGACAAATATGAGCATTAGCCTGGAAGTGGTAGTTGTCTGTGGCTGTGCTGTGGAGGTACGTGTGAACACAAGGCATGACCAAGGGACGGCTGGGGGAAGTAGCCTGAAATTCCTTGGTCATGCAAGGGCTGCCTATGGAAGCTGCATGTTCCTCTTGTTCCCGTTCTTCAAGCAGCATCGAAGACAAACCAGAAAAAGCTGCTTTTAAAGCAAGAATTTATCAGATATTTACACCTGTAAGTAGTCAGGTACAGCACGTAGTAAAAGGGCTTTGAAAAGTGTTGAAGCCTTAGTTCTGAGGGAGTCACTGACAGCTCTCTTCTCCGTGAGCATGTCTTGTTTCAAATGCTTTTGTGATCATGCACTTACTTTCCTGTGTCCCTTTCTAACCCTTGTCAAGAAGCTCCCCTGGGCAAGACCAGCTTCCAGTATTGTAGCTTCAACGTCTGAAGATCTTTTTCATGGCACTTCAGTATGTGCTTAGGACTCTCTAAACAAATGTGAATATGATGTTGTGACATAGCAATGCATCCAGTGACTGATTAAGCAACTGAAACGTTTTACTGTTGTATTTTGTGCAATATATATGAAAGTAAAGGTGAAATCATGAATGATCAGTGGGCTGAGATGGCAGCAAGGTTTTCAGAGGTTCGTCTGTCCATAGTACTTAAATGAGAAGCATTTTTATACAAGATCTTCCAAACTGATGGAAGAAAATTCTTGTCTGATTATGCATAACTGTGACCATAAACACAGCTGGGACAAAAGGTGAAACCCATGATTATGTTATCGTACTGTCTTAATCCATGTATTGCATAGTATTAAGGAATACAGAACAGAAAATCTGTTGCTGGAAAATTATTTATAGAATCATAGAATGCTTTGGGTTGGAAGGGAGCTTCAAAGTCATCTAGTCCAACCCCCCTGCCATGGGCAGGGACACCTTCAACTAGATCAGGTTACTCAGAGCCCCGTCCAACCTGACCTTGAATGCTTTCAGGGATGGGGCATCTACCACCTCTCTGGGCAACCTGTGCCAGCGTTTCACCATCCTCATGATAGAAAATTTCTTCTTGTATCTAGTGTAAATCTATCCTCTTTTAGTTTAAAACTATTACCCCTCACTCTATCACTACACTCTCTGATAGAGTCCTTCCCCATCTTTCTTTAAGCACTGAAGGGTCATGTTAAGGTCTCCCCAGAGCCTTCTTTTCTCCAGGCTGAACAACCCCAACTCTCTCAGCCTGTTCTCAGAGCAGAGGTGTTCCAGCACTCTGATCATCTTTGTGGCCCTTCTCTGGATCTGCTCCAACAGATCCTTGTCGGTTCATGTCCAGCTTTTCATCCGCCACAACCCCAGGTTCTCTGCAGGGCTGCTCTCAATCCCTTCATCCCCTAGCCCGCATTAATACTGGGTTTTGCCCTGACTCAGGTACAGGACTTTGCACTTGGCCTTGTTGAACCTCGTGAGGTTCACGTGGGCCCACTTCTTCAGCTTGTCCAGATCCCTCTGGATGGCATCCCATCCCTCAGGTGTGTCAACCGCACCACTCAGCTTTGTGTCATCTGCAAACTTGTTGAGAGGGCACTCAATTCTGCTGTCTGTGTCATTGATGAAGATATTAAACAGCACTGGTCCCAATATGGACCTCTGAGGGACACCACTTGTCACTGATCTCCACTTGGACATCAAGCCATTGAACCACTACTTCTGGGTGCGACCATCCAACCAATTCCTCATCCACCGAACAGTCCACCCATCAAATCCATACCACTCCAGTTTAGAGAGAAGGATGTTGTGGGGCACTGTGTCAAAGCATTTACAGAGTCCAGATAGATGACATCCATTGCTCTTCCCCTGTCCACTGATGCAGTCACTCCATCACAGAAGGCCACTAGGTTGGTGAGGCAGGACTTGCCCTTGGTGAAGCCATGCTGGCTGTCTCAAATCACCTCCCTGTCCTCCATGTGCCTTAGCATGGCTTCTAGGAGGACTTGTACCATGATCTTCCCAGGCACAGAGGTGAGGCTGACAGGTCGGTCATTCCCAGGGTCCTCCTTTCTACCCTTTTTAAAATTGGCTGCAAATTTAGTACTTGTAAATCTTGTAGGTAATGAAGGGCCAGGAGTATATTGTGAAACATTGTGTGCATTTATTTTTTCATACTTTAATAATGGTTGCCTTTAGTTATGGAGAAGAAGTTACAGAAGAATGTTTTATTGTATTGACCTTTTAAAGCAGCGTGATTGATACATTCATCACACAGACTCAGTCCCATGATTTTTCTGCCTTTGTAAACATAGAGTGTATCTGCAAAACACATCCAACTGTCCTTGTTTTGTTAAATTGCTTCATTTCGTTATTGTAAAGACAAAAATACATCCCTGCAGGATTTTTTCTTTTTTTTTTTTCTTTTTCCTTTTTTTTTTTTTTTTTTTAATGCAGGGAAGGAGAAAAATAAGAGCAGTGAGAAAAACCTGGGAAAGTAGGATATTATATAGTTTCCAGCAACAATGTTTGGGTTGAGCATATAGGGACTGATTATTGTATCACTTTGTACTGGTATCTTTTCCTGATGTTCTAAGTGTTCCATGTTTTTAGTGTTCCATTTTTGCTGGAACAGCTCCTGTTACCTGCTCTCTTGACTGAATCTGCCTTAATTTTGAGTGGCTGTCCCTTTTCGCTTCTCGGAAGACAAGTATTTGGAGCCTTTTCTGCCTCCTCCTTAATGTTGAATTCCTCTTTTTTTTTTTTTTTTTTTTTAAGTGCAGCTCAGGATTATAACATATTCCATCCTGTGGTTTGCTGTCTGCTTTGGATAATTATTTGCAATAACAACCAGTGCTGTATTAAAACTACAACTATAGGAGAGATTTTACAAAGTGCTTGAAAGATGTAGAAGCAGGGGCCTTTTAGAGTAAACTTAAAGTTTAAGGTGCCTAAATATCTAAGTGTAATTGCAAACCTTTCCCATGTTACTACCGTATAATTATGTTGATCATTAGGACAAAATTTGGCCTCTGAGGCAGGCAAATCGGAATCTCAGTACTGGAACCAGAGGTTAGTCATTTGTGATAAATGCAGCAAGGGAGATCAAGTAGTGGCTAACAGGCTATTGGAAGAGATTGTAACTGTTATTTAAGTCCTCTAGGTGTTCTGTATATAAAAATACATTTGTTTTTTGGCAACAAGCTTTTGATCGTCTTAACTAATCTGCTAATAATCCTGCCCCATTCTAGGTGTTCTTCAGCAGTGAAATGATATGCAAATGCATGTAAGTTGAATGAAATGAAGTGAAGGTATCATCGGAAGAGAGAAAAATACTTTACATGCCAGCATCTGGAACATAAGTCAATGAAAATAGTATAATTTAAAAGTTCTCTCTGTAGTGCCTAGTAATTTTTTTGTAATAAAACTCATGCTTTAAAATAAGTGGTAGTAATGGTAGCTTCTGTGTGAGACTGTCTAGGGAAGTACTGGATATCAGAGATTGTCTGAGAGATGCAAGGTGCAATCAGATATGCTAATGAGCCAAATTTTTTTGAGTTTCTACATCACTTGCTTCCATTTGTATTGGCAATGTGCTGTTGAGGTGTGGTATACAAATTGTTAAGTGAATT
This sequence comes from Bucorvus abyssinicus, assembly GCA_009769605.1. Classification (NCBI taxonomy): domain Eukaryota; kingdom Metazoa; phylum Chordata; class Aves; order Bucerotiformes; family Bucorvidae; genus Bucorvus; species Bucorvus abyssinicus. Next base: position 29,976,088 of record CM020030.1, on the reverse strand, counting down.
TTGTTCAATACAAGTCTTACCTGGAGAGTTTTACAGACCTTTAGGAATGCATTTGTAGTTGGATAAATGCTCTTAAGCAAGGAAGAACAGTGCTTGACAGATGGACCTGCACTAAAGCAGACAATACTTTGAGAGACTGACATGTGGTGGAGAGGTGGTTCTTTGCCTCTACTCCACTCTGGTGAGACCCCACGTGGAGTACTGGGTCCAGCTCTGGAGTCCTCAGCACAAGAAGGACAAGGACCTGTTGGAACAGGTCCAGAGGAGGGCCACAGAAATGATCAGAGGAATGGAAGACGTCTGCTCTGAGAACAGGCTGAGAGAGTTGGGGTTGTTCAGCCTGACGAAGACCTTAACACGACCCTCCAGTGCTTAAAGGGGGCTTTTAAGAAAGATAGAGATGGACTCTTTATCAGAGGGTGTAGGGGTATGGTGAAGGGTAATAGTTTTAAACAGAAAGATGGTAGATGTAGATGAGATATTAGGAAGAAATTCTTCACTGTGAGGGTGATGAGGCACTGGACCAAGCTGGCCAGAGAGGATGTGGATGCTCCTTCCCTGAAAGTGTTTAAGGTCAGGTTGGATGGGGCTTTGAGCAACCAGGTCTAGTGGAAGGTGTCCCTGCTCATGGCAGGGCGGTTGGAACTAGATGATCTCTAAGGTCCCTTGCAACCCAAACAATTCTATAATTCTCTTAATTTGCATCTCAGCTTCTGCCTGGGATCTAATCTACAGTCCCGTGTAGGAGCTCTTGTCAGAATCCCTGAAAGGTGGTGAAGTTGTGGAGGTGCACCTAAGGAGGCAAATTGTCCTGAAGAACTTTTTCTTGTAACAGATGATGTACCAAAGCTAAGTTCTGAAAGTCAGGGTGGAGGAGTTAAGCTGAGCATGCCTGGAAGCAAGAAATAAAATCTCAAGGGAGTTTGACATGAAATAATTGGGATGCAGCATAATAGCAACAATATAAAGTTCAATGTTTCAACTAACTTCAGGGACTGGAATCTTGTTCTGTGGTTTGCCACGCCAAGTGCCATGCTTCTCTTTCTCCAGCGCTGAAGAAAATGGTTTGCTCACCATGGGCAATTTGATTTGTTACTGTTGATATGTGTTTTTGGTTTAGCATTAATGATCATGGTCAAGCCAATCTCTTACACTCAGGGCTATAAACCTCTGGATGTGTTTAGTAGCAGAGGATTTTGAGGAATAAATCCTGCTTTCCATGAGAACTAAAGGTACAAGACAGTAATGAGAGAATTGAACATGATGCCTTTGGGCTCTTTTCATTAAACGTCCTTTTGATAAATTACAACTTTTTGAATGTGTTAGGATCTTGTGACAAAAAATAGAAGGAAGAAGACCAGAAGAATGTGATCTCTGTGTGTGGCATCTTTTGAAAATGACACTACATTAAAGAACTAAATTGCTGTCAGCCTTCTTACCATAAGCCATCACTCTTAATAGTTCATTAGTAAAAATGAATGCTTACAAATACCACAGAAGCTTGTTTAACTGATGAGAACAAGTAAGAAAATATGGGAAAATTTCTTTGGCATTCAGAGTTTCCCACCACCAAAAGCTAAAGATGCTGCAGAGCTGGCTAGATGCAGCTATTCCAGAACACTTGCCTCCCCTTCTTCTCCAGCATTGCTTGGGGCAACTTTCTGCCCCTGCACTGTACGTGTAGGCTGGTGACTTGCCAAAACAAATAGTACCTGGGCCTTCAGGATGCCAGCAGCAGCAAAAATAATTGCTTTATTTCAATTTATCCTATTTATTGTTCTTCTGAACAGGTATTCCTGGGCTCTTGTGCCACCCTCAAATAACAAAGTACAGCATAATGTGCCCTTTAAAACAGCAGGTTATTTTGTATTATAGCATTTTCACGATGGTAGCTGAGAAATAATAACAAATTTTAACGTGAGGAGAGCAATTGAGGGCTCCTCCTGGTCTATTTTCCTTTTATCAGAGCTGAAGGACTGGTAGTTGTATAACCTCGCATGCTGGGCTGGTGCCTGTCAGCAGCCCAATGAGCAGCCCTGCCACAGCTGTTCTCTTCAAGGCTTTAAAAATGTCATGGTTTAATTGCCATGGGAGACACATGCCTGAGTGTTTCTGCCCAAGCAACTAACTACTTGTCTCAGTGTATGTGTTGCAGAATCAGACCCATTACACCAGACTGAGTGAGTCATTTTCCCAGTTTACCAGGGCATCTCCTAGCTTCACACATAAGCTTCCTAGGATTTAGGATTTGTCTGGGCTTGTGTTCCAAGGCAAATTTAATATAGTTTCCTAGATTTTAGGAACACTGCTGAACAGGAGAGTGAAGTGTCTGCTCCGTCTGTGGATGCATTGATGGTTTTTTTGCTTAACTTTGTTGCCTTTAATGTCTTCAAAATGAATGTTTAAATTGTATAGGTATTCAAGAGGAAAACAAGATCCTAGGTTAAAAATCTAATCACCCAGTATGAAAGAGTTTTGGGTTTTATTAAATGTTGTTGATTTATTGCATCTGTTAATTGTGTAATAGTTCTCATGAGTGCAGCAACCAGAAAATTGGTTGCTGTATTTTGTGCATCTTTCCAACATTTCTTGAGGCATTTGTTTAATGTGTATTGTTACCTGTTGGAGTGGAAGTAAAATCTTGACAAGGTTTTGGTTTGGTTTTTTCCCTCCCCCTGATAAGAGAGACTTACTTGAACCTGATATAGTAGAGGTCAGAGGAAGACATTACATTTAATATCATTGAGAACCTGTCAAAAAGCACTGCTACTCTGGTAGCTGAAAATGAAGTAGCACAGTTGTTAGCATTATTTAAGAAAAAGGCTTACTTTCTAAAGCTGTTCTGGAATTTTTTTTTCTAAATTAAGTTGGACAGAAGTCAGCTCCAAGACAGCAAGCTAGTAGTATGAAGTTAATATTTTTGGAAATTACTGTGTAGGAATCCATGTGGTTTGATCTAAATGCCTTTATTTATGGAGAGGAGAGCATAAAATAAACTGAATGTGCACAGTTGTTCCACAAATTAGAGCTATTTGCTTTCATTTACTGCGTGTTTTGAAGTGTTACTGTGCATAGGCAATTTTAGCAGTGTGAATTATGGGATGGAATGTAAGAGAAGTAGGAAAGATGCAACAGCAATTCATGTTTAGTTTTGGTTTATTCAAATGCTTTCTCTAGAGATCAATACAAAAAAGCATCGAAGAGCAAAGCAGTCAGCCACTATCTCAAAACTTGACTAAGGGGGATAATGTTTTGGGATTATCCTATGACAACATGGGATGTATGCAATGAGACTAGAAAGAGAAGAGGCTTTTTATTGGCCCTTTGCAAATCTTGTGGTGTTTCTGTTCTTGCATTTTGAAACTTCATCTGCCATCCAAGAAAGACCATTTTAAATTTGTGTATTTCTTCTTGTTCTTTAGAAAAGCTAATTTGTTGCTGTAGGTATTGATTGCCTGCAGTATTTCTTAAAGCTCCTTATGCAGTCATTTTGTTTTTTAGGCTAGCCAGTGTAACAAACTCTTTTTGTAATTTATTCTTGCAAGTCATCTTCTGAGAAAAGAAACCAAATATACAGGCAAGTGCAAGATCTTGCCTTGGTTAGTTGGGCCCGTCATGTGAACAGGTGCCAATTGCATGAAGGATGGTGGGGAACCCCAGTGCAAGGCAGTGGGACCTCGTACATGTGGCAGTGAACTACGTCACAGAGCTACCGATGACTGGGGTAAGCCAGTCTGTTGAAATATGCCTTGGCTTGCCCAGCATTACAATGAGGACAGAAGAGTTTGCTGCTATTTGGAATGTACTGCTTGTGAAAGGCACTAGATGAGAGCAACAGTTTGTTTTTGTTGAGAACGGGCAAGAGAATGGGTCATTTGGCAAGAGCTGGTTTTAAAGGCACCACTTCCTGCTGAGGAATATTTTTGCATCTCTGGTAGCGGGTGAGAGGTAGAGTGAGCTTGTCCAGTCTTTACCAGGACTGTGTAACTGCTTTTAAAGTACAGTTTACAAACCCTGTCTGAAACCCTGTTCCAATTTTTGTCTTGTGATGGAGTGTTTCACCTGTATTGCTGATCCAAAGTTATCATTTACACTATGAAGTTTAAAAGATACAGGTACTAGGACTAGTACCTTTGATGAACATACATATTTTCAGTTCTGCATGTGGTTGAGTTAATGTGTATTTTAATACTGGGTTTTACACTTTCCCCCTAAAAGACAGAGTATAAAATACGCAGCCTCTGTGGCAAGGCCAGGTGTTCCTGTTGGAGTTTGGACTTGCTTTGTCTAATTTGCTGGTGATGATTTGACTGCATTCTTGATGTTGCACTTGCAGAAGTTTCTACTCCTTTTATATGCATTTTAAAACTTGCAGACTCAGAAAGAAAAATGTCTTGGTGGTGTATGGTTAAACTGTGCAAGTGTCTTTTAAGTTTGTTTACAGTTACTTTTCTAGCATTTCCTTCTGCTTTGGGTTAGGCTTAAATAATGATCTCAGCTTCTCTAGTATTTCAGTTCTCTTTGTCTAATGCCCGAGCCTGGCTCCTGCTGTGGCATACAGAAGTGCTCCACTTCTCAGTTAATTAATGGTTTTCTCCTAAAAGCATATGACCACTGGTACTATGCTGCTGCTCTAAGTTGCTTCCAGTAATTACTGCTGTTATGCAAAAGACTCATACATGATAAAAGGCTTGAATATTGCTGCATGGTTTTAGTAAAAGAATTAATTCATTGAACAATATGAGGTTTGCTGTTATTCCAATGGTGTGCACATGTTAAAATGTGATGGTGTAACAAATACGTGTCTTCCAGGCATTCAGGTTCCTCACAGACAAATCTTGGTCATAAAATTCAGAGCAGCAGGCAGATGGCTGAAACTGGGAAGTGTTGCTGTGGTGTCTAGCAAAAGAAACCCTTCTCCTCAGTAACAGTAGAACATGAGCACACTCACAGTAATATATTACTAGCAGTGATGGCATATTGCATTGTGGCTTAATTGTGCTTAATGGAGTCCTGCAATCTCCATGATTCAGCTGCACATGTCAAACCAGAACACTTTCCTGATCATCTGCTTGTAGAAAAACACAGCAGCTTTACATAACCCATTTGTTTGAGTACTGGAAGCACCTCAGATATTCAGTCTTCCCTCACCCCTCCTTGCCATTTATCTTTCTCTTCTCTGATATATTAATGTCACAAATTAAAAAAATTAAGAAAACCAAAAAAAAACCAGCCCAAAACACCAACTCAGCTGAACAAAAAAACCCCAACACTTCCCTGTTCGGCCCCCCCCCCCCCCCCCCCCCTTAAAATATTCACACCCAGCTTCTGTTTTCTGCTAGACGGGGAACAAACAGACCTCACCACAGGTTTTTTTTTGTCTTCCATCCAAAAGCATTCACCCTTCTAACAGCATGTAGGTGATGAGAGAGTTGGAATTGGCATGTCACATGCCAGGTCATAAAAATACTGCCAAAATCCTCCAGGAGAAGAAGGAAATTGGAACTTGACAATTCCAGTGCTGTTTCAGATCAGAATTGTACGACCAAGACTTTATCTGGAGTCTCTTAACACCGTCTTTTAAAAAAAAGCAATTAAAAAAGTTAACATTTTTAATGCTAACTATCTATGGGCTCTTAATTAGGTAACTTCTGTTAACTGTTTCTCAAAAGCATCTGCTGAGAGTAATGGTTTTAAAAAGAATTTTTCTCAGGAGTAAGCTTGTAGCTCAACCTTTTTCTTAACATCTGCATTTTAATATACACAGTTCAGCGGTTTGGGGGGGTGGAGGTTGGTGATACAGTAACCATCTCTGCTGGCGATCCAAACCAGCTGTACAAGAACTCCATTAAAATCATACAACCTAAAAGCATATACGCCATCTCTTAGTTGTACAATAGTTGCCTTTTGTCTTTCTGCACATTAAATTCAGAACTGGTTTCTAGCTGAGTCATATCACAACCCAGCTTGTCTAACCAGGAGACGCTGTGCACTGAACCAGTTCCCCTCAGCTACAGATACAGCTTTGACAGCTGGAAGGATGGGACGCACAGCTGAGGCTGATGGGCAGATCATGCCACGTGCAGGGAAATCTGAAACAGAAGGCAGGAAACTTTTCCTCCAACTTGTCATTTTCCTCCTAACAGACTTATGTGAAAGAGGGTTCTTTGTCGAATGGTTTTACTGAGCTCAGTCTCATTTTGCATCTACTTGAAGGGTGCCCCAGTGGATCTCAGTTTCCTTCCGTGATTCACTTAAGCCTGCCCAGCAAGCCTGCAGTCAAGGGAAGTCCATGGGTCTGCAGGAGATGCTATATGCTTTAGTGTGTTTGAAATTTTTTAGATATGGGACAAATTAATGACTTTAGGCTCCTCATGCTGCAAACCTTGACTTAGTCCCCAACTTAACACATACAAGTTCCATAGCAACAGTCCTTTATTAAAAAACCCAATAATAAAAGAAATCCAGGAACAATTGGGTTGGATTGTTTGTCTGAGCCGTAATGATATGGATACGTCTCTTTTAAAACCAGATACAATTACCAAACTGTGGGGCTTAGTTTTGAAGAGATTGTCCGCCATTTAGGTGCACCTTTTGTCATCAGGGAGAGGGACAGATACTTGCCCGCTGGGTCTGTTCTCTGAAGGTTTTTATTGAATATAGGTTTTTTACTCTCTGGAGTAGCTGTACTGTGTTATGAAATGGATTGCTGTAGTTGTTCTCTTGTGATGGGAAAACAAGGTGAATTAGTATGTTGATGGACTTTCTGCTAGTGAAGGTAACCGTGTGGTTTTCGCTGACAGGACAAGTTACAAAGACATTGGTATCAAAGTAGGCTCCAGAGAAAGTACTGTATAACCCATTCACACATGTACATGTTCTGTTTCATGACAAAAGTTTTAAGTTTAAAAAAAGTAGTTTGGATTTGAAAATACCCATTCATTTTGAAATAGTTTACTTCCTATTTATTCTGCTGCTGCTGCACTTTTCATCTAATCCCAGCTTGTGACATTTCCTGGGTCAAGTGGCAGCACCTGAGTACCAATGTGACTTCTTGTCTAGTGTTGCCTCAGCTTTCGGTCTTTGCCCCTTCTTTTTTTGTTTGTTTTTTGTTTTGTTTTGTTTTTCTTCATTGCTAGTGCCAGTGGGGTGTTTAAATGTCATGCTCCCTCTTGCACGTGTACAGCTGGAGGAAGCCCCTTTATGGTCTCCTGCCGTCACGGGAAACCACCATTTTTAGAGTCTGATCAAGCACCACTTTGAAACAAATTAGATTTGTGCCCTCGAAGATTTGTTTGTTTCAAGTTTCTAAATGTGTGTTCATTCTTTTCTCCGTTTCACCTAACTTTAGACCTTTTAAAGTTAGATGTTGAGGTCTGGTCTAGCCACACCTGCAGAAAAAGGCATCTCCAGAGAATCATTCATCTGATGTATTTTAGTGTCTATTTTACAGTGACACTAAATACCCTCTGGATGTATTGGGTTCTCTCCGCTCTTGAGTGATGGGCTCAGATTTACGCATCTGACTCAGGGACACCTACAATCAGATAGGTGAACCTTAGGATGAAGACTAAAAGGAACTGGTTTAGCAAAGCCTCTTTACACTGCTAAGCTACCAAGTTTTGCTCTGAGTGAAGGTGTTTGGGGAATGCTCAGAGAAGCATTTCACCTCTTAAGGTGCATCGTGACATTCGCAATGCATACGAGGTCCATTTTTCCTTCTTCATTTGCTAGATCTGCAGACGGTTTGTATGGGTTCAGTGCCTTTGACACAGCCCTCGCAAGGAGCAGAAGAGAGTCAGGCGTGCTCTGTGGTGCAGTTGAGGTCTTGGTGCTATTGCTTCAGGTACAATGTGCTTTGCAGTCACTGGGTTGTTAGCCCGCTTGTGCAGGCACAGCAAATTCTCTGTAGCTGCCTGGTTTGTTTTACAAACTGACTGTAAAAACTAGGCTTGTGAATTTTTTTTCCTTCAAGGTTTATTTTAACTATGTAAATGGGAGCCAGTGTTTTTTACAAGGATGAGTGACATTATTTCTGTGTGATAGCTTGTTCTGAATACAGTGTAGCTTGGTTAGTTCCTGACCTGCAGCTCATAGGCATTTTGCCTTCAAAACACTTCTGATGTTGAGCCACAGCTACAGGAGATGAAAAAAACCTAGAACTGCAACCAGCAGGCAGAGCGCAGTGTGGCGGTGCCTGCAGCCGGTTACTTGCTACAAATAATTATACATGGGCTAGCAAAAGTTCACTGATCCTTTTGGTCTTTTTTCCTTTCTTTGAGCCTTTCAAAACCCCATGAGGACTTTTCAGCACATCTTTTCTGATTTTAAAGTACTGGGTTTATTACCTGCCTTTTCACCACACAGTAACTTTTCACCTGCAAGTAACTCGGTTTATGCTCTAGTGTGGAGAAAAATGCAAAAAAACCTCCTACAAAATATTTTCTTCATCAATTTACAAGTAAGAAAAAGTGGATCGGATTAGAAAGTATCTGCAGTCTTCATTGCATAATTGCTGCCCTGTATGGTTTAAAATTAACTTTACATCAATCAGTCAAATTACTTATATTTTAAAGTCACAGTGTGCCGTTTATATCTCAGATGACTAGTTAAAGCAGAGACTATAATAATACTCTGCAATAAGCGGCAATATTAACAAAAGGGGAAATGGCTAGAGAAGACCAAGACTTCAACGTTTCTGTCTAAACTGCTTGTTAGTTGTCCCAGTTGATCATTCTGGTTCCTGACCATGCTGCCCTTAAAGACTTTGTGTTAGTTAAGAAACAAAAAATCAGTGATGCTGGGGTGGGAACATTGCATTTGCAAATTCAGACCTTTTCTTTACTAGCAGTTTTTGTATGCGCATGGCTTGGTTACTCTGACTTCTTTTTGTATCAGCTCTGTTTTCTTCGAAAACTCATACTGCTGCATTACCCGGGTTGCTTTAGTGAAAGGAAAAACAGGCGGCCCTTGGCTGTAGTTCACTCAACTTATGCTCTGCTCAACATTAGCATGATCATGGGGGGTCCAGCAGCACCTTCTTCTTAAAATAAAGAGATTTGCTGCTGGATCTGTTGTCTTGTATTAGACCAGAGAGGACCAGCACAGAGTCTATGATTGTTGTTGGCTTGCTACTCTCCACTTAGGTCTTTCTTTAGAGAAAGATTTGGGAGGAGGGGGAGAGCAGTGAGACAGCCATGAGACTACTGGAGAAAAATGCGGGCTTTCACTAGATTTGCTATGCAGTAATAAAAATAATTTATCAGGTGGTAGGCAGAAGGATTCATACAATTTTATTACAAACATCCAGATTTGTTTATTTATTTCTTACTCTCTTACCCATCTCAAAAATATTCTTAGAGTTGCACAGTATTGGTTATTAAATAGGGTGTCAGCTGACACCTGTCACATCAAGTAACATCAGCACATCAGTTGCTGCATGATGTTAGAAATCATAGTGGGAATATTCTTTTTAGGGAAAATAGCCAGGCTTTTTTGCACACTGCAAGATGTGCTCAATATGGAAGGTATTTGTTATATTGAAGTTATTTTGAATGCAGCTGCATGAAGTTGTCAAGTTAGGACCATTTTAGATGGTGAAGAATGAACAATCATCTGTAGGTGGAAAGAAGGGCCAATTTGAGCAAGTTTGGTTACATTGCATTATGTTGGTAATTGTAACATTCAGAAAGCTGCCACTCATGCAGGATTGCAGTGGCTGTGAAAATATTGTCAGAAAGCCAAATTCAATGGCTTCTCTTCTCCCATCTTTCTCTGGTTTCAATTAATAGATTAGAAAAAAAATAATTGTGTAACTTTTTATTACTGTTCACCCTAGAGCAGGTTTATCAGGGGGAATAATAGACTGACCATTTCTGTAATTTTATGTCATATTCAGACTGTTCTAAGGCAGTGTTTATACAACTGATTTTTGTGTGTATTCAGGATGTTTAACAGATAAGAGAAATAGCATAAGACAAAGTATACTTATCTATGTAAAGTGTGTGCATATGTTTGTATGGATACATGTGTATAAATACTATGGCATGGTATGGTTTATGCATTGTACATCTAGACAATAGGGAGTAGTCAGTGAATCCTGTGTTTTGAATGATTTCTCCTACCTTCTCCTCTTCTACCATGTTCCAACTTGGTCATGATTCATGTCAGTAAGTTGTCCTTCAGCTAGCAGAGGCTGAGCAGCAAGCTTTGGCAACTTAATTTTGGGAAGTTCTTTCCTCCATTCCGCTATAAAGCATACAACTATAATTATAGGTAAGCCAGTGGATCTGGCAAACAAAGCTCTGGAACTGTCTGTCTTAAAACTGTGATGTCAGAAGGGTCAAGTAAGGGGTCCTACTCCTATTCAGAGCTATGAATTCAAATCTCTCTCCAGTCGTGCATCCAAAGATGCACCCTCAGATCAGCTTCCCATGGGAGCCTGGATATCCAAGCTGAAAAGAAAGATGGCTGGTAGCATCATGTCCAGTAGCTGGTTGATTATCAAAATTAGTCTTAACCACATTAACCCAGTGACGCACCTTGCTTTGGGGGGGGGGGTCCCTTGGGATGGATTTTCCTTCTATTTTCTTTAATCTGATATTGCTGCATAAATATGCCCCTTACAAATATGTATGTGTGCATACATACATATATGTATGTGTATATATATGTAAAGGAATATATATATACATAAAAAAATAAAAGGTTAGTGAGATATTTGTACACTTATGAAAGAATTATGGAGAAAAAGATATGGGATGAAATAATAATTTGAGAGCTTATTTCCATATAAGCAAAAGCCACAAGATTTTGGATCCCTTCCCCTTGCCTCCAATTTCTGGATTTGCCTACACCATGTGTATAGAGCATTAGCCTAGAAGAGAAGTTGTACCAAATACAGCTGGAAAGATCTTCTGGAAAACATTTGTCCATCCTGTCACTAGGAAGCACAATCTATTAGTTAAATTTTGCCTCTTGAATAATATGACAGAAAGGAAAAAATCTCCACAATTTTATTTTCATTTATTAATTGCATTGAATTATAAAAATAGTTGAAAGAAATAATATGCAGCAACAATCTTTTCTCTGCCCTGTTTTTGTAAATTAATTATAGACAGATACACTAAGCATTGCAAACATTCAGATTATTTTAATAGTGCTCAAAAATATTATTTCATCTTTAATCATTTCACCTGACTTGTGTTTGATACGGAATTTTGTTTTCATTTTACAATTTCCCTGTTGCCTCCATTTCCACCAGGAGAGAGAAACAGAAGAAGAAGATGTCAGGTGGCTTTCAGTTATATGCCTCAAAATGAAGATGAACTGGAACTAAAAGTTGGTGACATCATTGAAGTTGTGGGAGAGGTGAGCAGATCTTTAATGCGATATGCACACATGCAGTTCTGACATACCGTGTGCATGCTAAGCTCTTAGATGCAGTGTGGTTTAAGACATAATTTAAACCAGATGTTTTTCTTCTCTGGTATACTGATGTGTTCGCTTTGGGTGACTGTTGGGGGTGAGGTTATGTGGTTGGTCGCTTATGGGTTTCATGAGGGTTTTTTTTCCCTGTAGCGCTTCTGCTGGTTTTACTCAATCAGTTGATGCTTCTGGGTTTGGTTCAGGTAAAAAGCTCAGTTTGTGCTGCCGGCCTCTTGAGGTTATATGTTGAAGAACCGAGATTTTGATAGCATAAGCTTTTCCCAGTTTTAGTGAGCCAGCCACAGGGAAGAATTATCTTTACAGAGTTAAACACATTTAAAAAATTGGCGTGAAGCCCTCTGGAGTTCAGCCATGACATTCACCTTTTGTCATCTTTGCATGCAAATTTTAACCATTTCATTTTAGTCTAATCAGTGTAAAACAAACAAACAAAACCATCCCCCAACAAATTCTTTAGAGACTCAAGATGCACTTATTTTGGGTGGAGATGAATGTGGAAAATGAATGCACATGTCTTAGAAGGACTAGGAGCAAATTATGAAAGCTTGGGCAGAGATACTGAAATTTCCTTTGCATAGGTGAATCTGTTTGCAGGACCAGGGAGTGCTGTTTGCTCCTGATAATACCTCTGGTTTGTTCAATTAGAGATTTTAGAAATATCTTCTTAAGCTTAATAGCATGAGGACCAAAAGTCAAAATGCTAACAGGAATCCTTTGATTAAAATGCATTCAAACTGATTTAGTCTTATTTACTTTGGTTTAAAAAGATCTGAGACCTTAGTCTGCTCAAACAGCAATAAAAGGTACGTTTCAGCTTGTAGAATTTACGTGTAGGGTTTCTTCGCTGTGACTCAGCAGCTGATAAATCAACATTTATTTTCTTGTCAAGGATATATGGTGAGTTTTCTTTTTCCCGCATCTGTCACTTAAGAAATGAGTTCTAAAAGAGTATAAATTCTACTGCAATCTACATGACATCCGGCATTTTCTTATGAGAGATTAAATTCTCACACCTGAATGTAAGAAGCTTAATGATCACTGTTTTTCCTTTAACCTAGCTGCACACGCCAGCTCTGCACATTGTTCCTCCTGGAATCAGACATGGTGTGTCACTTAACTAACCTTATTCTGTCTGGGAGCAGAATTGTAATGGGGAATGTCAAGGTTGTAAGATACTTAAGAGCTTATTTTGAAGGCAATGTAAACCCGATATTACGATGTTTCCTGGCAGCACGAGCTGTTTTCATTGCGCAACTTGAAGTACATTTGACCTCACATGGCCATCCAAATATCTTCTGTCAGTTGCCCTACTTAAAACTTCTAAGTCTGTGTCTTTCAAGAGTAAAGTGGTGGAATAAAACTCGTTCCTAGTATCCAGCCAACAAATTAACTCTACCAAATGAATTGTACGATTAAATAATTTAGAGGAGATGCTAGACTTCTCTTACGAAAGGCATCTCTTGTCGTCTTATAAATTCGAACAACTGAATTATAAATAACAGATTTATGTAAATCCAAGTGAGACTGAAAATGTTTACATTAAAATTGAAAGATGTAGAACTATGAAAGTGAAACATACCTGTACTTGCATGTGTGTGCTTATAGCTAAGGGCTTGTTTTTTGAAACCCACTTGGATTGCCAGTTACTTTAAGACTTTATAGTCTTGAACTCGTACCTTGAATTCCTGCTATTGAAGAAAGCATTGACAACTTGCTGATTGTAAGGTTTAAGAAAGAATATTGTCTAGGGCTGCTTTTTTTGATTGGCAGTCCTAAAGAATATCATACTGGAATTAGTTTTACTGTAGTGTGGCAGAGGATCGCTCATGGCTAGCTTGAACTCCTGGACAGAAGTAAACGCTGAAGAAGAACAGCTGACACATGTGAGGCCGTGTCCACTTTGACCACATGAAATACCCTGTTCTGACAGTTACTGAAATACAAGCTGTGCTTCAGGCGTCATCTGGTGCATTCATGCGATCCAGGACATTGTCTGACTCTTCTGGGTGGAACTAGATTAGCTGGTCGATGAGGGAAAATACAGGAATTTAAAGAAAAAATTCTCAGCACCTCAGGTAGTTCACTGTGCGACCTTTATTTTCCAACGTGGTTGATACCAAGCAGCTGATGTTGAATGCTTGCTGTTATTGCTTCTGCTTCTGCCCTTATCATAGTAGTGTAAATGTCTCAAAAAAGTAGGGCAGAATTTTTCTTTTGAAACAGGAAGTTTATTTGATGTAGAAAGCTGCAACAAGCAATATACTGATTTCGCTGTTTACCCTTCTGCTTGTAGGTTAGTCTGTGTAAAAAGTAATTGCCTTGAAATAGGATTCACAGTGTTTATGTCATTATACAATGCTCCTTATTTTAAATTTTAAGTGTATTATAACTTACGATTTTAAAAACATGACTTCTGACTTTCTCAGTTGTGAAAATGGAGCTTTGTTTTGCAAGGGCCAAGAGAATGCTGTGTTATTGTACAAAAAACCCCAAAACAACAACAAAAAACCCCCTCCCACATAGACAACAACTGGAGGAACTGGAGGCAATTTTTTTATCATTACTCAAGATGAAATCTGGATAGCATCTTCAGCATTATTTACAGTGGGGTAATTGGAACGTTAATGGTCATTCGCTTCCATTTCCAGTTGCTCCTTTCTCTTACCCCATCTTTTTATTCATGACTAGAAGGTTACTGATTCCCACAGGTAGTATTTTATTGAATCCTCCTAAGAAAGTTGCATCAGTTGAATGAATTGGTTTTAAATGGACTTAGATTAGTATTTTAAAATCTCTGTGGATTTTTGTTCAGTTGAAAATAAATCTATTCCTAACTGACAGCAAACTAAAATCGATATCGTCTAGATGAAAATACTGTAACTTTTTCTGTTGAAAAGAAAAACCCATTCCTGTTGTACTGTGCTAATTTGGCTTCAACCTTAAACAAATAGGTTGTGCTCTTGCTTGAAGGCCTTAAATGTCACTACCTCCAGCAAACGGTTGGCGGAAGCGAATGCAAGTCTTCTCCTCATCTGCCTCCATCAGTGCCCAAGCATGTTTCCTCAGATTTCCAGTGAAAATGGGTTACCATGATACCACATGGTGGGTGACATGCTGAGAATAAGGTTGCGTTCCCTTCTCCCACCTCTGCTTCAGGGTGCTAACTGACATCAGAGGTGTAGTAGCATCTAAAGCTGCCCCAGATCCTTCTTCCTGGTGCCTACAGTGTGCATAAGATACTTTTTGAAAGGGTTTTTATATCTGTGATAGTGGTTGATACAGAAATTCCTGTTGTGGCAGAAGTGATTTGGGGCTCTACAGTGGATTGAAACAACAGCAAGTGTGAGTTTTGAGATGCTAGGCTTGTCACCAGATAGATATCCTTGGAGGCTGAATATGATCAGAATTCACAGTTTCTTCCTATTTGTTCTAAATAGTTAGGAATTAATTATAATAAGATCAGACATTCATCACAATAGATAAAATGCGTGTTGTTAAACTCGAGGTTTCTATAACTACACTGATACCCATGAGACATTAATTAACATTCTTAAATTAAGAGTACATTTGAAACTGACAAGAGAAACGTTTCCATCATTGCATACATTCATGCTTAATGTCTGATGGATAGCTTTTTGCTTGTCATTTTCCTAGCTCATTAGCTATAACTCTAATTACAGTTGTCCCAAAATACAACTGTAACTAATTGTCTTATTAAATGCAGATATCTAAATTCTAATTGTGTTTCACCCTTGCGTTTCTAATTGTGTTTCATGGAATGCCAGTCAGTTAACCTGTAGCATCAGCATAAGGGCACTTGGCATGTCGTTCAACAGTTTTGAGCCTGCTTTAAGTTGGGATTAGTCTGTCGTAGTGCTGCTATATACCTTGTGGCCTCATCCCTTGAGTTAAGCTCACAACTAAGTCTTTGACTGAGACATGGTGTAATATCATTGATCTTATTCTTTGACTTTTAGTTAACATTGCCATATATTACATTATCAAATCCTATAAGTAACTCATTTGAAATTATAAACACGTGGACTGAATTTTTATAAACCTGTTGCTCCTTTTGGGCAAGGTTGGTGGGGGTTTTTTTGTTGTTATTATTAGATGAAGTGGTTCAACCAATTTCCAAGAACAGGATAAACACTGGGGATTGAGCTGGACTTCCCTTACAGTAACTTACTTTGACAGCTGTAGAGTTGAAAGGGGAATATTTAGTAGTGGCAAGGGGATGGCCTGTGCCCTGAGTGCAGAACTGTATAATGCTACAAGAAAACATCTGGGAATTAATGCTGGGGTTCCATGTCCCTCAGTTACTTTTCTGTGAGATGCTGTGGTAAGGTATTTTGCCTGGTCCTCTTCCAACAGGTGGTTCACAAGGACTTCTATGACTAGTGCTTATTTGGTTAGTTCATGTGGTGGGAGTCTGTTTTGTGTGGAAATAAGGGTGCAAATACCTCTGAGTCTTTATAGAGTCATTCCAGTTCTATGTGATTACTTTTCCTGTCCCTCAGTTTCTTACTTAGATGATGTTAAAAAAACCCAAACCACAGAAAACAAATGAAAAAAATCTCAAAGCACATTTTGACATCGTAAAATAAAGAACTCTGAAGCTGAAAATATCCCTTAATACAAGGTACTTGTGCAGTTTTTAATTTTTCCCTTCGGTACCAGACTTATCAAACAGCTTCCAGATGTGCTGTGGCATCAGCCCAAGGGCTGATTAACGTGTCATAAGTATGGCTCTCTCTGAATGCGCTCCCAGAATAAGCCATCAAGTGGCACTGTAGGCATCATCTTCGCTTGAGGTCTTGTATCCAAAATTTCTTTGCCCATTGATAGTAAATATGATTTGTTTATTTTGCCTCTTGGGAATCTATGGTTTTAATTTCCTTTCAACATGTGATTGCTTTTGTCCTTCAAGCTCAAGTTCTTCCATTAGAAGTTAAATAAGGGAGTTTTTTTCTGATGCTTTCTGTACTCTAGTTCTCCCTAAGCAGAAGAGAATTTGTTGACCTTGGGTTTCTCTCCTTCCTCTTGCCTGCCTCTGGCATTGCTTTTGTTCCTGGGACTGTGTTTTAGTTTTAACAGCCCAGAAAGACTCTGTTGTGATCCAGGGAGACTTTCCTCCACCTGAAACCTTTCCTGACTCAAAGCTTCTCTCATTTGCCCTAGCTGAGCTGTCTCTCTGTCAGCATAATAGGCAAAGCTACAGGTTGTAGAAGAGCTTGTGGAGCAGGCAGGTACAGGAGGTTATTTGACATACACTTTAGGGCAGTGATTCTTAAAAGCTGAACGTCTTATTATATATTAATTATATAGCAAGGTGTAAGCAAGCAGCTGTGGCAATCCTAGGTAATCTGGCAAGCTGGGAGCTGGCCTTAGCATTTCCTGCTCTTTTTGGGTGTCCTGTCCTGGAGTTACAGGGGTGGCCACCCAGTTCTCTCAAGGAAAGGGACTTCTAGGCTTATAGCAGCAAGGTATGTTGCACTGCAGGTCAGGGTGATGCTCCTTCTGGCACGTCTTTTTTCAAAGGGAGATGTTGCAGATTGTATTGGCCATGAAGAGGAAACCTAAAGAACATAAAAAGTAACATTTCCTCACTTTTGGAATATCTTAACCTTTGTAGTCACAGTGACCTACTAAAGTGATTTTGTTTTCATTGGTTGCTTCACAGTTGCAGAATAAAACTGCATTCCCAATCTGAAATGGAACCATTATGTTTGCCTGAAGGCTTGAACTGCTATCATATTTTCTTTCTTCTTTTTTCTTTTTTTTTCTTTTTGTACTTTAAACGTGGAAGTAGGCTGCTTTCCATAAATTGTTGTTGATTTCTAAGCAGCTTAATGTCCTAGCATCTCTGCGCTTTTGAGAACTTTGTGTGTCTGAATGTCTCACGGATATAATTCTCTGTTTTATTTTCCTGTCTGTCCACTTCCATGGTATCTATTCTGAGCACTTCATTATTATTTCTCATTTATATTACTATTTTTAAATAAATTAACTATTACAACCTCTTATTGTCTTTATAGTCTGGGTTGTTATTGTGTGCGCGGATTTCACAATTTAATTAAACAATCACTTTCTAACAAAGTAAAACAGCATATTTTGAATGATTTTCATCTGTATTTGGTTTATAGTTTCCAAAAATAGGCTTTACTGATTAAGTAATTAAAATACAAGTATTCTTTCTTTACTGAAAATGTAAAAAAAACTGAAGCCCAATGATATTTGAAAAACATTTGAATATTACATAATTATCATATAGTTAAATTTCTCTTTAAATCCTAAAGCTAAGGCTTCTTAATGGGATGTATTTCTCTAGAGATGATGCACCACTCTCTGGTGGATCTCATTCAATCACATGCAGGCGTTGGACTTCATATAGCTGTCTGCTATTGTATCTGTCCCTGCCCTACACAGGGTATTGACTGAGTTGCAGGTGGGTGCATGTGTTGTGACCTCCCTAAATAATATGAAGTGGTGTAATGGAAGTACCTTCAGTCACTTTCCTGTATGTTGTTGCCCTTCAAATGTAGAGTGACAGCAGTACTGGCTGCCTGGGGGCTTGTCAAGTTGAGGACGTGCCATGCCTCTACGAAAGGCAGTGGACTGCTATAACACACTGAAAACATGTCTTGAAAATACCTCTAGCTGTAGCCACTTACCTTTGGCAGATTAGAAAGATTCTTCTTCTAACTTAAAAACAGAAACTTTATTTTCAGGTTGAACTTATGATAGGTGTGTTATGAATAGTAGAACTTATTTTCTGATGTAGGGACACAGACTACTGAATGAAATCCTCCTCTTTTTAGGTCGTTTGGTTCAGCATATGAATGCTGGGCATAAATCAGGACCTAGGTGAATAAATCCTGAAGGCACTTTGTTATGATAGTATAGTAACAAATTTTATTGAGTGATCATACCTCCATGTGGATTACCCCCATGAATAATGGGTTTTCATTTGTAAGGTTTTATTGGCTGGGAATTATTGCGACATTTCAGACCATATGGTAATGGATTGCCTCAGTTTGTGATAACTAAATCCTGGGGGTATTTTAGTGTCATCTTTGTTGTAGAGATTAATCTCTAGCTGGTGTGTTTTGAGGCTTAAAGGTATGTATGAGCATGTAGCTATAGTGTGTAAAAATACTTAAAGGTTTTGATGCTTTTGATGAAAATTCCCTGATAAATCTTGGGGAGGCCCAGTTTGACCTGAAGCTCTGATGTCTTGCTAATGTGATTTTGCATTCCGTACATCTACATGCAACATACAGAGTTTAGCTAATGTTAACTTTTAAGAAAACTCTGAAATTTTACCCTGGAAGAAGTAAGCAGGAGAAAATAACGTGAGGGAAAGGTGGAACTGAGTGATATGGCCACCTTATTTCTGTCAAGAAATCTTGGCATCTTGCAAGGCGGGGATCTAGGGAACTGTGTAATTCTCCTGTGATTAATCTTCTGGTCAATTAGCTAATGCAGTTGTGGTTTAATGTTTAGATCTAATCGATAGAGCCATCTGGGTATACTGCATTAGAAAAATAGAAATATTTTATAGCTAAAAGAGCCTTGGCCATGTTGTGTATTTTCTATATAACAATATATCATATATAGGTATTTAGAGATATAATTTGAAGAGTCTACCACGTGTTGTGGGTCATGGGGTTCCAGTTTTCCACATGGGTTTTAATTTGTCTGAAGAGAAGAAAATCAAATATTACCTTTTAGAGACCTTGATACTATAAAGCAAAAAACCTGCACCCTGCTGAAGTGATTGACTGATTGGTATGTATTCTATCCTCTGAAGCAGCAGCAAGATAATACCCGTTATTCCCAGAGTAGTCCTTGACCTCACTAATAACACTGATGCATTTGGGGATGCATTTGTCATGGGCAGGTATTGAGATTAAATGAAAGTAGCTGTGCTGGTCTGAACTGCTTTCACAAAACCCACCCAGGAGGACAAGAAATGTGCTAAAAAGGTTGAAGATGGAGTGAAAGCACAGGAAACACTCTGGAACAATTTTCTTTGTAGCAAAATTGTACATATAGCTAAGCTGAAAAAAATTTCAACCATTCCTCAATAGTTTGAGGAAATATTTGCTTGTATTATTAAAAGATTGATTTTTGAAGAACTCAAGATTTTCATGGATAAGTGATACAAACCAGTCTCTTTTTCTATAATAATGAACTAGTACCATTTAAGATGTGCGGTGGCTTTTTTAACAGCAAATGTGAACATCCTCAACATGTAAAGTTAACTTTCTATTTTCATAATTTTTGTTGGGGGGACAGGAAAGAGATGGGTCAAACAGTATGACTGATGTGTCACAGACTGACACTGTCCTGCCTGGTAATTTATTTGGTGAATGGACAGTGTCTGACAGTTGAAACATACTTATCTGTCAGGGATGTGTTTAACTGATGCATATAATAAGTCATTTCTTGCTGTTTCATTATAACCTAAAGGCAGATGGGTTTCTAAAGGCTGTCATTTCACTGCATGATGCCACCGTTCAATCCTGAATGGATTATACAGGAGGGATTTTGTAATTTTTAAGTAATATTTTCTCTTGGGATTGGGCTAGGAAGTGTCTCTCCTCCTTCTGACTGTATCATTATTATGTATTTTAATAGCTCTTTTCAAATCTGAAGTCAAATACGCATTAGATAGAGGGTAACAGAGCACCAGAACAGACTGCCCAGAGAGGTTGTGGAGTCTCCTTCTCTGGAGACTTTCAAACCCCTCCTAGGTCTGATCCTGTGCAACCTGCTCTAGGCAAATCTGCTTTAGCAGGGGGGTTGGACTAGACAATCCGCAGAGGTCTCTTCCAAACGCTATCACTCCATGATTCTGTGATTAGTCCTGCTCTTTGTTCTCCGTAGATTTCTTACATTAACACATTAATGATGTAGCAACATCTTAATTTTTAAAATAGAGGAATATTCACATGATTTATATTAAGATACCTGGTTTAGATTCTCTCAATAGCCCTTTGCAGGCATTTCTTTTTTGCTGTTGATTACTTAGGGAATTTAAACTCTTATAATTTGCAAATCACATCAATTAAGAAGATAGTCATGAATACGAGTACAGTGTGTGCTGAAAATTTAATGATTGAACCGATATCCTTGAAAATTGAAATGTAGAGACACCATGTGCTCTCTAGTTGTTCTTTTATCCTTTTATTTAATGCACAACCATGCTTCTGACTGCTGTCAGCGCTGCTGACATTGACAGATGGATGCATGCATCTTTCTTGGTTTTACTTTTAAAAAAAAAAAGGAAAAAAAGAGGTGTTTTGTCTTGGAGCTGATGCCATGCTCTCCTTATACCTGAAGTTAATGCAAGCTACTCAAAATCATTCCTGTCATTGTTATTGAAAATCATGTATATAATGTAACTCTGTAAAGTGTTGCATATGTTAAAATCTCTTCTTTTTTTGTTGCTTTTGTCTTGGCGCAGGTGGAAGAGGGCTGGTGGGAAGGTATACTCAATGGAAAGACTGGCATGTTTCCTTCCAACTTCATAAAGGAACTGTCTGATTCTGATGATGTTGGAGTACCACAGGAAGAGCAAGTAAAGCCAAGTAAGGAAAAAATATTATTGATGTTCTGTATGTATGTCTGTGTCTTTACCCCCTAAGACACTGATGGGGCAACACATTCTTATCTATGGCTTAGAAGTGGTTTTGAATGCCATGTTCTTAATTTATGCTGTGAAAGGGTCAGATGATGATGATAAGTGTGTACTTGCAATGCTACCTGAGTTGTAATATTGGCAATGCTTCCCGTGCTGTGTTAAGACTTGCCAAGCTGCAACAGACCAAGAAGAAAGAAGGCAATGATGATTATTGGATTTGTATTTCAAAATTAATTACAAGGGGGTTTTTTGTCTTTACATGTGGAAACTGAGCAAAGTAACCAAACATCTACAAAGTGGCTGTGCTTATTTAAACGAGGGATTAAAGTGCCATACCTTCTGTAATGACTCCGGTAGATCTAGGGGTTCGTAACTACTGGTGTGGGACATGGGCACTTTTTCCCTCCAGGTGCTGAGCATGTTACTATCACCTCCGTCACCCACTGCCCCAGCAGCCAAAGGGAAAAAGGCCAGAACTGGGACATGGACTTTGTTCTCTCACTTACAGTGGGCCAGTACTGCTGCAGGTGAAAAGCATGTTTGGTAACTAAGTTTGCGATAGTATAAGCATGGTAGTGGGTTGTCCTATTTATAACTTCCCTTGGAGAATAACCTGAAGCAAAAGTATGCTGTTATATGAAATGGACACTTGTTGGTCTTCATGTTTTTTCTGTTCTTCAAACAGATACTCTTTATTTCCTAATTCAGGGGTCAGTTATGAATCTTTAGTTAAAAGGAAAAAACTCTATTGTGTTCACATATTCCAGGCTAATTTCACAATACTTGCCAAGGTCTTCCTATTTTCAGCATAGCGGATATTCATTGCTAGGTAGCATTCCTCTGAGATCTCTGAAAAAGCAAAAGTGAAAGGTCTCCCAAGACCTTTGTAAGCTTCTTTCAGCTGAAATATACCAAAGCCTTTATAGTTCATTCTGTCAGTAACGGATAGAAAGTTATACTACTTTCTCTTTTTTTTCTTTTTTTCTGTAATTTTTCCACTTAAGGCAAAATTGTCATCTTTATTCCATCCCACAGCTATAAGATGCTAAAACCCCGGACTTTTGCAAGGACAAACATTTTTCATATTGCTTTTGTAATGGAGTACCTATTTAAGTGTAGTGGCACTGGTGACCTAGTCTTGAGGTCAGTGCTGCTAAAGGTATTTACAGGTAATGTTTCTTCAGACTGGAATGAAAATATTTTAAATGAAGTTAACAATTTTAATGTGGTGGAGAGAGAAAAAGAGCAGGGAGTGAAGTTACACATTTCATATTGCAAACTGCTTTCTATTACCTGTATATGCTATCATGAATTTTGTTCACTATAAACACAGTGAGTCTTGGAAGAACTAAGTGTATAGATGTAGTTTCAGCTCTTGCATGCTCTAGTGTTTCGTACTGTGTAATTGAACAAGGTAAGTGATACTGTTGAGGATGGAATATCCCAATTTTATCTGTATGAATGAATTAATATATTCCTTCCCCAGGTAATTTGTTAATATTTACTTTATAATAAGCATCCTAAAAATGTCTTTTAACAAAACCATACATAGGAGTGTGAAAAAGCAGCCACAAAGCATTAGCTTCTTTTGTCAACGTCCTTAATGGCACATGCTTAGTTCAAACTCAGTTTTGTGTACTGGTTCTGACCATCAGTGGAACCTAAAACCTGTGATACTTGTATTGAGAAGATAACTGGTAACACAGATAACATTTCTGACTCTTTAACTAAACTGAAGATAGCTACAGTTGAGAGATGGGTGTTCTTCTTTCTTGTATGTAATTTAACTCTTTGGAGGTGCTTTGTGGCTAGCTAAGATGATGTGTTACTAGGAGCGATTTTCTAAATAGCAAAATACCAATAAAACAGAAGAATACTGTAAACCTCAGAGAGAGACAGGGATTCGAGGAATGTTGGGATTCTTATGGGGGTTTTAATGCTTTTTTATTTATTTTTCTCAAAGGAAAACCATCAATTTAAGAACTGTTTTCCTCTAGCTTAATTGTGGGAAATATGCATCAACTCATTTCTTTCTATATGGTTTATGTAATTGTTACAGGTATTGCTCCCTAACACATCCTCTCTAACTACGTTTGACTATGCCTGTATCACAGGACTTTATAAATAGAAGCCTTGCCTATGAGTTCTAGATTATTACGTTGGCACTCAGGTGCGAGGGGCTGTACCTGTGCATTGGACTAAAATCTTGGGTGGTTACGGAGGTTCTACACAACTTCTAGAGGGGCCTAGAAAGGGTTGGGGTATGGCTCTGCAATCCTGAGCAGCAACCTTGAACTCTTGATCCGAGCCTGTAAAATAGATACAGTAATACTTGACAGGTTTACTGTGAGACTTGGGAAAGTAGCATGAGATCTTTGGAGAAGAGGCGCTGTGCAAACACAAGAGTATTTTGTAATTAGTAGTTAAATTTAATACTTTGGTTAAAATTAGTTAATCTTTAATCACATTTTACTGCCCTTCTCTAGAGCCTTTTTGGAAGGGCAGATGTAATTTTTGGTGAACTCAAAGTGGCAGAAATACAGAAGAAGAAAAATTGTATAACTTGGCTTTTTTGGAATAAGGTTAATAAAAAATGTGTGTTTCTCTGTCCTTCTGTTATGACCTACACAGGCCCGATGGGGAGAAATGTGGTGTCCGATTTTATTGGTTTTGTTGTGTCCATGTAAATTTTATGGCAGATTGAGTAAACGGTGAAAAGGAATTATCTTGGTTTCTTTTCACACTCTGCATAGAGTAACCTCAGAAGTTTCTCCAGAACAAAAAGCCCCTTTTCTGAAGTGTCTGGGGCTAGTTTTGGAAGTGCCTAAATATTTCTGAATACTGACAGTGGGATTTAACTTGCCCCTTAACTTGAAAGGGTTGGGAACCTGTGCTCCCCCTCAGATGGTGGGTGCTCCGCAGGTTGGAAAGTGAGACTGTTACAAGAGTTTGGGGGTTTGTTTGTTTGTTTTTGAAGTATTTGTCCCAGCTGTAAGGTGACAGCCAAATTTTTTGTCTCCAAAGGCACATTTCAGAATGTAAGTATGGACAGGATCAGGTATACTTAGAGTAAACAGTTCCTTGTTTATTAAGGCATCCTTTTAAATTAAAACACTGCTCTTTGACTGACTGTTACAGCTTGAACAGGAAGCGTGCATTATAATTTTATTACTATATTAAATGGATACACGAACTGTAAGATTATTTTCTATATTTCTCAGATATCTAGTATTAATTATAAGAATATTTTCAATACCACATATTGTCATTACATCCTGTCAAGAAGTAAGTTTGTCATGTGGTCAAATAAATGATTATCTGAGAGAATCACAACTTAAGAAGATGATTTCAAAAGCATTTTAGTGTGTTCATGACGATGTCATGACAATGTTTAAAGGTGGCCTTTTATATCTTGCTGTCTCTTGCATGTGTCTGTTCAGGAATTGCCAGGCCTCACGGTATGTTTCAACTCTTTTTATAACCTGTTAGTGATGACCCCTGAGAAGTCATGAGTGCTGGAGTTAGAATTGATGATCATCGCTGATGACCATCCGCTGATGGTTCAGTCAGACAACCTCCTGTATTTTGAGTTGATAAAACTTTAGATGTCCGTTACTGTCTGGCTGGCTCTCCTCAATGTCATGAAGCTTAACATACCTTTCTCTTAGCAATTTCTTAATTGTTGTTTGACTGTTTTAATGGAGTTCCTTTAATGGTATTTTGTGAAAACAATGTGGAAAGGTGGAATTGTGGCTTTTTTGCTTCCTCATTATGTAAAAATAAGGCAAGGAAAATCTTTTGTTATTAATTAAACTGCAAAATCAAAACAAAGAACAGCTTTTTACAATACCTAAATGAGTACAGTTTTCTATTTTCTGAAAGTCCAACAGAATGATATGCAGGGAAAAAACCATACACAGTTTTGGTACCAAAATGGGTGTAATGCTGCGTTGGGACAATTCACATGTACTGGTTATCTTGCTATAAAACTTTACTGAAGACATTAATTTTTATGATGGTATACCTAGGTGAGATTGGCAATAAACTGACATTGGTATATCCTTGGGCTTACCTGGGTACCTCGGCTTTAAAATAAGAAACCAATGCACAAAACACCTCAGCTGCTCATGTCTTTACCTTCACTTGAGTTTCATGTCATAAATGTCAGAGAATGAGTTATCTCGCTGTCAAAGAAAAACACCCCAAGAAATTAAAACACTAAAAATGTTATCATAGTATGTGAGTGGGAAGTGGGGTTTTTGGGGGATGTTTTGTTGTTTTCTTTTTTAATTTTAGTGTTTTGGTTTTGTTAATGTGTGCTGAGTCAAACACTCTGTTAAGCTATTGGCTGAAAAACTGATTTATTCAGGTTTTAGTGTGTTGTCACTTCCACTAAGTATTGTATAAGACCAGTTCCCACATCCAAAACATTTCTAATAAGTTATCTTGGAAAGATGCGGTATTTCTGATGCTCACAGGATCCTGGTATATGAATGAAATGTGAGTATTTCATTGCCCTGTTTGGAAATTAGCTGTGCTTGTTTGAGCGCACTACATCTGCGTCAGTTGTTGAGCCACTGTGAGTACATCATTGCGGTAAATTTTTTTCAGGCTTCCCCTGTACTCTGTGAGGAGGCTGAATAAAAAAGACAAATAATTTCATTTGCAAGTCTCACAGCTTGATGGACAACAGACCAAACCTAAGAAAAATGCATTCTGTTGGACATTGTGAAGAACAGCTTTAGCAAAATCATGAGATTCTTTTATCTATCTGACATACATACAGTAAGAATATTTTAACTTCATGTACAATCAGATACTTCTGTTAATATTCTCGTTGTTTTGCTAATGAGGCTTTAAAGATGTTAGTGACTGAAAATACAGATTAAAACCTCTTCCTTTCCCTTTTTTTACCATCATTCGATCTCTTCACCCCCACCCTGCCCCTTCTCTTTTTTTTCCGTCTTTCCTTCTCTTGCCTGCTGTCAGGAAAATCTGCCTTTGAAGGGACAATTCTGTACAGAGTGGCACCGGCAAAGATTGACAGCTACAGACGCTATAACAGTGAGTGTGTTTCAAAATCAACAAGCAATAGCTTTAGTCCTCTGTACTTGTTTGATTTATCTGCACATGTAAAATGTGCCACTGCTACTCACTTATGGCTAACCTACATGCATATATCTGTCTGTAAGCTCAAGTTAGTTTGCTGCTGATGAACTGCCTAGCCTTAATGCAATGAGAATGCACTCGTTCCTTCTGTGCATGTGTATGTTGTGTGTCCATATAATGTATGTGTGTAAGCCCACAAAAGATTGTGAATTACAGTGAATGTTGTTGGGTCTCAACTATGGGTTGAAATTAAGACCATTTAGTCCCATCATTTTTGCCACCTGAAACATGAAGACTGTTGATGGTAACCACAAACCTTTGAATTAAAAGTCTTTCTGCTTTAAAAATGTTTCCGTTGTGATTGCTGAATGCATAAAATATGCTTTGCTTTTCTTAAACATTGTGGGGGGTTTTTTTGTTTGTTTGTTGGTTGGTTGGTCTTGGTTTTTAAAAAAATTTACTGCATGCTTTTCATTTGGCATTCTGACTTGGACAGCTATTACTCACAGCATTTTGGCTGATACGTTTTTTCTGCCAAGGAGGGTAAAAGATACAAAGCTACTTTCATTTCATGGTCAGGTTTTTGCCTTCTGCATTTTGGAAGCAGGAATGCGCTGCTTTCCATATGCTTTTACTACCTGTTAATACTGAAGAAAAGAGGATGGTTACGTAAGATGCAAGACAGAGGAAGCAAGGAAGACAGAAATCTTTCCTTCCTCTTCCTTCCTCATTGAGAAATCTAGCAGAAGGAGATCCTACCGAGTCACATTCAGTGTGACTAAGTACAAAGCGTTCAGTCCTGTCCTCCAGTGAACAAGATGTTGTGCTAACTTTGGCATCTGCTTTCATCCCAGACAGCTTTCTTTTGAGAAGATCCAAGCTGTGATGCCCTTCTTCCTCCTTTCTGGGTGGGAGTGTTTTGCTCTCCTGCCTCTCAGGACTTCTGTCTTATGCATGTTCACAGCAAAAGATGAGGCAGTTGAAGTGGTAGTCTTCTATTCTGATAACTTGCACTTAACACCTTTTTTTTAAACAAAAACTGATCTTTTTTTTCAAACAAAAATCTTTGTGAATGTGTGCAGCTCTGAGTATTTCTCATGGAAAACTATCTCCCTGTCTACCAAAATTAATATCTTCAGCTCTTCTTAAACTTCCAAGCAAGCTCTCGCTCTGGCCGGAGCAAACCATGTGGTCTTCACATTTTTCTGCTGCTTCTCACCTTACAGTCTTCATGACTGTTTATGCATCACTCAAATTGCATCATTCTTGCAGAGCCCTTAGAGCATCATGTCCTCGAATCCACCTATGAGATTAGCATAAAAAGGATTTGTGAAGTAAATCTCCAGTATGCCTGGCTTCTGACTTTAAGATCTAGCTTCAGACCAGATGCAAGGTCTGCCTTTAATTTCACGTTAGTCTTTCTGGGCACTGGTGCGCTAACATTACCTTTCAAAGTTTTCCAGAAATGTGCCCTCCATGCCCAGCCCATTTTTGATTTAAGAGTCAAGTGGACCTACCCTCTTTCTTGAGCCATTTGGGCTGAGCCAAAGCGAAGTCAGGAAGAACGCAGTCACCTTTCCAGTTGTGCTAGAGCTCTGCATTTAGGTCTCTTCATTAATAATACTGGCCCATGGTTGTGCAGTGTCACAGAAAATATATTTCATCAAACTGATTTCACAGAGTGCAGGTTTGGATGGGTATCTACAGGTATGCTTGATAACCAGCTGCAAGAAGACAGCTTAACCAAAAGTAGATTGTCTCTGGACAAACACCCATCTAAGCTTTGTTTTTAAAGCTGGCAAAAGATACGTTGTTTAATACTACCTCCCTTGGCATTTGATTGAGACTTGCATATTTTTTCATGCTGTGGAGGTATTTTGTTTTCTTTGCAAAACTGCATCTCAGAAGGGCAGATATCCAGCTACTTTTGTGGCCTATCTATTGCTTACTGGGTTGAAACTGGGACTCAGTTGGGCAATATGCAAAACCAGATCATCTGAGAAAGTTTTAAACAATCTGAGGGAGAGTTGGCACTGTTGATACTGTCAGAGATGTTCTTCCCGAGGAAGCCAACTGAAGGTGTGGCCAGCTCCTTCCGTTTCATATATGACCTCTGGTCCTTGGTTTTAGACAAATATCCATGTGCTTATGACTCCAGTGCAAATAATTTGGAGGCATTCCACAGAATTGTTTTCATTTAGGGGTGTCTGTTTAAAACAACGCACAGCTGCTATAATTTCAGCTTTCTGATTTCTTCATAAGTTTACCTCGAGTAGCTTTAGATTAGTGGCGCCCAAAGGGTGCTTGGATTCACCTCTATCACATGCATGAAGCGTGGCTCAACTTTTGAAGCAAGCTTAGTGCTTTTACGTCACAAACATATGCTTAGTGCTAAATACTTTTATTTTGAAAGCCATTTCGCAACTGCTGTGTTTAAACGAAATTTTCTTACTTAACCAAGACCTATAATAGCTAAATGCTGTTGAATTAGTGTGTAGCTGCTTCTAGAGGTACCTTCCACTGAAATATGCAAGATTGTCTCCTGCATATACCCCTGGCCTTGCCTCCATACGCTGACATGGCTTTTTTGGTTATTAGGTATGCCAGGCCCCGCTCAGCGATAATCCCAATTCCTTCGGCATTCTGCTCATCAACCTGCTGTCAGAAAACTTTTGCTATTGCATACGCTGGGCGAAGAGGGACACACAGTAACAAAAAAATTACTTGTCATTTTGTTGATCGCAGCCCTCTTTTCTCTCATCCTGCAACTTTCTTGCACCTCCACGAAAAACACTTCTGGGATTTCTGATTTTTTTTTATTTTTACTGATTTAATTTCTCTTTCTTCCTTCACTTTCTTTTTCTTCGAAGATGCTATAACTGAGGAACAGGGCAGATACAATGCTTGATTTGCAAATATTTGCCTCTCTTTCCTTATATGTGGATCCACAATGCTGTCAGTAATAGATATTAGATAAAATGGAAGAAGATGAGACAGGATCGTTGAAACAGGAATATTCGTGAGTAACCTTAATTGTGTTTTCTATTGCTCCACCACTTTTTTCCTTTTTTTTCTTTCTTTTTCTTTTTTAAATCCTCCCCCTAATCCTTAAGGAACTGTGGCTGGTCAGAGTTCCAAGAAGCCAGTATGGTTGATGTACTTAATGATGTTGTTAACTGCATTTAAGAGTGTCTGAATGTGAGCAAAGTTAAATGAGAAACCCAAGTATGGATTTTAACGGTTCTGAAGAGAGGATAGTTACGATTTTTTTCTTTCACCTCAGCTTCTTGTAACTTGCTTACAAAGAAGAGCATATATTAAAACAAACAGCTGGTACAATGAAAAATAATATCTGA
Source organism: Bucorvus abyssinicus (assembly GCA_009769605.1). Classification (NCBI taxonomy): domain Eukaryota; kingdom Metazoa; phylum Chordata; class Aves; order Bucerotiformes; family Bucorvidae; genus Bucorvus; species Bucorvus abyssinicus. Next base: position 29,946,526 of record CM020030.1, on the reverse strand, counting down.
GAAAGAACAATGTTAAAATTGTGTAAGGGAATTTTTTATGATTAAAAATAAGCATCCTGTTTTCTGGAGAATGAATGTATAGATGGCATGGGATTGGGGGTGGTGGGTGGAAGAATTATGTTGACTGAGGTGAAACGTGTTAAATCGTTCTGATGTTTCGGACTCCTGCTACCAAGTGCTTTACCATGAGTCTCACAGAAGACCAGTTTTTGGGGAGCAGCAGATAAAGAATTGTTTTGGCTGTGGTTGCTTACCTGTCCTTTCACACATAATAACATGCTCCTGTACGTGGTGAGAACAAGGGTGGTGAAAAAATAGTTCCAAAATGAAGAGGACACTGGTACAGTTGTAGAGCTCTTGAATGAATCGTTGTTGCTGTTTGCTCTTACAGTACTTGGGGAAATGGCTGGGGATAAGGTGAAGTCACCAACTTATGTACTGATGACTCTGCTGCAGAGGATGCTTGTGCTGTGTTGCCCTTAATGCATGCTGCTACATGGTGCTGGACACCACTCCCCTTTTCCCTGCATGATTTCTTGTGCAAGCATAAAAATTTTGGGGCTGTTTCTTATGTGGCAAGAACTGTTGTGCTAAGGAAAAGAAACATGCTGAAAGGAAATGACAATATTTTTATATTACACAGTTACATTTTTTCAAGGAATATAAGTGAGAGTAACAAATAATGACTAATATTAAGATAGCCTGCCTCAACTATTTGTACACATATAACCACTCGTGGTAAAGTAGCATAAATTTGAGTTTTGAAAGCATGAATTTATTAACCTTTAAACTATGAAGAATCAACATGGCTTTGTTCTACAATAATAATTCAAATCAAACTTCCTTTTCTGGTTTTGATTTTTTTTTTTTATGACAGTATGGAATGTTGTTGGGGATGGCTTCAACAAAATACAGGACTTTGACAGAAAGCAAGTTCAAGAAAAATACTTTATAGGCTGTGGGTGTTTGTTCTGTCTTTGCCAGTATGTGAGGAAAAGGAAGAAGGGCAGTTCCTGTCTCATCTACTGCAATTGAATGTATAATTTCAACTTCTTTGTCATTCAGATCGGTCACTCTGGCATTCCACACTGTCATTCTCTAAATAGAAGGAAAGGTCATATTTCCCCTCACCTTCCTTCCCTTCCATAAAAGGCAAAAATCCCAATAAGCTCCATTTACACAGTTCTTGTTCTATTAAACACAGTTGACAGTGTTTCTTTGTGGCTGCCAGACCAAATCAGGACATCCTTTGCATCGTCTCAGGTGTGTGCCTCTGAACAGCTGACCTTTACATCACTTAACAGAGCTAGCCTGGGAGGTGCTTAGAGGGCCAGAGCACCACTGGCTTATACATAGTCGGAGTGGTCCGTCTTTTGCCCAGTGCCATAAATTGTCTGCAGAGAGAACAATCCAGAATAAAGAACAAAAATTAAATTGCTAAACAACAGCTCAAAATAGAAAGCTCCGCAAAGCTCACCATGTATTCCCCCTTCTTCTGCCATTTTAAGCTATTTATAAACATTTTGTTTCCTGCTTTGAATTGAGTTAATTTTAACACAGCTGTTTATTTTTGCTTTAACAGCTTTAGTTTACACAGCCCTTTATCATCTCTAAATATCTGCCTGATTTAGAATCTTGGCTTGATGCCAGCGCAGCTCTGCAGCTATTGGTGAATTAAGTCTGATGTTGCGGTCTCTTTTTACTCCCTATTTGAGCTAATCTGTTTGGGTACATTTCGAGATGTTGTTTTCGAAAGACCTGTAAGTGGCATCTCAGGAGCATGGTGTGTTTCAAATGACTTGAGAAAACCAATCTCTCTTACATACCCATAGAGGAAAAAATATGTATGAAGCGTGAAATTCCTCCAGACAGTGTTGTGAGAATTTGGTCTTTATGAATACTAAATTAGCTTGCATTTGTAAAGAGCATGAAGCAACAGAGAATCTTAGAGCTGAGTGTTTTTAAATAGATGTATGTCAGTAGTCCTGTATCTTGTCCCAGCCAAAAGTTGGGAACAGTTTCCTCCTGGGAATTATAGCTTCTGGCTGCTGGTGCTGCCCTTTATTCAGACTTCAAGGAGCTTACTATAGAAGTGGACCCAATGCTCAGGTTTGAGCTGTACCTTGTGGTGCTATGGATGATTCAGCATCAATAAATCTAGGTGAAAGAATAGTATCTTTGCTTATAGAGTCAGAAATGGAAAACCACACCCCCAAAAGACTTATGTCCTGAGAATTTTTAAAGATCTGAACTATTTTCCTGCTATTAGGACTGGTGTTGTAGTACACACCTTAGTGAGCACCCTGTTGATGTTATGTTCTTGGCTTGTCAGTTCTCCAAATGCTGATGGAGAGCTGATAGATTCTAGAAAAGTTGCTGTTAAAAAGTAGTGATTAAAAAAAGTAGTGAGAGGCCTGAGTGAGAGGTAGCTTTTTCCTATCCTAGCTATATTTCAAGTATTTAATAACTAGACTTAAAAGCGAGATGTGCTCAGTGTTTCTGAGGATATCAGTTTGCTGAGCTGCTGGCCTTATCTTAGTGCTCAAGTTCATAGCTCTGCGGCAGCTGTTTCGGACTGCATGGCTGTGTTGGTCAGCAGCAGCAGATGACTGTGCCAACTGAAATCCTCTCCAGTTTTCGAACCTGACCCCCCTGCTAACTGTAGCTCTTCTTGAAGAAAATTTCATGTTTAAAATTCATAATCCGACAGTCTAGGTCACTCAGGTTCCAGCTTATTTCGCAGCTGTATCCATGGGCTACATTCGTGTTTTGGCAAAGCTAGCTACTCAGCTCTGTTCTCTAAGTTGTTTGCAGTAGTGGTAAAAAGGCCATGAAAAGCTGGAGTGGGGAAGGAAAAAAAAAAAAAGGAGGCTGGTTGGAAGAGGGACATTTTTTGTTTTTTGAGAGGAGAGATTACCTCAGCCATCAGCCATCCCTTCCTCGTGTAGGCAGGGCTAGGAAGGCAGTGCAGCTACACTTTACAGGACTGCTCCAAGAGAATTGCTGGCATATATACATACATCAGTATATACGTCAGCAGTTTTCTTGGAGCAATATATATATGTATCAGAGAACAGCCTAATGAAAAAAATAAATGAGAGGAGAGAATTTGTCAGGCAAGTGGGGACATAATGTTGCAAATCCTTGCTTGTAAGTTATTTATCTGTACAAGTAAGAGGTGTGTATCTCATGTATCTTGGCAGGAAGGTAAGAGACAGTCTCCTTAGCACATCTTTAAGAGTAAGATCGTGTTAGATTATTTTCTGCAGAATTGTTTTGTATTTAACCACTATATTACTGTTTCTTAATGTTACTGCAGATCTTAATTTTGTCTAATTTGTTCTCAGTTTCCACTGCATATAGTTCTCCTCTTCTGTCACCTTTGCCTCTTGCCCTTAACCATGAAGTGATAAGAGCAAGAGCAGACTAATTAAAAAAAAGATGTCATTTTCCCAGTTGATAAGGAAGAATTCTTTTAACTTTGACAGAGCTTTGTAAGGCTCTGTATCCAGCCACTCAAATCCAATTTAGTTTGGTCAGGCATCACTTCAGTCTGTTCTGTCCTCATTTAAAACAAAACAAGACAACTCCCTCATATTATTTCTTATGTTTCTTTCATTATGAGGACTGTATACTGAGACAAAGCTCTGTGGCAGCATAGAGAATGAAATGACTCTTGGATTGTCATCAAAGACAGCTGGGTTATACTAGGGATATCTGCTGTAAGCCTGAGCTGAGGTTTCTGATATAAGGTGTGATGTCTCATCATAGAAGAATGGTCGTAAAAGATGAAGGTGCCATAATGAAAAACAAGTCATGACCCAGAAACAAGAGCCTAATTCTTATTGGAGCCCCTTGAGGTTTCTGATTTCTCCTTCATGCAGTCTTCAAAGATCTGGAAGTCCATGTGAGACGTGTTGAGTAATTCCCATTATTACTTCCATATTTACTTCCATCCACTAGCCAAGGACTATGTCCTCTTCTCACACAATCAGTGATGCAGAAAACCTATTTTAATTATTTTTTTTAAAGATAGCTTTTCTGTTAATTTCAGGAAGTGGCTAAGAGTGGTCATGGATTCTATCAGTTAAAATCCAGTTACTTGTGGAGGCATGTTTCTGCACTGCTCCTTCCCTCCATCACAGAGTAGTTCAAGATTTTGGCAAAGACGAAAGAAGAACCCTTTGCCAGAGGGTAATTTTCCCATCCCATATCAAGAAGATCTTTTGTTCAGCAAAGAGATGATGATCACTGTGATCTGTTTTGAGCTTTTTGAGTTGTGGCTGTTTTATACTCAGAAATAATATTTGTACCTCAGTATAGTTGATTGGTAACTATTCTCTTTGCATTTAGAAGTAGTAAATAAAGTTGGTTCTAGCCTCTGTCTCAGCCAGGGCCCTCGTGATTGATATTTTGCAAAGCTGGGGAATGTCCAGCTAGTAGAACTTAGCGCTTTTTCTGTTACTGACCAAGTCACAACAAGGTGTAGGAATAAGAAAGAGCTTGAATTCTCTGCTTATTGCTTTCATGAGCTCTGAAAGAGGAGCACACAGAATTTACTGATGTCAGGAATAGGACCTTTCTAACTACCATAATAAACGAGTGGAAACACATTTGAAGTTTTCTCCCAGGCCCTTCTTGGGAAAATAAAAAGGTCCAAGTAAAGAGATCAAGATGCCTGCATATTTAAAAAAACACCTGTAGTACTATTATTTAGTATTCTTTTAAATGCCAGTTGTGCACAGCTTATGGAATATATACCTTGTTCAGTGCTATCTAAATTGAGTGCTTGAAGAAGCAGAGATGTTACTTATGTTCAACGGGTATATGTGGCAGCCACTCAGGAGGCTAGAGGGCCTAAGCATTTTGCTTAGTCTGTAGTCTTTGTTTCTAACTGGGAACTTTCTCTAATTCCCTGTTCATACTGCTTTCATGTTTTGCATACAGAAAATCTCAGAGCAGCGTATGATAACTTTTCTGCTTAGCAGTTTTGCTAAAAATCCTGGCCTGACAGATGAGCTCCTTGTGTCCTGGATCGTGAAGTTGTGTCCGTAGGTGTCAGGACTTGCACTGGTTTCTGTGGTTCATCAGAGAAGCTTAAAGTAGCTCCTGAAGAAGATGCTGGTTTTTACTGGGTAGTCATGTTGCTAAACAGTGAATTGCTAGGAGTACAAGAAGACTCCCTCTAAAACAAGTCACAGCTCACCAGCATGGCACAAAGTTGTTGGATGGAGACAGTTTGTTAAAATCAAAGGCATCAGAAGTCAGGGAGGCAAAAGCAAAGGATACAATTGTTAATACTAAAATTTCTTTTCATAAAGATTTTTCTTCAGGTAATTCCTTTATTTGGTTTTGAAGAGTTGTTCTAGTGTATGCTGGAAATTATATTCAGATGCTTTCAGCTCAGGAGCAGAGCTTCATTCTGTTTCTGTTGCTTATACAGATTTTAAAGAATTGTAGAAACTGAAGCTTGAAGAAGATTTTATAAAACTTCCCACGTGCTCCCCAACTTGCAGCACTTTTACAGGGATCCCGTAGACTTTGCCCAATCTTAATGCCATTTCTTTCTTTTTGGCAGAAATGCAGATAATTTTTTGGTAACGTTACTTGCTTACCAAAGGGAAGAGGGAAAGAGATTTGTATATAATCTCTGCTTGATTTAGGTGTCTAGATTTTAAAGAATGTTTCTTCTGTACCAGCAGCCTCTTATAATGAAAATCCATTGCAATCACTTTGTGGACCTTCATATAAAAATAATTAAGATGAGCTTACTTGATATTTTTCTTTCTTTGACTTGTAAAATCCACAGTGGCACCACAGATGCTTGTGAGGGGAATGTAAGGATTTGAGGTTTTTATTAGTAGGTAGAATTAGTGCTGTAGTAGCAGCAATTGCTGTGCTTTTCCTGGAAACATAGTTAGGTCAATCTATAATGTAGGAAGGAAGGTTTAAATGATCCTGGAGACTCTTTCAATTGGAGGAAACTTCAGTGGGTCACTTCTGCTGCTAGTGACTGGCCTGATTCTGCACCATTCTGTAAAGTGGCTGAAGCGTCACCATATTGCACCTGGGACTGCTCTGCAGATATTTTCAGATTAATGCAGATAACCTTTCCTATTCACTGAGAGAAGGAATGCAAATCAGAATGTCAGTTTTGATTTATTGTATTCCTAAAGGATAATGTGCATGGGTGCTTTTGTGAAGCTGTCTATGCTGCAGAGAGATTTAATTTTCAGCAGGGAACCTAGTATGCAGCTTATTTGATTGCAAATTCATTTGAACAGCTTTCAGCTTTATATTTCCCAGTTAGGTAATGTAGCTTTAGATACTAATTGCATAATTGGCTTGATACGAGTCACGCAAATTTAAGGTACAGGGCACTTGGTCTGACTGCTTGTTAGCTTTAAGTGGCTTTATACAATAGCTTCCTTACAACTGAATTTAACTCTTTCATTTATTGAGTTCTCTTCCAAATAATTTTTGTCCAAGAAGGATTTTCTTGGTACTCAAGGAATGGCCATCTTCATTCATGAAGTTTTGATGCTGGAATATGCTTGTTTGTGGATTGGTGTAAGTTCTAACTGGTACACCAACATGATGAAATAAAGTGAATTTCAAAACTCCAAAAATGATTGCATGGCACAGAGAGCATTGTCTCTACCTGTTTCTTGTAGTTCCATTTTCTTTTAGAGGATGGTGGAAGGGATCATGTTCCACAATCCATTTTGAAAATAGGGAGCTTCACACCTAAGATTCTTTCTTTCATCCCTCCATTTCACAGGCCTAAAAGATGCTACAGGCTCTGAGAGTGATGGTGGTGACTCTTGCAGCACAAAATCGGAAGGAGCCAATGGAGGCACGACAATCCAACCCAAAAAGATCAAGGGTGTTGGCTTTGGAGATATCTTCAAAGACAAACCTATAAAGCTACGACCGAGGTCAATAGAAGTTGAAAATGACTTTCTGCCAGCAGATAAGGTACGTGTCATTTCTTGGTGTTGGTTTAAATAAGTTTTCATCTTAAAATTCTAAATTCTCTCACTGCCCAAAGCTTGAAGCTTTATGGTCCTTATTTTATAATCTTTCTGTGGACAAGACTCTGCTTTTTCTTCTTTTGCTGCACACCAAAATGTGAACTGCAGTGAGGTTAGCTTCCTGCAAGAGCTGTTAACCTTGCAGAAAGATTTACTTCTCTATTCATACCTCCATCTGTTTAATTGGCCTATTTTTTTTCTAAGAAAATATTACTTTAGACAAGAAGACTGGAGAGGCTTTTCAGATTTTCAGTTACTCACATTACAATAAAAAAAAAAACCCTAATTCTTATAGCTAACTAAGAGGGAGATGCTGTCACTATGCCATCAGTTTGCTTAAAAAAAAAAAGAAATGGGCAAGTACCTAAATATCTCAACTGTTTTCTAACAGATTTGTTGATTTAAAGGATGCTTTCAAAAATCACCTAGGTTTGGTTAAAGGGATTAGTAAAAGAGAAAGCATATTTTTTTATGGGTTTGTACTATGTGACATTAACCGTTGTGGAAAAAATTTACTTTATGAGAAATCGAAACAGATCATCTTTTTAAAGAACACTCTTTATCCCAAAGCCTCCAAAACTATCACTAAGTGAATTAGAAATAGAGAGAGACTAGAAATCAAAAAAGGTGTTTCTAATAAACTGGAGGAGGCAAGGTTGAGGGTGGGGTGTTGTGTTTGGGTTTTTATTTTACAAAAGGAAAAAAAAAAAATTTGATCATTCCAAGGTATGTTCTCACTAGGGAAGTGAGCAAAGTACATTTTTCCCTAATGAAACAAAAATCTGTGAAATCCTTCCTTTAAGTGAACAGTTATTTGCATAGGGTTACTGATATGCTGAGAAGTGTTAGGAGGCTTCTGCAGCCTGGAGTTCTGATAGGGGCATAGTTGATGCATTTTCTTTGGCTCCATAGTGATGTTAAGAAGCTTCTGGACAGCTGCTCTTGTTACCTGGTGAGGCAGCTTCTCACCTTTTGAGTTGGTGCTTTTCCAGTTGTGTGTAGAACCAGGCACTCCAGGAATTACATCTTTTGGCCCACAGAGCTTTTGTTTTTTGACCTAGATAATTTCAGTGACCTGATTTATAGGGCAGCACCTGCCCCCACATCCCTGAGTTACAGTGGTACAGGAGAAGGGGTGATCCTGCAGAGGCATGGTGGAACGTCTTGAGTTAGTTATGCTGAGGGAGATTTGGTTAATATTGTACAGGAGGCTCCAGTTTGCATTCTGTGGAGGAGGGCAGTGAAGAGCTGGGATGATGGAAGTAAAGGAAAAACCTAGGTTGTGTTACTCCTTGACCATTGCTGACTTCTTCAAAGCCTGCATGGAAACCTACTTGCCTGCTCTTTCTGAGTGGGCTTATTAACCCATGCGTGGAGCCTTCTTAACATGCAGGGCCAGAAGCAGCTGAACTCTGTTCCAGTGGTTCCTCATCAAAGAAGCACCCCGGGATACAAGATGGGGGCAGCTCAGGCCTGGTGGTGTTCAGTGAGTGCTAGCCAATGAGCCTCCCTCCTGCCAGATTCAGGGAATGGGGTGGAGAGCACTGAAGTCACCTTTGCGTGGAGCCATCACGGCGTCTTTCTGCACCGTGGTTTATTTGCCACCCTGACCACCTGCCAGTGGTTGAGGTGTGACTGGGCTTTATGAAAGCTTTGCCAGTATGCTGAAAGAGCGCTTTACCAGAACATGAACTTGGTTAATAAAAGGTTTCTTTTTTTTTCTTTTTTTTTTTGCCCCATTTCAGAGGATGTTTGTTTTTATAATTTGATGGCTGCCTGTGACCTTGTACTTCGGAGTCTTTCCTTACAAGCCTGATGTAAGGAGAATTGCTTTGTGTCTAGGAAGCACCTGATAGCAGGAAGACTTAAACTTACGCACGGCTGTACTTTTCTTTTTTGGACTCGCTACATAAAAAGACCTGTAGCATCAAAAAATGTGGATTTTAATAATGCAGTTCTACAAGAGGCGAGTTTTAAATTATTAATTTCCCACATCTAGGTATGCGAAGGATATACTCGGTGCAGGAAGATAATCACCGAAGATAAACAGGCTATTGCAATTCACATTGTAGTAGTATTTATAATTGGTGTGTAACATGAGCATTCACTTGTAAGGGTGCTGCATATGTAGACACTGACCAGAATTCAAGGGTTGCTCGAAATTCCGTTCTCCCGCACCTGATACAGACAGATAAGAATTTACAGATGATAAGGCCCTGTTAATGCCTCATGAAGGATTTCTTGTGTCTGCAGTTTCCAGTAATTGTAGCTATCTCTACAGTAGTGACTGTAAGTGGGAACTGATTAAAATAAATTATGTATCTCTTGGACTCTGTAGCCCCTTGTTTTAAATGAAGTGTTCGCAAAGTGCTTATGACGTGGCCTTCGTTCCCTGAAGGGAAGCCTTACTCCGCTTTATAATAATGAGAAGTCTTACCCTGGTTTTTCACAAAGAACAAATATTTGTGCAGCATAAGTCAACAGGTTTGTTACCCAGCCAAAAATTAAATACAAAATTTTCAGAAAATTTCTAAAGTTTTTTTTTATCGTACCCACAGACCTTCCTTTCTGTGTCTTCAGGTTTCTCCTAAAGTTGGCATGGTTAGTGGACAATAAGGGCTTCCTTTTTGTAAACACAACCCATTATTTGTGTTTCGAGTGTGGACATAACTAAAAGCAACACTTCTTTGCTGTTGTTGCATTTTTCCTGTCTAAGGTCAGGATGGTTAACCTTTGAGAAGTGCCATTCAGAGACCAGCACTGTGGTCTTTCCCTACTGGTAGCACCAAAACATGATTTGCTGACACAACATTCAGTTAGGATTACAAAACATTAACCTCCCAAGTACATCTCTCCTGGCTGCAAGAAATTCCTCCCTCGTCATTGCCATGTTATTTGCCAGTCAACGCTGGCTGGCAAGCAAGGTCACATTTAGCATACTGGATCACAAGTGTTGCAATATATGATGCCGAATGCCAAATCGGTACAAATTTTTCTCTGGCAGTGTGGTTTTTAAAGGGATCTTTGCCCTGCTATGTGCCTTGCTCATTTACAAGAAGCCTCACTTTTCCAGTAACTTGTAATCTTTTGAAGAATCAGGAAAAATGCTTTTGACAATTCCCTCTGTCCTTTTTTTTTTCTTTAAAATTGTTTCTGAAGTTTGGAGACCTAGAACTCTTACTGTTGGTTCTGCTTGATATGGTTATTGATGAAATATTTTATGTATTACTGTAATGAGACTGTTACCTTTTTGATTTAGAGGATGTCTTAACAACTACTGATATTTTTTAAAGCATCAATAAATTACTGTGAGGATTTTATAATGTGGAATTATTTAGAACAAGATAATTCCCATGGAAAATGTCAGTCCCATTTATAGAAGAATCAACAGGATCTCATTTTCTTGGCATTATCACTTGGTGTTCTAATGTGTTTTCAATTTTATGAATCATAAGTTTAGATCATACTTCATGCAGAGGTGATACGAATTCTTGGGTTGTTATGAAGGCTTTTATTCAGATATTGGCAGGAGTATGAGGGCAGAAAGGATCGCTGCCTTTTGAGCAGAAGCAGATGCCGTTAGGCTCTCCTGTAAATCACCAGGCAGTTTGATGTTAGGTAACAATGTAGGATATAGTGGCCCTTGTCTTTTAAGATGATCAATAAACTCTCTAACTAAAAGCAAAACTGAGGAATAGCGTGAAACCCCATTAGTTTCATTGCTGTCCAGAATTGCTTTCCTATTCTCGTTCTAAAAATCACGGAAGCAGATTATCCTAGGGAAATTAATGATGCAGTTGTGGGATTTTAATTTGAGCAGTGCCATCAGAGCTGTGCTTTTTTAAAAGAAATAAATGTATCAAATACTTATGCTTTCTAGTCCTCTTCTTTGCCTGTTTGCATTGGTGAATTGACCACTGACCCGTGTATAGCCAGAATAAGATTCCTAAGGATTGGCTAGGTCAAATTCCCATTAATGATAGGTGTATGTGAACTCATTTACAGTCCTGCATGTGACTGAAGAGGTAGCTTGCTGACAGACGAATATTTAGAAGAAATACAGTATGTGCATAGTCATGTTGTGTCTCCTGAGAAAATTCAGTGTAACACTGTTAAAGTAGCATGAGTTTTATGGTCAAATAGAAATGCCTGTTTCACATGTCCTCCTGCTCATGCAGCTTCAAGACATTTAAACAGGTGTTTATGCTTATTTTTTTTTTTCCTTTTTCATTTTGTAGTAGCTTATGTAAAACTTTTGTTTCTAGGCTGGACTTCCTTCCAATACAATCTCTATGTGCTTCCATTGTTCTAACAAGCTATCACTTTTTCCTCTCCTCGATCTGAAAATAAACCTCTAAAAGTATAGGAAAATTAATTCAACCAAAACATTCCTGAGCCTGAGTTGACTCTATTGGATTGCTCCGTGAGCTGAGGCTTCAGCTGGAAATCCTGAAGACCATAATAGGTGAATGTAAAATAATAAGTCTTAAAAAGCCATTTTTGTCTTTCTGAAAACTGCCCTGACGTTAGAAAAGACTACTGAGGGTATTTTTTACATTTTCCATTTGAGATATATTTGTAGTTTTCTTCAGACAAGACTTGGCTAGCAGTGGCGAATTTGAGCAGAGCTAGATTTCACTAACAGCCTTTGATGAGGTCACATTAATGTTTGCCAAAACTTAATATAAATTATGTACTCATCCATCAAACTGAGGAGTATTGCAGCCACTGTAATGACTTAATGTAAAGGGGGATGCTGTCATGGCTCTAAATCCAGCGACTTCTAAGATCTAATTAACTGGTGTTTAGGGATCTTTCTCATTGCAAAACACTGGATTTATACAGAAATTTTTATTTCTGTATATATTTAGTATGTTTGGGAGAGAAGTAATGGAGAAGAAATAATGGAAGTAGACACAAGAGCTAGAAGGGCTAGAAGCTCATGTCAATTATTAAGGCTACCTGTCTTTTGTAATAAAATAGAAATTTGTAAACTCTGAGACTGAATGTTTGCAAGGACTGAGTTTCTATTTTGAGCCGGTGAACTAGGGACCCAGAAACTGTGGTGAATGCGTTGCACTGACAGTCACAGCTTTGCCACACCTGTTCTGTCTGTTCCTGCCTGGTTGCTTGTAGAAAACATTTTTTCTCCTTAATTTTCAGCTGTCATTTAAAAAGAAGCCTTTGAGAGATGCAAGTTGGAGGCTGCTCCTGGCGTTTCTAAACTGGCTAATGATGTGCTTGAGCTCTGACAGCACGGCCCAGAGGCACCCAGGGCACGTGGCCAGCGCTGCCTGTGGGTGCTACATGTATTGGTCTGCTCTTGCCTCTGTATTGCACGGCTTGCTGCTACTTTTCCCTTCTGACACCTTTGGAGGTGCTTGCTCCCCTAACAGAAATGTTGAAGGCTGTGTTCAAAATAGTGAGATAATGAAAAAATAGATGTGAGCAAAACCACCTGGTGCTGCGTACGAACGCTATTAAAAACACTTGCTGAGGCAGAGAGCGTGTGATGTGAGAATCAAGCACGTGTAGCACTTTGCTCTTGAAAGCACAGGTTTCTGTCATTCGTTTATTCAGGGACAGCCATCAGTGATGGCAGCAGCGGTCCTGGCAAGCATCAACAGCATGTCAGATTCTGTGTACGAACAGAGGGAAGCACTCTGCTGTTCAAGCGGCAATTTTGTTTTCTTTGAAGATGCCGTCTGCTGTAGTCTGGCATCCTTGCCCTTACCGTTTATTTTAGTGCCATCTTGTGAGAAAAGCTACAAGGGGAAGAGGGACCCTGATCCCTTCTGCAGTTCTCAGGAGAGCAAGGCTGCCTGCAACGGGGGCACACTCCTTCACTGCTGTGACTTTCCATTCCTTGAGTTCAGTGTGGAAACAGGACTAAACTGTTTCTTTCATTATGCAAAAAAATAGCACACATTTGCAAATGGTGGCTGATGTTCATGAGGCAGTGTGAACATTATATATAGATAAATTCTTTAGACATGTGTTACCCTTTCTTGAATAACTAATCCACAGGAATAAGAAGGAAGGGCAGGAAAAATACGGTTGGCTCCTGAAATGAGGGACGCTCAGAAAGCAGCATGTCCCTTTCTTTCGGGGAGGCTGACTAAAAGCAGGGCTTGGTACCAAGGGATTAGAAGGGGAAATGCAAGATTAAGTTTAAAGAGAGGAACAAATTCAATCACCTTGGTTGGCAGCGAGTCTGTGCTGAGTCACTGAGCTGTGCCACATAAGTGAACAGTCACTCCTGATCTGTATACTTCCTGCCCTTCCCTGCTATCCCATGAGATAGCTGTGCTTTCGTGTTTTCTGTTTGTTTCTAAAACGTTCGTGCTGCCTGAACAAAGTTGTCCAGGTATTGGTGTCACGGTTCAGCTTTCCCATCAGTCTGCACTACCAGTTTCTGTTGGAGGAGGTTAGCTACACGGTGGTTTGTGCTGCTCGTGGTGTTTTGCAGGCGTTTGCTTTTAATAAAGCAGCTATCGGACTCTAAATAAATGCAAGCTAGTAGTTGTCTGTGCCACAAGACTTTACATGTATATTGTTGGCCTTTATTTAGAAAAGATTTGTCCACATGAAAGAAGCGCATCAAGCATACGCATGAAAACATTTCCAACTTATGTTCCTGACTTGAGATACTTGAAGAACACTTAGAAGTAGAAGCAGAGTAGAGCAGGAAGCGTTGATAGTGCCAGAAGTTACTCCTAAAAGCAATGTGGAAAATCTGGTCTGTTCTCTTGGGCAGAGCACTGGGCTTCTCCCAGAATGAGTTCTCCTGGAGGCCCGCTCTCTGGGAGGGAATACTCCTGATGTGTCAGTCATGGTTTTCATTAGCAAATCTTAGCATGCTTCAGTCTGAAAAACAGGATGTGTAGGTTTAAGCTAATGTGCTTTTATTTTGTAATAGGGACACAGTAAAAGTATATATGTTGTAAGTTGCTCTGGATCAGCTGATGATCAGGAGTTTGCTAATCACCGTAAATCTCTGAATTTCAGTTAAGAGTGCACCATTTCAAAGCCCTATCTCCACAAGCATTTTAAAAGAAGAATCGTTAAAAACACTGGAGTGCTGTGATTTAATAGTTTAAAATAAAGCTGGTTCCCTGAGTTCCAGAGATACTTGATGGAGACATAAACTGAATTTCTCGGAAAGATTTGTCTCATGTTTCAACTTCAGTGTGGAGAAAATGCTTCAGAAAGTACTGACATGCAAGCTAGCTTTTTTTGCTATCTGAAGAGCTTCAAGAGAACTGGTTCACAAATTAATATGATATAGTATGTCTAATAATAGCAGTAAAATCTACCGAAGTAAAATCTAATTGATACAAATTGATATTGAAAGATTTAAATTAGTGTAAACAAACCTTTAGGAGTGTTATAAACTGTTAGTGTTTCTAAGTAAAATGAATATTTTTTTCTTTCCCCACTTGTGTTGTAATTACTACCTCTGAGTTCTTAAAGTTTTTAAACTTTGAAAGTATTATAAAAAATTTAATGAAATGACATTAGAGGTGCTTAGCACACACAAATACAGTTACACCACAAAAGAAAATAACCCATCGGACTTCAGAAATTGTATAAATAACTTCCATGCTTCCTGAGATATTAAAAAGACTGATAAATATAAACCAAACAGAATATAACTTGTAATTTAACAGGAGTAAAATTTATACATTCATCTTTTGCTGTCTCTCTATCTTCATTAGTTTGTGGAATTTTTCTGAACGGGATTCCTTTTTCAAATTTTCCCTAATGAAGAATTATTTTTAAAATGTCACTCCTGATTGTAGTACTTACACTTTTATAGACTCGTTAATTGTATAAATTATAAGTGTGTTACAGTTCATCCTTCTCTCTTAAAACAAATACCATTAGTTGTGTGTTTTCTGGAACTGAAATTAAGGACGTATTATAATATAACTTTAAAATATTTGTGATTGGACTTTGCTCTGAATCACTCCAGAACCTGTTCTGCAGCATAGTGCAGGCACAGGGAGTGTTTCTGCAAGAGATTTGCTGTGAGCCATCATCTCTTGTTCGTTTCCATTCTTTACAATATCCTGATATTTTTTCTGGAGGTTTGTACTTGCAGTGATAGCCCTACTCAGATCAGTTTTGATTTGCTTTTGTTACAAGGCCAATGGGAATCTCAGAGATCATCTAATCCAAGCCTCTCAACTGGATTAGGACCAAACGTGTATAAATAAACGCCAGGGGATGGCTGGTTTTTAGAAAAGCATCCAGTAAAGAAAATTGTGTATCCTCTCTATGTTCTCATATTTCCCTGTTATAGAAAAAAATGTAGTGTAATATTCTGGCTCTGCAAATAACCTTTTTCTTGGTGGTTTTTTTTTTTTTGTAGGAACAATGTTGAACGATTTATTTTCCTCCCCTTTAGAATCTACATACTAAGTTTATCTTGTCCTTCCTTACACTGGTTCTTAAACTAGAGAGGACCATTTTTGCTCTTATCTCTTTTAATGTATGAGTTCAGAGGCTTTTTTCTTGTCCCATATTTGTGTTGGCACTCCCGTGAGAATGCCTCTATAGAGAATGGGCTGTGTATATATAGGGAGTGTGTTGAGTGTGCCTAAGTAAGGCCAGAGTACACGTGTTCATGTGTAAATGCTTACTGAATAGTACATAGGGTCAAGTGGGAGTGAGTGTGCAGTATCTTGTAGCTTGCTTAAATATAAATCTTTCATTTCTTCCAAATTGTCTGAGAAGCCCATGATATGTTTCCCTCCTCTGCCCTTTTTCAGTCATTTAAAAGTTGGGTGTTTGTGAGGGGGCAGTATTAAGAATTTATTAGATTTTCGTGGAACAGAGCATCATCTTAATGACGTTTCAGTTTCTTGATCATCTTTATTTAAAAAACAAAAGCTGAAACAAAGGCGTAAATGACATGAAATTTCAGGTGGTTTTGGTTTTTGGTTTTTTTGGTTTTTTTAACAGAGTGACCAATACACTCAGTATTTGTCATAAGCTCGTTTTCCTATAGAGTTAGGTGCAAGACTTTCTGTCTGGGCTGTTCACAAAAAGGCTGTAGATCCTCACTCACATTGCCTTTCCTAGCCGTTGGTCTCAAAAAGCCAGGGAAGACTAGGCGGTCTGGAAACGAGAGGAAACTTCTCCCTTCGAGTGAGCAGAGGTAGGAAAAGCTCCAGATTTCCTGTGAGATAAACAAGTGGAACCTTTGTTTCCCTGGGATGGCCTGGAGCATGAGTCAGTGTCAGGGCTGGGCTCCCGCTCTCGCTGAGCTGAGCTCATGCAAGGAAGGGGCAGGACTCCAGGGCTGCTCTTGGACACTTCGAACTGCTGAAAGGCAGCTTGGCTTCACAATGGGAGAGGAGGTATTTCTTTTACAATTAGTTGGGGTTTTTTTCCTGTGGCTGTTTAAAACCGTGTAGTAATATATATTCTGCAGAGCACAGGATTTGACTGCAGGGTTCTTTGGTTCTTCTGCATACTTTGTAGATGCTGGTGAAAAGAAAAGAAGGAAGAAGGTGTGCTGGGGACCCTGAAGTCTGTTTCTGCTACAGAGGACTGTGTTAGAATAGAGGGTTACTTTTGTGTGAAAACATATTCTGTCCTGGCTCTGTTTAGCTTAAGTTTTTTTCCTTTCAGACTGTTTGGCCATTAAACTTGCACAGATGTTTTTTATTTCTATACGATTTGGTTTCAATTTGGTTATTCTAAAGCATGATATAACTTTACAGTTAGACAAGACTAGTTGCACAGTCTTTAGCATGTGTTGCCCTTTTAAATGTTTGCTTAGTAAACAAAAATTCACCCCCACCGTTTTTTTCCTTCCCAAATGCTCTAATAAAACTTCACTTCTTCTTTTTGGCAGAAAAAAGAAGAGGAGCTTTACTAATTCCTCTTCTGAGGTGACATTTGGAGTCTTTTGTACAAATGAGGAAAACTGATACAAATGATTTTTTTGAGAAAATTATATTGAAATAATAAAATCTAAATGGAAATTATCCTGTCCTTCAAGAAACAGCAAGGAAAACTGGAGGCAACTGATGCTTGTAAAATTTTATAGAAAGCTGAACAGAGAGACACCAAGTAAACTGTTTAATGATTTGCAGATACTTTGGGGACTTCCAGTAGAAAAATGTAAATTTATCTCAACTTTGGCTTTTCACAGCTCAGATCGGTAAGCTGTGTGCAGAAATGAAGCTACAAGTTTTCTGAGTTGCCTTTTCTCACAAAAATGTGCCATATGTCTTTCATTTTTTTCTGCCTTAAAATAAGAAAAGAACAAGGAGGAAAGGAGTAGTGCAAAAGGATCATAGACCAGCCAGGCACTCAGTGGGATAAAAAGTCGGTAGTCCAATTTCTAAAACGCCTTTTTAGCTGCCTGTACCATGTGTTTCTATAGGAGGTCAGTCACATTTTGTGTTTCTAAAATAGTTCTTAAATACTATGGGCATGAGCTTATATTATTACAGTTAGCTGACTGAGTGCTTTGTAAAAACTTCCCAATAAAAACCAAGGAGCGGGAGAGAGGACTGGGCTCCTGGGGAGGGAGTCCTGATGCAGCAGTGACGGGAAGCCAAGTTGGGGCTGCTGGTGCCTGCTTTCTGCTGGGCACTGGGCTGCTAGCCACGCAGAGCCGTAGACCTCCATACGTACAGCTGGCAGTTTCTTCTGCAGCAGTCTCTGTATCTAAAGCACGTGCTGAAAAGAAAAGCTGAAACATATGATATTAGTAATTTTCCATTTGTGTTTCGAGTTCCGGAGCTTCATTCAAAGCAAAAGAGAGGAAATTCTAGTGAATTGAAAGAGCACTGGATGGAGATGCTAATGCATTTTGCTTTGTCACTCATTGCTCTGCAGTTTTCCCTGTAAGAGTTTAAAGTAAAAATATCTCCCTGTTTTGCCTCAGTAACTTCTGTCCTGATTTTAGTAGTGCAAGGTGGGGGGTGGGTGGAAAACCAACACTAAAAAATGAAAATTAAAGAAAATCTGAGAAGAAAAGAAGAAATATAATGCCAAAATGGAAGAAATATTTGCTGTCAGCACTAAGTCTGGGACTATCTATGTGACAGTGTGGGTTTAGTCTGTTTTTTAATCATTGAATTTGAAAAAAATAATTGAACAGCTACTTGGCTTGTTGTCAGCATCTTAACTTTCACAAAAGAGCAAAGAAGTATAGTTGTCGCTTTACAAAGGAAAATATTAAAGAAGAGCCATTCTCTGCTTATTGTTTATCTAGATTTTTTTTGAGAGAGAGAGAGATGAAAGTATCTGCTCTGCTTTCCTTACTGCTACAAAAGGAAGTGGAGACCAGTGTAGCAGTTGTAAGTTTCATTAATTTTTATAAAAGAGGGAGGTTTCATAACAGCATTTTCTAAGCTGGATGGTACAATTAGATCGTACCAGTTACCAACTGCAATCTAGACAGGCATGGTTCTCCTGGGAGAGTAGGAAGGAATTTCATTCACTCAGTGCAGACTGAATAAAGGATTCTTCCTCGAAGAGATAGAAATTAATTGTGAATTGCAACTTGCAAATGGTAAAATTCCTGTCAAGGGCTGCAAGGGGACATGATCCTTTACATTTGTGTGAGCCACAGTCAGTAAAAGGGGAAAGTGAAAAATAAATAAAGCAGCGAAGAAATAAGATTTATCTGCTCCAAAACATACATTCTTTACACAAGCACATTCTAGCATTGCAAATCTGCAGCTTGAGGAAGAACGAAAATGAGCTTGTTCATACAGCTCATTTTGATGCGCATGCTCTCAGTGCTTTGAGATGAGGCATTGGGAGTGTGCTGTGTGGGTTTCATTCTGTATTTGCCTTTTTTTTCCCCCTTATTTCATTTGCTAAAGTGTTTTTACTCAACAGTGATTCTAATATGTCTTGCTCCATTTATTTCAGCAGCATCTACCTAATCTCAACTCTTTCTCACCATTAACCTTTTACGAAGGCAGATTTTTAGTTCATTAATGGTTTGAAACTGACAGCCTGACAGCATCAAATGTCAGGATTTCAAATTTTACAGAAATATGAACGTTATAAAGTGTGTGAATTAATACACATAGGTTTCTCTCCTGTCCAGTATGTCAAGAGTATTGGTAGAAGAAAACCTCTTCACTCCCCTCACTGCCCGTAATTTGAAATTTTAAGAACTTGTCAAAATAGCTTTAGAGTCTGAACTCACCTGCTGGTTTAACTGTGGAGAATAATGAGGTAAAAAGCAAAATGTGCATTCTTCTGCTCTCCAAGCTACCCGGGGTTTTAATGAAAATTACACTTTACTATTTATATTCATGTTTTTGTTGTTTTTACCTCCTTTTCCATCCAAGAAGTTAAACCAAAAATTTTTGCATTGCATAGTTTACCTACTTATTTCTTTGAACTTTATTTGACATAGCACAGATTTCTCTGGTGACTTGAATAATGCTAATGAAGATACTCTTCATCTGTGAGTCGTAGACTGCTGGTGGTCTGCTAAACACCTGGTAGTTTTAGTGCATGGATAGCTGGATGGGACATTTGGTGCTGGCTCGGGTTATTTCTTACTGGAGCTCCACAGCTGGAAGCAAGAACTAAAGTAATTTTCCATTTAAGCAGTTTTGAAATCACTGAAGACGTGTTTTGTAGTTGTAAATGGCGAGGTAGGAATCTGTGAAACAGTCTCTCTAATTAGATGTCTCCCCCGCTATAGAGGTTTGAGACTCTGACTTTAATGCAAAAACAGAAATTACATGAATGTGGAGGATATAAACAGTTACAGCTCAGCATTAACATCAGGATCATCGCTGAGGGGGCAGTGTATATTCATCCACTGAAATATTGAAATATTGTGCATCTGAAGACATCTTAAATCTATAGCACTTTCTCAGAGATACAGTTAAACCCTTTTCAGACTACTTGACAGAGTCGCATTTATTCAGGAGGTTGCTAAGTTGTTACAAGACTTCACTGATAGTGTTGTGGTAGATGTAGTCCACCTTACAGGTCAGAAAAAGTTCAAGATTGCTAAACGTGAAATGCATACATGTATTTCTGGACTGTGGATTTGTCTTCTTCATTACAGTAGCTGACTGTCGCTCCAGTGGTTTTTATCATCGTTTAGGCTCACAGTGGGTTTCTCTGCTTCTGCGAGAACTACAAAAGATGGCCCAGGAGAGCAGACATACCTGCCATAAAGCATTTTCTCCATTGAAAATTCCTGTAGCTGCTTACAAACCAGATGATTTGAATTAACCTGTAAGAGTTACCGCTTCATAATCTTGAAGACTTCTCTAATTATTTTCTCCACATATCTTTGTTCTCCCTGTAGTTTTGTTTTATTTGTAACTGAAAAACTTCAAGCTTGTTTGATAATGTTTGGAGGGAAAAGGAGTTGGAGTAATCCTTTGAAGTTTCCCTGGTGTGATCACTTGGGTTTTATGTCACCGTGCTTGATTTAGATTTACTTTCTGAAGTGTACTGTATTAACTATTCAATTTCTATATGTTCGAGATTTCCAGAGAACTGGAAGTTCCTGAGACATCTGTAGTTCAGAATCATGCCTGAGCTGGGTATTGTGCCTCCAAAGAGAGGTCAATACTGAAAGCCTAGGGAAGCGGGTGAGAACAGTGTAAACATGCAGAGAAATTCCTGCAGGGAGTCTTTACAGCCTCTAGTAATTTGGAACTTTGTATTTCATAACCCTAATGGATTTTGTTGCCCCATCAAACTGGGTAGTCACATTGTCGTTGCATGTAACATGTTAGCATCTGTTTACGCCTGTGAAGGAGTTCTGCTCAGCTGGATCACATCCGTGCAAAGGAGTTAACCTCCTCTTGTTTGTTTTGAATGTGGTACCTGCTAATTTAATCCGGTAGCCCTTAATTTTTATTACTGGAAGAGATAATGAGTGAGTCCTTCCTAACTAGCTTCTCAATGCCCCTCCCAATTTTTATAGACTTGTGTTAGATCACCTGTGTGTATCTTTTTTTCCAGGATGAGGAATGTGTTCCATAGCTTCAATCATTCTTGGTGACTTTCTGTCTTTTCCAGTTCCTTTAGGGACTAAGGTGGGTTATGTGTGAGGGGGAAAGGAGGTGAGAATGGCACACAATGATCTAGGTGTTGAATGAATTTATACAGGATTTTGATAGTGCTTTCCATTGCTCTTTACTCCTTTCCAAAGCATTAACAGCTGCATGTTTCAAAGCCCATAATATCCGACCAAATATAGCATTTTTTCCTCCAAGTGTGTAGTTTTACGTCTCTCTGAACTGAATTTCTGTCTGTCTTCTTTTCTGGATCATGTGTAAACATGTGGAAAACAAGAGCCTTGAC
This sequence comes from Bucorvus abyssinicus, assembly GCA_009769605.1. NCBI lineage: Eukaryota > Metazoa > Chordata > Aves > Bucerotiformes > Bucorvidae > Bucorvus > Bucorvus abyssinicus. Next base: position 29,925,176 of record CM020030.1, on the reverse strand, counting down.
CCAGATCCCTGAGGAACTCTAATTAAATCCTGCCTTTTGTTTTCCGCCTTTTAATCAGTTACTTACCCAAGTCACTCTTTTTAAAAAAGGATAAACAGTACACTCTATTGTGCATCTCAGTTTTAGATTTTAGTGTGCACGTCGGTCACAATTTCAATCTTCTTCATCAGCCAGGACCAGCAGCTTTTTTATTTGTGTTTTAATGAAAATCACTCTGATTTGGCCACGCAAAGCAGGAAAGATCATGCTAGACTTGAGTAAAGACGGTGTTGTATTGCTGTAACACCAGTATTTTTTTATTAGATAGCTGGGTTTATAGATTTATTGATAGATCTCTAGATAGATACATATAGGTAGATAGACACGTATAGATAGATAAATGTAGATCTACAGGTAGATTAGCTGGCTGCTGTTCTGACAGGTAATATGCATGGACTACACAACATATTATAGCAACTCTTATGGGGTTTTGTTGACTGAATTTAGATACCTGTGGTGTTGCTAGTACTCAAGGTTTCTTCACAGTCTGTAGACTGGAAAGCTTATTAAGACATGACCTTTCTTAATGCAAATTCCAGATGAATTATGTACTAGAAGGGCTGTCTATCTCCAGTTGGAAGACTGCAGTGACTAGTCCACTTGTACACATCTGGCTCCTAGTTGATGTTTAAGTGAAACGAACTCCATCTTGAATAACTGATTCAAAATGACAACGTATTGTCGTTTTACATCTTAGTGACAAAACCAGCTGAATGCCAGTGTACTGAGAAGTATAACCAGATTACATGTGAAATGTGGTAGTCTCACATACTGTTGTAAGAGCAGAAATGAGGGTCTGTATGAAACACTAAATTTTAAGTTGTCCTAGCTTTTGAATGGATAAGTAAGAAATCATAGAATCATAGAATACTTTGAGTTGGACGCCAGTTGTCACTGATCTCATCTGGACATTGAACCACTACACTCTGGATGCAACCATCCAACCAATTCCTCATCCACCGAACAGTCCATCCATCAGATCCATATTTCTCCAATTTAGAGCAAAGGATGTTGTGGGGGACTGTGTCAAAAGCTTCACAGAGTCCAGATAGATGACATCCATAGCTCTTCCCCTGTCCACTGATGCAGTCACTCCATCATAGGAGGCCACTAGGTTGGTGAGGCAGGACTTGCCCTTGGTGAAGCCATGCTGGCTGTCTCAAATCACCTCCCTGTCCTCCATGTGCCTTAGCATGGGTTATAGGAGGATCTGTTCCATGATCTTCCCAGGCACAGAGGTGAGACTGACAGGTCGGTCATTCCCAGGGTCCTCCTTTCTACCCTTTTTAAAAATGGTAGAAATAATGTTTACCTTTTTCCAGTCACCAGGGACTTCATCTGACTGCCAGGACTTTTCCAATATTGTGGAGAGTTGCCTGGCAACTATATCAGCCAATTCCCTCAGGACTCTGGGATGCATCTCATCAGGTCCCATAGACTTATGTATATTCAGGTTCCTCAGATGATCATGAACTTGATCTTCTCTTACAGTGGGAGAGACTTTGCCCCCCTGGTCACCATCTTGCAGTCCATCCACTTGGGAGGTGTGAGAATAGAAGTTGTCAGTGATGACTGAGGCAAAAAAGTTGTTGGGTACCTCAGCCTTCTCCTTATCTGTTGTTACCAGCTGGCCAGTCATGTTCATCAGAGGGGGAGTTGCTTTCTTTAACCTTCCTTTTCTGGTTGACAAACCTGTAGAAACCCTTATTATTATGCTTTGCATCCCTTGTCAAGTTCAGCTCCAGCCACACGTTGGCCTTCCTGACCCCCTCCCTACACAACCAGGCAGTGAACTGTGCCCTTCCCAGGATACCTGTCCCTGCTTCCACTGCCTGTGCAGTTTCTTCTTGCCCTTTGGTTTGACCAGCAGGTCTTGACTCAGCCATGCCAGTCTCTTCCCTTCCTTGCCTGATTTCTTACACCTGGGGATTGTGAGCTCTTGCACTCTAAGGAAAGTGTCCTTTAAGATCTGCCAGCCCTGTTCTGCTCCCTTGTCCCTGAGAACAGTTTCCCAGGGGGTCCTGTTAACTTAACTCCTTGAAGAGCTGGAATTTTGCTTCCCTAAAATTCAGGGACCTGACTTTACTCTTTGCCTGGCCCATATCCCTCAGGGCTGTGAACTCCACAAGTACGTGGTCAGTGCAGTCCAGCCTGCCTCCAGTCTTGACATCAGCAATGAGCTCACTGGCATTGGTGATCATCAGGTCCAATATCACATCCCCTCTGGTGGGGCTGTCTGTTACCTGAGTTACAAAGTTTATCCTCGATGCTCTCCAGCAATCTCCTGGATTGTCTACAGCTCATTGTGCCGCTTTTCCAGCAGATGTTGGGGTGGTTGAAGTCCCCCAGCAGGACGAGAGCCTGTGAGTGTGAAGCCTCTTGTGGCTCAAGTCAATAGGCTTCTGTAGGCTCCCCTTGATCAGGCAGCCTGTAGTAAACACCAGCCACAAGATTCCCCTTATTGCCTCAGTCTCTAATTCTTACCCATAAGCTTTTGACCTGCTCGTGGCTATTCTTCAGGGGCAGCTCTTCATACTCTATCCATTTCTTGATGTAGAGAGCAACGCCTCCTCCCCTCCTTCCACTCCTGTCCCTTCTGAACAGCCTGTAGCCATCAATAGTTGCACTCCAGTCATGGGACTCATCCCACCAAGTTTCAGTAATGGCATTCAGGTTGTGGCTTTCTACTAGCATGGTGGCTTCCAGCTCCTCCTGTTTGTTGCTCCTGTTGCCTGTGTTGGTGTAGAGGCACCTCAGGTGGGCTGTTGGCCGTGTAAGCTTCTTAGAGGAACTCCCTAAGAGTGTTCACTGATATTTCTCTGTTGGTTCCTATTACCTCAGGAGCCCCTGGCTCATCTCTGTAAGACTCCAGCTGTGCTGCAGTGTCCCCAGCACATCTCAGAGCAACAGACTGAGGGCCCTTTGTAGCACCCCATCCATCTAACCATGGCGTGTCATCCCACAGCTTGTCACCGGCAAGCCTGATATTATCCCCCTCCTCCTTCAAGTCTAGTTTAAAGCCCTGTCAATGAGCCCCACAAGCTCCTGAGTAAGGACCCTCTTCCCCGTTTGAGAAGGGTGAATCCCATCTGAACAGCAGCAAGCCTGGTGTTGTGTAGACCATCCCATTGTCAAAAACCCCAAAACTGTGGTGGTGACACCAGCAACGGGGCATGTTTTCGTGGGAGCTCCATCTGGGTTGCCACATCCATTCTAGTGAGTGCCGAGGGCAGAGTTTTCTGCCGGGTGGAGACCATAGCTAAGCTCCTTCTGAGAGGGTGATGACCACCAGTTGAACTCACCTCGTGAGCTGCCAGAGCTTTCCGTGCCCTTCAGTGCCCATGCTGTGTGAACTGATGCACCACGTGCTGTTTGCCTGCTCACGCTGCCCAGGAATTTCTTTTTGTAGGTGTGGTCGCTGTTGTCCTGGCACTGCCTGTGCCTCATCAGCCGCCGCTGGCTCCTGGCAGGTCTCTATGCTCCCCCGGCGTTTCCCTGCTAAAGGAAAAGCCCCTGTACAGACACCGAGACCTACTGCTCTGCTGTTGGCCAGGCCAGGTCTGGAGCAGCTCCCCTTGGCAAATGAGGGGATGATTGTTAATGTAATAAGTAATTGTGAATAACATATTAAGTAGATAAAATTTTATTAATATAACATAGAAACAATACTAGAAGTTTAATTGCAGCACCTAGTGCTTTCTCTTAAAAAAAAAAAAAATCCACACCTGGAAAATCTACCAAAGAACTTCCTACTCTGATCTCAGTTTCTTATTCATTCTTTTACTTTTAAAGAGCTTTTTTCCTGGAAAAAAAATCCAACCCCAACATTTAATTGTTGTTGTCAAATAAAATGTGAAGGAGTAACAAACTGAGCCATCAAGGAATGTCAGCATACGTTGATTAAATCATCTTGTCCTTCATTTTTCCTTTCATGCTGTACATAATCCTCCCCACTGGTGTGCCAGAGGTAGTACTGACTGCCATTTTCTCTTTATTTTGCCATCAACATTCAGAACCACATACATCATTCCTTGTCTATCCCAGTAAGTGATTTTCTAGGTCTTCTCTTTATGTGGTTTCCAAATTATTTTTGATGTAATTAAATAAAGCACCAGTAACTTACTTTATTAAATATCTCAGAAGTTAACGGTTATTCAAAAAAGTAAAATAATTTTTTAATCAAAACAAATGTAACTATTCCTTAGAGTATTCAAAGCATTTGTTCTTAGGCTTGATGTAGTTTAAACAGTTTAACCGATGAGAAGTAGTTTTGCTTTTTTTTCAACTGTAAAAAAGAAGTACCTCAGTATGGTAATGAACCAGAAAACAAAGCCCCAGCAAAATCCTGTTTTGTTCTAAAATTTCCCTTGTTTGGGAACCTCTGTGCTGTTTCCTTTGCTTTGTTTACTTGCTTGCTTGCTTGACTGCTTGGATTCCAGTGCCGTGACAGAGGATGACAGATACAGCAATCGTAAGATGCTCTGGCATTCAGTACTCTATTTCTAGGACACCAAGTGAGCCGAGTGTGGTGTAATGTATTCACAACCTGTTTACTGTGCTCTGGAAGGAGAATTAGAGTATTGTAGTAGGATTTAGACTGACATGCTATTTTTGTCCGTCCCCCCTCCCCTGTTTTTTTTTGTTTTGCATTCAAGTAGTAACTTCTGTATTTGGTAAGAATGTATCTTTGTGATAATGCTTCTTTGTGAACACCAGAAAACCTTTTTCTCCCGGATACCTGTAGTTTTTCTTCATATGCATCCTAATTCCCAAAGCCTTTACCATTCAAGCAGGATATACTTTTTGACTCCTTGAACATTGCTTTCCTCTAAAGCAGTGCTGATGTAGTAGCCAGTTCCCAGAGGACTGTTGTTCATGAACAGTTACAGGGCCTCCACCTCTTCACTGTTGACTTCAGACAACTCATCTGCTTTGTCCAAACTTGTTAATTGTGGTAAGAGTCATGCCGATGGCAGAAATGATGTTAGTTTTCAAGGAGCTGCAATGGGATGAAGGCTCTGCTCTTTTGCTTTATAAGACCAGGTTTTATTTGGAGGGACATCCTTTATATAGAGATGTGTTGATTTTGTCTAGACAGAGAGAATTAAGGTGCCAGAGGTTCATACACCTTTCACAGCACCTGAAAAACCTGGAATACAGGGTTTTGCAGCCTTGCTGTAGAAGGGTAAAACCTTCCATAGGTAAAATCTTTTTTCAAAAGGAAAAAAGGCTTTTTTCTTTACAAAGATATGCTGTAATTCAGAAGACCTATGTTCATCCAAGTCTGAAAGTCATCTAGTATAGCCATCAGTTGGCAAAACTGCACCTAAGTCTGCTGGAATATGGACTAAATGTGAAAATGTGTTATTTTCAGATTGTCTAGTAGAAGGTAATATAGCTTGACTATTTGCAAAGAAACTATAATAGGAAATTCAAAAATACTTTAATTGCCTTGTTGTCTGCATTCTGTGAAATATATCCCAAACATTCCACTAAAAAAGTTCTGTGGGTGTGTGCCACATCTGAACCTGTGGTCGGGGCACCCATTCATTACAGAAGTATCATCTGCTGTGTAGACCTGAGTACTTGAGTGTCATTTGTATTTCACCTTTTGAATGATGTAAAGCCCAGCACTACTGCAACCTTTCCTTGGGTTGCCCGTAGCATGGTCAAAATGTGATATGCTGGCCCCAGGAATTATTTAAGCACATGGTGAGATGCTTTCCCAATGAGTGCTGCAGCTGAGAGTTGCCCTTTATCCCTATGACTGTAAATATTCCTGCCTCCGTTCTACCCAAGTGTTTGTGCAGCTGTTTAGCGAAGCAGATAAAATTAAAACTCTCTTTTGTTCTTCTGTCCCCTTTTTTAACATGGATCAATGCCCTGCTCTCTCCTTGCAGGTATCTTAATGTCACAGCAGAGGAAAGGGGGGTGGTGTCAGGAATCCTCAGCCAAGGGTGGCTTCCAGGGCATGTGGCCACCTTTGGTGGGTGGGCTTGGGCAGCGTCCAGGCCCTTCCCTCTCTCCTGCTCACAGCAAATGAATTATGAGACACCTGTGAGACACCAATTATGAGACATTCTGTCTGTCTGCTCATACTCAGTGTAAACTAGGAACAGGAGGATAAAAAGGATTTTGCTTGCCTGTGCTTGTGACAGTCTGGTTGTAATTGAGGACTTGATAACACTTGTTTCCCATCTCATTCATTCACCTAACCTAGTTTTAAGGAAATTACCCTGCATTGTGGCAGGAATGTTCTCACGGATGATGTCAGTAGTAATGCAAGCAGCTTGGATAATTGGGGCTCCTTATATTAGCTGGGCATGCACTGGGCAGATGTACCTATCCAGTTGGTATTAAAAAATATTAATAATTGTAGTTCAGGAGCATACAGATGATATTTCTACCAAAGCACAGCTGGGTAGAAGGTAGGAACAGAGGAAGACGCTATTTTAATGACTGAGGCAATCAAATGTGCAGACAGGTGCTTAATCACACTTTCCCTAAAGAATTTTTATTTTCTCTACAAAGATTTCTTAAAATTCCTGTTACCCTCTTTGAAGTGCTATGTGGCGACCCTTTAGGAAATGTGGTAACTATGTTCTTTTGAGAAACCCCAGGATAACAATACTTGATCATGCCATCACAAAAAGTACTTCATGTAGGGTTGGATGCTGGCATCATGGGAAAAGCTGAAATCCTGGAGATTTCTCTTATTTTGTCTCTGACAGAGTAAAGACACTTTGACATCTGAAAGCCTCTGGGGTTTTTCTATTTGGGCTCTCTCAATTGGGTTGTTTTTTTTTTTAATTTAAGGTAAAGAAGGTAAGATGGAAAAGGACTTGATGATGTTCCTTGAACACTGAAGTGTATTAGAAAAAAGTAAATGAATTTGGCTCACCCCTCACACCACCAGCATTTTACATAATCAGTGAGAAGCTTGTTTATGCTTCTGTTCATCCAGAGCTGAAAGTGACTGTTTCTGCTTCTTTGTGGAAAAATGTTCTCACTTACAGAATGGACTAACAAAAACATATGATAGAATACAGCTTTTATATTGTCACTGATAGTGGCTTTGGATTTGCACATAAACCTATAGATAAAAAAATTCACGTGCATATAAACAATATTCAAAAATACTATCATGGCTTGGCTTCGCGGACGAAGATTTGGGAAGGGCTTTGCCCACGCTTATTGCAAGCGCATTGATGGCTGAAAAGGCCAATGCGGGATAGGCAAGACCGGTTGCAAAGAGCACACCAGAAGGTCTCCTTGGGTGGTATAGTAGAGGCACGGTTCTTTCTGCGCTGTCTTGCAAACGTGAGTACACCCTTCAAGCCTGCGCGGTGGATTTTTTAGGTGAGGCGCAGCGTGCGCGAGACTGGCCCCACCCTTTACACCTGAGGTTCATCTGCCAGGGCCTAGCGAGCTTGGACGGTGACAGCGAAGTCCTCAGGTCGTAGGTTTGGTTAGAGTATCCTTCTCTTAGATGGATGGCCTTACAGGGCTAAATGAGCTCCATCTGCCCGCGTTTGGAGTTAAGAGTTGTCCTTCTCCTAGGATGGTTGCCCGAAGGCTAGTGAGCCCATCCTGCCCGTGGACACACTTTGTCTGACCCTTCAGTTGAGACCTGTCTGGCTTGGGAGACCCTACCGGAGGCATATGCCACCACCAGCATAGCTCTCAACTTCTCAAGGGCACGCAAGCTCTTTCCCCACGGCAAGGGGGTGCCCGTGAAAGAGTCAAAAGTACTAGTTGAGTGTTAAAAGGAAATATTGTGGTCAAGAAACATAGCACATCTTTTTCCCCTGACCTAACATTGATGTTTTCTGAAATTGTAAAAGTTCTCAAGATACCTAACTGCCTTTTCTTCCCCTGTATAAAACATCAATGCATATTGTTACATTTTCACTATTCAAACTGACAAATGATGTCAAGCTTAAAAATGTTAGTGTTTCCAGCCCATACAGCCCATTTTTATCAATTCTTTAATATGCAATGTATTCCTCAAGAATGTCTTAATGGAATTACATTTCAAGTAGCAGTTCCAAAATATTTTATCTAGGGTAAAGACCTCTATACACTTTCCAGAACTAATATTGACGTTGAATAAGTTTTTTTTCTTTATTCGTCAGTAAATAAGCTTTTTCTTCGAGAAGCCTGTATATTTGTTCACAGAGGCTCAAAAGGATAAGTATGTTCCTTTAGTGCAAAGAAGTAAAGCAAAATTTTCTGTATGGACCTAGCTGATGCATGAATTCAATTGGAATTTTCAGATGAAATGTTCTAAAAACACAAGACCTGAATAAGAAAACTAAATAGACAAGTCAGCTTTCAACAACAAGAGAAAACCCTAAACTACAGTTTTAAAATACTCTGAAGGAGGAAACTTGATCACAGGTCTACTTTTCTTCCTCTGGTCAGGGTTGAGTAGCTGTAGGGAAGGGCCATAGTGCCCTCAAGTGAGAAAAACTCACTTGTATACTGCCCATTACGTGCTCTTCTTCTCTTGAGTTTTTCTCAGGGATTGCAGTTGAGCCGAAATACATAAATGAAAGGAGATGAGAGTGTTTAGATTGTACTGTGACCTCATTCACACGGCTGTGTGCCACCTCAACCACTCTTGCAATCATTGTTAATTCAGTATCAGAGGAAACTCGTCTGCAGGGATAGGGATTTGCAGAGTACCAAATTGCAATCAAGACCTCTTCTGTTAACAGAACCTGTTATTTAATGCTAGACTGTCCTTCTGTTGGCTTCATAAAACCAAGCATTAATAGTGGTGGCAGGCTGCTGCTAAACCTGTCTCATCCCTCTGAATATCTGTACACCAAATCATGGTCATTATTCATGCTTTTGTCAGCTGTTCCTGCAGCAAGAGGGCACTTCATCCCCTTTCATCTTTAGGGTTCACTTGTCAGGCAATTAGGGGGATTTGTGTCTGACAGCTAAATAATTAATTATACTCATCTTGCAAAAATAGTGGGATCATGACTCTGCCTGTTTTGTTGATATGTTCTGTTGTGTGCTGGGAGTCAACCTAGGCTTGAAGTCAGGAAATATGAACTCTGATTCCACCACACATTTCTTGTGTAACAGGACTAAGCAAGTCAGAGTGGTATCTGGAGAGTAATGTAAGTAGAACAAGACTGACTGCCACCATCTAGAAATGAGATTTCTGGTAATCAGCATACTGAAGGAGGATAGAGGACAACTGACATGGTACTCTTCAGGAATGCCTCTGAACCACCAGGCTTGAGATTCAAAGGCAGAGGAAAATATGCTACTCTTTTTGCTGGTGCTGAAACCATTCTGCAGGCAAGAATTCAAGATTTACAGGGCCAGAGAAAACTTCACTTGCCTTTGCAGCCTGGCAATTAGGACACTGCTGGAAGGGCATCATTAAGGGTGTCCTGGTTCATGCTGCATGTGAATTTTTATTGTAAACAATATTGGCAAAATGATCGAGAGAGGTAAATGGAGGAGAGTGTTCATGCTGGGAGATGTCAGGGAATGCTGGCAGGGCTGAGGATCCTGCCCTTGTATTTGGAATGTCTAAATTCCCCGAAAGTTCTTCAAGTTCTAAATCTTGTTTTGTGCTTGTCCCCCAAAGGGGTAAGATCTGCTTGCTTCTTGCGAATATTGAGCCTGATAGGTAGGAATGAATTGGGTAAAAGACTAAGTAATGTGAAAGCTGTAGTTGTATATCAGTGTTTTGCAGCATAGATCGGTATGTTTAGAAGGATTTGGAGGTAATTTTTTTTCTGAATTGACCCTCTTCTGTAAAGGAAGAACAGGGGAGAAGAAAGAATTATATTACAATCTTCAGTTCACCTCAGTTAAGAGTGTTCTTTGCTCCCATGTTTTTCCTTTCTTAAGAAGTGAAGGAAATGTTGATAAATTGTGCTGGGCCTTCAATTGGAGAAGAGACCAAAATACTATATAGTAATTAGTTCCTGAGAAGAAGAGTCCATGTCATGGAGAATGTGTGTTGGATCAGCAAGAATTTAAGTTAGACTTGCTTGGTTCTCCTAGCCACTAGTAAATTTGGTAGATATTTGACCGGTATAGGAGTATGAATGAAGTAGGACAGTTGAAGAGTCAGAAAGAAAGATTCTGGCTCATATGGGAGTAGATGTGACTGTCTCCCATTTCTCTCTTCTTGTCAGAAAAATTGGTAACTGTGATAATATTACTTAATCTGGGACTCCCAGCACGCGTATTTTAGCTATACTTGAGGTTTTATTGTGTTAAAGCAGAATGATCAGACTTAACAGATCATAGAGGTTTCAGTGTCTCTTAGAGTGAGGACAGTTTATCTTTCCTAATGAACAAGTTAAGTTTCATAGAGATGTTCTCAGAAAGTGGTAATAAATGTTTCCCGTGCATATATACGGATCAGTATAGACCAATTGTAAACATAAATTTTTTTTTTTTTTAAAAATCTCCTTTAATACCATTTTTCAACAAGGGTAAAGCATCTTGGCAATGCAGGTCTACCTGAAACCAGATTTGCGTGGTTTATCCATTTTTTTTTTTCTTCTACAAGCACAGTGGTTCTTGTGTCACCACTATATATGTTTGAGTGCAGTCCCCTTACAACTAAATACCAGTTGTCTTCTCCTCTCCCTGTGCCACAACAAATTCAGGTGACACTCCTCACTGAAGTGGGTTCTGCAAAACCCTTGTTTAAATTATTTGAATTATGATTTTCTGTATCCTCCTAGTAGATATAAACATTCCTTCCTCTCCTCATCACAGAATTCTGGGACAACTTTGTTCATTCCACAATAAATCACCTTTGGATCTTGTAGGTCACTGTGATCTTTCAGCATGTTCTCTGTGCTGCACCCAGTTTTGTGCTGCTCTCTCAGTAGACCTGTCAGGAGTCCAGTTTTTCATTTCTTTGCACAGGCTGTTTCTGTATGTACAAAAAGAGTAATGTGTTCAGGCACTTTGCTCCCTGGGCTTTTTAGGTTCTCTCCTGAACAAACTGCAAGTCATGCAAAGACTGCTTTCTGACCTGTCTCCTAGCTCCCATCAAAAGAATAGCCTTGTTTGACGGTGTTCTCTTTTCTGTTCCCAAGGAGCCAGTTGGTTCCCCATGCTGGTTTATCACGTGCACAGGTGTTCATTCTGAATAAGCAGATGAATGAGTGTTTTCAAGCAGTGCACTTGTATCTGCTTCTATAAATTAAGAAATTACATTGTACTGTGCCCTTTCTGCTGGGGTACGCTAGTTTCTTCCTCTTTGCCCATGATTTTTTTTGCTGTGATTTTTAGCTTGTTAAATTTTAGCTTGTTTTGGGTTTATCTGGGTTTTGGTTTCATGGCATAAGATCAATGATTTATGTATGATAAAGCAATTAGCAAATGTTTTCCTTTAACTATTCTTGAATAACAATTTAATCTTAAATAGCAGTTAGATAGTGCAGTTTAGAGTATGTGCTCTCATCATTTTCAAAACCATTTTATGAAGGGGAACTATGAATAAAGGTTTGATTATGAATGAACATGTACTGGGATGTGCAGCTATCTTGGACTGCTCTGTTTGCCTCTGAACCGAAGCTGTCTTCCCAGTCTTGCTTTCATCTTGAAGGCATTCTGTGCTTTTATGCTCAGTAGCTTTGAATTCTTCATTATATCTCTTCAAGTACAATTTTCACTGCTTTCCAGCTATATATCAGAGTCAGCTCTTCATCATCATCCTTCTTGACTCTAAGCTTCTTCAGCATAGCCAGGTATGCTCTTTTCTTAGTTTTGCCCTCTCCTGATTTGCAGGAGTCCATCATCTCCTGTTTTTCTGTTGCCTCCGTAATCGCTGCTTCAGATAATGCTTCTCATCTCTCACTCTCTCACCTCAGCAAAGAAGTTGGGAGGTTCTGTAGAGGTTTGTCATTGATCTCTCTTCCCCAGCAATTCACTAACTCTGGGTTGTAAGTACTGTTGCAAGCTTATAAGGTCAGTTGTTTCTGCTGCTACCTGCAAGTTAAGTTGCAACGGGCCACTTTCAGGTATTGCAGTTCATAGTTTGCCTTACTTACCGACACAAATTCGATGACTGTCTTGTGCACAACTCTCGAACTACCTTTCCTTCCAAGGTGTTCTTTTTGCCAGCCTAAGGTCCTTGTGTTTGTATTTTACACCTTTTCATCGATAAATTTTGACACAGTTAGTGTCTAAGGTCTAATGACTAAAATTACTAATATGGAGCTCTTCATATTCCTCACACATCTTGAAATTTTTCAAGTACTTGAAGTGCTGTATTCCTATTGCTTCTCATATTGACCATGGTCCCCAAGAGGTCCTCAGTGCCTTCAAGACTAAATCTTAGCTTTCTTACTCAGAAGGTCACCACAGTATGGAGGAGGTTTTGTGGTGTTTATGCGTACTTTACCAGAAAGGGATGTTGAACTACAGCTAGGGCTTTTAAGTTCTCACCTCTATCTAAACAAGTATCGATTACACTTATGTCCTTAACTACACGTGGCTGGGGTTTTAAAGCTGGACAGCTTTCTCAACAGGGAGAAAAGCTGAGTGAGAGAGGGGATAGTATACGTATAGTAATTGGTGAAGATACCTAAAGATGAATATCTCCTACTTTATTTTATTTTGTTGGGGGCAGATAATCTTGGTTTACTGGTTTTTTCAGCTTATCTGTCTGAGGGCGATTATTGTTTATTGCAGTACTCTGTAAACTAGTTATTTTTGCTCAAAATAAATAAAAAAGGGAACCATTTAAAGAGATGTTGTCAGCCTAAAAATCACACTCAATCTCAAATGACTGAAATGAATACTCCTTGTATGGACAGAAGTCACGGGTTCTTTCACCCCACGCTTCTTTCAGTTTTATTTTGGTACTGAATAGCACCTTTCCTTAAGTAATTTCATCACATATCCAGTCCACCAGTGAAACTTCCGTAAGTTTTCCCTGAAATTGTGTTAAAGGGTTCTTGTTTAGAAATGCTAGTGAACATTTTTTAAAGGGAAAATTTTGAGGACATTTTTATGAATCCTTCATAATTTTTAATAAAAGCTAGCAAAAACCCTGCAGAAAAACCTAAGTATAGTTTATTCTGCCTCTGTTTCTTTACTGTCCATTTTCTACTCCTGTATTTTGTATTTCCATTACAATTCTTTATGTTGTCCCAACTTTTAACTGAACCTGCATATTTTAAAGGAGAATAATTATTTTTTTTCAGAGTGTTGGGAAGAAATTACCTCCAGCCACAGCAACTCAGGAGCCAACAAAAATAGAAGTGGACAACAGAACAAAAAGTAGGTTTCATAGTTTTTTCTTCTTTGCACTTCATGCTATTTAGCCTCTTAAAAGAAAGCTGAACATTGTTCTCTGGTTTTGGCTGAAAGAGTGTCCTGTATATATGCATGCAGATAGGTATATTTAGGATAAACTTTAAGGAGGTGATACATAGACAGATTGCTTTGTTTCACAGAATCATCTGAATTGTTTTTGCTCTGATAATCCTACCTTGAGTTTTCTGCCATCAGAAAATCAAATTGAATTACATGATCATCTTTCAGCCTTGAGGGTACCTCAAAATTAACCAAAGTTGAATAAGTTCCAACTTCAGGCTGTAACTGATAGGTAGGTCATAGAAAAATATCTCTAGTTGTGAGTGCCCTTGCTTTTTTTCTCATTTTTCTTTCTTTATGTAGAAAGAATCTGAGTGGGTGGTAAAGTTTGTATGGGAAATGAAAAGTGTCCAAGAACTTCAGTTCTGTTTTAGTAAACAAAAAGCAATAATTAAATCTTTTAAGTAGGACTCAGTGCTGTTTTAGGGACGCATATGTAACTAGCTTACCAAATAACTTGTGTATAAATTCCCCATCTTTTGATTTTATTTATATAAATATACAACTAAATGTTACAGGTTCTGGTAGAAAAGAATAAGAAGGAAAAGCACATAACCATACCTTAGAAAAGAAATTGAATATAATATAAACTACGTTGAGTTTTTTAAGTCTTGCACCCTCCTTCTCCTTCCTTTTAGATAGTTAGCAGATAACATTTTGTTTCAGAAGTGAAACACATACAGACGTAGGAAGGCAAGCATCTGGAGAAGCAGAACAGGGGCTGTCGGAGAGAAGTATATGGTCATGACCTGGTTTGCCCCGTTTTCAGCTCGGAGTTGCAGAAGTGGCTTAAAACAACTTTTAGTGAGATATTGTCCATTAGCTGCACCACACTGACTGACTTGCTGCATCGTCTTATCTTGTTCCTCTTATAAAAAGCTGTGAATGGGAAGTACTGCAAGAACTGAGTTGCCCTGAGGAAATGATTTTAAGGTGAACAGAGTCCACAATAAGTAAGTGGAGTTTGCTCAGTTCTGGTTTGAACAGTACAGTATATAACCAGTCTCTCAAAATACAAACGAATTATTTTACCTGCTACAGTACTGCAGGACTTCAAGTCATATAGAAGATCCATACGTTGAAATCAGTGCTTTATGCTGTGATTGTAAATACATATCAAGCCACTGAATTCTGTGGGTAAAATACAGTGCTTACAAGAGCCTAGGTAATGAAGCAGCTCTATTCTATAGGAAGTCTTTTGCTATTGTTCTCCCTCTTTGAGGCAATGATGTTTAGGGGACAATGATGTTTAGGCCACATTTTGAACTTGAGACAGACTGTGGGCATAAGGTGCTGAACAGAGATGCATGTTAAATACCGTAAAACACGCAGTTCTTTTTAGAAGATAGCCCCTTTATAGTGTTTAGGATGGTCTTCAGACTTTTTCCTCTATGAAGCGTGGGCAGTGATAGACCACTTGTGATAAATATCTAGTTCTTTGCTGCTGCTGCTGCTTCTTCCAACTTCTGAGCTATAAGGATGATGCTGGGAAGAGGAATTGTGTGTTACCCTGGGCGCTTGGGGTCTGTCAGAGAAGCTAGCAATTGATTTGTTCTTCATTCTAGACAGAGCAAGGAAGGGCGTGGGTAGAGAAGATGCTTATTGTGTCATCATTGTACCTAATCTAGTTGGATCAGGACAGTTCAAAAACCACAGGATGTAGCCAAGGGTAGGTGTTTTCACATGGGATCGTACCTAGCCCGAGCCCTCTCAGTTCAGAATATGTTGGGCCAGAAGTTGAGCATCCTGTGTTAGATCCAGCCTGTTTGAGTTGTAAGACATGCTGTAAGGTTTATCTCCTCACTCAGTTCCTTGAACAATGCCTGTTGCCTGTGGCAGATTGTTCACCTTTGCTTGGGAGGAGCTGAATTAATGAATCAAGACGGAAAAGCTCATGAATTATAATCTTTTTTCCTCCCTCACGGTTTCCAAGGTGTCTGCTGTCGGGTGTTCATTAGCAGGTATATTTTTAAAATGTCTTCAGGTCAGAGGATAAAAGAGAAGCTTCTGGAAGAAACCCATCCTTGAACATCAAATGTAAAAGTGAGATTTATTGTTTACAGTTAAGAGATGTTTAATATTGGTAACTCACTTTGAAGCCTTAATTTGGCTTGAGTCTAATAGGCATGTAATAGGAAATATTATTCTAACCTTTAGGGTTTTTTATGTGGTTTTTTTTCGCTTGGAAACCCCCCAAATTCAGCAAGTTCCAGTGTGGTCTTTACAGTGATGTGTCTGAAATTAGAATTTCCTTTTTTCTTTTCTTCCTTCCTATCTAAACATAACTGTTGAAATTAAGTGCTTCTACATCCTCTTGCAGTATTGTGCTTTGCTGAGTAAGGACAACTTTAGTAGCGAAGTGACATAAACAATTAGATTCTTTGCTTTTATTAATCTGATTTTAAAGGTGCATATTATTTTGCGTCCTGTTGGCTTTACTAGTACTTACTTAAATCATGTTGGTCTACCATTCTGTTAGGAGACGTTTGAAGGCTGGCTTTGTCCAATCACTTACATTGTTCAAACCCATCCGTGTTGTTGAGACGTACCTCTGTTGCAGTGTGATCCACAGGGTCCTTGTTAGGCAGAGGAATCTGTCAATTCAGTGTGTGCCAATGTGAATTGTGGTCAAGGAATTCAGACTTCTACTGTACATAAACCATGAATTTTCTCCATGGCTGTGCCTTAACCCTGTGTTCTTGTGCACCAGCCTTCAGAGCATGGGGCAGCCACAAGCTTCCCCTAGCTCCCGCTTGTGCCTCTCACAAGATTGTCTTCTGGCTCTTTATAAACTGCATCAGCATTAAGATCTAGTTTTTGACATTTTTCTGTAGTTTAAGTCCTTGTTTCTCTGCTATCTGGATATTAAAAACAAACAAACAAAAAACAATAACAAAAAAAAAGTTAAGAGATTGGTAAGGAGGCCGTACAAATCACAGGAGAACAGAGTTCTTCACATCAAAACTAGAAGGTGAAGATGCATAGCCATTTGCTCTGTGTGCTTTTGATAGCCACTTACTGTGAGATCCACATTGATGCATACTTTTAGAGGAGAAGCTTAAAAAAAAAGAAAGAGCACTTACTTTCCTGATTATCAACTGACTTTTTCAGATGCTGAAACCACAACCTTTTCTCCACTCTTGTCTGTCAAGTCCTTCATCTTGAAGGATGATACAAATTTACAGTCTGCAAATAGCAAGGGGGAGCTGAGGGAGGATTGCTTGTTATAAGATGCAGGAGACACAAGCACCCTGGAGACACTTGCTGTTCAAAGCATTCTTTAGCCTGAAATACATTTGGATTCATCCCTTCCTTGGGTGGGAGCTGCAGTGCTGGCACCCTTTCATTATAGTATCATTACTGTGGTATAGTGGCTGTTCTTCTCTGTTGGTTAGCTGTATAGATTATATAGTGAATGGAGGAACAATCTACATGCTTGAGAATGGATACTCAGAAATTATCCTAGGTGGTGTTTGCCTCCGAGAACCTGGCTTCTGTTCTGTAATTCACTGAATCCGTTATTTAGCAAAGGTGTTTTTCAGAATGCGGGTACTCTCAGAATAGGAAAAAAACCTAACATAATTGTTTAAGGAAGTGTACATGCTGTTGTGTAAAAATGTGCTGAATTTCATTTTTCTCCTACATGCTGTTCTGCTTCTACCTGACCTAAGACAGTATGCATCAACTTTCCACCTGTTTTTACATAAAATGTTATTATACTGTCTTGAAGTCAAGATAGTGAGCAGGTGAAACATCCTAGCTGCATCCCTGAAGAGATACAAACAATTCCTCCAGAATACAGTAAACTAGCAGTTAGACACCCCTTTCATCACCTGAAATCTGAGTTGTGGCAGGGTGGTTCTCACATGCCCAGTCGTTTGGCAATGTTAACGAATGTGTATTTGACAGTGTTCCCTGCCCTCAGAAACAGCAAAAGAGGCTTATTTTTCCCTTGCTCATATTATTTTCAGAGATCATGTTTGTTATCTTCATCTGACTCTTGTTTCTTCAGAGACATCGGAGAGGGGGGATGCTGGCTTGACCCCAGCCAGCAGCTAAGCTCCACCCAGCCACTTGCTCCCCTACAGGGGAGAGAATGGGGGAACCAATAGCAAGAAAACTCATGAATAAAGACAGTTAAGTGAATGAAAGGAGAAAAAAAGAGGTGATGCAAAGGAAGTCACTCACCACCTACCACTAATAGACCACTGCCCAACAACGGCTATCTCCCAGACCCATACCCCCCAGCCCGCCCTTTTTTATGGCTGACCAGGAGGTTATATGGCACAGGATACCCCTTTACTCAGCTTGGGTCAGCTGTCCCTGCTGTTTCTTGAAGGACAGGACGTTGTTTAAGTCCTGACTTCTTGCCCACCCCTGGTCTACTTACTGGGGGCAGAAGGGGGAGAAAGAGGAAAGATAAGGCCTTGGAGCTGTGCAGGTGCTGCTCAGCAATGGCCGAAGCACTGATGTGTTATCACTGCGGTTTAGTCATGAATCCAAAATGTATCACCAGGCAGGCTGCTGCGAAGAAAATTAACTCGATCCCAGCCAGACCCAGTACAGGCCGGGTCCAGGAAGCCAATGCTAACGATCATAGATAAATTTAAATTTTTGTGTTCAGGAAAATAAATCTGTGAAGCCTAAGAAATTCTTGTTTGCTTGAACCAGCGCCATGTAAAATTTATGCCATTTTTGAGTGTCAAATATGTGTACTGGAGAACTTTCCTCTTCTCCATTAATGCTGTTTAATTTCTCACGCTGATTGTGCTTACACACAGCCACCCTTCACGTACACCTGTGCTGGCTGCTCATTTAAGGGTGATGTTCCTGTCCCTGAACTTCAGCAGCTGGGCTGCAGCTGCTGGGGCAGAGCCCTGAGTTTCAGTGTGTGCGTGTGAGCTCGGTGACTGGGCGCCCATGGTTCCTGGTGGAGATCTGTCACTGCTGTCCAGGGAGTTCAGTGTGATTCAGCTAATCAAATGCAGGTGTCTGCTCTTGGGGTGAAGATCTCTCTCTCTTAGGGTGAGAGCGGTTTTTCAAGGCTTCGCTCCCTTTAGTGACTTGACTGCATCAACTGTAGTACAAGCACAGGCACTGACAGCATTGGTTTCTAACGTCAGGTGCCCAAATCTGAATCCATCCCTTGGGACTGCAATCAGTACCCTGCATTTGGAGCTGTTTGATATACTCTGGCTTGCCTCCAGCTGCCATGCGAGAGAGACCTGGCTCTTTCGTAGGTTGTGCGTCTTATCTGGCCAGCCATGCAGGTGTCTTACCCATGAGTGTCTGAAATGGCGCTTAGTGTCTGACCAGCTGAACTGACCCACCTGGTGGAGCCTCAAATACCCACAAGTGTGATAATGCAGGTTCTCTTTATAATCAGTCCTGTTGTTCCAAATTAATTTAGGTTTCTGTGGCCTGCAAGTACCTTTTTCTCTGTCATCAATCATGAGAGTTGACTAGTAGAGGTCATCAACATTGAGACATTTAAAGTGAGGTAAACACTTCTACAAAGTCATATCCCCTTCTACAAAAGGTCCAGCCATTTCTGTGTGTGTTTCTTTGGTCTTTTTAAACCTGCTGTCTTAGAGTATCACGTGGTTTTATACGTTATTTAACAGCTGGATAGTCTCCTTCTGTTTGTAAGTTACATTGACATACTTCTCTGTCGCATAGCAGCAGGTTGTAAGTAACTGTTCTTCATCACAACTGTTTCTTATGATTTCTGAGTAGGAGTGTTGGCTCCTGTATTTTCCAGATGAAAGTTGAGATGATGTCCTTCTTTATAGACAGTAAAGGGAAAAAGAAAGAGGAAACTTGAGGCAAATATTCAAAACTCTTCTTTTACGCTGAATGTTCGGAAAGTTTAGGTATGAATGCT
The DNA here is from genome assembly GCA_009769605.1 of Bucorvus abyssinicus. Lineage (NCBI taxonomy): Eukaryota > Metazoa > Chordata > Aves > Bucerotiformes > Bucorvidae > Bucorvus > Bucorvus abyssinicus. Next base: position 29,905,879 of record CM020030.1, on the reverse strand, counting down.
TTCACATTTCTTAATGTATTATTATTTTAATTATCTGCATAGATTCAGAAATACCTTCTTCTTTGAACACCAGGGGATAGATAAGTTATGTCAACCCATTGGGTCCTTTATGCTTTCAAGGTATGGGATCTGCTGGAAGGCTGGACCGTGGAACTAGTGGAACAAGTGTCAGTTAACGGGCTTACTCGAAGGGAAATGGTTTGTGGCAGGTGCTTTCTGGAGCAGTTTCATTTGAGATAATGGTTCTAGGGGCTACAGAGCTGACTCCCTGGATGACACGTGTGGGAATGCTCATCAGTGTGCAGTTTTTTAAATATTTCATACTGTTTATGAAGGTATGAAATACAGAGAGAAAGATGGCAAGAAAATAAAGCAGCATGAAGAGACACTGGTGGCAACATTTTATGAAGATTTTCACCCTTGGATAAGCAGTTGTTATAATTTATCACATTAAATGTTCTTTCTTGCAGCCAAGGAGTATTGCAAAGTGATATTTCCATATGAAGCACAGAATGATGATGAACTCACAATCCGAGAAGGCGATGTCGTCACACTAATCAGTAAGGTAAAAGCAATATTTTTCTCTTATAAGCAGCAATCCATTTTTAAAAATCACACCATTCAATTGCCGTAAATGCCCTATTTGTGCCGTTCACAGCGTCCTTCCGAAAACAATGCTAGTTTGACAGCATTACATAGGCTTCAGAGGGGCCTGCAGCTCCTTTCCTCTTGTGCTTTAGAGCCTTGACTTGATAACGTTAAATGAAGAACAGCAGAGGTGTACTCTTGAGTTTACAAATTTATACAATTAATTTAAATTTGAATCTGTTGACAAACCTACATAAATTGTAACTTGATGCATGCAACAAACACAAAAGCCTAGAGAATAAACAGGAAGACTCAAGAAAGCAGCAGCTTTGAACATTTCTGTTAGGTGTATGAGTGAGCTTTCTTGTTGAAATGGTGAATTAGATTTTTTTCAGGTTAGGTGGAGATAATGTGCCTAAATTGACTTGATTAACTAAACACATATTTAAAGTGTAGCCACCCTTAACACTATGGTAAAGCAGAAAAAAGATAATAAAATAGAAATTAAATTAACTAACTTTAGGTCTGTGTTCTTTTCTTTAAAATTACTTGAAATTATTCAAGATTAGAAATGAAAAACCAGTGCCAGGGTTTATACTAAATCTCCACAAACTGTACAGTAACACGTTGAGTAAACAATTGGTTTTCTTTTAGAAGAGCTGAGGACCAAGTTACAAAGAATGGATTATAGTTTAGGTACACTTAATTTCCTGCTCTTGTTTAAAGACCATATAGTTCGTTTAAATGTTTTTGACTGCTAGACATAAGTATTTGGGGGAAAAAAAGCTACAAATTAGAAAAGGTTGTGGATTTTGCATGATTAAGATGAATTGTAATGATGTGCACAGTAGTGCTGTTGTTGTTTGTGCTTATATGAAAGTAAAAGAATGAATTCCGTAATTAATAAGTTTCATAAGAAATTGTTACTTGACTGAGCCATTTGGCATTGGAGTGGAAAAACCCCAAAACCTTGGGAAGTACATCTGGGGCAGTGTTTGCTATCTACTAAGCCATTTGCAGTCCTAGAGGACATCTTCTTTGTCCTGAAGGATATACATGTAACCGAGGAAAAATAACCAGACGTTTGGTAGGAAGAGAAACTACAAATTTAAAAAATAAATTACATTCATTAAGCATCCTTTAATGACTTGCTCTCAGTGGCATTTTTTTGTTTAGCTTGTGTTGAAAACTGTTTGGCTTTGCTTCATTTAGAGTGTTCTTGTGTGAGTATTTAACGGTGTCTCTGATCATGGATAGGGCTTTTAAGACATTGCTCCTGTCCACTTCATGCTTTATTGACCAGGTTGATTTAACTCTCTCAGATGGCTGGTCTCCAGGTGGAGCCGTGTTTTTCTATATATAGATAAAGAGAGAATTACTTTACTGAGGTTTAAGTATGAGATTTCATTTGCTTGCTTTTCCCCTTTTCCTTCTTCCTGCTGCCTCTGCCCACACAGTGGAAGGATATTTGTCTCTTATAATAACTGAGCTCATGATTTGACTGAATTGATCTGTTTTCCCAACCATGCAGTGATAAGTTTGTCAGTATATTCTCTAGTATATATCCCTGTCCCACTCTCCAGCCTGATGGTAGCAAGCCACTGCAGGCATTTTATTAAATTTTCTTCTTTCTTCTGTGGTATGTCACATGTCTATGAACAATTACATAAAACCTTGCCTCTAGAGGGTGGGGGATCTCTGTGCAAAAAGGCTCGGTATTTCTCAGTTGATGCTTTTTTATGTTGATGCTGTGTCTGAATTAACCTGAGATGCTGAAGAGACAGCACTTAATGAGCAATCACTTTGTAGATGCTTTTGTGGTTTGCAGACCTTATTGCAGTCAGAATTGTGGGTTTTTTTCATCTGTTTTTGACACGTAGTTTAAAAAACAAAATTCAGCTGATGTGAAGTCAGGGTCCTTGCTGTAGAGTTCTGAAAACACTGGAGTCTCCTCCATGCTCTCCCATGCAATATAGTAGCTTTATTTTAGTCCAAATCTTCTGAAGCAGGTGTCCGTTGTCATTTTGCTTTTAGTCAGCAATAACAAAGTCAGCCTCGCCTTTCTGCCCACTAAGCATTTCTGCTAGCGAGTTGCCTTTTACTTGGAATTCAAATCACTGTACTTAGAGTCCTTTCCGTAACCGTAGTGACCCATACTGACGAAGAGGAATGAAGTAGCAATGTACGGAGTACTTCAGAAACTATTACCACGGTTTTGCTTTGCTATCAGATTGTAGAGTTTCTTTTAATCTATTTGCAAGAAATCATTTCTCAGGGTTTGCTTTCTGTGCTGGAGAGCATTAGGCAAAGTTTATTCTTCCCAGTTACCTAGACCCAAGGAGGGAAGATTGTTACTTCTAAAGAAAGAGATGGGTGTCATAGGACTTCCTACAACCACAGCTGCATTAGTGTAAAATGATGTATTTTGTTGAAATCACTAAGACCAGAAAATGATATAAAGTATGAAAAGTCCCTCACCAGGCTAATCTATTTTCACACAGTCAGATCTACTGAAATGTTGAAGACTCACAAATTCAACTCATACTGAATTTGCATTTAATTGAAAACAACAGCATTGGTGAGGGTATGCGGAAGTGGCTGAAGTAATGGGTGATGCAAGAATGGGAGAGAAATCTCATGAAAAAAACATAAAATATGTTGCAAGAATCTTGCACCAGGATGAGCTAGCACTTGGTAGGTGCTGAAAGGAAGGAAAATGAGCTAAATGGTGGTTTCTAGGAGAGCTTGTGTGCATGGACATCTGAGAATATGTGTGTGAGGCAGCTGTTCATCTGGTGTTCATCTTAAAAGGCTAAAACTTTATTTTGTTTAGTATCAGTAAATGCAGAATTCAAATTTCAGCAGTGCCCCTGCAGCTAAAAAGGGTAAGATTATATAAGATTTCTCATTTTTTTCCAGCTAAATTAGTTATTGAAGTCCCTTTGTCAAGGTCATCAAATATCTACCTAATAAAAAGAATAAACCAATACTTTTTTGTCATGGTCTTTGCAGAATCTGTTTCAAGTTCTCACTCGGTTTTAATGGATGTTAAAATCTTGAATCAGAAGCTGATCAGGCCTTTCCTATAGATCACTATGATAAGGGAATTTGAATAGCTGAAGTTTTTTATGAAACAGCCAACGAATACTTTGAATGGATTTGCTGAATCACAAGTGACTTCCCTAGTGACTTGGAGAATGCGCTGATAAGTTTTATTTAGACATTGAAGTGAATCAGTAGAGGCTGATCATTTACTGGTCAGAACCATATGTATTTTTGGACGTATAAGGGGAAGGATGGCATTATGCAAGAATGATAGCTGAAAATAATTGCCAATTAAACAGCATAATGAGTAATTTTTTAATAAACTGCATAGGCCTAAATCTTGGAAAACATACACAAAGAGATACAGTCCAAACATATCGGAGTAACAGTTGTTTTCTCATAGGTTAAAATTTACCTAAAAGACTAGAAGAAAAGCAGGAACTAACTTGACATAAATGTATACCAATAATTTCTGGAGAAGGTTTTTCTCTTCTCCTTTACCCCAGTGAAGCAAATATCTTTGTAGTTACATAGAAAAGGTTTTATTGATTAATTACTGGAAATTAAAGTGTACAAATGGTAGTCCTTTAATTCCTTCATGCAAAATATTTAAAGATAAAAGACCAGAAAATATTGCTCAGAATTGTAAAGGAAGGTAAAAATGTGCTCTTCAAGGCAATAAATCAGTAAACGTGGTACCTTTGCTTTGCAAAAAGGGATCTAAGAAAAATACGAAAAGAACAAAAAGCAAAATACAGAGGTATTACTTGTACAGTTAAGGTGATCATTCTGCAATTTGATGATAAGGTACATTCGTAAGCTGAGAAGATATGAACGGCAAGAGGCCATGAGATTGACTCTGTTGGTTAATCTTTGTAATGTCAAACGTTGTGTTTCTTAGGTAATTTTTTTAGTGTCTTGAAAGTGTTCCTGACAGCATTTGGATAAGGACAAGAACACTGGTAGTGACTGCACTGTGTGGCTGAAGAAGAGTGGGAAACAGGTGTTTTATTGTGCTCAAATATTGATTTTGGAGGTTGTATTTGTAATAAATAGAGTTGCTTTTAAGCAACAGAAGATTCGTGTGATGTTTTCAACTGACATCTTGAAAATCTTTCAGGATTTTTCATTCCAGCACTTGTAATCTTAGCTAATGTAGGCTACTTCCCAGTGTTAATAGATTCTTTATGCAAACACTACAAATTTCTTAGTAGCGGAAGTAAATTCTGACAAAATGCATAGGATTCTGGAGGTTTCACTGACATACAGAAAGTTACCTGTATGAAGAATCAATAGCTAAATAATTTCAAAGCAAATACATCAAGCACATACTGGCAGCTGTGCACTCACTCATTTGAAAGCAGTTTTACTTGCAAGAGTGTGAAAGATTCCAGTGCACTGCATCAATATACCTGAGCTTTAGGCAGTAAAGACCACTTTGTTTCCAGGAATGAAAATGCTCTGGATAAATAAAATTAACTACTTCAAAAATTACGGCAAATTTGAAAAGCTGGCAGTAGTAGAAGGGTATCCTCACCTGAACCCTTATTTTTGGAGTAGGGGTAGTTGAGAGCAATATCAGTGGCAATTCTGCTAATTCTGAGTTTACAAGATGTAGAAATTTATAGGTGTCACTGTATCAGCTGGAATAATAGTCTTATGCCTTGCTCTGCATATCACACCTGGCTTTCCCTCTGTTTTCACCTACTGGCATTGCAAAGCCTTTCTTCTCCTGCTTCAGGCTAACAGCTGGCTACATGGCATTAACGGTAGGAATGTGTTGCACTGAAGTGATGGATGTGAATAATAGGGGTTCTTTTTGATTTTGCAAAGGAGCTCTCATTAGGGGGTGAGTTTCATGGAGGGTGTCCAGCCTCCTTTTGGATTCCTCAAAACTATCTGAAGGGTTAATGATGTGAAAAAGAAAGCAACACTGACATACAGCTTCCCAGAATCTTGCTGATGCTTTTCAAATAGTCATGGGAAAGTTCATGCATTGGTATCATGAAAGACACAACAGGGTTGGAAGACTTACGTGACAAATTATCTGGTCTAGATATTTAATGACAAGCCAGATGTTTAATGGCAATCCAATTTGTAGTGCTTATTTCTGTGTTGGGGAAAAAAGATCCATAAACCTAGTTTCTAAAAATAAGCATCATGGCAACCAGGTTTTGCAAAGATTGTATTTGCTTTTGGTGTTATTATTAATAATTTACTTTACTGTGAGATTTGCAAGTTTTGTGGTTCAACATCTTGTAGATATAGTGAGTCCCTGCCCCGAAGCACACACGTATCAAGTGGTAAGACAGACAAGTGAGTACAAGGGTATAAGGAAACAATGAAATGAGATCCAGTCTTGATAGCCTCTTTCCTAATGTCACATTTTCACTGTTGCAGTGATTGCTCTGTGCATTTGTCCATTTAGAGTATAGAATCTGTCCTTATGTGGAGCACTTAATATTTCCCAATTCTTAGGGTAGTTGTTAGGCATTTAATTTCACCCTCACTGTATTTATAGACAGTTACCTGAGTACGGCCCTTTCGCCAAAACAATTCTCCTGGTTTTCTCTCTTACAACATCTTTAAATGCTCATCCTGATGCAGGAGGTAATTATCCAGAGCACTTTCTTTAGCTGAGCGATTGCCAAGGTGAACTGGGCTCAGAAGGGTTGTAAAGGAAAACAGCTGCTCTAACGGATGCAGGAGGCTCCTAAAGGGCTGAAATTACTAAGTGCTATGTACAAGAGTCTTGCCAGTGAGTTAAGGCTGCGAGCAGGGGAAGGAGCAGGAACCAGACAGTGTGGTAGAGGAGGACACTGGCTGATACTTAATTGAACATTTTGCTAGGTTGTGGTGTCACTAGGGTAGAAACCTGTCTGTTGGCGGCATTTGTTTCTGTGGGTATTTTTTTGTTGTGGAATTTTTCTGTATGTTTTTAATTGCAAAGAGCACACACACATTTTACAACCCTTGGTTATAGAAATGTGTGGAGGAATTAGGAGACTCAGTTTTTCATTCTGTATGAGCAAATAGGTAGATAATATCACTCACTTTTCCATATTAAGATGAAATCTTCAGTATTTTCCACTCTATGGGTAAAAAAAAGTGTTATTATATTTGAGGTCATTAAAAATAAAACTAATTGGCCAAGAAAATTTTCAAAGCAGAAATATGGTAGCTTAATGTTGTCTCTTTTGAAGGAGGAGGTCAGGTTAGTCATATTTCAGGATAGTGATTCCTTGATTGACAGCTAAAAGCTTTTATCTCATTTTTAGAAATAAGTTTACTAATAAAGCAATACAAAAAATTCAAGTTATGCAGGGGGAAATACGATCTGGTTTAATAAAACACAAAAATGTCTTTCTGTCAGAGCAACACAGTGGATTTTTGTTGACACTAAGTATTTGGTCAGGCAGATGACCCTATTTCGGGTTTTAATACAAGATACTTGGAGCACTTCATTGTGCAACAATCCTGCATACAGAAACTGAAAGGAATACAGTAAGGAAACATCAAATAATGTCCAGCTTTAAGAAAGTTTTATAATGTCTTGTGTTTAAAGGATAGCATGTAAGCAATCAGGGCATGTAATGCTTGCCTTTGGAAATAAATAGGTATTTTCCTCAGAGAGAACAATACCATAAAGGGTCTTGGTGCATGCCCTTTTCTCTCCTGAGATAACCATGAATTATTCAGCACATCTTTGGCCAGACCTAACAGCTATACCTAATCTGCTTTCTGTGTTCCTTGCACCCTGCATTGTGCTCAGCACCAGTTATTCCCCCAAGACATCCCGCTTCCTTAGCTGATTGAGAAACCTGTTCATACCAAAATTGCTGGTTTCATGCAAGAAATTATTTTGCAAAGTGTGTATGCTGAGGTTTTATATGATTGATGGAGGGTGGCTGCTAAAAGGGATGGTTCTGCTCCTGCCCTTTTGCCTTGCATGTGGCAGCCTTGGCCACAGGACACGTAGAGGCGTGTGAGTAGTAAAGGGTGATAGGAGGAATGGGATTGTCCCTGCAATCAGCAGCCTGCTGAGAGACTGGCTTATCATAGAATTCTTTTGGTTGGAAGAGACCTTCAAGATCCAACCATTAACTCAGCACTGCCAAGTCCACCACTAAAGCATGTCCCTAAGCGCCGCATTTACTATCTTTTAAATACCTCCAGAGATGGTGACTCCACCTCTTCCCTGGGCAGCCTGTTCCAATGCTTCACAACCCTTTCTGCAAAGAAATTTTTTCTAATATCCAACCTAAACCTCCCCTGGTGCAACTTGAGACCTACCACTTGTTACTTGGGATAAGAGTCTGACATCTACCTTGCTACAACCTCCTTTCAGGTAGTTGTAGAGAGTGATAAGGTCTCCCCTGAGCTTTTGTTTCTCCAGGCTAAACAACCTCAGTTCCCTCAGTCACTCCTCATAAGACTTATGCTCTAGACCCTTCACCAGCTCCATTGTCCTTCTCTGGACACGCTCCAGCACCTTAATGTCCTTCTTGTAGTGAGGGGCCCAAAACTGGACACAGTACTCAAGGTGCAGCTTAACCAGCGCTGAGTAGAGGGGTACAACCGCTTTCCTCCTCCCGCTGGCCGCACGATTTCTGATACAAGCCAGGATGCCATTGGCCTTCTTGGCCACCTGGGCTCATATTCAGCTGGCTGTCAACCAGCACTGCCAGGTCCTTTTCCGCTGTGCAGCTTTCCAGCCATTCTTCCCCAAGCCTGTAGCGTTGCAGGCGGTTGTTGTGACCCAAGTGCAGGACCCAGCACTTCATCTTGTTGAACCTCATACAGTTGACCTCAGCCCATCGATCCAGCCTGTCCAGATCCCTCTGTAGAGCCTCCCGACCTTCAAGCAGATTGACACACCCACCCAACTTGGTGTCATCTGCGAACTTACTGAGGGTGCACTCGATCCCCTCATCCAAATCATTAATAAAGATATTGGAAGAGAACAGGCCCCAAAACTGAACCTTGGGGTTACCACTTGTTACTGGCTGCCAACTGGATTTGACTCCTTTCACCACCACTCTCTGGGCCTGGCCATCCAGCCAGTTTTTTACACAGTGAAGTGTATGCCCGTCCAAGCCATAGGCAGCCAAGTTCTCCAGGAGAATGCTGTGAGAAACAGCAGAGGCTTTACTGAAGTCCAGGTAGACAATGTCCACAGCCCCTCCCTCATCCACTAAGTGGGTCGGTCACCTTGTCATAGGAGATCAGTCGAGCAGGACCTGCCTTTCATAAACTCGTGCTGTCTGGGCCTGATCACCTGGTTGTCCTGTACGTGCCATGTGATGGCACTCAAGAAGACCTGCTCCGTAACCTTCCCCAGCACCAAGGTCAGACTGACAGGCCTGTAGTTCCATGGGTCCTCCTTCTGGCCCTTTTTGTCACATTTGCTAAGCTCTGGTCGACTGGGACCTCCCTGGTTATCCAGAACTGCTGATAAATGATGGAAAGTGTCTTAGTGGAAGGGTCACTTTTCCCTGACCCAAAACTTTCCTGTGAAGGTTTTGACCTAATGGCAATGAGAGGGTTTGGATTTTTGCTAAGTTTCAAGCCACAGTGCTGTGTGGGATGGTAGTCGGAGTAGGTCCTGGAGAACATGACCCTTTTGACATACTGCTAATGTGTGTGTGGCAAGTGCACAGGAAAAAACCCGTGTCATTGCATAGAAGCATGATTTTCCTCATATGAGTAATATAAAGCAGTTATATAAAACTTGTGGGGACCCTGATGATGAAGTAAAAACATATGTTAATTTTCTAAAATTATTTTATATACTTAGTAAGATATAGGGAAAACAGACTGTGAGTAACTGTACTCTCACTTTCCTGCTTGCCTGAACCTGTCCTTGGCCAAGACTTTTAAATGCTTATAAATGAATTTTTAACACTAGTTGTATCTTGCAGCATTTCTTGGTTGCTGTGATTAGCAATGGGTCATTAAGTAAGGTCTGTGTAGAGATAAAGCCTGGCAATGTGTTTAATAAGGTACCAGGTACAGCTTACATTTCACTGATAGCTCTAGAAACATTACTGAAACACTAATGCTTGAGCTGAATACTTAAACTGTGAAGCCTGAGATTAGTGCAGGAGAGAGGGAAGCAGCCACCACTTGAATGTTCTTCTTGTTAGTTTATTTATATTCTTTCTAAGTACGCACTGAAGTTTTCTTTTCCTGTTCTTGTTATCACAAGTGCTACAGTGCTACAGCAGTGCCTTCAGCAGAAGGGATTCTGTTGTTCCTGGGAAGTCCCAAATTTGAATTTTGACAAATAGAAGTTCATGCTAAGCTACGTAGGTGAAGTGGCAGGATCCCACATGCAGGCAATGCTTCAAGATTTGCGTAATTTGAAAAGTTAGGTTTATTTGTAAGTATTTTTAATGCAGCCAAGCTAATCTAAAATGGTGACATATTTTAAGATAAGAAAGGAAAGAACCTTTTTTCTGCCCTAGGTTTACAAAAGATAATACTGAAATGCTGAGGCATCTGGAAATCTGTGATTATTGCTCACAATGTGGGCTTTAGACTCGGTTTAGCTTCATCCTTTCTTTTAGCTTGAATGTTGGGTTCACCTGCTGGTTTGATGGTATTATCTGAAGTCCAGCCTTTTCAGGGTAGGGAGAGCTATTTAAAGGGAAAGTAGAAATGCACATCTAGTGCCAAGTAATCAGTAATTGTAATTAGGACCCTGGTCCTAAGAAGTAATAGCATTAAATAATCCTTCAAATGTTTTGTTCTATTTTTAAATAAACTTTCTAAATACAAAAAATGTAATTATGTAAATATTATCTCTTGGCTCATCAGAGGCATAAATTATGTCTGTTACTAGCACCACCTTTGGTGTTTGTGTTGGCTGATTTAGGTTTAATTTTGGTATTGGAGTGCTGGAGTTTTATGACATGGAACATAATTTATTTCTCCATGATATTCTGCTGACTGAACATTGCAAGTGAAATGAATCCCCGGAAGAGATTGGTTTTATCAAAGAGCATAATTTTTCCTGTTTGTACAAATATTTCATCAAAGCATTTCAGCTTCATTACTGATTAAACTATTTAGTCACAGAATGTAAAGTCAAAAGGTTAGATCTAGCCTGAAATAGATTTAATAGGCAAAAAGTATCTGTTCTGCTAGATTCTCTACTCTAATGTCCTGGGTATTACAGGTCATTCATAATTCTCAGCCAGTTTCTTTTTTGCAGGGCCCAGTAACTTGGGCCAATTTTTGGAACAGATTGTGTCTTCTGGAGAGATACCTCCTTATAGTACCTTCCAGTAAAAACTCTGTTTGGAAAGAGTCATGCAATGTTGACACGGTAAATTCTTAGTAGTGCCTTGGAGCTTGTGGATAAAGAAGAATTTAACCTGTTTGACTTCTTAAGCTTTACAAGATGTAACTGGTGGTATGCCATGTAAGGTTCCCTACAGCTTGGTCATGAGAGCTGACAGGAGCTGGGAAGGATCCGTGTAGGATTTGGGGCTTTTGGGACGTAAGCTGAGGAGCTCTGCAAGAAAAATCCATGGGTTGGGGACCAAACTGCCAGACTGGGAGGTTTCCTCTCCTACTTTTTTGTCAGTATTTCATGTGTCTTTTATCTAAATGATCTTGGGTTAAGTAGTTGTTGGGAGATCCATTCTGCCTTATTGTCAGATTTTAAAATGGTGTTTCTGCTGAGGAGTACTTGATTGCTAACCAGATGCTTTAAATCATGGCCATTTTCTTCAGAAGTTTTTAGCAAATTTTGCACTATACTGTAAGATCTCAATCCCAGTAACTGAGCTTAGTAAGTAACAAAGCTTGATTGTTTTGAATACATTCTTAGGTAGCACAAAGTGAGTGTAATGTAAGCTTCTGAAGAAATGCTTTCCTTCATTCATAGGTATTTTACTGAGTTTTATGAGAATCTATGAAGACTATAAAATCAATTATTTTCTAACTTTTAAAATAAAATTTTGAGAATGACACATCTTGGTTTCAGAATCATGATACCAAATGTAGTAAGAAATGTAAAAAGAAAAATTTTTGAATATTGCTAAACTAGTTTTTTCACCCAGCTTTAATATGATTTTATTGTTTCCCCCCATGACAAGGTTGTATTAATGAAGAGCTGATGCAGTGTGAGGTCAGGTTTTGTTTAGTTAATTTGCAAGTTACTAAAATAATGCTGATCTTTGACACCTGACCATATATTTAAGTCAAGGCAGTTACTCAATAACAGAGTTAAAAAAACAGTAGACTTTTCCCTCCACATTATTGGTTTTGCCCAGTGATGTCATGCGCTTTAAAAGTCACAGACCCTGTCCCATGGCCTTTTCCAGGGTTTGTGAGGGTTGGGGACCTTTTGACCCCAGCACTGCCTGGAGGCAGGCAGCAGTGCTGGCCCATGGGTGCTCTGCATGGGTAGTCTGAATGGCAGAGTGCTTGTCCTTCAGATTTGTCTTTCTATGAGGCCTCGAATCCCCTAATTCAGAAGCCTTTATATGTTACATATATGTCTGTGTGTATGGATGATGTCTTGAAAAGTGCTATAGACACATTAGGTCACATTAAAGGTGGTTTGGTTTTCTTTAAATTATGAGGTTGGCTATCAGTTGTGGAAAGACTGCTGGAGAGATGCTTACAGTGAGGGTAGTGGTAATCTAATGTGCAACTGCCAGCATAACAGAGCTGACATGAGAAAGCTCTCAGTGCAAGTAGGCAAGAGGTGTTCATGGCTTTCTGAATAATGCGATTTTACCAACTCAGCATTCTTCTTGATGAGACCCCAACTTTACAAGGGCAGAAGGAAAGCAGACATTTGATGAATACAACTGCCAGCTGTAGGTTGGTTTTTTTTTTTTAAATTATGTGAGGAACTATGTATTCTAGTGGAGATTTCTGTGAAACTGTGGTATCCTACCATAAAAATTTCACTTTTTCAGACCCTGCACCATTATCTCAGAACACTGAATAGTCCAAATTTTTACTTTGTAAATTTAGCCTGCCAATTGTATATTTTAAGCTTAGTAATCTATAAATCTTAAATTAAAAAAATAATTCTCATAGGCCAGTTTTTTAGAAGATCTCCTTAAGTGATGATCGTGCATGCAAGTACATCTGTTGCCTCAGGCAGAAAACTTGTTACCTGAGCACTCCAAGAGCATGCATGCCACAGTACATGCTTTGTAGCTGTCTCTTCTGAGGACCTGCTTGTTCTTGTTCTTGGAATTGCTTTCTATCCTAGCTATAATGATGAAATCTGTATGAAAAAATGTTCCTGTATCAAAACCTTTTAATCAGAAAAGCTGAAAATTGAGCTGTTACAAGTGGGTGTCTAAACCATGAGTTCATATTTTAGCAGTATGACAAAGTCGCAGCAAGTTCAGAGGACCAGCCTGTGCAGTGATCAGCACCCTCAGAAAAACCCAAGTCTTATTTACAGAGGAGAAGTTCAGCCTTCTTCAGATGTATTTCTTCAATGGTTTACACAGCTGCAGTTACACTCATAGGTAGGAGGAAAAAGAAATGCCGAGCTTTTGGCTTGTTTTGAGGCCTTGGGGAACAGGAAAAACCTCTCGTTTTCTTTTCCCAGCAGAAGCCTTCCCCTTCGCTAGGGGCAGCTTGGAAAGTAGGTTAGGGAGGGCAGAGTTGAACTTGAGCCGTGGCAGTCCCTGAAATGGTCAGTCCTTCTGAAGGTACCAAGAGACAAGGGAGTGGATGCTGTCTTGAAGGCCTGGTTGCTTCAGAAGAAAAGTCAGGAAACTTCTTTTCCCCTAAAATAAATGGAAAACATGGCTGAAGCCGTGGATATCTGCCTGGCCATAAAACCTTTTCTGCATCTCTTGCAGCCCTTTATTACGCCCCTTGTGCGCTGCAGCTGTAGCGGTGCTGCCCTTCGTGGAGTGGCTGAATAGGTTATTCAGGCAGCCACTACCAGCCTTGCTCTCTGGCTTCCATGTGTGTTGGTAAAGCTGCCAAAGTTGCTTAGCTGTTGGTAGGTCCCCAGTGACCAGATGGCTGCTGATGCTGGAGAGAGCAATTTTGAGTGCATTTGCCGATGGCTTCAGTGATGATCTAGGTACAAGTCCAGTGGGCTTCTGAACACTGGCAAGAGAAAAATTGTAATGATAATGGATCAGAGCACCAAGTAGCTACTGGATTTTATGTGAATGATTAAGAACAGTCCCATAGCACAGAGTAACTCTCCTCTAAGTGTCTTGAAGAAAAAAAAAGTAAAAAATAAGTAAAATAATGCATAGTAGTTAGAAGAAAACATAGATTGGTGCATGTCTGACATGTAAATTATATTGTATTGTATTGTCTCCTAGCACAATAATGAAATAAAAATCCACACTGTGAGTTTTTATTATAAATGTGTTCACAAGCAGAAGTGCTGCTTTCCGTTTGCAGAGAAAGTGTTGGTTGCCTTCGCAATCCTTTCATCTGGCTTGGGCCTAGAGTTCAAGTAGCAGTGTGGGCTAGAAATAAATCTGTCTGTAATAACAAAGCCAAGAGAGACAGTTTAATGTGAAATAAACCCCCCTCTGTCTTTGGGGTGTATGAAACTCCTGCCTACCTGGAGCATAAGGAGAGGCTGTGAAGCTGCGAGTGTTTCCAGGAGGGCAAGTACAATCATGCTTGCATGACAGGACAATCTGTCACTGTCAGGCTTGTAGCTGGGACACAGCTCAGCATGAGAGGGACATGTCACCTGCTGGGTATGAATTTCCGTCCTTTAATTTCATGGTCTTGAATGTGGTATCAGCTGGTAAAGTGGAGATCAAGGTAGCGGGGGACTGACAGCCCTGCCTTATCAACCTCTGTTGTCATCTCTTTTACCTCCGAAGAAAACCAGCGACGGTGTTTGACTGAAGGGCAGTTTGTGTTCTTGTCTTGTGACCAGCTGTCCTGCTAGGCTGGGAAGATGGCTAAGGTAGTGTCTTGTCAGAAGTGCCTGTCTAGGGGCAGCTGCTTCTGTGCGGTGCGTGGAATGTTGGTAAGACTACGTAGTATAAGGCGCCTTATGCTGGGGCTTTCTGTTCAATCTCCACCGGCTTCTGCTTTTTTACTGTTGGATTGAGAGCACCGAGGGAAGGAACAGCACGGCGTCTGTTCTAATGCAAGAGCAGTAGTTTTGCTGCTAAGCAAATCTGTTAATACAGGATTCTGTGTGCATGAGAGACCAAGTAATGTTGTGATTCTTTCACCCAGAAGTGGAGGAAGCACGACTCCAGTGGTTATGGCTTGTCTTGGCCATATGAGAGTGACTACAGGATCGCTGCAGTCGCTGCAAGGAGATTCAGCCATGATCTTATGCTGTCAACTTTACTGATGTACTTCACTATATTTCATCTACATTCAGTAACAGTATGAAATACCTGGTGGTCCAAACGGAAACTTTCTTTGCCTCCATGTTAAAATATCTTTGCAAAGCTTTTGCCTGATCTGTCTAGTCATGCAGCTCTCTCTTTTTCCCCCTTCTATGCCCCTACTGATGTAGTCACCACAGATGTAAGTTTCAGAGTGGAACGATGTTCTTTAGTGTCTTATCATTGGGTTTGTATTTTGTTTTCTTCTTTTCTGTGGTTTTAATAATCCCTTCTGGGGGAAAAAAAAAAAAAATTAAAAAAAAAATTAGTCTGTTTTCTCCAGATGATCCCCTCTTAAAATTTTCTTCACAGCTTGCGTGTCTTGTTTTTAATTACATGAAGGGTAGTTCTCTTCCTCTTATTCTTCATGTCAAGAAGAGGACTGATGTTTTTTAGTTCAACTGTGCATACCCTTAAAATTGTTGGCAATGTGTTGATAAAAGCTAATTGTATTCTGGTTTTCTGGTGGTTGCCATTTCTCCCACATTTACCCTTTCCTCTTACAATATTTTTCTGACTTACATAAGAATTACAGCTCAGGTTGACATTTTGGTACCTTGTATTTTGTGTAATATTTATTTCTTACAAAGTTTAAAAATTCCTCCTCAAAAATTCCTCAACACCTCTGCTTTCTCATCACTATGCTTTGTCCAATTCTTTACCCCTAATAGCACAAAATGAATGATGCAAATAAATCCATTGTATTGAGTTCATTATCGCTTACGTGGGATCTGCTGAGCTTGGATTTAGAATGGATGATAATTCTGCCACAGAATAGCTTTTCAATCCTTTCATTTTACCTCTCCTCCCTCCCTTTACTTTGTGCTCTAAAAAGTAATTTGAATTAAAAACATCAGAGACAAGATTTTGGAACAAAATTACTTTACTGGAAATGAAGAAAAAACCAAGATTTGTGTTTCAATGAGAAAATGCTAAAAATTCCCTCTAGTTTTTTGTTTCTTCTATTTCATCAATCTGCCTCTGCCTGAACAATGAAAACAGGCTTGGCAATGTGAACCAGCAGTGGATTTCTCTAAGGTAATTGATTGCACTGTCACTGCAGTGAGTACATGATTATAGTCTCTGAGTCAAGCTTTGGTAGGAGCTGATTTTTACAGTTGCTAAATGTTGTCCCAGCTACCACCTGACTTGCATGAACACCTGTATCTGTCAAACACAATTTCTGCCTTTTTTGCCGTGTCTTAATTTTCAGTTTTGTAAATATTTTGTTTTCTTTTTTTTTCCTTGAATTAAACAAGGATTCATTTTTAGTAATTGGAATAAATTTTTTTCATAGAACTTTTTGGATATTTTAGCATCTGTTTTTATTCTGTTTTCATTGTTATTAATCTGGAAGGATAACAGAGAGATGAATCAGAGATCCACATAGTTTGTTAATAACTTTTGGAATATTGATACTGAATTTAAATAGCATGACAGCTTTTGTGTAAAATCTGCATTTTTGAACTTACAGACATTTTGCTGACTTCGAACACGTGAAGATATATTTAAGAAGACAATATGATTAGAATTGCATGGCTGATGGGGATCTAGAAGTATTCGAGTAGCTTTTGCTCAATGTTTACAGGCAGCCACATTGTTTTAATCATGGTGCCTTGACTGTGCTTCATAGCTCTGTCATTGGTTAGTGTTTGAGGCTGCTTGTGCAGCTGTAGCTCAGGTGTCTTTGTATGGTGATCTGTCTCATGATGAAGACGTGCCTGCTGCCAGTATCATACATGGGCTTCCAGAGGTTGCTGAGGCATAGCGAGCCTGCAGTTGTGGGCAGCAGGAGGGCACCACCACTGAGAGTCTTCCCCACATCTCATGTGCAGCTTTTAATTTCTGAGATCTCTTTCCATCTTTTTGCTCAGTGACACAGAAGCCTTCTCTGGCAAATAAAACAAATGAGAAAATTAAAGAGAAATTGCCTAAAGATTTACTTACTGTATGAAAATCTGTCATGGTGATTGGCTGCATAAGCCGGAGCGACAAGCTGGAGAGGAGAAAAAAGCAAACCTGCAGCTGTTTCGGATTAATGACTGTGTAACACAAACAGCATCTTCATGAAAACAAATGAGCGTTAAGAAAAGCATTGAATACAAAATTCATGTGTTTTAATTAAATGAAGAAGTAGGAGTGAGATTTGTATTCCCTAAAAGCATAAAAAAATCCTACCTAAAAAGAATGTATGTGATGTCATGTGTTGTTTAGTCAGGATTAATAGCTAGCACTAAGCTGTGCTGTAAGTTGAAGCACAAGCTTTTCATCTCTGGATGCTTGAATTATTCTCAATTTTTTTTTAAATCTGAACTGGGTCATAAATGTTTTGGCAATTTCAGATTAGCGGCATAGGGGATGGAGGGCATTATAAAAGGTACCATGTGCTGTAACAGTTGAGTGCACTGATTACTAGGCTGCACAAGTAGATAGAGCCAAGTGGGAGGGTGCCTTCACATGAGGAACGGAGGGTGCTGGCTTTGCAGCGAGAGTAATATCCTGCACAGTGCCTGCCTGTGCCATGCATGACTAGCTCATTCTCTCATCTCGGTCCTTCATGGAGCCCTGTACTCGCTCAGCGGATATTTTGAAAACATCAGCTAGACAAGAATCAGCCCTGTTCAGTTACAAAGGCCTGATGGTGTAACAGAATCGTTAAATATCTCCTAAGTAACTCCTGGAAAAGTCTAGAAAAGGTGTGTGTCCTGGGTGGAGGCCACCCTGCTAAAGGGAAGGGAGAATGCTGAGAAAAGCAGACTGAGCATGAGAGAAAACGGCCAGACAAAGAATGGAAGGATTGTTCAGCACTTGCATTTGTAGATCAGAAACAGATTACATCAGAGAAAAATATTGAGATATGAGGAGAAAAAAATAAACACACAAAACAGACATGATGCAAAAAACCAGGCTATTCAGCTTTCATATTTATTTAGCACAGGAAATGCTGTCTCAGGAGATGAGGTGGAGTAAATAAGCTAAATTAAAAGCCTAGATCATAAAGATAACAACACCAACACCACCCCCCAAACCCCAAAAGCATAAAAGCAGTGATATTCTTTAATAGTAGTCTGTTTTCTCTCAAATACCATCCAATGTTTATGGATTATAACTTAAAGAAAAATGCCATTGTGAACAATATTTTTAAGACTTCTCTTGGTATTAAGTACATCTCATTAAGTTAAACTGCATTATTCTGTCATCTCAGTTGAAAGAAATTATTTCACGGAAATTTAACAATAAGGCTATTTTTGCATGAATGTATTATCATGCAACCTTTTATTTCACATTCTTTTTTTTTTTCCATAGATCCCCTCCCCTATTTAAACTAGTGTTTACTTCTTCTAGACAAAGAAATACTCATTTCCTCTTTTTTTCCCCCCCTCTGTGTTTTTGTAGCATGCAGGTGCTTTATAAGCATTCATCTTAAAAACTTTTCTAGATTGTGAGGGCATGCTATGGTTATTCCTATGCAGATAATGAAATTACAACCAGAGTGGCTGTATTTTAAAGTCTTTGCTCAATTTGGCTAGTCATATTGGAAAAAAAACCAGATCTGTCTTTTAAAGACTATTTATTATTCTCTTCCCCTATATACATGGCTACAACAGTGACTGATTTGAGCACGTGGCCTCTTTAAGCCTAGAGCTTTTACACGCACTGCACAACAGGTATGCCTGCGCAATCAAATTGCGTAAATAAAGAGCATTAAGACATACAATTCCACACAGTGTTTTTAAAGATCTTTTCTCGGACTACGAGAATGTTAAGATTCTGGACCCTTGATCCAGTGATGGTTTTGGAGAGGTGTTGCCTCACAGCATATATGAGGCTTGTAGTATTTGGCCAGTTTCATTTGTTTCTGTCCAATTTTTCTAGCTTTTTCTCTGTGATACCCATTAGTACATGTTATTGCCTCTCCCTTTTACCTAAATTTACCTGCCTTCTCTTGCCTACTTTTTTTATATCCTTACTCTTCTGTTCCTTCTTGTCGCTATATTCTGGTCTTCCAGATGCACAGCTTTTTCTCTCTCTCTCACTTTACTGAAAAGCAAGAAGAGACAGGTGATTTTAACAAGCCAGCTTTGTCTATTATCATGCTTTTTTTCCACAGCCCAGATAAAGCCTTTGCAGGGAAAGAACCACTCAGTTTCTGCAGCAGTGAGTGTTGGAGAATCCTTGCTGCAGGATGACCTGGAACAGTGACCATGCCCCAAGCTAGAACTGTTAGACCTACATCAATACCACCATGTATTCAGAGAACACAGCTGCTAAATTTCAACTGATCTCATCTTGAACAGTGGTGAAATGTGATTTTTCGAAAAGCAAAAGTACTTAAGTAAATCAGGGAGAGTTTCCACAGGCTTGAACTAGAAATGTTAGAATAGGAACATCCAACATGTTGAACTCTTGAAGAGTTCCAGTGTGGCTCTGCTATCAGGACAGTTGGATATACCTGGCAGGTGCAAATGGTTTTGTCAGTCCCAGTGTGTAGCTGTAGAAGCAGTGATGCTGCGGTGATTGCTTAAGGCTGATGTTGCCAGATGATGTGGGATCCAAGCTGTAAACCCAACCCTGTTTAGCCCTGGCTGTCATAGAATGGGGGTATCCCTGGTGAGTTTTTGACATGTCTAACCCATGCACTGTTTGTGGGATTTTCCTTTCCCTCGTGTCTCAGGTGTGTAATAGTTACTACAGGTCTCTGAGCCACATGAAGATTGAGGACTACTGCTCAAGAAGATAGAAAGATTGGCCAGCGTGGTGCTGAGTCAGCTGCTAAAATTGGCTGAAATGGTTTTAAGACTGAGCAGACAATGGGTGACTTTCCCATAATTGTGTCTTGGAAAACAGCTGAACTGCCTCAGCTACAGCATTCAGAGAATAAGGATGTGGGAAATCTCAACTCAGTGTTCTCTTTATCAAACACGAAAATAAGTGAACATGGAGCTTACCATCCAGGAGTTAAGGAACAATTTTAACCTTCTCTAGAATGGTTGTGCCTTCTGTTACTGTTACTACTCATTACTAAAATAGCAGTACTATTTTTTTCATCATTTAGACTCACTGATATAGTAGTTGACTTATTGTGAGCATTTAGCCATATGTTGTTTTGCTACACACTCTGCATTGTGCTGCTCAAAAACACTGCAGAAAAGGGTGATGCTTGATATTGTTCAGATGAATAATGTCTTCCTAATTGGACTGTGATTAAATTTAATAATTCTAATGTGTTGAGCTTTTCTTGAAAGTATGGGAAATAAACGAGCTTTTTTACCTCCTGGGATGTATGGTGTTTAATTAAGTTGTTGTCTTTCTGTAAAATGAAGTCAGAGAAAAGCAGTGTCATACATGCTCAAAACGCTTACCGGTTTAGTAGATCAAGTGATGAGATACAGTTTTGCTTCAGACACAGACAAGCTCTTGAGCTCTTTCTTCCAGCATGTTTATTGTTCTCTCGTACCTGCTCCATGTGATAATGTAACGCGGCATGATTACTGATGTTTTTATTCGGTAGATTACCCTGTTAACCTGGCGCTCCGGTAAATTGTCATGTTCTAGCAAAAAGGCAGGACATTATGCCAAAGACACTTCACCACACAAATCTGTTCAGCACACAAGCACATTGTGGTTTTCATTTTATTTTACTGTTTTGTAGGATTGCATTGATGTGGGTTGGTGGGAAGGAGAACTCAATGGCAGACGAGGTGTCTTTCCAGATAACTTTGTCAAGCTTCTTCCTTCTGATTTTGAAAAAGAGGTAAGCAAAGTATTCTGTCATTTTTGTTTTAGAATACAGAATGAAAGTGGAGTTGAAATAAATTCTCTTTTGGATATGTGATTTTAATAAAGTTTTATTTCTAACTTAACACAGAAATTTAAAGGAAATAAATTTCTGGGTGTGTCACTCTTAAGTCATGTTATAGAGTTTCTTTGAAGGATTTGATTGTCCCATCCAGTTAGTCTGCCTCCACTACGCTGCTCTGAAAGCCCTCTACCCTGCGTCCTGATTTTGAAAGAGAGAGGAACTGGAGGTCCCAGGGTAGTTTGCTCAGTCAGGTCATGCAATGATGACCGGAATTGTAACTCTTCTCCATTGTTTCTGTGGTGGAATATGAAAAGTTAGGGTGCCACCTGCGTGCTGATTGACAGCAGTCAAGCACTTTTCCAGAATGAAAAGGGTGAGGTTTTCACTGTGAAATGAGAAAGACAACAGTGAGCTTTTGGCATCTCAAAGGCATGTTTCTTTACTCCTTTCAGAATTATTAAAAAAGAAGGAGTAAAATCTATGCAGAAGCCTTTTCAGCTTCTATTTATTTGCAAGAGACAGCATTGTTATTTGCCAAACAATATTTAGAAAATCCTGCAGCGCTTCCAGGAGTAAAGTAATGGATTACTTCTCCCGAAAGTCCATTCCATTTTTAGGAACCTTTTCAGTCATCGGTGGGTTATTACGAGCTTGCAGTCAGGCTTTTGATGACAGTGACAGTGTAAGCCTTCAGTGATAAAACTGAGACTTACTGACACTCAGCTTCAATCTTTGGCATAAAATTGGATGCCAGAGGCAAAAATTAAATACCTTGGAAAGCTTAATAAAGCAACTATTAAACAACTCAGAGAAGCTAACATGGTAATTATTGAAAATGAAGGTAGAAGAGCAGCAAAAACTGTGGGAGACGAAAACACAGTTCCACAGCAGAGTGGATATTCTGACTTTCGGCCTAATAATAAAAAGAAAGTGATTTCCAGAAGAGGCAGAAATCATAAACCTTAAGAACATAGTTAGCCTATTATAGAAGAAAAAAATCTTTACTCTTACCCATTGCTTTTGTGGTGAAATTTATTCAGTCTTTTTGAACTTACAAATTACATATCATTAAGTGTTTTCTTTTTCTTTAGAGTACAATGAATATAACATGTACAATAAATTAAATATTCAGACACTTAGAAATTGCAGCTAGGCTTGATGTAAATGTGGAGAATAAAATTTTGTTAATTTTTAAAATGGCACAGAACTGGCCACATGAGTAACCAACCAATAGGACTATAAACTGTCTGTCTGTGCTTGAATCAGTGGTAAAAGGGAAGGAAATGGATACTTTTCCAGTGCTTTTGTCAGGTATTTTCTGATGCAATCGAGAATCTTTGGATTCTGTCTCATGTTCTGAAGGTATTTGTTGCAGTAGGTCTTCTGCTTGTTGAACAAAAGCTTTAGATCTTTTCCCGCCTCCTTGTTCAGTCCCCAGTTTTCCAATCCTGATTCTTTTCCATGCATGGCTATTGGTCCCAGGCCTTTTCTCTTCACTGCCTAGTCCTAGTCTCCACCTCTCAGGTGGTCTTAATTATGGGATTTTCCCCTGAGCTCAGTACCTGAGTCTAAATCACCATCTGGATTTACTTTCTATTCCTATACCAAATTTCTTTATCCAGCTTGTTTTCCTCTCCCCTCTCACTCTTTGTCCCTGCTCTGTAGTTTTGTTCTCTTCTTGTCCAACCAATCCTGGTTTCCTTTCTGTTGGCTTCTTTTCTAGTCTGTCTCCATCACCTCTCAGTTACCTCACCCAGCCACACACCCTTGTAATTCCTACTTGCTTCTCTGTGTTTCTCTCAGCAGTCTTAAGGCTCCTTCACGCTACCTCCTTTCTGATCTTTTTGAAACAATATATTTCACTTACCAGCTTTCAGTTAAAACCACTTTGTCTAATGAACCACAGGATCCCTTCTCCTTTGTGTTTATCTACTCTAGTGTTTTATTTTTAATCAGGAGTGGGATTTGTCGTGAATCTCTCACTTGTCCATCTGCACTCGGTGTGCTTTGGATTGTCTTGAAGACAGATCTCAGGGGTCATGCACTAGATTCCTTTCAGATAACAACTAAGCCAAAAGATGTGCTAAAGGGATGCGTCTCGTATATTCCAGTTGCTGATGTGTGGGCAATGGGATCAGGCTCCAACCACTGCGGAATAAAACCCCAAATGTTTATACCGTGCGGTCAGATCCCCAGCACCTACAGTTTCACTCTGCAGCCGTTAACAGCCAAACTCCCAGTCGCTATCACAAGACATTAATTGTCCCTGTTTTTCCTTTCCACATTTTTCTGCACTTTTCTGCATTTAAACCTTGAGCCACATTGCCTAAATTCTTGGAGAAGTGGCCCTGAGAGTATAAGGGACTCACTGTTCATGGACAGTGGCCCACAGCAGCCAGGCTCGAGACCGTTCTGAGCTCCTCGGTTCTTGGCCACAGCTCTCTCAGGTTGATCTCAGGAGGTGATCTGGTTAGGCTTAAGGTGGTAGGAGACACCCGAGGCTTGCAGGATGGCAGCTTCAGAGATGTAAGCTGTTAGACTTACTCAGTATGTGCAAAACTGGTAATTTTTTTTTCTCCAGAGATGAATACATTTGCTAGATTTGAGAAAGATCCCTGGGAAGGGCTCAGCCTTCACAGAAAACCTGCTCGCTGTCAACACTCAGACCAAGACTTGAAAGTTCTAGGGCAGAGACTGAACTACTTACTGCAAGTGAGCAAAACAAAGTAGGTTTAGCAAAGTTACGCATATCTGGAAACATTGTAAGATGTTATTAGTTCCACAAGACGATATACAGTGTTGTATAGCCAGCAATGTAGTGACAGTGATTGTCATCAATCTGTAGCAAAGGAAATAAAGTCCTTCTTGGAAAAAAAGGATGGACATGTGAAGAAACCAGTTATTAATTTTTACTTAGGCTTTATTCTCAATAATTTTGATATTTTATCTTTTTAAGAGCGAGAGTTAAAGTATGTCATTTCATCTGGCATGGTGCTCCATTTGGTTTTGTATTCATTCCAAGATATATATATATATATATATATATATGGTGAATGCCAATACGGTGTGTGCGCATTTCCCCTCAGCAGGACATTTCAACTGCAAAAGTAGAAAAATGTCATTTTATTTGTCAATGCTATTTTCTCTTTTCAAATTCGTTGTAGTGAAGTTATTTTAGGGAAAATATGTGGCAAATCTGTAGTCTCAATGCTTAATGTTAAGCAGTGTATGATTAACTCCAACATTTATATGCATGCGATTTACAGGCATTTTGAAACAATCTGTTTTTGAATTTTAGAGACCGAAGAAACCACCACCTCCATCAGCTCCTGTCATCAAACAAGGGTCAGGTAAGGCGCAGCTGATTTTGTACAGCACTTGTCAATGAGCACATCTCATTCTAAACTAAGTGTACTCAAATTTATATAGAATTCATCTGTATCAAAATTGATAAGTAGGAGGTGTCTAGACCACAACTAACAAATCAGAATCAAATTGCAAAAAGATGATAACCCTGAAAGACTGTGGTGTGCTTTTTAAATGTATTGCAGGCAACCGTCTGCACCATTTTAAAATAATGTATTTTGCCCCTTAAATACGTTAAGTCAGAGCGAGTGTGATACTTCAGCTTCTGAGAGGTCTCCACTTCTGTTCCCGGACTGAAGTTGATTGTACGCATGTCTTTGCAGTTCAGACCCAGTATGCTGGAGTCTGATAACAGCTGTGGGAGGAAACTGCATTCACTTTACCCATACAGATCTGATTTATTCTAAAGATAAAGAACTTTTTTGCATGTCTATAAGATAACATCAAAGAACTTGGCTGTAATACAGTGGCCCCATCTGAGTTGCAGTCTAAATCTTACAGAAATGCATGAGTGTTGGAGCTGGCTGGCTGGCTCCAGGTTCTATGCCATAGTTAGATGCTTGTTTTTCAATACTTTATAGCCATAAGTATAAAAACTAAAAGGAGATATCCTGAATCTGGTTATGTAGATAACGGTGTTGCAAATATATTAAGGAGCTGATGATGTTTTCCAAACAGGTGAGTGCTAGCAAAGCTGTTTTTGGAATATGTTAGACCAAACTGTGTCTAAATATTGAGAGTCGGAACCAGTTTCATTTGTAGTTTTAAAACCACCTCTCAGTACAAATTTTCAAAAAGTTCTGTGTGATTTATTTTTTCCATGAAGCTTAGAAACAGTTAAGGTATCTACACACTTGACAGTTCTGACCAGATAAACCAAATTCCTGTTCCACTCATGTAAAATCACAAACCACAAGGTATGATATGCTCTCAGCGTTTTCATTTGTATTGCACTTGTGGTGGAAGCACAACTATGGCTGGAATTCTTTAATCCCTTAACTTCAGTTGGTTTGTTAAAATTCTGCTGCACCACTACTGCTTCCCCCACTGCTGGCACATGTTAAAAAAAACCCAAAACAAACACATCCAGTCTAGCCAGATCATTTTTCTTCTCGCTGTGATCTGTTCCAGCTTTCAGTGCTTTAAAATTTCCCTTTCCTTCAGTCTTGATCTATTAGTAGAAGAACAAGTTACACTGATGTACAATTTACTGTGAATCAATAGGCTATAATTTAACTAGTTTGATTTTATCAAACAATTCTTTCAGTACGGAATTATGACTATAAATATTTGGTTTCCTTATTGACACCCATGGTTCATTCTTCACTCTATCTTGAGACTTCTAAAACAAATTTGTTTTTAAGACAGGTGAGTAACAGTGTCCAGAGAGAGCAGTATAACTTTGCCATCTAGTGGTGGTTGCATACCAGAGATGTTTCACTGACAACTGACGTTATGGCCTGACACGTTTTGGAAAAGCTCTGTAAAACATTATATTTCTTTCAATTTATACTCTTGTTATTAGAGAATAATACTTTTAATGTGTTTGCACCTGTTTGCATCCAACATGTTAGTTGTGTCACCATGGCAGGATAATGTGCCCATGTTCGGAAGGAACGAGGGTGCAGACAATTTGGTGAAGGCCATCTAACCCTGTAGAAGAACCAAGGCTGTTGCTGTTCTCTGTTTTCATACTCAGTTTTTGACAAACCTTGGCTGATTATGCGCAAGAGTTTCTTCTGATATGTATTTAGGAGTGAAAATCATCCGATGTTTATTACCATCCTCACATCCTCTATGTTGTCAATTATCACTTTACCATGATAACACTGTGTTTTACCGCATCCCCATGCCAGGCTTCACTGTTGATAGTAGGTAACAATTTCCAGCAATGTTTCTGCATATTTAACCAGTCAATAGTGTGATGAATGAATTGGGAACTGTCAGTTCCAGCCTAAATAATTAAATACCAATATCTTCTGATGCAGAGCATAAAATCATAGCAGAGAATTGGAATTGGTCTTTGTAGTACAAGTGACATATACGTAAAGGAGGTTTCTAGTTTGTATTATAGCATAACTGGAAGTGTGGCTGTATTCCCAAATTCTGCACAGCAGTAGACTGCCAGAGCCGTCTTTGCCAGGCTACTTTACAAAGTAAGGTGAAAACTGGAGAACCAAAGTTAGGAGTATTGAGTCCCTTACATAGTCATTGTAAAGCAGTAGGCATTTCACTGGGTATCTGGAATAGACAATACGCCTGCCTCTAGACTGGAGTGTGGAAA
Source organism: Bucorvus abyssinicus (assembly GCA_009769605.1). NCBI lineage: Eukaryota > Metazoa > Chordata > Aves > Bucerotiformes > Bucorvidae > Bucorvus > Bucorvus abyssinicus. Next base: position 29,879,430 of record CM020030.1, on the reverse strand, counting down.
TACTCCTTGCATCCCCACTGGGATCTGGAATGGAAATCTCCAGAGCTTCCTTGCAGGTTACCTTCTCCTGGCAGCTAAGGCAGGATCATGGTGCCTCCCTGGGTACTGATTAATTTGGGAGTCACAACCCAAGCAGGAGGTACACAATGCTGGGAGCTCCTCAGCGTTTTGTAGGCTCATTGTTTTAAACAGTGCCTGAGAATGTCCCTCTGTGTGTTAATGAGGACTATTTATCTTACTGTAATTAGGTATATAGACTTGTGTCTCTTTTTTTCTTGAACACATTAGTATGTGCAAGATTATCAATATGTTGACTTGTGCTTTGCCTAACTAGTGTTTAGAAAGGCTTTAATTGGTTTTTATCAACACTTCTCTCAGCAGTGATTTTTCATAGAACCATAGAATCATTTAGGTTGGAAAAGACCCTTAAGACCATCGAATCCAACCATAAAATGGCAATTCAGTACTATTTATCGACGTGATAAGTGATACAAGTGTTACCTGTCCACAGCACAGTTATATAAAGAAACAATGGTCAGTGATCACCACTGAGGAGCAATTTGCACTGATGAGTACTGATTTCTAGGAACCAGCTGCAAAGGAGAGTTGCAACAGCACATTCGAAAAATGTAAATGTACTTGAGGACTGCATATAATAAAGTAGATTGAAACAAAAAATTGCCTTGTGTTCCCTGCCGTGCCTCCTCTGCTTTTCTTGGATGTCATTTACTATAATTTTTACTGAAGTACCAATAGTGTTACCTAAAGCGGTTTTCAACACTACTAAGCTGAAATGGCATTAGCACCTAGTAGTTAGCCAAGGCAGTGAAACTAATATCCACGACAGCATTTCTTGTAAGACAGGGTCTAGGAGATTGCATCTTGCACGTGTCAGGAAATTTTTGCAAAATCTTCCCGTTGCTGGTGCTACAAGTTCCTGTATTCCTTGTAGCAACAGAAGTCAGTATGCCAGGGTCTCTAGAACAGAGGCAGAAGGCGACAGAGGCTTACACCTCCAGGCCAAAAGCTGTCAGTTAAAATAGTCATGCAGAGTACTGTCAGTACTGCCATTCTCATCCTTCTAATACATGCAAGTGAACAGCTAATACTAGGGATGAAAAAGAAGGAGGGTTTAACTTAATGTAAAATAAGCCCTGTGTATTTGTCATATTAAGTATTCTCATGGCAGAAATGCTCAACTAATTGATCTATTCCTAATGATTCTCCACACTGTTGAATTGGTCTTCAGCTAAGCATGTCTACAATGGTAAAGGATCTGTTCACATTTAAAACTGTAGTTATTAAGTATTTTTTTTTTTTCACGGAATGGTCTGAAAGTGCCTATTCTTTTGAGGTGCATGTTTGGAAACTGTGAACTTGAATGCAAAATATAAACATCCAATTTGCTCTTTTGTCATTATGGTGTAAACAAATGCTTGAAATTGGATTTATGTTCAGTTTTAGAAAGACACATTCAAATTGAGGAATGTAAAAAGCCTAAGAAATTGCAGAATTGAATCTTACGTGCCCATATATTCTCTTTTGTTGGCTTGTTCAGAATTACAAATTTTCCTTTCTTTGACAGGTACCACAGATCGAAAGCATGAAATCAAAAAGGTACCTCCTGAAAGGCCAGAATGTCTTCCTAATCGAACAGAAGAAAAAGGTATGAAATGTGCTTTCCTGCGTGCTCTGTGCAGACAGGGGAAAAGAAATTGATGCACATCCTCATTTACCAGTCTCTACTTTCATTAAATGTATTGTTTAGATGTTTATTTCCCACTCGGATAGATTTGTGATTATATGCATTTTGGAAAACACCTTATTGTTGCTTTTGGACTAAATTCGGAGTATTCAATTGTACCAATCCAGAACCGTTACGTACTTGCAGCCTCAACTGAAGTCAAGGGGAGATATGCTCTCAATACATAAAACGCTGTCTAAAGCTCTGTGCTCGGTAAAACCCAGGTCCTTGATCAAGTAAGATACCCCAGAGTAGTGTGTACTTTTTTTCTTAACATCTGTGCGCCTTGATTCTCTAGTTTAAAGCAGGGTTGCTGGTTTTCCCGCATCACAGAGGGGTTTTGTGAGGATACAGTCATTAATGCTTATGAATCACCCCATTATCTTAGTCATATAGGCAAGCCTGTGGAAGAAATGAAAAAATTCTGTCTTCAAAGCCAGGTTTGAACATTGCAAGAAGTGGGGCACAGTACCACACAGAGCGGTGACAAGCAAATTAAACCTTTAATGGTTTCATTGTGTTCATTGTGCATTCTGAATAGTTTGGGGAAAATAGTTACATTCATTCTCTAATTGAACATGGTGCCAAGTTTCATACATTTAAGTGGACTGTTAGATTGTACAGACAAGTTTGGTTATGGGATTTCTTAACTTTAAAGTATTTGAACTTGCAGTCTTTTAAAAGGCACGCGTATGCACATGACTAAATGTATAGTAGGCACTTATAATTTAGGGCCAGAACATTGAGACTTTGCACCAAGATCTGGTGCGTATATCTGGTGGATATATGTCTTAGTGCCCTGACAGGTATTTTAGCACTTTTGTCTACATATGTTTACCTTTGGTTATGTGCACTACTTTTTGTGGTTATCTTAGCAATAAAACCCTTTGCTTTACAGTATTGGATTTACAAAGCCAACTGTGAAAACGGTGGAGGAAGTTTAAATATGTTGCTGGCCCAGGGTATATATATCTGTAAGTTTTCTAAATGTTGAAAAGAGGCCAGAGGAGTCATGCCTACATTTCTGCAGTACCAGGGAGTGGCAGGAATTGTTCGGTGTGGTGTGACAGCAGGGGTGGCACAGGAACATTCTTTAGGCGGTGTGTTGGTACGCTGCCTAGCCCGATCCTCATACATAGCTTAGATTCTTGGGCACTGACGCAGTATACGCTTGTGATAGGAGTAAGTCTGTAAAAATGGGTATATGCCTGTGAACAACAGTCACTTACTGGACTGTTCCAAATGTGGATTGTGTTTCTGGTAATTTATTCCATGATCCTCTCAGTCTGAAACCTAGAACCCATTAAACAATAACCAGTAACATTCCCAGTACCTCTTATGTGTATACAGAGGTGTAATATTCACAACATACAGGCAGTGTAGTCAAGGGATATGGGGTGGAAAGTTTGGTTCATTTGAGAGTCTTTGTCCTTTCTTTAAGAAGAATCATATTTCCCATGGTGTGGCAAATGTGCTTACATTATTGTTTTGTATTATGAATTTAGAGCATATTATTTACAAGAGTTATTCATGTGTATTGTACTTAACATACTGACAGGCATTGCGTGTTTGGCATTGGACATTAATTTTGTGGCACTTTGTAACTATGCATAATGATCCAGTTTTTCATTGGCAAGCTGAAAAATTCAGCATATAAATCTTGCTTGAAAACTTAAATAAAAGATCTATTTTTTTCCAAGGGGTTTACATCGTGCCAAACTCACTAAATTTTAATGCCTGTAGTTTCATTTAACTGTAGTTCACTTGAAACACACTTTTTTTTCCCCCCAGAAATGATATTTCTCTGTTTGTTCAAGAGATGTTAAGAATATCAAGCATAATTATTTTTGTGACCTTCTAACTTAATATTGTTTCATATTAAAATTTAGAAATAAGTTGTGCTCATGGGAAATTGTTCCTTATGGTAGGTAATTTTTTGGCATTCTTACTTTTTACACCCAGAAATCAGTGAGTTACTAAAATAAAAAATAGCATTCCCATTCAGACACTGCACAGACAGTTGGGCCATGAGGAATTACAGTTAGGCAGGGCAAACAACTGATTTGTGGTAAACAGGTAATTTCAAATAAAGAATTATTTAGGACAGAAGTGGATAGGAGATAAGCTTTTCCTTTGTATACAGTGTATCTAGAATAGAAGATTTCTTGTTTAATTGTAGACTTGTGAGTGCAAATGAATTCTACTTAATAATATCCATGTTCTTTTTTTTCTGGAAATAATTGATTTAAAGAAAGATCAGAGAGAGAGCAAAAACAGTTAGACTTGCAGAAGCCTTCAGTTCCTGCTATACCTCCGAAGAAACCTCGGCCACCCAAAGCAAACGCTGTGAATAGACCTGGTACCTTGCCCCCAAGACGACCAGAAAGACCAATTGTGCCTGTGACTCATACAAGGTATTGGTTTTCCTCTGTCCAGTACTTTTGGGATTAGTGTTAAAAACACACATGTAAAGAATTTAGATTTCACAGTTAATGACATGATTTATTTCATGGTAAACTGTATTTAAAGAACAAACAAAACAAAAAAATGAAAAGCCTTCTAGTCATCTGGCTAGATCATAAATATCTTCTCAAGACTAACAGTCTTAGAGTGTTCATTACTAGTTCATTTCTACTGATGAACATACTGTTACTGCAACATCATAGTTTCCACTGCGGAATATGTGGGAAATACCTACATCATCACGTTGCGCTGGTATTGACTTCCTTAGTTTACCTCAAATTATTCCAGTTTAGCTGGGGCACTGAGTCAGTGCAAAAGCTTGGGTTGTACTGAGAAGCAGCATTAGATAATGCACATTTCAGATACTGTCAGCTGGGTTTCAGTCTGTTTTCTTTGATCATTTTAGATCAATTTTTAGCAAAATACATGGGTCTTCTTAGAATGTTCTTTAAGCTGATGCCACTGCAGAATGCTGCTGTCAAGTATTTATGCTCTAATGTTGATTGCTATTCTATAGTTACATGATGATCTTTATCAGAGGTGGTTACAGCATTTGAGGAGCATTGAGAAATTGGACTTGCCAACACAATTCCATTTAATCTCTGCTGCAGCTTGGAAGAGCAGAGGTTGCAGAAATTAAAGGCCTTGCCTGTAGTCCTAATCAAGTCTAGATGGCTGCATTAGTCATCAGCATCTGCATTGCGCACTACAGGACAAGAGGAGATGGCCTCAAGTTGCGCCAGGGGAGATTTAGGTTGGATATTAGGAAAAATTTCTTTACAGAGAGGGTTGTCAAGCCTTGGAACAGGTTGCCCAGAGAACTGGTGGAGTCCCCATCCCTGGAGGTATTAAAAGATGTGTTTTTGTGGTGCTGAGGGACGTGGTTTAGGGACGCTGGTGGTGTAGGGTGAACGGTTGGACTTGATGATCTTAAAGGTCTCTTCCAACAAAAATTCTTCTGTGTGATTATGTGTGATTCTGTAGACTTTCTTCATGCATAGTGGATAGGAATAGGTGAAAACCAGAAAAAAGCATTGCCTAAAATGGACAGTCTGCACATCTTGCAGAAATACTGGCATATAGGCATAGAAATAATTTTACTGTTGTACTGTTAGAAAAATTAGCAGCCATTGAACTACTGGAGTATACTAATGGTGAATTAAATACCAGAACGGAGTATAGGGTAGAGTGGAATAAAATAGAAATCCTAGTCATTGATTCTCCTCATTTCTCACCATATGGTTTATTAAACAAATGCTCTCAGTGTGAAATCTGAGACACATAAAATAAAAAAAAAAGGTGCCTGCCTTGTGCTTTGGCTGTGTACCTCTGAGGACTTATCCTTCTGTCCAGGTGCTATTGCTACAGCTTCTTTTGGATTTCTTGGCTTTGAACATGCTTGCCCAGTTGCTCCAAAATATAGTGCACACCCGATGGTCACTTGGGCAAGTATTTGCTATGATTTGGCTAAGTGATGTCTTCTTGGTAAGACCAGTACATACCCTAGTGTTTGGTTCACTGGCTAGGCATGCAACTGGATAGCTATTTTTTTGTTCTATCCTTTGCCTGGAATATTTTAAACATATTATAAATATTTTAAACATTTAGAGTTGTGGAGTGGTGTTTTACTGCTCTTCTGTTTTCCTTTTTTCTAAGTACAAAATTTTATAAAGAAACCATGCATTTTTAAAGATATTTCAATTTTCATGTTAAAGTGAAAAAGCAGATCTGAACAGTAACACTGTTATGTTCTTAATTGTCCAAACTCTGCTGTGTCTAGCACAGGAAAAAAAAAAATTGCTTCATTCTTTTTATCTAATACTATTATATTTGAAAGAATTTTACTTTAGCAGTAGTTAGATTAAAACTTAGAAGGAAAGGTGATTTTTAAGGTAATGGTGATGCATGTTGATGACTGCATTGCTAACAGTTTCCCTATGAACTCCTTTATCAGCTAATTCAAATTAATGGATGTATCTCATATAGCTGTTCTGCCCGGTAAGCTCTGACTTGTAAGGGTATCTTACAGGAAGAGGGCAGAAAGTTCACATAATGAAATAATCCATGGAATAGACTTCAAATTACTTGAATAATTAAGAAATGCGAAACTTCATATGGAAGCAGTAATTTCAATTAAGGCATTTTGGTTTTAAATCAGTTCAGTTTAATAAGATATTACATATTTTTAAGACCTGCTGGTACCCATTTCCAGATTCTGAAAAACCTAAGACAATTAGAATAAGAATTGAACTAGCAGAATTTTTGCTGACATGCCATGGTTTAACCCCAGTGGGCAGCTCAGCCCCACAGAGCCGCTCACTCACTGCCCCCCAGTGGGATGGGGGTGAGAATTGGAAAGTCAAAAGTGAGAAGATCATGGGTTGACATAGACAGTTTAATAGGTAAAGCAAGTGCTGAGCAGGCAGGCGCAGCCAGTTAAGGAATTCATTCCCCACTTCCCATCAGCAGGCAGGTGTTCAGCCATCTCCAGGAAGGCAGGGTTTCATCACGTGTGATGGTGATTTGAGAAGGCAAATGCCATACCTCCAAACATCCCCCTCTTCCTCCTCTTTCCCCCAGCTTTTATTGCTGAGCACGATCTCATACGGCATGGAATATCCCTTTGGCCAGCTGGGGTCAGCTGTCCCAGCTGTTTGCCCTTCAGCTTCTTGTGCATCCCCAGCCTACTCGCTGGCGGGGCAGCATGAGAAGCAAGAGAATATGTTGTCACTGTGTAAGCACTGCTCAGGAAAAACACCCCTGTGTTGTCGATACTGGTTTCACCACGAATCCATAACGTAGTACCATGTGGGCTGCTATAAAGAAAACTTAACTCGTACCAGCCAAAACCATTACATGATCCTAGGGGGGAAAGTTGCTGTAGTTATGAAGTGAATCTCATGAGATTTCCATGGCAGCTGCTGAGCAGAAGAGGGTTTTTGTCTGTTCTGAGTAAGTGACTTGCATCTTATGCATCTCACTGACTTTTTGTGGCGATGATTGTTTTTCCAGTTAAATATAATCTTCCTTCCTTGGAGGCAGGTTAGGGCTTCAAGGGCAATAGGAGAGACATTCTTGTGATTATACAATCTACAGATTAGTTAATTCTCTGGAGTAGAGAACTCATAAAGACCCACAGAAAGTGCATCTTTACAATCAGTCTAAACCAATCTGTGTCCCTGCTGCTGCTAAGAGGGGTGAGTTCCCTCTCCTGGCAGCCTACTCCCGCAGCCTCCCTTATGTTCACGCAGCGTTTGTGCAGCCATTCAGCCATATGGGTCAGAGAGTTGCTCCAGACGGCAATTAATCAGTTTGCAGTGGGATTTCTGTTAGTGTGGGGTTTCCTTCAGGCTGATTATCTGTCTGATCAAGCTGACAGCCTATCTGCACGGACACAAGCGGAGGGAGGGAGACACTGTGACCAAGAAGGGATGGCTCTACTCCTTTCACAATAGCGATGTAGACTGGCATAACAAGCCTGTAGATTCTTTTGGCAACAGAGTTGGGGATTTTTGTGGGGTTGTTGTCATATATCTTGGTATTTTTGTAATCAAATGGTAAATGTTGTGACTTTCACCCCTAAATCACACCATCCCAAGAATCTCCTCCAAAACTGTACTCACACATTTCCTAGAGCATTTCCAACTCACATGGAGCTCTCAGTTTGCTGGGAAATTCATGTGCACAGAACAGAGTATGCAGTCAGATGCTCATTGCCCTGACAGCCAAAAAACTATGTTGCTTCTTACAGATTTGCAAATATAAAAGCAATTTTTACAAAAAAAGTTAAAAGACCAAAAGATAAGAAAAGTAACTGATCAGGTAGGTCACTTGGAGAATACCCTTATAGATAATACATTTTTCTAGGAATGTGTTATATTTCTTATGTTTCCTTCCTGGTGCAGACTGCCTGCCATGCTGATAGCTGCGTAGGACTAGTTTGTTTTTCAGGTCATAAAGTGGTTCTCTGTTTCATAGAATACTTGTCACCCTACCACAGTGTTTAACTGGATATATGTTCACTTAATCTGTGACTTCCTCTGTTTCTTAACACACATTTTCAGGCTCTTTATTACAGCCTTCCTGAAGTCTGAAGTAGGGTTTTCAGCTACTTTGTGTTTTGCTCATAAACTGCTGCCATGAGTTGAGGTTCAGGCCATCTGTCATCAGCTTATGGAATCAAAAGCAGAAACAAATGAAAAAATCAGCGAGATTCAGGAGCTCGCTATGTACTTTGTTGTCAATGGCGAATTATTGCCATTCATAGAAATGCACATCAGCCTGGGTTGTTTGAGGGACAGATCTATATTTTTCCCCATAATTTGGGTACCTTACATACATCATAATGGTTACAGCTATGCTGGGAACAGTCATTGTGGAAAAACTATGATATTTGTTAGGTGACCTGATAATGATGGTAAGTACAATTTCTTAGATTAATTGAACTGTTGTTATCACAGGAAATGTCACAGGCATCTGTGTGTGTTGACCTGTGCATTGCTGAGCTACTTGCCTACAACTGGCCCTTCTTTAATTAACTGTTTCAATAGTCAGTTTATTTTAGTAAACTTAAGTAGTTGTGGGATAGGAAGTTCTACAAAGAAAGAATAATTATGTTGTTTATGTTTGATCTCCTGTTTGATTTAAAAATAGTACCTTGTATACCATACCACAACTCTTGATACTTGCCTATTCCAAAGACATTTCAGTCAGACTAGCTCATCTTGGTTCTTTGCAGAAACAATATTCAAAGTCTAATCTCATAAGCAACGTGCAAAAATGTGGTGGAAGAGCTGCATTTTTGAGTAAGTACTAGGAATCGATGAAATACATGATACTAGCTTGAGGTTCTCTCCCTTTTTGCAGTATTCTAGATAGTCCATCAACTATATATGCAAGTCAATTCACGAGAAAAAATTACAAATATGTTGAGGAATGTCCTTTTGCCCTTACGTTTCCTTCGTGTTGAGATGCTGAGAACATCTGAAGAATTATTCAGGCCACTACGGTGTCTAAAATAGACTTTTTTGACAGGTGTTAAGGAGACATGAGATAAGGTTAATCCATACGGCATGCCTACTTACGGGAGATTGCTCTCTGACACATTACTATTACTCTGGTGCCTCAAAGGAAGAATCTTTTGCTCTCTCATTATTAATTGCAAGTTAGCTGTCAATTTACTGTAATCCACTCAAAAACTCCAATAAAATATGTCCTCTTCTTGATGCAAATGCAGGAGTGATAGTCCAAAAGTGGAATTAGTGGGCAGTACAGTATCCGGCACGCTAGAGAAAGACTCCTCTGAAAGAAGTAATGACATCGGTAAGTTGTAGTGCTTTTTATAGTTTGCCTAAGAAATTTATGCTGTCAATGTCTGCTTTTTAGTGACTTTGTTATGATCCAAAATGCAGATTGAGTATTTGGCAATGAATGTGAGTACATTTATATCAAATTTTAATGCAGGATTAAAGGATCATTTCTGCTTTACTTAAAAAAGTTTTGTTGGGGTTTTCTGTTTAAAAAATGTTTAAAAAGGAAATACGGAACGGTGAGCTATTTTGAATAGGAGAGCTTTTGTTGTTTCAGGCTTTTAAACAGAAATAGATGAGAAGGCTAACGATAGTAAGTCAAGCTTGTTTTAACAGATGAATATTAGTGCTGCCATAATTTTAACGCTGCAAAAGATTGTGGATTTGATGCAGTTAGTAATCTTTACGCTTTCCAATACAGACCAATTTGAGGCCAATTTGAATAAATGTCACTGAAAACACCAATTAAAAGCAGTCTAAATTTCTCTTATTTGTGTTCCTGGAATGTGAACAGTTTAATCAGGAAATCACCTGGGAAGGAGCAACCATAGGTTGTTTTTCTGTCTTCTCTCGCCCTCCTTCCTTCTCAAGTTTTGCAGTGCAGGAGAGGTGTTTGCTGGGGCGGGTGCTGCAGTAAGTGGTGCTTGGAAAGCAAGGTGCTCTAACTCTTGTCCCAGGGCTGTAAGCAAAATCCGCGACAGCCATCTTCTACCTCTACTCAGAAATAACACCGGTGGCAGCTGCTGCCGTCACTCTCCTCCGCAGTCGCAGCTGTGCCACCAGAGACCTGTTTTTGTAAAAGGCAGAACCAGGGTACCCTGGACGTGTAAGTGTTACTGCCTTGCGCTGGCGGCATTAAATGTTATTTTGGTGTGGTGGTTTCTACCCAGAGTGCTCCGTTAGTAAAACGTTTCTGTAAAATAGTATACTCTCAACGGCCAAACCTGCCTTTTCTTTGGACTTGAAAGAAGAACTTTAAGTTATAGGTGGATTTTAATTTAGCATTTTATTGTTACATTGCAATTGATTTCATGTAGGTTTTTTGCAGCATCCATATGCCTGCTTTTTTTTAAATCTGCCGCTGTTGCTATGGTTTATGATATTAACATTATTCTGGAGAGGCAAGTAGTATGTTTTTTCTGGATTTCTATTTGCAATAAACATGGAAAGTTAGAATTGCGTGATAAATTGCATAAACATTTTCATTGTAGAGATTAATATAAAGGAATGGTATGGAAATGCAGTCAAACTCTACCATTTAGTGTTTGTTACTTATGTTTACAAATTTGCTTCAAATCATGTAAGCTTTTGCTTACTTGAAAGAGCAAGCTAGCACTGCAAATAGCATATAGTGGTCTGATGGAAGTCAATTTTTTTATTCCTTGTGTTAGTTTCCTTGGAATCACTGTCAGTATAAAAGCTTTTTTTGCATTTTTCTTTTTTTTTTTTAAAGAACCTATAAAAGGCTGAGTGGGAAATTTGATTTATAATCATTTTCATTCATTTCCAGAACTTAGATGGGGCTTTTTGTGTTTTTGGTTTTTCTTTTTTTTTTAATGAAGAATAGGAGCTAAAAAGAGTCCATAAACCAAACCACATACACAACACGTTGCAAAGGGTTTGGCTGATGACCTCCTGTTACCAACTAACAAGGAGAATCTATTGAGCCCAAGGATAAAATAGTGTGAGTACTTAGATAAGTATAACTTGATAGGGTCAAACCAGAATGGAATTTACAAGGGCAAATCACGTAAATCTAGTCTGTTAGACAACTTGTTAAAAGAAAAAAGAAATAAATTATGATTTTGGAATGAAAGTGGATCCAAAGATCATAACTAATATGGATTTTCAGGAGGCTTTTGACAGCTCTGGTGAAATATTGTTAAAGAAATAAACTAGTTTTAAGAGAGGGTAGAACAATAAATTAAAACTTAATAAGCCCTAACAATTCACAGTAGATTAATGTGTTTTACTATGGGGAGAGGTTTGGAGTTCAGGACAGTTTATGGGGCACTGTAATTGGAAAGATTTATGATAAATGTTTTAGAATTTTTATTTATTTACAAAGAGAACAATGGGTTGGAGAAATCTTGTGGCTAAATGGGTTATGCGTAAAAAATTATGGTTGAGGGAGTGGCGTTGTCCCAGTGTATTCCAAAATACTGACGGATTGGGAAGGGTGAGTCCAGATGATATTGAACTGTGGTACATGTTACGGTGTTGCCCCAGCATCATCTGTGGGGAGGACAGCCTCAGCTTCTCTGAGGTTCATCCCTCCAGTCAAAAGGGATCTGAATAAATCTAGTCATTTGATGTCTCTTCAGTAATCCAAATTCGCAACACAAATTAGAGTGGACCTACGTGACAGACAAGGTGGGGTTTAGCAGTAGCCTTTGAGGAAAATGGAAATTAAAAGCCCTTTGCAGCAGCTGAGGTGTATGACCATTCTGGGTACTGGGCTCCTCTTTATTCCTCTGTTAGCCCCAACACCATTCCCAGGCAGTTCGAGCTGTCAGGGGCAACAGAGGAAAAAGCAGCAGTCAGTGGCAAGTTGCTTCACCTTCTTTCATTCTTATGCTAAGTACTGATGGTGAATCGTGGACTGAAAATGAATACAGCTCTCTCCTGGCTTTTTTTGCACCAGCGATGTTAAGCTGGACAATGGCTCTTGCTTTCTCAGTCCTATGGCCAGTCTAAAGCTCTTGATCTTTTACTCGAAAGCGGAGAGATGTACAAAAGGAGTGGAGAGACAGTTTTGGTCATAAAAGCAAACCCTACTAAAGCTGGAGGGAGACCAGTTTTCCACTCTGTGAGGAATTGGGGAATCCAGGTTCAAAACTTATATTCTGCCTAGGTCCACTATTCTAGATCAGTGTGTTAAACTTGTTTCAGAAATGGCACTTTTTATTTATTTTCTAAGTAATACTCCAACAGCGGATCAGTGTTGTCTGCCAGAAAACACTGTACCTTTTAAAACACCTTTAAAAACATTGTCACCCAACTTTACCAATCAGGGAAGTCACAAATGCTTGAGCAAGGCTGAAGTGATGTGTAATACTGTGCGTATCGTTCTGACAGCTGCATATACAAGTTATTTTTATGTAGATGTTAGCACATGACTTGATTTCACTAGCACGTTCTGCAGAGTTGTGACTTGACATTTAAATTTCTTGATGATAATACAGCACTGATTACAGCTTTGTAATCTGTACTGACAAGAGCAAGTCCTGTTCAGCAACATCACTGCTGATGGTAGATATAATGGCAGCGACTACTACTGTTGTTCATGCCTTTGCTTCTTTCCACAATCCTTACAAAAACCATTGGAAAACTTGCCTTCAGAATATATTGTTTAAGAAGAACCATTCCCCATTCCTCCTCACCTCTTCTTTTGCTTTTGTTTTCTTTTTCCCTGTTTTCAGTGATGCATTTACTTTCCTTTCCATGCATCTTTCATCCAACTTTTCCTACTTACATCTCTTTGCCATGACTAACTCTTCTTCATTTCATGAGGGTAAGGCTTTTTTTTTTTTTTTCCCCATTTCTTTTCTGTCCGGTCTTTGCTTTAGTTGACAATCCATAATAAAAAATTACAAAAATAAGTATTACGTAAAACATCTAAAATATACATGGCTACTACAGATTTCTTTTTATTTTAAAGTTGAAATTGAGTGTACTGTAACAGAAAATCTTGCACCATAGTATTGAAATGAAAAGTCATTATAGTTTAATTTATTGTACCGTAAGGAATTTTAGTGATGCAAGTGACATGTCCAGTTGCATGTGCTGTGGTTCCATTAACCTGTTTTAGAGACAGATGGTGTCATCAAAAAGGTTAATGTATTTCATTGTTATGTCCTTACATGTTACAAAACAAAAATATTTAGCAACACGCTATGACAGTTCTCTAGTCTGAAAGAGAAAAAAAAAAAACCCCAACAAAACACAACATAGAAATTTGAAGGGCACTCGCTGGCTCTCCAGGAAAGGTGCATGGTCGTGGCATCCAAGACTTTGTCTCCAGTATTGCTGTGGTTAAATCACAGTAGTTTACATCTTGTAAAGTCTCATGTACCAACAACTGTTCTGGATTGACAGTGGCTTTTTGAGCTTAGTTTAAAATGCTTCTAAAGCAATATAAGCAACAGTGAAAACAAGCTCTGTTCTGCCAACAGAAGAGTAGTCCGTATGTAGAATTAAGTTGATTTCAACAGCTTAAATTCATGCGGTTTTGCATAACTTGACTTTTCTTTAGGTTACATGTTTCTTTATAATTTCACAAAGAATTGCTGTGTCTGAGGGCCAGAGCAATGACAGAAACATCTAGCATATACAATAGCTTACTGGATCGAAAAGTAATGCTTCCAGAAAATTACTGGGTTATGCCAATTAATTATTGGTATTGAGTTATTTCTGCAAGTCAGTTAAAAGACTTAATCTTTTAACTAATATATGTACACACACTGTGGAATCGTGCAATCCTGAAACAAGTCTTGTCTATCCGAAGTAGACTTGCCTTGAAATCATCTAACACTTAAAAACATATGGATTTAAGCTACGTGATTTAAGGAATAAGCCACAAAGAAATAAAAACATATCTACTGTGGAAATGCTCAGTTAATCCACACATGAAGCAGTTCCTGGCCTTTGCAAAAAGACTGAGCTGCACAGGCGCTTCCCACACAGAGCCAAACAGACACATCTTTCCAATATTTTTCCTGGCTCCTTACACACTTTGCATAGTATTTATGAAAGCAGTTAATAATCTTCATCAGCGCTAACATAAGGCATATATGCCTTCATTGATTCCTGACGAAACATATAGTGTTGGTATGAATTTTCTTAAGAGATTCCCTGAAAGCTGGTTAATGTGAGTTCATTTTTCAGCATTTCTTCAGACTTTTAATCTTCGGGGCATTAGCTGGTGGATCATGGAGTACTGGCCAAATCCACATTATTAGCCATACTCTTTTTCTATCCCTCCCTCCAAGCCTGGTAGGATAGTTAATGCCTGGAAGCGTAGTTAAATATCTCATAAACAAAAAAAAGATCTTCAGTATATCATGTTTCCTTGAGCAGTATTTGCAATTGTTCCAGAGCTGTAACGTGCTCGTATTTGTTAGGAGAGGTGATTGCTGTGCCCCTGACTGGAAGAAAAAGTGATCTAATAACATTTGGCCCGCACTAGGGAAAAAGATGCAGAGTATTTCCAGGAAAAGGTTGTAGAAGGGAGCAGTGTTGTCTTTAAATCACAGGCTGTTACAATGGGAGACATTATTTTGCCTGAAGACACAGAGTAAGGGTTGGAAAAAAGGAAATACCGGTAAATATATGGATTGGAGGACAAAGTGTGACTCATATAATGAAGACTGACATCTGCCTAGACCAGTTACTACTTTCTGTGCTGCTGTTCATGCTCATTTTAATAGGGTGAAGCAAAGGAGCAGAATTATGCAACTGGGTTAAGTTGGAATATTTATGTCAGTGAATCAAAATCACCTATAAATGTAGTTGTGAATTGTAAATATTGTAATCGGGGATATGTTAATGGTCCATTACGTAAATTAATTAGGTCTTTTTCCCTGGAGGGTCCGCAAAAAGGCAGTAAACCAGAAATTTAAATCGTTCTACATGTGTGTCAAGGTGAGGTGCCTGAAAACAGCATATCTATTTCTTCTAGCTCAGTTTTCTTGACCTTTCAGTTCTTTCTTGGCATCTTCGGAATTGTTAAAAATAAAATCCTTATGAGGGCACTGGCAAGTGGTTAGGAGAGCTCATTATGGCAGCTCTCTGCATTCAGCTGTTAAAGCGATAAAAGTCAGGGTTGAAATGGGAAAAGATAATTGTCTCCTTTAGGCAAGGTAGCTGTCCAGTGACTGTCCTGGGAAGC
The DNA here is from genome assembly GCA_009769605.1 of Bucorvus abyssinicus. NCBI lineage: Eukaryota > Metazoa > Chordata > Aves > Bucerotiformes > Bucorvidae > Bucorvus > Bucorvus abyssinicus. The sequence goes on along the minus strand of CM020030.1, from coordinate 29,864,024 downwards.
CAGGTGAGCCAAGCTGTTCCCCTCCAAAGCAAAGAACCGTGTGGGCAGGCCTCCCCAGCACATTGCTTTTACACTCCTGAACAGAGTAACCCTGCACCCAGGGAGCTCTCCTGCTAAAAGCACATTACCCAAAAGGTAGAGAAGAATCTGCAATTCATTATGGGTGAGATTCTGCTGTCCTAACCCTGGCTAGGAGCACAGCTGTATTCCTTGAAGGGTGTGATGCTCCTCAGTGTGGAGGGTACTTGAAGTGGTTCAAATAATTGTGGTCTCCTGAAAATTCCCAGTAATACTCAGATTCTTGTTTGAGTTGTTTTTTAATTAGTGCTATATATTGAATGGGCAGTAATGCCAAAGATTTCATCTACAGTATCTCTGTCTCTTTTGATAGCTTTCAGGATTATTGTGTTTAATGTTGATATATACACCATTTCACAAGCCTGTTGTCAATCTTTCAAATGTATTGAAGATGATTATGGAATGAAATTCTGCCTGTGTGGCTTTTGTGACATCTTCTTCAAATGAATTGAAGGCCACCTTTGCCTCGTTTCTTCCAGACCTGCTGTATTTCGGTTCTATGAAACCTCACCGTTAGCATTCTGAATGTCTTGATTCTGCTATTATTCATCACTTTCCATTTCAAATTCCTCAAGGTGAAATCTCTCTACTAATTCAAAAAGTTTTCTCTTTGTTACTTTGCCCAAAGACTAAAAACCCTAAATGTAAGATCAAGTTAAGGCCTAGCCACATTTTGTGCCAGAATAGTAAGTGTGGGGGGTGGGGGGAAGGGGTAAGGAAGGAAGTATAACCATTAAACTTTCTTTTTCTGGTTGTTTTTGGTGTTTTGGGGGTTGGGGTGCGGGGGAGCGCAGATGGAAGGTTATTTTCCAGGAAGGTACAAGTCCAATGAGCTGAGAACTTTTTCCTTACATAATTGTTTTCCTGGTTCTAGGCATATTTTAAAAAACACCATCATCATGCTTTAAATAACCATGTCTCCAAATGAACATAGCAATGGGAAAAAATATCCTATTCAATATCCTATTCTTAACTGGCTCGGAAGGATACCAGGGTATAATTCTTGCATAGCTAACGTTTTTCATATTCATTAAATATGCTTGCTCAGTAAGCCGGATATTTTATTATGTGTACTACACCAGTATATTAGAATTACTCTGATGTCTTTATTCCCATCTCATGAATTATTGCATGAATTACCAGCTTGATCAGTGAGACAGTAATAATGATGAATGCATCTGTTTATTTGTAGAACAAGTATCGACTATTTTTTAATTAGAGAGTGGCACTAATTGATAGGTGCCCTCTACGTTCTGTGTGTTCAGTAGAATCTTCCTCACTCTTTATTATTACTAGACATAGATAGAAAGAAATCTGGACCAGTGCAGAGTTCAGGTCTGTTGGATGCCGATGCTGCCTTACTGGCAATTGACATGGCTGTGAATACAGTAGGCCAGGCTTTATTTTTAATGGTGTTCTGCTTGGTCTAACTCAGGAAGGTTTTACATTTTGCTTAGTATATAAAATTAAGCTCCCAATTTCTGATAAGTACAGAAACACAAACTAAAATGTTTAATTAGTGTTTAATGTCCTCAGTGAGTATCATGTACTCACACCCATATAACCTTGCTTTCCATCAGCAAAAAATAATCAAATAACCAGAATGAGTGAATTCATTACTGGATCTACAGTATAGATGTCAGTAAGATAGAGGTCTCTTGAGTGGTTCTTCTTACTAGTTACCAGTTTACTAGATCAGAATTTTCCTGAATTAAAACCTCATAGGTGATGACGATGGAAGGTGGTGATAACCTTAGATGCAGAGCAGATTTGGGAGTACAAACCACGTCTAAATAAGGAGAACAAACAGGAGAGGATAAAGGGCATATGGAAGTGCTGGAAATGGATTTACTATTTTAGCATTGTACCAAGTGTTGTCCCTTACACTTAAATAGAATTTAATTTATAGTATCAGCCGAATGGCTGTGATTTCACTAGTTTAGCAGCAGATTCTACCTGTGGAGCCTTTCCAACCTCTGCTCTGCTGTATTGGGGTTTTTTTATTCAGTGCAGGTATAGGCTGCTTTAGTTTATTTTTCTAGCTATCAGAAATGCATTCAGAAATGGAAAAAGTGGAGGATTCCCAGTATTTTTTGATAGTAGAAGCTTTTTGCAGAAATGTACATCTTTCTTGGTATTCATAAAATGCATGAAGCATATTTTATCTGCAAGTGCTAATGGGTCTCAAGGACACAAATTCATACACTCCCTATATATCGATACATTTTACAGTTTAAATATGAATATTTGACTATTCTGAACAAACATGGAACTCTGAGTAATTATGAGTTTATTTAAGACAAAGGAACGCATTGAATTAATGCCTTCATTATTTTTTTCACTGATTGTTTTCCATATTAGCATAGATACTTATGTTTTGTAAGAGCAGAGGAAGGGACAGCGGCGCTTACCATAAAAGCGGCAACACAGACCGAGAGAAGTCATGTACTGGGGCCTTTCTAGACTGCAAGATAACTTCACCCAGTTTGCTGCTCCCCATAGCAGCAGTCTGCCCTTCCTCTCAGTTTTAGCAGCTTGTATCAGTCCTCTGGTACTGATACTGATCCTTTCTTCAGCATGGGTATTTGTGTGGCTGGGCACATGCTGTTGGAAAATGAGCTGGATTAAAACTAGCTCAGGAAAAAAATAGTAAAAACAGTTAAGTGGGAAAGAGTGGCAGGGACAGATGACAGGATTGCTTCAGCCTCCATTTGTACTCATGTATGTGAGCTTCACATGTTTATAGATGAGTGTGTATTTTTGATGGCAATATGTTCTTACTGTGCAACTTGACAAAGTAACACAGTGGTGAAAATTAAGACAGTGTATTAAAATACATCACTGATTTGCTGTGTGATCTTAAGTAATCATTTAGCTCTCTCATGTGTTGGTTTCAAACTGGATATTACTAGAAACCAGCTCCTACATTTGCATTCTTTTTCTGCAGAAAATAATCTTTTACTTCCGTTTCTCCTTTCCTGAAACCCTGAAGTTCTGTAGGACTCTAGATGGGTTTTATGCAGTCTGCTAACATTAGCTCAATTTTACTTTAAAAGCACTGTAGCTTCACCTGGTGCGTTGAGGCTTTGGATTGCCGAGTTCCAACAGACAGACTTTGTGACCTACATTTGGACACAGGTTGCAACAGTCAATAAAAAAGCAATGAGAGAAATACCTTCTAGAGGACAGTGAGGTCACTGGTTATATATAGGAGGAGTTGCTCCAAAAATGGAGTAGTATTTGGAGGTGAATAACCTTAGACTATTTCAGGGTTATTGGAAGAGGTCTCTTTTTTTCTCTTCTTTTTTTATCTCCCAGAGATGGAGAATACTGCTGAATAAGGAATGTCTGATCCCATTTACTTCCTAGCTGCCAAATCATGAGTACTTGGAATCAGTTTAAGTGTCCTTCAGTGCATATAGTTTATTGCACAGGCCCGTTAATTAATTCATTTTTCCATTCTGTAATTTTGTATGATGGTTGTAATACGGCAACAAAGCTGGATCTTCAGAGATTCATTGTTCTGTAACAGATCTGAAAATTAAGTGCCCAGTATATGTAACTATTAACTTAAAAGCTTTTTATTCCTACACATGCAATGAAAAATAGTCTCTGAATAATTAATATCATTCCAGTGTTTGATTCATGTCTGAAAGTAATTTTGCAGAGTTTTGACTTGTCTAAAGTACCTCTGGTATGTTTTCTGACTCATTTCTGCTTAACGTGCAGTAGGGCATTTTGAAATGGAGGTAAGTGAAACTGATATAACCCATAAAAATAGATGAACGATGTTAAGCCATTTGATTCAGTCATGTAATCACGAGCTGCGGTATTCCTTCAGCCTTCACATCATTCTTTCTCATAAACATGCTACCACGTGGCTGGATTCAGTAAACACTTCCCCAGTGCATTTCACTACCTGTGAAGACAGTCAATACTACATTTGAGCAGAACTGGGCTCTGTATGGGTTTGGGATCCTCTTGGAGTTTTTACTTACCATGACCTCTGGACTACTGGAGAGAATTATTCCTCTCACCTATCTGTAGCTACTGGAAACCATGCTGCCTCCAGCTGCAGGTGTCCAGGAACCTGCAGATCACTTCCAGCTCTATCATCCTCCTTCTGTGCTCCCCTAAGCAATTGCTGCAGATGGAACGTTGACGGTACAGCTCTTGAGACAATGCCTGCACTGTCTTCATGTCTCAAATTACTCAAGGAAAAAAATTACTAACCCATTTAATAGAAAGATGGAGATTTTGAAACTGTTTATTCTGTGCCATAAGACCCATGTTGTCATTTAGCTTTCACCATGCTGAAAACAAAGCCAGAGGCTCCTCTACACGTTCTCCCTCCACTTTACTGAGTTTGAGATGGAAGGGTAATTGTGCTTGGCAAGGGTGACTGGATTACAGCTGCCTTTGACTTCCAGATTAGTGCCATCATGGTGACTAAATGTGTGCAGAACACTGTGACACAATGGGGAAAATGGGATTTGATTTCTTTGAAATTAGAAAAAAACTGTGATTCTTTCCCTTTGAGGACACTTGCCAGAAAACCAAATCAATTCTATTTTATTTTTAAGACTTGGAAGGTTTTGATTCTGTAATACCAATTGCTGAGAAGCTTAATCATCCAACTACAACCAGACCAAAAGCTACTGGCAGGCGACCACCCTCCCAGTCTCTCACATCTGTAAGTTAATTTTTCTTTTCTTTAAAAAAAATTTTTTTTCTGATTCCACGCATTCCCCCACCCTCCAATTTGTGTTCCCTGATGTTTTTACTACATTTGCACAGCCACGTAGAGTGAGGCAGAGAGATGGAGCTCAGGAAAATTAGTGTCAGTCAAAAGGCTGCCAGGATTTTGCATACTGATGTTTAAAACATTCCCTCTCTTATAGGAGTTGTACCCCCTTATATGGGTGCTGCCAAGTACTCCTTGCCAGCCATGACTGAGGCCAGAAAAATTCTTTATAAAAATGTTTGGAATAAACTACTTTCTGTTAAGATTTAAGGATTTTGAAAGTGTTTCTCAAAAGAAGCCTTTCCCTTGGTTTCTCTAGAACATTTACTGGATTTTGAGGTCAAACATACTATTTCAGCCTTCACAGCTCTTCTTGAGCCATCACGTGTTTCTTCTCATTAAGGTCACAACTGTAAATATAAGGGTGATCTAAATTTCACTCTCTAATATGTATCTTTAGACAAGTTGGTCTCACAAACCATACTTTGGAAACCACTGACTAGTTTTTCAGTGTCTTTTTCTTTTGAGGTTTGGGGTTCATTCATTTCCATGCTTTTTTGCATCCTGGAATATCAAAATGAGAGCAACTGCTGATGGTTGGTTACCTGTGTTCATGTTGCTGAAGAAAAACAAAGCGGAGGGAAACAAGAAGGATTGTTGTGAAACAAATAGAACACGAAAAAAAAAGCTTTCAAAAATGGCTATGTACATACATATAGGAACATAAAAGACAAGTAAAAAGGTTTTTCTTCCCCTGTCAAAGCTACAGGGAGAGGAACAAGGGGTGGAAAAAACTTCCCCTGCTTGCACCTGTACAGGGGCCGTGCACAAGGCAGCCCTGCAGTGGCAGCAGCGTGCACAGGCAGCAGCGAGGGTCCTCTCAAGAGCAGCAAGTGAGACCTACAATGAGCAAAGCCGTGGCAGAGCTGCCCAGGTGGTGGAGCTGTCACTGCCACAGCATGGTGCTCAGCATCCTAGCCAAGTAAGGTACAGCTCTGCTTGTGGACAGAAGGGCGCTTTCATCTCATGATATAGTGCAATGCAAAGGTGTAAATTAATCTTGAATTCAACTCTGATGTACATCTTATTTCATTAATGCCTTGAAAGCATTCTAGCCCTGCAAATAAGATGTAAAAAAAAAGGGGGGTGTGGGGGTGTGGGGGGAGGGAGAGTCCTGATTTTAAGTATTGTTACTTTGAAAATGATAACTAAAAAAAAAAAGAGTTATCACAGAAATGCTTTTCTTCTTCCATTCTTAAATTCTTGGACAATGAAAATACCTGCTTTATTTTTTCCTCTCTTGTGGTGTGTGTGTTTGTCTACGTAGTCATCCCTTTCAAGCCCCGATTTCTTTGACTCACCAAGTCCTGAGGACGAGAAGGAGGAACATGTTTCCATTACTCACAAAGCTCTTGAAGCATCAAGGAAATCAAGAACTGTTACAATATCACAAGTAAGTCAATTGGAATGCCTCTGTTTAACCTTATCACGTGCACCTTCATTTTTTTAAACCAGTATTCAAGTATTTATTTTTAAAATTTAATTCATCACCTGGTAACTAGCCCTTTAAACAAGCTTAAGATGGTAGGTGTTACTAAAGATTGTTCTGTGTTTGAAATGCAAATTCAAAGTGAATCGCACAGTTAAAATGTCTCCATAACCATACTGTGAAAAAAATCCTTCTAGTGTAAATACATTTCATAGAATCAGAGAAGCTAGGGAAATATATTTTTTAGAAACAAAGGCTCTTTTTTTGCAGCTGTAAATTGAGTTTGCATTAGAACAGTCTGTAAGCAGAGAAAATACAACTCTGACCCACTCTAATAGTATATGAATTTAAATTTGCAAGTATAATCACTTTTTGTTCTGGTATAATTGTATTCATTTTATAGGCTTACGCCATTCTTATTGTATATTGGTAGAAAACTACAGGATAATCAAATGTTATAGGAGCGTGTAGATCAAGGTTTAGAGGTTGGAGCTGTTTTTTAGTACATAAGGATACCTTTAATAATACAAATATTACATCCTAATTGTATAGCATAAGTATTTGAAAGATGAAACTTGCACTTCTGTGATCAAGTTATAAGGATAATGTTTGCTGTATAGCTCCCTCTTCTGGGAGCACTTGCATTAAGAAATACTCTTGGGCCAACATTCATAGTTACATGCTGGTACGGCAAGGATATAGATGTTGTTCCTGTGACATCAAACAAGATGACTGCTGTCAGAAAGTAGCTCCTTGTGACTTTAATGCTGATAGCCAGTTAAGCTCTGGAATAAGGTGTTCAGTGTGGATGACTCCACTTGTGCCTTGCTCACTTGCTCCAAGTTTGAACTCAGCCTGATGTCTCTTTTAAGTCCAAAAGAAAACTTCATCGACTGATTATTATCCATGAAAGATATGTTTATAGGTACACATTACTCACACATGCACAGAAACACATGCGTGCACACACACACACATATATGTATAATGTTAAAAGAATATTAGAAAGGTCATGAAATCAAGCATTCAAGCCACTGGAGTTATTCAGCTTTCTTGTGATTATAACACCATTTTTATGTTTATGTTCACACTGTTTTTTCCGCAGAACATTTTTGTAATGCAGTGCTTGCCTAGGACAGGTTCTATGCTCAATCACATTCATGTAGTGGGGAAGACTGTTTTTTGCAGAGTTCAGTGGATCCTGCTCTTCCCTCCGCATCACACTTTCTCCTAATTTTCATCTGACCACTAACTTTTCTCTCAGTTACTTTGTCCCACTAATACCACGGCCCCAGTCACCAAGTCCTCACTTACAACGTCTCCTTCCATTTCCATACCATTTTTTCTCAATATACCCTATTTGCCATTCAACTTCAATATCTGTTTTTCAAAGATGGAGTTGGAGGGTTGCCTAGTGCTTTTCTTTCTCTTGGCTACATCAGATTTTCAGATACTTCTGGTAGCTGTCATATAATGCACACATTAGCATTGCCAAATAACCACATGATAAATAGTTAAGACTCACCAGCCATTGTGATAACTGTACTTGTACACTGTTCTGTGCATACAGTGAAGTAGCTGGTCATGTACAGTAGATGGACTTCAGATTTTCTATACCTTGTCTAATAAGTAGAGCACTGGATTGCAATTCAAGAAGCATGGGATCCTTCTGAGACAGCCACATGGTTCAAGGGTAACTAGCTTGATGCTGCATTTTTCTTTTAAGTTCCTGGAGGAATAAAAAGCCATTGGTAATTAAGGGGATTTACAGAAGCTTCAGTTAACAGACTACAGTACAGTACATTTATTTCTTATCAATATATTATAATTTTGAAGACGTGGAATTTTGTTTTTATATCATACCAACCTGCAAAGTTAAGGAATATTTTGCTAAATAGTGTTAGGGGCAACATGTAACATATTTTTTAATTTTTAAAAAATATTGGGTGTTGATTCCTTGAGTGGTTAGTTGATGATTGTAAATTTAATCTTCAAAAAAATACAACCTGGATTCTTGGCCGTGCAGTTTTGTGCTCTGCAGGAGACATCCATGTATGTTCTCACAAACTTCAGAGCATCTTTCCCTGGTTCATTTCAATGCGAGGTCTGAGATCTTGGAAATGCTTGTTGCTGAGTGGTTGTAGCAGTGGTGGAAAGTCTTACTGAAGCTGTCTGAACTTCTGTGTCTCAATCAGACCCCCTCTCATGTACATATACAATGACTAATTGTCATGCTTTGACCAAAACTGTCCATGTTTGACTATGGTCTTTGAACATTACTGAAGAGCAGCAAAATACCTAATATTCATTAGAGGTCTGATTTTCATAAAGCTTTCTCCAGACGCTAAATGTTATCTCTTTTGTTGCAGGTGTCTGATAATAAAAGTTCCTTGCCTGCAAAACCAGGAGGTTTGGCTAGTGGCAGTACTGTACAACCATCACTATCCCCTTCACCGTCACCTGGATTTCACTCAATTGCAATGGGAACAGGAGGCCACAGGTCAAATTCCCCATCCCTGTTCGGTACTGAAGGAAAGCCAAAGACTGAGCACTTGAGCCAAGGTCAGACTGCCCTGGAGGAGCTGAGAACACAAATTAAGGAGCTAAGAATCATCATTGAAACCATGAAAGACCAGCAAAAGTAAGGGCTACACAACTGTAGCTGGGATACATCTGTTCATGCATGGTGGTGGCAGTGTTCTCTTAAGCTTGCCTTCATGTGCGTTACTCTGCACAGTCTGCCTTTGTGTTTGTGAGTGGTTTTCATCTGACAGAATCACAGAATCATCTGGTTGGAAGAGACCTTTAAGAAAATCAAGTCCAACCGTACACACATTGTGAAGGTCCCTAAACCAAGTCCCTCAGCGCCACATCTACACATCTTTTAAACACTTCCAGGGATGGGGAATTCACTACCTCCCTGGGCAGCCCACTCCAGTGCTTCACAACCCTTTTTGTAAGGAATTTTTTCCTAATATCCAACCTAAACTTCCCCTGGTGCAACTTGAGGCCATTTCCTCTCGTCCTGTCACTTGTTACATGGGAGAACAGACCAACCTCCACCTCTTTACAACCTCCTTTCAGGTAGTTGTAGAGAGTGATAAGGTCTCCCCTGAGCCTCCTTTTCTCCAGGCTAAACACCACCAGTTCCCTCAGCTGCTCCTCACAGGACTTGTGCTCTAGGCCCTTCACCAGCTTCGTTGCCCTTCTTTGGACACACTCCAGTACCTCAATGTCCTTCCTGTAGTGTCGCACCCAAAACTGGACACAGTATTCAAGGTGTGGCCTCACCAGTGCCAAGTACAGGGGGACAGTCACTTCCCTCCTCCCCCTGGCCACAGGATTTCTGATACAAGCCAAGGTGCTGTTGGCCTTCTGGGCCACCTGGGCACACTGCTGGCTCATGTTCAATCGGCTGTCAACCAACACTCCCAGGTCCTTTTCTGCTGTGCAGCTTTCCAGCCACTCTTCCCCAAGCTTGTAACGCTGCAGAGGGTTGTTGTTGCAGGACCCAGCACTTGGCCTTACTGAATTTCATACAGTTGACCTCAGCCCATCGATCTATCCTGTCCAGATCCCTCTGTAGAGCCTCCTGACCTTCAAGCAGATCGACACACCCACCTAGCTTGGTGTCATCTGCAAACTTACTGAGGGCGCACTCAATCCCCTCATCCAGATCATTGATTAAGATGTTACAGAGATCAGGCCCCAAAACTGAACCCTGGGAGACACCACTGGTGACTGGCCACTAACTGGATTTGACTCCATTCACCACCACTCTCTGGGCCCAGCCATCCAGCCAGTTTTTGATCCAGCAGAGAGTTCACTCATCCAAGCCATGAGCAGCCAGTTTCTCCAGGAGAATGCTGTGGGAAGTGGTGTCAAAGGCCTTACTAAAGTCCAGGTAAACAACATCCACAGCCCTTCCCTCATCCGCTAAGTGGGTCACCTTGTCATAGAAGGAGATCAAGTTGATCAAACAGGACCTGCCTTTCATAAAGCTATGCTGACTGGGCCTTATCACCTGATTGTCCTGTATGTGTCGTGTGATGGCACTGAAGATAATCTGCTCCATGATTTTCCCTGGCACCAAGGTCAGACTGACAGGTCTGTAGTTCCCTGGGTCCTCCTTCTGGCCCTTCTTGTAGACGGATGTCACATTTGCTAAGCCCCAGTCGACTGGTACCTCCCCGCTTAGCCAGGACTGCTGGTAAATGATGGAAAGTGGCTTGGTGAGCACTTCACCAGCTCCCTCAGAACACGTTCAGGGCTGAGAAGCTCAGGAAAAAAAGACTGGCACTGTTCATTTGTAACAGCTTTTATTTCATGTGTTATGACATAAGCAGATGTTTATGGGGTGTTGAAAATGTTAAGTTTCACTATAAGCAGTGGATAATTCACTATATAATATTTCACTATAAGCAGTGAATAAGGTTTTTATGCGTTTTTATTTGCCAGTAACTTTTTGGGAATACATGTGCATTGATCTTAATAAGGGGTGCATTTGTTCTAGTTGTAGTACAAATTACTACAAGTTTTTAAAATCCTTAAATCCATTTGTTGTTTGACTGTTAGCCCATTTTCCTAGGAAGCTCACGTTAGAAAAGAAGTACCTGATTTGTGGTTATGACATTTAAAGACTTTTGTGTTTATTACACTCAATCTTACTGTTTTAGTGTTGGGCATCTTTAATCTGCTCATTTCTTAGGAGAACCTGGAGCTGGTGTGTAGCTTTAACTATTCCTGAGAGTATTTAATGTTTTGGAAGCTTCACTCACATGGTCAGTTGTGTGTAGCCCAGGCCGGAAAAAGGGAAAGCAGCATGCAGGGACTCTGGTGGAACAGAGGTGTGGGGCTAGTTTGGGAGAAAATGCAGGAGGGCATCATTCAAGGTGGATCTGGCCAGCAAGCCCCACAGCTTCACCTCTTAGTCTGACCCCTGCTCTTCTGGTCTCCCCTGCCCTTCTTGCAAGGGCTGACCCACCTACTCGTTTCTGTCTTAAGGTGAGGGCACTCAGTGGGAACATGAGAAGCTGTCTGCTCCTTATGGCTATATTCCCCTTGCCAACAAAGAAGGATGACAACAAATTCATATTTGGGATCGCTAAGTCTTATAAGCGAAGTTGCAGGTTACATTGTACTGCTGGCATACACAGCTTTTAAGTGGCTTAAGTATGTGATAGCATGGGCAGGATTTGTGTTACCAGTTCCTACAACCCACCACCAGCATGTCCATCTACACTTTGTATGGAAGGAAAGGCACCTGGGTGTGCTGATTTAGTATTGATACAGCTAGTCCAGAGCAAAGCCTGTGGATGCAGGGCTGTCAGGAGGAAATATGTTATTGATTAGCCATGTGGGGTGTACTGTCCTTTTACAGAGTGTCTTCTATGTACGTAGTATACAGTAAGGTCAGTATACAGCATACTGACTTTAACTAGTTATTCAGCGGAAAAAACTACTGAAGCAAGGAAAAATATGTCTCCCAAGAGGTGATCTTCTGTATTTTACTAGTTTTAATAATTTCCATTCCAAGCTTTTTTTTTTTCTGCATTCTTTTAACAGAAAAGAGATCAAACAGTTGCTGTCTGAGTTGGATGAAGAAAAGAAGATTCGCCTAAGATTGCAGGTACTTAAATTATTTGTAATGTTATGGAAGTATTGGCAGGTTTGATTTAGCCTCAGGTATGGGACAAAAACTCTGCCAAGTTACTTAGATTCCAGAAAATCAAAACCTGCTAACATTTCTGAAAAGGCTATACCTGTTCCCTTTATAGTGTGTGTCGTATATATTGCAATGCTGGCTTCTTACTGAAAAGCCTGATAATTATCTAAAAATTTATCAGCACGAGCAGACAAATTTTAAAAAAAAATTTAAACACAATATAGGATTCAAATTATGATATTTATTAGTCTCAGTTTTAATGGCTTTCATTTTGTCACAAATGAAATCTTTTAAAATGAGTTGCTCTCTCCCAAAGCTTTATATTTTATAGTAGGCTTGTCTTACTGTTGATATGCTTGGAAAGCTATTTCGTATAGCAAGATTTTTGTGTCTTCTTTACAGGCTGTACTCAGGTTGTCTTTACTAAAGCATCCTAAATATAAAAAAAGGTGCTCTGATTGAGAGCCCAGTTACTGCTACCATAGTTTATATAGTACCTTAGCGGTAGATATTGACATGCTGGCTTAGTCATTTGCCAGGTAGCACACACTGCCCTACTTGTGTGTGAGAGTCATGGAGCCAGGCCTTTGCTAGGATCGTTGACTGTGCTGCTTCAGTATGGAATGATGTCAAAACTGCTTCTCTGAGTTTTGGAGAGCAATTTGGAGAATGATTTCACTTGGTCAGCCCTGAATTGATCAGGCAGTTGGACTAGGAGATGGTTGTAGGTCCCTTCCCACTGAAACAGTCCTATTCTACTCTATTCTACTCTATTCTACTCTATTCTACTCTATTCCACTCTATTCTACTCTATTCCACTCTATTCCACTCTATTCCACTCTATTCCACTCTATTCCACTCTATTCCACTCTATTCCACTCTATTCCACTCTATTCCACTCTATTCAATTCTATTCTCTTGCTAAGTAGTTTAGTATTGATTATATTTTATATTTTATGGTATAGGTCAACTGTACTTTTTCTTTGTACTGGGGATAAAAAAATCAAATGTGATTTCATTGGGCTCTTCCTGCTCTGTAAAGTGCTTGGGAACATGGCAGAGGGTGACAGAACTGGGGCCCATCAATGTCTGCTCCAGGGCTGCCTAAAGGACTTTATGTGTGCAGCCACATAGGAGTATGGCTTCTAATAACACACAATTCGTGTTCAGCTAAAATTTAAATGTATTCAGATAAAATCAATGAACATTTTTTAATAGCAGTTACTGATTTAGTCTAACAGGCCAGACTATTCAGAGGTCTGGATTCTACCTCCAAGGATGGCTTTACATCCTTACAGACACCTGCAATGATGGTTTTAAAACTATGATCTTATAACTGAATGTTTTTACTCCAGATTGAATGTTGCTTACACTGGTAAATGTTCAGATGCCAGCCAAGGTGGCATTATTAGCTTTACATGAAGAAGAGAGTTCAACAAACAAAAGCTTGTATTAGTTTCAGATTCCTCTGATAGCCTTGATGATACGGCATAGTTCAACACTGTGGGTGTGTTTGAATAAATCTAATACCCCTGCGTGTTTCCAGTGTCTGTAAGAGGGGCCAAGTGTGGGCTGATGATGGTTTCAGCCACGTCCTTTTACCACATGATTCTACATCCATCAGAGCCCTTAAGGTGCCTGGACGCCAGCTTGATGGGTGTAGAAGGCAACCACCATCCCTACAGCAAGAACCATCCCCATGGGAGAGAGATGATAGGTTTTGCTCCTCTGCTCATTGTCAGCAGTTCCGTGTAGTTGTGCCGGCTCTAAGCGTAGCAGACGGTGCATGGACACAGTGCTCATTCTGCAAGTAATTCCTGGCAGCAAGCTGGATGGCTTCTAAAAGTTGTAATTTAAAGAGTTCAAACAATCTTGTGGTGCGTTCAATGTCTGTACTATTCGAGCTCTGAGGGGAGAAAGCTGTGAGGAGTCATCTTACGCAGCTGAGGATGTTACCTCAATTTGTGAAATCTGTTGAAAAAATTCTATAAAACCCGTACTCGACACCTGTGGACATGATGGAACCTGCCTTGGTTTGTTAAAGCATGTAAGTTAATCTCAAATATTTTTTCTGTTTTGTTTTCAGATGGAAGTTAATGACATAAAGAAAGCTCTTCAATCAAAGTGAATACTTGATAGGTGGAATGTTGCATTATTCTTCATGACTGAGACTCAAATTTAAGCCCCAGCCAAAATAACTTGGTGCCAAATGATTTAAGAATTGCCTCAACATCCCTTTATTTGAAGGATTAGCACAACAGTTTTTGATAGCACAACAAAAATACCAACGAGGACAAAATTTCCACCTGAAGCAGTGCTGTGCAGCACTAGTTGTGACGGAAATTGATCTTCTTGTGCTAAAGGCTCTCTACTTCAAGATCCTAGGTGAAATGAAAACTCAGGCAGTTTAGTCCATAGTGGTACTATTTTGATGATATTTTTCCATAAATAAAGTGTATTTCAGATTATCTGTTTACAAGCTTTATGATTTTGACTTTTGGTTTTTAATTGTCTTTTGTCACAGATTTTAAAATGTTTGTACTGCATATAGCCAGGAATGAATGTTAATGTTGGGGCTGGAGGGATTATATTTGCTTCAAGATAGAACAGCCTACTATTTGTTATGGTTTTAAGTTCTGTTAAATATGCAATTTTATGTCCCCAGATCCCCTACAATTTAAATTTACGTCGTGTACAGTAACATAATTTACAAGAAGGAAACAAACCGACAGAAATCTGGTCTTTGCAATGATTTGTGCCTTTCTTTGCCACACACTGACTGGAGCCAGTTGCAAGCCAGGTCTCCCTAATGTAGCTACCACGACCACCCCCGTCCCCGGTGTCCAGTGGAGGTCATTTTCTCAGTGTCCAGCTGCTCAGTCAGTAGAGCCAGGTTTGTGCGAGGTGGCAGGACAAAAGGGCGCAGCTGAGAGCAGCTTTGTCTTGAGCAGCTGTGGCTTTTTAGCTTTCCTGGTTTTGATAGGCCTCTCCCTCAACTTGAATGTTCATCTCCGCTTGATTTTCATTAGATGATTTAAACGCCCGCCTCTGTCCCCAGTTTTGCACAGAGTGAACAGAATATGCATTATTAAAGCAAAAATAAATAAAAGTAATCTATAAAACGTGAATAAAAGTTGTATTATTTCCTGCACAAGGTTCTCTGTCGTGTGACATTGGTTCATTTGCTGTTGATGTGATATTGTTCTCTATATTATGTTGTGCACTTATAGACTGATACACTTTATAGTCCTGGTTTTGCAACACAACTTTCTTTTTATCATTTTATTGAACCTGACACTTGCTTCATTTCTTCCAGTTTCTCTGTTTGCTTTCATCCTTTCAAAATAAGGTCTTCCATTTTTCTGCTTGTGGTTTCGGTGTCCTTTACTAGCCACAGAGTATCCCATACCTTGTCAGCAATCTCTGTTGAGTTTATACAAAGCATTTAAATAATAGATTTTTTTTGCGTAGTGTGGAGTGAGTGGGTGAATGATAATGGTGGTGCTTCAGAGTGACAAAAAAACCCCACAAAGGATCTATCTGTCATCTCATCAAGTGCTAGAGCTGGCTCCAGCCAGCATATCCTGTATCACAGCTAACCACCCTGCCTGCCAGGAGCAGGATAAGACATAGTGTTCAGTGCCAACCAGTTCACACATGGTTGGCAGAGTTACCATAATCTTTTTGGTATGCAGAGATGTGTAAAATACACAGCCTACCATACCCGAATCTTGCTTTGTGGGTCTCAACTGGCAATACAGAACCTCACTATTGGGATGATTTCCTCTACCACAGCATCTGCTTCTGTTGTAACAGTGGTGTCTGAGATTGAAAGATCAGATAGAGAAACTTGAGAATTTTTTTTAAAGTTCCAATACATTGCTCAATGTACTCAAGCAGAAGCACTAATAAAATATTTTATCACTGAAATGCTCTTATGTAACATTTCTAAATAACTTCATTAAAATATTTTTGTACAAAGAGTAATAGTCCCACCATAGCTTTCCAGCATTAAAGATTTCTAGATTACTTCCCCGCTTTTTGTGAAGTTAGTAGCAGAGTTAGGAGGAGGAAATGAGGGATAAGGAGTAAGAATTCTGTTTGGGTTTGTGGTGGTACATTTGTAACATGTATCCAGAACTGAACAGCTCTGACTTCCTAATTACATCCCTGGAAAGAGATAAACTATTGTAGCTATGTTAAATAAAGCACTGGTTCCTGAGTTGTACCTCAGAAATGTAAGAGGTGTCTCAGAAATGTTCCATTTTTTGCAAGTGAAAGTCTGAATTTGGCACAGAGTTTCCTTATATCAGATTACATTCCTTTTTTTTCTTCTCCTGTTGAGATGATAACTTGTCATTTTATAAATCCAAGTTAGAAGTCCAACATATCACACTTCGTAAAAGAAGGTTAAATAAGGTTTTGTGAGAATGCTTTGTTTTGACAGTTCATTATTCTGGAAGAAGAGAGCTTGTAAAAACACAAGCTCTTCTTGCTGTATTTCACTATAATAATAGAAAGTATTTCACATAACACATGGATTTTCCCTTTTTAAAAAGATTCAATTATGCATTATACCTGTGGATATAAACTGCTGCTTTTTAAAATGTTTGAGATTATATAAACAGAAAACGCTGGTGAGCTACAAAGTGATTTTGATGTGAAAATTATTAAATATTGTTGTTTGAAGAGTTGTGTAAAATGACTTTTCATTAATATGCACGCACCACTCTTGTGACAGACTTCTGTTTACATCTAGAAGTCAGGTGTGAAACATCAGGCTCATGCCTGTGGATGATAATAGCCAAATTCTTGATTTGGAACATTTTTAGGTTATTAAGAAAACAGGTTTATGTTCTCTTTTGTGTTCTTTTGTCAACTCTAAAAGGAGCAAGTATTTCTTAATGTGAGATTGTAGCACTTTAAAAAGTTCTACATGGAAATAAGATGGTAAATATTCAAAGTAGTTATTAAGTTCTGTCACTTAAGTGGTTTTCTTATTAACAATCCCTTTGTAAATGCACAAAAGGGTTCAATGCATCAGTTGTTACGCAAACAAGTCAAAGGATTGAGCACAACTACATGCCGTAAATTTTTGTTTCTAAGTGTATGATAGCCAGCAGCCCAGTAAATTTTGTGAGCTGCTTTGTGTATGAACTGTCCATAAGCAGTCCCACGCTCTGTGACAGCTAGGACTGAAATCTGCACCTGTGCAAGCAAGGTGAGAGAGCGCCATAGAACACCCCCAGAAATTCATGTTCAGCTGCAGTTACAGGGTCATTTCACTCATCTCACGTGCGAGCTGGCCCCGCGGTCCCCTTGCTCCCCCTCTGCACCAGGGTGCCCTGCTGCAGGGGCAGCTCCTGGGGGCCGCACACCACCAGCTCCTCTGTGCAGCGCCCTGTGCATGGAGTCTGTGCCAGCATAAAAATACACTTGCTGCTGCAGGGCTAGTGTGGTGTGAAGATGTCTGGTGTTCTGTGAATTCCTGGGCTGTGTCGTGTTATGGTCATCACTGTGCTGACAGCTCTCTCACACTTTTAGCCTCAGTTTGAGGCTTTTAGGCTCCTGTGGACTTGCCTTGGGAGCAGGAGGAGGCTGTGATCAGAGGCACTGCAGTTAGTGGGTCCCAAAGATACCCAAGTGCCAGAAGCCAGAGAGAGAACAGCTGGGGTGGCAGTGATGTGCAGCACTCCTGCTTGCAGGAACAACCCAGTCAGCAGTCTCTGCTGCAGTGCAAGGCGAGGAAGAGGGGTGAGGTCTCTGGTGTCTGCTTCTCCTCTGAAGAAAGGACCCTGGGGCTGGAAACAGCACAGAGGTGCATTGATGAGGAAAGCGTGAAGGCTGGTGGGAGAGGGTACCCTTCGCACAGGTGGGCTGTGGTTCAAAAGGCAGGCAGTAGAAACAGCCAACCACTGCCACTTCTGCAACGAGGAGGCTTTCCAGCTGTGTGGGGGAGGCAGTGCTGCTGGGCAACTGGCTTCCGCCAGCAGAGGCTCCTCCAAGCATTGACTTCTGTTCAGGGCACTCCTTAGGTTAAAAAGAGCCAGAGCGAGTGGAGCTGAACTCTCCCCTCTAAATATTGGGTACTTGTATCCATGGTAGTTAATACCCTTCAACCAGAAATCCAGTTTCGCGTTGTGCCTTTGTCTTCAGATGACTCTTGAGCTGGCCTAGGAACTAGCAGCTGGCCGTGTGTGCCCCAGCCCATTCACTCCCTGCTTCCTGCAGCTGCTTCCCTCCGTCTGCCCTCTTGCCGCGGCCCCTCTGCCCCTGCCATTCCCTGCCTTTGGAAAATAACCAACTTCCTTAAGCCATCAGCCAGAAGGTGAGGGAATGCCAGCGCTTTCCTGCCTGGAATAGAGCAGCTGAGGAAGAAAAAGACACTTTTTAAACGTCCGCAGGAAGGCGTGGTGCTGTGTGTGCGCTGCCAGGGTCCCAGCGGCCTCACCCCCCCAGCCTGGTGCCCAGCAGCCCACAGCTCTGGGCCACCCTCCCTCCACTTTCTGCTCGGGTAACAAAGGTTATCGGACCCACTCAACGTGTCGTTTGGTGTTAGTCCTTCAGATTAAGGTGATTTCCAATCCCGTGCAGGCACAGACTTTTACAGGTCGCCAGTGTAAACCACTGGCGGCTTCAGACCAGATGTTTGAGAGACTTTCTTTGTGCTGTCACAGTCAGGCTTTTCTTGAACCAGCGACACAGCTGAGCTTCCCCTTTCAGTGCTCAGAGTTCCGCTGTTAGCGGCGGGGTCTTGAGTGCAAATAGCTAAACTAACAGAATGGCTTCATGCTCGTCCTTTTTTTTTTTTTTTTTTTTTGAAGTAATGGAAATTTAATCACATTTTAAAATGTGCTAGTACTGTAGGATGAAAAAGTAAAGATGTAAATAAACTTTGTTGCAATCATTACCCTACAAACTGGAGTGCTAATCTTTGTGTATTTTAGCAAGTTAACTAACGATAATTCCAGACAAATCTCTAGAACCCTGAGAATAATTGTTCTGACACATTGTAAAGGGTACAATAGGGAGACAGGGCCTAACAATCTCTCTCAGCCCCTCAGATAAATAGGTTTTGAACTCTCTTACCTTCCTTTTTTTAATGTAGAAAAAGCAGCTGGAGAACGTACATGGTGACAGTCGCTGCGGAGAGCTGCTCCAGAGCTGGCTCGGCTCGCAGCGGGGCAGCAGGTCACAGTGCGCAGGGGTTTTTTCTGAGGCAGGAAAACCCCGGGGCAGTGGACAGACCCGCCAGAAGCCAGCAGCTCTCACAGGAGCTGGTGATGAGACCAGAGCAACACAGGAGATGTAAAGGCAGCATAGAGGTGCCTGATGGCAGGAGGAAAGCCAGTGTCACTCCAGTCTTCAAAAAGGGCAAGAAGGAGGACCCAAGAAACTACAGGCCAGTCAGCCTTTAGGAAAGCAAAGTTCCAGCTCTTCAAGGAGTTAGTCAATAAGACCCCCGGGAAACTGTCCTCAGGGACAAGGGAGCACAACAGAGCTGGCAGATCTTTAAGGACACTTTCCATAGAGGGCAAGAGCTCTCAATCCCCAGGTGTAAGAAATCAGGCAAGGAAGGGAAGAGACCAGAATGGATGAGTAAAGACCTGCTGGTCAAACCAAAGGACAAGAGGGAACTGCACAGACAGTGCTGTTTACTATCTTCATGAATAACATAGACAGTGGGGTTGAGTGCACGCTCAGGAAGATTGCAGATGACACCAAGTTGAGTGGTGCGGTTGTCATGCCTGAGGGACCTGGACAAGCTGGAGAAGTGGGCCCACATGAATGTCATGAGGTTCAACAAGGCCAAGTGCAAGGTCCTCCATCTGCGTTGGGTCAGTCCTTGGTATCAATAAAAGCTGGGGGACAAAGGGATTGAGAGCAGCTCTGCAGAGAAGGACTTGGGGGTAGTGGCAGATGAAAAGCTAAATGAGAGCTGGCAATGCAAACTCACAGCCCAGAAAGCCAACCATACCCTGGCTGCATCGAAAGAAGTGTGGCCAGCAGGTCAAGGGAGGTGATCCTGCCCATCTACTCTGCTCTGCTGAGACTCCACCTGGAGTACTGGGTCCAGCTCTGGAGTCCTCAGCACAGGAAAGACAAGGACCTGTTGGAGTGAGTCCAGAGGAGGGCCACAAAAATGATCAGAGGAACACCTTTGTTACGAGAACAGACTGAGAGAGTTGGGGTTGTTCAGTCTGGAGAAGACAAGGCTCTGGGGAGACCTTATTGCGGCCTTTCAGTACCTACAGTACTATAAGAAAGATAGGGACAGTCTTTTTAGCAGAGCCTGTTGCGTTATCCGTCACAAGCAATTTTGAATATCAGAACATTAAAGAAGTATCTCTTTTCAAAACCTCTGCTAAAACCTCTTCACTTCACTGCACCCAGACCTGGCATTTTCATTTGCTGTGGGAGATCATTTTCCTCAGCACAACAAGCCCTTCTCTGCGTGCTTCATCCCAGCTAGTGAACAGCAAACAGGCTTCTGCAAAGGGACCCATCAGGCTGCTCTTCACCTCCTTGGATAATAGCAATGAAGAGTTTGGGATTTTGTGAGAGCACTTTTTAGGCTCTTCCTAGAGGTAGTGAAAATTAAGCTGGGCAGCTGTCCCAGCTACAAGATGATCAATCACCTGGCTTTACCCCCTTCTGGGGATGGTTTTTGTTGCATAGGACACAAGTGCATGAAATAGCACAATTCACACAATCCATGCACCTTGCTCCTGCTCCTAACACAAAGCACCAAAGAGCAGAACAACAGCTAGGGAAGGACAAGAAGAAAAGTAGGTGCACCTGCATGGGAATTGCTGCTGCTGCTAGATGATTTGTCCACTCTGGATTCTAAGAGCCAAATTTACTGAGCCCAGCTGGAAGCACAGATGCAACCACTTAGCAAACAAAAGCACAAGGCAGGGGGAAACATGACCAAAATTTTGAGACCCTAGCAAAAACAGTGTTGGGAGGAGAAAGCTAGTTCATTAATGGATGGCAAGGCTCTCTCTGGAGGTTCGGGATGTTTGTGCTGTGATTATGCAGTTGTGCCTGGTGTGTGTCATTGATCTCAAGAGAACAGAAAATTTCAGATACTCTGACCTGAAGCATCTGTTCACCTCAGAAACGCAGCTCCATAACCTATGGTTAGGGAGCTCTAACACAAGAATGATGTGACGTTACTGCAATGGCTACGAGCTTCAATATTGGACTAATTCAGGTACGTTAAAGTCAACGAGGCTGATTCAGTCAAAGTGCTGATTCAAAGCTCACACGGGTCACCAGTGCAGCAGGTACCTGCCACCAATACACTAGCTGGAACAACAACTCTCACTCCAGCTGGGTGCAAGTCTGGGGTAAGCCTGAGTTCTTTCACTCACCTTCCAGGTCCCCCGACTCAGACCTCATGCTTCCTCAGCCTTCTCCTGCATAATTATAAATGGCAGCAATCTTGGTCTCTGAACCTCCTCCTGTCTGGAATCTGATACCTTCCCACTCTAGAAATGTATGTCCTAGCACCCCTGTGGCACACAGGAGGGGAGACCACCCAAGGATGCAGTGCACTGCCTCTGCCCATGTGAAGGTACTGGTGCTGCAGCTCAGTGTGTTCTGCAGGCTCTCGCTGGTGTCCCTTTGCAGGCTGGACTGGGAGGTTGCCATGCCTCTGTTAAACAGAAAGCAAACGGGATGCTCCACAAGTTGGTTTCATGCTGCAGTGGTGTGTGTGTGCTGTATGGAAATACGCAGCTCATTTATCTTCTCATTTGGGGAATGTAAGAAAGAGTATTTGACGTTTGTCCTACATGCATGTGTGTGCCAAAGTAATAAACATCTATTTTACTTCTTTGTTGCTGTGTGAAGAACGCTCCAGAGCAATACTGAAATCACTCACAGTTTTCCAACTGGATTAAACCTCCAGAGAAAACAAGGCTGTCAGGTAACAAAAAGGATTACCTTTTACTACTGCTTCTGGAAATCTTACTGCTATCATCAGCTCAACTCTTTTCTTCAAATAGCTGTTATTTGGAATTTCCCAAATCAAAAGAAGAGATAGATGTTTTTCTTACAAGGTTATTAACAAAGCATGGATTGGCTCCTCTGAAAAGGTCAGGAATGCTCTGCGCTTTCTAGGTGTCTTGGATTAGAACAGGAAGTGAGTTATTATTTAACTTGTTTTTCACTGCAAAGTGCAGGAGGAAACTCTTCAGTGCTTTGACAGAAATGTGATTTGACACGATGGGCTGAAGGTCTCACAGCATTATAAAACTTTTCTGGAATGATTCCTATCATACTGGCAGATAGATGTCTGAAAAGGGACTGCATTTGAGTGACAATGTATCTGGCCGTAAAATTTTCTAAATGTACAATTGACGTGTTATTTGGCAGTGGCTTTAATAGCCTCAAGCATGTGACACTGCTTTAGCAAAGAATAAATGCAATACAAGTTGACAAAGCTGAGAAGATGAAGTGTCTGTCATCACACCTTGTCTCACTGTGTGACCAGGAAAGGTGTGGAGTAAGTACTATGTACATTTGGATCCCACCATTAAAAGCACTGAGAACTGCACCTAGCCAAACCTGAATATTAAAATCAGACCCAATGCTAATAAACTTACGCTTACAAAGCAAGGACGTCGTGCAAGCAGAGAAAAGAATTGCCAGAGGTTTTGAGAAAGGCTAATGTCGTTCTCTGTCTCACTAGGTACCTTAGCTCTGCTCCTACCAATTATTGCCACCTTCTCCCATGACTTTTCACACTGCTAGTTCATGAATATGAATTACTTATTGATTTAAAAAATAAAAGCGCCCTGTTTTGCACATTGGTACACTACTTACTTCACATATCAAGCTTGTATTTCATAAATGTTGCAATTTCTTGACTGCCTTAACAGAAAATGTGGGTGCAATTTAAGGATTCTTGCTGAAGTTGTACTAAATTTCCGTATTTGTTTAAATACATGAAGTTTTCATTAGTACCTGTTATAAGAGCAAGTATCAACATAACTGATGAGGTTTGTTTTTATTTGTCACTTCAAAGCAATTCTTGCCTCTTCAGGATTCCTTCACTTTTCACAGTCCCAACTGGTAATGCCAAAACCATCGTAAATACAGTTATTTAAAAGGCTTTTAAGCAGCATTGACACCTTTGCTTTTGCTAAGCGTCTGACCCCATGTGTCCTCATGTAACCAGCATCTACAGCAATATAAAAATGGCCTAAATGTGAACAAAAATGAACCGCGTATTCTAGTCCTCTCCATTGTTTGTACAATACACGTTCATCACCGTGTCATGTTCCCTGCCACAGTCACAATCTTGCTGAGCTTTTGTTAATCAGTAGACAGAACAAGCCTGTTTAACTGGAATAAAAGTGAATACTCGGGTGGCCTTTATCATGAATATTTCTTCAATGAGAAATAACTTGAGAAAGGCTGAAAGTGAGCCTCTTGTCTTAAAACAGTATGTAAGAACAACGAAAGCAGTCAGCCATGACACATTAAGAAGTCAAAGATACTTTGATGAAGCTGAAAACAGGGGAATTAATCAAGCCCTGTAAGAATATTTAATCTTCTGCCCACGCAAATATTTTAAATCAGGACACTTGAAGTTGCTGCCTATTCCTCAAGCAGATGTGTATTTCTCCCCCCCTAAGACTTGCTGAATTGGAGAGAGACCCAACCCAAGGAGCAGCCTGTTAGTTTTAGGGCTGCAAAAGAGAAAATATTCATAATGTCAAGATGCTGTATGAGGGAAGAAATCTAGGGCTGATATTGTTAAAGTATTAACATCTTGCACTTTAATATTAAAATCAGAATGATGTAGACAGTTAGCTGAGGACTCCGTCCTTCTAAGTTGCAAGTTTTCTCTTTCCCCAGGTTTTCTTGAGGTTTTTCTAGCATTAGTCATCTTAGTGGGGGGTTAGAAATTCCAGGGTCTAAGGGAGGTCTTTCTGGATGGGGGCCTGCTTTGGTTTTCTCCCATCTGAAGTATAAACCAGAAGTATTTGAAATGTTTTGAAAACTGTAGAGAAGTGATTTTCTGTTTGACCAATTGATTAAGGATTATATTTTGGAGAACTTAACTTCTGGCTCTAAGCTGGTTGTTTGCTCCTCGATTCCTCAACTAAGTGAGGAAGGCTAGAGAGCCACAGCAACTTAAATCAGAACAAAGTTTTTAACTAGACCTTATAAATGCACATGCCTGACTCTTGTCTAATTGATCTGATCTAGCTGTCCAATAGAAATAACGTAATGTAAATAATGCCAACTATCAAACATACAGAAAGTGTGAGCTCTCTGCTTTGATAGAGATTGAGGAAAGGTTGGGGTTATTTTTTTATCCTTCTCTTTGCTACTGTATTTACTGGTGGGTCATTTGCTTGGTTTTGTTTCGTGGGTTTGTTTTTTTTTTTTCCAAACGCAGTCATCTGTAAGTGAAATTCTGGCTTGGTGGAAGCTATTGAGAAGACCTGCACAATTTCTCCACTGCTAGCCTGCACTCGTTAATCATTCATGCTACCAAAGACCTGACCTATAACTAACGACTCAAAACCCAAAGGCAAGAATTTTGTATTAGAATGCCGGATGTGCTGAAAACTAAAAGAGATGAGGAATTTGGAATGAAAGCCGATTTTGAAATAGATTGCATTTTGCTCTGTGTACTTGTGAGCACAGAGAGCCTGGGTATAAAATTACCGTTCTTCAAGGCAGGCGGAGAGGAAAGGAAGAGACAGGTCACCCTTTGACCAACCTTGTATTTCATACACGATGTCACTCTGTCCATCATTTACAAGGGGCAGTGATGAGCAGACGCTGTGTGCCACAGGCTTCCCTGGGCAAAACAGTGGCTCTGAATCGCCAGCTGTGCTAGGGATTATTTTCTTTGACCCAGCAGTCATTTTCTTTGCCTTCATTCTTTGTCAGTAGGACAAATGAGCTTGTGAAACCTCACACTATCCACTGAAAGAAAAGCAAGAGGAATACTCTAGATCTCTGAACCCAGATCCAGTTTTGACTTCACGTCACTCTGACGCACCCAAGTTTTCCCTTGCAGAACAGGCATGGTTTGCTGCAAGACAATTTTTAAAGCTTGTAGCATTTTTAAGCCTCTTCATGAAGCTTTTCTTCAAGAATTACCTGCATTGCTTAACTTCCATTGAACAGAGTTAATATTTTGAATCTGACTGTTGAACAAACCAAGCCGTTTATTAGACTTAGGGAGAATTCACAGCATTTTATTTAAACGCTAGTAAAGCTTCTACATAATGACCTTGAAAAAGAAAACATCTTTTGATTTGATCCCTGCTTTAAAAAAACCCCCCACCCTTCCTGTTCAGTAAAGAAATTAACTATTTTCCTCCTCATCCACATGACAGCAGTATCTGTATGGTTAACTGGAGATCTGCTCATTATGAATGAAAATAAGTGGGGTAGCACACTACCAACAGTAACACCAAAAAGTCCATTAAGAAAGTGCTTGCCCAGAATAGTTTAAACACCGCAAATTGCATTATCTCGTGGAAGGTTGGTACAGTGCCTTGCCACGAAAGAATCTGGACATCAAAATATGTTCCCTAATATCTGATCTTCACATGTCAGAGAAAATCCTCACATCTAGGATACAGTGTTCAGGCTTTCTGGATGTGTGTCCATGCCAGGCAGCTGTCACCCTGAAAATGCATCTTGGGAGAGCCTGTGTGGGACACTGCTGCCTGGTCCCAGCTGTGGGCTCTCTGCCCGAGATGTAAGGGCAGGAGGGAGGTGTGGTCATGGCTAAGGATGCATCGATGTGTGAGGCTGTTCAGTGCCGAGTGCCTGTGGATGGACTCCTGGTCACCTCCGCACCAGGTGTGATGGGTGCCCAGGATACTGCGCTGGCAGGCACTCTTCAGGAAATACTGACAGGGCACATGCAGGTGGATTTGCACTTCGGAAGAACAGCTCAGATCTGCAGGTTCCCCGCAGACCTGCGTGTCTTCTGGTTTACTTGGTATTTTCCTGAACCAAGAGATCTTGGCTTTCCCTGACTGGGTAAAATGGGAGGAGCCCTCTTTATAGCTGAAAATGTTAGAATGCAACGAAATTGCAGCCTGACATTTATGCCACTAGTTTTAGCATGTATTTTCTTTTAAAAAAAAAAGGTAAGTTAAGGTATGCCATAGCTATATATGCATCAGGAGAAAAGGTGGGACATCTGCCTGTGGAGTCAAGTTTGACTCCAAATTTACAGCTCAGCTTTCTGGTTTGAACTGTTAGTTTGTAGCCCTGGGAAAAAAAGGTAGGACTCACTGCCCATTAGCCCCATTATATCTAGAGAAACAACTGCTGCTCCTGGATTTGCCAAATGAGGCGGAGGGGGGTGGGGTGGGGGAAGGTGATTTCAAGGATATATATTTTCTTCGGAGCACTTGCTGTCTTTGTGAATTGCAGTGAGGATACTGGTATATTGCTCCTGATGTCTAAGTGGTAATTAATATTCTGCACTAAGTGGATTTGATAGGTGCAAAGCACTGCCTGAGAAAATTGTGGCATCGTCTTTACATTATTGTATAAGAGCAACTGTTGACTTCTTGGATTTATGCTTGGTTTTGCTAGGCTGGGTTCAATGTTCACTTCTGGTCTGGACCTTTGAATAGGCAACTCTGGGGCAGAGTGGCTCTTTTTCTAACCTCGTTACTGGACCCATTTCCGAAAGAGGAAAGAGTGTTGTATGACTTACCTTTTTTCTTCTAGATTTAACATTTCTTTGGTTTGCAGAGAAACAGTTCAAATATCCCCGAACCTGAATCTCCCATTTATTCTCACTCAGATGACTTGCAAGGTCCAAAGGTGCCCAGTGGAAATGTCAGGCATACCAGCACTGAACCACAGTGTCTGAGGACTCGGTGGCAGTATATAAAATGAAGTTTCTTCCTTTAAAAATACTCCTTGTTTCTAGCCTCAAAAAAAAGCATACAAACTCTGAATAAATTACACCAGGTTGAACTACTGAAAATGGATATTCAGAACACGACAGCTTCTTATGAAAAATGCGCAAGGAATAGCAAGGATTCTGTCTGGAAGATGAGTGAATATAATTAAGAAAAGGGAAAAATATCCTTAATTATATTCACATAAAGAATCTACTAAGAGAGACAATCACTCTGTTTCAAGATCAAGAGACAGACCTCTCAGAAAGCAATTCAGAATGGTTCCAAATGTTAAAAACTGCAAAATGAAATGCAAAACGCATCTTAGATCTACAACAAACTAGATTTTGATAATCTCTAGAAGGCAGAAAAGGCTTATTTATTATGTCTCGGTAGCATCCCACTAAGTAATTCCAGCCTACATATTTGTTCTAAATTGAAACTTCAACAATTTTCATGATTACAGAAAGCACCACACCGTGCTCTGTTGTACTGAACCCATTAAACTGCAGTTTGTTTTTTGCACATTGGTTGCTGAAAGCCCAAGAATGTTCGAGTAAGATAAATGCTTTCCTGTGCAGATAATCCCTTAACTTTGCCAGCAATTCCCTTTTCATTTCAAGTTTTAATACCAGCTGTTCAACCAAATTTTCTTATAATACAAAAAATACAAAGTAGGATTTGTAATGGAGAGGATCATAAGCGCGTGTGCTAGTGCTTTCTGTTGGTCAAAGGCTTCAGTGTGCCCACTGAGTATCTTCTCAATGCAGATTTAGATTTTTCTCCTGTCACATCAGCTAAAATTGGTGCATTGCTGGATCAAGGCTAATAGAGTTGTCACATAAAAAGGATTGCTCTTGCCTAAAGAGGAAAGCTGGGATCTCTGGTGGCTACGGTCTACCATTCCTCCAAAATCTGATGTAC
Source organism: Bucorvus abyssinicus (assembly GCA_009769605.1). Taxonomy (NCBI): domain Eukaryota; kingdom Metazoa; phylum Chordata; class Aves; order Bucerotiformes; family Bucorvidae; genus Bucorvus; species Bucorvus abyssinicus. Next base: position 29,836,221 of record CM020030.1, on the reverse strand, counting down.
TAGTGCTTTTGTCAAAAAAGCACACACACCCCCAACCTGTGGACCAAATCCAACAGCTGATTTGCCCCAAACTCTCCAAAATGAGAAACAGGTTTGCCTCTTAAATTATTTATCCACACTCTCCCTAAAATCCTTATGAGCCACTAAGCAAATACAAACACTGCACAGCGCTATCCTATCCTCACATTGGAGTGTTTCTCAGAAAGACTGGCTACCACATTTCTTATTATGGTCACCAAACCATGGCGCCAGATAGATACCTAAAGAGGCAAATGTTGTGCTGTAAGTCTTTGCTTGTTGCTTTTCTTGTTTTACAGTACATGATAAAATTAGTAACTCTGATAGCCATGAGGAGCCATGCCGCAGCAGAAGGTGAAGACTCTGTTTGTTTGAAACCTCTGCTGTCACAGTGAGTGAAAAACGAGATGAAAAAGCTTTCCAGACAGGTTTGCTACCTCAAATACAAATGCTTGAGGACTGCAGTTTTCCACAGTTCCTTCGATTGCCAGTAGCTCATGACCTCCATAGTGTGCACCGCTGTCCTTTTGACAGCTGGGGTACAGAGGCTGAGTTACAACGTTAGCTATCTACAGCATCCGGTCTTTCTCTTGCGGCATAAACTAGCCCAACAGCAGTGTCAAAGCTGAGGCTGCCATCGTCAGTTTAGCTAATAAGAAAAATGTGGTAGGAAATGGAATGTTCAAAATTAAGTTTGTGCGTATAAAGAAGCCAGGAATTGCCACAGAGTTTCTAGGAGCTGATTTTCCATGATCGTGGGAGATTTTAAAGAAAAGAGAAGGGGTTTAAGGATGAACTATCATCCAAACTTCTGATACAGTTTGTCTGTGGTCAAAGTCATTTAAACGATAACAGAAAGAAGAATCTGTAGGGATAAAGCTATGGCAGTGAGTTGAAGGAAGAAAAAAGCAGTAGCAGTTGCCTTTATCTGTTGAGAAACATGCCAGCATCGAACAGACCCCCGGGGTTATGCGGGCCGCCCTTGCTTGCGGAGCTCGGGAGGAAGCAGCCGCTTCGGGGCGCCGGGAAGCCCAGCCGGGGCAGGGCAGCCCGGCAGAGGGGGGCCGCTAACAGCCGGACGCGCAGCTCTCTCAACCCAACCCCTGTAGCCCTTCGAGGAGCCCGAGCGGGGGGCACGGTGCCACCGGGTAAAATCGTAACAACAGCCACAGCAGTAGCTAACAGTGGAGTAGCGGGCGGTGCGCGGAGGAGCAGGGCGAGGGGCGGAGGAGGGAAGCAATAAATGTGGCGCGATCGCCCCGACGGTGCTACCTTCGCCTCAGTACAGCTTTGGTCGCGGAGAGGAGCAGGGCATTTATCCCGGCAGGGCAAGGCACGGCGGGGCGGTCTGGCTGTGCCGCCGCGGGGGGAGCCGGGTTCCCCCGGGCTGTCCTGTCTGGGGAGGGCGGCGCCGAGCTTCGCGCCGGCCGCCTTCACCTCGCCCCACCTCGTCCCCGTGCCCGCCCGCAGCGCCCAGCTGCCTAAGCGAGGGGAGAAGAGCGGGCGGAAGGGCCGCACGGACGGAGCGCAGGGACCCGCATCACCTTCCGCCACCGGAGTTTGCCCAACTGTTAGCGATGGGGCGCGGCCTCGCCTGAGCACCTGCCGGCAGCCACCGGCTCCCCTCATAGACGCTACTATGGAGAGCCCCGCGGGCGGCAGCGCGGCAGCGGAGCCGGCGCACCCCTGCGCGGAGCCGGAGCTGCCAGCCGCTGGCCCGGCCGAGGCAGTGGCGGGCGGTGCGGAGGTGGCGCAGGTCGGAGCTGCAGCCCCGCGGCCGCGCTGTCTGCGGGCTGTGTACGTGCTGAACGACCCGCCCAAGGGGGGCGCCGGGGCGCGGAGCCCCGAGGCCGGGGCTCGGCAGTGCCTGCTGCGAGCCTGCGAGGCCGAGGGGGCCCATCTTGGCACGGTCAACTTCGGGGAGCTGGACTTCGGGGAGACGGCGGTGCTGGACGCCTTCTACGACGCGGGTGAGCAGGCTGGGCGGAGGCGGGGCCGGGGGGCGGGAGCTCAGGCTCACCCCTACCTGGTGCCACCTTCCCGGCTTGTGTGAGGTAACGGCCGGCCGAGCTGGGGAAGGCTCGATAGAGGTGGTGCCGGAGAGGGCAGAGAAGGGGAACGGGGCAAATGGGAGACTGCGAGGGGGGGGTCTGGAGAAAATGGTTGCAAGGGGAACCTTATGCAAGGGGAGCAAGAGGCTGGTCTTCAGGAGTGTCCTGCACACGAAGAGGAGGAGGAGGAGGAGGTGTGAGAAAAAAATCGAGGCCCTTATGCCAGCTCTTTCAGTCACCCCAGTATGTTTCCCCAGCTGAACTGGGGATCCTGTGGTACCAACCGAATCTTAAGAAGCAGCAAAATTCTTGCTAGTGTGATTCGCTAAGAACCCTCTTCCAGCTCACAGCCTGGCTGGGAGCTTAGAGAAAGACATAGTATGCAAACAGGCCAGCCCGAAGCCTCTGAGCTGGCTTGACCAGATGGTTCCTGTTCTTTAACTCCAGACCTGGACAGTGAAATTGGCTTGCATGCAGCCAGGAACAGAGTGATCCAGCATTGCTCTGAACGAGGGAGTGTAGAAGTGTGCCCTGAGGAAGAAGACTTGTGAGTATTGCCCACCCTGTCCAGGCTCTAGCTGCTGATTGGTTCAAAAGAAAGTACTGCCCCTTCACCACTCAAAAAACCACCTGGCTGTTTGGGTGCTATGGCAGAGAATTGTGAGCTTTTTGAGCAAGCAGAGGAAGCCCTTAAGTCAATATTAAAACTTATGAAGGTAAGTACATGGACATGTTGGAGACATACTTTTTCTCATATCCGTATAAGCAGGCATTAGAAAACTAGGTGATTACGGAATCACAGAATCATGGAACGGTAGGGGTTTGATGGGACCTAAAGCAGGTTCACATAGAACAGGTTGCACAGGATGGCAACCAGGTGGGTTTTGAAAGTCTCCAGAGGAGACACCATAACCTCTCTGGGCAGCCCGTTTCAGTGCTGTCACCCATCAAAGTGAAGAATTTTTTTCTCATGTTCAGATGGAACTTCCTGTTTTCTGTTTTGTGCCTGTGGTCCCTTGTCCTGTCATTGGGCAACACTGAAAAGAGTCTGGCCCCATCCTCTTGACACCCACCCTTTAGGTATTTACAAGCATTGACAAGATTCCCTCTCAGCCTTCTCTTCTCCAGGCTAAACAGGCCCAGGTCTCTCAGCCTTTCCTCGTAAGAGACATTCACAGACTCCAAAGAGGGAAAGTACTGTTAAGTCCATGTTGATGCCCATCTTTCACAAGAAGAACTTTGTTTTGCTCATGAGATGTGTTAGAGAATATTTCTTAAAACTTTAGTCTTATTTTAAATTCTCCTATGATGGTCAGTCAATTTCATCCCCTGATAAGTCATCCAAATATCAGGGAACCTCACATCGTTTGTTGTTTTTTAAATTCCCAGTCAGAGGATTTTGTTGCATCTCTCCTAGCAAGGTTGACAAGTGTGTAATAAATATATTCCTTGTGTGTCTTAGTAAACAACCATAGTTTCTTGCATATTCTTTGTGTATCTCTAGTATTTTTATAGCCCTTCTGAAGGTAAGTGTAATAGCGTAATCATGAATGTAAAATTATTTCTCTGTTTCTAATAGTCCTATTAATGTATTATGCACACACCTGCCCTGCGTTGTACTGAGAGCTTGAGACAGTAATTTAAAAGGCTTTCTTAAGTTGTTGCATTCCGGATCCTAATTTTCAGGCTCTGGCAAGCCACTGAAGGAATCATCGTTGCCTCTACCCAGCTGCCTGCCCTGAAGCCCTCTACCTACTGAAGGCCAGTGTCTCCACTTCAGAATTGACAGGGATGCTTCAGCTTTTTCAGACCAAAGTCTAGTATGTCAGGGTACAGTGAACATTTGTCACTAGTTTAAGATAATATACAGCATGGTAACTAGTGCTAGAGTCACATGCTTTTCTTGCTGACTGTCACAGGGATTGTAATCTCTGACAGGAAGCTGAGAATGACAGCTGAGGGCAATAACTTCTTAAAAATACTTTGGCAAACCTTCCTGCTGCAATTTATCTTTGCCCTGGGTGTGACAGTGAACACTGGGGAAGGGGTTAAGGGTTAGCGCTCTGATGCTTACCTCTGCAGGCGGGGTTTGCTGTTTTTCTGAGGAGTACTTTTTTTTTTTTTCCTTTCTTTTGCTGTGCAACTGGCTCGATAGCTAGGGGTGTTATTTGCTTCAGATATCAGGAGATGTTTATACCACAGGATACAGAAATGTGAAGAGAAGCAAACCAGCTATCTTCAGAACAGGAAGGTGGTGGCTGAGAGGCTAGGGCTTCCTCTGTTGGATATTGTGCTGCTTTAATACAACAGCAGAGCTATTGGGACCTGATCCTTTATCACCATGTGGTACTGCACATCCAGAGTGACTACAGGTGTCTCCAGTAAAGCTCTGCATTGTGCCATCAAACTAAATATTCTGACAACAAGACCTGGTAATATACAAGTATTTTAGTCCTTTTATGTCCAAGTGCATGAAGTGAGTTTTAAATGACAGTAACAAGCCTGATGCAATCCATCAAGTCTATATATTTACTATGATATGATACATCTCAGGTGCTGTGACACATGCATTGCATTCATGAGGTGTATTTTGCTTTAATGATGTTAGTTGGGGTCAGTTTCCAACACTAAGTCTTCTTGCAGAAATGTTTGTTTGCATTCAGAAATTTGCATGCTTTCGCTCAACAGAAGAGGACATTGTTTTCTATCCATCACCTGTGAAAAATGTCTTTGTAACAACCCTGTTGCTTTTTTGTGTGTACACTTTGGTTCAACTTGTGTGTATTCTATGAAATAAATTCTTTATAATGTCAGCTGAGCAAGTTTAGAAACATGCAAATAAATAACCATATGTTGGTTATGCAAATAAATAACCATGAATACGTTATGTGGAGTTCATTAATTTTCCTTTGGTATATTGCCATGGGCCAAATGCAAGATCAGAGCTGCGTTCAGAGAATGGTGAAGATGTTAAAAACATGAAGATATATACTTTGATTCTTTAATGGAGAGAGAATCTGTTTTATTACTTCTCCTTTTGAAATGGACATATCTTTTTGGTTGTAATGGGTCATGTGGAAAGAAATACCAACAACTCAGCACCACTGTGTGTCCTACCTTTTAATGAAGCTTCGAATGAAGTTGTTTGATCTCTAAAAATCTGGTGCTAACCTTGCAAATTTGGACATAATTTCCTTGTTCCAGGGTGAGAGAGAGTGTATACCTGTGCATGCACTCCCTGAAGTAACTCATTTCTATGCCGTAACTTTTGGATAAGGGAAAAGAATATTGGAAATGTACTACTTTTTTTTTTTTCTTCCTGTTCTTTCCTTTGCATGAAACTTCCTTGCATGAAAAAGGGAAAAAACCAAAACCAAAAAACCAAAACTCGAACAGAAGCTTTTATGCCTATTACAGCCATTACAAATGATGTAGAAAATTTGAACATACATGGTTATACTGAAGAGATGAATGGCTCCATCTGTCTTGAGTTGCCTTTGAGCTCAAGACTGATTGTCACAGAAGCCCTTGAAAACACCACAGTTAGGGTGGGGTTTGTTTCATTTTGTCTTTTGAATACAGCTTAAATGTTTTGGGTTTTTTTTTTTTAATTAAACATTTCTGGAATTCTTCATATAAGTAAATGTTCTGATTACTGATAGAAGAAAATCAAAGTGCTGACTGTGCATACAAGTTAGTGAGTTCTGTTTTGTTTACAAATGATATTTAAAAGTATTTTTCAATATAGTTCTTAAGTTACTGGTAAGGAATCCGCTATGCTATTTGACCGTGAGATGTTGGCAAGTAGATCTCTGGTTCTACCTTGTTGCATTTCAAGTTGGCTCTTAATGATATGAGAGAGCTCCTGAAAAGAAGCTGTACATGAGGCTGACAGGCTTGGGTCAACTAGGGTGGGCATATGAGGTTGCTTATGTGGGAGCCTGGTTCCTGGCTACTCATCTCCTTTGCAGTGATGGCATGCTTGTTCAGCCTTGCTATGCTGTATATAGCGTATCTTCACAGGTTTAAGAATTGTTTCTGTAAGACCCAAGGGCACAAAATTAAGTTTAAAAAAAAAAAAAGGAAATATTTGCTTATGTGGGTTAATGACATTGCTTTAATTTCCATCCTTCCATAAAATAGACAAATTATGATGGGTATGCAGTAGCTTATTTTACATTCTAGTCATGTCCTGCTTTTATCAGTGCAATCATACTTTGCTTTTTTAATAATGAAATTACACTTGCATATTAACAAATAGTTAATACACTTGCATATTTACTCCATAGTTAAAAAGTAACTAATGTGCCTGGTTTGCCAGTGTAGGAGCTTGAGGTGAAGCTGTTACGCTGTGTAAGGAGTCGGTGCAGAACTTGAGTGGGAACTCCAGACTTTTTGGCTTCTTCTGTGTTTTGCTTATAAGATGGCCTCAAGTTCAAACTCGCTGGCTGTCCGCAAATCCGTGTTCACTTGATACTGTTGGTGTGCTGCTACTTTGGTGCACATGGCGGAGCAGCCGCAGCAGTGATTGCTTCACCTGGCTGCTGTCCCTTTTCACACTGTGGTGATGTTACATGGCTGAAATGGAGTCAAGACTGATGTAGGGTCTTGCATTGGAGAACCTCAATGTGCTTCACCACTTGCAGGTGAAATTTGTGAATATGTTAGGCTCTGCCTTGTGCTTCAGCCTCCGCCTATCTTTGCACAGCAGTGTGGGTGACCGAGGCTGAGCCAAGGGAGGGAGTGCAGCTGTTGCTTTATCCTGCTCCCTGGCACAGGCTTGTTGTAAACAAACAGTGCAGCTTTGGTCTCTGCTGAGGTCAGTGTGATCCAGCTGGCAGCTGATGGGCCAAATGTGTCTCCTTTCTCTCAGGGGTGTTCCTACGACCTTCACCTTTTCCTTGGAGGTTGTGGTGGCTGTAGAGGCATGCCAAGAGGAAAAGCTGCATCACTGTAGTCTGCAAGGAGGGACCCAAAGCTGGGACATGAATTCTGACACTTTAAAGATTGGATGACTGTGTCATGATAAACTGTGCTTGCTTTTCTTATCCTTCATAATATTCAGCCTGTTCTGCTGTGGTGTTCAAAGTGGTAGAACGGAAACTTTTCAGATATTCTCTAACAAAGTTTCTGAACATTTAAACTTTGGTTCAAGTCAATAGTTCAACAACAGTTATACCTTGGAGCTCAGAGCCAAATGGGATTCACAGCTTTAAAAAAATGTACCCCAGCTCGTACTACATTGAAAGTACACGATCCCAACCTTGGTAAGAATGATCTTTCCTTGGCTGAAGTGGGCTCTGATGACAGGCACAAATCCGTAACAGTAACAATGATGTTAAGATGACATCCCCAGTTTTCTGCTGATCTGGGATGGTATAGCTAAACCCAGTATTAAGGGAAGCACTCTCTAGTTTGTCTTAGCTGAACCTCTGTGCATATAGTTGTGCCTACTGTGGTATATACTGCTTTTATACTGAAATTAGGTTTAAAAAATTTTCAGTATCTCTTCAAAGCAAGAAGCAAAGGGTAGTTGTAAATAGAATAATCTGAAGTGCTTTTAAACCCTGTTTCACTCAGTATAATATTTTTGTTTCATTTTATATCAAGCTATGGAAAGAAATGTCTAGACTGTCTGCTTTTTGGTTTTTTTTTTTCTTTTCCTGTTTAGGAAATCATGCATTCATGCACAGAACTGTAGCTCAACAACTGATGGTCATTGGCCTCTCAACAATTTGAGAAATGTTGCTCACATAGTATCTAAAGCTTTTGAAGTCTAAGCCCAAAATGCATTAGTTATGGAAAAAAACCCCAAACAACCCCACATGTAATTCAGCATGATAATGAGCTTTACCTAAAATTCTTCAGTTTCCTACGGGTGTCAGCAGTGCTTTCCATGGACTGTGGGACTCTGTTGCCTCCAGGCCTGTCACAAACAGCTGTAGGTTCACGGGACTGATTACGGGGAGCATAACAGGGGAGTTACTTCTGTTTACACTTGGGATAGTGACTTATTTGCCACTTCATTGTTATCCCCTCTTCTCCCCCTCTTTAAATTGTTATGAATATTTAGTAAGGTCAGCCAGAGGAAATGGTATCGAATCAAGTGTCTTTGCCTTAGGAGTCACAGCAAGGCTGCAGGTTTTGTCTAATGCAGAAAAACACCTGCCTGTGATAATTCCTCTCAGGTGAGACTAGCAGTTGAAGAAAGAAAGATAGTCTTTTAATTTTTTTTAATCCTGCTAATTTGTGCATGTGTTGAAGGAAGCGATTTCTTGTTGGTTTTGCCTTTGCTCTGAGAGTGACAAGATGAAACTGGAGTTGTGGACTGGTAAACGAAAACAGTACAAGGCTGTATTCTGCCTGTGTTTTCTTTCCAATGGTGCTCAACCAGCCATCTCTGCTGCTGCTCTAATCTTAATCGATAAGAAAAATTTGCAGAAGAAAAGCTAATGTTTACAGTGGCGTTACTATTTGGCACTAGGCTTCCTCACCTAGCAGAGCTTCTTTGTGCACTATCCAGTTTAAATTGGCATCCTCTCTGTCTTTTGTGGAACTGAGTTATTTATTTCAGATATTTTTTTTTGTAAATGGGTGCTTGACATGCTTCCGTCCTTTTAAACCCAGTTTGAGAAAAAAACATCATTACCAACCTCAAGGCCAGACATGGTGCCTGTTCCTACTGCTGTTGTTCATGGTCCTTAAGATAAAGGACAACTTATGAGTTGTTGTCAGGTTGAGAAAGTATCTGAATCAGAATGAAAGGAATTCTGAAAATGGTAGAGAGGGGGTTTTTTGCTTTCATAGTAATTAAGTTTCGAAGCTGATAAAATTACCTTTTTGCTTTTTATAACAACGACAGAACAAAACTAGGTAAGTCTTCATATTGTTTTTGGAAACCCAGAAACTGCCTTGATGTTCTGGCTTGCAGTCAAAGCACAAAAGAATGCTTGATTCCCCTCCCCACCCTTGAATTTTCTTCAGATTCCTTGTTTTGCAGTAATGGATGTCTTTGAGCAGATAGAATACAACTTCTGAGAAGATTAACAAGCTGGTTTTCTTTAACTTTTGGTATTTTGGACAATTTTAAAGGTGAATATTCAGAATTTAGGATCTTAAATCTAAACTTTCTTGCCTCATCCCACTATGACGCGTTCACAAGGTAGCAATGTAGATTAGCAATGTACTGTTGATCCTTTTCCTTCAATATGACTTCAGATTTGAGTTTCCACCATACAATCCCTGAAGGTGGTGGCAGTTGCTATTCCATCCTGTCTGTTTAATAAATCTGTGGGGCCTCGGACCTGGCTATGGTAGTTGCTCAACCATAACGTTGACTTGCATTTCATCAAAGCTGATAAAGCTTTAAGGATTCATGAAAAATGCTGCAAGGTGTCGACTGGATCCCTTCGTCCTTCTGGAGCATGTGCTGCTGTTCATGAAAACGCTTCACTGTTTTTATACTGCCTGAACGGTTTTAACAAATCCTTTGACAAACATGCCCATTTAGTTTTCTCTTGGAAGCCCAATACTTAATTCCAGCTAGCGAACAGTGGCCAAACTAGTTCCAAAGGAGGTTCTTCTCATTTTTTAATGAATGTTGCCCATTTTTTAAACTACAGCATTCAGTGGTTCCTAAGGATTTTTTCAGTAGTGCTCGTAGTCTTAGGCTGGCACGTAAAGCTTGTACTTTTACAGGAAAGTTTAAAATATCAGACTGAATCTATACCTGCCCAGTATCCAGATTATTAAATCAAGAACTCAGTATCTATATGTGAGTGCAAGTCTCTTGGCTTATGGAGGATGCTGTGGCTTAATGTAAACTTTATTTTCATTGACACTTTAATAATACTGCCTTTCCTCAGTTAACATTTTCTCTGTGCATAATTTATTGTGCTTTTATGTGGGTCCTAAACATCAGCCCAGCAGTCTATCAACATAAAGAGGAAATCTGTAATCTAGTTATGAGGAGATACCTCAGTTTCATATGTACAAGTTCTCAGTGCTAATGATGGAGATGTTTCGTGATGTTTATTTTTTAAAAAATAAGTATTTGGGGAAAAAAAAGAGATTCAGAGTAGGAAAGTCTTATCATATCCTCATATGCTATATTTTAAATTTTTAAATAAATGAATAGAAGTCTTAGGTTAATCCAGACTTATGAACTTTAGTGTACTGAAATCTTTTTTCTTTCCATTGTCATGCCTTTTCTTTTGATTTATCTCGTACATTTCTTTGAGCAGAAGGTAAAGCTCAGGATAATTTTATTTTTTCAGATGTTTTTGGTATATGTTGTTGGCCATTGTGTGACCTGTTAGAGATGTGCAGATTTGGCAGGTTTTTTCTGCTCCCCAGCCAAGCTATTCAACATTAAATGATGGGTGACTCTCATGTGATTTAGTTTGGATAAATGTCTAAAAATTCAGAGCTTATTTAAACGTCCTTGGCTTAGAAGTTGATTTGTCTGTAGTTGGGGAGGAAGGGTCAGCCTTTCTCACTGAATTTCATACTCCTCTTAATTTCAGTTAGGTCAGATTATCCCATAAGATCTTTTTTTGATACTTTAATTTCCTTTCGTTGCCTTTTATGACCCAGTGTAGGAAGTGCAGAGGTGTAGGAAAAGTTAAATAAAGTTCACCTCTCTCATTTTTCCCCCCAAACTACAGGCAAAGTTCAAATTAGGTTCAGAGTTTGGGGTGTTTTTTCTGTGTGCTCTCTCAACTGGCTAGCTCAGCTCTAGTAAACATTGCAGTGGAAATAGTCTCATGTGACGCTTGGCACACTGCTAGTGCAACAGGCAAGCATGAAGTGCCTGGTTTTAATTTTCTCCACTGTTTCTTTTCTCCTCTGCTGTTTAACAGGGCAGAGCTATGACAGATTCTGTAGAATTATTAGGCTCTTGGGCTTTTAGGAAATAACATTACTGTTAATGACCTAGCATAGTGAGTAGTATTATGATGCGAGACACCTACTCATTATGCCTATCTAGCATCTATGTCAAAATTTCTAATGTACTGGGAAATTATGGAAAATGGAAGATTATTGAACCTGTATCTTTCTCAGATCATCTGTGATGGGTAAGTATTTTTGTAGTGTCCAGGATTTGTAGATTTGGAAGCCTTTTTCAATCAGTGATAATGAATTTGGGAAAAAGTGAGAAGTGAGTGACTTCTGGAATCTTCGTTTGCCCAATGTCTGTGAATAACAAAAAGGGAAACATATGTAGATTATTTAAATATTCTTTGAGAAGTTTTGAATGTTGCTTGCTTAGTATTCACTTGGGTATAAAGATTGAATGAGCACATGGGAAGTGCAAGTATTTGTCTTTTTTGAGGTGGGATTCAGGCATATTCATTGCGCTGTAGATGCTTAGCTGTTTTGCAGATAGAAGACTACATATCCTAAATCAGAGGCTGTTTGAGTTATAACTCATGATGAAGTACAATTAGATGACAGAACGGAATAATAGCTTAGGTAAAATATTAGGAGTTTTCTTCTCTCTAGAGGCATTGGGTTTGTTACAAACTACCTTTGAAATGAGGGCTCTGTTCTTCAAAGCTGCTTTTTGTGTTCCAGTGGGGTATTTTGATTACTTTTTTTCCCCCTCTGAAAATCAGAAATCTTAATAACTGTATGGTCACCAATTCTACCTCTGAAATCTCAGTTCATGTGACTAGGCTAGCATCATGCAGCAGCTGTGGGGTAGAAAGAAGCAACTAAACAATCAGATTATACGAGTAGCAGAAAAGACTCTGGGCTGAAACAGTACGTGGAAAAACACCTCTTAAAGGACAGTCATCCACACAGTTGTATAATCATATTTATTGAGTGTCTAAAAGAAACAACGTCCTAAGACTGGGATTCACAAATGAGCTCCCAATTTATGGAAAACTCAAGCAAGAGTTAGGTGTTTCAGAGACTCCTTTGGAAATTCTAGCTGAGGGTTTGAATTGTGGCAATCCTTCATTTATCACAGGCAGAGAGACTGTGGGTATGGTACTGATGAGAAAAGAGCTATAATCCTTCTCCATTGGCCACTAATTCATTGGTCAACTGGTGGGAACACCTGCAGGGAAATACCTTCTGAGATGGCGTAATTCTCGACTGAAATGCCTTAATGGTTAATGAAATTCTTCAAAACAGAGCTGTGATGCTCTTTGGAGGTGGTTCATATCACTGAACACCCTCAGTGTGGGTGTCTGCAGTTGGCAAGTCCATAGTGGAGAGAAATGGGCACTTCTGGGCTGCAACTGATCTCGTCCTGAAGTAGACTTCAGACAGATCAGATGAATGGTGCTCTAAAAATGCTTTTCCTCTTTCTGCGTTGACAATGAAGGGAGTGAGGACTGGCTCATCCGAGACCAACATCTCCCTTGTGACTCTGACTACCTCCCTGCTGAAATCTTAGCTTAGGAACTAGCAGCGTTTCATGAAGCTGACAAGAGTACTTCAGACAGGCTGACTCGTCTGACAAATTTCTGGTTTGGTGCTTGGGAGCCCTAAGGCGTCTTAATTTGGCATGAGAGGATGTTTAACATGGGCCAGAAAAATAAGTTCTCTAACACAGTCTCAGAAATGACTGGGTTGATTTATAAAGAAAAGAAAAACAACCTAAAGCAAAGACTGGCAAAGTTAAAGCCAGTGCTTTGTCAAGGAAAACACTGAGCAACTTCTAAGTGTAGGCATACACTGTTTACAATGAATTATGTATTTCCTAACTTCTGCAATTAAGTATTGCAAGACTAGTTCTTTGAAGATCAGTCCTTTGATTCCTTCTTTCCCTAAACTGCCAGCTGTACCTAAAATAATGAAGTTTTCTGTTCTCTTCTAAATGACAGGTTATTTTCAGGTGTTTCATTACTCCAATCATACAATATTTTTCTCCTTCATACTTGTGCAGAAGCATTAAAAATGCATTCCAAGTTTGGATACACTATGTATTACATCAACTGTATTACTTTTCTTCCCGCAACAGTTCTTGTTGATCTTGGTTGTATTCTGTTTTGGCAGAGTCTGAGAGACTCTCTGTAAAGATCAGTTAAAGAAATAAGTATAGGCATGTCTTGACACAAATTTTGCTTTTATGGGTCAGTAGAACTGCATTCTTATCTTAATGTAGTGCCTTGCCTTCTTTGAAACTTAGTTTTACTGTTCATTTAGTTATATTTATTAAATATTTTAAATGTTTCCTAAAGCTTTTGCTTTTGGTATCCAAGGTTTCTGGAAGAATTCTTACTTCCATTTAGCAAAAAAAGGAAGTTCCTAATATGCAATTGCAGCGGAAAGAATTAAAAGCTTCGTGTGATGTATCTAATGAATAAGGAAACCCCAAAATGTCAAAATAAATGAGAAATCAGGTTACAGATCAACCTGTAGAACTGGCAGTGTTGCTCATCTGCTGTAATTTGTTCTGTTCCTCTTAACTAAAGTGCAGTTTCTTGGGGGGTTTAATTTTTGGAAAAGATGGTTGATATTAAGGAATACATATCAATTATAAATATGGCACTTCATTATAGTTTAGAAAAATGAATACTTCTAGATACTAGTTGCTCCTAAATTGCAATAAATGCCACTGAAGCATGAAAAATATCTTCTAGTGCTATTTTTAATGTGTCTTCTGCGTACTGGAGGGCAGAGGAAAGGTGCAGTGTCTGAGTATAACTGTAAAGTAACACCACAGTGCTAACGTGAGTGGTGGCTGTAACGTTTGGGTCTCAGTGTAACCCTGCTGTGGAGTTCTTGGTATGACATAGGTACTCGTACAGAATTATGAAAGCCAGAGATGAGCATTGGCCCCTCAGTCTTGCTATTGTTTTGGATGGTTGTCTGATTTTCAATGTATCCTGAGGGTTGATTTTGCTGCATGGGAATTGCCAGTGAATGTTATAATGTCACACGTTACTAAGATAGCCTAAGACTAATATTTTCAAATGTTGTTGCCAGAGGCTGGTATTTGAAATCCAAAGGAGAATAGGTTAGAGATGAGAACTGATCTCATGAACAAGAAGTTTCTTTCTGGTTACAACTGAAGTAAATATTTATAATAGGTATGGGTATTTTTGTATTCCTTACCCACATTAAAATGCTTTCAGACTCTGTGAACACGCTGCTGTGTGGGTTGCATTCATTACTGGTTTCACTCCAGCTACCTGTGCCTTTGTTTCTTCCACACTGGATGATCCTGCTGGCTGCTTCTTTGGACTTCACATTTCACCACCTGCAGGATGGCTGTCTAAAATGACTGGGGGTTCTCCCAGTGCTTGGAATGGAAGCTGTATGAGGCACTTCTGTGATCTATACAGGTAAAACCAAGTGTACCAGCTTCCTTATCTCCACTTTCAGAGTGTAATTCAGGCTACAGCTTTGCTTGGTAAGTTCTAACCATTCTAGTAGTTTAAAACCTGCTCTATTTCAGATTTTGGTTTGGGCTGAGAGTCTTGATTTTGAGTGCTCCAACCTTCTTAGTTGCATAGGAAGGAAGAGATGGGCCACATGAAAGGACTCTCTAGCATGCACCCAAATGCTGTGGTTAGAAGCTGACTTGAATGTCAACTCTTCCTCTTCCTCTTCATGGATGTGCCTGCTTTCCAAACAAAGGCAGTGGGTCAGCTGGATCCAGCCTGTGAAGTACCGGTTGGACCACTTTCCTTAACACAGCTGTTCCCAGATTTGTCTCTGGAGGTGGGACACTGCCAGTTTGAATGTGTTTGTTAAGTGGAGCAAAGCAACTGTCTGATTTTTTGCCATTAGTAATTCTGAGATATAGTGGAAAGGCTCATCAGAAAATTCAAGGGTTTTTTTGTTTCCTAGCAACAGCAGGGCTCTTGATTTGCCTGGTTCCTTTCAGGAAAGTTACTTAACTGCTGACTTTCCTTAGTCAAGAGCGCTGCTGCTGTTCAGCAAATACATAGTTAAAATTATTTCTTCAGCACTCACAGTATTCACATTCATAGAGCAGAATGGCTTCATGGGGAAGGATGTGAAACTGCTTTCCAGAGCAAGATCTGACACACAGGAAGGAAAAAATGCAAAAAAAAGGTCTTTCCCCTTGTAGTTGCTGTTCCGATAATGTTGCTTTTTATAAGGGCCGCAATTGTTAGACTTTTTTTCCTTGCCTTCAGTTTCACTGAGAGGAGCAGAATTGATATATTTTGGTGAGCGGTGAGCCTTTCTTACCAATAGACCATTTTGTAACGTAAAAACTGAGTAAAAGGCAAACGACAAGCTCAGCCTGGGAACACAAATTAGAGATGTTGCCCTGCTTTTGATAAAAACCCATGTGCCTGAACTGGCTGCTTTACAACAGTCCTTTTGTTTACTTGAGTAAACAGACAAATGATGGATGAGCACATTTCAGAGTTTTTGCTGTTTGATGCCCAGGTTTTTGGAATTCCTAAAAGCACTGAACAAATCCATTAGGTGTGTCTCACTTTTGGCAGTTCTGTGCTTAGATTTTGCTTCATTTTATAATCAGGGTGGGTGTGGATGGATAATACACCAGAATAAAAATCTTATTTTCTCTGTTGCCTTCCCAAGATAATAATACTTTAAAAACAATACATTAAAACTTATTTGGCCAATATTAAAGTTGCTTCTTTCCCCAATTTGTGATTGGTGCCATTAAAAAAACCCTAAATCTCACTGTTTTTTCTTCAGTGCTTACTATATGTGAACAGAAAGAAATCTTTTTTTCCCAAATTAATAACAGGATTCATATCTAATTTAATTTTTAAATTGCTTGTCCTTTGAGTTCTCAATTCCTTTCACCTATGAACTAAACCCTTTCCGAAGGAAGTGCCCTCACTGTACCAAAAAGTTTCAGACCTCCAGTGTGCATGCTTGTGTTTCCTTTTCTGAAGCAGAAAGTAGGGTGAAACTTGTAGTCAGACTCCAGCCACAACTGAATTCTCGTGTAAAAATTGATTGCAGCTTATGAGAACAACCTTTCATCAAGGTGCTTTGTAAGCAATTTCTAAACTATTACAGTTGATTTTGAGTATTTATACAAAAGTGCTGCATTTACTTTTAATCTACAAGAAGTTAAGCTTATTCTGAAAGACATGAAATATTTTTTAACATGCTATTTAATGTGATTATGATATATACAAGACTATATTGCAGGATAAATTGTTACTGCCTGGTTGTTTTTTATTTTTGTGACCAATTCTGGCCCTATAGCAAACCAGTGATGTTAGCAAAGTTCTTGCTATAATATTGCAAACTTGAGGATGTTGAATCGATACTCTTGGTTTCAATCTGAAATTCCTAAATTTAGAAAAAAAGTTGCATGTTAATGTCTCATGAGACTTTTATCTTCTAAGGCGACTTCTGGGTATATTTTTGTATCTTACTATGTGATTATTGTGATAATGAATCCATGATAACAGACTAAGGTTCTTGCTTTTCACATGGATAAGGCTGGATGGATGTCAATCTTAGATTAGAAGTTGAAAGAGTGTTTCTGACTTTTTCTTCTGTCAGGCCTCCTGGATTCCATTTAACTTTCCGCATATTTCAGGCTATTTCTTAATTTTCTTTTGTTGGCTACTTTTAACTTAACAAATCCCAGAACCTGGTGCCTGATTTTTCCTTTTGTGGTTGCTAGCAATGCCATAAATCATGCAACAGTCATATGAAGACTTATGATTGCTTAGATCGTTAAATTATATGATGCCTTCAGGTGCATTCCAGATAGAGAAATAAGTCCTCTGGTTTTAACCTGTGTAATAGTTTTTCTTGTGAATTATTTATTAGTTTCTTAGCCTCCTGTTTTACTACAAGTAATGACCTCTAATCTTCATTTCAATTGTCATAGTTATTTTTTATCTCTTCCCCTGTCTGGTCTCTTAAGATGCACTAGTATTAAAATATGTAAGCTGTAGTATAAGAAATTATTTGTGTGCCATCTGCTGCAACAATGGAGACCTAATCAATATTATACTTGTAATACTGCTGAGTTACCCTAATGCACTAAAAAATATAATGTAATTGTTTTACAATGGAAACAAAAGCTTAGACAAATGAACTGCAATCAGATACTTAATAAATTGAGATCCATTTTTGGGTTCGCAACAAAAGAGAACAATTTTCAGGTGAAAATAGTTCCATGTGCAATTATAAGAGGAAAAAAAAGATTTGAAAAGATTTCTTTTACTTAAGAGGAAATGAGAAAGGACATGTTTTTATGGGTATATTCTTTTGAATGGGAGTCCCTGCTACCGAAACAAAACAATGGGTTTAAATGTTCTATTCTAGAATCATCCAAAGTTGGTCATGTGCAACATTAAGCACATCCTCATCACCACACCCCCCCACCCTGATGGATGCATTGTAAAGATCTTTGTACTTCATTGGAAAGCCTTCTGTCTTTACAGAGGGGCTCTACCTTCCCCTGCTCTCTTTCCTTCTGACCATAGGAAACCATATCCCTTGGTCTTTTAGACCTATGTGAAATCTTTCATTATAGCGTAAAATTCGCCATTCATTAAAAGATATGATCAAAGTTAGCATTAGCTCTTGCTTCACAATTGCCTATAATGGAGGAGGTTTGAACCTAGATTTGGAAGGGGAAGCTCAGAAGTACTTTTGGCTGAACAGGCTCTCCTGATAAGGAGGATGAGAGTTGAGGACAAAATGTGGTTGACTTATGTTTCTGTTCATAAATGAAGCTTTGCGAAGCAGATGCTAGTGTTGTAGTATTTCTTTTTATGTATCTCAGGAAGTTTAAGGGAATTCTTATCTCTTTCTTATCAGCCATAGTAATTATGTGGTTGAATACAGGGCCCCGTGTCTATGTTTAAAGAGCTGTAGATGAAAGATTTTAGCATAAATCATAAGAAAAATACAGAGCAACTGAAATGGAAGTATTTGTGAAGTCACGTATTAGCATTGTTCATTCAGTGATACACAAAACTCCCTACACCAAGAGGAGAGATGTAACCTGAAAACTGTAGTACTGGGGTACGTGCTTAGACCCAGCAGTGATCAGTGATGCTGAACACCATAGTCTCAGCGCTCCGTACACTTAGGGATCTGCTTGTTTAATAAGCATTTATTGTTGATCTTCTGTTCTCCACATAAATTTGCATTCATTTCCTGGGCCCACTGGCCTCATATTAGTAAAGCTGGTTTGTAAGGCGATCTCTTTCCTCTCTGCTCCAAGCCTGCTGCTGTTACTGCTGGAGGGGGCCTTGGAAAGCACCCTGGGAATGCAGTGTCTCATCACTGCTCATCATCATCACAGCCACTAGCACTTCTGATGCTCTGCTTCTGTCGGCTGTCATTTGCTTCTGTGTCATCTCTTGATTCCCGTGATCAGACTGCATCCTCCTGGTGCTTTTTTTCACTTGCATGCTTATTTTATGATACCATCTTCCTCTCTGCGAGGCTTCAATTTGTTTTATTTTTATTTTACCTTATTCATGGTATGAATAAATAAGAAAAACTCATTCTCATCTTCTTTTATCCATGTAAATGAATATCTAAGTGATGAGTAATTACCCTTTTGAATGCAGATGCTTACTTCTGTTCTTATGTCCATTTAATATCTTTCTGATACTACTTACATTTGTTACCTAGCAGTAGTCAATAGAAGATGAATTTCAGTTGTAGACTACTACAGATGACACTGAACTGTGTATAGCCTTGTTTCAATAATCTCTGTTACGGATCATTGCTCACATTATATTGTAAAATGCAATTATCTGTGTACAACATGAATGTATTGCCTAAATTCTTTTACCAGGATGGAAACTTTGATTTCACAGCACTCTGGTTCCACAAAAACAGCTTATACAAGCACTAAAACCAGTCCAAGCTCTTAATTTTTTTTTTTTTCCTAGATGGCATTTGGTCCTAGGTCTGCTTGTTAGTTTGTCTTTACTTTTGTTTTATGGGTCATTTATGTTTTGGAAAATGATTTTGTAATATTGGGTTAATCTGGATTTGGATGTCTTTGTGGAGCTGTGGTTTATTGCTTCAAGCCCGCTCAGTTTGTGTGACCCTACAGTGTGCAGTATACTAAGAATTTTGTCCATGCTGTAGAGAGCTGGCTAAACAGGAACTGGAATGATCATCAGTAGATGGTGCAGGGTTAGAGGTTCCACAGGAATAAGGGAATTTTCTCATGTTGCTGTGATTTTGTGTTGGGATGGGGAGTAGGGTGTATTTGGATTTTTGTGTTGTTTGTTTGTTTGTTTTGTTGGGTTTTGGGGTTTCTTTTGCTCCTGAAAGTGATATTTTGGTATTAATGCAGGTCATTGTCTTTGGACTCAAAACGTTCCTTGTGCTTTAACAGGGATTCTGTTAGTAACCAGAGGAACTGGCTGACCGCAGTTTGTGTGTTAGCATAGCCTGATGGAATTGTACAGCAGGGTGCATTCATTGCAGGCTTTTCCAAGAAGCTGAATAAAAAGTATGGGGTACTGATGCTTGTGATGTGTAACCTCAGTGAAGCCCAGGTGAACTGGCTGCTGTGTTTGGATCTTAGGCATCAGACCCGCTTTCAGATTTCTTGTTTGCTCATCCTTCTCTGTCAAGTCCTGTAGGTACAGACACTGTTACTCCTTCAGAGATGTAGAATTTACTGCCCAGCTGTGCTGAGACTCTGGAATCTGTTTTGAACCTCAGACTCTCCTGTGGTTTCAATGCCAAGGCTCTAGTCTTATGAATACTTTGGATTTAAGTTCATCCATCTATCCCATAGTGGTGAAAGCAGACAGACATATAGACACAGACCTTTAAAAAGCTTTAAAGCAACATTTTCATATAGCATAGAGGATATAAGGATCAAGGAAAAAACCTCAGCCGTAAGTGTCCTCCAGTTACCTCTTCTCTCTGTACTGGCCTTTAGGCTTATATGAGAACCAAAATGTGAACTCAGAATCTTTTGCCTGTATCTCAGCTGTTCTGCATAATATAGGGTATTTGTATGTGTCTTTAGCTCTCTGTGTAGGTCATCTTCCAGCGATATAAAGTTTTTTTACTTTCATTTCTAACTGGAATACTACCCAAGAACAGTGGAAGTCTTTCTCTGGCTACTTGTGATTGAATCCCCTCACTCCTGCACCCCTCATCTTGAACATCTTGACTGTAGCTTTTAAGAGTAAACTTTCACGGTTTTTTATTTGTCTACTATTCAGAAATACCCTGTTTCCCCAACCTCAGCCTCTTAAGATAAACTTCCAGTTTTCTCTTATTTTCTGAGACATTATTGTTCTTAGAGGTTCCACCTGAAGGTTTGGAGCCTTCCATCCTATTGGGCATTTAGGCTGTCAGGCTTAGTTCAGAGAGCTAACGCAGAACTGCTTCTTCGCCCGACATATTCCAGATGCGGTGATTTCAAAACCTCAAGCAGAATTCATAAACTCTGCCTCCCAGTTACTGTAACACTGTGATGATTTCCTGAGTGGGTTTTTATCTTTTATATGAATGTGCTATGAGAAAATGGTCCTTATTTGAATATATTGATTTTTTCTGTCCAAATGTATGTGTAATTTCAGGATTTATTTTAAATCTTTTAAATCTTTTGTGTGTAAGATTAAAATTGGTTTTCATTTATTCATTCATTCATTTATTCATTTTTTTTAGCATTTTCCCTCTTCCTGTCTCATTTCAGATGTTGCAGTTGTGGACATGAGTGATATTTCCAAGCAACCATCACTGTTCTATCACCTTGGTGTGCGTGAAAGCTTTGACATGGCTAATAATGTTATACTCTACCATGACACTGATGCTGACACTGCTCAGTCTCTCAAAGTAAGGTTCTCACTTAAAAATCTGCTTTGTTTCAGAAATATCCTTAAATAATTGATCCTGCAAATGTTCGTGTTTCTCTGAAACTTCCACTGAATGTGATTTCCTGAGAGCTACGTAACAAAATCGTGCTAAGAAAAACACCTGGTAGTAAAAATAGTAGTAATTAGAATAGTGTAAAAGCTTGTTTTTAAGAAAAGATCAATGGTATGGTACTGATTTTTCTTGAGATGGTTAGACTTGGAAGTGAGAGTGCAGGTCTGATTTTTTTTCCTTCCTTTCCCTCTTTTAATTAGAGTACATGTGAAAAAAGTTCTGATTTGTATAATAATGACACTTGAACAAGGGCTGTGTTGCAACCTACTGCTACTGTTGAAGCACTTCTGTCAGATGAGTTTGTACTTCCTAGGTGATGAATAGCTAAGACTGCAGGAATCTCCTTTTTATTGCTGTTTGAAGATAAAAGAGATCCTGACCATCTCTTTTTATAGGTCTGTTGTTCGTTTATTGTAGGATAATACATGTTATATACTTAAGTCCCGAAATTGCTGTTCTGGATGCAAGTCATGCATTGTGGTTGCAAGTTGTATATTGTGGATGTTTCTCTCTCAGTGCAGGTTCTCTTTATTTTAGATCACATTTAGACTTTCATTCTCTATATTGTCTACTACTGCTTTTAATAACATCTGTTTTCCTGTTACCTTCACTGAGAGCAGTGTTGTTCATGCTCTGTGTTTTTTTCCTTATTTTGAGTTACTGCCCCTTAGTACTTTACATTTTTCACATCATCAATGTCCAAAAATCCTTTTCGGAATTCTCCAACCTCTCTTGATCATATGAAAATATTAAGCTTAAGCTTAATTTCGTATGAGTCTCCTTCTCTTTTCCCAGAAAAGCTCTGTTCTGTCACAGCTTCTCTTTCCTCTTTTCAGCTTTCAGTGACATTGACTTTACTCTGATGTGTCTAGTATCCCATACTTCCTTTCTTCGGGTGGTGGTCCACATACACATTCACATTCTGTGTGACCTGGAGTCACAACAATTTGAAGCTGGAACCTCTCACACTCTGCTCAAAGAGGTTATCCATACAGATACTCACTAAAGCGTATTTGCATGCCATCCATTCCTCTAGCTAATCTGGGTGGGCAGGCATACAACTTTTCATCCTGCATTGGTAATATACCTGACTGCAAAGAGATCTCTCATTTTTATTTTTCATTAACATATTTTTATCTTTGTTTTATGCTGTCACTCAATCAACTTGGTTCTCCCAAGGATATGCCAAAGTTTGGGAAGGCTAGTCATCTTTTATTTGTCCCTGCCCAATGAAGACCTCCGTGGCTTTGATTTCGGCACTTTGTGCCAAGCACGTATGCAAGCACCTGCTCCATAACTGGAGTGCTGAATGACCTCCAGAGTTACATCCATCCATGGGTTGGGCCTTCAGATCGATTGTTGCCAGAACCTGCAGGTCTCTGTACTGTCAGTTCTGGGGCTTTTTTCTAAGAATGTAGAGCTCAAGTCTGGGGACCTGGGAACACTGGAGTGTGACTGGGTCACTTGAGGCTAGAAAAGCTGATACCTGCCTTCATCTCTCTTCTGCTAGGAGCAGTGTCAGTATCACTGACCTCTTCCTCATCTCTCAGTTGTTTGCACAATCTCCTTGGCCTACACAAGTCCTTAGCATATCTGACTATGGGATCAGAACGCTTGATTTAAGTTACCGGAATCCAGTAGAAAAGATATCTGGATCAAGTGCTAGAGTAGTCTAAGCAGGGCCCTGGGGCATGTTTCAGTCCTACCGTGATGTCCTTGATGGTTTCAATATGTCTCTTTAGATGATGAGGTGAGAATAATTATGGTTTAGGAGGAGTGTGTTGGTCTGTGCCCACCCAGATAGGAAAGGGGCTTAGGTATCTTAAGGATACTCTTTCAGAGAAAAAAAAATCTCCAGCTTTGAATGATTTTGTCTTACAAATGCCTGGAGTGTGACTGGGTACGGGGGGTGCCCAGCCTGAGAAACTCCAATGATTGGCAAGTACGACTTCCTTTGTCTTCTGAGCACTTCTTTAAATAGGTTTCTTTAAATAGGATTCTTCTCTGAATCATTAATTTTTTGCTAACCTGAACTACTAAGATTTTTCTTGATGTTGTTCTCTCCCTTTAATTGGAATTTGCTGTGGCAGAAAATGTGGATTATGCTGTGAAGAACACATCTGTATGTGTGTGTATATATACATGTATACCAGTTATTTTTATTGGAAATGTAAAAATGAATAAACGTTTTTCTTTTTTTTTTTCTTCCCAGGATATGGTGTCTCAGAAAAACACAGTAAGTATTAAATACACATTCATTTTAAAACACAAAATGAAGATACTGCATTTGAAGCAACTCCAACAACAAAGCTGCCAAGCATATACATGCTCTATACGATTGAAGGAAGTCTGTTTTACCTGTATACAATTCAAACTAGTGGAAATCTAGTTGACATCCTTTCCAAAGTAAAGCTCGATTTAAAAATTATTTTTCTTTAGAAGTTCCTTTTTAAGTTCTAGAAAAGTGCCAGGAGATATGTTACATAAGTAGGTTGATAGGTCAAAATGTAACCTCAGAAATTCAAAGTCTCTTTCTCCCTCCACCACTTTCACTCAGTTGGGCAAATGTATATGTCTATGATGCCTTAATAGGGCTAACTTTTGTATCTCAAACAGCTTTGGCTACTGTATACCCTTCCTCATCCTCACAAAAACACATTTACTTAGGAATGCAAAAGCTTATTTCCCAAAGCAAAAATGTTCTTACCCTTAATGCAAGTAAAACTAAACGCGTAAGTAAGCCTGAACCAAGATAAAGTGGTTATTTTAAGCCTCGATATCTTGGACAGTTAGATATTTTGTCATACTTCATGTCATGTCAGTGGTTATTTTCATTAAACACTCTACACTGCTATTTTGAGGACTATGGAATTTGCAAAAACCTTCAACTTCCATTTATTCCTCTCTGTTTCGCCACATTCACCATATACTTTTTTTTTTCTTCTGAAGAGTATAGAGCAGGACTAAAATAATAAAGTGTTCTTAGAGTTTGCTGATAATTTAAAATAGAACTAGTGGAGATAATGCATTAGTCACAGCAGTTTATTTTGAGCCGCTGTTTATACTTGGCCACAGCACTGCATGTAGGCTAAAGATAGATCAGGTTGAGTAGGGGAGTAAGTCCAGGTCATTTTCCTCTCTGCCTTGGTGATCTTTGAACTAGTTTCACGTGTGGGGCATGAAATGTGTTTAGTGGTCTGTAGCTCTGTGAAGGGGGGCCTCGGAATGAGGCAGATTTGTTTGTGAATGCTACTATCCATCAGCTGGAGGATGATCAAAATGTCACAAGCATGTGTTTTCCCCCTAGAGCAAGAGGGAGGATCGTGACTGAGCCATTTGGTGGTGAATCCAGAAATGGAGTAAAGGCAAAGAGGACAGTGGCAAGTTCAGCCTAGTGTGATCAGATTAGCGGGCCTGTGATCTTTTCTTTCGGTGGGTGCTTTCTCCCGCAGAGGGACGTATTTACCTTCACGTGGAAGAGAAGATGGCTCTGGTGACATGGTTTCCACAGCAGGACCTGGTGTTAGATCTGTAAACACCATGTAGCTAGCAAAAGGGGCAGGGAGGCATCCTGAAACTAGGATCCTGACCTCTTCTTTAAAAAGGAGAGATTGCCTAATCCACTTTCTTCAAGTGCTTAAATTAAGAAAGCAACTGTGAGTAAAATACAGTGAGAAAAAAATAAATTACTTTAAATACCAAATATGGGTTCTTGACCCTTTTGTGTTATTTGAAGTTGTTCATATTCTCTTTTATTAGATGAATAACCTTCCATATTGGTCTCTTTTATAATTTTTTAGTCAGAAATTACCACAAACTAAGCTGAATAGTTAATAGGTTAAAAATTTATGTTTTTCTAAGCTGGAATTGACCTAAAATTTTCTCTCCTTTCAGAACGAGTCATTTGTCATGAGAGGCACATAGTTCGCCTCTGCCCCAGAATGGTGCCGCTGCTTCATTCCTTGGTTAAATATTTTACAACCGTATCGCCAATGTCCTGTTTGGAGTTAATTGCTAATGAGAGTTGCTGTGCTAGTTAAGTAGGTACAAAATTGGTGTGAATTTACTGTGTCCAATCAAGTATGTAGTTACATAACCATTTCAGTTTAAATGCTGTATATTAGTTACAATAGTTAATACCCCTGTACTAGGATTTTGTGGTTTCTTTTCACTTTTCCTAGCTGAAAAGAGGGGCTATGCCTCTGTCATAGCTGTGGAATAGCAAAAAGAGCTTAAAAACGCTCTTCACTAGTGTCTGGAGACATGTTGGAAAGAAGGTAGATACTTGATCTGCTAAGCCTTCCTCTAGCCCTGAGGTAGCCACAGAAATACCATTGCTGGTTTTATGGAGAGCAGTCCTCTGCTTGTCTTACGAGCTCTGTGTCCACACGTCTGCACTGTGTGTAAGGGAAGGGGGCCAGCTGAGATTGCTAGGCACAGCACACTATTTTCCCAGCAGTAGGAGTGACACTTCCTGTGCTGGCTGCTGTAGCTCGGAGCTTTCTCTGAGGTTTCCCTGTTCTCACATTTGCTATTTATCCTGCAAAACTCAAGTCATGCACAAAGGTGCAAAAACATCATAGCGTAGAACAGATGTGGAGCCATGTAAAAGATGCAGAGAAGACGAATGTCTGGTATGTCATCTGGGATGATTTTCTTTTGTTTTAAAAGTAAGACTTGAAGAAAATGGGTGTTTTCCTTGTAAAGAAAAGATTATTCTAATTCAGCATCAAGGAGGAGGCAAGAGTGATGAAACTGGACATAGAGATGAAAACACTGCATAGAAAAAAGATCATCAATTCGAAATTGCGCCTGAGTACAGCAGATCTAACAATGAAAATTATATAGCAGCATGCTGTGGTAGTGTGAGTCTAAGAGATTTAATAATTTACTGTCTGAAAGAGGCGTGTAAGAGTAGGAGGACTTCCTTCCTTCCTGCCTTCCTTCCCTCCACCATCCAGGAATGAAGTTTTCAGGGCTAAGATAAGATGGAGAATGTGATTCAGTTCTACGTGACTCCCCCAAACAAGCAATTAAAATTCTGTATTGATAATTTATTGCATATTAGTATAAAAAAGGAAAGAATTATTTGCTATGGGAGTTCAGTTCCCAGGAAAGAATTGCCCTGACATGAAATTCAACATCAAGATTCTATGTCCCATCAGTTAGGTTTCCTTCTGAGAGCTCCTCTGAGATTTGAGGACTACTTTCTGCTAATTTTACTGAGGGTATATGGACAGTTTCCTAGTTTCTGTCAAAATTATCATCGATAAAATAAATTGCAAATAGGCAGTCTTGCGGAACGGTTTGTTTCCTGTATCATTACAGAAAAATCAAGGTTTGAGACCACAGTGAATGCTACTGGATTGTAGGGTACAGGAAAATAAGTTTATCTATGGAAAATGGGCTTGTGCTTTGGAGTTTCTTTAGGTGTCAGGTAAACAATGGGTTACTGGAGAAATGAAATTTCAAGGATTTTTGAAAAGAAAAATTGCTTAAAAAAGTAATCTTCCCCCAAACCAAAGTAATAGACAAAATCCTTGGGAAAGTTGTTAAATTTCAATGCAACATTTTCTTACTATCCTTCATGTTATTTTTTTTTTTTCCAATGGGGAAATTTCCTCGCCCTCTAGAGAATTTTAAGAAATGGTGCACAAAAAAAGCCCAAGGTTGAGTGAAAAAAAGAGTGCACAGGAGGCTTTTTAAAAACTGCTGGAGTCTGGAATCAAAATGCACAGCCCTTCTGGCAATAGTTCTAGCATTGGTTGCACATACTTGGAGATACGTACTTTGATCCATTCAGTTTGTTTGAATGTCGCATTGAAAATACAAACAATATCTTCCGACTCTGGAAAAATTACTATGCCAAGTACAGAATGTAAGGAGAGAGACTTAATAATTTTTCATTAGTGGATGGTGTGCCTGAAGAAATTTGGACAACCCTGTTAATTGCTTTTGGGGTGGGTATTTAAAGGACCGTAAGCTGGCTATTAAACCAAAAGGTTTATTACAGTATACAGAGGCCTGTGGGCCTGATGTAGCATTTTCAGAGATTTAAGTGGTTTTCGGTTGGTGGTTGGTTTTTTTGTTTCATTAAATCCTGTAGCAACTCTTATAGTAAGCAGGGAATAATGTCTGGGCCATGAAGGAGTCATTAGCAAAAGTTCTCCTTCATCTAAAGGGAACACGATTGCAATTTATCCTTGCCACAAGGAATTTTTATGTTGAAAAATCACTTTTTATTGTAATTGGCAGAAAGTCTCTTCACAATTTCAGTAGCTGTATAAATTAGACTGTATCTACTGTTTCAAGGCAATGAACATTTAAGAAAACTAAATAGAAAGATTTTGGCACTTGGACTCGTATTCTCCAAATTAGTAGCCCCGGTGGATTGAAACGAGAGTCAAGACTCTAAAGTATGATTACATTATATGAATTTAATAATCTGAAGAAGTACTATTGCAGATCCAATTTTTATTTTCTGATTATTTTTACAATATATAGAAGTTTGTATGATTGGTCATTTAGTGATGTATTTCTAAAACAGCCTGGCTCAGCAGAAGTATTAAAAGAGTTTGCAAAAGGGCACAGAATGAAAGAGGGGTAGGAACGTCTTGAATACAGACAATAATTTTTCCTTTTGGGGGAGAAGAGAACAAAGGCAATGAATAACCCAGTAGATACTACTTTTAATGTTTCTAATTATGAAATATGACACTGTTATTATTGAGATAATGAAAACTAAGGCTTTTAAAATCTATTTATGAAAATTAATGTTTATAGAAGTGTTACTATCTCGTTATACTTATTTGTATTGATTGGATTATAGTTAACTGATGAGTTAATGAATCTGATAGGTTCATGCAAGTAAGACTTGAAAACATCTCAATGACGGCACAAGGAGATGAATAGACAAATAGATCACGTAGATCAAGTAATCTTACTCTCTGGGTGGCAAAGTATTGCACTGTTTCCATGGCCTTGTTAATATGGACCTGCTGTAAATATCTATATTAATTTTCTGCTCTTTCTTTCATTAATAATTTCTCTATTTGTGTGTCATGTCTGTCTTTTTGATTCTTCTGCTGTTTTGTGGTGATGTGTCCCTCTTTGTTTTATTTCGATTTGGAGTAGGTTGCCAACCACAAAGCTTTTCTTCGGGTTGAAGTGCCTCCTGAATACCACAGTGGTAGTCTGATAGGCAAAGTATGTATCACTTTAAATCTGCTTGCTGTTGAGTAGGTATGCCATCTTACCACTCTGTTTCTGGGTATTTAGAAATGTATAAGGATGCTTTAAGTATAACGCTTGGCAGGGTCTTTCCTTTCAAAAGGGTCGTAATCTTGGAGTACGTGATCCTCGCAAGCTAGAGCCCAAGCAGTTAGAACGTTTGGCTTGTGATCATCCATCTTCACAGACTTTACATAAAAGTGCTGCATGTATCCAACTTCAGAAGTAAAGAATTAGCTGTGAGGACATAATTCCCTCCCTACAATGTAGAGATTTTACTCAACATTATGTATTTGAAAAAACCCCACAACTCTTTAATTCCGGTTTGGTGTCCCTGTCACAAAGCGACAGTTGCACTGGAGTAACAGTAGCAGCACAATTAAAAAGCTGTTTACGTTATTAAAGGTCAAAAGTTTACTTTTAAGAGCATTAGCAAAATGTTTAGAGACCAGAAGCACTCTACAGATGGCCTTTGTGGGCCGAACTCTTTCAGCTCTTCATCAAAGGCATAGCTCTCGGCTAAATTCCTTCAACTGTTTTGCCCTGAAGAACTGGTCCCCACTCTCAACTTATTTTCAGTTATTTTCTGGGGTCTTTTTGTTTATTTGGTTTTGTTTTGTTTGGGTTTTTTTACATTCCTAGAATTTTGATGCTTTTGTGGTAGATTTCAAGATGGTGTGATTGAATACAAAAGTTTCATTGGCAACATACCGGGCATACATTACCTGCTGGAAGAGAACCTACCGAGAGCTTTTTTTTTTCCCCCGAGTTTGCTTGGGTTTTTGTAATTTTTAACTTAAAAATTCCTCAAAATAAGACAATAAAAATAGCTTAACTACTGATCCTGAAATAAACCAACTCAGCATACAGTAGTCTTTATGAGCTATGAAGTTATAATTCTATTGCAATTAAATAAGTCATTATAGATTATATATATTTGCAGCTAGAGTTGCTATATATGTTACTTTATACACACCTGTGCTATTTATTCATTATCTTAAAAAGAAACAGTTGGTATATGACGGGACATTAATTTCTACCATGCTTAGCTTTTGGAGTCGGAGACCAGCATCCTGAGTAGATGATCAGAAGCAAGGATAGTATTTTCAGCCACCTCTAACCCTTGATAGCATAAGAAATGTAGATGGACAGTACTGATTTTTTTACACAATGAAGACAAGAAAGACTCGCTTAGAAAAGCCACATGCTCTATATGAAGAATCTTTACGATTTATTATATGCAAATATTGGACAGAAGCAGCTAGAAAATTTGAGCTGGTTGCTTTTCAGACAAGTTGGTGTGCCCAAATATGTGCAGGGTTCCTGACTTCTGCATAAAAAGATGGGTCTGTCATGGATAAAAATGTGTTTTTAATTGCATAGATTTCCCTATCCAAAAAAGGGCAAGAAATCTAAGTCAAATAGATGAGATGTTGGCTGAATAAGATTAATACAATGTTTCAGGTATCATTTAATTTTTTTCTGAAAATTACTTTGCCTTTTCAGTAGATAATTGCAGCTTTCTTTGTCACAAGATACAGTATATCTTCAAATTGCATTTTTTTTTCCGTTGCAAGAAGAGCTAATTTACTTTTACAGGTTTAAGAACAGAGTTTATATACAAGCAGCTTTTGTGTTGCACTGAACTCAATGTTTATATGAATAAATCTGAGACTAAATTGTTTTAAGGCACTGGTGGTTTGGTTTGCAGTTTTTCCGACTTTTTTTAGTAGGAAGTAAAGTTTACATTGCAACAGATAATTATATTTTTACATTATATTATATTGTAGGGTTTATGAGGAAGGAATGTGGCTTGATATTCATCTGGTAGAAATAATTTAAAATTCTAAATCCTTACAGACTCAGATCAGCAACAGGATGTACTGATACAGGTTTTTTTTCATCTGTACTGTTAGTACCTGCGTGCCCGACACTGTTACTTCCTGTGAACAGTTTATTTTTCTTCTTTAGTTTATTAATGCATATAAAATCGTGACATCTTCATATCCATTCTTTTCATCATCTCAGCATTCTATCATTCTTCAAGGTGACTTTAAATGGCTACAGCTTTATTGCAGGCTTAGATGATGTGAAAAAATGAAAGGTATGATTCTGCTGTACGTGTTTGATGTCTTGATATCCACAAGGTGGTGGTTGAAGGGTATTTAGTGGTAGTTAACTGCGTTAGATGTGTCATACTGACCCCGTGCTTCAATGCTCCTATATAGATACTCTGAAGTGCAAAGTTTACTCTTCTTTTACACAGCAAAGAATTGTCGTAGCTCAAAATGGGATATTAGTGCTTCTGTGTGGAAAACTTCACAGTTGTCTGGTTTTTTGGGTCTTGCTCAGGAGCTGAAGACTTGCTGGTTTTGGGCTCTGAAGGGCATTTCTTGTTTCCCCTCCCCTTTCAACACCTTGATCATGTTTGTACTTTTTACGTGGCATAGTAAGGATTTTTGTGGGCTTTTTTTTCCTAAAATTCTGTATTGAAAGTCTATATAATTTATTTCAAACCATTTCCAAGTTTTTTGGTTGGTTGGGTTGGTGTTTGATGGCATCAAGCAGCATATGTTTTGTAGATCCTCTGGATTAAACATTTCCATGAAGTCTTTCCAACGCCTGTAATTCTGTATTTCTCTCTGTGTCTCTGTGTGGAGCTCTGCATCGTATTCTCCTTAGCACAGAGTGAGCCTAGAATATGCAAGTACATCTCTGATCCCAAACATTTGGGAGCAGAAGGTTAGTTTATAACTTTCAGACCCTATTAGGGCCCATGCATCACATAAAAAAATTGAACAGTTTCATTGTACTGTCACTTAACAGATCTGGACCCTTATTCTACACCTTTCTTAATATTTGTAACTCTTCTACAGAAAATTGCTTGAATTTAATGCTTGCAAATCTTCTGTTAAACAGTGTGC
The DNA here is from genome assembly GCA_009769605.1 of Bucorvus abyssinicus. NCBI lineage: Eukaryota > Metazoa > Chordata > Aves > Bucerotiformes > Bucorvidae > Bucorvus > Bucorvus abyssinicus. The sequence goes on along the minus strand of CM020030.1, from coordinate 29,805,149 downwards.
TAAAGCTTCAAAGTGCACCAGTCCTTATCTAGCTGTTTTTTCTCTGACAGTAAAAGATTTCCACTTTCATTTGTTTTCTGAACTGTGCCTGTTTTTCTTTTAGGCTTCTAGTGGCAATTATTATTTTATTCCATACATCGTCACACCTTGTGCTGACTACTTTTGCTGTGAAAGCGATGCCCAGCGAAGAGCCTCTGAGTATATGCAGCCCAGCTGGGACAATATCCTGGGGCCACTTTGTGTCCCACTGGTGGACAAGTTTATCAGCCTTCTCAAGGATGTTCATGTTACATCATGGTAATTTCACAACACAGACACCTCCAGAACCTTTGATAGTCTCCTCTTAATGTTATGAAAAAAAGATCTCTAGTAGCATTGATGTTTTTATTTTTCACTACACTTTAATATAGTGTTAAAAGAAGCTGCTGACTTTACTGCTTTCTGTATCGATGTCCTGCAGCTGTTGCAGTTAACTAACCATGTTATACTACAAATTGATTTATGGTTACTTTCTGAAATATCAGTAAGCAAAAGCAGTCCGAGGGTGAGGTAAAGTATAAACTACCGTGCATAAGGTTGTAATAGAAGGTAAGATCAAAGTCTCTTCATAGGGCTCAAGGCCAAAGACTGTCCTTTTCTATCACCATGTAAGTATATACATGGCAGCAATGGGCAATCAAAAGTAACTTCCATGGTTTGGGGAGCTTTTTTGTTTGGTTGGTTTTTTGGTTTTTTTAATATTAGCCTTCTGATACCACCTAATAAACACGATACTGTTCAGCCACTTCTACAAGGTACTGTTGGAGTTCTGAGGATTGGGGCTGGAGATAGAAGTCTCTCTTTCTTGATTACTTACCCTGTACTCTGCAGCTAGTCTTGTTTTGTTTGTATTTCTGGAAAACTTTGGGAGAAACTGAGCTTCTAGATTTTCTTCTTCCTAGTGTATGAAGCATGAAGTAGCACTGATGGCTTTTGGATTTCTTTCTCTTTCCCCATTGCCATCTGACCCAAGTGAAAGGCTCTCCTGAAAAACTCTTTTCTCATCTGGTCCCACTCTTAGGATCCCATAGATGACCCTGCCCACTCTCACCTTGTCCCTTACACCTCCATCCATGGCAGGCAGCTGGGCCTGGCACCTTGCTGGGCAGTAACTAGGGTATTGCTGGGCTGAAGTAGTGCAGGCTGCCACCTGCTTCTCCAAAACAGGGACAGTTGGATGGCTCACGTGCAGGCAACACAGGCCTGCTTTGAAGAAAGGGATAAGAGGAGGCGCAGAAACTCAGGAAAGCAGGTCAGCATACAGAAAAGCACTGTTCAGCAGTGCACACTCATGAAACTACTAGCACTGTTGGTCCTGGTAGCAGTAAATTTTGGTACTGCTTAGCATTTGTGTTGTGGTGAAATGGTGCTCTAGGCACAAGCTGTCCAAAGCTACCTGTATACTTGGTCTCTGACATTAATGACCAGGGTTAGGGGTGATTTTGGTTTGGTAATTGTGTTGTGAAGTCCTACAATAAAGCCTCTTCTCTCTTTCCCATTTTCAGGCTGAGTGCCTGAAAGAGGCTTTTGTGCAGCTGCAGAATTAGACGCTGTTGTGGTAGATCCATGCAAAGAGGAACATGTAGCTAGATGATCCCTCATTCATGCCAAGAGATCAAAAGCTTGAATAAGTTTGAAGGGGTTAAGTGTTGCATCACTCTTGAGACTCCCATTCCTAAGTCATTTGCATACTTGTGAAAAACGTCACCCAGTATCCCCCTTCAGTTTGCATGGGAAGGACTAATTATCAGTAGCCTGGTAGAAGACAATGCTGGATAGAAACCTGAGATCGAAAATCCGTGGTGAATTAGTCCTAACCTCCACTGACAGTAAAATAACTATTAAAAGCTTTCCAATAGCGCTCACTGTGACCTTGCTGCTTTGCATTAAGAACATACCTTACACATTATATGTAAGATACAATGTGTGGTAGAGAACTTAGTTTTCTTTGCTCTGTGTGGGATTTATGATAAGCAAAGTTGACTACTTTTCAATACTCGTTTGTAAATAAAAAAGGCATTGCATGCACTTGAGCGTGTCAGGTGACACCTGCTAACTTCCAACCTATAGACTCTATAGGTTGCTCCAGATAAAGTTACCTCTAAGTACCCTGCCCATGTTGTTTATAACTGTCATGCTGCTAATGTATATGTGAATTTGTATTCTACAAAAGCTGTGGTGTTGCATTGTGCAATGATGTTCGGGTAAATAAGATGCACTTACTGGGGGATTTTACACAGATCCTGCCCGCATTCTGTATTGTTTCCATCAAACAGATTGCTGGTAAATCACGTTTTGGTTGCTTGTCTCTGGTTTAATTTCTTTGTTTGAAAGCCTCTTTACTCCTTTTGTGATCCTTTTACCTCCTGTTTATATCACACTGGTCTTCGCTTTGTGTCACTTTATGATCCCAATTGGTGTCGTCTTTAGGATACAAAGAACCACATCTGCCGTGGTCATAATGGGGCAAAGAAATGCCACGGTTTTACTGTGTTGATAAAATTATCTCACAACCCTGGTTGTAAACGTATTGCTACATAGCTCCACAGCCTGAGATGGGGCAAGGTGGAGTATGTATTATATAGAGCAAGTTAATGAAAAATGTGGAAACATTTGATGTGCACCTCACTGAGGAAATGACACTTTTTATTATAAATTATGCTTTTTATCAGAAACTTAATGATGCTTCATAAGATATATCTAACAGTCTTCTTCCCATATGTGTATCTTTTATTTCTTTAGTGCCTATTATAAAGAAACACTGCTAAATGATATTAGAAAAGCTAGAGAGAAGTATCAAGGAGATGAACTGGCTAAGGAGCTGGCCAGGATTAAGCTTCGTATAGATAATACTGAAGTGCTGACTTCTGACATTGTCATAAACCTGCTTCTTTCTTACAGAGATATTCAGGTACGTTCCTAAAGACTAAGGAATATTATTTTACCATGGGATTTTGGCTCTTGTTTGTTCTTCTATACTTCTTTGTTTGTTAAACAGGGATTCAAAGCTGATAGTAAATTGTTGCATTGTTTAACAGTTTCATTTGTCTGTTGCTCTACATAAGGGGTTTTAGACCCTTACTTATTTTGCCTGTGAACAAGAGACACAGATTAGGTGACTTCCTGAGGTCTCCTCCTTTGGTTTTGGTCATTTTTAACTTCCTTAAGAAAAAAATCCTCTACTGAGTAAGATGTTTGCTTTTCCTTTCCCTCCCTTTCCTCCTTCACACCCAAAGTCAAATAGATTTAGAAATGAAGAAAATGCACATGTTGCGACCATCGTATTAGCCAGAGGTGCCCAAGTTGAGAATTATCATTCAAAGAAACATTAATTTGTTTTTAAAATATATTTGCACCTTTTGTTTTGTTTTTTAAATAAGTTCTATTTTTGCTAAAATACAGCCTGCGTACTATACTTCTGAGCTGCCCATCTGTGTGTTTGACATACCTTTTAAAATATACTTCCAACCATTCTATGGCAATTTTTTTCCATCAGGAGCTGGGTTGGTTATTTCATAAGAATAAAAGGGTTGTGAGAGCGGTGGGTGACCACATCATCCTGCATAACTCAATTTTCCATTCTGAGATGCATGTATTTCTGCAGCACTTCATCCAACTTAATTTTGATCACCTCTGTTGATCAGTTGTATTCTTTTGAAAGATCTTCTTCCTTGGGAAATGCAATCATCTGTAAACCTGGTTTGAACAAAGTAATGTGAGGCCGTTTGTGATGTCAGTAAACTGGCCTCTTCAGCAATGTCTATGTGCCTTTCCCCTGAGAAAGCAAAATGAATGCACAACCAGATGACATGCTGCAAAATGAACCCTCTCAAGTCTGTGATGACCTGATGAAGTGTCATTCATCAGAAGTGAAAAGAGCTCTGAAAGACCCAGACTCATCACCTCTCCTTCCTGGTGCTGGGAGTATAATCAATCAAACTGGCCAGGGCCAAGGGGATTCCAGTAATTTGGGCAGTGGCATTGAAGTGAGGAAAAGCCAAGTACTGACATGGGTAGACAAAATCCCCATTTAACTCTGTACACAGAGTCTGTGGCTGTTTCACTGACTCTTCTAGGAACAGTCAGCTGAGATACTGTCTAGCAGTCATAATACACTTTAGTGATGCTTTCTGCTTTCAGTTTCTTTTCTTTTCTTTATTTTTTTTTTTCTTAATTCTTACCAGGACTATGATGCTATGGTGAAGCTGGTAGAAACACTAGAAATGCTTCCTACCTGTGATCTGGCTGATCAACACAACATTAAATTTCATTATGCTTTTGCACTGAATCGGTAAGAGTGATTGATTGACGTTTCATTTTATTGTGGTTCCATATGGGCTTATATATAGATTTATAGTGCAGATAATATAAAATTCTTTTCCCTTTCTGCACGCACTGATATTCACCACAGTCATCTTTCCTTAATCCCATACTTTCTGTATACCAGGACAGCTTGTAACTTTTGAAATCATTGTTTTCAAACAACCGTCATTTTGTCAGCAATGTGATGAGAGCGGATCTGTTCAAAATACCACCTGAGTAATTGTGAAAGACTCCAGTGATACCAAGGGGTTCTTGGTTAGCCTGAGATTGTTTATTCTGAGTCACTGATTATTCTGAGCATCTTGAAAAGTTGAGCATAATAGAGTTATGGGTGAGTTATTAAAGTAATAGGTAACAAGCACTGCTTGATCCATCAATACACATTCATGATACAGCTTCCTTGAAAGGCTGAAAGGTGATCTGAGCCTACAGGCGTGTTGCTAGATTAGGAAACACAGATATATTATTGAACTCTTCTAGTTAGCTACAGATTTCTGTAGTGCCTATGCCTAATAGTTACTTCATTTCTAAAGAACTTATATTAAGATCGTATTGCAGAAAGCAGATCTTATACAAATGAAATAATATGTAATAATCCAAGGAACTGGTTAGATGCAATCCACATGCTATTAAAAACTGTGATCTGCAATCTAACTAAAAATTCACACTGGGCAGTGTCAGGATGGCATATGTCAAAGGGATTAAGAACTTAATAATAAATCTAGAAATGTAATTCCTGTGGCATTTTTGGAAAGTGTTAATAAGTCCGGTGCCATTTGACAGATTCATCAGACTTAGAGTAGATGCAAAATCATTGCTCAGAAAAATATTTGATAATCACTGTGTCAGTTCTTTGTCAAAGAACAGTCTCCTCACAACATTTTGCAACCATGTGCAAGGTCATAGATGTAGGAACAAAGAATGCAGTACATCCCAACAGGAAAGTTTGTAGAAAACAGTGGGCTTTGAAAAGGATCTGGTGACTTCTTAATAGTCTGCGTAATCATCTGAGTGATGCAGTGGGAAGTAGCTTTAAGTGATCTTTCAAAGAATGTAGTAGTGAGTAATACAGTGTATATAGAGCATAGGTGTGACTGATACTGTGCATAATTCTAATGCTAACGCTTTTGTGACAGCTAGCTATAGAGGTGTTTTCGAAGGGTGGAATTAAATCTATGTCAAATGCCCTTTTTATTAAAAAAACAAAACAAAACAGAACCATTAAGTTCTGAGAAGTGAATTGATTACAGTGAGAATTACCTCTGTGAGAAGAAATGTCAAAGCATCTCTCACAGACAAAGATGACTAGATGCATGTTTGGAACCTTACCCAAATTTAGATGATGACAAAGCCTTTTTTAAGAAGAAGGATAAATGATTAATATTTAGCTCTTGATACCAAATATGTGAATGTAGTTCCTACATGTAATTCAGCTTATGTAGGTTTTTTAAAACTGGAGGTGAACAATGGGTATCTAGATTCTCCACTCCTGATACCACAGACCGTTAAATCATAGCTGATTAACCATCTACTGAGGCTGTTCACTTGTTTCACCGAAGAGTATCTTTCAGAAAGTTTTGATCTGAATATATGAAGACAAGGAGAATCCATTTATATTCCTTGCAGTTTGCTCTAGTATTTATCACACCTAATGAAAGATAATTTCCTCATTGGGCTGCTCAAAAATAAAAGGAAAAATGCACTTTTGGTATAAGATTTTTAATGTACAACACAAGGCAGTATTTGAAAGTAGAAGCCGGTGTTTTGACATTTCTTGTGATTATGTAAATTTTAAACCATGTCCTGGTTGTAGAGCTGTTACTGTTATTATTGAATGGTGTGGTTTTCGACCTTTTTCCCCCAACCTCTAAAAATTGCAGGCTTGATCTTACAAAGCTGCTGAACTTCAAGTCTCCCTAAGATATCATCATACTGATGCCTTGAAAAGCAATTTCAACAGAAGAGATTTGGCCCTATTTTTTTCAGAATAAGTTTGTCCAACTTTCCATTATTTTAGGAATTTGACTCAAGATATTTAAATTTGCTAGTAAGAAGAATGCTGGGGTCATGCCCTGTCCTTAGGAAAATAACCTGATTTGATCAGTTTTCAAAACTTTTTCATTTAGATGTGCATAATAAAATTGGCAAGCTCCTTTACTCTGTCTTCAGACTGTTTCTATTTTGACCAGCATGTGAACGTCATGCCATTAAATCTTCTGTTTTGACAATGCCAGTAGCGCTCTTGTAAGACAAGACAAAATTAATTGCTCATGAACTTGGTTTCATTAAGTAGATCACTAGCCTGAACCAATGTGACTCTTCTTGTGTTCTTCTGGGAGCAATTTAAAAATTTCTGTGTGAAAGTTTTTTCAGAAATTAATGAACATTTTTCCATCAGTAAGAATGCAGGATTTAGCTTCTACAGATGTTTTTGCCTTCTTGAAACAAAAAGTGATGGACAAAAGTCAAAAGTTAAGACTTGAACGTTTTCAGAACAAGTTCACTTACTTTTAAATGACCTCTAAAGTGTTGCTTTTAGCATCTTACTTCCATGGGGTTTTTTAATCACTTTTTCTGTTTTAAAAACAAATTCTTTTTAATGACTTCTATCAGAATCTATTTATAAAAATACAGAACAATGTTTTCACTTTACATTCTATTAATTTCGGCATACAGAACAGTATTAGTGTTGCTCAGATCAACTGATTGAGCCTACCGGGAACAAAATACATCAGAAGCAAAACAGAATTAGCAGCTGTAAGAATATCTGACCTTGCAGAACTCAATGTTTGCTTAATTTCATTATGAAAGTGTACCAGAACTGTGATCATAATCAACAGAGAAAGTAATTCATTTATTTCCTCTTGGACTCTGTAACTGAGTTCTGTTGGCAAGTAATTTCACTCAGGATTTTCAAGTCAGTGTTATTCTACAGTGTTATGCTACATAGAGCTAGCAATGTGGCAGGCAAGTGGTAGAGGATTGCTTTGAGTGGCCTTGGGTTTTGCTGGTACATCAGGTGGACACAAGCCCCATCTGAACTACAGTTGTGTGCAGTTCTAGGTCCAAGTTTACAGGCTGTGCTAAGGGAAGGGACAGGGATGTTTTACTTTAGACACAGCACCATTCCTGGCTGCATGACTTCAGGTTCAGAGCCAACCTGGGGTCTGACATGGTGCCAAGGGTTAGGGCTGGGCCAGCCACTAAACAAATTACAGATGTTCTCTATTACCACCCGCCCCCCTTCCCAAAGAAGAGAAAGAGAAATGGAGCAAGGGAGAGAGACTTGTGGATTGGAAAAGAAAACTGGAACTGCTGTAATGAGACTAATAACAATAAAATGATATATACGCACATATATACAATACCAACACTGAACCCAACCCCCTTGATGGCAACCACATCACCATCACCACTGATGCTGCAGGGCAGGCATTGGGGAAGTCCCAGACTGGCCTCAGCAGCAGATGGGAACTGGATGCAGGAGCTAGATTCCAGAACTGGATTCAGGGATGCATCAATCGGGATCGAAGGCAGAATGGACAGAGTCCTGCTCAGACACTGGCTATTGAAGAAGAGGCAAGAGAGCTTGACCCTTGTGATCCCTCAGCTTTATACCAAATATGACGTCTATGGGATGGAACACCTTTTAGGTCAGTGTAGGGTCACCTGTCCTGTCCACTCCTCCCCACAGGTGCCGCCTCGAACTTACTGCACCCCACCGTGGGACACGGGATTTAGCAGTGACCTTGGTCTGCACAGGAGCAAGTACAAGTGAGAGTGTTTTTGCGCACGAACCCCTGGTAGTAACCGTAAACATCAAGTGCTGTCACTTCTAGAAGCAGACACTGTCTGCAAAAATATGCTGTTAACTTCAGAGAGTGCTATTAGTTAGAAGAGACGGAGCTGGAAAGTAAAATCACGGAACAGAATGAGTTCTGTTCCAACTCAAACCAGGACACCTGGCTTGGATCATGGGCAAAGCAAGCCTGGGCCTGCCTGCAGGGAACTGTGCAGAAATGTACTAAACCACTTACTGTTATCACTTATAGGGGATGCTGACATTTTCGTGCTAATTTCTCATACCCTGGTTGACATAGCAGGTTTTTAAGCACAACCTCTCTCCTAGATCACTGTCTTCCTCTCTGGTTCCCATTTCAGAGCACACCATTGAGAGCATCTTATATTTATCTTATGTCTAGTTACAGAGGCTAATAAAAGGCTGTTTGCGGTGACAGGCTTGTGCTTGTTTCCCAGCCTGGGCTTTCTAAATAGGTCAACCTCTTGGCTGCTTGTTTAGAAATCCTAGGGAGCAAAAGGACATTCCTCTATCAGTGTCTTAAGCTAATTAATTCTGGCTCCATACACAAGCAGAGCAGAGAGAGCTCCCGTTTATACAGACTGAGGCTAGTTTAAGGCATTGTTCCTTGTCTCCCAGCTGAGATTTAGGTCTGGTTGCATGTTAATTTAGGCATAGAATGGAGCACATCTTTAGGTGCAAGTTCAGCCCAAATGTGGAACATGAGTGTTTTCAGTATTTGTATCCACAGCTTTGGTATCGACTAATTGAGGGCTGGCTGTTTCAGATGTAGGTGCCTGTTTGCTTCAGTCCATGGGTATACCTTGCCTGGGAGACAAGCGTTGTGGAAGGAGAAGGTGATATATGGGAGCTGCCATGAAAGGATGTTCTCATAGTTCCAGATTGTCGAAAACTTAAGAAATTTCTGAATTAAGGTTGCCATTTTATTTCCTCTGCTTTAAATGTGTGTCTGATTGAAGGCCGATTTTTTTTCCTTGAGAGCTTTGCTGACTGGCCAGTATCTCAATATTTTGTGTCGATCAGCTTGTTAAAGATGTAACAGTGCCGTATGATAAAGAAATACACATCTATGACATGGCACAGCCCTCCACCCCACACATGAAATGTCATTAGTTCCTTATGGGTCCTTTCATGTTGATCGTTGCAATACCTGAGTAAGTTATCACCATATCATGGAGAAATAGAATAATAGTGTTTACTTACATTTACAGATGTGGAACTAACACACAGATACATGAGGTCCACTAATTAAAGGTCCTCAAACTGAGGTGTCTACACCGTGATTAGTCTTTTGAAGTACGAAGCATGATGAAATGTATTTTAAAATCCCATTGTCTTCAATAATGAGTGTGACTGCACCTTTTAAAATTAGCCTTCGGGCTTTCAGGCTAGTGCTTCTATAAAATGAGGACTGCACGTTTCTGTGGTAAGTCTTTGGGAGATGGGACCTGTGTAAAGCTACAAGGTGGCCTGCAGGATGGCCTGCAGCTGCCTCAGGTGTATGGTTGTCCTTTCTCCTGCAGCTCCCAGCCTCTATCCCGACTCCTGAGACAGGGGCCTCAACACCAATAGTGAATGCAAGTCCATGGCAAAACCTGACAGTAAAACCAGCTCTTGTATGAGATGACCAGAATCTCAATGTGTGAACACATCCAGCTACCCCTCCAAAAAGTAATTGCCTGAATATCTAGTGCAATGGCTGTCTTTATTAATTAAAAGAAGGTAGAAATACTACCTGCATGTATGGCATGATGTTAAAACTGATTCTCTAGTATCAGAGCTTTTTTCCTCCCTTTTTTAAATTTTTGTCTCATGAGCAGTACAAATCGTGATCAAAGCCAATGGGACTGGAAAGTTTTGCAATCCATTTCTGTGAATTTTACTTGCTTGTAATCAGGCTAAGAGAGTAATAAAAAAGGATACGAGTTTGTTCTTTATTATTTTATTTCCTGTTGCCGTGGTGTATATATATGGTAGATAGATAAAGTACAGATATTTATAGTTAATTCAAATTCTAAGTGTGCTTGTCAGCTGCTGTTTGCTTTGGATCTAATTCACTAATTTAGGGCTGCATAGCAAAGTTGTCATGATTCACAGTACACTTAGGTTTGAGTAATTTCCAGTTGGCCTTATTTGCCAGGGCTGGAGTTACCAAGTTCTGGAAGCTTGCAAAGAGGCCAAAGGGTATGCTAAATTCTGTTCAAAACAGAGTAGACTTTAAAACCAAACCCAGCCCTGCATGAGGCCAGAGCTGTGAAGACATCAGTCTCTTTCCAAGGTACTTCTATCTTCACCTATATTAAAAATGAGGGCAGCTGCAGTCACTAGTATTTAACTCAGCATGCTGTGTTTTAACAAGCAACATATTCCCATACAATAATAAAAAAAGGCAATTAGCAAGTGAAGGGCATAACAAGGTGCAAGCAGAAAATCACTAGTAATTGTGAATAATAGTAGTCATAGGAAATTATTCCCATTGAAAAACACTGGGTTATTTAAAATGTTCTGTTCTGCGATTACTCAGATTTAGTAAAAAACACATCATGAGGTTCCTCGTTTTGAATGAGTGGCTTGCAGGAAGCACCTGAAGTATATATGAGCGGAAAAAAAGTTGGTTTATTTGTTGTCATATTTAACTGGAGACTTGCAAATTTAGTTCCAATCTCAAAGCCCAATTTAGGATCTTGTCTTCCTCAATCACTGTTTCAAATATTGAAGGTTCTACAATCAAATTCCATCCTCAGTGACATCTGTCTTAACTCACAAATTGATTTATTGTTTTAAGTGAGAGTGCAATTGTAATATTATCATAATTCAAATTAGATGTTGTATTTCTCAATAAGTAAGAATTTTTTTTAAATCTTTTTTGCTCTAGATTTCTGTACAGTCATTAAGGCATACTTAACTAAAAGTGTCCTATTTTTATGTGAGAAAATTCAAAATACGTATTTTATTATTAATTACATTCCATTACTGTAAACAAAGTTATTGTATATGATAAGTGAACACAGTATTGTATATGAAGACTGGTTATTTTATGAATGGTTATATTTATACTAACTGATTAAGCTGTCTTACTGACATTTCCTCTGCGATGAGACAGTGAGATCAGAGGTATTTTTAGTCATAAAATGTGCAGTGAACTAGTGATAGCTGCTTCAAGGCTGAAATCAGAAGATAAACAAGATTCAGATAGGAATAGAGTGGAAAAAACAGGTTTCTCTTTTTGAATGTACTGGTACTATTCTATGGGAAATGTTTTCAGAATTGTTTGTTATGGTTTGATTTATTCCCCTGTGCATTGCTCTTCCAGAAATCTGTTTGCTTATAGAGGCCTTAAAATAATGAGAGAAGATCAAATCAGTAAGTCAACATGAAATATAAAGGAAACCAAAGCTGGATTACCTTGAGCAAATTACCTTTCACTGGCATTTGGTTTCCTATAGTGTATAGTCTTCTCCAGCTAGACAGAAGGAAACAAGCCATACAGGGGAAGAAGTGAACAAAAAGGTTAAAAAAAAATATTATTGTATCAGCTGTTACTTACAGAGCAAGCTAATTCTTGTCCCAGTGAAATCCATGCTGTTCATGCTAACTCTGTTGGACAAAGGCTTGGTTCACTGATTGTAGTTCTGGCTCCTTAATCATGCTAATGCTTTAAAGCTAGTAAAACCAGCCTGTGGAGCAGGAAGGATTCTTGGTTTAGGGATATTTAAAACCAGGACTCCTTTTCATAAAGATTGCAGTGGAGAGAAGGATTCAGGGAAGAGAATGGAACTGAGGGGGAAGAAGGAAGCCATGGAATCAAAAAGAAAGAAAAAAGAAAAGGGAATTTGGGTTTTGCTGTAAGGCAGTGTTATTCCATGTGTGAGGCTGTGATATGAATATGATTCCGGAAAATGTTTCCCTCCCCTACCTCTCAAACAGTGTGAGGATGGCCATACTGGCTCAGGGCATAGTTCCTTCTAGCCTAGATTCCTGTCTCTGACAGTGGTCAATAGCATGTACCTGGGGGAAAGCGTGTGAAGGCAGGAAAATGCATAACGATAAATCTCCCCAAATATTCCCACTGCTTCCACCAACTTGTGGCTCGGAGACTTCCTGAGATAGATTATTTGCGGATTATTTCTGCAAGTAATGATTGATTGCTGTTTTTGTAACCTCTCTCCATTAGTACAAACTGAGAGAAAACTTCAACAAACTGCTGCAAACGTCAACAAATTATTCCTGCACTTTGGAGAGGAGAGGTCTAGAGAACTGTGGGGGTCGTGAGCGGGGACAGGACTGATTTATGGAGAGAGTGTTTCTGGTGCCATTAACAGTTTACGAATTTTTAATCTGAGAAAGTCTCAGATTCCTTAAACAGGAGTAGCTATGGAGGATGCTGTGAGTACAACACAAGGAAGGAGCATGAGTGCATCTGTTAGGACTTGTACTTGATGGTGTAGTTGTTACCCCATGGAAACAAGCAAACGTGTCTCAGCAGCATAGAGTACCTCTGGGCTTCTAAATCCAAGACACAATCCCGGTGACTGAAGTTGCTAAGTTGAGGAAGAGGAGAGGGTGGAGAAGTGGGGAATGGGTTGGGGAGAGAGGCAAAAAATCCGGTCATAACTTACTAGGAGAAAGTTTTGAAATGTTTTGTCCTTTTCAGAAGAAGCAATATTGCTTCATTTTACAAATTGTCCCTTGGCTTCAGAGGAAAGTGCCTGAGTTGAATACCTCTCATTTATGAATAAGAATGTCCAACTCCAACCCTGTGTTAAGACAAAATATGACTGGCCTGGGGTTGAGAACAGCAAATTAGAACACGTGATACAAAACTGAAGTTGCACTGTAACTTGGTCATACCTAAATTCTCCTTGTTCAGTGTATGTATTTCTAAGCATATGCATATAAATGTATTTTTATGATGTGCTCAGCTGTTTTCATCAGGTTTGTAGCCCTACAGAGTGATTCAGAGAGGCAAGCAGGGAGTGGGTAGTTAGGCAGGACGGGGAGACAGATAAAAGAGGTTGTGTAGACAGAGAAGTGAGAAGGCTGCTTCTGTGATTAACGAAATACAGTAAGGTAAGCAGACAGACAAATCATGTGGCAATGCTGCAATGAGCAAACCAGTAAATTGGCAAGTGAATCAGTGAGCATTTTCTGGAGGATTAAATCTGTCAGGCAAAACTAAACTGGCGACAGAACATTGAGAGTAATTTAGAGACAATGATTAAAGGCTATAAAGGTGTCCTGCAGGACAACAATTTTTTTTTTCTAGGGGAAAAAAAAAATCTCTATATAGTAATTTCTCTCCAGAAAGCCTTAGTTTATTGAAGTGTTCTTCATACAGAAACCATTCCATACCATTGATCGTTCTTCTCTCCATTTGATTTTTTTTTTTTCCTAATCCTAATTCTTTTTCGCATAGAGCCTAAAACTGTACACAGCACTGAAGACTAGTGTGCTGGGCATTTGTGAAAATGTATCATGTTGGTTTTAATTTTTACTCGCTGTCCATTTCCTTTTAATTCCTAGCATTTTCCTTGTGGGGGCATTTTGGCAGTGTTTTATTGAGCACTAAGACATTTTCTTAATTGCCCTCGTGTTTAGAGGTAACTTGAAGATCTCTTTCCTCACTGGCAGTAGCTTTTGTAATTATTGTGAACACAATTACAATAATTGCAAGGCAGGGTTTGTAGGGAGAGAACTAAAATGTGCTAATGAAGAAAACAGTGGGGGAAAAAACAGTGTAATTAACAGCTCTCCCAAGGCATGTGTTTTATTTTAATACAGTTTCTGAATAAATTGTAATAATATTCTTTTTTCTAGCTCATTTACTATTAAAATATAGTGTGTAAAGGCAAAACTGTGTTTTGAAAGAATTTTCAGATTGTGATTAGTGATTTTAAAAACTGTTCCCCTCAAACCCAGACAAACCATGAAGAGTAACTCATTTTCACCTCATGTGTATGCAGTCTTGTTTAAGGTAGTATGCATCTTATCCCAGATGTGGAGAGACAAACAGATTGTATGGTGAAGAGCACTAATGAAAATGCCTATTTCAAAATTGTATTTTGTTCCCCAAGTGACTAGTTTGTGTGATACCGTGAGGAACATATGTAATTCAGTGGAAGCTGGCCTGTAACCAAGGAGCGGTAAAATGAACTGGTAGGGTCCTTTCTGCAGTAGCCCATTGGGTTTCTGCTCTGGCTTATAAAATTTCTTATTTGGGGGGTTTGCTTTGCAGAATCAGTCTCACCTGGAGCACCTATTTACTCCGTAAAGAGAACGTTTTCTGCCTTCCTTCTCATGACTGTACACCATAACATACACTACTTCAGCTTTCCCTGTTCAGAGAGGCTGTGGCATCTCCATCCTTTGAGGTTTAATAGATTCAGCTTTTCAGGCAATGCCAAGGCTGCCTTGATCTAAAATTGGGAGATGGTCCTGCTCTGAGAAAGAGAATCGATTAGATCACCTCCACAATTCCCTTCTAACCCACATCTTTTGTGATTTGCTCTACCATGTCTTTAAATGGGGGCTGGGGAGGGTGAGGAAGCTAATATATTTGATATTGGGTAAGTAAAATAGACGTCAGTGCTACAGCCTTAAGGGTTTAAGGTAATTTTTATTGTTAACACCACAGACTGGTTTCAAGACACCTTGATACAAATCGTAAGCTGTCAGACATGCAGATCTGACAAAGTGTGGCGTATAAGAGATTAAATCTGTTTTGGTCCAGTATAACAGGTTCTGCATGTTATCCAAGAGTATATTTTCATATTGACTTAGAGAAGCTGCTTCTGGCCTAAATTATGTGATTTTTCTACTTGTAGATTATTGTAATTTGCCTGTTGAGTTTTGTATTGCCCAATGGACATCAAATTCTGCTACTGGCATCTAAACTGATCATTGTTTGATAAAATCCTGTTAGATTAGTGTATACTTGTTGTGTGCTAAGTTTTGTTTATTTTAATATGTTTTTAATGATGATTTTTTTCCTTATAAGAGATAAAGGCTTTTAATTTTATTTTGAGTCCTCTAGTACACTGTTTATTTAGGGCTTGTTTTTTTGAAATGCTCCTAGCATTGTATTTGGTAGGTACAGGTTCATCCTTTGATGTCCAAAGTGTTAATCTGCACAGTGTTCTATTTTGAGCAGGGTCCTGCTTTATGCATTGTATTTTTTCTTTGATATTATGCTTTTTCAATCAGTACATAACACCTCTTTTTATTATCATTAGTATGTTACCAGTTTTCGTGCAAGGCAGAGTCAAAGTCTGTCTCGTATGGGAAGCAGTGATTTTTAAATTTTCTTTTTCCGTGCTCAAGTGCTGTAAATTAGGTACTAGTTGTGCATTTCCCGTGTTTTCAGCAAAAGCTTGAACACATGCCAACTTCTGTGACCACATTAAACATGACCTGGGAGCTGTCGAATTTTACATTTTAGGACCTAATTCTGTTCTAAGCTCTGTTTATGCAGTGTTCATATTAACAAGAGTGAAACTTGGGTGCTCTTACCAGGAGAATCTGGTTAGTTCGGAACAGGATTGGTTAGAGTACGCTGACCCATGCAATGGGTTTACCCCCACCCCCACTTTTTAACTTCTGTTTATTTCTTGTTAAACTGAAAAAAGATACTAATAGTCTCCTTGTGTGTTCATTAGAGAAGACCAATATTAATTTCAGAACAACAGTCACTCTGAAGAAAAAATGCTTAAAAAAATATCCAAGTACTCGCTGTGGACGTTTACATTCTGCCAGTGACATCAAAGGCAGGATAAAGCCTGCACAACTAGCTACAAATCTGTTTAATCTTATTAGATGTTCTCCATCACCTACCATGCACAGAAGCCTGAATTTTGCTACAGATGTGTTGTTATTGGTCTTATTGCATCAGCTGGTTACCTAAGGAACTGAGCCATTTTACAGTAAATATTAATCCTTTCAGGGCATGCAAATAATAAATTTTCCAGAAACCATTATCTGCTACTGGTATTGCTGACAAAGTAATCACAGCACTTGTAAGCCTGTTCCTGGATACCTAGGTAGGGATCAGAAAATTGTAAATAGTTCTCAAAAGGGATTGGTAAATACTTTTAATCTCTCCAGTGATTAAAAAATGTCTTAAAGAGGCTATTAAACTCAAGCTGTGTTTGCATTACTCATTTTTGTTTGTTCTAATGACTTTTTGCGGTAAATAGTGAATTCTAAACTTATGAAAACAACAAGGTAAAGGGAGGTAAAAATTCTGATATGTTTAATAATAAAAAGGAATGAAAATATTATTTAATTGCTGGTATCTTACTGATACTATTGTTAAATATTTGTCAGAAGAAGCTGTATGACAGCTGTTTGTTTTCCAAATTTTTCTCTAATCAGAAGAATTTTAATTAAGAAATAAATACGGTTCAGTTTTGCGCTTTTATTCTTGATGTGATTTAAGGACACCATGTTGAGCCTCCATCATTCTTTTGGTTAAAATAGGATTGACCTGGCTTTTACTGTACTTAATCTGTATTGTCTGGTATTGGCTCTGGTTCCTCTGGATTCAAGATTACAAATCTTGGGCTTAACTGAATGAGCTGTCAGCTTGAATGCTGAAAATGACCAGTTTTGTTAAGTATTGTCCGGGATGAACACTAATCAAGCACTTGTTTCTTATTGCGGGATGTGCAGAGCCTGTTTGTCTATAAATGGAGGAATCAAGTTAGATATCAGATTTATTTTCAGAGGAGTTCTGGGCTTAAATCAGTGAGCTTATGTGAGCTAGAACGAGAGTCCCATGATAGAGAATACATTTGGTTTTTATCGATCAACGAACAATCCTACATCAGTCTAAATGAAGTCAAGTCTCTGTATAGTAATGATGGAGGGGTTGGGGAATAGATCGGGGAAAATGTTATTCAACCATCTTGCAGTTACTCTTTCAGGACTGAACTAATTTATTTTATTCTCTGTATGTGATTTCAGAAGAAATAATGCAGGTGACAGAGAGAAGGCACTACATGTTATGCTTCAAGTCCTGCAGACGTGTGATCACCCTGCTCCAGATATGTTTTGCTTATGTGGGAGAATCTACAAGGATATGTTTCTTGATTCGGACTGTAAAGATACCAGTAGTCGAGATAATGCCATTGAATGGTAACACAAAAACGTTTTCAGTTATGAAAAGCAGGGCTGTAAGAATTAGAAGATGAATTGTTCTACTTACCTCTTTTTTTCAGGGTCCTGTTTGAGTAATTGATTTACTGAGCACCAGATCTTTGGATGTGTGTTTCCTTGCTTCTCTTTATAGACTACCACGAATATAGAATGAGACACTTAGTTTAAGGGGGGGACGACACACAATGATTTACCTACGTCTTTGCAGAGAAAACAGACAATTAAGCTGCTTCAAGGCCAAAATGAAGTACAAGTGGGATCCTGGGACTTACGTTGGTCCTCTGGGCACGGATCCATGCTGGATCCCCAGAAAATGCAATGATCTACTGTATATAGGGAAAAATATTGATAAACTACATTATGAATTTTGTTAAGACATTAAGGCATGTATGTGCACACAGGCTCTCACTGACATGTTGTTCACATAGGTGTGTTCGTATCATCATAGAAACTACTGCTGAGTACAATAATGGTGGCAATGTATTTTTGCGCTGTAACTGTGAAATACTCTCCTCTCGCTCACTCGCTGTCTTTTTTCCCCCCAAATCACCTCAACATGGTTAGTACACCATGGATGGATGTTAGTGAACTTACAAGCTTCAGATGGATCTCTTCATCCTGCGCCAGCTAGCGGTGCATTCAGCTTTTGTCAGCTGCATCTCAGTTACTTTAATGAATGTGAACTTTAAAACAAAGGGCTTGGAGCCTTTTTTTAAAAAACTTGCACTGAAGACTAGTATTTTCATTGCTTTTCTCATATGAATAATATAATAAATTAGGTTCTATTGCATTAAGAGTTCTGCAGTAACCAGTTTATTTTATTTTTACAAAACTACACAAGGTGTCATAAAGCTAAGAAGTTTTTCTTTCTCACTATAAGATGAAAAGCTACTTTCTTTCAAGTTCTCTTTGCAAAGTGTGCCATTGGTACCAACTAGCCATATAGTCCTTACAGTAAATTAATAGCTTAAAATACCTACCAAAACTTGGCAATATTTCAGTTCTTCTATACAGTGAGGTGTGAGCTCTTGACTCTTCTCTGCAGGTATCGCAAAGGATTTGAGCTCCAGTCAACTCTGTATTCTGGAATTAACCTTGCAGTTTTGCTACTTGTTGCAGGACAACAGTTTGAAAGCTCAATGGAACTGAGAAAAATAGGTAAATACCCACGCACAGTGCCATAGACAGGCTTTCTGTCTCTCTTCCTATGATTAATCAAAATTAATCATCACTTATAGTGATGGGTTTCATAGGCAAAAAGGCAGTTCAGGCTTTTTAGTGGTGAGTCCTGGATGGCAGTCTAAAACATAGAGATCTTGAAAGACCATTTTTCTCCTCGTTGCCGTGGAGTAACTTTGTAGTAACTTGGCCCCTCTAAAGGGTCCCAGAGATGGGAGAGGAACAAAGAAGGACTGACCAGAACCATCTGTAAACTACCTTTACTGTGCCACAGAGATTATCCCAACACATAGTCAACTTTCAGGGAATGAAAGAGTGTGGCCCAGCTCTTCTCAGGGATTCCAGGGAAGGATCCAGAGGGTTTCTGTTGTCCCTGAACTGAGACATGCACAAGAAGTATCTCCTGCAACGATCTACTAGGACAGTAACCAATTGTCTGCATACATTCACATCCTCCATGTAGGTGCTAACTAAAACACAGCATTGTACTTCTATGAAGAAATCATATGATAGAAACACATATA
This sequence comes from Bucorvus abyssinicus, assembly GCA_009769605.1. Taxonomy (NCBI): domain Eukaryota; kingdom Metazoa; phylum Chordata; class Aves; order Bucerotiformes; family Bucorvidae; genus Bucorvus; species Bucorvus abyssinicus. The sequence continues at coordinate 29,786,111 of CM020030.1, read as the reverse complement.
CAGTTCTTTCTAGAAAAAGAATAGTTGAAAATTCTACTTGGAATGAGATCCTGTCTGAAACCCATACTTGAACCTTAAAAGGCGAAGAATGCAAAGGAGTCTTTAAGCCATTTCTCTGACCTTACCCTAGGGTGGACTTGAGTAAGCCTCTAGCCATTGATCGCTTGCAGTAGTTGCAGCTCTTGAGGACACAGAGATGCGCAGCTTACACTGAGAATCAGGAGGGAGATAGCACAAAAGGCTTTTCAACACTGTGTGTGGTAGGAGTTCTGACAGTCTGATGCTATTTGCAGACCCAGCCTTTGTGTTGGGCAATGTTTGTTTTTTTTTTTTCTGGGAAAAGCATGCTCCACTTTATTTTTAGCACTAATGCTTCATCAAGTCTCATTAGTCTTTTACTGATAGACTTATCAGTAAAAAACGCTTATTAGTGTTTTACTGATAGAAAATTATATTTTTTAATTGTACTTTTGCAGGTGTACGGTTAAACAGTTTATTGGGAAGAAAAGGAAGCCTAGAAAAAATGAACAATTACTGGGATGTGGGACAGTTCTTCAGCGTGAGCATGCTGGCTAATGATGTTGGTAAAGCTGTACAAGCAGCAGAGAAACTTTTTAAGCTGAAACCTCCAGTGTGGTATGTGGTAGAAGGCTGTAGCTCAATTACCCAACTATGGGGAAATGCACTAATTAAAAAAATCATGTAGTCACTTGGATAACTGGGTTTTTCCATCTTAGATTGTTGGTAACTTTGACTTTCTACTCTGTTCTTTTGTTTTGGAAAGGAAGGAGGAAGGTAAGAAGTTAAGTTATCCATCTTTTTTGGTTTTATATCCCATTGAATCACATGCTTCTATAAGAAAGGATTTGAAAATTAGTGATGTTTCCTTGTGAAATAATTGTGAAAGATTGTGAAACCATTTGTTACAGAGTTTAGCTAGCTGCTTCTTCCCTCTCCCACCATCTTCTAGCTCATAATATCCTGTCTAATCACCATGTAACTACTCACGTAACTTTACCCTTTTGCAAAAAGCTATTGTTCATGAACATCCAGGTGAGCTTGTGACTTAAGGTTTTGACTAAGCTTGCTATTCTCTCCAGAAATCTGTAAAAAGCAACACAATCATTTCTATTGTGGTAGCTTTAAAAGTACATTTAATTTTGCAGTTAATTTTTTGGATGTATAAGTCAGTTAAGTCATTTTAGAATATGGTCACATTTTGCTTTCTCTCTGTTAACTCACTAATTCAATACGTTCTAGGTACTTGAAATCATTAGTTCAGAATCTGATGTTAATTCAGCGTTTCAAGAAACTCACCATTGAACATTCTCCTAGACAAGAAAGATTGACTTTCTGGCTAGATATAATTTTTGAGGCAACAAAAGAAACAACTAATGGACTGAGATTTCCAGTAAGATATTATGTCCAAACAAGTTTTGTATGTCTTATGTTTCTGGATAGGATATAACAAGAATTGCAAGACTAAACGCAATACTTATATACGTAACTGCCTGTTATTTCATTGCATGAATCAAAACTCCATATTCTGCCAGTCTTTACTCAATAAAATCATTTAACCTGCTGCCCTAAAAGCATTCAAAGGAATACTTCTAAGTCTCCTACAACAAATTGTGATAGTACTGTTTTGTTGTACATAGGAACATAGCCTCTTCCCGCCTTGTCTTGCTCTTTGCTGTCTCTCTGGAAAATTTTTAGGCTTTACTCTTGAGATTACTGATTACCTATATCAGACCGTCAGAAGTTCTGCCGTGTATTAGCTACTGTGTTTTTAAGGAAAAATGTTCTCTCTCTTCAGGTTTTGGTGATAGAACCGACTAAAGTCTACCAGCCTGCATATGTTTCAATCAACAATGAAGCAGATGAGAGATCTCTCTCTCTGTGGCATGTCTCTCCCACTGAAATGGTAAAACCACCAGCAGAAGTGTTCATGTGTGTTTCACGTATTCTGATTCATTGTGCTTAAAGTCAGTTTTTCACGTATAGATTTTGGAGCACGTTACAATAATTTAAAGTTTGCCACCTTTCTGTGAAGCACAAACCTCAATATGTCTTTTGTGGAGATATGAAAGTTGACTTTTTACAGGGAAATTAAAAGAAGGGACTACGATTAGAACTTAAGTGTTTTTGACCTTTAGTTCAGATTTCTCTTATCTTGACCATGCCTCTTAGAAGCGCTTGGGTTATTTGGTCTGCTTATAATTTCTCATGAGAATTTTGTGGTTTTTATTAAGATGCAGATCAAAGCTAGATAAAAAATTAAACATAAAGCCCAGTGTTGTCTTTAATGCTTTAGGAATTTTTAGGTTTTACAATTACAAAATTAGAAACTAGAAAAAATGGCAGCCTGTGACAAGTGTCAAGAGATGAAATATTTGGTGTCTTGGATTATTGGATAAAGCACAGGAGATTGGGAAAGGAGTAGGCACAGTTATGGATAGTGTAATCTCTTAAAAGGGAGAAATAATTTCAGTTTCACATTGAAAGACTTGAAATCTAAAACATATTTTACCACCCCTTCTTAATATCAGAACAATGTAGGTGTAGAATAGATTAAAAACAGAGAGGCAAAAGGTGGGAAAAAAGCGTATTAGAGCAAGAGAAGACCACATAATTACCTGTTCTCTGAACTTCATTTCCAATACACTGTTGTACTTCAGTACTCTGAGTGAATGTGTCTGATGCAGCTTTGGTTTATGGAACGAATTTGTGGTGTGTATCTGGCAGTTCTAAGTAAGATCCATCTGTTAGCTAGAGATTTATGGAGGACTACAGTCCTAGGCACAGGCTGTCCTTCCTCTGTTTTGCCTCCCGTATGTTCCCTGGGCCAGAGCTATTGGCTCTATAAGCTTAGGAAGATCCATGAAGTTTCCTTTCCCTTCGAGTCTAGATAAGATTAGGGATAGTCTGCTCCGTGTTTAATATGAAAACTTGATGTATTCAGTCAAAACATAATGGTTAGTAAATTTTACTTCAAGATTTATTCTTCAAATTTGATTTTACATGAGGAAATGTGGCCTTCACTTCCATCTTGTGCCATTTATAGTCACCTTTCCTCAAGTGAGCAAAACAGCAATGCATGGCCTTTCTTTACCTATGCAAGAATCTTATTTGAAATTTAGGAGGCAAGAAAGAAAAGAGTCATGTTGGAAAAACTTTATTTTGCTTTCCATGCTGAGACTTTGTTTTCAATAGTAAGTCAAGGTTAAACTGTGGTTGGTTATAGCTCTTTGTTCTTTACAGAAACAGATTCATGAATGGAACTTTACAGCTTCTTCCATTAGGGGAATAAGGTTGGTATGTCAGAAAACAGTTAAGTGGGGGGGGTGGTGGTGGTGGTTAATGTTTTATATTTCTGTTAAGTGGGAAATCTGGATTCTGCCTTAAATCTCTGCTTTGCATTGCCTATTATAAAAGCTTGTTCGGACCAACCTGTCTTGAAATGACAACACAGAAGAGTTTGCTTTGCCATGTGTGGGCAGAGCTGTACATTTTTTCATAAGCATACTCATCTAAGAGGGGAGAGGGGTGTGAGTATGTGTATTCTCTAGTACAATTCCCTGTTTTCAATCATGTACCTGCTTTTTATATATTTTTCTAATTTTTTCAGTGAAATTATTGCTGTGTCTGCATTTAAAACCATGGAGGGCAGAAGGAAAAAAGAGCCCTTAGCTCTTTTTGATTCTTTCCATAAGTGAAAGAACAGTTTGTCTGTTTTCCTTTAAAAAAAGGAAATCATAATATCTTCTGTTTGAAATTCAGAAATGCTTCTGATACGGCTCTAGGTAAAACTTGGATTCTTAGAGAAATTTTAAATGAGGCATGGACATCGTTTGTGCTAAGGAGAGAATTCCTGAGCTGGATGGAGACTGCTAGTGGAGTTTCTCAAGGTCTAGCCTTTAAATAGTTAAAGTAGTTCTGTTTTGTGATGCCTAGATTAATGAAAGCACTAGTCACAACTAAATGGTCCCAATATTAGTACAAAAGAAGATCAGAATGTTATATAAAAAGAACAGGATTGTTCTGAGAACTGAAAGGATAGAAAAGAATCTATTTCGTATTTACTACAAAATACATTAGTACATATAGAAGCCAGCTTATGTATCTTTAGTTGGGCTACTTCACTGACAGAAAGGTGAGACAGAGCACCAGGAGAGAAAACAAAACGAATCCCATCTCTGCAACCTGGCAGTGTATCTGTGACATTCTTGCTCTCTGTCTGCATTATGCAGGCTGCAGCTAAGAACCAGAGGAGCCATAAGCAGAGGGAACATGAGGTGGGCTTTCGCCTTCCCTCTAAGTTCATGAGTCTCTACATTGGTGCATCAAGCCTTTCTAGGGATGTAAATGGCTGTTGGCTGGGGCCGCTTGTGTGAGTGCATAAACTTCAGTGCTTGAAAAACTTTCTGATTAAAATACAAGCATAAATTCAGATAACTAATGAATTCTGTAGGTCTCAAAGCAAAGCAGAAGGTTTCTGGGCTGTGATTTTGAGCATAAGCACCTAAGTTTTAGGTCCCAAGTTTGTTTTCTCTGAACTTGTATAATTTGCTTAACCAAATTACCTCAGGGAAAAAATATTTCTTTGAATAAGGTGACCGGTGATTGCTATGAAAGCCTTCTTCAGTATTTTCTTCTAAAAGAAGCAGGGTTTGGTTTAAATGGATTCAATGTGATATTTTATTTCACTCTTCCGATGCAATTTGCGTGGGTGAGAAGCTGGCATTACTGAAGTCTGTGGAGCTGATTGAGCATAACTCAGCATAAAATTTCTGAAACATTAATTACCTTCAGTCAACACATTGCACAGAAATTAATCTTTGAGAAAGATAAATTTTAATTAAATAGGAGCAAGCAGTTCATTTGCTTGGATTCCTAATCACTGCTGGGGATTACAAAGCTCAAAGAGACAATCTTTTTAAACTTAGTGCAATTAGATGTTAGCTTTCTATGTGACAACTTAAAATTGCTATACTTTTGAAATTGCATTAGTTTTAGTAAAAAAAAAAAGTAGTGGTCTCAGCTAACTTATACTCTGAAAAAACCCTTAAATTGTATTTATGCTAACCAGTTCGTCTTATATACCATGTGCATTATGCTCTTAATAATACAGTATTGTTACTTAGATTCTGTCTTCTCTATCCTATGTTTGCCCTTGGAAGAATCATCTTGCTTTGTCTCTTAGCTCTCATGTTAGGTTAGTCCACCTTGCTACACTAGAAATTGTTATACCAGAGACAAGCTACAGATTGGCGTAGTGTATTTTCACATTTTCCTGAAAAAGTCTGCTAGCAAAATGCTTATTTTTTGGAACATTCATCCATGTAGCCCTTAATGATGCTACAGCAAGTTGATCTGTTAATGTTCTGCAATTTTGGTATAGTCTACTGTCATGAATTTTAACTAACTGGCTCAGCAAAGCAACATCTGGCTAAGCAAAATCTGAGAGCTTAACTAAACAGACAGGCAAGACTCTAATCAATTTTATTTATTTAATGCACAAAAATAATTGCAATACCTTAACAAGTGTAACAACTTGGCATTTATGTAGACTAATACTGAGTTGTACTGAAGTACTGAAGTATTTGGAATGATATGAGATTAATTCCCATGTTTACTTTCATGTTGTGACTCTTCGTTTTTCGCTTCAGTGCATTTAGATGGGATATATGTGACACTGGCAAGACACAATATGCAACAAATAATCACTTTGTCAGAATTATTGCTGCAGTTAGGAGTAAATATTTGTCATCCAAAACCTTGTTTATCAGTATTAAGGCAGTAAAACGTATATACTATGGGCTAAACTGTAGGTATTTCCCAGCTCAGTTTTACTGTAAAAGTAAAGAATTATAAAAACCAGAAGTACTTGTCAAGCTTAAAAGAAAGCCTTTCCTGATAGCTAGATTAATGTCAAAGCAATTCACTTTCCTTTGAGGTGTCATCAAATAACAAGAAATCTGACAGAACTGTGTAAAAATGTACGGGGAGGCAGACAACAAACAAGCCTGAAAACTCTTCGGATAAACAAGTAATTTACCAAAGTAAGCAGTAGCTTAATCATTTATCAAACTGGAGATAGGATTATAGAACATATAAATAAACAAAGCTTCTAGTTGTAAGGAAAATAAGTATAATTGCATACTGTCTCCCTGAGGTAATTAATTCTGAAAAAGATGTTTGCTAAATGTTCATAATTCAAAAAATTAGCCCCTTCTTGCTCTATTTCTTCTAATATTTACATCGGAAATAATCTTTTCTTAATGTGAATTTTACAGCATTTCCAAGTTTGATGAACGATGTTGTTTTCTTTATGTCCATGACAACTCTGATGACTTTCAAATCTACTTTTCTACAGAAAGCCAATGCAGTAGGTGAGTTCAGTTTGTGTGGGTATTGCATGGGAGATCTATGTCCCAAATATAATTGGTTTAGTAAAGGTTGAAAGGTGACATTTCTGTTTGAGTAATTATTTATTTCTTAAATTATTTTTCCTTGGTGAAGACTCAATGAGCTAAACAGTGATATTTAAGGTGTTGAGAGCAATATCCCATTACACTTGCTGGATGGTTGTGATCAGTTTACCTACAAGTTATTAGGTCTAAGAAAAGGCTTAAGTAGCTTATTCTGATTTGTAACTATTAGGTTCTTTTTCTGTCTCTTGGCCATACCATGTAAGGTACTATGTTGGTTTAGATTCCTTTATGTACCTGTTCAGTTTGATTTAAGTAAGAGCAACTAGATGTAATAGAGATTTCTAGCTTTTATTGTGTCACAGATCTCCCTTACTGTCTGTGCCTGTGTTCAGATATTTCCTGATGATATGTTGGCTCTAAACAGTAAGTAAGCTATCTGAATTTCAGGTCTTAATCTTTACAGACCCAATTCTTCCTGGGGACCGATATTTGGCATATAAACCTTCTGAATGAAATAGGAGTGACTTGTTAATACGCTTAATAATTGGGTTTGGATGCTATATTTGTTTTTCTTGTAATAATTATTATTTATTTATTACCTGGAATAAACTCAGGTTAATGAAAAATATTAGCTCTGTGGAGTGCAATGCATAAAAGATCAAAACCATCAAAATTAATGTTGCCTGCTCAGCCTTAATTTGGCATCACAATTTCTGTTTTGAAGCGTTGTCACATTTTTATGCCTTATTCAGTTCACAACAGGAGCTCAGTGCAGAGATGTGTCTCTGTTAGTCAGTGAAAGAGATGTGAGCAGTTTATAATAATTTTTCATAGTAATTGTTAACCATTTGTTATGGATCTGGAAAAAAGTGAATGGCTCAGGCAGCGGGCTACAGGAAATTATGGTCTTGTACTTAAGGATCTCTGTCCCAGAGAACCACATTAAATTCGTCAAAACTGTCCTTCAAAACGTGTTACTAATATATTCTTCACTTTCTGGATGCCTGACTGGAACCTAATTATGCTAACTAACTGACTCTAATTATATTTTTAAAGACAAGGCCATACTAAGCACTTTCCATCAAAGTGTACAGCAAAAATACTTGAGTTTGATCTACCAAGATTTTACTATGCAATTACAATAACAGGCAAGTATTGGGTTCTGCTACAGCAAATAAAATAATTTTATAAATAATTAGACATTTCAGTGTGTGTTTGATGTTCTTCCTCATTTAAAATAGGATAATTATGGAGAAAGCAAGTAATGAAAGAAACCTATGAACATGCTAGTCTGTTTGTTATCTTGAAAGCAAACCCACCTTGCAAAGAACCTGTTTAATCTCCTTCTAAAAGGATATTTTTCTTTGATCATGTGCTATTTATTGCTTTTTTAGATTCTGTGGGTTGGTGAAAGAAATTTTGTCTGATGCAGTTGGCAGTACTTTGGAACTAGAAGGAGAAATAGATGCAGACACGTTGGAGGTATGTCAAGGATAAAAGATCCAAGAACTCTGAAACTTGTTCTCTGTCTTCCCTGCACTTTCACATCATTTCATATACTAGAAAGATAATAAATAGCATTTTAACTCCTTAGTTGTATATGAACTTTCAACTCATACAAAGCGATTTGTACACAAGAGTTGCATTCATTTTAAAAAACACTTTTTTAATGAAGTGAGCCTGTTACTACTGAAACTGTATAAATCCCTAATGGGGATCTTGTATTTATCTTGTAAACTGTACATGAGAATCATCTGATATCAGCTGGCTTAAGTGGATGAAAAAGATAAGATAGTAAATAAATTCTAGGAAAAAGCCATTTAGCAAAGGTACTCCAGTTTTTCTGTCTGGTATCTGATGCTATTACTGCTCCAGATAATTTCATTTGACAGGCTTTTTCTGTCACAGAGATTTGCAAATATTTAGGATGAGATTAATTCATTGTGCTTTTGTCTTATGAGTGAAACATCCATGTTAGAAACCTAGTAGCTGTAGGCTTTCCTTATAATCACTACAAGCGGGGAAAAAAACCCAAAAAACCAAGAAAAGGATTATTCACATTTTATATGGGCTCAGGTTAGGGTAGGTGAATCCATGTCTTCCTAAGACACACTGCCTTATAGCACATGTCCAGATTTATAGCACTAACTACATATTCTGTGCTTCTGTTTATTTATTTTGAAATCTGAAAATCCATCATGAAAGTAGGTTGTAACTCTTATTTGTGGTCAAGCAAATTCAGTCAATCCAAATAATGAGTGTAAAAACCCTACTGTGCTTTGTTTGAGCTGGGTATCTTTCTGACTGTGTCTCATTCCAGCAATTCTCGTAGGCTTACAATTCAGAGCAGCAATTTATGGTAGTGAACCTTTTGTAGTACCTGAGGCTTCAGAAGAGGATGAGGAAAGTAGACGACCCTCTACTGTACTGTTGAATGTAATTGCATATGGTGGGGAAGATGAGTTTTTGCACTGAAGTTTGTACATCATGGCCAGGGAATTCTCTCCTCAAGTGAAAAGGACAAGATATGCACATCTATATTAAGCCCAGCTTAATACATACATCTTGGCCTAGAATCAGGGCTCTGCCCTGGCAAAGGCAGGGTATTATCTATAGCTGCAGATTTTACATTGCATCCTTATGTACTTAGCTACTGGCAGGTCAATCTCCAAACAACACAGGCTATTCAACTGTCTAATAGTCTGTCAGAGGAAGTGAGCTCACCACGGCTTCAGCCTTTTAAAAGCTGAACTAGTAGAATCACTTGAGAATGCACAGCAGAAAACAATCCTGCAGGAATCAATGACGTATGGAGAAATGACTGTGGAAATTAATTTAAATCTCTAAGCTGTATCATTCTGCATATCTGGAAGTTTTCACAATTATCACCTTGTCCTTACTGTCTTAGGTCAGGACATTAAAAGAGAAATCAAGATACAGAAGGGGAGGATTAATTTGTTTAGCTTATAAATGAGCTTAAGACACTTTATGTCTTTCTGCAGCCTGAGATCTTACATTTAAGAAGAGACAACACGGACAAACAGCTTTGTATGGTCATGAGGGACTTGACAAGCACAGAGAAAGGAGAAATTCTTACTGTTACTAAAAAACCTGTTTATATTTGGGGAAGAGGAAGAAATAACCTTGAAAATGTTTGGGGGAAAACAATATGATTTCTGTCAGAATTCTTATGAGAATGTTGTCCCAAGGGGCTGTGCATTTTGGATTGTAGTATTGTTTGAAAGCAACTGCAGTTTAGTTCTACAGCTGATTTGGAAGGAGAGTATGGCAGTCTGGATTCCTTCTGGATATTGATGTTGAAGAAGTTCCTATAACTTTAAGAGTACCTGCTGTACCCCAGATAGGATATCCTAGAGATCAGACTCTGTCCTACCACATTCAAGGTCAGCTATAAGCACTTGTTTACTCCTACCTAATAGCTGAATTGCACATCCAGTGGATCACGTATTCAGACTTTTGGCAACTAGCAGTGATTTATTCAACCTCTGTAGCTGTTGGAAAGAGAGGAGGCCAAAGTGAAGCAGCATCAGGTATATACAAGTCTATTAAACTGTCTACTAACTAGCACTGAACTATAAATCCCAAATGATTTTCATGTACCGTAGGTCCCAGACTAGAGAACATAGGTTTCTCCATAGTAATTCTAAAGTTGGCTTAGGACCAGTCCGTTGCAGATAGGGTTGCTGTCAATCTTAAATTCTGCAATGTGACTGCTGTCTTTTTTCTGCACAGTTTTATGTCATGTGATAGCTGTGAAAGCTGGATATGCTTCTGCCAAAGATCCTGACAAGTTTTACATATGGCGTTTTGGGTCAGTTATGCCTATCATGTAACAAGATTATGTTATGAACTGTGAAGTGCTGAAACATGGAAAATGAAAATGTAATAAAGCTGTGCTAACTCGAGTTTAGTTGCACTGAGCATAATATGCTGTTAGGATAAACGACAGACCATTTTGCTTTAGCACCTTCCATACAGCAGCATGAAACTTGCCGTCTTTGCTGAAGGTGAAGGGGCAGGCAATGTCAGTGACACATGGACATTGCAATACCAGAGCTGCAATACGAGCTGGGAAGACATTTCAAAGAAATAGATCTCAAGGCTGCATTCTGTATGAGAGACTCTTACTGGATAAAGCAGAAAAAGGTGGTCATTGACATAAATATCAATAGTTATGGCCATTGTAAAGTTTGTTGGGGGTTTTGGGGTGGGTTTTTTTGGTTTGGGTTTTTTGGGTTGTTTTGTTTTGTTTTGTTTTGTTTTTTTTAAATAGAGAATTCATATGAGGCCACAGAGAACACCCTGCAGTTTTCCCACATGGGACACCCTCTTGGATTTGGGAAGATACTAGGAGAGGTCTGTGTCCTCCTGTAATATCTGAGGCTACAAAACTGTCCAATTCCTTTCTTAATTCCTTGCAAAAGTGCTTTTTTCAATATTCTATATCAGTTCCCTGATTTGAATCAGGGGTGTGCTGCTTAACCCAGCTTCCACAAGAAATGTGGGTTTATTTAGTGTCTGAGATGTACTTTCATAAAGCGCCTTTCATCAATAGGCTTTTTCACTGACTTAGGAGAGCTTGGTGATCACCATATAGGACAAGATCATGAGGTGGTATAAATTAGTGTAGCTTTACTGAAGTCTTTGAACCACCAGTGACTTATTCAGCTGCCAATATGACCCAGCATGTTGCAGCAGCAGAAACCACCACTTCATATATTTGATCATCCTTGGAGAAGATAGGCTTTTTTTTCACCTTTAGGAAAACCTCATAATGAAGGGAATATGTCAGAAATGAATTTTGCTGTGGCTAGGCTCAAATGAGAGTTTAGGGTGTGAAAACAGCTTCCACCCACTGTAATGAGAATGTCATTTTTATCTATTTATTAAACTGTTGGTTTCAAAATTACAGGTTATGATCCATACATTTACGTATTCTAAAGACTCTGTCAGGAATTCTTAGAGATGATACCTGAGTGTGTTCTTTTGCATTGTTTTATTGAATTTGGTTTAATGCCGTGTTCCTTGACTGGGTGAATGCATTTTGAAGTTGGTTATGGGAGACTGTTTTGTAAAGCAAGTAATATGGAAATTTCGCAGGTTGTATAATGCACCAGGCCAGTGGATAACCTACGGTACTTCAGCTGTGCTGCAGTAACTCCTCTGTGCTGAACTCAGTATAGTACATCACTGCTGTTAAAGCTCTCTCTAATGCAGGATGTCAGTGATAACAATTTCTGTGCTGTTTTGTTTATCTTTTCTGCTTGCAGTATGAATATGATTATGATGAGAATGGTGACAGGGTAGTTCTAGGGAAGGGTACTTACGGAATAGTTTATGCTGGAAGAGACCTTAGCAATCAGGTCCGAATAGCCATCAAAGAAATACCCGAGAGAGACAGCAGGTAAGACATAGTTTATTGTTATGCATACATTGCTAATGAAATGAGAGTTGTTTGCTGAAAACTTTGCTCTTCATAGCATGTAGTTCTATGTGGTTAGTTTATAAAATCCCCATATAATAAAATTCAATTATTATTTCCTCCTAGTATTCAACAGTGCCCTTTTGAGAACAATGCCCTTTTATTGTTTTTTAAGACATGATATATATATATAAAAAATAATACAGTTTGATAATCTATATGTATATCATAAATTCTAGAATAAGACATATTTGGGGTTTTAAATTGCAGTTGTAAAACTCATTTGTATCCTCTTGGGGGAGGGGGAAAAGCATAAAAGTAGTTTCAGAAGCAAAGACAATACTATGTAATGATACAGAGGAAAACCATGTATAAATTTTTTGAGACCACATTTCTCCTTCAGGGTTCCCTTGAGATCTACTCCTATACTTTTTCTGAATAGGCAGCCAGTCATGCTGCATTTTGAAGGTCATGGACAAGCTGTTTGCTGAGAATTGGATCAGTATCCCTAAAATATATTCTGTTTGCAAGCTAGCATTTAAGCAAGGCCAAGAACCTTTTTCTGCATGTTGAGATACTCCTCCTTTTTTTTTTTTTAATAGGTATTCTCAACCTCTTCATGAGGAGATAGCACTGCATAAATATTTAAAGCATCGGAACATTGTCCAGTATCTTGGATCTGTTTCAGAAGATGGATACATTAAGATTTTTATGGAGCAAGTGCCAGGAGGTTTGTATCATTCTAAGCTTAGTCTCTTAAAGGAATAAAAAGCAGCTGGGACCCTAAACTTAGTGAAAGCCAATAAATATGCAGTTAATATGTTTGTGCACGACTTTTCTGTTGAGACATTAACTACAGGTGGCATTCTCCTCATACAAAGAATAGATTTGAAGTGTACAGGTCCCAGTACCCTCTTCCCTTTCTCTAATAACCATAAACCTAGAGAAAAGTCGTTAAAATACTCATGTCTTATAAAATAGTGGAGTTAGAGCGGTATAGTCCATTTAGCCTGAGCATCTGAATGATGACTGGAGCTTTTAGGGTAAATTCCTGTTAGGCAGTAACACTGATTGAGCAATTAAGTATTATTTTATAACTACTATATACAAAACAATGCTATTTCCTAAGTAGATTAGAGATAAAAGTTAACATGCTTCCCTTGCTCATAACTTCCAGTTTTGCTTCTCTAGCCTTCTCTTCCGTTTAAGATGTGAAGTCTTTTTATATCCTCTCTGGGTTATATTTCCATCTCCCTTTTGCTATTTGCTCTTCAATGTCAAGGATGTGTCAGAATGAGTGTAAAATTTTTGTATGAATATCATTTGCAAAATGAAAAAAAAAAAACCTAAAAAACTCAGGGAAAAAAGTTCAGGTTTTCTAGGGAAGGTCCAGACACAAACATTCAAAGTGTAGTTAAATACATCTGGGGCATTCAACATAGGGAAGTTGTTTAATTTTTGAGTTCCTGTGACCTTCTCACCTGAAAGGTGACACACGGTGACAGTATGATGTATACAGATGTGATGAGTTTAGACCAACACTTCCACTTGTTTTCCTGCACTTATTTACATACACTTGGTCTTGTTTACATACCTTTTTTTTTCCTGTTCATGTATGCTCAGTAGGGTGTGCTGTGATTAGTTGCTAATGTCAATTGTTGAACCAATTCCGATATTTTAAACTCTGCATCCAGTCTTAAAAAGGAACCAGCTGTTCAGATTATGCAAGATTCTTTGAGGAAACTTCACTTTAGAAAGCCTTTGATGTGGACTGAAAATCCCTTTAGCTGAATTTGTCTGGCATTAAGTAGACCCACTGCACTTAGATTATTATGGGCAGAAAAAACAAAACTATCTTTATTTTGCTTCATGATTAAAATATTTATGTTATTTTAAAAAAAGATTAGATTTATTACAACGAGGGGAAGTGTGGATGACCTGCCTCCTACTCTGAACATTCATTACTTGATATTTCAGTAGTTTTATTTCCCCTGTCTCTGAATATTTCCAGAAGTTAATCCCATATTTGCAAGGAAAAGACTTTCTTTTTTTGCCCCTCCCCTCCCTGCCTCCAGTATATCAGCTTCTCTTTGCCCATGCATGTGGTTCATGAAATATAGTGTAGAATACCATACAGTGTTACCTTTTAGCATTTAACGAAGTAGAGACTCGTGGGTGCTAGTCCTAGTCTGAACAGTTGGTAGATTGAAGTAAGGGAGATGCACCCAGCCCTGATGTAACACTTATTCCTGTCATGGAGATGGAGCTGAGCTGACAGAAAATGAATAACAAGTCAGGAGCAGCAGCAAATTATTTGCTTTGAGAGACCTAGGAATAATTTGGTTTAATTATAGGTACTGCATTTCTCTTTCATTAGGATATTGAGCAAAGGCTTAATCCAGACTTAAATGTTTCATCTTAATTTGGGGATTTTTGCTATCTTGATACACTTTCTTAACTCTTGTAGGCAGCCTCTCGGCTCTCCTAAGATCTAAGTGGGGCCCAATGAAAGAACCCACCATTAAATTTTACACCAAGCAGATTCTGGAAGGCCTTAAGTATCTCCATGAGAACCAGATTGTACACAGAGACATAAAGGTAAATTTTCCTTTAGTGTGTCTTAAAACAAAAGGAAAGTATAAACCAACCCCTTCTCCCTGGTGCTCTAGGAAAATTGCTTTGTAGAAAAGTATATTACAAAGATAACCGTAAACTTGAAGGAGTATTGAGATTGGGATTTGGAATCTCTGCTCATCTGCCTCCTCCCTGCGCCCCATCCACCTTCCCCCCGCCGCCTCCTCTCTCTCTCTCTCATCCAAACCACAGGGGGATAATGTTTTGGTCAACACCTACAGTGGCGTGGTAAAGATATCTGATTTTGGTACTTCCAAACGGCTGGCAGGAATCAATCCCTGCACCGAAACATTTACAGGTAAGACTCATTGAACAGTTTATAAGGGTTTTGATGATTGGTTTAGAGTTAGAGCCACGAGGCTCTTTCGAGTTGTCACAATTAGGTCTCTCTTTCCAGGGAAGATTGAACGGGTTAGGCTTGCTATGTTTCTTTCTTTCTTTTTTCTTTTTAATTTAATTTTCTTCCATTTTACTTATTTTTTTAAAAACTTCCTAAGTGTCACAGGTAATAGTTTTTCTTCTAAGTGTTTTTCATTAAGTAGCAATTGATTTGTAACAATTACCTCTGGAAACACTTGAATACAACAACATTTTCATTTAATAATCTTGATATTAGTAATCTATGATTGCACACTTTCTTGAAGTATGTCTAAAAGAGCAGAAAACCAAACACAAACTTAGAAATACTTTCAGGTTTGTGACATTAATTATAAAACCCAACCAACTGGCTAACTTGGTGCTATCAGCAGTAAAAAGAACTTTACATGAAAATACTAGGCTGGTATGTTACAGAAAAGTTTTTCTGTACAACCGGGTAGTAAAAACTTGGAATATTTGGGGAAAGCAAAATTTGCTGAGTAACAGCTGAAACTCCACATTGAAAAATGAATATATGGTCACATAATTGCTCAGTTCTTTTATCAGTGGAGATACAGGTAACATGATGTTTTCACTTGTTATGTGGCCATCTGCATAGGCTGATACCACAAATCACAAGCCTGCAGCTTTAGCAAATGGTACACAGACACAGCCATCAGTCATGTGGAAGACACAACACAACCACCTCTATTTAAGGGATAACCAAGGCTTCCCATTACTTGTGTGGTGGTGTGTCTGCAGCTCCTCCACCTTTCTTACAAAGGAAGCCATGAAAATAAAATTACTGAGGTTCTGAAATAATTTACCTTTCTAAGCTTGATTTACTCACTATTAGCAAAGCTTGTGAATTGAAACTGGGCCTATATTCCATCGTGATCTGAACACAGCATGTGATGTCTGCATCAGTATCTCCTGAGATCAACATCTCATCAGGTGCAGGCATTTGAAACAAATCCATTTCCTGCAAAGCTGTATAGACTTTAGTTAGGTTCAAATTAAGTTAGGAGTCCTTTAAAGAGGTAAAAAAAAATATTTATTCAGTTCAGGATCATAAATGCAGCATGTGAACGTTCTGTTAAGAATGAAGAGCTACAAGAGGCAATCTCTTCAGTTTATAGATGCTACAACAGATAGGTACATAAATGACAGCACCTCTGAACAGAGCTGCTTACATGTTGGCTTCTGAAACGTTCCTTTAAGGAGATTTACCATTTTTTCCAAATAAATTATTCAACAAGTAGTTTTCTCATTAATCATCTTGCTTGTGCAACTGGATGGATAATTCTCAAATATGTACAGGTCTCTTGTGGTATCTGGAAAAGAGTATTTTCAGGTTTTGCCTGCAATGTTTGTCCTTGCAATTTTTGTTAGATGGTTCAATGCAGTTAGTTACACTCCGTGGGAAAGAGATGCACTACTGCATGATGGGATGTATAGCTATGCTGTGCTTCTCATTTCTACAGGATGTTCTGAAGTATATAAAGGGGTTTCATACAGTAAAAGTTTAAGTCATGGAGGAAGACCCTTTTGTGGCTATTGAAAGGTGTAGTCCAAAATTTAATTGTGGCCCAGGAAGGCACTCTTATGGCTGATGGCTGTTATGGCTGGAACAGATACTAGAGGAGAATCATTCTGTCTTTGCCTGTGTTTTATGTACTGCTTAGCGGGTTTTTAGCAACTGGTTGTTATTAGAGATGATATATGGAGAAATGGTATCTGAAGAAAAGAGGAAAGTCACCCTACTGTAATAAACCGAGGTAAATCTTTCCTTGTGCCCTTCTTCTTTGTTCTTTTGCATATTTGCAGCCCTGTTTGTGCCTCAGAGATGTAATTTACCATGAGAATAAATATTTTACTTAAGTCGTATTTTGGATTTAAAATCAGTAAGGAGGTGGCTATAGCTCAGAGGGTCTTAAAAGGTGTCGTGTGATTTGTTTTGTTCCTTAACTCCGTACATAAATTCTGTCGATTTTTAGGCGTTATTTAATACAATCATATAATTGAAGAATCAGACTTCTAGTGGTTTAAACGATATATCCCTCCATTCAAGACACACAGCCTAAGGGCAAAGCTGTGCTTGAACTTCCGTTCTGCAGCAGTCATGTTTAAGGAACATAGTAAATCCAATCCCTTTCATCTTCACCAGATGTCCTTTACTTAATAGTTCACAGCTTTACCACAGTGTAATTTTACTGTATTCTTAAGTAAAAAAATAATTTAATTTAGAGATGTCATAACAAAGCTGGTAGGAATTCATGTGGAGAAAGTACTGTAGTGTTTGGAACACTCAGAACATCTATAGGCTTCTCTTGTTGGTGTGGACCTCTTCTTAGCTGTGTTGATATATGACTGAATAGCAGTGGTTCCAAAATTACCATTTTTTATTCTATTTTTACTGTTCTTTTTGTTTTTTCAGTATCATTATGACTAGTATTACAGCCAGACTGTCTACAGGCAAACTTTTGAGACATTCACATTCATCTGTTAAGAGCCAACTATAGGCTTAGGCAGGATTTTGTTTTACCAACATGAATGGCTTTAGAAGTTTCAATAGATTATTTTTTTTTACTTTTTTTGCTAACCTTGGATGTCAGAAATCCAAGCCCTTCCAAGAATTCCTGGAATTGCAATTTATGATGGGTTCCCTTATCTTTTTAGTCATCATGTAATTGATTTACCTTGATTTTTGTGGTTTTTGGTGTAAACTTACTATTTTTTTAAACATTTTAATCTTTATTATATTTACAAAATTAGCTTCTTTTCAAAATAACTTTTGGGAATTCCTTATCACTACTCTTCTTGTTATAGGAGTAAACATATGAATAATTATTCTCATGAAGACTATCTGTCACTTTGCAGGTTTTAATCACCTGTTACATGCATAATCTTCTTGTATCTACAATAATTATTTGATATAATTTTACATTCTGAGGAAGCATTTGGATTACGTGGTGAATATACTTTCAGCAGTTTGAAGCCTTATATTAGAAAGTGGGGGGAGGAAAGGGTTCGTTTATAGAAAAGATGTTAAAATGTAAGTTTCAGTCTAGTTTTTAGTGATGATACGGGAACTCACATATTTTGGCTATGCAGGTTGCATTTGACAATTTTGGGTTGCTTATTGATGTGTTAATTCTCTTTAATAACAATGAAGACTATAACACTGGACTGTTCTTTTTGTCCTGACTAGGAACTTTGCAGTACATGGCTCCAGAAATCATCGATAAAGGACCACGAGGATATGGTGCACCAGCTGACATCTGGTCACTAGGTTGTACCATTATTGAAATGGCAACAGGCAAACCTCCATTTCATGAACTAGGGGAGCCTCAAGCAGCAATGTTTAAAGTAAGTACACCTTTTTTGCTATAGAGTTTATGATTTTTCAAATACTAAATTTTAAAATATTAACTTGTAGTAACCTTTAGTTATGTGGGTTGTTTTGCACAAAGCCACAGTCTGACCTGTGTTCTTAATTCTCACTGAATGATGTTTGTCTGCTCTAAGCTGTATTGCTCTAGAGGGTCATAATTTATTTTTGTGCTGGAAATAGGTCAGCAATCTGAAAAATGAGTGAAGACTTATGAAAACCAATGTCCTCTACCCTCTTACTTCAACTATCTCCTGATCTTTGTTACGATTTCCTCCTTGGCAGCCAGTCTCTCCAGTGATGACAACCAAGTTATTTCTGCTCCTTTAAGTCTATTTTATAACTTTCCCTCCCAGACGACCTGATTGCCTTGGCTTTCAAAGGCGCAGTCTCTGCAATACGGTGGGAAGCTTTGGTGGAAGGGGGCAGGGGGCTAACTTTCCAGGATGTCTGATACGGACTGAAGTAGTACAATACTCCGTATTTTACACTTTTGCCTGTCCTTTGGATCCAAGCCTCCTCCTCGGTAAATTGTTGACTCTAGTACTTTGTTTCTTTTAGTGTATCTGTTTTCAAATGCACAGATTAACACTTGAGAATGCTTCAGATAGTTTTGATAATAAGTGTATTTGAAAAAAAGTTACTGTTCTAACTCTAAAACTAACAGTAGTGTAAAAGCTATGATGTGATAATGCGTCAGATATGCAGGTTGCAGATTTCTGGTTCTTCCACGGGCTTGCAGTCGACCTTTAGCAGTACTTAAGTTTTCACATATGCTTCAGAGTTCTCATTCTTATAACGGGGATATTCCACATCCATAACCCACAAACTGCTTTAAATTATCAATATTGTTAATTCTTTTGTGTATGTTGTTGAAAGTTGCTGTGTGAGCATTAGTATAATTGTTAATGGAACCATGATAGTAAAATCAAATATAGGAGGCTGGGCTGCCATTCAGTGTGGCTCATAACACGATGCATCATACTAGGGCTGTGAGTTGTCCCATACGCCATGGCTAAGAGGCACAGAATGGGATGGTTATGGGTTTTGATGTAGTTATTTCAATGGTATGCCACCTTTGTGCTGTCATCTTGTGACACTACCTCAAAAAAAGCTGCCCAGGTGAACATGGTTTGGTTCACTAAAGCTTTCCTGAGGGAGCCACGGAAAGAGACTTTCTTCCACATCGCTGTAAATGTCAGACATGGTTCTGTTGGCAGATGCCTTTTCATCTTCTGTATCTGGCACATAGTTGAACTGTTGAGTGTCTGTTTCAGCGGAGTTTTTTGAAGTGTCAGTAAGTGCTGGATCAGTTTTGGGTGCTTGATAAGCTCTGCACAGGCTCACGAGGTGAGCTCTGGTGGGATTATGCATGGCCCTACATCCTGTCCATAAGCACTTCCAGGCCACAGAGGTGTGTTCTGAAGTCTCAGAATTGGCATTTTTTAAAATATATTTCCTGGCCTTCTTTCTTCAAGGATGTGGCAGAGTTTTTAGCATTGTTATAGCAGACTGTGTTAATGTGCTACAGTCAGACATTTGGTTTTGTTTTGTGTTTCTTGGCTCTGCTGGGACCTGCTTGGAACTGCCTCTTGCCGGGCACCATGAATTGCAAACTGTGATTTATTTTTGCTGTGTAATAAAAGTAAGCAAGCTGGAAGCTAGGTTTGAAGCCAGGAATGAAGCAGGCTGAGTGGGTAGGCACGTAAAAAGAACAGAAGCCTGGAAAACTTACTGAACTTACTTACATTAAACTTTTGAGGTCCCCACTTCCACACATGCACACTCTGTCACACACAGGGCAGGCGAGGAGAGGGAAGGTCTAAGTCTGGCTGTGCAGTCACTATAGTAATTGCAAATGACCGAATAGTTGGACAAAATAGGTGAAATGGGCTAGAGTGAACTGGAATTCCTGTTGTGAGTGTACGTTGTGTGGTGTTTTATCTATGAGCATAGTACGTGTGCATCTGGGTCGGTGTGAAAGGACTGCAAACAAATGACATTCAGTAGAGATAAAGTAAACTAATGTTGCTGCAGAGTTTCCAGATGTTTTCAACACCACTTGTTCCCCTTGAGCCACAGAGATTAAGATCAGATGAGAGACAACCATTCTTCAGGCTTTCCTGGTCCTGGTTCGGACTGCCCTGGGTTTTGTTTAGTGTGTAAGGGTATAACCTGGCACCAGGGTGCTGTCAGCTTGTGACACTGCCCCACCTGAAGCTGGCTGCATGAGCCTGTCCCCGGAGTGCCCAAGGAGCAGTGGGCTCACCTCAGAGATGGGCACGTCCAGAGCACAGTTGTCAGAGCGCAGCAAGCAGGTGGCCGTCTTCTCTCTCTGCTCCAAAGTAAAAGTCTTGTCAGGCTGGCATTCTGAAGTGATGGAACTATATACCCCGCTGTCCAAAATGCACATGGGGTTTTACAGATCAGATAAAAATCCTCTGTCAGACAAGGTAAATGTATAGGTGTTGTACCCTGCCAACAGGACATAACATTTATTTATTTATTCATTCAATTTCTTTATTAAATACATCAGAGTGTAGCAAGTTGTGTATATTAAAACATTACATGCAGGAAATATTGGGTTTTGAATGTTCTCAGCGTCATGGTTTGGAAGGCCTTAATGCATTATTAGCACTCTCTATTCTGCACTGTCATTCGAACAGAAGCATGACTACTCAGCATTTTTTGCTTCAGCTTGCACCGAAGCTGAACCACTGTTGTGAGTGACTCATGGTGCCATAGTGTGTTAAATGCAGCTGTATAATGAGATGATTTAAAAGCAGCTGGCACTTGTTTAACTGCTGGGCGACCAGCTCCCTTGCGGCCACTATCTTCCTGCTTGTTCTTCCGAGCCCATTTTATGTAAAGTTGCTGAGACTACAAGCCATAATCTGGCCAGATACGTGCACACATGTTACACAACTCTCGCTTCAAAACATTTATGCCAGTTTTGCATTAGAGAATAAGAAGGCAGTGATAGAGCTGGAAAAATCCCTAGGGAGCAACCCATAGAAGCACATTTTTCATTCATTAGAGGCAGACTGGGGGGTCTTGTTAAACCTTTGTACATCGTGCAATTTTCAGTGAATTAACACTGAAAGACTAGGGAAGACATCTGGCCCAAGTGCTGGGGGTGGTGACAAGGTCTGGCAAGGTCATTGTGAGCGTTCGTACAAGAAAATTTGACAGCAGCAGGAGCAGAACAGGTGCAGGCCCCAGGCAGCTGGTGCTAAAGGAGGAAGTTTTTCCTGTTCCTGGGCATGAATGTGCTGGAGGAGTCAGAAACAGAAAGACACAGTACTGGGCAGGGGTGATGGGAAGCATATGCCACAGCTGGAGGGATTTGTGGCTGGTAGGAGAAGCAGCGTTTGAAGCACTTGGTGTGGATAGTGTCCAGCTCTCAAGATTTGCCTGAAAGTAGATGGTTGAATACATCTGTACCTTCACATCTGTGCAGTCCCACGTGGATATTCACGCTGTGTTTGCAATACAGTAAAACAGAATTATAGAACCTTGTTGCACTTCACTGCATTGTGTGGGTACCTGGATCACTCCTCTTCCATGAGTCAGCGAGAATGTGAGAGATCATGCTATAAGAAAGCTTTGGCCCATGGTCTCCTGGCAGTTGTTTGGTATAAATAATTAGTATTTGTGTTTTACTTGCAGGTTGGGATGTTTAAGATTCATCCTGAAATTCCAGAATCGCTGTCTGCTGAAACAAGAGCCTTTATTTTGCTCTGTTTTGAACCTGATCCTACTAAACGTGTTACAGCATCTGATTTGCTCAAGGATTCCTTTCTGAAACAAGTAAACAAGGGCAAGAAAAGCAGAATTGCATTCAAGCCTTCAGGTAAGGTATTATCAGCCAAATCCAAGTCAACATCATCATTAAGGGTTATATAAAGGATTGGAATCATTAAGCACTCTCTTGTACAAAGGACATTTCTTGTGCCAGGAAAGCAGCAAGACCTCAGCTGTTGGCAGTACCTGTGATCTGTAATTAGCCATATTTAAATTTAACAATTCCCACAAAATATGGTGTCCTGTTTATTTCGCATTTTGCCTGCTGAAACCCCCCAATGCCATTTTTCCTCTCCCTAGAAATAAATGCCTCATTTATAGTAAATTAAAATTAGAAAAATTACATTTGGTGAAGACTTCCCAAAGCAATTCTCTACATTTTAGATTCACAATTATATACACTTCAGAGATCTGAGTTTTGAAGAGTAGGTGTTTGGCACCTGAAAATGTGATTCTGTTAGGTGTCCGGGTGTACATGGGTCAGCATTTTCAAACTTGATATGTAACCTGGGAGTGGCACATACGTGGTGAAGTAGCTGTTTAGCGGGTTGTTTTGTTTTATCTGCCTAGCATGTTCCCCACCCCCCCAAATTTATCAGCCACTTTCCCAGCGATAATAAATTAATATAGACCTGCCAAATAATACATTAGTGTTTGAAGGAACTGTACATTCAAAACCAGGCAAAGCCATTGGTCTTGCTGCATCTTTCCCCTGTCTGCACACACACATGCACACACTCCCTGTGCAAATTGAATTGCTTCCCTTTTTGAGCTTTTTCCCCCTCAGCAAGGAACACTTGAAAGAACGGAATTCTAAGGGTAAAAACTAGCAAAGAATTTATAACATCTAGCTGAACTGGTATCAGCAAGGAAACAGGCATCATCTCTTGTCCTGAGGGACACCGAGGACCACGATCCCTGCAGTTACACTGAGGTGGTGGAAGAGCTCACACTCCTCAGCCAGGGCAGTGGCAGTCAGGAGCTTTTGGCAGTCTGGGGCCTGCTGCTGCACTGCAATAATGTTCTCTTGTGGCCTTTTCTGCCCTTGCCTGTGGACGTTTTCCTGGAAAAATTGTGTGGCATTAGAAAGGCTGGAGCTTGCCTTGTTAGCTGCCCTGGGAGCAATGGACTCTTCATCAAACACCAGGGGAGGTGCAGCTGTCTTCTGCAGCTCCTGCCTCCTCCTGCCTTCCTCTTTTCTTCTCTTCTCATTGATGAGGTTACAGAGCTTCTTCAGATGCCCTGAGGATCTGGTGCTGCAGGGTTAAGCACTGAGCTGCAGCAAAAAGCACGCTCAGCACTGGCCATGGGCATGAGCAGAGTGGCAAAGTGCTAGGGAAACTGTCTATTGCATGAGGGGAGGGAAAGGCTACGTGGCCGCAGCCACGCGAGTGCTTCGCTGTGCCAGAGCTGGGGAGAGCTGTGCTGGCTGCTGCAGCCATCTCCAAGGGGAGTTTAGAGGCATAAGGCAGGTCCTGGCCCAGCAGTTGCCACAATCTCAGCTGCAGCAGTTCACTCTGTCTTCTCCCTCTACTGTTTATCTCACAACCCATTTCCTCAGCCTTGTCCCCATCTTTCCATCCTGTTTCTATCCTTTTTTATTTCCAATAATAAAAGCAGCCCAGAGCGAATCTCAGCCCTTACTCTTGGGACAGCAACTTTCAATTGCTGAGAAGCCTAGAACCAGTTCTCAGAAGGTGACATATATTGTTTCTGTGACTGTTTAACCTCAGCCATTTGAATATCAGACATGTACCATGAACTGTGTCAGAGCTCTCTGAACACCTTTTAACTTCTAGCTCTCTTCCTCCCCCACCTCCATGTAATTTGTAGTGAGAAGCATCAAAAACTTTAGTGATAGTTTAGCTTCATGGATGTGTGCGCTCTGAGTTGATTCAACTTCTTCCTTACCTATCCTATCACACAGCTGCAAACTGGCAATCGGGAGTATATCAAAGTCTCAGTATCTGTTATTTTTTAATTTCTCCTTACTTTCAAGATGAATTGGAAAGGGACAAGGGATTTCTTTCAGGCTAGTCCTTACCGAGGGCAAGGGGACATGTAAGGAAGGGTTACAAAATGGCATTTTGTAGGAGTATCTAGCACTTTGCTGTCTTTGGGTTCAGCAGTTAGCTTGTTCACACCTTTTATTGCTTATGCATAGAATGATTTTGAGTGGTATTGCTACCTACTATCATTAAGGTTACCTCTCCCTCAGCCACTTTGCGAAACGAGTCTTGGTGTCACTGAAGATGATCACAGCTGTTCTAAGCACACTGCCCTTTCCTGCCTAGTTCTGTTACATGTTTTACAATGTCTGCTCCTAGATTACAATCGTAATACATCCCTCCCACTGCCGATCCATGGAGAACAGGCTGGCAGCAGCAGCAGTGAGCACGGCTCTGTTTCACCAGACTCTGATGTGCAGCATGACATGTTTTTTGAAAGGCCAAAGAGATCAATTTCAGAGATTCAGACAAAGAATGCCATTTCCCATTTACTAAGGTAAAGCATTTACTTTTCACTTGACACCCATGAGAGGATATTATGTGGATTTAATTCACATTTTATCTGAGGGCAATTTTTCTGCATGATGACTAGATAAGCAGGTGTGTTAAAGAGGAAGCGAGTTGCACAGGCAAGTTGCCAGTTAATGTGAATAATGTCTGTAATTAATGAACAATGATTCTTTCTCTTTAAGGTTTCCATATATTTTCCCTCCCCAGTGAATAAATGTCATTTGTCTTAATGACTGAGTGGATATGGGTTCAGGAGTTAGTTAGTGCAAGAGTTGTTGACCCTTCCACATATTCGTGAAAAAGACATGGGAAAAGGGCAGCAGAAAGATAGATCTGATCAGAGGGCATAAAGCAATACTTCCAAATGAGTGTGTTACAGCATGAGCCCAGAAATAATGAATAGTTATCTCAGTCCCCGGTTTTCAGCTTTCCTCCCCAAAAGTGAACCCGTGCTGGGTGACATTAATGCCAGCTTCTTAGTGGGATGAAATAGGCCTTGTGCTTTTGGCTTCTGTGAGGTTTACACCAGCTAAGGATCTGAGGCATCCTCTGTCTCAAAATCAGCGCTTAAGTCTGACCAATCTGCTGCTGCAGTTTAACTCACTTTTTGACCTCCGAAGTGCATCCCTACAGCTTCTGACAGTAGTGCCACGTTGCTAATGCTGAGGTCTGTCTTGTGCTTGTGGCTCGGTTCCTGACGCAGTGTGCCTGATGAGGGCTCAGCCTTGGAGGACAGGAGCGCCTCTCCTTCTGTTGAAGATAAGGATTCCGGTCTGTTTCTGCTGCAGAAGGACAGTGAACGCCGAGCGATCCTATACAAAATCCTTAAGGAAGAACAGAATAAAGTTGCTTCAAATTTACAGGACTGTATTGCACAGGTAATTTCACTTCAGCATTCCTTTTCCCACGTCAACAGGAAAATGACAAGCCAGGTAGTATTATTCCTTTTCTGAAAACTAATAAATGAAGGTCCTTGGATTGTTCAACTATCTTTAATCTCCAAGACCTGCAACTGTGTGAGCCATTTGCTGTTGATTGATTGAACGGATAGCAACCACCACCTTTTGCCTGCTGCCGGGCTCTTGGGTCTTTTGGAGGGGCAGGTTTGGGGCATTTGGTGTGGGGTTCAGGGGCTGAGGTTGGTGGGGTTTTTTCATGTGTTTTGTTTTGGGTTTTAAAGACATGGAAATGGAAGACCAGGTAGTAATAGGTGTGATTTGCTTTAAGGATAGAGAACTGATTAATGATTTTAATTCAAAAGGTGTGTAAACTAAGTGCCAAGAACACAGTACATGAATCAAAAAAGCTAGGGTAGATTTCTGTAGAGGGAAGGGTTGAGTGGCTTAGTGACTGTAAAGAGGAGTAAGAAAAATTGCATGTTCAGTTAATCCATAGCCAAGCAATGCCACACACCAGTAACAGCGCTGGCTGCTTAACCTTTTCTTCTTCATGTCTGCTTCTAATGTGCCACTGACGTTCTATTCTTATCAATCAGAGCTATGTGTTTTCACCTGGACTGCATGTACGTAAAGGGGAGCCTGCTCACGCTTGTGGTATGCCCAGCCAGCTGTTGGTCTCGGCACAAAGGCACTTGCAGCACCACTGCCAGGGGCCCTGCTGCTCCTGGGGCAGCTCCAGCCAAGGCTCCACACAACACAGGGGTTTCCTTTGCCCCCAGGACTTTCCCTGCAAACCGCTTCACAGTGCAGATTGGCTTGCCCCAGGCCTGAGGGGCTACTCCAGAGCTTTACAGGCTCAAGAGAAAGGTTCACAAACTCAGGCTGGGGAAGCAATTGGGGTAAATTTCTGCTCTGAGCTTAAATCGCAGAATAACTAACAAACAAACAGGACTAAAATTCATATGTGAGATCTTGGTCAGAAATAACCAGGGCTCTAAATATTTTCCAGGATAAAGGTTATTTAGTAACAAGCAAGTCCTACCTCAGCTGGAGACTCTTCTCTTTTCCATTATTGATGTAATACTTCTCCCTTTA
Source organism: Bucorvus abyssinicus (assembly GCA_009769605.1). Lineage (NCBI taxonomy): Eukaryota > Metazoa > Chordata > Aves > Bucerotiformes > Bucorvidae > Bucorvus > Bucorvus abyssinicus. The sequence continues at coordinate 29,759,535 of CM020030.1, read as the reverse complement.
CTGTTTGATTATACAGGTTGTTGTTCTTACAGGCACTTGGACGGCTTTAACTGTGAGGGTTATGAACAGCAAATCATAGACTGAACACTTGAGTTCTATCACTATGTAATCTTAGACCTTTTTCTGACTTACGATGCATAGATAAACATTTTTTTTTCCCTACGGAAATTAAATATCTGCATAATTAGATATAACTCTAGATTCAGCTTATTGAAAGGAATTTGGATCTCTTATCAACTCACTCTGCTGTTTTTATGGAGGAGAGCTGCCCTCTGCAGTATGTTGCAGAAATGTGTAAATACTATATGGACCCTCTTCACTTTGTGACTTGTGATAAATTAAGTAGATTTATTTTTTGGAAAATAGGGTTACTATTAAAAAAAAAATTGTTAGAAAAAGGTAGAAAATAAAAGATTTGCAGAAACAAAAGTTCTGTGATTTCCGTGCATCAGTGTGAAATACACATGGGCAAAACTATAAATTTTAAACCTAAAAATACTAATGCTACTAATTAGATGTTTATTGTCTCTGGGATTTATTTAATATACATTATCTTTTTGCCAGAGCTCTGAAGAACTGCAGCTTTCAGTGGCCCACATCAAGCAAATTATTGGGATTTTAAGGGACTTCATACGCTCTCCAGAGCAGAGAGTGATGGCTTCTACCATATCCAAGTTGAAAATGGATTTGGACTTTGACAGCACTTCCATCAATCAGATTCACCTGGTGCTGTTTGGATTTCAGGATGCCGTAAGTCCCTTGCCTAGTGCAGGGGGAGAGGAATTCTTCCTGGTCAGCTTCTCCACTCTTCCTCCCTCCTTTCCCTTCTTACCTTGCTCATGCTGAACAGCCATGTTGTGCCCCAGTTCCTCCAAAGTTCCTGTGCTTGCTGGGGAAGGTGGGAGGATGTGGGCAGTATGGAGAAGACAAAGCCCTGGTGACTGATCATATGGCAGACTAAGAAAAGCCTAAAGGTGTTTGAAGGTCAGGTTTTGCCTGGTGACCTGTGGATCACCAGCACTGAAAGTTCCCTTGCTCAAGGGGAAGCCTAGAGGGGTGTAGCCACAGGCAATAGACAAGCTCTTCAGAGGGGCTCATGGTGCTGGACACAGAAGCCCTGATGTGTGGACGCTTCAGGTGGGCACTCCCAGGTACGCCTTGAAGTCAAGGGTGATGGGGCTTGAAGGGCTGCCTGTGTACTGACCACAAGCTCTGATGTTTGTTCTGGATCCTACATTTATTTCCTATTCTACTTCTCCTTGTGCTGCAGAGGGGCTTGAGTGTTACCATCTGGGTATGGTTTGAATGCTCTAGCCTGGAACTGTCAGATCTGTTGTGTAGACTTTCAAAGCAGGGAATGTTTTAGGGACTCCTGCAGTTGTTACTTTATTCAACTTCACCTTACTATTGAAAAACAAGATGTAAGCAAATGTTGTTTGCTGCTACTTTTACTTATTTATTTATAGGTGAACAAAGTATTAAGAAATCATTTAATAAGGCCCCACTGGATGTTTGCAATGGATAACATAATTCGCCGAGCAGTCCAAGCAGCAGTCACTATTCTCATACCAGGTAAATCAAAGCAACTGAATATATATATATTTTAAGAAAGGCTGTTTGTTTATGAAAGAGTTATAGCAAATGGAACAGTTCAGACATTTAATCTGTCAGCATGCCCATTAACTGCATCCCATGTGCCACTACATCAAAGGCACAGGGTCAGCAATTTGTACAGGAAGACGTGTTGATCTGGAGGATTAATGCTGTAATTGCAGTACAAAAGCACATAATGAGGAGATAAGCAGTGGTTCTGCACCACCAGTGTGGTCCAACCAGGATAAAGAAAAAAAAAAGGCAAATTAAATTCAGTCCAAGCTGGAGATTTTCTGGTAGAGAAAGAAAACAACTGTACAACATTTTAATGACATCCAAGGTGGGTAACACTGCACAGGTCTGGTTATGTTTTCTGAAAAATGATTACTAAGTTGTCGAACAAATGCAGAGAAGGGAGTGCATTAATATGAGGAGGAGTGTGATTTTGGTCTGCAGAGGGTTAGAAGGAAAAATCACCACCACCGAGGAGGAAGATAAATGACTAAAAACTGTCTAGGAATAAGTCTAAGTTGGAAATTTGCAAGCTGTTTTGTAACTCTTGAAGTGCTGAACACCCATCTAGTATGAGCGTGTTCTAAAGAGCTTTTAGCGAGCGTGAGGTCTTCCAGCCCGAAGTTGCTTTGGCCTTCAAGACAAAACTGGCTAAACTTTTTAGGTCTTTGCTTGTAGAAGAAAAATGCCAGCTATTCTTTGGTGGGAAGGGTGGCTACCATCTGCAGCAAGTTCTGAGAGAACAGGGGTTAGGAATGCTACTTGGAAAAGAGGAAGGTTTTGTAAACTCTGGTCAAGGGCATTAGGGGAAATTAATTTTTCCTTTTTTTTTTTTTGAAGCAAGCTTTCAAGGGTTTCTCATTAATACAAGATTTATTAACTATCTTATTATTCATTTCATCACAAATACATTTGTCGCCTCTACAGCTGTAATCTACAGCTACCTACCTCTACTGGTATGCTGTGGCTGAGCTATTAGGCTTTGCCACTCTCCTGCTCAGTACTGCAATAAAGCACATCATGCCAACAGTCCACTTCTTCAGCTGAAGCTCCCCCAACCGCAGTAATAAAAAACAAACCACACTACCTCTGAAGACAGACTTGTAAAAAAAACTTATTCTTACACTGTTTCCTTCTACCAGAGCTTCGAGCTCACTTTGAGCCAGCATCAGAAACTGAAGGTGGGGACAAAGACGGTGAAGAAGTGCAGGACAGTTTCCAGCCCACTGAACAAAATGGGGCTGAGGATCCTGCATTCACATCAGGAGTCAACAACCTTAGTTCTGCGGTGTCACATGAGGCTCAGCAGCAGCTTAGCCTAGAGTTGGGCAGACTTAAACAAGAGACTTTAAGGTAACCTCCTATAGAGACCATGGTTTTATTTTCAGGCAGTCTTTGTAAAGTTCTCAAGTGTTGCTTTCTACAGTGACATGTACATACATAACCTAAATACTGCTCACCTACTACGATTGCCTTGTGATAAAGCAGACCTTCCAGGGACACAGATAGATCCAGAATAGGCTGGCAGCGCCAGTATGATAACTCAACAGCCTGCAGTACAACTTCTGTTTCAGTGTAATTCATTTTTTAATTGCAGAATGTTGACATTGGATTTGTACTGTTTGTTAAGTAGTTAGTTAGGCTTGTGTAACTGTGCCTTTTTCCTTTCTACTTCCTTGGCTCCATGGATGCCACCTGACCCAGTGGCAGTGCCCTCAAAGCTGTTCCTGCAAGGAAAGGCTGGAGCAGCTCTGTCCTGGCTTACGGGACAGGCTGTTCACTAATTAGCACAAGCAGAGCTCAACAGAGCCCCTGTCCTGTTTCTCATGGGTCACATTTGTAGGCTGCTGCCATTATCAGCTTAAGGTCCTAGTCTTTATGGATGTGATGTAAATGTGTGATCAGAAAGTCCCTAGTAAAACATCAGTGTTGTTACACTGTTCAGCAGTAAATCACAGTATAAAGGCAGCAACTCTGCCTAGGGAGACTGCAGAACAAAAGCATCAGACTTTACAGGCTATTCACTAAATTCTGCAGAGATGAAAGCCTTAAAGTGCCACCAGTAAGCTGAGTCTCAGAAAACCAAAAGGAAATCTGTAAGCCATAAAATATGTTACTTAAGACAGTATCTTTCAAGTGTCTCTGTCCTTCGGTAGTCATTGCTAAATCCTATGATAAATATTTTTTTCAGCTAGACATTCTCAGCATGGTTGTGTTTGATCTCTCACATGCTAACAGGCTTTTGGAAAACCTCATTCAGAAGGAGAAAGAGTATCACACCCTCTTACGACAATCTTTGGAGCAAAAAACTCAGGAATTACGCCTGCTTCAATTAAAACTTAAACCTGAAGGTATGAGAAGATACTGCACACTTTGACAGTTGCACACAAATATGTTGGATTGTGTGTTTGTTTAAAGGACCATCGACTTTAAGCTTCAGTAGTCTGAAAAGCACCACTTTTCCCCTACTTTTGAGGTCTATTAACCTATACATTTGTTTCCTGTTAAAGACTCCCAATGCTCTACAGCAGCTTTTAGAGAGAATGTAGACCCTGACCTCATGAACTGGCTGAAACAACAAGGAGCAGACTTGGATGCCATTGAAAAGGTAAAAAAACCCCCAACATGAAAAACAAAAAAATCACCTTTTTTTAAAAGGTCATTGTAGCCATAATTAGCAGTTTGGTATTAATTTAGGAATAAATTTGCCTTTTAGTTTGCTGAAGAAGATTATACACTAACTGCCGTCCTTAATGATATCACTAAAGATGATTTGCGTGATCTTCAGCTGCGGTAAGATAGTACCTCTTAGCTTACTGTTAAAAGCTTAAATTAGTTTGTAAAAATACTTTTTTTGAAGTTATTCAAATAGGTCAGTGATACTTCAGTGGCAAATGCTGCTAATTTCATCTCTGATTTTCTGTTAAGATGTGAAAAACTTAACTGACACAGCATAGCAAATACACCTAGGGTGCTTCAAGCCATCTAAGTTTTGGCATTTATCAAGGTTGGGAGCTTTTCCCCACCCTTCAGGATGATGGAATCATACGGAAAATAGGCATGAAGACATTTTAGCTATACCCTCAAAGAAGCATTCTGTTTTCTGTGTACTGTCCTAACTAGTATACCCTTGGGATTTCCAGGTTTTACTTCATGCAATGGAGAGGAGTGAGTTTTCCCTAACTGTTCTCCATTGTTCTTCATACAGGGGTGGTCTTCTCTGTAGAATTTGGAATGCAATATTAAACCACCGACAAACATCTGGCACAATCTCAATGCAGAAGGTTAATGCTTCAGAAGGAGAACATGAAATGGGAATAAGCGCAAATGAAAGATACATTCCTAACACTTAAATTATTAGATGTATATATATATATATACACACACACACACACACACACACGTACAGTGGCCCTGCAGGTTTTGCAAAATTACATAGCTTGTCTGACCATCAGTGTAATACACAGTGAATAGTAAACAGCTTTTCAGTCAGTGTCAATGCACTTAAATTATCTATGACAGAGTAATGCAGAAGTCAAATGCCTGTCAATGTAATATAAAGCATCAGCTGCAGAAAAAAACCAACCACTTTTCAGCAAAACAGGTACTACACAGATTGCAGAATGCTGAAGCCAATCCAGGTGTGAACTTAAAACGTATTACAGTTGTGCTGGCTGATGGTTTGAGCAGGGATGGGATATGCTAGAGCACATCACCTCTTCATAGATGAATGTACATTGCTTTTTTTATTAAAGCTACTCTCACTGAACTACTAAGAAAAGCCTGGTGTGATGTTTTTGTTTAATAACTTTTCTACAGCAAAAACATAACAGAAAAGTTACTAAATGGCTAAGTGGTTCATCAAGAAACAAAGCAAAGGGAGCACTAGATAAATGTTGTTAAAGTTTAATTTTTTTTTTTTTACACTGTACATAACAATCCAGCAACACAAAGAAAAGTCAGTAAAGCACATATATAGCAATTTAAATAAACTGCTTTTTCTTAATTTAGCTCCTTCAGGAACAACATTCAACACATTTAAAAAAATCCATGACATGGATTTCCCTACCTACTTCCTCTTTTGAAAGAGCTTTTAAATAACAACTCAAAGCCAACTCTTAAGGTTATGGTTCCTGTAACTGCATTCACTTATGAGTAAGTTATGCCAACTAGAAGACCTTTAGCTGACAGACTTGTATCTTATCCACTGGTTTGGGCCACGCACTTCAAAGGGTGGCTCATTGAAGTAGATGTGGTTACCTAGTTCTTCCAATGGTGGCTCTGGGTCAGTGGTAGCAAACTGAGCAGCTTCTTCAATCTCTTTCCTTACTGCTACATCAATATCCTAAACCAAAAAGGGATGCTTATTAGAAGACTGGTCAGAAATTATAATCGTTGCATTTAAATTCAAAATTAAGTATTGGTCAGAATTAGCATTACCACTGGCTATAAACATAAATTGAAAATTCCCTCCCTACTGAAGTGCACCATTTGTCCCTTTTGGATAGTACAGTAACTTACTGACAGAGGAAAATGTCCCCACATTTTCTATTCTGATTCTGCAAAACACTGAGAGTGTCAGTGTCAACTATTTTTTAAAATAGAGTTGATGAAAGTATTTATAACGTTTGCTTTAAGAGTCCTTCTCTAGGATTTTTCTCTATTGACAATTTCCCTTTCAGAGAAACACCCCCTTCCCAGGTAGTTGAGAAAGCTTGGCTCATTTTGATTTCAACACATTAGTATGTGACAAGAGCTGTATCTGAAACACTAACACCCCCCGCCACAGCCACGCATTGTGGAGTTACACTCAGTACCCAAAAGCAAAACACCTTTCCAGCAGCGTGCAACTTCATTAGTTGGTCTGCAACAAAAACTTTGCCTCCACCAATAAAAGCAGTGTTAAAACAAACTTTAAAGATCTTCAAAGAACAAGTGATACATGCTGCCCTAGGATGTGAATGCTCAAGAGCTTGCTTCAGTAGCACCTAAAAGCCATACCTTTAATTCTTCAATGCTAGCAAGGTTATTGTTGACCATTCTGTCCTTCAGCAAAGTAATGGGATCACTTTTGCTTCTCACTTCTTGAATTTCTTCTCTAGTGCGATAGCTAGGAGCAAGACAAGCAAAGACATGAACTTCTTCAGCGGTATTCCCTGAACAGAGGTGAAGATCTGGACACAGCTCGCATTTAGAAAAAGGTGTGACCAAAGAATTGGCAGGAATGCAATGAAAAACACAGCAACATTTATCACTCAAAGGGTGGCACAGCTACATCTAGAACACTTCTTACATCTGTAATTGGCAACCAAGCTGAAGTAGCTTCAGACTGAAGCATAATGTAGGCTGGGAAAGGGGGAGCAATCCTACTCTGAGACAGTTACGATGAGGGGCCATATTTCCTCCTTCCCCTCTCCCCTAAGGAACAGGGGCAGCTAGAGGACTTGCTGAATGCTTCCAATTCACTGCAAGTTCCCAACGAAGCACTAGGATACACCTGTACTTCATGTAGATCAATTCAGATTTGTCAGCTGGCTCAATGCCCAAGTCTTTCTGGCACCTGACCATTTGTATTTTTAAGAAGTGTTCCACTGGACTGGACAGTCCAAACTGTTCCTATAACTGTAGCTTACAGAATTTTAAAACTCTAAACTCTGGAAAAGCATGCTGCTTTTCAGTCAAAGCTTAATTAGAACACACCATTGATTACTCACACTGAAAGCAGAATTCATTAATAGAAAGTACAGTTTAACTGACTTTGTGCTTGTTCTAAAACTGCATCTCTTAATACTGCAAGTAAAACAAGTATGTTCCATGGCAACAGATTATCAGCTGAGCAATGAGATGAGTGATCAGACTGCTCACAGCAATTTTACCATAGCCTCCATATGCACTTTGCAACGGATTTAAAGATTGATTCCAGGAGTTTCAGAATTTTGACCATGAATACTTATTTGTTTTCAATGAATGTCAAGAAAGAATGTCACAGTACCTTATTCCAGGGTCACTCATACTGTGTCCGTGGTAACGGTATGTCTGTAACTCCATCACAATAGGACCCTTAAAAATAAGAAAAACAATAGAGAGTGTTATCACCTTGAGTGACCAATCTGTTGTTAGAGCCGCATGTATGTGCTGTAGGTGAATTGCATCAGTGACAAATGATTTAATTCAATGCTTTTTCTCAGTTAAATTTACATTTATCACAACTCAAAAATGAAACCCTATATTGATACCGTAAGCATTTATTCTCATGTTCTTCGTGGGCAGCATTAAACAATTTCTTCCCTTCCAATGTCCTTCCACTGTTACTCAGATTATTTCAAAATGCCTGTTATTTGGCTGTACGATTATAACTCACAGAACCTTATTCTTCTGTATGAACCTTTTTCCTTTTCTGTTTTATGTTCCCAGCACAAGCACTATTTCACCAAATATAAAAAAATCTCCAAACTCAGCGTATCATTCTTGGGTGATGGACACTAATGCTGACTCAAGACTTCTACTTCACTTTCCATTTTTTGTACATATGGAATGATTACTACATTCCTTGATGCTTTCCCTAATTAATCTTTTCACAGAGGACACAACTGCCTGACAGTCAGAACACCTTCCACAACAGAATTTAACTGGGGTAGAAATGGGGAAAAAGATGACAGAGTATTAGGAGAGAGAGATATATATATTTAAATGCTTGGTTAATACCAATTGCAAGTTAATAAATTCTAACAAAATTAAGAACCACTCAATTACTTACAGGTTCAATACTATAGAGAAAAAAGCTAATAAAGGTCAAATAAAGTTTCAACAGTGACTGCAGAAAATGGGCTAGATGAGGAACTTCTTATGCAGTAATAATCTGGCTAAGAATTTCACCTATGGAAAAGGAATGACAATTAGCGACTTACCTTTCCAGCTCTACAGTGCTCAGCTGCAAACTTTGCTGCTTCTCGAACACAGAGAACATCCATGCCGTCCACCTGATAAACACAAACTACAAGTTGAGGCAAAAAAAATGCCAGACCCCAAACTTCCAATTCCAGTAATTCCACAAGTGCAATAGGAATTCACTTTCAAATTTTCCTATATTTTAAAAAATAGTTATAAATAAAAGAAATATACACATATGTATGTATTGTGCAGGTGTGCGCATACACATCTCCCCACTTCCACCCCCTCAAAACAGCTGTGACTGTACTCACCCTGAGCCCTGGAATGAAGTCTCCTCTTTTGTAGTAGTCAGTACTGGCTGCAGCTCTTTCAACTGAAGTTCCCATTCCATAGCGATTGTTCTCGCAGATAAAAATACAAGGCAACTTCCATAAGGCAGCCATATTGTACGTTTCAAATATCTGGCCCTGAGAGAAAAAGAGCAAGTTACATCTAGACAGGAAACTCAGCCTTCAAGCATTAGGCTCTACTGAAAAAAATCACTCCATTGCAGAGGTCTAGCTAGGAGAAATTTTAATACTAAAACTGATCTGAAACCAGCCACTTGCTGCAGCTCAGCAGGAACAGAAGAGAAACTACACTGTACAAGGTAACTTTCATCTCAGCTAGTAGTTTACAGAACTTAATATTTAAAAATGTATCAGTATCTGGGTTAGGGTAGCACAAAATCTTCAACTTTAACTGAAGTATTTCAGCAACAATAATTTAAAAAACGTCACAGTTATTTAATCTGGCATGATGCTGCTACAGCAAAGTAAAACTTTGGCAACAGTGACTGCATCAGCCTTGATATTCTAAGTCAGTCAGGACAGGGAAAACCAAGAACTGAGATCCCCACCCGTGTTTTAGAAGTGGGAAATTTATCAACAGTACACAATAAACCACCGATTTCTTATCTGGCTTAATGTCTCTGCTGATAACATGAGGAGACTGGCCAGAATGTCAATAGTAAGTGGCTCTGTGAGATATTCTGTCCTCAGAAATCTCAGTTACACGTTTCTCCCTACCCAGCAGCACTATCATCTTCACTGCTATCGTTCACAACTGTCCTTAGAGCACAGAGACTTCAGGGTGTCACACTTAGGCAAGCCATGCGCAACCGGGAAGAGGATAACAAGAGTAACTGGAAACCCCCTCCTCCCATGACTTGCACAGTGTTCACATAATTAACCATTAGCACCACTCGCTCTCTTAGCATTTAGAGCATTCCAGAAGGGAACGGGCTGAGAAGCTTTTCCTCTGCTCCAGTGACAAGGGCAGAGTTCAAAATGGGGGCAGGGAATAACAGACATTTACAGAGGTCCAAAAACCTGATATATAAATAGCATCGAGCAATTAACTTCTTAACTCTTCATCTGAATCACCCCTCTGAGAGCTATACAGTTCTTGAAACACACCCCTACTTAAATGCCTATGACAACATAAAGAAGAGGTGCTAGTGTCCAAAATTTCCAAGATGCCTGGCCACCTACATGAAGTTTGTCTCAGTGAACAGCACTACACAACAAAAGCCCTAAGAAAAACTGCAGTGGACTACAGGACAGAGTGTATACACTGCCTTCTCTCTCCAGGTTTGCTTTTTCAGCATCAGCGGACTGCTTTAATAAAGCATCCTCACCACAGAAAGCCCAACACACCAATCTCAGCATGAGTTCCAAGTCAGACACTGCCTGGGTTGCAGGTACTACACCAACAGGTGTGAAAGGTGCTCTCCCACTACTCAGTGGAAAGGCAGAGCTCACAGTTCACAGAAGGGAAACTAAGGACCCACAGTCACACCCCTCCTCACAGAGCCACACCAGGCAAAGCTCGTTTACCTGATTGGCTGCACCATCCCCATATAAGGTCAGACAGACTTCATTTTTGCCAAAGTATTTACAGGCCAGCGCAATCCCAGCTCCAAGAGGAACCTATTACAGAGTACAAGACAAACCAAAATTTTAGAACAGTATTTAGAGGAGCTAGAGATGGGCAGCTTGTGAACTGTAAAGAGATATTTACTCTGTTAGAGATCTGCCCAAGAAACAAGTTGTTACCAAGCCACTTCCATTTGTTCCAATCTGTATTATAGCCAAAATACAAACATTAACTATATTCTCAATTTGATTTGTTTTTGCTACCTGTCACAGAACAGTGAGCAAACCAGAATAAAGACATAACAAATTCAATAGCCACAGAGCAATGGTATCTGCATATAAGCTCACAACACAAAAACTGAGAGGAAACATTGGCACAGGACATGAGCCAAATTCAACTTGTGCTTTAAAGTAGAAGTCTTGTATATACCTGAGCACCAACAATACCATTGCCACCATAGAAGTTTTTGGTATACATATGCATTGATCCTCCTTTTCCCTTCACACATCCTCCTTTTCGACCTGAAACATGAATGAATAACGAGCAATTTATTTTTTTGGAGGAAAAATACTATGCAAATGGAAATATCAAATTCAATTCCTAAAGGTAATAACACGAAGACCATGTTGTTTTCATTAGATCTATGTGGAGTTAAGACACAATGGCCTCTCCAAAGAGTTTACAGTTCAATCTATCAACAAACAAATGTGAGAAGGGGGGAAAAGGGAACAATAATTAAAACATGATTCAGGAAACAGAGAATAAGAAGAAATTGTAAAACCAATCAAGAAGTTTCAGTGTCCTACTAGACAAAAGCACTTTCTGATAAATATGGGGTGCTCTTCTTTAATAGCCAATATGGTCTATACTTCTCATGCATATAATTGTTAGGAAGTAGTGTATACAGTTATTACTTCTGACTTCTGCAAGAAAGGTATGAACACTGTCCCAAATTAGTTGCAATAATCTGCACTTGTCTTCCCTGTGACAATAACCAGAAGTCAAAATTACAGATAGGACATTTAAAAAAAAAAAAAAGTCCATGAAGCACTACAACAAACCCTATTTAAATAAGCTGATCAAAGAACACGGAATTTCTTATCAGCCCACTCCATTTCTTACTCTAATCTGTCCTGTTACTAGTGACAGAAGTTTGTGTTTTATTTCTAATACGCACAGTCTGTTTTGTTGATTTTTTCTGGCTCAGCCTCAGTGTTGAATGCTCAATCTCTTTCTGGAATTTGTACTTCTCTTACTTAATAGTGGATCGTTTTTATTATTGGTCTTTCCCATGCCTTTCATATGCTTATGAAGTGGTTTCACGTGAGCATTTATAGACTCTGCCATCTAGGGCCAAAGAAAAAAAAATTGTCTAATTTTAAGCAGAAAACTATTTTTCCTATAATTTAACTTCGGTAATCTCCCTGCACTTTTTGTACAGTCCTTTACTGTATTTCAGAATGTATGTAACTCCTGATTGACTAATGGAACTTTTTGCTGTACTTTCTACTTGTCTTAGAACACAAAAGCATTTCTCAGGGAATCGTCAATTCTCCTGAAAAGTCCTTTTCTGTAGTTGGTTTCCTGTAGAATCTTACCTACTAGTCTTATTTCGGGTGACATTGCTTCCTGCTTCTTCAAAGCCTTTTTTAATTCTGTCAGTTCCTCGTCATTGTAACTCAGACTGCCTTTCCATTTGGCATTTTCAGTCAAGATCTCTATGTGCAGGAACCAGGTCTAACAGCATTCCTCTCTAGAAACTTGCCTCAAGTGTCATTTCTTGGAACCAGTCTCTGTAGGGCAGCTGCTCTTTCCCAATTAAAGGAATCCCACTAAAACCAAGCATAATGCTATAGAAAGTGATGTGTGCCATAAAAAAAAAGAAAAAACCCCACATCATCACTGATATTTGTAGTTTCAGGGCCAACAGTAGGCCTCATTCATGACAATCTCCTCCTCATTTACCTTCTCTTACCAGTATGCAGTGACACTTGGCAAGTCCACTAAATTCTGGGCTTTTGAGCATGTTATTGTTAACACACACATTTTATCAGTATATGAAACCGTATCTCTTCTCTACCTCCAAAACATGTTTTCCTACATTAATGTTTGAAGCATGCAAATTCTCAGATAAAGTCTTTATTATATCAACGATTCATAAAGGCCTTCGAAGTCCTTCCTCATTTTTTCACTTCTGGCATCCATTCACAGATCTCTCAAGAGTTCAGAAGGCTGATCCTCTCTTCCCTGCTCACCTGCAAACCTACTGTGAATAACTATTTCTCCCTTTTGGAAAATCTCAGATCTATCTAGACTACCATTTAAAATTCTTGTGGCAGGCAAATTTTCCCAAACCATTCAGTTTATCATTACAGGCAGTGTTTACCAACCTTCCTAAGACTCCCGCAGCATAATTCTGAACATCCAAGTCTGTCTCCTAGGGGTTCACTGAGAACAGATACCTACCAACAGCAAGTTCCATTTAAACAAGCTGCTGCAGCACAACAAATACAGCATGTGGTATGAAGAAAAATTTTCAGAATTTTTGCTTTAAAAGTGCTAACACTTAAATACTCCTTGTGACTTCTGTTTTATAGTAAAAATTGGTTGCATCGTAACATTATAAAATTGATTTGTTCTGCGACATCACTGCTTCTGAAGCCCCAGTATACGTGGGGCTGATGTGCATCAATGTAATTTTGAATTTGAATAAAAATTTCTGAGACAAGTACAGCAGCATGCAAATCCACATTTTACTTAGCACAAACCTGTAAGTTCAGCGAGAATTTCTCGAACAGGCACTCCTCGTGCATAGGTAAAGCCATGAGCTCTGTAAGCTGTTATCACGTGGTCCGTAGGCTTTATGGCAGCTTCAAGCCCTACACAGCAAGCCTCCTGTTACAAAGGAAAAGTAAGCTTAGCAACGAAGAAAAGCACACAGCTTCCACAGTCAGCAGTGTGACATTGAATATCAGCAGAGAACAGGAGGACCACAGATACAGCAGACTGCCTTAAATCACACAGTGTGGCAGGCCTGGAGCGACAACAGCTGTGTGCTCTAAATCCCAACCTGACTGTCACTACAAAAGCAGACAGGAGAGGAAGTAGAAGCTACAAAAACCTGTGGCCTTTTTCTACACCCATCTCCCAAATGAAGCACCTGAACAACTGCAATTCAAAAGTGGTGGGGGATAGACAGACAGCAAAGTTTGACTAAGATCATGGATTCCTTCTTTTGGCTGTTGCTTTTTAGTGGGCACATTTGTGAGATACTGGATCAATAATACATCAATGAAACTTGAAGAGGAGGATGTGGGCCTCCAAATGTGTTAAATTTAATATGTTGCAGTTGCTTGTTCTTGCATTCAGCTGATCTTCAGCTGTACCTTGCCTTCTCTCTCTTCCTATTGCTGTCCCAAGATCTCCAGGATTCTCTTGTGTTTCAATGCATTGTTTTTAAAGAAATAACGAACTAAATAATGGATCCAGATATAACTTTAGACATTGTACGTAGGCGCTCAGTTCCAGATTTGCTCTTCACTCTATTCAAATCTCTACATTAAGTAAAGTAAGACAATACAAAACCTCTTGGGAAAAATTCTTACCTGACCATCATATAAGTGGCAGAAACCACGAATAATCTTCTGCTTGTACAGCTGGTCAGACTTCAGCTCCATGCGTCGTATAGTCTGCATTGTCTTGTAGTAATGGAGCCCCTCCTCTCGAGTCATCACTGCTGTTGTACTAGGGCCTTCTTCCAGGCGATGAAGGTCACATTTCTGCAAAGTTGAAGAAGTAGTTATTTTCTGAAAGTTATTAATCCTATTTATGAATATCACTTCATTTTTATGATGTGCCATTTTCAGATTCAGAGTGCAAAACCTTTTAAAAAAGCCAGCAAAACCTAAATTCGTAGGTCAAAATAACCGTAAGGTTTGTGTGCTATTTCCAAATTCAAGCAAATACAAGCTTTACATTTAAGAAAGCCAGATTTCCACTGATGAAATGAAGCCTTGTAGTTCCTACTAGCAACAGGTGAACTGACGTCCTCCCAAAATACTGAAAAAGTGTATTTCCATGGTTGTTGCATTCCAAATACTTAGCTACAGAAGCATACTGAAGAGACAAGATAGATAAAGAGTTTCCTTCATAAATTGGTTTGTAAGATCTGGTCCTAAGACTGGACTTCACCTCTTCCTCCCACTTCTAACAAACAGCAGTAAACCACTCCTGCACCAGCCACCATGCCAGTCAAACCACCATGAGTACAGTACAAATTCCTCCCCAAACCATGGACTCCCTAGAATTACACAGAGGGCTGATTTTAGGTACTCATACAAAATGAAAAATAATTAAAAATAACATCAGTCAAGTTCAGTGGAACAGACCAAACAAATTACTCTGTCAGTGCAGATTAAACGGCCAAAATACTGCTATACAGCTTAGACAGTTTATATTAAAGTCTCTCCAGAGCAAATCCACTGACACCTAGATGAATTTGATATAAGAGGCTTGCACACTACTCTTAAGACAGCTCTGCTTCAGAGTTAACATAATAATAGAAACTCAGGAGTCTTGGTATCAGCACCGGACCAAATGTTAAACCTTGTAGCTACTCAGAAAAGACTTCTTATAAACATTTTTTTCCCTCCCTTCACCCGTGAAACAATTTTAATACTTTACAGGCACAGAAAAACAGGCAGCAGGTAAAAGTAAAACTAAATAATTTATTTCAGAATTTCTTTTACCAATTCCCAAATGAGAAGCCAGCACAAAAGCTACTGCCAATGGAAGCATCGCTTTTTCCTAGGACCTAGCCACTGTGGAAAGTTGACAGAACGTTACACACATTTTTCAAGCAGCACCAAGTCAAGCATTAAACAAGATGCCATATTTTTTTGTCCAAAATCCATATGGACCTCAACCAGCTGCACGTTTGGGATACAGCACCCATGACTCCATAAACAAAAGGGAGATGGAAAGAAGGGTAGGCAGCAAACACTGGCTAGTTAAAACTTTAAAAGCATTAAGGAAACATTACATAGTCTTCCCCTGTGAACAGAGAAGGTTCTTTTAGCATCTTTGTAACTCCCTTTTCACAGTTGCACTGCAGTATCGCAGCTGCAAAGAATCACAACTTCACATTCTTAAGAAACAAGTAACCTTACTACATACTGCCAAGCACAGTACTTCCAGCTGCATTTAGAAATCAGGCCAGATAGTGACAGTCTTGGTTCTGCAAATGTGTCTTCTAATTGAAAAGGGGGCAAGTCCATCATGTTAAGATCTACAACAAGCAGTTACAGAGAATGCCATTATTAGGTACTTCACTGCTTTACCTTAATTTCAAATGTAGCTTCATTTGCAAAGTCTGCATAGTTACGTGATGCTACCACCACTCGAGATGCCTTAAAAAAAAAGACAAAACCAAAACATGAACTACATTTAAATATAATTATCAAGCAAAAGTAGGTGAATTCTCCAACTATTTAACAGTACTTCCAAGCAGAAATAATCTGTAAATTAAACTCACCTGTAATAGCAGAGAACTTCTATTTTGTATGTGCTAGAAATCCTTTAAAACCCAGTATTTAAAATTAAGATTAGAAAAAGAGAACATAATTTTAAATTTTTAATACCCTTGGTTGTCTAAAATAAAACAAGTAAGTTTCAAAAGACTATGAAGAGCATCAAAACCACAAAAATTATTATTTTTCTCTTCACGTCAGATTGCCTATATGAGTAGAGACATAGCAAATGCAGATTTTGATGGCTCTCTGTGCTGACTGGAGTTTTGCCTTGATAGAAGAAAAAATTTCTTTGGGAAAAAAAAAAAAAAGACAACCTACAAAAACCCAGCAGGTTTCTGGGATAAGAGCTACTCTCACTCTTTCCTTTCAGTAGGAAGAGAAGTTGGAGGAATGCAAGGCAATAACAATGAAGAAAGAAAGTACTATTTAAGTGGGTAACACTCACTTAAAAATGAGAGGGAAACATAAAAGGTGACATATATACCTAAGAATACATGAAATACAGAGCAACAGACGGTGGCATGGTAGGGGAGATGTTTAAAGATACACTGTCTTACAGAATGTGCCAACTTATTAACTAATCAACAACTCGTATTTTTAGGTAACATCAGTAAGCACTGCAGCATCAGATACGATGCTCATCTCTGTCCACGTACACATTTTGGCCCTAGCATAAGGACTACGCTACATCTTTAACAGCAAAATTGTATTGCTAGTTAAGTTACACATAAATTTCAGTAGCTCATTCAACCATGGAATTCACATACATTTAGCTGAAGGTTCATTCTTTCAAACTTTTGAGAATGTCCAGGTCAATGTCTCCAAAAAAAGGTCTGACTGATAGGTATAAAGCTTGAAAAAAAAGCCAAGAGAAATTTCTCCATCCGTCTTGGTTACCTGCACTGTTGCATATGTGATTTAGCAATCATGATCCTTCCCTCACCCCGTCACATTATCAGATTAAATATTTAGAGTTTTTAATTTAAACCAAGTTTCTACACTGTACACCACAACGCATCAGTTATTATTGGTGAGGAAAAGCTATTTTACTTCCAGAGCTGGAAGTAAATCAAGAGTTTGGTATTCACAGAATGACAGAATGGTCAAGGTTGGAAGGGAGCTCTAGAGGCCCTCTGGTCCAAGCCCCCTGCCCTGAACATGACATAAAAGCTACACTGAGTAGCCTACAGTTCTAAAATATGGCCAGAACACATATCAAAACCAAACCTTGACAAGACTGATTCAGGCCTTACCTCACTAACGGCTCCCTAGGTTAGCAGCATTTGGAAGAAGAAAAAAGAAAAAAAAGAAGAAAAGAAAGAGTAAGTAACTATAACAAAAAATTAGGGGAGAAGTCAGCAAATAATTAGCCAGTTGGATCACTCTAAGACGTAGTTTCCAGTTAAGCTCTGCATCATGGAAATCCACCACTTTGCAATATGCCCAAAGCATATATAAAATACTGCTTTATGGATTAAGACTACTTCTATTTACTTGGTAATTTACACCTTCACTATATATCCATAGAAAGAATTCCAAGGCAGATATTTACGTATTTGGTAATCACTAAGATCAAAAAATCTATAGTAAGATATCCAAACCAGATCTAGTTTGAAATTCCAGGAAAATGCAGTATGTCGGGAGCAGACTATATACTTGCAGTAAGGGACTAAATTTAGGGACCCATATTTGAAAATTTGAATACAGACATTTTACTTGTAAATTAGGAAACACTTTTAGAGATACAGTCCCTACACACTAGGGAGATTTTCTGGTAAATCTGCTCTCCTATGTTATTCTCACAAATCCAGTCACCCACCTGCTTTTTCCACAAGAAGTGAATGCTTAGGTTAAGTGAGCTACTTCAGAACAGAGGCAGAGGAACAGATTTGCTCTCAGTGGCAAAAAGGCAGTTGACTTACAACTAGCAAAAAATCACTCTTTAATACTGACTTGAACAATTTTTTTCCAGCAGGGTTAATTAATCCTCATGGCCACAGCCATTGTAATGAGATCAGGAGACTAAAGAGGTGAAAGTAAGATTTTTTTTTTTTTTTTTTTAAACACGAAAGAGATAAACCACTGCAAAACACAACAAGTGACACACTAATGCCAAAAAATAACTGAATTTGAAAAAAAAATTCAGGAAGAGAAAGGGACTGTTGTTGGAGCAAAGAAAGGCAAGGCAGCTCAGAAAGTCAGATGGCTGAATTTCAAATGGAAAGAGTATGTTTATCCCGTTTAGGATCTGACCTGTGGTGACACTCAAAACATATATAAATTAAGTAAATCAAAGCAAAGGGCCCAAAAAGGGCTCAAGAAACGAATCAAAACATTTCACACAAACTATAAACAGCAAGGGATCACTGCGCACAGAACCGACTGAAGGGGTCTCTGGGCAGGGCAGCCACGGCCCAAGGCTCTGCCTTTCCTTGACAACACAGATGGGCTGCCAGGGGTTCCTTTGTCCCAAATTTTAACGTCAAGAAGAAAAAGTGGCCCCACAGGGATGTCATGTCTGGGCAGCGTCATCAGCCACGCTGTCCGCTTCAGGGGCGCTGGGGAAAGCAGGGCGCCCCGAGCCTTTAGAAAAGGCACGATAAAGAGAGCTCCCGCAGGCAGCAGGTTTTCATGCGTTTAACAGAGTGAAAATAATAACAAAACAAAAAACTTAAAAAAAAAAAAATTATTTTGCCGCCGAAACCAAGTAACCGGGCTCCCAGCCGCTATACCCGGGCTATTCCCACAGGCCGAACCCGTGGCCCAGCCGCGGCTGCCGCGCCGCACCACCGCGCCGAACCCAGCGCGGCCGCTGGCCCCGAGGGCCCAAAGACGCCCTGCTCGCGCCGCGGCCAGGCAGGGGCCTTGCCAGCCGGCCACACGCCGGGCGAGCGACGGAGCGGCGGGGGGCGACGCGTTAACAGTCGAGGCGGTACCGGCCGCCTCTGCCCGGCCCCCGCCAGCAGTGGCCTCCCGTACTCGCCCCCCCCCCACCCCACCGAAGGGCGCCAGTTGGGGCCGTTGGTCCCTCGCGTTCCGGCCGGGCAGGTAGCGGCCGCACTCACCGTTCTTCCGGCAGCGGCGGCCGGACCTTGCAGCACCCGGGAAAGCGCGGCCAACAACATCTTGCGCATGGAGCGGGGCGGCAGTGCCTGGAGTAGGTCCCCGTCCTCGAGTCTCCTTCAGCAGCCGAGCCAGCTGCGACCGCCAGCCGCCCGCCCCCCTCTGCCAGCCGATACGCTCCCCGGTGCGCCGGCGCCTGCTCCCGGGCAGTGGGCCGACCGACGCCTTTCCCTGCGTTCCGCGTTGCGGCGCGCATGCGCGGAGATCGGAGGCGGTTGGCGAGGCTGCTGCCGGGAGCGCGGCGGGGGGCGCACGAGAGCCGTGGGTGCGCAGGGCAGGTCCGGCGGTGAGGGGCGGGAGACCCCGGCGAGGCTGTGCCGTGGCCACCCGCTCGATGAGCGCTCCTGCCGCCTCGCCCCGCACCGGGCCGGGCCCAGTGCCCAGAGTCAGTCCCGCTCGAGAGTCCTGGGTGGGGGTTTCTGGCGAGTGCGTGAGTTGTGTCCGGGAGGAGGGGCGGTGCAGGGGGTCAGCGAGACCCACATCCTCCAGGCGGGAGGGGCTCACGAGCCAATCGTCTAGTGTGAAAAAGGTCTAATTTGTTCAAAAACCTCAGAGGCTGGCAGGCGTACCTGGGTTGATGCCGATCTTGGCCAGCGTGACGGGACAGGGAGTGGTTTGGACGTGTCACCTCACCCATTTTCCCCGGCTATGGTTTCTGCCTCGGATTGCCCATCCACCATGGCTTGGGGCTGTGACACAGGTTTGAGTATTTCATGCTCTGCTACAAGAGTTGGTCTTTGTGAGAGCATTTGCTGACTGATTTTTATATGCATAAAGTAACTAAAGTGTTAAAACAGTTCATTTAATTTCACAAGCACCCGTCCCCTGGGAAATAAACATCAAAGTTAATATTTAACTAAGCGTTGAAGAGTCCTCTCCCCTCCACTGACCTCTCCGGCCAGACTCCCCTTTATTTCCACCTGCTTACGGGCTCACGCTGAGGTTACACACTGGGGCGCAGTGGAGTGCCCAAACCAGGTTAACTGCTCACACCTGGCCGTTGGCTCCTGCCCCTGCTCTTGCTTCCCTGAGCAATGCTGACATCAGCACCTGCATAACCCTGTAGCTGAACACTGAACAGATCCAGCTGAAAGGTAGTGCACAGCCCCAAAAACCCCAACAACAAGTAAATGCTGTTCATCTGGTGGCATCACAAATATTTGTGTTCACTAAGTCCTGAGTCCACATTTCTTCCTAAAACACTGGTAAAGGCAATTCTACACGGGCTTCTTGTGGAGTCATTTTTGCCGTGCAACCTGTAGGACGTTTGAATTTTTCAAGTCAGGTCTGGACTACTAAGCAGCTTTGGACATCGTTCATGAAGCAACAAGAGCAACAGCAGGAACCGGCCTTCAACAGAATAAAAAGCAAGGTGAAAATGTTGATAAGTTGCTTCAGAAGTCATTATCTTTACCCTGTAGCACTTCCCTGCTTGGAAAACAAGCACGGACTTGCTGGACACGTTGTTCTGCAGGCAGAAAGCAGCTCTGCAGCTAGAGAAAGCATTATCCCAAAGGTCTGTGTGGGGCTTTCCCCAGGGCTGCCAAGGTACTGCGCCAGCCTGAGAGGTCCAGGCCACTTCTGAGTGGTGCAGTCATCTCTGTCTGGAAGTTTGCAACCTGCACCTCTATCAATCATCAGTATGTGCAGTCCTGGAGAGGTTATTCATGGATTCGTGTGCCCTGATGATGTTCATGCACACACGAGTTACATTGGTGTGACTCATGAAACACAAATACTCCCAGTGTCCTCCTGGCCTACTCAGGTTTATAGCAAGGCCAAATGGCTCCTGGGATGGGATGACTCTTGCTGTCTGCAGGTATCCTTAGCAGCCTGGGTCACTAGCCTGCTTGGGACAGAGTCAGGAGATGGCCAGGGGGAAGCTGAAGCTTTGAGGCATTCCCCACATTGACCCTGCTCCGTCTGGCTGGGCGACAACCTCTTCCTGACACCCCTCACAGGAGATGCTACATTTTGGGAGAGAGATGCAGAAAAAACCCATCTGTATGAAGACCACAAAGGGACCAAAATCTCCAGCAGCAACAGTAGTACGTCTCTTCTTTCCCTCGTGTTTTCCTGTGAAGAGGGAAAAATACCCAGCTAGGAGAAGGAGCACCTCTGAATATGGAGTGCCTCCTGCACACGGCGGAATCTTCCTGCTGCCCTCTCTCTCTCGTCCCTGGAACTTGTTCAGCTTCCTCATACATTATCATCTCCCTATGGAAAACAAAATTCTCTGCTTCCTCTCCCCACATCTCCCAGCGCTGTTGCTTCCCTCTCTTTCATTTTGAACAAGCTGTTCCTTGTCCTGTCTTCTCCATTGCACTAACTCCATGTAACATTTTCACCCCTCGTACCATCTCCTTCGTACCCATATATTATTGTTATTAATCCGTACTTCTTTTTAGCACCTCTCATGTGGAAAACTGAGCTCCGGTCAGAGCTGGGGGGATGTGCAGGGTAGGTAGCTTGCACTGGGGAGGATGGTGAGGCTGTCAGAATTTCCTACAATATGTGGCAGAACATGGGTTCACCACTTTATTCTGTAGTTTTAGCATTCTATAGATAAGCTTCACCTAGCTCGAGAGCTCAAGAAGATGAAGCGCACTGGTATCTGTACATGTGTCAGAAAGCTTGTGGTAAACTCATATGCCACTTCTGCACCACGCAACACTATGAAGTAAAGGTTTCTTGAGATCTATGAACAATTGTTAACTGTGGACCTGGTCCTGCTCAAAGAAAAAATTATATTATTATTACAAAAGAATGTAGTCATGGTTATTACAAGTTCTATGTCACGTACCTGTTCCTTCCCCACATGAAAGAAAACAGTGGAGCAATTTTTGTAATTACGCATTTATAGACTGATAATGTTATTAACACTTCTGGTAGACATAGGAATTAGTTATTTCTGATGGGAAAGGATCCATTTTACTATATTTCTCTGGAAATATAGTAAAGCATTGATCTACATTACCTCTGCAAATTTTTACTTTTCATGGCATTTCATTAATATTCATGTTTTCTCCACTAAAAACTCTTAAAACATCCTGAAATGATTAAATTGACCCACAGAAAACTAATGCAGAAAGCTAATTCATGAATGGGGTAAACAATGAAAAGATAATGAAACCATAAACGGAGAATGACACTAGAAAATAATGTAATGAAATATGATGATGTAATATTTCATAATGGAGCACCTTGCCATGTGTGACTCTAGTATTATCACATCAAGGGTGGGTTGCATGGCAGTTGGCCAAAACTCATTTTCTATTGTTCTGGGTGTGATCCTGAAATGTTATCATTTTTTGGGTTGCAGCTGCTGTTACAATGTCTGCTGTTGGGTTAAAGACTCAAGCGAGCTTCCAGCGTTCAGGAGTCTCACCCCAGCTCACTGTCTGTTTGCATCTGGGTGAAAGCAATCCTTGCCTCATTTCAGAAGATTGCCGCCTGGTTTTTCTTCTTCCCGTGCCACCTTAGATCTAACTCACAGAAGGCAGCAGTGTGAGGGACTGACCTGTGGCTGCCAGGACAGCTGATGCAGAACAGCTTGTGGCCACATTGCTTCAGCCTCATTTCCTCTAGGCATCCACACCATGGAGTGCTTGCCCAGGTCTCCTGTGTGGCACCATGTGGTGACCTCTTAAATCTAACTATTCTTCATCTTTATTTAGTTCAAAATGCTTGAAGTAAACTGTGGCCATGTAGCAGCCCTTCTGAATGGCACTTGAATGACATTGTGCAGTGTGACTGTGCTGCCTGCTCAGTGGCGTGGGAATCTGAGCTGGCTCCCTTTTGGAGAATGGCTGGGAAGGATGGTGGCGCAGCCAGACTCATCCATTCTGGTCACAGCAA
Organism: Bucorvus abyssinicus; assembly: GCA_009769605.1. NCBI lineage: Eukaryota > Metazoa > Chordata > Aves > Bucerotiformes > Bucorvidae > Bucorvus > Bucorvus abyssinicus. The sequence continues at coordinate 29,736,610 of CM020030.1, read as the reverse complement.
CAGCCTCCAGGGCTGTGCCCTGGCTTCCTGCTAGGGGAAGCGGTCAGTCAGCTGCAAAGGAGAGCACACAGGGGGATGAGCGTACTCAGATGTGAATGACTGGGATCTGGGCCTGGGACTGAACTGAAGAATTAAGTTGTCAAACAGAACAGACGTAGCCTTGGCTCCTTTTTCATCTTTAAAGCCTGTATCGCCAGCTTCACTCCAGATGTGTCCTCCAATTCTAAATATACTACACTCTGCAACTGCTCAGCAGGAACAATCCTTTTTCTCTCATTATTCCTTCTTTTGATTTTTCATTCGTTTTATCTCCTCCCATTTTTCTTCCTGTCCTCCCCTATCTCATTTGATTTTCTTGCCCAAAAGTTTGTTTTGTCACTATTCCTCTTCCTTTTCTCAGGTCCACATTGCTCCTCTACACGTCTCCCAAGAATTTTCTCTATTTGGCTCTTTTGGTTCCCACCCCTTCTGACTAATCCCCATCCTGTCGTACATTTTCTAGTAGTTCCTGCTTTAGACAGCAACATTGCTCCCAACTCACTTTTGATACCGAGACATGCACAATCGACATCGATGGGGGAATTAGAACAATTAATTACACTGTCAAAATCCTTCAGAAGATTTGTTTCCTTTGGAGTCGTTGGAGTTTGGAAGAGAAGTAGTTTTCTAGGATCTTCCAGACATTTTGCTTCTAGCAGTAACAGAAAAATGGATTAAGAAAGCATCATTTCTAGTTGTCATTCTGATTACTTTCCTGCACTATTATTTGGAAAACACTGAAGAAGCAAGATGCCAGTGAAGTTATAATGTCATTTTTCATGCTTAAACTATTTATCTTTTTATGCCATTCCTCTCTGTGCTTCCCATTATGTTAATTCCTCTTTTTTTTTAGTCCCAGAGTTAATTAGTATTACAACATACAGAGAAACACTGCTGTATTCATTTACATAGTAAACTCCTAGGGGAAAATAGTCGTTATTTTACTCTCCTGGGTAAGACCAACTACTGTAGAGTTATTTGAACATAACATTGATCAGTTTGAAAACTGGGAAGGAAAGAAAATGGGAATATTTTCTGTTGTTGATGAATCTTTTCGGTATGAAAACTGAAATGTCCTGTTTGTGACTCAGTGCAGTCCTGCATTTTGAGAGCACGTCTTTCAGGTATGTATAAAGGTATAGTTTTATTTAAAATCAAGTCCTTAGACTTTGCATCTGTACGGCTCAAGCAAATGCTCTAAAGAAATATTTTCTGAAACCTCTGTGTACATAGAAAGCTTTTTAAAGAAACCGTTTGTACTTTATGCTTTTTTCACACAGGCATCCTTATTCTGCTGTGGTCTATTTCACAGCACCTTACCGATAACATTCCTACTGATACAGCTCTGTGTAACACCTGCCTTTTTCACACGGGCAGAATATTTTTGAACACCACTTTTTTGTCAGCCACTACAGTTCCAATTTATTGTCTGCAGGATTGAGGCCAGCCTGCTGCTCCCTGCCTGCCTTTGCTGGGTTCTGCTCTCTGCTTTCAGGTAGAAACCACTGATTTACACCCTGTCTTTTGGAACACTCTTCCCATTTTATAAATACCTCTGAGTTCTAATCCTCTGCCCCTCTTCGTTTTATATCTTCACAGAACTAAAAGGGAGATTCTGTGTTTCCTTATCCCCGCTAGTAAGAAAATTGAATATTAGAGGCACAAGGACAGGCTTTGCCAGAATTATGTTACCCACAGAATCGTAGATAGGTATTCTTTGATTATGGGCTTTTTGGAGCCCTAGGGGGAAAAAAGAGAGCTGTGTAGAAGTGCCGTCAGGCGGCAGTGCAGCCCAGGGATGGAAGCGCCTCTGCACTTTCTCTTGCCTCCAGTAGCGAACCCGAATGAAGAGAGTCCCAGCAGTGACTCAAACGATTTTAGCAGTAGGGCACTGGAGGTTGCTTAGTTACTTGAGACAGTGATGTTAGGATGATTTTAAAGGAACAAACTGAATAGAAACTGCTTATACTAGAAAGGGTGTGACTGCTTGGTATTGCTTCCCCAGTTGTGCCTCTGGTGTTTACTTCCTTTCCCTGAGCACAAGAAGGGGATGTTTTAGTACCCAAACTGTTGCCACTGCCCTCAGTCCCCTGGCTCCCCTGGGGGAAGGAGTGCCTAGTTTATATCTGTCCTTCAATATTTTGACGTTCATCTGGTTTTAATGAAGCTCATAAATTTGAACAGAGTCAGATTTTTACAACCCTCCTCCCCACACTCCCCGCACTGAAGAAACACAACTGTCCTGGTTATAAAGTTTTTTGAATCTCTGCAAAACTTAAGCCACTCCTATGGTATACAGTAAAGGTCATATATCACAAAAAAAACCCCACCCTGAGGTATGTATCATGACCTTTCGATACCAGACTCGTATGATCTGAAGTCATTTTGCACTGAGACACGTTGTCTCTGACAGCCCTTAGATTCTGATTCATCCCTTGCTTACTCTAGTTTCGTGATAATACGATGCCACTTGCTTTAGCATGTGTGTATCTGGATCCATGTGCAGAAAACCTGCAAGTAATTATAGGAGAGAATGCTATGCTTATGAAACCAGATCAAACAAGTAACAATTAAGGATGTTATTTAATTTGTCTTCCTGAGCTTAGCTACTAAAATATACTCTTGCCACTTTTTGGAGGACTCAGGAATGAAACTCATGTCTCTAAACTCACACTTTCAGAAATTCTTTTCTTCTGCCGTGATTAAGAGCATTCAAAATTATCTTTGATCATGCAGCTAAGACTGCTCTAAATCCATACAAATATAATGGGGAGTGGGGAGTAAATTAAGTAAGAAAGCAGTCTTCTGTTTTTCAGAGAGGTTAAGAACAGTCTGACAATTTTCTGTTCAGGTTTTTTCTTTCCTTGAGGATGGTTGAAAAGCATTTAAATGCAAGAATTTGTTAAGGGAACTTGGCTAACTTTCACCAGACCACTGAATCTCTGCTGATAACCTGCGTGTGACTTCCTGCATGAGTAGAATGAACCCCATATTACTGTGTTACTAGGTTTTAAAACTAAGGACGGCTTTATTAGGGCTGGATTTAGTGTCATCTGGTCCTGAGCAGTACAAGGCTATGGCCACACAGTTTTTTCTAAATATTATTTTCTCAGTGACATTAAATGGGATCTTCCATATAATTTTGACCTAAAAACTTGAAATATTTTGACTGTTTTATTGGTTTACATTTGGATACTAGATTTTTGCTTGCATTTGCTGTTAGTCAGGCGAGTCCTCAACAAGTGGCCAAAGGCAGCACTAGCCCAAGGCTTCTAAGCAGTTTTGGAGAGGCTGAGTTGGCTAAGGAAAATCTGGAGCTATGTCCTGGGCCAGGGGCAGAAAGGAGTGGAGAGAGCTATAAAACTGTCAGGAGAGCTGTATGGAGCTGGGTTTGTGACTCCTGAGGCTTGGGTGGAGATGGGGAGCATGGACACTATCACATGCTGCCCCATGCACTCCTCTGCTAGCAGCAGCAACCAATATGACTTTACAGGGCCCTGGCACAAGCACAATAAGCAGCGGGGGCATGATAATTTTGTTGCCTTTGGCAGTCAGCTGTGCTAGGCAAATCCCAGCTTTGCCCACGGTTGTAGCTGACCCTGCACAAACATGGCTTTTTATTCCAGCTCAGGACCTTCTTGATGCCTTTCCTTTGCCTAGGAAACAAACCCTAGGAATCTGCCTGAAGGGCTAAAGTGTGCTGCAAACATAGGCTTGCTTGCAAAAATATTTGCCAAAATGTTATTCAATGTAAAGCCACAGGAGAAGGAGGAAGAGAGGAATGTCTCTTCAGAAAGCAGCTGCTGGAGGCTAGGAAAGGGTAGCCTGTCTATCTATCATGATGAGGAGAAGATTTACCACACTGGTTTTCAGACTATGGGTCTTGTCCAGACTCAATCAAAATCAATGAGAAACTTCCTATTGATTTCTCTATGTTTTCAGTCAAACCCATTGTATATTACCTTTCAAATACATCAATATGTGTATATTTGCAGTCAAACAGAAAAGCCTGTAACCTTACATAAAACAGGCAAATGATGAAAAGATTTTAAGATTGTGTGTCCTACATTCAGAGTATGGAAGCGCATGATTAACTTCAGTTGTACTTAAACAATGAGTAAACATGAAGAGTTCCCATCTGAGTACAAACTACTTTAAAGTATTTGTCAATTTTACAGTGTCTGCCAAATAAGGCAGAATTTATTTATTTTTGTCTGGCTAACTTCGACTGCTTAAGAGGCCCACAAACTTTATATAACAATTATGCCTTGGATCTTTTTACTGTACAGTGCCATGTCCCTTTGCTCTACTTTTTCTTCAAGCAAGTGTCTCCTATTTCATACAAGCAGTGTTCTCCCAGGTCCTTTGCCAGCTAGACTCCAGTATTCTCTTGTTGATGCAATATAATGCATTATATAATATAAATTTTCTTCCCTGTTAGAAACCTCAATAATCACTCATTTGTTTTAAATTATGTTTGTTGGAACGTTTCCCATTTTTTTGCAGGTGGTTATTTCTTTTTCTCAAGCAAAGCTAATACTTCAAGTGAGTCAACTATTTTGATTTATGTATTAGCCAAATAAACAGCTTGTAAAATTCTGCTAGCCCATTTACCTGAAGCGAGTACATTTGGTGAGGGGAAAAAAAAAAAAAAGGAGCCATGTGAGTTGGATGGAGTGGGTATAGGCAAAAAAAATTAATGTGTTACATTTTTCTACAGCAGTATGACTGTAATTTTCAGCAAGGCTCATAGCAAAATCCTGTGAAATGGGTTCACTTTTTTCCATTAATTTTTCATCAATTTTTCAGTGAGACAACACAAGCAAACTGAGCATCTGCTTTCCACAAAGATTAGAATACACATTTTTTAAGATTTGCAGGGTGGCTGGATAGATATATGTTGCTTGGGTTTTATATGCATTTTATTTGTGTTTTTCTTGCTCCAGAATTAAACTCCTAAACCCATTTTAAGCCATTCTAATTGCAACATATATTCTGCTATTCAGATATTCAGCACAATCAATACTTTAAAGAATCTGAAGATTTATGTTGGAAAAAGGAGTTGGGTAAACCCATTTCAGAACACATTGTGACTGCACATCAATTTCTAATACTAACGTTCATCCTGAGAGAGTTCTAATGAGGAAAACTCAGGTATGGGAATCATGGCCATCTGTGAGGAATAGCTTGGCTGTTCCAGGTTAATGGTCGGACTCGATGATCTTAAAGGTTTTTTCCAATGTAAACAATTCTATGATTCTATGAATAGGCAGCAATGAATATTAGAATAATAATATAAGAATATTGTTGAATATTAATATAATGAATATTAGAATAATAATAAAAGAAAAATAATATTAAAATATTATTTTTACCTAACAACAGGCACGCTGTTGAAATGGAGGAAGACAAGACTACTGTCTTGGTGTCATGATAGCGTGGCCACCAACCACTCGAAAAGCTAGTAAGGAAAGATGAACAACAGAATTGTGAGAGAACATTTCTCAATGGCTGGAAAAGGGTTTGAGACAAGTGATCCAGCTGGCTGACCCAAAGCAGTGTAAATGTTGTAGATTCCCAGTGTGGATTTTTTAATAGCTCTTCTAGGAGAAGTTAGCTGAAAGAGCAGATCAGAAAACAGAAGCAAAAGAAATCTGAGCCAGTGTGAGTTTTCCTGTTATTTTTCCAAACTTTTCAAACACGTACGTTCGGTCAGCTGAAGAGCTCCCTCATTTGTCCTACACGCTTCTTTCCACTTGTACAGCAGAAGAAAGGCCAGAGGTGGAAATATAAAACGGTGGTGCTTCAGGGTGTTGTATTCAACTGGTTTTCTTTCTGGTTTGCATTTATCTGGTGCTTAGTAATTAGATTCTGCACTTGGCCTATCTATAACTGAAATATTTATAAAGGCTCATGAGTCTGAAGCTTGCTTGTTAGTTGTATGTTACAGAATGTCCAAGAGCATAAATTATTCCAGGAAGGGAACGGAATAAAATACTCAATAATTTGCCTCTGGATTGACTTTTCCTGGACAGTAGATAGGAATAACTTCTTCATTTCTCTCAGTGCATGTAGTTTTGATTCAGCCGGGCCTCTGTTGCAGATTGCCTGTGCCAGCAAAAGATGTATCACTGGGAAGACTAGAACTTGTAGCAGAGAACAGTATGCCTTGGATCAGCCTAAAGGTCTGACGCTAAAGGTGCTGTCCTGCCCTCCTAAGTGTAATTAATTTTCTTGTTACTGTGTTAGAATTAATGTAAGCTCCACAATGACACTGAAATGGGCACTTGAGGCTATTACTGTCGCATTTTATATTGAAGACTGCATTTGTGTTTGTTGTTTTTTTTTTTATATAGATGAAGTATCAGCCCTTTGAAAGCCAGGATGAGATACTGTCCCTCTCTGAGACACTTATTACTGCTTAGATCAGAACTACTTGGCAGTTTAGTGGGACAGATGCCAGTTTTGGGCACATCTGCTGTCCATTTGTGCTGCTTTTTCAACTCACTTAGATGGGATTATGGCTCATCAAAGAAAGGGCCCAAGCATGTGCAATCACAGCAGGATGAGTTTGAACTGTTAGAGGCTGAGCAAAATCACCCCACAAGCCGCCAGCGGCCTTCTCTGATCTAGGCTGTTACCAGACCTCGGTTTTGCAAGGCTGTTATTCCTTCCATAGCTGGAAAACTGCTGTAACCAAGCGGATGAGCATGTAAGGAGGAGAGATTTTTGTTAACAAGACTATCATTCAGCATCAAGGGAAATCCCAGTAAATTGTAGCTCTTTGTAATACCGTATCACCAATCTAAGAATATAGTGAGTCTATGAGAAATCCAAACATAAAGACCTCAAAATGAGTTTCTGACAGTACTTCTTTTCAAGCCATTGTTATGAGGACATTAATTCTGAAAATAAAGGCTTGCATCCTCTTCTTGCACGTACAAAGCTACATTGGTATCAGTGAGATGTTTATATGCAAGAAAAGCTGTGGATCTGTCTTCCTGCCCTGAATGCTTCTTGAAAAATCTCTGGGCGGCCAGTTGATTAGGTTCTTAATAGATTTGAACATTTTATGTTGCCAAACTAAAATCTGACATCATTAAAAGCAATATAAAAGTAGCTATGCTTGTTTCAGAAACCCGTAATGGTGTAGTACTCCATGTGCAAACAGTCAATTACGATTAAGGATGTAATGATACTAATTTGACTAGCCCTGTAAGAAATGGCCACCTGGCTAAGTAAAAGCAAGCAGGACCTGAATCCATATATTTCAGAGAGTGGCGACAAAATCAGATCATATGAAAATTGATTTTGAGATTACTGCCTTTTTTTTAATGATCTTTCTCTTAGCAATTTCGCATCAGTCAGGGAAATGCTTTTGGAATTCTGCTGGTGGGAATAGGTCTTATGAAGTTGTATACAGGTAATGCTGGCATGTCTTGATTTATTTGCTCCCTCAAACTGGAGATCCATTAATAATAATTTAGAAAGATCCATGTTTTGAACGGATTTTTTAAAAAATATTTTCTTCTGTCATGGAAAAGCAACATCATATAGAGATACTGAGATAGAGTTAAATCAAGTAATCTGCATGCCAGAAGACATTCAGATGTGCTAATGCATTTCTCCATCTTGCTAATTCGAGCTAGCTTGGGCATTTTTGCATAGCAGCTGCGCTTTTTTTGTGTGTGCCTGTGTGCATCCATAAAATGGTACACCAGCAGTATTGATCTCCCTCTGAGAAATGAAGTTTGAAGGTGGCATTATTTATGTTTTTGATTAAATAATGAGAACTCTTCACCTGTGGAAGGCAAACTTTCTCAGACAAGAATGCAATGCACACAAAAACAGAAGGAGGAGGCAAGAGCAGGGTCCCATCCACACAGTGTAAAGTCAGAGCAAAGGCACAGAGAGAACAGGTTTCCAATAATGTCTGTCATGCAAAACCAGAAGAATGCCCGTACTAGGAACAGATACAAACGTGCCTCAAAACAAACATGTATGCAAGGGTGCTTCATTGACAGCCAGAGAGTACAGGGAGTGCAGTGCATGAAATTGGAGAACACCTCCAAGGACAGAAGGTACTAGAAACAGGATTTAAATGGGTGTGAAATATAAAATAAATTCAAAATTACTGTGGACAACAATTTAATATTAGAAACAAAAATCATGGGAATGAGAAATCAGAACCATAATGCCAAATGAAAGGATTCACAGGTTTACCTGAAAAATGGTGGAGTCATCTTACGTAGTTTCCTATACACAGGAGTAAGGCGTGCTGTCTGAGGTCATACGTAGACTTTATGGTCACTGAAGAGAGGTTAAGGAATTACTACAGAATGGTTCACTTTACCCTAAAATATCACCAGTAAAATAAACAGCCCTCTGGGACAGACTGGCTAGAATATACACTTAAAATGGCCGTATGTAGGTGAGAAGAATCACAGTAACTTGATCACAACAGAAAAGAAAGGCAGGAGTTAAACATTCAACTGCACTAACCAGAAAATGTTAAAGGGGCTGTCTCAACCATGAAAACAAATAGCTTTGGTGTCACAACTTCAAAGCAAACGCATGCTCTGAGGTGGTGGAGTCCCCATCCATGGAAGTGTAGAAAGTGGCGCAGAGGGGACATGGTTTTAGGGACCCTGGCAGTGCAGGGTGAACGGTTGGACTCGATGATCTTACAGGTCTCTTCCAACCAGATGATTCTGTGATTCTATCTATGCATCTAGGGTTAGACACAAGTTCAGAGCTAAGACAGATTAGTCTGTGGGTTCCATTGGTGCATTTGTACTCATTAAAATATCAGAGGATATTACACATTTTGCTGTCATTAATTTTTTTTTCATTTAAGGAGAAACAGAAGCACAAAAAGAATCCAGGAATTCAGTTATACCCATCTTTTGCCTCCTCCAACAGTTTCCGAAATAACATTTTCTTTTCCTTTTTCATAGCTCCCGTTAAATAAGCAAAACCCACAATAAATTATAACGGCACTCCCAATGGATATCACAGATATTTTTTCTTTGGTGTGGACAATGCTTGACTAATGCAGATACCTCTATCAGATTTCTTTTAAAGCACACTAAAAAAGAAAAGGAATTTTACCATTTCTTCAGGCTCCGACCCTGCCAAATGCTACATAGGCTTAAATTTGCACAGGAGTTTGGCTTAGTTGCTAAACATACAGAAATCTTGTTCATTCTTTATTATTATTAAAAATATTGCTGCAACTGTCCTCCATATCCAGCAAACAATGGAAAATAGATCCACAGGAAGGCTGAGCTAGGGTAATCTTGGTTCCTTGGATTTATGAACATTGTTCTTGAAACAGTCTCTTCTGCATGTAGCCAAGGGCAAGAGTCTCCATTTACCTCCAACCTGTTACTTTTATTTTGCACATTGCAGTAGAGAGATTCTCGAAGTACATTGTACAACATGCAGGTTTCTGTCTCTGAAATAAATACATTCAATCACTGTTATTGTAGTATCTCTCCTTTTTGGAAGCTGGGCCTGGTTCCTTAGGCTGGTACTTTGTGACACAGTCATTCCAGTCACAGAAAGCCAGAAAGCAAGAGATAAGGCTATCTCTGATTCATAGCTTTCCAATCTGACAAAGCTATACTACCAGCATTTTTTAACTGAGGATTACACCATTTCTAAAACTCTTTACGTTTTCAGCCTCTGGCAGATATTAAGTATAGTGGAAACCAGAGCAAAGTTCTCTAGCTTGCCCACCAGGTTAGTTCCAATCCTGCAAGTACTTTTGCAGAGGCAAGGACTTTCTGCAGGAAAGGAGCTTTCATTACAGGTCTGCTCATTTCAGTAATATCAAGCATATGTCTAGCAATTGCACAGTTGCAGGGAAGGAGAGATGCAGGATGAAAGGAAATACTAAATTGGTTCAGTCCCCTTCATTGTGTAATTTACAAATTGGATTGGAAGGAGCTTTCATGTGGCCAATATGGTCTAATTTGCAACAGGATGAATTTCGTCAACACCTGCAAGAAGTCCTGTTTCTTCTACTTAATGTGATTTGGCACAAGAAAACACTCTCTAAGGAACCCCTGACCTTTGGCCTTCTCATAAAAAAAATAAAGTACATCCAGAGAGTTCACATCTAGTTATGATTTTGTGTTCCTTTTCAGAGCACAGCTGATAGACAGAAGAGCCAACAGTCCTTTTGAACAGTGAACGTCCTGCCTTTTCTAAGAGAAAATTAAGAAACTGATTCAGAATGGACTTGAGCATCTTGGGTTACTTCGAGCAGAACTGTGGGATTATCTAATATTTGGTAGTTTGTCAAAAGCTTTGAGTCCAGACCTTTTAACCACTTCCTAGAAGCAAAAAACTTGGAAAATCAATGTCAAGATTTAGAAGTACTGTTAATGTTATATAACAAAATTGTTACTCTTGCAAAGTTTGCACTTTGGGGCAGTGACCTCAAAGGCTTGGGAAAGGTTTCGTTCATTGCTGTAGAACTACAGATAAGTATTAAGAAATACTCATTATAATCCACGCTTGTATGAAATGGGAAGTAGCATGAAGAATCAGGAAAATGATTTTATCTTCGTTTCTAGCGCAGGTACTGGAATATTGTGTACTGTTCTGAAACCCCTATGCAGAAAGAGAAGAAAGTGAAAACCAGTAATTCAAAATGGTTATAATGCTTTACAGTGAAAAAGTTAAAGAGTACAACCTGTATATATACATAAAATAAGCTTTTAATACATGAAATATCATCCTTGATACTTTTACCATGGACAGTCTAGTAGAGAAAAACATAACAAGAACCAACAGCCAGAAAATTTGAGCTATTAGAAAAAAAATGCATATGTTTAAAAGTGGTGATAATGACACCCAAATAAATTACCAAGAGAAGTAGAGAACCCCATCCTCAAACTGAAATTGTCTGGAATTATGTCCAGAGCTTAGCAGAAGTTACTAGACTCAATGTATGAGTCGCTGGATGCCATTCCGAGGATGACATTATGCAGAAAATCAGGCTGGTGGTATAATAACTTTACTAGTCTGTTAATTTACAAGATTTTACTGGCCAAACTCTGCTATTCCTGTGGACTTTCTTGCAGATTTCAATACCATTATAAATATTTATCAAAGCAACAGAGATAAATTACAAATTATTTTCTGCTTTTTAGCCTTATGTTGCAACAGAGAAGGCAAAGTCGTTATTTCATTTCGTTTTCTGAGGAAGTGTTCTACCCAAGAGTGTCGATGAATCATAGTTTGTTAGGGTGGCCCCTGCAAAATATTGAAAATATTCATGAGATTACTATGGTTGCAATTTGCCCATTAGTGGTAGGATAAAAATAATCTTCACTGCTGTCAACATTTATAGGGTCATATGTGAAAATATAATTTTGGGGGGGTCAGAAAATGAGATCAAGCAGTTACTTTAAACTGTGAACAAAAATAACAATACTTACTGACCAATTTAGTGCTAACTCTGATATCTCACATAAGCCTTTCATTAAGCCTTCCCTAAGTATGACTGTTAAGGGAGCAAATGTATTTTGTCATGTGGTTTTATTCTGAGAAAATTATGGGTCAGTTTTAAGACATTTCTAATAAATGTCTTAAAAGAAAGTTTGAGGGAAAGTAACATTAAATAATATTCCAAACAGCAATACCAAGATGAAGCCATTATTAAAATTCTGAATATTATTAATGTGTTGGATTTATTAAGACAAATGTGACATGTTACTTTTGAGGTTATTGGCTGTGGTTGGAATTGTAGATTAATTTTTTTAAAGTAGATGACATACATAATATGTGTGATGCAAAATGAACTCTCATTCTATTCTCAAAAAAAAAAAAACTGTCCAAAGTAGCTCTGACTGCACTGAGAATTACACTGATGCAAAAATAATCTACCCTAAGGTTTCATCTGGTTGCTGATTTATGAACTTGGGCAATGTGATGTTGCTTTAAAATGGAAATCTAAAATTCCTGCAACTCCTTCCACAGACTGGTAACCTCAAATGCATCTTATTAAATGCACTGTGTTAATAATTTACTTAATCATTACTGTGAATTGCTGTTTGGGATACAATTTAATTTTGCTTTTCCTCAAATTTGCCTTTATAATGACTTAAAACTGAGCCACAACTCTCCCCCCAAAATCACGTGACAAAATATATTTGATTTCTTACTAATCAAGGTCTAAAGGTTTCCATACAACGTGAGCCAGAGCAATTTGGCCAGGGAAAAGTTTCAGCCTTCTACATCTGCACCAGTGTAATTCTCAGCGCTATCAGGATTTCTCCAGACCAATGCTGGTTTTATGAAGGTAGAATGAGACTCACTTTACACAGTAGGTATTATTCCATTGTGCATATCAGTGGATTTCAATTTTTTTGGAGTTGTTGACCTTTCATAGTTTTCCAAGGGAAACACAGGTCCCTGGATAGTGAATTTCAATTATAATACCAGTAGGCTTGGATTTTATAGTTCCATTTTGAAGACCTTCCAGAAGTGGTCAACAAATCCCCAGGGGTCTTGTGAAAACTGTTGCACCAAAGGCTACTCTTACAAGAAATAATTGCCAGCCTACACTGTGACTGATAGACATCTCTCTCTCTGTTCTGCAGGGCACAAAGCAACCTCAGCTTCAGGTCCCTCCTTTCCACTGCTCCAGTCACCCTGGAAGAGCAGGACTACCAATCCATCACAAACGAAGCACAACTAAAGTACTTAAAATTAAAAATAGTCAGAGGAGGGAGAAATTGGATTCCAGACAATTTCTTATTTCCAGTCCCTGAGCAGAACACACCATTTTAGAGCCTATTTCCAAAACAGTGTGCTTCCTCTTCAGCACAGGCATTGACTCATGCTAAGGAATGTATTCCATTACCGCCTTGCTGGCTTGCACCATCACTTCATGTAGAACCAGTTAGTTGCTGTGGCGACAGGGACCAACAAACAAAAAAATCATGAACTCTTTCAGGACCGGTCAGAGCAGTTTAATGACAGCATCCATGCTTAAAACTCTAAAACTTTCTTGTTTTGCTCTCTTCTTTTAAAAGAAGACTCAACATGTAATATCATCCTAAAGCCATTTATATCTCCTCCTGAGGTATTGTTTCATACATCTTGTAAATTTTCACAGCTATGGAGGCTGAAATCTATAGCCATTATTTCAAGCAAATCTGGAGTTTATCTCCCTAGTAACTTGGTGAAATCCCATTGTCTTTTGGAGAGGTACTTGAAGACAGAATCTAAGCTTGTTGGTGCAGATAATGTTCATCTAGTGCTGAAATCAGTACAATATCTTTATAGCCTGAAATCAATTGAAACATTCAATGAGGATGTTTGGAAAGGAAGATGCAATAAATATAACATTGCATTGTTTTAAGAGAGAGGTACAAACTCCCTCAAAACTCACAAAAAACAAAGGTCATAACTATCTTCATTATTGATTTAATTTTCTAGCTTATTAACGATTTCAAAAAAGGCTTAGCATGGGATGCAGTCTATGAAAAAGTGGCTATTTCTCATGTTAAAGAGGAAAAACTGTTTTACAAGTCCCTTATTCAGTTTTGACCTTGGTAATGTTTAGCTCTGCAGACGGAACGCAGTGACAATGAGATGGATGTAAACTGTGGTTCAGGTTACTGCAAGGATGCCGAGTTGTTGTCTGCTCTATGCTGCAGGAGATGGAGCTTAGGCGAAAAGGAGGTTATTTAGGGTTCGTACAGAAAGGAGGAGATTCGTATATCAGGAGGAGATTGTGTTCTCTTCCCTCAGATTATTTTGTTCAGTTTAAACCACAAAGGACCAAGGAAAAGATCTCATTCAGGTAAGTTTGGCCTGTTTTGTTCAAACCCTTCACCACTTATAGTGACTGCTAAAAACTATGATTACAGTTTTTTACACTGTACAGCTGTGAAAGAACTGAGTTTCTCTTCTTCTCTCAATACATTTTGTTTTAGAAGAGTGTCATAGTTAAAGTTGATGGTGAAAGACTCTAGCTGGGGAACTCATGGACTTCCTGGAAGTGTCAGGAGAACTCAAGCAGATTTCCAACCAAATTACAGAACTACAGCACAGCCCAGGCTGGAAGGGATTGCAAAAGATCATCTGGTCCAACACCTCATGGAAAAGGGAGCCTAGATGAGATTATCTAGCACCCTGTACAATTGCATGTTGAAAACCTGCAGTGATAGGTACTTGACCATGTCCCTCAGGAGGTTGTTCCACTGATTGATTGTTCTCTCTGTGACAGATTTCTTTCTTAATTCAGGATGAAACCTCTGCCAGTACAAATTGTAACCCCCCTTGTCTTCTTCATACGGCTCCTTGTGAAGAGAGAACCTCTGTCCTCTTTGTTGGAAAAAGTTTAGTCTAAAATGGAGCAATTCCCTCCTTACATCCACATAGCACTGAAAGATTCAGAGAGACTCTTTGGTTGCTGCCTGCTTGCAGGAGCAGCTGTGAAGGGAGCAGCTGTGAAGGGAGCTTTGGGTAACCCCACCAGAGCTGCCAGCATCCTGTGCTCACAAAATGCTCAGGGGCTCATCTGAGTGTCCTGCCATGCCATTGCCACCCCCACAGAGAAGATGGCACTTCCTGAGTGGACTCAGCACTATCTGCGAAGATGGCATCTGGAACTAGTGGGACGTCTGAGCTCAGCAAGACATCAGAGCTCAGCAAGATGTCAGACAGCATGCAAAAGCACGAACATGAAGTACCACCATGCCAGTGGCTACTGAGAGTTAGAGGGTGCCTGGGCTCACTTGACTCAGAGGAAGATGTCTGTGGTGACATGTGCAGGCACGTTTATGCATATACATAGATCTGGCATTGTGCATTCATGTTGTATATTCATATACACATATACAGACATTATAATGGCCTAACCATCAGATCCATCTGCCACAAAAAACAGTGCATGTACAAGTCTACATGGAAAAACCACACTTGCTATGGTATGATGCAAGTTGGGGATTTTGTCTCAGAATTTATACGTATACATATGTGTGCCTGTAAGTACATATATTTGTGTCCATGTGTATGTCTGTATATTTGATTAATATATGCTATATTATTATTATAGTAAGGTAATTCTCATCCCATTACTTTTATTGCTATATTTGTTAATTTACCGTGTATCCTCAAGAGACTTTATTGAACATTGGCAGGATAAGCCTAACGGCTGTTGTGATGTCTAGACAAAAGGAATTAAAGACACAGCAGAAATACTTACTCAACATTTCCCTTCTGTGGGAAGTTTCTGTCTCACTCTTGCAAGCCTTTTAATGTAACTTTATTAAGGATTCAATATAATAGCCAAAGAGTGCTGTAATGGAATTAGTGTAAGGTTTTTACATGTATTTACAGTTGGCTGGGCAGACTCTCCCTGCCTAATATCGAAGCTGATTTAATGTTGTAGGTTTGAAATTAAACCAGGAATGTTAAGTCTCTAGGACTGTCATTGCAAATGAAAAACAAATCACATCAGTTAGACTGGTACTATGGAAATCCTGTACTAGTTTGAAGAGAAGAGAAGGTAAACCCAGTCTTTGAACAGCAACAGACAGAAAAAGGAAAAAGCAAAAAATTGGGGTATCTCTGTGTGGGAAACATAATCCAGGGAAGATCCAGGGATGCATAGATTCCAGGTCAGACAAGACTACTATGATAAAAATCTTGAGTTCCTACCAAACCACCAGACAGACATCCTGCTGCATCCTCCTGTCATAATTGCTGCAGCAAGAGGATTAATGGGAGGAGAAGCCAACAGCTCTCTTTCCAAACTCATGTTTGGAAACTCTTGAATTTTCTTCTCTCACATCTTCCAAGTTATTGACATTAAGGTGTCTTCTACAAAGAAGATCTGAGATTTGTGAATGAAGGCCATAAGACTGTCATGAGAAAAAGTCAGGAGAAAAGAGGGATGGAAGAAAAAAGGGCAGTTCAGACAGAAGAGGAAGAATCTGATAGAGTGAGGAAGTCCAGAAGAATGTGAGATGGAAAAGCAGATAAAGAGGTTTTGAAAAATGTCCATACTTATGAAGATTGAACCAATTAAAACTGCTCTGAGTCTCCAACAAATAACTGCGTCAAAATCATAGAATCACAGAATGGTTTGGGTTGGAAGGGATCATAAAGATCATCTAGTTCCAACCCCCCTGCTCTGGGCAGGGACACCTTCCACTAGACCAGGTTTCTCAAAGCCCCATCCAACCTGGCCTTGAACTCTTCCAGGGAGGGGGCATCCACAACTTCTCTGGGCATGTAACAGGTTGCTTCACCACCCTCACAGTGAAGAACTTTTTCCTTATGTCTAAACTAAATCTACCCTCTTTCAGTTTGAAATTGTTGCCCCTCATCCTATCACTACACTCTCTGGTAAAAGACTCCCACCCCATCTTTCCTGTAGGCCCCCTTCAAGTACTGGAAGGCTGCAACAAGGTCTTCCCAGAGACTTCTCTTCTCCAGTCTGAACAACCCCCAGCTCTCTCAGGCTGTGCTCATAGGGGAGGTGCTCCAGCCTCTTGATCATCTTCATGGCCCTCCTCTGGATCCACTCCAACAGGTCCATGTCCTTCTTACACTGGAGGCTCTGCAGCTGGACTCAGTGCTCCAGATGGGGTCTTATGAGAGTGGAGCAGAGGTGGGGAATCGCCTCCCTCGTCCTGTTGGCCACACTTCTTTTGATGCAGCTCAGGATTTGCTTTCTGGATTGTGAGTGCACATTGCTGGTTCATATTCAGTTTTTCATCCACCAACACCCCCAAGTCCTTCTCCACAGGGCTGGTCTCAATCCACTCATCACTCAGCCTGTATTTGTGCCTAGGATTGTTCTGACCCATGTGCAGGTCCTTATACTTGGTCTTGTTGAGCTTCATGAGATTTGCACTAGTCCCTCTGTCAAGGTCTCTCTGGATGGCATCCCTTCAGCTTGTCAGCTGCACCACTTAGCTTGGTGGAGCAAACTTACTGAGAACGCACTCAATCTCACCATCCATGTTGCTGACAAAGATGTTCAACAGCACTGGCCCCAATATGAACCTCTGAGGAATGCCACTTATCACTGGTCTCCAGTCAAACTCCACTCATTGAGCTGTTAACTGCAACTCTTTGAGTGTGACCATCCAGCCAATTCCTTATCCACCTTGTGGTTCGTCCATCAAATCCAAGTCTCTCCAATGTACAGGCAAGGATGTCATGTGGGGCATGCTCCATTTCCCATTGGGAATATTCACTGTTGGTTCAGACTAACTACTGTGTCCTCCCTGGGACTGTGCAGGAAGGGCTTTTTTGGTAAAACAGCTTAATTAAAACTAAAGACAAAACCTCAGCAAAGACCCACACATTTCCAGCACGATCTGCTCCCTGCTGTTGCCATCCCTTCCCTTTTATCTGGAATGAAAACCACCTGCTTCATCTCTCTCCTTTCATTGTCCATCCCAGCTTGGAAGATCCCACATCACATTACAGGAGGCTTCAATCTCTGCTGTGTCACAGCCTGACTCTGTGCTGCATGCTGACGGGTTTTTGGCAATGTCCTGTTGCTTCCACCCCGTACCTTGCTCTGCTACCACCATAAGCAGCTGGGCCTCACCTGTTATTCTAACTGCTACACCTTCCTCCACTGATTGATTACACATCTTAAAAGGTGAGGGCAAAGAAGGAAAAATAAATGTTGCTTGGCTTTGGAGATCCACTCATGTCGATCTTTTCCAGCAGAGAAAATAATGTAGTCAAAACCAGAAGGAGGAGGAATTTAGATTACTAAATATGGAAGTTTAATGTCCAGGTCTTTTGGTAGAGGAAACATAACCTGAAGGAGTGATATATAACTAATGAAAAGAAACACAGAATAAAAGGATGAAACAGAAGTGGAGAGCTTGTAGGAAGGTGTCTGGTTTACATATGCTGTATTGTTAAAAAGTTTAAAGATGCCTTTTGTTCTGAAAGCTAGGAATACTCTTCCCAAAAGAGATAAAACTCCAGTGAGACCCAGATTATGAAAAGCCTTTCCCCTGGCCTTACTACAAGAGACAGTTGATAGCGGTTTGGAGGCTGTTTGACAGCCACGGGGCTTATAATGATCTATTTTTCCTGGACTTGATTTTGAAGTTAGAGATTACATTGTCATGTCAGCAAACCGCAGAACACGTGTAATCAAGACACTAAATCAAAGACACTAAATTCTCCAAGATTTCCACATAAATCTCAAAACACAGGCATGTGTCAGTATATATTTGTTGCACATGCATTTTTAAATGCGTGAAAGGAGGAAAAGAATATGAAAGTAATCAGAGATGTCTGAATGTTTTCATAGCAAATTAATTTAAATTTAGTTATTGTATTTCCCGTCTGATTCTTGCACCAGTGTTGAAAACTGATGTAATGGAAATGCTGTGGTCACTTTTGAGAGCCTGAAATAATAATATGGATAAAAGCTTCTACTATTTCTCATGTGATCATGCTAATAGTATAGGTATATGTTTCAGAGGAATCATTTCAAGGTATCAGCAGACTCAAGAAAGCAAAATATAATCTAGTTGAGTGAAGGTATTATATTCATGATGGCAAACAATAAAGATACCTACCTTTGTTAAGGTGTCTGCTTGGGTTATTATAAGACCAACTACCCACATGGAGCACTTTTCATGTAAAATTAACTGTGAAAGTGAAGAGTCTTGGGGGCAGCAGCTGTTCTCAAAGTCACTGCTCATATGAAACCTAACATATAGATATATGATATAAATATATACATACACATAGAATTGACCGTTCTTAGCTATGCTTTTCTCCTAAAATACAGTTGTGAATGTTTTAATATTGCAGCAATGAGTGATCACCACTGTAGTGCTTTTAAATGGGATTCCAGCTAGCCCTGACAGTATCTGTGAAGATAACTGTGCTAGCTTCTTGTCCTGATAACGTGCTCTGTACTGGCTGCTGTGTCTCATCCTCAGCAGTAGCTCTGGTACTCACAGTCTACACTTCCTTGGGCAAAGTTTTTTGCATTGGTGGCTTTTTAAAACTGATTACCCAGTGTCTTATAGTAAAGCTCCAAATGTGCTTTATTCTACATTTAACAATGCCCTGAAAGGTATTTCTATAAACTCCAGTTTTCTAACACTAATACTGTGCTCAGTTCACAGACTTCTGTAATTGGAAAAAAAAAATTTAAAAAAAGCTATCACTATGGGATACAGAGGCAGTGTGGTTTTTTGTTGGGGGAGAAAGCTGCATGAGGTTGAGGTATTCAACTCTGCGACATGCCTTTTATACGCATGACACCCACTAGTCTTCCATAAGTAATACGTAAGATCTTTTATATGCAATTTAATTTATTTTCAAGTTGTGTGTTATGTAAACCCCTGGAATTCATTCTTACAGTTTCTCTCATATCATCTATCAACTTTAGTGAAGCCTCCAGTTTCTCAACTACTACATTTAGTAGTCATTGTCGCATTCTAGTACTTCCAAGCTGCTTGTTCAGGTGGTTTAACTAGGCAAGTATTTTCCTATAAACAGCAAATTCATGACAAAAGATCATCTATTTATCTTCTCTTCAAACTTCTTTCTGATTTTATTTTAAAATAAAAACAATAAAAGGATGCCAAGTGTTGGGGCTTTCAGATATTAAATAATTGTGAAAGTTGGTGACACTCTAGAATAAGAAGTTTGTAGTACATTATGCTTCTATATTCCCTAGCCTGTGATTTCAGATGTTTCTGTTTTAGTCTTTACCAACTCCTTAATTCTGCAGGGAAGTGAAATATTCCCTGACAAATTTTGTTTTTCTGAAAGCAAGTTGTTGCTATAGCAATATCTGATGTCTCAAATTTAACTACAATGGAGGCTAAAGGAGATCAAGATGTTTTAGAGCAGAAATCATCCCTGCAAAATCACTGAACATGCTGTTTAATAAACAGAAGAGGCTGGAATGATATTTAATTGGAAAGTTCCCTGTCACTGAAAATCCTCTTTCTTTAGTGGAATCCACCAGCCCATGTTTTCTGTTTAAAAATACTTGCATGTTTCTTCCAGTGGCAAAGTATATGTATTTTCTTTAACTGTATTCTTACAGATGTATAACATAGCAGATGAGGTTGCCCTTGGAGTACACAAGGAAGCCACTGGCCTGGGTTTCTCTTGCCTAGATCATTTCTTCTGGCTACTTTGGGACAGCCGCCCTGCATGGGAGGGCTAATGGAAGGGAAAGAGATGTGTTAGTCCAAAGAGGGCACTTAGTTCCCACCTGGTGGCCGGGCACTTCTGCTCGGACAGCAGTTCCCATGGTCCCATAACCCTGACAGAAAGTCCCCTGGTATCTGTTCAATGCTGGGGGAGAGAGAGGGATTGGCTAATACGTGTGAGTTAATTGCTTTATTCTCCACAAAGACATTTGACCAGATGAAAAGAAATCCATTTGCAGAAAAAACATTATTTCATTTGTGACTGGATACAGCATTGCAAATATGTGCATTCATCTGGTATCCCAGCCTATGGCTGTCCCTGGCCTGATGGGAACTTCCCAACTCCTTCTCCCAACCTGACGGCTAAGTCACACTGGCACTGGATTGATATATTCACCATATTCAAACATACCCACATACGAGTCAATATAAAGTATATAATGGAGCACGGCCAACGGACATCCTCAGGCTAGCATCACTCCAGTCAGCTTTAGGACCAAAGGCAGTATTGTGCCTAGGTTAATTAGCTGTGCTGAGAAGTAGGGCTAATTTAGTACAGGGGCCATGTTGCAAGCTACAGAGCTTTATGGAGCATGTGATGCCACACGGCTACATTAGAAGGCTAGTTTACAGGGGTTTGCTTCATTCTATTTGACATAGCATAGACATTACCCTTCAGTCCCAACGAGTGTGCAACGATGTGCAACTTCACCTTCTTCAATCTCAGAGCTGGATTTTGTAATGATTATATTAAACGTTGCTCAACAAAAAGCACTGTCTGTGCTAGGAGCAAGGTGTTACTCAGCATCATGGCAGACTCTAGTCAAGGGTGAACAGTTGTTTTCCTCACTTTTCATTCCCAACGGAGAAGTCAAGGAGAGTGCAAGTGGCCTCCATCTTACACAGGAGCTGTCTGAAGTCTGCATGTTGGTCCATCTGACTAGGGCAGCGTATCCATAAGAAGGAGTCTAAGGAAATTCTTAGATTGAAGAATTAGATGTCAAAACAAGCAATTAAAACATTTTTCTTCAACTGGTGGCCTAACTTAAGTACAGACCACCATCAAAAAGAAGTGACTGCTTCCCACATTTGTATAGCACAAGAAGTAACTTAAGCTCGTAGAAAGGTGCCACACAAAGTCATATGGATGACACTGTTGGGTAAGTCTTTAATGACAACAACTGCAAATATTTATCCAACTATAAAGGACAAAGTTACGAACATCGTGACTATTTGGGAAGTTAAAGTTCTCTTCTATTTAAGTATAGTACCTCAAAAATGACTTTATCTTTTCAACTGGTTGCTGAAAATATCTCTTAACTCCTCTGTGGTGCGCCTACTTTACATATTTAAAACACAAAACAGGTTATGTATAGCCTGTCAGCAATATAGGGTCACTAACCAATCCAAGAATATATTGCATGTAATTCTTATAATGAAATAGCTAAACATATTTGAATAGAGGAAAACACATATGAGCAGAGAAGTTTAATGATCATGTAGAAATAAGCAGCTTTCGCAAAGTATTCTACTCCTTTTGCTAAGACCAATCAACCACTGAACTCTTCCTCACTGAATGTTCTGCTGTCAGCTTGTGGGCCCCACAGAGGGACCAAGGCTAGAAGGCACTGCTGTGGTCCATCCTTCTCTGCCCGGAAAGGTTCAGTTATTCTTAAACTATTTCTAAGGGGCTACTTTGAATATATTTGTTAATAATGGAAATTTTTATATGCCATGTGTGGGCTTCCTATGTAGTTGTTATTTCCAGTCCTATACTTAGTTTGCCCAATAGTTTTTTCCATGAGTTCATACTATTCTGTGAGTTTTTCACATAAATAGAGTTAAAATAAAGTTGCCAAGGAAGCAAGCAATGACTGTAGTTAGAACAACCTGAAGTGCTTATTAGTGTTCAGCTCAGGTGCTGGAGTGAGCAAAGTCTTGTTCAGGAGAATTTTACTTGCCTGAATTCCAAACTGGATTGCTTAAATGCAGCAGTTCCCATGGTGTGCCAGAAATGGTGGCTGGCCTTGTGGAATCTCACACTGAATTGTATAGATCCAGATAGGTAATGTTAAACAGAACTCATACAGTTAGAAGAAGATAATGTCTGAATAAAACCCACCGTTTTGATTAATGTGCTCAAGCACATTCACAAAAATTGGAAAAAACAGTGAGTTCCTTGGAAACATCTGTGGTTTCTTACAAACTGGAAACTTGTAACACATATGAACATTTTGAAGATTTCTGGCAAAATTCTTCATGTGTCTTTATGAATAATTATATGTAATTAATTAATAATATGAATTATTATTCTTAATATGTTGTTATTTTTTACACCTTTTCTTCTAAAACTCTTATAAGGAGTGCAATCAGACGCTATCAACAGCACAACACACTTCAAATGGCCTTGTTAAACACTGAAAATAACGAAGGAAAATGGTTTCAGTCTCAAGATGGGTGTGCCCAGACTCTGAGGTAGCCATAGTCATTCAAGAGAAATGTCCAAGGGAAACCAGAATGAGTTCACAGGGAATCCACTCTGGGGTCCAAATATGATATCCATAAGATGATGCTCAGGTATTACTCCCTGGCCTTGGTTAGTCCCTTACCAGCCCTCGGAGCTGGCGTTGTTTGTCTCAGCAGTGCCACCAAGCCAGAGAGAGGCTACCCCAAAGACCGGGGCCAGGGCTGACGCAGCAACGTGGGGAGGGACGCCCAGTGTGGAAGAATCCCTTGCTGCCCTGCTCCACAAGAGGCTTGGGGTGGAGGCTGGGAATCTCAGCAGCTGGCAGGCCCTCCCTGGGTTGTCCCCAGCAGGAGCTGCTGAGCAAGGCAGGACCCGGCCTGGCAGCAGGGTGGGCCAGGCTGAGGGCCATGTTAGGTGATGGTTAGTGGTGCCTGCGCCTTGGCGCTGGCTGGGAACGCACCTTCATCCTCTGCAGTGCTCGCTAGATACTCAGATTTCTTACTTTTGTTCCACTAAGCATGGGGGCACCCCTTCTTCTCCATCAAAAGATAGGAGAAGGAGACCTAAATAAAGGAGCCACCGTTGTTGGCTGTCATGTAACCCTAGAGATTTCTGTATGATTGCTCAAAGGGGACCTTAATTTTCTTTTGCAGTGTAAGGAAAGCAGCGGTCTGCTGTCTCATTATGTTCTCTTTACTCCAAGACCCTGGCTGTTTTACCCTTTAGCGTATTCCTTAGTATTCCCAGTATTTTCAGCTATCCCGTACTAAGCTCACCTTCCTGTCCATTCCCATTGCCAAGAGAAGGTGGTTTCCCAGGGGACGACTCTGCAGTTGCTGCTTTTCCCAAGACTGAACATTTGTACTCACTTAGAAGAAGGGCAGATGATTTTTTTTCCGTGTCCTTCTGCATGGCCTTAGTCTGGCTAACACGACGCAGGCGCCTGCCGCGGGCATTGCTGCAGCGTGGACACTGTGCTGGCTGGCTGCCATTTTCACGCCAGGCAGCCGCGCTGTCTTTGCCCCCACCACCTCCCTGGCAGCCGTTCCCACGGGTGGGGAGGCGGAGGTGAGAGCCTTCTCTGTCCGGCCACCACGCTGCTCTCTTGCGCGCGGTCTTTGTATCCAAGTGTTAAGTTAACTATTGTCTCCGTGTGCTCAGGGCCTGCTTCAAAACCCTTTGAAACTGGTGTGGATTCTTCTACCCACTTCAAAGGGCCCTGGCTCACGAGTGTACAGCACAGGGTGCACCAGTTAATTTTTAAACTCCCATTACCTGAAAACTTCTTGTAAAGTGTACCAGAGCGTAGGGCTGGGGACGAGCTTGCTGAAATGCTTGACAAGGCACAGCTGAACAACCGGGATTAAGAATTTCTTTCTTTACTAATTTTCCTTTTATGCCACGCATGTGCCTTTTAATCATTCTTTGTAATCATTTACCGATGTTTTCTACTGTCCTGCACATTCAGTGCTTGGTGGTTCCCCTTGTGACAGCCCACCCAGCGACGTGCAGGACCCAGCGAGGTTGTGAAGCGTGCGGGACTTTCTCAGCAGCCCGGAGGTTTAGAAACCCCTGCCATGTTTGAGTCCAGCCCACACCACTGCGTGGGCAGCTCTGCTGAAAGCCACTGCCGCTGAGGGCAGCCTGAGGGCAGCGTGCTCTCTCAACAGGGTGCTGGGTGGCCATTCCTCCCTGCCTCCTTCTCTTCTCCGGGGCCACTGCTTGGGATAGCCCTCAAGCTGTCTTCCCACTGCTGCCTGGGATGCTTACCATCACAGAATGGTTACTGGTAGGATGAGGAGAAGTTATTCAATAGTGTGTAAAGGCTGCTATTATATTTGGCTCTGGTTTGTGAGGTATATAAAGATATGATCTGAGATTTTTTTTTAAAAAAAGCCAAACAAAATGACCCAAGGAAAACACATTCCCTTTATTTACTTTCCCAGGAGAATGTCATGTCTTTGCTTCTTCCAAATTCCTCTTCATCACCCATTTTACATTCTAGCTCCAAGAGTAGCAAAATAAAATTAAAAAAAAAAAAAGAATTTGGAAGGTAGTTTTTAAACTAATGAAGGTAAGCAAAGAAAATTTTATTTAAAGAGCAAGGAATAAATAAACACGCCTCTGAATTGAATTGTAGAGTAGTTGCCCA
Organism: Bucorvus abyssinicus; assembly: GCA_009769605.1. Classification (NCBI taxonomy): domain Eukaryota; kingdom Metazoa; phylum Chordata; class Aves; order Bucerotiformes; family Bucorvidae; genus Bucorvus; species Bucorvus abyssinicus. Next base: position 29,711,769 of record CM020030.1, on the reverse strand, counting down.
AAGGAAATAGTCGAAATCAAATTGCTTGAATAATTTATAACTAGACCGAAAAAAGCACTTAATAATATACGGCAGAAAAGAAGCTTGCCTTGGCAGGAGATGGAGTGGATGACTTAATAGGTCTTTCCCTCTGTAGCCTGTATTATTTTATGGTTATTACTGTAGATGACTCAATATTAACAATGCTTAATTTATTTTCTTACAACTGCTTGCCGCAAGACAGTGTACGTCTGTGTCATTATAGCTTATTAATTATCCCCAGTTACCAGAAGGCACTGGAGGTGCTAAGCAGTGTTTATGCATGAAATATTGTGTGACTGTCTCTGTTTTAGGACTGCGTATGTGAGAAGAATGGCAAAGACATTTGTCAACTCCATAGAGCATCCTAAAAAAGTCATGGTATGTGTCACACATCACTATCATCATAAGTTACAGCAAACCTTCTGTGGAATGTTTTCAAAAACATCAAAATTGTTTTAGTATCACTAAACATAAAGCTCACTTTGTTTTAATTACCACAGTGTAACATTGCAGAGCTTTGTGACAGAGGGGAAAAGACAATCTGCATTGCTTCCAAAGTGGACCCTAGATAAAGTACTATATTCAGTTTAGAACTAGTGTTCATAAATGACATTAAAAGGGACCAGCATCTGCTGTTGTATCTTATTTGTCCTTAAGAAGACTTGACACCTCCTTACGTGAAACACACTGAGAAGCCTGTGGGCAGAGATACTCCGTTACAGGTTTAGGAAGTGTTCATTGGACATTGGGTAAGTCAGAAGGTAAATTGCTGGTGAAAAACTGGACATGAACGGAGAACTACAACTGTGACTACACTCATCATGAAATCTGTGTTATTAAGAAGACAAACACTGATCAGATAAACACAAATTACTTAAATATAGGAGAGCCGTTCTTGGTTCAGGGGCTGGACTAAATGAACTCTTAAAGGATTCTAGGAGAGAAGGGAAAAAGTCTCAGTTTAAAGAGGAGATGGGAGACACAATATAAAATCTCTAAATACAGAGAAGAAAAATCATATAGCATCTTCTACGAGTTTCTTCTATGCCAGAGCAATGGACTTGCAGAAAGGGAAGAGTAAGTTTGACACGTGGAGAATCTTTCTAATAGTAAGAATACTGAAGAACTGGAATATTTTCTTGGATAGTATGAAATTCTTCAACAATGTCAGACAAATATAGAATGATATAGGTGCATTTGGTCTTACTTCAGGCCAAAGTACACCAGATGATTTCTTTATGGTCCTTTCAACCCTACCGTTTATGAATCTGTGAATTAAAGAAGGCAGCATGTATGGAAAGAAAAATACTGAGAGGATACTGACAAAGGGGTTATGAGACTGGCATGGAAAAGACAGGCGTGCAATTATTTATAATATTGTCTAATTTGTATATTGGTCATGATACCTAAAAAAGACAGAAGTTGGCATTTTGGAACCACTACAAAATTTTTCAGTTGACATGTTAGCATTGTAATCCAGAGCACTGGAAGGAAGTGCCAGAAAGGTGCACTTACAGAGACACTGAGACATCTGCAGTAGTCCTAGCCTGAGGATCCAAATGCTCCTGGAGTGTGTAATTTAATTACCATGAATGGGTTACAGACAGGGCTGTGCTTAGCAGAGGAATGAAAATGCCAGCAAAGAAGAGGTGTTTTTGCCTTGTCAGTTCTATGTCTGTTGGAAAGAATAGTTTCCCAGTATTTCACAAGCTCTCTTCTTTGCAACACCAACAAAAGTTTTTGTCAGTATTTTTTGATGATGGTAGTGCATATTGGCCTGTGGCAGTGAGCACATTCCACATAAAAACAGTCTAAACCGCTCCATTTTAACATCTGGGTTACCACGGAAAAAGTCCTCTTAGCCTCTCGGTTATTTCCGCTCCATAAACCTTGAATAAAGCTTTAGGCTATCTGAGTTTCACATCTCCAAATGCCTTAAATAGACTGAAAAGAATCAGTATCAGATATGTCATGGATCTCTATCTCATTCATCCGTATTTGCATCTTCTGAAGACCAAAATGGAAAGGTAATACCGCCTATGACAGAGAAGCAATATACTAGCTCTATCTACAGACAATAGATCTGATTACTAAAAGCTGTTTGGAGTTTCTTTTTAAAGTTTATGTCCCATTTTGATAATAATCAACATAAAGTGCTATCTGATGTGGTGACAATGTGGACTTTTGGGGTTGTTTTTTTTCCTCATTCCTTGTGTATTGAAAAATTTGCTTGGTTTTTTTTTTTTTTCCAATACAGGGGATTTATATCTTCCCTTGCTTTATTGCTCTTTATTTGGTTCTCCGTGTTCTCTCACTGGAAAGCATATCATAAATAAATGAATACAAGCTATTCCCTCATCAGAGCTGCCACCCTTTACCAATATCAACAAGCGTAATTTCCATAGTGATGAACTCTGTAACACGAAGCAGAAACACCCCCTAGAATACCATCCATTCTCCTCTGTGCCAAGTCTCTAGGTAATTCTTCCCCGCAGCTCTGCTAGTATTTTTTTCAACAGCTGCTTTTCTTAGCCAAAGGGAGAGCACCTTGGGCAAAAAAACCCAAACAAACAAACACCACTTGGTGGCATAAATAACTTGAAGCGGTGTCACACCTGTTTGCCAGATCTCTCATTTTTCCCCTACACCCACTAAAGCCATTGTAATACTAACCTCTTCTAAAAGCTGCACCCCGCAAAATAATTTCGCTGTTCATGTTCCAGTCCCATGGGGTTCAAAACCTATAATAGCAGCAAATTTTACTGGGTTTTCCAGGAGTTACATGTTCACATCCGCCCTTCTGTTTTGTTTTACTGTATTTTTTTTTTTCTACTGTAAAAAAATAAACTGCACCAAAGTGTCCACATGGGCCAAACTAGATCTCCAGAGATGATCTGAGTGCTCCTTTGATGTTGCAGAGGAGAGTAGGTGATGGAAGAGATGAAACTCATCAGAAGGTGGTGACCCTCTTAGCTGTATCTCAGAAATCCTCACATGGCCAAGAACTACATGTGCCATAGAAACTCGAGGGAAAGGACGCTTGGTGCATGAGTCAAGCAGAAGTTGCCTGTGGCTCCTGGAAATGGCAGCGACTCAGCGTGAGTGGGTGCTGGGGGCAGCGTGCTACTGGGGCATGGATGGAAACCCAGGATACCGTCCCACAGCCTCCGATGGTTTTCTCCTGGAGGTGGGGATTGGATAACTTGGTGCTAACACAATAAGGCGATGTGGGCGTAACCTGTGGTCTGCATTTGAGCTGCTCGCACAGGTTCATGACCTGATTGGCACTGTAACAAGCCTCTGAAGTTCTTTTCTAGACCTAAAGTAATAGGAGGGGCTTAACACCAAAAATTGCGCTGTACTTTTTCATTCCAAGTTTGAATGAGTTCACTTTGGCTGCTCTGCAACACCCAAACATAGCCTCTTTAAAAAAACAGCAAACAAACAATGCTTCAAACCAAAATAAATAAATCAGTCAAGAACAGGGCCTAAGGCAGAAGTCAGATAATTCTCAAAGTTGGCAGGCACATGCTACTGACTGAAAAGGGTGTGCATCCCTTGGCTTCAGGATGAAAAAAACCTCAACAACTTCTAAATAACATTTAAAGTACAAATACTAAGAGACTGAAACTCATTCCAGGCTTGCTGCAGGGCATGTGCTAAGATTTCTAGCAGAGGCTAATTGAACTGCACCCCTTATTTTTCATACACAGCGTGGTCTGGAAGAGGCTTGGAGATGCTATTGCAATTATTGGCCTTTTGCCTGAAGCAGTTACTATGAGGGAGACAGTAATTGCCTGATGGGAAGCAACCAACCAAATTCTTAACAAAGGAAAAAACCTCAAGAAACAGATCAGTCCACAGTCCCTCCCTCTAATTTGAAGGGAGAAGGGGTGCCAACTGGAGAGATGAACTAAGAATGAAGGATTGATACAGAAAGGGAGACTTAAAAAATGCCTTAAGGTTGCAGGCCTGGGAATTTAAATAAACAGTAGAAGTTTTGAACTCAAGACACAACCTTATTTTATAATCATAATTTTGCTCAATTGTACTGTAGGTTAAACTTCCCATATTTAAGAGGGAAAAGCACCTGTCACCAGCTGTGTCAATGACAATCTCTGTGTGCTGGCCCATGAATATTTCTGAGTTGGTGGTTCTGAAGTTGTCCCAGATCCATGTTGCTGTGAGCCTGTGGGACTACACCTGGGCTTCCGTCCTGAGGCACCTTGATGTGCACACAGAGAAATCCCAGTACATGTATCAGGGAAGAGTAACCGTGTATTCTCCAGTAGGCTAATTTGAGCAATCCAGGTGTATTGCAGTGGCTAAGGACCACATCATCCCTTTTTTTTTACTAACATTCCTCTCCAGCCTCACAGATACCAGCCAACTTTCTTAAACAAGTTCACTTGTACAAAACCTTGAAGCTGCAAGTGCTCTTTCAGGTGGAAGAAAGGCTTAGGTGGCCAAAAGCAATGCATCTTTTCCCCAAGTATCTCTATTAGTCTCAGATTTGAATAAGGAAAGGGAAGACATGAGGGAGAGGACATAGGAGACGACGTGGGACTGTAGCTAAGGTGATTTGGTATTTCCCAATGTTTTAATTTTCATATTTCTATTTCCAGTTTCTTACACATCCCTTTCTTTAAGAGGTTGAAATGAATTTTATCATAGTAGATCTTTTTCTCAAGTTGAACTTTTTGGATAAATTTTCAGGATAAATAGTTGAATATTCAGGTGAAACCTGAGAATTGATGTTGAAGTGGTACATTATGAACTTTCCACCAAGAGGAAGAGTTTAAATATTCTTGTGCTTTGTTTCAAAGATTTGAGAACAGCAAAAGCTGGTTATTGTTTCAAGAACATCTCTTTATTTCCCCCAGGGCAATTCACATAAATCATACCATGGCAACAACTCATGGGTCCTCAATGGAAAAGCAGGCATGTGATAGGTATATTGTTCAAGAATATCACCTGCACTGAACATACACCATCCACATATTCAAGATGTGTGTAATGGAACTTAAAATGTGCCATCCTAACACGATGATCAAGCTTACCGTCTTTAGGACCAAAGAGTCCTTCTGTATCACCAACGGCTACTATGGCACCCTATTTACAGGTTAAAATGGGGAAAACTGTCTCAGTGATCTCTTGGCTGGAGAACTGGTAGTATGAAAGTAAAAGTAATGAGATGACTGCACAGGGGCAAGTGGAATAAAAAAGGATGGGGCCAAAGACATGAGTCAAGCCTAACTCTCTACAGTCCTCTGCTCTGCAACCTGCTGGCAGCATGTACTGATCTCTCATCTCTTGCCAGAGACTGCCCCATGGGGAGGATAATAGCATTTACGGTTGCCTACTAGTTTGTTTGTTCTGGAAATAAAGTCTGTGCTGTAGATCTGATACCTTATCAGTAATGCAGTTTGGTGGCTGCATGCCTCCATATGATGAACAAAACTTCCAGTTCTCAACATTTTTTTTTTTCCCTTCCCCACCCCCCATCCCCCCACCCCGACCCTGGCATTTATACTGCCACGTTTAAAACACTGTGATAAATGAACTTGAAAATTCAGCCAAGTGTTCCAGACACTACCAGACTTCACCTTTCCTTGAAGAACAATTGCTTAGGATGACCCTCTCTAGTTGCTATGATGAGCATTTCAAACAAAACCTAAAATGAGCAGGTGCTCTCTGCTAAAATAATCACTGGCGCTGCCCAGAAGACGACAATCACATTTCACAGTGATGTTTCAAAATATGAGTTCTTGTGTGCATGTGTGTTCATTGAAATAAAAGCAAAGCCTTTCAAAAAAATTTTATAAAATACATCAGCATCAAAATATCTGTTTTGAAATGAAGAGCAGAGAGATTTCTGCAGAGGTGGCTGCTGAAAAGCAGTGTTCTGCTTGCTTTGGAGAATACTTCCTATGATGACTCAGGATTATGTCAAAACTAGGTATCTCTCTGTGAAACATTTCATTTTAGCAAAACAACATTATAAACAAAATTTAATAAACAGTATTCTGACCAGGCCTATCTTCCATATGTTGCAGCCCTTGAAAGAAACTGGTGGTTGCCTGAATCGTTATATTTGGTCTAGATGATGAACCATCAACAGCAATACTTCTAGTTAAGTAATCAGAGGTCCCTCTTGAGTCTTCTGGTATGCTCTTTTATGCCTACCAACATCCATTATTGAATTTTAAAGAAAAGAAGTATTTTATTTTTAAAATTTGACTGAAAACTGTTCCTCCTCATTTAAAATAAGCACCGTGCCACAACTTACAGCAGAGCTGTCTTCATTAAGAAACTTCTGGAAATATTGTATAGCCACAGAAACTTATTATGGAGAGACATGTAAGACTTCTGAAAAGCTCCTGAGAATACTTGAGATAAGAAGATTTATACTTGTTGCTCTTGATTGTGCGCTTGAGTGTTTTCTTGTTTTATCTTTTTTATGAGTTGAGTATTCAATCATGTAATCACTTCCCTGTATATTGAGAAGGAAAGAAAGAAGATGCTTTCAAGTGTGCTGTAACATTAAAATAATAACACTAAGGATTGCATATCAAACAGGCACCCAGACCCACAATTAATAAACTCTCTCCCCAAAAGAAAAGTAACTCAAAGAATTGAGAATTACAGCCTCGAAGCAGTTAAACTTGAGTAAATAAAGCAAGGGCTGAGTTGTATGGTCCTTCCCTTCATGATCTTCCAGAATTTGGAGCTGGCTTGCACTCATTCTCGTTTCTAATACAAGACAGGACAATTCAAGTTAGATGGTGAGGCTCACTGCATTTCACCTGTGAATAGGGATATTTTTCAACTTCCTAAAATTCTAAGAAACCTCTTTGAACTCTTTGATTTCTTCCTCTACCTAGAATATGCAAAGACCTGTTCCAGGAAGCATCCTTGGATAGTGGAGTTGGCATTCAAGTCTTTCATAGATTTGTAGCTAAATAATTACATAGCCTATAAAAGCATTCCATAATTCAGTTTTGCAGCTTTTATCAAGTACTTGAGGTATGACATATCTTTTGAAATCATAGCATCATAGAACCATAGGATCATTTAGGTTGGAAAAGACCTTTAAGATCAAGTGCAACCATTAACCCAGCACTTCCAAGACTACCACTAAACCATGTCATTAAGCGCCACATCTACACGTCTTGTAAATTCCTTCAGGGATGGTGACACAACCAGCTCCTGGGCAGCCTGTTCCCATGCTTGACAACCCTTTCTGTAAAGAAATATTTCCTAATGTCCAATCTAAATCTTCTCTGGTGCAGCTTGAGGCCATTTCCTCTCATCCTATCGCTTGTTACTTGGGAGAAGGGACTGACCTCCCTACAACCTCCTTTCAGGTAGTTGTAGAGTGGTAAGGTCTCTCCTGAGCCTCCGTTTCTCCAGACTAAACAACACCAGTTCCTCAGCTGCTCCTCATAGGACTTGTGCTATAGACCCTTCACCAGCTTCATTGCCCTTCTCTGAACCCATTCCAGCACCTCAATGTCCTTCTTGTAGTGAGGGCCCAAAACTGGACACAGGATTCAAGGTGAGGCCTCACCAGTGCCGAGTACAGGGGACAACCACTTCCCTACTCCCCCTGGCCACACTAGTGCTGACACTAGCCAGGATGCCATTGGCCTTCTTGGTCACCTGGGCACACTGCTGGCTCATCATCAGTCAGCTGTCGACAAACACCCCTAGGTCCTTTTCTGCTGGGCATCTTTCCAGCCACTCTTCCCCAAGTCTGTAGCATTGCAGGGAGTTGTTGTGGCCCAAGTGCAGGGCCCAGCACTTGGCCTTCTTGAACCTCAAACCATTGGCCTTGGCCCAGCCTGCCCAGATCCCTTTGTAGAGCCTCCCAACCTTCAACCAGCTCAACACTCCCACCCAACTTGGTGCAGATTTACTGAGGGTGCACTTGATCCCCTCATCCAGATCATTGATAAAGCCATTAAAAAGAACAGGCCCCAATACTGAGCCCTGGGGGACACCAACTGGATTTAACTCCATTCTCCACCACTCTTTGGGCCTGGCCATCCAGTTTTTTACACAGCGAAGTGTATGTTCATCCAAGCCATGAGCAGCCCGTTTCTCCAGGAGAATGCTGTGGCAAATGGTGTCAAAGGCTTAAGTATAGTCTAGGTAGACAACATCTACAGCCCTTCTCTCATTCACTAAGCAGGTCACCTTGTCATGGAAGGAGATCAGATTAGTCAAGCAGGACCATGGTGCAGAAATTTTCAGTGAATACACAGTAAAAAACTAACAAGGTTCTCTCTCTTCAGCAAACATTTGCTAATGGATTTCACAATAACAATTCATGTTTTCAGGATAAAATCCATGCAAGCTAAACATACTATATTCTGTGTGGGAACACCCACAATTTTCCATCTTCATTAAGGAGGGGTTGGACTCAAACTTTTTTGCTGTAGTTATTAAATCATATTACATGTTCCTGTGTTGACAGGTCTGGACTTCTTCCAGAATGCTATTGATACAGAAGGCTGCATAATTTCTGACTCTGGCTAATTTTTGAACAATGCTCTTTATCTGTTTTTCAGAGACACAACTGTGTGACTGATGGCTGTGCTTTATGAACAGGATGTATTCATTTTACTAGCTTGCATGTGTAATGTGGCAGGGTATCAAAAATGACTATCTGGATAACCAAGACAAATGGGAAAACTGAGTTGTTTGACTATGCTAAACTCTGGGAATAGTTAAAAAAAATATTCTCCTGGCTTGTCTCTCCCCGATTCCATTCACTCCCTTCTTTCCTTTTGTCTGGGCAGCAGTAGTTTTCCATGCAGGAGTTATTACCATGGCCCAACAGTCTTTTTAGCCAATTAATCTCTCTCCATAGCCTATATGCAGCCCAATGAGGTCTCAGGAGTGAGTGAGGAGTTGTTTCCTTCTAGTCCTTTGAGTATACCCCTGGTTTAAAGCAGTAATAATTTTACACCATCACTTTCGCACTACTTTTGTGCAAAAGAATTTCCAGCTATGCCCGTTCCTTGAAACTTATTATTTAGGAGAAAATTCTGGTGAATCTCATGCTCAAAGCAAGACCTATCACAGTGTGGCTCATTGTTAAGTTTTGATTAATGTTCCCACTCAATTGCTGACTCACTCTCTTTCCAGCATGCGCAAATATTTAGCTTCTTTCTTTCTCTGGAGCATGTTCTGTAGAGCCCATTGCTGTAGTATCCAAGCAAATTTTCAACATCAACAATAATATTACCAATACAGTAGAGCTTTTGTGACATCCTTCTTTAAGGGTCTCAGACTGCTCAACTTAACCATCTCAGCATTCACACAAAGCAACTGAGTACTATTCTGTTGTTTTTCACAGAGTGAGAACAGTGGGATACAGCCCTGGGAAACCTCTTACTCAGAAGTGGTATAAAACATCCAAACATTTTGAAGGCAGAACTGAGATCTGCAATCCTTTTGAAGACAGCTTCACGGGACCTATTTACAGTCACAAATTTCATGCTAACAAAAGTCAATCTGTTGGGCTAAATTTTTTTGAAGTGGCTAATCTAATGCAGGTTTTCTAGCAGTTCAACCATATCCATGAATAAATCAGTCTTCCTTTCCTTGAACTTCTGGATTCAAAACCTTTAAAATAATGCATATTTAGGCTGGCTATAATCTGAAGCTCATCCTTGTTGAGGCTTTCAAAAACAGGATGTCACTCTCCAACTTGATTAGTAAAGCAGACATATATCCGTCTTTTGCTACTTTATGCTCTTCAATAAACTCTCAAAAATTGCGAGATATGCTTTCACACAAAGCTGCCTTATAGAAACCTAGAGGCAGAGTCTTCCAAAGCCAAATGTTCCACTGGGTCTCTGGGTCACTAAACTCTCATGGCATGGCCATGAAAAGTCCCTCTTCCTTCAGTTCTCTGCAGCCCTTCAGGATGCCTTTTCCTGTTTTCTAGCTCCTTTCTTCAGTGTATTTTCCAGTTGTCTCAGCAAAGGGTAGTTGTACTTAAGCTTCAAGAGTACCCCTGATTCGTCCAGAACAGAGCTGATCTAACTGAATTAAAGTGGTTTTGCATTTCGTGAAACTTTTCCTGAAGATCTAAATGCTCATGTAATCATTGAACTTCAAATACAAAATAGAAATATGTCAAAAGGCCCTCACCAGAGAAAGGCTTTTTCCCCGCCTCCAATCAGTGGTTTCTACACCATTTTTTCCCCCAGTCAGTATGAAATTGCAGCCCAGCCTCCAAAAACACTCTTGCTTGAAATGTCCTGTCCCTCATTCCCTAATTTTCAATACCCAAGTTTAAAAAAAAAACCACCACTCCTCACTCTTTGCCCTCCATGAAACAAGGGCTCTTTACAACACTAACTTTTACTACTGATGTCCAGGATAAATCCTGGTTTCCATTAATTACAAACAGGCACGAATCCTGTCTCAGCAGTGCCACTGAAAGAGACTGCTTGATTGCCATCTAGAATCAGCCATGATTCTGAGTGTCCTGCTGCCTGGCAGAGAGCCTTCGCTGTTACCTAATAATCACTAGGCTTCTTCCTGTCCTGTCCCTGTTATTCTTTGATACCCAGGAGGTGCATATTACGGCACTGTTAAGGTGCTGCGGTTTATACTTGCGCTGTCTGTTCGGGTGAGTAATGCTTTGTTGTTACTCAGTCATCTTGAAGCCACTCTTAATGCATGCCAAGTTAACCAAAGATGCCAATAAAAGCGTTCATTCACTGAAACCAAGCAGACTGTGCAACTTAAAAGGCTTACCAAAGAAAAAGGTGAAAAAGAGAGAAATAGTGTGCTTCATCTGTTTGAAGAACGGGCTGGCTGAACTAGTCTAGCGGCTCACGCCTGCCTCAGCACCCATGATGAGGGCAAGCATCACTCAATTATGACGGCAATATGACCACACTCAGTGGGAACATTTCTGGGTTCCCGACAGTCTGATTATAAGGTACAGACCAGGTATTGCACATCTGTATTCTGTCTGCCAAAGATCAGAAGCTTCTTCATTGTCTTTTCTTCAGGATTTCTTCACTCTGACATGCAGGAGATGACAGGCAGGCAAGCAATTGCTTCCCCATGATGCTACTTCCTTGGGAGACAACTGGGTCTCTCCATTAGTGTCTGGGCACTTCTCTTGCTCTGTGACCTTTGTAACCCTTGTACCTCTTGGGTTACAACAGCTGCACCTAGTCAGGCACTGCCCAGAGCTATTTATCCTTCCACCCATTTTCCAGTGGAAGAAACAGATGAGCTCTGACATGAAGGACGCTGTGCTTTGAGGCAGGGAATGCAAGAGGAGAAAATATGTTCCACACTGAAGTTAGCTGCCATATGGCAGCTTCCGTAAGAGTGGAAATACTGTTTCAGTCCATGGGCCACATGGCTCAGTTTTCTATTTCCCTCAAAAGCCAGAAGCAGATCCCTTTGTAGAATAACTCAAAGCAAATTCCCTTTTCTCTCCTAGACATCATTTGCATCTCAAGTGATTTTCTGAGCCTTGAAATCACTTGAAATCAAGTTATTCCCTTTGGGAGTTATTTAGTAACTCCCAGGGTGGATCTCTCTTTCAGGTACTTGATGTGTCCCTCCTGCACCACACAAACTTCATGCACCTACACGGGGATCCCATGCGGTGCTGAAAAAGCCAGTGACTAAATCCCTTCTCATGCTACAATGGGCAGAATGTATATATTATATGCCTGCATACAGCTGTTGGCCCATGAAGACATTCTGGCATCTACAAAAGTGGCTGCAGAATGAATAAATTGCATACCAATACTTGTCAGTTATTATACCAGGAAATATCAGGACTTCTAAACTGCTATACTAGAAAATACCAGGGCAGCTCAACTTCGGTCACTCTGGAGTATAAATGAACTGATTTTTTTTGAATACTCATCTATGTAAACCTGAAGTGACTATAATAGTACCTATTTACCACAAAGGGACACTTTAAAAATGAATTAATATTTGTGAAGCACTCATAGTGATAAATGCTATAAAATTTTACATGGGAGATCTTTTTTTAGAAAGCTGAGAGCATGTACTTAAAATATTATCACAATGCCTTCCCACCAGAAAGCTGGGCAAAGGTTATACAGACTACCACAGCCTGTTGTACTCAGTGCAGCCTTAACACTTTTTTCAGTATTTCTCTCAGGACTTAATTAATAACAAAGATGAATCCAAGTTACATGATCCTCATCTGGATCCAAATGTAGCTGAAATCTGAAGTAGCTCAGACACATGATTTCTAAATAAGAATTGTGAGAAATACTGTATTCCTCTCCCCCAGCATATCTGAAGTGAAAGATGACTTCAAAAGCCAAAATAAAACTCCACTGGCACCATCAGAGGGCTACATGCTAGTGTCGAAATTCAATAGAAGAGCTAAAGGTATAAATTCAGTTCTGCTGCTGTCTCTTAATTAAGACTGTTAAAATTTCTGTCTTTGGCCTCTTTCTGGGGACTGGCCCATACTAAGAACGAAGCGTCCCAGGAGCACAAGGCAATTCGGTAATAGAAATAGCATGTTCTCTCTGCTCCTCGCGAGCCATTTCTAGGAAATTGAGTTGTGTTCAGAGAAGATGAGCCTATTGACCTATGCACTTCAGCAACACACTGAGAAGCTGAGTTGCTGTTTGGATGTGTTAGCCTGGATTTTACTGTGATTCACAGTTGGAGTCATGGGAGCCCTCAAAAACCGCTTTTTCTCCTGTCCACTAGCTATACGGATGACTTGCACTGCTGCCCGAGTGCTCTGCCCCATTCCAGTCCCTTGTTCACACTGTAGTGTGGGATACAAGGGAATTGCTGTGCTTCTGCTCTCCTAAACTGCCTCTGAAGTGGGTATTTCAAGAGTTTCTGAAGACCCTGAGGCATGAGAAGAACGTGACTATTTCAGAAGCACATTTGCTGTGTTATTAACATTGCTTCGGTGTGAACTTAGTGCCACTCTCTGTAAAGGTCTGTGTATATAAATAATAAATGGCTGAAAAAATTAGAGATTTATGACAACATGTTGTTAAGTGTTCAAGAGATAATCATGTTTATTTTCATGATATATAACCCTTTGGTTTATATGTCCTCTGGTATGGTGCTTGTAGCAATCTAGAACATATGACTACTGAACCAATTACTTACTCTGTCTTTGTTATACAGTGGATATGAATGTAAAATATAACCAAAATGTCTCATTACCTGAACATGGAGGTCCTAGATTAAAATCATACTCAAGAGGTGAATACCTCATCCTAGAAGAGAATAATGTGTATTGGTTCTAAGTACATAAATTAATTACATATTAAGAACAGCTCCAATTTTCCAGACCTGGCCCAGTGTCACCATTTTCTCTATATTCTGTTTTTTTTTTTTTAAATTACTTAGCAATTGCAATGCCAGCAATGGGCCTTGCATATCCATTTGCTCCTTTGTACAACATTAGTGTGCCAATAACCGACAGAAATTGAGCCTTCAGCACACCGTTCACACATTTCAATAGCAAAGAAATTGAACCTTAATACTCTTTGCACTTAACTGAGCCATTGATCCATGCATCTATCAAGATCAGCCAATATTTTCAAGGCTGAGTTATATTTTGTAATAGTTTATTTTGAGAGTAAGATACCTAAACAAAGCCTGATGTCCAAGAAATGCTGAGCACACAATAATCATGCCCTTCCAATATTCTTGTGTCATCTAATAAAACCCTGAAGCACTTTTATAACAAAACCCTTAGCACTTTAATATTATGATAGTGATGTTAATTACCAGATTGTGGTGGTATAAAGCATGATCCATGGTGAAAAAATATCGATTCTGTTACTTGTTTAACGTTAACTCACAGTATTCGTTAGACAGCATTTGAGGGTACCACTGATTTTAGAATATAACTTTAAAACTGGTGAGTTTTCCAGAAATTCTTTTATAGCATAGGCTTCATAATGGAAGAAGCTTCCTTTTGCAGAAGGAGATAAACATGTAGACTCTTGGGGCACAGAAATAATCTTCTTGTTAAAGAGCAGTATTATACAGGTCTCTTGCTGGTATTTTCTTGCATAAGTAACTTCAGTGAAGCCACACTTGTTAGTGTTGATCAGTGTGAAAAGGGGGTATGCTTATTTCAGAAAAACAAGCAATAATAGGAGAAACAACAGGAAAAAATGGCATTCAGTTTGCAGTAAGTATTCCTTAAGAGGTAGTTCAACGTAATTTTGTTTAGGTCTACCACTCATCCTCACTGTCATTTGTGGGAAGCCACTATTTTGCAATTAATTTTCTCACTTGCCCACATCCATGTGTGGGAAGTGTCTTGAGATCTCTATGTGAAAAGGATTGTTCAGATGCATAGAATATATTTTTATTACAATATATGTGATGGAATTTGTTCCACAATTGCTTTCTTGTCAAAAATTTCATTAACATTTGTGGGTGGCTTTGTCTTTTGCTCTGATCTGTAAGAAGGGTTGCTAACAAACACTTCTGTATGTCTTTGGGCAAGGAATATGCCTGTCTCAGTGGAGTCACGTATGTAAAGCTGGCTCATGTAAACAGTGGTTTACAGAACTAAGTCCTGACCTTGGCATTCAAGTTCCGTGCTTCTTGGCTGCCTTCTCACAGAACACGTGTAATTCTGCTCTGAGCAAATAGCACCTGCATTTCCCTCTGACCTGTTAGGTGTCTTGCTAAAGCACTGGGTAACACTAGGAAATCTGCCAAGTTTGCCTCCAGCCAAGCCTACTTTGAAAGACCCCTCTGGACTTCACTTGCACAGATGCAGATCTGAGCGTAGAGGAAGATTAACAACACACCTGAGCTCTCAGCCTAGTTCTGTGTAGGGATCTGATTGACTTCGGTGAGAGATCCACACTGAAAAGCTGCAGGAGTTATTGTAGACAGGAGAAATTACAGGAGGAGAGACCAATGCTAGTTTTTGAATATTAGGCATTTATAGAAGAGGCTGATTGCAGTTAGTGAAAAGATTTGAATGACTTCAAGAAGATTTGGGTCAGATCCTACTTTTTTTTTTTTGTAAATTTTAGTACAAAGCTTTTGCTAGTACAAAGTAAACTGTTTTAAGTTATTTCCTGTGACTCATTGAAAAGTAAATGACCGTTTTAAAACAACTGCTCTGTTCATTTCAATGGATATAATTGATAACACCAGTCTAACTACATGGACAGAATTATGTAAAACACTATTGAGTTAGTAGCAACTGATAAGATAATTGCTAGAACACCATTAACTGTAAAGCAGTCTGTGTGAAAAAGCAGTGTTGGATCAATGCTTATTTAATTGCTCCGTGATTTCAGTTCTGGAGGCTTGTTCCTTATTCTTACCTGCCAAATTTAAATAATGAGGTGCTGTGTGCTTTTCTTTGTCACAGAGAACATTCCCGTGTGCTGTCCTCAATACACAAGGAAATGCTTGAGATGCAGTTAAAGACGCAGTAACTCTATTACTAAAATAAGAATTCTTAAGCTACAAATATGTTCCACACTTAATAAAACACAGAAGAACTCATCACTGAATTTGAATACCTTCCACCACAGCTACGCAATAACCATGAAATAAGAAAATGTCCCAAATATTCTTTGAAACAAACTGTAAGCCCAAACTGGGAATCCAAACTGACAATGGCTTCTCTGGATAATTACAATGGAAGATTGAAACTCTTTATTGGTATCCTGCAGTAATAAGACATAATAAGATATAGAAGAGAAGTCACTTTGATTGTATCTGGATACTATATACAATGAAACCAGAAAAGTCCAAAGCATTTTAATTTAGGCCTTATATTTCATAAAAATGATAGAATTGCTTGCTGGTGAAGTAAAAAAGTGCAACAAAGGTTCTTAAAATGTAGGTGAATTTTAAAATAACAAAAAGCTCTTCCTGTGCTTGCTAATTTAAGTGAAATCTGAGCCACTAAAACCCTGGAAAAATGTCAAGGTCATTGCCAATAGCTTTGATTAGCAATAAAAAAGGGACACAAGTACAGGCTAATGGTATGAGGACATTAAATATTAAAAAGGACCTATTGATTTAAAGGTGCTATTGCTAAAACTAAGTAGCAGTAGCTATTGACCAAATGGTAGACCGTACATTTCTGACAATGTGTCCACCAACCTATTAGTATTTTTCAGGTTTTCCCAGTTGTCTTATAAATGCTACTCATTCTGTTTGTTTCCCTTTTTTTTTTTTTAATTTAGGTTTTAAGAACAGAATCAAATAAGAGAATAAACATTCCAACCTGTTCACAAATCATTACACACACTAATTTATGTGTTTAGGAATATGTAGAAAAGGGAGCAAATAATGTACATTATTCTGTGGAAAACCTTCTAATATTTCAGGTCCCAAGAAGAGACATTAATGCAAATATATTCTAGGTGGAAGGATGTGCATCTGTGAGGTGCAAGTACACATACCTTTGCCCAACATTGGAGATTTCTCCAGTAAGACAAACCACAGGAGATGGAAAGTCCTCTGCAGAAGGTGGGATATCCCTTTCATTGTTTACAGGGGCTTGGACTGCTGAAAGGGGGAATAAATAAAGAGGAGAAGACCCTGAGCTTACCTCTTCACTGGTCTTCCTCTGCTCCATTCCTAAATAACTTACATGTCTTCAGCAGAAATGCACACCTACACAATCTTACTGCCAGCTCGTACAACAGATGCTCATGCCAGGGACACCTGCACATCATAAGAAGATGGCATTATCTTTCCAAGCATGAATTTTACCTAGGGAGTAAGTCATTCAAAGGCGCACTTATTCCCTGGATAAGCGCACTGCATGCTTGTCCTTCAGTCTTGTGCGTCTTCTCCAGGTTGTTACAAAACGAATGACAAAGTGAAAGTCACCTTTCTCAGAGACTGAGCCTCTTGTTCATTACGGGAAGGCATGAAATACTTCAGTGATTTCTGTGTGGCTTAATTCTTGGCACAGATATGAAAGAAATAAGGAAAATCTAACTTTATGCTTGAGGAAGCTAGAACACCAGTGGAAATTATAGGCTAACGAAAGTGCCAACTCTATTTTTCATTGGCTAAATCCGGTGTATAGAGCATCAGCTTCAAGTAAATTGTACTGAAATCAGCTCAGATGTTCAACTAGTCACTGTGAGGTTATGAACTTGATGCTTTTAGTCAAAAAGAGAGATACAGGTTTAATGTGAATTTAAATGTAAAGTTTAGTCTTTACAAATGATGGCGTTTTCTATTTAGAACTTCACAATGAGAGTATAACACATCTCAGTGAAGGCAGGAGCAGTCATCTGGAAGCTGTAGGAGCATTTTAGGAGCCATTCTGCAAAACACTGTTAAAATTCAAGATGGAAAATTTCAGGGTGGACACACGATATTTTCTTATGATTGTTTATCTCTCTGGAATTTTACTAATCTGTTGTGGTTACAAACTTGGCCATCTTCTGGGCCCAGCGTTTACGTGGGTGCGAAGTAATCTGTAAACTGTTTCAGGAACCATCCAATGCAAATATTAAAAACATCACATAGTGCATATCCTTACTATTCTTGATAATTAAACTAGAAATATCATGAAAGAATGGTATTGACAAGAGAAAGTCAGTTGTTAGAGTTGGAGCTTACTAGTAAATTCATGGTAGCAGCTTCATAATATGAAAATGCAGCTATTTCACAGGAGACCACAGATGCTGATTGCCAGAAGGGAGGATGTTTTGTGTGATTTCAGAATGCACTGCAAGGAGATGACCTATACTGTTACATGAAAGAATAGAGAAACCTGTATGTTGTTTGCCTTAGAAGTGAAATCCCCCCAAATTACACTCCATTTAAGTAATGGACCCATTTATGTAAATTGAATTCTAGGAGTGCACAAATTTTGTGCTAGCTTTCTGCTCAGGGTAGAATCTCTCTGTGTGTGGGAGAGGGAAATCTCTCTCTTTTTTTTTTTCCCCCTGTTTTTTCGGTGCACTGGTTGGTTTTATTTTTGAACATTTATAATGCAGCAATCAAAGCTCTCTTAGAATATCATGACTTGATTGTTTACCTGTATATATTTCCCATTTCAGAATGCTGCTAAACAAGACAGATTAAATATATGGCAAAGAACAACACTTTGAAGAATCAAGATGAGCATTCTCGTTATATTCAGGGTGACTACTCACACACATTAAAATTAACAGGTGCCTTAATGTGTAATAACTCTGTGACTCAGTGAATCTCTCAGATAAATATCTAGTCTTCAACATGTCATTTTGTGGCTTTACTTTGTAACCACTTGACTCAGGACTATGGGGGTTGTTTGCATGCTTAGTTTATACCCTGGTGATGATAGGAGACTTTGTGGAGTGCTAAAATGCAAATCAATGTAATGCACTTAAGGAAAATAAGTATAAATAGAAAATACTAATATAGAAGTGGATTGAAGCATTTGAAAAAGTAGTACAAGAAATAATTCTGCACTAGCAATGGTGTGGAAGCGATGAGCTATCTTTGAAGTTCATTAATTCCGTGACTCAGTGAACCTCTCAGATAAATATCTGGAACTCTGCATAACAGTTTGTGACTTCCTGCTTTCTACCTGTAGCCTCTAAAATAATTTGAAGTTGTATTTGTCACTTATTATTTTAACTCCAGGTATTTTTGGCAACCATTGTCTCCTGGGAGTGATATGATAGATTATATAATGTAGATATCACTGAGAAGGCAACACACTCACTTCAGCCTCACCTTTGCCATCCATTAGTTCATCTGCTGTTGTGGCACAGAGACTGCTGAGATAAAAGTAGATGTGGAGCAATATCTTCAGGTATAAGATTAGAGATTGTTGAGTGTCGTATATTAAAATGTGTGTGCATGCACAGAAGTACAGGAAAGGTGTTTCATTGTCATATGAAAAAGGTCTGCAAGAGTCTGTAAAAATGTTCCTGCCTCTGTACATAGAATCGTTTAGGTTGGAAAAGACCTTTAAGATCATCAAGTCCAATCATTAACCCAGCACTGCCAAGTCCACCACTAAGCCATGTCCCTCAGCACTATAACATGTCTTTTAAATACCTGCAGGGATGGTGACTCAACTACTTCCCTGGGCAGCCTGTTCCAGTGCTTGACAACCCTTTCAGTGAAGAATTTTTTCTTAATATCTAACCTAATCCTCCTAAATTTAAGCATTTGCCTTGACTTTTAAATGAGGCCAAAATTAAGAGAATAAGGGTTAGGTGGGTTTTAGAAGAAAAGTTCTGTGGAGTACATGGTACGGCATAGCAGTACAAAGAGTTAGACATGCAACAGTGAGGGAAGCTTTCACTCAGACCAGGAGATGATGCAAATGTAAGTTTCAGCTTTCCCACAGATCACTCCATCAAAAAGAAGATGCCAATGATTTGCTCATAGAGTCACCAGGCACTGTGCTCAGGTAGCTGATTGACGCACAGTGACAAATTTTGGCATGCACATCATGGCAAATGAAGTCTCTGAAGGGATGTGTTCAAGAAAGGCCATTCTAAGCAACCTGAGAAGCTCTGCAGGGCTGACATTTTCTGGTGAGACAATTCTGCAAGACTATATTCCCTTCCAGCTCAGAAGAGGCCTTTTCTCTGCCTCATGATGTGGAGCACATTAAGTTTTTCCACCCAGCTGAGTGGCACAGTGGAACCAGCTGGCATACAACAGAGTAAATCCCTGCTTGGTTCTGCACAGCACTGTCACTTGCTTGTGCTGGACTCCCATTTCTCTCCAAGCTATCCTAAGACACGTTTCTGACATCTCCCTTTTGGTCTCGCCACCACCATGCCTCCCAGTGGCACAGTTCGCTGCAGAAAAGTCCTTGCACACAGAAACTCAATCCAGGTGACCACTGCCTGGCACACAGGAGTCCCTGCATGGTAAGTCATGTTGCAGAGACACACCTTTTCCTTTATCAGCCGTTCTTACTCTCCAGGGCATGAAATTTTCATTAAAGCTGTTGTTTGTTGGTTTATGTGGTTTTTTATAGAAAATAGTATGCATGAGCAAACCATCTTATGGAAAACGTTTACCACCCTTAAGAAACCCAGGAATTTTTCAGGATACTGCAAGCCTAAACAATTAATTAGTTTGAGAATATTTGAGGTTTATGATAAAGTATTTCTACTTTAAAAAGATCTTGTGAACATTTTTAATGTTCTGACACATAGACCACCGATTTTCTCTTCCAGTATTTACCAAATACTGTAAAACAGAAAAAATAGAGAAGAAAACAATATGCCAGACACAGAAAGAATTCATCCAAAAGAGGGGACATAATCTTTGGGTGTGTACCCACCTCTAATAAACATTAGCCTTTTTACAGAAATCTCTAGGGGAATATCCAGGGAATTTGATGTAACCTGTGGTTAATCATTGACCATCTTCCTATGTAAAACTGCAAGTTGCATGACTTGGTGAATAGCATATAGGGGAAGAATGTAGTAAGTAAATATTTAGCCACTAGCTTATTATTTCCATTTGTATCATGTAGAGCAAACAGTAATTTGTACAAACTGTCACTACCTTAATAAGAAAAAAAAGGCAGTAATGCCAATAAAAGGTGAATTTTATTATTTTTATTACAGAATAATAAAGTGGTTACAGATTTTTCATACTTTAACTTCACTTATTCAATGAAGATTCTTCCATTACTGCACAGTTTAGTTATTACCTTTTGCAGTACAGTTTGTGTATTTTCTTTGAAAAGTGTTGGAAACAAGCTGTGAAGGAGTTGCCTTAAAAAAAGAGGTAAGAAGACTTTAAAGCTATCTCCAAGTACATAAAAATGAGGGCTTCAGAAATGCTCAGGGCACTTTACCTTGGGATGTTTTCTGTTAAACACTTTTTCTAATATAGAATCTATGTTACATGCGGTTATTATGAAAACAAAGAGACTTACGATGATTTCATTGCATGGTTTATAATTATAAATGTAACCACGGATGCTTCATTTTCTGAAGATCCTCCTGAGAATCAAAACTCCGAGAACATGATCTTAGCACCTGCACCCAACCACAGCCTTGGAAATATGTGTCATTATATAATCAACATGAGCAAGCCATTGAGTTGAAATTGGGAACACCCAAACTG
This sequence comes from Bucorvus abyssinicus, assembly GCA_009769605.1. Taxonomy (NCBI): domain Eukaryota; kingdom Metazoa; phylum Chordata; class Aves; order Bucerotiformes; family Bucorvidae; genus Bucorvus; species Bucorvus abyssinicus. Next base: position 29,690,655 of record CM020030.1, on the reverse strand, counting down.
GCTATGCACACTCAGATGGAAAGACAAAGAGCATGGGTATTAGTTATAAAAAATACACAATCCTACTTTTACCTAGAGTAAAATGATTAAAATATTCATTTGAGTAACTTCAGCTGTAACTTAAACTTCTTTTATAGTGGAATGTAACTTTAGATACATTCTGATGCACAAACAGTGTCTTGTTTTATAGAGTACGTGTTCTAATATACTCTAATATACAGCAATGAGAAACTCTTTCAGGAATGCTACTTTTGTCAAATATTCAGTACTGGATAATCAATCCTTCCTTTTTCTCCTGTTTTAAAGCTCTCAGGCATCTGGGCAGTCAACTGGAAAATGTTGTTAGACATATGTGACTAATCACTTACCATTAACAGTGAAGAGCCAATAGTCAAAGAAATGCTCTTTGAAAAAAACAAAAAAAAAAAAAGAAAAGAAAAGGAAAGAATTGAAATTTATTTCCTAAGGTCTTTGGCACGAGCTTAAGGATAGCGAAATATATTTACAGTGATCACAGTGAACCTGTGAATTATTCACAGGTACCTTCCTAGCCGTGTGAATTATTTACAGGCAGGAAGAAGATCTTTTTGCAAGAAACCCAGCCTCAGAAGCCCCTTAAGTACAAGAACCGCTTTGCTGGACCTGACAGTATCCTGGGTGTCCAGCAGTTATCTCAATTCACTTGAATTAGCTTAGTGCGAGTGTGAGCAATCCTAGACAGAGAGAAAAGATGCATCCTGATCTGACCAGGAGTGCAGATGCCCTGCCTAAAATTTGCTGGACTAAGCAGCATCCCCAGTTCAAGCATCAGCTCAAGTATGAAGCCGAAGGCCACCTACTGATGGCCACCTACCTTTGCTTTAAGTAGTGCATAACAAGAGTTAGAGATACTGTTGGGTGAATGAGAATGGCCCCAGGGAAATACCTGAGCTATAACTTAAGATAACAGGAAAGGTAAGCAAGACTGGCAAGGAGTGAGCAGAACAGATAGAGCCTGAGGTCATACGATAAGACTAATGATTGGACAAGGCTATATATATGTTACTGCGTGGCCTACCGAAGGTGAAAAGATTTCCCAGCCCCTTTCCAGAGAGATTTTGAAAAGAAATCTGCCAATCCTTAAGAGTACATAAACCTAATTGGTGTTTGAGTTCTCCTGGAACAAGACTGGTATGTAATTTCACGTATCCCCAACTCCATTACAGCGTGTTAGCTTTTAATTTCCTTGTGTTGGCCTAAAAACAGGGAAGAGGTGATTATTTTCTTTCAAATTATTAGTTGAATGTATGTCTTAACGGAATAAAAGTGTTGTAGGCTTGGGGTATTTTTAGGCTGAAGTACTGGGTTCCCTACAATATTTCTTACTGAACTGTCACACTTACGTAACCTCTTGAAGAAACACTAGAAGAACTTGTTGATACAACATCTTTGTGGGCCATCCTGTTCCACATTTGGCTGATCAGGGAAAGAGGAAAAATAAATCTGTAGAAAGGACTTTCCCTCAGTCACCTCGGCACAAACTGTTTACTTTTTAACGTTTTTCCCAGCACTCAGTTTCTGATCCATAATGCTTTTGAAACTCCTTTGACCACAGTGAGCTTGGGCCTTACTGTTGGTTTTTTTCTATTAAAGTTTTTTATTACAGTAATTCATTGTTGCTGTCTAATTAGCTATGGGGTATCTCATTATTTATATGTTTATGCCAAGCTGCAAACCATGCTATGTCATATAATAACTCGGGCATAACAATTAAAAGGTTAAACCAAAAAAAAATCTAGTTTTTGCATTTCTTCAACCAGACAAATACTGTTGATGCTTTTTTACGTTCTCATTTCAGTGGACTTTTAAAAATTGATTTTTTCAGTTAGTGCAGACAAAGGTACACTGAGTTTCTTTCCTAAGGTTTTCTGTGTGAGGTTGGGAACTCTTGGATGAGAAACCCCTCCGGCTGAGTTTCCTCATTCAGCCAGCTGACCTGCGGTCATGCTGTGGCTGGAGGGGATGGCTCCTTCCTTCCCCTTCACCCCAGCTCTGATACCCTACCGTAACGCCAGTGTTGGCAGCAGCAATCATGCAGCACATGGTCGACTGCCTCAAGCCACTCCTCTGACAGCTATGTACTTTTTTATTGGTTCGTTTTCAACTCTGTTCATGAGCTGGTCCATCTCACCGTGTGGCTGGACACACTGGCTGGTGCATCTTTTCGAGCCATCCCCAACCAGAAGTCAAGCGCAGACCAAGAGGGAGAGTGCAGCATCCTGGCCACGAGTCCACCAGGGAGGGCTCCAGCTGACGCTAAGTAGGTGTTGAAAAGGTCTCATTTCATTGGGGGAGCGCGTGGGCTGGACTCAGTTTCCAAGGTCTGGGACACCACACCCTTGGGCTCACTTTTGTAAAGGGAGCAGCTGTGCGGTCCAAGGAAAATGGAATGAGATGCAGCTGCTGGGTTCAGCAGCAAGCTCTGCTCTGCCACTCCCTAAAGCTTCCCAGAGGCCGCTGCAGCTCCTGAGGCTTTCCAAAACATGTTCCTAACCCAGTTATGATACCCTGACTCTGGGCCCTTATCAAATGTTGATTTGCTTTGAATCATGGATACATGTTGAATAAATTAATCGATTTATTCATTACAAATATATGACCTCACTGGTTATTACAAAAGCAATTCACTTTAAGTCTTGTCGTTTATCCTTTTCTGCTGTCTCCAACTCTTAAATATCTTAGCCCACATGAGAGGCCAGAGAGATTTATAATATATTAAAAGCAGGCCTCTTTTTAAGGCAAACAGCTTGGGGGAGGTAGGAACCACAGACTTAATTTCTTTTTCTGTGTCCTGTAACATAGAACAGTCATATTAGTTTTTCGGTCGGGTTTGTGTTTCTTAAAATCTCCCCAGCACTAAAATCTTCTCTGCCAAATGTTACAGTATACTAAAAAACACCTCAAAGTAAGGATTTAGAATGGAAAAACTGACACACCAACACTAAAAATGCCAGAGACTCTGCTCTTACATGACTCCTCGTGTGCATATCTTTCCAAATGAAAGGGACTTGTCAAGATTATTAAAGTTGAACATTGACTATGTATTTAATTTCCAAATTCTGGAGTAAGATACTCAGTTTAACAGAGCAGCTGAAATCTCACTCTGCTGAAATCAGTGAAGGGCTGGAGTCTTGCAGCTGTGCCTGTGACGTAGAAATTTTAATAGCTTTAGAGAAACAAGAGCTGAAGTTGGCACATTCAAATTGTAAATAGGATTTGATAATTATAGTGTCTGTGATCTCATGTAATAGTTTTTCCTTCATATTGCAACATTTTTGTTTCAATATTTTTATGTTGGCCCACGGCTTTTATTTACATATTCTGATATAACCAGAAAACACTACAATGTCTCTGAAAATATTTTCCTTCGGTAATTCTGGGGTGCTTTACTTCTTCAACCTAATCATATTGCAAAACTAATTTGTTTAGTTTTAGAAACAGAAAGTTCTTTTTGTAAACTTTTTACTGTACCTAATGGATGCTGCTGTTAACTTTCTAGAAAATAAACAGCTAGGAAGAGATTTTTCAAAGCGCAGAGCATTTTAGAAACTGCTGGTTTATTTGGTAGAAAGTTGCAGCCCTCGGAATTCCAGCATTCTGGCATGATCAGCTCTAGGTAAAGTCACATGGATTTTTGAATTTCCAAATCAAACAATCACTTTCCCTAATACTTCATCAACATGATCATCATAACCCATGAAACATTTTTCCTTCTTGGATGTTCCTGGGAACTTTGACAGAAATCAACAAATAAACTGTACACGTAATGTTTCTAAGGGTTCAGTCCTCTCGCTTCACCAAAATGTGAGTTACAGAAACTGATGATGATTATCGCTAGATTAGAGGGCACAAAGGTATTGTTTAAAGCTCTTTAAAATAATTCCCTGTTCTGAACCATCCCCAGACTTAGTAGTCCCTCCGCAGTGGGAACAGAGGACAAATTACTACAAATCTTCTATGACACCTTTCTTCTGCACTAGTTGGTGTTTTTGTTAATGTTGAATTACATCAGGGTGCATTTAGATAAAAATGGAAATACAATTAATGTGCCTAAAAAGAATCCTAAACGTTTTGAGCATTGGGTGGATTTTTTTGAAATAGCAAACCAAATTAAAAGCAAGATTATGAAGATATGCGTTGAATTTTAAGACAATTTATTTATTAAACAATGTGTATGAGTAGTTAGGTAACTGACATTATTATTTCAGGGCACCACATGTTACAGAAGCAGTAGGTCTGATCTTAGCACCCTTTACTTCTTTTATTGATTAAAAGAGGGAAAAAAAGTTTCTTTCTTTTTTTTTTCCCCCTAAGGGCTTTCTTTACATAGTCCACATTAAAGAGAGGCCTTTAAAAGCTCCTAGTGATTTCATCATCATTTGCTGTCGGCTTTAAATAACGTTCAGCTAGCTTACATGATGTTTGTTATCTCCATTTGCAGGCTGCTGACGTTTTCAAAGTCATCTTCCTATAGCAGACTGGATCCAGGCATCCACATCTAGACTTAGATGCCTGTCAAACAGCATATTTTTGCATGGCAGAAGGCCAATGACAAGTGCAGGCATTTGTCACTTCAGAGATCCACCTTTGTTTAGATGCCTAACATCAGGCATGCAGAGCTGAAAAGTCAGATGAGGATACGTTAGCTGCCCCTGCAAAAATTGCCATGGCAGTTACCTTGCACTCTTATTTTAAAAGATGGAGTGAATGGTTCGCCAGGGGTAAATGCCAAAAGAACTTGACTTGTTTAACATTCTTGCATCTCTTACACTGAAAATCTGTTCTGCTTCATCTTTCAATCAGGCTGACGGTGCTTTTCCCTGACTAATAAGTGCGAGTGATCATGTAAGTTCCTGGGGACCTACTGGTACTGAAGAATTGAGTTCTGCTAAGGGGGGAAACTTACCCTCTGCGTAACACAATTTCCACAGTCTCCTGAAAGCTCCATAACTAATTCAAGATGGTGATTTTTAGCAAGGTTTTGGATACAATTTTTAAGCAGGCAACATACATTACATCTGCAGTTAGGTCATTATTCTGTCACTTGAAAAGTCTTGGACAGTTGTCCAAGAAAAATCAGATTACTTCAGATACTACTGTGAAATCATCCAATTATTCAAAAAATGTTAGAAGTTATCTTGGCACTATTAGATATCACTGAGCCAAGAAGATGTCATAATTGGAGTACACTGGAAATAAACTTGTATTTTGTGCAGATCCCAAGTCAGTTTCACAATCCCCCTTGGAATTGTCAGCAGTTATTGAGAAGAAAGCTTTCAAAATTCACATGTTAAAAGGTCTAATTTAGGAGACAAGGAGGTCATCAAACATAAAGATCACAGAATCACAGAATGGTAGGAGCTGGAAGGGACCTCTGGGGATCATCTAGTTCAACCCTCCTGCTGAGGCAGGTTTGTCTAGAGCGGGTTGCCCAGGATCATGTTCAGGCAGGTTTTGAAAGTCTCCAGAGAAGGAGACACCACAATGTCACTGTTCCAGTGCTGTTCCAGGGCTCTGTCACCCTCAAAGGAAAGAAGTTTTTCCTCACGTTCAGATGGAACTTCCTGTGTTCCAGTTTGTGCCTATTACCCCTCATTCTATGACTGGGCACCACTGACAAAAGCCTGGCCTCATCCTCCTGACACCAAGCATTGACAAGACCCCCCCTCAGTCTTCTTTTCTCCAGGCTAAACAGCTCCAGGTTTCTCAGCCTTTCCTCATAAGAGAGATGCTCCCGTCCCCTCATCATCTTTGCAGCCATCTGCTGGACTCTCTCCAGTATCTCCCTGTCTCTCTTGACCTGGGGAGCCCAGAACTGGACACAGTACTCCAGATGTGGCAGAGTAGAGGGGGAGAAACTCTTGACCTGCTGGTCACGCTCAAGTTCTTCATCCAGCCCAGGATACCATTTGCCTTCTTGGCCACAGGAGCACGCTGTTGGCTCATGGTTAGCTTGCTGTGCACCAGGACTCCCAGGTCCTTCTTTGCAGAGCTTCTTTCCAGCACATTAACCCCTCACCTGTATTGGTGCATCGGGTTGTTCCTCCCCAGGTGCAGGACCCTACATTTGCCCTTGTTGAACGTCATTAGGTTCCTCTCCACCCAATCCTCCAATCTGTCCAGGTCTCGCTAAATGGCAGCACAGCCTTTTGATGCATCAGCCACTCCTCCCAGTCTTGTATCATCAGCAAACCTGCTGAGGGTACACTCCGTTCCTTCATCCAGGTCACTGATGAATATGTTGAGCAAGACTGGACCCAGTATTGACCCCTGGGGAACACCACTAGCTACAGGCCTCCAACTAGACTCCGTGTGGATGATCATAACCCTCTGAGCTCTGTCCTTCATCCAGTTCTCAGTTCTCCTCACTGTCCACTCATCCAACCCACACTTCCTAAGCTTCCCTATGAGGATGTTATGGGAGATAGTGTCAAAAGCCTTGCTGAAGTTGAGGTAGACAACATCCACTGCTCTCCCCTCATCTACCCAGCTAGTCACTCCATCACAGAAGGCTATCAGATTGGCCAAGATAGATTCCATTATTCAAGAAAAAACTAGGCCAGTTTACACTGACGGTAGATTTGTATAGAAGTTCTAGTTATTTACACAGCCTTATTCCAAAGTTTGATAAGAGTTTTATAAAACTTTGGTAACTGTTTCAGTCTTATGGTAAAGCTTCCCTTACCGGGTACCCATTGGACTACTGTGTTCAGGCCTGCCACATCACACCATGGCCTTAAACTTCGTGAGCGTGAGTATGCCTCACTCATCTGACTGCAGAAGTAGGACCTTGCTGTCTTCTGGCATTTGGCATCAATCTGTATGCTGATGACCTCATCTGGGAATTGTACCTCTTCTCAGAGGGGATCAACTGGCTTCCCAGTACTGTGTTTCTACTTAACCAACCAGTAGATGTCTCTGGAAAAAAATAGATTGTCTGTGGGAAAAAAAATTTACTGCAGTAGCTTCTCTCCCCATGCAACATTCAGTACTTCCTCCAGAACCTTTTTATCTCAGGTAGCCTCCTTGCCTCTGATTCACCCTAACCTGTTTTTCTTATCCTCTTGGCTCATTGGCTTTAATCCCTTCTGCTTTTGATTTCTTGAGTACATACTGCACGGGCAGGGCTGTACAGCAGAAAATACATTACTAACATTGCTCTTTACCTTCTTCCCAGGAACATGCGATGATTCAAACATATAAAAATAGGCTTCACAGAAGTTTCCCAATTAGTCACTTCTTAATTTAGCATGAAGGAGATCCACACGGAATTACAATTTACCCAAATACAGTGGGGTAGAGTTCTCTGGGTGCAGATCAGAATTACCAGGACTCAGGCCATCACCACACATGAGGAGCTCCTGGAAAGAGTCTCTATCTGGTAAAGGATAAGAAAGGTCTCGGTCATTGCTCAGGCATTCTAATGCTCAAAGACAAGAAGAGAAACCCCTGAAATCTATAGTCTGTACAAAGTCAGGTGATTTTATGTGAATTAATTAAAACGTTTCCAATATCTCCCTAAGAAACTATTGTCTCCTATGAGCATTTTTCTTACGTCTGTGTCCACAAACTGAAAGACAGGCTTGGATTATCATTTATCTTCACATGCTTTTATCACAAATACATTACTTGAAACATCTGTCTATTTTATCTATTAACCTAGCAACATATTATTTTCCGACCTCTTATTATAGACTGGTAAGCCTTTGATGATTTGTAACCTCGCTTTGGGAACCTCACTTCCACTGACTTAAGCAACCAAATAAAGGCCCAGATGTCTTCAGACAGGAAGCCTGGAAAAACCTGCATTTTATCCTTCACACTTTTGTTGTGCTGAAGTCGAATAAAAACACTCTCAAACCTTGTCCTTTCGCGGAAAAAAAAAAAGTTAAGCGGAAAGAGATGTGGTAAGAACTGTTATATTGCAATCATTTGTCTTGCACCACCTGTGAACTAAATCAATGTCTTACAGGAAAAAAATATACTTTATTCTGTTTCTTGGAGGTCCAGAAATTATTGAACTTGTTCTGTTCAGGCATCAGATCCTGCCTGACTTCTCCCATGCAAATCACAAAGTTTCTCAGCTACCAGGAGTGTTTTACAGGGTTTTCAGTTTTGGCACTGTTTCTTTGAGATGCATATACATGGCATACAGATGAGACTGGGAATTTACTCACCTTCCAGTCAGTCGTGCATGCATTAACTGAATGCATGGGTTTATTTGTACACCTTTTTTGAAGGGATATCTTACGCCTTCTAAAGTGAATCTCCATACAAAAAGCCTGCGTAGTAAATATTGGGACATAAGCACTATGTCCTGAGAAAGACGTAACACCGTTTCATGACCAAAAATGAAATTAAAGTAAACGCCGTGGGCTTGTTAAGAACATGCCTGCTTCTGTGACTGCACTCTTGATATAATCTGAATACATAACTACAAATGTCTAACTGGCTGCACATTTGGTGCTCATTATTTCAAAAGAGAGGAATTTGCTAGCGGTTACCACACATGGATAATCTGGCATTACCACTTTCACTAAATTTAGAACAGGAAATGATTGCAGTAACTGACACAGCAGTCCCATGAGCATGTCAGGCCGAGACTGCCACTGGAAGGAGTGGCCCTGCCTCACCCCTACCCCTGCTGCTCCCTGCTCCTGCCCCAGAGCCATCCTCCGCTTTTCGTGAGAAAGCATCCCATGTGGTCCCTCTTCCCCTGGGTGAAAGCACAAACTCAGGTGAAAGCCACTGTTGCAAGCAGCCTCAGTTTACTGGGTGGGCACACGAGTAGCCGTGCTGGTACAAAGAAGGACATGATGTGAAAAGGGGAGAGGAACCACAGAGATGGACAATGGGAGAAAAGCAGAGGATGTGGTGCATTAGCTTAGCCTGTCGTACGAAACTGCAGCAGCAAACATTGGCTTCTGATTCACTCATGCACAGGGATTGGATTTCTTTATAACTGCCTTCTTTATAATTGGATATTTTTATTTATTGCCGAGGAAGGTCAGGTAAATTTGGCGATTTCACGGTTATTTATTATGGAACAACAACATTTGTACAATTCAAAATGCAATTTCATATCTGAAAGTCCTGCACGTTGTGGTTAGCATCCTTTCACAAAGGATGATGATTCAAGGCGTATCAGCAGATTGCTTGATCCTGCACCGTGAGGCTGCAAGTATGACCAGCCTGAAAATCAATGAATAGGGAGCAGGTGCGTCTGAGCAATGTGCACTTGCCTTTCTTAAGGAATTTACCCACAAAGACTTTCTATACCGTCCTTAATTGTAATGGCCTTTCATTGCTCACTTTTCCCTGTAGAAAACTTTGTGAGGACTTCCTCACCCTTTATACTTACTGATGGCTTCTGTGGGAGACAGCAGTGACTATGTTGTGTATATTTAATAACTCACATTAATTTTTAATATTTCTGAAGCTAAAAATTAAACTTATTACTAAGATAAACCTGGATGAATTTCCAGTCTTTGAAGTTAAAAACATGCTTTATCTTAGACAATCATTCTTTAAAAGGCTTATTACATTTTCCCAGCACATTTCATAAGAGTTTTCTCCATCCAATGGAGTTGCTGGTTTATTTAATCCTCACAGCTATGTCTCTATTAATCTTCACTCATTCATCTAAAATGTCATTAACTGTCATTCTTGGTCAAAGTAGTAGTTGAAAGTAGCAGTATTAGCTCCCAGCTCTCTACCTCATTACGGCTCAAATAATTCAGTGATGGGGTGAATATTCAAGGAGACAGATCAGTGAAGGCTGACAAGCTTCTGATTCTGATTCAATATTCGTCGAATTTTGGCATTGAGTGGCAGTCTTAATCAACAAAGAGCAAGTGAGTACTTTTTGGTTTTGAAGAAAACACAGTTGGCTCACGCAGAAATACGCATTATAAATGGAGAAAACACTCTTGCACCCAAACACAGGGCTGAGAGTCAGGCAGGACAAATGACCCCTTTGTTCCCTCCACACATTTCCTGTAAATCATGCTTCCTTGTAGCTCACTGTCTGCGCGGTGAGAATCATCCTTCCCCTAATTGCCCTGATAAGTTGAGATTGTAACACATTTTACTTCCTTTTTGCTTCATCAGCTGAAATGAGCTCACAGTTTGTGGTTACCAAGTCAAAACAAGACCTGTAGATACTGGGTTGCCCACACCTCTTCAGTGCACACCCACAGAGTAGCTCAGGCAGCTTCTCATTCAGCTTTTCGCTCTCTCGTGCCTCTGTTAAAACATCTTGTCTGAACCTGCCAGAACTCAAAAGAGTTTTTCTCTCCTGCTCTTTGAATGGTGTCAAGATGCATTCATCTACTCTTTGCAGGTCACTAGAAAGAAACTGGGTCTTTATTCCTGTCCCAGCCCCACCCAATTGCTTGCAATTACACTGCTGCTCTTTAATCTCTGACAAAATATTTGAAAACCACGTGCGTCAAAGAGACACTTATGCACCTCCTGGAAATACTTCCTTCTCTTCCCCAAACCGAAGTCGGTCAAAAATCATAGCTCCTGACTAAAGTGCAGAGCTGATGAAGCTGAAATGGTAGCGGGTTATGTGTGTGTCTGCCAAAAGCAAAGGAGTACTTTTTGTGTTTCAAGGATACAGTAAATCACCCTGAATATGTAAGTTATAAGGGAACGTGAACATCTTTCAGATTAAAATTGTTTGAGCAGGCTAGTTCCTGATAATGCTGATCAAATCACTTACTGTATCTGTGCTATGATCTGTGTTATAGACAGCCTACAGCAGCCATCACCTTTTCCTATTGGGAAAATATATGGAGCCTGGGAGAAACCAACTGCTGCGTAAAAAACTTTCACTCAAGCAATCATGTTGGATAGCAAATTCCAAACATTTAGCTTGTTTTTCAGTGGAAGAGGATGAAGAGTGGGGAGCATAACATCTAGCCAAGCATCATGCCAGATTTGCTTCAGTATTGGAAAGAATCAGGGCACCAGTTTGCTCACCAAAGGCCTGAGCATTCTATACGTGTTTTACCTGCACGTAAAATGAACTGTGAACAGTTAAATACCTTTTTGAGGCCACAAAGCCAAGCTTCAATTTTCACTTCCCCACTCTGGCCATTAAGTTTTCTGTAAATATTGTACTCGAAGCTATCAATACATGTGAGTATGTGGAATGATAATCCAGTGTACACTGCCAATGAAGTCAGTGGAGATACACCAGTTCGATGCATCTAAGCCAGTGAAGACTCGGGCGTCTAGCCCACACAATGGTAACATGCAGATGAACTTGCTTTCTTCTTTCACCAGCAGAACTTCAAATTGATGCAGGGAAGAGGATTTGTCCAAACAAACCGAATACCATGCTCTCTTTTACTTCTTGCAAATAATAGTGACCTAATAATTGAAAGCCTTTCAAAAGCAAATAAAAAAGTAATTTTCAGACAAAAGTAAATATTTTCAGATACATACTTGCTGAGAACAGTTGCTCAAGGGTACTTCTCAGTTCAAGTTTGATGAATACGCATAGCTGCACACATACGTAATCATACTCTCTTTGTTTTCGCATTTCAGGAAAAGTTAATGAATTTCTGGTTTTATGATGCTAAATAATTAAAGCCACATCAGACCTTTTAATCACATTGATGGTTGTCCTTTATTATTCACGTGTATACATACCTTAAAGATATGCATAAATTCACATATATAAATACTGTATATACCTACTCAAGGAGTGATACATGTTTCATGGTTGTAACTAAGGCTAAGTTTACATTTTTATAAAAGTAAACTGAGAGGAGAATCAGGCATTAAGAGTGTATACTGCAGGCTGGTAGAGACATATTATTTTATTATCATATTATCACATATTAATTACATATTATATAAATTGTACATAACATGTGGAGAGATATTTACAAGTCAAGAGCTACACTATCGCAAAACAAGTCAGAAGAAGAATAATCCAGGCTGCAAGTTTGATTTTTCACAGTAAATTATTTTTCTATCGCTAGGTTTATTGTATCTTAAAATAAACACTTTCAAGATTTTTGGTTTCCAGCTCTCAACTGTGAAAATAAATTCCAATCATGCAGGAATGTTGAAGTCTCTTTTTGTCCCCCTGGTCACATCAAAATAGATTGAAGACAGAGCTGAACCGTCTCCTGCCGGGATTAGATGAGTTACCAGGGCCTAAAGAGTCTACCTTATCTTTAATCTGATAACATTTTATATTTCAATAGCCGCATCTTACTACAATTATATTTTTAATGGCATGCTGGAGAGCCAGTAAACATAAAACGAATCTGAAATGTCAGCAAATTTAAATTAAATGGAATTAGAGATAGTCGACTAAATTGAGAGAAAACATTTTTATTGGCTTTGCAGAAACCCGGCCATTTTTTCAGGCTTCATGCAAAACAAAGGGCCATTTATTTCATGCAAAATGTAGTTATTGGACTTTGAATGTTTTCTTGGTAAAATGATAAAGGTAGGATGTGTAAATAACATTTTTCCACTTAGATAATTTGTGAAAATACTTCATTAGTTTACAGTAGAATTTTATTGCCATAGCAGTGTGCAATTGCCTTAGCTGTGTGCAACTGCCACATGAACCATAATATATCTGTTGTTTTGGCAACATCTTTTGGCATTAGGGTGGCAGTCTGTACCCCAAAGCGTCAGACTCTCACTAGAGGATGTCTGGGGGTCCATCCTCTTCTCATTCAGTGCTGTTCTTCAACAGACATAACTTAACTCCATTGAGCTCAGAAAACTAACTCTGATTTACCACTGTCTGGAAATTAATACTGAACTTTAATGTAATGCCTTGCTGTTGGTAGCAAGGTTTTGGTGACGGGGGACTGTGGGTGGCCTTTGTAAGGAGAAGCTGGGGCTGCCCCGTGCTGGACACAGCCAGTTCCAGACAGCTCCAACCAACCCACCGCAGGGCACGGCTGAGCCCATCAGCAAAGAGGGTGGTGCCTCTGGGAAAAAGTGTTTAAGAAAGGGCAAATGTAAGGAGTGAGGAAAAATAGTGAAAGAGCCCTGCACATACCAAGGCCAATGAAGGAGGGAAGGAGGTGCTCCAGGTGCCATAGCAGGGACTCCCCTGAAGCCTCTGGAGGAGATCACAATGGAGCAGGTATTTCCCTGGAGCCCATGGAGAATGCTGGGGTGGAGCAGATATCCACTCTGCCACCCATGGAGGTAGATGTATTCTGAGGGCATGGCAACCTGTTGAGAGCCCACACTGCAGTGGGTTCTCCTGACAGGAAGCGCATGCTGTGGTGTACCCATGCTGGAGAAGCCTTGTCCTGAGAGGACTGATGCTGGAGCAGGGAAAAGTGTGAGGACAGAGCAGTGGAGAACTGTCCTGAACTGACCACGAGCCCCACGCTCCATCCCCCTGTGCCACTTCAGGGGAGGAGGGGGAGGAGCTGGGAGAGCAGGAAGGTGTTCTTTTTTTTCCTTTGTTTCTCACCATCCAACTCTATGTTACTTGGCAATAAAATAATTCTCCCCAAGTCAAGTCGAGCCTGTTTTGCCTGTGATGGTAATTAGTAACGGATGTCCTTGCCTTTATCTTGACCGTGAGCTTTTTCATCATATTTTCTCCCCCATCCTGCTAAGGAGGGTGAATGAGAGAGGCTGGGTGAATGCACAGCAGCTGGAGAAGGCCAACCCACCACATGCTCTACCATAGTTACTGTTAGCTTTTATAAGCAAGAATATCTATTTCTTTTACAATATGCTGCTGCTTCTTAAGTGTTTCTAGTGCAGCTCAGACCACATTCTCGCTTCACAGTGCTGCAAAATATGGAACTCGAGAACTGCACAGATATGGCAGAGGGAAACACATGCCAGATGCTTGCTATGATTTCTGGCTTATCTTGCCCTTAGTGACATTAATCACTCTTACAGTTACTGCACCTAATACAGTCTCTGGAACCAAAAGACCCTAGACATTACTTTGAAAATGTTTTATGTTTGAAATCAAATTATTCAGCTTCAATATTTAATATAATGAAAAACAAATCTTGAAGACAACTCTTTGAAGATACCATAAAGCTAAGTTAATATTTTAAAGAGCCAATCTTTAGTTTAATATAATTATTTTGAAATGGAAATATTTTAATGTACTAAACCATTGAATAAAATGAAAAATGTACTTAACAGCAAACAAAAAACCACAACTAATATGTGGCTAAGTAAAAATTTAGCAAATAAAAAAGAGGCAAGGTACCCAAGACTATATTGCCAGAAGACTGCAAATATGATTTCCCTGAAGCTACCAGAAGGTATAAGGTTAGCCCTTACATTACTGGTGGAAAACTTCTGCTAAGACCAGATCTCATGAAGTATCATATATGGTCCCTAAAGATCATATACGAATCTCAGCGTGCAGTGAATTTAAGAATAATTAGGAATGTAAGGCCAAACACAACTACCAAGAAAAAAAAATTTAGACTTTACTGTCTGAGTATAAACATCCATAGTCGTGCTTATTTTTTCATTATAGTATTCTTTTATTCCACAGTTTTCTTGGAAAACTGAAGACCATTATATCCATTCTGGTCTGCTCCAAGCAACTATCCTTATGACAAGCTCAGCAAAACTGTATCTAACTAAAGCAAGTTCCAAGTGTCAGCTGACATGATGATCTCAGCTGGTCATTAACTTTGATTGGAAATATTACTTTCAGAAATGTAACACAGTCAAATTTCTCCCTTTTGCTTATTTATTAGCTTTTGTGGCCATAGCCACGGGCATTTTGCTGACCGAGGAACCTAGCGCAGTCAACTACCTTGCCAGGTCCATTTCCATTTGGACGGGCCTTTCTGAATAAAAAGGACTAACCAAAACTCCTCTTAAGACCTTAGTGATTCCTTGGCAAACCAGATTAATACAAAGTGTCATAAAGAAGTCTCTGCTGAATACTTTGCTGGAAGTACAAGGGACAACCATTGAGCCTTTCCTGAAAGGCAGAACAAAGTTCTGCCAACATTAGTGAGGGCTATTTTATATCTTTGCAAAAATGAACCTATAATCAGTACCCCAAAGAATGAGTTAATTTAGAGAAAAAATTTTTCATACAGAGAGCTCCTAAACATAAAGTAATGTGTAAGTTGGTTTTCTGTGGAGTCTCTTGTTTGTTCATGAAGAAGAATCGTATAGTTCTTCAGTTTTGCCGTGTACGTCAGGTTAAAAGTCAGATCAGATGCCACTGAACATGAAAAGTACCCAATGCAGTCGTTGATTACCATCCTAAGCAAGGTTCATTTCCTTTCCAAAAGGATTGGACAAAAAAGAATTTGACAGAACTAGATCAAATTCTACATCCAAAATACAAATAAAAAGAATGAATTTCACCTATGTTCAGAAGAGTTGCACAAGACCTAATAAACACTAATAAACACTTAAATAATACCTAAGTCCTCAAAACAGATATTTAACTCCACAAACTATGTGTTGACTTTCTTCTGGCCTTTTGAACAGGAAAGAACTATTTTTGAAATATATATCCTGTTTTTTGGGATTTTTTTTACCCAGAATAATATAACATTCAGGACTTTAATGGATTTTAATTTAATTTAATCTTGGAGTTAATATATTTCAGAAAATTACGTTACATCCACATTTGTGTCATAGCCAGGCTAAGTTTGAAGGTGATAAAAGACAATTTACAGGAAAAAAAAAAAAACACAAACAAGAAAACAAATCACCCCTCCTTCTTTTCCCAAATCTTCCAAACAAGTTTAGGGTCTACAAGAAGGGAAGTTTGGCAAAACAAAGCTTATAGGAGATAGTTAACATAATCATGTTGACATATCAGTTACGATGCTTTCAATTTTAATTTTCTGCACTGCAAGTCCAGTGCCACTACTCTCCTCCATGTTTCAGTTCCCTGGTCTCAAAGCTACCAGATCAAGCAAGGACTTGATATAATGCACAGAAATGTAAGCAGAACTTTGAAAGAAAACAAAATTTGAGAGCTTTGGAGCAAAATTTGGGCTTGCACAAAGTTATGAATAATTCTGACTCTGTTCTCTCTAAACCTGTATGTTCCAGTAACTTTACATGAAGAGACAATACAAGTTTGTCCTCAAGTTTGTTTGCCACTGTGGTAACGGAGACTGTAAGACACAAACATTACTTTCTCCTGATTACCTTATTATTTTCTCTACTCAAAAAAAGCTAACATAAACTTAAAGCTGCTCTTTAGTATAAAGGAACATAGCAGTATCATCTTTTTTGTAATATGTATAGGTATATGACTGCTTGCCTCAAAGAGAATTTTGCTAGGTGTTCACAGACACTGTGAGAGATGAGGAAAGTATTTCCCAAGTGTAAAAGATACAAAATTAAGGACCTGTATGCTCAGTAAAATGCTATTTGGTTTCAGTACAATAATTAGCATGTAGATCAAATCAAATGTTAAAGTGAGTTCTATTTATGCAAAGCTGGATTTACAGGAGTATAATCCTGTGTTTTCTATGGCTGGCCAAATTACTGCATTTAGCTAAATACCAAAATAGAGTGGGTAGGAAGAAGGAATGTAACAGTGAACCAGAGAGATAAAAAGCGGTTAAGAATACAATATAATAAATAATGTAGAGTAAGCAATAGGAGTAAGTAAGGCTTCAGGAGTAGACAAACATTTGTAGAAAAGATACAATGGTCTAGAACCAGGCTGACAGTTTTCTTTCAAAGGTTTTACTCCTTTAAGCTCACTGTGCTTATCCCAATGATGGCTTTCATCTAGATAAATATATACAATGTCTGAAAAACAGGGCAAATAGCAAAGAAGTCTGGAAGAAAAATAGTGAAGACCAAAAATAATTTCTAAGGGATTCAATACAGAAAAGCTCTACAGCCAAAAAGTGGTAATTCTTTAAATTAAAAAAGGTTACCCCCTACCGCCGTGAGACAAAATTTAATAGCTTCTATTATAAAAATATATTTTATTCAATTGAGTCATTCCAGTTAGAAATTTTTTTTTTTTTTAATAAAATCGAGTTTTGTGAAAGATCTAGAACTTTTGAGAAGACATTGCAAACTATTGGAGGAGACAGGCACATAAGGGTAAGAAAACGTTACTTTCCTGGCTTTAAGCGCTTCTTTTTTTATCTCAATCATCCAGTATTATAGGGTTTAATATTTAATATTGCAGATTATTTGACCTAGGTTGAAACAAGAAGTGGGTTTTCTGCACAGAGCATTCAGAATATCAGTCAAATTACAACTAATGGCAGTGCTGAGGTTTATTAAAACTCCTGTGGTTCACTTAGCCGAAGAGCTTTCTGGCATCACCAGGAATGAGATATTAACATCACTGTTAACATTTTAAAGAGTAAATAAAAAGGTATTTAGTGTAAAACAACTGATGTCTACAGAAAAAGGTCGAAATATTCTCTCTCATCTATAGATGAACAACCAAATTGCTGTCTACCATTCTATTGCCCTTTTCCATCAGACAGCAGACACACTAGTGATTTCAAAGCATCCCAGGTGAAGATAACTGGCCGTCTTATGTGGTGGCTCTTACCGTGTGTAGCATCTGTTTCCAACCAGATGTAAGAATTGTAGAAATGTAGATCTGTAATAGGTTGCCTAGCTGCTCATAGCCCGTTCCAGAAGCTGCCACTTCAATAGCACTTGAAATTCCAGCCTTCACCTCAGAAATAATTTGTTGTAAAATACCCTGAAGTCTTGGGAAAGCTGGATATCTCCTTTGCCTTAATCCTCCTACAGAATACCAGCATTAATAGTCAGTTTTGTAACTTCTGTATGTATATACTCCTGCACGCCAGACAGAGCTACGGAGGAAGCTGAAAATTCTGAACTGAAATTTCTGAGATGGAAATTTTTTAGTCTCTGGTTTTCCTCCCAAACATTCTAGTATGATTAAAAAGAAACTTTGTGAAACAGTTTTTTGCTGGTGTAAAATCAAAGGCAGCATAGATTAGCTGTCCTTTTAGGAACTACCTTCCTCACTTCTGACCCAGTAAAAGATTGAAAAATAGGTAAGTTTGAAAAGGAATATGGTCAGCGTGGCATTAAAATCAAAGGAGTTGAAACTTAGCAGAAAGTTCTCCCAGAAGTACTGCATCGGTTTGTTAAGGTTCCCACCATTTCCTGATTAGATCACTTGCTGTAAAGTGTGGGCAGAGTTTGACACTGCAAAACAGGGGAATAAATTATAGAGCTAAACTGGGAGAAGGAAAGCTCCTCTCCTCTGATACATCAAAAGCAGGTTGCCTTCCTGGCTGATCCTCAAAACGTGATGCCATCTAACATTTTATTCTGCCTGCCACCATCTACCTCTTATTTTACAGCTGAGATGCACATACTTTCTTTAAAAGATACAGCAAAGCCAAGAACAGAGTTTAGCAGAACAACTATGAACGCAAGTTTTCCACTCAAGAAAAGAAAAAAGTGTTGTCAGGGAGGAAAGGACTTGGCATGAAAGCTAAAATCCTTCCCCTAGTACATGAAAGATACACAGCAGACCATACATTGGAAAAGTGTTCTCTGATAAAAACAAAATCCTTCTCTGTTGCTTTACTAGTTACATAGAGTTGGGAATCCACAGAGGTATAGTAACCTCCTCGGTTTTATTTTAACAGTTCATGCTATGATCAAGGACTTACTACACAAGAGCATTTAATGTAGAATCACTACAGTCAATGTAAACTTTCAGAGGTTAACACAGCTTTTTTTGTAAATTAAGTCTTAAAAAAAAGAAAAGCAAAATGTGAAATGTTCCCAGAATACCTGCCAAGATCCACACAGCCTCATTTTTTATGGACAAGTTATAAATCCTTTAAACATTTTTTAATGGAAATACAAATGTTGGTACAATTTATAGAGACTGAATGCCATAAATAGAGAATTGAAAGGTTTTATACTCCTTTCCAGATGTTCTCTACAGAAATGCTTTCCTTGGCAACTCTTCTTTGTAGTTTCCCATAATGTTAATTAGCACCTCAGTCTGGGCTTTTGGGTACGTAAGTCTTTTATCCCCTCCAAGTTTTTTTACAATTTCAGGATCATTGTCCTTTGCTTGGCCAAATGTGTATTTTTATACTGAGGGAAACCAGAATGTTAGCAGCAGTTCTCATAGCGTCATAGACTGGCTGAGGCTGGAGGTCACCCCTGCAGATTGTCTAGTCCAACCTCCTGCTCAGAGAAGGGGCTGCTGCTGCAGGTTGCCCAGAATTGCATCCAGATGGCTTTTGAATATCTCCAAGGGTGGAGACTCCACAAGCTCTCTGGGTAACCTGCTCCAGTATTTGATCATCCTCACCATAAAAAAGTTTTTTCTTATGTTTAAATGGAATTTCTTGCATTTCAGTTTGTGATCCATTCACTTTTAATTCCAACAGGCAATAATGAAGGCTCCCAACTCCACAGAATGAAGACTTGCATGAAAACATATGCAGAGGGTGAAGAATTGAAGGGCTAGTCACCCAACAGAGCGGGATGGTCATCCTGCTGCTACAAATAACAACTCACTCTCTGTATAAGTAGTAAGAAATGTTGCCAAACAAAACAGTTCAAAGATCTTCTGGCCTGTGTATCTAACAAATTGCCTCCCACCTTTATGCCATTGTGGAATGTAAATGCAATAGTGACACTGAGCTGGAATGCGGTTTGATATGACATGGCTGTGTGTATGTCAGCAGGAGGACCTGCAACATGGAATTCAGTAGGGCCAAATAACAGGTGAACATAAATATCACTTGTAATGATACAAGACACAACTCTCTAAATATGTATTCTTTTAAAAAGAATGTAATGCATATTTCTTTGGTGAGTCGAGGCTAGGAAGTTAACCATATAGTTATTGTTATTTTACTATACTTCCCAGAACTTCAGTAGAGAAGATATTACCTATTTCTTTTTTTATGAAGAAACTGCAACAGTCAAAAGAAAATCTTACCCTGGGTGTTGTACTTAGTATTTGACAACATATGTAAAATCACAGCTGGATACCTAAACCTCCTTATTTAATGATTATATATCTAAGAGATTTCTTTTACATATTGGTTCAGTTAACATTCAGCAAACACTGCACTGATGGTATCCACGCCTATATGCTACTTTCTAACAAAAGAATATTAATAAGTAGTTATTCAAATAGAATGTTAGATAGGTATATCTGTTCCAAAGCCTCTGTTGTAAGATAATGGATTTGTTGGCAAAGCACAAGTTTTGAACAGAGGCAGCTTCTTTTCCACAAACCGAGCTCTCAACTTTGTGTTAAATATGTGCAGTTTTAAGATTAGACTTAAGATCCTCCTCCCTTGATATGTTTAACTCCTTTCAGCATCACGGATAGTCTGAATGATTTCCTTATCCTAAAATTGCTCACTTGTTCACATCTTTGCAATGCTGAAAGCAGAAAAGAGACCAAAAGACTCATAGGTGATTTTATCAACAGTTTTAAAAAAAGACCTAACCTATTTTTTACTTAATAATCTGTAATTCACATGACTCATAACTACTACCCGAGATTATAGAACAGAACATAAGGGATTGGGAGGGCTATATCTATATATTAAACACTGCTTCTTTGTACCTCCAGTCAGTTTCTGGTGTTCACAGAAACCTGTAACGTGGCAAAGCAGATGACAAAACCCCACAAAATCCAGAGCCATGGAAGTTATCCAGAAGTCTTTTTGCTTTGTTTTTAAATTGAGTAGACTTGACATAAATGGTCTTACATTCATGTGACTCACTGAAACAGTCATTCCCCTAAATTTATGCTTAGTTCTTTTTAAAAGAATAATCTACTGAAACTCCCGGGACTGACTATGTCCATATCCCAGGGTAAAGCAACCTCCAATCCTGTGCCCTGGGAATAGGGAAGGAGTAGGGAGAAGCAAGCACAAGACAAGTTTGTTTTGTCAAGCACCTTTGTGAAACAACAGCATCATGCCTTCATAGCATAAATGCAAAGGCAAACAGACCTCACCTCTTCCACCACACCTCCTCTCCCCTTTCTTTTGTAAATTACTTAAATTTTTTCCTACTGAGACATGAATTACATCATTAGAACAGGTCCCATTTGGATACTTAAATTAAAACATGAAGTGAATGCTGCACTATGTTGCAGTAATGTCTCCCTAGCAAACACCTATACACACACACACATGCACGCACACACACATGTAAATAAAGAGTTTAAAGAAAAAATAATAGTAAACCCCAAACCAATTAGAAAGCATAACATGAAATTCTGGTGAAGTTAATGGGAATTTAGGTCCTGACTTTGTTGGAGTCATGTTGGCGTTTCTATGTTCATTCTTGTCAAACACAGGTGAAAATAGAATGTTTGAATTGTCAAACCCTTGAAATTCATCATTTCTCTACTAGGAGGATGCATGGCCACACTTGTGTCAACACTGATTTATGGCATCCATGCTGCCATTTTCAAGTTAGTCGCCTTTTGATCAGCAAATTTCTGGAGAGTTCCAGCTCCAGGAACTAGTAGCTGTATTCAGGATGTTATTAATATGATCATTTTGCCTGAGGAAAGGTTTTCTTCCTTGTCTCCAAGGGAGCATCATTCTCTTAAACCTGCATCTGTCACCTGCCATTCCTACTAAAGCAGTGTTCAATATTGCACAAGTGTACAATAAAGGAGGCATTGAGCAACCTGAATTAAGACAACCCCTTTTGTTGGCATTTTCTCAAAACCATGACACAACTAATGGAACTAAAAGCTCTTTATCATTCAGAAATCCATGCTTGTTCCTCAGACCTGCTATAGTCTACGTTTTCTTGGTAAGTGCATAGGAGTTTGCCTTTGGCTTTACATGACACTGCCCAGATCCAGTGTAGTCCTAGATCTGTGTAGCTGGTGTACTGATATCTGAGTGAAGATACAGAGATTTCTGGGACTTTTTTCAGCTAAGCACAGCCATAAAAACGCACTTTGGGAATTAAGTTTCTTAACTAATCCTGGGTTTTTCATCATTGACAGTCAGTTCTGTTTAGTTTCTCTGTATGTTGCAGGACACTACCCCATTGCATGTAATACACAGTTTAAATAAACAATTCCACATAAAAATTAAGTAGAGTGTTTTCCTTTTGTAAATTACACCGTATTTTCTCTTAGTAAATGAATTTGGTCTGAGTGGAAAAGGCATAGGTATTTTGAGGTAATTCCCCTGCCTGTAGTTACATTTCAGTCCTTGAAAATTCAGCAACTGACTGATTTTTATCCAAAAGGGCACACCATTTCTCAGAAGCGTTGGGTGGACAGAGGCAGACTTCCATTTGTCTGTACACTGGTAACTTTTCACACAAGAAGCAACACAGTAAGCTTACTAGCCCTGCACAGCCAATGTGTAATATGCCCAGCAGTAAGCTGGGCTTCAGTTTTCAACCTCATTCAACCTTCTAGGCTTTCTGTTGAGACATCACTAAGCCACATGGGTAAAACATACTGTTTGTGGATGCGTCAAAAGAGCACTGACAGAGAACCACTAGGCAAGTCTTCTCATAGAGAAACAATAGTCTCAGGTATCACCCCCCTAGCATTAACTTAAGGACAATTTTCCCTTCTCTCTTATTGACCTCAGACATCCAGATCAGAAGTGAAAAAGGAGATATAATTCTCACGTGGTATAAGCTAGGAATAGAACACCATTTGTGGTACTTCAACACTTGAGGAAGTTAAAGATTCAAAAGATACAAAGCAAGACAGAGAAAGATAAATGCCTCCTGTTTTTTCCTATGTGAAGAACTGCAAAAGCTCTGGCCTTGTGTTCTGCTACATGCCAGCTCTGAAGCACCCAAAACCATCATCGATCTAAGCAAAATGAAAAAAGTCTTCATCTAACCCCAGCTCTTCTTTATGAGTATTTCTCTATGAAATCAGGTGGACTCATCACACCCTGCATTCTCAGAAAACCTGCTGTCTGTGGAGTTTGTAGAGTTTGTTCCTGTCATATACAGTTGTTGCCTAAAGCTCAGGATGTGCAGTTGAACTGCTTTCCCCAGCTATGCCCTGGAGCCAGGGTCTTCTCAGCAGTGCGTAGTGACCAAAGCTCCAGCCCACACATAGAGAGCAGTTCCTAAACATTTTGGTATATTAAGCAATTAAAAAAAAGTCATTGAATATGCTGCATTTTCAGAATATACTTCATGCCAAGCAATCAAAAAGAGGGAAGAGTAGGCCCACCAGGAGCTGCTTATTGCTGTCCTGCTGGCTAAGTGAAGATCATTACATTGCCAATCCAAACTGACTGAAGTATGAATCTCAAATGAAATCGAATGAAGGCCGCTAACTCTGAAAAACTACATTGACAAAAGGCTTAATGTAGTTAAGTCTAAGGGTGAAAGTAAGCTATGTAAGAAAAAAGGCCGTTTCAATGCTGAACATGTGTCCTCCGAGGAGTTTAAACCAGTTTAATCGCAGTGGCAATTACTTCCCCCAGAGATGTTGTATTCGGCCACAAAGTGACCCCCGTTTTCTCCCCACCTAGCCGGTACTGCTTGCTGCCTTCGACCAGCCCCCTGCCAGCCGCACGCCCCAGGAGCGCCGCGCTCCCCACAGCAGCCCAGGACGACGCCGGCACCCGCGGGGCCACCGGGCAGGGAAGCGTCTGCAGCTACCGCCGCCGCCAGGCCCGCCTTGCCGAGGGGGTGCGGGAGCCGCGCCCAGGTGGCCCCGCCGACCGCCGCCGCGCAGGGTTCCCTATCGCCTTCTCGCAGCACCTCCCTCGGCAGCCTCCGCCCCCCAGCCGCGGCCAGCGGCTGCCCCAGCTGCCGGGGCCGCCCGCTGCGTCTCCTGCGCCCAGTGCTGAGCGGGCAGGGCGGTGGGGCGGTGGCGCGGGGTGGGCGGCGCGGCGTGGCACGGGACGGGACGGGACGGGACGAGCTGTCCGCAGGGGCCAGGTGAGCGGCCACTAGGCTTTCGGGGGCAGAGGCGGCTGGAGGCGGCGGTCTGTCGAGGGCGAGGAAGGACCGGCAACCCGGCAGGCTGCGAAGGTGGGAGTCGCCCTGCGTTGCCGAGCTGAGGTGAGCGACTCTCTGGGGCTGGGCGGCAGAGATGCGCGGCGCTCTGGCCATGGGCTTTCCCGCCGACTCTCCCCGGAGGGACCGGGGTGAGAGCAGAAAGGGCCAGCGGGAAGCTGCCTGCTAGGCTGGTGGTGGCGGGCAGAGGAGGGCAGGTCGGGGGGCTTCGACGTCCGCGGTCAAGCCCCGCGGCTCCCGCTTGCTCACGTCCCCCTCACGGATCCCTCCCCTCGAGTGGCGCTCGTGGGTTTTGGCTCGTCGAGGGAAGCGCAGTCCGGGAGCGCCGAGGGGAGATCCCGCCCGCGAGCGCAAGGCGCGCCCACAGCGCTGGGGCGGGGGCCGCGGCCGCGCGCGGCCGGGGCTGTGGTCGGCCGTTGGGACTCGCGACCGGGCCGGTGCGGGGCTGCGGCGGACGCGTCTCTGAGTTCCTCTTGAGGCGGACTGCGCTTCTCACCAGGTGCATTTCTCGGAGCCGCGGGTGGGAGGGTTTCCTGCCAGTTTCCAGCCTTATTTTAAGCGCTTAATCAACGGTGAATAAAAAAATCAGTGAGGTATTTAAACCGGCTTAAAAAGTGAATGGTTTTGACTGACGCATCAGTAAGGTTTGAAGGCGGTTTGCTGTAAAGAGCTAGGCCGGCGCCCGTTGGGACTAGGTCTTTCTAGGGTCAGGTTTTGTGCTCGCACATGTTTTCTGTGGGAGTGGGTGCTGAGAATATACTCTGCTCAGAAGTTTTCACTGCTTGTTTCTGTACGTTCTGCCAGGTAACCTGCATCACCGAAAGTCAGGTGTCTTCAGGGTCAATTGTTGTGCACAACAATTGTTTTGAGGGGTTTTTCGTCTGTTTTGTTTTGTCTGTTTACACTGGCTGAGTGTACTAGAAGCATCCTTTCCCATCTGTGTTTATTTTTGCTTTACTTTGCAGGTACATAAGTTTTGTCAGTCATGGTTAGTGTTTATAACAGTACCGAACTCCGTTGCTTTTGCTGTGTGATTGTCTTGCATTGATTTATGTGAAAATCTTGAAGACATGTTTGTAAACTGATTGGCTGGCCTTTTAAAGGCATGTCTATCCAGCAAATTAAACATGTGATTGTACAAGCCCGGGCTGGTTTTGACTTACATGAAATCTGTTATAGTAATGCTGAAGACATGGTAGAATGAGCTTCAGCATAAGGCACAGTAGTTTACAACCTCATGCATGCAGTGTGACTCAGTCCCAAAGCAAATTAGTTGGGTCCTCAGCTCTGTCACTTGTGCTGGCATTACGTGTCTCTACTTAAAACGCATTTCTTCCTTTTGCTGGTGTAGGCTAACTGTGTACATCCTCATTAGAAGAGCACTGAGCAAGTTCCTGTTCTTAAGCTTTAAGCTTATGGCTTTAGCCCTTCCTTCCTAAGCTGGAAAGTATACTTCTGTAACTGGGGAACATGGGTGAAACAAAGAGGATTTGGTCCTCTGTAGAGTGACCAACTGGAAATGTGTTTGTTGAATTAAACTAAAGAACAGAAAACGTGTCTTTGCTTAGGAGCATCTCCAAGAACTTCTCTTTACCAAGGAAGCACACTTACAAGTTATTGTTAAAGACAATCTCTAAAGTGTAATGCTTTGAAAAAAGATGCAGGAAAGAAACAAAGTTTGCTCAGATACAAATTGGGGCCACAACATTTTCTGCTTACACTGCAAGCTAACATTATTTATTTCTGGTGTGGCAATCAGATACCAAGTGAACTAATGTTATTAGTATCTTTATTAATATTATTTAGTATCTTAAGGTAATTCTATAGATCAGATGGTGTTTGTGAGCACATTTTTTCTCTTCAGTGCCTTCCAAATTCAATTTTAATGTGTTTCTAATACATCAACAGAGATTGGCTTAAATTAGAGCCAGCTGGACAGAGGCAAAGGACTACATTCCCCTTTTTAAGTTAATTGCTCAATTTATAAACTTTTTGTGCTATGAAGGCTTTTAGTCAGATATTCCACTAATAGCTAGGATGCTGGCGGATTGAGCGAGTTTTGGACTTCATGAGAGAATAAGTGTTGTTAAATTTGAACAATTTTTAGGGCTTAACATGTAACATGATCAGTGGCCTTGGTAAACACAGTATAGCTTTGAAACTGATCACTATACTTGAGTTTAGAGTTTTATGTTTTCAGTGGAATAGTAGGTTAGATTATTTGAAGACCAAAATCAGGGTAGCTCATACAATTAATCTCATTGACTTCAGTGGAAGAATTAGCATGAATAAGGCATGCTATTTGGCCTGAAATGTTAGCTTTCTGATAAACGGTAAGTTTAATTATGTTATTGTTTCTAGGTTCAATTACAAGCTTTGCTCTTTATTCAGATGCATGGATTTAGAGAGTATTGGTTTGTTGCAGAATGCTGGTAGGTGCTGTTCAGCTTGTGAACAAGAAAGGAACAGGGTGAATCATTTCATGTTTATTAGATAGGTGCTCATGATTATTGAGGGTCTTATTCTTTCCAGTCATAAATTCGTGGTGGAGTTACAATTTGGAAAGGATCTAGACTTGCTCTATGAAAAGATAGACTTATGTAACTATACGGTAATTAATAGGACTCAATTATTTGGGAGTCTTGCATTCCTTTTGTGCCAAAATATCTTTGAAATTTATTGTTGTTCAGGGTGGACAAAGGATCCTTTATAGTTGACATTAAATCAAAGACAAAAAAATGGATCTCAGACTCCTCCCTGCATGAGTCACATGGATTTCTCTCCAACTGTGAGCTGAACATCTTGCATACTACAGGTGCTCAACCTGTGAGAGTTACTTACATTGGCTTCAGGACAATGGTATTGCAGGTAATATGTAGTGGAACTGATACATGATAGTAGAAGTGTATTTGACAGCTAAAGTCCCAGGCTCAGCATTCTCTGTTTTTCTTCTATCAATGAGTGCTGTAGCCCAGAAATCTGGTTATTGTTTGACACAACAGCTGCTTTTCAGGTAGTCCCTTATTAAAACAGTGGTTTTGTTCTTCTGTTCTAGGT
Source organism: Bucorvus abyssinicus (assembly GCA_009769605.1). NCBI lineage: Eukaryota > Metazoa > Chordata > Aves > Bucerotiformes > Bucorvidae > Bucorvus > Bucorvus abyssinicus. Next base: position 29,663,589 of record CM020030.1, on the reverse strand, counting down.
CCTTTTCTGCTGGCTACTGAAATGCGGTGTTCTTAGCATCTCAGAGAAAAACTGTAGTTTGTAACATGATTTACTTATTTTTGTTTGCTTTAAAAGAAAACTGTAGAATGTCAGTTATACTAGACGAGACCATGTATGGAAAAAGAATAGTTTATAAAGTTCTACAATCTACTTAAAATGCTTTTTCACTACATTCACTACATTAGATGAAATTGCTAAAATTTATCACATTACTTCAGTTTTCTGAAATTTGCATGACATGAGTACTCAGTTGCCAAAAAGATGCCTTAATTGCCAAAAAAAGAGCAACCACTCACAAATTAAGCTGTGTATGTTCTCATTTATAGTGTTCCTTAAAGGAATCATTGAAGAGTTAAGGCCTAAGAAATCTATCAGTAGGTTTACCAGAAGTTGTCATGTTTGACAAGATGTGACACATTTAGAAAAATGGTAGAACTAGCAAGAAAAGTCTAACATGGGCTCCAGCTGGAACTTTGCCTCCCCTTTTTTCCCTAACAACTGCATATGGGGCTTGTCCTGGCAGTGGTACCATCTCCTTTCTCCTATGCCCACAGATTTACATTGTTCCCTAAGGAGCAGAGGCCCAGAGAGCTGTTCTGGCATAACCTTTTTTCCTAGAATGTCTTAATAGAGGACTCCTAAATGTTTACCCCATGTGAAGACTGAGGTGCCAAAGTGACTGTGTTTCATTAGGCTGTATGGAGTAGAGATGCCATATTCTTGATCAGAGTTGTAGTGGGAACTCTGGAGGATGCTCACTTCAGCAGCCATCTTTCAAAACCGATGAGCTTTATTTCTTTGTACAAACTGTTAATTTTGGTCATGGACTGTTGATTAAAACAGTCTAAAAGAAAAAAACCCAGCAAACCAAACCAAAAAACATCCACCAACTATTGTGCTTCTTAGCTTCCAGAGAAGTTTTAACAGCTCCAACAGCAAGATCCAAGAGACATGTTATGTCCATAAAGTGAAGCTTACTATGAAATCACAATGTAATTTTTTTTAGGGTGCTGCTGTTCAAGCCAAGAGAGCATGGAAAGGAGGGTGGGGAAGGAAAGTGTGAACTAAGCAGAAACAACTATTTCTTTTTTTTCTTCCCCACTTACAGTAAGATGAAATAAACTTTGAGGTCTCATATTTGAAAAGTAGGAAAATTGAAAGCATTGGCTGAATAGTCTTCTTTCTGGCATGCCTGTCCCTCACTTGATTCCTTACAGCCTGCTTACATTGTTCGCTGCTTTGAATATTCCGCTTTAGAAAAGTCTTCGTCCTTCTGTCTTTCTCTCTGCATCAAATTCAAGTCCTGTTACCGAATATAAAGGTTTTGCAAGACTTTGTCTAATTTTCTATGCTTATATCTTTGTATACCCTTCCTCATCCCTTTTACGCGGCTCAAGGTGCATGTCTACCATTTGTTTAATCTCTTTCTGTGTGCCAACTTAGACTTTTGTACTTGCAGTTTTCTACTCTGCAGAACACTTCTCTTGTTATTCCCCCTCCATTAAACCTATATACCTCTTTACCACAAAGTATTATTAATGAAGATATAAACAACCTGCCTGTAGTTGAAGTAACCAGACTTGTGACAAACTATTAGATCTCTGCTTCTTATGCTTCATCGGTACTGTTTAAACTCTTTGAAGTAGAAACCTGCTCAGGTACTGTCACTGTAGGGCTTTTTAGTTTGCTGTAGAAGATTTAATAGAGTGCATGGATAATACTATTCTCTCAAGGGAATACACAGTGCAGAAGAGGATTTCCTGGATAGTGTAGAACTTTTTATAACAGCTAGAAAGAGGCCTCTTGCTCATCTCCCAGATGACTGCTGGATATGAGGAGGTGAAACATTTCCAAACTGGATATGAGGGAACAAACACTTGCTTGAAATTGTCCCCTGTTCCATTTTTGCACTACATACAATGGCACAAGTCACTGTAAGAGATAATTAAGTACCAAAAGTGTTTTTTGGCACTGAGGTCTGTAATGGAGAGTCATCCAATAGCCTATTACACTCATGATTCCACTTACACAAACCTTAATGATTAAGCTTACACTTTTACGTGAATCTAAGGGGAGATCTATGAGTTGAACTGAGGGCAGACCTTGGCTTACCCAGCTTGGTATTTGTAAAATAAAATAAAAAAAAATCTTTCTAATACCAGTATTCCAAATAGGTTTCTTGGAGAGTTTTTCCTCCTGTTTATTTCTCTTAAGACCTGAACCAATGAGCTGTGAGTTTTGCAGAGGACTGATGTCTGCTACTAAATGGCTTGCTGCTCTCTGTAAGCCAGTTATTAAAAAGTAAAATATTTAATATTTTTGAAAACAGTAAAGATTTATGTCCGGGGACTGTGTTTGGAAGGTCCTTGAACTGGCTGCACACATTACCATTGTAGTCTTAGAAAAAGCTGGTGTTCTACATAAAGTGAATATGTGTAGAACACAGTACGCCTGTTTCTACAACCTTTGATAAACACTGGAGAAAATTAATGAAAACCAAGATATTATCAGACAGTAATAGTGCTATTACTGTCTTCTGGAAAAACACATTAAAAAAACCCCCTGCAACAACTTTTTAAAATCAATGGTGCTCCTTCTGCTGTTAAGTCAGTGAATGTGTGCCAAAATTCAGAGTGATGTAAGACTTGCCAGCGTAAGTGTCCTCCCTGTTACATCCAACTTGCTTCAGCCAAAATTTAAAAATAACATAAAAACTTTATATTTTGGTTCCAGTCTGGAAAATATAAGTGGTTGATGGAAGAAGCCTACAGTCAGTCAGTGATTGATTGCTTTGGGTTGTGATTTCTGACATAAGTTTCTGTTACTAGCAGTTTATGCATTGGCAGTAAGAACCTGCTCTGGCTAAAACTTAGCATAAAAGAAGTAATAGCGTTTTTTGGGTTTTTTTAAATTTAAGAACTGCCAGTAAATAGATATATTTAACAGGAATTGTAAAATTTGAATGTATTTTTCAAAAAGTGATTTAACAAAGTACACTGCAGCGCAGAACAGCTGTATTTACGTTTTTCACTTTCTTTGGCTTTAAGCCTGTTGAAAATATACCTACTGTAATGCAAGGCAAGCAGTGGCATAAGGTAAGGCCTGCATCTTTTATATGTCATCTGTGGTTGCACATGTGAAAGCAGTCCAGGTTCTTTCCCATTCCGCTTTGAGTGGAGCTGCACCATGCAGTCCCCCTTGAGGCTGGTTGCAGAGACAGAGACTTCATCTCCTCTGCCTTCCAGTTGTGTTTGTAACACAAGCCCAGTTTCTTGGGGTACCTCAAAGTTCTGTGGATACCTGTGGCTGACTAGCTAGCTGAAGGGCTTTAAAAACATCAACTTCAAATAAAATTACTCGTCTTTCAGGGGTACAAAGCTGAGTACAGCAGAGTAAACATGGTAAAAGCCTTACAGACCTCAGTTTTAACAGCTTTCGTTGTCTGCTCTTGAAAGTTGCTGTTGGCTTACTGACCTTCATCCCCCTAAAGCCTGTCCTTCTGCAGCAGGCTTCCTCTCACAGTGTTTGTCTTGGTCAACCTGACAGATTTCAGTAACTTCTTCTGCAGAAACTGCACTTTAGGCAGGTAAAACTCCCATTGTGTTGAAGGACAATTCCACCAAAAACCTAGTAAAATAGCACGACATAAGCTAATTAATACTAATGTTAAGAATAGACTCCTCTTTTACCATCTTACCAGTAACCTCTTCAATTTCCAGAGAATGAGACATCAGTGCAGAACAGCAACATGTATAATACAACATAAAAACAACCATCTAATTTTTCAAAGTATGTTTGTTCATTTGTTTTAAGAAAAGTTCTATCAATTCTAGTGTCACTTGCAAATCAGTGACATGACATCAAGTGTTGTGAAACCTGGGTACCAGTGCTACAAGGTTGTCGCTGGTCAAAATAGAGCACTCCTCATGGAGAGCAAACAAGAGGGAACAGATTTATGGCTGAGCCCTTACTTTCTGTTTTATGCATTTCCATGTTATCCACTGGCCATAAAGGAAAGTACCTGATTGCATTGTCTTCTATTCCAGGAAGTTTGCTCTTTGTAAATAAAAGTGATCAAGTCAGAAAGTTGTATCTTCACTAGTTATATCTTTACCTGTATTCTGTGCAAAATTATTTCCCACGCATGGGTGGCTCAGTGGTTGTGCCCAGTAGCTGTTGTACTTGATTAGATTTGCTTGATTTACATGTGAAAATTTGTCATGCTACTGCAAAAACTGTGCAGATTCATGCTGGGTTCTCTGAGTCATGGTGCAATCAGCTATAATAAACAACAAAAATGTTCATTTAAACAAAGGAAAAAAATCACTTATGCCTAATGTCCACAACTAGATATTTACAATTGAATGACTTTTCAGGATCGTTATTAAGAATAATATAGAATATTTAGAATAAAATAATTTAGAATATTTAGAATTCCAATATGAAGGAGGGCTTAATTTAAGACAAACATGATGTCCAAACGTTTTGAAATGTATCGTGATATTTATTTCAATAGATATGGTGAAAACATATTTTGTGTCTTTCTTCTTCTTTAAAAATCTAAAAAAAACCTATAAAAGCTAGCACCATCTTTTCCTTTGGTAGTGTCTAAACAGAAGTGTTGCAAAAGGAAAGAAACACTAGTTATTTTCCTAACTCTTTTAATAGCATTTTTTATGTGGACATTGGAACAAACCTTGAGCTAGCATAAACATCCAAAGTCTTGCAAAAAGTCAATTGAGCTGTGAACACGTCAGGATTTCGCTTTATACATTTACTCACTTTTCTGCTATCTGGATTTTATTGCTGTCCCTAGGACATACCTTTGAATAGCTTCAGAGTTCTTGATGTGATTGTATTCTGTCAAGAAGAAGCTCTGCCTCTGTCCCTATTTGTCTTTGCCCGGTCCATCTCAGAAAGTGAGAACTATGTCAAAAAACCCAGAGGGGATAAACCCCTAAATGTGCTGAAAGTATTTACTACAGCCTTTCATTTAAACACTGGACGAATACTAGCAAAGCTCGCTATGATAGGCCTGGGTTAGAGGAAGGTCTGTTCAAACTCCTTAGGGTTGCATAGCACTCAGGCAGAGCTGGAGTCAGAACCAGGAATTTCTTGGCTCCTGCCCTCAGATTTAGACTCTTGGAATGCAGTTGTTATTTCTGGTGGATAGAGCACTAATGTGATTGTCTACTGAATGAAGTCTACCAGACCAAACAGAAGGCATGCTTGATGGTATGGGAGAAAACGTTTGTCCTAGGCAGCTCATTTCATGTATATCTCGCAGAACTGAGGCTTAAGGAGGAAACTAAACTCAGGAAATGTAGGAGCATTCTGAATCAGTATTATATGTGACACATATATCAGTATTATATGTGACACATATGTGAGCAAGCAGTTTACTTCAGTGCTTACCACCATCCATAGCTAAACTTCTGGGTGCCACTGAGTATTTTTGGGCTCCATCCCATTTACATTTCAACTCTTGATGACTATATAGTAGAGGCAAGGGGTGCTGGAATTTGTTTTTGATTTGTTTTCTATATACATCACTGTGGATAGATGGTTTACTGTACAGAAGAGATTTTCCCATAAAATGGAGGAATAGATGTGCAGCTTGGTTTTGCTTGGAAGTGACCCAATTTGAGACTAGAATGGGAAGAGTGAGTAAGCAAAGAAAGGAAACACAACTTTTGAATGGGCATCTCTTTTAACCCTAGTAAATTATATTGTAGATGCATGGTCCTTGAAGTTGTCAAATATATTTCAACATGGCAGTTTTCATTATCAGGTTCTTAGGATAATTAATGTAATTCTGCTACTTAGTTTGCTGATTGAACAACTTTATTAATACATGATTTTAGGCATTCAAGAGAAGCAAGCTGAAGACAGGTCTGGATATGTTCCCTGTGAATCTTTAGAAAACTAGCCCGCCTTTGATATTTCTTGCTTCTGTTACTTGTTTTTGTTTGGTTTTGATCTGTTCCTTCACAGGATTGTGTCTATTAGCTTTGTCCGTTGTTTTAGCATACCATTTATTTTCTCTCAGCTTTAGTATGCTTAATTTTTGTATTCCTTTTATCAATAGCCTTTTTTCTTGCTGGTTAACATCTGCAGCACCCAAACAGATGTCATTAATGATGTTGCCACAATTTGACTGTTATTTCCTTAGTGTATTTCAATGTTAAGTGTAGCATCCAGAATCTGCAAAGTGCAAGCAGTATGTGTTGTCATGCAGATTGGTCTGTTTCAATGTAATCAATATGGTCTTATTTTTCTGCTAGAAATATCACATACTGTGAAATTATTGAAAATACTGTCTGGCAACAATGTTCTGTGCTCTAATTTTTAAAAAGCCTTTGTTTTTATTTTCTATGTAGCATTATTTTATGTGTATAAATTATTTGCATGTACATTTAATTGCTTTCCAAAATGTCAATTACCTAGCAACTTAACTGATTCTCGGTTTATTCCTCTAGCACTTGTCTTGGAGAGTTCAGCCCATAGTAACCTTTTTATGCTAATAAATACTTATATTAATGTGAGTGCTTGCAAAAAAATACTTTTTAGCCCTAACATCAACACAAATTTACAACTCCTGAAAGAGTTCACGATTTACAGTCCCTGAAAAAAAGGAAACGTATTGCAGCCTGATACAGCCATGTACAAAAATACAGTAAAGTTTGTGAACAGTATGAGTGCTAACCAATACACTCATACAAGCACCAAACTTTCTATGGCAAAGTGTCTGGTGTCATGCAAAATGTTCTAGTCTACCATAAAGCTGATACATTAAAGATAAACAATGTCTAAAGTTTACTGCTTTGCATTTGTTTCAGTAGTCAATTGTAGAATCACTTTTAACTATGTATCTGTAAGCCTTTTTATTTAAGAAATAATGCATGCAAAAAGCACAGGAATGTTTCACTTAATGTTTCTTTCAGCATGCAAATATTCAGAAGATGTACCTTTTTTGAAAAGATCTCTTCTAAAAAAGTCTATCATTTCATAGAACGTTCTCTCCTGTAGTAGGAGTCATGTTCTTTTTCCACCACCATGTCATATGGCTCACATTAGGCAACCATTGCTAGGAAGAAGTGCGGACAGGTCTTCATAATACTCTCCATGAACTTGCTGCCCACAGTGACTTGTGGAATTTCTCTCTTTTGTAGTAGCTTCTTGCCTTGAGAATGACATGAGGATCTGGAATCAAACTCTTCCTTCTGAGGATCTGGAATCAAACTCTTCCTTCTTCCTTGGGAGTTCACAGTGTTGCTATTAAAATGTCAAATGATAAAACCTGTGGGTAGGGGACTGAAGAAGATGCTTTCTATATGCTTACTGAGATTAACAAAGCTTTTGGATAAGCTCTCAAAACTTGGTCTCTGACTGCTTTTGGTTGGGTTTTTTTGTACGTGTGAGGGGATTTTTTTGTTGTTTTTTTTCGACTGTTGAAAGCTTTATTTGTGCAAGGACTCATGGCCATGCTCTGATGTATTTGTAAGTCTTTGGAGAAATAGATCTTGAGGGGGGTTTTTTTGGTTTTGTTTTATTTTCCTTTCAGCAAACAGCTTGCTCTTTCTCAGTGACTTAGGAATATACAGAGTACTTGTGCATTTTTGTATGATATATACCCAGTGGTATAACAGGGTTGAAAAGATTTACACTCTTGGGTTGGAAACATAATTTTTCATAATATCTGCACACCTGCACTTCTTCTACAATGTGTTTTTATTTATTTTTTCTTCTAGAATGGTTGCCTGGGGAAAACAGCACTGCTGTGTTGGCAGAATACAGGACATTTTCTTGAGATTCAGGATTATTCTAGCAGTCCTTTTACTTCATTTGTTCCTGGCTACAGAAGGCAAAGGTAAAACAATTTTGTCCTTATTTGTCTAATGTTCATATTCCAAATAAATAGTATTAGTCTTGATGAATAGGACTTTTGAAATATTCAGTACAGGCAAGTTTCTGCCCTCTTGACATCAAGGGGAAAAACTGCCATTAACAGGAAGTGGAACAGTTGATGCTAAGCACTTTGGATATACAAACTCTGTGTTTACAGAGTTTGTTTTCATAAAAAGTCATTAGTAGTAACTTCTTTTCAGCTATGGATGAGGAGAGAACGTAAACACAATATGTAATAATAAGACAAATTACTTTCTTGCTATTTTTTTTTTTAATTGGAAGTGTTACTATTTTTAGAGCGTGTTAAATCTTTTGCACTGCTCTTACACAAACACCACAAGATCCTTTGAGCTTCACTCTACTTGGTGCATGTGTGAGCGTAGAACATCATCTCCTGCATTGCTTTTGGTTGTGGAACTGATTGTGGCTAGGGAAAAGGTAGTAAGGTCCAAAACATGTTACAGAAATGCTGTATTTGAATTGATAGTCTATGCTCTTTATATAACAGTAAATGAAAAAGAAATCCATAAGGGTTTTGTACAAATTGAGTAACTGATGTGATCATAGAATCACAGAATCATCTGTTTGGAAGATACCTTTAAAATCGTTAAGTCCAACCGTTCACCCTGCACTGCCAGGGTCCTTAAACCATGTCCATCAGTGCCACATCCACACGTCTTTTAAATGCTTCCAGGGATGGTGACTCCACCACCTCCCTGGGCAGCCTGTTCCAATGGTTAATGACCCTCTCTGTAAAGAAGTTCTTCCTGATATGTAACCTAGACCTCCCCTGGTGCAACTTAAGGCCATTTCCTCTCATCCTGTCACTTGTCGCATGGGAGAAGAGACCAACCCCCACCTCACTACAACCTCCTTTCAGGTAGTTGTAGAGAGCGATAAGGTGTCCCCTGAGCCTCCTTTTCTCCAAGCTAAACAACCCCAGTTCCCTCAGCCACTCCTCATAACACTAGCTCTCCAGATCCTTCACCACCTTTGTTGTCCTTCTTTGGACATGCTCCAGCACCTCAACGTCCTTCTTGTAGTGACAGGCCCAAAACTGAACACAGTATTCAAGGTGTGGCCTCACCAGTGCAGAGTACAGGGGGACAACCACTTCCCTGCTCCTGCTGGCCATGCTATTTCTGATACAAGCCAGGATGCTGTTGGCCTTCTTGGCCACCTGGGCACACTGTTGGCTCATCTTCAGCCAACTGTCCACCAACAGCCCCAGATCCTTTTCCGCTGTGCAGCTTTCCAGCCACTCTTCCCCAAGCCTGTAGCAGGGGTTTGTTGCAAGGGTTTGTTGTGGCCCAGATGCAGGACTTGGCACTTATTCTTACTGAATTTCATACAGTTGACGTAATAATGCTTTTGTATGAGGTACATCAAAATCAGCAATTTGTGTTTTATTCATGGCTGTTCTGTAAGCCGGCAGATAAAAGTCTGTCACTACTGTGGACCTCAATTGATACAGATAACAGTGCTTGTCATTCATAAAACTTCCTTATATCAATGGGGTGTGATACATTTATCATATTAGTAACGTGCATGGAATATTAAAAAATTAAAGTGTTTTTGCCATGTACTTAATGTCCAGTTTTAGAAATTGCTTCCTGTGTCATGGCATCTTACTTTACTCTAGAAGGTCAGAGTTTCTTCCAGTTCAAATGTACTTAGGAAGTATGCCTGCTTAATGTCATTGCACTAGCAATGAAATTTCATAGGTTTACAGACTAGACTAATTCTTATTCTAGTAGTAATTTTCATAAAATGAAGCTTTTATTGAGACAGAATTTGAGATTCAGGTGATAAAAATATTACTAAGATGGTGAGGTGCTCATCTCGTATACTTTGAATTGTGAAAAGGACAGGGGTGCTCAGCAGACGAGTGGATGTCATACAAGAATTTTTCTGGGGAAAGTTCAACTGCGTCTAGAACTCTGGGGAAGCAAGCAAAGAAGGATTTCATCTTTCACCTACGTATTACTTGCAAGAGTCAGTAATCCTTCAAGAAATGCTAAACTGATGCAAGGGTTTATTTATGGTTCCGCCCTATTTTTATTTTTTTAGGCTGCTAGCACTGTCAGCAGCGTCTCTACTCAGTTCTCTCCTCATGTAAGGTGTCAAAGTATGTTTGTGTTCTCCAGGAAATATGAATAACGAAGAACTGCCTGTGTTTTTTCCAGTGTCTAGGACACTCTGGATAATGTGGTGTAGTTTATCCCCAGATATCCAAATACAACTGTGAATGAAAAGGAGGAAGGAAATTAATTTTGAGGAAACAGTTCTTAGCTTCAGATTTCCAAAACATTCAGCATAATCAAGTGACCCACTTGTAGAAAGTTTAGAGTTTTAAACTTTTTATAAAGAACAGGTGTGAGCTCTAGGCAGAATACATTAGGATATAAGATTCTCATGATGTCATTTTAAGGGACTCCAGCAAGCCAAATATGTTACGGGTGGCAAAATAGAAATTAATGACTATTGTTGTTACTGGTCAAAAGCCAAATTGTGCAGACACATAAACTTGTGACTATTTTTATTCAGGAGAGTACTCAACTGTATTAATGCTCAACTGTACTGATACAATAGCTATTAGTAATGTAAGGAAAATTAACACTGGTGTGTATGCACGGCGTGGATCTGCTCCTGTACGTCTAAATCTTACTACCTATGGTTGGCTATGTCTTATGAAGATATCAGATATTACTATCTGAAAATGTTTGGAAAAAGAGAGATTACATCTTTTCTTTACATTTGCAGTACCTTGTCATTCTCAGAAAGTTAATTTTAAATGTTGGGAAGTATGTGCGTGTGTTTCAGAATTTCTTTCAGGGCTTAAGAGAACATACTTATTAAGTGGATGCTCTTAGTTATAGTGAGGGTAAGAAACCCAGTTCTTGCATGTATTAGAGATAAATATTAAGAAGGAACAACGTGCATTTCTGAAGCAGGTCAAGTGCCCCAATGCAGCAATTGACATTGAAAAGTCATCCCACAATTACTATTGCTTGGAAGTTTCCTTGACTCCAAATTGTGATTTTTGCTTGTTTTTCTTACTCTGGAGGTGTTTAGAGCATACTTTCTACTGTGCTACCTTTTCTGTGCTGTGGTGATGAAGGTTTGTTCATGGCTAGGTTTCTGAATGTGATTTGTATAGTCTGGACCAAAAGGAACTAATTGTAAGCCAGAAATGCCACTGCCAGAGCACAGCCAGTTCCAGCTCCTCGGTTCTATGGTCAAGGGTGGGCTGCAGCCCACAAGTACCATTAACTAGAGAAAATAAGCGATGATTAACAGAACTTCCAAAAACTTTAAAGTACTGTAATTTCTTACTTAATGTTGCGTCCACCCACATATCAAACAGACTTAGCCATGTTGATAATTAATTTCTAACTAATTTAACACTACACTGCATGTGTTCCACTTGAAACAGTGAAGAGCATTTTCTCTGGTTTTGATTTCATTTGTGTTTTTTCACCACTATTTGGGTAGACAAACAATGTAAAATTTTCCAAGCTTTTCTTGTAACAATCCAGATGGTATTGGTATCTGTTTCTTAACTTTGGCACCCCTTTTTGGCACCTTTTTTAACTGTTCAGGGGAAAATGGGACAGGCTTTCCAGTTTCCAGAAGGGTAGGCCTCTCTAAGTAAACTTGTTATTTTAAATTAATTTGTCAGACCTTGCATACTGATCAACAGCAATTTTTCTGAATGATACAAAGCAGACTAGGAGAATCATCAGCAGGTTTGATCATCTCATTTAGCATCATTTCTGTTGGTTACCTACCTTAAGACTTTTTGCCTGCAAGATTATGTCCTCTCTGGCTCTCTTGACAACTTTAGTAGTGTCAACTCCCTGAAGAATGTAATAGGATTTTGCAGCACTTTGATTCACTATTGTCACATAAAGACTGATTTTATGCTTAACATGAAATCAAGCCTCTCTCAGAATTTGTTCACTTCCAAAAGCAAGTCTGCTGATGGTACCTCAAGTTTTGATTAACATTTTTATCAGGAGTAGTCTTCAAATATTCCAGTCTGGATAGCTGACAGTGACTTCAAGTTTTGAAGCTGTGTCAAGAAACTTCCTTAACCGGTCACTTTGGCTATCTCTGCATGCTCAAGTTTGCTTACAGGAATTTTGGAGGGTATGAGAATCGTGCAAGTATACTTCTGACATACACTCTCTCAGGAACAGCAGCTGCATCAAATCTTTCAAAACCTTCAGCATAGTTCCTACTTAATGAAAGACTTGAGCAATTATTTTTCTTTGGAGAGACTGTGTCACAAGTGTTGGCATAGAACTGTATATCTAGTTAGCTGTTTCCTTTATAAAATCAGTTTCCTCATGATCTGTCCAAACTGGAAGATAACAGGTCTATTTTAATGGTAGTCATCCTTTTATTAAAAAGAGTAGATACCTCTGAGTCTGCATCTAAAAATCTCCACTTCTGTGACGCTTTCCCCTCCCACCCAATCTTCCCACCCCGCCTTTTAAGTCATGTCTTAAAAACTAGTTTTCTGTGCTGAGCTGTTCTTAGCTGAGTATCCCAGATTTTGCTTTTAGGCTCTGACAAATGGCCAAACTGAATGCATGATGTAGGGTTGGGCAGGGGGGAAGTAGTTCCATTGCTTGATGTTGGGTCACGTATGTTTTCTTCTCCATTGCCATAGAAGCATGCTAAGCACTAAATCCACTGCTAGTTATGATTTTTGCCTAATTCAGCCTGCACCGTGAGAGTTTTTTGCTTGGTCTGTAGCCTTGTATGGCACTTTCATGATGTATGTTGAACTTCAGGAATGATTCAGGATTATGAAAGATGCCTGCAGGTTTCTGCTAAATAGCATCACAAAGGGAGTCTCAAATAGTATGCAACAACAATAGTTATCAATGATTTTCCATGAAACTGAAATGATGTATTTTGTGTTTTGAACTTTTTCTGGTAGCTTGTACCTAACTTGAACTTGGAAGTGAGGAACTTCCTCCTTTCATTTGTTGCTGCTGAAAAAGAAATTTGAGAGCCCTGTGGTCAAGAGACAGAAAAGTTGAACACATTCTTTATTCGGAATTGGCCTGATAAAAGCTGGTGATCTGGTTGGTTGAGAAGGTCACGGAAGGGCTGGCAGTGATCTTGACAACTAACTAGGACTATGAATGTAACCTACCTTGGAAAAAAAAAACCAACCTGATCCAAGTTGCCTGAAAATTTGTCTTCACAGGGGAGCTAACAGAAGAGCTTTTCCTATATTGATGGACCTTTTCCTGCTAGCCAACCATGACCAATCATGATTAATCACATACCTCCTCTAGAGGGTACATAAAAGCTCTGCATATGTTGATAAATAAACTCCTCCTGAAAGGTGTCAGTAATATGTTTCTTGCACTGGCTGCGCATCTACCAGACTGTTTAATTTTTCTGTAGTTGCATTTTATGTCCCATAGGAATTTTTCTTAGTTTTTGTTGCTGGTGGGTGCACTATAAAGCAAACAATCATAATGATTGTGTGATTGGAATGTACATTATTCCACAAAATAAGTGTTATCTCCAAAGAGCTTACAACTACAGCTGCAAAAGCCTGTACTTTCCTGTAGTGGGACAGTAGAGGAAATGAGGCACCTACAAAGAGCTTACAGTTATGATCAAGTTCAAGTGCTTGGGGCATTCCCTGGCACTACTTGTTTTACCAGCGTTGACAGAGCCTGACACCTTGTTTTCACCAGTATATTTACTGTTAGCATCTAAAATTCTGTTTACTGTCACATTTGAACTCCAGGTTGCTGTCATCTCGATGCCTCAGTAGGTTTGAGATTCACGGACCAGATGTCTCTGCAAGTAAATACCCTGAGAACAGGGACTGGGGCCTAGATGGGATTAAATTTAAAATAAACCAGTGGCTGCAAAACATTTTCTGAAAGTTACCTAAACTCATTCTCTTCTAGAATATGGCTGTTTTCTACTTTTCTTGCTGAAACTCAACTGGTATGCAGCAGAGGATTTAAGAATCTCAGGGTTGGGAAAAAATGGCATGAAGAAGCATGATCTTGTTCAGAGATTGAGGATGCGAGGCTGGGACTTGAGAAGGCAGTAGGAGCTATAGTCCCTTCTTCCAGCTCTCTTTCTGTATTTTATCCAGTATCTATTAAATGCAAAATACTTGTGCAGTGCTGGGGATAGGAACCGGGATCTGTGATTCTCTTTTTCCCCCACTTACTGTTTTGAGTGCTGCTTTAGAGAGGTACATGGTCATCCTTTGTCTTGTGTATGAGTTTTACTTCAAAGCTTTCATGAGCAGCTAGGATTTATTGACTAACTGTAAATTTGCCTCTCTGCCACCACAAAAAAAGCAAAAGAGAAGGGTACAACGTTGTTCTTAATAAGTTTTTTTGAAAACTCATAGGTAAAATGCCTAGGGACAGTACTATGTGGAAGAATAACTTTCATATAGAAGATTCTTTTAAAAATGAAATAATACCTTTTTCTTTATTTAGGTCATGAGAATTTCCTAGGAAAATACAAAGCTGTCTTTAAGACTGCATGTGAAGATCCTTGGATTATGTCATCAAGAATTTCTCTGCATCCCTTGAAAGAATTCATTGTCTGTGTGTACCTCAAGCTATATTCCTCGAATAGTCCTTGGACAGCATATGTATACAGTCAAAAAACATCTCACACCAAACTCTCAGCCAATAAGTATGATCTTGGACTTACAGGAGAGCATGGTAATTTGAGTATATGGTTGTTTGGAAATCAAATAAGTTCAACAGCAAGACTTCAGGAAAACACGTGGAACAAAATATGCATTCAGTGGAAAAGTAAAGATGAGGAGATGAAGGTATTCATAAATGCAACAGAAGAAGTAAACAAAAAACTAACTGGGAAAGATCTTTTTCCTGGGAAAGGGCAGTTCTTACTTGGCTGTTCAAAGCTGCCAAGTGCAGCTACATTACCTAACCTGGGTATGACTGGGGAGCTGTACATGTTCAGAATGTGGGATAGAGCAAATATAAACCAATCTCTGGACTGCAAAGATAGTGGTGTTATAGGCTGGAGAAAGGAGGATTGGGACTATAAGAAGACAGTAGAAGAGGATAAATCTTTGTCATGTGGTAAGTACCATTGCACCCCTGTTCTTACACAAGTTAATTTGAATGTATCTAACATTTCTCTTACAGATTTTACAAAGTCTTTGTCTATTAGTAATTTCTAGCTAATGCTTAATGCGTTTATGTGAGGATATGCGGCTTTTGCCAGCTTTGATCCAAATGTAAAAAGCATAGCAGCAGTCCTTTTAAAGACTTTGAACTTGCTCTAACTTTTGTGTCTGTCTACTATCCATGAAAGCAGGATGCATCCAACCAAAACTCCCTGGAGTATTAGGGCTTTCTATCAATGCCATCTTAAAATAACGTATTTACATGCCTTCTGTTCAGGGAATAAATACAAAGGAAAGCATTGCTGGCCCTCATTCTGCGCATTCACTGAGCCAGAACTTCAACGAGTGCAAGTGTTCACTCCTTCACTGGCACATTACACCACCTTTAGCTAGTATGGTCTACGTCTATATACTGGAGCCATATATACAATCGCTCTTTCACGGGCACCCCCTTGCCGTGGGGAAAGAACTTGCGTGCCCTTGTGAAGTTGAGAGCTATGCTGGTGGTGGCCTATGCCTCCGGTAGGGTCTCCCAAGCCAGACAGGTCTCAACTGAAGGGTCAGACAAAGTGTGTCCACGGGCAGGATGGGCTCACTAGCCTTCGGGCAACCTTCCTAGGAGAAGGACAACTCTAACTCCAAACCCGGGCAGATGGAGCTCGTTTAGCCCTGTAAGGCCATCCATCTAAGAGAAGGATACTCTAACCAAACCTACGACCTGAGGACTTCGCTGTCACCGTCCAAGCTCGCTAGGCCCTGGCAGATGAACCTCAGGTGTAAAGGGTGGGGCCAGTCTCGCGCACGCTGCGCCTCACCTAAAAAATCCACCGCGCAGGCTTGAAGGGTGTACTCCTGTTTAAAGCCCTTCCCAAATCTTTGTCCGCGAAGCCAAGCCATGATGATGATATACAATCGAGGCTACACTGGAGGCACTATATACAGTCTATGTCTGTATACTGGAGGCTCTGGTTTTTCTTGTTTCTGTATCAGTAATGCCTTCCTTTATTAAAATGGCCAAATGGTTTCTCACAAATTTCTCAAAACTCCTCTTTGCCCTGAAAAAGATCCATGAAAATCTTTGAACTAAAACAAAGCAAGATTTTATTTTCAGAGAAATTGAATTAAAGCAAGAGAATAGTCTTACTAGTTTTTGCTATCATATCAGTTGACAAGAAAGACAGACTTGAATCAAGCTTAGGTGGGATTCAATTTATCAATCATAGTAAATGGTATTATCCCCTAAGACCTTCAGAGATTTTAAGGTGGCTAGCTCAATTGGTTGCTAAAATTCTTACATAGCATATGTGCTTCAGTTAAATTGTGGCACCAATCTTAGTCTTCATCACCTTTATCCTTAAAACCTCTACTTACCTATTTTGTGCAAACTTAAAAACATCTTTTAGCTATGTAATGTTATAATCACTGTCCGACTGGGCAGATTAAAAGTTTCTTAGTAAGGGCATTAAAATAAGGTGACCATATTTCTTTTCTGGAAGAGAAAGAAATTTGTCTGACAAACCAGGACTGATCGAGAATGTCTCTAACACTGAATCATAAGAAATTAAATGCTTCTGCTGGCCTGACGCTGTAGTTGAGAGCACATCGTCTCTGTTGAGTTGTGTGATTTAGGAGAGAAGCTGAAGAAAGGATGTCTTTCTATTACTTATGCGTGACTGTGTGTGAAGGAGCACAGTCCTAAGGATAAAAGTGAAACATTTAGGCTACCAGTTGAAAGTCTGGTACAAAGAAAGTCTGAGAGAGATCTGTCTGGATAGTGGGATAAATCCTGATCAGAGTGGAGCATCTGATTTATCTTTGACTGAGGCACAGAAAGGACAACCTTCTTGTTTTCAGTTCCAGCACTTTCTTTCCTGAATATAGAGCATCCTTTGAGCATCACAAGGGAGCTTGGTTAGGCAATGCCTAACTCTAGCCCCAAATGATTAATGGTTTTAGAATTAGTGATTTAGGGACTTGTGTAACCCTTTGTCTACCTGCAAGAGCTCTCTAGTGAGTAAGATCTAGTAAGATGCATGGTTTCCAAAGCTCTGTTACTTGGCCAAATTGAACTTCAATTACGCTGACAGAGGTTGGTTCAAGTACAGAGGCCACCTCTACTAGGCCAAATATAAGTTATCTCCTCTAGATAACTTGGAAGAATAACAGCATTTTGACGAAAAGTTCACTGATTTTTTTTTTTAACAGTTTATTTGCCTGTTTTCAGGAATAGATGCATTTTAGCTGCATTTTTGCCCTCCCCCGCAAGTCAGTCTGTTAAAGGCATCTGTTTAGCACATAGCAGTCCAACAATCAAACAAAACCAAAGGAAACTAGAAAACAATTATAGGAACCTGTAATAGTCAGTATCAGGCAATTTTAATTGATGATGTGACTAGTCTTACAATCTGTTTTTTTTCTCTAAGTTTCTTTGTACACCTGTGTAAAAACTACCTGATTTGGGGGGCTTCTCTGTTTTGTTAAAACAGAAGGAGTTAGTAAGTCTGCAGGAGCATCTGATTTTGTATCTGCAAAGAACATAATTGGCAATGGGCTAAAGCTTGGGAAGGGGCTATGCCTCCTGTGAAGACGCGAAAGGTGAAAAGGAAGTGGTTCATTACGGTCATAATTGTGCCAGAGGACAAGTTTCAGAAGTTTTTTATGACCCAGTTGGCATTTTGTACCTGCATAAAGCAACAATTTTAAAACGTTCAGTCAAATGATTTTTGTGATTTCTGCTTTGCTTAACCACTCAAAATCTTCATGCAGTGCAAGCCATTAACTAATTGGTGTCTCATAGGCAGTGATGCACTCCATCAATGTCTAGATTTCCTTAATGTCACATTGTTAATGTTTCCTTACCTCTTTCTCATGCCTTTCTTTTTGTTGACTCTTCAGATTCTTTTTCTTTTGATTTTGTTGCTTATTTCATAATAATTTTTCATATTACCAAGAATGATTTACTTTTCACTTAACCATGTGAGGTCTAATAAGGACCAGAATCCCGATTCTGCTAAGATTTGCACACATGCTTAGCACCTAAAGGCATGCTCAACTTTAATCAGGTAATTTGCTCCCCAGAAGTGGATAGGATTATCTTTGCACTAGCTACATGTTTTATGCATCTGAAGAGTTGCAGGAAAGGACCTATCTGACTGCTTCCCAGTTTGTGATGAGAGCTGATCACATTTCTTGAACTAATGGAGCTTAGCAATAACAAACGATGCAACTCTTGCTTCTTCCAGTCACACAGTCTTCTGGTTCTCCTCTGCTTCATGTAGTCTTGCCTGCTGAGCAGGTGTAAATACAGCAGGTGGGGCCAAAAAGGGAAGGAGGCCCCACACGCGGTGCGTCACTAACCTTCTACTTACATTCTTCAGGTTCCTTTGATAATTCCCTTTATGCTGAGAATGAGAAGTAGTGTAACAGCTGTGATATGGAGAAAGAGTGCCACAGATTGAATGTACTCACTTGAAACATGATCTCCTGGTATTTAAAAATATGTAAGTGAGGAAAGATGTGCTCACTGTTTCAAATGCCAACTCTGGAAAATTTCTTTATGTTGTTCTGTGATGAATGATTCCTATTTAACTACGCTTTAATGTGGACAATATGAATGATATCACTATTGTCTCTGCATAATCCAAGAACAAAATGCACTAAGTAATATTAAGCTCTGGGTAATTTAAGAGAAAACAAAACCACAAGAAAATAGGCGAGTTTAAAATGCTAAATGCTTGAAAAGAAATTTTAGTAATCTGTAAGCACCAGCTCTTCAGGTGAAGAGCTTTTTACATGCAATTTCTTCTACATGAAGATTTTGACATTCAATATTCACAAATTGCCTTTAATAATAACTTGACAACTGGGAGAAATGTACCGTTTAAACATTAATCATTTCAGTTACACATTAAACAGTAACATTCTTAATGCAAATATAAATATCCAAACTGTTACACTGTGCATTTGTGCAAGAAGCACAGAGATGATGGGATAACTTCTACAAATTTCAGTGAAAAAATAAAAGAGATGATTTATGGCATGACTGTAAATAGCATCACTGACAGTAAAGCACTGTCATCTCATTTGTGGTATTGGTGCCTTAAATTTTATCAGGAGTCCAGTACCTGTTGCTTTTGGTTGCATTGTTTTCCATAAATACGATTCAGTGTTTATGTTGTGGATTTCAGATTTTTCTAAACTGTCCTATCCAACTGTCAAGATTAAGGTATTGCCCCCTCTTTTGCTTGTATCCTTTTCACTCCTAATATTGCTAAGCCTGCTACTGGTGTTTCTGGAGGAGGTTTCCAGGCTTGTAGGAACAAAGCAGTTTAATGCTGATGGGAGAAATGAGAAGTGACCGGTGCCCTGTGTGACTATTTGCGTGCTCAAGGAAGAGGAAATCTTCAGTTTGGGCTGTTGTTCTAGTTTGCAGGTGTGGACAATAGGACGTATGATTTAGGCTCCTGTAATCCCTTTTAAAGATTTACTGAGCTGTGTGCACTTCTGATGACAGGATCAGCTTTCCTGGAAGGCAGGGTGGAGTCCCAAGGCTTTACCTCCTCAGGCAGAAGGTGGAAATGTAGCTGCTAATCATCCACTCATCCAGCCTGCATCCCAGACTGGTGGGTAACAAACTTTGGGCCGTGTTGATACGTTTACTGAGTGGATCATGAAAGCAGGAGATGAAAAAATCAATTATTTGTCCCAATACCATTTTATTTCTAAAACTCTAAGGACACAATACTACTGAAATATCTAGAAGGTTACTTTAAAGGAAGTAAATGTGATGGGGAAAAAAAAAAAAACCTAACTCTGGAGTGCCTGTTTGATGAGTCATGTGCCACTCTACTTTGTACCTATTAACAGAATGCATGTTTGACCTTCCCTTTCTTTGCTCTCGTTGCCTCCCTCTCCTTCAAAGGAAGTAGCTTTTTGGAAACCAGCCTGCCAGAGAAGAGGTGATTTGATTCACTTTAATATCTAATGTACAGCTTTATACAAACACAACTTTATACAAACAGATAAAAACACCTGTGTAACATCAAAGTTGAATTAAAAATATTGCACCTAATTTTTGTTAAGGATACTAAAATGAACTGGCCAAAGTGACATGGCCTGATGTGAACATGCACTTCCATCGTTTTCTTACATTTGCTTCTGTGCAGTAGCCAGTGATAATTCATCCTTTCTTCTGTGGAGACACCACAAAGAGTCAGAGCAGTCATGAGATGTCATGAAATAAAATTAAATAAAATTAAGATTGCACTTGGATTTTGAGGCATGTTGTATAAGTTTATAGGATAAAACTAACTTAAATAAAAAGTCAGTATGGGCTACTGTCTACACTGGAACAATTGGGGAGGATTTTTACATGTAACTGCTATTAATGACTTGTATGACAGGGTAGTTCATTCTGGCAGAATGTTTATCCAGCTGAAAAGTTTATCAAATGTTAAAGGGACTCACTCTCTTAATAGAAAATATGGATTTAATTTGAATATGAGAATTGAATGCTCTATTTTTGGTACCTATTTCTGTAAATAGATGGATTTTAGAACAGTACCATTGTGAAATTTGCTTTTTGGGCTACTCAGTTTTGTTCATGAGCAAGTCCTGTGACGTGTTAATTACAGGCACTTTTGTATGCTTGTATCCTAGTAACATGGAATACAGATGGGTAGTACTTGCTGCACAGTACTGGTAACTGATGTAATACATACTGATAGCTGTTGCCTGTGAGGATGTTTAGAAGAGAAGTTGTATAGACTTAAAAACTCAATGTGGAATCGACTTTTCAATGTAAAATGGTTTTAATGAATTTTTTGCTAAACCCAGAAAATGATATTATGTATCTATTTGGAATGAAAGCTTCCACTTGGCATTTCTGATGGAAATTTTTAATGCACATCAATTCCTCTGCCTGAATCAGTTGAATTTTGGTGAAAAACCTTTCAGTTTGCTATCACATCTTATTTAGAAAATCTAATTTTTATTAATTTCATGTTATTTTTGTGTGTATTTTTGAGTCAAAACTGATCTTATCAGTAATACACAGTTGTAGTTATCTAATGCTGTTCTGTAGCGTCAGCCAAGTACCAAGGCGTGGGGAGACTATTACAGAGCCAACAAGGTGTCGCTTGGGACTCTTGCATTTGGATCTGTTGTTGCTCTGTTTGTGAGAGCTGACATGGTCGACGGTATCTTTAGTTTGAAAGAATTGTCCTGGATGATAATACAAACTCTTCTCATTTTTGGCACATTTTTCAATTGATGTAAGGAAAATTTCAGGCACTTCATTTCATAAACCTGTCATCTAGGCCCCAGAACATACCAATATATGTTTTAAACATAAACGTAGCATAAACATAAATGTATGTTTTTCTGCCAGTAATGTTGTCTGTGCTTCTACAGATTGCCAGGGGTGTTGCTGCTCCTTAAGTGTTCAGTGCCTATTTTGTGTCTGGACTTGACTAGAAAGCAACTGCCCTTTGCATTCTCTCACTGTGTTTCCCCAGAGACAGAGGCCAGCAAGCACCAGCCTTCTCGCCGCACCATCGCAGAGTCTGGGCTGCGTGGGTGTCCTTGTGGAGGCTCTAGTTCACTGCAGTTCAGAGGTTTTTTCCTCCTTCTCCTAAGAAAGCACTCTAGTTGCTGTCTCAAGCTTGCTTAAAGGGTTCCTGCAAAAGTTTAAAGGTGATGGTGAAGTGTACGTAAAACAGTGTTAGTCAGCAGCAACACTGTTCCCCTGAGAGAGGGGAGCAAGAAGCAGCTGCCGGTAACTTAGTGCTTGCACGATGTTGTTATCTGCAGCCAGGTTCTAGCTGCTTCTCCCTCCTCCACCCTGGAAAAACTGACCTGCTTCTGGCAGAGTGGATTGTGTGAGGACAGGTGAATCAGAAAGAGCGTTGCCCTTTCAAAAACATTAGGAGTGTCCTGATCATAAATTAGATTGGAAGTAGGGAGAAGAAAAGGACATTTTTCATTCTTCCAGTTAGAGATAGAACATCGTACACTCTTTATGCTTTAAGGGCTTTTTCTGTGTCCTGTGTCTTAAGTTACTGAGCAAAAGGCATGCTATGAGTTGCAGTGCCTTTCGTGCAGGGACCAGAACCATCCATCGCATCTTGACCGTTGTGTTAAAAAGCCTCCTTCTCCCTTTCTTTCCTTTTGGCTGAATTGATTTTTGAATTTGTGGAACAGCTTCAGCAGGACACGTGGAGACCAACCCACCCATCCTAAAAGAGCCAGTAGACTGGTAGTTAACATCTGCTGCGCTAAGGAATGCTGTAAGCGTAGGGCTATTTTGTAGACAGGGCCAGGCACTGATCTCTCGCAGAGCAGCATCAGTTTGTGAACCTAGTCTTAAATACTGTTATTAAGGGATTTAGTCTCTTGCCAGACTGGAGCTGCTAAAGTTGCACCGGTTCCCATTGTCATGCAAAGTCATTATGCGAAATGAAGGTTGTCACAATGCAAATACTGGTTTTCAGGTAAGCTTTTTGCGGCTCTGGTGTGGAGCAATGGCAAGAGTTGCTAAACAGGTTTCATACGAGGGGAACAGTTTCCGCTGCCGACACGGATGGGATTCTCCAGTCTTGGCTTAGCTAGTTAATTGTGTCAGAACAGTACAAAGTGATAGGAAGACAGTAAGCCGCTTTTGTTTCTAACGATGAATGCTAGTAACAGAAAGTCATGCTTATCTCATTTAATGGAGCTGCCTTTTCCTTCTTCTTGTGGGAGCTATTCTGTCTCCCTTGCAGCAAAAGCAAAGAATAATACTGACTAAAGTTACTTGCTGTTTGGATCCTCAGGAGTGTTCTTGGTTAGAGAACATGTAGAAAATTACTACAATATATAATGTCTTGTTTTGGAAATAGGCTATTAGATATGTTGATTTGATGATCCTAAACTAACAGTGTAGCAAATAAAAATGCATGGAGCAAACAAAACGAGGTTTCATACACGTAAGGATTTTCTTGTTCTTAATGATAGTAACCAACCTAAGGGAAATTTTCTGTTAGCTTGTAACTAGCACACCTTGAGTTATTCTACTTTCCTTTTTACATGCCAACTCTGGGGTATTTTAGATTGGACTTTAATCCTTCTCCAAATAAACCCTATTCACTTTCTTTTCTGGTTCTTAAACACAGCAAAGGAGGAGGGTTGACAAATGTAAGTGAAATTAAATAATGACTGACAGCCTCTCCTCCTTCCCCCTTTCTGTATACAAAGGTGATTCTGTTGAAAACTTTGGCTAGTGAACTTAATAATGCACCTTGATCAGTGACAAGTCTCAATCTCACAGATAATTTTTAGCAACTGTAGGCATGTGAATCTTGAGCTGTAAGAGAAGTCATGGTTAGATTTGTGTCCAGAGAAAAGTGCCCCTCGGATTATGCACGCCATTGTTACTTGCTGCATTTACCAGCTCCATATTCATGGCTTGTGTTTAGTTTATTTTGCTCCCTATACTGCTGGATTTGTTATTAAACACATTTGGCATTTTTAGAGTTCATTATTTTCTTAGTAATCTAAGTATGTAAGTGGACAATTTTCTTACCTACTTCAGGATACTAGTTTTATTCTCAAAATTCACAAAGCAGGTTGAAGGGATATGGAGGATGGGAAATAATTTTGTCAGCACTGACTCCTCAAGAATATATGAGAAGGACCTTAAGGTCAGATTCTCCAGGCAGACTTTTTTTTATTTTTGTGGTGGGCAGAAGAAGCAGTGTGGTGGTCTTTTCTGTGAGATGCTGTATACTTCAAGAAGTGGGTTCTTTTGCAGAACTTAATTTCCTCCAGGACCCTTTGGTTGTAGATAAGGACTTTTGCACAAGGTGCCAACCACTTAGTAAGACAGGACCAGTGGCAGGTAAATTTTTGGGGATGGAATTCACTTCCTCTGTCAGGAAAGCCAGTTTGCCCATATGTGGAAGGATACTTCCTTCTCTAACTGAAAGTCCACTTTATGTAGAATTGACTCAAGTATTTTTATTCACCTCATTCTACCTTAAAAAACTCGTTACTGTTTAAGCAATTACAGAATGGATTTATCTGACTACTGCTTCAGTTCTGTGTCTTGTATAAGTTGATATTGTATCTTAAGGGTCTTCCCTAAACCCACACTAGATGTTAAGAAAATAATTTTATAGGTGCCATAATACCTAATCACTGTACAACATTAAAGTTCAATACTCCTACATAAGAGCTCTAGAACACATACCTTATAGGACCATGTATTTTAACTGGATTTACCATATAGTAAGAAGTCCTAATTTTCCTGAAAATTGACTGTAAAACTTAAGGTTATAGACAAATCTTCATGATCTATGAGGTTCATACAGTGATGTTAAAAAGGCCAATCCTATTTCTTTGTAGGCAGAATCCTAGTTGTCTCAAATGAGGTGTCTGATGTAACTTGGTTTTGTCTTTACAGAAATAAATTCAGTAAGCTGGTATGTATGCAGGTGTAATTTTTTACTTATACTTTTTACTTAATGCATGTGTACCATTTTACTTAGAATATTGGTTCTTTCTCTCTCCCTTTTTATGTGAGAAAATTACTATCTAAGATGCAAATCAACTAAAACTAACAGCTAATTTTAAGGAAAACTCCGAAAAAATTAAACATAGTGCGATTAATCTAGTTTCCATGTATTCATCCTGCTGTATTTCGGAGTTGCTGCTTTCAGCTTTATGCACGGTATGACATTCAATAAAAATGAACTGCCATTTCTCTGCATCTCACCAAGCTCTCACGTACTCCTGATTGTTGGCCCCAGTATCCCAGCACTGGAGCAGCCAGGCAGCAGTCTGTTTCCCTGGCTGGCAGGTGTAATTTTTGAGCATATCTCTCAGCTTGCTCAGGAATAGGGACTGGGTGGTCTCTGTCACTTTTATGATTTCTGACACCCCCTCCCTTTCTTGTGGCTGTCCTGCTGCAGAACAGGCTGCCTCTTCTGAGTCTTCTTCCCACATGCCCTTGAGAGGAGCTGCTTGCTTCTTCCTTCACTAACTGGCTCACCCTCCACTTGCATTGTTTCTTCTTGACTGCAGGAGTGACTTATGGTTAGGCTTGTGCCTCTGGTTTAGCCGCAGCAGCCATTTGTATGTCCTTAGATCCAGAGACCTTCTTGCTTTTTTCAAGGTGTTGGACACAGGCCTGGTAGGCACAGGCCAGGCCTCAGCACAGAACCAAAAGTCTTTTATCTGTCTTCAGGGTAAGCAAGACATCCTTCTTTCAAGTGGTCTGCTATTTCCGCAGGATTCCGTGCCTATTCAGGTGTAAACTCACAGACCATCAGAGGTGAAAACTGCTCTAGGCACCTGCCTAAATTCACCCACACACTCACTACCCAGGAATTTGCTGCCTCAGAGCACTTTCCTGTGTGGCATCCCCAAGTCGTTGGTTACTGGGTCACTGGGTTCAAAGTCCGAGGGTGGTCTTGTAGACTACTGATGCAAGTGGACCACTACTGATGGAAGAAGGAAGGTGTCCGGTATCTGAAGGAATTAACAGTGGTGGAGGTGGTCTACACCAACCTAGATAATAACCATGTCTCCAAAGATGTGGATGACATCCATTGCATATGGGCTATGTTGGCAGAGGTCGGTACAGTAGGTACCAGTGTGATATGTGAACACTTTTTGTGATAATGGACTGGCCAGATACTGAGGCACTAACTGTGGAGAAACTGTCCTATAAACTCTGACAATTCAAAGAGAATCTGTCTTCCTCTGCAACCCTGTGGGCCTGCATCTTGGCTGTGGCTAGAATGTCCCACCTGGTTCAGTGACTTGAAGAGAATATTGCTTCCTCCTTGCCCCAACACCTATCAAGGGTGCTGAAGTAGGTGACAGTGCTTTAACTGTAGTATGAGGTGCTGTGTTGCTACTTGTTTTTCACGGCCCAGGATGATGTTTTGGCTGGTGGCATAGGCTGCAGGGTGCATTTCTAGACACCTGCTAGTTGCCTTCACCACAGAAAGCACATAGCACTTGCACTGGTGGCAGGTTTGCAATGGCGGTTTGATGTAATCGATCTGCTATTTGATAGCCCACCCACCACCTTCTATTCGAGGAAAACTTTAGTCACTTTGCTCACTTGATTATGGCTCATGTTTCACATTCATGGGTAGCCTGTGCAGTAGCTTCAATTGTCAGATCCACAACTTGATCAAGAGTCCATCTGTATGTTGCATTTCTCCCTAGGTGTCCCTAGGGACCTGTGCCATGGGCCCACTGAGCTAGAAATAGCTCACCTTTTCATTTCCAGTCCAGGTCCACCTGAGCTGCTTCATTTCTGGCAGCCTGATCTAGCTGTTCATTGTTTAGATGTTCTTTGGTGGTGTAGCTCTTGGGCATATGAGCATCTACATGATATATGCATATCATGATGTAGATGATGTATTCTCAAAGTACATCTCATGTACTTTGTAAGTATGTATGGAATAAAGCACTTATAGAATAAAGTCTTGCCCAACTCTCCTGCCCCCTGCTTTTTTTGGTTTAATTTCTCTGTTCTCTTTGTTTAATAAAATTTCACTTCTTGAATAATTCATCAGCATTTCTTTTCCACATTTTTGCAAAAATAGCTGTATGAAAGCGCACTTGTGTGTACCTGTTACATTTTGGTTGCTGCTAATTAGTCTGCTCCATCTTCACTCAAGCAAATTTACTGAAAGGGTTTTTGAAGACATTGGCAGTGGGAGGGCAGTGGGAAAGCTCACAGCCTGGTCCGTGTCTTCTATATGTAAAAGCGATAAACTGAGTAAAAAATCGAACAAAAGAGTTCAACTTCCAGCTTTGAGAAAGACTGGACACACATTTCTCAGTGGATGCAAAGTATTTTTGCAAACCAGCTTGAATTGAGGTCAGTAGCACATTTTAAATGGATGTGTTTAAAAAAGTGTGTGTATATATGCATGTGTACAAATATATATAAAATTTCTGCTCCTAAAAGAATATTCTTCCTTTGTAGTTGACCCTGGTGCTACATTGCCTGGCAGAAAGCATATAACAGGTATTTGGGGGTTCTGTGTTTTTTTCCCCATTGTTTTTGTAATTTTAGAAAGCATGTAGGAAGATTGTTCCTGCTGTTACTGTTTAATTCATGGAGAGATTAAGGGTTTGTAAATATTTGCTAATTAATTATCCATATCATCCTTGTGGCTTATTAGCATGTTCCATGGTTTAAATAGCAGCAATAATATTCCAGAAAAAATTAAAACAAGGTCACTGGGATGACTCTGATTCTCCTTGCGTGACATAAATTATGTTTACATTTATCCTTTGGAAAGTTCTCCGTAACAAACAAAATAGTCTGAGCAAGGAGTTCGTGCGAGTGATTAGCATTTCAGAAACTTCTTGTTTACTATGTTTAACCAAAAAATCTGTGTTTTTGCAGAGACTTTTGATATCTCTGACTTAACTCGTCTACAACAGTAGGAGAGGGTTTACAGTATAGTTAGTGTTTTTAAGTAACCTTATAGGACGACTTTTGAGTTTTGAGAGCTGTTGAAATACTTTAAGTATATTCTTTTAAGTAGCGTTCCATATTTGCAGCCAGCTGTTCTTTAGTTTATGGTTCTCTGATAACCGTCACTTGTCTTGTCTGTGGCACTGTCAAAACCCACTCAGTGAATGAAAGGACTAACTTTGAAGTTGCTATGTGAACCAGATATCAAATTTCCTCGTTTCTTTTTGATCAAAATACTGACTGTAACAACATCAAAGATTTAGTGGCTGTTGTTGCCATATAAATAGTTGGCTGGCTCCTATCAAGATCAGAGGCTGAAACTTGCAATGAATTAGCTTTTTGTAATGCTGCTTTTTGCAGGATAGAAAAGAGAACAGATACATATGGGACAAATTTTTAAATGGCAAGTCTCAGTGTATTTTACAAAGTCCGAGAAGAGTTCTTCCTATCCAACTACAGCCCTCTTGTTATGGATGCTTGATTCCCAGTCCCAGAATTATTAAGACATTCAGGGTAGGCATGCAGCTTTCAGGCTAGCATGGCATATGTGATATGTTCTTAACATTATATAATGTAAACTGTCCAGTATTTGTTGAAAAGAAATCATCTTCAGTTGAATTCTATTTGAATTCATTAAAAATGTATTTTTTTTTAATTGGAAATTGTTATATCTGCCTTTTTTGACAACCTAGAAGTGTTATTCTGATAAGCAGGTGTTGCCCTCTTCTGGTGCATGCGGTAAGCTTTTGATAATATAAGGAAAGGCTGCTGAGGATGATTCTGTGTGTGTCTGAAACTTTATTGTGGTCCCTTTTTTTTCTTTTTTTTTTCTTGTGTCACAAAAGCTGAAAATTCAGGAGAATCATCTGCAACAACCATTTCTGGTAGAAAATCAGGACTTTACTGATTACTGCAATGCTTGTTTTCCTGTTAGATAAATCTGCTTTATCTGAGGTAATCAGATAAGTTGTAACATAAATGAGTTCCAATATTTAATGCTTTCATTGTTTATTTTTTGAAGAGAAAATTAATTTCCTCACTTTACTTTGCAATGAAATAGCTTATGCTTGGGGATGAAGTAGGTGCAGGATGCTTGACCAGGAGCCTTTTGTCCTGTAACCTAAACAGTGAACAGTTTGCAGAGATGGCAGAGGAAGAACACTGTAGTGAGAGAGCTCCCTTACAGCTCCTCCCACCCTAGCAGATATGCATATGTCATTTAGTGCAGTGTAGTATATTACAAACACGTACACGCACACACAACACTAATAACTTCTGGGACCAGAGGGAATGAACTCATCTATGAAAGCATTTTTTTAAAATTAAGAACGTAGACACACAGGGCCAGCTGTGTGAAAGCCAGTGGCTTTCTTGCCTTATGTGTACTGACTTACCATGCTCTGGAGAAAAAAAATATTACAGATACAAACACACATGCTTTTGTTCTTTTAAGGATACCATCTTTCTCTAGGAATGGCTCTTCTTTAACATCTGCAGCCAGTTCAATATTTGTTGTATTTTATACCAAGCCAAATAATACAGATGTAGTCAGCACTTAGTTTTCACTCTGATTCCTCTTATTTTGGCTGCTTGTTAGTTGCCTTAGAAAATCAGTTGTCTTAAGGGTTGTTACTTAAGAACCAAATATGCTTAGCTTTTACTCTGAGTGTGGACTTAAGAGGGCACTTTTGAAAAGGCTCAAAATGGCTAGTCTGGTTGAAATAAGTAAATCAAAAAGAAAAGCTCCCTTTCCCCTTCCACATAATGAAGTAGATAGCTTTTTATTCTTAATATGCAACTATCTTAATGCAGAACCACCAACTGTATTATACTTAAGTTATTGCTTCTACTAGTGACAGTGATACTTTTAGTAAAGCAGTTTGGAAAGCATAATGTTTTTCTGTCATGAAGGTGCTCTGGTCTGTTTTAAAAACTCACTATCATAATGGAGTGATATAAAGTGGTCCTCCAACCACTTTGTATTCCTCTGCTGACGCCTGAAATATGATTACTAAGACATCCTTCCTGAGCAATCTTTAAATTTTCTTCTATTGTCTTAAGGTAGTTTTCTTTTTTCTTTTTTTCTTTTTTTTCTTTTTTTTTTTTTGATATAGCTGAAAAAATTGGCATCCTCACTCAATTTCATTTACATATGGTTACTGGCAAAAATAGCTTTATTTGAGAGACAGTTTGCCAAACCTAGTGTGTCATTTCTGCTCATGAGTGTTGTGAGGTCGTGCAGGAAAAGGTCCTTGGCGCTAAGCAGTTATTGCTATTGGATATGCCAAATTCAACTGCATCTTCCAAATTAATGAAACCAATGAAAGGAACTTATCTGAAGGAACTCAAGTAACAGCTGTTCGTATTCAGATACTCAGATTTTTGAAATATTCAGTTACTGTATGAAGTTTAGCATGCTTGATGTTTTTTTCTCCAAAATTCATAGAAAAATGACTATATTAATAGTTTTACTTCTTTTCTTTTTTTTTTTTCCAGAATCCTCTATTGTTACATTTATCACCTATCCTATTAATCCTTCAGGCAAGATTTTATTAATGTTTCTCTTATTTAGATTTAGTTAGTTTTAGATTTTTATTTTATCATATTTTATTTTTATTTATTTTACTATTATTAATTTTTCTTCTTCAGATATGACTTCAGAGGAGACTACACAAACTACAGGTGAGAATTAGCATAAAGAGAGTAAGGTCAGAAGGGGGATGTTTGTTGCATTTATGAAATTTGCATTTTTAAAAAATAATAACTGGGATCTGTTTAGTACAAATTCTTTCCTTACATGATCTTAAAATTTGTATTTATCTCCTATCTGTATTTTAAGTTTGCATGGTTAGGGTTTTGAAGCACATTTAACTGACACTGAGCTGTTAAACTTTCGTTTTTATTCAAAATATTACATTGCTTACCAGAGCCCAACCTGAGCATATTTATTTTTAGGAGGTCTATAGTTTTTGATATATCTATAGATAGAATGTTTTCTACACTTTCTGATATTATTTGAAGTATTTTACAGAACCAAAATGTACACCTCATTCCTTAAAGACACTTACATGACATATGTTCTTGCAATGAGTTGCCAAATAGGATCAAATAGTAAAGAACAGAAGAATCTGCTAGTCCTTTTTTACCTAACGTTTGCATTTAAAAACGAGGAGTAAGTTCATCCTGTATCAGTACAGATTCCTACATGCTGTGTATGAGCTAAGACATTCTGCTGTTCTTCATAGTTGATGGAAAGACACATTTTTAGAACATGATTCATCTTCTGCTGAATTGCCCATGCAGAATAGGTTAAATGGGAATCACACCTTAAAGGTTCACTTTCTCCACTGAATATGGAGTCTAGAGTAACTGCCTTATATGGGGGCATAAATGTTAGACTGGATGGATCGCACTCAGAGTGCTGCTTTTTTACTTCCCATAACTTAAAATATAAATGGTCATGTGTTTACACTTCTCCTGGGAAGACAGAGTCTAAAGTAGAAATTATTTTTGTAACATGTATTTCACAGGCTTTTTAAGTTAAAATGTGAAAACGTGATATTGTTTTTTTTTTAACAGAAGCTCTTAACATCACTGATTTTACTCTACCGTAACACCAGGTAGGAATCATATATCACTACTGATCTTCTTTCATGCTTCTCAAAATTGAAATGTGAGTTCAGTCTGCTCCCAAATATTTTTAATAGGATCTTTTTTCTTGGTATTATGGTGTGTCATACCAGCAGTCTGTCTTACTTACATTCATCTCCAGACTCTAGAAGGTCTAATTCTGCAATGCTTGCCTAGATGGCAGCATATAGAAGAGTTTGGTTGTTTCATAAGTCAGAGCAGCAGGTTACCACAAAAATGTAAGAAACACAATCTCAGGGACCATGGTTACTTAAAAAAAAACCAAACTTCATGCTTTTTGGTAGCTTGAAGCAGGCTGAATCCAGTCATGATGTTCTCAGGGCAGGTCCAGTCTATAGGAGTAGGCTGAATTTATTTTTTTTATTATCCATTTAGGAGCCTAGTAGACCAATATGAATGTATTTTCACTCAATTAATGCAAATGGTAGAAGAAGTGGCTTGGAGCCATACTGGCTAGTATAATTTGACTGTGTAAATGTGACCTGCAGGAAGTTTGCGATTATGTTATCTTTGGGGGGACTGGAAGCACTAGTGGTTTTTGATCAGTCTTTTATCCTTCACACTGCTTATCTATTTCGTGCATTTTGGGGGCATGCAGAGATCTGAAGCAAGACTAGGTGGCAAACAAATGTGTGCTCTGTAAAGAAAAAGAGGCTGGTGTTACTCTTTACTTTTGTGCCACTCTTGTGTTTTGTGTTGGGTTTTTGTAAGTGTTGTTGGTCTTTCTGTAGTTAATAATTTTGACAAATTCAGTTATTTATGAACATTTTACTTCTTTGAGGATTGGAGGTTTTTTAAATAAACCTGCTGACACAATTATCATAGCTATTTCACTGACAACTTCCAACACAAAAGGAAAGGCAAATTTATTTGAATCTAAATTGCTGTCTGAAAAAACAAATCTTTTCTAATGATTTGAATATGCCCCCAGCTCATAATCTGATGGCTGTATGTTGATGGTGAAAGAATTGATGAATCATCAAACTATAACAGGCAAACATTTGTACCACAGAAAAAGTAAAAAAATGAAAAGATTCTAATCTAATTTGGTACTAGCTAACAATAACAGCAGAGAAAATAGCATTTGTTCTTCCATTAATGGAGGCCAGTCTATCTGCTTAAGTAAGGGAAGTTGTGCTGCCACATTGTTTTTATGAACAAGTGTAGGAGTTTTGTCTTGGATACAAATATCTTTCTGGTCCTTTATTTTGATATTATGGAACAGAGCCATTGGTTTACCGTGCCCTTAATTTGGTATCAGTGTTATTTCTTTGCAGTGTAGGCAGTATAAAAAATACGGGCAGCCAAAAGCTTGCCATAACTAACTAATGACATGTTCTGCTAGATGAGAGTATATCTTTGTTATCATCATAGTTTGAATTCTGTCAGATAGAACAGTTTGTTTCATGCTATCATAAGTAGCCGTAGTAGGATCCTCAGAAGCAGATAATATGCTACCTAGTGATTGAATACTGTGATATTTGAAGAGGTCATTTTTGCCATGCTGATTTCTGTTTTCTTTGGATTAAAAAAAAACCCAACAAAACCAAACGGAGACCACTTGCATGTAGGTCTTCTGTGGAAACTGTTACATAAAATTATTCAAAATTAATTAAGCAAAACCAACATGTTTCGGTCTAAATAGTAAGTCATGGAAAGTGGCATGGTAAGAGCTCTAGAGAAGAGAAGCCTAGACTTTATGTGAAATATTCTAAAAGGTAAAGACCTTTACATTTAAAACATTGATATGATTGTAAATATGTATGTTTGCCAGTACTGGGTTTAAGTTCAACTTTTTTACTCACTGTTTGGTTTTTTTTTTCCCCCCAAAAAAAAACTATAGCAGAAGAAATCATTTTATGCAACAGAACACCCACCTGTAATTTTTCAGGTTAGTAGGGGTTTTATTTCTTTTTTTCTTGTAAAAAACATGTCCAGCTATTTCCTTTTCTGAGTAATAAGGCAATTTTTAGTCACTATTTAAAAGCTAGCTCTGTAATATATTTTCTTGCAAATTTACAGATATTTTGTATAACATCTAAAAAATTAATATAAAATGTGGGGGGTTTTATTTAAAAGTAGTGTTTAGTCTGTTGATCTTTGCTTTCTTATCAAAGGATACACAATTGCAGATAAGAATTACAAACCTGAGAAAAGAAGAAAACAGTGAGCTATTGTAGATGCTAATGTCTGCCATATTGAGCCTAACTCTGTATCCGGAATAGAAGTTGAAATAGTGTTCAGGAGTATTGTTGTAAAAATCTCTATGTATTTTAAAAGTGTAATGAGACAGAACAGACAAACAAAGGAAAATGGAAAGGGCAGTGATGTTCCCTTTATGCGTGTTAACAAAAACGTAATATAAGATCTTGTTAATACATGGTGCTGCCTTTCACAGCACTTTGATAAGCAGCTTCTGTGAGAAATACTTAAGGAAATGAAGTCACTACTGCCAAGTAGCCATATGCTGAATACTTCCTAAATTAAAAAGAGGCAAAATAAGAGTCTGACCCCCTAAAGATTCCCTACTGGTCGACACAGTAAACTGCTAGAGGATTTGGGTGATGGCATGTATGCATTCCTGGATGGTTCTTCCTCTATAGCCTGCCGTGAATGGTTGGCTGCAGGAAGAGAAGTGTTGCAAAAGTTCCTTTTTTGTCTCCAAAATTGGCCTGCCAGCTCACTAGGACTGTTGAATGATGCTTTGAATTATGATATCCTGAAAGTTCTTTAATCCCCAAAGGACTGATTTTCAGAGTATCACCTTGCTTTCACCCCTACATTTTATTCTCATTACAGGAGTTGGAGTTGTGTTAATAGTAATGTGTAGTGCAATTTTTGTGTCTGGGGGGAAAAAAAAGAAAGGACGAGAGTTTAGAGACAGCCAGCAAAAACAAATATATAGAAAATAATGACACTATTAGACTAGTTAATTTGTGGAAATAGTAAGTGAAAAGATGGAAGAATGGTTACAAATACAGTGAATGATCAGAAAAGCTAGTGTTAAGTGTTCTTATTTCCCTTCTAATGTAACACCAGATAGTGAATTTTTAAATTCTCAAATAATTTCACATCATGTGGTTTAGCATTGGTTTTCTTAACTTTTTTGTCTTTTGGTTTTAGTGTTCTATGTGGGCAAGGTAAAATTTCAGGCAAGCGAAGACAGTAACACGTCACTAAATGTAGAAATAGTAAGTGTTCTCTTTTTTAAAAATTTATTATAAGGAAGGTTGGAATGAGTTTCTTTGTGTACATTTGAAATACTGATACCCTAACATGATTCTTACTAAGGTTTTAATAGTCCTATTTTATTTCAAATACACTTTGCAGTGTAAGTTAATATTTGCAGTGGATGGATCTCCTCTCTTTCTTCTTAAACAACTGCTCTGCAACTAAATTTTAGAATTCCAGCTAAGTAAATTCCTACAGTAAGTGCCTGTATTCTCTATATAGCCACTGAAAGAGGGCGGAAGCCCTGGGAAGTCTGAAGAGAGGAACCGCCTAATTAAGAATCTCATTTAGGCATGCAAAATCTTCCTTTGGACATTAGTTTAGTTAAGTTCAGTAGGCAAGAATCATTAGATGGCAAGAATGTGGGCATAAATTAAGTTGAATTGCATCCTGGGAATAATCCATGTTGAGACACTCATTAATAGGGTTATCATTATGTGCTTTTTGGCATGTGGCTAAATCAGTCATTAATTTTGCAGCAGGCTTATGTGACATGAGTATGTCCACTTATACAACACAACAGAGGTTTAAAAGAATGATATGCAAAACACAAGGACTTATAGATTATTCAGTATTGAGATAATACGATGAGGGTAAGAATGTTTAGTCGTTATAGATGGAAAACTGAAGGGAGGAAAAAATTTAGAAAAGACATTCGCTTGTAAAGGACTTTGTATCTTTCTCCTACACATCCCTGTCTGCACTCAGTCTGAGATCTCACATGCCACTCTCTGCAAGCATGAGAGTAGTCAGCAAAATTACCGTGGAAAGCTACTCCATAGGTACACATGGAGTGCTGAGTTTGGGCAGGGGTAGGACCCTGGCAAAAGTTACCTCTGCATTGTGTTGCATTTCAGTGGGGTAATGCCTGCTGAAACCGTCCTAGTGTGTTAATGTTATGGCTCCATCTATTAGAAGAATGTGTTTCCTGTCTCTTAACTATTTTACTTTTTAGCAGAGTATTTCTTAGTTAATGTGCTCGTTGCTTGCATGAAGTGTAAAAATAACTGGTAATGGTGACAACCAGAACAACATAAGAATGCAGATCTAGAAAGGGCTTTTAGATAAACCTTAGGGTATGCTCTGGCTATAAGGCTAGATCGTATGTATTCAAATCATTCCTACCACATCTTTCACCTCAGTTCTTGACTTCTTACTCCCAGGATTTTATGTGGTCTGTTACTTAGGTCTGTTATGGAGCTTGTCACACTGCTTCAGTTACAGTTAGAAAGTATGCTCAGTGTCTGGTCTAAACTGTCTTTGTCACGAACAGCCAAATTCCTCTTTTTCCAACATGAGATATGGGGAGATTACTATCCTCTTGCCCATATCTTTCACAAATCAGATCCTGTTATTCTGTGTATACTAGATGAGCCAATTCCTTCTATAAGTTGTGACAACAATGTCATGGTAAATATTCATTGAAATGTATTCTTGAGAAAACTTGCTTCTTGTTTGTGGCATTTCAGACTGGTAAAATGTGTGAACTTAACATGTTTCTTTTAAAGCCAAAAAATTACTGGTTTTACTTAGCCATGGAATCTTTGTTTCTAACAGATTAATAATAACATAACCGTCAATAATCAAGTTACAAAATTAATTGCATTTCCAGCACCTACCCCACAAGAATCAAGGTAAGTTAGTTTGAATAAGGATTGAAATCTTTGTTATATTTGAAAAAGGGTAAGTTAGACCTTCCCTGAGATTAGCAGACTCTTCACTTTGCATTATTGCTGCACTTCACAAATTTAAAATTTCAGGAGCTGTAACTTACTGTTCTTTAACATGAAGTTTATGTTGGTTAGAATAATCTTCGTTTTGTTTTCTGGACCACTGGAGTTTGTTTTAAGAAATGATACACTTCATTTTAGATCCTTCAGTTTCCTTGGGGCTTAGCAAGGACTGAAGGCCTTGTTTATATGTTGATGATGTTAATACTAGTAATAATAATAAAACTAGTAATAATAATAATAACTGAGGACATGAGCAGTGGATTATTGAGAATGCCAGTCTGGCTACTGCTTTTTATGAACAAACATTTTTTATAATTTACAGGATTTAGTCTGTTTTATAGGACATTACTAAGTGAACTTTTGTAGCCGCATGTTTTTTCATACGTGTTCTTGGAGCCATATCTATATTTTTGTTTTAGTGTAGTTTCTTCTTTCACAGTCTTCATAACGAGAGGTTTGAATGATTGAATATTTACTGTTATTCCCAAAATTTATCCCAAAAGTCAAGAAGATGTAATTGGCCAGCAGGTCTTGTTTGCACAGGAAATCCATATTTCTACTCATTCTACTTTGAGGATAAATTTAGAATTCTGTTCCAAATGCTTGCTTGCCAAAAGGCAACACTAAGGCTTATCTTTTGCTCTTTTAAATAACTTTTAAAGAAGTGAATTGATGTTAAAGTATGTGATGACAGAGGTTTAAACTTGGTTTGTGGAGTGACTGATAAAAGGCAGCTTTTAAAATGTTTAATCCTTTGAAAAGTGGTTTTACAATATTAGAACTGATATGATTTTAAAAAACCACTGATCAACTGGATTTTTTTTTTCTCAGTAATTGCTTGTTCTTTTAATTATATTGTTGTAATTGTCTTTAGAAACGTAACTAGAAATCCTCCATAATGGTAACTTTTTTTTTAAAGAATTTCAGAGTTCAACAAAACCTTGCAGGCAGTAAGTGAGGTAAGGTTACTAATTGTTTGTACTGTTTGGAAAATGTTTTTTCCAGCTTATTTCTGATAATGTCATTATCAAAGTACCAGCCCTGTTTTCTCCTGACAAAACAATTTTTTTTTTCTATTTTCGCATGTCATTACAGTCCTATGTTATGGAATGCAGTGCAGAAAACCAGAGGTTTGTGGTTAATTTTTTTTAAAAGCTCATGAATTGTCTTGTGATGTATCAAGTATGAATGGCTATGTAACAGAAGAAAAACAAACTGTCTAGGAAAATAAGTTTGAGAAACAGGCTGGAGAAATATATGTAGGGTGACAATGAAATTCTGATCCCATTACTAGCATTAGTGATTTTTTTTAATACTAAACTGTATTGCTTTTCATTAATCTTCTGGTGAAGAAGTAGGCTTGTCTGACATATTTCTCCTGCATCTTTGTATTATCTGAGTCACATAGCAGCTTAACCACTAAGGCTCTGGGATTTGGGATCGCCAAAATTGCAGAGCTTGTGAATACATGCAATCTTTATGAGGGAATTGCTTCAGACATCTGAACTTGCTGTTCTTTGGCTTGGGAAACCAGTCTTCCTTAGGATAGGGGAAGCCAGAGAAGGTAACCAGTTCAGAGTTTGGGGAAGCCATGGGATATCAGAATGTCAGGGCTGCTCCACAGAGGTGATCCTGGAAACCTGGAAACGTAGATAACATCTGTCAATTTAATTGCTACTCACCACTAAATTGCTGGTCCTTTAAACTGATCAGCCTGGAAATGCTGTTTTCCAAAACAAAATGTCAAACTTCATTTCCCCAAATACTTGGGTTTATCTTCCTGGGTTGGAATGAAAGAAAAGTCCCAAACACTGAAATAGCAATACACAGAAAGTCAGATCACACCTTCATGTCATATACTGGCAGTAGTTAGGGTACTCTTTTCATTCTTTTTAGCTGGAAAGGAGCTTCACTGCAACTTTTATGTGTTGCCTTTTCATTCACCCTGTGTTTGAGTTTACTGACTGTGAGGAATTCTTACTGCATGTTTGCTAATTTAGTCAGGGTTTCAAGTCATAGAACCATAAATGTGTAGCTACATGCTTAAGTGGGTCTTCTAAGTTCTCTCTAAAGTCAAGAGAGAGAACACTGGCTTTCCCCAGTGTATATGAAACCTCCTCCATATGGAGATTTCATATACACTGACATAGCCACCTAGGACACTCTTGCTAGTTCCTCTCTGGAGTTTCTTTACAGTAACAGTGGAGACTATGTTATTAGTTTTACATAATTATCAACTCCTTAATGGATAACATTAATTAGGGAAGGCCCCATTTAAGAATCAATAGTGTCTATCAAGAAAAGAGAAAAAATTGCCATAACCTGATCTATTACGCTTCTGTTTAGCCTGACATAGTGTTATATGTGCATTAAAAATATTCCCAAATCTGAAAGAGTCTAGGAAAAATGTGCTTTCACACTTAGCATTTGTGCTAAGGTGTTTTCATTTAGCATTTGATGATAGCTTCCTGCATTGTAAAGATGAGGCAGATGTTATTTCTTGAGTCTAAAGCTTTTTCTTCCCTTTATAGTATATACTGCAATTTCATAGTCAAGCTGGCTGAGAGAGAGAATATAAGCAGTTTAACAGACAAAGCAGACGCAAGCCAACTTGGTAAGCTATGCTTTAAATGCAGTCTGATCACAGTTACCCTTTCAGTTTACATTTCGTACCTTTATACATGACCTCCAATTGGAGGAAAGATTGTTACTTATTTTAGATAAAAATATTTTTTTGTTGAACAATATCAATACATCAGAAATGCAGCCTTCTGATTTTTGAGTGGGGAGGGGGAAGACAGAAATATATTTCAAAAAACTTTGGTATAACATTGCTGACTACATTAATAAAGCAGACTTTGAAAGGATTAGGTGCAAAAATGGCTTGGGAACATAAAAGTGCTACTGAAAATGGCGATCTGAATTGAGTGGTAGTATAGCGTAATGCCTCATATCATTTGTCTGTTTGTTTCTAAAGACTTAGTTTTGCATTTTTGTTCGTTTATGGTAACTTTAAAAAGAGAAGTCTGTATTTGTCAGACATTGAGCGAAAATGAGGGGATATTGCAGTTCTCTGACTGGTCAAGATCTGTTTTTGCAAAATGTCATTTCTGAAAAAACCTCAAAATCAATTATGCAGTATACACTATTGTTTAAAAACATAAAACATGCTTATTTGAACAGTATTAGAAATCTTTACGCTTCAGGATAAAACTGGGTTAATGCTTCTTTGTTGTTGCAGAACGGTGTTGCTGCTCGTCACTGAAGTATTGTTCCTTGACTGCTGAAGAATTACAAATGTAGTAAGTAAAATACAAAACTTGACGTGCTGATGTTCCCACATTTCCCAATGCATTAGTAGAATCAGCTTCCATGTTGCTGTGTAATAGCCAGGAAGGACTCCCCAGGAACAACCTGACAGGCATTATTTTCCTACATAGTTCCTCCCCATTTCTCCCTCTTCCCCTTCTCTCCCTTTTCTTCTTCTTTTTTTTATTTCCTGATGGCAGACAGCTTTTGTGTTCAGCATCAGGTCACCTCCAGAATAGGCAGCAGAGGCAGTAGTAGTATTTATGGACCTTGATAGTTAACAACTACAGCAAAACAAAATGTAAGGACCTTCAAATGTTATGGAATGCAATTTTGTTACTAGAGTGTGAAACATTCAATCATCTGATTTATTTTGAAATACATAGTAGTAGTAGTATGTCCATATCATTCATCGTATATTCCTCTACTGCAATTCATTTTCTTTAAAATACACTGTTAAATCTAACATGCATTTCTGTGCCTTTGTTTTTTTTACAGTATTATAAAAGTGCCACCTCGTTCTATATGGGTTCCTTCCCCTCATTCTCCTGGGCTGCCTAAAAAGACTTACCCCAAATCTAATACTTCTATTTCCCCCACTATGCTTTCTACCAAACCAAGCCCCACAATTAGACCACTGATCCCACCATTCACGAAAACTTCTTTTTCTGGAACTCTCTCCACATCTCCCACTGCAAATTCTCCCTCTGAAACTTCTACTACATCTATTTCTGAAACTTCTGTGTCTTCCACCAGTGTTACCACGACACTTTCCTCTTCTGGAGATCCATTGCTCCACCTACCATGCCAACTTTTCTTTCCATAGCTTCTAATAAATCTGACATTATTTCTGCACCTCCAACAAAATCTGTCACTAATGTTGCTTTCTCAATTAAATATAATGCTTGCATATCTTAGCAAGCCTACTACAATAGATTCTCCTTCTGTAGGTTTCAGTAAACATTCTGCTGTTCCCTCTTCTTCTGAGCTTCCCCCAAAACCTTCAATAGCAATTCCTACTTTGAGACTACTACAAACCTGTTGCACAAATTCATGCTGCTACAGATTGGACCAAACCTATTTCTGGTAACAAAAAAGTTACGACAGCACCTATTCTTCCCCTTACTCCTTTCACAATAACTTTGACCCCTACTGTTAGTCCTATCAACCATTCTGTCTCAGCTGCTCATCCTCACTCTACTGCTGATGGCCATGGTAGCCTGCCTAATGGGAGCCCAGGTAAATGTGACAAGTAAAAAAAATTTTTTTTTTAATTTGAATGCCATATATGAATTTGCTTTTAAACTTTATTTTAAAAGATTATATATCTGATCTGTGACTTTCCAATCACTGTGAAAAACCTGAGACAACTTTCACAAGGTGTATACTTATTTTGAAAGACATTCTGATGCCTTTGGCCATGATGAGTGATACCTCACCCTACAAATTTGTTGGTAACTAACTGTGATAGATAGGTGCTGTGCTAAGTTCCCAAAAGGTACCTTTGGCAGAAAAAATAAAGTCACAGAGCCAGGTGGATATTTTTCTACTAAGCAAATATTTAAAATACTGCAATCAATGTTGGATCTTCCTTAAAATATTATTATTGATTAGGAATATTCTTAGTGACTATGTATTTTCCTATGAAGATTGTACGCATCTTTACAAGCTTCTTTTCAAATTGCTTATCTTACCTGGATTTATTCTACTTTCAGGCATCCCGTGGCTAAAAATCCAAAATAACAAATTATTTGACATCACTAATAGTCTGATATGAGGAACTTTGTAATCAATAAAAACTGGAATTAATGCTGGCCATTTGAAAGCTTCCTTTATGTTTTAATCGGTTTTAAAGTATTACTGTCTGCAAAGTAGGGTGATAGGGAGAAAAAGGGATTCCATCTCACATAACATGTTGAGAGACCTTACAAGTTGCGATAAAGTT
Source organism: Bucorvus abyssinicus (assembly GCA_009769605.1). Classification (NCBI taxonomy): domain Eukaryota; kingdom Metazoa; phylum Chordata; class Aves; order Bucerotiformes; family Bucorvidae; genus Bucorvus; species Bucorvus abyssinicus. The sequence continues at coordinate 29,622,151 of CM020030.1, read as the reverse complement.
TGTTGGTTAAGAGAACTGCTTAGTTTTTCTGCTTCTCAAGCTTACCTCATTTGTTGAACACAATGTTTAAATAAATGCACTTTTCTTTTGTCGCAGGAAAGACACTATCACCTACCACATACACAACTTCTGTACATACCAACATTAATAGCACCACAGCTGAGCAAATTGTGTCCAAAATAGAAAATGATTTAGCAGCTGGAAAAGTAGAGCCAAAGGATGTAGAAGGATGGTTAGTGAGGTTAGCAAAGTCCTGACTGCTTCTCAACCATTACCACCCCGAATTTCTAACAGGTAGGTCATTCTGGCAATAGACTAAAGATGCATTGTACTGACTTGACTGATAGATGGTCTTCAGCAATTGTCTTCATTTTTTCATAATCCAAAAGAATATTTCTTGTTCTTTAATATACTTACACAAAACGAAGGAGGAGCATTCTAGTGTTAACCAGCTCTACTATAATATAATGCCATGGGAAACTGTATTTTTTTTGCTTGACACCACAATAAGTGAGCAGAGTCAGCTGTATTTTACACTTACGCTTGGATTGCTGCTCCATAACCACAATTTGCCTGAGAATTTTGGGTGTGTGTGCTTGGTAATACTATCTATTTCTTTTTCTTAACAGAATTATAAAACTGGTGGATTATATTGGCTTAAAACTGAACTTTTCAGCAACATCTGCTGAATTTGCCTCCCCTTCCTTGGCTCTGGCAGTTGTCAAAACCAATAGCATCCGCTCCAACCAAATGTCTTTTGCTGTCCAGGACTCAACTGATCTCCAGGTTAAACACTGATAATTCTAAATACTCAAAAATTCTCAAACAATTACTTTTAACTATTTATGTTTGATATTCATATGTAACATTAATTTGTTCTGTGTTTATGTCATGATTTCAGCATCTTTTGTTCATGTCAGTTTCAGAGAAAAAATACTTCATTTTTGAAGCCTACATTGGTTTTCCTTTATTTTTCTATTGTGGAAATAAGTGTAAATAAGCAACAGACTTGGCAGAAACTGGCATTCGACTAATAAGCTGTTAGAGTGGGTACAGCCAGAACACTGGAATGGACAGAGTGCTTGGCAGAATTACTTACATAAAAACCCCTGAATCACAAGTCACTTAATCACCCACCCTGACAGTGCTGAAATTTGTCAAGGAGTGTTTCCAGGTGGCTTCATCTGTCAGCAGGAGATTAATTGCAGAGAGTTCCAGGAAAGAACTATTATGTTGCTTGGATAATGACATTCATACATTTGTAACTCATGATTAGTTGGTCCCGCCAAGAAAGAAGTGCTTAGAAAGCTTGGATCCACTTGTCTCACTCAAAACCTCTCTCCTCCTGATTGAGGAAATAATAATTTGGATGGTACCAGGCTTGGAGCCTTAAGCAAAGAGAGATGGAAAGTTCTGGATGAATTTTCGCACCTCTCAAATTTTGTCCTCGCAGAGGAGGAAATAGCTTAATGTAGTGTGAGCCACAAGTAGTACTGGAGCTGTTCTATGATACTGAAAATGCTATGAAATGTTAACATTTGAGTTCTTTTCTGCTTTCTTAGCAATGTGTGATGAATGTGAGGTGACTAGAGGTGGTAGTGCAAAAAGTAGATACTGCTGAATAATGATTTTCTGGAAATCTCATGGCACTGACAATGAAATACAGAGAATTTTCAACAAGTGTCATTAGTTCAAACCAGAGCAACAGGAATACCTTTGTGGAATTGATTCAAGAGTTCTTTGGTGGCTGTCTAAACCAGTGATCTCCGAAGTGAGGTGTGAAATATTAATCTTCCTACTCAGGCTGCATAGACTCATGTAGGTTGTTGCTCTTTACCTTTTTCAAATCAATATTATCCACCACAATGATGTGTTCAGTCCCTGTAAGCAAATGTATAAAGCCAGAGCATTTTCAATGGTAGGCAGACCATTATTAGTTGCATCCTTTTCATGCCTGCAGCTGGTATTTATTCGTTGGAGAAGGAGAGGAATAGAGAGTAGCAGTGAGTTCTTTACAGTGATTACAGAGATACATACTTTGAAATTCTAAACTGAAAATAAGTAATAATTTAATTTTTCTTTAGTGACCGAAATGAAACAGAATCCTTGCATTTATTTTTCAGATCTCTTTAGGTGCTGAAGCAATTAATGATTTCATAATCTTGGATCAATTACACTTCCTTCCATCATTGCTGACAAAATTTCCCCCCTGAAGAGCAGGACTTGGCTTCTAGAATTATATTCAACTTCTTTAAAAAGACCACTGTGTTCCAGGTATCTTTTTGATCCTCTATTCACAAGGGTTTTAAACTCAGCCTAAAGCAAATTAAAATATGAATGGACTTTTTTCCCACAAAGCACATTTCAAAAACTTCCTGATGTAAAAAGTAATTTTTTTGTCCAGTGCTCACTTCGCATAATAACTGAGCTTGTAGGTGCTGTTCTCTATTATCGTTTCCTTTAAGATTTTAAAATCTGGTTCTTTTTTTGTTGTTCCAGGATCTGTCCTTGAGAATGCATCTTAATCAGTAATGTTTATATCATCAAGTGTTGCTAACCTCACAATAGCAACTAAAGCAAATGTTACTGTCACTTACAGAATATCAACCTAATCAGGTATGATTTACGTTTTGGCAGACTTAAAGTTCAATTTTATTGTCTCCTTTAGTGTGGACATTCATCTCTATCTGGATTTCAAAATCACTCATCTTTGGTTGTTTATCACTGGTATAAAATTTGTTCCCAGATGGTTTCAGGTTAATTTTGTTTTATTATCCATCCAGTTTTTATCTTCCCTACCTACCTTTCTGTTTTAAAAGAATAAAGCTCTTAGATGAAAGCCTGACAGTGGTGGTTACTACAGAGATGCTGCAGTCATGACATTTGTAGGTAGTGCATGGCCAGAAAGCAATATAAGTTTTTTCTAGGGGAATGTTGTTTCTTAACTGAAACACAGGATTGTGCCATCTGGAAGTGTTAGGGTTCGTATTTTTTTCCTAAGGAGCATCAAGGATTAAAATCTTCTATCCCATATCTTAAAAGAGTTTAAAAAACTAAAATATTATAAACTGAAAAATGTAGGAATTCCACTAATGAACCTGAAGCTTTTTTCAAGAGCTGACTTAGTGAATCTTATGTGTATTCCTATAATACTGAATTTTGAGATGTAACTGTAGAATTATTAGTATTCATAGCAGTATAGTGTATTGCTGCTACTATTTTTAGGATTTTCATGTGTGTATGTGAAAACTTTATGTAAACCTGTAACATCATGGTGATATAAATTGTTCAAATGTTTCCGTGTTTCTTGATACTTACAAAATCAGGAAGGATGAGAAATCCCAAGAATTTGTGTAGTGCGAGAAGATGATGAAAGAGCATCAAAATGTTCTACCAGGAACAGCATCTTAGCGTAAGCATGAGAGGCTAGCTCCTGTATGGTGACTTCAAAGTAGGTCAGCATCTTTTCACATGCATATTGCAATATTAGTCCATGCTATGCACCTCAATTCATTTGCGTTCATGTAACCAGATATTTTTGCCATCTACAGTATTTATTCTTGCCTGCACTTTGTGGATAATCCATAAATTACTTGATCGTAAAACTCATAGTTCAGTAATTTTTTTTTTGTGCCTCCCAAACAGGATATTCAACAGTTAGATGTGTTTTTTGGACTTCAATAAAAATGGTAAGTACTTGCTATCACCTAAGATAGCATACGTATTGGCTATGTTAACTCATGTTAATATAAATAAAGGCTTTTATGAATAACAAAGCTGTTTTCTTTACAGAGTGGACATGGAGGCTGGTCATATGAAGGTTGCATAGTGGAAAAGAAAGTGGAGTGAGTGAAACGGTCTGTTCATGCAACCACCTCACAAGCTTTGCAGTTTTAATGGTAATCGTTTTAAAAAATTACACAATCTTACCCCTGATTCACGAACTCATTTAAGCGTGTGTTGTCTTAAGCAAATAAGTATTCAGTAAGCACATACCACCTATGACATACTACTCAGGCTCTAGTCACTTCAGTGTTAGTACGTATACCATACAATTAGTCATGTGTTTAAACTGCTTGTTGAATGGGGTCCCATGAATTCCATTGGAGTAAAAATTCCTTAAGTACGTACTAAACTACAGCTTTTACGTTACATTGTACGTTTACATTGTAGGAAATAAAAATTAAGATAAATCAAATGTAAAACAGTTTTTAATCAAATGGGATTTCCCAATTAGAATCATAGAATATCTTAAGTTGAAAGGGACCCATAAGGATCAAGTCCAACTCCCTGCTCCTCACAGGACTAGATTGCCTTTTCTGTTTTTCAGTTAACCTTTTATAAAATCCATGATGAAAAGAACTGTTTGGGGTTTCTTAATTGCAGAGGGAAAGGTGCATTTTGAAGTTTTTTTTATCTTTTCCCATTTAAAGAACATGTTCTCTGAAATAACTTCTGTTTCCGTTTTAGAACTTGTACGGAAATACTCCTTTGAATCCCACACAAGAATTGGTACTGACTTTTATATCCTATATAGGCTGTGGCCTCTCTGCAATTTTTCTTTCTATTACTCTTGTGACCTACATAGCCTTTGAGTAAGTACCTGTTCAGCTAAGATCCCATTGTCCATCAGTTATGATTGATCGTAGTCTTTACTGCAAAATGCTTTCCAATAGTTATGGATTCTGTCTCTGTTAATAGTGCACAAATTTGTCCAGCTTACCAGGAAAGTGTTGATTCAGTTTTCAGGAATGTCAGTCTTGTGGACGAGTGAGTTAATCATGAGCTTCTATGCAGTAAGAAATGAAGAAGTAGCACTTTCTTGAAGAATGTGTTTAAGAAACAACATATATAGAGCAGTGCAGCATGATAGCATTTTAAAACACTTTGTATTCTTTGTTGTTTGTTGGAAGATTTTCTTACGTTTGAGCCCTAAGTATTGAATCCTCCATACTATGTTTTGGAAACCCTCCTTGAAGTTATTCAGCACGTATTTTTTATCTCATTATCCTGTCAACAAGGATTTACTTGTCTCTGTCAAGGCTTCAGAAGCCCAGTCTAAAGCCTCATCTAGTTAGCAATAAAGAATGGTCACATTTTGGTTTTTGAAAGTACTGTAACAAGGAGAAGTTCACCATGCAGTGTAAAAAAAATAACCATGGTACTAAACCAAGTTATTGGTTGTATTTATGTAGCCTTATTGTAACAAACTTTATTCATATGGACTGTTAATTTGGAAATCTTTTGTAAATTACTCTCATCATGTGTAAATGCAATATACAAGTATTATTATGAGTAAAATATGTAAGTATTTTTTTTCTTGGCCTTTGTGCACTAAGGACTACAAGAGAGGAATTAAGCCAGGGATCCATGGACCATTGATGTAATCTCACTATTTTCCTTTTTTTTTTCAGGAAAATCCGGAGAGACTACCCCTCCAAAATCCTTAATTCAGCTGTGTGCTGCATTACTTCTACTCAACTTAGTTTTCCTCCTTGACTCATGGATTGCACTGTATGATAAACAGGCCTATGCATTGCAGTTGCAGTATTTCTTCACTATTTCCTCTTGGCTTTCCTTCACCTGGATGGGCCTAGAAGCTTCCCACATGTATCTGGCCCTTGTGAAAGTCTTAATACCTATGTACGGAAATACATTCTTAAATTTTGCATTGTTGGTTGGGGTATGTATTTTTTAATTGTGGTTTTGGTTTTTTTTTTCCTTTTAGATGCTAAATAGATAAATCCTGTTATCAAATATTTCAGTGAATGTGACACAGTTCAGAAATGAAAATTTAGCAGCCATTAAATGTTATGACCTTGCAGTGACCAGATACTCATTATCAGTAAACCTGATCCTATATATCGTCCTTTCTGAGGTAGGGAAATCCCCCTCTAACCACAGAACTGAGGATTCTGCAATGCAATTGATATGAGTTTTTCTTGTATGAGTACAGTAGAAACCAATTTTGAATGTTTCCATTTACCAGAGGATGGTGTCAGTTGTGTTTTGAAAATAAATGCCATAAGTATATATATTCCATTTCTGGGATAGCACTACTGATAACAAAAAGCAGCAAACCAGATGTAACTGGATGAAGAGATTCTAGGCCTGATAATCCTCTGGGCCACTGAAGTAATCATGAGTGAAGGCACTAAAATCAATAGAATTGTTTTCTTAAAACAGATGTAAGAAGAAAATAAGGTTTCCTGTATTTGATGTGTTAAATCAGTTTGATGAGTGATGGTATTCATTGCCTTGTACGAAGGTTTGGAGCTAGCTGTAGAGAATAACCCTTGTTTCTGTGCAAGTTACGCTCCTGAGCAGTTCGAATGCTCCAGGTTTTAGATTCTTTCGGACAGCTAGTAGTCAACAGAATTCAACAAACAAATTTTCAGAACAAGTTGCAGATTTCACAGAAAAATATAACTTAAAATCCTCATAATACCGTCTTTGTCATCATTTTCACTTATGTATTTGCTCATAATCTTTTAGGGTTACCAGCAGTCGTTGTGTCCATTGTGTTGGCAGTATCACCAGATAATTATGGACTTATAGCCACTGGAAAGGTTTCAATAACCAGACCTGATGAATTGTGAGTTAAAGGGAGGTGCTTTTTGGGGCGTGAGTGGGATGGAGGTCCTACAAAATTGCTTTTCTTTAAAGTAAAGGCAGGGAAGGGAAAGAGGCAATGGGAGAGCTTTGAAATGGTATAGCTCTGGAGTATGATGTGTATTTTGTGGTTATTGCCTCTATGAAAGCTCTTATCCTTTGGCCAGAAAAGTCTTTTTACTGAAGAGGCAAAAATGGTTTGCATGTGCAACAAACTACATCTTTATCTCACATTTATTTTACTTAATTTCTGTTTCTGATAATCGTTGACAGACTGTTTTTGTGTTCTAGCTGCTGGATTAAAACAGAATTGTCTTCTATATTACCGCTGTGGGATACTTTTGCCTGATATTCCTGATCAATATCAGCATGTTCATTGTTGTGCTGGTCCAGCTTTGTCGTATCAAAAAGAAAAAACAGCTTGGTGCTCAAAGAAAAACCAGTATTCAAGATCTTAGGAGTGTTGCTGGCCTCACATTCTTGTTGGGGATTACTTGGGGGTTTGCCTTCTTCACAGTAAATGAGGTATTTACTTACCTCTTTACCATTTTCAACACTTTGCAAGGTAAGTTTATCCTTCATATGATAGCCATTTTGTATGATATAATGAACAAAACATTAGAAATGGCATTTTCTTGATTCAGCAATAAAGATGTAATTTTGATACGTACTTTAACATGTTAATTAAATTAGAGATGATACTGCTTTACATACATCTTAAGTTGCGGTTGTGTTATAGCAAAGTACAGAAAAGCTAGCTACTCATTATAGGTGTAGTATATTTATATCTATAAATTTTATCATTTTTAAAATGTATGCAAAGCAGACACCACTGGGAGTGACTATTTCTTTAGTTGACACAATTAATTTTAAGTGTTCACATAATAATGCAATTAATGTAGTGAAAACTCTGTCTTTCTCTCCTTACCCCTAAGGCTTAGGGTTGAGGTGAGACATTCGACAAATGGTCATTGAGACAGGCAAGGCTGCAATACCTAGAAGTTAGTGGTCTTTAGTACTTAAGAACATATCAGAAGTAGGTATGAAGGCATGCAGGTTTGCAAAGGCCAAGATGCTGGACATATCCCAAAGCAAAGTTTCAGAGACTGCAAAAGCTTCATATAAATAGGAGCTACTGTAGGTGCCTACAGTTATCTAACTATACCTGAATTGTCCTGCTGAAGTTTGGATCCAAACTCCTGCTTGAGTGGCACTTTAGATTACTGGCTGGCTGATTTCTCAGACACTAAAGCAATGAAAATTGCAGTTCAGTATATATACACTTCCCCTATTTGCTGTGTTGATTTTTGAGTACCTTACTCTTCGATAACTTGAGGGGTTGAACCCACATCTTCGCATGTGTTGCATAGGATTGTGAAGCTAAGTTCGCCTTTTACTCAGTTTTAAGTTAGGTGCTGGGCACCTAGAAGTAATGAAGGCGCATAATTATAATGATTTTAATTCACCTTGTGCCAGTGCTTCAAAATGTGTTTGAAAATGGTATAGAACCCTCTGTGAAAAGCAACACTTACTCACATTCAAAAATCCATCCTAAAAGCCAAAGTTAAGATAGTTAAGCAAAGAAAGATGCAAATAATTTCTTCTGGTGGAATTTTACACACTTAACTGGCCTTAAAAGCAGTGTAAATATAACATACACGCACGTCTGCAACAGTCTGATCATTAGTTCTCTTTCACGTTATTTTCTATTCATTGTAAACCTAACAAATCTGTTCTGAGGGACACATTTCAGTTGGAGAATTGTGCAAATACTGAGTGCCACTTTTCCTTAAAGGGGGGCGATGATGGTGGACTTTTTAGCAGGGAAAGTTAGGTCCCACTCTGTGTCAGTTAGGAGTGAATGAGAAGCAATGAGTCTCTAATGTGGCACTGGCAAGAGACAGAGATGAGCCCCATCCTTTCTTATTTGGCTTCAAATTTGTGATAAAGGGAGTATAATTTATTTTTCTTTTAGATACAAGTTATTTCCTTTGCATTAATTCTCAAAATCCAGTAGCGTTACTGGTTCTGTTACAGTTGGTGGTAACAGGTTAGCTGCTAATAAAAGCTGGGACAGTGTCATACCATGTGCTAAGAGCTGCATAGCCTGACAGTGTCGTATCATATCCTCTGTTTGAGATTGCTTTGAGTTCTTTTCCAAAAGCGTTAAGTGAATTTCAGGATACACAGAGTTTTTCTCTTCTCACTTGATAGAAGAAAACTTGATGCACTTTGTGGATTTGGTTATATTTGTTGTTGCATTTGTGTGTATGATTCCTCTAATCTATGTAAGGGAGTCACATAGATTAGTAATGTTCAGAGTTGTAAACTTTTTCACCAAAGTAACTTGTCATTTACTTTTGATTAGAAATTTAAAAGAAATAAAAGAAAAACAAAACGTTGTTCTTTAAGAAGTAGTAAAAGTCAGTTTTCTAACGTTACTGCTTTGCAGGTTTCTTCATTTTTATCTTCTATTGTGTAACAAAAGAGAATGTCCGTAAACAGTGGAGAAGGTACCTTTGTTGTGGGAAATTCAGGCTGGCTGAAAACTCTGGTAAATATGAATATTTCTTTTTTTTACTTCTGAGTACTTACACGTAGTGTTAAGTTCCTAGTAGTTCATAATACTTAAAAAAAAATAAATCAATAAATCATTTTGCTGCAGTTGCAGTTCTAATTTATTATCCAAGGTATAATAAACCTCCAAAATTATACTCCTTAAAGGTGGTAGTTAATGCAGTTCTTACACGCTTAAGTGCTGTTGCATTAAGCTGTTAACTGCAGTTGATCTCTTCCACTGCAGTATAAAGGCATGACTTTGCAGAAGACTTTCGTTCAGTTAGTAATCATAAGATTTGTTCCAGCTTCTGAGTCAACTGTAGTTTTACCACTGACTTCCACAAAAACAAGGTAAAGCATAATTTAAACCAAAAAAACTATTAATGATTTTATGTGAGTTGTTAATAGTTGATTCTCATAAAACTATGTATATTTTTATACACTTTAACTCAGAGGATCAACTAAATGTACTTTAGTTATTTTTCTGATCTGGTCTACAGTCATAATAAGTGACTGCTGCTTTTATTAAAAAAGGGCAAGAGAAAAGAAACTAGATCTAAATAATGTAAACATCAAGAATCATGAAAATGTTAGGAGAATATCATTCTGCCTAGATACTGTGAGGAGAGTAGATGTTTTAATTAAGTTGTGTTATTAACTGTATTTTTATATATTGCTTGTATGAGTTGTGCTATTTTCTATAACATCTATCTATTTTAGACTGGAGTAGAACTGCTACTAATGGTTTAAAGAAGCAGACTGTAAATCAAGGAGTATCCAGTTCTTCCAATTCTTTACAATCAAACAGTAACTCCACTAATTCTACAACATTGCTAATGAACAATGATTATTCAGTGCACGCAAATGGAAATGGTATGTATGATGAAAAATAGTATTTCTCAGCAATTTTTCTTCTTGTCTCAAAACAGAAATGCTGTGCTCTTTCACGCTCAAGTGAAATGCTGCAAAATATTAATCAAAAGTACAGGGTCAGAATATTTTAGGATGTCCTCACAAATAATACCACACCTCTGTTTTAGGGGAACTATAGACAAAGTTTTAAAATACCCGTTTCTCTTTCTCAGTTGGAACTCTTGAGTTCTATATCAAATAGTAGGTAATATTCATTACTACATCAATTTCTTCCCAGAAGCTGCAGTTAACACTTTTCCTGTCACCTGAATATATGACATAAACTTCAAGCATGTTTTAAAAAAGTTCATATTTTAAACCTTATTAAACAAACAATGCCTGGAGGAGAAAGACATGTAAGGATAGTAATATAGCTTGAAAGTATGAAACAAATCATGTAGGAGCTTATATGAGGAAGACTATTAATGGAATGCTCACAGGGGAGCTGCCTATGAGAGGGGAAGTAAGAGAAAATGGAGACTGTAACTTAAAAATCACCTTAGTGAAGAGAGCACTACTGAGCGGGCTGCCTCACTTATTGGCTACAGAGTAAGTACTGAAACTGAATTTCCCTATAGCTCTTAATTTCCTCTGTGTGTTTTTTAAGGATGTTTTTGCCTAATAGAAATATATCTTTGCTGTAGGAAACAATTCTTCAGAAGTAAAATTCTCTCTCCTTCCTGTTCTAACACAGCGCTGTCCTCCAACTGTTGCCCTGTGCTCTGTGCCTGAGAAGTTGAAGTGCGGGTGTGTGGCACGCCAATCAATGTCACTTCCACATCGGTGTGGTTTATTTGTCTATTGAGAAAACTCGAGATGAATCTCCACTGAATGTACTTGTTGAAAAATGATCTTTTTTCAGTGGGCTTAATCTAGTTTTTCATACTTTTGGTGGACACGTGTCATGCTACTGATTTGAGCTCTCAGTAAAGAAAATTTTTCAAAGAGAAAAATAATTTATAAATCTGTCATGTGTAAAAGCCTAAGTTGAGCAAAACTTACAGGACCTTACTCTTGTGTGCCTGAGATATTTTTCCCAACTGACCAAGAGCTGAGACTAAGAAGTCACACCATCAGCTAGGTTGTTTAGTATGAAGTTGTACAACGTGTTCACGGAGGCTTTTTTTGTCCTCGTTTCCTGGCACATGAGCTGTCAGAAGACAGCAGATAAACAACGGGATAGTCTCAGTGCATAATCTCTCAGATGTACAGAGTAAAAGCTATGCAATTTGTATGTGCTGGCCCCTTAACAGGTTACTGTCCATTTGGATGTACTAGCTGCAGGTTAGAAAGAAATCACAGCACCTCATCATGCCCTGAAGAGATTTCCAAATTGAGCTTGTAAAATTAGTTCCTTTTTTTGGTTATTACTTTACAAAGCCTCTGTTTGGATACCACACAATGCAGTAATTAACATACTATGTATCTAACAGGTCAGTTGAGAACCAGAATCCAGGAACTCTCACTGTCATCAAATACAAAGCAAGGCAATATTTTTAGGTAGAAGTAATACCTTTCAAAGAGAGAGAAATTTTAAGGCACAAATGGCTGCATGCCTTGTAGAGGTTTTTTTCCCAGATATGTTATTTACTCTGATGAAAGAGTAACTAACCTCCCCCTGCAACATTTGATGATGCAGCTGCAAAGGCATTTTGGCTACATTTCTCAACAAAAAGAAAGATAGCAAAATGTTTTATTGAACTTGTTTGTTGTAGCAACTGAGTTAACGGTCCTGTTGTGGCTTTCTGAAACAAGTTTTTGTTTATTTGGGTGGTATTTTAGAATAAGATGCAAAATTGATGGTCTAAACCATTGAGCGATGCCAATTCTGTGGGACATGCTTCAGTTCTGTCCTAGTTTATTCACATAATTAGGTCTTTCCAGTGCGAGAGTCTCTATGTCCTGTGCCAACAGCTTCTCAGATAAAGAGCTTTGACAGAACTTTGTTCCTATACACTACTAACATAGATGTCTCAGATAACCCACCTCATCTACTCTTGTGTTTTATTGTATGTTCTGAATGTTGTAAACCCTGTACCACATCCTTCATTCCTATCAAAAAGATTATATGATAGCTTACCTGCGTAATTTGACTAAATAATTCTTCTGGGTCTCCAGGGCTTCCACAGGACGAGGCTAAACTGGATAGTTGGTCCTCCCACCAAAGCTCTTTGAGGCAATTCCTTTTTTTTTTGTTTTGACAGGCCATCTTTCCGGTGAGAAGAATGGTGTTTCTTTCAGTGTACAGAATGGTGATGTGCGTCTTCATGACTTTTTGGGCAAACAACTCGTATTTGAAGAAAAGGATGATACAGGCAGCCAAAAAAGCCATATCTCACTCAGAAGGACTTCAAAAAGGGGAAGCCTAAATTTCACTGAGAAAATGTGATTTCCTTTTAAACAGCACATTGTTTTACAGGGTGAAGTAGATATTTACTTTAACAGTTTTACATAATGTGAGCAGATCGAGAACTGATTTTATTTAACAAATGGTACTGGAACTTCAAGGCAGCCATGCAACGGACTGACAAGGACAATTTAAAAAAAAAAAAAAAAAGAGGTAAGATTTTGACAAGGTATCTTGGATGTCAAATTACAGCTGGCACATTTCCATTTTGATTCTTCGTTAGAGGTTTTGGTGGTTTTTACATTTAAAGGAAAGTTGTGTTTAGACTTTTTTCATGACCAGTAAGTTTATCTGGATATAATGCATGGTAGTATTGTATAAATGTAGAAAGTTACAACTTGTGCATACAAACAATGTTATCATTAAAAATGTTAGCTACGCTGTCTTCAACTTTTTGTACGTTGTAGTAGCAAACTCTGTAGTGATGTACATAAACAGAAAAATATCAGCCTTTAAGCATCTTAATGATACTTTTATATTTATTTCTTGTAATATAAATTTAAATATTTCTATGTATAGAAAAATAATGGGTATTTTGTTTTAACTTTTATTGTAAGTTTGCATTTGTCTTTAATTGAGATTAACATAGAATGGTACAGAAGTTAATTTGTTCAGTAAGTCAAGTTAATTTGTTCAGTAAGTAAAGTCCCTTACAGTGGTTCAAGTATGTTCACCAGATACAGAACTGTAAATACAGAACACTCTTGGTCCTGAACCTTTAGTGACCTCTTTGTACACCACAGAAGGATAGAAACTGGGTGTCATGAAAGTAGAGTGCCATGAATGAGGGAGTGATAAATAAAGTAGTCAGTAGGTTATTAGATACAGCTAAGTTATGTTAGTGGCTTGCATAAGTCAATGGGAGCTTTTGCCATTGATTTCAGCAGGGTCAATATTTTATCTTGAGTGGTGGTTCCAGAGATGAAACACACTGCCATTTCTCATTTGCAGTTATAAAGAGAAGTAGAGAGGTGTTATTTTTTTGAAGAAAAAAAATACAGTGAATAAATGCTAGCTGCTATATTTAATAGCCAAGAAATTGTTTCCTTGTGCGGCTGGTTTTTAAGGGGCAGCTCTTGAGCTATTCTGGTGACTATTTCTGCTTGTACTGTGGCCCTCGTTTGGCAAACCAAATCCTGAGGCCCTTGCTCAGTAATTGATGAAGGAAAATTCCATTCCCTTTGTGATATTTGTCTGAAAAAGCTGGATTTTGGCTCTTCGTGCACAGCAGCTGAAACAACCTTGTGAAGATTCTTCCTGAACAGAAATTAGCCAGAGCCTTGGTTGGGTTGTGCCTCCTCTTCCTCACACAAGTGTGCAGCTGTGGCCATTACTTTTTACTTTGTGTTCGTGGGCAAAGGTTGGATGCTCCTGGAGCAAGAGCTAGCGTAAACTGTCACCGCATTGTGGAGTGCTGGACCCTGTAAAGGAGGATTTTTTGAGGCAGATGCATGCTGGAGGGGAGCAAGGACTTTGCTTTCCCAGAGGACTTGGTAGGGAGCCTTGGAAACACTCTCCTCAACAAAATGCCAGTTAAATGCCTGGACCTATGTTGTCGTTCAGCAACGGAACCTCTTCCATTCTCAAAGCCTCTTGCAGTTCTATATGCAAAGCATGAGTTCTTTTGGTCACCTATGTCCAAGACTACTCTGAATACGTTTTTAAAGTGAGAGGTTAAAGTATTTGTTGTGTTTATCCACAAGGTTTTAACTGCATGTTAATAAAAAACTGTACTGGAATGCTAGTAGCTGGAATGCGTTTCTGTGAATGCTTTAACTATTTGGCTAATTGTCTTTGCACTGTTTATTGTAAATTTATTTAATGTTCTTGTATTTATATTTTCAACTGTAAAAAAAAGTAATAAATTTACAGTAAGTACAACGCGTAAAATATACAAACTTTGTCTTTTAGATAAATGTGTCATTATACTGGGCTGTGTTACAGTCCTTCAGATTATGTCAGCTGCAGTACATGCTGACCTAGCCCTTACATTTATTGTCTTCCACATATTTTGCCTTTCATGGTTCTCGCAGATCGGTTTTTCAGCAGAGAAAACCCTGACATAAGTCTGTACAGCCAATGCTTGCCCTCAAGTCTGCTGAAGCTCTTCCGTCAGAATGCTGTGAGCAAAAGCACATAGCTGAGTTTGGCTTCAGTGGTTAAATTCCCTGTGAAAAAGCGTATTCCACTGTCACTGACCTACTTGGAGTCTTCCTTCGTTTTTAGTTTTGCACACTAGCATGTTAGGATTCTTTTAATAATTTTTGTCATATTACTGGGGCTAGGGAGTCTTTTCTGAATTTTCCACTTAAAAGCACACTCATATTGTAGTAAAATTTTGCACCCACAGCAGCATATCATTTTAGCTCAGTCAATAATTATCCTCATGGAGCTGAAAAAGCGTTTCCATGTTGGGTGCCGTAGTATCCTTTTAGTACGTGGTCTTTTGTGCACTGCTAGCAGCTTAGCCATGGCAGCCCAGAGCAAGATGAAAGCTACAAAGTAAAGTTCTGTGCATCAACTCGTGGCTGCAAAGCTAACTCGGGGACATCTGTAGGGAGGTTTAGTCATAGATAAACAGCAACATGCTGTGTACAGCTGGCATTACCTGGCTCAGCAAACCTGTTCACTAAGCGTATGTAATCTTCTCCGTAAAAAGTCATGTCCTGATGCAGGAAGCTGGTGCAGAGTTGCGGGCAGAGTGAACTGGTCCATGTTCTGGGTCTGTGCAGCCTTCCCTGAACTGCAGCTGCAGGGCCCTGGCTGGTGGAGTTACCAAACCTCTGAGCAATGCCTGGTCCCCTTCCCACTGCGCAAGTAGCTACGGAAGTGCTCTCCGATGGCCACCGCTGAACGGACAGGCCTGCTTTTAAGACTGTTTTCTCAACCTTGGCTCTCAGTTACACAGTCAATGAAGTAAGCACAGCAAAAGTTACAAAATTACCTCCGTTAATGCTGTAATCTCACATGGGGAAAAAAAAAAAGACAACGGAAAAAATGCTTTCTGAAGTCTGAGTGAATCCCACACCTCCAGTGACACTGTGACATCCTTTCTGGGGGACACCCATCCACACCATTGGTTTTCTTCCTGTTGTCAGGAGCACAGAAGGAACTCGCTGAAGATTTTGCAGCTGTATGTTACACACAAAAGTGCATAATGTTACAAAAAATCACCTAATGACCCTCAGTGCGTGCCTGTGGGAATAGCAGGTTCATTTCCATCAGAAATCTCTCAATCTGATTTCTTGAATCTGTGGTGTGAAAATACCTGATAAAGTCTTGCTTTTTTATTTTTTTTTTTTGTTCCCCTTTCATTTTGTCAAATCTCAAACTGGTATTTTTTAAGGCTGGAACAAAAAAGAGGCTTCCAACAAATGTTCCGGCTGTTGCATTTTATCTTACGATCTTAACGAACAGGATGTCTAAAATCGCCGTTATTTTTCACAATGTTGCCTGACATTTGTCGCGCTACAGCTCACGCTGCTCGGCCTTGCCTTTTCTCCCCGCTATAGTCCCTCGGGCATTGTCACTCCCCCCCGCCCCGCCCCGCCCTGCCGCCGTGTCCCTGCAGGCTGCGGTCGCTGCCGCCCCGCACGGTCGCCCTTCTCCTGCCGCCTCCCGGGGCAGCGCGCTGAGCCTTGGAAAAGCAGCTGCAAACACTGCAGGAAAAAGTCTGCTGGTCTCCAGAAAAGCTGAATTTGGGATTTCAGGCATCCCACCTGCAGGGAAGCGCCCCGGCTTTCGGGGGTCTGCCGGCTGGCGCGCCCGCTTCCTCTCCGTGCGCTGCCGAGACAACCCGCCCTCGCCCTCGGCCACTCCCGCCGCTCTGGCCACCCGCGGCCCGCCTGCCCGCCCGGAGGGCCGGGCGCCCCGCTCCGCCCCGCCCCGCTCCGCCTCGCCGGGCGGAGGGAAGAGGCCGCCGCCATCTCCGGCTGCCGCCGCGCCAATCGCGACCGGTGGTCAGAGGGCGGGCCCGGCAGCGCAGCCGGCCGAGGCGGGCGGCGCGGGGCGGCGGGCGGTCGGGCCGGCTGTGAGGCGATGAGGAGCCGCAGCAACTCTGGGGTGCGCCTGGACGGCTACGCCCGCCTGGTCCAGCGGACCATCCTCTGCCACCAGGTGAGGGCAGCCGCCGCCGCCGCGGGACGTCTGGCCGGGGGTGGGGGCGCCCGGCGCGATGGGGCCGGCCGGCGCGCGGGGGAGCCACAGGGGAGGGCCCTCCGCCGGAGCCGGTGACCACAGCCTGGTTGCACAAGGGACATGATGGGGCCTGTGGAAGAAAATACCTCCTCTCTCCCCGGCGCTGGGCCTCCTTTCCGTGTGCCCTGGTTTCCGTGCCCGAGGAGGAGCGCGGTGGACGCCGCGGCGGTGCGGATGGATGCTCGGGGGTGCTCGGCAGCCGCTTGCGTAAAATGCACGTTGGAAGATACCTGGAAATACAGCAAGCCTGAGCTCGCAAACAATAACACTGTGTCTCGAATGTGTCTATGGTCATACGATACGCACCCACCCGTTGCAACACTATATATATATACGTGCCCGTAACACTTAAGCCCTAGTAACATAGAGCTCCCTAGCAGGGCCTCTGGAGGCCGTCTGTCAGCATCAGCTCGGTGTGAATCCAGGGCAGAGCCGGGTTGACCGTGGCACGATGTGCTTTGCGCGGTACATGTGTGCTGTGGGACACGTCCGAGAGATGCCCGGGCACGGCCTGCTGCTGCCGGGGCAGCTTGCGCAGCGCTGGGTATAGTGGGGCGACCTGTCCCGCTGTTAGCTGCTTGGGCTCTGGCTTGGCGAGTGGGGCAGCCTGCATATGCGAGCGGTAAAAGATCAAAGATGCCAGGGCTGGTAGGAAAAAACTATTACCCACTCCGCTCTTGGGCCAGCGCATACGCATAAGCGTGGGCAGAGTGCTCTCTGCCTAATGTGCTCACTTCACCCAGGCGGGCTCGGAGGACCCAGGGTGTGCGCTGCAGTGTCATGCTTCGGTTAAAACAGTGTGGTACATAAACACGAGGGCAACAGGGCTTTTTTTGCATGTATCAGTTCCTGAGTGTACTTAGTTGCTGAGAGTTACAAGAAACTGGAAAGCAGTGACAGAAGAGGTTAGGACCCAGATCCACTTAGGCTGGTAAGGTTTTTGACACTGACTGTTGTTGTGGGCGCAGGGTGCAGACACCCGTGAACTAATGTTTGTATACTAATTATTGTAATCTCATTAGAAACAAATGCAAGAACATGGAATAAGTGGTGTGAGAAGGTATTTTTTCTCTCTCACTGTGCTGCGGTGCAGGAGGTGCTTTGAGCTGTGCTTCTGTCTCTGCCACTTGTCTGTGGGATGACCTTGGACAAGTCACTTTGGCTGCCAGTGCCGGCCTTCTTTTCCATGTTTATAGGATGAGGATGCTCATAACAGCCTCCATTAGAGGAGAGGTGGAGCCTCTGAGATCCAGAGATCAAACATGCCCCATGAAAGCTGTGCCTTAATGATAGTAATGGTTAACAGTAATAAAAGGGGTAGCTTAATGGCAATATGGGAGTTTATGCCAGTGACCCAGAATTTAGTATTTGCTATTTACACTGCTTGGATGCATGTTGATGACTCAGTGCTGCCTTTTCCACTAAGTGCTCAATGCTGGGAAGAGTTTAGAGATGAGGGAAGGAGGTAAGTAAGTTCTCCTCTGAGTGTGGAAAGCAAGTCACAGGCTAGCAGCAAGGCAGAGGGACAATGATGTTGCAAGAGGGCTCAGAGAGATGCTGCAAGACGTGTTTCTAGATTTGTTTTCTCTATCTACTCTACTCTTTACAGTTTTCCACTGCAATAGATTGAAGATGTCCTCCTCAGCTGAGTGAAGAGATGCAGTGCTTGCTTGGGCGAGGTAGGACAGTTGGCCTTGGGCCACGTGCAACCTTGTCTTGCTTGGGAGCAGAATAGGTGCAGCAGGCTGAGCTGGGCTGCTGCTTCACTGGTGGTGCCTTCCAGGATGGAGTCAGGGAGGGGAATTTAAGAATTTGGTTTGCCAAAGGGCAGCTGGGCAGAAGAACCAGGAGGTATTTAAGATGCCTCTGAGGTGCTGCCACTCAGTGCAGGGGTGATGTGTGACGGTGACCTTGTACCTTGCATCCACAAACGTGCCAGATGTGCTGACTCGGCATGTCAGCTGGTGTGCTCTGATGAAGGGTAGTAATGAGCTGGCTCTCATAAGGACGCAGAGAGGAGAACAAACAGTCTGCTCAGTTGCTTTGATAAGAAGGTGTTTGGTACACCAGGGGTCAGGTTTCTAGGTAGCAGCAGTTGATCCTACATTCATTCCAATCACTCTAAATCAACATCAATTTAGAGGCAAACAAACTTTTATTAAAAAATAAACATGTTACCAGCAGACATGCATTCAAAACACAGGGACAGAACCCTCACCAGGGCTGATAGTCTTCTGTATGTGGCACCTTGCAGGATTGGATCTGTAGCAAACTTTTTCATGTTTTGCAAGCATGGCATTCTGCTGATCAGTCCCTGCAACCTCACCTACAGTGATAGGTACGATCCTCTTAAAGGTTGTACAAGGAGGCTGAGACCAAACTACTGGCTCCTGTCACGTGCCTTTACATCAGTTATACCAGCCTGCTGTGGTGTGGGGTCTGCCAGCTATTGCTCGTGCCCCTGGGAACAGGGGCCAGAGGGATGCTTCAATACTGTAGCTGAGCAAACACTGAAGAGCATCACTAGCAGGATGTTCTCAGCTGCTTATTACACTTGTTAATTTGAATGAGATAAGAAAAAATGTGAATCTTAAGATAGGTCCATAAAATAGTAAAATGTAAAGTCTATACACATTTTGAGTATTGCTAAGGTACTGTAAGGGAAAAACACATGGAGTTGATAAGGAAAGCACATCTGTCATACCTTTACGTGTAACCTGAATTGGGTTATGTCTGGTTTCATGCAAGCAATCTATCTGCAGCCTTTGCTAGATCTTAGATCAGTTTTCATCTGACAGATCAACGAGACAGATGCAAATTAAATAGATTTTCAGCAGGATGCTAAATGTGGACTTATTTGTGTCGCTGCTCTGGTTAGAACCCCACTATTTTTGTGCCTGTATTGCTGAAGTCCTTATCAGTGCCTGATGGCCTGCAGGAACTGATGTGTGTTTTGGTTTTTTGGGGTTTTTTTTGTCTCCAGACTGAGAGATAGACTTAAAAATAGGATTGGGCATGATACAACAGTTTAAAGTCTTAGTCCAGCAATCAGCTTTCTGTTGCAGCGCTCTGAGCTCACACAGCCTGTGGATGCTTGTAAAATTCTTTGCTCCGTGGATCTGTATGTGCAGTGTGATTTGCAGGATGAGACTCGCTAGTCCAATTAGCGATCACTGCATAGACATAATGCTTTGAAGTACAAGCTGATCTAAAATCCCTTTGACATCTTTGGGGTTAAGCACACTCAGTATTTCTTTGGGCTCTTTGGCACCTTGTAAGGGTTGTACCCTCTTTCACGGGCACCCCCTTGCCGTGGGGAAAGAACTTGCGTGCCCTTATGAAGTTGAGAGCTATGCTGGTGGTGGCATATGCCTCCGGTAGGGTCTCCCAAGCCAGACAGGTCTCAACTGAAGGGTCAGACAAAGTGTGTCCACGGGCAGGATGGGCTCACTAGCCTTCGGGCAACCATCCTAGGAGAAGGACAACTCCAAACCCGGGCAGATGGAGCTCGTTTAGCCCTGTAAGGCCATCCATCTAAGAGAAGGATACTCTAACCAAACCTACGACCTGAGGACTTTGCTGTCACCGTCCAAGCTCGCTAGGCCCTGGCAGATGAACCTCAGGTGTAAAGGGTGGGGCCAGTCTCGCGCACGCTGCGCCTCACCTAAAAAGTCCACCGCGCAGGCTTGAAGGGTGTACTCCCGTTTAAAGCCCTTCCCAAATCTTCGTCCGCGAAGCCAAGCCATGATGATGAAGGGTTGTACCTTTCATATGGTGTCAGCAGGTAAGAGGAGAAAAAAACTGTAATTTTTAAGAGTAAACACTTCCTAAAAAAAACATCAAACCACTTAAAATATTAATTAATACATTGTGTTGTTCTGCTAACATTCTGCATGTGCATCAGGAGACATTAATGTTTCAGCAGTCCATGAAAACCAGCCTAGTGTGCCCCAAGAGCTCAGACCTTCTTGAAGAGGAGCCAAAGGCACTGAAATGGTGATAGCTGCCATTGGATGTGTGTAACGTGGCCTCTTGAAGGCAGGCAGGTCCCTCCATGGGGACTGAATGGTCTTTTAAAGTCTTGCATGGGCCATTTTTCCAGGATTTTCATCTTGGTACCTGGGCACCAGCCCAGCATGGAACCTGGGGGAAAATAGACCAAAATTATGATTTCTCAGACAGGAGGGTGATCTCTGTCAAGGCAGGGCTGCAGGTACATAGACATTTGTTGTCCTGCAGGGAAGGGAGGGCAACAAAGTGCCCTCTAAAAATACTGGGAATATGGGGTCTGCCTTTTGAGATCCTGTGTTTTGTCATGTGGGTGCCGTGCTGAACTGTGAACAGGGTCTCTCATTTCTTTGCTTTCTCACTTATTATTCTTCTGTTACTCCTTGATTTGACTTCTCAAGATCAGTAAGAAGTTTTCTAAGCTCTTTGGGTTCATATGTGCTACTTTCCTCAGCAAATAGATGAGTAGGTGGTCCTTCGGTTGTTGTTTGGTTTGTGAAGACTGTGATGGGGGACTGTTTCAGCAGAACTACGTTTCTGCTCTCAGCGACCCTCTAGACATTGCTGTATTTAAACCATAACAATAGCACTAACTGTGCCCAGTCGTGTGCGTCAGGCTGTCACCCATGTCCTGTTCATTTGTCCCACACAAACTTAAAAATAACTGTGGAAGGAGTTGAGTGAACTGGTGTGTGACAGAAATGAAAAATTGCAGTATGTTCTCTTTTTAATTTTACTTATCTCTACTATTGTAATCTTTGCCCCTTGTCACACCAGCCCTGGTTCACTGGAATTTTCTGTAAATCCTTGATTTGATTGAAAACTCTCTCAACCTTTTGCCTCTCTACCTCATTTTTTTTGGTAGTGAAGAACATACAGGTGAGAAAGACAGTCTTAAAAATAAATGGTAGTGAAGAGATGGTACTTAATGATGCTGTGAAAAATTTAATGGAGTATCTGGGGTGCAGGAGACTGCTCAGTGTGCTGGTTTTCAAACACTACTGCTTTTCAACACTATCAGAATTTGCCTTTCTATACATTTTTCAGAGGAGGATATAAAAACGCTTTGCGTGCATTCATGCTTTAGCTGTCATAAAACAAGCAGGTAAACAAATAGAAATACTTTTTTAATTTCCTAGAAGGGAAGTGGTTTTATACTCCCTGAAGTTTATATCTCAGACCAGTTGCATAGAGAAGAATAGATCCCAGACTCAGTTTCTAATGTTAACTCAGTACCCTTTTTTACATACAAATATGTAACGTTTATGTCACATATATAACATGAATTCCTCATTTCTCAATGTATTTCAAGTTTCACTCACTGTCTTAGCTAATAATCCTATGTGGATGAGGATGCCCAGCTGGATGCCATACTCTTTATATCCAAGTGTTCAAAGAAATTTTGCATTTCACTTCTATGAGTTTGGGAAAGAAAGATGGGACCTCACTTCTGTTGCAAAATTGTGAGCAGTTGCAGCGTGCAATTGGTGTGAAATCACCTTTGACTCTCACTTGCATTTTGTTATCCTTTGATATGGAAAGATGGAATTTCAGGTAGTAATGTTTGTTCTTTATTCCTTCTGCTGTGGTTAGAATCCAGTTACGGGGCTGCTTTCAGCCGGTAAGGACCACAAGGATGCTTGGGTACGGGACAACATCTACAGCATCCTGGCTGTGTGGGGGCTGGGAATGGCTTATCGGAAGAATGCGGACCGGGATGAGGATAAAGCCAAAGCCTACGAGCTCGAGCAGGTATGGCAGAGTTCGATGTAAACCAGTTATGCTGTTCAGTTTTTTTTCATTTGCTAGTGGTTTTGAACCCTGCGTTCATGTTGCTGCTATGTCTAGGATCTGGCAGCATCTTGTTCCTATCACATCAGTGTCTGTGCAGCACATGGTGTACAGTGTTCCTGGTAGCCTTCTGGCACGCAAGATTTGGAGAACTGTGGCAGAGAGGCTGACATCTGAATTAAAAGATATACAAAACAAAGACATATAGGAATCAAGCTTTCATCAGTTGGCCAGTTGTTGAAAATTAGGCTTCTGAAAGATTTTATGCCCCCTTTTACAAGCCTCTGATTAAACCTTGAGATCCCTCATGAGGTATATTATGAAGCAGAAGATCAAACCTAGGTCATTTGGACTCTAGGGCAGCAATTTATCTGCTGGACCATTCTTCCCCATAAGGAGAAGTATGCCATTTAAAGTAACAGTCTTTGAAATGTGTGCTTGTGTCATCTCATAGAAGTCGTACATGGTGTATAGACTTGTTTGATCAAACCGGACAAGGCAACAGTCTCCAAAGTGGTAAGACTCATGTGCTAGAGAATTGGAAGGGCAGGTAACTCACACAGCTAATTTCTATAATCTGCAGCTGGAAGAGCAGCTATCAGAAGTGAGAGCGTAGAGGTGGTTTAAATGGGAAGTGAGGGAGTGTTAGTGTCAGTGTCCAGCTGTTGTTTTGAAGGAACTGGGTAAATTTTATGCTGGCATGTACTGCTCAAACCAGGGCGATCTGTGGTGACAGAACAACATTGTCTCAGCTTGCATGATCATATTTTGAGGCTATAGTAATTTAGGGGTAAAAAAATGGAGCCAATTTCTTTATTTAAGGCAAAATCTTGGGCTTTGTACGCACTAAAGGCCCTTTCTTTACATTAGTCATCTGCTTTCTGTTGTACTGTATGAAGAGCAGAAGAAGCTCCACATGCTTTCCAATCATGTCAATGTCTTGCAGTCACCTACCAGATTCCCTGGATCTGTCCCTCTAAAAATCATCATCATCATTATGATTATTCTTACAAGACACAGTACTCATAGGATTCTTAGAACACAACACATATTCTTACTTCCTTAGCTGGATAGAAGGACCACAGAGAGTTGCTCCACTGTTTAGAGAAGGCCTTTGGGAAAAGATTTGTTCTCCTAGATACGGATGCGGGAATAAAAATCAACCAGTAAGTGTATTTTTAAAAAGGTATATAAAGCATTTCAGGCAAATATGCATTTTTTTACCTTTGGCAGGATGTTAGTAGGGGGTGTGAACTTTGTCACTTTTGAATGTTGTTTGTAACAGCAGATGAGGCTGGCCCTGTGTGGGTGTCATCAGTCTGTTTTGTTTCTGCAGAACGTTGTGAAGCTGATGCGGGGACTCTTACAGTGCATGATGAGACAGGTAATGTCATAGGTATGACTTGAATAGTATGTATTGTAGTTACAAAACATTAGTATGTATTGTAGTTACAAAACATTTCATCTGACGCATGTGTTCCTGTAGAGTGAGTTTTCTGCATGTGTGTAGATGGTGGTGTGGGGAGTCTTTAAAACTCGAGCAAAACTCTGATCTTGCTTGCACCTTTTTGAGACTGTGCTTGTAGCAAACCACCTTTGTAAACTGATTTTCACCAAGATACATACCTGTAACCAAGATAGGAACTCAACAAGGTAATTTCCTCTTATTCTTTCCTGAAGAGATGTGGATGTAGCTGGAGCCTAAAGTTAGAGTGGTGTTTAAGCACTCTGAGCAATCAAAATACACTGAAGTGAGGTAACAAAAATTAAGACGTCAAATTTCTCCTCACCTAAGAAAAGTTGTCAATTATGAAATAGTTTGGAGAGTTTCTTCTGAACCCTTTCAGACTTGAGATTTGTGGTGTTTTTTAGGTAGATAAGGTAGAGAAGTTCAAACTCACACAGAGTACCAAAGACTGCTTACATGCCAAGTATAACTCTGCAACTTGTGCCACGGTGGTTGGAGATGACCAATGGGGACATCTACAAGTGGATGCAACTTCCCTATACCTGCTCTTCTTGGCACAGATGACTGCATCAGGTAAGCAGAAGATATTTTAGTCTTGACTATTGTTGCGCTTTTTTTCTATACTAGTTTTCATTTAAAAAGGAAAAAAAAATCGTAACTAGCTTCAGAGTCCTTTACATAGTTATTACTCAGAAGAAAGTTTCTCTAGAAAAGACGTGGCTTAGTTAGGATTGCATGTTTATAGTAACTGGCAGTGTCCATTCTCTTAATGTTTGTTGACGTCCAAATACATGAGATATTCAGTCATGTCAGAGAAGAGTTCCATGTTTGAAGGCTACATAGGGTGTCCTAATGAACAACCAGGTTTCTACAGAGTGGCAACATCAAGTCAGATGCCACTAGCGCTGTCTGTGTTTCTCTTCTTGCTGGCACTGTTTTATTTTGGGCTCTTCTCAACTGTACTCTGTCTCTGAGGATAGGATTTGTTTTCTTATGTGTTTTTCTGTCCTCGGAGCCCCTTACAGTTGACCTCTGCAGAGCGAGCGTCTGGTCGTCCTTGTGGTCCCTCAGTAGAGCACTAAGAGGACAGAGGCGTGGGAGCTGCTGCAATTGGAATGCACTGCTCTTGAGAGCCAGAGCTGGCGCGGTTGTCTCTGTTTTGCACCCACCATGTCTGAATGCCACCATCCCAGGGGTGGGTTTTGGTTGGTCTTCAAAACAGTGTGTATTGGTGGTATTTGAAGTATTTTATCAGCAGCAAGTATTAAGGCTTGCTGCCTGATCTTTCAAAATCAACATGAGTTTTTCCATTGATTTCAGTGGACAGTAATTGGTAGCAAACAAAGTGTGAAACTCACTGAACAGTAATATTTCGGTTCTGATACAGTATAATTATTCTCGTACCTTCTTTTAATCAGGGTTACGCATTATCTTCACCCTTGATGAAGTTACCTTTATTCAGAATCTTGTATTTTACATAGAAGCTGCCTACAAAGTTGCTGTAAGTAGTTATTTATATGTAAATCACCTGAGCACTGCTCAGATGTGGGTGGAAGATTATTGACGGAGAAAGAAAATATAGACTTCTGTTTCCATGAGAAGATACTAGAATTTGTCAGTTTACTTATAATTATGAGCAGTACCTTTGTAGATGGTGGGAGGGCTGTGGAGGATTTACTGCTGCCTGGGTGAGGTATACTATCATAATGAGAGTTTTCTTTATTGATAATTAATAATATTTCCTGGTTTCTCATTAAAATCTTACAGGCCTTTCTAAAAAGGAGCAAAGTATTAATAAACTTTTTGGAAAGTGACAAGTTGAAGTGACACAGGGAGAAGCATGCACAGGGGGAAGGGTAAAGGGCTTTGTGTGTTCTGTGAAGACAGTGATTCATGACCTGATTTTTCTGGGGTGTACTTTTATATGCTGCTCTTTAAACATGACGAGGGGCTCTTTGGAGACTTGGAGCGCCTTTTTTTTTTTTTTTTTAAGGCAAATAAACTCATTTCATGCAGGGGTCTGGTTTTGCTGTAGGGCGAGAGGGGAAAGCATTGGTTTTGTATGTAATCATGCCAATTTTTTCTTGATGATGTTGTTGCAGGATTATGGAATTTGGGAACGTGGTGATAAAACAAACCAGGGCATCCCAGAACTGAACGCAAGCTCCGTAGGGATGGCCAAAGTGAGAATGTCTTCCTGACACCTCCTTCGTGGCTGTTCTCTCATGCTCAAGGGTTCTGACAAACCTGACGGCTTCCTTTGCATAGTCTTCTTGGCCACTGCGATAGTTAACTGATTGTATAAGAATTTTTGTTTGGGTGTGAGTGAGTATTTTTTAGTGTAAAATCCTTGTGATAATGGCTTTCATTGAAGGGCCTCAGCACAGTTGTTTACAAGAAGGGTACCAGTGTCATTGAGCCATCAATCTGATAGATTCAGTGAGGTGCACTCTCATAAAGTGGTCTCTGGTTTTCTCTCCCTCTTTCTTAATTCTCCAGCCCCAGTATTGTATGTGATGTTCTCATTATAAGATTAAGTCAGATATATGTTCTGGAATTCAGCAGAGTACCAGTCTAAGAAATTATTGACAAGTAATTTAGAGAGAAAATGAGTAAAGATGTACTTAAAAGAAAGGGGATATTTCTGGTTCCCCTGTAGCACAAGGTCATGGAGATAGTAAATGAAGCTCAGAAGGTTGTAAATGTGTAATTGACAACTATCTTTTTCCATGGTGTCTGGGGGACTGTCAGAAGCTGAATATCGTTAAGGTCAAAGGTGTAGTTGCATTTCAGCAGGGTTTATTAGTTACCAAGATCTTGTGTGGCTGCAAGAGGGAGAAACCGCTGGTCTTGGCCACAGTTCAGTCGAATAGCAATGGGGCAGTGTTTGTGAGGGAGGTTATTCCTTAGCTGTCCAGTATGAGATTTTTTGCACTTAAAAGTCTGGTGTGGGTTGCTGTGGTCTCTGCATGACTTTTGGGTGCATTAATATCAGGATGATCTGAGGGATTTGCTGCATAGCTTTGCTTCTCTGTGGCTCTGAGTTTAAAAGTGCTATTTAGGGTGGGGACTGGCAGGGCACACTGAAGGCCCTGCTGCAGAGTGTGAGGCAGATGCTATTTTTTTAAATCTGCCTCAGGAATTCTCCCTCTTAACATTTCTATCCCCTACCTGCTTTGTGTGGCCATCTGTGGGCAGCCATTCAGCACAGAGCGTATGCCATTGAGTGGATCTCAGTGCCTTTTCTGCACCGTTAAGACTGCCCATGGTCCCGGCTATCAATTCCTCAATGGGGCTTTCTGCTGCTGTCAGGAACATGTGCTGCTCTAGCACTCAGTGAGAGAGAGGGTCTCTGCAGAGCAGGTAAACCCATGTTGGTGTTGGAACAAGAGAAATAGCCTTGCCCCTCTGTGGAGAGATAAGGCAGGCTGCACTGTGCCATCCTTCCTTTGTCAGAGATTGACATTACCATGGACCTGCAGGGCAAAAATGGGCATGGAGCAACATTCAGTGCTACCACAGCTCTGTGAATATACATTTCAGAGGAAAGCTCTGCTAGCCTGACTCTGGCTGTCCTGTCCTTGCTCTCTTCCAGCCACATTCCCTGCGTGGTGCTGAACAACCCACTTCTGCAGAGCCAGGATTTGTAGCCTGCTAGGTTAAAAGTAAGGGTGCCCAAATAAGAGTCAGTGGTTGGGCTGCTAATGTCTTCACTAGACAAATGCATTATGGCTGAGAGGTATGGAATGTGGTGACCTATTGACACGCAGTGTGGTGTGCCTTGGTTGGCTGGGCAGAGAGCAGATGTCTCTTTCCCTTGGGAAGTGATAGTGTCAGATGGTGATGCTCTCTTCTTGGGGCACTGGCAGCTGCTGATTCTGGGGCGCCTTGAATAAGCCGCCTTCTTTGAACAGCCCTTCAGGCAGGAGGAGTGAAAGGCCACTGAACGGGTGTTGTTTTGGAATATAAAACAGGAGAATTATTTATTACTAAGTGGTTTAATATTTAGATATTTTCTTAGTGAAAGCATACCTTCCTATTGTTTTGCATTGCCTTTAAATTGTAAGAAGGATCACGAGCACAATACTCCTGTATCCTACTAGTGGAAAGACAGAAATATTTACTTTCTAAAATACTGACAAGATTCCATTTAAAAATGAAAAAATGTCTGTGGAGCAATCTTCTATCTTCCTTCAGAGGATAAGCACAGATGCTAGGGTGTATACTTGGCTTAAAGGTATTTAATGATATTGGGTCGTTGTTTGGTGTTTGGGTTTTTTGGTTTTTTTTTTGAAGGCTGCTTTGGAAGCAATTGATGAACTGGATCTTTTTGGAGCACATGGAGGACACAAATCAGTGATTCATGTTCTTCCTGATGAAGTAGAACATTGTCAGGTAAAAGTCAGTCTTCTGCTTCCTTTGCTAGGGGAAAACCCAACACCCTCTCCCTTTTGTTTTTAAATGAAATGTTGATTAGCTGAACCAGGAATTTAATGTAATAAGGATGGCTTCAGACTATGCTGTTCACTCTGTTTCTAGTAGATCCTGTGAAGGTGAGTGGTGTGAAGCATTCTTGTTCTAACTCAGTTAAAAATAATTACGCACTGAGTTCTCTGTCAGTTTGCAAATAGTGTAGTCTATTCCACTTGCACTTGACATAGTCTTTTGATGTAGGTAAATTGTTTTACATCCCTCTCTTCTGTTCCTGTTTTACTCAGTCTATTCTATACTCCATGTTGCCAAGGGCATCCACATCAAAGGAGATAGATGCTGGCCTGCTCTCTATTATTTCTTACCCGGCTTTTGCAGTGGAGGATCTAAATCTTGTTAATGTAACCAAGAGTGAAATCATATCCAAATTGCAGGTAAGGATTTCCTTTATTTTTATTTTCCAAAGGGAAAGAGAAGCAGAACCTCCCTTTCTTAACAAAAATCTTAATTAAACACGGGTTGCCAGGCTTGGTTCATCTGTGTGCAGAAGAGAAGGAGAAAAATCCCTAAGTGACACTTAAAACTCATCACATACTTTTATGCTGACATTAGTCTGTGAGGAAGAACAGTATGTGAAGTTTTCTATAATTTTGTCTGTTTTTACAGGGCCGCTATGGCTGCTGTCGGTTTCTCCGAGATGGTTACAAGACACCCAGAGAGGTACTTCTGAAGTATATTTTCAGAAAGAATTTTATCTCTTGTTTATAGACATTTTTTGATGCATTTACATAAAGGAGTGAAGATACATATCACTATTAAGACATCTTAGTGGATTTGAAGATATTTCAGGTATCCACCCTAGAAATGACATGTATCTGGAGGAGGCTAAGGGTTTGAAAACCCATTATTAAGAACAGAACTTAATCCATAATTCTGTAAGAAATGAACCTTTAAATATGCTTATGGTGCCTAAGCAGAAGTCATGTCTCTGAGGTGTCCCAAAATATCTTTGAGCTCAGGCAAAGCCACGATTATTTGGGTGACACCTAAATTCTGTGTCTGGGAGGGGTCAATTTGTCTAGGGAATAATGAAATGAGTTTCAGACTGAATGTGAAAAAGAAGTCAAGAGACTGCATGGAAACTATTTTGGTGGTTTTATTGGTTTCTTGGTTTTAATCACTTGTATATAATTGGGCTGCCATTATGATTGGAATATGACTGAGTAATTGAGCACTGTGACTAAATGACTACGATGATTGAATTTCTAGGATCCAAACAGGCTGCACTATGATCCTGCTGAGCTCAAGCTCTTTGAGAATATTGAATGTGAGTGGCCAGTATTCTGGACATATTTCCTAATTGATGGAGTATTTAATGAGGACAAAATTCAGGTGAGGAAAGAAGAAATTACATTCAATGAAATGCAAAGCCTTTACCCACAGTATTTTGTAGCTTTGCTTCATGTTTATTTTGGGTGTCAGTTGGTTACCCCATCAGCAGCATGGGAGTAGTCTTCAGTCAATCTCACCTTCCCGGGGAGTTCTTGACATGGTAGAGGCTGTAGCACTGTGTGCCTTGGAGCCTCATTGCCCTTTCTCTACCAGGTTTAGTGGCTCTGTTAGCTGGTGTGGTCAAACCGGGCTGAACGGGGTTTATTTACCTGGTTCTGTATTGTCACCCGCCTTGATGCCCCTTTCCCCATTACTTCAGGATGAGACAAGCTTCTTTTTACCCCGACCTCTGTGGCTTGGCTGCTGAGAACAAGATTCGTAGTACTTTCAGTCCTTTTGTACATTCAGGGAGATTTGGGGTTGGATTACGAGGAGCCATTTCATTTTCACTAATTCCCTCAGTTGCTCCATGCCTTTACTGTGTCAGACATCCAGTGCTCAGGGAGCTAAATTGATTGTAGCCCTCCAAAGGTTATAGTGGCACCTGGAGAGTCTCAGTGAATCAAGAGCAACAAGAAGCCAGGTCTAAGTGTAATTCATATCAGGACTTCTGTAGATTGGTTGCTTGAAGGAAGTAAAAAATACACATGATTTAAAATTGCCTAGTGTGCAGAGGGACAGGAGATCGCTAAACGTAACGCCTTAAAAAATAAAACGGCATCAGAAACCAACCAGAGAATTTCAGACGAAAAAGCCTCTTTCTGTACCAGATGCTGTAAATCAAATGAAATACTCACTGACACTAGAAATGTAAGCTGCTTTCTTGAATGCAGTAAAAATAGTCTGGTGGAGGGAGAGACGACATTGTTTCATGAGGGGAAAAATCAGAAAGCATACAGAAACTACAGTTATGTCAATAAAATACCCCTTCACAAAGCAGTGTCTAGAACTTAGTTGGGTTATTGGGGACAGTGTGTACCTGTTTGCCTTTGTGGTGTGCAGACAGGCCGTGCTAGGGCATGGTCAGACCAGGCAATTGCTCTTGGTCCCCACTGTTTAAAAATAGCTGAATGAGTCCCCGAGATGCTCAGGTGAGTGTCTAGTCTACCCCAGTCACCGCTGCAAACAAGTGGTTGCAATGGCAGCAAGTGTTAGAAAAATAAGCCCCCTGAGGACTCAAAAAGAGTGGAGAAGAACAGTACACTGAAAATACCAGTGTGCCATAATATGAACCTGTGGGTACCTTACTTCACCTGTTCCATGGTAGGAACAGGAAGGGATAGCAGGCATAGGATTTTGGAGGCAGGCTGTGGTAGTGCTTGAAAACAGCTCCCCTGTAAGTAAAAACATGAAATGGGATAGTTAAGAAATGGAACAAAAGAAGGGATCTGGTAAAAAAGATTATTAAGTGTTCTTTGTTTTGTATCAGTTTGGTATTCCTCTTCATAATGTGTTGTCTCACAACACAGGAACAAGAGGATTTTCTGTTTAGTTAACTTAGATATTTTTGAACAGGTTAAATCTATTTTAAGTTTTCCATGGGGCAAATTTTTAAGCAAATCAGTTAAGATAAACCAAGTTCCCAATCCTACAAAGCAGAATTCAGAAAATCATAGACAAATGTGCATGGTATAACAACTTATACACCTTGCACTTTTATGAATATTGGCAGTTCTGACATCCATGTCACTGCGTTGTCATCTCTTGCAGATTTCATGTAGGATTTGTTGCAGCGATATCTCCATAGGAATATGTTAGAGGTTTTGCACTGCGGCGATGTGTTGTAGATTAAAGATGTGTGTTCGTGTTCTGAGGCTGGTGATATTATGATGCTGGAACAGTCTCTGAGAATTTAAACCCTGATCTTCCATCAGCAAGTCATCATTCCTCCCTCTTTTTTTTTAAATGACCTTTCATCACAAAAGTACTGTTGGAAAATACCAAACCTTTAATTTTACTGTTTTGGTTTTGCTGACTGTAACGCAAATTCTCAATCTTTTTAAAAAATATTTCCAGGTACAAGAGTATAGAGAGGCTCTGGAAGGAATACTTATTAGAGAAAAGAACGGAATAGTGCTAATGCCTGAACTGTACGCAGTCCCTCCAGAAAAGGTATTGTGAAAATGCAGCATCCACTTCAGCAGGCAAAGTATAGATATCAAGATGGATGTTGGTTTTATAGTTTTCCTGTAGCTGATAAATCTAAACCAGCAATAAAAAAAAAACAAACTACTGCACATTATTTAAAAACTAAGAGACCTCTCACAGCTCCCGCTAAGAAATGATAAACTTCAGGCATCGAAATGGTCACATTTTTTACTTGGGAATCTGGGTGCCTGCAGAAATATTAGAGCAGGTCTCAAGTTTAAATCCTTACAGCAAGACATATTTAAGAAGTGCTGATGCTGATTTAGTAACTGAAGTTCAAAGAAGATGACTGTCCTGCTTGTCTAGTCTATTGATCTATTGTGCTCTTTCTTTTCCAGAGATTGTATGTGAAAGAAACAGATTTCAGATGGATTAGGGCTTGGGCTGGGTTTTTTGTTTGTTTGGTTTGTTTTTTTTTTTCCCTTTTGCCCCGTCTTTGCTGTTACTGTTTACCTGATTCTGCCATTGTTATGGAGAAATTCAGACAAGATTATGTACTCTTCCATGCTATTTGCCCTTGTATCCCTCCCTGCCAACTTCTTCTCCTGCTCCAGACTTCTCAGCCCTCACTAAGGGTATGGAGCCTCCTGGGTTAGTCTGAGTTCAGGCAGGGAGTGTCAACAGCTGGTGTCTTGCTTGCAGATCTGAGGTGGAAACTCTGAATTGTCTTCCTAGTGGGAATGAGCGTGTAAGAGTTTAGAATTCTCTTGTGAATTTTGATATAATGATGATCTGATCTGACGAACATGCCAAATAACAGGGTAGATTTTGCCTGTCACTTGTAAATTTTAAAATGGCTATGGTAAAGGTTTTATCTAGGATCAAGAGATCTGGATACTGCAAAACCAAGGCACTTTTTCTAAATTAGTAGGAGTCTGATCTTAATTTTTCCATTGACCGTTCTCGCTAACACAGGAAAAGTGGAATAACTTTCATTTTTGGAATGCACCTTTACTTCAGGGAGCTATGTAGATATCAGTGAAGTTCAAGTGTCATTCTGCAAAGCACTGGAAAGCAGACACACAGTTATCTACCAGCTGTCCAGAGGAGAGGTAGCAAAGGCATGGTGAGAAGAAAGGTGATAATACCAAAGATATAATTGCAGGCAGTCCCCATTCAAGCTCCCATCTTCAAAGAGTGGGGCAGTGTGTGAAAAGGAAGCATAGTTCTTGTCCCGGAAAATGTGTAGCCTTAAAAGTAAACCCCAGAGATCTCAATGTCAGTAATAATGGCAGGTTAGAAACGGCAAATGATAAATCATATTTTTTTCAAATACTTCCATGTTATTGATTGTTCTTAACAGCTTTAGGGTAATTCTTGTTGCTTATGCCTTTGGTTTCAGGTGGATGAGGAGTATGAAAATCCTCACTCAGTGGATCGTGTGCCAGTGGGAAAGTTGCCTCATCTTTGGGGCCAATCATTGTACATCCTTAGCTGCCTATTAGCAGAGGTAAGTGTTTCTTGTACAGTAGGTGAGCTTGTATTAAATTTTGTTTTGAGATGGCTTGGCCTTTACGTACAATGTGGTTGTTGGGTAGGGGACAATCTGTTTTCCAGTAGAAACACGTACATGAACCATGGAGGGGTGACTCTGAGCCTTCAGGAGCTTTTTTTTTTTATATATATATAGATATATAATTGTCTGTTTCTAATCAAGGTGAATAAGTTGTGAGATGGACTGGATATACGATTAGGCTAGAGGACTATTTCCAGGCTGACTTGGCTATCCCAAAGCTAGGATTTTATACTGTTTCAGCACCACTAGGCTATGCCTTACTCTATTGCATGAGATGCCTACGGAGTTGTCCCCTGTTGGCCACGGAATTGTTAAAGGAACCACTGAATGTGAACCTACATAAAAAATCAGTGGCCTGGCAAAATAGTGTTAGTTACTGCAACTCTGAAGGAGGAAATCTAAACATGCCGATTTTGTCAGTCATAACCATTTTCTTGTCATTTTGAAAAATGTTGCATCCTTTTTTTTTTCTTATTGAATGTACTACTTAGTGGACAGGGTATATAAACTAGGCTTTAAGCCCTGCTCCCCTGATGAAATAGGAAAATTGATTAAGATTTCTTCTAGATGTCATCAGAAGTCTTTTAGTTATTGTTTGTTTCCTTTCTTTTTTCTTTCTTTTGCATTTATTCTAGGGATTTCTTGCTGCAGGTGAAATTGATCCCTTAAACAGGAGGTTCTCCACTGGATTTAAACCTGATGTTGTAGTACAAGGTGAGGGAGTTTTTTGAACATTCTGAGTGAACTGGATCGTGTGATGGCAAAGTCCCTGTATAGAGGAGAGGACAAAGACATGTTTAAAAATAATGTGGATTTTTGCATGGGACATAGATGCTTTGATGATACTGTGAGAAGGACAAAGGAGTTGTTTGCCTAGCTCCCCTTCGGAAGGAAAGATCAGGTTTAACAAACTTTTTTAAAAAAATATTTGTTAAAACTTTAAGTCTTTTCAGGGACTGGAGAGTGGCAAACTTAATCTGGTACTGAAAAGGAAAATCTTACTGGATTCTAGCAAGAGCAGGACTGACGGGAGACATGTCGGTTTAGTTAGGCTTCTGTGCAGCCCCTTTTTGGAGAAACCAGAGAGCAGTGAGGATCTCTGTACACAGACGCAGCCAGATATCTTTTGGCTGCTGCAGGGAGTGGCTTCATTAGGCAGTGCAGGAACAGCCCAAACCAGAAAATTAAGTAGAGGGCAAACACCTAAGGCTAATCAGGCCTTAATGGCTTTTCAAGGGCTTGTACTGCTCTGGAAAAGCCACCAGCTCCTTTGTCAGGAGCCACCTTTGTCATTGATACTGTGACCTGGGCAGGTGCTCGTTTACCCCCTGTTGGTGTTCTCATGGGGTGGCATTTTGTTATTATTAGTGCCTAATTTCTAGTAGAAATAGAAGTGATTGCTTATTTTTAGTGTTCTTAGACAAGTATTTATAATACAAAGAAGAATACTGAATTACTAGTCCCAAACCAATAAGCCAACTAACATGGGCAAAGCCTCAAGCATGTCAAGAGGTGGGATCAGGGCCTGGAATGTAAATTCCTCTGATTTTGGGACTTTTTTGGGGGCCATTTTATGGCCTCTGTAACATTTATTGCTGTACAAGTAGCAGTGCCTGTTCCCTGTTGACCCAGCTGTGTTGTTACGGAGTGCTGTATTAAACCAACAAAGATTTTCTGGTTGTGTTTGCTATTGTTTTATGGGGCAAAAGCTTATCTGCCACAGGAGACTGCATGATACAAAGTAGTGGTACTGAAAGAAATCCGAAGAAACTGATAAGAACCTGGTCTAACCTCAGAGCTGACCCTGCTTTGACCACGAGGCTGGAGTAGAGACCTTGTGAGGAGCCTGCCAACTCAAATTACCCTGTGGTCCAAAGTGGGCAAGAGCAGCAAGACCCGTTCAGAGAGCAGAGAGGCAAAATCTGATGCTCTTTTGCAATCCCTTTTGATCTCATAAATTAAGAAAGAAGTGAGGCCTTTGTGCCTTTTTAGTTGACTAGTTGAGACGTGACGGTAGAGGCAGTCAGTAAAAAAGAGCAGAACATTGGTTCTCACTAGTGTTTTTGTTTTCTGTTCCGCAGTAACTGTCTTGGCAGAATCTAATGAAATTAAGAATCTCTTGCTAGACCATGGAGTCAATGTTCAGAGCATTGCTGATATCCATCCACTCAGAGTGCAGCCAGCCCGCATCCTGAGTAACCTGTACACCATGCTGGGTAGGTATTTGAACGTGGAAGCCTCTCTCTACGGTTGTGCAAGGTATTTTTTGTAAGGCTGTTGTTTTGGTTTTTGTTTTTCTTGCTCCACACTCTCTCAATTTCTTTGATTTAATTTATTTTATTTAAATAAGTTTATTTGATTAAAGAAATGCATTTGTGCAAAGAAGCTTAACAGAATTAGAACTTCTTTCCTAAATAAGGGGCTTCCAACAGGAGAAAAAAATTGTCTCATTAGAAAAGGTGGCCAGAATAAAAGTTTTCCTGTGCTCTTGTGGTCACGCAAGAACTGACTCTTTTTTTTTTGTCCCGCAGAAACTACTTCCTCAGAGAAACTGGCTTTAGAAATAATTCCTGGGAAAACACAGAAAAAAATAAAATGTTTTTCCTTTCAGAAGTCAGAGTATTTGTGTTTTAAGTCTGGGAACTGGGCAGTGCAATGGCCATCTTACCAGCAGACAGCCTAGGAAGTTTTCTGTTTCACATCAGGGAAGCTGTGCTACTATCAGAGCATCTTTGGGCTGACAGGTTCTTGCTAACGTTCCTTCCCACCCTAAGCTGAGTTGAGCTGCTGAAGCTCTCTGTCTCTGTTGCAAACCAAGAAGCCTTTAGGGCTTTTCTGAACAGGGGACTTTAAATATGTTCCAGTTCCTCAGCAGTGGCCCTAGAGACCTGTTTTTCCCAGAACCTTGCAGTTGGATTAAATAAATGGCCCGAAACTCCTCCTTGTTCTTATTCTTGAAAATCTTTAGATAACCATCTTTTGATAATCCTTGCTGGAATGAATGGGGTCTTGGTGGAAAAATTATTACATATTCGTAATTGAACTTAGGTTTACTACTTCAGTCACGACAGCAATTCGTGACTCAAAATTGTGGATGTTACTACAAAGTAGAAACGAATCGGCACTGATAGATCCCTTTGCAGCGTGGACAAGGGGAGCTGTATTGTGTTTCTCTGTCCATCTGGAGCACGTTTCCCTGGCAATTTGGTTACATAATGCTGAGGGAGAGTATGAGGCTGTTCAGGGGGTGGATTGGGGAGGTTTTTTGTTGTGGTGGTGGCTTTTGTTGGTTTTTTTTGTTTGTTTGTTTGAACAGGAAGGTTTTTGGAAGCATCCAAAGAATTGGAGCCTTGAGATAAGTGTTAGGAAGTGTGCCCTTTACATGGAGCAAGGAAATTGCATGTGCTGCTTTTGGGAAAGACTCTCTATCGCAAAGAACTTTTTACAAATGAAACATTTGCAGGGCTTTGCTGAAGCTTGTGTTTATTTCACAGTAATTAATAATCATTTCTTTCTCTGGGTGTCGGATGAGTAGGATGACTTGACACGTTGTTTTTAACGGAGACTTCTTTGGGAATGTTCACTGTGGTGGTTTTTCAGGCACGTGTTTGGTTGGCTCCTATTCCTTGTCAGACAGATTC
The DNA here is from genome assembly GCA_009769605.1 of Bucorvus abyssinicus. Lineage (NCBI taxonomy): Eukaryota > Metazoa > Chordata > Aves > Bucerotiformes > Bucorvidae > Bucorvus > Bucorvus abyssinicus. The sequence goes on along the minus strand of CM020030.1, from coordinate 29,585,069 downwards.
AAGTTGGCTCCTGGCTGTTAGAGCAAAGGATGCAGTGTGGATCATTTGTTAATAAGCTCTCCTGAGAAAAGTGGAGCTTATTACCTGATGAAAAGAATGAAAATCTGTCTTTGTTTTTGGATGTACTTTGTATTTGGATTTAGCCTTCTGTGGACAATAATTTTTAAGGTTCTACAGTGAAAGCACTGCATTTTCTGTTGTATGTTGATGGCCTTGTTTTAGAAAGGTCATACCTCCTCCTGTCCTTCTTGGTGGGGAAGCTTTGGGTGCTGAGCCATGACTATAATTAAAAGGCCTGATCCCATGGTTAGTAAAGCCAAAATTTTTATTTTTGATCAGGCCTTTGAAGAACTCTAGCTATTATGTTGGTGGTCGCTACAAAATGGACCAGCGTGTAGCATCTCACTCTGTATCTGTCTTCTGCCTTGCTGATATCAGTGAAGTAGATCTCCTTGTCTAAAATGGTTGTCACGGAAAAACACACAGGAAATGTTCAGTGAGAGGTTTTTTTCTTTCTCTTTTTCTTTACAGGCCGGAACAAGAGCATGAAATTAAGTGGACGGCCACACCGACATATTGGAGTGTTAGGCACCTCCAAGCTGTACGTGATAAGAAATCAAATATTTGCATTTACCCCTCAGGTGAGCATGTAAAACTGACAGGGAAATCACTGCTTACTGAACGGCCAATCATTAGTGAAGCACTTTGCTTTTCGTGCTGTTGCTCTACTTCAGGTAGAGCAGGGCTAACAAAGCAGATGTGCTTTGCCGTGTGGGGTTTTTAAGAGCGTTGGATGATCAGCATAGTAGAAGTGTTGATAAATCTCTCTTCTGTCATACAGAGTCTGGCTTCTTTGACTTCTGGCTTAAGAGAGCACAGCAAATCAATAGTACAAAGTTGTTACTGATCTCTGCCCGAACCAACATTCTAGATAATGAAATAGTTTCTCCAGAAATAGGTCGCTTAATATATCTTCCTACTGATAGTTTTGATGGAAAATCTACTTGCACATAAGCGTGCTAAGTACTGTAACCCCCAAGAGACTAAGATGTAATCTTTTCATTATATTGCCGAAAAGGTCAACAGTGCTGAGAAAGCAATGCTCCATCTTTGTTTTCTGTTTAGTGCCTTTTCAGTGTAGCTGGAAGCTTGGATCCTTCCAGAATTAATGGCTCTTATTTGTACATTTAATGACATGCAATACATTTATTTGTGTATATATATTCTAGCAGTTGGTAAAGGGGTCACCTACTCCAAACATGTGCAACTGGAGCAGATTAAAGAATGCTTACACCCTCCTAAATAGATGTTTGACTAATGTAGTCTTCGAAGTCCCGTGGAAGACATTCAGTGGACTTCATAGATGGCAGTGCTTCATAATGTCCGAACAGCATCAGAATTACTGCAAAAAATGTGGATCCCTTCCCATTCTTCCCCACATCAATTGATCACAAGCAGGTTTATAACAGATCATTTGTTGTGTTGTCAGCCCACGCCAATATTTACTTTTGCAAATTAGGGAAACATTTCTTAGAGTCGTGATGTTTTTCAAAATATCTCTTGCCCACATTTTACTCTGTATGTAGGAACCTATATTACAGGTGAAATCTTGACATGTATCAAGTATGGACGTATTTATGAATATATTCCAAAATGGCATTTATCTTTGCATTAGCAACACAGTGACCTTTCCTGCTTATTCCGTGTTTGACTAAAACCTCCATAACATTTTCTGTTATACTTGGTAGCCAGACATTTCCCCCTGACTTTTTTTGGAAGGGGAACAGGGTGGAAATTAATGTTTAATTTCACCTTCCCAGCATTAGCAGTTAGCTCATCTGTGTTGATCTTGACTAACGTCCACAGATTGGTGGTTTTGTAGTTTGTATTTCATCCTGTTCTCCAATGAAAACATCGATTAGGTGTGGGGCAAAGGCTGACTCCATTTAGATACCCTCTCATCCTGAAAAAATGGTTAATAACTGCCTTTTGAGGACAATTTTCCAAGCTCCTCAGATGTTTTTTCTTCAGCTCACTAGCATGAAAATGTGCAAAAGTTGAGAGAGATCAGCACTTTCTTGTACCTACCATGCAGTTGCTCCCAAAGAAGGAAATTGGACTTGTTTGCTGAGTCATGGTTTTGATACGACTCTTTGGCTATCTTGCTGTATCATTTTGTAATTATCGTGGCAGTCTCAAATTAGCTCTGTTTTTCTGTGCTTTCCAGCACTGAAATTGGCTTGTCTGGTCTCTGTTATCCTGGCTCATCCTTTTTAAAGACAGGCAGCGTGTTTGCTTCTCTCTGGATTTCTGAGACTTGTTCTTCCTGAATTATCCAAACTAATTGCCAGTGGCTCAGGGATTGTTTTGGCTGGTTCCTTAAGAACTGTGAAGTAATTTCTCAGGACTTTGCCATCTTGAATTTATGTGCTTACCCCTCCTCAAGGCTTACGTGTTTCCTTAACTTTTGTTGTGGCTGCTTTGACATACTTTGCATTGTTTGACCAGCTTTTTTGGTTTCCAGTTCCTGAGGCAGCCATAATAGTCTCTTACTGTGTTCTCTGTAGTGGGAACATCACGCTTTACATTTAACGTACCTTTTTTCCACAGTAACTGCCAGCTTTTCTGTATTCTGCTTGACTTTCAGATTGCTCCCAAGAGGCGTACGGTTCATAGTTCCCAGTCCGCACCATGCTCTTAAGCCTAAGCCTATATGTTGTTTTTGTTGCGATTGTTAGCTTTTTCTCCCGTGTTTAGAGTGCCTCCATCTTCCAGATCGCAGGTTACCGTAATTCATTATTGGGAAGATTCTGCTTCATGGGTGTGATTGTCTACTTTTTATTTGTATGACTTACTGCTTTCATGGTCAGCCTACAAGTGTAAGAAAATGGACTCTGCACGAACATGAATTTCATTTTTGCAGCTGCAGGCTTTGTTAGGTTGATTAATGCAGTCTGTGTTATGGTCAAGAATAGCTCATGTGACTTGTGAATGACTGAAGGGAGGAAATGGACAAAAATAAGGAGAGCACGGACAACTACTGATATACCGTATTTCTCTATTCTCTAGTTTACCGATCAGCATCACTTCTATCTGGCTCTAGACAATCAAATGATTGTGGAGATGCTCAAGACAGAGCTGGCTTACCTCACTTCTTGTTGGAGGATGACAGGGAGACCAACGCTGACATTTCCCATCACCCACACAATGCTTGGTAAACTTCATTTTCTTTGTTTCAAGCAGAGATTACTGCAGAGGAGTAGGATGGAAATTGCTTTGAGAGGAGACGGAGGGCGTGACTGTTTCAACATCTGAGTTCTGACATCAAAAATACAGTTTAACTTGAGTCTCAAGTGTGTGCTGAATTTCGATTTCATGATAATATTTCATGTTGGTTTTACTCCCCCTTTATATCCTTGCATCTCCCCATCATCTCCATACTATTTCTGTCCAAAAAAATTTGATAGAAATCCCTTTGAGACTTGTCTTGAGTGGGCTGGGTTTTGTCTTGAGAAATCCCTTTAAAACTTGTCTTGGGGTTGTGGTTTGTTTGCTTGTTTGTTTGGGTTTTGGATTTTTTTTAATAAGCAAGTATTGATAGAAGTTATGGGTTCTGTTTTAAAGTTCTTTGATTTTACTTTGTAGAGAACACCCAGTAATCCACTTTATCCGCATGATAGCTTAAGAATATGTTGGTAAGCTTCAACTATTCCATTGTTCTTTTCTAGTTGATGATGGTACTGACATTCATCCAGCAGTTCTTGCCACCATAAGAAAATTAGAGGATGGTTATTTTGGCGGTGCAAGGTAATGTCAGAACCCCCAAATTATTGCCTCCATTAATTTTTGAGTTAAATCCTATACAAGCCTCAGTTTTGAAGTTGTGATAGTGCACACACCTTGTACTAGAACCCTGCAAAAGTTTCAGCTGTAGTTATTATGTGGCAGTCAGATGGTAGCTGGACTTTGGATGCAATGGAAAAGATCTGTCTCCCAAAAGGTGTACCATCTCTACTGCCATTAATGGATAAGAAAAACCGAATATCAGACCTTGGGAAACACAGAAACTTGGTCGAGTCTGGGCTTCTGTTTTTAAGAAGTAATTATCTTACACAGTTATTGGGCATGCTTTAAACATGAATTATATGTTGTACTTGTAAGCTTATGCGTTCCGTTCACCTACCTATAAAAGCAATTTAATGTGAAGCTGCAGTACCTCCCTAGTCTCTTTCTGCTTGCCCACCCTCAGTCAGTATCTTCCTCTGACAATCAGATGTGCTTTCTGTTTTTTAGCAGCGCTACAGTTCTGTGAAAAGATACTGGGGCTGAGAAGTTCCCCTGAAGAGCAGTTTCTCATACATTATCCTTGGAGTTTAGGTCTTTGTCCAGGGTCTGTCTTCATATACACCTACAGCACCCGGCATGATTAGGCTTAGAGTTAGGTCTGTAGGTGTTACCTTTACCCAGTTAAGTTCAACTAGTAGCTAGAGCAGTCAGTACCCAGCTGGGTCTGCAAGTATTGTTTGGTGTTTGTTTTTCTCAGTATGGGTATCTGCTGCTTTGTAGTTACCAAAGGTGGATTTAACAGTAGGTCTCATAAATTTTCGGGGAGCTGTCAAAAGCTCTGTGAGCATTAAGCTGTATCCAAGTGGTGGGTATTAATGGTCTGTGGCATGTGTTCCTGTTTGCAGGGTGAAGATAGGTAAGCTATCAGAATTCCTCACCACCTCTTTTCATACGTATCTGAGCTTCCTGGATCCAGACTGTGATGTAAAACTGTTTGATGACCCTAATGAAGGCCGTAATAGTCCTGACAGTGAAGATGGAGGCTATCCAGCAGATTTCTGTGAAAGAGGTAGTGGTTTTTTCACTTCATATTTTTTCTCTGTCAAGTTCTATCAGCAGAGCCTGGGTTTACTTGCAGTGCAGAGTCTATTTTGTGCACAGTTGATAGTCAGTCAGATTTCTCATGCATCAGTCTGAGGACAGTACCTGCATGACTTAATTTGGAGAAGGAATTTGTGTATATTCTTCCTGCATTCATGGTATGGCATTGACGAATAACTGCTGCAGTAAAGCTGAGTCTGAAGAAGCAGCAGATGGGGGGCGGTGTGTGGAAGACGCTGGAGGGAGGAAGAGACTGTGAGGAGGCACAGACAAGAGCTTGTGTGGAAGAGCCGATAAAGTCATAGTCTCATTTAGGTTCAAAGAGACCTTTAAGAACATCCACTCCAACTGTGATCTGTGGACTACTAGAAAGATAAAAACCTTTTTGCTTCCTTTCAAAGGGAAAAAGAACTTTTTGAAGTGTCAAAAACGGATTAATTTTTTTCCTTTACAATTTGTTTGGCTTAAAAATCCCTTCCTTATGATATTCTTGCATTTTTGTATGTCCTTCTATAAGCAAGAATAGAATGGTGTGTTTGAAAAAGAAAGCACTAATAAATTATTATTTTACCTTTAATAGACCTTTCCTTTTATGTATGTCACACTAGAAAGCCAGGATGAGCTGGATCAGTATATAAACGAAGTTCTGCAGAGTACAGCACTGAAGTCATACCTCCCTCCAACTTCAAAGACTGTGAATCAACCACCTGTGCTCAGTGCAAACAATTCCACAGAAGAGATACTGTCAATAATGGCCAAGACAAAGGGCCTGGAGGTTCCAGGTATTTCTCCCCATTATTTATTTAGTGATAATAATAGAAAACCTGTTTTGGGTGCCACAAGGGATAAGTTCAAGTGTTTCAAAATTCTACCATTTAAAAAGAACTAGTGGCACAACTGTGTTATGGTTATCAGGAACTGAGTCTGAAGCTGTTACTGTCATATTCCCACAGTATCCCATGTCTTAGTGTACACGTAGATAACCTGCTATGAAATGTAACATTTAATCAAAGTTAATGTTATGGAAACTGCTACAGCTTCTCAGTGGGATAGTATTGTAGTGAAGTCAAGTCAGTGCATTAATTTTTTTTTTCTTTGTTTATACAAAAGCAGACAAAATGTACTTTATATTTTAATAAAGTTGTGGTGAAATGAAATGTTTCAATGCCAGAAAAATGTATGTGCACATGCTTTCTAAATTTGTAAGAGCAAATAGAATAGAGAGGGAGGACAGTATTCCTAATTATGCTACATTACTAGTAAATTGATTGGAGGCTTTACATCCAAAAAAAAAAATGCTTTGACTGAATTTTTATTAGATTCAAGCATATACATTTTTTATATGTAGGTATTTAGTATTCAGTGACCTGGTTAAGAAAAGTGTTCCCTTAACTTCAGTGTAAATTAGTAACTTTCAAGCTTTTTTGTTAGTCTTTTCTCCAATCTTTCATATGCCACATTGTCTGACCCTCCATTGAATTCAACACAGGAGGTTAACAGAACATTAGCCTGCATTTAGCATTATCAATCATTTTAATTATGATATCCTACCAGTTAGACCATTTTCTCCACATACTTACTGTTAAAACGTTTAAAACGCTTTGCGGGGTCAGGTCGTCGGGCTGTAGGATTTCTGAGGCATGGGCTGTCGTAACAGGTATCAGTTGAGCATGTAGCAGCTGAGCCTTTGACGTGCTGATCTCAGAAACTCTAGAAGCAAGCCTGCAAGGAGATAAGGTTTAGAACGTGAGCTTGTCTCTGAGTTCCATGCACAGCATCTCAGAAGCGTTGCCTCTATATTTTAACTCTTGGAGGTATTTCTGTTGTTTTTACCTAGTATAATTGCTTCATGCAGGTGTTTTCAATTTTAATTAATTTTTCTTTTTTTTTTTTTTTTTTTTATTTCTGGTGGTTTGCTTCCAGCTGTGTCTATGTCTCTTCCCACTAAAGTTCTGAACACACATCGGAAGTCTCTGAATCTTGTTGATAATCCCCATTTCTTTGAGACAAAGGTAAGCTGTGGGAATCTGTATGCTGGTTTTGGGTTTAGGATGCAATACTGTAGCCTTGCCTGTGTTTCCTAGCCAAATCCTATGCTAGTTCTCATTTTTCGTCATGCAGGCAAGCCATTCTGCCTGAGGCACTGGATAGCTACTCCCTTGTTTTAGAGTTTATTTTTTGACTGGGTGAAGGTTTTTTTGCTTAAATAGACATTATCAAGTGAAAAACTTTTAATTGTGTGTGCAAACCAGAAAATAATAAAAGAGTTGCTTATTTTTAAAAGCCAAAGGTTAGGTTGTTGTCTTTAGTTCTAAGCGAACCCACGAAGGGAAGGACAGGATGTTCTCAAAGAAATGGTACTTATAGTCATGTGTGGGCAGCAGGGCAGTGTGTGAAAGGGGAGTGCCACTCCAAGGCATGAAGATGGGATTGTGCTGAGCACTTGTTTGGTTTTAGTATATGTGACCAGCTACTGATAATGGTTACAGAAGGTTGTATCCAGCCTCCTGAAGGATTCCATTCTACAGACCCTGTTTGTGGAAATTGTATCTTAGGACCATATGAATGTGTTTAATAAGCTATTCAGCAAACTTCCCTTCATCCAAGAGCTCACCACAGGATTACATCATCTTAGCAGTTAACGTGTAAGTTTCACAAGCTTGGAAAATTTAATCTGTATTCATAAAGCACCACCTATATATAGATTAGAGGTAGAACTCAAAAAGCTCTAAATTATTTCAACTAAAAAAAGATAGTATCCTTCGGCCTTTCTTTTTACAAATAACATGAAATGACAGGAAAAGCATGCAAATAATTGGGTTTCCTTCTTTGACAAAATATTTCTCTGTATTGTCCAAAAAATAGCTTTCCTTCTTGATTGAAACAAAACTAGAGACCAGTTCCATTCTAGATGTTGTGTTTTCTGAGATTAGACTCCTTTTCATGTCTAGAGATGTCTGGCAAGAACTATGTGATGTGTCTGTATTTCAAGTGCAGAGTTCTGTTGCAAGTCTGTTGTATTGTTTAATGGGAAGTTACAGTTTGAATTTGATGTGCTACTTTTTAAAAGATCTTTTCTTTGATTTTTCATCCATCTTTGTTATCAGGACCGTGGAAATGTTTTGCACTTACCTAAAGACGCTCATGGTGATTTGGATTGCAGGAAGCTTGTTGAGCACCTGAAGGAATGTCCAACTCTCCATGATCAAGCAGATATCTTATATATCTTGCATATACTAAAGTGAGTTGTCCAAGTATAAACTTCAGCATCTTTAAGTTTGGTCATAACTATCTGATTATTCTTGTGCAAAAGCTTTCCATTGCTCCGGGTTGTGTTTTGAAGGGAGAGGTTAAAATATTGTGTGCTTTAACAAGCATATTTTCATCTAGCTTGATCACATAAATAATTTGGATGAAAGAAAAATGCGTGTGCAAATTGCAGAGTTGATTGGCATGCAGTTGCGAATACGTACAGGCTCTGAGGCTCCCAAGTGAAATGCACAAATTCTTTCCATGAATGAGAACACAGCTTGCTATATTTGTGGCACTCTATTAAGATCACAAAGATTTGGTGTTGTTTTCATACACAAGAAGTGAAGTGGAGGGAAACTTCATGTTGTTTTCTAACTAAAAGCAAAATGCCATTTTAATGAATAGTCACCATTTTTCATCTAACCCCTCTGCATGTTAAAGTGCACCACTGGCTAAAACTCAGTCCTCTTCAAAACATTCTTGGAAAGTCTAACCCCAACTGCTGGGGTTAGTAAACAGCTGCTATTTAAGTAGGTTTGATGGGAACAAAATGCAAATACAAACCAATGGAATCATCTTCTGGAGTGCATTTGTTGGGAGTTTTTTCCTGTGCAGGAGAATACTGCTGGAACCTGTCAGCAAGTTAGCTTTGGGTACAAAGACAAGCATGTGTTAATCACAGATGTTCCTCCTTACTGCTACAAATATTTTTATTTATTTTAGTCTTTCTCTTGTGAGGACCTCTTCTTTTGATCTTCTTGATTTCCCAAGCAAAATGTTTAGTAGTGTCTTTAAAGAGAAAAGGAAATGCTGGAAAAATATCACTTCGTTGTTTAACTACATGTAACACCCTTCATTTCCTGTTCTGGACTTGCTTCTCCATGGGAGACTCTGTTGTGCAGGGAGGTGGACTTCTGATGGACTCTGTTCTTCCAGCAGAAGTTGAAAGAGAAGCCATAATGCAGTGGATTTTAAAACCAGAAGAGGAAGAGAAATCTCCTTTGCTTTTTCAGTAATGGCGTAAGCAGTGTGGAAACTTGGTTAATGGCTAAGAAAGAGTCAGGGCAAAAAACTTAAGAGTATCCTGAGGCATCTGAAAAATGGGTGCAGTCTTCAGCAATACTGAAGACATTGCTGAATTCCGCTTTGAAGAAGCACCACATGGAGCATTCCTCCAGAAAATTATCTGCATGCATGCTCAACTGAAAGTCTGTTGGGAAATCCTTTGAGTATTTGTTTTGAAGTCACAGGCTAAGTGAGTGCTCAAGTTAATATGAAAGTCCCTGGTATCAAGAGGGTTTTGTCCACATATAACCGATCTCTGGTGAAGGCCCACATGTCCCATGTTCTACTTAGTTCCATCACTAAAATGAGCAACGTGATCAAAATCGGGCTGTTTGTTGTGTGGTAAGGTTAAGCAGTTGTAGCATTTTATCTGATGACAATTACCTTCTGTATCTTTTCTGGCAGAGGTGCTGACTGGGACACAGAGCTGGATGGACAGTATGGTGTCACTGTTCATAGCCTACTCAACGAGCTCTACAGAAAGGCAGGCCTCAATCAAGAATGGGGCTTAATCCGTTATATTTCCGGTATACTCAAAAAGAGAGTGGAAGTCCTGGCTGAGGTATGAAATATAAGTAATGCTGGTTCAGTTTCCTGCCTGGAAACAGAGATTGAACTACCAGTTTGCTGGAGGGGCTCGTGCTTGCCCTTCTTCTGGTCTTACTTCACAACGTACGTAGTGCAGCATTTTTCTGATCTAAAATCTTGTTACGGCATCTTTACCTTTCATCTGTACCTCGAACATCTGTGACATGGACTAAAAATGTCATGTTGTAAATAATTTTGAAGGTTTCATTTCATCATCATTAATCAGAGAAGCTTAATTATGTGCTTTGAAAGCTGCAGTTGTCATTGGTCATTGTCTATTGCCATTGTGACAGCATGAACACTGTTGGAGCACCAGTACGTCAAGGTGCTAGTGATGGTGCAAAAACATGTTCTGCCGATTTCCGTCCAGTTGGGCAGACAGTGTGTGCCACGTGCATGGATGTGGATGTTCAGAGGCATTAAAATATCTGGGGCTATTACATCGTAACAAGAAAGATCCACTGTAAGGGTACAGATTTCATTTTGAACATTACAAAAATGTATTCTTCTGAAGTACTCTGAAGTATTTGTTTCATTCCCTACTTAGCCCTGCGTATTTCTGAAGAGCTCTTTCTCTAATTCCTGGCCATTTTCAAAGCTTTGACTGTCACACCTAGGATGCCCTATTTTAGTGACAGTCATATCTGCAGGGAACAATTTCTGATAATCACCCTGCATGGTACTTCATTAAGCACATATCCTTTTCCATCCTTCAAGACATGATGGACGAGCAGTACAGACGTGCTTACAGAAAGCCGTGTATGTTAAAATGAAAAGATACTGACAAAGAATTGGGGAGGAAGAGGGTAGAGATGATCTGCTTTGTTCCACGTTAAGGGAGGGAAAATAGACTCTTCAAAATTGGAGGAAAATTGCTCTGTAAAGTCTTTGATTCAGGATATTAAAACAGGTAAGTGGAACATCCAATTTTAAAGAAGGTTGATATAAAAGAGTAATCACTGTGGTAGTGGGGAAAGCACCTTTTCCAGAATGTATCAGGGTGCCTAATTCAAGAATGTGATGCAATATGTTCAGTGTTTGTTTTAAGAGTACACAGGAGTTTTTTTAGCTAATACGGCCAAGTTTTTCATTGATTAAAAATGGTTTTTATCTTAAATAAAGAACAAACATTTATCTTACGATAAAGGATAAAGTCCTTTATCGATCTGCCAGCCCCACTGGAGATCCCTAATCATTATGCTGCTGATTTCACTGAACAGGGAAGCAGGCTTTCAGCCTGGGTAGACTCTCATAGCCCTGCTGACCTCAGGGGATCTTTGGCAACTAGTTAACAGCACTCTGCTGGATCTGCATGTCTAGTAATTAATAGAAATACACTTAAAAATTGCTAAAGAAATGCTTCATTTCAGGGAATTAGAAGCTGTATCACTTCCACCTGACTCAGAGAAAGGTCTCTTGCTTTCTGTCCCGTTATGATAGGCATGCACAGACCTTCTGTCACACCACAAACAACTTACAGTGGGCCTGCCACCAGAACCCCGCGAGAAAATCATTACTGCGTAAGTTGGAGCTTTGCCTCAGTTACAGAATTAGCCTGCCCTTCACCTTCCTGCTGGTACCGTTCTGCTGCTACTATCTTGCTTTAAAACTTCGCCTTCAGAAGGAATTGCAGCCACCCAGGCAGAATCATAGACACTTTGTGGTGCAAAGATGTTCCTGGGTGACTTGGTTCCAGTGCTTGTTCAAGAGGTTAATAGCAGGTGCCTGAGTCACTGCTAACTATGGCTTACCTTCCTGCAGCCCACTGCCACCTGAAGAGCTTGTAGATCTCATTTATGAAGCCAGCGGCCAAGACATCAGTATTGCAGTCCTGACACAGGTATGCAGCTTGTGTAAGAAGGGGTCTTGCAGCTGTGCCCAGTATGGTGCCAGTGTTTGCTCTCTGACTGGGAAAGCCAAGAGGACCCGCTCTGAATGGGTGCCATTATGGATTTGTCCTTATAGGAGATAATTATGTACTTGGCGATGTACGTCCGCTCACAGCCTAGTCTTTTTGTGGAGATGCTCAGGCTCCGCATTGGTCTGATAATTCAGGTGATGGCCACTGAGCTGGCTCGAAGTCTGAAATGCTCAGGTAAGAGAAATTTTATCATAAGGCATTATTTCTGTTTCACCCCAGTGGTTTATTTTTCATTTATGTGTGTTAAATGCTTTTATTAACTTCTTCATTCAGTGTGCATAGTTACAAACTTTGAAAAGAACTTCTCTTTTTGACTTAATGAGGGATTCCTGTCCCCCACTCCTCCAGTTACTCAAACTGAAGTGGATATTAAATACTTAAAGTCCCCTGACTTTCAATAAGTGTTTGAGATCCAGATCATCACATTGCACATGTGTGTGTATTTAGGGACCCAATGCCACTAATGTCAATGAGAATTAGGACCCTAAGTATCTTCTGAATACTTGAGCATGGCTTGATTCATAGTCCTGGTAGTTTTTATTCAAAGTATTTTTGGATCTCCTTCCTTTTATGCATAAGCCTTCTCCTCTTGAATGTGCTCAGTTGAAAAATATTTGCTGGTTAGATTTCAGCTAGTGATACGTTATTTTGCCAGGAGGCCAGTAAAATAAAATTCTTACAGGCCCCCAAGATGTTGCATATGCCCTACAAAACCCCAGAACTAAGTAGCAAACAAGTGGTGTAAGGCCAAAATATTTTAAAATGCATTTTGGAACAGAAAAGTGAAACTAGAGAGAAAATCGTGACTGAAGAGAGATCTGAAAAGTCGCTGAAGAATTTTCCCCATTGAAAGGTGTCAGAAATCTAAGAAGGAGCAGTCATTAGAAGTAATCAAATTAATGTGACAAATATATAGTCAAATGCTGACACTTAAAAGCATGATGTGGGCTGTATTTTTCTGGCTCAGCTCTCGTTACCATTTCTTCTGTCCTAGCACACCCTAAAGGGGGATAAGTCTGTGGAAATATTTTCTGGTCTCCCCAGTTTTCTCCGTCATGAAGTGAAGGGGAGGTCCCTGGTAGTTGGTTAGATGGACCCCACTTTAGATGCTGCTGCTCTCTAATTTGAGTGGCCAGCCTCCACTGGGGGGTAGGAGGTTTCTCCCTTAGGAGTTGACAAAAGGAGTCAAGTAATTTTCTGGGATGATTCTGTTGCTGTAGGAAGAACGCACAGAAAGCCCTGTTTGCCCCAAACCTGTAGCTGAATCGCGGAAGCTGCTTTGTTCGCGGTGCAAAGCCTGTCTTTCCTGGGTTCCCTTTTGTAATGCCTTAGCCGTAAACGCCAGCTGCTTTGTACACTGCCCTCAGCTTCGTTGCTGCCTTTTCTGTGTTCTCCTATGGGAGCTTTGTCTGTGCACATGTGACTCACATGTATGTAGGAGCTTTTTCTCTCTCTCTTCCTTCCAAGCATGTTCCTTTAATCACATAAAACACCAATGTTCCACATGCATGCATTTCTTTACGGAATAACTCTGTCTCTGTAGTTGAGATTTACACGTCAGATGTTGCTGGGAGATGGCTGTAAGGCTTTTCCTTTGCTCTACAAAGGATCAACTGCTTTCTCATCATTAGCCTCACTGAGATTTCTCACAAACTGCAGCATAAAATTCACTAATGCAAAGTGTTATTTCCAAGCAGTGTTTGATGTTTAGTCCTGACATGTATTGTCTTTGAAATGGGACTCTACGTATAAATTTTTTTAAAGGAAACGTTAGCCACGAAGGTAAATGTGACTGAACTTCATTCATCAGCAATTTACGTGGGAAAACAAGCTATAAAGCCACCTATAGTGACGTTGGTCTTTTTTTTTTTATCTTTTTTTATCTAGGTGAAGAAGCTTCAGAGAGTTTGATGAATCTAAGCCCCTTTGATATGAAAAATCTCCTACACCATATTCTCAGTGGAAAGGAGTTTGGAGTAGAAAGAAGCTGTAAGTTGCCCACTTAGGTACTCATATGTGTTAAGTGAGAACTGTAAATATAATGTTAGATTGTCTTCTAAGTAAGAATCTACTCCTTCGGCACATAAAATAGAGGTATAAGTAATGTATGAATCATGAGAGGCCAGTACCTGTGCAGGTACCTGCCAAGGAATAAACAAAACAAATACACTAGAAGCTGTCCTGCACTGAAATAAGATTCCATCAAGTTTTCATTGATATGAAGGCAAACTTTAAAAATGAAGAAATTTTGTGTGACCAGAATGAAAACCATAAAAAGGTTCTATGTAACCTGCCTTCAAGGAGCATGTCGGTGATGCCCACATATTCCCGACTGGCACATCAGCTGTCTCCTGGGTCATTCTTAGGCTCCCACAGACTCACTGCAACTCTTGACATCTTTTAAAACTATGATTGCTCAGTGTCTTTTAAGATCAGGCCCCAATATCCAGGTATGGATCTAGGCCCCTTACTTGATGCAATCAGGTTTGAAATATTGGTGTGATTTGAAAGGATGCTGTCACCCAAGAGCATTGTATGCTTCTGAAAGGATATGTGTTTATCTTTTAACTTCCAGATAAAATTTCACCTGTTTTTCTGTCGCTAGAATTTTAAAAATGTCCATTTGCTTCTTTTAGTGCGACCTGTAGATTCCTCTTCATCTAGCCCAGCAATTTCTATTCATGAAATGGGACATTCTGGAGCAACCAAAACAGAAAGAAGTGGTATTACTAAATTGAAGAGTGAGATGAAACAGGTGAGGGTTTTCTGTCAATGCTCGTCAGAAAATGCAGCTGTTCTGGAAATGCGTTACGTTAGGTTTCATTCTTGGTAGATGACAGAATTTTCCAAAGATCATTTGATTAACAGCTCGTCACCAAATAGAAGGGGATGTTTCCTCCAAAATTATGGTTCCTTTTTTGTTCTTGTTTCACATGCTGAATGTAGAAGAACTTGAACAAACTGGAGTGCATTCATGGCATCAACTTTAAAGCAGCTCTTTTATCGTATTTAGCTAAGGAAAAGTCAGGTGACGGAAGTGAAGCTTTCATGCAAACAGGGCTCATTCTTGTACTCTGCCCAAGTTGCCCAAGTGGTCCACATGCCTTTTGGAAAAGGTACACTTGGAAAAGAAACCTTGGTTTGTTTTCTTCCTGTTTTCTTTCTTCAGGAATGGAGGATGATTACTGCTAGAAAATAAATATATATATGTGTGTATATATATATATTTAAGTTCAATATATTACACGGCAACTGAGTATATGAGAGGTCTCACAGAAAACACAGCCAAAATACTCTGAATGAAGTGACTGATGTTTTTGTTATGAGTGGTTTTGATTTCACTATTAGCAATTCTCTTTTCTCTAGATAAATAGGAAGGTAGTAGTCAATTAAAATGCACTTATAAGAATGGTTCTCTGTTTTTCAGCCTGGCAAAGAGAAGGCTCCAGGAAGACCTTACTGCAGTCTCCCAATATATATAGAGGGCTTATAAAAAAGATTAAGAGATGCTTTTTACCAAGGCCTGTAGCGACAGGACAAGGGGCAATGGTTTTCAACGGAAAGTGGGTAGATTTAGATTAGACATAAGGAGGAAATTTTTAATGATTAAGGTGGTGAGGCACTGGATCAGGTTACCCAGAGAGGTTGTGGATGCCCTGGAAGTGTTCAGGGACAGATTGGCTGGGGCTTTGAGCAACCGGGTCTAGTGGCAGATGTCCCTGCCAATAGTATGATCTTTAAGGGTCCCTTCCAATGCAAACCATTCTATGATTCTGTATTAGAAAACTATTTTTTGAAGACTCACTTCACAAGCAAGTCTGTTTCATTTAATCTGAGGCCATTCCTCTAAGTTTCTAAGGAAGTATTTGATATTTTCCTTTCGTTGTATGAAACAGATCTGCTCAGTAAGCCTCCAGCAAGGAGTGGCACGCTCTTGACATGGAGCATTTGATAGTTACAAGATCAGTTAATCATTCTTCATGGACATGATCAGACAGGGAAGCAGAGGCACCTGTGGAACACACGGTGTCTGTCTCATGAGACCTGGTTGCCAATTTCGAGCCATGCTGCTGCCTGAGCATCGTCGTGCCTGAGCC
Source organism: Bucorvus abyssinicus (assembly GCA_009769605.1). Taxonomy (NCBI): domain Eukaryota; kingdom Metazoa; phylum Chordata; class Aves; order Bucerotiformes; family Bucorvidae; genus Bucorvus; species Bucorvus abyssinicus. The sequence goes on along the minus strand of CM020030.1, from coordinate 29,569,259 downwards.
TCGTGTTATGGCTGTGGCTGTGGAGGTGCTGTCTGATTCTTTCCACCAGCTCTGAAGTGACTTTGGCGGTTCAGTCTGAGCAGGGCTTGCAGTCCTACAGCAGGTGTCTGACTTCAGGGCCTTCCCAGGAGTGAAGAAGGACTAAGCACTAGGTGGCAGCATTATCTTGTTTTAAATACAGAGGTGGGCCTGAGCTGAAACACGGGATTGAAGTTTGCATGCTTCTCAAACTGGGGCGGTCTGTGTTGGCCATGCTTGGAGCTCAGTGGATGGCGTGAGCAGTTTGTGGCTGCCGAACAGGCTCCTGATATGGCAGGGTCTGCCTCGTGATGACCCTGGGAATGAGCAGCAACTCAAGAGGCCAAGGCCTGTTGCAGTTTTTCCCCTGAGTACCTGAGCTTATTCCATGTCTCTTGTCTTTGCACGGATGGGTTACATAACCTCCTTTGTGTCCTGTTCTGTCATGGCTGTCTGTCTGACGTGTTGGTGTCTGTTTTTGTTTTGTAGTTCTTTCATGAGGGCCACTCCATGTCCAGCAGCATGTTCGCTTCCACGGTAAAACACCGTCTGCAGCTCTGCACCTGCTCTTCACCCTGCGTGTGTGCGTGTGTGCAAGAGTCTTAGCTCTAGACACCTCCTAGGACTTCTCCTGCAAAAAAAGTTGTTTTCAAACCCTACTTCTTTGTCTTGTTCATCTTCCTTGGGAACCAATTCTCATTAGTAATCTCTTAATAGAAGTTGAGTCTCGTATTTAGATCCACTTAGTTCATCTGAAGCTTAAGCTGTTGTAGCAGATAAAGGACTACAGCCGATTTAGCTACTTGACAGTGGATTATGTTACAGGTGCCATCAGTATTTCAAAGTAGCGTTGATGAATGCTGGCAGTCCCTGGACAGTAATGAACCCAGAATAGCTTCAGGTTGCTGAGGCGGGGGGTTTACGGGCCTGGGTATTTCCTCAGGTAGTCATCTTCTTTCAAGGCAGACGACTGTAGCTTTTCTTAAGCTCTTGCTGTTAAGCAGGAAGATAATTGTTTAACTATTTCACCAACAGAAACCTCAACAATTTAAGTCTGGGGCTCCACATTTGTCATGAAGAGATGGAAAGTTTGCAGCTGTGCATGAGCTTTGAACTGGCGGTTGTGATTTGTGTTTCTCCGCGTCTGCGGACTTGCTGTCAGTGGCACATCTCCCAAGTGTCCTGTGCGTGTTTGATTCAAGTGCACAGATTTTTGCTTCTGAACTGCCTGAGCAGCCAGATTAATTATTACACGCAGGTGGATTTCTCTACTTTGGCACCGACCCTCCTGCTGACCTCCTGCATCCCCTAGCTCTGCTCAACAGGGTGGAAGAAGTTCTGTCTGTCTTGGTCAGTGTGAAGTGGAAATGAATAGCAAGTATCAGAACATCAAGGGAACACCAGCTATGCCTTGCTGACACCAGCAGGAGTGGAAATGGATTGTTTTTGTTTGCCAGTCTTTTTGCAGGGCTTGTCTGTGTAGGATCAGTGAGCCTACCCTTTGCAAACATGCAGGTTTTGGTCTTATTTTCCTCCTTCCCCAGTACTTTGCTCAGGCGATTTCTTACGCAGAGGTGACGGGATTTGAGATGGGCCTGTCAGTGTAGTCCTTTCTGGGCTGAAAGTAATGGCTGTGCAAAAAGGAACAAGGAGACAGAGGATCACACGGTCTCTGGGAGTGCAAAGAGTAGGCAAACTGTGTGCGTGGAAATGGGAACAAGAATTTGGTGGTACTGCCACTTCTCTGAGCCCAAAGTCTGAGTCTGACCTACTTGCAAATCCCACCATCTTGCATGCCAGTGGCACTGTCCCAGCAGCCAGCTCACGCTTGTTAAAATATCCATGCCCTGTGTTGAACTAAGCAGTGAAGTTTACTGGGTTATATCTTGTTGAACTGCTTGCCTGTTTTGTTACAAAATGATTGAACAACTGGAGAAGTGAAGCTTCTTGTGAAGGGGAGAGAAAGGGATCAGTCTTTCTCTGTCATCTTGTATGACATCGTGGCCTGTACTTTTTCCTGAGTTCTGAGGTAGCTTTGTAACAGAAAGATGTATTCACCTGGAGTACACTTGGGTGGTAGAAAGCAACTAACTAAGGCTTTAATGTTTCTTACAGAGGAGCAGTACTCCATCGTCTCCCACTAGTACTTCTCCTAGCACCAGGGGAGACACGAGCTGGGGTGACCGAAAAGGGCAGTGGCTGCGCAGAAGGAGGCTTGATGGTGCTATTAACAGAGTTCCTGTTGGCTTTTACGAGAAAGTGTGGAAAATCCTTCAGAAGGTAAGTAGACAGCTGTGGAGGGCAGGAAGCAAGCAAGCTGAATGGTAACTGGGGCGGCAGGTTGTCGGGAGTTGAAGTTGGCCTTCAGCTGGAAGACTGGTGGAAACTCGAGTTATTAGTAAGAGTTTGTCTCCTGAACATAAAAGGGCTCCAGTAACACAAGTTCCCGTGTTTGTTTGAAAAGTGTATTTTTCTCTGAAACCATTGGCGCTGAATGTCAGCTGAACGGTTCTGTTCCACCACCGTCTGGTTCATGTCGCCCGTGGCCTCATCAGGTGTGGTCAGTGCCGCTGAGGGGCACTGCCGTGCAGTGCCGTTCCTGTGCTCCGGTTCAGAAAGGCTGCAAGGAATGAAGTGGGGAACTGCACTGACTCTTCCAAAATATCTTGAAATCTCTTGCTGGCTCTTCTGAGCTGTATGGCATCCTTAACAATTTTTTTGTTTGTTTTTAAGTGAAAAGTAAGTGCTTGCCAGCACCTTGGAGATCAGGGGTATAGAAATGTGTTGGAAGCCAGCTCTTCAGGAAGGAGGAGAGGGGAATTAGGAATTTTTACTCATTTCAAAGTGATTACACACCTGTTCTGCTTTGCTGGATGAAAGCTGGCAGTCAGCACCTTGCAGCACTGAGCTGTTCATGCCTACACAGCTGGGAAAAATGTCTGTCACCAGCTTAGGTTTATTTTGGTTGTCCTTCTAAAATTGCCTGTGCTGAAGCTGTCAGTGTTGAGATCAGCCAAGTCATTTATGACCTCATGGCTATTTACTAATGCGATGTTTCAGTAGAGTGAGCGTCTCGCTTCTGTCCTGACCTAACATAATAGCTGAGAGTACCGGAATGGTTTTCTGGCTATTAAAATCAGTTGTGCTTATTTAGGTTGTCTTCTATATTTCATTCTTAAACTCTCTTTGGACTATTCATAAAATCTTTCTCTTCTTTGTGGTGTGTTTTTGTACCTCAGATACCCAGATGTGTCATTCCTTAGCCTGCTTTCTCACCATTTCTGTTTTGTCACTCTTTTCTCGCATACCACTCAGTATTTCTAACACCACCTCCCCACCACTGTTGGTGGCCCATGTCCAAGCACCACAACGTGTTGACATCCTTGAGTTGAGGTGCCCTGGATCTGAAACACTTAACTAAATATTTTAGCACAAATGAAAAACAAAGATTGTCACTTTCGTTGTCTGTTGTCATGCTTTTGCTTTATGTGGTACTTCTACCTCCTTTGTTGTCATGCTTTTGCTTTATGTGGTACTTCTACCTCCTTTGTTTTCCTGCTTTGCGTGTCCCTTGCTGAAGTGGCTCTCTAATTACTTTGCTCGCCTTCAGTAGCTGGACTGGAACACAGCTCGCTCTTGATGTGTCATGTCAGGCTATTTCTGATATTTGCCAGGTTACATAGTACCTTCTTCAGCAAAGGTGAAATAATGTTTTTAGCGGGTTTTGTGGGTTTTGTTTGGGGTCTTTTGGTTGTTTGGGTTTTTCGCTGAAAGTTGTTACCTATTGGCTTAGAACAGAGAACCTTCAGATTTACTTGCAAGAACTAGAATTTCTGTTGTCGAAATGTTGTTGTTTCAGTGCCATGGTCTGTCCATCGATGGGTATGTCCTTCCTTCTTCAACCACCAGAGAGGTACGGTAAAATGCCGACGATTTTCTAGCCCCGTGACTGAGTGTTTAGTTTCACAGCATAAGATGCAGCAGGGCTGTGGTTGCAGATCCTTGTTTTAAAGAAGGTTAGAAAATCTGGACCCAGCACCTCTGCCAGCTTCCCTGGGGCTGTGTAGACGAGTTCCTGCCGGGCAGGCCTGGGAGCAAGCTTGAGGCTGGATTTTCCCCTCTGTTGAGCCTGCCTCCTGCATGCCTTCGCTGACCCTGTGTGCCCACGGAGCAGTCCTTGGAAGGGTGGCTGGTGGCAGTCCTTCAGGCATTCACATCGATGAAACAAACCCTTGTGAACAGAAATCCATCAGTGCCAGAGAGGTGCTTGTGTGCCTGGGACAGATTTCCTGCTGGTTCTCGCAGATTTCTCTCTGGCTTCCTTCTCTTCTGAGGGATGGTGGTAACAGCTGAAGAGAGGAGCTGGAATGTTCTGCCAAATTTAAACAATTTTTTGCAGAATGGAGAGCTTTATTTATTCCTATTGTGTAGACAAATAGGCTTATATTTTTAGGCTGTCAGACCTAGACGGTATCTAATTTTGCTGTTTAAAGGAATCCAGCGGAATAAGCACAGACCTCCTAAGGCAGCAGCCTTTCACTTAACATCTATAGAGCTATGCCAGTGCAAATTAGGCTGCTCTATAAACAATATAGCTATACCTCTGTGTGGAAAAGCATTCAGGTGGTTATTTTTAAAACTCGACAGTCATTTCTTCTTTGGAACTCACTTGTGATGCCAGAAAGATCCATACAAGGCAGAGGGCATCAGACCTCCGTATGAAGAGCAAAGAGTTAACTTGCCAGCCAAGCATCTGCAGTCCTGTATGTAATTAAAATGTGAGTGCGTGGTGGGTTGCAGGGCTGGAGCAGTTCTTCTGGTAGTTGTGTAACTGTTTGCAGGATCAGGGCCTAGCAACACAAAAGGTTTCTCTAAGTGCTAAAGCTACACAAACGTTTTGTTGCCTTGTCAGTCTACCCCCCTGTGCAGAGAGGAGCATATGTTTAAGTGCTTGCAGGATGTGGGGAACTAGTCTTTTGGATTTGTCAGTTTTTCTTTCCATTTCCCCTGAAACTTGCCAGATGACCCCATGTGAAATCAAGTTTGCTGTGCACGTGGAGTCGGTGCTGAACCACATACCCCAGCCGGAGTACAGGCAGCTCTTGGTGGAAGCTATTCTTGTCCTCACGTTCCTCTCTGACATCGAGGTGAACAGCATTGGGGGCATCATCCACGTGGATCGAATCGTGCACATAGCCAATGACCTGTTTCTGCAGGAGCTGGTGAGTTCAAAGGGCAGTGGTGGGAAGCCTCCACATTTGAAAATTGTCCCCTGCTCCTTTTTTAATATGTGTGTTGAGGTTGATCTTATCCTTATTCTTTCCCCTACAAAGACAGACCAGATCACTTACGTATCTTCTGGAAATTTATTTGGAGAACTAATTTTAAAATTGCGGGAGATTGAATTAAGGGAATGAAATTGTAGTCATTAACAAGCTCTGAAGTAAGAGGGTAGATTGAAGTGAAGTTTTGCTTTACCAAGGCACTAGAATTACCAATATTTGAGTAATCCACTCTGCCCGCTCCCCCCCCCGCCCCGCTGCCAAAGGACAAAAACCTGTGAAGTTATCTATGTTCCTCGTTTGCTTACACTGATCCAGCTAAGCCGTGTGGGTCCTGTAATAAACCTGACTAAGGATTTCATAAGGGAAGGGAGAATTATTTTCAGTATTCAGCACAAATGCAAAATCATAATGTGGTGGGGGTTTCTTCCAATAAATGAGCGTGCATCCCTAACTTGCCCTGCTTCTTTGCTTGTGTCTTTTCAGAAGTCATTCGGAGCTACTGGTAGTATCTTGGAGAAAGATGTAGCCACAGGAATTTGCCACTTCTTTTATGACAGTGCTCCAAGCGGGGCCTATGGCACCATGACATACCTAACAAAAGCCATAATTATTTATTTACATGATTTCCTGCCTAGCACAGGCTGTGCGATGCAATAAGCGATGCCTCATGCAGGGAGCGGGGAAGGCTCAGAAGCTCGCTCTCCCCATTTCCCTGTCATGAACCTCTTGTTTAGTTGCTGCATGTATGTGTGCTGTGCACTACCTCAACATACTACACTAGTCGTCATGCTACGTGCATGCCTACCTGCGGGGCACAGGTAGGTGGAATTTGGCCTGGTTTTAAGAGAGTGTGCGAGAAATAACAAATAATGAGGCTTATTCTGCCCAAAGTGCATAGATGTAATTCATATTAAATTAGCAAGAATTGTACAGTTCTGCCAAGGGGAAAACAGATTACTTACTCTGTGGACATCAAAAGGCATAATAAAACGAGGGAGCCCTATCTCAGGCATAACATCTCCCAAATAAGGGAAGTGATGGAACTCATTAATTTTTCTCCTGCTGTGTGTAAATGTACGTGGTTGTGAATCACTAATGCGCAGTGTGAAACAACCCGGGAAATGTAAATTAGAGGAATAGGAATAACTAGAAATAACCAGTTGATATTTCTAATACATGCTTATCCTGGCTCTCATCTCATTGGCACCTAGTCAGTGCAGGGCTAACTCCAGCGGAGACAAATGTCTTACAACATCCACTAATTTGAGAGGATTGCCTCTCTTAGGAAGCTACATCTGTCTTCAATCTGAACAAAATAGCCTTCTTCCCTGCATCCCCAAGGCTTTGGAGGCAAAATCTCAAGGCTCCAGCTTCTCCAAGGTGACAGACAGTTTTATGCCTGTAATCCTTTCCTCTGAATGGAGCAAGATAAACCTCTTCCACTCAAGCACCCTTTCAGAGTCCCCTGATCCTTTCCTTTGCAAATAGCCGCAGAGTTAAGAATGGCATAATTGCCACCCTTCCAGCACAGCGTGAGTTTATGGAAGGCTTTGATGTGTCTGTCTTTTTTTTTTTTTTTCTCTTTTCCTTTTTATTATTTTTTCTTTTCTTTTTTAATTTGAAGTTGACACTTGTCACATGTAGTTAGGGATGGGCTGCCTGGAAGTCTCCCTTCAGACAGCTCCCACGTTAGTGCTGGCACCTTGAATCTGTCCTCTGGAAACCAGTTCCTGTGGCTGCTCTGAGCTGCTCCAAGGAGAATAGGTGTGTGCCGTGGGGAAGTGGCTCCGTGGCCATTTAAACTGACAGCAGAGGTAGGCAGCCTCTGGAGGGATAAATCCTGCTTTACCCCAGGCGTTGGCTGCTGTTTCCCTTGTGCCGGCTCTGCTCGTGTTGCCCCCAGCCAGCACGCACCTGGCTGACGGCTTCGGAAGGTGGCTGTAGCTGTAGCTGTATCTTTAGCCTCTCCTGCGGCCGCAGGCTCCCCCAGCAGCGTGGAGGTGTGCCGGCACTGCCACCGTGCGAGCAGACAGGATCAGAGCGATGCTGTCTTGCCAGGTAGAGCGAAAAGGAGCAGATGTGGCCTGTGAGAAGTATTTTCTAAAGGTTATTTCTGTGAGACCCCCTCCTCTCTTTCAAAACATAACCATGCCATTTTTAAAGGATTTGAACACTGGGGCTTTTTCTAACACTAGTACATGGCGGTTTTGAGCATAAGGTTTTTGTTTCCAGTTTTATACAGATACCTGATACACCTCGATGAAAGGAAGGAAGTAAACCCCTTTCTCACTTGCCAGTCGCCAGCACCCACGGTCCTGGAGAGACCAAGCTCCGGACAGCCATGCCACCCCGCCTGCTGTCCCTCTACAGAGCCACTGCTGCTGTAACGTCTGGACAGTGGCTCAAGAGAGCGAAGGTGTGGGAGGCCTTAGGATGTAATTTCACGTTTTTGCCAAGAGCAGCAGAATTTGGCAGCCCAAGGGCCTAGCTGTTCTGACTGGACTGGATGCTCTGACAGGCACATGCTGTGGGCCTGTTAGGGGCTAGTATAAATATATGGTTCAGGTACAATTAGCACTTGGATGTGGAAGTCATTTTATTGACATGGTGCCTCTTTTGTAGGGTTTTGCCTTCATTATGGCTTTTTTTTTCATTTTCCTATGTATTGTGAGAGATCACTTAGCTTGTTTCCTAGTAAATGAAAGCAAAATCCTTTGTCTTATTTAAGCAGGCAGATGTGACAGTGCAGAGCGTGAGCACACAAGAGCCTACATGATGGTTTCTTGGTCTATCTGGTATCGTATGAAAAGCTGGTAGTAGCAGTTATTTTTGCTTTCCTTGTTGAATCCTAGATTGTGAGAGCTGAAAGGTGATTTTCCCTCAGACTCTTAATTTATTAAAGTGTGATCTTGTTTTCAGAAACCAGAAGGGTGATGTAGTTACTTTCACACACAGCTGCACTGAAGTCTAAAGCAATTAAGCCTATGGCCAAACATACCTGGACCCCGCTTAACACTGTATTTTTAATGGCAGTATCATCGGTATCTTGAATTTGAAATTCATAGCATGACCTAGGTTTTGGTATATTTAATTATGATCATCATGATCAATGATCACATGGAGCGCAGGCACTTGGAAAGTATTTATGTATGTGGTAATTTGAAGAGTTTCAGTAGCTGGTGGTGAGGGGCGGATAACTCGTGTTACCTGCCCGTTGGACACACCTGCAGCTTGCTGCTGCAATACTACTCAGAATGAAGAACCATTCCAATGGGAGAGTCACATTTTAGTGCCAACCTAATTAAGCACATAAGGTTTTACATAGACCCGCTGCTTTGCTAAGCATCCTCCTGGGTGTGTCTTAAGCTCTTGCACAGCAGAGCTAGCATTGGCGGTGGCGAGGGTGTGCTCCCAGTTAAATTACGTGATGGCTTCGCAGTTTCTGTGGGGATGAACTAATTGGCAGATGCTCAACTTGGCTGTCAGACTTCCCAGGGGAGCCAGCAGAGGATGACATGGCCAACTTCAAGTCCCTGGAAACTCATTTATGGACAGAAGGGGAAGGTGAGCAGACACATCCTGTGCCTCAGAAATAAGGGCACTAATGGATTAAAATAGACCCACCTGAGACCTGGGTTTTCCAGTCTGATGCACACTGCTGCCCTCAGCAGTTTGCAGCTGTGGGGACAGAAGCACTGACACAGCTCTGGGGGGCAGGCACGCCTGCCTGTGGATGGAAACAGGGCTGGCCGGGGTCACTGGCCAGAACAATCAGCTGTGTCCAGCTCAGAGCACATACTGCATTACATGCTGGCCCCAACCCAGCTCCTCCAGGCCAGCACCCTCCCTGCTTGCTCCCTTACAGCTGTTTCCTTCTCCCTGCTGCTGTGCAAAGGACACGAGTTTGTCAAACTAGACAGATCAGAAGCGACATTCATCTCCCTTGGCTGCTGTTCCTACAAGTCAATGTGAAAACTTAATGGTTGTGGTACAGAGTCTGTTGGGCTTCTGTCCTGCTAGTTGGAGTCTCCTTCCTTGGGGAAAGAGCCCTGCTTGTTCCTGGGAGGCAAAGGTGAGTTGCACAGTCCCTGGCAGGCCTAAAAATGGGCGGTCACTTTCTGTGGTGGGTACTGAAATACCTGGGCTGCACCCCTGCGGGGCACGGGGCACTGCAGAACTCTGTCACCCCTCTGGCAGCGGCCAGATCATTGAGTGAAGTGGAAGCCTGGGTCAGTCCAAGCCCAACACTGGGCACATTCTGGTGTGGTCCAGAGGTAGGAGCAGAGTTGCCCGGAAAGTGGGAGGAGGAGAGATGCTGCCAGTGGTGGCATCTGTGCCTGTAGGGCAAGGGTTTGGGAACTCAGCTGCAGATGGATTAAGTCCCTGCTCAAAGTACCACTCACAGCTGTGATATGAAGTAGCCACTGCATGAAACTGTGGGACAAAAAAAAAAAAAAGATTGAGGGTGGGGGGTTTTGGAAGAGCTTCAGCTCGAGCAGGTTGGATTTAAGCACCAATAGCCATGCTCTTCTCTCCTACTCCCAGTTTTACTCTCGAGCAGCTTTTATTCCTGCAGTTAGCTGTTTCACAGTTACTCCCCCTGCCATCCCCCCTTCTTCTGTTAGGGGTCAGGGCTCTTGTGTGCTGCTAGCAGCTGACAGGGCAGGCGTTTTCCTTTTTTGACTCAGTGAATCAGCTCCTCTTATAGTTCAGTACTGCATCCTGGAAAGCCTCTTCTCAGCACTCACCAAGTGAAGCACCTCAACTTCCTGTCAGGATAGCTTCCAGAGCAGGTCATTAGAGGGGCACATCTAAGCTGGAGGCTTTCAGCCATGTTTCTGGGCTATCAGTTGTCATCCTAGCTCTGTCCTCTTTTCTTGGTGTGGTGAAGGAGGACTCCAGAGCTGCACTGTCCCATTCCACCTTGTCGCTTCACACCCACAGCAAGGAAACCAATGGTGGGAAGCACGACCCCACCACGCACAGTGGTAGTTGTCCATCTTAGGTAGAACCTTTGGTCACTCCACTGAAATAAGGTGGGTCTGATTGTCATGGTGCATAGCTCAGAACAAATGCATGCTAAAAATACACTTTCAATATTACCCATGCCATTGATATTTTACAATAAATATTAAAGGTTTTTCTTTCCCCCTCCCCTAGGCACTAGAAATAAGTGTGTGCATGTTCACCCACTCCTCTGCCAAGCTGCAAAATGCTTTTGGCAAAGTATTTTGTGTTTAATTGTAGAAAATGAGATTTAAGACAGACAGCAGTACCTGAAGCCCTGGCTGCCATGACATTCTGTGATGATGGACTGGGAAGGATATGCTTTTTTGTACTGCCAACACTGTTATTAAATAAAACATAGCTACTCTACTTAGCTTGTCTTTCACTCCTAAAATTTAAAGCTGGGCTAGGCTGGAGCCTTTCCTACCCAAAAAGCACTTTATGCACATTGAATTTACTACAGCTGAATGAGTTAATATTGCTTTTCAACAAGCTCCTGACCTGGCTGCGCTTCACTTTACATCAGCATGTGGCTTCCAGAGTGTGATGTGCAAGAGAATTAGGTCCAGATGTCCCTACTCTCCCCCACAGGAGCAGATGGACAGGGTGGTGCTTGCAGGGATGGGAATATCAGCTTGCATCTGGGGGTTGGGCGGAGCCTGGAGGCACTGGGCTCTTCTCTCCCCCCGTGTTCCAAAACCTCAATTTCAGAATTTCTCAGTTGACTTGACTTGGTAAAGAATTTGTGCTTAACTCTATGCAAGAATGTTTAGGTTTGGTATTATCACACTTTGTTTTCTTTTGTGTTCTTACTCATGGCTTTGTTTTAAAGAAATCCAGTTCATCTTCAGGAAGAGCGTGTTGTTACTCTGTCTGATATGTGCAGGATACCGAAATACAGGCAAAAAGACATGGGATTGTGGAAGCTAAAGCTTTATTTGGCGATCTACCATATGTTACATGAACATGCTAGGGACTTAGCCTTCATTAAGGTGACGAGTCATGACTGCTTCTCAGCTCTGAACCCCAACAAATGTAGGGAGAAGTGCAAGTGGAAACGCCTTTCAACTAGGATCCTTCAAGTTGTGTCTGTAAACTTCAAGGAGGATGGGTAGTGAGCTGCAATGTTTTAATTCCAATGCATCATGCAAAGAGCAAGATTAAATGCAGAACTAGCTCTTTTATCCAGATGGCTCTTCTTCCCTGTTTTCCTTTCCTGGGTTGGACAGTCCACAGAAGGCCTCTGTCATGCCTGTTGTGTCACCAGGAAAGGTCTGATATGTTTCTTGTGGTCATCAATGCTATTCCTCAGCTGTCGCTAAGGACTGGTGAAAGAAACGTACCAAAGTTTCTCTTCCCACAGGGCTGCAGGTGCAACCTTGGCAGTGTTCACAGATTGGATTGATGGGGGAGATGCCACCAAGGGGGAGGATAAATTGTAAGGTGCTGATGTGGCAGTGACGCAGTAGTGATAATAGAGTTAAGTAGTGGGTTTTCGTCTCCTCTGTCTCATCACTGACAGGTGCCTGTCATCCAAAAGGGACTAAATAAAGGGTTACACAGTGACTGCAATGCTTACCATATCAAGCAGCCCCTTTATTGTTTGGCAGTCTGGAAAGTGGTGACCCAGACTGCTTATGACTAATGACAGGAAGGTGAGGAGCTTCCAAGGCAGCCCACAAGGATTTCTGCCTTCTCATGAGTTTGCCTTTTTCTCTAGTCTATGAACCACGTGAAAGGCCTCTAAAAATTCATTGAAGTCGATGTGGCCATCTTTATTGTAGTCTATGCTGAGGACTAACTTGTCAATGGATTCATCACATACATCAATGCCCAGGTGCGAAGTGAAGAGTTTCCACATCTGGCTGAACTCCTCAAGGGAAATCAGACCTAAAGGAGACAGACAGCAGGTTGCTTTTCTCAGTGCTGTTTCCCCTTCCTGCATGCACACACACATACCCCTTCACTGGAAGAAAGTTACTTGCCTCCCATAGCTTGGTATGTTTTGTGATTTCATGGCTGAAGTACATGTTTACTTCAGGTAATGATATAATGCTTTCAGCAGCAGAATTGAGAAAGCAATAAATACTGAGAGTGAAAATGGAAGGGAGAAATAGCCCCCAGAAGTGTGAAGCCAGTACTGCAGATGATGGGATATGTGAGAATTTTTTCTCAAGTTAGGCTCTGTGCACTGTCCCTTATATGGTTACAGCCTGACTGCTTAAATTAGTCTTCCCTAAACTGGAAAAATGATATCACCGCTGGTTTCTCTGTATTTAGAAGCCTTAAGGAGGCAACACAGTGGGGAAAGATAACTTATATACACTTGCCAGAGCTGGTACAGTGAAGTTGCCTAGACTTACCTGAGTGATCTTTGTCAATGACGTTAAAGATGATCTCCAGATCCTTTCTGTATCTGCACAGTGTTTCCACCAAAGCTGGCTGAACCTGGTTTTGAAGTCACATACAGAAAACCATTTAGACCTTGGTTTGAGTTAGTCTAACCAACAGAATGTGAGCTATCTAAATCTATTTTCCCAGTTTAACTTGTCAAGTGTTTAAAAAAAAAATCCTTATGCTCAAGTTCCCTGGAATGATACTTTGTGTCTTGCCCTGGGGAATCATCAGCTAAAACGTGTCACTTTCAGATGGCAGAGCACGGGGGGAAGGTGCCCTTCACACCTCCTACCTTCAGTAATTATTTGTGGAAATATGGATCATCTAGGGAAGAGGCTGTACAAAGGTTTTGCTGTACATACGTGAATGGATCCTGCTGTTTAGAAAAATGATGGTGGTGGCTAAGTACCTGTGCAGCCAGTCAGAAACAACTGGACTCTGTAGAAGAGACCTCAGCTATCACTGAACATCTAAAAGTCCATCTACACATGTGACACCCTCCGACGGGTGCCTGAATTGGCTCTGGAGCACATTTGAAAAGCTCATCCCCGAGACTGAGGGTTGAGTGCTCTGGCTAGGATTTGTCGCATCTCCTCAGCTACGTTATCTAAACGCCCTTGAGAGTCAAGGGAAAATAAGACGCAGTTCCAGCATGTGATTCATCCAACCTATTTTAAGCATCTACCTTAGCAGGGAATGACGATTCATCCCCTAGCAGTGCTCATTTCCCTCCAGTGACTATAAAAGGAAGCTCGGCCACTAGTTCAGCTGTAGATGTCTACCTGATTGGCCAAGCTTCTGTCTTGTGCCTCAAGTTGCATCAAAAGCTGTTCCTCACAAGATCTGCGAGGAGGCGTTCTCCTCCTTACCTCTTTTATAGGTTGACCTATTTTCAAATCATAAAAACATGACATGAAGTCAACTTCTCCATCTGGGTTCATCTGTGCTAACTGAGGCCGCAGCATCCTCCAGGGCAGTCCCAGCTGTAGGACGGACTCCATCACTGCAGCCCAGTCATTGACAGAAATCCTGCCTGCCAGAAGGGGTCAGTCCATGGTTACAAGCAGTACGAGCCACAGCACACATCAGTCACCAGCATGCCTTCTGCCCTTTTTAACAACAGTTGCAAAACATAAGTATTTTTTTCCTAACCCTAAGATAAAATCCTTCATAACAATGAGCAGCAGGGTTGGACTAGACATTTCCACAAGTCCCTTCCAACTTCAACAACTTTGTGATGCTATTAACATCAGTTCAGCATGTTTTAATAGCTTTTGAGCAAAACAGATGATGCCATGAAGAGTACTTCAGATTTGAGCTGAGCTGCAACTAGAGAGACATGTGGCTGAAAACCCAACAAGCCAGAAATATGTTAAACAGTTGTTCAGAGGCCAGAGAAACAGTACCATCATGTTATTGATTGCCCTTTTAGGGGCACAGATGACAACCCAGGCACGTGAGAAGCCATCACAAGAAAAAGTTGTATTCGTGCTAGAAATTATTAAATCCTTGCTCCTTCCTAAAAGGTTCATGTATAGCTTTACCACTGACTTTTGTTCAGCTGATGGGTGAGTGTGTCCCTGCTAGTGGCAGAGCCAGTTAACTTTCCTCAGGTAACTCCCAGACTCAGAAGGAGACCAGTTTCCCCTGACCTGAGACCCCAGTTCCTTGTCTGACATCTTCTGAAGACGCTCCTAAGTGAAGATGCTGACCTTTGAGCTTCTGAACCTGAATTTGCCTGCCCAAACTCTCTGCCCAACAACAAACACCATTTTCTTATTTGCCCATGTGTTTCAGTTGTTTTCTTCTTCCTGATTAAAGCTTCATCCCCTCGAGCTGTTTGCTGGGGCTAATCACTTGCTAACACCTATCCCCCTCTGTGGTCAGGAAGAACAGCAGCCTCTGCTGCCCTCCAGCCTTACAGTGGCAGGTAGGACCCCTCTCCATGGTGTTTGTCCCCTCTGCCCCCACACACACATGGAAGCTGTTTTCCCCTTGGTGGCAACTGGACAGAGAGGTAGTGTTACCTGTGCCGTTGACGTCATACTGTGCAAAACCACTAGTGAGTTCAGACCTGTGAGCATAAATCTTCTCTCGTAAGGTCTTTAAGGCAGATGATTCAATTGTACCCACCCTAGGAGGAAAAAAATGAAAAGCAGATCCTTAAAGGTTTTTAATCTGCTAGCATTTTATGCTTTTCAACATTCATTAGCAAATTCTTACATCCTTTAACATGTAGTATGTTCACAGTCATCCTAAAAAGAGAACACTGAGGGGAAAAAAAAAAAACCCACAAACCACCAAACCACCAGAACAAACAAAGCCCCATAAGAATAATCTGAATTTATGAGATAAGTGAGTTTCTGCAGGTAATTCTAAACTGCTTTGCTTTAGTAAATCTGACCACAGTGCTAGGCATGGCAAAGCTGCCATGATAAACTTTTTGGACTCAAGTCATAACAGGATTTGTCCAGATTAACGCTGCAGCCTTAAAGCAGACCTGACAGACAGGCGCAAGCTCTGTACGAGTCCCTGACAATTGTCTGTTTTAACCTCTTACCACTTCTAATTACCTTTGGGAGTTTCTCAGGAAACCAAGTTAGAGCACTTAGAACATGTTTAGTCTACTGTATTAATTTTTAAATCATGAAATAGAAAAACAAGGAAAAACATGGAAAATAGATGCCTATTCAATTATTCAGCCAGCCTATAGATTTGTGGCAGGTACTCACAACACGCTAAGTGAGCACACACGCACCGCATACGACACACAGCTTTACCTCTCCTGAAGACGCTGCCTGCGGGTGTACTTGCTGACTTGATACTGTACAAACCGAGGAATCAGTTCAGGATTCAGTTTGATATATGCTCCCCGGTTGCTCCCTTCTTCGTAATAGTTAGAGGCAGAAAATATAGTAATAACCTGAAGACAGGAAACAAAGAAACTGGATTGGCTAGAAGAACCCTTCTGGAGACTGATTTCTGAATCTGCTCTTACAAAAAATATGCAGGCTACAAATTTAAGCGTCTACATATAAAACCAGAGATCAACAACTATGTTGTTCACCAAATTGCTCTCACTTTTTGAGTCAGAGCTCCAGGCCTGTATTTTTGGCCTGTCCTAGAAAGACTTCAGTTCAGAGGGCAGTGCGAAATAATATGCTATTTAACAGATAGCTCTTTCTAAGATAGACCTGATTTTCAGGATTTTTGCTGGCCTCCTGATACAGCATGTCAGGAAGCAGGGACAGAAGAGAAATTATTAAAGGGCTTCTAGAGTCTTAGAGTATCTCTTGCACTGTATTTACACATAACTCTCCTCAGGGATTTTGTCGATGTTCGTTTGGTTTCACATGAGTATTAAGCCAGTCCCCACTCCCTGAAGCTGTAAAGAATTTTGTTTGTCAGAACGCCATAATTGGTTTTATCATCTATCTATCTAGCACACAATTCCCGCAAACCCATTTTAAAGAAGTCACACATTTTTTTTAATTAACTTTGCAGACAAATCTGCTGTGCATGTGCCTGTGAAATTCACAGGAATACTCTCCTTTACTTGGAAGCATCTTACCTTCCCATCATGACTGATCTCATAACCTTCTGGCTTAAATTCATGAGACCTGATGAGCATCTTCAGATTATACCTTTCAAACAGCTTGGCAGTGACATCAGGACCAAAGTAACAACCTCCTCCTCGACGCTTGTTTGGTATACAACCCTTTTGGCTTCTTGGATCACTCCAGAGAATGTCAAGGATCTATAAATCACAAACTCAAGCAAGTGAGGACTGATAGTAGGTGAGGACTGACAGGCTGTGTCTGTCTCAAGTACTGGCCATAGCAAAAGCCGACAGTACAGGGAGAAAACACACCCGAGCTAACAAGTAGGACTTGCATTTTCTTCCCTCCTTTCAGAGGGCATTCCTTTTGGCTGAAACTTTTGTTCTACTTTTCTTAAGAAACATTATCTAGATTTTGGATGAACTTTTTTTCAGATGAATGTCATTTCAGAAATGCACCTTCTTTTTACAGCTGAGGTTTCCAGACTCTGATAGGTGTATCAGGAACGGTACCTGGGCTATTTCAAAGGAAGCGAAAGCTGCCATCTTCGCGTGCAAGTGTGAGAGGCATTTTCTATTTCCCAGCACAGACCTGATGATAACCACATGGGTCTGTGGGTTTACCTAAACTAAGCATGGGAGTGCCTGCTCTAAACATGACAGGAGTTGCCTTTGGGTTTATTGTCCTTGGTTAGCTCATGTTTCAAAACAAGATTTTACGTACTAGCATTTTAGCAGGATTCAGCCATGAGGATGAAATACAATGGTTTGAAGTCACCTAACTTAATAATTCTAGTCAGTATCAAACATTAGGCAAAATGTTTTTGTTTAAACCTCACTGGACAAGGTTTACATTAACATATTCCATGTTTGTGAGCATGGCTCAGTGGACACTTGGTTAGCTGGAGAAGTGTTAGATTTGCGGGGGGTTGCATGTGCCCATTATATTAGTTTGTAGGTCAGATAGGTATCTTGGGAAATCACATTTTCAGAGAGAGATTTGCTTCCCAAGAAGCAAAAGAAAACTGTCTGCCCCTTAAAGCAGTTGTCTGAAGAAAAGCTCAGAAAAATAAACTTACATAAAACTCAATTCTGAGCTTCTAAATCGCTGTGCAAATTAAGCTTTTCAAATTTTCCCAATTTATTAAATTACAGTATGACAAGAGCTCCATATTGCCTCTAATATTCCAGAGGAAATGAACAGCCAGAGGACAAAAACTTCCCACTCTTGAGTAACTTGCCTGTAGGTCTCAGGAGTTGGGGTTTTTTTGGACAGTATCAGCATTTTGCTGCCAAAACCACAGCCAAAAAAAAGTGTTCACTATCACCAATAATTGCAAAGTCTGACCTATTTAAACTGACAACCATGTATGTACTCACAGATCCAGCCACATGAGGGCATGCAAACACATTTCATACTGAGCAGTTTCATTCTAATGGCTAAGAAAAGAAAACACTGGGTAAATTGTACTTATAAGGTATAAAACCACAAGCCTTTATTACCAGGTCTACATAAAGCATCAAAATAACTAATAGTTGGCTAGTATACTCCCAAGAATGATGGGTTTCTTGTTAAGAGACAGTTCCCTCAGACTCTAACACACTGCCTGAACAGAGGACCTACTGGTTTTGTGAGAAAGAGGTTCTGTATCAGACTGTCTTTAGTTTTACCTACTTGTTTCCATTCCTTCAGGGCAGGGTCTGGAGGCAAATTTGAGCCTGAAGGTTCAGTGGAGCCCGAGGAGGAGATGTGTTGCCTTTTCCCTGCAACATTCTGTTTGGCAGTGTGTTTACTGGGTTTGGTTGTGGGAACTCTCTCCTTCACTTGGTCCTGTCTGTCACTCACTGACTTCGGTGGCCGCATTAAAGATTTCAACTTCAAAAAAATAAAAATTGTAAGAGTTATCAGAACACAAAGATACAGAGATGTCATCTGAAAGGCACATCAGTTCCCATTTGCCATACTCAATATGGAACTCTCATAACGTCCTGAACTCACAGGTTTGGTAGAAGCTGCAGGTGTTTGGCACTTGCAGAAATTTTGCTTTGTATCTATCAGCGACCAGCCTCTTCAGAGCTGCTCTCATATTCTTATCCAGACACACAGACTCATTCCCAGCCACAGTGACTCATAAGGTCTCACTATACAGCAAGTGCAGTCTGGGCTCAGGGATGACTCTTAGGTGTCTAGCCTCACTGGAAACTGGAAATACACATGTACACTGTGCTGAAGATGAAGCTGCATTCACTCCTGTTCTGATAGAGTAGCATGGTGCTAGGGTAATTTGGCTAAAATAAATGGGCTATCAAGAGGGTGACAGTGAAATTGATGAAGTATTACATAAGGCCCTTTTATTGTTAAATCAACCTCCTCCAATATGCATGGGCATTTGCTTTGTTGGAGCTGTGTGCTGTGCCTCCGTGAATGCCCATTAATACAGGCTCCTCTCCAGGGAGTATCTTTTCTCATCGGAAATTTGCTCATACTAGCTCATTTCTGGACCGAAAAAAACCCCAACTAATATCAACAAAGCACACACACCCCAAACACCTCCAAATTCTACTCTTTAACAAAGAAAAGGACTGCTGCAAAACAAAATGCAAAACACTGGGCAATTCCCCAGTGCACTGACCAGTATTTGAGACCTGTCAGTTGCCAGCTGTAACAATTAAAATACATCAGTTGGCCTTGAGTGACACTGCCCTGAGTTGTGGCCCACACATGTCTCATTAGCAATGCTCTCCTGTGGCAGCAACTTTGACCTGTTAATTCTGCATTTCACAGATACCGCATCAGTAACATATTGAGCCCAGCCGTGGTGAAAGCGTGGGCAGAACGCAGCTCACAGTTAAAACACCAAACATCTGTAGTGAGGCACACAGTTTTAGTGTGCATTGGTACAGGCAACGGGCCCTAGACTCCGATGACCTGAAGTATTCATTGCCCTTTTTCACAACTTTAAGAAACAGAGATACACCTGAGTGTCCTGTAAAGCATTTATTTCTGCATTAGAAAACAGGAGGATGAAAGAAACAGCTCTAGATTCCACAGACACTAATGACAAGGTACACGAGGTTGTTTAAACATAGGTATCTTGTGCCATCTGGGATCCTCTACCATGTCTGTGAATTAGCGTGAGGTGGGCAGATATGAATCAAACCTGAAGAAGACCAGTGGAGGAGACCTGCAAAGAAGACTTTCTCCAAAGGCAGGCAGATGCCAGAGGGGACATCCCTAGGCTACAGGGTGCTTCTGTGAACAGCACTGGAGACCTATGCCTGAGCAATGATAAGACATGGATCTCCACCAGATCTCCTGGATCTCCCTTGATTACAAGGAGCCTAAGCCTGAGCAGACATCTTGATTTAGTTGTCCACGTAGAGACTGAATCCCACACGATTTTCAACTAATTTGAGAGCTGTGTTTGCTCACCATTTCAGAAAAAACAGAACAAAACAAAAATATTTCTGTCTTCTAAATCTGTGAAAGCAGTAGTTTCTCTTTTCTTAAGGCCAGATCTTGAAGTTTGATCCTGCTGGAAAGGCTCTCCCACATGTGCAAAGCTCAGCTGCTGCCAAGGGAGTGTCTCACAGGTGAAGAACTACTGCCACACAACAGATGGCAAAAGCACAGCCCCAGGACAAAAGGCAGTGCTAGAAAGATGTGGCTAGATTGATTTCTAAAGTGTTTAGAAATGCCTGAGAATTAAGTACTTTTCCTACTTTCTGGCTACTGGGTCATCACTGCAGGAAGGAGGTATCTAAAGTGCTTTTAGGTATTTTAAAGCCAAAAGACCCATGTCATTTTACAGCAGCCAAACAATCGGCTCCCAACACCTACTGAAACCTTCCTTCCTAAACACCAATTTTGAAGAAAAATAAGATTGTTTTTTCCATATGTGCCTTATACAGCAACCATTTCCTCTCCTAATGCAAACAACTTGATCTTAGCATTTGTACTGCTAAATTTTTTTAAAGAAAACAATACTACCCCCTGCATTAATATGATCACTTACCTTATTTCTCTCAAGTGCATTCAGGAAATCCAAATCTGTGGTGTCTGAGATCCCTCCATGTAAGATAAGAACTTTGCTATCAATTATAGTGGCAAGGGGAAGCCAGCTAAAGACATCTCGCAGAAGACACAAAATCTGTTTCCCATGGTCCTGTAAAACATACTCTTATATTAGATCCTATTTCTGGCAGATTCTGTTGGTTCCAAGTTCAAGATTTTGCTGAAGTGTCTGGCAGTCTGTATGAACAGTTCCATTTAGGTGACACCCCAAACTGCAACATTGACAAACATGTTCTGACATCTACTTTAGGGCCATTTGATTGTCTCTGTAGCATTCAATTTTTCTTTCACATTGACCTCTTTTTGTATTTTTGAGTGGCCTTACAGATGTTATTTATTTCATCCCATAGATCTCTGAGCACAAAAGGCTAACACTTAAAATTGTTTTGTCAGTTTATTCCACTGATAATCCAAAGTAATTTCAACTACATTACTAAAGTAATTCTGTACTGCACCTAAACAAAATGTTTGGAAGTTTCCTTGTTGACACAGGTTTCATTTTATGAGTGCAAGCCTACAAAGAAAATATAGGGGAAGGAGGAGGAATCTTACCTTGTACTTCTTCGAAACTTCTTTTGTG
This sequence comes from Bucorvus abyssinicus, assembly GCA_009769605.1. Taxonomy (NCBI): domain Eukaryota; kingdom Metazoa; phylum Chordata; class Aves; order Bucerotiformes; family Bucorvidae; genus Bucorvus; species Bucorvus abyssinicus. Next base: position 29,548,338 of record CM020030.1, on the reverse strand, counting down.
AAGCCGTATCTGAAAATAGGACAGCATCATAAACTGGTTTTCAGTATGCCCTTTCTGCATGATTTTCTGGGCTACAGTGTTTGCCAGAAGTTTGCTAGCCCTCTTTTTCTCCTGCCATTCTGTCTCACCTTGGTGTAAATGTGCTTTCTTCTGCTTTGTCTCAAGAATTGAGTTAAACTGATTTACTGTACGTAGAAGAGATCAGGAACAATACTGATATCCAGTTACCAGACCGGTAAGTATTAAGTGGCCTTTTTCCCATGTAAACAAAGTAGTTCAGCAGTTTTACCTTTTAGATACCAGAGAAAATTTCAAAGGAACCTAACTGGCGGTGGGCAAAAATTCCCACAAAACCTCCATAGAGCTTTTGTCCTAAATCACTCAACTTTATTAGACAATGTCATCTATCATGTCTTTTCCCCCACAAGGGCCAAGGATTTTGATACCTCATTCTTTTAAGACCAAGATATCCTTGGTGCAAGGGATATTTTCACAATACCCTAACTCTCAGCTTGCGAAGCGCCATACACAGGAATGCATCTTTGCACTCTATACCCTCAGAGTTAACATTTCCCGCTATTTTGGGTAGGAATTTTCCTACCTTCTAGATAAAGTAACTGATCTTGGTTTAGGTTGTTTGTTTATTTGTTTGTTTGTTTTGAGTGCTGAAAAAGGAAGTATCTCGTGAAATTGATTCTCTTATATGGATCATACAGCCATCAGACTACATTTACATGTCAGTTTACATGACACCAGGCCTGCTGGAGACAGACGGGGTGCACCTGTCTCCAAGGGGGAAAAGGATCTTTGTGCAGGGCTCATTGAAAGAGATTCAAACTAGATTTGGAGGGGGAAAGTTATAAAGCCAGGCTTACTGGAGACAAGCCTGGGAGCAGCACATCAATGTTTGTGGGATGCTGTGCTAACAAACTCCTTGGGTCTGCCACACCAGTGGAGGTAGGGGACAGCGTGCCAAGTGACAGTAAAGACACAAGGGATACTGACGAGCTAGGAATCACAGGAGCGCTTGGGAATGGTCAGGCAGGGATTAGGCCCTCCCCCCCCAAACAGGTGATGGGATCAATAGTCCAACCAAAGTGCATCTACACTACATGCATCTACAGCATGGACAACAAGCAGGAGGAGCTGGAAGGCACTGTTCAACAGGAAAACTATGATGCCATCACCATCATGGAAACATGGTGGGATGATTCACACAACTGGAGTGCTGCGTTGGACACTACAAACTCTTCAGGAGGAACAGACCAGGAAGGAGAGGTGGGGGAGTGGCCCTGCATCTTAGGGAGTGTTTTGATTGTCCTGCACTTGGGTCACAACAACCCCCTGCAATGCTACAGCATTGGGGAAGAGAGGCTAGAAAGCTGCACAGCGGAAAAGGACCTAGGGCTGTTGGTCAACAGTGGCTGAATATGAGCCTTGGCCAGTGAGCCCACATGGCCGAGAAGGCCAATGCATTCTGGCTTGTATCAGAAATAGTGTGGCCAGCAGGAGTAGGAAACTGACTGTCCCCCTGTACTTGGCACTGGTGTGGTTGCACCTTGAATACTGTGTCCAGTTTTGGGTCCCTCACTACAAGAAGGACATCGAGGTGCTGGAGCGGGTCCAGAAGACAACAAAGCTGGTGAAGGGTCTAGAGCACAAGTCCTATGAGAAGCGGCTGAGGGAACTGGTGTTGTTTAGTCTGGAGAAAAGGCAGTTCAGGAGAGACCTTATCACTCTCTACAACTACCTGAAAGGAGGTTGTAGAAAGGTGGAGGTTGGTCTGTTCTCCCAAGAAACAAGTGACAGGACAAGAGGAAATGGCCTCAAGTTGCACCAGGGGAGGTTTAGGTTGGATATTAGGAAAAATTTCTTTACAGAGAGGGTTGTAAAGCATTGGAACAGGCTGCCCAGGGTGGTGATGGAGTCCCCATCCCTGGAGATATTTAAAAGACGTGTAGATGTAGTGCTTAGGGACGTGGCTTAGTGGTGACCTGGCAGTGTAGAGTGAACAGTTGGACTTGATTATCTTAAAGGTCTCTTCCAACCAAAATGATTCTGTGATTCTGTGATTCATTAATTTGATTTGAACATGGGCCCCTAACCAAGGTTTATGCCTGTGTTAAAACAGCAATATATTCTATGTGCACACATCAAGTGATAGAAGGGGTACAACATTACCCACCAGCCAGTCACCCAAAGACTTACTGGGGTGGCTTAGAATTGTAGAGACTAGGACTGAGGAGTTCTCATCTCTGTGAGATGATTTTGTCTACAAGTTACACTTTCACTACAGCCAGAGATGCTGGCTCTACTCACTCCTTTACCAGTGCCGTACAGCTGAGTACAAATGTATTAGAAAACAGGGTCTCAGCTCTTTCTGCAATAGAGCAGACTGCCACCTCTCAACTAATGGACCTCCACTGTGTAGAAGCTAGGATATTTATCTGCCCCTTGAGTTTGGGAAGTGACATCTTAGTCTAAAATTAAGTGAAATATCAGCTCCTGGTTTATGGGTTCCATCACATTACATATTATCAGGTCTTTTGCTATGCTATGGAAAAAGCCAACACTTTAACTAAAATATCATCTTCCATCTGTCCTCATTCCCCATTGACTTCAATGGATTATGATTAAGTCAGAGTCAAGACATGAGTCCAAGTGTCTTGTGTGTAATGAGGATGTTCTTCGTCCCCCTCACACATCTTGAAGACGTAAAGCTACATCTGAATACCTAATAAAACGTTATTTCTGTTTTAGAGTGTCACTGTTGCTAAAGCAGCATTCAAAAGCTCCAACATTTCTAGAGAAAGGCCAGATACTTCCCTCCGCCCTCCACCCTCTAAAATCTACCTCAGGTTCATGACGTAGTCTTCATGGTTTCCTCTATTCAAGTGTAAATCATTGGGGTAGATAAGAAGAAATGCAAACAGGAGTATAAGTATTTCCATAGAATTTTTCCCTCTGTCAACAAAATCACCATTAAAGACATAAGGGTTTTGTTCTGAAGGCAGACCATTCTGCAGAAGGAAACAAAAACAAGGACATTTAGAGGCACTGCTTTGCTACTGTAATAAAGGAAATAGCATTTAAATGAGATAACATTGCTAGGAAATCTGCAAAAAAACCTGCATAATACAGAGATCTAAAATGCAACACTTCTTTATTTCCACTGCTTAGAACAAACCCCTCCATTACCAGACAACCTGGTATGAGCCATCAGAGAAGAGATGACCTCTCTAGCTGTTCATATAATGCCATCTCTAATTCTTTCCTCTGCCTACTAAATTAAATTGAAAGGGACCAAAAGGAACACTACTCTTGTAATAAAATACACTTTTCTCTTAATGCAACTGCTGCCAGGAAGTTATGCACTTGCAAAGAGAAGAGAGTCATTAATTTTGAATGGTAGACAAGAAATCCATAAAAAATTATCTTCTGACACAAGTCTGAAGGTACTTATGTTTCCTTTCACAGTAATAAAATGGATTTCTTATATTTACATTGTTTGCAGTGTATGCTTCCATAACTCCTGATAAAGACTATAATCCAGAGGACATAAAATCTTAATACAGAACTCTGAAGAACTCAATTCCAGTTGCCTTAATCCTGAAAGCACTACTTGGATTCTAGTCACATTGCACTTTGCCCCCCGCACAGGGCAAAGATATACTTGAATTCTTACAAACCCGAGAGGCTCTACATACAGGTATTTCTTACCTTAACTTTTTTCCTGAATATACAGAGCAATGCTTTATTATGAATGGTGACTTATCAAAAGCTAGTACTGTGAATTGGTGGTATGTTTCATTAGATTAGTTATCAACATGTCAGTGAGTGCCATCAGCTTACAGAATGTATAGCAGTGACTATGTGTATCATCTTCATCATTTCCAATCATGAGTATTTGAAATATTATTTCAATTTTGACTTGCCAGAAAAAGGAAACCTCTATTTTCACAGTTGTCAGGCACAAGAATTATCAGCATCCCATCTATAACGTCACATTACAACTCTTAGCCTCGTAACAGGTTTCACAGCATTGCAAGACATGCCACTTCCCGAATATGCCTACTGTGTCAGCATCCAGCATTTCCTATGTTCTTATGGCATTCCCTGGTGTACCAACTTAGCAGGTCTATTGCAGGATGCATGATTTGGCTGGGGACTCAATTCAATGTTTAATTTTAATCCAGTAGGAAATATCTTATTTGTCCCAATCAGTGTCCTGTGCTGTTATGTCGGGATGCAGTAGTGAATCCTGGTCTCCTGATTCCCACAGCAGCACAATTCTGCCTGATGTAAATACAGCTTGCTTGGGTTTTGCCACAGCCTCTCACCAGCTCTCTCCAGGTTAACTTAGAAGAGGCCTGCGGTTGCTCTGTGCTCACAAGTGCAGCAATTTATGGAACTCTGCTAATGCAGCAGGTTGTAGTGGTTTTAAAAAAGAAAGGATGGACTTCAGCAGTAGAAGAGACAGGACAGACTCAGCAGCAGCTCCTGGAAAGATGAACTGATAAAAGCTTTGCCTTAAAACCAATAGGCATGTGAATCGCAAGCAGACTGTCAGTATACACACAGTCACTCTGTAACTGCAGTCCTCATGGAAAGACAGATCTACTGAAGCAGTCTCCGGTCTCTATCATTCTTCTCTGGGAAAAGCTTACCCACAACTCTTACTTTTAAATAAGAGTTTGTTTTGGACTTGCAGTTCAATGTGGTTTTTAGTTTTCTTCCACAGTCAGGCAAAGTTTTTATTTCCTTTTCTGTGGTTTTGACCAACAATAAAAGCAAAACTAAATTAAGGGCTATTGCAGCCAGTGACATGTCTTAGAGGTGAACAAGGCCCTCTAATAATTAGCAACTTGCTGCTGGGCATCGTTACTGTATCTGCTGGCTTAGTGATTAATTAACTTCCATTTGTTGTTTGCATTTTCTACAGCTTCAGGCTATTTCTATCCATTACACCCATTTAACAATCTAACTTAGCAAAACATAATTTAAAAATCAAGGTTTTCAAGGAATTTCAGGAAATGCTGTAATTTAATGGAGATTAACGCAGGGACTGAATGTACCTTACAAGCTGGCTACTGAGAAAAAAGTAATTATCTTAGCCTCACAAACCAGGCTTAAGAATTATACACACTATTACAACCAGCATTGCATTGATGACCTGTAAATAGCTAGATTCTGTGTGTTTGCTGTTGTCAGTTTGTACAAGTGCTGTGATAAAAGTTCTCTGGACAGAGCCCCATGCTCAAGTCTCCCGGTCTGCAGGCAGGCCTCCGAAATGCTTCAGCAGCCGTTTCAGCTCTGCATGGCTCTGTGCAGACCTGAGATCACTACACTCCTCATGGCACTGTTTAGTATTGCACCCTCTTGTTTAAGGTTATGGGTGGTTCACATCAACTTGGAGGAGGAAATCTCTTCCAACTGAAACAGAGTTAGGGAAGCAGAAAAAAAACAGATTCCAGAGGCTCACTGGGTTCACTGCTCAGCTGAGTAAACTGCTCAGAGGGGACAGAAAATACCATATAATTTAATTGGCTCCTAAATAACTAAGCAGCTCTATCATGTGCTCCTTATTTTCTCAACCACTTTGAAATGACAAAATATTCGTCTGTTTTATTTGGTTTGGTGGAAGGACTCCTCTAGAAGCTTAACAGGGAATGACTGCGGGTACTCTAGTCCCTGCAGTCAGTGAGAGTTTTGGCTCTGTATTCACTGAAGTCAGGATTTAGTCCTTGCTTAGAGTTTTCTTCTCTTTGTAGCACCCATTAGAGAGTGGAAAAAGAATCATCTTCTCTTCACTCCAAAAGAGTAAAAGTCAGGCTGATTGCAGTTGTAAATATATCTGAGCATTTATCTTCAAAATAGTTATTTTTCCCATTCCAGGTCCTGTGTATGATCTGTATCATACTTTTATTCTAGTTTCAAAATGAAAGGTCATCTAATTAAAATAACGGCTAGAAGACTGCAAGCCAAGGACCAGCTAAATGTAATTGATTGAAGAAAAGCAGAACTTACAGCAGTTTCCATTCAACAAGTGTCAGATAAAATGTAACAATGTTGGAAGCAGGGGAGGAATTACATCATTCAAACACCTGGTTTAGCTCACTTCAGTCTCCACTCACTGCAGATGAATGTATAACGATCAGATACAAACCCTTTCCCCCAGAAAGCTCAAATCAAAGAGAGGATCTGCTAAATGAAAGGTGGTGATTTATACTAACGATAAATGTGAAACTAGCTATAGGAATTTTCCCACATATTCAGTTAAATATACAACTGTGGAAAAGATAGCCTGGAGCTTAATTTACATCAGTAAAAGAGAGCTATATTTTTTTAACATTAAGAAGTGACCAGATGTTCAAGGATATATCAAGGGTGCCCAAGGTGTTTCCATTTTGTACAGACTGCATGATTGCTTCCAAGACTTAAAAAGCTTTTAAACAAATAACACGCTTTTTTGTTTCTTGTAAACAAATAAGAATAAAAACCAATTTGCAGGTATCAATGGAAGGCCTAAATGAAAGCTGCTGCCTTTTTTCTGGAGGACCAGAATTATCCATGGTGTAGTGGTACATCACGAAGTAAGTTAGCTCCTGATTTTAGAAGACTATAGTCAATATGGAATATTGACTTCCGTCAATATTAGTGGCAGGACTTTGGAGACATTGCAAGGAACCCTCTTAAGTTTTGGTTCATGCTCCAGTTCATTTAGGAAGAGAAAGATTTCCTGGATCCTGGAGAAGGAAAAGCTATGACATTCAAATTGTTCCAGGATTTGGACATTCACGCAGCATGTACAGTTGTAATAGTGATAAATCTATCAGACATAAATGTGTGTTCTTAACAAGTCATGAAGTGAAAATACTACATTACAGACTACCTACCTACCTTATAGAATATCAGCAAAAGATCATCCAGGTTTCCATGCAAATCTCCTACAGAAAACAAAACCATTATTTTCATTTTTTTTTGTTTTCTCCAGGAAGAGAAAAACCCCCTGAAATTACAAAAATTAAATTAGTTGGTCCTAACAAGTTTTTCCCCATGTTATCCTTAGTAATTTGCCTTTTATTAGGATTAGCTTCATTTTAAGGTACATGCTGCTGCTGCTTGTAAAATCTGACAATTTAATACTTAAAGAGTATACAATTGTCTAGCATAACGTTTTTGTCTCTCCAGCTGGATCTGAAGATCAGACCAGTCACACAGCTAATGTTCACTCAGGGAAATGGGAGTAAGATAAACGAAGATATTATGAACCTGAAAAACAGAAAATGTCACTAAAAGACATTTAGAAATATGATAGAGTTCTACATACTAAGGGGTTTAAATTTACTAAGACGACCATACACAGCAGAATTGAACATCTGTCTGGTTCAGGGCCGGGTTTTGATTACTACAGGCAGGCAGGATTTGATGGAGAGTGTCAGGAACTGTCCATGCTAGTGTGCCTCAGTGCTAAGGCCACAGGAATGACAAATTTGGCCTTTTCCAAGAGGTTTATTTTGGAACAGGCAGGGAGATTTCACCCCAACACAAAGGATCACTTCAGCATAGCTCCCCTCTGCATATGGCTGAATTTATATGCTCACAGAACCAACCTTCTCATGTCTGTGACTCACCATCACAAAGCCACCGAATGGTTTCAAAACCCATCTTGTGATAATATGCTGTCACCACCAATGAGTAGGAAAAGTGATATTTTTATGCTGTCTACAAGTTTTCTGTGCAATTTTTTATTAATTATGAGCCTGCTGAAGTCATTCTAAGGAATACTTCAAGCTATGACAGATTTTCATCATGTAACTGGATGGTCATGTAAGCAAACATTTCAGTTAAGTATTTCACCTGCATTATTAATTTGAAATTAAAAATAAAAATGGGGAGAGGGATACCTTATTTTAAGGAAATCAACATTCTGTACCAATTATGTCTACAAATCACTCTTTCATCTTCTGCAGAGGATCTTTCTGGTTGCAAGAGCTATTAGTTTCAATGGCAGGAAGGGACCCCAGTAGATGCTGCCTACATACTGCAAATGCAATACAAATGTGAGGAGGAATATTTTGCTTAGTAAGAATGTGGTGTGTAGTGAACAAGTATGAATCTGTTTCGTTCATTTGGAGAGGGGTTTTGTTGGTTTGGTTAATAAATTATTGTTTAAACAAAGCATCATTTACACAAACCCTTTCCTGGCAATCAAAGTAGGTGCATAACCACATCTTAAAAAACTTTATTTCTTTTGCATGTGTCCTAGTACCCTTTTTCATACCACATTACTATTACACACAGCACACACTGCTAGCTGTCAAGAGTTAATGCCCCCATTACTGTTCTGTTTTGCAGCTACTGTTCTGTGGCAAGTCAGGATACTGCATCCCTTTATCCATAATTTGCAAAAGCATAACAAAATAGACAGGCAATAAGCTCTTACTTCTTTACCTTGTGACACATCACATCAATCCATGAGACTAATTTGCTGGTTTTATAAAGACTGATCCATCCCCTTGGGTCCCTTTAGAAATGAGGGCGTATTATAATTTCAATTTATTCTAGATAGTCATGCTGTCAATGAAAGGTCTTGTTTGCCACCCCTATTAAGCCCTCATTAAAATAATTTCTGAGTAAATTATGATGGTAAAGTCTTTTTCTCAGTAAGAGGAGAAAGCAGTGAAACTTGCAGCCAGTGATCAAAATACCTGGTAGCATTTTAGAGATGGAAGTGCAGGAATATTTAAGCTACACTGCAGTGTTAGCTAAATTAATACTGACTCATTCAGAAGCATTTAATGAGAAAAGGAAAGAGGAGGTGAGGGATTTTCTTAAAATATACTTAGTGTGACTCAGCAACCTTATTTTTTTGTTTGTTTGTTCCAATTTATGCATTTGAGCAGGGAGGGGGGAAGCAAAAAAAAAAAGCATCAAGAACTTTCTTGTAATGGCAACATTTGGAAATGTCTGTATCATTCTCTAACCAGTTAGAATATCAACTTGTAGCCCAAAGCAGTTACCTTCTCTGGAACCTTACCACAGACAGTTATCTCCTTGGAGTAGGAAGTTGAAAGATAGGTGATATTTGGCATCTTCTTGAGAACCCTCCTAGTTTCACATAGTAGCTGCAGGACATAGCGGGCATGAAGCAGCTGTGATAAAAACATGCAGGGAGAAAAGGAAGACTTATTAAAAATAGCAATACATCTGGCTTCTTTATTAATATCAGACATATACTGCCAAGATTATTTATACTGCAGACCTCCAGACATTGCAGGCTGTATGTTTTAGTGCTGGAATTAGGAGTATTCATAGCTTTGCATTTGCTTCCTGGTGAATGGATAGTGAGCCCTTAATGAACTTGCTTTACATATTTTCCCATTTTATTTCTAGTGTACTGTTTCTACTCTTTCAACTTACAGAAAGGACTGAGTTATACAGCACTCATTGCATAAGGTCATCTGTTCAAAGTAACTGGGAGAAAAAAGGATGTAGTTCTAGCTGTGAGTAGAAAAAACCAAACTACAAACCAACCAAAAAAACCCTGAAGGCCATAAATGGTATTTCAACGAATTGCAAAAATAATGAGAAGGAAATTCCAGCAAGGGTTGCCTTGTTAAGACTTATCTTCCTGTTCACTGTGAAGGTGTTACAACTTCTGGTCTTCTCTCTTAATGCTTTTTATGAAGTTTGTCAGAGGAGATAGATGAGCTACAGACTGCCTTTTCAAGATGCATGTCTTTAAAGCGAAAAAAAAAGAAGTCCAATTACATATAATGGTTTCCTTAATAAAATGCCAACCATAGTAAGAAAAGAGAGAGCTGACAGTACAGTGAAGCCTGTATGGACTCGTTTATAATGCTCTTTATATTTTGCTACTTTAAAGACCAGCCTCTACAGGAGAAAAAAAAAACCCCACTATAATTTAGTAAATTAAAAAGCAAGATAGATCCTTATCTTTTATATACAGTATATTGTTAAGCCCAAATGACCACAAGTTCAAACAAAACTGTGCCATGTAATGCCTCCCTGCCTCACCCTCATTTTGTAAGAGCACCACAAAGGTGCTTGCTCAGGAATATAGAGAGTCAGCAACAGCCTTCTCAGTGCCCTGGCAGCCGTAGACATCAAGATCCTGAGATTTGTGCCATCACCCTGTTCCACTACATTAGCGATGCTTTATATTCCCTCCTCCCTTATGGTGGAGTCTTGCATCCTGGAATAAGGTGATTAACCCTTACACCTCAATTCCTCTAAAAAGAACTGGGTGGGGGACAAAAATGAGAGGACCACACAAGAGGCACATTTAAACCAAAAAAAGATGGTAAGTAGTTTCTAGGTCAGCTCAGGACACCTTCCACAGACCTGCACTGGCACTGATAACCCCTGCCTTGCAGCTGCTAAGGGTTCCCATTTCATGATCATTGTAATCTCAAGGCTAGAAGAGGTTTCCACTAATCCCTGCCTTCATCCCAGTGCTGGCTCTGGTGGTCATGCAGCCAAGTAGTAAATCAAATCTGGGAACTGGTCTGGCTGACAACTGACTACTTTTGATTTTGTTGTGTTCACTTCCAGTTAGATCAGTTTCCCAAGACAGCTCACCGTGCACCTGTGTGATCCATTGGGCTAGCAGGAAAAGGTAACGGGATAGAAAGGAAGGCCATCAGTTTAGCCTTATATTGGATTCAACTGATTGTGGAGCTACAACTTGACAGAGATGTAAAAACAAAAATCAAACTAGTTGCAACTTACCTGGTCATTCCTGAAAGCATGAAGGAGAGCATTGGCATCGTCAACAGTAAGGGGGAATGAGAGTCGTGGTCCATAATAGGAGTCTGGAACATCGATCTTCTTCTCAAATTCTGTTAAACACAAGCCTTCATCCACCACCTGAGAAACACTAGGGCTGGTGAAAATGTGAGAAACTGGAATAAGAAGGAAGAAAAACAACAATGTAGAAACTCCACCAGTCTCCCCTGGGGCCCTAACAGCACAACTAGAACCAGTTGAATGTAACTGCTTTACTTGCTGCAGTATTACAAGGGCTAACTCCTGCCTTGTGTAGTGGAAGAGCTCCAGGTCTCTCCAGACTGTTTCATAACATAAAAACAAACAAACAAAAAAACCCCCCAAAACACACAAAAAACCCAAACCAAAAAACCAGGCAAAAACTCTGTCCCAACAGCCAGTAGCTGTGGCCAGGATGCAAAAGATTTTGCACTAAAGTTGTGGAACATCTGCTGTCATAGGTAATGAGAAACGTAACCTGTTACAGACTTTCTTCTCCTCCCACAAAGCAAGAAGATTCAAAAGTCATGGCTGATCATTCAATGACCATCATCTGTTTAAAGTTCAATACTACTTTTTTAAAGATTAACTTTTACTGCTTTTATTCTCCGCATAAAATTTTTAGGCTAAATACCAGCAGCTCAGTGATTATTTAAAAAGCCATTAACAAAATCCTATTTCTTCACAATGGATTGCAATGCACTCCTTTCTGATAAAATGCCAGCTTTTGGTTGCCTGCCAGAAAACCACTGGATGAAATAAACAAAAACATAGCGGTAAAAGTAGAGCATAGCTCCTAATTTTCCTGGAAGATGAAGAAAGCAAGAACATCGCTAATTGCTTCAAACCAGTATTTTCCTGACACACCCTTGAAATGTAACGGAGTAAATAGTAGATTTCAGTATTTTCTTCTCGCAGATTGCCTTTATCATATATTATTCTAAAAGAGAGAACCCCTAGAGGGCAGTGTTCTGGCAGCTGCGGTTGCAGAGTTGCTCTTGTGAGTTGACTATGGTAAACACTTTTTGCTGGGTTACAGGTAAATTTTCTGAAACCTTGATTAGATGTAACTGGAAAGAAAAAAATGTGTTATTTATTGCTGGAAGAATACCTGTGGCTGTGACTCAAAGCTCACAGCAGCCAAAACTGGCACATGGCCTCATAAATTATGAGATTCAAAAAAAGGCCAATTTGTCTTCTAGCTGGATAAAATCCATATTAAAGAAATAAATGGATAAAAATATACTTTTTATCAGCTCTGGATTTAAAAAAACACTTTTTTAATCAGCTCTTCTGCTGTGACCTGATTAGCACATTCAGTGTATAGCCATGCAAATGGTGAAGGCATCAAGTAACAGCAAGGTGCTCAGAGTTCACTGTTTCCACCCAGTGCAATTTGATTTGCAGTCTTCCACTACAGTTATAGCTTTGTCTGGCCAGATGTCAGAATGTCACCCATGGCCTTAAACTGCTGCTTCCTACATACTGATCAGCCAAGCACATTTGCACCAAGTCTCGTCCCAGATCTAGCAGCAGGTCTTTAGATGGCGTCTCCCTCTGTGCTGCAGACCACGGAGCCAGTTCCTTAGACAACCCAAATTCCCCATGTCTTGCCTGTTCTGTCCAGAGGCTCTTCTCCTCTGACACAACTTTTTCAGAGACAGTGGTCTTCTCAGCATTTTCAGGCACCTGCCCATGCCTGTTCCTACTTCATCCTTACCTTCCTGCATCCAGCAGGCTACCCATCCCTTTAACTCTGCCTTCCTTGCAGCCTCACTTCTTTTTTGGCATATGCCCAGGCTGGGAAACACAATCTCCTTCCCTGTAGGGTACATCTCTGCAATGTACACCCCATTTTCCACTTCTGGATGAGTTGTCAAAAGCCAGTCATGGTCATTAGCCTTAGAGTTTGCTTATGTCTCCTCAGACAGTCTTTCAGCTGGATTTTAAGGCTCCTTCCTGCACAGAATGACTGTCTTATCTCAGAGCAGTCAGTAATGGATGCCCTAATACTGCCTGGGGATTAGCATGCTGGCTGACGAGTACCTCAGGATTTGGCACCCCACTCATTTTAATCGAAGCTGTCAAAGCTCTTTCAGTCCACATTGAAAGACAAGGACAAAAACTCTCAGCATGCCTAGTTCAGACACATATCTTGAGACAGAATGAAACACCCTCTGTCAGCATCTGCATCTCTCCACTGACTACAGGGAACACAGGGAATGACTGACTTTGTACTCTGACACCAGAGGTCTAGCCCAAGCGCAGTGAGTTGAGCCTTTGCCATTAGCAGACCCCATACAACTACCCTAGAGGACAACAGCCATATTCCATGTTAAACTTGAAGTCCAGAGCTATGTGGAGTCAGTTCCACCACAGAAAGCCCAGGGACCAGGTTCTCCTGAGAAGACCATCTTGCTGTGGGAGTTGTTCAAGTCACCACTCCCAAGCAGGTACTCACCATTGGGGTAATAAGGAATCAGCTACTCCTGCGGCTCTGAAATAAGCTCTCTGTTCTGCCACCACGCACACACCTTCAGACTAAACACTGGGTACCTGAGAGCACCTCTGACTCCTCAGGAGTGCTCTTACATCTGCAAGATACTCATCCCCAGCCATCAGGTCAAAGCCAGATGGACCTTGAGCCCACTAAGAGGATGAAGATTTCTGTAATGCTCCAAACATTTATTCCTTCACTCTGTTCCTGGTGCTGTAAGCTGCAAGCAGCTGTGATTTACTCCCCACTGCAAGAATCACTCTATGCAAAAGCCTTGGAAGGGTGTTAATGACGTAAGGGAGGCATCATGAAGAGTGAAACTGCAGAAAACAGCACTTTTATTCATTCCCTTTTGAAGGAAGGCTCCAGGAGGTGTGGTTCCTGCCTTGGTGACCTTGGGAGGTACAGCTAGAGGTTCCTTGAACCCCCAGTCAAACCACTTTGCCCAGGACACATTTGCAGTCTTCTCACCCTCAATGCACCCACGCAGAAGTGAGTAAATGTGTCACCTTTTGCTGGAAAAGCAGTTTCCAGCTTTCTCTGACTGGAGATCTTTCCATTGAAAGGCTGAGTATATATGCAGAAATTTTCAGGGAGGGAGGGAGAAAACTGTAAGGTGGGAAAGGTTTTAATTCTCAATTTCCACAAACCCTTGGAAACTAGCCTTTAATCAGAAGCAGAACAAGACACACAGCTATATAATATCCCAATCACAACCTAAACTGCACTGACATCTCAAACAGGATGAGAGGATGAAAAAAGCTTTGGGTACAATAGATAAACAAGCACACCAAAAGCACTACTGTTGTTAATGAGATGGTGGCTGCTTTCTTTCTTTGAAAAACATATTCTGAGAAAGCAGATTAAAAAGAGGAAAGTGACAAGATGACTAGTGGAGACTGAGTGGTTTATAATGTAAGGAAAAACACAGATCATTAAATCTTCAGGTAGCTTTCTCATCACATACTGAGAAGAACAGGCAACATATTTTCTGGTAAGAATATTATATACTATCTTATTGGAGAAGGCTTTTGAACCATATGCTATCACTCTAATTTAAGTGAGCACACACTGATGGGAAAAAAAGCCTGAGAATCGTGGCATTTAGAAAATGTTTGGGAATAGCAAAGCCAATTTGAAGTCTCTTTGCTTGTTAAGTTTACACTCACTGTTGCTCACATCTTAAGGCCATGATTCAGCAGAACTGGAAATAGTTCGTTAAGAACTCTATTCAGCATTGATTTTGCTTAGATCGGTGGGTGTAGCAAAAGTCACTTATAAGGGCAAGCAATCAAGAGCTTGAAGTAAAGAATGCACACAGACAGTAGTTGGACAAACATAACCACAAACACACCACGCAAATTTGATATGCAATTTCTCCAAAAAACCCTCCTAAGTCAGCTTCTTTGCACAGGTGGCCTTAGCCATCTCTCTATTAAACCTGTACCTCATAGAATCTTTCTGTTTCATTCTGGGTCTGGTATCAGAAACACGGGATGTTAGAAAGGGGGAAATAACAAACCAAGACAAAAATAAAGCAGTTATCAAGTCTTAGCAACTTCAGTCCTAACAGACTGAAGTTTTAAGCAAGCATGACAAAGGGGAGCTTTTAACATAAACCACGCACTTTACCATGTGTTTCAGCCTTAAGTGCATCCGCAACTCCCAATATCTGCAAGACCAAGAAACAGGTCACCCGCGCAGTGGTGAGGAGGGGTAGACCACAGTACCCTCTGTCCCTCTCTGTGCACAGGTGGGGCCTGGATCTCCACCTACCCACAAACAGTCTATGCATGTAGCACTGTGCTCTGAGACTGCCATGTCCTGAGTCCTAGCAAGTCACCTGAGGCACCTCACCTTTGTTCTTTCTGTTAATAGACACAGTTAATAAAGGTGGATAAATCATATCTATAGTGAGCAGCTGTAAAATTCACTTTTAATTTTATAATGAAAATAGGGATTAATACTATTTTTCCAAATCTCAGACATAGCACTACTATTTTCTTTCCCAATCAGGTGGAAAAGCTGAACTGAGGTGCACTATCAGCATGTAGAAGAAGTTTGCCAATTCCTTCTCAGGAAATTAAATGACTAAAGCAGATTTTCTTTCAAAGTACAGTAGTAATGGGAAAAATCAAAGGCGGGACAATTGTATCATCTGCCTTGGCTTTGAAGCAAGGCTCAAATATAAATTCTTTTTCTGTAGAGCACAGAGAGCATTAGGCACTCTGAAGTAGTTAGGAAAGAAAAATTACCATTTCTAATGGTTGTCATTAGAACACTGAACCACTTATGGTTTTGATGATGGTTTTATCCTGTTATTGAAGTGTCTTGTGTAGATTTTAATTGGAATAACCTGTGGTTGGATCAGATGAAAGAGAAAGGACATTATCTTGTAATTCAGTAAGAAGGGGACAGCCTCCTTTTTCACTCTGCTGGTATTAGATCTATTCTCAATTTGTTTAGGGAAGGCATGTTTGTTTTCTGGACTTAGGAATCACTTTCAGTCTGTCCTTCTGTTGAGCTTGACCTCAAAAGTAAGTTTTGCCCAAGGTTCCCAAAATACTTCAAAATTTTAAGGTTATTCTTTGAATAACTTGACCTTTGAAGACAACCTCTCAACCTCTTTGCTTCCAACTGCCCTAAACCAAAGAGTCACAGTCTTTCTGGATAATCACATCTCATAGTTTAAGAAAACATGCATAGAAAGCTGTGAAAATTTGAGTCAGTAAGACTACCATGAGAAGAGCTTAAGGGCAGTAACATACAAGAAAGCACTCTGAATACCTCTGAGTATTGTCATAAGAACATCAGGTAACTGCTCTGTCTTACATTTTGACTCACTGAGTAGAGCAGAGTCAACACAGAATAAAATTCTTATTACAGTATTTGGGAAATCAAACCTCAGCCCCTGCATGTGCCATAGGCTGTAAACATCACATTGAAAACAAACTTTCCTCACTTCAGGTTTTTCAAACAGAATCTCCATATTATATAAGGATTTTTATCCTTACCTGAATCAGGATGAGTGCAGTGATCCAGCATGAATGTGAAAAAGTTGGATAGCTGAGTATGGAAAAGGAAAGAACAAATACACACTGATCAGTTTAGGGGATCCAACAGCACTAACATTCTCTTTCTTTTCACAATTACTGGCAATTTCCCATTTAGGGGGATCTAAGACACTACTGTGTGTTCCCATAGCATTAGCCTGCAACAATGACACAGCTTGTGTCCTACTACTAAAAATGCTTACTCCTTTCCTTCTCTGCTATGAATTAGCAGATTGACACTATATGAATACATAAAAAGTTCCAGGACGGTATCAATGCTGCTGACATTTGGGTATAGTTCATCCAGTCCATCATTCAGACTATTTGCCTAGACCTGCCTATTTGTAGTCAATAGAAAGATACTGCTACAATGCACCCAGCTGATTTTAGACACTGATGCTAGGATGAACACAAAACCCTAGAAGTTCCTAATTCCCTGTACTGACCATAAAGGAAGCCTGGGCTGACATGTTGAGACACTGATATCTCTGTTGCACACATTTTGCCTCACAGACACAGTTAAGATCACTCATAGTGGGATGACCTGCAATCCCTGGCTAACAGAGCTTTCTACAGGAACCTTTAATCTAAACATGGTTGTACAGGCAGAATGGTGTCCTGCTGCTTATGTAGTTAAATCCACACACATGCATATACATGTATACGCACAACTTAATTGGTTCATGTGTGAGGCGGGGAAGCAGTTTTATTATAGAGGACACAGCTTTGTATGGAGAAATAACCACATTCGCATTTTGTTTGTACAGCTTCATTCCTCTGGGGACAACATAACTGCTTGTATAGGAAGAATTGAAGATGACAAACCTGTAGTTGATCTTGCTCATCAGCATATTCGATTGACTGAAAGATACTCAGAGAATAGCGGCGCCTCATCTCTAGCCGTGCCATTGTAAAGCGGTACCAGTTCTGGATGAGGATAGCAGCTCTAATGACTGTCAAAACAGAAAGCAACAGAGTACACAAGGTTGCAATCTAGAATTGATTATATATGTATTGATTATAGATGTAATCTAAAATGAAAACACATGTGCTAACTTTGCAGAATTTTGCAGACAGGTGACAGACAAATTCAGTCCATTGTGCACAGTTGACATTAAGATGAAACTCTGTAAAAGTAAGACTGCAGAATTGTTTTGTGATAATGAATACATGATGCATTTACTGTTTCTGACTTGAGGGGTAGATCCCAAACAAGCTGACTTGCTCAGGCCTATATTGTTAGAAACCTTCCCCTTTTCATTGGCCTGAAGACAGTACCCTTGTAAGAAGTCAGCCATGTTCAGCTGATAGGCAGTATGTGGGTTTTGAGAAAGTAAGGAAAGGAAGAAGTGCAGTTTGGCCTACCAACAAAATGTATTTCTTTACCAAGCTGCAGTAAAAAGCTTCAGACTTTGCAAACTGTAACATGAGCATCATGTAATGACAGAGTTTGTAACAGCCTCTTTTAACAGAAAGTTTTTGCCAGATCACTGCAGTTCCAATAGACCTGGAGGGAGGAATGAGAGTAGAAGGCTGGACAGGCTGTGCTCAGCCTGAAATAACCATGAGCTTGGGAGAGGAGAAATAGATGAGCTCAGCAATAACTTCTGCTGTTTCTCGAACTGTGACTCTCTGGTGCTTTAAGGACGCTTATCCAGAAAGATCAACTAACTTTGAGAAAGGCATTCCTCAGTCACTTGTTAATTGGTTTTTTTAAGATCAGCTGGAGAATGATAAAGACATGTTCCAGGTACTTAGGGCATATGTAAGTATGGATTTATCATCCAGAGGAGGATGCCATTTACTATATAAAATCAGAACAAAATGCGGCTACTGCCTTGAAGATCAAGCAGCTGAAATAATGGCAAATTCAAATCTAGTCATTTGCTTAAATTATGGTCAGAAGGGGAATCTGTATTAACATGCTTAGCCCTACAGAGCACTAACAGGGGCAGTCAAGAGGCATTACATGCATCATTGCATAACAGCAAGAGGAAGGCAGAGTACAGGAGCACTGGATCCTACACCTGTCCCAATGCAACAACATCGCCACCACCATATTCTTGCCTGGCAACAAAAAACTGAGTAAGGTAGGAGGATGCTCTCAAGAGTTGTCCCATTTACCTACTTAAAGTTGTACATGATACTTTCTTGACTGATTCCTTACATCTTTTTCCCGACCTCTTTTTCCCTGTACTCTCAACAGGTTACCAGTAAATAAGTAGACAAAGCCAGAAACATCAAGCCTTTGCCTCCAGCCCTGCAACTAATACCTCACTTCAAGGAGTTTCCTAAGGAATTCAACCCTGAATAGCTCCAGCATAGGACACACAAAAAAGTCTTTATGCTTCTGATCTTGGGGGAACAAGTCAAAGCAGCTGCAGGGCAACTTTATTGAAGGTATGAGGACTAAAGGAATACACTGACCCTAGCTCCTGACACTCCCAAGAACTAGAGCTCATTTCTGAGCAACTGAACAGATGATCAGAAGCACAGAAACAAAACTGAGACATTCTCCTGAATTCCACAGTTTGACACAATCACCACTGTACAGCACTGCTAATTCATGAAAAAGAAAAAAAAGAGGAAAACTAAACCAAACATTGTTTTAACATGAATATGGTTCTATTTTATTAGAGTTGCCAAAATGAACAGTTGATACTGAAAAACAAAACAAAACAAGAAATAACTACCAACAATTCATACTAATGCTTTTTCTCCCTACAAAACAGCAAAGAAAAGCTCTCTACTAGAGGTACAACTAGTCAATTGTTTCAGCTCATCACAAATATCATGAATTTTGAGACTAGCATGAGTGGCATCCCTGAGTGAGAATGATTTTTTTCTTAAACAGACAGTTAGGCAGGTAAAGAAAAACCTCCACGGAAAAGTGTTTCTATTAATAAATTTATAACATTAAGGATGCTTTTTTTATAAAAAAGCTTACAGGTGCCATAATAGCATGTTGTTTGCTTATAAGTGTACAGTATAGTTGAAGTGGTAAAGTTTTCTAGTCCAGACAAGCCCAAAATCAGTAAAGATTCCCATCCTACAGATATTGCATCCATCCTAGAAAAATCCTCCTGCCTGAAGGAAATGTAATCCTTATATGACTAAGCATCCTTTGTAACCTACATAAATTCTAAGGTCTCTCTTATTTTCTGTCCTTTCTGGAATCCCCCACCACCACAGATCTGAAAGCCTCATCACAGCAAGGCCATCATCAGCTTTTCCCTTTAGAAGAGTACCTAAGGGGCAAAACACAGCCACCCGCACAGAAACTGATTTCCAGCATCAGAACCATTAAGCTTCCCATTAAAGCCCCCCTGGGTTGCTTAATGGTCCTGAGCACTTAACACAGCACAGTTCCACTGGCATCACATAAGACCGATATATATCATCCACCATGGTTAATGTTGCAAATCTAACAGAATATTTCCTGTCATTTTTTAAAA
The DNA here is from genome assembly GCA_009769605.1 of Bucorvus abyssinicus. NCBI lineage: Eukaryota > Metazoa > Chordata > Aves > Bucerotiformes > Bucorvidae > Bucorvus > Bucorvus abyssinicus. The sequence continues at coordinate 29,528,542 of CM020030.1, read as the reverse complement.
ATTGTACTTATTACAGTGCTGTTATTCTCAGGACTGAATCAGAACATGATTTTCACACTAGGTTAAACTGCATCTGTAGAAGAAATTGTTATCAGTTGCAGAAGGTCTCTACACCAGCAAGTACCTGTTAAATTCATGTTATTAATACATTAGAGGGATGTACAGCCTCAGGCTGCAGATAGAATGACGGTTCAACATCATTTGACTACTGCTGAAGCACAGAAAGAATACCACCCAGCAACTGGAGAGGACAAAACATTGTCCAACAAGCATACAAAATCATAAGCCAGCTCTGGAGTAGCGAAGGCTGGCTCCACACCAGTGTCTATTGATGGCTGTAGACAGAGAAAGAGGACAGCTCCTCACACCTGCTTCAAGCTTTGGCACCCTTAGAAATATTCCAAGTAATTCATCTTCAAGATCTTGCAAAGCACACAGATGCATAACATGCAAACTCAAAGAGGAAGGACCTCTTCCCAGTTACAGGTAGGTCTGGGACTCCAGCCGTTTCCACTCTACTTCAGCAGCTGTGATACAGCACTGATCTTGCTGTGACAACCAAGTAGCGTACACAAAGCTGAGGGCTACCCTTAAACCAGTCAGGTTTGATGCCTGTAGCCATGACCACGTGGTCCTGCTTCTTGGTCACCAGTTTCCTGTGACTTGTGTCCTGGCTTGGAAGCCAAAAAGAGCCTTCCTTTTCAACCACGGTTGTTCAGCATAATAATCTCCTAAGACTATGCACAGTACCACATAACACAGCTTTCAGCAGACCTGTAAATAATGCTTTAATGACAAAACTTGAAAGAGAACACAAAGGGTCTGAACAAAGCTCTGAGCCAATCCTGGAATCCACCTGCCTGTGCAAAGCCTGGTATGTTCATACCAGGGTGTGGTATGATTAAAAGCAGAGGGATGATGCATTACCTTTTTAATTGAACATTTAACTATGTACTGTAGAGACTTTCAACTGACGGCCTCAGTGACTGCCAGGGAGAATTTCAGGCCAGGCACCTGGTATGGCAGAAAATTGATTCTGAGATACAGTCTGAGACTTGTTTCATAATCTGGGTCACCCAGCAGCAGGGAAGTTTGCCCAGGAATCCTGTGTTGTGAAGGGCCATAAAAGGTCTCAATACCTTAACCTATACACTTTGCCAGTGACAGAGAGAACATAGACACATCTGAAATTTAACTTCTGTCCCATATACTCTGAAACTTTTCCAACCCAATCTGTAGACGTTAGAGGTGGTCTACAGTTGCCTTCTGACCTCAATCAGCATCTGAAAGCTGTGCACTCTTTTATAAAGAAGATAATTAGAAATTTTTTTTTTCTGAAGAAGTATTTTGACAACAGGACTTGGGGGGAAGCGTTACCTTGCAATCATCTTCTGGTGTTACAGACAGAACAAACACTGACCCTGAAGACAAACGCAGCACTCACCTTTCTCTGACTTTCTGTCAGCTACAGAACTGCTGCACCCCATGGTTCCAATGGCGCCGCCCATCAATTTTAATTGCTGATAATATGAAGCATGTTCCTCTCAGCTGTTAGCCTGACACACATTTCCTGTGTTGTTCCTTTAGGGATAGGGCTTATACCCCTCTGGGCTCCTGGGGTCTTCCTAGCACTCCTAACAGGGAGAGGACTGGGAGGGAAGGAGAGTGAAAAAAAGAGAAGTGTTTGACAACACAGAATCTAAAGCACCTACAGCTCATAACAAATTATTGTACAACATGTCCTACACAAACTAGACCTGATGAACCATACCAGGTTTCTTTTTCACATTTGATTACTATCAGCTTGCATTCAAGTCAGATGAACTCAGTAATTAATACAGTCTACTCCTTACATGTTAGCTGTAAGTTAATGTACACCAGTGATTTCTTAATCTGAAGCATAACTATTTAAAGCCTTACTACTAGGGACAAGGGACTATAGAAGCATGTTACTCTTCATTCTTATGATTCAAGAATTTGAACTGCAGAATGTTAAGGTCTTTAAATTACATCTGATACTACTGCTAAGAAGACCCCAAACCTCAGCCCTGCTAACACTCTATTGATTTGAAAAGGTGCCCTATCACCCCATTTATCATTTTATCCTTCAGTGTCACCACCACTAAGTTTCAAGGAGAAACAGCGCCACAGCAGATTGCTTTATAATCAGATTTCATTTAAATAAACCATCCAATTTTCTGTTGCATTTCTACTGAGACATTCTAAATAAAAGATTTGGTTTCATTGAATAAATGAACAAAGTACATTTTGCAATTGTGGCCTTTTGGCTTTTTTCTCCTGTCACTTGTTCAGCTCTTCACTCAATGGTATCATACACTAATGCAATATACTTCCTAATCAACAAGTTCAAATGTGTATAATTCCCCTGAGATACAAAATGGGTTAATTTCTAAGTAACAAGAAAGTCACTGATGCTCTTAGAGAGACTGAACTTTGTTTTAGCTAAAGATTTCTTCTATGATCACACTGACCCCTCTCTCTCCCAGTGTGTTTCTCTCTAGCATGTCTGATGTCTATATTGCTGCATTTATTGTTTTGTTTCATTGATACTCCTTTTCTTTTAACTCAAGTTTTAAAACAACAAAGAAATACATCTGCATAGAATGAATGCTTAACTACTATTCTTTTCCTTTGGCTTTACTAAAGTAAAAACAACAGGAGGATAAGAGAAAGAAAAACATAAATGCATAACTAGCCTACTTTCAATTTCAATAGTTAAAATATGTTTATTATTGTGGGACTATTTACAGTTTTTATATAGTTATTATTATATGTTATGGAATGTGTTAAGTTATGTTATAATACTGCACAACTTTTTATAGTTGTAGGGCTATTTTTCAGGGACACACAACACAAGAGTATCTTACACTTGAGCTGGGTCTACCACCTTCTGAGTCAGTATTTATTTCAGGAAAGAAGGATTTTAGGGTTTTTTCCTAACAACGGACTGCTCTTCTTCCCTCTGAAGGAGCTATCATGAAATCCAAAAATGTGCTCTTAATTTTGAGCCAGTTAATGGCTTTGACAGCATCAAATACAGCAGTGATATTGCTAATAGCTCAAATTTGTCTTCTCTCCAAACATTTGTTGTTCTCCTGAATACCATCTCCTCAACTTGTCCTCAGGAGAATCTCAAGTCTTCGTTAGCCCCTCTCAAACCAGCCAGTCACGACTTGAATTGTGATCTGAAGACTAGGACTAAGAGCAAAATAGAGCTTACAAATGAAGTCCTATTGCAGCAAGACTATCTTCATTAAAGGGCAGGTCAGTGTGTGCCTAGCAACTGGGCAAGAAAAGCCCCAAACAGAACCATCAGGACTCTCAGGACTCCACCCAAGTCATCGCAAACAATAGGCTGACCCAAGAAATGGGGATCTGAATCACTATCACACCCTGCTTTCAATGACTTAATTTTTCCTCCCAGTCATTCTGACTCTTCCCTCCACCCACCTCTAAATTCATGGACTTTTAACATCTCCTTGAGCAAAAAAAAAAAACACCAAAATAAAAAAGATAGAGACATAGCGACAGAAATTTTATGCTGATAGCAGAAAATGAAACCACTCAAAGGTTGGAGGAAAATTTGAACAAAATATATCCTATCATTAAACCCCTTAAAAAGGCCAAATCTGACCATCAAAGAGCTAGTCCAGAGGAATAATCATCATTTTCAGTCCCAAATATCTGCATCCTAAAATAGACACAGCGAACATTCAAACTACTACCCTATTTCCAGATGGCTTCTCAGGTGGCTACAGAGGCATCCTGGTCACCAACCTGCATGTCCAGACTCCAGACCAGCCACACCAGACCCACCCAGGCCCAGCAAATTCACTTTCTGCCCTTCTTGTCTGACTAAAGAATCATGAACACAGGGAACAAGCCTCTGTGGAAAGAGCCAGTGCCTGCCCCATTGCTCCTAAGAAAGCCACTTCAAAGGAAGAAATCCCTCCCCTCTCACCGCTCAGGCATGTCAGTTCAAGCCATCTCCCAGTCCACATCAAACCCTGCCTTCCCGGGCAAAGGCATAGAAAAATACCAGGGAAAGGGCATGAAGGCCTTCCATGGGGAAGAAGATTGAATAGCAAGCATTTAAAACATTAGAGTAATTTCCGTGAGCTATTTATTATGCACTGTATCAATGTGTGGTGAAGAATCATTTGCCATTAAAAATTGCCCCAAATGTTGGCTGATGAAATGGAAAGCTGGGCTTTTACCAAGGCATTGAAAAAGGCTTCAGAGATACAATTAGTTGGATGAGAATTTAGGACATAATGCTGTGTTAGCATTCTGGATACTGTACCACTGATTTACCCTTAAGAGAGAATCTGTCATGTTCACTAAATGCAGGCAGTAATTCAATTTCTACAAGCTGGTGATCTGACCCATTTTTAGATATAACTCCAGAAATTGCTACATGTCTCTCAGTTCAGCAAAAGGTCGTTTTACGATGAACGGACACTGAATACACAGCCCATCCACTGAAGCAAAATAAAATGTCATTCCAACCATGCCAATAGACATGCACCAAGTTAAGCCGGAGTGGCACATGCTGCTCTTTTTCCGGATAGGAGTCATTGAAGGTTACACTGCAGCAAGCGCTCAGAAATTTGCAGTTCAGAACCTGAGCTCTCGAGAGCCTGATGTACAGAGATAATGAATCAGGACCATTTGATCCGGATGTAATAGGTGCTGCCCAAAATCAATCATGCCTCCAGTTTGCCAGTCATGTAAAGACCAGGCTGCCTCAAGAATAATGGAAATCTTGTAAAGATTTATAGCTGACTTTTAATGAAATCAGGCTGCAAGTCTTTTGGGCAGAGAGCCATCCGCCATCCTTTCAAGCATACCTTACCTTTTAAAATTAGATGAGCTGTGCTACTGGCAGAGAAGTGCAAGCTAGGTCAAGCCTGAGGATATGGCTGCCATATGAATAAGAGCCACTAGGCTTTAACTTCTTCTTCTTGCTTCATTCCATTTGTTTCTTACCTTAGATAAACAAAGAATGAAAGACTCCTCCCTTTATTTTTGTTGGGATGGGATTTCCACAATTACGCTACTTCCCCTACAAGTTGTTTCAATGGCTATCTCCAGCAACGTGCCTCCTTTTCCTACTTGCCTCTTTCTCAGCCATGTTTGTGAAGAGGCATTTATCATCTCCTCCCACAACATGTCTCAGAAGGTACGTGTGGTTGGAGAGGTGATGAGATAGGGACAGTTTTCTCCATAAAGGTCAGATAGGTGGATGGGTGGACGCTTCCAATGACGGGGGCTTTCCTTTGATGTCTTCTTGCTATCGATTTTTCAATTTTTTGTGACTCACAACTTTCTTTAGAGGCTATTTTCTTTGGAAATGAGGACTGCAGAGAACTGAGAAACAGATGCTATAACATGGTTTTCTGATGGATTTGCTTCTGTGCATTGCTGAGTGAATGAAGCAGGAAAGAGCAAAATACCCCACAGAAGAGAACCCAGACATTAAACCACAACACCCAGGTTAGCCCTTGGAGAGGGACAACTCTTCAAAACTGTCTTGTGGCCAGAGTTGGGATTGTCAGGTATGGAAATCTAGAGGAGGTGCCTTAAAGATTTCATTAGCTAAAAGACCCACCCTGTAGAAAGTGGGATGAAGCAGCCACAGTCAATTAACAGAGTGAAAGAGAACCTGGGTATAGCCAGCTGTAATTTTGACACCAACATTGAATTTGGTCTGCTGAGGTGCTGGTATAAGAACACCATACATAGGCAAAGCAGTATGTCTTTAGGTCTCTTATTTTATATCCATGGGACAAACTGACATTTCTATTAAGTGATTTTCAGTGATTATGTATGTGAAAGAAAGAAATGAGAAAGTCTTTTTGTTAGATCATTTCTTCAGCCTGCTCAGAGAAGCAAGGCTAAGCTCAGCATAAAACTGATGAATCATTTCTAGCAATGGCCATGTTGATAGATCTCAGTGTTTGGGCCAGAAATCAATAAGGAATGGATGTAGTAAGATATTGGAAAGCCAGCAAAGCCTTAAAGAGAATAGGACAATGATAGACCAGCTCACTGAGGTGGTCTCATATTCCCAAGCACAAAAATGCACTGCGAAAATAAATGAAAGCAATAGCTGCCAAGGTGTGAACATGCAGAGATTGTTCAAGCAATCATTTTGCTCAGGAACTTCATGCAAATTTGAAAAGAATCTGTAGAAAAATGATGGGACAATGCCAGTTCATGTTATTTACAACTGATAAAGGATACATTTACACAAAACATTTGCACTTTTTTGTGCAGAAAATAAACAAAGCAAGCAGCCTCATTTTTTTTTGCTCAGCGAGACTTTGGGGACAATGTTTTAAAAAAAAGAGGGGGAATAGCAAATAGAAGTGCACCAATGGAGTGCAGATCATCTTGAAGTATAAGCAAAGCCATCATATCATTATCCAGAAATATTAAATGCCTCTAGGGGGAGATTCCTTCAGGAAGCAAGGAGAAAACTAAAAATTCTGAAGCAAAGTTAGTTCTAGTAAACTGGACCCAACCGGAGCGTAGAAGTTATCACTTGTAAGCAAAATCTGAATCGTGCACTGTCCTGCAGTGTCTTAATGAGCAGGGTCTTAATGACATCCCATTTAATTCTCCCTACTTGAAGGGGGAAAGTAGTGAAAAAGCAAAGCTCCAGAATAAATATGTGTTGAAATCTGAGACAGTTTAAAAACTAAATTAATGGTTCAGCTGAAATTCATATTGGTTTTAATGAAGTTTAAGTTAAGCATCCGAACAAGGTTCAAAATTATCTTCATTAAAAAATTATCTTCATTACAAAACTTTTTCATAAAACAAAAGGTACATAAAACACAGTAGTCTCAAAGTTACTTGATCTCATTTGTACTCACTTGTTCTGGATAACTGATCCAGTCCAGGTCAAACTTTATAGTTTGAAGCACACTGATTTTTCTCAGAGTAAAATCATAAATATACATACATCTGTCATTCCCTACACAGACTTAGGATTAAGTCTATTCGCTGTTTAAAAGTAAGCTAAATATATATATATCCCACAAAGATATTACCTGCTTTTTCCTTCTGCTTCAGCAATACTGAGATATTTTCTACGACAGTACCTTTAGGAGATTCTTTTTTTAAGAGGAAGCAGCCCCTTTTTGGAAGCAGAACTGTACAATGAGGGGTGCAGCTTTGTAGAACAGGTGCTCCAATTCTCCCTGGGGCTCTGGAACTCAGGAGCTGCAATGCACTTGCTCTCCACCTATTTATACAGCTTCCCGAGAGGAAATTTCCTGAGCGCTGCTCTTCTGAAACGGTCAGAGGAAAATGTCGTTTTCATTGCTCAGCCTGATGTGAAAGCTCATGGCTGCAGTCCTCCAGCTGCGCTGTGCTTGTGCTGTTGAAGAGCTGTTTTGTCACCATGCCTTCTGAATCTCAGGCAGAGAAAGGGATGGACTGAAGTTATCTGCCTTGCATCTGAAGTCACATGATCTCTTTCAAGAGGAATGGACTATCTGCCGTGTTGAGGCAATGATTTGCATTTTAGCAGATCTAGCACACTGGAAAAAAACATAAGGGCTGTCCAGGTTATTTGGTGATCTGATGTGACCAGCATGGTTATGAAAGCCCTTAAGGAAGAAATACTGAATTTACCACGATTCATTGCATCTGCATGCTAGTGATATAGGTATTCTCCAAAACACTCAGTCATACCCAGGTAATGGGACAAGTATGAAGCACTCAAACATTGTGCTCAGAAGCAGTGCGCTAATGCCTGTCCACTTAATTTCTCCATGTGCATGCACGTTCTCCCCATAAACTGGAATTCAGTGGGCTCGGTTCAGGTTTCGCCTCGTCTGCTCCTTGTTCAACTACTGGAAAGGGTTCAGACAAGTTGAGAACACTGCAGCATTGCTCCCCTGCGCAGTCAGGAAGCCTTAGTGCTGCATGCTTTGAAATCAAACCCTGGCCCCTGGCAGCAGGGCCTGCACCTCTGACCTAGCTCCTCATCATGCTGAGCACAGACTCTCAGTCACTGCACAGGTGCCTGGTGAAGGGCAGAGCCATCACGCCCAAGATTTGTTACTGCCCACTGCTAGAACGACAGCCTTTGAGGAATCTGCTGCTTCCGGCAGCGTATCAATAGCACAGGGACACTGCAATTTTGAAAACATAAACAAACAAACCTCTCAAAAATGCGAGGTGTCAGTAGAAGTATGGTATTGTAATATCACCAGCACAGTCTTGGGCCCAGTCCTCAGCACCACTCATCCTCATCACACCAGCTTTTCCCCCACTCTGTCCTTCCACTCCTCTCTGAAAGCTGGGGAAGGGCTGCTTGTTGCTGTGCAAAGTGATGGAACAGAGAACGCAGCCACTTCTGTGGGACCAAAGAGTACCACAGGTTATAAAGAAGCATGCTGTGGTGGGAGAAAGCTCTATATGGATGGGCACAAGATGGGGATTACTGTGCCCCTTGCTCTGCAGCCTCTCCACGTGATGGAGTCCCACCAAGACTGGATAGAGAGCAAAAGATTTCCTGAGAACAGAGACAAAGCAAGATCTTCAGCCTCCTGCCCCTGTCCTAAAGGTCTAAAAATACTGTAACGTAGAACTTTGTGCCATCAGTCTGCTGACAATTCTAAAGGCATCAACCACTGCTGTGAAGGACAGAGTGATCAAATTGTCTTTTGGGGCAGACAGAAAACTGCCTTTACTGGGACAGAATGGATACATTTATTAATGTGCCAAAGCTATTTCAAGTGCCAGAATGGCAAGAAAGAAGGCTGTTTGTGAATGCACTGGTTTGACTGACTGAGCTAGCCCTTTGAGGTTCTGGAGACCCAGACACAAGCTTCCACTTTCAAAGCTGTTCCTCTCCTGTGAGACAAGACAATAAATGGAATACGTACCAGGCGTGATAATTCTGCATGACCCAGAAGAGTTTTGATGTTTGTTTTTCTGGCAGGATGCACTTTTCCTGATCAGAGTTACAGTAGCTAATCATTTATGTATGATCATGCTGTTCTGCCAAAATGCATGCAAGCAAAAATACATCATAACCTCTTTCCACTGCACTTGGGAGATACACGTTATTTATAAAACATTTACTGTACCTGGCAAATTCATCTATATTGGCATTTACCAAGATCTCTGTATAATGAGAGGCTATAAGGTTTGTTCCAACAGTCACCAAATCCATCAGAAACATTTCATCCAAGATCAATGGGAGAAAGATCAAACCCTTAGCTGTTATGTTCTGCAGGACATGAAGTCTCCACTGCACGTGTTATTTTGTTATTCATGGAAGGCATTCGTCCTCTGTCTTAGAGGTCTGATGAGACAGAATCACAGAATCACCTGGCTGGAAGAGACCATTAAGCTCATTGAGTCCAACCATTCACCCTGCACTGCCAGGGTCCCTAAACCATGTCCCTCAGCACCACATCCACACGGCTTTTAACACATCCAGGGATGGGGACTCCATCGCCTCCCTGGGCAACCTGTTCCAATGCTTAATGACCCTCTCTGTAAAGAAATTTTTCCTGATATCCAACCTAAATTTCCCTTGACACAACTTAAGGCCATTTCCTCTTGTCCTGTCATTCGTAACATGGGAGAAAAGACTGACCCCCACCTCCCTGCAACCTCCTTTCAGGTAGTTCTAGAGAGCAATATCAACCCGATATCAACCTGATAAAGAGTCAGTCTGGCTGGACTGAGCCACCTCTCCAGTTACTTATGGGGATCACAATAACATGCAACTTGAGGAAACACAAATGTGCTTTCCAAATTAACCTTTCCTGTTCTAGTCCAAGGACACAGTCTGTGCCAAACAAGACCATCCTCTTTTCTACATAGGGCAATGAGAACATACCAGTCCCACCAACAAGGTCACACATACTACTGCTTTTTTTGTGTTCAGCAGTCATGTATCACATGCACACTTAAGATGCTGAAAAGGGTTTTAGCATCAGCTGCAACAGAAAATTGGCAAAAAAAATTCTGACATGTTGTTGAGCAGCCTGGCATGACAAGAAAAAAATCAGTTACATTGCTAGCGCAGAAATTGGGACACTCCTTTACAAGCAGCCCTTACTGATGTAATAGCGCGTATTCTGTTTTCCAAATACTTTGGAAACATTAACCTCCCGAGCAAGAATCCATGCAGGTATTCCACATACATAATTCAAATTCTGCTTCAGGTCTATTTCTCAGAAGCATCCACTACAAAGTGATGTAACTGATATTTTTCAGAAATACTGAAGATAATCACAGTTGAAGTGAACGTGCTCCTTCTGAGCCCTGACCGTGAGTCCCCTCCTCTTATCCTACCAAGTTCAATGAAGTAATTTTGCGTGACACAACAAAGTATTTTAAAGCACTAGCCAGGGAACACGTCTCTGCCTCAGAGACCTGGACATCCAGTCACAAATGGAAAGAATAAAATCATAGAAGAAATGAAGAGAGAAATAAATGTCCAGAACAATGTTAAACTGTCTCAGTCAGTGAGATGTCAGAAATCTGTTCTCACATATCAGAAGCAGTAGGTTAATTTGGGTGAACAGGAAAACAAATCTCCTCCCCACTGACAATTCTGGGAGAGATGATGAATAAAAGACATCAAAACTAGCATCCTTGGCAAAAAGAACACAAAAGCAGAAATGGGGAAAAAGAGCAGCTGTAGGGCTTCCAAATTCCTGAAGGCCAAGAAACTAGACCAGAACACTATGAAACCATCAGGATACCTTCTGTAAAAATGACAAAAAATTCTTTTAAAAAGGAAAATTTCCCAAATCATCTGTTGAATGTAGATTATTGTGGGAAGCAATGACTAATGATCTAATTTGCACAACTCTACCTCCCTCATAAGTTAGCTTCAGCCTCCACTTAGAGCCTATAGAGATGGTAGCTACCTATGGCACTCAGGTTTTGTCAAATCTTAGTAAAGCAACATGAGGAAAAAGAAAGGGGCATAAGAATTGCCTAATGACAGCTTGATCTGCATTTTGTTGGTCTGTTGAGCCATAAGCTGCATAAACAGTGGAAAACCTAAATCCTGAAGCCTCAAGCCTACCAGACTGTCTCTTCGCAAAAGATGACTCTAGGTTAAATCAAGCTCTCCAGGTCAGGAAGGTACACAGAACTGACTCATGCACTAATGATCAGTATGTAAAAGGATTTTTTAAAAAAAAAATTATTTTTTTTTAAGGACTGGGAACTGCCAACTACTAAGTGCAGCCATCACATACATGGTAGGATATAAACAACATCTATGGAAATAATTGTCTTCACCTCTATTTTCATCTCATCCTTACGAAATTGTTGCTAATGACAAAAAGACAAAATTTTCAACCTGTAACAGTAAATCACCTGCTGCTTCAGAAAAATATTAATTTCAAGAGACAAGGCAACTACAACATTTAGCTACAAACAATATACTGTTTTGCTTACAGGCACCACATGCTTCTGAAAACTAACAAACTTATCTTTCACTTTCCAAATAATAGTTTCTGTTCATAACTTTTAACCACAGTCCTGTAAACACCATGCACTTGCCTTAGTTTGTATTCCTACAAGCCACTCCCTTTCGGATGTGAGGATTTAGCATGGTGAGGACTGAGGTAAACAGTGCAAAATCCCAGGTAAAACATAATAGATAAAGCAAGGCAATTATTGTGTGGTGTAACAAACAACGAAGTTCCTGAATGAATGAATACCTGATGCAGACGGGCACAGAACTGCACAGAAAGAGCTGCACTGCTATGTACCCTCACAGCCATCTTCTGCAGTAAATACACCATGAATCCACAACCTCAGTCATCTTGGATACGGCTGGACGGGAGTAGGGAGTGAGCAGATAATACAAGCAGCTCCATCAGCTTCCCCTTTAGCAAAGACAATCCTAGAACACTTAGGCCTTCCCGTGCTACATCAACATGTGACAAAACTTTGGCGGTTTGTTATTTTTCTCGCAAAACATCCAGTTGCATAGGAGTCGCACTCGCAACACGCACAAATCGACCTCCGCAGTACGAGACGCCGAGGTGGTGAGCGCGGAGAGCCCCCTGCTGGCGGCGGGGAGCCTCAGCAGGACCCACCCGCAGCCCCAACCAGCCCCGTCCCGCCCCGGCTCGGCGGGCCGCCGCGCTCCGCTCGCAGCACCCCGCCCCGGCTCGATCCGCGCTTCCGCCGCATGCGCGCCCATCCCGCCGGCCAGGCGGACACCGGTTTTATCAGCTACTCCGCCAGGTGCAGCGGGCTTGGGGAAGAGGTTCGCTCCAGGGCCTCTGCCCTGCGTGTAAAGGAAAATGCTTGATGCTCTCAAGGTGGATTGTATAAAGCAGATGGTCTCGCTTTCACGCCTCATTTTAAAAACTCTCGTTAGAGTGCCCCATGCTGTGTCTGAGGGGATAAATCTTAACTTTTGCAGAGCCGTTAGGCACCACGGGACAGGCACCTGGAGGGCTTTACTGACGCAGACAAACCGCAGGCTCTGCCTGTCTCTGCACAATGTTTTAAGCGCGGTCTCCTGTACGAAGGGTATTACCTACACCCTCTTCCTCCACTGGAAACCGGCGCTGAAACGCCTCCCAGTAAGCAACGGAGCGCCTTCCCGTGCCTGATGTACACCAAATCCACGCAGCCAGGTTCCCCCGAAGCAGCTGGGGTGTTGCTGCATCTCTCACGGAGCTCAGCCTCCGTTTCCCATGCTGTGGTCACCCCGCCGGGCACCGAGATCCAATGCACCAAGCCAGCGGCCTCTGCTCTCCACTTGGCTGGGAGCACCGCGCCAGCCGAGCAATCAAAGGAGCAGCGGGCTGCGCAGGAAGGCTTGCCAGGAGGAGCAATAGCGTTGGGAGCACAGATGTACTGAACACGGGCACGGAAAGGGCGTGCTCAGAGCACCCACCGCACGCGGTGTAAAGCCGTAACGGGGCCCTTGCCCTCCAGGCTCACCACCTGCCTCTCCGGACCGTTTGGTGGGGCAGACCTGGGGAGGAGGCTGCCAGCCGAAAGGCCCTAACACGCGGAGCGGCGCCTGCAGCGGCCGCACGGAAACCTTACCTGTGCTTTCCTATACCTTGACAGCTATTAAGGTGGTTTACCCCCTCCACTGCTCCTCTGTAGCAATCTGAGGGGTAGAAAACTCATTAGGATAATGCGTTTATCTTAACTACATTTTAAAGTAACCAGCAATTTTTAAAAAATTAAGATAAAATATAAAAGTCCGGAGGGTGCCTCTGGGGAGAGCTGGCCCGCCCACCCTCAGCAGCGGCCCCCAACGGTTCGCCGCGCGCTCACCGGCTGCCCGCCCACCCAGGTGAACGCGTCGCGCCAGCGTCTCATCGATAGGGGCAATGCCGGGGGAAGAAGAGAGTGTGGCGGTTCCATAGTGTAGTGGTTATCACGTCTGCTTTACACGCAGAAGGTCCTGGGTTCGAGCCCCAGTGGAACCAACGCCAGGGCAAGTTTGTTTTCATGTTTACCCGTCCTCGTTCAAAATTTTCTCTGACGAAGACGAGGCCCGCTTTGGGTTTCCTCACCAAGACTGACAACCTCGTAAACGCATAGAGAAAGCGCGTGTGCAAGCTGCGGGAGAGGAGAATTTTTCTTTGCTTAGGGGAGCAGAAAGGACCCTCCAGCAGGAAACCCCAGTCCAGAAGGATGATTGAACAAAGCATCGTAGAACGGTAGGGGTTGGAGGGGACCAACCTCTGCACTGCCAGGGTCCCTAAACCAAGTCCCTGAGTGCCACATCCACACATCTTTTAACACGTCCAGGGATGGGGACTCCACCACCTCCCTGGGCAGCCTGTTCCAATGCTCCACAACGCTTCTGGTGAAGAAATTTTTCCTAATATCCAACCTAAACCTCCACTGGCACAATTTGAGGCTGTTAGATCATCTAGTCCTACTCCCCCTGCTAAAGCAGGTTCACCTAGAACAGGTTGCACAAGTTCATGTCCAGGCAGGTTTTGAAAGTCTCCAGAGAAGGAGACTCCACAACCTCTCTGGGCAGCCTGTTCTAGTGCTCTGTCGCCCTCAAAGTGATGAAGTTTTTCCTCATATTCAGATGGAACTTCACATGTTCCAGTTTGTGCCTGCTGCCCCTTGTCCTGTCACTGGGCACCACAAAGAAGAGTCTGGCCCCATCCTCCTGACACCCACCTTTTAGGTATTTACAAGCATTGACAAGATCCCCTCTCAGCCTTCTCTTCTCCAGGCTAAACAGACCCAGGTCTGTCAGCTTTTCCTCATAAGACAGATGCTCCAGTCCCCTCATCATCTTCATAGCCCTCCACTGGGCTCTCTCTTCCCTGTGCAATAGCACATTTTTCTAGGAGTATGAACATAATTGCGACAATGTTGCTGTAGCACTTGCTTTTTTCCCCCTAAAATCCTCCATTTCCTTCAACATCAACCAAAATGCAGAGAGACCCACTGATGGCTGGCTCGAGCCAGCACCCTGACATGCCAAAGCAGCCAGCACTCCCTCCTCCGGCCTGCCCAGCGCAGCTCTGTGCGATGGGATTTACAAGGCTTTAATCTGGTCGTTAACCGTAGAGCACTCCCTGGGCACCGCTCTGCGGCGGCTGGCAGCCCCATGCCTCTGTAGGGGGGAGGCCCAGGGTGGCACAGGGGCTGTGGAACCCCCTGCGCTGAGTGAGGCCTTGCTGAGCTGCGGGTCGCCTGGGTGGAGGAACGGGCAGCTGGAAGCCTGGTAAAAATTGGCTTAACGTACTCTAATCAGGGTCTTATCAAGAAACTTACCTTCACCATCAACATCCTCTTAAGAACCTTTGTCAGTGCTTGCTTTTACTGCAGAAACACTCTGGGGAACGGGCAAGCTGCAGCCAGAGATCGCAGGGCAGTGCAGGGTAGCTGGGCCGGGCTGCGGCCGCCCTTTTGGACAGGGTGAGACTGCGTAGGACATGGTGAGACCCAGCAGGATGAGGTTATGACATTAAGCACGAAGGGGCTGTGTGTCCTGCAGCCTGAAAGCGCAGACCTACTCAGGTCTGGCTTTCCTCTGCTTAGCTCGGTGAGTGGCGTGTTTGCCACCTGGGGGAGGCGAAGCCGAAGCAACGTGTCCCACCTCTTGGGTAAACTGTCTTCCACAGACGGGCTGCTTCCAGGATACAGACTCAAAGCTGAATCAGCTATAGCTAGACTTCTCCTAACGTAGAGTGTGCGAGCCTTCGCGTAGGAACTTCCCATCTAATAAGGATGGTGGTACCGCGGTGCCCACCCTGCCAATGACAGTGTCATGGTTTGAACCCAGCTGGCAACGAAGCACCACGCAGCCACTTGCTCACTCCTCTCTACCTGCAGGGAGTGGGGGAGAGGAGTAAAATGGTGAAAGTAAAGCCGCATGGGTTAAGATAAGGAGAGCTAACCTGAGCAACACAAAGAGAGATGAAACAATGCAGTAAAAATAATAGAGTGAGTGATATACAACGCACTGCTTACTACCATGCTGCACCACGCTGAGTTGAGCCAAGCCGCTCTGCACCGCTGTTGGAAAACTGTATGCTCTCTGCAGCCCCCCTCCCTTTGTATACCCTGGGCATGATGTCAGTATGGTATCGAATATCCCGTTCGCTGGTTCGGTCCGACTATCCTGGCTGTGGAAACCAGCTCTATCCTAGCCCAACCCAGGACAGACAACCATAGCTCTCCCAGGTGCACGCATTACAGGGGGTGATCCTGGTGGCCAGCACTGGGTAACTTTCTGCATCGTGTTTTCTTACATTTAGGAAAAAGGCTCCTTTTCAGAAGAGGACTTAAGCTCACACCTCAGTCTTGTGGAAAGAATATTTTATTTCAAGAGCCAGATCTTCAGTGTGTGTAGGCCATCATAGATCCATCCACTTCAAAGGGATCCATCTCCTGATGGCTTGACTCAAGCTCTGAAAGCATTGGCAGTCTTGCTTTCTTGGCACGTCAGTATCCTGCTTCTGAGAGATGCCTGTGGTTCACACGTACATGTATAAATTTGTATTTTGCACGTTCCCTAGGTGTGCTCAAACCAAAGCGCTCCAGTCACACATTTGCGCTGAGACATTGCACGTCGTGTGTGTTCAGCTCCCAGACGCATGAATCTGTGTGTGCTGCTCTGATTTAGCTGTCTGACACTCTGACGGGGAGAAACACGAAATCGCTACATGGAGTTGCGCTTCTCTCTCACATGTGAGTGCTTTTGCCTCCTGCAAAAAAGCACCTCTGATGGCACACGCTCTGCCCATCCGTCAAGTGCCAGGGAGTGCTTTGTGCCCATGTATGTGTTTTGAGAGCTCATGGATGCACAGTTCTGCTGTGCTCAGAAGCAAATTAATTTCTCATAAGGAGAAAGGTATGGGCAGAAAGCGTAAAGTCTGTGTAAGATGCTGGCATGGGGATTCTCAAACAGTGCTGAGCTATATCTGTATCTGCTAACAAAGCAAGGCCAAGGTACGGACTGAAGCACTGGCCTCCATCTATATCCATGCTGTTTAATTCTTAGCCTGGTAAAACTGTTGTTTAGGCCAGCTAACCCAGCTGGGGAAAGACCCACACCATGGAGCATCCCCTGGCAGGGTGTTGAGCAGCCTCCACTCAGCTTTGTTACCCCTGCTGCCATATCCAGCGACTTTGCACCCTTATGTACACCCATGCCTTCATGTCACACCCCTGGAAATGCAAGCCACACTCTCAACTCCACGGACTAAAAGCATCCCAATGGTGCAGTGTGGCCTTTGTGTTATTTCCCACAGTCTGGGGGAAGAAAACACACCATGATATCTGAGGGCCATGAAAATATACGAAAATGTCTTAAGGCCAATGGGACACTCCAGCTGGACCTGGAGAAGATGTGTGGCAAAATAAGTGAACCTGCCCAGGCAGCTCCTGCCCCTGTTTTACATAGCAGTGTGGATATCACCTAAATGTCCTACTTTGGTCCATTTCTACCAGCAACAGTTTTGTTCTGTAACTCATGCCAGGCTAATTCTTATATTTTTTAAATTTTATTTTTATTTTTCACAAAGAGCAAATGCAGCCCTTGCTGGTGCTGTATTGTGTACTGGCTTTAAAATGTATTCTGTCTTCGGTACCTGGAAGTATCTGTATGCTTGCTAGGAATTAACTATGTGATTCATTTAGCAATGTTGTCTGCAGTGGCAGCATGGTTTTGCTGTTTACGGTTATTAAAACGAAGTACCATCAAGACCATTAGATACAGAGGGTCTGAACTGCATAGTATTTATACAGAGACTTTAATTTTAAGGCCCTTCTACTCTTCATAAGAACCAATTTGATTTTTTTAATGCTACGGACACATTTTTAAACAAAGGCTGCCCTTTTTTTCTGTGGGGAGGGAATTTTACAACCAGGGAGCCATCAGCCTTGAGGGCATCCCTTTGGATAAAATGTCCTTTGATAATAGCTGTGCTATTTCTGAACATCCCTGAGCATTTCTTACACAAATCAAGACCTGTTTGAAGGGTGTCGTTGACCATAAACCAAGCTGATTTTAAACTGCTTGGCGTGATGAGGGAGAATTTGGGTTTGCTTTTTTAAATTACGGTGGGCAGTTCTGCCTCCCAGTGACCTATGCTTATGAGACCATAAGGCAAGAGGCTGAAGCCCTGGTCTGGTTTTCCAAGAGATATGTGGATGAAGGTATTTAGGGATGTTTAAGCTGGGATTTTCAAGCCCATGGGATTTAGATACCAAGTGCTCATCAGTGCAGACAGGGGATAGATATCCAAATGTCTTCAGCAGCTCTGGAAATCTCTGTCTCTGAGGCAGCTCACTTTAGATCAGATGGCAAAGAGAGGGCGAGAGAGAGAGCCTTGCCCAGATACTCTGTAGAGCCTGGAGTGAGATGTCGCACCACAGCGGGTGCTCGGAGGCTGCCCTCGTAACCTTAATGAGGCTCATGTTTGTTCCCCTCCCGGCTGGACTTTCTGGTGGGTCTCGCTGCCCCAAGAGGGATGCCATGTATGAGCACGAGACCTCTGAGAAAAAATCAGGAGCAGTCCCCCGCCCTTAGGAAAATGACCCCCTTCCTGGTGCCTGGGATGAGCCGCCCTGCTTGCTCGCCCTGCCATGTGGTGATGCTCCCCAGTGTTTGGAGTGAGCTGGCCCAGGTCCACGAAGCAGGATGGCTGTGTCCATGCAGGGGTCTGTCAGTGATAACCTGTCCTCTCCCTCAGGGTAGATTAAAGTGGGAAAAGTGTTGAATTGAGGAGGTTAAATTGCTCGAGGCTGAGCAAAGCAGTGAGCCCCCTTGGCAGGAGACTCACCCCATCCATGTCACACTCCCTGGCAAGGGCAGGGTGCCTTGGCGCTGGAGGTGTGACCACAGAGGGGTGCTGTACCTGGCACCCCATTTATGGGGCATTCCAAATGTATGGGTATCCAAAGGCAGGTGAGATGAATCCTGCCCAAGGGACCGTTTCCAGAAACTCAGCATCCTTGTTTGCACAGCATTTTTTGAATGGATAGAGACCAGAAGACTAAAGACAGGTCTAGCTTACTGCAAGAGCAGCCCACGTGATCTGTGCAGCACTTCAATCTATTCCCTGTGCATACAATCCAAGATCTTTGGAAACAAAGAAAGCTGCTTCTCAAGCAATTGCTTTCAAAAACTTCCATTAAAAATTCACTGCTAATTGCACATAATTAACAGAGATTGGAGGAACGGGTGCAAGATCCACTGGAATCACTAGCAGTCTGGTGGTGTCTCAAATCTTTCAGTCATTTTAAAATCTAGTGTACAACTCTCTTTGAAGTAAACTGGTTGAGAGGATACTATAGGTAGAACTGTGAGCAATGGATTGTTTACTTTTTTGGTTTGAGATTTTTACAGCTCAGCAAGTAAACAACTGAAATGTGATATTTCTGATTTTTCTACTAATTGCTGTTTTCAGCCCTTTGCAGTTAGGTGACTGAAAGAGCAGTAAGGCCAGGGCAGATTTCTACACACAGCTATTATTAGGAAAGGCATTGATAGTGTAGAGGTAAATAAAGGGAGTGGAAGATAATGAATACTACATAAAACAGGCAATGTATACCACATTTATTTTATAAGCGTTGGACCTCTGCATTTCTATGGGGGGCGTACATGGTTTCTAGGTAGGTATATCCATGCTTATTTGGACATATGTCTGCATACCCAATCAGATTTGCATTCAGAGTGTCAGTACCTTAGTACTTTTTAGCGTTTAAAAAACGTTACACATGACACATCCTCTAGGATGGAGTTTGACGGTAATAATTTTGTGGTTGGCTTGATGGTGCTTGATAAAATCATGAGAATGGAGGAGAGTAAGGTGCTTAGGCAATGCTTAAGTTAATCTCATGCCTTCCCAGCAAGCCAAGCAGTACGCTAAGGAGCTATTCCCAAGGGAGGAAGGAAAAGATGCGGTTCAAGATGGGAAGCATGCTGCTGTCTCTTCTTTTCTGGTACAAAGGTATGCATTTTGCCTCACCAGAGGCACTTTCAGATATCCCTCTTTGTATTTCTTGTTTCATCCATGCTGCTTTCTTCTGCCAGGGGCTGTGGGGTCCAGAGAAAGCTCTTCTCTACATTCTCATGGAAGCATAATAATTCGGGGAAAGGCAAAATTGTGGAGGAGATGTGTAATTTATGTACATGAGTGAGCAGCATTCTTACAGCTCTATGAATATTCAGTAGTAAAACTGTTTCACAAAATAATTGCAGTGTAAAAAAATTGCCATATAATTTGTCAAAATATGAATTTGCAAAGAAAATTGTAGTGCAGCTGAGCCAGTGAGTAAATAATAATGCTGATTTGAAAAATGAGGTACAGTGTAACATGAAAGACTGGTCCTTCATTAATCAAAACTCTTGATTAATCAAAACCCGATCATTTTCTCTAGCAGCAAGACATCGCTGATAGAGATCTGTCTTTTTTTAAGGGCTCTTTCAGGTATTTTGCGTGGAAAAGACTTACAAAGGCTCATTAAGAACAAAAAGCAATCATAATTCAAGGAAGTGGCAAAAGTATTTATCAATCTTGAGACTTTCTCAAATTTACTTTTCAGAAAAGTAGCCACGATAGCAGGTAAGAAAGAGCTAGAAGAAGCCAGAAAATTCAGGAGCATGGTCTGCTTCCATTTTAATTAACCCAGCTGTGGAACAAGGAGATAAATTTCTGGTTGTGTTTGAACTTCTGGCTCCGTTGAAGTCAATGGCAAAACTGCTCTTATCTTAAACAAAGCTGAAGTTGCTCTTGCTGGGTGCTGGGCAGTACCTACCCACACGCGTGTGTAAATAGAGTATGACCTACCACAGTGTGGGACAGAGTTATCAGACAGTCCAGCTTTTCTCCCATGGATGTTGAATTCTCCGTGGTTTGCTTTGTCTAGTTTTTTTCTATCCTTCTCTGTTTCCACTGAACATTTTGGTCTACCAGATTTCATGGGTAGGAAAGTGTTCCTCAATTAGCCCTGCCTTCAGTTCATCTTGTCATGCTTGGCTGTACCCCGCTCTGTCTATTGATAGGTCTTCCTTTTAATCTTCCAGCATATATTTGTGCGTTCTCCTCATACGTTATCTCTTCGCTCTTCTTTGTGTTGCGTGGGAAGGTTACTGGTACCTGAGCTTCTTGGAAGCTTTTTTATTACACAGACTTCAGCATTTTTTTCCCGATGGGTGGCATAACTGCAATTAGCCCTTGGAATGAGTTCATACCTTGCTCTGAATCCCTTGCTCTGCTTTTAATAGACACCCACACATCAGGATATTTTTAGAGAGCCTGCAGTGAAAAAGTACTTGCAGGATCACTTTCCAGGCATTACTCCTTCAGGATTTGTTTTCTTAATTTACTGATTTTCTTAATTTACTGTTTTTCTCTGCTTTGTGGTCCAAGTGTCCTCTTATGGGTAAAGGGCGAGCAGCAACCCTCTGCCCAGGACTGCCTCACACTCCTGCCTCTCTCACCACAGAGAAGGTGCCGCTAGGTCAGTCCTCAGAGCCACGTGCACTGATGCCATGATAAGCTCCTTAGCTTATTTTCTCTGGCAGAGCAAGTGGCTTAGAGGAGCACCCCCAGCCCCCGCACCTTGGCTAGGCTTGTGTTTGCTGGGGACACCACCGCAGCAGCAGCAACATATGGTGCAGCAGGCAGGCTCCTGCTCCGCAGCAGCTGCTGGGCCCCCTCCATATGGTGAGGGGGAGCACCCCGAGCCCTGAAGTGACATGAATATGCTTTTAGCACATTGAATGTGACATGCCTGCATGGCATTACTCCATCCATGCTTGCTACATGTTGGGGAATAAGCACATCTCAGCAGTTTAAAAGAGTGGATTTCTTTTTTTTTTCCTCCTTTTTTTGCAGCTTTGGAAAAAAAACCCAAACAAAATCAAAGGCCCAAACTCACCTTCAGATCACAGTAAATAACATCTTCAGTGCCACCCTTTGGTGTAATCGATAATGAAATTACTATGCAGGCGATGTTCTTCATAGCTCTAAGCAGGAAGAAACAAACTTCAATAAGATTAGAAATTGACAAAAATTTTTAAAGGAACACTTTGGAAAAAAGATAGTTACACATCCCTTAATAAGCAAAGGGGAAAAGTTTCACTTTTTTCGAATTAAGTTTTTTCCAAGTACTTTCACAACGTAAAAAAAATTGTGCAAACGTTATGGACACAGGCATAAAAGAGAAATGAATAGGAATTAAATAAGTATAACTGTCATGACTTAAATATGTTTTTTATCAGTTTCAGATAAGTGCCAGGAATTATTATGAGAGACACCATACAAATGAATGAAAATAGAAACCAAATAAAAATAATTCAAATAAAGAAAATGTAATAGAAATTGAAGTAATAAAACCATGAAAAATCCCCACAAAATGAATAATGACAACAGTAACTGTGGTAAAGCATGAGAGAGGAGCTTAACACGAAGTATGAGCCCTTCTCCCCTCTGCAGGCTGGTGCTGATGCTGGTCCTCTTGCCTTCAGTCTCTGTCTCTGACCATGCCTGTCAGTGATCAGCAGAAATGGGTCCTGCAGGCTGACATGAGCTGAGGTGGTGATGCCCTCCTGGGGGGTGCCAGGGCCAGAATATCATCTGCAGGGGAAACAGGCTGAGCATTTGGCCCAGCGCAGCTTTAGGTGGTACAAACCCCTGGATGAACACCTTGCTTTCACCAGGCCAGCCTGGCTCCCAAAATCTTTGTAGTGGACACAGATCCGCATATGCCCTGGGGGTTCTTCCTGCCAGCACAGATCACAAGGACCATTTAAAGCCTGCCCTTTTTAGAAACACAAGCACAGTTTGCATTCCATGGTCCCACGGATCCTGCTGAGCATGGCCATGGAAAAAGCCCTGGGGGCGAAAACAACAAAAGCAACCACAAAACGATTGGACAAGGGGGACTGCAACAGGGGTCCCTGTGGCCATCACCACTGGAGCAGGGCAAGGAAAGATGTGGAAAACACCATGCGCAACGGTGGTGTGGGATGTGGCAGCTTCCCCAAATGCACCTTGCTGCTGAGGCTGGTGCAGCCTGATGTGAGTCATCTCCCTCGCCTGGCACGATTTCCAGGGCTGGGATGTAAAAATAGCCTAGGTTAATAATATAGCAACCCACAAACTAGCACCTGATGGGCACAGAGGTACCGCAATGCTTTTTTCAGTGTCTCGACCCTCTGTGTTGCTTACAGACTGCCTTAGCTAACCCTGCTTCCTGATGCTGTCTAATGTGGTGCTCAAAGAAAACAGGGACTTGCAATGGTGTGCCTTTCAGAAAATGTGATAAAACCAGTACCATTCATTCCAGACAATCCTTTCATTTCTGTGACAGCTTTTCCGGGGCTCCAGTCACATTTTTCTGTTTTTTAAGCAGTTTTCCTTTCGCCTGCCCTATGGCCCACACATGCAGAAGGGAAGCAGATGACTAGCTGTGCAGCAGGAGCCACCATGCTGGGGAAGCGCTGCATCACAGAGGGAATGCTGTCCACTGGAAGAAGAGAATAGAAAATAATTTTGCTCATCTGTTTGAGCTCTGTTAAATTGAGATGTTGCTTGCAGAGATGAGAGGGAAAATTAACTATTTTCCAGCTGAAGCTTCTAGGCCACCTAAATCATAAAGTCAATACATAAACAAAGTCATTAACCTTTTCCACATACTTTGCCTGCAATGACCAGGTTTATGTGAACTTATTCCAGTAAATCAAGTGACTGACATTTATTCTGTGTTTTATTTTGCTTCTCTCTTTTATTTTATAACATACTTTCTCATGCTTGTCCATTTGTCATTTAATTCTAGCCACTCTAAAAAAAGATGGCTTACTGTCATGGCACTATGGTCAGGATATTCAATATGATTTCTCAGAGCTCACCTTATTGAAATGTGTTCAGTCTTTGTTGTTACTTCTGCCCACACTTACCTTCCTCTTTTTTTCTCTTGTTTAACCAAGCTCTTAATGACCACAAATTTTCCAAGACATGCAGTTACCTGTTTCTGTCATTAAAATGCCAGTACCTAAGGCTGCTTGCCACTGCTTGCCCCTTCCTTTCCCCAGCTAGATCCAAGTTGTGGCTACTGCTTTATCCAACTTCCACCTTGGGACACCTGGGTCCTCCCCTTCCCAGCACCCCAGGACTGCCTCTGCCAGTTCTTTTCCTTCTCCCCCAAACCTGGGCCAGTCCCTGGGGTGTCTCTCCCCTTCGTCCTACCCAGCAGCAAGTGCCAAG
The DNA here is from genome assembly GCA_009769605.1 of Bucorvus abyssinicus. Classification (NCBI taxonomy): domain Eukaryota; kingdom Metazoa; phylum Chordata; class Aves; order Bucerotiformes; family Bucorvidae; genus Bucorvus; species Bucorvus abyssinicus. Next base: position 29,504,810 of record CM020030.1, on the reverse strand, counting down.
TTGGTCCATCCCAGGGCCTGTGCTGCAGGCCAGTCCCACCAGGAGAGGTGCTCTGGCACAAAATCATCCCCTGGTGCTTGCTGAAGCCCCAGTCCCCAAATCCTGCACTACGGGGTGGCATTTGTCTGCAGTGGTGCATTGGACATGCCAGGCTGCAGGGTGGGATGGAGGAACAGGAAAGGCACATGCTTTATCTCCCCGCCTCTCACAAACACGCACACCAAATAATTTATTTCACTTAACTGATGGTTTTCTCAATGTCCTGGGGCACTGTGGGGGCTGTAAATAGGGATCTTTTGTTTTGTTGGTTTTTTTTTTTCCAATCCTGTACTTTTAAAACAACAGCCCCCGGCAGCCTTGCAGGACTTATGACTCTCCCATGAATTGCAGCAATTCGTTCTGTCTGACCTACAATTACCAATTATCTTTGTAACCTTCCTTGAAGGCAAACACACTCACTATAAAAGCAGGCTGCCCATCACATTTTTAGACTATTGGCAGCCAGCTTTCCTCTTCATTTCCTTTGTAGGACAGGGCCTGTCACAGCCATAAACACACCAATATATCAATTACTACTTTTTCTGGCTGACTGCAGGCAAGGGCATCTTTTCCTTTCCTTCCCTCTGTCGATGCCGGAGGTTATCAGGCCGCACTGTCCAGGTAGGACATTTGGCCCATCTGCTGCTGTGATTACCCCAAGCCAAGCCTGACACTCGTCTGTGTCCTCACAGGCTGTGGCTTCTGGTAGTTTGATGGCTGAGCTGCTCATGGGAGTGAGCCCTCAACAGTTAACCTCTTCTAGCTCTAAAAGGCAAAGTTGACCTCCTGCCTGAGATGTTTAAACCAGAAAGCCATGTGGCGATGGGTGGAGGCCCCCAGCCCAGTGGCCTGCCAGAGGGGTGGCACGGCAGTGCCCCTGCCCTGGCACTGCCTTTGCACTACCACGTGTTGCAGGGTTGATCCAATAAAACATTACATTAAAAAAAGGGCTTTTGTGCTTGAAATTCACACTTATGCTTGATTTGCAGTGATGTCCCCTGGTAGAGGAGCCTAAAACCCCTAAAAGCCTCTCTTATAGCTCAGGAGCGGGCATCACTGGCTGGGTGCAGCCACCCAAACAACACTGGGGCAACCTGGGTAGGAGGATTTATTCCTGATAGTTGAGTTGGTGCTGTCATACACCCACCCACCTGAAGAGTATTCTTTTTTTTTTTTTTTACTGCTGTTTCTCTCACAGCCATTGGATTTCCAGCTGCATGTGTCAATGACACGCCAGATTTTGATCTTGGCTCTCAAACACCCAGACAGGGACTCAGGAGACCTGCTGAAGGGTTCAGCACAGACCCAAAGCTATACCCCTCCATCAACCTGGTAATTCATGTTCTCTTTCCCCACCACAGGCACATGGTGCACAAGGTTAGGCTTTACCACAATACAGTCTTCCTCAGGCTGGGCAAACAAACCTGACACTCATGTAAGTGGGCTGCTAGTATGCAGGGTAACAGAGAAGAGAAATAATTTATTCCTATACAAAGTATATTTATTTGGTAATTTGCCAGGTTTTCTCTGCAGCCCCTGAAGTCCTACTGTAGCACCTTGGGTGCTTCAGGGAAGCCAAGGCAAGTATTTAGGCAGAGAGGTGCAGGCATCTCTGCTTTCACCTCTGCGTGGCTCTACTTGTTAACTCATTGCCAGGAAAACATACACTTAACCACCAGGATGTGAACACAAAACAACCCACTAAAAGTTTTTCACAAAAATCAGTCTTCCAAAGGTGAAAATAAAGAGTGCATGCAAGGTAATGGGTCAGCGTGCTCTAAATGAAACTTGAATGCCTGCAGGCTGGAGGAGCTGAGGCTGCAGGCCCACAGGTTCAGCCCCGCTGTTCAGTGGAGACCCATGGTGGGCAGTGCTCATTACACCCAGTGTAATGAAGCTATCGGTTGTAACTGGTGCTCCCAGAGCAGGGAACCTGTCCTACGGGGAAGGGCCACTGTGGCATGGGCTGGAGAAGCAGGAGACATGTCTGTTGGCCTGGCTCCCATGACCTCAGTGCCAGTGTCGTTTCAGCCTCAGCATCAAACAGAGCATCAAGTGGGCAGGAGATGTGCTGCATTGCTTTCAGCAGCAAAGGCAGCAACAGTTTTGATAAGTTGATAATATCTTGGTTTGTATTGTATTGGTCTGGTGACCGGCAGCATTAACTCAAACCACCTTCATGCTGGTTTAAGTCAACCTGCTTTGCCCCATATGGCACAGTGTGGAGGTGGTAATGCACTACGTGGCCTTGGGCTTGCACATTTCTCTTGGTTTTCTTGTTGCCCAAAGGAGTCATGGGGCTCGACTGGGTAACATCTGTTCTGGGAAAGGAGGAGCATGGTGTTGTACATGATCCCCTGCCTATGCTCTCCAAGAGGCCAAACCTGGAGATGTGCACCCACGTTTTCTTGCTGAGCTTGATGAAGTCTGGGTGCCTCCTGTCTCGGTTTTGGGCCTGACTAAAAGACAAATCCTCTTATTGTAGACTGATGTTTACTTCTTCTGCCAGGGCTGATGCCTTGGGTTAATGCTGTAAGTTCTGATGCCAGAAATGCTGTGCTGGGACATTGAAGCAAAAGAGACCATCTCTGTTTAAAGAACATGTTGGGTTTGGTTTTTTTCATTTCTTTATCATTTTGTTCTTTGGTGGGGTCTTTCTTTCAGACTCTTGATACTTTCAGGCCCAGCATCACACCCAGGGAGGAGCTGCATTTCAGTAATGAACAGGGCTTTGCATATAGTTTATATCTCAGCTGACTGTAATTGCGCAGTGCTTGTGAGTCTTTTGCTACAGAGATGCAAGAAGTACATTCCCAGCATTAGCTGGAGCTTCCTAGCCTCAGCAAAGTGACAGTGTATGAATGAATAAATCATAACTAGATTTCAGTGAATAATTCAGAGTCTAGTTCATTTGCTGAAACGATCCTATTTTCCTATTCACAAAACCTGTTTGGAGATGGCAGGTTTCTCATGGCTCCTGTACACAAGTTTTTACCTGCTCGATAGCTTGGTCCTTAGTGGCTTGCAGATTCCCTACTGGCTTTGAAAACATGATGCTTCACATTTACTTGTGTTGATGAGTTAGCAGCAGCCATGGGAGTATTTTTTTTTAAGTCACTTTATTTTCACAGTTGTCTGGGCACTATTCTGCCAGTCCAAATGCTATTAACATAGCCTGCTTTGGACTTCATTTCAAAGCAGGAGAGCCCTTTCCTTCCTGAAAGGAAGGAAAAAAAGCCATTGCTCAGTGACAGGCAGGAGATAAAACTGGTCAGATGGTAGAAAAATAGCATCTCTTCCTCTACAGCCACAACAACTGGTTTTCCATAAGAAAAAAAAAGGGAGGCTTGTATGTAAGGTGGATTGGAAAGACCTATTTACGTTTCATTTTCCTCCATCCCATCCAAAGGGAGTGATCTCAGGCCAGACACCTTGCAGAGTGTCCCATCTTCTCCAAAGGCACTGGGGATTTGCAGTGACACGAGGCTGGGATTTAACCCTTGGGGCTCATCAGCTTACAGATTTTAAGAGCAAAATGGGAAAGGGAAACTGTGGGCCAGGAAGATGGCAAAAAGAGATGGGGCAAAATTAGCTGTAAAGCAGAGGCTGAGGGGGCTAGCATGGGTTTTTCCTCAGGATGTTTCAGGCACATCTGTTCTGAAAGAGGAGATGCCAAAGGCATCAAAAAGAAAACACAGTGGAGGAGTAGCACCAACATGGGCACACGCAGTGCCCTGTTCCTGCCCACATCTTCTTGCTTTCCCCTGGCAATCAGCTTGGGGAAACTCTGTAGATTCATCATTCCTTCCTCAATTTACTTGTCCCCAGTTCAGGAGTAAATGTTCATTGCATTTCCTGATGTTTGCTTGCAGCATCTTTGTTTCTGATCTCTCTCTCTCTTCTCCCCTCCATGCCTGCTGCCCTAGGTGTGATGGCCCTCTCTGCAGGAGAGGTAAGTGTCTCTGGCTGGTTTGGCTGTGAGGTAAATGCTAGGGGTCTGGCACTGCCCAGCTCCAGTGCTTCAGAGGGATGGCACCTGGGCCTCCAAGCTCAGGCACATGCTCTGACCTCTGAAGCCAAGGGGGAGTCATCCTACTTTTCATGCTGGGCTGGCACAAAGAGAAGCTCAGAGAAGGTGCAGCAGCCTGGGTGGGTTCGAGCATCTGTCTAAGCTTCAGGACTGAGATTTAATCTCATGTCACTATTGTCAGTAACTGTGTTGATTTATTACTGATTTTTTTACCTTCCCTTTAGGACGAGAGACTGGAGCTGTGGCACAGCAAGGCTTGCAAATGTGATTGCCAAGGAGGTCCTAACTCGGTGTGGTCCAGCGGGACTAACAGTTTAGAGTGCATGCCAGGTAATGGGCCAGTGTGCTTTTAGCTGGTTTTGTCTGTTGATCAGCAGCAGCTTCCTCTGTTGCACACTGCGTTGCAGAGGTGGCATGTTATGGTGGTACTTGTTTCAAACCCAGCTGCTGATGGGGCTCGGGGAGCTGCATAGGTGGGAGGTGCAGGGTGATCCTGCACCATCTGGCAGTGGGGCAGCAGCAGCAGGGACCATGCCTGGGCCTCTGAAGGTCACCCAGGGTGGCCCAGGCTGGCCAGTGCCAGTGGGTGCTTGCCAGCTCTACCCCTACAGCCCTTGGCGCTGAAGCTCCCAGAAACTGGCTGGGGTAGCTACTGCCATGTGCAAGATTTGCTGTAGGAAACCTTTTGTACCACCTAGGCTCATTCTCCCTTGCTGCGGTTTAGCCTGTGACATCTTCTCCTCTCTACAGGGGTCAAGGAAAACAATTTATCCTTTCTTTGCATGGTTCCTGTGAGTTGTCTCTGGGCTGCCCCTGCCCAGCTCCTTTAGCCATTCCTCACAGATCATGTTTTATAGGTTTCTGATCAAGCTCCTTCCTCATTATTCTCTGCAACTGCCACATTTTCCCTGATGTGTTACCCCAGCAAGGCTTTATCAGTGCCCAGCTGATCCTCAGGTTTAGCTCACGTGCCCCACTGAAACTGCACTCTTCAGGCCTCCATCACACAGATATTCAGAGTTGTTCACCCCCTCTGGAACTGGGTGCAGAAAGTGGCACCTGATTCCTGTCCACTAGAATCACCTCTTCCCAGCTCCTGCAAGAGTCTGTGCAACAACTTGAGGCATGTTTTGCTGCCCCTGGGTTACCCAGGGGAGATGCATAGGGAAACAGTTAGCCCAGTGCTCAGCATTTGGCATAGCTGCCCTGAAGCAGAAGGACGTTAAATGAGTTACCCTGGAAGAGCTCTGAGTATAAGCCACGATGGGTTAGAAGCAAATAAAAATGTCTATTGACATGAAAATATGACACCGTTGGCAGAGCTTGCAGGCAGACACAAACAGAAATAAGAAGGGAAAAACTCCAGGCATTTCTATCCCACGCTTGTGGTGGACCTGAATATTTTCCTTCTGCAGCACGAGGGAGCTGACAATTGCAGAGGTTTTGCAATCATCCTTGTTGGGCCATCTTCTTCCCCAAGCTCTCCCTCTGTGCTCCCTGCTGTTGTGGAGGCCATGTCCACCTGCAGCTCACCCAGCTTGAGCATTGCCCCCAGGTTCTTCCCTGCCCAGAAGAACTACAAGAGAGGATTCATCTGCTGTGCATGGGTGGTGTCTTGCGCTTGGAGCAGCGTGGCCCCAAACATCCCCAGTAAAGGGTCATGGCTTCTCAGACTGTCCCTTCACTTTCTGCAGCTTATATCTTCACAGGGCTGCCTGCTGGGGCAGGTATGAAGAAGGCATTTGCTGGAGACAGCCCCTGTGATGTGGAAGAATCACTTATAGGAGCTCCAGAAATGACACTTTATATCTCTTGCTGTGAGGGTCTCTTCCAGTTTCTTATGAAAGAAACCCATATGCACTACCCTAAGCATGAGTCTGAGCTGGCAGGGCCTTCACCGAGCTCACCACTTCCTTTCAAAGGGCTGGCCACCACAACTCTTTTTTGTTGCAGCATCATCATGAAGCTCACCTGTGATGGGCAGGTCCCTGCAGTCCTTGTATCCTTGTCTCAGTCTCTCCATTTGGAAGATGCCCCTCTGCACCTGCGCATCCTCTGCCTGTAACTGTATCCCTTTGTATGAAGCTGCAGTGAGGCATATTTTTGACGATTGGTGGCTACCACACACTGCAGATTGTGCTGTAGAATCCCCCTGCTCCCTGCAGCCCTGATGTCATGTGCAAGGAGCAGCATTTGCACGCTCACACGCTCCAGTGATGGGGCATCCACAACTTCTCTGGGCAACCTGTTCCAGTGCCTCAGCATCCGCATCCTAAAAAATTTCTTTCCTAAGTTTGATCTAAACCTACCTTCTTTCTGATTAAAACCATTGCCCCTTGAAAGGGAAGGGAATGAAAGGAGACACAGCAGGTTTGGTTGATTCATCCATGGCTGAGGGACACGTGTGAGAGGAGTGGCTCTAGGTTTCCTGGCCAGGCTAGCTGTGAGGGGTGCTCTCACGCATTAGGATTATGAAGCTGAGTAATGAAGGCATCTTCCTTGACTAATGAAGGCTCTTCTCCTGAATAATGAATGTTGTCACCGTATCTCCCAGCTGCCTCTCTCCCCAGGCAGTGGGGCTTTGCACTCTCCTCGCCCAGCCTAGCCCAGCTGTGGTGATGTGGCCCGGCATCCATTGCCTGGGGACGGTTTGCTGAGCAGACATACTGAGGCATTGCAGAACTGTCTGGCATGGCCAGGGGGGACCAGCCAGCCTTGCAACTGCTGCAAGTTTTCTCCAGGTCAGTGGTAATGGCAATAAATGGCTTAGCTGGTTTGGTTGGATGGGCACCAGGCATCTGTTTCGTGGGTCCCTGCGCATGGCCCAGCCAGACATGCCAGAAGGTGACCTGCTAATTGCATTATGGTTGTGTGGTCTGCGGATTAGCGTTGCTAAAAGTAAAGTTATGTTGTGTTCGAGATGAGCCTGCCAAGTAGTAAGCATGCGGGTCCACCCCAGCCTGGCCCTGCCTTGCACAAGGGGAGCAAGGGTTTTAATGGGGTGGAAAAGCAGGATGTTTCCATGCCTGGAGGAAGGCAGGATGGTGACTGTGTGTTTTCATGGGGAAAAACATGTTAATGAGGTACTGACTGAGCAAGATATGTTAATGAGATATTGATGCATATGATATCGACCTAGTGGAGCTTGCTAATGAGACATCGACTGTGTTGCCGCAGTGCTGAGGCATTGCACCAGGCAGGCCGTAGTCGTGCCAGGCACTGGGCACCTGCTGATGGTCCCCATGTGTCGGTCATTTTTAACGTGAGGCACCATGCTTGTTGGTCAGGCATGGCTAAGGCAAGGAAACATCCTACCACTTGCTTCTTCATTGCTGAAACCTATGAAGTGAGCTATGCTAAACTGGAAAAAGTGAGAGTTACCCTTGGGAGCACCATATCTGCTCCACAGGCTGCAAAGTTGGAAAATGCTGCCCATGATGTAGATATTTGCCCAGTGTCATGCTTGTGTGTGCCTTCTTTATGTGTATCTAGATATAGAGGGATAACGTGATTGCAAGAAAAATGAACATAACAAAAAAACCCCACGACTAGGTCCAGGTAGCATGCAGGCACTCTGCATGGCATCATCACGAAAGGCTTGCCTTCCAGAGCACTCTGTGGTGACCCACTACGGAAAGTTTTAATGATGAATAGTGGTCTTGCAGCCAGCAAGAGTCTTGCTGAACTTATTGCTGTCATAGAAGACAGCTGTGGGGTCGGGTTTGGTAGCCTGAAGGTCTGGAGGCAAAAACTCAGCTGGAGATCCCTGAGCCTTCGGCATTATGCCTCACTGGCACCAGAGTACCCACAGGTTTTCCACAAGACAAGTCCATCTCCAGATACAAAGATAGTTCCTCGAGAAGAAAATGCAGAAGATCTGAGGGTGTTTGGGGAGGGATGATCAGAACAGGCTCAGCAATTTTGTCAGGTGGGCATAGCCATAAGACAGTGAATAGAGAAGCAGATGGAGAGGAAGCCCAGCAATAAAAGTCATGGCAGGCATTCTCAAGGACCAGGCCGAAGCTGACAGCCTGGAGGCTGGATCGAGGTCGATGGATCCAGTCTGCATCTGCTTCCCCATGCCTGCAAGAAGGAGATTTGGATTGCAATATCTGAATAAAACCTTGCCCCTAAGATGCTGCAGGCAGCACAGGTTTAGTGAGTTTGAGAGAGAGTTAGAAATTCACACAAGGCAATAGTTAGACGTGAGGATCCCATGGCCCCTGGGCAGCAAATACTGCAGGGGTTTAAGAGCATCCCCAGCATCCTGGCGAGGGAGGAGAGGGAGCAGTGAAACCACAGGGGATGTCGACAACAAGTGTGCACACACCCTCAGGAAACAAAGCCACTTGTGTCCCTTAAAGTAATTTTTCCCTTATTCTGCAGAGTGCCCCTACCACAAGCCCCTGGGCTTTGAGTCCGGCGCTGTCACCCCTGACCAGATAAGCTGCTCCAACCCTGAGCAGTACACAGGCTGGTACTCCTCCTGGACAGCCAACAAGGCCCGCCTCAATGGCCAAGGCTTTGGGTGAGTCCAAAAATGCCTCCCCGGGGGGCCCTGTGGGTGGGCAGGTGTGAGGGGTTGGGGACCCCTGGCAGATGGGGGAGGGCAGCGGTGGAGGACATAGCAGAGCCAATGGTGTCCCCATAGGTGTGCATGGCTCTCCAAGTACCAGGACAATGGGCAGTGGCTGCAGATCGACCTGAAGGAAGTGAAGGTGATCTCAGGAATCCTCACGCAAGGGCGCTGCGACGCTGATGAGTGGATGACCAAGTACAGCATGCAGTACCGCACCGATGAAAACCTCAACTGGGTTTACTACAAGGACCAAACTGGGAACAACCGGGTAGGTGGACTTTGCACTTTGGCCACTGGTGGAGGGGTGGTGTGTTTGGTGACATGAACGCATAAGGTTGGGAGGGGCCCCAAGAGGAGGGTCCTGTGGGAGCAGCCATGTGGATGGGACCTGGTGCTCACCCCATGTCTGGGGGCAGGACAGAGTGGTGGCATCCCTCCTGTGGCGAGAGTGAGTGCCACACTGACCAGCTGCAGAAGCGAGAAGTAATTTTAAAATGTTTTCTAATGATGATAGTGGAGTCCAGATGAAGCTCAGAGGCATTATCTGGCATCGCAGAGGGGGCAGCACCTCCATGATAAAACCCCTTTCTCAGCTGTGGCCACACAACCCCAGCCATGCCTGGGCACTGAAAAATGGGGCTCCTTCTCCTGCAGTAAGTCCAGGGCTAGTGCACGATGATGATGCATAAAAACCCCTGAGACAAAATCTGCAACTAGTTAAGTCACAACCCAATGAACTGTTCTCACGCTGCACTGCTTAGTGTTTGGTTTGAAGGGAAAATTGCACTGGGGAGACCTTACAATGGTACCTGTGGTCCTTATGCAGTCCAGCTGGGATGGGGGAATGCCACAGCTGCTGCCTCCCAGGCATCCTCAGTGTCCATTTGGTGGGAACCGCCCCGTTCCAGCATGGGAGGCTCTGGTGGCTGAGTACCGGTTCCTGCAGCCCTGGGGAGATATTGAACTTTCCCTGAAAAACAGGTTGTGGCCATAGGAGACATGGAAGCATGGCCAAGCAGTGGGGAAAGGGCCCCCAAATAAACTTTTTTGCCTATATCAGCATGTCTGGGAGCCCAGCTCACAAACTGCAAACAGCTAAGGTCATCCATGCTCACTCGGAACACATGGTGCCTTGCTGCAGGAAGGCAAATGAAAGAGAATGGGGTGAGATTAGGTCTAGACTAACCAGAATAAGTGCAGGAACGATGGCGGGAAAGTGACTTACTCAGAAAACCCAGGCAGCGTGACAAAAATTGTCTGCATCTGGCTATTTTTAAAGTCTTTTATTTCGGGGATAGAAGACACAGAGCCTCTTCCTCCTCCTCTGCTCTGCAGAGGCACTCCAAACTCATGCGGCAGGATTTCCAGCCCTCTAACCGCCCACCCACACCTCTCTTCCCAGGTTTTCTATGGCAACTCGGACCGCTCGTCCTCGGTGCAGAACCTGCTGCGGCCGCCCATCGTGGCCCGCTACATCCGCCTCATCCCTCTGGGCTGGCACGTGCGCATCGCCATCCGCATGGAGCTCCTTGAGTGCCTGGGCAAGTGTGGCTGAGCGCTGTCTCCTGGGGCAGATGTGAGTGTGTCCACCTGTGCAGCTGCCCTGCCTCGCCACCAACGCCGGTCACGGCCACGTTCCTGTGGTGTAAAGGCCCAGCCTGCAAAGGGAATAAAACGTTGTTTCACACCATGCCTGGTGATAAAGCTAAACCCTGCTGTGAAGCTGATGGGTGTTTATGGGGCACACATTGGGAAAAGCGGAAGGGTTGTGGCTGCGGCTTTAATCCCATAGATGTGGTGCTTCTGGCCCTGGGTGTTATGTTGGGGAAATGATCATCACAGTGTGCTGTGGAGGCCAAAGGAAATGCAGAGGGGAGCCAAGGGAGGGCTCTCATGATGTGGCAGACATCTCACTCTGCTTTTCTCCATGCTCCTCCGGCTGGGCTCTGCCATTCCTAAGACAGGCTTGGGGCCAGATCTGGCCTGTCTGCAGAACGAGAGGCCCTGCCTGTACCTCATGCTCACAAATCATCTCATGTCCCCTTGTATTAGGTCTCCTCTGGCCTGAGCTGCTGTGGCTGTTTTTGAGACAAGTGTTGATGCCTTGTGCACCTGGTGTCTGAACCCTCTCTGCATCCTCTCTGGTTTTGCACTGACACATCCTAGGAAGCCCAGGGCGCTTTGCTCCCTCTTGGTGTTCGGGCACAGGAACAGGGACTTGCTCTCATTAACTGCTTTGATCTCCACGGCCTGATCCCCAGCAGGTGCTGAGCACCTGAGGGATTTGGGGCATCTGGAGGCTCTGATGATGCACCCGTCTCCCTGGGTTGACTGCCCAGGTGCTGTGGCTCATATCCCTGCCTCTGCCTGGGAGCTGATGCTCAGCATGCCCCAGGTGAGAACTGTAGCAGCCACAGATTCCACGTGGGAGGGTTGTGGGGGGCTCTGGGGTGGCAGCCACTGTTTGGCTTCCCACACATCTGTGGCACAAACCTGACAGGCATTGGAGGCCTTTTCCCTATTTTTTTAACAATCCACACATCCATCTGAAAGAGTCATGGCATCAGCGACTGTCCTGTCTCAGCAAAGAGAGGCATGAAGACAATGGCACTGAGGCAGACCATCTGCCTCTCATGGCATCTTCCTATCCCTACGGGCACAGAGGTGAACGCTCACTATGTAGAGCAGGAGTTGAGATGTGACTAAAACCAAATGAAATGTGACCAAAAACATGAGAAAAGCCTTTGGATATCTGTACAATTCGTCACATTTTATTCATTCTTAAGGGCAGATGTTTCTGCCTTGTTTTTTCCTGGATATAGAGACAAACAATAGCTGTCAGGAAACTAAGCCATTCTGGCGAGTCTGAAAGCTTCTGCTCCACTATACAAACAGTATGAAGTCTACAGAGACAGAGAAAAGACCAATCCCCATGATGATTGTTATTATGCCACCATCATTCCCTTCATTCCCCTCTACTTCCCAAACGAGTTTTGCCTATCCACAAACGGGTCTAGGGACATATTTTCTTAATAAGAAACCAGTGACTCTGCGCAGTTCTGAAATGATTAGCAGACCAGGCAAGGTCTACTGAGAAGGTCCACTGAGCTCGAGGCAAATCCTCCGTGCAGCAGAGCTGTGGGACCGGCACAGGGTAACAGCCACTCTGGAGGCACTGCACATAAAATAACAGGGAGACAAGGGCTCTCCACCAGACATCATAGCTCTTGGGTTAGTAACACGAACAATGAAAGCTGAAGCATTTCCAGACCCTGGCCACAGTTACCATCACACTGCTCTCCCTTCCCTAAAAGCATCATGGCTAGCTAGGCTCCATATCCTGGTGGGCAGTGACTAGCGGGGAGGAGGCTTGGTGCTGATGTTTTGTTGCATGACTGAGGAGTGGTGGGGTGGGGTTGGAGGTGTGAAAGGATAGACTAGGCACCAGACAATGAGTATTTTTAGCATCCCAAGCCAGTTAAGCTTGGTGGTAACCGCCTTGGCTGTGACTGGCCTCTGAGCTCCCACGCAGAGTCCAGGATTTTACAAGCTGTCTGGTTTTGGAAATGCACCCTGAGGCAAGGGCCAAGAGCTCCTGTGTAATTTGGAAGAGCTTGCAAGCTTAATCCACAGCCTGAATGGATGAACCACACACCATTATACACCAAGGCACCACCCTAAAGTATGTATCTTCACACGACTGATTCTACATATAGGATATAATAAAACTTTGAAGGGAGAAGAGACTGTCTAGGTGGAAGGGACCTGTGCTATCATTCTTCCAGCCTCCCAGCTTCAAAGAAATCACTGGACCCTTTTTCCAGATTAAAATGTACATTGATAACTAAGGTGGAACTGGCTGGCATAGAGTGCATTTCACTGTGTTCGTTTCTTGCCTCACCCTGTCCTTTGCCTGCAGTTCACCTCTCTAGCTTGCATGGGGAAGGGACCTACTTCTGGCTTTCAGCTGTGATGTCTGAATGGTTTCTGCTAAATGAGGAGTTTCTGTTCTGATCCTAGCTATGCAGCTCGCTTGCTGATCATCCTTTGGAAATTCACTTAACTCTGCCTCTTTCCTGGGTGCTGAGAGACCTAATGAATTAAGTGGTCCTAAAATGCTTTTAGATTTGAACTTGACTGCATAAACACAGCATGCTGGAGTAACAGTGTGACTGAGGGCGTTATGAAAGTGGGATAGAACCAACCAAAACACAATTACAGAAATACAAAGCTTTTCCTCATAAACTTTTCCTAGTGTACCATTAACAATTTTAATTTACTGGCACAGATGCCTCCAATCATAATTAATCAGGACAGAGCCAGCCACTAAGGCTGCAGGAGATGCTGAAACATGCTGAAAAATGCTGAAAAAGCATTTACCTGCTAGGAGTGAAAATCCTGCAGGTCTTTACATGCAGAGGTAGGGAAACCAATGCCTGGCTTTGCATTTGTGTAAAACACAGCAGGTTCGAAATAGGAGGCAGGACCAAGAGCTGCCTTCAGCTTCGTGAAGTTTTAGTCTGTGTGCTTACAGAGAGGAGTGAGGAAGCTCTGCTGAGAAGTCAAGCTCATCCAATCTAAGCTATGTGGTAAGAGACTGCTTCAGGCCTCCAGACAAGCCACACCTTTTGTAAGTCAATAGCCCCCTTCTCTTAATGGGTACACACAGGAGGGATCCCTTCACTGTCCTCTGAAGAAAAGTGCCCACACCCACTGTGCTCCCCATCCTACAGGGGACTATGCTGGGGTAACCACAGCAAGGGGCTGGACATCTTTAAGGAGGCGGCCACTCCATCTTCTGGAGCTCTGCGGTGGGTACAGAAAAGAGCACTGAGCTCCTGTGGTCACTACAATGAGATCCTTGAAGGAGTAAGAGCAAAGAGAGGCTGTAAGAATAAAGCGAGTCCCCAGAGAGCTGGACACCTCCAGGTAACAGGCATTTCAAACGCATTTCTAGCTGTGACTGTGGAAGTGCTGGACCACTTGTCCTGATGGAAGTGAAAGCCACTAGCTCAGGGCAGCAGCTTCCCTGTTTGGGAGGGGGTGCGTGCAGCTCTGGGAAGGCACTTGGCAGCAGCCGCGTCGCACAGCAGCTGTGGCTGCAGCACTACCCACCGGGCAGCTGTTTCTGAAGGATCTGAACAGACTGCAAGTCCTGGCTTTCAGCAAGTCTGCTGCTGCAGCACAGAGGGAAAGAAGGGAGGCCAAGGCGAAGTTGCCCTACTCCTCAGTTTGTTTCCAACTGCCCTGAAGAATGAGAGACCAGCAGAGAAATACTTGAAGTTTTTTAAAGCTGCACACACCAACAAAAAACTCACGGCCAGGCCACGTTAAAGAGGAATCCATCAAAAACCGTATCGCTGACACCTGACCGTTTGCCTAGAAAAGTCTCAGCTTATTATGTGTGGCAACGATGCTCAAATGGTGGATCCCTTTCTGCAGCAAAGACGATTTCAGCTCTAGAAACTCTCAGGGCCTTTTAATTTCTGGGTAGTGCCTGCTGAGAGGATTGTTGGGTTCATACTATAGAGAATAGCAGAGATTCTTGTCCTGAGAGGAAGAAACCTCCACAATGTCTGCAGTAGGACTACGGGAATGGTGGGCAATAGGGTGCTTCAGAGCTGTTTTGCTGGTGCTCCTGTGGAAATGTCAGGCTTGCAGACAGCTACAAGCCAGCTTCTCAGATGGGGAGTTAGTCAGGACCTGGCAGTGACCTGTTGGGTGGAGGAGTCCTGGTGTGGTTCTGGCCCGTTCTGCCCATCTGAGCCAAGCTAACGTATGGGGAGGTGCTCTGGAGGAGACGGGTCAGGAATAAGATCAGCTGTTGAGCAATGCCAGTGTTCTAGTGCAAAATCTGCATTTTTATTAAAGACATATTTTGGAAGGCCCATTCAAAAATACATTGTGCTCAGTAAAAATTAACCATTTCCATGCTGATAATTAAGGTTACCACAGGATTTTTTTTTTCTCTTTTAGAATATTTACAGCAACAATAGAAATTGTACAGAAGTTAAGAATGGAATACATGCCCAAAAAAAATTTGGTAAGGTGTACCAACAACATGATACAAAGGGTTGTATACAAACACTTTACAAATGGTTCATTAACTTGCATGAAGTCATCCTTAAATATTCAACACACTTTAAAATCAAATTGTATTCCAGGATTAAAAAGGTTAACACCACATCACATCCCTTCCACAACAGAAAGCATGGTCGATTTAAAAGTTTGTGCGCTTTAGATTTCTAGTAGCTGTTAAAAAACATGGGGGAATCTTATCCATAAATTTAGAAGTTTTGAAAGCTACCTCCCCAGCCTGTTATTTCTGGAATAGTCTGTACTGCCAGATTGTGAAAAAGATCACATTTTTCTAAACCTCGTTCCTCCTTCCTTCCCCCAAATGACACAAATTCAGAATTCAGCATTTCACAGTGGAGATCTAAGCAGTCCTGGAAGTCCTTAGCAGATTAACCGGATTTTAAAATGCCTGCATAGAATTTCCAACAAAATTATGGTTTGGGGGAAGATTTTAGCTTATTGTTCCATATAAACCAAATACATATATATTTATATTACTCCCTTCATTTATTTCATTTAGACATATCCTTCAGTAGTACGAGTCTAAGATGTGCACTAGCAAAAAAAAAAAAAAAAAGAAGAAAATGAAAGTTGAGACACACTTAAAGTTTTGCCTTGTTACTAAACAGTTAAAAGCTCTGCCATTGGATTTACATGTCAAGAGTTCACACCGGAGGTTCACATCCTATAGGAAACTTGAATAGCGGCTTCCATCTTGTGCTATGAACATGCTTTAATGCTGCTAATGGAAAGCTCTACGACAGCAGTTACTTCACAACGCATTTCTACGCCTGTACAATCAAGATGCCACCTTGAATTTCTCAGAACGGATCCAGAGAAACAATGCCCTGTGAAAACAGAGACCTGGTGGAAGGGAAAGCCTGGTAGGCAAGCATGTTTTGGTGGGGTACAATGAGGTAAGGTATCTCACCCAGATGAAATGAAAAATTAAAATGAAGAAAATCCTGAGCAAGTCTAAGGATAGCTGTTTGAATAAAACAGCAAACAGGGTGGAGTAGTAGATAAGGCCTCTAACTCCCTGATAATCTGCACTAGAGAAACAACAAAGAACAAGGCAACTGCAATATTTGAGAACCACAAGGGGAAGGGCAAGGGAAGACTGCAAAGCAGTGCAAAGGATGGCATTGGGATTCTAGAGGGAGAGCTCAGATGGCTTGGAGGTTTCAGAAGTGTATCAGATGAAGGCCCATCAAGATTTTATTACTTGGTTGCTAACAGTACCTAGAGGAAGAATCTTTTCACATGCCTTTTCAAAATTTGGAGTCAATAACAAGCTCAGAACAAACAAATCAAACCTCGACCACATTCTGCAAGAGAGAGGAGGTAGATTGACTTGCAGAGAAGACAAGAGATGTGCAGAGTCATTCTTAGCCCGAGTCACAGTATCTGTGTTCAGACTCTTGGGTCACGTTCTAAGAGTCACTTTTGCCTGGCTGCATATTTTGAGTTACGTTCTAGAAGAGCCTGAGAAGCAATCTGATTTGGTGGACTGAAAGCATCCAAATATAGCGGGGCTGGTCCTCTTACACTTCTCATGCATCTTCCGCTTAGTTTGTCAGAAGACAACTTTTGCACCAAACAATTGGCTGTACACAAGCAGCACTTGGGGCAAGTAAAATCCAGACCTAATCCATCAGATTTACCTATGATGTCTCATGCAGTAGCTGCTACAACAGTCCACTGAGAGAACGGATGACCTATCACAGCTCTTCTCTTTCAATTACAAGAGGATCTCCTACAAAATCTACTTTGCTTAATTTTCACGAAATTTGCTTTGTGATTGCAAAAATGAGAAATCTTCAGTTTCAGTACAACATCTGAACCAAGTGGCCTGCACCAACTGTCACTTGCCTGATGAGCCTGAGCATTGATGCACTGCTTCTGTTTGACCCTTTGGAAAAGGAGCCAACATCTAGAACTTCCAAACTGTGTTATATGAAAAGGCTTTACTCAAATTGCCTCCTTTTTAGCAAAGGCCAGAAGTTAAATGGCTTTTCTCCTCATTCACTACAAACCCAGTTAATGAAGGGTTAATATCACGACACCATTAGAAAGAGCTGTGTAGGGAAAGGCACCTGTTCTTAAATAGTGTCCTGATTTGAAGGTCCTTTAAAAATGGTTAAATAGGGCACATCACCTTTCCAATCATCTTCTGTGACACTCCTATCCTATTTCAAATGGTGGGCTACTTCCTTGAACAACAGCCCAGATGTGTAATTTATGATATAACCCCGTTAATAGATGTATTACGTATGCTAGCTGGAATGGAAAAAACCAAAACATTCATTGCCACCCCACAGTTTGCAGTATATTATATATGGCTATCCTTTTCATACTCTTCGTGTGACTGGGATTCAAATGTTCTCCCAGCTCTACTCTGACAGTGTTCAACACATACAGAACTAATTACATGCAGAATTTTTCGAAGCATGTTTTACTACCACTACTTATAAGGCAACAAAAACCCGAAACATTAATAATAACCCCAAACTCTTCCGGACCATGGCTCCCCTCAAAAGCGGCTGGGTTTTGCCTTAGCTAAATAGATCACAACAGTGCTTTCAGAACTATGTTCCCGTTCTTGTAAGGGATGCCTACAGCACTGAATTGTCAAGACTACATAGCTTTTTCTGGGTGAACACAGGAGTCTACTCAGCTAATAGCTACAGCAGCTTTGGAAGAAAAAAGAAAAGGTTGGTATGTAGCTTTTTACACGACTACGATTCATCTGTTAAAAGAGCGAACTGCAATGACAAGGAATGGCTAAAAGCCTATCACAGGACACTGCTTCTTGAAGAATCACTCCAGCTTTGTTCCCAGAAACAAGTTGGTGTAGCAGTGAGAAAGGCAACAAACCTAAGGACGACCTGAGGGTGTCTCGTACATTTGGAAGTTTGAAGCCTGTTTAATGTTGATCTAAAAGAGCAAATATCTGTAAAAAAAGTGGCGTCAGGACCCACATATTTAGGAGGGTCTGATTTGGTGTCAGAAAACAAGGCCTGGAGTTGGTCCTGCGCCCTGTGGGATGGAGAGTGTTTTAGGAAGAAGGGACCGAAGCTGGGATTGCTGACTGCCTGCCAAGAACTGTGCCCAGTGCTCTGTGCTGGTGACCTCTCAGAGAAGCAACGGATCTTGGACTGTGATAAATGGAGCAAGAAGCTCTGAGGGACTGTTCTCTGTGCTCAGGTCTGCTGAAAAAAACTTGTTGTTCTAGGTTAATACATTTACATGGCAGTTTAAAAGGACAGCTTAAACACATATACAGTTTCAGCTAAGATGAGCTTAAGGTGCTTCTTTTTCAGTTAAAAAGAGCTCAAGAGCTATAGCAAAAACATACAGACAAGTTTAGGCAGCTGGAGTTCTGCAAAATGACTATAATTCATTTCTGAAACTTAGTTTCTTTTCTATTCACATCATTAATGATGCCATATGGCAAAACAGATTGCCAAAGAATAAAATGCAGTTTAACTAAGATACTTTGTACTAAGTAAATCTATAGAACGTGTAGCACACGACTCACAGACCAGTGAAGAGGAAAGCTCACACTTACAAAATCGTTTCCTCTATAATTCTCTTCCCCTTTATTGAGCCAGCAAAGCTCAGTCACTATAACAAGATTCCTTTGGAAGGCTCGGCAAGATTACAGTAGTAATATTCTAAATAATGGGAAGTTAGTCCAAGGTAAAAACACACAATTTATCCCAGAACCAGCTGGCCGAGCTGTTGGAGTTGCTTTCCAACAGAAGGAAGAAAATACTACATACATTCAACACAGTTTAGTATTCAACGGAAATCTACAACCGTTCATTGAATTTGAGAAGAAAATGCAGCGTGACGTAGAAACAGCTTTCGGTAAGTACGGGCCACCAAATACTTGAACATTCCTTGGGCCACCCTTGAAGCTTTGCTAACTACTCTAAACAGTTATATGTACAGTCACAGATTACCTTGATTTAACTTAATGGGTACTGAGAAAAAAAATCCTTTGGAAACATTTTTCCTTGCTAGAAATCAGAACAGCCACATGCAGCCCAGTACCATCAACCCCAGCATGAAGCTCTACCAGCAAGCTAAAGGTCTTGCAGAGGCAAAAAGATACTTAGCCACAAAGCACAGAAGAGCCTAGTCCGAACGCTCCCTCGGAGACATTCAAACCATCCTGCTTAGAGCCCCAACCTTGGATGCGGCTTTTGTGAGGGATTTCAGTGGCATCGGCCCATTTCGAAGCAGGACTAACGGGACTAACCTAGTTGTGACCAACTGGTGGATCCAAAAGAGATTGCTAAAATGTGCTGCTAAACTCAGAGTGATGTCTCGTAAATATCACAATGTCTTGCCTGGGTGCCCACTGAACTTATCGAAACCCGAATATCCTTTCATGTCTACTGTATTTATATATGCTATATATATGACATATCAACACAGTATACATCATATATATCTAGATACCATATATCATATCTATCTATAGAAAATCACATGCACATTTCTTGCAGGCAATTGATAAATGAAAAAATACTTATTTGGTAATTTTTCAAATTTACTAGCCTGACTTTTAGCCCTGAACAAACCTGATGTAACATCCTTCCATATTGTACTTTCAAAGATTTTTAGAATAGCGGTGTCAAATTTGCCATAGTTAGAACTTGGTATGCCTCAAGGGTACTGAACAGCATGTCCAGTTCGCACTGTTATCCAGCTCAGAAGTTCAGCTCTTACTGCCTGGCTGCTTCTGTTAACTACATCCACAGCTAAATCACGGAATCTACATTCAGGTCAAACTCTTTTGGAAAAGAGAACGTATTTGCAAGTACAAGTGAATTATGAGGACAGCATCTAGAAAACGCACTATGCTGCAGAGTAATGAGGGAGTTGAACTAATGTCTTTAAAAAAGGAAGATTGTATTGTTCTGACACTACAGGCCTGACTCTCCTCTTATTGCACAAAATTTAGACTGGCATAACTCTTTTGACTTCTACTGGCTCACCTTTGATTTAGTTTACTGGAAGCAACAGAGGAATCAGGTTGGGTATTTGCTACACTCAACATTCACGAACGTAAAGGCAGTTTTAACAAAGCGTACAGGAGACTGGAACCCAAGATCTGGTATTTTGCTGAGACTGGTAACTGAACTGTGTACGGGAATTTTCGGAGAGTAAGACCTAAGGAGAAATTAAGCTGCATGGCAACCTCTCCCTCAAGATCCAAATATCAGTTCGTAGCTTTAAATACATCCTGAAATATAATAAAAAGTGCAAGAGTAGTTTAAATTTAAATACAGTGTTTATCTTATTAGTTAATAGATTGCTAAACAAGATGTAAAGTACATATATGCATAAAAGCTTATACCATGATCTGCAGTGCCATGCTATGCCTAAGTGTCAAAGTTTGGCATTTCACTTGCAATTCATGCTATGTTTCTTTGGTTTTCACCCCTGCTATTAAGTGGAAGAGCACCTGCTTTAGCCTGTAGTCATGGGGCACTTTCTCTCTTTTGAGGAAACAAAAATTTGGTGCTGGGGCTCTGTGCTCTTGATGCAGATGCAGAAATCCCATTAATATTACTAGGAAAGCGGACACAGGGGAGAACATACCACACTTAGATTACTGTACAGTTCTGCAGTCTCTTACATTTAGCCAATACTTCCAACAAAATAGCCCACAATAAAGCTTGGAATTGACTGTTGTCTTTTGTTACCAATAATGCCTATAATACCAGGCTCTCGTAGCTGAGCAAGATTCATACTGTTACAGTCACGGTTATATCCACATTCAACTTCCTTTTATTAGAAGTATAATACTGCACTTTATATCACAAATGTATAAAAATATGGCAGATAGTGTCATAACAATACTTTTCTTTTAAATGAGTATATTTAAAAAACAGACAGTTATTTTCCATTTATATATATATTTATATATAGAATAAAATACTCCTGATGCAATATATAAATGTTACTGTTAGTTTTTTATAGAAACTACTGTAGCTGTCGCACTGCTTCACAATGTTTCAAACAGCTCAAAATAACTTTACATTATAACATAAAAGATATGATTATAACAGTACGATATTAGGTCATCATAAATAAATATTACAAATCCTATCAAATATGGAAGTTTAAAAAACAAATTTAAGACATACAATTTAACTTTAAACCCTTAACAGGGATACACTTTTTATCACATAAACCCCACTGTTTTAACTAGGCAGCAAAAAATGTAGTAAGGGCATAGGTCTAGACATGAATGTTTTCACCCTTATAAGTGCCAATACATACCAGAAGTCCCCCAGCTTTCAGACAGAGATGTGCGCTGAGCTGGAATGTAAATGAGAGAAAACGGCAATGCATTTTTCTCCCTGACCGGCACACTCTGCCTGGCATCCAGCAACATTTCTGATGACTGGTAATTCATAATTCAACTTGTTTGACTGAATAATCCCTGACTCTCACTGTGGTGCCAAACAGCATAGCTCCACATGTACATATTGCACACCTTTATAAAGCTGAAAATGCAGTCTTACCATCACCAGAACCACCACCACCACCACTCCCCTGCAAAGATCTCCACCTGAACTGGCCTGTTTTCTGGAGTGCAATTACAAGGCTGTCTCTTTTAAGTCATTCAGATTTGGCATTCGTGATCGGTTTGTTCGGTTATACGTGTGCCCGTTCTGTCCGCTCTTGGAAGGCAGCTGGTCGGAGTAGGGAGGCCCATCACTCGTGCTCCTGTTTACTGGGGAGATGTGCCAGGTAGGTTCCAGCTGGCTTGGTATCTGCAGCGTCGGCCGGCTTTTTGGCTGAGGCTCTTGCCGCACGTTGCTGCTGCCACTGCTGGAGCTTTGACTCATGGGGTGAATTCGCACTTCAGAAAAAGAAGCTTTGGCTGGCTGACTCGCTAAGGGCTGGAAGCGAGGCTCAGCAGGGACAGGATGATTTGAAGACGAGAGGTGTAAGAGCTTTCGAAGAGATTTTAATGGCTGGTTCTGAAAGACACGCGGAAAAATACTTGACCTTCTGCTCTCCATCGTATCAAACCTCCTATAATAAAACTGTCATATCCTAAACTGAACATCTTGAACCTTGCAGGACTTCTTCACTTTTCATTGGTAATCATTTGGAATATTTCTTTCCAAGCTATGACTACGCACCTGAAAAAATGTCTTCTCATTATGATTCAATCTATTAGCTACCTGAAAAGATGGAACCTTTTCTACATTGGAAAAAAAAAAAAAAATTGTTCCCATCAGTTATTTTAACATTGTTTCCTATGAAAACAGAGGCACAGGCAATTGCATTAGCTGTCGATTTGTCAGTACTTCTGCTATCAACTTTAGAACCTCAGCTGCATTATATGAAGCACAGATATCAGAAACACAAAGTTTCTAAAAATGTTGTGAACATCAGTCAGGGATTAGACAGTTTTGAGTAATTATCTGCACTGAAATAAGGGCTGGCAGAACTCAGGAGTTAGTTATTTTGTTTGCTGGCAGCTGGATGACAAGCTGCTCTAGTTCCTCACAGCTTCTTTAACTGGTGAACAGGTTGAAGGAAAAAGGAGACATGGGGTTACTGAAATGGGTAGCAAGAGCCTGGGGAAGCCTGAGCACAGGAAGTGTTATGAAAACAGCCTCATTAAATTCCACAGCTCACAGAGCATCTTGCTACTTCAAACACTACAGCTTCAATGAGCCCTTTTCTCCAGTTTTCAATGTTGTAATGGCAACAGAGCATGGCATGGAAGCTCCCTCCTGATCCTTGCACCCCAAGCTGGTTTGAGAACTGGAGAAAATACAGTTGCATCAGTGCAGTGCTATGCTCCAATAACATAGCCTGCTTAAACTGCAGTCTGTGCCAGCTGAGGCACTGCTGCACCGTAGCGTGGTCACGATGCTCAGGTCACCCCATCAAGTATCAAACTGTGTCAAGCAGCAGTGTACTCTGGGGATGCACCACTCCTTGTCACAGCTGACTTGAGGGCTTTTCTACAGCGCTGCATAGCTACCATAGACACGCACTGAATCGTTGCTTGCCTCTAATACAAAACCATAACCAATATTTCAAAAGGCTCAAAGACTGACACAGGGACATTTAGTCTCTCTTCTTTTCCTTGTCATAACTGTCTAGATTTTCAAAGAATATGCAGGACTGCAGGCACATGATTTTTTACATTCAATGAGCAGGGAATGGGAGGGTTGGGAAATAACATCAAATATAATTTTTCTATTCACGTCAGTTTCTATACCTCAGTGACGTTAAAATACAGGGAATTATAATGCCACTTACAGGAGGCTGGATTTCTGTCATCTTCTCAGGATGCCAATCCTTCTGCCTGCTGCTCTGGTGATTAGAAGAATGAATGGCTTTCTGTAATGCCAAGAGATCCTGACCATCATTGCTAGGCATCTGCAACAAAATATTAAAAATTGGTCTCCTAATATTTTCTTAATAGCTGTAAATCATTTGCCCCAGCTAATTACACAGCAACAATGAAGCCCATTACTGCAGCAGAATTGCAATGACCTTTCAATGTTTTTCCAAATAGTAAGAGCAAGTGGCTGTGGATATCATGCAGATTTGCTATACCCTTAGCCCTTAAAGCATCCGCATGCTGTTAGTGTTATTTGCTGTAAGAGAGAGCAGTTAAACAAGGCTTCCAAAAAAAAAAAAATTGTTGAGCCTCATCTTCATTTAAAAAGCATTCCATACTGCAGTTAAGACCATGGATCAGTTCTATAAATTTGTTCCTGAGAGAAGCAGACCAAAAATCTGTCTAAACTGATGTCTGGCTGAATTTGCCATCACAAAACCAAGAGCTTTTCCTTTCCCCATCTTTCTCCTCCTATACAAATATCCCTAACTAAATAAAAAATTAAGAAACTCCCCCCTCCCCGCCCCAAACAAGCTGAAAATCCAACAAAATTTATGGCAGAAGAATAATTTAAAAATTATATGTAGAGTTTTATCCCATTTCAAGAATTCTAAGCAAGAAAAGGACAGTTAAAATGTAACCTACTTTTAATGCAAGCTGTCTTTTACCACAAACAATCAGGACAAACAAAAATACAGCAGAGGTATGAGAAAAAATTACTTTTCAGATAATCTGTTGTTAATATTTGATTAATTAAATTTGTACATAAAGGAGCAGTTTGCATAAAAAAATGTAGTTTCAAAATTGCTATAAAACCAGGTTAATTTTTTTTCCTATTTAAATAGATTAAGACAGTTTAATATTAAACATTTAGATTTCACAACTATTTTCCTCCTTCAGTCTTAGTCCCAGGGCTAATTCGCTCTGGAATTGTGCATGTTACATTTTCAGTATATCGAACACTAAAAAAAAAAATTTTTAGACACTACCTATTTTAACAGAACTGCCATTTTTACTTAAATTTATTGAACTGGCCCAAGATACTTAACTGGCATGAAGAGAAAGGGATCCCATGAAAATAAAACACATGCTGCTGTAGTCAGTAAAATAAATTTACTGGAGCATTTTACAGTGCTACTGTACTTAAAAATTAATACCATGGGTAGAGTGACTACAGGAAGCTTTTTCAAAGAAGAACTATGCTTTAAATTATTCTTTGAATTAAAAAGAGGAAAGAGGGATTTCTTGATGCTTGGATTCTCCCCGTTGGTTGAGTCTGTCTGCAATATAAGATACAAAAACTAAATGCATAGTATTTCAATTCAAGAAATCTGTCCTTACTATAGTATTTCTTTTTTTTTTTTTTTTAAGTTTTGACAATATATGGTATCAATCCTATAATTTGCTTTGGGAAAATACAATAGTGATTGAACAAAACAAGCATACGGAACAAATTCAAGGAATGCAATGCATATAAAGCATGTAAAAAGAGATCACTACACCCACCATACCCGTGTTCTTTAGGAATGCAGGGTACATTTCAAAGCCTTTTGGAAAAAACTGGTAGGTCTTTTTGACTTTACTGAGCTTTGGATCAAATCCTGTAATTCTGGCAATCATTTGTTACTTATGATAATAACCTAAAGCAGTATAACATTTCTTATTTCTATATAAATAAAGTATCAAAGATACATTAACAATGACAGCAATCGGTTTCAGAATGAGCAGTTGATAGCTACCTCTGGAAGAAATAAAAGTAGTCTATTTTTAACTTGTAAAAAGAGCTAGTGCTCCAAGACCAATTATTTCAGTTCTGACAAAAATATGCCGTCAACAACTTCATGTATAGATGCAAGGGCACTGGCTGTTTTATTTTAACTTCTGTAACACAACTGAAGAGCATACTAATAGATGCACAAACAACAAACAGAATTATCAAGTATTAAAATTATGAACGGGGCTATTTCTCCCCTGCTCAGGTACAAACAAGCAAAAGACACCAACGCTGTGTCTAGCATTATTCTGCCTACTGAAGGAAAACTTTATAATACAACATAATGATTAAATGACTAAAGAGAATGATGGGTACACTACCAAAAGTAAGGGTTTTCAAACAGGTTTCTCAGCTTCTAAATTCCATCCAAGGTAATGAAAGAGAGTCACTAATTAGCAGAGCTTGTTTAGGAATTTTATGGTCCAGAAATTTCCTGTTTCAAGTTCAGTAAAAGGATTAAAAATGAATCAAAGCATTGTTAGGAGAAATGCTCACCTGCAACTGTTGTTTTCCCCAAAGCAGGTGATTTCCTCAGACCCACAGCTTGCAATATGTGCCAAAATCTGCAAAACTCAAGCTCCTCTGAAGATAGTGCCTATTGACACTGTGCACAACCCTCATGGACATCAAATTGTTTGGTGGCAGATGAAAGTAAAAACTGTGACTTTAGCAATCCTCAAAACCTTTTGCTACGTTACTAAAAGACTCCAAAAAAGATGAAAAGGAGAATGGATAAGAATAGCTTTGCAAAACAAATATTGTAAAAGATTCTGTAGCAGGCAGTAACAGTTAGTATCCCATGAGGAATGATTAATGGGAACCACTCTGCAGGAGGAAGTGTCGGGAATTGGAATCACTTCTGGGTTATTAGAGATTTTGAGAATGGCATTATTAAGAAGATGTCTTCCATCCAGTTTCGGATATCTTTTATGACTCTTATGATGATTACCAGCAAAACAAGACGTGTCAAAGGATGTAAGAAGTAAATAGTAGCTATCTATGATGTGCTTCTCAGCGTTGTGACAGTTCTCAGGGTAAATAAGTGGAATTTTGTACTTCTAGGACTCTGTAAGAATGATAAGCCTCAGAAAAAAATGTGGGTAGTTACAAGCTATCTGTTAGATTTTTAATATGAATTCATAGAAAACATTATTCATACAGCTGAAGAGCTAATATTACATTACTGCTAACAGCTCTTCCTGTGGAAGTCAAACTTGGTGCTGAACTGGAGTTAATAATTTTTGTTTGTGCTGGAAGATCCTCATGAACCCATGACAATCCAAGGTCCTGAACCCATGACAGTGATGTTTGTTAGGCAGATGTCCTCAACTAACAGATGAAGAAGAACAAAGAACGGTGTCTGAACCAGACATTTGTGCGCACATCAGTGGGTACAGTCTATCCCTACATACCATCCTGTTAAACAGCTGTAAGTAGAAAAGAAAAGAGGTTTTTCAGTCTCTGGTTGAGTCCAAAATCACGTTGATGTCAGCAAGTTTCCAGCTGAGGATGAAGAGTTTTATCACTATCTCATTTCACGATTTTATTCATCTTTCTGTGAGATACTGGCTCTAACTAGCCAACATAATTTTCCCTTACGCAAAACCTCTCTCCCCCTTCCCCTCTACCTCTCTTCTTAAGAGTGAGAAGAAACAGGAATAAGGATTTATCTATAAATCTGTCATGTCTTGCAATCAGTGACGGTTTTGGTAGCTATAGATCAAGGTACTTGTGATTTAGATGTTTTGCGAAGTCCCAGATTTTGATGTGCAACACAATCCAATCTATATTTCCTTCACAAATTTAATCTGGAAGTAGTTGATACACCATCTATCAGATGAGCTTTTAAAGTGTTCCTTGCCACCACGTCTGAATGGCTGGAATCAGAATACACTAGAACAGTGCAAATTTAACACTTTTTTTTTTTTTTTTTGAAAATGCATCTCTGTAACCAATGGTCTTAGGTGTGCTATCCTTGCATGGACATTTTGATATAAAATAATCCCAGAGTTATAATCCAGACATTTTGTTCAGTTGTGATGAAATGACCATATCTGAATTGCACACAGGTATAAAGATGAACAAGTTCAGAAGGAGAGGTAAATGCCACTGCTCTAAACCTGCCCAGCAAGAAGGCAAGGTGCATTTTTGAGTGCTAGCGCACGTGTTCCATGCAGTTCAAAGAAACTAAACAAAAAAAAAAAAAAAAAAAATCACTGATAATCACTCCCCTCCTCCAATTTTCAACAGATCAGCTCTCCACCAACATCCAGAGTCATGCCACCTCACTCTGTGACAAGACATATTTTAATTTAGTTACTCGGCTGTGTCAGGAGTGAGCATGATTTACTCCATTCTGAGAACCTTCAAAACTGTAACTGCAGTTATACTTACAGAAACATCGCAACTTTATGTAAATGAAATTTTAAATATTTTACTGTTTCCAGAACTGTGATTTGAGAATGAGATCACAGAATCACAGAATCATCTGGTTGGAAGATACCTTTAAGATCATCAAGTCCAACCGTTCACCCTGCACTGCCAGGGTCCCTAAACAATGTCCCTCAGCACCACATCTACACAGCTTTTGAACGCTTCCAGGGATGGGGACTCCACCACCTCCCTGGGCAGCCTGTTCCAATGCTTCACAACCCTCTCTGTCAAGAAGTTTTTCCAGATATCTAACCTAGATTTCCCCTGGCGCAACTTAAGGCCAGTTCGTCTTGTCCTGTCACTTGTCACAAGGGAGAAGAGACCAACCCCCACCCCACTACAACCTCCTTTCAGGTAGTTGTAGAGAGTGATAAGGTGTCCCCTGAGCCTCCTTTTTCAGCTGCTCCTCAGAAAACTTGGTCTCCAGAACCTTCACCAGCTTTGTTGCCATTCTTGAACATGCTCCATCACCTCAACGTCCTTCTTGAAGTGAGGGGCCCAAAACTGAACACAGTACTCAAGGTGTGGCCTCACCAGTGCTGAGTACAGGGGGACAGTCACTTCCCTAGATGAGATGATGTTTAGGTTACTTCAGTTCTTAGGGAGATTTTTGTCATAAAACTTTGTGAAATGTTAATATACTGCTGCTCTCTGATAAAAGAAAGTTCTTTATCCCTCCCAAAAACTAGATGAAAATATAAAAATATATAAAAGACACCAAAGGTTTATACCAAATAACAAAAGCCACAAAGCATTCCCCCAACAAAACATAAAATGTTAAGAATGGTTAAGACACATCATCCTTACTCCAGCCACAAGGTGCAGAAAGACCACTGACGCTGTTATGAAGACACTGCCATGAAAAAGACTCATTTATAACAGTCTGATGTCCTCCTAATGGGTTTCTGAAATTATTCAGCTCTGAGGACACACAATAATGCATATGCTATTGTTGGAATGGTATGATCATACCCTGCAAAAGAATTTGCTGCAACATGAGCTTAAAACTTGCATCAAAACTGGCTCTCAAAGGGTCTGAATAAAAACCCTGTGCAGGACTAGTAGGTGAGGAAATATTTGAAAAAGCAGATAAACCTCTGAACAGGAAAAAAATTTGTATGTGATATAGTGAAGAGAGAAAATAAAAGAACAAATAGATACATGTAGGCATGATCATAAATAAGTGTACTGTACTAATCTAGCATATTAAAATGGTACAATTCAAAACTGATAAACGCATTTGCTGTTAGAAATACTGTATACTTACGGTTTGTGATTTCTTCTTTTTCTTCTTTATTGCCCTGAAAAAACCTTGCTTTTCTTTCTCCTTGAGCTGTTCTGAGTGACTGTTAAGGTTTTCAGGACTTTTCCTAAACATGAAATAAGGTATTGTAAGAGAGATTTTATTTTGATATTATGTAAATTCTGTGTACTAATAAGATTCGATGCCAAAGAATGCATTCATTGGTTCAAGGGCTACTATACAAATACTGGATAAATAGTCTTATTAGATGGGATAGGAGGAACACAGAGTTAGTGTAAAGTGATTATATCAAACCAGTGAATAGTTATTTAGGGAAAAGGAAAGCATGCATGTCTCTGTGTTTTGTTTTTTGTTTTGGTTTGGTTTTTTTTAAGCCAGAATTTTATTCAAACCAAAATATCACACACAAGGTCTTTAAGAAAAATGAAAATCATATCAGAAAGAACATACAAATGGTGATGAGGTATAAAAGCACAGCTCCAGTTTATCCATTCCTGGCTAGAGAGCCAGGTTTTGCAAAGTTCACCTGAGAGAACCAATTTCAATCGAACTTCCCGACCCTTGCTGGCTTGGTTCCAAATTTATCACCGGGGAAGCTGGGGATCTAATGTTGTCCATTTCAACTTAAAAACTGCAGTTAGTTTGTTACGCATGGGTGAGACAGTGGTGGCAAAAGAAGAGGACCCGAAAGTGGTACAGGTGACTTGCCTGAAGACCGAATTTCCACCTTTCAACTGATCTGCACAGATGAATTAACTACAGCTGATAAATAACACGTTACTTTAAGTATACACAATAAGCTATGTATGTAAAGTACTGATGTGGGATAAAAAGTTGGTTTACATAGGACATTGGTGAGACACAACTGAATGCAGTTCTAATGCCCTTTAAAATAGTTTGAAAACTGGAGATGGTGCATGAAAGTGTCACAAAAATAACTTCGGAAATAGAAGGAATGGCCTACATTAAACAAGTCAGAGTTTCAATCTCTTCACTATGTTAAAAATACAGCCAAACCAGCCCCAACATTTAGTTTCCTTGATTGCAGTGCACAAGTACTTATCCAGAAAGAAATTACAGAACTCTAGAAGGATCTTTAAAGTAAACGGCAAAGACACGCTAAGAACAAGTAGGTGGACGATGAAGCCAGAGAAGTCATATTAGAAAGACGACTGATTTTAACAATGAGAATCACTAACTGCCAGAACAAACTCCTTAGTGAAGAAGTGGATCTCCCATCTCTGACATTTCAAATCAGGACTGCATGCTCTTCTAGGAGACACACACTCATCAGCTATGCTTCCGGGCCTGGACCTCAGGGAATGGATGATATTTAATGGCAACTAATACACAGAAAATCATACTGGGTGATTTAATAGTCCCTTTTCACTCTTAAGTTGTATGAAAACAAAAAAGAAATTATTCCATTGTTTTGATGGAAAACCTGAAAGAAAGCCGCAGTTCTAAGGGCTATGGAGGACAAACGGGAGCAGCTTTTCTTGGAGCAACTGTAATGTAGCAACACTTAGATGTTGGCTGTAGTTATCTTTGGCTTCTAATTCTGGCTTTAAATGCTATGCTATCAGCTGGTGATTCAGCTGCTACTACATGCCAAGCTGACATCTTTTTTGAAGCAAATGTGAGACATGTAATTGGGGTAGGAATCACAGGAGTCATCCTCCTTATTGATAAGGGTATATTCACTCTGGTAAGTGGTATCAGTTCCTCAACTTCCACACAAAACCACCTCGAGCTTTAAATGCCACCTGGTTCTAAATATAAATGCATGCAGTGTTCAAACACTGTATTAAAGTGCAATTGTTGAGTAAGAGAATGGGTTTAGAGGAAAGATTTGTAGGCAGCGAGTATGGTGGAAATTTTCCTAATTTCGATTTTTGGAACTTAGATCTAGATCCAGGAAAAACATACAGGTGCACAACAGATTTAACATGAAAATTACAATGCTACAGGAAAAATCTCTAGTTTAATATAATTATTATATTTATTACACATTTTAAATATACTGGATTGCTAATATTTCCTGTCTCTATCACGTCCCTGTATTTGTATTTGTCACCACTGCGTAATCGCAGCAAGGCAGTCTAGTATTATTCAATTAAAGCACCAAGGCTAAAGCCTGAGAGTAAAGACTACAGACAGCTTTACAGATTTGGTGAACTCACAAGACTGACTTAACACAGACAAAACACCTACTGAATCATTTACTAAATTATTTTTACTTAATTTGTTAGAAAAGTTGGAGGAAAGCATGCACCTCAGGTATCATGCTTGTACTCTGAACACGATACGAATGAGGCTGAGGATCTTCTGCGCCTTTCCGAAGGAGCTATTGTGCATACACCTCTGCAAACACACCCCAAACCACAGCTCCAATGTGAATTACCAACCCAGCAACTGTGCCCTCCACTGAGGAGCCGGTGTCGGACCATAAGGAAGTCCCCATGTGGTTACTCTATATCATCCTTTAAAATTTTTCAACCTCTTGCTATGGCTTTTCTGTTCCAAAGTCTATTCCAAAATAGAGATGCTAGTGAACTTAATCTTCAGAACGAAGCTTGGGACAATTTTTACTATACTTATAGACAGAGATTCACTCAAGTGTGATTCTTTTCTTTGGCCCAGTGAACCCAGATGAGAAAACTGCTCCCTACAGCAGATTAGGAGAGAAGTGAAATTCTGCATCAGCATTTCCTCTTTATGACTACAGTGACCAGACAGGGGAGGAAAATAAGGGGCTGAGAACTCTGCTCATTTTCAACTGCTGCTCACCCGAAAGTCAGTGGTTTTGCACCACTGGGTTTATAGCATTAACTCCTATGACTCATATTGCAGTACAGTGGTCCGAAAAAGCATTGACCTTGAAAAGCGACTGCTTCAAAACACATGCTCGGTTTGTGAAGAGAGGGAACATATATAGCATTTCAGCAGGAAGCTTCAACACCAGGATTTTGTACTGAGTAAAAATAGAGCAGAACATTTTGATCGATGAAATGAAACACTGGGATATTTTAGGCATCCCAAAAGATGATTTTCAGACAATGGACAGTACAGGAAAAAGATAGGATTATCAGAAAAAATCTGTATGGTGTAGTCATTCAACACTAAACTCTTAATATCACTGCAAGTATCTCAGTATTTTGCATAAAGCTTCAGCTCTTCAGAGCAAACAGTGACACCAGAAACCATTAGGCAGTGTCTCTTTCACTAGCAAGTAAGACTAGCCCTAGAGAAAAGCCCCCACTCAGAAAGCTCACCCTCAAGCAGAAACCAAAGGCAAAACGAGCTGTTCTTTGTTATTTTATCTTAGTGCGCCTTCCGCATGCTTAGGATGTATAATGTAAATCCCATGGGTTATTCTTGTCTGAGACACTTGGAAAAGGCAAACCCAGAAATTCTGTGATTATCATGAGCATTTATTGCCCCGGCAGGAAAGGTATCCAACTTCATGCAGGTACAACGAGGTGTAGCAGCAAGCATGCATGGGGCAAGCAAGCTGATATGCTTGAATATTAACAGGAAAGAACAAATAGGGAACATGATGCATTCGTGCTGTCACAGATTCGTACTGCAGATGGCTCTTTTTGGGAAGCAATTCCTCATGCTTGGTTCAGTTATTCTTCAGCAACCCTAATCTCAGCAGGCAGACTGAATTGGGAATCCTCTTTAACTGCCAGTATACCACTCCCTTTACTGAACGACTCACAGGTAAACAAGTAAGATTTTGGTCTAATGGAGGAGCTACTGAAATGTCAGAGGTTTTCTTCAGAAGATAAATGAACAAACACTAATTTCCCAAGCTAGCTTTTGGTTTTGCTTAAAGTAAAAACCTTGGCAGTTATAGAGTTACCATAAACAACAGCAAGAAAATGTCAGAAACTAATGAAGCAACCTTGAATAGATGGTTTACTTAAGGTATGAATCTCAGTCCCACGATCTGAAGCCTATAGCAAAACTTTATCTAAAAGCCTGGCACTAAAAGCTTAAAAATCAGAGATCAAATTTGAGCTTTGCTTGTAGAGCTGCAAATTTTATTTATTTTTTTTTTAAAATGTGGAAAAGGAGAATTTATTAACTGGAATAAACCCCAGATCTACTATCTTATATACAGTATACCACCCAAAAGCCACTAAAGCCACTAGGATCACCTGAGGTTATGGCATCCCTAAAAAAAAGTATACATATATATGTATATATACACACACGTGTTTTACACTCCACTGGTTATCCTTCAATATTAGTAACCACAAAAATTTGGGAATGGTCAGTTTTGTAAACTTATAAAGCATATACTTCACTACGCTTATTTTTTGGACAGAATATTGATGACTACAAATTCTGGAAAGCTTCCTTGCAAGTAACATTAGAAGGCATCATCTAATTTTCAGTACAAAAAGACCACCACTGATGATGGGGAAAGGGTCTTGGAAGAGGCACTGGTTAGTAGGGAGGCTCAGGTGTTGCCAAAAAGATGAATACAGCAAACACATTGGCCAGAGTCTTGTGCGGGAAATACAAGAGAGAAAGCTATACCATTAGGAAGGTGAACATCTTCAAGCCATGCAGAGCAGACTCCTAAAGCCTCAACCAGTGTAACAGGCACAGATGATTTTTAAGCTTCCAAGATAAAAATTTGAAATTTCCTGGTATTTTTTTTACAAACTCAAGAATTCTGTAAATGAACTGGAAAATATTTACAATGTATCAACACTGTGAAAAGCATTTACATTGCAGCAGTTGTACTGCAGACAGCCGAACAAGCTTTAATCTAGCTTGCTCAGGTATTAGTAACCTTCTAGTTCCAGGAACATTAAGTGTGACTACATTGTTACACTAGTAGTGAAACAGCAATATGATAGGCAGTCATGTCATGTTTACAAAATACTGTATTGTTCTGGAGTCTTGAATATTATTGGTAGATAGATAATGGTAAGCCTTTGACTCTCCTAACAGTAGGACGTTCTTTTTTGATGTTCTTTTCTTGAATGATGGAGTTTGTCTTTGTTTATATATATTATACACATATAAAATAATAAACATTATATGTATTTCCCCATTTTATTACTTTTGCAGGAAGGTATGACGTGCTAGAGAAGATACGACAAGCTGTTTGTCATAGTATGAATACATTTATATGGGCATAAAAGGTCTAAACAATAAAACCTTCCAGAAGCCCCCAAATATCTTGTAAGCAACCAATGCAAACACTTCCAATATGATGCGAGATAAAAGTTGGAGTTTATTCCAAAACGATATTTAGAACTGTAACAACGGTGAAGATAACTCAGGCCAACATTTTGACATACTGGCAGAACAAGGTTAAGCATTTTGCCTATACCTATGGATTTTGCCCAGCTCAAGACAATGCTCGTACAAGTGAAAGAGAATAAAACATCCACTCTTGTACCGAACAGGAAAAATTTATCAAGATGAAGGTTATTTACTGCAAATGAAACTCTGGCAAAGGAAAGATTTTTCTAGAAGGATGAAAAAATTGTCTTTTTTTCCAAATCAAGTTGACTAAAGTTCAGAAATGGTCCAGTAATTTAAGAGTAAAACCTGATGACAAAAATCGAGTTTATAACGTCTTTATTTTAAAGAGGCAGGACAGTGGGGACAGAGTGAAGAAATGCACACAAAGACAGGGGAACATCTGTGACAATTCAGTCTAGCAAACATTCACAAAATCTTTGACAGCAGAAAGGCAACAAAGAGCAATAGTATGAGAGAAGCAATATTTTACAGGAGTGGCAAGTCCAGACGGAATACACGTCATTCGTAATTCAAGATGAATTGCCATGTACCAGTTACGTACGTCAGTCAAACATCAAATATTACTTCATCATAAAATTGATGTAAGCAGAATCACATTCCATTAGAGCTTTCAACATTTCATAAGCTTTTACACAACTTCTATACGGAAAATTAAGTAGAGGAACATGGACTCTACATCACTCAGGAATCTGATTAGGCTGCATTTATGTCACAGAACAATTTTGCAACAACATCAGACCATTGCCAGGACAACTTGCACAGAGTTAACATGTAGAGCTGGGCAGGAAACGTTTCAGGAAAATAGGGAATAGGAGAAGCAAAGAGAAAAATGCATGCCAAACCAGCAGTAACTTGGTGTTGCAGGCACTGCCATTCCTCCCATTTCATAAGAAGAAATGCTTATTCTTCTGTGGGTTCTTCTCTCAAAGGAGCTGTTCCACTTTGTGAAAATATTTGAGTGCTTTAACTGGATCAAAGACTTAAATCTAACTGTCACAAAGTTAATGAAGAGTCTTATTCACTACGCCATATTCAGCATCTCTGTGGTCCTTTCACTATTTCAACAAGATGAAGCAGATTCAAGAGAATATATTGAGGGAAACAGAATTTACTCCAGAATAATCTCTAACTTCTGGTTCAGAACTAAGATCTTGGTTCAAGCCTCTGGTTTAAATAATGAAGAATAAAGGCCCTGCACTCAGGTTCCTCACATTCCAAAAAATAATGCTGACCCCAGACTTTTTGTTATTTTGAGTGTTTGTCTGGTTTTGACTGGCAATTCCATCCTGGAGCTGAAGAGCCTTCCCAATAAAAGGTTAGAGGATATCAGTCTGTTCCTTTGAATAGTTTTGGTTTTGATAATTTGGCATTATAAGCAAAAAAAAAAAAAAAAAACCCTTAGTAAAAAAATTCCCAACCAGCTCTAATAACATATTCTATTATTTCATTTCAGAGTTAAAATAACATTACATGTTTCTTTGCATTCACCACATAATAAAAGGTAATATATTGCCTAATTATATATAAAGCAAAACAAGATTTCAGTTGGCTTATGTTATATGCAAGACAGAAAAGTTCAGATATGAAGGACAACGAAAAGGATTCAACAGTAGGAATAAATACCTTCTTTAGCCACATAAGTCACAACATAAGCACCACCTTTTTACACAAGTGACTGGATTCCTCAGCTAATTTCCACAAAATGGATGTAGGTGAAGCTACTGAAGGACAGGAAGCAGACTCCAGTGAATCAGAGCAGGTGACAAGGGTTCTGGAGTAAACATCTTCTAGTACTGACACGGGTATATAACCCGAACACAAGCTGAAACACCAGTTGTTTCCCTTCCCCACCCCTTTTCTGTTTTAAGCAGATAATTCACAGATTGTTCATGTGAAAATACATTAAGTCAACAAAACACTGAAACAGTTCTTTAGATAGCATGATTTTATCACACTTCCAGAGAGCCGTGTTTCAGATAGTGGTACGAAGCATAGGTGACCCACGTGAATGCATACAGTCCCACCAATCCTCTGAAGCTCCACTTGCTTATTTTTATTCAGTGTGCTTTATTGTGATTGAACAAAGTAGAAGATTAAGAGTATTTCAGACCTGAACAGCTCGCAGAGCAACAAAATAACGGTATTCCCCTTTAAGTCCTGCAAAGCTACGCATATGCTGTCATTCTATTAGCATAATTACAGTTAACTGTTCTATGTTATATAACGGAGCCATGTGATGCTTTTAATCTTTTAAAATCAATATACACCATTAAGATGTTGCTTTGTCCATTTTCCCATAGAATGTACTCACTTTCTCCTGTGGTGTGTAAGCAAAAAGAGCAGCAGTCCCCATTGTAGGGTGAATATTATATTCTTCATTAATACAGTTCTACTTTATATATGGAAACATGCATTTTGATATTTTTTCCATTTGTCTGACAATTCATGCTTCTGGAATCCACAGATGAAGCTACGGCCTTGCTATCCATACTATATCCACACAAGCACTTTGTATTGTCTTTAACTGAAGATTAATAGTGGAAAAAAAAATATCAGGAAAGACTGCACAATAGCATATAATCTTTAATGCATTCAGTGTGATGCTGTAAGGAAATACTTCTTGTTGCTCAAAAGGGGACAGAAAACATGCAATGTCAGTATAGTCAGAAGAGGTAACTAAGCACGTATAGACAATTGCAAATTTTGAGAAAAAGCAGGTTTTTTTTCCCTCCTGTTAAAAATCCCTTTTTTTCCTGTCATTCTCTACACATCTGTGTAAACAACAACTCACCAGGTATCAAAGGTGGTTTGTCTCTTTGAGTGGTTTGCCACCGTGCTGCTGTCTGCTGGTAACACAGAGGCTCTGTTTGACACGTTATTTTCTATGTACGTACTCTCTGGTCGTGGAGATGGAACTGAACAGAGAAATAGCAAACAATGTACGCTGAGCTCTGCCAAAATCCTTATCTTTCAGTTGTCTGCTTCCCCTCTATATCTTTTACAGAAACAAGAGAGTGAAGACACAGCTGTACTTTATGTATGACTGAAAAAAGCACACTTCTTTTACCGTTTGGAAAGCTGTTGTTTTGCGATCCTTGCAAGGTAATCTAAGTTGTAAAGTGAGACCATCATTAGAACTTGGCTAAGCTGTTACTAGATTTGAGAACATTTTCATCTGTAAGGACCTACAAATGCGATTGATATTTAAAAACATGAAGTAGAATAAGAGATGGGAATACTGTTATTAAAGACACAAAATACTACAGCTTATACTTCGCCTTCATTTAGACCTTAAAAAAAGTAGCATCTATCCTGAAAAAAATTACTTTGGATTTTAATATAATTAAGAGTAAGAGTTTACTCACTAAAAATAAATGGATCAAAATCAGATATTACGTATTTTTCGAACAGACATAATGTGGTTTTAAAAATATGTTACACATATCTGGAACATAAATTTACTAGAATTGTGAATATCACCAGAAATACTTGCACTGGATTAAAAACTGATCAGACATTAGTTGCAGCACTACCGCAGCATCACAATACACTACCTCTAAAAACTGAATCTGTGAGTTTTTGTTCAAGCTGTAGCACAAAGGTACATACTAATAACCCTTCTATTGACTCAGTATTTAAGAATTGCATAAATGGAAATTTACTTTTTTCAGAGTAACTTTTTCTATAAATAGTTTTTGCATATACTATTATCGATGTATGATTTAAATATAGTATCATTCTTCCAAAGCAATAATTAGGTCTGTGAACTAAAACATATTTGTTTCACAGATATAGTTAAAGAGGAAGAAACCTCCAGTTTATAAAAAGGAATTGAATAAATCCCAGACCTACAGTTTCCTTAGCACATGCCTTATGGAAAGTCATTCTTCCTCGGAACATTTGTTTCACTACGAATAAAAAATTAAGGATAATTCACGTCCAATTTTAGGAGTGTTTTAAGAATTAATAAAAGCAATTCAGGACTGAGAATTCTTAAGGATTCTCTGTGGCACGTGCTACAAAACCTTTCACTGAAAAGCACTGCTTGAAACAGTAGAAGCTTTAATATTGCTCACAGGTTTTAACATTGCAATGGGATGCTTGCAAGGATTGGCAGGTTTTATGTCTAAATCAGGCCATCAGCCAACTGATCAACCTGAAGAGGATCAGAGGGAGATTTGTGGCTCTACTAAGGTTATTAGGTGACTCATAATCGAACTTTAGCTGCTTGGGACTTCTTAGAGGTACAGGGGAGCCCCACAAGCCTCCTAACACTTGCAGGACAGTAATTAGCTTCTTATCATCCTTGCCTTTTCCAAAAGGATTACCCACATTTAGCATTGAGGCAGCTGCTCAGAAATCAGCATCTTTTGTTGTATCATAAGAGAACAACATCTATTGGTATGTATATATATATACACACACACGAACATATATATACATACATATATATGCATATACACAGTGCTGTTTTATTATTTAGTCTGAACTGGAATTATTTAAGTGTGTTTTTGCTTGCAGGATACCCTGATCTTTAGTAAGTCTGAACTAAACAAATGAACATAGGTTTTGAGCAACGAAAAACTAGCATTACAGTTCCGTGCACCACAGTATGAGAAACAGAACAGTATGTCAACGTGTTACAAGTACGAAAGTGTTTTTATAGTGTTAATAAGAATTTAAAATATAAATTAAAACCATTAATTAACTACTTACTCTGGTAATATAAATTTATTTTGTTCAACTGCCCCTAATAAATTTACTTCTCCTTTACACAGTACTGCTCTGGATATACTTTTCAATTAAAGTGAGTCATCATTTGCAAATAAATAATACGATACTAATACAGTTACTGCACACAACCTAGCAGGTCAACCCAGTCTCTGAAAGTGCGGTACAATTCTTTTTCCAATAAACTTTTTTAGTTGTTCATATTAGTTTCTGTACCCACTTCTGCTACTTAATTTGTATTCTGCATTAAAATAATTCTCGTTTAATCTTGAAAGATCCACCATAAAATTACCTCTGTAAAAGCTGCCAACTCTTCTTGGAACAGGGTCATTATACAGAATTCTATTTTCCTTAGTAGATGCTCCATCTTCTGTGTGTGGATCATGATATGCTCCACCCTAAACAAAAGAACCATCAACTATTTAAAATGAAAGATTATAAACTGATTTGCCGTTTTTAACCAACACATATAAGCAAGAAACCCTGAACTTAACCACACACAATTTTCCTTTCACATTGTTAGTAACTGCCAATATAAAATCACAGACTACATAATCAATAATTATTTGGGTTTGCTGCTTGCTTTTTCCTAAGTGACAGAAATGGCAATAACAAAATTGTGCCTCCTAGTTGTAATTTTAAACACTTGAGCATGATTCGGACCCTCAGATTTCTGCTGTGAATGAAATGTAGTTGTAACATCTCTGGAGGAATCTTTTACTGGAGGCTCTGTTAAATTAATTTCTGATGGAAAATTTGGTCACTCTGCTACTGGCAAATTTTAAAAAGCAAACAGGAAATGCATATAATTTGTGATAATTGCAACATCAAAGCACTATGTCTTATCAACTGTTACACAGTAGTACCTAGAGGTACCAAAAGTCACAAAATATACTGAATGCAAAATAAGAGGTAGTCCCTGAACTAAGAAATCTCTAAGCTAAATAGTTAAGTCAGACAGGATAGCAAGAAGAATATAATTACCTCTAATTTACTCTATTTTCCTGAATACAGTACTTCCTGGAAGTACTTCAAGCAAAAGCTGAAGTAAACCTTTAGAGACATCCGTATGTAACTTGCCACCAAATATGACTTAATCCTACTCTGAAAGGAACCAGATGCTCCAATTTTTCCCGCAGCACAGACCAACCAGATAAAATTCAATGCTCTCTACAAGATCCCACAGGAAACGGTACTGAAACCCCTCTATGAATTTACATCTAGAATGTCCGAGAAGGACAAAGGTTAAAAACCCAAAACCACAAAAACCCCAACCAGAATTAAAAACTGGGATTTCATGTCACTATGTGAGTGATTTGCAAAAACTATTTTGCTTTTTATTCATGAAGATCTGACCTCACTGTCACAGATAAAACAACCCTTGAAACTGTGCCAAGATGAGAAGTGCAGATAAAACAATGCTTTAAATCACAGTTTGATTCTTCTATAATTTACAAGAGGATGAAGCATTTGAATAAATTACTACTTGTGTAGGATACCTCTTTTTTTGTCAGCAGTTAAGTTACAAATATGAGACAGTAATAGCAACTTGTTTTCTTCTCCTTGCCCCCTTATATGTATATTTAATTTAAAATTTAAAAAAAACCCTTAAAACAAAAGTCTTTTACTGAGACTTGAAAAGTTCCCAAACTAATACTGAGAGTCTTTTTTTTAAGTAAGATTTAAAGCGTAGCAAACAAAGACTTTTTCTTTAAAAAGACTTGGTAGAGCTAAAGAGAAAATCAAGGAAAAACTAGAAACATGGAAGTGAGGAAACTTCACAAAATACGAACAGAGAGAGAACCAGTAGAACTCATTGGAAAAAAAAAAAACAAAACCAGGAAAACAATAAAGAATCTTTGAGAATACTCCTGATTTTTTTAGTTCCATAATCCTGAGGGAAGTGAAATTTTCAAATTTCTAATGCAGAATGTAAAAGGAAAAAAAAAAACAAAGGATAGGAAGGAGCCGAAGAATGACTTCTTTATGCAAAGCCTTAACCAGGCACAAGGAGATGGACAATTTAATTCTGTTTTGTTATTGAAAGTAGTATAAACAAACAAAAACAGCTTTGTGAATTTACAGATTTGCCATCCATTTCAGAAGAGTATTTTTCCTTTCAACTTCTGATGTTTGAAATACAGATTTAAAAGCATTAATTGAAGGCTTAACCTTAAAAACATTGGCCGTAAGAGATAAAGGCAAGTTCTTTACAATTGATTAGGCATTCCAAAGCAAACAAATATGAACAAAAATGTAAGCATTAAGATATGCATCAATTTTTCTAATTAAAATAAATATTTGCCAAGCAATTGTGAAAGGACAAAGAATGATCTGATAAAAACAATCTGCCTCTACATAATATGAAATGAAAGTACTTATCAAATTAATATCATAACGCAGAAAAAGATCCTAATGCACTGAAGAATACAAGGTAGCATGAGCTTTTACTATCAAAACTTAAATTTTGGTTTTTTTTTTTTCCTTGTACAGTAATATCCTGAAGAATAAATAACATTTAACTTGACTGAAATTAGAGAGAGAGAAAAATGACTACACAAAAAAAATCCCCCAATCTGGTTTTGAAATGGAGCTGCTGTAATCCCTTCTAAGTAGCTTTGGTTTTTTTGGTATTACATTGTTATTTCTCCTATTATGATGAGATCTTATCTGAGGCGTGAATACACATAATTCTGAATGGGGGAGATGTGGTAAGTCTGGAAAAGCATTATGCCTTTTTTTCCTGCTGGACTGAAGAGGCAACAACTGCCTGAAATGACTTTTTTAATGGTACTTGTAGACCACTGTCAAGGCAGAGCTATACTTATCTCTTACATGAACTAAGTAGGCAGAATTTTTTAGTCTCTCACAGTAAAGCATAATTTTTATGCTTTTTATGCAAATAATATTTGCAGCTCTCTGACTTCCTTCGATTTGTCAACAAATCTGAACTAGATGTTCTTCCCTTAGAAGTCACTTTATCACAGATGTACCTACAGAGAAACAAATACTCATTTCTGTACTTCCCTCTGTGCCGTTTTGCTCCAACTTGGATCAACGGTATAGCAATTTAAAGATTTGGGGACAAATGCAGTCATGTTTACGCATCTGATGTGTAAAACATCAGATCATTCCGGAGTGTGGTGTAAGGAATGTAAATCATCACCATAACTAGCCCTTCCTCCACTCATCAAATAATGCTCACAGTAAAACACAGAAACGTAGCTACTGACAGTCATCACTGTAAGGAGTCAATTCACCAGTGGCTTCTCCAACGTAAAATCTCTAGACTACCCCAGTTATTTATCTTACTAATCAAAAAACATTGCATGTTTTGATATTCCTCTAGTAAATTATGGCGTTTCAGCAATAACACCCTGCTATGAGTGAGTGAAAAGTTCACTTCAAAAATTAACATTAGCATAACAAAAATATATACAAGAAAAGTTAAATAAGAACACAAATGAGAAGGTTAATTAAGCAAAACAATGTGATAAAAATGACATCAGACAATGTAACCACAGACTAGAAACTACTAAGGAAATTTTAGCTTGAGACAAATTTTTCTATTCTCACATTTCAGTACTTTAAGAGAATGGTATTGATAGTCTGTTTTTTTAAAGTGGCCTCTCATTTTGCACTTGACAAATTTAGCCCTTCCAAAAAAAAAAAAACCCCAACATCCCTTGACTTACGAGAAGACAAATAAAAGAATAACTGCAAACCAACAAACAAAAGAGAGAAAGCAGGACACTGTCCCCTTGTGAAGAAAAGAGAGGAAAGTAAGCCTTCCGTAAAAGGCAATATTGTGAACTAACCCTATTAGTATCTTCTGTACAGTCTTCTCTTGACGAGCCAACAGATCTTGTGAGTGACTTATGCTGCACCTGTGGAGATAACAGTTGCAGGCTGTTTGCTCTGGCTGCCATCCCTTGCCCTACGCTTAAGCCACCCTCTGAGCCCTTTGACCTCACTCTGTCCCGGCTCACATACATAGAGTGTCTATGAGGGCGCTGCTGTGAAGAAAAAGGACTGGTATAACCTAGACCATAGGAAAAAGATTCATGTGGAGCAGAGAGAGAGTGGGAATGGCTTCCATCCATGTGATCTGGCAGTTTTAACTCCTCCATTGTTTTGGAGTGTCTTGTTGATGGTCTTCGGGTGTCCAGGGTACCCTCGCTGCGGTTATTCCTCCCGGATGGACTGAGCAAAGTTCTGTTATCGCTGTGTCGGGGAGCAGTTGGACTGGTAGGAGAGTTCAAGTCCATACAGCTGGATGGAAAATACCTGCTGCTGTTTGGTTCTGCAGCTTGGGCCCTGGCCTCAGAAAGGTTGCCCACAGATTTCGAGTCTGTCAGAACCCCATGGCTCTTTGACTTTGTCCGATACGAAGGACTCTTAGAAGACTGTGGGATAGTATCAATATAGCTGTGGCGACTGTGCTTATCGCCAGGTTGCAGTGTCCCAGTTTTGCTTTGAGAAGTTTCCATAAATGAGTGCCGGTTCTGCTGAGATCTGGTGTTAGATTTCAGGTACTTTGTGCCTGAACTGTCAGAACTTTTTGGGTCCACATTAAAATCAAATTCTGTTTTTGCCTTTGTTTCCTTTGGGCTGAGAAG
This sequence comes from Bucorvus abyssinicus, assembly GCA_009769605.1. Classification (NCBI taxonomy): domain Eukaryota; kingdom Metazoa; phylum Chordata; class Aves; order Bucerotiformes; family Bucorvidae; genus Bucorvus; species Bucorvus abyssinicus. The sequence continues at coordinate 29,461,579 of CM020030.1, read as the reverse complement.
ATGTGGCATGTTATTATTGGCTAGATCCTTGTTGCCAGATCCAGGCGTGTTGCTTGATTTTTTTGCATGCATTGGACTATGTGCAGGTCCAGGAAGGTTTCCATTTAAAAAGCTTTCATTTGCTGGAAGACCCTCTTCTCTTGGCCCGCCAACCCCTAGTGTCTGCATATCCTTGCTGTTTGATCTGTGGTGTGACTGCAAAGCAGAACTTTTGCTGGCTTGATTTCTACATTAAAATGCATAAAGAAGCATTAATATACCAGATTACACATTCATGCATTAATAACGTCAACAAAAGTACACTCATTTGAGAAAGGAGTTGCCATTTACAAACACAAAATTTAACTGCAGTAAGATCAAATACTGCCAACTAGGCATCAAAAGCTCTACTAAAATAACAGATTTGCAATTGCTGGTACATTGTTGTTTCTTTCTGGTTATGTCCTGGTGGACAAACTCTGCTTTGTTTAATGGATTTTGCAGACAAAAAAAATGAAGATATAAAATCCAATCATAGAAATTCCAGCATGTATTTACACATTCATGCATGTGTGAGTAATATATGTGCATATCAATAATGTAAGCACTACATTATGAAAATTAGCTGTATATCCATTGAAAAAAATCTTAAATATACCTGGCATATCAAAGCGAAGGTAGAACAATAAAGTATGTCAGCCTTATAAAAAAAAAAAAAAAAACCAAACCCTTATACAATCAGTGCTCCAGGCCATGTAATGTATGTCTGATTTGGAGGCGGAGGGGAGAAGAAATGGAAAAGAGGTTATTGTGCTGGTAAAGACATGCAGATGGAGCAAGTCTTGAGCTCAGTGCAACAGCTCTGTAACACTATACCCAAAACCAGGTCTACCACAGGAACCCCAGCTTTTGTGGAACTTGGCACTATCCCAGTTCTGGGCACACTAACTCACCTCCAAACCTGCATCTGAAATGCTCTGTGACCAGACTGACCTGGTGCAGAGCTATTTGGTGATGTCCTTAATCTCCACTCTACTTTCCATCTCTCCTGTTTTGGGGCTTACAGGACTGAGATATGCGTTGGTTCTGCAAACGTTCAGCCGGAATTTATTTGAGCAGTATTTATGATCTCAGGTTTTCTGGCATAAACCCAATTCTGCTTCTGGCCTTATGCTGGCATTGCAAACTAGCCATGACTAAGCAGTGCTGCAGCTGTACTTGTTAGCCTTGATGGACCTAGACCGGCTATGAGCAGGTAACTTATTTCTGTATCAAATCTATGATAATGTAACTCAGATATATTACTGAGGATTAAAGTGAGAGTTCACTGTACAGGTGAGTTTGTACCTTTGTTGAACTTGTTGATAATTATAATTGGATAATCCTAGCAATTTTTATACCCAAGATTTCTGTATTACCCGCTTTCATTGATCTAATGATGTACTTTATTACAGCTTCTAGAAATCTAGCAATTTTAAATGCCTATTTAAGGTATTAATTAAAAGGAAGTATATTTTTTAAAACCTTAAGAGACAGAAGGAACCTAGTAATTTTAAATCAAGCAGCGAGGCAAGCCTTTTAGACAAGAAATTTCCCATGGATCTAGGGTTTCCCTTCTGAAGTCACATCTCTAACGGTAAAACTTCTATTCTAGGCATCTATAAGGGCAGCTAAAACTTTTTGGCATCTATCTCTGAAAAAGTACAGATTGTAAATGTTATCATCCCAAATATTAAAATGAGGAGTAATTTTTTGAATTTCACAGGAATAGCTGAAGAAAAACATGGCTACAACTAAAAGCAACTATCATTCTGCATACCTCAGAGGGTAACCTTCATGAACGCTTTTGTCCATGGGGCTTTTTGTACCGAAATATATTATCCACCAGTAAACTTGGCTCGCTAATGTATTAAAATCAAGTGGATTCTCTCAAGCTATGTGGGTCCAACAAAGAAGACACTGAGCAAATACATCCTGCTTTAAGTTCAAGCAGACTAGACTTGATTCATAACTGCAACCGGAGACAAAATTCTGTTCGTCCCCCGTTTAGAGCATGATCAACTCACAGAGTCTTCAGGACATTTAGCTGCTAAAAATCTGGGTGAATTTTGAACTTTCAAATATCAAAACCTTGGACACATTTGCACATGTACAGTAATGGTAGCATTCCAAAGAAAAGAGCATTCCTTTGGAATCTCAGGCATCCTCCAAGCCACAAAATTCCTACTTTTGTTCAAGAAGGCGGTTAACACTTTAAGATGTGTAAGCCAACTTATTTTTCCTTTGTCATGTGCAGAAATGGCTTGAACATTGTTTTTGTTTTGTTTTTTTTGAAGAAGCATGCAGTTTGTTGCAGAAAGGAAAAACTCCAGCTTGAATAGCTAAAACACAGAACTGTGTCTGCTTCCTTTATTCAGTGAGGCAACAAGGAACAGCATGTATGTCTCAATGTGCCTGAACTGTCAAACGACTTCTTTTCTTGTAGATGATGTTGTATGTAAGCATAATAGCAACTTGCTCTTTGGCAGAGCAAATGAGTGATAACAGTGACATGACTACATTTACCTGTTAGATAATGTGTTGCTGTCTGTGTGGTAAGGTTTTCTCTTAGCTGACCGTGAAGGTGAGCTTCCACAGCGATCCAAGAGTCTTTGGGTTTGAAATGAAGGATGGTTCAAGCATTGTTCTGTCAAATATCTATCTGCAGGATCTAACTTCAGTAAGTTCTTTGGAAAACAAATCCCAAAGTTTAAATGTTAGTATCTGTAATTGCACCAGCAAAAAATATAACAAAGAACATTACTGGGATAGTTTTTTAATCCCCAGAGTTTTTCTGATTACATGAAACCACTAGAATAATTGCATGTGGCATTAACCTACAAATGATACAAAATAAACAGTTACAAAACCTATGTTCTAGTTAGGAGATAGCAGGCTTCAGAACAAGCATATGGGAACACTCTTATACAAACAAAAATAGTCTTTTGAAGTTAGTATTTTTGAAAATATACAAATATAAGAGTTCTGTTTTTTACTTCTAGGGTTCAAGTCCACCCATATTTTTAAAGAACTATCTCAACTGTTTACAACACTCTCAGAATAACACCTGCCTTACAATTCTGTTAGATCTGCTGTGATTCCAAACAAAGACACCTTCTGACATGTAGAAAATACTTAATCACAAAATTGAAAAACAGTAGGTTGGGTATTTTGGTAAGTTTGAAAGGTTTCTGGCAGGAACAGGGTAATAAAAAACTTACCTTGGAATATTTGAACCTGCACGACTGTCAGCAAGGATATAAGTTTGAATGGCTATTAAGTAAAAAAAAAAAAAAAGCTATTTTTTAAGGGTTATATAGGTTGAATAGAGAACAATGGAATTATTAACTTTTTATTTCCCTTTTTTTCTAGTGCTCATCACTACAGTGGCTCAAATGTCCAAACAAACATAAGAACACCACACGTGATTTCCACATTCCTCCTCAGAATAGAGGATGTTCAGAAGCTTCCCTCAAGAGCCCGTGCACCAACTTGCAGAGCTTGGACCACAAGCAAGGAGAACCAGAAGTCCATAGGGAATCACAAAGCCATGAACCTGCCTGGAATCACAGAGAAGCAGCGGGACAGGGCTCATGGCTGAGGCATGGTCACTGAGTACAGCTAACTTCAGAAGAAAGGGAGTGGGGAAGAAGAAGAGTAGCACTCCATATAATTGAGTTCCTGGATGGTATCAAATGCCAGCATGAAACAAAAGGTATATGCATTGACAGTCTCTAGGTCAGGATCAGAAGGGAAAGCAATATTTGTGATATTATGGTGGGGGTTTGCTACCAGTCAGGCATTGAAGAGCATAAAGAAGATGGAGAGGACAACACTCTCAACCACAAGCAGAAGTATCCTGATCACAGGTCCTCATCCTTATGGCAGACTGCAACTATCCAGACATCCAGTCTGAGCAGATGATCCAGGAGATTTCTAGAATATATTGGTGGCAATTTCCTAGTGCAGCTGCTGGCGAGGCAAATCAGCCAAGGGTAGGACTTCAATCTACTTGACCTGCTGCTCGCCCACAGTGAAGTACTGGCGACAAATCCGATCAGAGGAGACAGCCTGAGCTGTAGCGACCATGAGATGATTACAGTTAGGATTTGAAAGAAGGGTGGGAAGATAAGCATCAGGGATAGGAGCCAGGACTTCGGGAGAGTGATTTTCAGCTTCTATAGGGAATTACTGGGTAGAATCTCCTGAAAAAGTGCCATCAAAGGAAAGGTGTCCAGGAGAGCCACTTGATTTTTAACAAAATTTTAACAAAATTCTTGAGAGTTCAGGAACAAAGCACCTAATTGTACAGAAGACCACAAAATTTTGCATAAGGACAGGTTGGCTAAATAGGAATTTTCTTAATAAACAAAAATGCAAAATGGGAGTGTATAATAAGTAGAGTCAAGAACAGGATGCAAAGGAGGACCACAAAAGCACTGCATTAGCACAAAGGACAGACCATTTTGGAAGGCCGAAGTCCAGCTGCAGCTAAAGCAAGTGGAGAACATCAAGGGTAGAAAGAAGGGGTTCTACAAGTATTCTAGTTGTAAATGGAAGCTCAGAGAAAATGCATGTCTGCTGCTGAATGGGGGTGACAACTGAATGACAGATGATATGAAAAAGACTGAAATACTCAATGTCTTTTTTGCTCTAGTCATCACACGCAAAACCACCTCCCAACTCCCAAATGTATGCTTGCAAATCAGCATGATTTGTAAAGGAGAGGCGAGGAGCAACAAAGAAACAGGGCCAGACGGATGCCTCTTCATTAATCTAGTCCAGAAATGCTCTCTATACAGAGACATATCAATAACACACTACTGTAGCTGGCATGAGTTGAAGTGTGGGTTATTCAGTAATCTGGTAATCAGATCTGAGGTCCCTGGGAATGCTGATAATGAGGAACACACCAAGTGTGGACATGTGCCAGCCCATCCAGTGTCTGGACAAGACACAGGCATACCACAAACTATGTGCAGCATTTGTAGCATGCAACTTAACGACAAGTCTCTTCTGTTTTCTTCTTGCAGTCTTTTGCTCATTCTTTAACAAGGTTCCAACTCCTGAATTAAGTAATGTAGGTCAAATACAATATATCCCCTCTACAGAATCCCTGACCTTTCTCATCTTGTAGGGAGAAATACAGAGAGAAAAGTTAAAATAATTATTTGAAGTGGAATGAAATTATTTGGAGACTTGTGTTTCCCTAAAATTCAAGTGCTTAATTTCACAACTTGGTAACTTTTAAATCACACCAAAAGATCTAACATAAAAACTAGGATAAAATGAAAATAAACTCCACTCCAGCATGTGTAACAATGGTCTGAAGAATGATCTTGAAATTGCTGTTCTGCATTATATGCTACTACAGCTTGAGATACAGCTAACTATGATGCCAGAGAAAAGTTTCTGTGAATTAGAAAATAGAGGAGAACGTAGAATACCAAACCAAGCGATTACATGCACCGAGGTACCTAATTCTGCAGACTCTGTGAAACCAAGATAAAAGCTATGCTGACTCTCCTCATAAGGCAGGGAGATTAAATGAAAGTGATTTGAACTGCTTCTTTGAAGAAAAGAGTAGAGCAAATTTGGTGGATTTCTGCTGGCTACATCAACACTGCTAAAAGGAAGTAAACACCCAAGTATACTCTAAAACAGATCTCTGGTTTCCACGACAACTGACGCAGATGGGCTTGGGACCACAAAATTCATTCGGAGTTGATTAGCCATATCCACACTCCATATTTGTCCCAGATTGCCTTTAACTCTTAAGCAGTAGCCCTGTGATTCTATACCTAATTTTTCACATCATGACTTTTTTTTCAGCTTACTGTGGAAGAAATAATGGGAGGATTGTACTGCAGCTTACCACAGTGACGGTTTTTATAATACAATAATAAGGACAACAATATGCGTTGCATACTCAGGAATATGGCACAAATGCATAGCACAATGCTTTACAACAGTGTTTGGCCATTTTGAGGGGAGCCAGCTTCCCCTGATCCCCTGTAAGAAACTCTCTCAGGACCATATCCTAGCTCGCCATGGGTTACTATCTGACTTGTTCCAAAACAGGATTGAAGAGTAACTTAACATGCATGCTGTGTAGAGGTGAGTGATAGCAAGCAGATTAAGGGCTCGGTTAAAAAAAAAAAAAAAAAAATTACTGAGCGTCAGCTTTGCCTTTGACAACTGTCTGCATCCTCATGCTTATCCAACCACAAATTAACAACTCAGGTTAGCCTAATACTCTGTGGATTTATCTAAATTTACTATCAGTTGAGAGCTCATACTTCAGCATTACTAAGGTAACCTGTCCATCTGAATGCACCTCAGCATGAATGCATATTGCTGCAAATGACGGTGATTATTTTGTTTGGACTATGTATTGTTCATCTGAAATTTATTTGTAAATTTGAACAGACTCTCCTGGCATTTGCAAGGGGTATTTTCCTGATTGCTAGGAAATATCAAGCCTTGCTACAAACAATGGTGATATCGAAATATCTCAAAAAGAAGTTCACAAGTACTTTTAAGATGTATTATATTAGGAAACAAAGATAAAAAGTCACTTACATCTTTCCCTACATATTACAGACAGAAAATAAAATACATTCTCCTACCTTCATAAGATCAAGCAACACACCACTTAAAATTCCCAAGTATCTTCTCTCTAAAGACTGTGGATGATTGACTGCTGGGAACTGTAAAAATAATATAGCATAAATATACTGAGTATGTAAACAAGGTATACATGAACACAGTGTTTCAAAAGATAGAAACTACACAGTGAATCAAGGCAGGTAATTAACAGGAATCATACACACTGAAACAGTTACTGGTTTATGAAATGTTACAAAACATTGCAATGAAACAAATAACTGTTGATGTATGATATGCATGTAGTCAACTACAGAAAGTATTCTTGATTGGTAGGGTAGTCAAGGAACCTCTCTTGAATGACAAATAATACACTTAGATTTATTAATGTGTTTGTGTCATTATGATTGGCAAGAGGTGGGAGGTTTGAAATAGATTCAGAAATAACATAAGTAATATGTATTTTAAAAAGAGATTAAAATAGGTTTGAGAGAGGAAATATAGTGCTAGTTACATACAAAAGATTAACAGAGAATTTCAAAATGTTTGTAGTGAAAAACATCAAAACCCCCAAAGGTTTAAGGTTCAGGATTACTCCTGTGGCCATGGTGCAGTAAGAACTGGCAGCACCGTGAGAGGTAGCGCACACTGCTGGAGGGCATCTTTTGTCAGCTAGAGTCTGGACAAAACCCAGTGAAGGTGGTATCTGAAACTAGCCCTGTCTGGAAAGAACAGGACAGGCAAGGATTTGAACAAAACAAAAAATAAAGCACAGAATTTGGGGGGTTTTGTACTTGCTTTGTAAACAAGGAAAAGAGTCAAATAAAATGAAGACAGATTATTTTCTTTTCATCAAATGGAAGAAAAGTTGCTCAATATTTCATTGTTATAAAGTACAGTGAGTTGAAAAGAAACAGATAACAAAGATCCATTTCCAGACTGCAGTACGTGTTGAACTGAGAGCAGACAGATAAACTGATTTCAGTGAGATAATTTCAAATTAAAAAACTAAACATATATGCCAGTGTTTTTGGAGTTAGATATTAAGACTGGATTTCCAACAGAGGCAAAAAACCCTCATGGATCCAACTTACACTGATTTTCAGAGAAAATTACGCATTTGCATACCAGAGAAGCCTCTGAAATAAAACAAACCAAACCAAAACATCAATCAGCCAGCCTATTGGCATTAATCACAGTTTACCCAAAACTACACAGCTGAGATCCAGACACTTTGTTAGCAGTTCCCAGAGTTGTGGAATTTGTCTAACAGTATCCAAGTGTTTCAATTGCAGCCTGGCTTGATCCCATCCACATCCTATGTATTTTGGGAAAATTCCTCTTAAGCTAACACATCAAAGCAATAATACTGACAATAGGAAGCATGCAGTCTTCTGATAAAAGATAAAAGCCATCACTGTATGTCCAAATGGGCTCAAGTCATACATAAAATATACCCACATAAAATACTGAGTTATAGTTAAAAATCACTGACAATCCAAGAAAACAATAATTCAAGTCAGTGATTAAGACAGACAACAGCAACAAAGAAATAAAAAAACATTAAGATAAACATTTTACGTGGAAGTTTGCTATGGTATAAGAAAATATGAGGACTATATGTTCGGTCTAAAACATCAGTGAGCAGGACATCTTAAAGACTTCTATTCTTCTACTTTCACTTGTGCATTTTTCAGCTCCCACATCTAGGGATTGTTACAGTTATGTGCATATATTTACACATTCGCCTTCCTCAGATTAAATACTAGCTTCAAAACTATACTTTAAAGAGCAACCCAGTACAAACACTTGTTTCCAGGAACGCATTTTATTTGGAAGCAAAATGCATGGCACGTGCACTGTACGTGCGTAAGTGTTAGACCAGTAAGTATTGCTGCCCATTGTTTGTACTGGCACTACTTTTCATGAAATACATTACGTGAGCTTTGAAGGAAAATGAAAGAACATTAGGTCAAATGTGTTTGTTCCTAAACAGTCTCTATGTTTTTCGTTTCATTTGGCTTTCTTTTGAAGTGCTTTACTAATGATTAGAGAATTTTTTTAAGTCCAAGTCTGCTATGTTGATCTTAGACAGTAACTTAGGTAAACCAAGGGGCTTCCATGCTTCCTCCACTTTTTACATGAACCAAAAGGCAAAATATTCTTGTCTTTAGGTAGAATGACCATTATAAAGAAGATTCTTCATCTGGAATGATCAGGGAAGCATGAAAATGTGCCAAAGATTGTCTTATAGCATGGAATAAATTTTTCCCATGAATTAAATAAGGAATACGATATTCTGAACCAACATATTTTGAATTATTTTTTCCATGTTTAAGCCATTATTCAGAACTTACTTCAGCACTCAAAAACTACTCTCTCTTGGAAGGCATATGACACTGTCGTCATTGTTAGTATCCTGACTTTACAGATGGGGTTAAGAAAGTGGCAACATGGTCTGAGGCCAAGTAATAAACCACTGATCGAGGATGAGAACAGAGACTCCTAACTCTCAACCCTGTGCTAATCACATTAGGTGCATGCTGTCTTCTTGAATTACTGTATTTTAAAGCTACAAAACAAAGAGACTTCATTTTCATCCTAAGACATTACAGAGCATTTATCCAAATAAGATTACACTGCACAACTAGAACTGCTGTAAAATAATGCTGAAGAAGCAGTAATTTATTTTGCTTACGAGTTTTCAAGCTTTGCTTTCCTGATAAGGGGTTATCTTTTTTTTTAACAGAAGATCCCATCTAGCCCACTGTTCTAAACAGGATCAAATACAAATAGAACCTTGCAAGAAATGCTTCTCTAATAGTTTGTTTTTTTATTTTTCCCCCTCAACACTCCATTGTTGGAGGGACTCCAAACTTCAACAAAAACTCTTAGGAATTAGGATAATTATTTTAGCTACAAGGATAGCTAACACCTTAAACTGACTTTTTCTTATCATCATCATCAGCTAAACCGAATTTACAGTAACTTTTAACATGTTTTAACACAAGTATGTCTCCCCTCTTTCTCAATCTCTAAGTTTACTCTTTTACAGAGTAAAACTCAAATCTTGAGTCTTTAGCCCAGATCAGGTCTCCGAAAACATTTGTACATCTCTTTATAATATTTTACACTAACAGTTTCAGACCATTTATCAAGATCATAAATTCACCCTTCTAAGCAACATTCATTAATAAAAAATGACACCCAAAACTCAATTACAAAGAAACACGAGTACAATTACTGACTAGGTATTGTTAAAGATAACAGAGCTATTATTTATATATTGCTTCTGGGATTTTTGCCATATTGTGCATTCTGGACTGAGCAGCTTCTCCACACTAGTGAGTGTCTGTCATTGCATGGTATTCAGGCAGCCCCTGAAAGGGGAACAATGCTGTCAGGAGGAGGAGTTTTTTTACTCACGTGGCTTACAGCAGCACCCCAGGAACGTGAGTCAAAAGGCAAAAATCTCTTCTGCCATGACAGCAGCATCTATGGCTCAGATTTTTCCAAAAGAGCAGCCTAAAGACAGCAGGCAGGAATTTTCCACACCCTGAACTGACAGACCTATACCACTAAACTTCACAGTGCAAACCTGGCAGGGCAATGCTACACTGGGCAAAAATGCTAACTCGCATGCCAAAAAAGTCAAAGAAATGAAAAAAAATCTTTAATCAATTTTTAACAGTAAAACAAACATATCTATAAAACTTAACACTGGTATAATTGGAATTTTACTTTGAATTATGAATGCCTTATAATCGAAATATCTTATACTTACACAGAAACACATGTAATAGATAATGCACAATGTAAATGAAAAGAACCTTCACAGGAACCATGCCAATACTGTACATACTGTGTGAGTAAATTAAAAAAATATTAAGAACAAAGCTTTCTCTTACCCGCAAGCCATGGAAGCGTGGGTTGCTATAGAAGAGCTTCATCTGCTCAGCTGGCAGTGGGCCTAGCACCTTCTGAATGGTAAAGAGCTGGTCAATCTCGCTCTCACCAGGAAACAAGGGCTGCCCATCACTCAGTTCTCCCAGGATACAGCCTACAGACCACATATCCACAGCCTTTCCATAAGGGGCTCTGTAAGGTCAACATACAAAGTTTTTCACCCACTGACACTGTCTTCTCACTGAGCTCTTTCAATTTATTAGCCATATTTCCCATGGCTTGCTTCCTTGCAACACAGAAAAACAAACCTTGATATTGAAGAAATGACCTCAAATACCAAGCCCTTTGTTTCTGCCCTGAATTGCCTGGAGTATTGCAGCTTGAAAAGGCAGGAGAGGAATCTCAAGTACTCCCAGGGATCTGGTTACCTTCGTGAAAAATCTCGCATACAAGACTGATTATTTTGACTGTGAAGCAGTGATCACTGCCAGTTAAAGTAGCATGAACTTCCCTTCTCTCCAGGGGTTAATGACTGCTCTATTTCTGCATGACATTTCTTTTTCCATTGTGCTTAACAGGTGGATAAACATACTGAGTCTGGGAACTGGGTGAACAGAAATTACAAGAATTTTTTTTTTTCAGCACTCATACAGTGAAATTTTGATTAGAGAGAACAGAACACCCTTGAAAAATTTTTCTTAAAAAACACAGGTGATGAAGCAACGAAAGCATCATAAAATAAGTGATTTCTGGTTTGGAGCAAAGCCACAGGTGGGGTTTTGGGGAGAAATTCTGGTTCTCTGTGTGCAATAGCAATGTTGCGTCATTGAGAGGATTGCATCTGGTATTTTAAACTGCTAATGACAAAAAGAAGTTAGGTCAGCAGTGAAGAGACATAGGGAATTCATCAGAAACAAAACCAAGTGGTGTGAGTGTTACAGCAGCAAGGGCTATACCAGCTTTTCTTGAGAATCCATACAGGGGTACTGAATGGAAGAAGCGGAAGAATGGGTACTCTAGTCAGGAGAGACTATGGGCTTGAGTACGGTTTGTAAGACATGTAGGACAGAAAATTGGAATGTAGAGAATGGAAGTTTGTATGAAAAGAAGAGAGTGGTAGACTACTGCAACCTTCAATCTAAAGGCAGGAACACTGAACAAATACAGAATCCTTGTGGACAGTTTCTAGTTTTCACTCTAAGGTTCTGTTTCTCAGCAAGCTTGTTTAGCTGCCTTTCGCAGCTGTGCAAGAGCTAACATATTACATACTTCTAGCTTTTCATTGTTCCTACTATAGACCGAAGCAATTCCTTTTCTGTATGCCCGAGTTCTGGCTTGTAGCATTTGTAAAGATTTTTGTAAACATCCAACTTATTCCAAGAATCTCTTATGGATGTTTAGATTTTGATGCAGGGGCCATTACTTTTCCTTACTAACAAGGATAAAGGAAGCTGAATGACAGTTTAAGAAGTTTTCATTTTTACTCTGTGGTCAATCTGAAACAAATAAAAAAAATACCCATTTCTTAAGGCAGTAGCAGAGTAAACTGCGACTTTTTTATTTGAAAAGTCATGTTCAAGACTCCTGTTCTGCTGACTGTTAGGATCACTCTTGTCAGATCACAAGAGGCAAACAATGCAAGAGTTATGTGGCTGGATAAGTGAAGTAACTCCTATAAGGGCAGAGAGACCACAAATAAGAATAGTACTTCTGATCAGAATAGTCTAGTCCTGCACAAATGAGATTCTTCAAGACATGTTTTCATCTAGTAATTTGGTATGCCTTAAAATCTAATGCCTTTTAGCAATATTTTGTCCTCAAAGGGTACAGAGTACTCCACTAACAGCTACCTGAGGCTCTCCAAAGTGAGTAGATTTTGGATGGTCTATGAATAATTAGGCAGCAGTTTCTTTCCTCTCCTGAAATTTAAGTCTTGAATTTTATTGAAAAACAGGAATATCTCTGGGACACATTTTAAAAATTGAAAAAGTAAAATCATATTTGTTAAAATGTACATATTACAATTCAATATATTACAGTTACATATATTACAATAATCCTGGGAAGACTTTTGAATATTAGATGCTTATAAAGATTTGGTAAATGCAAGGGAAGGGGGAATGGGTAAGACGATTGTCTGGGAAATAGAACAGGATTGCCAAGAAAAAGACATCACTTTTTGCCAGAAAAACCTGGCATTAAAAACACACACCAGCAAAGTCGAAGTCATATGCATTAAATACACATAGCCTCATCCCTTTCTCTACAAGCTAATCAAACAAATTTAGTCAATTACAAACAGACATGATTCCTGCTACATTTTCTTTGGTTTTGAAATCTGCAGGTCAGATTAATACTATATCTGCCAAACTTTTCATGTCTTTCCTTCCAAATCCTCATTACTACTATAGACAAAGACTAACATGTTGTGTAACTAAAAAGGTCATAACTGATGCTTTCTTTCCAAAACTTTTTTTACATATACATACACACTCACTTTGCTGGAAGCTTCATAATATCTCTTTTCTCCAAAATATGAAAATCTGAGCTTTGAGGTTTTCACTGGCAACTTTAACAGACTATTGTACACATAGCAACATGACTGCCTACTAATTCGATTAACACAGCTCTGGGATTACTGGGATGACTTTATTGACAGAATAATTATTACCTAATGCTTTACCTATTCAAGAATGTCTAGATCAGTGTTAGTCAAATCTTACAACAAAAACCTTTTTCTCAGCAGCATGAAACATTTTGCTTAAAGAATCTTAGGATTGAATAGTACTTTTCTGATTCATCCTGGGGCTACCAATTCCTTATTTCTAGAATATGTTTATATAAATACATTATACTATACATACAGGAATTGTATTCTATAAGAGCATTCATGTAGTTTAGAATATTGCACTGTTAAACTTGATAGTAATGGGAAGATCACATGTAGTAGATCTCCAGTTATTTTTGTCACTGCCCTTTTGGGTCCTGTTAATTTTTTCATACAGCATCTCAAAATCTGTTTAACCTTGTGAGGTAGTAAAACACTCGTTTTATAGGCTGATAGAGGAACAAAACTAAATTGTCTGTCTGAGGCTACTCATGTTACTACTGCTTTCACAAGCAATGCAATACTAACTTCTCAGTGCTTTGTTAAAATGATTCATACAGCCTCCTTCAATAAACTCTTCCTGACTAGTAGAAAGCTGGCACTATCCTTCTGAGCCACTTCAGCAGCACTGGTAAAGGATAACTGGGAATGAAACCCAAATCATAGTTTTGACCCAAAGGATGAAGAGAACTAGGAGTGTAGTATGGTGAAAGCTGCACTGCCATTGCTATGTGATGTCCACCACAAGGCTGATGAAACATATCGGGCTACAGGACTACCATGGATACCTCTTCTGAATGGCAAGGGGTGGGGGGAGCAGCAGGAATTGGAAGTATATCTGTTATAATTCAGGTTCATATTTTAATCAGTTAAACACTGCTCAGCTCAAGACAGGCCAACACGTCAATGACTCATGCTGACTTACTGGAAATGAGCAAAAATTAATGAAAAATCTGGAAGCTTCTTGAAAGCTTCGCTTTAAATTAAGCACAGTTCTCCATGGGTAAATCTTACACAAGGTGCTTGAAAAAATGTAAAGAATCAGTCAAGATTTACCACTGCAGTTCTACAAACTGTACTTACCCAAGCAAGAGTTCAGGTGAGCGGTACCATCTGGTAGCCACATATTCTGTATAGTTAGCATTGCTTCCTTCAGAAAGATTACGAGCAAAGCCTGTCAAAGAAACAGTGTGAAAAATTATATCCTAGTTTAAATACAATACGCATATCACCACTGATTTTGGCAGTAAGAGATCACGCCTATTTATATAGAAGAAAATGGTTTACAACGTCTAGCACAAAATTCAGTCTTCTGAATTGCAAGCTTTTATTGATACGACAGCGAAAGCCAGAATGTCTGCTTTAAGGACTACTGTACTGAGAATCCTAAGCGGTTTTCTATTACTTTTGGTGTTTTGACATAATCAAAACAGATTGATACAAGTTACCTGTCAGTATGCCATGCCATTGAACTATTGCTACTAAATTTCACTGAGATGCTGTTTGCAGAAGAGGATTAATAACATTAGAAATGTAACACATACATGGGCACTAGACTTTTCCAGTCATTGATCCTAACTACTACAGTCTCACTGCATTCAATTTTTTTCAAATTGGTCAAGAAACTATGTTTTATTCTCATCTAAGGACACTTCCCCCCGCCCCCACCCCGCCCTGACTTCATAAGGAACAAAATCATCTTCCCAAAACTACTAAAGGCAGGAGCCTACGAAAGATCAGAAAAACTGATTTACATCTGCACTTGGCTCATTCCACATGTATCAGCTTCCCACACATCATCACACTCATAACAAGGCTCTTAGTGAATTAGGATCAGAAACTAAGTCCAAACTAATTTTCTCCTCCATATAATTTTGTTATTAATTAAAAAAAAAAGTATATGTATTTGCAATTGTACCAAAACTTAACTTCTGACTTGAGGCACAAGAATTATGACCACCAACTGCAAGAGGGCATGTGCTGGAAAACCCAGATGAACGAACAATTTCTGGTTTTGTTTTCATTCTCCTCCATTTATAAAAAGTCAGCTGAGCACCACAGTAATGATGTTACTGGATTGCAGAAGCACTCTAAGGCAGATGCTGACACTGTTTACAGAAAAGCATTTGTTTGCAAATAGTAAGAGACTTAATATTTAATACGAAGGTGAGACTGATGACAGAGAGCTCTCAGCAGCAAGGCCAGATGTGTAGGCTCCTCACTGGAGATCAAATTAAGACAAATTTTGGGGACTGAAACGCAGAAGCGATATTTTCAAAATGCTTTTTTACTGGGACATGGCATTAAAACTTGGTCCAAAATTCGCTTCAGTGACATCACCATGGGTCTTTCCATTATTGCATGAGTGATGAAGAATAAAAATTCTGTGTTGCAGAGGTGCAAGGCATAATTTCATTTTCAGAATCACTAGTGCTACTTAAATGCAATAATCATTTTTCTTAACATCTGAGCTCTTATGCAGAAGCTGCCAAAATTGCTTTTCCCACACAACTATGCTTTTAAGGTGGTTGGTTTTTTGGGGTTTTTTAATTATTTGTTGTTTTAGCATTCAGAAAGTGTATCTCGTTTGGCAGCTTAATGTGAGGGAGCCCAGCACCACCCACCCCTCTGTGGAACACTGATTTACTACAAGTTGAAGTAAAGGTTTGGATGCAGACTATTATTAGACTAGCAATTTGAGAAAACAATGATCAATTTGTATTGGCATAGGTTACAGCTGTTACTTTTTGCAAGATAACTACCTTCAAGAGTAAACTAAAAGGCATGTATGATGAGGAACAGATATTTCAAAGTTGTCCCAAAATAGTAATAATTCTGATCTGTCCCATAGAGTTTAATAAACATTACTGATGATGCTGGAGAAAAGCTGAAAAGGAATTTTTTATTTCTTGTAACACTCAGATTGAGTAAATTTCTAAACATTACTATATTTAGAACTGCTTAGGCAGCGCTGTTTCTGTTTCAATTTACATGACCTGTCTGATTAATCTTGTCAGTGAAAAATCTTTCATTCACACGTTTAAAGAAGAGGGGCGAGATAACCAGAAGCTACACTGAAGAAATGGAACAGCCAAATTGAACAGTGGGAAGCCCCACATGATACAAATAAGCACACGTGCTAATCTAACACACGAGCCTCGCAGCCCATGAGCCCTTGTGCACCAGAAGAATCAAGAAGTCAAGGATGCATCCTCCTCCTTCCAGGCCAGTCCGTTGGTACTTGGTCACAGTCAGGAAATACTACGTCCAGAAATCAGCAGCAGCTAACATAGTCTAAAAAATCAGCCCCCAACTTTACCGGCTAGGTGCAGCACAGGTTTGATGTGGCAAGACAGAAAGGAAAATTGTCATGGGCTTCAGTGTCATCTATATACTGTTGATGTAGAAACCATTTTATGGATTCACTAGTGCTCTGACTCTATGACACAATTCTGAACGATGATGGACAGAATTAATAGTTAAAGAAAGCATAATACTTCTCTAAGGGCACAATCACTTTTTTTATTGTGGTTGTAGTGGAGTTAGCTTATTGTTCCTTCCTCCAAATTGAGCTGAGGTATGGAGAAGAATTTTTTGATACAAAAATAAGAGAAGGTAACTAGGGAGATTAGACCAAACTCTAAAGAGGGAGAAGGAACAGATTGATTAGAAGATGAAGACAGAAAGCGATTTGGGAGAGAGTAACTATGCAAGCAATAGAGTTTGCAAATGCATTCAAGAAATTTCAAGAAAGGACTTGAAACAACTCAGAACATGCTAGGAGAGATGTCAAAGAAAGGTGTAAGAAAAAAAGAAGATTGTCAGTTTCTTATAGAGTAATAAGGCAAAATTAAATTACACATAAAGTAAAGCATTCTAACACTAATGACATGTAAGTACTTTAATAGATGCCTAAGAACACTAAGGTACCTCCATTATTCAGAAATTCAAGAATAAGCTAAGCAAACACCTGTCAAGAATGACACAGACATGCTTAATCCTTTCTTTGAGTAGGTGGAAGAACTAGAGAATTTCTTGAGGTCTTTTCCAGTCCTGTGTTTCACCATTTTTATGCTTACACATCACAGAGATTAAAAGATTGCTAAAACAAGTAATTTTGAAGTCCTGGTGTTGAAACAGCAAACACATTAGTTAGAAAGCCCAACTTTCTCCAACAGTCAGATGCATCTGCTGTAATCATCATTTTGCACTGTTCTCTTTTTCCACTTCTGTTGTCAGAAATGACACCCACACAACATGTGTCCAGGCAAACGCCACATTCAATCCGATTTTTAAATCTGATTTTTAAGCCTGATTTTTATCTAGCACAGTATGTACAGGACATATAGCACAGGGACTATGAAGAACTTATTAAAAAATTATGAACTTCTGTATTCAAATTGTTTTGTCCACTGGGCTATTCGGAAACATCCAATTACTTCAACATCTGTATTGGGATGCATGCATAGACCTTTTCTTTGCATTTGTCATCACATGAGCAATGTGGCACTGTATGTGACAAGCACCTCTGTTCCAAAACATGAATTAATTTAGGTACGCAGACAGCATATGATAAATCATGTTAAAAGGCAAATTCTCATATCCTAATCTGCATATGTTCAGGAAACCCCTGTGGCTAATACCATTCTGATAGATGTTTTGCAGTAATAGCTGAAGCTACTAGCAATAATGTCAATTAGCAATAAGGCTAAAAAATTAAAATTGAACACAAATTATAAGAGTTGCATGGAATTTTAAATTCAACTAAATCTAAAACACTGATCAAAATTCAAAGTAACCCACATGAGCAGTAAGAACAACAGAAATTCCCGTAACTTAGCTTGCCTTTCTCGAGCTTGTGCCGAGCACTGCAAGTACATTGCACTGGCATGCCTTTTGCAACAGCAGAAAGAGAACGTGGCTGGAGCGTTCAGAGTGACCAAGCCAACAAACATATCAAACATCACTGCTAGCAGAACTCACATCACCTGTGTCTAGTCAGAAAGCTGATGTCCAGAACATGGTTGTACCATTTGTTTGGCTTTTTGTTTTCAGGTAATACTGCAGCACAGAGCATGTTGACACAAGTTCATACCCAAGATTTGTCAGCTGATGGCATTTGCCAACTCTGACAGGGAATGTTACTTCAGAGGGACATTCCATCCCCCGCCGAAAAAAAAAAAAAAACACCCCAAAAAACTGATGGAGGGAGAGCAAGGGCCAGGGAAGGGTCTTCCCCATAGCGAGGGAAGGAAGTGAGGGTGAACAGCTCCCATCAGGACCCACTCACAGCCCCACTGGCTGTTCCTGTTTGTGATGCTGTTAGCCCTGATGGGAGCACACAGTGGCCAGGGGCAGGCATTGCCCGCTGATTTGTTGTTAAACTGTGCGCAAGGCAGCAACGGGTCCTCTAAATACCAAATGCTGGCGCAGGGGTGAAGGAAGGGGTAGAGCGGGAGCAAGATGTGCACTATACCCAGTGTTCACCCCCCTGGGAAAGCCTTGGCTTGGGAGAGACCTGGCCCTGCCGACCACAGTGGGGTTTGCTCTGCAGGGTCAAGGCCCTGAAAATAAGTGTAGGGAATGGGAAAAATCCTGCCTGACCAGCAATGAGCCACAGTGCCGGGACAGCCTGGGCATAGAGCTGCTGGGGAGGTCGGCCACAGTTGTGCAGCCTGTGGATACCAAAAAGGCAAAAGCACCAAGGTCACTGCACAACAGCACCCCGGTGTTCTGTCAGAGCTGTGCGGTTCCTTACACTGCTGAATAAATTACCCCTATTTCAAAGGACACATATGGACCAAATCTTCTAAGGCTTTTCCTAGAACACTTATTGTTTCTGAATGCTTAATAAAAAAATGCCTTCAGGATTAAAAGAAATAAGCGGCACTGCAAATGACAAACATCGTCTTTGTGTTCCGAAAAAAATATTTCAATCCATTTTTTTACCAGTTCTTTTTTTTCATTCCAAATTGCAGAGGTTTGAAATGGCAGCTTTCAAACTGCTTTCACTGAAAAGTGCCCTTGGGTAGCACTATGGAATTTTTTTTTATTTACCAAGCCAAACTGTAAGCTTTTTAGAGGGAGCAATATTTTATTCTGTGTTTATATAGCATTTAGAATAAAAATATAGATTGTTGGAACAGTGTATACTCCGCCTTGCTGTCTTCTGGGGATTACTCACATGGGCAAAGTTCACCTTGTGCTTGGGTGCTGATTCCTCAAAGCCTTAAAGCCAACATTAAACAGGTATTGACAGGTCAAGGAAACATCAGAGTTAACATTACAACTCTAACTCTAACCTCCAGCCACTCGGTCAGTAACCATGTGTGGACACATGATTCCTTACTTAACATAACAGCAAGAGCTGACCTATAACTAAATACGTAACAGTCCATGAAAGCCAGGGTTCAAAAGATATATGAAAAGTCTAAGTTTACTGTGTCTTCACCAAACAAGGAAGAGCTATCTTTTCTTTTAATACTCAGGCCAGATAAACCTACAGTTTTTAGAGCCTTCTAACCAGCTTATCATCTGTGCTGTTCTCAGCCAGGTGCCAAAAACACTGTGAGTAAAAACCTTGTCAAATAGAGGAAGAGATAAATGCAGCACTTCGACTGACATGTTAATACAGGTATTTCACATGGTAGGCAAATTAAGTCCAGACAGCCTTCAAGTTGAAGTACTAGCGCAAACCTGAAAAGGCAACCAATTCTGACCACTAAAAGGGTTTTAAACAGCACACGCTGTACTGCAAGAGATTTTCTTTAAAAAGGTAAGAAGCAGGTATCTATCAATTGAACTTACCAAAGTCACACAACTTCAGAACATCATTGTGGCTTATTAAAAGATTCTCTGGCTTGATATCTGGAGCATCGGAGAGAGAGAGAAAAAAAAAAATGCTGTTAACGTCTCTTTTTAATTTTGAGCTTTGTCAACAAATATTATTTCATTATAACATATTTAGAGATATTCATGCAATCATAAACGAAGCATTACAAGAGCAACTGCTGAAACAGCTTCCAGCAATTCAGCTTATGAACATGCAGAATTAATTTTCTGCCTTTTGAAGTCTTTTAAAGTGTTTCCCAACAAAATATGGGAAGATAAAAGGTGCTTACAGATATTCCTGGGCAGCGAACCAATATGCAGAATATTGCATATTGCAAAATAATACAAAGAATTGACATTTAATTAACCATTTAACCAATAAAATGTTGTGTGCTTTGCTCAAAGTTTTCAATTATGATGAACTTCTTGATCACCTCTTATCATTTGTTTAGAAAAAAATGTGTTGTCTAGTTTTAATCCTGTTTTTTTATTCCTACATGGATATTGTGGTATCCACATATAGTATAGTTTCAAACTATATTTTACAAAAATACTCAAAAATTACTCTTGCTTATGTTTGATCAGACTTAAATAGAAATAGCATAGTGTATGAAAATTTTAATTTATTGGAAACATTAATTAGAAATGTTAACTCTTGCAAAGCCACAAAGCAAAATACAATTTTATTAAATCGCACATCAAGATATGTTCTCTAAGTGCTTGAAGCTTAGCGGAGAAAGTAAATATACAGAGCTGAACTCAAGGGAGCTGGGAAGAACTGCCTTAAGAAGTGTAACATGGGGGACCAAGCTTTAAGTTTTGGGTTATTTTTCTTTTAATATTCTATTATCAGATTCAAAAGTGAAACGACTGAGCACCATGAAATGTTTAAAAAATTTCTTTTTCCTTTGGCAAGGTCTGTACTGCAGTTTCACTTTGCTGTGCATATGATACAGTCTTTATATCCTACCTGAAAGACAATAGATAGCAAGCTTTATATGTAGATGAATTTAGTTTTAAAAAGATCTAAAATCACGCAGCTGACTTAAGACCTGGTCAAATTTCAATTTTTTTTCTTCTGTTGATATAAAACAATTGTTTACATTTATGTTAAATACAAATTACTTCAAGTTGTAACATCTTTCCCCTTAGAAAGCAAATTCCTACCCAGGGCTTAATTCCATGTGGAGAACCATACACTTACCTCTATGAACAATATCATTCTTATGGCACCAATGAATTGCTTTAATTAGCTGGTAGATATAGCTTTTCACTTTTTCTGGTGGAACTCCATTTGGCATTTCTTCTAGCAATTCAAGCATATTCTAAATGTTTCAAAGACACATTATTTAAAAGAGTTATAGAGTAGCTGCTAGAAGATAACACACTTTCATCATTCTCAGTAGTTTAACGTTCAAGGAGCGTATTTTCATCACAAGCATACTACTAGCTGTTTTCAGCACTTGTGAAGACAATAATCCTGACAGGTGAACCACAAATATATCACAAGTCCTCAAAAGACTGTCATCAAACCACTTGCCATAAAAACTTTTAAAAAAGCAATTTAAGTTACAAAAAATTGCTTAACAGAAACACCAGGTCTGTGTGGCTGTATGAAAAGTTTAGTAAAGCAAAGCATTTTATAAATATATGACTGTGCTTTAACGTACTGTTTTCTTCATTATAAAGCTAGTTCTGCTGCTTTGACATAGCAGGGCCATGATTAATCACAAAACATGTCTGTGTGTAAATGGGTATAGTTAAAACAACACAAGCTTTTTAGTGCAAATGAAGTAATAGACATAAAAATGCCTCATAGGGACAGAAATAGTAACCTAGGGAGTATCCTACAGCTATTTATCAGTCATATTGATCTTAGACATATTTGTACTACAGTAACTATGGCCATATTAAATGTTTTATGGATAAACCTAGGGAAGAAAATAAACTGATTGTTTATACTATCAAATTTCCTCTTGGAAAAAGGACACGTTAGCAAATGCCTCCAATTTTGCACAATCAGAAGTACAATGGAGTTTGTATGCTGAATCCTGAATGGATCCAGCAGCTGCCCACCTGAAAGGAATAAAGTCTTATTTACTGAACACTGAAACAGAAATAAGTATTTTGGCTATACTGCCTTACACAGTTCATTTAATTATGGACTAAACATCTGTAGATTTTTAATTTAAAATACATTCACCTTGTCTTGGACAAACATTTTCTTTAGCTGTATAATAAAATTTTTTGATGTTCCTCTTGTAACACATTTTAATGAATACAAAAGAAATGGAGAATTTGATAATATTTTAAATACTTTCTAAGTTTGCCAATCTGTGAATAAATATTGGAATTTATGTGCTTAAGTTTCCTTAGAAATACAGTTCAGATCTGAGAAAAGGAATTTTCTGTTAAGGAACCGTATTGATTTTAGTTACACTTTTGTCCACACAGAAGCCTGTGGATCTGGATAAGGAAGTCAAGAAGTTAGCGTTACAAACCAAAATAGCAGCATCAACACAATGAGACATAATTATCTATGAAGACATTAACTAAGGGGATGATGAATAACGGAGATTAGACTGAATGTGAGTTTAAGTAATTTGGATTTGAGAGCTAAGATTCCCTAAAGGACACAAGGTGCTCGTCACCACTTAAAGCAAAAACTAGCCTACTATACCACATATTATTGCATTTCTTTTGCCCTTCCCTTATGCAAAAATACAGAAATCATCCTGGTCTTCGAAGAAACTATCCTGGAAACTATATGATGTATCTGAAAATGAGAACCATTCATGTACTGCGAAGCTTAACTGGAAACAAAGGTGATCATTTATATAGAAATGACATTAGGTACAGACTATACATGATGTCTGCCTTTGTCATTATATTCTTTCATTCTGAGGAAAATAATGTTAGATATTGCAGCCCAGTGTTTCTACCAATTTTTGAAGTATACCCCTTATTAGATCAATTAAGTGTCTTTTACTTATACTGCTCTTTCAAGCCACCACTACAGAGAGCTTAGCTAAGTCAACTATAATAGAAAATTAAATTTATGTTCTAAGTTGCTCTGTGATCAAAAACATTCCACATGTGTGAAACAATTACAAGGAACATGGGTGGAACCAGTCAAGCTTTGGTTGTTAGATCTAAGTAAGATCTACCACATTAGAAGTTGCTGATCTGCTGGTGAAAAACAAAACTGATTTCTGCCAAACTGTGGACTAATATCACATTATGCAATAAAGTTATACGACATAATATATTGTAAACCGAGGTAAAGGAGACACAGTATTTAGGGTGAGGAAATTTTACAAGAGAGATGATTGAAGAGTACTAGCACTCAGCTAGACTGCAACATCACACTGGCAGGATATGAAATGAAAATTTCAATAGAGGGAACAATATCTCATGAAAGCTACAGAGATGCATATATTTAAGCTTGCGTTTATTTTTACTGTGTGTATCTGAATACCACCTAATTGTTACCATGAAGAAATGCTCAATAGTTTAGAATTCAGAGGGAAGGTCTACCTTCATCATGAAGGTTGCAAAAATAAAGATCAATCTATTCCAGGTTTCTCACTGGAAACAGACCAGGATGCTTGGCAGTAGTAGGCCAACCTAAGAAAATTCTGGAATTGTTTCAAATGAGGTCAGGATTGGAGATAATGACAGTGATCTTTGCCAAATCCCTCTAAGCAACTATTGATAGTGGCCTTGTTACAGAAATATGCAAACAAATCCTATTTTTAACAGGGAAGGATGGAGAAAGTTGAAACAGATTTCAAGGTCAAAAGTCTATGATCTTATTTTGAAAGGCTACGACAAGATTCATTACACAATTAAACTGGACTATAGTGTCTGAATGGAAATTTTTCATCAAATTATATCTATTCCAGTCTACACAATTTGAGCATGTTTGTGTTCATAAATGGAAGAACTTTCGGGTTTTTTTAAATACCAACACGAAAAGTAAAAACTATAGCAAAGTTATCTGTGTTGCTTTCTAACAATAAACGTCTGATTATAACAACTCAGATTGTATTAAAGTTTCTGCTGATCCTCTTTTAAAAATCAACTGTTTTAATTTACAAAGTAAAAGTAATTTTAAAGATTTTTCCATTAAGCTGATGATTTAACGGTGGCAAAGGTGGTGCAAACTCAACTCACTTTTTCCACATATTCAAAAACTAAGTATAATTTTCCTCTTCTTCTGAAGGCTTCCTTCAGCTCCACTATGTTCTCCTGTTTCAAAGTGCGAAGCATTTTAAGCTCTCGTAAAGTGGTTTCTTTGACTTCTTCATTTTCTAGAGTGCAAAGTAAAAGTGACAGAGTAAAACTTATTGAAAAATAAAACAACCTCCCCAAGTAATAAGTGCTATAAATCTTTATTTTGAACCCCCGAATAAATTCTCTGTTTCTAGATACTAAAGAGAAAAAGGCTTATTTTCCAGTATGGACTCTTTCTGCTGCCTGGATGCTTCTGCACTGGAAGAGAGGTAACTGGTGACAGTGCTATCACTAAGCAACCTCACAGATTCCTGGTCAACTACCATCTAGGTTTTCAGTGACAGAAAAAGTTTTAACGAACAAATCATTTGCATTTCTATCTTTTTCATTACGAAGAGCACTAATATCCTTCAAAAAACATGCATGTATTTGTACAGATACACAGTCCACCTCATAAATACATGTTACATGCATGAAGCACTGGCAAGGTAAGTACGTCCTCAGCAGAAAGACTGGAACGCAAAGCTCATGTTTGAAAAATGTCAAAGAAATCTATTTGATTCTACAATAATTTTATTCTCCAAGAGCCATGACAAATTTTAAGACTGAAGCACAGATTCGTAAGTCCGCTAAGTCTCCCCACAAGGTTTTCAATGGTAATTCAGTACTGCAGATCAGTGTAGCAGCCACAGAGAGCAGTAGAGCAAGTATTGATTCAAGGAAGCCTTGAATCTCATTCTGCAGAGTCAAGAGATTGAACCATTGTTTTGACAATTTAGTTGTCTGAAAGTTGCTCAAGAAAGTTTATTACTAAAGCTTTGTACACCACTTACGATCAAGCTGAACTGATTGGGTTTTGAATGATACTACCAACAAAATGTCAAAAAAACCCAGATTATATTACGTTTTATTTTTTGTTTAGTAAAATGAAACCCATTAATTCACTAAATGTGCCAATGCACATGTAGAAACAGAGTTCTTAATCTCTTAGACCTGTTACCCACAACAGAGGGATATTAAATGGGGTACAATTGCATAAATTCAAAGCTAAATGACATTTGCAGGTCATGTACCACAAAGAGATAGAGTCAGAGATAGAGGAAGAAGAAACAAGGAAGAGAAATTATTTTTCCAAGCCAGCAAAAGGCAAAAACAGGTTTGCAGGGGAGAGAGATTAACACATATGCAAATGCATATAATCATCGTCAGAAGAGAGAAAAAAAATTTTTGAAGCGTAGCAGGAGGGAAGAGGAAAACAAAATACTATCATCACAAATGTTTTGATTAAAAAATATATCATTTAGAGCAATCTAAATAATTTCATTTTAAAACAGTGCTCAGTGTTGACTTGCATCAGTCTGATTACCTAATTTCATCTATAACTAGACACACTTTTCTAGTGCATTTAGCATGCATATGTCAAACAACAGCAAAAATTCAGTGAAATAAAAATAGCAATAGAAACAATTACAGTACATTCAGATTTCTAATGAACTACCATATTAACAAGACAGATGTGAAATGGGCTGAATCAAATCCATCAAAAGAACTTCTGTCGTATTTCCAGAAACTTGTAAACAACCAGCTACCACGCTGAAAAGCAGTCAGTCATGTAAACCACTATTACATAATAGTCTTGGAAAGCCAGACCCAATGACAATGCTGCATTTTCTGTTTTCATTTTTTGGTAGACAGACTAATGTAATAATCCTGTTTGAGGCTTAACACTGGGATTCATTGCCTAGGATCTGCACTGAATAGCCATATTAAATTCCAAAAAGCAATTCTTAAGTACTCTCATGACTTGGTCAAGACGGTCAACACAATTAAATTATCTCCTACATTATTTAGCAGGGATTTAAAACAGATTTCTGAATAGCAGAGCTAAAAAATTCATCAAATATACCCTTCAAGTGTCTGTCAAAACCAGCTGCAAAGCAAAGAGTTTGCATTGCATAAAACAACAGTCACAAATCAGACTTTGCTGTGTCTGACTGACTGAAAATTACAGACCTGGTGACCAGCCCCACCTCCATGGCCACCAGCAATCTTGTAACAATAACAAAAAAAGAGAAGTTTGCTAAATAAATGACCACTCTTTCCTTAAATCACATCTTTAGTTTTCAGGTAATGCCTTGGTATGTGGCTGCATCGTTTCAGACCAGGATGACTCCTCTTACTACTTCATCCTTGGCTTCTTTGGTTTGTGCTAGGTCACTGGGGATCAGGGCTAACTTCTGATGTAAGCAAGGCAGACAGCTGTTCTCGTGGCTGATGGCCAGTTTTACCTGTGGTAGGATACTAGGATTCACTGTCCCCCAACAAGTGCAGGTCAGAAAGACAGTGCTGTCACGTACAGATCCTTGGTTTTATTACTGCTGGGAGAGGAATAAGGGTCTGCAGAACTGGCAATAATTTCCATGTGTCCTGTCTTCTGCAGCCTACTTTGCCAGCCTTGCAGGAGGCAGCTCTTCCCCCGCTCAGCAAACTCAGGAACACTGGAAAGTACATAGAGGCTGCTGTGAGGGGGCAAATTGCAAATTTCTTGTGGAGAGCGAAGCCTGCTTATGGGAAGGCAGAGCTGCTGCCTCGCCACCCAGCTCCCTCAAATCCTCCCACCGATCCCTGAGAGCTCCCCGATTCCTCTTTGTGCCACTGAACTTCTCAGTGACTTCTCTCAGTCTCCTCCATTTACCCCTTCAAGCCCCCCTAACATGTAGATCCTCTCCCACAGATGAAGGGTGATAAAGCCCAAAGACTCTGCAAACCACTATTACAAGAGGAGTTTTCACCGTTGTCTGATCACATCCAGTCTCCAAGTGGCAGATCTTACTACCGTGTCTGGCACCACGATCTCAGACATATTAAGATAGATGCACGGAGAAAGAAAGGTAGGTAGCTAGTTGGAGTGTATAATACAATCCGCAGGCAGGTATGAAGGATCAGGTGCCTTGAATATTAACAGAGCTAATAAATCATTATCATTTTTAAATCATGTCTTGATATATGAGACTTCTTATTTTAACTGGAGAGGTATTAACAACATAGTTACTGACATGAAAGATTATGCAGCAGAAAAGGTTACCTTCACTGTCTTTGAATTTCTTGATAGCCACAATTTCATGTGTCTCCTGTAAAACAAAAGCAAGGAAAGGGATATAAGCAAGATTTGTTTTGTGTTTTCTTTTGCTTTTCTTCCCCTCTGTATCACACAAAGAAAAAAAATCATCCAGAGAAATTTCACAGTGCACAACAAAATTAATTAAAAATCTGGTAAATAACTCGGTGATCAGGCCAAATGCAATACAAAACCACATGTAGCAGATAGGTCACAATTAGGAAGCCCAGTATGATAAAACAAATTTAAATGCCAAAAATATGTAAATACCTTGTACCAGATATCAATTACATTTTCAGAAGAGTTGTTCCTGTGATTCTTGTTGCTTAGTTATTCTGAAAGTCAAACAATCTTTTATCTGACCAAAGTTGAGTGTGGGTGCTTATCTTCATGAGCTGAAATGAAAATACTGTACTAGCATGTGGCTAAGGCTTACAGTGAGACTTGTAATTCTGGTTGCCAAACATTTTTAGGTTTCAAAGTTCAAATATCCACAAAGAACTTGATTTTAGGAAAGTAAATTCTCTGTGCCTCCTTAAAAAAAAAATTGTTGTAAGGGAAGCCTATCCAAAACCAGAATCACTAATTGCATTTGAAAGTATGAGTCTGTGCTTACTATGTGGTCATAGGTGATAACTTCTTAACACCTGCCTGCCTTTGCATTCCTCTAGTATTCTCTATTCTCTCCAAACCTGATCACTACAGGTCACTTTTTTTCTCTTAAATGAAGATCTTTCTCTTGTCATGTGAGCAGAAATGCATTTAGCACATGACCAAAACATAGATGACGTGACTAGTCCAGGTCTGTTCATACAATGATGCAGCACCTGAACTTTAGTAACAGGATGGGGAAGAAGCTTTAAGGTCACAGCATAAGGGCATGTGAGCAGACAGGTAGCAGGCTACTTGGGTTACTTTATGAACTAGATCTAGCTTACACACTTCTTCCAAATGTCAAAGTTTTAAAAAAATAACAACATCCCACTATCAATAGCGTGCAAAGGCTGGATTGCAGAACAGTAATAAAAAAGTGGAGCCCTTCTGGAATACCTGAAGATGTGTTCACAACTGAGTGTTGAATAACAGAAACATTTACTCCATTTTGCATTTCAAGTTGTCACAACACATAAACCTGTAAAACACCTGATCCCATTTAAAATAAAAGCACTTGGAAAGACTACTGTAGACAGTGAATCATGTCTTAAGGCATCAAATGAAAATTAAAATGAATACTACTATGAATACTTCTGTGAATAAAAATAAATAAAAATGACTCTGCAAACAAACGTAAGAATATACACATGTATTGTGCATACTTGCTTTTTTAAAAAAAAATAAGAAGCCTTCAATCATCACTTATAACTCATCTATCAGAAAAACTTGGAAGCATTATGTTGTGTATTGATTTAAGTGACCAAACTATATATAATACATAAATTCAGCTGAGGTCCAAGATCCAAGGCACTACCCTTTGGCTCAACCAATTTACAGAACAGCAAAGAAAGGGATGTCAGAATGGAGGAGATAATACGCATTTCACGTTCAGAGCTATTCTGAAAGGCTTGTCTACAGCTTTTACATCAAATACAGTTCCTAAATAATTTTTTTTCCAGGAAGCTTGCAAACTGAATGGTCTAAAATAAACTGAACAGACTATTTTACTAATTATATTGTTACTACTAAGTTATAGTATTGTTACATTTATGAACTCTAACTATAGTAGTAATAGTAATAGTTACTAGCACCATGAAGAAACACTGCTAAGACAGTGAATAAAATTTAGCTTATTTGACTTTCGGTATGTCACTGTTAGGTAACTGGCTACTGTGAGGTGCTCTGGCTAATTAAACCTCCGAAAGGTTTTTCAGAAAATGAACACTGTAATTGCTCTCAAAAGCCTCTGGGTGCCTATGTTTAGACAGTGTGCAAACACCACTCTGCAGATGAGTCAAATCTATCCATTATTATAACATTCCTATTTCACAGGAAGGAAAAGAAAAATTTGTAGATGTTTCAGCAACCACTGAAAAGCTGTATTTTTATTCTCGAAGTCATAGCTAAGAACACTGAAAGAAATGTAGACGTTCAAAGGTGTTGCCTCATACAAAAAACAATTCTGCACTATTCAACAAATCTAGTCCATGTGGTTTCTCTGTCATGTGATGCTGTCCCTCACATGTGTAGTGAACATGATTGTTTTGGAAATTAAGTTTTAAAAGCTCTTGGATAACAGTCCTGCAGAGATGTAAGATATGCTATTGAACATCCTGTAGGATTTTGACTGTTCATACTATTTAAAGCCTGAGTGGCTCTATGAAGAACAGGAATATAAACACTTCAGTAACACACATATGGAACAAAAAGTTCAAAATACTGTAACATTCAAACAATTTTCATTTGAAAAGCTTTAAGACTTGCATTATTTCATTTAACTAATTAATGGTGTCATAATTAAGCCAACAAGAATTTATACATGACATATTCCCTATCTTAAAAAAACCCAACAAATTATATATTTCAATAATCTGAAGTGAAACCCCACCAAAAGGAGACTAGACAATAAGTGCTTTCTTCGTCCGCGAAGCCAAGCCATGATGATGACTAGTAACATTTTGTTCCTCCTTAAGGAGGGACGTTCTTGTCTGGGTTTCTTGGAGGACTTCAACCTATCTAAATGGTATTCTCTAGGAATCAGATACTGGTGAAGCAGTCAAGCCAAGGCTAAAATGGATGCAAGGACACTGAAGATTACTGTGCACAGATTTTTAAATACGATGCACCTGCTTATGAAAAAGCCTGTAACTTCCCTGTGATGGGGAACACCTCCAAAACAGTAGGGTTTCAGAGTGCCCCATCAGGCAGAACAGAAAATTGAAGCTTAGTGCATGTTTCCCACTACTTGGTTGAGTACTCAAAACCAACTAAAAAGCTTATATGAGGTGACATAAAAAACAGTAGCTCCTCATTGATCACGTTTTAAACTAGTTTCCAAAGAAAGAATCGATCTGAAATGGCATGTCTCTGTTGGCCATCACTACTAGTAACGTCAAACTAGATGTCCAGTTTCAACCAAATTTTACAGAAAAATGCAAGTTTTAAGAAGAGAAAATTTAAAAAAATTTTCTTAAATTTGTCAACCATATACAGAATTTCTTTCCTTGGGGGAAGAAAGCAGTAAGAAGTCAATCTCCTCTATATTGCATGATATCGCAGACAAGCAGCACACACAGACTGTGCAAAAAACTAAAACGCGTAGCTTTTGACCAGCCACTGTATGTAATTGTCATTTACACAAACTAATACAGAATGAGACTGGAAAATATGGAATACATTTTCCATATGGACCAATTCAGCAGGCCTATAGTAGGGGTGGTAAGAATGTGCTCCCTGGATTAAGAGACAGATGCTAGAGCTGTCAGATGATGCAGGTCAAACCTGAAGTTTCAAACAAGTACTGACTCGCACTAGGTGCAAAGCAAACAGGTATCACGTTGCTAAGACCTGAGCAGACAGACAGAATTGAGGATACAAAGAAAAGCAGGGCTTTGAGCAATGATGGAATTCAACAGTGAAAATTCAGACTCCTGTGGGAATCTGAAAAGGTTCCTTAAACACAAAATTTAGACTTTGTTACTTAAATCTTTACTTAAGCAATCTGAGCTTTTTTGTGGATCTGAGCTCTTTCTCTGCTCATCAAAAACAGGCCAAATTGCAACTCTCCAAAACAGAATTGTCATTCTCTAAAGTATCTTTTTTGCATTTCAAAAGTTTTTTTTCAAGACTGTACTCTGGAATAGAACAGCACTGAAAACAGTGTTCAGCCTGATCGTGGAAACCTTGCTTAAACAATAGCTCAGTGTCCAACCTCTAGCATGGAGAATTCTCCTATCCGATTAACGTACACCTAGGTAGATAAGCTGTTACCAGCTGAGTCAGTGATTGAGACTTCAGTGAAAGTCAATGAAAGAAAAAAAACTCATGTAAACCTAAATATTCTGTACTCTTTACGGAACACACAGTATCTTTTCTGATCTCTACTTCTTACTGTTGCTAGCTTATACCAGGAAGTATGAAAATTTGACTTCACTTAGCTGTAGTTTTGCTGTACTCAGCTACATTTACTACTAACCCTCTCATTATCTTGTTCTACTAAAAATTCTGGCCTCAGTATTTCACTTTAATTTGAGGCAATGGCAAATTTGCAAATGCACAAGTCAAATCTCTCTTAGCAATAATATTACCTCTGCTTATTGAGGACTTATAAACATTCTATGTTATAAAACTATATGAAAAGCGCTGTCTTACAGTTAAGTGTGCAACAGCAGACGAATGCTACTGAAAACAATTGTGTAAAATTTAAGGACATACACAAACTGGTTATTCAGACTCCATGATCACGTGTCTAAAATGGGGTAAAATACTTCTCCATGTACTAACCATTTCATAGGGGTAAGACAAAAGTTTCTTAGTCCATGCCTGTTCTATTTGCTTTATACGTAAATATAGAGGGAGAGAAAGGACGGAAATACCTGGATATCTCCAGTCCTGGAGATGGAATGACATCATGCTAGGGCTCATTCCTTTACCTCAAAACAGGCATGGAAATTGCCCCTGGAGAAAAAACGTGACTTACTGTCTGTCCACTTAAGCACAGATGAGAGGTGAGTGTCCTTATGGGAGTGAGCAGCTCTCTCAGCCCTTCTGCTAGCCACCCAGAGATTTCTCTCTCAAGTTTCCTCACAAGATTGTAGCACCTGATATTTCCTGATACCGGTATCAAAGTAGAAGAGTTCCCTGATTTGAAAACATTTCATTTTCTCTCATTTACAGTTCCCCTATTTTTCCATTGTCTCTACATAATTTATATGACCTGACAGTGCTTTTCTGAAGCTGCAGGAATCTATCTCTGTTGTTTTCTAGAAAAATCCTTGATGTTAATGATGGGAATACTTAAGGAGAAAGGTGCTCCTCAGCATAACTCAAGATCTTAGAACTACGACCATTCTTCCCTGGAAGGAGAAACATATCCTACCAAACTACATGCTGTTCTTGAAAATAGCATGAGACAAAAAAAATCTCTTTAAACGATTCTCCCTATTTTGTTTCAAAGGTTTCTGTTAGGATTTTTTTTCCTTTTTCTTTTGCATATCAAGGAAGATTTGACACAAAGCATAGGTACACAAAAAGACTATTGAAAAATAGATAAGATTATGTCCTTCAGAAAGTTGCATCATTCAGCTATAATTTTACTGCTTCATCCTACATGACTACAGGAATATCTCAAGCGTAGATTTTTTTAAAGTGGCTGAAATAATAAACATTCATAAAAATTTAAAAAACATGAGTAGAGATAGAAATAATTAATATTGAGCACATGCCATGGAGAAGCAGCATGTGGCTGCTGCCTTTACTCAGGCAGTGCTGCTCAAGCAATATCTAGTACATCCCATTAGGGTTTTATGCTTAATATATTAAGTGGCATATTAAGATATGATATGGCATGTTCTGTGACTGGCTCATGTTTTCTGTCTGTACAAGTATAAGGCTATAAGGCCCAAAGATAAGTGTGCTTAACTTCTGCTAGAAAACGTTCCATCAATAGCATTCTCATAAATAATATTTACATTTTATTTAAAAAATATAGAAGAAAGCAAGAAACTCTGATTTGATCCTCACTGATCCACAATTACATTCACACAATTTAGTTTGCCGCAGAGACACACATTAAAAAATAATAATAATAAAAAAAAAATCAGCCAAACATATCCTATGGCTAATATCTTTTCTGAACAAAGGAGTACAATTTTACTTCAACTTGTATAAGCATTATTATGGTCTTCAACATTTAAGGGTTTAGAATAGATCTTTCCATAATCTTGATTCTAGCAAAAATCAAATAACATTAAGCAATCACCAGCGAGGCAACAGAAGCCCATGAAACCATTATAAGATAGTAAAGTATTTAATTTTCATGAGTCGCTTAAAATGAAACTTAAAAAACCCAGGCATATGCATTTTTCAAAGCTACTTGTACAAGAAGAACAGAAAATATTAACATTTTAGTCAGTATCGATCAATGTATCATAAATGCAACATCTGTCATTACAAAATTCTTTAAACTTAGGCCAAGCTACGCTGCAATGCAAGTTCTGAGAGGTAACAGTCATTGTTACCTGCATGTAAATCAGGTCCTTAAGAGCTGACACTGGCCTAACTCCATCTGCATTCTGCCTTAACACACTGCTACCTTTGGACAGCACTAACAGATCAGAACACAGCCTCCCGTCTTCTCAAGGCTTCTAATCTTACGTGCTGGCAATTCTGCAACTTCACTTTCAAAACCTGGTGGAGTATCTTAGAATATTCTCTGCAGAAAAAAAGAAAGACATGCGAGATGGAGGACTCAGTTTCTTCTTTCAAACTGTTTACATTGGGAAATGTAAGTCATAGCACTGTATTCTTGTGCACCTAAAATATTTAGGGGAATTTCCCTCAAGAGGTGTTTCTCTGTTTTAATCTTACATGTCTTCCTTGAGAAAATTGTAATTCTCCTATTCTTCAGTTAAAAAAAAAAAACCCCACACTTGGTTTATCTATAAAATATCACACTTAGCATAGTGGAACTCTCAGGGATTACTTCCTAATCCAAAAGTCCTATTTAATTTTAAATAGACAGAGCCTCTAGTAAATAATGACAGAACAGTATGTTTGAGTTATCACAACACCTTTATTCACTGGAAAATTTAGTAGAATTTTTCCAACACATATGTTACAGTTTACTTGAGACGAAGCATCTAGAATGAATCACCACAAATCAGTTTTATATCTCTTAAAAGCACAATGTTATTTAGTAACCAGCTAAGTGCAGGGGAATACTCTTAACAGAACAAAGATTTATATCCTTCATCTGCCCATTTTAAAGAAGATGGCCACACTGTTCCCTAGTTAAGGAAGAACAAAGGGAGGACCAGAGAAAGCTTAAACCACTGTGGAGCCACTAGAAGACTTCCAAGGAGGAACAGCTGTAAATGCTCATCTATTCCACTGGGGAAAGAAGCATAAGAAAAGGCTGGAACCATTAGCTACCAGTTTGTCAGGAAATGACCAGTAAGCCTGTGCAATGATAGAAAGAGCCTTTTTTAAAAAAATGCAAGAAGATTGCAACAGTTTCTCTGATTTATTTACACCTTTCATAAACACTTGCAAGAACTGTGTTGTCTGTTCAGGGGTCAGGAGTAAATGCATTACCAATTTCACTTCCGTGGTGGAACTCAAGTGTCATGTAAGGGAATCATAAACAGCAAGCATTTCTCACCCAACTGTCGGATGAATCTGTACGCCAAATGAGCTGCCCACCTGTATCCCCAGCCTCACAGATTGGGGCCTCCCTTTCAACAGCCCCCGCCCCCAGTGACAGGCTCAAGAGAGACCAAAGGGTCCCCTCTCTGCTGGCGGCAGAGGCTCTCCAGACTGCAATCTAACGATATAGGTTTGGGGCTTTTTTTCCCTTCTACTTTCCACGAACGTTACAGAGACCAACCTTAGCCTAGCAGGCTAGTCCCTCCCACTTCCACTGAAGATCAGCAGAGGTGCACAGAGCTCTTCAGAGCAGGACTAAAACCAAGGTGCTCTCAGTCACCTCTGCAGAAATGGAGAAAGGGTCTTCCCTAGACTTCCAAGGCAGCCTTGTGGAGGGGACTAATAGTGGTTAGCATTGAAACTTTCAATGTTCCGAATGTTTTTTTTTCACATTTATTCATAATTTTCTCCAAGCAAGACAATAAACACGTATTCCCAAAGATTCTGTACAATAGTGTAATGAAAAGGATCTGGAATAAAAAGCAGCTTCTAAATACTATAAATGCAGCTATTCTGGCTTTTCAGGGTAAACTAGTATTACTGTAACAATTTCATCAATAATCTGGCCTTCATTTCATCCTATTATAGCACTAACCTGTATAATTTTACAATTCAACAGTATAGTTCAATCCCTACCCTAGATGTAAAACAGAACCCAAATTCAGTAAATGGTTATAAATGTTTTCTGACACTGAAATGACAATAATGTATCATTTATGTCAATAGATGTCATTTTGGTTTCAGACCTCAGCCCTCTTCTATTTGAATTTTTTTTTTTTGTCCATTAATACTGGAAATTGTGAAAATTCGTGGAATAAAAATAAAGCTTTCATAAATAGCATAATGCTGCATTGGATAAATACTAGCATTATTTAATTACTTCTTATAGCATAAGACACTTGGAATACAAGTGATAAAGTGGAAAAAGAAGGAATACTACCTGTGCTACCTTTATGGTTTCTTTTAAGATATTGTTGACTCCATAAATGCCAAGGTCAGCAAGACATTTATAATGACACTGTATTTTTAAATTCTTCGTTATTACTAATGTAATGATCCTTCCCTGGGCACCTTGTAACTCAAGAGTATGTAGGGTGTATTGCAAAATATTTCTTGGGTTTCTCTGGTTTTTTATACATGCGTCAGTGCAAAAGTCTTCAGCATTATTTCAGCTTTGAGGTCCAAAACAGTTCCAGCATGATTGGATAAACTTCTGCAGTTCATCACAGTTCAAGCTCTAATTTTGAAATCTTTACTCCTGGACTTGATACAATTTATTTTTTATCTGGTACTTTCACTTTTTAAATTTTTGCCTTTTTTTCTTATCAACAGTCTGACAGGCATTTTTTTTTAATCTGTAAAACAAGACCTGCTATGAACAAAGGCAAACTTGTCAAGCAGGTTCTTAGGGATGAAACTCTTCAAGTGGGATACCACTCACATGGTCTTGGCAGAAATGACAGAGGATTTATAGAGACGCATACCTCATAAAGCAGATGCTAGAGGAAAGGCATAGCATCACAGACATTGCCAATAGCAGTAGGAGATTATGCTCAGGCAACTGAAGTGTACCTTTCATCTCCCAAAGAAGCATAAATTGATCTTCCCTCTATTCCCTGACTAGATTTCCATTGACTATAGTGGAAATCCAGATTCTTCTACTAGGTGCCCAAATACATACCTAAATTTGTATTTTAATAATGTCATCCTTCCAGGTCTACCAGCACATAAAAAGAAAATCAAATCAAAGCACATATTCAGCTTAAGCATGTACAGGAAATGCATGGAAATCATATTTGGATTTTCCAGTCGTGGGTAAAATTAGTTGGAGGTGTTTTTTTGTTTTTTTTTTTTGTTTAATTTAAAAAAATGTTGGTCCCTTCTCTTTATACCAAGTACCTCCCCCAGTCTTCACAACCTTTCAAAGACAATCAAGAGCTGTCCTGCTCCAAGGACTCAGTACCTTTGGATGCTGCCCCCATTAAACCGCATGGGTTAAGTTCTCTTGAGTAATTCCCAACTCAATCTTCACCCACTGTTGGTAATTCATCTTCTTCTTCAACCCTTTCACTAAACATAGAGGACTGGGAGACTTTGTTGGTGAAAACAAAGACAGCACTGAGCACCTCCAACTTTGTCTCTGCTGTTGCTAAATTGCCTGCCCCACTCAGCAGTGGGCCCACGCTTTCCTTGTTCAGCCTCTCACAACCAAAGTAGCAGTAAAGCCCTTCTTGCTGCCCTTGCAAGTCTCAAGTCCAGCTGAGCTCTGTATTTCCCAATACCACCCAGATCCACCCAAGCAATGTTTCTAAAGTCCCCCTTTGTGGCCTCTGTGTGCTTCCACCTCCTGTATACTGCTTTTTTGCATTGGAGCTCCATGATGAACTCCCTGCTTGGCCAAGCCAGTCTCCTGAGAAGTCTGCTTGCTTTCCTAAGCACTGAGATGGACTGTTTTTGTGCTTGGAGGATGTTGTTTTTAAAGGACTGCCAGATTTTCCTTGCCTTTTAGAGGTGTTTCCCATAAGCTCTCCACCTACAACTTTCTGGAACACTGTCTGTTGAAGGTCTTACTTTCTCCCCCCCACCCCCCACCCCCCAATGCACTCACGATCTTAAGCTCCATTATTTCATGGGCATTGTAGCCAATTATTATAATAATCTGGCTGGCCCTTCCAGCACCTGTATCAGGAAATTTTCCCTGACATTCTCCATAAATCTCTGGGACCACTTATATCTCACCACATTTCCCTTCCAGCAGATGCCAGGGAAGTTAAAGTCTCCCATGAAAACCAGGGTCTGTGATTCAGAAACTTTGTCAGCTCTTTAAAGAAGGCTTTGACCATTTCTCCACCCTGACCAGTAGTCTACAACAAAGTCTCAATATAATGCCACAGTTTCTGGTCTCACCCCTAATTCTGAACCACAGGCTCTCAAGCACACTGTCACCTATCCCAGAAAAGACCTTCATATGTCTGAAACACTTCTTCACACAACAGGAAACCTCACCCCTCTTTGTCTTTTGAGCCCATCTTTCCTGAAGTGCTTGTATCCATCCATCATAAACTTTGCATATCAATTCTACTTTAAAAAATTTTTAAATACCATGTATATTTTTGGTTTAGAGCACAAACTAGAATAGGTTTTCCCAAGCTTAGATTGCTGAGTTTACTGCTGTCCTTGACAGAAAAATTTTCTATCACAGTACTGAAGGAAAAAAAAAAAAAAATAGCAGCAGCTACTGCCATTTCCATGCTGCAGACTTACACACGAGGTTTGCCCTAACTTTAATTTTCCTGCTCATAAGCAAATGGCAGCAACAACTCCTCCGTATTCTGGAGTGGGTCTTAAACCACCAGAAGAGATGGTAATCATCTATTCAGATACCAAACAACCATTCCAGACCTGCTCTGAAGGAAAAGCGAGAGCCACAGTTGAGGTTATTTTTGGTTTTAATACCAAAAATATTTGAAAAAGAGTATATGTTAGTAATGATAAGCTTTCTGCATCTGGAAGAAAGCCCAAGCTACAATATAGTTCTTGTCTAGAATCCCAAAGATGGTAAGTTTTGTGTGTTCAATTAAAATAAAAACCTTTTAAACTGAAAACTGTTTCCCTCCCCCCCATTTTGGGCATGCAAAATAGCCTAATACTGTCTTGTCCATACAATTTAGTAGGTAAAATATGTAACTGGATGCAACCAACACCTTTGGAAATCTGGTCTCAGCTCGTTGATAGGTTTGCCTATGGAGCGTTTCATAGATGTCTACATTAATTCTATGAATCTGCCATTCCATGTCCTCTCTGTCATACAGTATCTCCTTTCTCCTCAAGTAGAACTATGGCTCACAAACACCCCTTTCATTTCTTTCAGATCTTTAATGACAATATTTTTGTGTTATTCTCTAGGGAACAGATGACAAATTTGAACAGAAAATGCCATATGTATTTTCTAGCCTCAGTTCTTTGGCTACTACTTCCATTAGACAACTCTATAACGGACAAAAAATAAATCCCACCCCCCCTCTGCCAAGGATTTTGTGGCATTTACAAAACAACATCTTTTTACTCTCTATTCCCTCAATTGAGAAATATTTTTGCTGACATAATACTCTTATCAAAGCAAATGCTGGGGCAATCTTATAACAGGGAAAGATCTGTATGTGCAAGTTGGTACTATTTTCTTGTCCTCAATTTTTTGTTTTAGCATTATAATAGAACAGGATAATTTTTCCTGATGTTTTATTGATAAGTTCTCCTCACTTCTGAATCTTTCCCTACCAGCCTGACAGATACTATACAGAATCTTAAAATCAATATTCTTTCCTACTTCCCTTTCAATTTAGCTACTTTTATTATTATGCACTTTTTAAAAGTATATTGATATGGATTTCATAGGTATCATATTCTTCTGTATATTGATATGGATTTCACTGGACACCTTAACTTCTCAAAGTTTCTACATTCAGGGTTGCAGAGAAAGAAAAGCTTTTCTTTAGGATTATATAGTGTATATATACTATTTATCTATATAGCTAGTATTTATATTTTATATACTATATTATAATACTATATTATATAGATAGCATTCTTTGAATAATAAGAAAGAAATTCTTGCCTCTTAAGAAAACTGCCATTTTGCTCATTTTAAACTGCCTTCTTTTAGAGATTTTCTCTTCTTTATAGAATAGCATTAAGGATTAAAATTCAATCCAAACCACTTTAAAAGAAGACAGCAGGCAAGATTCATACCTCAAACACGTACAGGTTTTACTGATCACTGTTGCAGAGGTCACAGGAACAGGAGGGCTGCCTCTACACAAGTTGGATGGTACTTTAGTTAAGCAGAACATACATGAGGAAATAAGGAATAAGGAATCTGTTACTTCTGTTACTACTAATAGCTACCATTTCTTCTTCATCTAAGTCTGCATAAAAATAGCACTTCTACAGATCAAATTTCAGTTTTGGAGCTAAATTAAGAAAGAGTTTGTGGACTTATTTCAGGCAGTTTCTGCAGCATCCAAAGAGTCATGACTAAATCCATATATTTTCTCTTATATCTCAAAAAGGAGAAGAAAAGTCTAAACATCACACAAGTTCCAGGAAGATTAAAAAAAGCTATTCTAACAAAAATTGCCCCTACCGATAAGATTATCTAACACATCCTGGTTTGAGAACTTGCACACACACATGCGCTTTTGAGCCAGGAAAAAAAGATAGCACGCAAAATTTAGGTTCACTGTGAAAGTTTGCTGAAATGTGACAAATGAATACTTCTTGGAAAAAGTGAAAGGAAAACAGTGTCTTGATCTCTTCAAGTTTATTGTTGCAAACACTGGAAACAATATGTGAGGTGAAGGGATTACAAAGCGCAGAATGAAGAGCTAAGGACCAGGGAATACGTAGGCTTAAGAGACGAGGAAAGGAAAGCAGACAAATGCAGGCTGAAGACAGACTGTAAGAGAAAACTGGGATAAGGTACCTGGACTCAGAAGTTAGTATTGAAACCAGCATAAAAAATAAGCAAATGAATCTGTGAACACCTAAAATTTTACTGGAACCCAATTTAACTGAAAGCAGAGGAATGGTGAGAATTCAGAAATAGCTGCAAACCCACTAAAACCACAGATGAGTCTCACTCCACAGCATTCTGATATGCACAGGGGATGGAGGCAACAGGTTACCAGCTAAACCATCTCAAACACTAGAAGCTGACAGTTGTGTGGGTAGCCATATGGTGTTATATGATGAATTTTGTATTTGAGGAGTCTAAAAAAATACATGCAAAAAATAAGTTTATCACAGTATATATAAGCAAGGCAGTATTTGAGGGGAAAAGGTAGCATTCTTTTATTAGAACTACTGGTGCACACTAAAGCCCTTCTCCAGGTCTAAAATAGAAACAGCAAACTCCAAAGCTAAATTTAAACTGAGAACAAGTATATTCTGTGCTTAAAAAGACTCAATAGATCTATAGAAAACCTCAAATATTACCTAAGGTAAAGTCCACCTCATTTAGCTTTAGCCAGCTAAGAGTTATATATCAAATGTGCATTGTCAACGCTTTCCCCACAGCTAGTAAAAGCAGGGGAGGGAGAGAAGATTCAGCAAGAAGGTTACTGATTTTAATCAGTTCCAGATGGTAAAAATTGCTATCTGGATGTTGGACGACTCTCAATTTATATAAACTAGGGAGATTGGTTATGCAAGACCTATGCACTGAAACAGTGGACGAGATTAATTCTGCACAAGATTCTCATCTGTGTGACCCTTCTATCTGCATGGTTTTTTTCATGCATGCATGTTTTTAAGGTACGTTTCAGAGAGCGATCAACGCTAGTAACTTCAGATCTTACCTTCTCTGTATCAGTATTCTTCGAGTTCCGTTGTTATATTAATATCATCACAGCCCACTGGACTGTGTTTGTAATACACATGCTAGAAACACAAATAAAAGTATTCTCAACTGTGCTACTGAAGTAAGAACATCTCCATTGCCAATATAACTGTGCAGCGTCAAAATTCTCACATCCCACAAAGCAATCTGGCACAGCTAGCAGTAAGACCAGAATTTCTGAAGCTCACCTTCTTTATCTGGCACATGAGAGAATAAAGTCCACGTTCTCTGGTGAGTATCTTTAAGAAGCTGTAAATACCTCTGCTACAAGCTTTTCATTTCCTTTTGCTGGTATAATTGAAAGTACTACCTGAGGTCAATAAATCTTTAAATAATTTGCAAAGAAGGCCCCATTAAAAGTTAAGCTTCCTTATGTTAAGCTTCCAAGGGAATGTTTTAGATAAGATCCTTGAGTAAGAGCACAAAAATTAACATGAGAGGTTGCCATAAGAAAAATATGGATGTAGAATGTAAGTTCTAGAAGATCAATATATAACAATATTTCTCAGTTCCAAGGCACTATAAAGATTAATTTAAATGAAAGAGAAAGTAACAATTGGAAAAGCTTTAGGATTCTTTGTGGATTAAAAGTTTCAAAACTTTACTCAGTAAAATTTCTCATTAATATTTAATAACGGTACTGTTACTTCACAGGGATACAGAACATTTAAGATTACAAAAGCTAAAACTGTACAAGTAAAGCTGGGAGCTTCATTTCCGTACTTGGTCTAAACTAGGTACAGATATGAAAAACAAAGCTTCTTCAGAGGAAGGGTGCCTTCTGTCCTTTGTAAACTGACATAGTAGCAAGCCTTTTGCTGGTACGGAGCACAAACAATAGCTCTAACAGCAGTTTGTTGACTACTGTTTGTGTTTGAATATACTAAATTTGACTTGGTTTCATTATAACATGATTCTGGATGTGAATTTTTATTTTTTTTAAAAAACCCAACATTACAATTTAAGATTATATAGCCAAAGCTCTGCATGTGACTAGTAATATAAAAGAACATTAACAAATAAATCATTAATTACTCTAAATCCAGTAAAAAACCTCACTAGGAAAAAAAAAGTCTCCTCACACAGGTTTCATTCAGGTAGTACAGCATGAAAAGTGAACTACTGTCATCTCTTCAAAAAAGAAAGCGGTGGCCTTGCAGAAGGTTACTTTTTAACCCACCCTAACCTAAACATCAAGAGAAAAAAAAAACAAATCCAGGGACAGAAGATCCCTGGACCTAATTATACCTTTTGTCTTTCCACAGATTTATTCTGAGCAAGAATAAACTATGCCCTCATAATTTGATTCTTAGCCAGATAAAGGCATGCTCTCCCACTGAAAAATTTTAGGACTTACTGTTTACTATAGAAATAGAGCTATCAAAATTCCCTCCATTTTAACTTTTTTCTTCTTTTGTTTTTTAATAGCTCAGCAGTGGCAAAAGATTGCCTTCCTTCATGCAAACACACGTAGGGGAAAAAGCACTAGATGCTTTAGCAATGAGAATAATTCTTCAGAAAGTTCCCAAAACATGATATTCTGAAGAAGAAATAAGTGAAAGCTGAGAAAATATAAGACTTCAGTTAAGAAGTTTGTTATTCAGATTTTGGTTACAGACTTGCACACTCCTGCTGAATTCTCTGATAAAAGAACAGAATCAGTGCCATTTGTATCTCATATTGAGCCACAAGATCAGAATAACTGTGTGCTAAATAGTATGTACAAAAATCCGCTCAGAGGCAACAGAAGGAACGGGCTAGTATCAGTTTCTAAAATGGACCAGAAGAGCCACTTGCTGTAACTCATTAACTAGACAAATGAGTGTGTGTATACACTTGTGCACGGCTCTGTACATGTATGTACGGAAAACTGAAAGGATGTTGGTCAAGCAACAGAGGCTAATCTTCAGTAGTATAAATTAAAAACTCTCAGTTTCATTGAGAATCATAGCGAACAGAAAGTGAGAAATCCTATAGACAGGCTGATCTCCCTTGATTTGACATCACCCGAGAGATATGGTCTGCAGTCTCTATTTTAAGTGATCTGGGGAACCTGGATGAAGGGGGGCAGAATTTCTAAATAGATATACGAAATACCACGCTCCACCACCCCCCATCCCCTTTTTTTTAAACCTGCTAGAGTTCCTGGAATAGATAGTTTGGCCTCTCTTTAAACCTTCCTAAAGGTCACTTATGAAGTTCATACTGATTCTCTTTTGCTCCCCAAACAGTTTTGATTCCTTCGCACTACAGCAACATTTAGAGCGGTGGAAGCATGCAACATGTAGAAAAGTAGAGCAGGGGCAGACCCCAGGCTGCAGTTCCACCAGCCACTATCTTGTATACATTTCTTAACGCTATTCTGAACTAGCTGATGTTTTGCGGGAGAAAAAAAGGTACACACCGCTCAGACGAATCTTTCACACAAACAAGTCACAGGAAGTTTGATCCTGTAGAAGAGGCAGCTAGTCAGCTTTACTCTGCAGATGGCATTGCCTGTAACATATTTCTGTGCATAAACATGGCATTACTCTCTCTCTGTGGAAAATGTTAATTGATTTCAAGATGATAGCTTGCCTCCTGGTCAAGATATGTACTGTCAAAAGAAGAGGTAGGTGTAACCAGCCAACCAAGTTTTTTTTT
Source organism: Bucorvus abyssinicus (assembly GCA_009769605.1). Taxonomy (NCBI): domain Eukaryota; kingdom Metazoa; phylum Chordata; class Aves; order Bucerotiformes; family Bucorvidae; genus Bucorvus; species Bucorvus abyssinicus. The sequence goes on along the minus strand of CM020030.1, from coordinate 29,417,857 downwards.
GTCCTACAGAATTTCATCTTTCCACCCCTCATGCATTATTACACTTATAAAATGTCACCAACCTCTGTTATACCTGAAAACCTCATAATTTAAAAAAGTCTCTCTACAGCCAAAAGGAATATTGATAATGATGGTAACATTATTCAGCCAAGGTTAAGTCTAAGGAAACAGCTTCACAATTAATTTTCAGCACACTGGAATCTGTGATAATATTCTGTTATTAGAATTGTGTGTAAAGATACGCTTCACAGCACACATTTGGGAAGGAGATTTTCTCAATATTATAAAGACTGTTTGTGGACTGAAAGATTAGGAGATGTGGCAGCACCCAAACTAAGCTTTCTCTCTCAAAGCATTTTATGGTCAACCGATACTTAGTTCAGTAAGGCAGCAAAATACTGAAATCAGAATAACAACAAACTTTTCAGAGAACACATGCATTTGTGCACCTTGTTTCTGCTGCAGAAGTACGTAACAGATCAGGGTAAGTATGAATAGGATATTGCAGGAGGCATTGAGAGAGTATGCGCACAAACATGCACAAGCACAACTGCACAACAAGGTTTCAAGAATAATTTTTATTGATAAAAAACTGTTCCCAGGATGGTGCTCCGATAGTAAAATTGAGTAAAACATTATGCCAAGCCGAAATGGTGGCACTCACAAGCAGACCCTGCATCCTAACAACAGGAGGATGGGAACAAGGTTGCAGCTTATAAGGTGTACCAGCCTTGCTTCTGCTAGCCCATCAGGAAACAGATTATAGATGTACATTTCAAACACAAATTCCAAACAAGGAAAAACAGGTAACAGACTTGCAGAAGTTGAAGTAAGCAGGACTGAGGCTAAGGACCATCCCATAACAATGGACAACTTCTAAACATAAAATACATACAAAAGATCTAAGAACTAGCTTGTCATCCCCACCAGGAGAAACTCTAGAGATGTAGCAGGGACTTGACAGCTACTGACCCTTGTCCTCCATCTTGCACCTTTATACTTCTATGAGTGGGGGTATGAGAGTACAAGTGGATGAAGTAACGAAAGAATGGGTATTGGTGAGTACAATCATTCCACTTCAAGATCCTGCAAGTATTCATCTTCCCCTTACTAGTATTCACATGGAAGAAATAGAGGATGCTTTATCAAAGTTTTAAGGTGCAAGCAACTACAAACTGGAGAGCAATGTTGGCAGCATCTGTTTCCAACAAAGAGTTACTTGTGCCATTCAGAACAAATCCTCACTTTGCTACACATCTGGAAAAATGAAAATAGAACTCCATAAAGTGGGTGATTTTTCATAATGGGCAAAGTGAAGCTATTATTTTGTAAGGTGTTAGGATTTAAAAGGGACTTGCATGAAGATTGGTCTAATTTAGCAATCTAAGCTAAAATAATTCAGGGATAATATAATAAAAATGCAAATCCAGAGGGTGTTTTGGGTTTCCTATTAAATTAGGAGCTTAAACAGATACCCTTTAGAATAGGAGCAGCTAGCATGCAATTGGACTATTCTTTATTAAGCGATCTCAGCATACTCATCGAGCTTTATGGTCCAGGTGCAGCTAAATATAGTAAAACAGAACTATGTGCTCTGGAGAGTTTCAGAGTAAGGGATAGATAAATCATAAATGATGGTTCCAGTTCTGTGCAAACCCGTAACAATTGCTATTAGTTGAAGAGAGACTGAGCACTATGCAGTCTTAACAAACCAGCCTCTGTTCTAGAGCTCAGTCTGGCTTCCCACTGTATCCAAAGTTTCTTGATCACCATACTCTGATGCCAGGCTTGTCTAGTCCCTTAGGCTTTTATCTGAGATCAAACAGCACATACAGCAAGTGCAATTATTAAGTTCTCTGCATGAAATTTTACACATCTGTACACATTTTAAAGAGCTGTAATGTTATAAATGGAAACTACTTTCCTTTTTTCCCCCCATTTATTGTTATCCAGGCTTTCAATGAGAAGTAAATACCACTCCACCTGAAAAGAAGTTACATATTCCAGGAATTTTTATTCAAAAAGAATAGAAAGTTTTCTAAATTTTCAGGAGGGCATTCACTAACTAGGGGTTACACAGAACTGAGTAATCATGGAAAACTAAATTACTTTAACCAGGACTTTCAGAAGGACAATTTACAATTAAAAAAAACCACACTGTAATTCTTACTGATGAAAAAATGTGTGCCAAGAAGAGCTATAGCTTTCAGATAAAATGAAATGCTGGAAAAGTTTTCACTATTATTGTCAATGTTTTACCTACACTGTCAAATGTTCCTTTTCCAGGACTCCTGGCTTTATAAAAAGGCTTTAAATTCACGACAACAAAGACAATAAGTTAATGTAATTGGTATATTCAAGACACTTTAGTGTAGTAACATTTTGGATCAACTTGACTTCTACAAATAAGTTTGAAAGCCAGCTAGGTGATGCAGTTTCATTTTTACCATGGTACATTTAATTACCTACTCAAGCATTGAACTGTGCTCTATTTTAGTGGCTTTTATTTAAATACATGGAGCATCCACAGATCAGTGATTAACCTGGTGCTCTTAGAGTTGCTCGCATGTCCTGCAAAAGTTTAAGACGACCACAAGAATCCCTTGCAGGAAAACAATTAGCCTAAAATTAAGAAATAATTTTCTTCGCATCAATTACCCTACACAGTAATTTGATGACAAGACTAGACTGTAATCCAATATTCAAGCAAGTTCATACTACTACAGATGTAGTCCTATAATTAGCCATATGTTGTTCCTTCTCCCATATATTAATTTGCATTAACTATAAATTCCCTAGCCTGCACTACTACTTTCCTAATGATCCAAGACCCTACATCAGGTCTCAAATCCTCATCTATTTCAATTTCTTCTGCTGCTGCTTCTAAGAAATACTGTAGTCATGCTCTTGAACTTTAATTTTCAGCATAACATTTTCAACTTTTTTGCAAGAAAGTATAATTTGTATGGATAGTCTTGTTTCATGTGCTCATCACATCTACAGTTAAAAATAATGTTTCACTTAAAGTGCATTAGAATGAGATATAGCACTACAAGCTGTTTGCAATTAAGAGCCATTAGGGGCAGCCACAGAACCCACTGCTGTAGGTCTGAATGCGATTCCTGTATTATTACAAGTATAATGATACATAATCCGTTTGCAGATGGGAGTATACAGCAACTACTAAGGAGCATGTTTATTTATTGGCAATATTCCAAGGAAAAGTGTTATCTGTGGCATAAGCAGTAACTTTTCACTTGGTCAAACCAGTACCCATAGCAGGAATTCATGCAAGATGTTATATAGAAGACTATCAGAAAGACACACAATTTCTTTAAGAAACAAAACGTTTCTTAAAGTCTTTTTAAGTCTGGTTAATTTACAGCCATTAGTGTGACAAACAGGAAGAAGTTATGTGACTAAAAGAAATACTGATCTGAGATTCTGTGACTGTAACAAATTACTTTGACTTAATATAAATTGAAAACCATCAGTAATACATTTCACATACACTTTCCAAGGTAAGATGAACCACTCTTGTTATTTTTAACTCAGGCTTCTATGCCTCCTTCAGTTACCTGCATTACTGGAGTATAAGGGTGACTGCCTGTTTCTTTCCCTCCCCTTCTTGTTTTGAAGATCTGCAGCATCAGGTCTCTCTGCATTCCATCTTTCTGTTGCATGAAATTTTGTTACCCAGTGCTGTAATGGTGAAGCCAACTTAAGCCATCCTAATTTGTGGCACTCACAGTGTACTGCTTTAAAATCAACACACCTAAAAAAAAAAACACCTTAGTATTCCCTTCCAGCAAGTTAGTGTCTTCCCTCTGAAAGCTCTCTCATCTTTCCCCTGCACCTTCCATTTCCAAATTAGCCTTTGCAAAGAAAGGAGGGAGGGAATGCCAGTTTTGAATACCAAATGCTGCCCACATCTGAGCAGGGTTCATAATGTGACAAGTACAAAGAAGGACGTACAGGAATGGAGCATCCTACAAGGGATCTTTCATACAGCAGACTGGATTGTCATAAAAAGACTCAAAATGACCTGCAGATATCAAAACAGCACCGTTCCATTCATGTGGCTACAGACTGACCAAAGTGAATAACGAAAACCATTAAATTTAATGCATTTATTTTCATGCCTGCTTTGTACAACTTGGCCAGGGCTTCTTAAAGAAATCATTGTATGTGACTGAAAAGGAGAGAGCAAAGGTTCATTTAAAAACAAATTTTAAAAAATCCTTGAAACAGAGCATACCTTAGCAATCTATAGCAGTAGTAGCAGAAGACAACATAATGTAAGGAAAGGAATCAAAAGGAGACCTGGTACTGCCTTATTTTATCCTCTCATCCTATATAGCCTTAAAAGTGTGAAAAATTAATGTTTACTTCAAGTTAACCCCAGGACTCAGACTTCTAGGAAACTGGGACTACACCAAATAGAGCTCTTACTTTTTTTTCCACTGGAGCAGGTAAGTAATTTTAGACTTGGATAAATTCCTCAAAATCAGTGCTTTAAAGGTTTTTATTAAGAGATACCTTATGAAACAACCTTTTTAAAAAATTGCAGAATGAGAGACTTGGAAATGAGACTTTGATAAAATAAATAAAAGGCAGCAATCTTGTGATTCAGAGATTATAGCTCACCTTGGGGATGGGAGGGAAGGAGAGACTGAACAGGCAGCTATCTACTCAATCTGTGGGTTCTCACCAACCTAGTTTCTACCCTCCACTCTGCACAACCATCTGATCGTTGGAGCAGTAACAGTACACTCAGGCATCTTCCACTTTAATATAAATCAGGACTTCGTTGACATCAATGACATTTAAAACATATTATTATAATGCTAATCTGATTGTCTGTTTCCCCCTGCCACAGGGAACTGAGAGGACTGGGGAAGAGGCTCAGGTTCAAGTACAGACAAATGTCATAATGAAAAATGAAAGCTTTAGAAACTTTCAACACCACATTAGCACCTACCCTGTGCAGCAAGCAGTTAGAGACGTTCACTGTCTATCATTTATATATACATACAGGAAAGTGATAACTGAAATGAATTAGCACTAATCAAGCTCGCCTCTCACTGCTGCTCTCCAGGGAATGCCACAGAAGCACAGTACGGAAGCCCATGAAAGAAGTACTACCTAATATTTCAAACCAGAATTCTGTAAGGAATTCAAAAGGTTATTCATTGCCTAATGGTGAAGTTGAAGTAAATGGTTATTGAAGAATTAATATGATTTTTCAGCACTACAGCTTGCCTAGTAGCTCTATTTTCCTCACATAATACTCATGAAAGATCTCAACTCTGACTACTGCAAACATTTACTACTGACACACTCTATTTACTTCAGAAGCTCAGTACAGGTGTCATGTTCACTATACATATTTCATGCAACTTTTGGCACAAAAACCACATGAGTGAGTTGGCGCTTTAGCCTGAGGCACAATAGCATTAAGTGCAGTAATCCTATGTAGGTAAGCTGCCAATACTGAAAGAAAATGGCACAGAGATTTGGCCTCAACCATGATCAAAAGCAAAAATCTTGCAATAGAGTCAAAACACAATTGATTAGTAGTGAAAATTAGCAATGCTGCTTTTAATTACATACAAAAATCAAAGAAAAAATCAGCAAAATATTTGAGGACATAACCAAACAGAGGCAGCAATGAGACAGCAATAATAACAATGAGAGAGAATGTGAAATCTCAGACGTGATCAGTAGGATTTAGCACTGTACTTTTTACCTGGTTTTAGGTGAAAGATAGTTATATGTAAACTGACGGTATATAAAAAAATGCATAAGGACAGAATATATAGTATACATAAATATCAGTTAATATTTTAAACAGTATGCACAGGGAAGTAGAATACATAAAGGACAGATGGCTGTAGGCACAGGGTAAGTAAGGTAATCAAAAGATAGACTGCTGGCATAATCTGTGCTAGAATGTTCCGATGATAATGACTTTGCAGTAGCACTGTACCAATTAGAGACTGCGAATACTGTGGGGAGTATCACAACATGCCTGCCCTGTTCTTAATCCATTGTTTACCTCTAACAAAGTCACTTTTAAGATACTGGGCTAGCTGAACACATCTGACTCAAAATGGCCATTCTTGTGCATATCAGGGTAGTAGATGGGGAAAAGTCTATTCATTACCCAGCTTTCATCTTTACTCTGAAATAATAAAACTGAGCGTTCAAAATGCTCCTAACCTAATTCAAATTTTGCTAGAAGGTTCTAATTTTGGAAAACATTTGTATATGAAGAAACACAAATACTTAAAATATGCTTTGCCTGAATTAAAGCACTTGCCACATGTTGCTAAATGCTCTGCATTATTACTTTCTATTGCTTACCATTGTGGTCTGCTTTCCACAACATTTTAACAGCAGTACTTTCATACTTACATTCAGATCAGTCAGTAAAATGTTGAATAACAGTATTTTACCTAGTATCTATCTCTGTCAAAAGCAGATAGAAATATCTCTCCTTAACTCAGTATTACAAAAAGTTTAGTGAAACACACCAAGAACCAGAAACTTCCGAATCAGCACAGCTAGTATTTTGGGGTTCAAATTCCAAACAGTGCTTGTTAATTCTCTAGCTAAGTAGTCATAATCTGAAATCAGCTCATACTACCTCCATCATATGGAAGATTATTAACATTCTGAGGGGAAAAAATGCAGACGGCAATCTGTGCCCATTTTGAGAACACAAGGTTTTTCATTTACTCATCATGTAATTTCTTGGTCTTTCAAACAGGAACTACTGTCAAATCAGTCAAATCCAAAGAAAAAAAGAGTTGTATCCATTTCAGTACAGAAGATAATACTAGAAAAAAAGTTGAAGACGGACTGCATTCTTCAGTCCAAGTACTTGACTTAACACATGCTGGAGAGCTAAGGAACCTTGAAAGCCAGATCTACAGCAGGAATGTCAGAAAACACAACATACTGAAGATACAATGCAACTTTTATAAACAAGTATGCTTACCTTTAATTGTGACACTAAAGAGAAACTCATCAACATGAAAAGAAGGGTTAGCAGATTTCCAGTGAGAAGGCTAAGACAACATTAGTAACATCAGCAGACATACAAGTTGGAGAAGGGGCTCTAACACCTGAGGCAAATTCAGAACTCCGTTTTTATAACGGAGACACCCCAAATTTTCTATGAGTATGAAGATCTCATTCCTTCTGTGAAAGCAGCATGACCAGGTCCCAGGTGCTCGTTCACAATAGGGAAGCATCAGAGGAAACAAACAGAAGTAACTAGGAGTCAGTGCACAGTTATAGAAATATGTGTTATTTGAACTACCTGTCATCCTAGTAGATGAAATCACTCATCAGGATTACTGAAAATGTGCTGGGATAGCTCACATGACCAGAGCACTGCTATGAACAGACTTAAGATATTTTGAAGAGGATGAGCTAGGAAGGCAGGGATATTCTTGCAAAGGAAATGGGGGCTTGACTATACGGACATTTGCTTTGAAATAGGTTAGGAAACAAGTCAAAAGTTTTTGCATGAGGGTTAGAGGACAGAACAACACAGGTGACATTAGGGTGGACATTTGCTTCAAAGAACCTGATCAAGACAGCAGAACAGATAAAGCCTTAAGGGAAGCCTTACAATAAAGTCTAGTTTTCAGAGTAGTTAGAGCACTCCCAACAGTTGCTGCAAAGGTAATACAGTATGATGGAGACAATCAGGAGATTTTTGGAAGATGCAGAAGGCCAATTTCTTGACACAACTGACCAATGAACTGATAGGAACACGAAGGTTCCTAAGTGATGATAACCTAAGAGGCAGTGACAATACGTAGTCACCCTGACCAGAAGACCGTTGTACAGTGAGGAGTTAGTGACCCACATCAGAGCTCACCTGAGGAGGCCCAGACCTGTAACACACAAAGCCCTCAGCTGCAGAACAAACTCAGCCAGCTCGTTTTAAGAGAGGAGCCTGCAGGCAGCTCTGACTCAGCATTCACCACCACATCACCTGCATGGTCTTGCCTTTAATCTAAAAGCACAGTAAGAAGTTTGCACATGATCTTCCATTTTGTTTGACAGTAGAATTGATTAATAGAGTCTTCTTGGGAGAAAATCCTGTAATAGCTTCAGTATAGAAAATGGGGTAGCCCCTTCTTACAGATGGTCTGCACAGTACGCTGCCCATTTGATACTGCAAAACTCAAGGTTCCCAGCATCTAAAGAGATGTAAGATTACCTGTATCAGTTTATTAAAGCTAACACTATAAAAAAATAGCACTTCACAATTACATTTTACAGAGTCTGAGTGCCTTTCTTACTGGGATTACAACAGATCAGCATCTCCTGATGCAAAACACTAAGTTATAGTGGAATTTAAGATCCTGAAAGAATTAAGAAAGAGGGTCAGTGGAATTGGACCTTCAATAGAACAGATTTCACCTTGTTCAAGAATCTTAAGAGACAGCCCTAAAGGCCAAAGTAGTCTTGGGAGGGCTGGCTGATTGCCTCAAAGCACAGGAATGGCCTACCCCAACATATAGAAAGCTGGGAAAAGTTTGAGTTTGTCAGCTCTGGTAAAAGGGGGAATTCCTGACTGAGCTCAAACACAGACAAATAGTGGGAAGAGTGTGGAAGTGGAGATGAGCTACCTGGAAGACAGAACAACACTGGTTTCAAAGTGAAAACTAAGGAAACTGTGACCCTGCTGGTCAGTAGGGTATCTAGTGATAAAAGACATGGAAAAGGCCAAGATGAAATGAAATCTAATGATTCTGTTACATACACCTATCGGTTATTTTTTCTAATGAGTAAACTATACCTTTCTGTAAGAGGTCAGTAAATCTTTCAGATATTTGAGACACACACCAAACTTATCAGAAGACAGTGCAAGAGTATTGCTGAAGGCTCAAACAAGACAAAATTAAGTACTATGCTGGAAGTATTAAGTACTGCCTGGAAGTACTGAACCTATTAAAAGGGTTAGTTTTAGTTATTCTTTGCTGCACTGAAGTGGCCAAATGATTCTGTAAATTAATGTTTCTTTCTGTTTGATTTTAATAAAGGAATTCAGTGGTGTTTATCATAAAGAAGAAGGTCTAAAAATATCTCATTCTATAAAAACCAACCAAACCCAGACACACTTCTAAATGAAAAGACCAGAAAACCCCATTTTATTAGGCAAGAGATCTACATACATCAACAACTGGCATTAAATTTCTAAATCATTAAACTTTATCCCCTCAGGCTCCAAGCACTCTGATAACTCATAGCACGAGGAAGGATAAATCTATAATTCATAAATTTCTACTGTGCTTTTGGAGAAGCTGCATCACCACACATCTTCCTGCACACCTAGCTAACCTAACACCCCACCCCCCCAAATTTTATACATACAGATACACGGATATGGGCATCTTCTCATTTACATATTTTCAATGTTTTTTCATACAAGTTTCTGTCAGCTCCCCATACCAGTAGGTCTAACAGTAGAAAACCATCAGTTACCACAGTTTCTTATTTACATAATGGTCAGCTTTAGGTGTCTAGGTGTTTCATGCTCGTTTAAGATGCAGTCTATTCCTTAATTGCTGGATAATAATGAAATCCTGTTCTGAAGAAAAAAAGTAATTTTTTTATTTTTTACACAAACAATCAGCTAAACATTGACAAAACCCTGGTTAGACAAAGTGAAACACTGGGTATACTCTGCGGATGGCAACTAAAGCAGGAGTTAGAATTACTGCTTTCAAAGAATTAGAAGAACAGCTACGGTTTGACTGCCTGCTATTATGAATCCTTCTTTCTGGCCCTGTGGTGAGCTCTGTCTCATTCTAACAAATGACCACCTCTAGTGTCATCATCTTGTGTACCTAGACACAGTCTCCACTTATTTCAGTCGTCCAAGGATGAATTTACCTTATTCTACAAACTGCTCCGACTTGCAGCTACAATTTTCAACTTTCCCCCCTAAAACAGTAGTTATCTCACAATATATCAATACATTCCCTTTCCATACTGACTTTCAGCTTAGTTTTTGTCTGTGAGCTTCTTTCTTCAGCGTGTCCATCTTTGGACACCTATGGTTTTCCTACAGCATCTTCCTATCATTTTATTGTGACTTATTTGAAGTCACAATATTGTCCTATTTGTGTCTGATGTCAGAGTCTTCCTGATACTTGTGCCTAAGTCCCTATCAGCAAAGGATAACTCTGCATGAAGCTGCAAGCCCACGTTGCAAAGTAATGGGTACAGTGATTTTATTTAAAGGGCAAGTCTTAAACATAAGCAAAGATTCTTTTCTTCAGCCATGATCTCTGACATTGCTGAACTGTTCAGGTGGTTTTTCTTTTCAGAAAACATAGGCTGTCTTGGCTTATTTACTGGATATCAGCTATTTTAATAGTTTGTGAATATAAAATATATTTCCAGTATTTTCAAACACAACATACTCCAGTGTATTTCCTTATGAGAAGTCCTCTCATTAAAAGAAAAAAAAAAGCAAAAAGCTTTTCAGAACATCAGATCTGCTTTATCTCAACTTTCTATATCAAAACTAGGTCAGCAAGTAATCTTGGTGCACAAACCACAATTAGCAATACAGGTTTTGTGATACAAGCATGCTGTATAATAATGTAAACACAGTCATTCTAGAGGAGTTACTTCAGCTTTTCTGATAAATGTCCCCTTAGCAAAATAAAAACACATAATAATGACAAGGTATTTGTTCCTTATACCATTCTCTCCAATTTAAATCCATATACACATGCCAATGAAACGCACTAGAGCAAAAAGCTACATATTTATTGAAGCACTAGTGGATTATATGTCGGAAAATTGCTACAATCAGGGGCCAGCTCCTCATTTCACACAAAATTTACCCTCTCACCAATACAATGGAGATACACTGACTTACAATAGCTGAGAATTTCATCCTGGTATGCTACCACTACTAATAAAGATAAATATAAATACTTTTACATTCAAAATCTTAGACAGAATTGCTAGCTTTGCACAAAAAGAAAATCAGTATATGCTGAGGAAACGTGACCAAGGATGGCCTAGTATAATCTATGCATACATTAAAATACTGCAACGTTCTCTAGTTATGCTGTTTCTGGACTTCCCGTGTGGTGCTGAATAGACTTACTACGGCACTCAAGGTTCAGCTGTGCTACCTGCAGACAGATCTTGTGGCAGAACTTATTTTCTTCATCCATACTAAAAAAAAGTATACCCATCAGCAGCCAAACAGTTAAAAAACCCAAATACCCTTTCATTTCCAGGTAATTCTGTTAAGACTTTATGAAAGTGAATTAAATCATTGTTTTCCTATACAAGTAGAAAAGTTGTACTAAAAACAGTTCTTGATCAAGGAGAACAAATACATACACCATCCTGCAGTATGTGGTTTTTTCTTCGCACAATCTTTGTTATCACAGTTTAGTAGAAATTTCCATTTTGAGCTAATTAGTGACTGGTTTTAGGTCTCACCTATTTAAGTTTAGAACATCTTTGATGTCACAGGAATTAGAATCTTCTCCCCTTTTCTTCTTCCCCCTTCCCATTAGAAGGGTGTTTACAGTTTCAGTTTTATGACATTCATTCCTATCAGTAATTAATATTGGAGCCTTAAAATTTCTGTCTATAATCTGGATTTGTCTTAAGGTAAATGAAAATCTGGAGCAAACAGATCTTCAAGCTCCAATTCATACTGGCCTTCCAACTCTCTTCCTTTATAGCCACTTTTGCTCCATAGTTAAAAGACAACAAATAAAAAAACCAAATTAAGTCCAACAAGAACATAGAAACTAGTAAATAATTCTATTTTTTATGATGCCTATAGTTAAACATTAACTGAACTCTTGTGGCAATTATCAAATGTTTTCTCTAACAAACTTTGTATATCTAGGCCACAAGCAGGATGTGTCTGCTCTGAACCTCTGCAGTACCTTGCAAAAGGGCTGGGAACAGATGTCTCTCAACATATTTTATCAAGGCATAAAAGGAGAAAGTTAAGATGAGAAAGCCAGGGGAAGGATGGGAAAAAAGACTCATGACAAAGTTTAACTATTAGATAGCTATTCTTTTTTAGTAAAACAGCCCTACACTCATCTGTTCTTAGAGGTTGGGTTCAGCTTGTTTTAAGTGAGAATCATAAATAACTAAGCTTAAAATAGCAACATACCTCACCTTTTCTTCTGATCTCCAAATACTGGAAATCCTAGGTCTTCGAAAACTCACTTGCTAGAATTTTAATAAATACCACTTTGTTTTAGAGATTCAATACAGTTGTTCCGATTAAGTTTGAAGCTGCAGAAAAAAAGTGGCTCGACTACCTAAAAATTTAGATCCTCACAAGCAATTCAGTGTCCTTACACAGGCTGTACGAAGAAGCACCTCCCTCTGCTTAAGGAAAATTTTCCTTTCTAGTCATCTGGTATACTGTAAGGTATTCTTATAGGAACTCAGACAACAGATTACCCTGCCATTATACTATAGTCTCAGAGTACTGAACTCTTTCAGATGACGTCATGACTAAAGACATGTAGACCTTAGATTTCACTCAGCAATGCAGGAAATCCTAGAAACTCCTTAAGTCTTGGTGAGGTTACCTTCCATAAAGAAGAAAGCTGCCTAGTATAAACTGTATGGTCAGTACCCAGATGCTCTCAAACTAGTCACCCTGAATTATTATTCCGTAACTATAAAAAAATAACTCATTCACCAAAGCCATTCCACTGAGTGTTATAGTCTCCCTCAACCCTGACAAGGCTTCAGCTTCTGTCCAAGTTCTATTTTTATTTTCCTTTTTTCACTTTAAGTCAGTATAATAGTGCAAGCCATGCCAAATATAACTGTACGTCCTGTGCAAAAGGCCTTCTATGTATATGCTAAAAGCCACTGCAGGAATGCAGGTCCTCTGCACAGTGTTAACTTTATCTAAAAAAAGGTATGAACTACATACAAGAACTTCTATGTATTCTTGGATCACTACGGATTAATCATTCTATGATTCTGAAATGTTTTACTTCAGAGAAGTGAAAGTTATTTCATTATATAACCACTCTGCAGCTCCGAAAACAGCAAAATAGTTCATGTCAGAGTTCCCCGCTGATGAGTGGCAAGTTCAGATACATTCAGCTTACACAGTAGTTAAAATAGTGTAGACAGGTTGCCAGACTTCATTTTTGTCTAAAAGTAGGTTTTTTCTTTCCTCTTTTTACTTATTCCTCTTCCAAATTAAAATCAACAAACATAAAAGTCAGTGCTTTCTTAGCGCAGCTTGATTGTCCAACAGCTGTAGAAATTCCACATGGATCCCACTCCCTCCCACCCCCTGACAGGTAAAAGCTTATACAGCAGAATTTGGCAATTAATTTGACATTCTAATTGAGACTGTTCAAGCGTAAAATGTATTCCAAAACAATGTGTGGGATTTTTTTCAGTTTTTTTAAAACTATCTTAGTCAAGATAAAAGAAACATTAGTAATACTTCATACATTTCAGGCAAATATTAAACAGCAAAAAATGAAGGTTTGGTACTAAATGTAGCCATTTCCTCTGACAGTACTACAATTAAAAAACTTAATAACGGACTGCAAGGAAGAACCCACTCTAGTTGCCACATCTCACACATAGTTACATCTCAGTTCTCATCAAAAGTCACTGCTTCACCCAAATACCAACATTTACCTCTGACAAAGCAATTTACTTACCTTGTGTCTGCATTTAAGTACAACGCCATAGGCTCCTGAAACAAGGAAGAAAAGAGATAAACCATCTTGTCTTGGTTTGAATTACAACAGAACTAATTTTGTTCTGCGATTTTACTTTCTGGCTCCGTCTCTTCTAACTAACAGCACTCTCTGAAGTTAACAGCATATTTTTGCAGACAGTCTCTGCTTCTACAAGCGAGATAGCGCTTGATGTTTACAGTTACTGCCAGGGGTTGGTGTGCAGAAAGGTTCTTGTTTATACTTGCTCCTGTGCAGACCAGGAGCTAAATCCTGCTAAACCCTGTGTGCCACGGTGGGGTGCAGTAAGTTAGAGGCTGCACCTGTGGAGAGGAGCGGACAGGACAGGTGACCCTACACTGATCAACAAGGTGTTCCATCCCATAGATGTCATATTCGGTATAAAGCTGAGGGATCACAAGGGTCAAGCTCTCTTCTTTAATGGTCTGTGTTCGAGGAGGACTCTGTCCCTTCTGCCTTTGATCCCAGATCATGCATCCCTGAATCCAGTTCTGGAATCCAGCCCCAGAACCCAGTTCCCATCTGCCGCTGAGCCCAGTCTAGGACTTCCCCAGTGCCTGCCTACAGCATCAGTGGTGACGGTGACATAATTGCCATTGGGGGTTGGATTCAGTATTGGTTCTGTATATATCTCATTTTACTAATATTATTCAGATTAAAGCGGTTTTAGTTTTTCTTTTCCAATCCATAAGTCTCTCTCCCTTATTCCCTTCCTCTTTCCCTTTGGGAAGGGAGAAGAGTTTATAGAGAGCATCTGTCATTTGTCTAGTGGCCAGCTCAGTCTTAAGCCATGACACACGCCATAGCAAGAAAAAAAGAAAGCAGCAAGATAAAACAGTCTTTGGTCATCTCCTGACTATAGAAATAATATCGTTGAGTTTCCTTCTCTGGAGATATTCAAAACCCGCCTGGACACATTCCTGTGCAACCCGCTCTAGGTTAACGTGCTTTAGCAGAGGAGTTGGACTAGATGATCCCCAGAGGTCCCTTCCAACTCCCACCATTCTGTGATTGTTCCTAGTGTTATTAACCGGAACTTGCACGTACAGGTAACTGTACAAAATTCCTGTGTACTGAAACAATTTTATAAAAACTGCTTGAAAGTAAATGAACTTCAAAATGCTGAAATTAGTTTTTTAAATGTACTTGCAGAGAAGTTTGATAACTTGCGTTTTCCTAGTATCACTCAAGAGAAATTAATCCAGTAAACTTCTTAAAAAACAAATAAAAAACCCGAAAGCCCACAAAACTGTCCCATTTCTCTTCCTATTCTTTCATGTTCCAATCTTCTCTTTCCATCAGAGAATGGAATTAGAAGGAGCTGCAGAGAATAAACTGATGCTTCTGAAGATCTGCATACAAGCTATATTTTGGAAATGAAAACATACTACCAAAGAGGACTAACTCAAATCCATATAAAATTCTAATTCATTTCTTATTAAGATACTACTTACCTTCACCTACAACCCCAAGGATCTCAAATTTATTCATCACATTACCAATGTTAGGAATCTTCATCAAGACAAATTCCTCTTACAGTGAGAGCCACAAAACATGGCACAATGAGGAGTGTCCAAAGATTTTGCAAAAGGCAGTTGTGAAAAGGCTCCTGGAAAAAAAATTCCACCTTGATCAACCAGACTTCTCACACCCTTCCTTAATTTCTAGGCAGTCAGTAGCTTCCTGGGGAAAGAAGAGAAAATAATGTAATTACTACTTTGTTTTATTTCAGTAAGAGAGCGCACTGGTTTTTATATATATATATATATATATAAAAATATCTCACACTAATATTGTCTAACAATTGTAAGAGACAATTTACTTCTACATTTTATGATCAAGAGAGCTTAGCACAATGTATAATGGATGGAACCTGTTGAGAACATATATCTGACAGAACAGCTGGTCTTTTAATCCCATACTTAGGATGTCTATTATAATAACAACTAACTTAGACTTATGTTCAACAGGACAGAAGTAAACAGAAGTATTGATAGAAACTACTTCAGTAAGCAAAAATGCATCTACAATTACTTATGTTCCCAGTTTCATCTATGTTGACAGCTAGGTATAAAACCAAATTGTATTTAGTCAATTTATTATTTGTCCACTGTACTTAAAAAAAGGATATTGTAGAAAGAACACTAAACAGTAGAAAAATATTCTTCCATTACTATTTTCTGTGATTGTTTAAAAAAAAATAAAGAAAATTATTTGCTAGACTGACTAGCAATCAGATTTAGAAAATGATTATCATCAGCTTATTTAATGGAAATGTAATAAACAACAAAAAAAATTTTTAAAAGGTTTTTTTCCATGTTTCCCAAGCACTGAAGTAATTTGTCAAGTCAAGCAACTATACACAGGGAAAAGGACAAAGTTTTTTGTGTCTATCTGTGTTAGGTTCATCACATCTCTCCTATAATCTTAGAAGTCTGTTAAACTAAACACACCAAAGTTTGGTTTTGCTAATTCAGACTGCATTTCCCCCCCTAATATTAAAGGCATACATCCCACATTCAAAAATAGGAAAAAACCTAAAATAGCTTCACAATGAATTGGAAATAGGTCATTTCCACAGTTCATTGCTCCAAGAAAAGGACTAATGAGGAACAAGACGGCAGGATAGAAGTGAATTAATTTAAATTAACTTATGTGTAATGGGTGAGCTTAACCTAAAGATACTGGGTTCAGCTCACACAAGTCTCTTTGCTAATTCACTATAAGCTATAGGGATGTTGGCCAAAAGCCCTGAGCTAAGTCACACATAACAAAAAGGACAACTCAACGGTGGATGCAAATCACAAGGACACTAGCCTCAGCAAGACACAGAGAGATAATTTCGGGGTATTTGCTCTTTTAGAAGCAACTTCAGAGTTAATCAACCATAGTATTTTGAAAACAAAGTTTGAAAGTAAAGCAGGGACTTCTGAATTAAAGGGATGGTTAGAGGTTTTTTGATTGGTTTTGTTTTTAAAAGTCACCCGCTCCTTAACGAATCATTTCAATGGTTTAAATTACTGTTTTAATCAATTTTTTCTTCACTTGGGAATTGAATAAAATACTTTTTCCTGTCCCTTCCATATACTCTCCTCCTATCTCATTCGGCATCTCCTTCTCACAAAAGCCTTTGTGCTGTTTGTTCAGGCTTACCGGTTCCAGTAACGAATTAAAAGGAAAAAAAAAAAAAAAAAAAAGAGTTTCTGGAAAAGCAGGAGCATCTGCTCGGTTGCACTCATCAACATGAGAAGAGAGCCTGCACTGAGCTGCTTCGGCTTTATACTGCAACAGGCTGGTGCCAGGTACACAGGTGCAGCTGAGTGACAAAAATGCCACTACACAGAACTTGAAAGAACCATTAATGCCATAACATGAGCAAGACACAAGAAAACAGGTCAGCCACATTCAGAAAAGCAAAAATACTTGCAGGAAAAAAAAAGGAAGAGTGAGAAAGCATATATTCTGTTTTCTATTAGCACTACTCAATAACATCGCCAAATCTGCTACTTCATTTCCCAACATTATTTACTGACAAGTCTTTCTAGAAATTAGTTTGTGATAACACTCATTACTTATCTGCTCACGTTAATACCATGCATTGTCCTTCTGCCTTACAGTGCACACAATACTTTTTGGATCTATGACAAAACAGTGAAGCAGCTTATGAGGTAATGTATCAAAAACTCAACAAGAAATTTAGATGCCGTTTCCTCTGTCTCGTTGATCATTTCTAAATTGCTCATAAACTACTTAAAGCTATATAGGCCTGCAGCTTGTTATCCACTATTTTTATTTTTCTATTTTTAAGAGTTCAGCAATATTCAGTACCTATCCTATTTTTTTTTATTGGGAATAAAGGTTGAGATTTGTAAGCAGCTAACACTGCTTTCTGAAATTCAACACTACACATCTTCCTGTCCCCACTGATCATGTACTTTTCCCTTTTCACTTCACTAAAAGTAAGATGCACAGAAAGCCAACCCACTTGTTTTATGGGTGCTCCTGGACACACGGCACCTAGAGTAGCACTCCCTAGAGCATTACCCTAAAGGTAAAAACCTGTCAACTGACTCACCGATGTTCATTCACCACTAGTGATACACTTGGACAGGCCCAAAGACACACACAGACCAGCTTCTGGTATTCTCCCCAAAGTGCATAATGACTGATGCTGAAGGTAACACAGATGTACGTACAGGGGGACTCCCAAAAGAAAACTGCACTTGAAGTGACCCACCTCTTCCACACTAGCCCCAGAGTCATCATCGTGCACAACTCTGCTGAGAGCACTTTGAGAAGCTAATCTTGAAAGGAAAAGGAGAGCTAACGAAAAGATGAGAAGCATCACGCAGCCATAGTATGAATACATACCCAAACACTTTTTGCCACAGCTCTTTTGCCACATCTCCTGAAACAGGGCAATAATTCAAACTAGTTCTCTCCTGCACCATTAGTGAATCCAGACTAGCTAGACACATATAATACCTAGACAAGATGTATATACTTGTTTGAGATATTTGCCTTCAAAAGCTCCTAAAAGATTGAATAGAAACTGCTAAAAATACTTGCTGAATGGCAGCACCCACTGAATTTTCTGGTATTTTCCTGCTTTTTGAAAGGCACTGGCCTTGTTAAGCCTGTTTTTAAAATCACTGCTTCTTGCAGGGAATCTGTAACATGAACTCAAACTCCATGAACAGAATCTTGTGAATGGCAGAGTGATTATCTGTAATAACAACAACAAAAATCTAGATGTTTTAACCAAAAACTTCAAGAAAGTAATCCATTGCAAGAATTACATTATTCTACAACTTAGTGAAGACAGGCTGGATTCTTTCAAGCTGAACAGTGGAAATAGCAAGGAAAACCTTACTAATAGCAACCACAATCTTATTCTTTGCTCAGAATTTCAGAACTCAGAATTTTGTTCCGAGTACCATATAGGTCTGTTTTAGTAAGATGCCTGCTGGCTAGAATGATAACACTTGCAGAAGAGGAAATAAGGCCATTCTTTACCTTTCAAAGGTTCTCAGTAGGGAAATAGTGCTTGTTCTCCTAACATCTCTTTCTGAGACAGCCAGATTCACAGCACGTCAACAACTTATGTATTAAGCCAACAGATATCTGAGATGGTCTGAATGTTACCATGGTGTTCTACAAAACACAGAGCCAATTCAATAAAATGAAACATCAGGAACTGAACAAGAATAAATTAGTTTTACTTAATCCAGAACTAATGCAGTTCTTGCGCAACAGCATTTAAGGCTTATATGTAAAATCCAAAATCTATAGAAACATTCTGGCAATGAACACATGGACTAATACAGCATTATGGTACTTGATCATTTGCATTTAAATTCAAACAATGGGGAAAAACCCTAGCTCTTCTCCAGTTCCTTCTCCCTTCATAAGTGTTAAGAATTCTAGAGCATCATGCAAAAGCATCCAACTTAACCACTCACTCCAAGGCCTCAATCCTAAGTAAAAATGCTATTCTTTATTTCATAATCATCAATAGCTGGGTGGCAGTGGGGAGGAGGCGGGGGAAAAGCACTTTTTACATAGCTAGATTTTAGTAGAGACATTTCGTGAGAATTATAAAAAACTTGAGAAAGACATTTGCTTTCACAAAATTTGGAGAAATAAAGCTGTTCTAGAAATATACAGTTAGATTTGTGTATCAGTACTTATATATCAAGTCTACAGTTCATTTCATGTATCATGGCAGAAAGAATGCAATTTTCACCCTGCTGAAGTCAGTTACAAACTCGTAATTGACTTCAAAAATCATCTATTAGTTTTTAAAGAAGCCTCTTGTCAGTGGGTTCCCTAAAACAAGAATTAAATAATCTATTATTTTTGTTCACTGAGAAGATACAATGAAGAATTTCTAGAGGCTAGGTACATTTTCATCTGTTCGCTAATAAAACAGCAGGCCAAGAAACAGATTTACAGATACAATGCTTATATGCTTATACAAGCATCTGTCTTTGATGGTTACGCATTAATCCAAACCCTGGCACATCTTCTGTCCTGTAAGGTACACACATGAAAGGAAGCATTAAGCACCTCTATTAGTCATGATTGTTGTGGTTTAGACCCAGCTGGCGACTAACACACAGTCGCTCTATCCCTCCAGTCGGAGGAAGTACAACAGCTACT
This sequence comes from Bucorvus abyssinicus, assembly GCA_009769605.1. Lineage (NCBI taxonomy): Eukaryota > Metazoa > Chordata > Aves > Bucerotiformes > Bucorvidae > Bucorvus > Bucorvus abyssinicus. The sequence continues at coordinate 29,397,938 of CM020030.1, read as the reverse complement.
TAAGGGTCAAGACAAGGGACAAGGAAGGGCTCACTCACCACTTGAGGTCACTGGCAAAAGACAGACTCGACTACGGGAAACAAAATCAACTTAATTTTAAACAACAAACTTGCTACCAAATCACCAACTGAAACGAGAGCAGGACAATAAGAGAAACAACCAGCTCTTAAATAAATCTTTCCCCCAACCCTCTGTGATAGAATAATTCTGCAGCAAAAGCAATATGCCTTAAACAATTCTTTTCATTTTGTTTCATTTTGTTGCAGATCAGTTTTGTAGAACTGTTGGGGAACTTGTGAATAACAAGTTCCACAGAGGTGAGGCAGTGTCAGTCTTTGTGCCGGCTTCCCTGTTTCGGAAGCAACATGACCATACCTGCACAAAAATAAGGTCATACCGTGGTCACGACAAAAGAAGAGGCAAAATGACTCCAAACTCATTTAGAAGAAAGACCACGCATGCTTGAGGCCTCAGACTCATTTCTAGAACCTTCTAGAAGAAAGCCTGCACATGCTCACCCAAAGGATTGGACTCTATAAATGGCACAACTCCACAAAGCCGAGCACGCGCCTGCCACCAGAAGACAAGCCAAGACAATGATGAACATGGCTGGATCCAATGGTGGTGATATCTTTCTTATCTGTTTCCTCTTTTTTTTCCTCTCTCTCTCTGCTCCTTGCTTCTCCTCTATTTTAATGATATAAGATTTTGACTCACCAAATTGTCATCTAAAGATTGTAGATTGTTTTATAATCATTAAGACATGTATAAGTAAAACTGCATTGTTAAACGGACCGAGTGTGTAGCATCACTCCTTGTTACCATGCAGAGAATTTAACTTACCCTCCTCCCGCTAAGCAGGACAGGACACCCTCCCTTCTTCCCAGGCCCAGCTTCGCTACCTCCTCACCCCTACCCTCACTGCAGCGGGGAGCGAACGCAGAACAGGGGGACAGTCAGTCTCAGTTCCCTCCATACACTTTCTACCGCATGCTGCTCTTCACAGGAAACACTCCTCACAGTTCTGCCTTGCAGCCACATGGCATCCCTCCCCCAGGAGACAGTCCTCCATCAACATCTCTGGCTAGCGGGGAGGTCTGCTGCTGGGATCGGTTCTCCCAGCCCTGGAGCACCCTAGCACCAATCTTCCTCAAAGACATGGCCTTTTTCAGGATCTCCGGCTCTCTGCTACATGAGCCTTTTCCCAGCTCTCTGCTGCGCGGGTCCCTCTCCAGCTATCTGCAGCCTGACTGTTTCTCCACCAGTACTCTGAGTATTGCAGGGTCTCAGCCTGCCAACTTGCCACGGGCCAAAGGGAAATGGCTGTACCAGTGTATCTCCCCAACCTTCTCCTCACTACTCTGAGAGACTGCATAGTTGCTTCTTCCACCCTACTCCCTCCAAACCAAAACCCCCATTCCCAAAAGGCTTTACCCTCTTAAATAGGTTTATTCACAGAGGTGCTAACTGGCACAGCCTTGGCCAGAGGTAGGGCCAAATTGGAGCCAGGGGAGCTTAATTCAAGAAGCTTCTTACAAGGACCACGGCAGCAGCCCTATTCACTGCTAACGCCCCTATTCGCTGCTACTGAAATCGCGCCAAACAAAAGGCAGCAGCCTCCTCCCCTACTACTAAAACCACGCCAAATTCTAAACCACCACAATGATGTATCCCTACTACAGCACCTTTTCTTCTCCTCCCCTTTATGCGTGTAGTTCTATTTCTTGAGATTTTCCAGGAAAACCATTGTTAAGAGTTACAAGCACCTGATTTAGTGTTATAGCAGAATATACAAATGACAGGGTTAAGAAAATAGTTTGAGAAATTTTTCTGGATTTATTGATCCAGAAGAACGTGCCAGGAATAATATGAGGAATTACAGATTAGAAAGAACAAATTCAGTATTTGAACAGCTGTTAGGAGGATGCTAGTAGTAATAACCTGTCTTGAAGAATGAAGAGAATTAAAATCATATTGCTAGCGAAGTTTTGCTAGTCTCATTCCTGCATTTGGAAAAAAGTCAACATGTTGTTCTCCTATTTTATGGAGGGACAGTAGACTTTCTAATGGGACAAGGTTTTGGTGGAAGAGCCATGAAGATTTCACAATATGAAGAAACTCACAATGTGGAAGTTGAAAAAATAACAAGCTAAAGAAGAGAAAAAAGCAACAAGAACTTGCAATTAAGCAAGCCATTTTTCACACTCTAAGCTTCAATCTATCCTCCTCTGCTCATAAAAAGAAAATTAGGAACGAAAAGAACAGCTGGTGAAAATAAATACAGAATTTAGCAAACTGTCAAACTTGAACAAATTATGTAAAAGCAAAACAGCCAGGTTGCTTGCACAAGCTCACAGGTTTTAAAATTCGGCTCCAGCAAGCTTTTACTGACATTGCTAATACCATCACTGGAACTTGACTTCACTGCTGCTGGTTTTTGGAGGAGTTGTTTTGGTTTTTTGTTGTTTTTTTTTTTTGTTTTTTGTTTTGTTTTCTTTTTTTTTTTTTTAATTAGCTGTTGATATTCTGAAACATGCAAACTCATCCACGAGTTAGACAAAAGAAGTCATTGTCACATAACTGGCCTAACAGGCAGTCTGCTCCATGGCAGCAGGGTATAAAAGAGTTAATCATAAGATTAGTTTTCTACTATTGTAACATTAGAGAATAGAATATTGTTTTAGTTATTGATACATGTGTATATGAAACAAAGCTCCTCATTTATCCTTGTATAGTCCTTACCAAGGCTGGCCTAAAACCCAGTCAAGCTGAATCAACAGGAGAATGGCTATATTCAAGGTTAGATCATTGATTAACTTAAAATAGATGATTTTAAGTAGTTATCCATTTGAAGTAGACATAGAATACAATAGAACAATTTAAGTTTTCCCAGAATTTTGAAGGTGATTCTCATTCTGTGACCTGAGCAACCGAGGACCGAAACAACCAGAGCGAACCTTGAAAAAGAAATGAAATGAAGAATATGACAGCTGCTGAGACAAAGGAATTGAATAGATTTTTTGATTAATGAAGAATGAAGGACTGAGAATTGGTGGGAAAATGTCAAGGACTTTACCTAGTCACATGTTAGAAAAGAAAACTATATATACTAATGATGTGTGCTGTATATTTTGCCACTCACTGAGGCGATGGCCCAACTCTGAGTTGTTAAATAAAGCAAGCCTAGAGTTACCCACAGATTGGCAAAATTCTTTAACACAGGGCCAGGGATCTAAGGGGGAAGAACCTCAACAAAGTTCCCATCCCACAGCAAGCGCACAACTAGGAAAAGGGTTGAATCAGCTCCTACCTATTAAAGATACTTGTTTGGTTAAATTCCTAAAGGAAAACTGAGCTTGAAGACAAGGGCATCAGTAACGATTTGTTTTATCTTGTTCTGTGAGCGCCCTTCTTTTGAAGAAGTACAAATTCAGAAATAAATTCACTCATCCTGAATATATGAACTAAATTCACTACTCAGAGTTAAAACACAGGATCTATGAGCTCCTCTAACAGCTGTGGCCAACTCAAAAAGTGTGGATGCTTAGCAGGATGCTTTTAAGACCATCATGACAAATAAGCAGACTGATTATCAAAGCTCTGAGCACAAGCAGCTCTCATGAGTCATAACAGAAGGGCAGGGGAGACAATTTTGCTTCCATTTTAGTCTTCCTTTCCAATAAGAACCTTAACAAATATGTCTATTGTGGGTGTGACAGCTTCTTACACGGATTATGCTGGTCCTTACGCATGCTGGGCTGTCTTCACCATACATGTATCAGTGCTGAAGAAAAACAACCAGTGTTCAGAGGATAACGCTCTTAACATCAACCTGTTAATTTCAAAGCCTTTGCAGTTTCATCAGGCATAAAGGAGCCTGGCACTTACCCATTCACTTCTATCAAACAGAAGTGCCCAACATTCATAGTTGAAGTAAAAGCACACATCTGCTTACTGAGACACCATTAGGCAAAGGGAGGCAAGGGAAAAAATACCCTTTTTTTAGATAAAAGGTCTTACTTCATAATAGAGTATCTTCCTGTGGAAGAAACTAAGATTTTTTTTTTTTTTAATCTGACACAATATTTTTAGTGGTCTCCTTAAAATTTGGTTCTTTCATTTTAGTCTTGCCTTCTCTCTTCTCAGAACACCAGTCTGCAGTAATATCCTATATTCATTTCTCATGCTGCCTGCTATTTAGTCCGATATTATCTTTGACAATCTGCCATGGACTTTAAATCCCCAGGCTATAAAATACTATTACAGGCATAGCTTTTTCATCCTTAATAATTACCCCAAAAACCTACTGTTTTCAAAGCGTTATACATTAGGACTCACTTTGTATCTTAATTCCTGTGTTTGTGTTTTGAAGATTCATGATTAGAAGAAAAAAAAAAGTTAAGCATAAAAGTCTTCCTCTTTTACCCAGGAAAGACAAAAAAAAAAAGCAAAGCACATTCAAAGTGCAAAGGGAGTTCCTGTCCAAGAAAAGTACAATATAGTACCTTTAAGGAAACACGTTAGGAGTGCTGACCAGCCAGTCAGTTGCAGAACTGCTGTAAAGTTTGAGCTCAGCAGGGTACCTGTGGAAAGAAAGGGCCTCTTGAGTTCTTCCATCATGCTCTCTGGTCCCTCTGTTCTCTGGCAACCTACCGTCAAAAAGCACACTGCTAGGCTCCTCTCCACAATGGCAGCAACCGCTAACTGTGCGCCAGCAATCCCACACCGCCACACTGTCAGCAGACAAAACAACTGATGCAGAAGACCTGGCCACTTTAAAAAAAAAAAAGTGGTCTAATGCATTCCTTACTGGGTCAGCCACCGAATCTTTCATACGTGCACACACAAAGCATACTGGTGATTTAAAAAGACTGTCTCCTAACAGAAAAGGGCTGAAATTCTTCTGATCTGACAAACTTTCTCCCTCCTACCAACCCAGTTCTGCCTCCATTGTTCTAAAAATAGGTCCCATTCACATTCTAAAAGTCAGATGTTCCTCTCTGCACTGGCTTTGGGTGGGATAGATCTTTCTCATGAGAGAACAGAAAAGTAAAGGTGAATATAAAATATTTATAAATAGCAAATGAATGCTGAAACTAAATTCTGTGGGTATTCTAATGCAGATCAGAATAACCACAATGCCTATCCTTCCTCATAATCTTCAAACATATCATTAAATACAGATTACCAGTTTACTATCTGAAATAAAAAGAAAAAACCCCAAGAAATACTTCTTCCTTTAAAAGGCCATAACAAAGATAAGGAATAAACATAAAAATATGAAGGGAGACCCCCCCCCACCAATTTAATACTAAATTAATAAGAAAATACAGTACACTCAAGCGAACAGAATTATTTTCCAATTTCACTATAACAATTATTTATAATTTCTTCTTGATGCATTTTCCAGGTAAACACTCAGAAGCATTTTATTTAAATAACACCAATCTGTCTTTTACAAAGTCAACCCTGCAAAGAGTGCCATCAAAATTTTTCAATAAAGGACAAAAAGAAGCCACTCAATTACCAGCTGTCCTAACACCCAAAGACAGGTCATTTCAAGAATAAGTTCACATCACCATGCAAGTACCTGTGCAGGAAACATATTTAAAGAAAAACCTCAAAGGCTTTCCATTACTGGTGAAGATGTTTGTGAAAGAAGAACAAGTGATTAAATCACATGGTGGGCAATCAGTGTACAGTGGAGGGGTTGGGGGGAAGTGTTAGGATTTTGCTTGTTTGTTTGGGTTTGCTTTTTTCTTTAATTAGAAAAAGAATCTCTAACTCCATCAACTTCAAAGTTGTTTGCTTCAAAAAAACCCCCCAAAATTGAAACCCATAGAGACATCTCTCCATACAGACTTTCATCTGAATTTGAAGATATTGCTACTATTTCAACATGTGAAAGTCTATTACAAGACATTTGCTCCAATTTTACAGATTTCAGAGATAACAGTGAGTACAATTAATACTGAAAATATTTGCATGTGCTTATCTTAAACTTCATAGTTTTTTTATTATGAAGTCTATTATAAAAGTAACTGAACACTAACCATGTTTAAATAAAAGGTGAGTTTTGCCACTTTCTAGCTGAAAAAACCTGTTAAACTTACACAGAAGAATAAACCCATTAAGCAAAACCTAAGTCGAGAATACTAATCTCCAAAGTGACTCAGACTGCATTAAGATGTTACGACCATTATAATATGCTGAAGTTCCATAAAAAAGATTTACATTTCAGATAAAGAAGAAGAAAAAGAAAGAAAAGAAAACCTCAACAATTCCTTTCAATTCACGTAAGATTTCCTGAAATGGAGGATGAAATATTTGAGTCTTCTGGAATGCAGTGCCACAGAAGCAGCAATGTGTCAGGTACTAAGGGCAATTCTAGTGAGGACTCTGAACATTAAACTAAAAACGCCACATTAGTCTTTGTGTTCAGTGTAAATACACTGCAGAGAAAGTACAGGAGCAGAACAACCAACCTGTGCTGTTATGGCAGGTGCCCTCGTGCTGAGCCACCCAGAACACGTTCAGGTAGGGGAACTTCAGTCTGCTGCATAAATTACTGCAAACATGTTCAGAAGATGTATTAAAGATGACCAGGTCAATTTGCAAAATATGTAAAGAGTTTTCCAGTGGAGAAAAATACAGAAACAAACTCACAAATTTAATTTAGTGATCTCATCTAAAAGCAGCAAAAATCAACTTGAAAAGAGAGTCAGGCAAAAGATATGAAGACCAGAATATTACATTTTGCACAAGATCATATGCTTATCTCCACCACCGCTAACTGCATCAGTGAATGGATACTAATCCAGAGTTCATCTGTGTACAAGGAAAGACACACTGGGAGCAACTTTTATTCATATTCATTCATGTACCATTTGTTCTCTTTAACCACAAAATTTAAATTCTATTGAAATTATAGCGTAATTGGGTGGTGGTGGAGAAAACAGGCTGTTGGGATTTTTATCTGCTTTTCAATATTTGTGCTCAAAAAAATCTTTTTGACGATCAAAAGATACACTTTCATCTCATGCAGCATGAAATAAAACTACTACGATTAGGATTGGCAGCTTAAAAGTATAAAATCTAGCAGTTGTGGATTTAAAACTAGAGCATTAGCTAAAGCAGATGTTCTTTTTCAGAAAGAAACAAGTAGGCCACCATTGCGTTTCAAATTGCCAAGCTGCAAGGAAACTCCAGGTTGGAAAACACACACTTGTACGTTACAAGGCAGGGCGCAGTTCTGCTCCAAGGAAACAGGGAGAACTACCTTCAACAGAGAAGGGAAACTGAGAAACTAGTCACATAATTATACAGGCTGACAGTCTGCCATCCGGTACGTACCATCCAGGGACTGAGAGAGATCACCACAAGGTTGAATATGAATCCTGCAAGCAGGCTTGGAGTACTGGAGAGACTTATGTCCTTAAAGGGACCATGTAAGAAAACTACTGAAAAAAAAAAAATAAAATCACAGAATGCTTCCCCCCCCGTACACCTTTCCCCTTACCCTACGTATTTAAACTACAGTGGAAAAATTGGCCATTTCTAAACTTGGTATCTCTAAACCTATATTAGAACAGATGAGATTCTGATCTTCTCTCTCAAACTTAAATGAGACCAAAATCCCTATAATGAAACTGTATTGGGTTTGCATGGCAAGGTTGGGGCAAGGCAGGGGCGGTGTTGTGCTACAGGGGTGGCTTCTGTGAGAAGCTGCTAGAAGCTTCCCCCATGTCAGATGAAGCCAATGCCAGCCGTCTCCAAGATGGACCCATCACTGGCCAAGGCTGAGCCTGTCAGCAACGGTGATAGTGCCTCTGTGATAACATACTTAAGGGGGAAAACAATCTGCACAACTGCAACCAGGAGAGAGGAATAAGTGAAACAACTCTGCAGACCCCAAGCTCAGTGAAGAAGGAGGGGGAGGAGGTGCTCCAGGTGCTGGAGCGGGGACTCCCCTGCAGCCCATGGTTAAGTCCATGGTACGGTTGGCTGTACTCCTGCAGCACATAGAGGTTAACAGTGGAACAGATATCCACCTGCAGCCCCTGGAGGACCCCATGTTGGAGCAGGTGGATACCTGAAGGAGGCCACGACCCCATGGGAAGTACACACTGAAGCAAGCTCCTGGCAGGACCTGTGGCCCTGTGAAGAGCGGAGCCCATGGTGGGCAAGTTTTCTGGCAGGACTGGTGACTCTGTGGGGGACCCACAGTGGAGCAGTGTGTGAGGAGCTGCAGCCTGCAGGAAGGACTCACATTGGAGAAGTTCAGGGAGGACTGTCTCCCATGGGAGGGACCCCATGCTGGACCAGGGAAAGAGTGTGAGGAATGTTGCCCTGAGGAGGAAGGAGCAGCAGAAACAACATGTGATGAACTGACCATAACCCCCATTCCCCATCCCCCTGTGCCGCTGCAGGGAAGGAGGTAGAGAAAATCAGGAGTGAAGTTGAGCTTGGGAAGAAGGAAGGGGTGGCAGGAAGGTGTTTTAAGATTCAGTTTTATTCCTTATTATCCTACTCTGATTAAATAATAAATTAATTCAATTTTCCCCAAGTCCAGTCTGTATACCTGTGACAGCAATTGAAGAATGATCTCTCTCTGCCCTTACCTTGATCCACAAGCTTTTAATTGTATTTTCTGGCCCCTGTCCAGCTAAGGAAGGGGAGTGAGAAGAGCAGGTTTGGTGGGCACCTGACATTCAGCCACGGTCAACCAACCACAGAAATCTAATTGCAAAGTCTTTTAATCACTACGATTTTCACTTCTCTCCTGTTTATTTCAACCTTTCAACACATTCTCAGGTCTTGCCTTCAATTAGATGTTAAGCTTTCTGATAAGAACACTTTTTTGTTAAAAGCCTCTGGGTGTTGTTCTAAACTAACTTACAAAGATGTAATGTTTGAAACCATGCTATGGTACTGGGTTTTTTGCATGAACGGAATTGCTGTGGCAAAATATGAGTCTTGATGTAAATGAAAGTCTCACCAGATGACTCAGGAAAAAAAGCTCTAAAAGCATTAGGAGGCAATCTGATTAATCTCTGGAAACAGGATGTAGTAATAATTTTATTTAATAATCAACAACACTGTTTCTATGCTGGCCTACATAATGACTTGAAAATAGAATCAAGAAATAGCTTCTCTTGCTATTTCGACCTAGTGGTTTCCATTTAATAGTTAAAAGGAAAAAAAAAAGGTATTTTAAATCTTACATAACATGAAAACTATCCTTATAATTAAAACTATGAATGTTCAGACAAATTTTCTTAACACAAATGCAGCCTTTCATCCTCCACCATCAATATAATGGCAACAAATACATATCCAACAACCCGTGCTTAACTAGTTTTTTTTGTCAAAAAGTTTAGTATTTAATGTAAAAGTCCAAACAAAGATGCCACAGCCCTAGGGAACATTACTATCCTGGCAAAAATGCCTCTAAACTAAATAGAAGGCATGAGCTACCAAAAAAAAGAAAGTGAGAGACTACTATTTACAAGTTAGTTCACTATAACCCAAAGTGAAGATTACAAGTTTATGTATCAACAGAAAAATATTTAAACATAACTAGGAAATGGCAGGTGCATGGCCTTTCATCCAAGCAGACTGCTTCACAAGGGCGAATAGAGCTTCTCTCTGGTATGCTGATGGCTTCTTGCATGGGAGATTCCCACGGCACCTGAAGTATGTCTGGATATTTAAGTGACCCAAAAGAGGACCTGAAAAACAGGTCTTGAGAATAAGGGAGATGCATCTAAACAGTAAACAATGTTGGCAGGCCTACCAAGGAAAGGTAATAAAAAAGCTCGTAATCCTGGTTTTCATGCTTCATGAGTTTCTCCATCCTTTGAGTCTTCTAAGTTTAATTATGAAGTTCGGGAGGGTGGGGGGAGAAGGGAAAAAGAAGGCAGGCAATGCCCCTGGCAAAGGGCAAGAAGGGTGGGTGAGGGAGGAAGGGAAGGGAAGCTACTCCAGTGAGTCCCACAAGATGACAGTCAAAGTCTTGCATATGGGGAAGTTCTGGAATGAAAGAAAAGAGGAAAACAAAAATCTAAGGGATGCTTCAGGCATGAGCCATGAGTTCATCATAAGATTTGAGATTTATATTAGCTTACAAAAAAATAGACTTGCAGCATCCAAAAGCCAATATTTGTGTAACTGACTTCCCCGTTTCTAATGTATCTACTTGCTTCTTGTACAAACAGTCTTGTAACATTAAAGGAAATGGAAGTACTTTGGGAGATCTGAACACAGAAGTCTACTCCCAGCAAATCACTATTTTTTGTTTTCTGTAAAAGGAAAGTAAGAAATCCTAAGAAAATAAGGGCTGGCAATAGTATAGGGCACACCACGATGATGAAAATGAACTTCCCAAAGTTCAGTTATACCTAGTGACAGAGGCTGCTAGGGAGCTTTTGAGGCGAAAGACTCATCAAACCAAAAAGATGAAATAGCCGTCTCTTGTTTGCAGTAAGCAAGTTGTACAAAACTATATACATACAATGACAGGCCTAAATATTGGTCCTCAAGAACCTGGAACTGAATGGGTGCATATCGGGACACTCCATCGCCCACCCTAGGCAGTCAGCACAAAGCAGCAGCACACTGACTCCCTGCCGAACCCAGCACGTGCAACCAAAGCCACTGCCCAACAGGCAGGGAGACAACACTTAAGATTACAGTTTTAACTGCACCATACTATTTCCTTCCACTAACGTTCTCTTTGTGCCTTTCTAATGTCAGAAGAGTAATCTCTGCTTTCCTGTGTAACCCAGGAAGAATGGAGGATGTGCTATTTACTCAGACAAAAAGAAATAATTCTTGTAATCTCCTTTGGATTAGGTCACTTTCTTTGCTGCTGAGCCTGCATACTAAACCAATTTAAAAGCGAGTTTAACAGTTGTGCCTCTTGTGGTGCTGGATACACATTTCCTATTCCCATCCACTCGTATCTCAAAAAACCCCAAGTGAACCAAACCTACCGGAACTCCAATTTACAATACCTACTGCTGGAGAGAGATTTTTGTAACATATAGGAGACATCCCTCCCGCCCCCAGAGAACAGAACTAAAAGACAATCAAGCAATGTAAGAGTCTCCATCCTGAGCTGGAATTTCAAACACAGACTAAGAAATGCATTTAACATCTATTTGCATCCATTTTTCAACTGATCAAAATACTAAGTAGTTTAGAATAACTCCATTTCTCTGCTTGCAAGCTCAGATTTTTAAAAAAGGCAAAATACTTTCAAGGCAATTTGCAGAACAGCATTTTGCAACAAACACAGCTGAAGTAATTTTTCCCACTGCAAGGTATTTACTAGACTTCAGTAATTCTCTTAGCACTTTTAAAGCTTGAAACACACCTTCTTTTGAATGCTATGAGTCAGTTTTAATGATAGTGTTATGTTCCACTGCTCTATAGCTTATGCAAGAGAATGAATTTGCATTAAGTACCCAACTTTAGAAGCCGCCTTCTCTTCTCCATTGTTAATACTGAATAATGGTAAAAAATAGGCTATATACCCCTGCCTGCTTTCTTACTGTTTTAAAAAGAATAAATCTAATTAGCTGCCTGTAATGTAAAATGGACATAAAATTTGATATTGTCACCTAATGGATATGTACCTTTTATTTATTCCAGAAAGCCAGTATACAGACAAAATATATAGAGTAATGACAGTTTTCATATTTAGTAAAATTTCCAAATTTTATTGAAGTGTTACCTGATTAGTGTTATTCTTCTCCCTTAACCTGCTAGCAGGAGAGTTTACAACAATACTTTAAATTACTTCATCTGGATGAAAACTAACAGTGAACTTCACAAAGAGAAGGCTAAAACAGTCCAATATGCTAATTCAAGGGAGAAAAAGAGTGAAAATTATCAGCTAGTTTATAAATTAACTTTCAAAAACTGTCACTACTGTCATTGGCGGGGGGGAGTATGCAATAGCTTTACCTTTTCCAAGAAATTCAACAAGAAAAAGTTAATGCAACAGCTCTTGCCATCATGGGTCTTTTAGTCCAAACAATAGTCCAATCTAAATATGCTTTTCTTTCATTTGTTTTGTCCCTTCATTTAAAATCTCCCAAATCCCCCACCTATGTCATGACTTTTTTATTGGAAACAAGGTTACACTTTACTCAGCTTGACAAAATCAGGGTTTGGACAATTTGCTCCCAGAAATATGACTGGCAAGTTTTGCAGCTGGTTCTCATGCAAACCAATGGCCAAAACTCACAAATACACCCACAATTAGCTATACAGACATACAAATTTATTATTTTTTTTTCTCTCTCTATATATATATATGCAACAGAGATGTACGTGAGCATGCACTTCTAATGACAGGGGACAAATTCCGCCTTTCAGTAAATTTATTTTCTTAGAACTTCATCTAAATGATCACCTTTCTTTTCTTTATTGAAAATGAGTGTGAATAAATTGGATTACCACTTCTACCTCACTACTTTCTAGAAATGAATTATACATAACTCAAAAGCTTCCTCCAAATCAAAACTTACTCGCTTTCTAGCACTTTTGAAGAGATACTAAATTGTCCAAGCAAGAAAAAGATCATTTATTTAATCTTTTTAGTGTAAGTTCCCAAGCTGAACACACAAGAATGAAGAAAGGTTCTGATGGATATCTTCCTCCATGGTTGCAAGATCTGCTATAAAAGGCTAAGCCATTACAGCAATAAATGACACTTTTTCAGTGCAGAAAAAGCACCAAGAAACCAAGAGAAAAAATAGATCACACACACACCTGGGGACTGGAAGACTAATACAAACAACTTACTTTCTGAAAGCTGTATGCAGAAAACACTTGCAAAAAATAAAGATATGCTTTGAACTGAAGAAATTACATTTACAAACTTGTAACGACAGCAGCTTATGAATTAACAAAGGAATTGCACCTGCACAAGGGTATAACAGATACGCGGATCACGTTGTGATCTGCTAGAAACAGAGTAGCAGGCAAGTGATTTGCCCAGCATATTGGAGAACAACATTCACTTTAATGAAGACAACTGTAACGAAAATGTCAAATGTCTCCAGGGCTAAAAGAGGCAATTTCTCAAAATATGAAGTCTGTCATTATTACTATGATGTGAAAGCAGATTATACTGCCATTTTTATTAATTTGCAATTAAAAGCGGAGATGCAAAATCTCATACCATTCTCGTCTTTTTTGGGGGTGTGAGGAGGAGGTATCAGCCCTTTTCTTTTCTTATGTAAAAGCAAGACTTCTTTTTTTTCTTCTCTTGGAAGAACTTCTCCTTGAATCTGCTCCAATAATAAGCTCTCAGTTCACTTCAGAAATATATTCTAGCTCTTGCAGTTCAATTAATTGGGGGGGGGGCAGGGAGGGTAGGAATCCATCAACACATTTTCCAACTATTAGAGACTTGTTTCTTGGCAAGATGAGAACTTGGCCAACTGAGAACTTAAATAATTTGGTATCCTTAGATGCGGTGGTGGTGAAATGCAATGATCTTACTTCTAATTCAGCCTGTAAGCAACAGTAGCAGGAAAGAAACACTAGAAAGAGCCCATGGAACATGTTTAACTTCATACACACTGAAAGACTCCCCAACACGCATTAGCATATACATCCATCTCACAGGAAAAAGGAGACCAAAATATTTAACCCAAGATTCACAGATATTCATACTGCAAAAAAACCCAACTATTTTAGGTCTACTGAAAGAAGTTCTAATGGACTTTTTCTAAATAAGGTTACGTTAATTTCTTTTCAGTATATAGATTTATTAAAAACTAAAAAATGAGCTGGAACACCTCCCCTGTGAGGACAGTCTGAGAGAGTTGGGATTTTTCAGCATGGAGAAGAGAAGGCTCCAGAGAGCCCTTATAGCAGCCTTTGAATATTTAAAGGAGGCCTACAGGAAAGATGGGGAGGGACTCTAATAGAGAGGGTAGTGATAGGGTGAGGGGTAATAGTTTTAAAGTGAAAGAGGGTGGATTTAGATATTAGGAAGACTTTCTTCACTGTGAGGGTGATGAGGCACTGGAACAGGTTGCCCAGAGAAGCTGTGGATGCCCTGTCCCTAGAAGTGCTCCAGGCCAAGTTAGATGGAGCTTTGAGCAACCTGGTCTAGTGGAAGGTGTCCCTGCCCATTGCAGGGCAGCTGGAACCAGATGATCTTTAAGGTCCCTTCCAACCCAAGCCATTCTACGATATGATTCTATGAATGTCAAGTGTCATTATTAGGAAGACAATTATTTGCACCCAAAAACCTAAAGCAATGAGATCTTGCAATACTTGATTCCAAAGGCAGAAATAAAAGACTTTTAAAATGCACCATGCCATCAAAAATAGTTTTCATCCTCTTCCTATTTATGAGAAAAGGGAAATCCCCTCCCCAGACACACTGTACACAGGCAAGCTTTCCTCAAAGCTGTTTGTAAACTTGTGTCTACCTCCTCAGCAAACATGCTGAACTTAATGTTTAGTAAAAATAAAAAGGAGAAATAGTATTTAACCCTGTCTCAAGCATCCAATTAAAGTGGCAAACCATTAAACTTTCAAAGATCAAGAATTTAAGAGACTAAAAAAGTTTAGGGATAGTATACCACACAGAGGTACTGTCAAGTGCCCAGTAAGCAAGTGTAATTAATAAAAAAACCCCACAGAGCTTATTTAATTGATGTCCTTTTAGCAGCTCTTTGCCCAATTTAAATTTATCCAGCTTAGTTTATGTAAACTGTTTGGGCGCAGAATGTGTCAGATTGAATTGAGCAAGGAAAACATGCTTTTAATATGTAAAGCTTGATTTATTTTCATTTCTAACCTAATTAGTTAAAAATAAATTTTTTCAGTTTAGTATGAATCTGCCATCACAAAAAAAAAAAAAAAAATCAAGATTTTCCCCAATAGCATTTATAAAATATTTAAAAGTATCAAGAATATTTTAAATAAAATCTACTGCCATAAGAAGTCAAATCTGTCTAGTACTGAAAATACTCTTTATAGTAAGATTATGTAAAATACTTGAAAAAAGTCTACAACCAAAGCCGCCACAATATAAGCATCAGACACCGGTGTGGTGTTCCAGTTTATTCATAGACATAGAACTACAGTATTCACTATCCTCACTAGCAAGCTAGTGAGGGCATGGGTGCTGGGGTCCGTCCTCTTGTCAGTAGCCAGCACACACGCTCGGACAAAGTATATGACCATGTTAGTCTTGAAGCACCATTTCTCCTCATTCACAGAGCTTCAAGTACAAATGAAAAAAAACTTTGGTTTTTCTTTTAGACCTAATGCAAGTCAGTTTTTGAAGTAATGATCATCTTTCATCCTCAAAAAAATCTTCTCATAAAGAGTGTTAGACCAACTCTGCACATAAATAGGCAAGAGACCACTGAGAACTGAAGAGCAAAAGCATAGCTGCATCACTAGAGGCTCTGATGTCTATTAAATTCCCCACAGATGTGAAGCCAAAACACTGACAAGCCTTCAATTAACACTGAGCAATTAACTTTCACATAGTAACTCAAGGCAACAGGAAATAAGTGCACAAGGCTCTAGTCCTCTCCATTGCCGCCTTCACTGGATACCCAGGGTCTCAGACCCAATATCCTACCAGGGCTCTAACCTCCTTATCAAAAAGATTTGCTGCAGCAAGGAAAACCAACTTCAGAAAACTAGCTAAGAGGAGCCATATAACCTCCGTATTTCCAAGTAAGTTACTTCAAAAGTTAAATATAAACAGAGGTTTAGGGTGGTGGGAGTACAACAGCAGTAGAGTCTCACATCACCTTTAAAGACACTGTCCAATCTAATCTCATGTCATTAGGGCACAACACAACAATCCATCATTTCAGTAAGATGGCCACGGCGGTGGGGAAAACCACTGCAACCAGGAAAGTCTTTCTAGTTCTGTGCACATGTTGATACAAGAAACAGAAAAACAGCAGTGAGACCACACCAGAGAAATGTCAATCTGCCAAGGACATCTTCACTAGAAGTAAAACAAGTACCTACACTCATGTTCCTAACCACAATACTGAGCTTCAACAGATTGCCTGATCTGGAAATAAAAAAAAAAGTAGAAAATTCAGATAAGAGTTTTTACAGCTGGAAGGAAGGCATCAAGATTTGCTAATGGCTTGGCTTCCAGAAAAGCTACACCTACGCTGAGCTTCTCTTTCAACAAGTAATGTAGATCAGTGTGCTTTTCAACACTCAGATTATTTGGCATCTGTGTGTAAACCAGCTACGCTCAAACGTACTACCTTAATTAGAAATGCTCACCTTAATAATGTGTAATTTAATTCACTGGAAAGTACTCACCAATTTACTAACCAGCTTCTAAACACCCATAATCGAAGCTGCAAGTATCAGCTTTCTTATAATAAACTCCTGACACCACAGAACTTGTCAGACAGTAGAAACAAAGACGTGAAAATCTCTAGTTACATCAAACAAGAGTTAGTGGCCAGAAATGCACCACTTGACATATATATATAGCATATATTTTTATATATATGTATTTATATAAAAATAAACATACTATATCGCATACATAGTTAAAAGAAAAATAGGAGAGCAAATGTAAAGCAGCATTTCTCTGAGAATGTCTGGATGGCAGACCAATAACCACACCCAGCCTGTCAGAAAAACTGGTTTCCAGAAGTGAGCAGCAGAGCTATGAAGAAGGTGGTGCAGTAGATTAGAACCACAGAATAATTCTGGCTGGAAGGGACCAGAGGAGATGCCTGGTCTGCTCTTGTTCAAAGCAGGACAATGGCATTCAATCAGGTTGCTCAGGACTTAAGTCTATAATCCTTATTAGGTTTGCAGAACATTTCTAACAAGACAAGCTAGAACAACATGATGACAGAAGTGCTTTGACTATCTGAAGCAAAAAAAAAAAAAAAATCCTGTATCACATTTATAGCCAAATCAGTAACAAGAAAACAATCTACACAAAACAAAACCAACAAATTTAAGAGGGCAAGGATGAGCAGATAATTATTCAACAGTCTCAACTGCACTGAACATTCTTGTATTCGCACGTTTGCATTTAACAAAAAACTCATTCAACTGCCCAAAATTTGTTGGGTTTTTATTGTTTGGTTTTTTTTTTTTAATTGTTGGCACTATCTCCCAATATCACACCAACTTATTACAAAATGCTGACGCTAAGAAAACTGACGTCTATGAAAGTACTTCTAAGTTTCATTCCATCTCCTCCAATTAAAAGCTTCTCTAATGACACCCAATTAGTCTAAAGGAAAATCAAGTTTTTTCTTCTCTGCAGTGAACTAAAATGAAATCTCATCTATTTTCTTTAAAGTCATTCTGTCCGATTAGCTTCTTTTCTGCTTGACCTCAGTAGTTGACTGGTAACCCCGCCACGCCTGCAAATCAAGATGCAGAAAGGAAAGATGCTTGTCAATCCCCCAAATTACCATTCTAAAAAGCTCTGTGCTTACTTAGTTTCTCCTGTTTAAATGAGTTTAGTACACAACAAACATGTTCCGGAAGGAAAAGCTATGGCCCAGAGGAGTTGAATAATCAAACAAGATCAACAGAGATTGCTGTGTGGTGCTTTCTCAGGTGTCTCCCCACTGCGAGCACAAGAACTGCTTCCACAGTACTCACAACTCAATGCATCTGAACAAGCCACAGCAGAAATGGATGACTGGAAATTCTGCATGCATATTTTTATAAAGCTGGTACTCTCTCCAGGTCCATGAAAAATAATATGCCTTTAGTATTTTCATGTTGTTCAATCAAAAAAAGAACTTTAAGTAATATTTTTGTCTACTTAAAAGAACTTTTAAGAATTATGCTGTAAAATAAGTTCATCAGTAGCCAGAACAATGCCTGTAATGAGAGACTACAGTCAACTAAAATAAATAGGTACAGGAAGCAAAAGGCATTGACAAAGTTTCTTTTCAAGAGAACAGATGATATTTTGCAAGTCATATGGTATTTATTTTTAGACATTAGTCATACAATAATACTACAGATTTTATTTTTCTTGAATATAGCACAGTATTTTATGTTGAGGTACTTTGCTGATATTAATTTTGTACAGCTTGCCATTTATTTTTGCTGTTACAAAAGGTTTGACTGCATTTTTCAAATCATTAACATACTCTACATTAACAGTATTCAGTATACATACATGCACACAGTGCACCTTTTAAAAAAGAAAGTCTCCACAAAAAAAAGCCATACTGAATTCAAACACAGAAAGAAAAAAAATTGCCATATGCAAACACATGAAATTTTTTTAGCACCTATTATCTTTTCAGTCAAATCTCCCAAAAATCTCATTATTCATGAAGCAGCAACAGACAACTGGCTTTGGATTGCTGTAATGACTGCCAGGCCAGTACAGTGCAGGCAAAAAGGAGTAAAATATCAGCAACATATTCCATCTGGACTTCAGTATATCCTTGTTGACTTCATCTAAGCAAAAAGTGCTCCAAGACCTTAGATTTTTTAATATTCCAATTTTTTATATGACAAAACATATGAAGGAACATACCACCTACTGATTACTCCCCTCAGATTTCATCTCATGCCAGTTTTGATTCAAATCTACACATTACTCTTCCAGTTATTTCAAGGATATTTCAAAGTTTATTTACTAGAATTAATACTAGTATTAAATCTCAGATAATGTAACATAGATTCTTCAGGTGAGGCTAAGTATTGTCTACATAAATCTGGTATAATTTATTTTCATATCTTCACCTTTGTTATTTCCCCTCTCCTTTCCCTAACATACTTTCCAGTTAAAGTACTTCAGGGCTCTACTATATGAAAACTTCCACATAGCATCAAAAATTACCCATAGGACTACATTATCTATTCTTTAAAGGAAAAAAGAATACACACCTAAAAAGCCCACATCCTGATTCAAAGAAGAAAATCTAACAAAAATTTATGAACCTTGCAGACAAAGAAAACTCAGTTTGTTGGTTCGTAAAAGCAGCACTTGCAGAGGTCAGCCCATTCAGGGAGAAGATAACAGAAGCTGGCCAAGGTCTCATCACTAAAAAACCAGTCTCTATCATGGTAAGCCCAGCATGCAGTTTGAAAGAGTAAAACACCCTAATATTATTTTATGGTGTCTGAGTAGGAATTTGTTTTTCCTTAGGTAACTGTTATAGAAGCCTGTACAGCACACTAGGCTTTGTTGTTCGAGTTTATAGAAGGTCATAGAGTTGAAAACCAAAACTAATGAAAATAAAAGCATCCACAAATATTTGTAAGACAATACTAAAAATGTTTTATGATTCAATCAGATTCTTAATTCTAGCTGCTACTGAATCCTAGTATTCATAGCTGATTGCAAATCCCTATTTCTACCACCCCTACCACTCCAGGCTCAAAGCACAGCTCGTCTAGTTTAAGTTTTTACACAAATTTATTTTATTTAATATATATAATTTTTTAAAAAAATTAATAAATCCCTTATTAGGCTTTCCTTTCTGAAACTAGATACTATTCCAAAAACCTTTGCAGTAAACCTACTATAACTTTTTTTTTTTAGTCCAGAGGATTTTACACAATGTAGACAACAGTTCCCCCTCGTCCTCGCCCCCAAAGTTCTGCTCTCCCTTTAGGCCACCATCATGGTGCACTCAAAGGGACACTGAGGACTAGCCTTGCCATCTGGATCCCACGTGGCCACATTAATAATACTTTCATACAATGACTCTAAGCAAAGAGACCAAAGATTTTACAGAATCCTGCCAACATTTTCTCTTGTCGGATGACAATCATAGCCTCATGTCACCAAAGACAATTCACAGATCAAGCTACCTAGAATACACGGATTCCCACACACTTTCTCTTAACCTGGCCTAGTTTAACATTTAATATTTCAAATCTACAAATTCATTCAAGGTTGTCTTCTAGCTTTGTATCTAGAAGAAGTGACTAAGTTTCCACTGTATCGTTAACAGATTAGTAGCATGACTTTTTTTTTTAGTAGCATGACAATTGCAATGGTAAAAATCATACCTATTTTTAAAAAGAAAAAAAAAAATTGAATGTTTGTGTTCCAGTGCAGCACTGATTAGCTTGAACAAACATTGAGAAAGACAGAAGTACTTTTGAAAAGCAGTAAATGCTCTTAGTTTTAACAGCTACAAATGTGTTTGTCATGTCACGTACTTCAATCTGGGTATATCATTACCCCATACTGTTTAATTCAATGCCTAAAGATAATAATTATAGATCATTAAGGTACCGTGCTAAAGGAAATGGAGCAAGTGAAAAGAAAGCATAAGAACTGATCATCATCCCCATATATCTGTGCAGGATTACATCTCTACAAGGTAACTATCGTGAAGATGCAGTATCCATCCCTCCCTTCCTAGTGTAAAGGATAACATTATTCTAGTACTTGATACAGAATATTCTTTTGTTAAGTTCAATATTTAAGATTTGTAGAATGATATAAGAACACCAAAGCATTATGAATCATCCTGAGAAAACAAATACATTTGTTTTCTTAAACAAAGAAATTGTTTACATTCAAAAGTGGAATGTACAGCATTCAAAAAAGTTATCTTTTCTCTATTTATGGTGAGTTAAACATTTGAAAAACCTATATTGGGACACCCACCTGTTAAAAAATAAAACCTACCTCAGTACAGACAATGTATTGAGGAAGAGCCAAATTTCCTGAAAATCATCTAAGAAAAATTAAATTATCTCCACCTTCCCACTAATTAACTATACCTTCTAATAAACAAAGGAAGTCAGCACAAATATGCCAGTTACATGGCCAGGAAGTTTCTGGAATTAAGTTCAAGAAACTCTAGCACATGACAAACAAGTCAATAAGTTTAATTATTTCCAAATGGACTGCACTGAAACACCATAAAACAAATGCTACCAAAAAAAAAATCTGTACAGCCTGGAAAAACGCTTCTGTCGTTCTTCCCTGGGTTCCCAACTTGATAGCTTCAGCAGGTTTTTCCAAGCATGTACACCATTCATAGCTGCAACTGATTTCAACAGCAGTAAAATCCAAGTACTGAAGTACTAAATGAAATGCTAAAAACTAAGATATCTAAAATAAGATACTCAATACTAAAAAAAAAACTTTAAAGTTTGTGCCCATTGGTTAAACATGAGAGCCCACCCCTACAAGAGTAACAAAATCAGAGAATTGTACCAAGTGCTCATATCATACGGTGACCAAGACACTCAGAGCCTATGAGAAAGCAAACAACTTTCCTTTCCTATCAGTATTCAAACACTGTAAGTACTGTTTTTCTTTACCTTTTTGTTTACTCTACACCATGTGCAATCCTCATTTAATAACCAGTTATTCAATACTTCATTTTTTCAGCTCCTGTTCAGCATGGGTTTGCAATCATGATTATTGAAAAGCAAATATAGTAGACCACAAATTAAGAAGCCACAGGCACATTAACTTTCTAATTTAACTGAACACTCTATTTTGCTACTCTAATATTTTTAACAAATTGCCTATTGGCACACGTTCATACCTCTATATAAGTTCTCCAGATGGTGTGCACAAACTTGAAGAGCAGATTAAGTCATTTTGCATCATGCTTGTAGGTAGTTCAAAAGCTAGTCAGAAGCACTGACTGGCCCAGACATACTATTGGCGTTCAAGCAATTATTGCTTGCACTGAAAAGTGAGTTTTCACAAGAAGCTTTTCAGTGGTGCCCAGCAACAGGACCAGAGGCAATGGACACAAACTGAAAAACAGGAGATGACATGTGAACATCAGGAAACACTTTGTGAGGGTGACCAAGTCCTGGCACAGGTTGCCCAGGGAGGTTGCAGAGTGTCCACCCTTGAAGATACTCAAAAGGCACCTGGACATAGTCCTGAGCAAGTGACTCTAAGTGGCCCTGCTTGAGCAGGGGAGTTGGACCAGATCACCTCCATATTTCCCTTCCAACCTCAATCAGTCTGTGATTCAGTGAAGAAACAGCACTAGAAAGGGAGAAGGGATATACCTTGCCACCAGAGATAGACTGAAGAGACTCCCCTCCAAAACCTGGTATTCCAGAAGGCTCCACTTACTACACCTGTTCTCCCAACTTTGTTCTCTTCTATCCCATTCTCAGTAATCTCTACTTTGCACTCAAATATCACCTTCTCCTTCCTTTCCCCGTTAGCCTATACCTAAAGCCCTGTCTCCATATGAAGTTGGATCAACTTTCTACTGTCCTCAGGCTTTTCATCTTTGGATCCAGGTAACTGCAAAATTTCAAGCAGAAATAAGCATATTCAACTAGGAAATTTTTTTTTAAGTGTATAGGTGTATGAAACCTGGCCAGGTTTTTATGATTATTTATGAGAACTTGAGAAATGCATAACCATGAGGTGACCCTTCCATTCCTTAGTAAATATTGTAACAGCACTGAAGGTGTTTAAAAGAAACCTGCTTTTTTCTACTGAAGCAGCTCCTTTCCCAATAATTGACTGTTCTGGCTTGATTTAAATAAAAAACTCAGAACCAAACCACATGCAAATCTATAAAATAATGAAGCTAAGGCAGTCATCCAGTATAGGGAGAGGGAAAGAAAAAAAACCAAACCAAAACACACCTCAGCCCAGACACATTGGCAAAAGTTATAAGCAATTTAAAAGCTGGGTCTTAAAGGGGAAGCTTTGGAAACCTTAATTATAAATACTAGTTCCAGACCTGTCTACCAAAAAAAGAAAAGAAAATCAAAAAATTCCCCCAAAACTACTAAGCCTAGATGTTTCAATATCTTTTTTTGGTGCGTTTGGTATAGAAATATCAATTTTTTAAATTAAGCTTAGAACCTCCCATGTATATCAATATGTATTCTAAACTAATAGATCTTACATTTTATCTTCAAGTCTGTATATATCACAGGATATGAGCATTGTTACAGTGTTCAGTTATCAAATTTACAAATTCCAAGCTGATGACCATGATTATCGATGAAAGTTTTGTTTCATTCAGAGCAGAGAATTGAGACAAAGAAGGGATGGATTCAGTATGACATATATAGTGTGGAACTGCTCCCTTGCTCTTAATGACAAATAAAACTGACACTGTAAGATAAACAAAAGACTGCTTTAAATGTATATGGTTTGATCTTTAGAATAAAAAAAAAGTTCTTAAAATGAGCCTAAGGACTACAAACCATGAACAGAGCAGCCAGTGGTCTTGAAAAAAACAAAGAACTTAGAAAACACCACACCTTTGCACAAGCATTGAACCAGGATCTGGAGTTTCTGTTAGGATTTTTTTTGGTTTTTTAATTCCTTAAACTGTCTGCCATAAGTTTAAGATGGTACCAAGAAGCCAAGATCATTTACCCAAGCATTTCTGTCCTGCATAATACTGCTTCTTCAGAAGTTTCACTTAGTGTAATGAAATAAAACAGGGGTTAAATCAAAAGAGCAGTTCATGCAAAATCATGGATACACTAGACTTCTGCTAGATCTAATAAAGGAGAGAGACCTTGCAATCAAGAACAGATGATTTGCTGCTGGTGAAACAGGAAAAGCAGAAATAAGGAACTATAACAAAACAAAAGCTCAATACACCAGAAAAAAACCCTGAAAGATAATGGGCAAGAAAATGAAAGGCACTTACCCAAGCGAAGTGTTTCAATCCCCACGTATGGAGTGGGAGAACCACTCCCTTCTGAAGTACTGCAATTCATTAGATATTGCATGGGTATAATTTCTTTACCACAAAACTTAAATCAGCAGACTGATACAGACTTAAAACAGATGTGAATGTAATGTAGGTTGAAGACTTAAGTTGAAGACAGTTGCTTACTCAGGAGAACATTTTCAGGATTACCTGAAGGGAGCAAACTAACTTCATTAATATAATCTAGTTAATACAATAATCTAACTTCATTAGTAACACTGGCATTTTCTAGGATGGTAACTGGGATAAAACCCCTCCAAACCCCAACCTTTTATATTTAACACAGCTTCTTATTACTTGGGCTTTCTAAAATGTTTAACATGAATGTTTTTTTCTGTCACAAGAAGAAAAATAAAACTCTACAGCTTGAGGAGAAACATATTAAGTGTTTAATATTGTTTTCTGCTAAGTAGAGACTCAGCATACTCTCACAAGAGCCTTCAAAACTCTTTTCTGGGTGATGCTATGTTGTCATTTCACTACCATGAAAAGCATTAATAAATCCTGCTTCCTGGATTAACACTGCACTTTAATATTGGTAATTGGATTTATATGTCTGCCAAGAAAATATGATTCAATGTTCATTCACAACACTTCTCTTAAGGCTCAGCGTGACTCACTATCCACATGGTCAGTAGGGACCACATAAAAGTGTCGCTACAGTAAATGAACAAGTTACAAATAAATGTTTAATAGTGACAACACATTGCCTTCCTAAAAAAACCTAGAACTTCTACTTGTGATTATAAAACTTAAAGTTACTGCATTCAGTTTTGGAACTACCTTTGTGCTCCTGGGAAGGGGGAAATGTTACACAACCAAGAATGGTATTTGGGACCAGTGTCCTCAGCAGTTAAATATTGTTTAACTATAGATCATAGAACCTGTTTTGCAGCTTAGTTAAACTGAAACTAGAAATGGAAGCCTTGGAGAAAAGCAAAAGAATCCGATCATATACACCGGTTCATTACAGGCAATATTGTCTTCCACAAACCCATATTTTGGCAAAATCCTGAGTTTCATTTGTATCTCAAACAGTACTGCTGTGATATCTCTCTTAGCTCCTCTCTCCTTAGACCCCTAAATTTGATAGGCAAATCAGTCTGCATCAAAGCACACAAAGAGAAAGGCACTGAGCCTGCATTCCATCCAGTTAACTGGTTTTTGTAGAAGATCCTTCAGACTTCGTTTTTTTCTCTACAATGCTTTACCCTGACAAAAAACAAATTAAATAAAATTGAAGGGTCTCAGTAATTACCTACCTTCTTCAAAATAACTACAAATTGTCCTGCTCTGGCATGATGTTCACCTAGGAATAGTCAATCACCTCATTGATTTCAGTACCGTACATACTCATTTTACAGGCCAAACTATAAATGTCCAAGAGAAGATGTTAAGATCTCATTACTTTCAGTATCGTTCATTATGAGAAACCAAACCACTGTTAAAAGACTTATGTCTCTAGCACAGGTGCTGAGCTATACACAGCAATAACAATGGACTTTATATTACATATAATATTATTCCCCACAGGAACTCTAGCACATCCTCACTTAAGTCTAATTCATTGCTTTTATATATATATATATATATATATTAAGCACTTCTGCTGTATTAAAACCCCTTCCATATGATCCAGCTTCATGTATCTTTAACCTCTACTTTAGGGATTACACAGCAGAACGTTACAAGTATAAACTGACATCTAAACAGATTCATACTGCAACGTTGCAAGCAGAATACTAGGAGTTACTTCTTTCGGAACCAACAGCAGCAACTGACAAACAGAGTATTGTTTTAATCTACACTATCACACAGTAAGAGTGATCACTGCAAATACACTGTGGTTTGTAGGGTCAAGCATAATGCCATGCAAATTAGCCTCAGTAATAACAAGCAAATTGCAAAAACAGCATAAAAGTTCTTGGGCCAATTGTTGTAGCAACAGGAGAAGAACATTCAAAATTGTTCAACTGAGTGTGGAGATTTTTATTCTCATGTTACATTCACGCTACCTGGTTTGCGTGCACTTAGGAGGTACAGTAGAAATGGCTGAGAAGGTCAAGTCATAAAAATTACTGACTTAGAAACCTCACAACTCCAGCAATGTCTGGAAAACGCTGTGATAGAAGACAAGACTCTTGCAGAAGGCTACAGAGGTTACCTAGTTACTCAGACATGCATCAGCAGCACACTAAGGATACGCCATGAACTTAAAGGCTAGCAAGTGTTAATTAGCCAGTTTCAAACTAGCAGAATAACACCAGGTCTACTGTGCTCTGCCCCTCGCAGTTTTAACAACAGTAGAATAGTACTGGCAAAACATGAAAAATCCTGACAGCTTCAGGTTAATGGGAGTTCCAAAATTCCCCTTTTCTCCTAAGCTCATAAATGAAGAAAAAGTATTTCTTCACTGTGATCCACAACCTACCTGATCACCATGGCATTCTCACAAAAAATAACATTGCTTGTTCACGACTAGAACCTTTAGCATCTCACATATCTGAGATGAAAAATCAGCATGAAGAGCCTGCTGCCACGGACTAACGCACTCGCTTTCGTCACCATGATCGTATCAGTAAGACTGTGATATTCTTCCACTCATTTTGCTAATTCAAAAGCTTAATCCATGGAAACAGAAAATAAGCAGAGTTTACCAATGATTACGTGAGGAACTGCTTAAGAGATAATTAACCAGCTGCAGGTTAAACATGTATTCGTGAGACGGAAAAGGATATGGTAGTGTCTTGTGATCAGATTACAAGTTGCTGAGCAACATTGTTTACAACTGCATAAGCAACATCTGTGAACCTCACTGATGGCTGAGAGAGAGAGAAAACGCTTGACATTCTCCTCAGTCATTCAGAGCACTTTCAGAATACAAGCAAAATTACCAGAGTTCGTCTCACAAGTTGGAGAACAGAAACCTTTTTTCTTTAAATTTGAAAACCAAATGAAGTACAGCAACCAGTTCAGTGATGTATAGATGCAGATAACTTTTGAAGGTCATTTCAAGAGAGTTATGGGATTTTGTGAAGTATTCATATGCTATTTTCATAAATATGATTAAATTTATCTTGAACTTTCACTTCTGAAAATACCTCCTCTTTGTAAAAATCCATGAAACACAATAATGATATCAAATTTATTTACTCATTTATTATTAAATAAAATTGCTCACAGAATCACTTGGTTGGAAGAGACCTTTAAGATCATCGAATCCAACCGTTCACCCTGCACTGCCAGGGTCCCTAAACCATGTCCCTCAGCACCACATCCACACGGCTTTTAAACACCTCCAGGGATGGGGACTCCACCACCTCCCTGGGCAACCTGTTCCAATGCTTAATGACCCTCTGTGTAAAGAAATTTTTCCTGATATCCAACCTAAATTTCCCTTTACAAAACTTAAGGCCATCAAGACAGCCAAAGTTTTGAATTAAAAACTTAAGAGGCAGTAGGAACTCCAGGAATGCTCCAGTCTTCAGGGTGGTTTTAGGAGCCAGCAGGCATTGCTACTCTCTATACCCCACACTAGGGTGCCAAGGACTCTAGACAAATGACCAGAGGTAGACCTTATCAATTAAGTGTTTAACAGCAGGGTGTAAAGAAGTTGAAGCCAGATTCTTCTTGAAGGTGTCCCCGAAAGGACAAGCAGCATTGGGCATGAACCGACACAAAGGAAGTTCTCTCTGAGCGTAAGAAAACAAGTAACAGTGAGGAGGCCTGAACACTGGAGCAGGCTGCTCTGAGAGGTTGCAGAGTCTCCGGATTGGAGATACTCAAAACATGACTGGACACAGTGCTTGGGCAACCCACTCAAGGTGGCCCTACTTGAGAAAGGGGGTTGGATTCCCAGAGGTACCTTCCAGCCTTGACTGCTCTGTGATCTTTGACACTTTGGGACTTATCTCAAACTACAGTGCATGGTGTGTCTGCGGGTATTACATGACAACAGGAAGGCATTTTTCAGATTCAACAGCAGTGCAAAACTTCACCTTACCCCTTTATTTTTCTAACCCTTGACAGCCCTAACACCGGACAGTGTCCTGGTCCATGGTTAAGTCCTACACTTTTTTTTAATTTGCCATAAGCCTCCTTAGGCCTGACATATTCCTTTGCTTCTGCCCACACATCAAGGCAAATAGCAGTTTTCTAAACACTATGTTACCCACAGTCCCTTCAGATGTGCCTGAATTAAGATAGTTCTTAAACGTAGTATTGCCAATCTTGGCTCAGATGCCTATTCTGTCAAAGGTGAATTGCCTGTTCTTTCAATGCAGTGAATTGTCTTTTGAACTTTCAGATGATGTCTTTATAGCTTCCTGTGCATACCACAACAGAAACATTCACTTTGTCAAACAGACATTTACAAACACCTGAGAATTTCAGGGATGGATCACCAATTGCAGATTTTGTTTGAAGCAGAGTCACTGATCTATCACCAAAATGCTAATAAAACTCAAGCAATAGATTATTCACTTACAATCCCTATCAGAGGCTGCCAGGAACAGAATGATTTCACTGGGCTAACCTTCTGTACCAGAAGAAGCAACAGTAGCTGTGCCATCTTCCTTTGGGACCATAAAACAAAACAGAGATATAAGATGAACTTCAACTCTCCTTGAAGATGCTGCACACAGCCTGAAATAACATTCTAGGTTATCAGTGTTTGACTCACCAGTAGATTATCCAGACTTTGCGATTTTATTTGTATAGCAAATTACTTATTAGCTGCTTAAATTCCCCACATCACGAAGAAAAGACTGTCAAGTCTAAAAACATGACAGAACACTGTTGAGTATAACTCAGAGAATACTATGATATAACGCTATAAAACCTCAGACCTACAAGCAGAACATTGATCAAATCGTGAACCAAACATGCAAAACCACATCATTGTCTCAGGTTCTCCTTCGAGTTTTAGTCTTTTTAATTTGCTGTGGAGATGCAGAACAATAGGGGAAAGTTTACTACTTAAAATACCAAAGAGGAGAAAAGGTTTCAGTGAGAAGTTTCTGAGAGACACCAGAATATACATTTTCATTTTCACAAGAACAAGAGGTTTTTGCCTTTCCATTGCTTGCTTAAAGCATACTTATGATTTCTCTGGAGTGCACCAGCGCTGACTAAGCAATAGTTGATCAAATTAGATAGGACAGTCTCCTATACTGAAGAAAGGATGATTGGCTTTTATTCTCTCTCCTACTCACCACACACAGTAAGCTAGGAATCTAGAGAAAACTCTTAACTTACCAAGTCCCTTCTCTCTAATAGTCCTCTCCCATTTCAGCATACGGGGACAGCCAGCCTGGCACTCAGTAAGAGACACAGCTCTAAGAAGATAGATTTTAAGTTTCTTAACTCTGTTTTGAAACTGATGCCTGCACTATATGCCTTTTACAATTAGACTGCCAAGGCACAATTCAAAGCCTACCGAATCACATGAATATATCAAAGAACCGCCCCATACCGGGTCACTACAGGAGGAAAAAGCCCAAGCATGTCCATTCATTGACATCATGTGCCTATTATAACATTTAATACTACAACAAATAAAGCAATATAAACTAGGAGAGAGAGGTACTCCCTGTGGTCCTTTGCCCAGGTACACAGTTTGAGTATAACTGGCACTGAAACTGTCACCTCTGACCTGCTTAAGGTTCTTTGATCATGATGACTAAATCCATTATAATGGTTTAGAAAAATTATCTCTTTCTCAGATTCCTGAAGTTTTCAGTAGCCTCAAATTCCTCTATCCTGTTCACAATACAATGTGAACTGCTGATGATGTCCTCTAAATGCTGACAGATAGGACAGTGTTAGAAAAATTATTTTAGTGCAACCTGGCCCTGATACAATTCAAACTCATGCAAGAGCAGGTAAAGTCAGCAATAAAAACCTCCTCACATCATCATCTGCCTGCAATTTATTAATCTGTCCAAAACACATTGCTTTATTCCATGTTATAAATGCAGTTTAGACAGTTATGCAATATGCAAAAGAGACTAATTTAAGAGCTATACAAGTGAATTCCTCATCTAGAATTGCTTGAGGATTTTTTGAAGGCAGATGCTTTATTTCTCACCATTAGAAAAATGGAAAATGTCTTGCTATCATTCAAATATTTGGAAGATGATGGACACAAACACCCAGATCTTCCTATTTAAAACACAACTGTCATAAAACCAGTAATTCACACAGCGAACAGCCATGCATAAGACTCTCAGCTTAAGTCAAGTTTAAGACCAGTACTTTCAAATATCTTAATAAAAAAAATGTAACAAAGGCTCCATGTATTGCCCACTTTCCAGTTAATGAGCAGGGAAGGATACTGTTACTTTTTCTTCCTCCATTTGCTTCTAGTACTGGTTCTTCCACCTTCCTTGAGAGTCAGCTTGTGTTTTACACAAGTCAAAAGGTTTCCTTACAGCTACCAATTCACATTTTAAATGAAGAAAGCAAAAAACTTGTCTGCAACATAAAAAAGTACCTGCTATATATAGAATCAGACTAGGGATCCAAGATCCAAGCAACACATCTAGGTTACCAAAGTTTTCTTCCAAAAATACCTCCCCAGCCCCTCCCAACCGAGAAAAAAAATACTGGCAGCTTCTCCAAAAAAAGTGTTATGTATTTTTCATAAGCATAGGATCTGTCCCTTTAAAAGAAGGGGTGTAATCTAGATAACTTCAGACGCTCCCAGAGTTCACTTTTTTAAACCAAAAGTAGATCATTAACACTAGTAATACCTGCAGACTATAGGTATTTCAAATATTTGTGGAACTGATGACATAGTATGAGTCTACATGAAGCGTTGTTATCTGCCTAAAAAATGGATCTTTGCTCAGATCCAATCTTTCAGGAACATCACGAACACTTGTTTGACCACAGGTCTATCAAATCCAGCATCTGGTTTCTGACAAGAGCCAGAAGATAATAGAGAGTACAGCATAAGAATACTATAAGCATGTAAAGATGACCCTGAACATTCTCCCAAAGACTCTGCCTCATACAGACACACCTCCCAAAATATCCTATTGTCCTCACTGTGTTCAGATCACATAATCTCCTCCTCACATCTAGATACCAGTACAGCCATTTTGTGCACTTCAACAAAACAATACCTATTCAACAACACTGCCCAAAAGCTAAAAAGGGCATCAGTGCCTGCCATGTTGACAATAAGACAGTTGTTACAAGAAGAGCAATTTATTGAATAATTTACCAAGTATTGATTAGCAACTAGTTTAGCTCAAACTTGATGTTATCATCCTTACACACAAATTACGGGATGGAGTATTATAAATTCTTTTGTAGCAGACTAAGGCAGGTGATTGCAGTAGTTACTTTGAGCGTGTTCAGAGAAGGGCAACAAAGCTGGTGAAGGGTCTGGAGAGAAAGTCTTATGAGGATCGGCTGAGGGAACTGGGGGTATTTAGCCTGGAGAAAAGGAGGCTCAGGGGACATCTTATCACTCTCTACAACTACCTGAAAGGAGGTTGTAGAGAGGTGGGGGTTGGTCTCTTCTCCCATGTGACAAGTGACAGGACAAGACGAAATGGCCTTAAGTTGTGCCAGGGGAGATCTAGGTTAAATATCAGGAAAAATTTCTTCACAAAGCAGGTTGTGAAGCATTGGAACAGGCTGCCCAGGGAGGTGATGGAGTCCCCATCCCCGGAAGTGTTTAAAAGACGTGTAGATGTGGTGCTGAGAGACATGGTTTAGGGACCCTGGAAATGTGGGGTGAACAGTTGGACTCGATGATCTTACAGGTCTCTTTCAACCAGATGATTCTATGATTCCATAACTTAAAACTTATTTACCTTACCTTATGGTAAAAGGCCTATAGGTCTCAGGTATAGAACAACACTGCCTTCACTAATCGAGGCACAACAGATAATCCAAAAAGACTGAGTAATAATTCATATTTTTCCTAAAAATGTCACATTTGTTATTAAAAGGCCACAAAGCATGTAGCTTGTTTGAAGAACCTGAAGAGGTTACACCCAAACATCAAAAAAAAGTTAAGATCCCAGAGAAACTATCAAAAGGGCTATAGGATTTTTCACTACACGAGGCACAGAACACTTAGAGCACTCCGCTTCTACCATGCCTTTGCACTGCTTTCACTGAATATTGAAAATAGTGCTAAGTGGTACCTGTCTGAAAGAACACAGGAACCTAGAAATTTCAAATGCTAAAGTTATAACTGCAGTCACAGTTTATCTGTGTTCTTACGACATTTCATCATTCTAACCGTCAGTGCCATTAACTGTAGCAATTCAGCTATACCAATGAATTAGAACTTTCAGTCCAAAGAAGGAGCTGAACAAGATGGAAAGTGAAAATAGCACATATACTGCACAGTTTTGTACAATTGTGTTTCAAGTCAAAAAGAATTCCCCTTCTTCCTCTCAACTGTTCCAAAATTCAAAAGATTTCAATATTATGAAATTCTCATTTAAGTTTGCTAACAGAAACAGAACATTCATTTTTTATGTCGTCAAAGAATTCTTTTGCCCCCTTGATTTTTGCAGACTTGTAATAACCAAACAATAACTATCTTTTGACTTTTGTCCTTTGAAATATACTACCGTTATACTAATCTAATAGGTATTAAGTTTAATATCCCATTTGAGTAAGGAACTCTGACCAATAACATCAAATCAGTACACAGCAGTGATCCTACTTGTTCTTCTTTGCCTCTCCATTATTCTACCAGTTTAAATGGAATTAGAATGGAAATTGAATAGGGTGTGTTTTCAGTACTTGACAAGTTTATGTCACTTGATTAATTCATCTGAACACTCATTGTAAGTGTTTAATTTCTATTTTTAGAAATACAGTGGTTTATATTTACAAATTGTAAGCAAAACATATGAAAGTCTTCCTGAAGAGACACTAATGATTTCTGGATTAAAAGCAACTCATTGTTTAACCGATAAAAAAGCACAATAATAACACAACAGACCATAGAACAATATGGAGTTACCACTCTCAATATTTCCTGTTCTCCTTCAATGTATTTCCATTGATTAGCACACAAACATGTGACATTAACAACAGAATCCTACACTCTCCACCAAATAAATTACCTATGTCTTGTAAAAAGACTTGATCCTAAACAATACACATTTTTCTATACTAGACCTTGTATCTGCCAGAAATATGCAGAACAAACAAGTATTATACAGATCCAGCTGTAGAAAAATATTGATAAAGCACTAATATTGAAGACACTGTCAGACGATCTTATGCTGTAAAGCAAACCCTATAGGTAGTAACAGTGAATTTTTATTATCAGGCAAGAAATAGAAAGTAAAAGTTCATGTGTATGGGTTCCAGCTATGAAATACACCTTGACAGAAATCAGAATTAAAAATTTTAAAGGCCGCTGATAGTAATCTCATTAATACCACCATGTATTGAGATGTTAGCCACAGAGAAGTGCAGCAGAATGACACTAGAGCTTCCATCTGCAGAAGATCACTAACGAAGCGGAACTTGCTACACCTAATACCCCCTAGCAGAGCCTACTAAGTAGTGTCAATTTTACATATACACACCAGTCTTCTAGAGGTGAATGAATTCTTGCATGTTCCCTTCTTTCAAAGTACCAGGTCCATCCATTGTCGTCTCATAGGAAACAAGCAAATGAGCATCAACTTTTCCACTTAATTTGGGATGGACTTCCTATGCACAAAATGATTCACTGTAAGATCTTGCATCATTCTGTGTTTTCTGACAGCAAGTAAGACTTTGAGGGAATAGTTCTAGTGCAGTATTTCATTTTATTACTGTCGCCATTATTATAGCCACATCTTTAAAAAAATAGTAAGGCTAGACTTTTTTCTTAAAAATTTGTCTATGTATTGTAGATTTCTAAAGGTAACTGTCAAAAAAGCAGCATAAATAAAAAACAACTAGCTAACTAGTTTCAGTACCTATATATTTTTTAATTATTATTCAGTTGATAAAACAGAGTTCACTATAATTTTCAAAAGACACTTTCCTAATATTACAACTGAGGAGCTTCAGAACCATTCTTGGAATAAAAGTGGGCAACATAAGTCAAAACCAAAGATTAAAAACCCACATACCATGCAAAAGAATTCTTCCCTTAAGAAGATAATCTTGCATTTATAAACTATACACACAGCATTTCTGCATCATACATCCTTATAAATTATTCACTTGTAACAATCTAATCTGATTTGCTACTGGGTATTACAAAACTCAATGCAATTCTATTTAAGAGTTAAAAAAAGGAGCTGGGCTCCACTTCAGAATGACAGAGAACTTCAAACTTCAGAGAAACAGAAATGGATTGAATCAGGATTACACATGCTTTTTTTGCTCTAGTGAAAATGAATGTATGTGCAGAGCAGACTGACTTTTTTTTTCTATTTCAACTTGACACAGCACACAACTGGCATCTAAGCAAGACATTCTTAAATTTTATTGCTAAAATAAACACAGAAGTGTTGAGCTTGATATTTCACCAGAATTTTCTCCCAACCAAGATTTTTTTTTTACTGCGACATTTACACAAGTCCCAAAAAACCTTCAGAATCATAGAAGCCTACCAAACAGAATAACCAATACTGGAAAATTCAAGAACTACAGAGATTAAGCTGTCTATAAAACAGAGTGTGTAAGAGCAGATCTCACTAAAGATGTACTCCCTGCTGTCGAAATAGCAAATTAGCCTGCTGTTCCTGAATTACGGTATTTGTAATAGGTGTTTATAGCTGTACTACAGTAAAACACTTCCCCCACCTCCCCCAGTCTCACAAGCGATGCTTCCCCTCTTGGTACTTCAACATACAACCACCTCCTTCATTAATTATTGCTTAAATCCAAATATACACTACTGGCATATTTTACGATGAAGAGATACTCTTTAACTTCATTAGTTTTATTTTCTCACATACAAGAGTACAACTGAACTGCAAAGCTAGAAATGTAAAGTTTGTGTAATCATGACTTAATTAGTACCAGGCCTTTAGTCTTTAAGAGAAAAATATTATCAAGATCATAGTGGGGTTTTGTTTCCTAATTAGAAGAATAAAACTGTTAAATGTATGACCAAAAAAATGTATTACGCAGTTGAATAACTTGTACTTGATAACCGGCACTTTTTTCCCCACTTGAGTGAATTATATAAAGGACAACTCAGATTGAGGTGCTCACAATAGCCCAAAACTAACACCTTGCCTCTCACAGTAAACCATGTTAAGCAACTGTTACTAAACAACAGGAAAGAAATGCTTTACCTTTTCAGAATATGAGAGTATTGTAACATAACCTCCAGAAAAACAAAAACCTTTGAATACTCTACGGATTCAGGACTCCATTTCACTATGGTGCTGGCATTGTTATTCTCTTTTGCAAACCAGGAGAAGTTGGGTAATAAATCTCAATCTCTCTGCTGCACAGAGAATTTGGGTACAGAAGAGCTATGAGATCTAACTCCTAATGTTTGTTACATTTACTTAAACACCCACTGCAAATACAGTTGTTAGAAAAGAACTCAAAGTTCTGTGGTTCATGTTCAATAAATATACAAGGACAAAGTCTTACCAAAAAAGCAGCCAGATCCTACAAGATCTGCTTAGTCTTTAGAAGGAGGACTAACATCCACAAACTCCCTTCAACACCAATTCTTTATACAGTCCTAATCATTTATACAAGTCAATAGTTAAGCTACTGAAAAGCACAAAAAAACATAATAAACAAAACCAGAACAACGCAGCAAGTAACACCTTCATTCTCACATTAAAAATAATTGTTAATAGATAAAACAGTCCCCATTCACTTTCTAAATTTACTCTATTCAACATCTGCCCTCCATGGCAGCAATCCTAAAACAGAACCATGACACAAGAAAGGTCTATTTCTACCAGTGATCTTCGTCATGCTTTCTAGAGGTTCACTGGAAGACATACAAAGGTCCTAGAAATAAGCAAATTTTTTGAAGCAATTTTTTTTGAAGCAAAGCATTTCATATAACAGTAATACCATTAAAATGCATCGCTAAGCAGTTAGCCATTCACGATTTGAGCAATACTTCCCAACAACAAATGACAGCCTGCAAGTTCCATGACATTGCAACAGAGAACAACAACAAAAACCAACAAAACCAAAATTACTTAAAACGTACACTAATCACAAGCAATCACCCTGAAGCACCATCCTGAACTTTCCTCTCTTTAATGCACATGGACAAAACAGTATAGGACATATCACTGGAACCTCTGGGGAGAAACTACAATTACCACTGAATAAAGAGTCCAGCATACTTCAGTATTCCATCTTAAAAGCAGCCTACAACCTAGGAAGTCTTTTTTAGTTTGGTTCCTAGTCAGTACTCTCAAATGCTGAGCCAAAACCTCTACAATTTCTATAATTTAAAAGAAGAAAATTAAGAAGTTCCAAACATCTTCCTGTATATGGAGGGAGGAGCAGTGATACTCTGAGGTCTGCTCAGAATACCCCACCTCCAGTCATTGACAAAGCTGCAAAACCTACCTAAAATGCCTTTTCAGTATATTCGTCTGTAAAACTCATTTCCACTTAAGCTCTACCTTCAGGTTTCTTAAAGATGGAAACTTCTGCTGTTCACATCCTCCAGCTCCAATTCAATTAAGTTTTGCAACGAGTAAAAACTTAACAACTGCAACGAGTACAATACAGGGAAGCTTATACTATTACTATAGAGTTAGGAGGGGCTGGAAATCATGTTTCTTATTTTGCAAAGGGGCTACTTGATGATTACACTCTTTAACTAAAAGAATCATTACAAGTAAGTGTCAAAGAAAACACTGACCACTTTTCCATCTTAAAATTGTATAAACAACAGCATATGATGTCCCAGTTTGAGCCAAGACTTCCTTGTTTTGGAAGTGTGCCCAATAGAGTATCGGGATTATTTCATACAAGCTCCATAAACCCGGCATCACATTGGCTAGAAGTGCAGGTCAAAAGATTTCTTCCGACAGATACTCCTTAAAACTTGCAGCCAGGAGGAGTCTCCTCCTCTTTGGACACCGGACAGCTTCGGAGGAAGAGCCACAGCGAGAGGGCTGGCTACCGTCCAGGCCGAAAGCCTGCAGCCTGCCCCCCCCCCACCCCGGGACCTAACTCAGAACCGTTTCTGTTTATCAGCGCCCAGCTCTGCTGTGAGTTGTTGTGTGACTCAGTCAGCATCTCCCTTGTATTGGGTAAGAGAGGAGATATTTTTCACTCAGCGAGAATCTACCGCTGGATTCGGACGCAGGGGAAGCTCACCCCACTTCGCATTCCGGCTGCGAGGGCGTCTCCTTTCTCCGTATCTGAAGCCGCCGTTTCTGTAAGGAGTGTCCTTTCAAGTTTT
The DNA here is from genome assembly GCA_009769605.1 of Bucorvus abyssinicus. Classification (NCBI taxonomy): domain Eukaryota; kingdom Metazoa; phylum Chordata; class Aves; order Bucerotiformes; family Bucorvidae; genus Bucorvus; species Bucorvus abyssinicus. Next base: position 29,360,873 of record CM020030.1, on the reverse strand, counting down.
TTTTTTTCAGACACTGAAAAAGGTCTCCCTGCGAACTCGTTAAAATACTTCTCTAAGCTGTTAAAAACTTTTAATCACTTGGCCCACTGCCATTTTGGATAGATGCCATCTTCTGAGCTACCATCCTGACATGACGTCATCTCCTGGCCTGTGGCCAATCGGCCATAATTGTAGTTTTTTTTCCTTTTCCTCCCTTTGCAGTGTTTTAACCCTTACTGTATTGTTTCCTGTTTTGCATTTAATATATAGTTGTGTGATATGATAGTACTTTAGAATTTTTATTAAAAGTTTGTTTCAGTTTCCCATCCATATATTCCGAGATTTGAGTTTTGTTTCCCTTTTCCCTATATCAATAAGGGATTTAAGGAGTGTTAGGGACCTTGAGTTCTACTCGGAAACTCAACCCCTAACATATGATCAGTGGTGCATGAAAGAACAAAGGCACCACCCCAAGCAGAGCCAAGCGATAGAGGTGAACACCACATAGCAAGTTCAGACACAGCCCAGAATAGTCACTGTTTCTACCAAAAGGCATAAGCATGCTACAGATTTTTGTTTTCTCAAATTTTCCTCTGATTTCTATTTCTCCAACTTGTTTCACAAACCTCTTAAAATAAGATGTGCAAAACAAGGCAATTAAATAGGCCCATTCATGGAACTCAAAGTATTTTTTCAGGTCATGCTCAGCACAACTTCTTATTCAGCACAACTTCTTATTCAGCACAGATTTTTAAAACCACATTTATTTTTCCACTCTTTCCAAATTTAACGTATTTTATTTACTCCCCTTAATATCTTTGAACAATTGGTTATATTCATTTATACCATGGCACACAATGCTTTATTACCTAAACTCCTTGAAGGCGTGAGAGCAATTTAAAACCACATAAACTATGCTTACTTGATGATCCATAATCTTGGTAATGTTTTAACCAAAAAGCTCAGACTACATGTTTGTAAAAACTGACTCTCAAAAGTGCTGATAGAAGAGATACAGCTTTCAACATATAACAAATCCAGTTAAATTATTCTTAATTACCTGGCAATTTAACTGATCTGTTTCACACCAAGGACCAAGCCCTATTTTCACCTAACCCTTCTGTTCTGAAAGGGAAGGGTCCTAAGGACGTATATTTAATAGTGTTTAGATTTCAATTCAGGTATGACACGTTCACAGTATTTTAGAAGCACAGTAATGAACCTAAATAAGTGTTAGTCAAGGGCTCCACATTAGAACTCGTACTCATCTGGAATTTAGTCTAGTTGCTACCTTAACTTATATTCTACTTTTTTTATCACTCCAATCACAGCTGTAGCATGTATAGGTAGCACTGGCTCATGCACAGTATTATCTTGCTCCACTACTTGAAATCAATTTGGAAATACATTTTGTGTGTTTCTCCTTCAAGGAGATTACATTTCTCTTAAGTACTGCAGTGTAATTGCTCAACACTGGCTTTTATCTCTTTTTTTAGATTAGTTTGAGCTACATTTCTCCTCCTCCAATGATTCAGTTTGCTATTAATTAAATGGCAGTATTATTTTCCTCATGTGGAATTATTAGAAAGCATCTTCATGAGTTATAACAACTATAAAACTGACAGGCACAACATATATTATTCTGTATTGTTAAGGAACAATGTTTGAAAGAGAATGTCTATTTGTCTTCATTTAATCAGAGAAAATGGAAAAAAACTGAAGAAGTTAGTAGAAAAAAGGAATATAGTATGCACACATTCCAGAAGACTCTCTTGAAAATTATTTTAAAAGACTTCCCATCGTATTCCATATACGTTTTGGATAATTTCTCTTCAGTTCGTTTATTTTGTAGGCATATTTAAAGGACAAAACTATCAATATAACCTGTGGCCTTCGCACAAAAAGTAGTTTCCGTTTTCAAAGAAAAAAAAAAGCCAAGAGAAAAATAAGCTGTTAGCATGGTATCGTTGTCTCTGTTTCTTAAATATGCCACATCAATGACACAAAAGCTATATTCTTGTTATTAAAAAAAGAATCCAGTATTTTCCAAATATCAATACATCACCACCGGCAGTCCCACATGAATGATCATAAATGACTTCAGAAGTGGTCCATATGTGAATTGGTGGCATGCAGTAATACTAGAAACAGCAGCAAGACATGCCTAAGAGCTACTTTTTAGTAGCTTTAAGTAACTTTAGATTAAGTACAGTATGCAATAAGGCTTTTGTAATTTAAAATCTGATTTTTGTAACAAATAATTTAACAGTTTGATTTATAATAAAACTGTAGAGCATTAATGGTATATTTTATACATTTTTGTACTCTTAGAGTCGATCTTAAAGCAAGCATCACAGGAAATTCTCTAGCCTACAAATAATTACGTGCCCACCATCATTTGCTGTTCTACCACTAGCCCCACGGAACCTAAACATGAGCACACACTACGCTCCACTTAATACACTTGTGCTTTGCTTGCAAAATCCAACTGGATAAAAATATTTTCATGCAAGAGTTATTACATGTTAAATACAATCTTGGCTTTTGATATTTTGCTTCTAGATTTAAACTCCAAGTTAACGCATACCACTTCTGCTGTGGTATCATGATGAAAATCTATCTGTTCTATGTAACTACTGGGCATTGGCAGACATTAAGCAATGCACATCACGTTCAAATTTATTTCTGGTTTTCAGCAGAGGAACTTATACCACCACAGTCTGCCATATGTAATGAATATGAAAGCCTACAATTTCTTTTAATCTGTCCTGTAGTTTCTGAATAAAATGGTAAAGTCTATCAGACAAGGAAAAAAATTCACCATTCATCTCATAAATGTAATTGATTCTAGAGGTCCATTTTAATCTTCATCTATCATTGCACCTGAAACAAAATCCTATTATTTCAGCTTCACAGGTTGACTGGATTTTCATCCCAAGAGATATGAATGAGCCATGAAATGATAAAAAAAGCCCATAAATTAACATTGCACAAATATATATGCTACATACAGAGCTGTCAAATCCCACACTTTGAATGCAAAACTGAACCTGCAGCTCTCCATTTTAAACCTTTAGCATAACGTATCCTCTCAAACATCAGCAGCACAGCACAAGGACTACTATCCACTCAGTAATACCATAGGCAGGCAGTACAGCTTGCCCAGGCAGTGTTTCAACTCGGGCAGGAAGGCTCAAGTCTAGTGGGAGCCCTATCCACAGGGGCAACCACTCCCCACAGCCTTGCACCAGACCCTTCTCAAACACGTGGCCCAGCATAAGGTACACAGTCTTCCATAAGAACCACCACACAGATCTCCCAGTGTCAGGGCTCTACAACAGATGAAAAACCTATAAACATGCTCAGTAAAATAGTCTCATTTTCATACCTTCTTCCATTCCACTACTGCAACCCAGCTTCTGCTATTTAATTTTCAGCACTGCATGCCAAAACAGCTTTAAGGACAGGAAAGATTCCATATTTTTCCTTCCTAAGTATTAGTTACATTCACAACAGGTGGGAGAAACTGGAAGTGGTCATTTATCTGTACAGCAACTTCCACAAGCACAAATTAGGATGGGGGTCCCCACCCTCAAAATTCAACAGTTTAAAAATACATTCTTATTTTCATGCATTACATGCTCTACACCATCACCCTTGTACATTTTATACTACGAGTCATTCCCCAAACGCGGCGGTACGTATGTCTTCTGGTGGGGAGCATTCTGTTGTAACTATTGCTGTACTTTACAAAGTAAAAAAAAAAGTAAAACTAATGATCAAAATCAGGAAGTGAGGAGGAAGTTATATTAAACCTTAAGCCATGTAAGAAAAATCCAGAAAATAGTTTGATAGTCACAAAGTGAAAATTACAACCATTGTTAATAAATTTTTTAATATCTCAGATTTTTAAAGAAAGTGTAAGAACTAGTATTTAAAAAAAAATAAACATTGATTTTAGAGTGGGAAAGCAAATTTACTAGACTAAAACTGTTTATTCATGTTTTCTATAATTGAACAATCTTTTTTCACTAGCATCGAAGCTTTATGTAGTCTAATTATTTAGAAGGACAGCATATCTCCTCTGTTATTTTCTTTGAAGAGCACACTGACAAGCTTGATCTGCCATTCCATTTTCAGTGAAATAGCCAACAATAGCTCAAATGTTATTTTAAGTGAATATAACTGGAACAGTCAAACAAAAGGTCACCCATTTTACTGGTGTGGAAAAATACAGGATAGGCTTCCTCGTCTCCCAGAGCTGTTCCGTACTTTGTATGATCAAAGGAAAGCAGACTTTGACCTTAATACAAATATCTTCCTATCTCCTCTCATCCATTTCTATTATTTGCAACACATTTGTAGTCACTATATTTTATGGTGACTTGTATAAGCAAATTTGATTTATCCCACAAGAAAACAAAACAAAACCCCAAACCAAAACACAAAACCCACTCAAGCACCTCCCAGTATCCAAACTTATAGTTAAAACAGTAAGTTTAAAATACATTAATTACAAATACACATTTGTCCGTGAGTTACATTATAATTGAGTCAGCAGAAGCAACCGAAAAAAAAAACGAGGTTAACAGAAATAAGGCCACAATTTTTTTCAGATATGCTGTTCACTCACAGAGCTTTAGGCAACCAAAAATCAATGTGTATAGATTTTACTGAAACAGCTTTAATGATCTCCAAATGACAGGAATAGCTATTTGGTTAGGAAAAGCAGAGTCAAGGTTCACCTTCTAAAAATATTGTTTTGTTACTCTCACTGTGGGCATCCCCCACTGTCATCTTCACATCTAAATCCACATTCATTTACAGCAGTAGTGCAGTTTTTAAAGAAAGTCAAGCAACCCATTTGTTGTCTTAACAGAAATCTTGAAATCCTAAACTGAATACAACATTTGAACATCCCAAGTTTTTCAAGAAATATTTCAGTGATTTCTATCTGTTTTGCTGTGCTATAGCACCTCTTTTCTTTCCAAGACCCCTCCGATCTATATAAGAAGTTCTATGATTGAAGTTCCTCCTGGTCGTCTGCCACTTTTCTTCCTGCAGCAAGTTCATATGTCTGTCGCTGACTTTGTATGATATGTACAACCTCTTACCCATGTACATCAGATTACGTGTTTTCTATTCCATCTACAATTCTCTCGTGTTTCCTTGCTCTTTATGATAGGTTTAAACTGAGCAGCTCTTCCCCCCATCCCTTTAAAGATACGAAATTATTTAGAAACATAAGTTACATTTCTGCATAACCTGCAGTAGGAACTGTCAAACAGGTCTCCCACAATAACTCTGCGTCCCATGTCCACCGATGAAAGTACCCTTATTTCCCTCCTAGAATAACATCCCCCAATTGCCCCCATGATGTCCCTCCCACTATGCACAATGCAATAACCCATCCTATCAGTTTCACATCTCTCACTTTCTACACTACCTTTACTTTGCACACTGGCTTGGCAAAAAGCAACAAATGCCATGATAGGTATTACTACAAGCTGACTACAGACTGTCTGGAACGGACTTCCCCTGGTTTCTTGCTCAGTTTCTTCTCCAGCCATCTGCTTGTTTTTCTAAGACCTGTATATCTGCAACAGAGCTGAAGAACACTGACCTTCTGCCAAAGTTGACTTGGAATTGAGCAAGAAGTTACTGGCAGGGTGGTCGGACAGGCCAATGGACAAATGGGACAATTGCATAAGCAACCTCACCTCAAACTAAAATAAAAATTTGAAGTCCCACCTGTTCCACAAAGCATTTCATTAGCACTAGCCATTCCCCACTTCAAGGTTTTCTGTTTTATAATAGGCTATACTGCATAAAGTAGTAGCTTTAGTCTATAGACTTACCAATCAACACATTACTGACTGTACATAACGGTGTACAGCTACAGTGCTACATAAATAGCTGTCTTTAAACACAAGCTGTACCCAAACAAGAGTTCTCAGTTAAGTAGAAAAAGAATGATTGCTCAAAAACATTATAATGGCATGTAATTTAAAACATCCTTCCTAATAATGCCAAAAAATAAGAAAACACAGATCTTAGGGTGGGGTTTTTTGGGTTGGGGTTTTTTTGTGGGTTTTAGGTTTTTGGGTTTTTTTTTTTTAAAGACATACAAAAAGATGTAGAGAAGTAAAAATAAAGACTACTACCAATTAAAGGATCTGCAAAGGCGTCTTGCATTTCAACAGCCTAAGATTGTGTGAAGGGATAGAGAAGAAGCTGTGCTAGATGAACAGATGGAGCAGGAAAGTGTGAAGAGGTCCAGAAGGTAGACTCAAGTTTTCAAAGCATAAAACTTCTGAAGTGAGTATGGACTCATTGTAGGTGTTTTCATACAATGATTAGTTAAGGCGAAGGATTTTGGGGGGTTCTTTTTGGTTTTGCCTTTTTTTTTTTTTTAAAGCTTACAGATGTAGGTAGATAACACTATACCACATGTGCATGTCTGGAGTGTTGGATTCAGGGATACTGCAACTCTATCCTTGCCTGACAAGCAAGGCAAGGAAGACTGGAAGCATTTTTGCAGAGGTTAAACGAACAACCAGACAGCAACACTGTGGATGTGGCAGATTAAAAGTAGAAACAAAAAACAAAGGGGCAGATCAGAGTCAAAAGAAGGAAAAAAAACCCTGCTTGCACCAAAGACCTTTGTTTCCTTTTAGCTGGAATTCTCTTTTAGAGTGTTCAAAAGAAGATAATGCAGCAGTGTCATTAAAATGAGTTGAGCATTGGATGGGGGGGGGGGGGGGGGGGGGGGGGGGGGGGCCTGGAAAGAGAAAAATAATTTTACACAACTTCTTCATAGTGACAATTTAAGAATAAACACATTTTTAGGAAAATACTGCTTTTGAGTAAAAAGTCTAACTAGACAAACTCCTGAGATCCCTCTTCCATCCGTGGTGTCAATTATCACTTCAAAATACCCTAAGCAATCCTATTAAAAACAGCAGCAGACAGTTGGTGAGGGTATTCTGTATTTATTAATAGATTCAGCTTCATTTCAGTGAGCACCCACCTTGCAATAAAGAAAGGATATAGTTTTTAAAATTTTATGTTTGGAGGTTGACAACTAAAAATGGTTAATGTCTATTGTCACTGCTATGACAACTGCCTACTCTTTGACTAATAAACAGCTTTAACTTTTGGATGAATAGTTGTATACATAAGTAGCCCATAAGTCAATTAAACTTTCTGTAATCTCAAATGGTACATAACCTAAAAAGCAAACTTAGAGTAAGTTATTGTCAATCTATGCCCATCCTCTATTTCTCATCCCCAAAGCATATTCTAACAACACAGAAAACACTTAAGAGCTGCCAGTTTGTCTCCCAACTGTTCTGAACAACGTGCATTTGAAATTCCAGTTGTGAGATTAAAAACAGTTTCATCTATTATATGAGGTGCTTTATGTTTCGACAGTTTTAAGATCTCTTCACCTCTGAAGGGGGTCACATAAAAACTAAAGTCAGATGGGCCCCAATCCTGCATACACGTCTCCATAAGCAATACAACTGAAGTTAAACATATGTTTAACTTACTACATGTGCACAAATATTTGTAGAGAGGGCTTAAGTGATTCCAGGGAGTGAACGAAACACTGCCAAGTGTTCAAAATAAAAAACAGAAGAGGAAACTTTTCCTGCAATTTGTTTTCAGCTACTGTGAAGTTTTTACGGAACACGGCAGGTTAACAGGAATTTAGAACAAGTGTAATAGCTCTGACAAGAGCAGGTTTACAAAGCACAGACTATAACATATCCCCACCTCAGGCTTGCTATTATTATTTCAGATAACGGCCAAAAATGCAATCTGTAAAAAAACCACCATCTTGGAAGATGCAGAGCAATCAAACTACATTACATTTATTCATGAAAAACTGCTCTGATGAACCTGCAATTAACATGATACGCTGCAGCACGCAAGATACCCTTACCAGGCATACTGAAATCTGTTGGTAGAACCAGCAGAGAGTAATATCCAAATCCTTCCAGTAAGCTGCTGAAGCTTATTTGCTACAGGACTCCTAACAGAACACAGTTTCCTCTTCACTACCACCTGGAAACGTTGTCCAGATGAAAAGGGAGCAGAGGGGAAAAGAGCAGCGCACACCACCTAGCATTGTGAGCCTGCAACATTCAGGTCACATTTGACCTTCTGCCAGACCAACACCAGCATAGTCGTGACACACATGTCGGCAAACACAGGGAGTTTGTGAGATGTGAATTACACAAAGAAATAAATATGACCTTGAGATTAGGAACGTAGCAACAAGTGGGACTAAACACTAATTTACTGTGCTCTCAAGTTTAATTCAAAAGTATTTATTTATTTTTAAAGCATAGAAAATGTCCCACTTGCTTGTACAAAGCTTAAAAAAGTTACCAGCTGGCAGTTATTTTGTGGCCATGAAATCAGACTGTTCTAACAAGTTTAAAATGTCACTTAATCTATTACATACAGGCCAAACCAAAAGATCTACCTTCTCAAGGTCAGAAAGGGATGAGACTGTAAAGCACCGAACTGATGTACATTCAAGTAGCTATTTGCTTACTTCACGTGTAAGTGGCACTTTACAGCTGAATAGCTGCTCACTTCATAAGCACCAAGCTCACTCCAAGTAAACCAAATATACTGAAAAACTTAGTGATTCTATGCCAGATAGTTACCCCAGATAATTATCAATTCATTAGGAACTTAAGAAAATCCGTTTCAAGATCACAACAGCTTCTGAGTTTGAAAACTAAGAGTTTCCCCAAAAACACAAGAGCTTCACAAGTAGTTGTTAGATAATGAGATCAACCAAAATATAGGTCTAAGGAACTAAGCCAAATAAGAATACTCCCCTACTAATAAATTTTTGTTCGTGTTAACCATTTGGCTGAATTCACTAAGAAATGTACAGTTCCTACAATACATGATGACTTCCAAACAGTGACACCTAATTAGAAAGAAAAGTGGAAGATGAAAAAGGTTTTGTTTTCATATTCAAGCTCCAAGAATTTTTTTTTTATACTTCATAGTTGAATAAATATTTGATTCTACTGAACCTTAAGGCCACATCCTCCCTTTCCTTTAGTTGAATGAAGCAGTGTGTTACCATTAACATCTGTGCTTCTGTAGTCATCTGTAAGAAAATGTTAACAGAGACAGTGATACAATTCACCAAAATAATGGAGCTCTATGTGGATGGCATAATAAGAACTCAGTTAAGAATTGATTAACTTTTTTTTTTTCAGAGAAGAAATATTTTTTGGTTTGGGGGCTTTCCCCTCCTTCTTGTTTTTAAATACTGCCAGGCAAGTATTTCTCCAGAATGCCACCCACAGCAAGATAATCTTCTTTTCCCAAAATAAGTGTCAGTGTTAAACTATGTTATCCTATTTAAAAAAAAAAAAAAAAAAAAAAAAAAATCAGCCAAAGAATTAATTTTCAAGGCAAATGGGCAATTCCAACACTAAAAGGTTCAACCAGCTTATGTTAGGAATACGAGTTTGAAGCCTAAGTGGAACATACTAACATCTCGTCTGAAGTAGCGTAGGAAAATTAATTGTACTAAAGCTAGAATTAGAAAAGCTTCTGGAGACCTGAACACTTTCGTATCACAAATAAGTATCATAGAAAATCATCATGTATTAACTATAACTATCTATTTATTCCATACACATTTTCCTCATTTTAAGACACAGCAGTATATTACTTTGACTCCACAGCAACTAAGCATAATTTAGGTAAACCTTCACATAAACAGTGAAGCAGAACACAACTCTAACAGGCATGGAAGTTCTCTGAAGGCTAGCCTATTCCTCTGAAATTCTCACGGTTGCCTCAGAGAAAGGAGTAAAAAAAAAAATACAGTATTTCTATAGCAACAGAATTTAAGACATGTAGAACCATTTAAACTTCTTTTGTTCTTTCATTGTGATTTCATCAAGATATTTAACACAATTATTTCTGCTATGCCAAAATATCTTATTTAATGCAGTGACAAAGAAATATATTATCACATTCTAAATAAAACTCCCTTATTTTTAAAAGCTGAATACATTAGTGTTGTAAACATTCAGAAGTTTAAGATTTTTTCCTTCATGCATATTTAATATTATGAAATTGCAGTCTTGGCAAGAGGGCTAATGTCATAACAGTCATTTCCTCGGTTTACTTATATATTGTTTTAATGCTCATTTTAATTTATATTATGAAATTAATTCTTACTGCTTCTGATGCAGAAAGCTAGTACTATCATTCACAAACAAATCTCCATCTAGATACTAGAGTATTACAGTTATAATACAGAATTTGGAATGAGAGAATAAACTCTATTAATCATTATATTACATACATTCTTTAGGGATAGCAAGTCACTGGCCATTCTCATGCCTTAATGTTCCAATGTAAAAATCAAGATAAGAATCTAGAGTTGCTAGATTTAGCTCATGAGTAGTGCTAAGATTCTCAAATAGAAGTTAGGAGAAATCGAAGCCGTTCTTGTTCCTTTCACATGATGAGCACAGAGTTCACAATGACTTCATTTATCCACCATATCAACACACTTTCAGGGTAGCTCCCTCTCATTATTACTGTTTCATGACCCATGTGGATGCTCTGCTCAGAGTAAGTATATAAGCTCCAGAAAATTCTCATAAATAAGAATTCATCTTATCCAGAGCTTAAATAATACCTAGGAAAACTAAAGGCTAGTTTTTTTCCTTGCCAGATTTCTTCTGCTGAGTGTTGTGTGTTTGAGAGAGAAAGCTAATGCTTAAATGTGAAGAGTTTTCAAGAGCATCCATATATAGTCAGTATTATAAATAGCTATTTTTATAACAGCACTGAACTGGCTTTTCGTTATATATAGAGAGAGGGTGTTTTCTGCATACAGAAATTATTCTCTTATTCTACCTTGTACTTGCTCTCCTCCCACTCACATAGTCCTGCTCCCTAAAACAACAGAAAGCACCACTTCTGGCATCAAACCATTCTGGCACTTCATAGAATACCAGGTGGGAAGGGACCTCAAGGATCACCTGGCCCAACCTTTCTTGGCAAATGCACGGTCTAGGTAAGATGGCCCAGCACCCTGTCCAGCTGAATCTTAATAGTGTCCGATACTGGGGACTCCATGGAGATGTGTTGATGGGGAGATTTTTCCAGTGGCTGATTGTTCTCATTGCAGAAAGTTTTCCTCTTGTGTCTAATCAGAATCTCCCCAGAAGTAACTTCTTTCCATTTACCACTCATCTTTTCCATGTGACTCCTTGCAAAAAAGAAGCCTCCATCTTCTTTGTAGCCACCCTTTAAATACTGGAACATGGTGTTAACTATACCAGTGCTTGAATAATAGCATCCAACAGACTAGCCCAAACCTAGGGTCTCTAAAAAGAGGGTCTCTATACTGACCATACAATTTTTTTACATTTTCCTGTAGCTCTTTCACTAGTAAAAAAAGTCTTATGAAATTGATATCCTCAAGGTTTTATGTCAGGAATATAGAGCTACAGTAAACATTTTAGTATTTGAATCTGAAAGTCTATTTTTTTCTCATCATTATTAAACTAAACTGAAAGGATATATGAGAACATTAAAATGGATCTGCAATTTCTTTGTTGCAACACTTCAAGTTTTGAAAACCAAGGCAGACAGAGATCAGCTGCAACAGTAACATAACAGGTTTGTCACAACTCTCATTTTGAAGTCAGACAAAAGGAATCAAAACAAATATCTAATTTCAGCTTCCATAAAGTTCAAACCTAAAACATTTAAAAAATTGTATCTTTAACGTAAAAGGTCCACAGATTATATATCAGATTAATTAAAACTGTCAACATTCAACTAAAGTTAAATATCAGGCATAACACAAGCATTTTTTTACATGTGTATTTTTGAATGACATAACTGCTTTCAACTGCAGGTCTAAGCACCGGCTGATATTAATTCAAAAGATCTAGTCCCAAAATATGGTACCACACTTGCTCCTTGCAGCACCTGATCGCTACAGCTTTAGATTTCTTCTCCTTCCTATCAACTACGATCTTTCATCCCTTGTCATATATCATCCAGTTTTTCTGCATGCCAGAAAAATCTAAGGGGCTAAAACACAGTGACAAAGATTTTTGACACAATTTTGATTTAAATCGCTAAATACTACAGCTTTCGGTAAATACCGACAAACAAGGCCATACTCCTGGGAATTACTCAATGCGGAGGCTTCTTTAGGCAGAGAGCTCTCTCATGGCAGAACATCTTGCCAAAAGTACAAAGGGGAAGATATTCCTTCCTGTTGCCAAATGAGCAAAATGAGAACACACACACATGACTAGAGGTAGTATTTAAGTCTGTAAAATAAAGCCAATATTTCTATTATTCAAATCCACCTATTAAAATGGCACTTTGTCTTTCTACTACGAGCAGGTATATTTTATAAAAAGCTTATTTTTTTTTTTAAATGCAGATCTCTGCTGTTAAAGTCAGCACACATACATACTAAGACAAGAAAAGTCTTAAAGATAACATTTTTTAAGGCAAACCCAACAGACTACTTGAAATGTTGTATTTGACACCTTAACTGAGATCTGGGGAAAAAAAAAAAAAGTGTCCTCATAGATAGTACAATGAAGTGGGAATTGTAGATTATACTAGCCAAGAAACCATTATCAACCAGCAATATGTAACTTAATCACTCATGACACTGAAAGCTGGCGGTGCTCAACACCTCCCTGAAAAACAGCAGTGAGGCATGGGGACCACAAAATGAACCCAGAGGACAATTTAAAACTTCTCTCCTGCAATACTGCAGAACCGGAAGGCCGTTCACTGCCTGCATCTATCAGTATGCCAACAGATTTTCCTAGCCCTCCTCTGTTTGATATTCCCTCACAGCCTATCTCAGGTGTTCCAAAGCCTTGCTAAATAAATAGGTATTTGCAATAAATAAGACCTCTTCCAGATACGACTGTGACTAATGCAGTCTACTGAGCAGAAGTCAGGTAATAGCTTCCCTTACCCGCGGCGTGGCATGGCACAGCACACAGGAATTCGCATGATCATTACTAATTTCACTATGGCAGTTTCACGCTGTTGCTGTCTCAGAACACTACCTGCCGCAGCGATGGTAGGCAGCACACGATGCAGACAGAAGGAGCATCTCTCAGAGCAAGGCTGGAGTAGTTCGGTAACAGCAACAGCACGCAATGTCCTCACGTACACCAAAGAGAATGGAATAGGAACAGAGCTTCTGGCTCCTCCAGTCCAGGAAGAGGCATTGCTGCAAACACACAAACCCCTGCTTGAAAAAAATCTTTTTCCTTTCTAAACGCTCAGGTCTAAAGATAGCAACCGAGTTTTCCCTGCTCACCGACCACTGTAAAAGATGAAACCTCAGCGCAGCATCGAGGAATAGCCCGGCAATGGGAATCCCGGCATCCCTCTTCTTCCTAGCGGCTCAGCTGAGGAACACCCTTCCCTCCTGGGTGTTGTCCTCTCTGATGCTCTCCATCACCACCTACCTACCCGATAACAACCAGTGTGTTTGCTCATAACTGGCACAGAAAACGCACAAACCCAGCAACAGCGCGACTGATTTAAAAATAAATTAAAAAAAAAATAAACAATTAAAAAAATAATCACACACATTAAAAAAAAAAAGAAACACTCTCTTCCCCTAATCATAATAATCTAAGGAGTATTTGTTTAGAAAAAGCCACGAACCCTTCCAGACGGAGGGACGAGCCAGCGCAAGACAAGGAACACAGGCAGAATCCCACAGGCGGCCGCCCGCCCCCCCCCCACCTCCCGGGGCACCTCAGTGAAACCCCGAACAGCGGGACCGAGGAGGAGTCACGCCCGCGGGCTCTGCCCCCTCCCGAGCCGGGCGGCGAGCGGACACCGCGCCGCCGACAGACACCCCGCCAAGCAACCGCAGTCTCGCCCCCTCAGCCCCCCGCGGGCCGGGAGCACCTGGGCTGCGGAGCGGGGCGCGGCGCGGCGCTCTCGCCGGCGGAGACACCCACCGACCCCGCGCCAGCCGCGGCAGAGCCGGGAAACGGCTCCCAGTGGGATGGCGGGGGGGAGGCGGCCGGCAGCCACCCAAAGGCGGTGGGTGCGCGACCGGCCACCTGGGCGCGGCTGGACGGTGGGGGGAGGGTGGGGAGGAAAGGGACGGAGCCGAGGGAAGGGGGTGAGGCGCGGGGCTGCCCCGCCGCAGCCGCAACAGCAAGAGCCCGACAGAGGGGGGTGACAGGTGAGGGCGGCGGAAGGCAAGGAGCGACCTCCCGGCGCTAGCCCTGCCGCGCACAGCTGCCCTACCTCCGCTCCGGCGCTGCTGCCGCTGCTGTTCGCCTTACACCCGGCGGCGCGCGCTCCCTCACCCGCCACCGCCCCCTCACTCCGCTCCCCCTCCCGCCGCGGTCCCTCCCTAGCGCGGCGCTCAACCGACCCCACTTGCCTCCAGGCCCCGCCCCCAAGACCGCATTGTCACCTCCTTTCTCCAATAGCAGAGCAGAGACCGGGCCTTAGGGCAGGCCCACTCCTCCTTCGACCAATAGAAGACAGTCATTAGCTTTCCCCTCCGCCCCCCACTGGCACCGCCCCCAGCCTCGGCACCGCCCGCCCGCGGGGCACGTTCGGTTGACTCGCAGCTGCCGAGCAACGGGCGCGGGGCTGCGAGCGGCGACGGGGACGGGGCCGTGGGGATCGTGTCGGGAGAGAAGCGGCGGCGGCGACGGCAACGGGCGGCAGCCGAGGGGAGATCCGGCTGCAGGAGAGGCGGCAGCAGTCGTGAATGACATCTCCGCTGCTGGCAGCGCAGGCAGGTGGAGGTGCAGGAGGTCAGCCTCCAGCGGCAAGGCAGGGCTGTGAGGGACGTGGCCCTCCCTGGACAGGGAGGGAGGGAGGCAGGCAGGGGGCTTCTCGTTCGGGGGGATGTCGCCTAACGGATGGGTTTTTTTTTTTCTTTTTTCTTTTTTTTTTTTTTTTGGCATGGAAACTGGCTCACGCCGCCGGCACGCAGCGCCGTTAATCACCCGCGTGCGGAACGGGGAGAGGGTGGATGGATGGATGGATGGATGGATGGATGGATGGATGGATGGATGGATGGATGGATGGATGGATGGATGGATGGAGAGAAGGGCAGCGGGGCTGTTAAAAATCAGTATATCCTTTTTTTCTCAGATCAGCTCCTGAAATAGTGAAAATGTCTCCAGCACTCAAGCACTTCTCCAACCTTTAAAAAGCATAATCTCAGCTTGCAGATTCTGTTGCCAGCACCTGTAAGGCTTGCACTTTCTAGCTTTGCTCACACAAATTAGAACTACAGTTAAAAATGAAGGCCACTTTCAGCTGCCACTTTCAGGCAAACATCAAATATCAGATGCATCATGGCAAAATGCAGTTCTGCAAGTTATGGATGCTTGAACTCGGTTCGCATTTTCTTGGTATGCTTCAATGGCTATTTAAATTAGAAAAATATTATGAAGCCCACTGGACGTAACATGCCATAGGACTCAGCGGTGGTTGAGTATTGCTACTCTAACAGTAATCAAAAGCGTATTTCTTCTCTAAGGATATGAACCTTAAAATCTGTGCAGACAGATAACAGGACTTGAGGCATTGCAGTGCATAAAAATCGGGCTTCTCGTTTTCATTTGCCATTCTACACAGACTGCTTCATGAGCCTTGGGGCACTTCAGCGTTTTAGTTTGGATCAGGGGTGCACTTTAAATGCTGTCATCGTCTCTGCTTACCGTGCTTTGATTCACATTGTAGAGTGGTGTTGGAGTGCATGAGGTAGATCCCTTTTGGATGAAGCTGAACTGGCAGAGGCGCTCCAGGAGTGAACCTAATGCATTTCAGCCACAAATGAGCACTCAATGGTAATCCAACTGAACTAGTCAAACGCTAGAGATCCCTGAAAATTGTATAGCTTGGAGCTCAGGCCCTCAGCATCAGCTGTTGCACTCTACAGGTCTTCAGCTAGGCCTTGGTGCTTGCCAGTGTAGTCAAAGACTTGGAGCTTTGTAGTTCAGAAGGAAGGTCCTAGAGGATTCCTAATGTAACACCTGAAAGACCTCATTCATAGTTCACGTCAGGCAGTCAAACTGATCTGAAACTTTGATGCTTAGAAGTCTGCCAAAACTCTCAGTTTGTATATGGATCTTCCCATATTGTTTTGTCACGAATACCTCATGTCATCCATAGCTATAAAGATAACTTGAACAGAAGTTCAAGATGTGACACTGTTGTCTAAAGGGTAGAAAATGTGCTGCCAGTGTTGCTACTCCAGACATTGTCAATGGCTTTTGTGGTCCTTAATCATCCCTCTATGCCTGTAACTGATTCCAGGATCGAAGGGAGTGGTGCTACAAGTTAAGAATTAAGATAAATTACAGCATAATGCTTAAATGCTTAAAAATAAATAAATTAATTTCCGGGAACATATGCTAGCAATTAAAACAATTTTTTTTCTATTAGGGTATCTTGTCATTTTAATACGAGGCCAGATTGTAAGTGATGTAGTACATGTTGAATTTTTGTGAGGAGGCATAGACAGAACCACTGCCGTGACAAAATCTGGGTGGGGAACAGTGGATTTTTTGTTATAACCTACACAAAATCAATTTCCTTTTCCTACAGTTTCTCACAAGTAACCAGTTTCATGCATGAACATGATGTAGTTTCTTTTTTCTGACATCTGCCTTCTTCTGGATGTTTCTCATAATGCGGTGTGTGATAGTTAAGATAGAACACTTTATTATAAACTCCATAATTTTACATGCCTGAAATCAAACATCATAGCTCACTTGTCTTCTGAGTTTCTTCAGTATTCATCATAATATTTTTCTCCCTGATCTTGTGGCTGTAGCAGAAATGTTAGAGTACAACAGATTTTTGTTTACTGTGTCCAAAAGTTTAAGGCTACTTTCACTCAACTAAAAAGATGGAATTTTCTAATGGGAACTCTTACGAATCAGGCATGGATGTAGAAGCCAAGCCCCTTTTTTCTGACATGCACACCTTGGTCTATAGTAGAGATTTTGTTTTGAGAAGCTAGACTAGACTCCACCAAGTCACTAAAATAAAATAAAGGAAAAAAATATAATTTACCAGGTAAAATAAGCATATATGACTCTGAATACAAATAAGCCACAGGTTTCATTCATAAAAATATACCATTTTCAGACAATTTTCCCATAAAAAAGAAGGGGAAATGCCCAAGTTTTGGCCACCTAAGTGTTTTTATCAGGGCCTCCTAAGGGGGTTGCAGAGTGATCCAGGCGGGAGACAAACATTTGAAGGCAGCAGCCAGATTGTCTTTGCTTCCTTTTTTGGTCCCACAAACTAGCTGGCTTAGTGTCAGGCTGGCCCTCCTGTGCAGAGCAGAGCAGTCTCGTCTGTTCTGTTGGAAACGGCATGAAGTGCCAAGTCCTATACATCTTCTCTTGGAGTGCCTGTGAGTCAGTGTACCAGCTAGGCGTACAGGTGGCTACTGGTTTGATGGCTAACCGATGTAATAGAGTCTTGGTAGGAAAGGGCTGCTTACCCACTATGTCAGTATCAAGCCACTGACACTAAGAGCCAAGTAGGAATAAATTTGATGTAAGGATCAGGGGAAATGGGTGGCAAGAGGATACCGAGTAAGTAGCAATATGCATACAGTTTAGACAGGTATAAATGTAAATACGTGCGGCTAGATACTGTTAACAGCACTTTAGAAGAGCCTTTAAACAGACAAAATCAATGGGAGTTTTGCCTGGCTGAAAAGTGCAGAAATGGGCACATGGATAGGAGCAGATTGTTCATTTATTCTTCCTTCCAGTGACATTTCATTACATACAGAAGAAACAAAAACCATGAAGAAGTGAATAGATATTGTTTCTTTCCTAGGGTTTTGAAAGAAAACAATGCAACAAAAGGGAGTGATGCTGGTTTTATTATTATTATTCTCCACAAACTGGCTGTTGCTTTCCCAGGAACCAAGCTCTCAGTTGAGCAAGCAGTAATTTAAGAAGAATTTTGTCATTAATTTCCTGTACAGCATTGCATATTTAATACGTGCAATAAAGGCTGACAGTCACAACTCTCATGTGGTAGAGTTTGCTATAACTGCACTGACATCCTTTTACAAGGATTTTCTTCAAATGTATATTTTAAAATGTGTAATTTGCAAGTATTGCTCTTGAATGGGATTGGTTCATTTTGAAGATTGGGCTCATGATCAAAGAGTTATAGCTTTATTCCTCCCTGTGCAATCATTTCCATGCAAGCCAATTTTTTCCTCCTCCATTTGGTGGGTGCTGCAACCATCCTTCACCGAAATGGCAAGTGGTTCACAAGATTTCTTGGTACGGAGGTTTGTGGAGATTCAGTAGGGATGAGGGTTTTCTGCTCATCCCCACCACAGAACTGCTGGCTGGTCTGCCCAGCACTTCTAAGCCAAACAGAGCCCTTTTGGTGGGGGGGAAGAAACAGAAGAAATAGGGCTTGGTCTGTAAGAAATGGTTTTACTGTCTTATTTAACAAGACTCATTTAGGCTATGAAAAGTACCAGTGATCTAGAGCTTACCTACTCTCTGCCTCTTAGTTTAAAAATAGGTTTTCTGTGCTGCTTAGCCACCTGCTGTATTCTCCCCTTAAGCATTGACACTGCCCTTTCTTCTTGCTTCCTAAACATATGTGGGTAGATTGCAAGACACACATTCTCTTTTACAGAGGCAGGACTCAGCCTAATTATAACCTGCAAGATCAGGATGTGACTGTTTTGACTTGCAGAAGCAAAGATGAATAATTGAGTTGTTGACATTTAATTTGTTTAGATATTCTGAACTCAGTCCACTTTTTACTGCATTTATTGTGGTTTTCAAGTGCTGATACCTGATGACAATGACCTATGAGTGCAAGCCATCATTTGCATCGTATTTTCCAATTAAGTAAATCGACTTTTAGCAAAGTAAAAACATTTTTGTTGTTCTTTTATGATTCTTAAGTCAGTGTGTTTTTATAACTTCCCCATGATAATAGTACACAGAATAAAATTAAATAATATTTCTTTTCAGACTCATTAATTTAGACAATCTGACATTCCAAAGAACTATACATCTTTATTTCAATAATAATGACCAGTTATGATTAATGGATTTCATTCATCCTAATACCTCTTACCATGTGTAATAGGCACCTTCAGCATGCACGTAGGTAGCTTTGCACATGTTTTATTTCATCCTTAAGCATAATTCATAGTTTTATGTCAGCATTTTATTGGAACAAGTCAGGGGCTAAGATGACATGATTGCAGGGTGGCTTTCAGTTGCAGTAGTCTGTGTCTTAAGCTCTGAGGGCAACTTCTGTATGTCTAGACCCATCAATGCTGCAGTCCTCAGCTCATCTCAGGATAATGGTACTGACATATGTCATTATAGTCTCACAGAACACATTGTCTTCCACTCCTTTCTTTCCCCAATGGAGCTTTGGTGTCCCTAGCAATGATGTCAGAATGAAAACACATTAGATAGGATAGCTCGTATATTTTTCCAGGGATCATTTTCTTAAAATCAGTTTTATTTTTAGAGCATTTCTAACTTTCCATAAACAGTTTCCCAAAGCATGCCCCTCTCATTATATTTACTCTGTTTTCCTTCTCTGTCTGACTTCTCCCTCATATCCTTTCTCTCTTGGTTGCATTTCAACTTTATTTAATTACTGTTCTTTTCACTTACACCAGCAACATCTCCCGGTTGGGGGTCTTGACCTGTTTTCTAAGAGAAGAAGGTTTCCATAGAAAAGACGAATCACCCTTCCTTTTCAGAAGAATTAGAATTTATTAATTGCCTTACTAAGCCAAGCCTAATGGAGAGCCCATGCCACTACATTTAGCATCTGTATATAGAATTACAAAACTTCATGTACGAAACAGTAATATAGGAAATATTGCATCTAAGCTGACATTGTCCCACTACATGTAATCTTCAATTAAATCAAAGATAAAACTTGGGTTTAATGTATTTTTAACAAGGGAAAAGATATGTATGTTTTTTGTAGCCTGACATACAGATTATATCCTAAAATATGAATTTGAAGATAGCACAGAGAGAGGAGTTGCACAACAATATCAACACAGTTGAGATATTACAATTTCTACCTATTGTAACATATATTGTCATCACTATTATACTTAAAGAGTCCTACTCTTGGACAGATTTCTTATTTAGGTGGATCAGGTGTTGTACAAACAAAACCCAAGACGATCTCTGCCCAAAAAACCTTATAATTCAAGAGGTAACAGGTGCGAGAGTATTGGAAAGGGATGAGGTAGATCACACAGCATGTCAGACAGTTGGCTAAACTTATCCAAATCTGTAGCATTGTGGCAGAGGTGAATTTCAAGCAGAGATTTTTAAGGAAAATACTTACTGAAGTGTCTTTGTTGGTGTTTATGAGAAACTCAGCAAGAGCACATGGGAGCAGTATGGGAGATAATGTGGATGTGCATACCTGGAATTTTAAAAAGCAGATGATAACTATCATACTGGGTAGACTGGATGTAAGAGTTTGAGAAATGGTGTGGTGGGGATATATTGCAAATGGATTTGAAAACAAAGACAGCATACACTGATGCTGTAAAGATTGGTAGAACAAAGAAAGGATTGTAAAAGAAGAAGATTTAGGATTTACTATCTCCCTGAATGATGATGAATTATTAAGGTGATGCATAGCAAGGGTAAGAAAACAGATGTTGCAGCAATCAATGTGAAGCGTAATGAAAATCTGGATGAGTTTTCAGTATGCAGATGAATGCAAAAAGCCTTCTACTAGGAATGATAGAAGAAAGTCTGTTAGGATTACAGCATAATTTGGCTATGAGAAAGAGGATGGAGGTGGAAAATGCAGATAAGTGCCAGGCCAGATATGATTTGTCATGGTGACTGCAAAGGAGATGCAACTGAAAGTGTTGTTTTAAACATACTGTTCTTGGGGTCACGTCCCTGAAGAACAAATCTGTGACTGATTTTTTGAGGCTTTCCTTTGAATAGAAACAGGGTGAAGAGTTGAATATTCAAAATAAAAACTATATCATCATAGGTTTAGATCATCATAAATGCTGGTGGTGGGTCTTGAAAGAACTCCTAATGGCAGGAAGTGGTAACGGACAGATGCACAGAGGGAAAACCGAAAAAAAAAAAAAACCCAAAAAGGACAATGTCATGGAAACTTAAAAAGGACACGGTCTGAATGATTAATTATTATTTTTCAACTTCAGTTCAAAACCAATGAGAAATATAAGTAAGAGCAGATTATGTTGTGTCTAAGGGGAGAAGGCTGGTTTACAGAGGTTCTGGGATGAAATGAGAGAAGAGGTATGTTTAATGAGCTTGGAGATGGGAAAGAGGAGCAAAGCAGTCTAGCTGGTGAGAAAGGGGGATCAGAAAAAGAATGTTTTTGGTGGGAGCGTGAGAACTGAAGGAGGAGTGAACAACAGTTTGCTCAGGATGGAAGAAATGAGGCAAATGGGGGAGTTGGAAAAGAGAAATTTTTAATATGTGACATGGAAGAAAGAAAGGGAAGTGATGGAAAGCAGATGTCTTCATGTAGAAGACATTGGTAAGATCCCAATGTGAAGAGTGAAGAAGATGCAGGAGCAGGGTAAGAGGGAGGATGATTCAGGATAGCAAAAAACCAACTTGAGATGACAGATGTTCTCCAACTGGAGAATGGAGAATTACTTAACTAGGAAACTGGAAGAACTGAGGATGGTTAAAACAAACTTGCAGAGAGGAAAGACAGCTCTTGGGGGAAAAGGGTCAAAAGCAAAGCAGGTAGAAAATGAACAAATCCTTGAGATAGAAAGGAAAGAAGAAACATGGGGAAAAAAGAGGAGTGACAAATACTGATAAATACCAATGACCTGGAAATTGTGGAAAGACTGAGTGACAAAGCATGAGGAAGAAGAAGACATTAAGTGTGAAGCTGAAAGATACATGGTCATTGTTTAAAAGGGAGGAACACAGCATCAGAGATGTGAGAATATGGCTGATGAAAATCAATGCAAGACAGTAAGCTTTGGTATAGGGTGAGCTGAAGAAGGAATGCCAACTGAACACAGAAGGGAGATGTGGGACTCTTCAGCAAAGGGATTGGATGGATCAACGAAGATTGACATGAGATATGATGAAAGTAAGAGTGTCCTGAGTTGAAATCAAAGAACAAGGCTGAAGACAACTGCTGCCTGGAGAGCAGACAGCAAGAAAACGGTAGGGGAAAGTGGAGAAAGGGCGTATGCTGCTAAAAATGGAAAAATAGTATAAGGGATGTAACCAGGGAGGAGCAGGAGTCCAGTGTGACTGCCATGAAATGAAGTTGGGGGAAAGATGCGTGGAAGAGAGGGAGGAGAAACAAAAGGATCCTGGACTTGGTGAAGCTGAAGGGAGTGACATATCGTCATGGATGACAGGGGTTTTTTACAGAGACAAAGAGAGTGGGAGGAAAGAAGGGCGTGGGTGTGGAATTTGAAGCTGTGAAACAAGACAGGTAGAAGCAGCAAAAGAAAGGAAGATGTAACATAAGGCAAGACAATTTTCAAACTTGGATGGTGAAAATAATGGTCCTAAATTCTATTTATCCGTCTCAGTAGAAAGTGGCTTTAAAGCATGGTCCCTCAAAACATTTTTCTCTTTCATTTCCAGACTTCATCTGCAAATGGTTGCTCAGATGTGTGGGGTTTCCTCTGGGGAGGGCAGAGAGAAATGAAGCACTGACTCCCACTTTCTCCTGTTCAATGTGTTCATTAAGCTGGTGGAAAGGCTCATAGAAATCATATTTAACAAAGTAGCAGGTGATTGATGTAGCTGAGAGAAGGCACAGATGTTAACAGCATCATTCCTAAACAAATGTAGATCTTTCTGTCTCATCACATTTGGCAGGTCTGGTTGGATGCTGTCTGTACTAAATAAGGACTTGAGCTTGAATGCAACTTAAATGGCTGAGACCAGGTTTATTTTAGCATTGCACTGGAAGGATCTGCTTCTAATAATGATAATGGTGTTAGTTTCTATTTTAGGAACTTTCCTGTCTTTCCAGCTGCTTCTGCAAATTTGCAGCAGCCATGAAAACTTCTTTCTGTGTAAACTTTGCTTGGAAGTGGATACCTTTTTTTTCCTGAATGTGGGCCTTGTCTCTTCTCCGTGCTTCTGTCACCTGGAGTTTGGGTTTCTGCAGAGAGTGCTCCATAAAACCATGCCCTGACATCAAAAGGGAACTTCCTCACAACCCACTGGCTGAGCAAGTTCCTCCTAACATTCCCAGCAGGCAGCCTTGGCTCCTGTGAAAGTGTGTGTTTTTACATGCACTGCAAAGCTTTGGGACGGGATCCGTCTTGCTCAAATACACCGCTCACTCCTTGTCGTAACTCAGCAACAGGGGTTCTTTAGGTGAAGGGGTTCTGCACTCTCCTGTCCTGGGGAAAATGGTCTGCTGATCTCTTATCTTGCATGCTTACCAAGGTGCCCTTGACCAGCATTAGTATTTCTGTCATTATGTCTACACAGGAGCCTGAAGGTGTAGAGCCTGTTTCCAAGATAAGATTTCTCCTTCCTGTTTTTGAAAAGGGATTTGGTTGTTAGGCTTGGGGAGCCGAGGCAGGCTGCGGTTCTGGTTTGTTTTCTAGGAATGACTAAGGGAGGAGGAGTTTGTACGGTCTGACTAAATTCTGATTACTTTGTTAGCAACTGCATTTCTTTAACTGTACGTGAGCTTCCTGAAAGCATGTTTTTAATCTTGTAAAACCCTTCTCAGCTTCTGATGTTGCCTCTCACATGCATCCTGTTATTTTCCCTTTTTAGCTTCAGTCCTTCCATGTTTTGACATACAGGCATTTCCAGCCATATTTTAAAATGGATTTTTTCAATTTAGTAAACATATTACTTTCAAATATTTTCATTGTTGGCTAATGTCTGAAAATTCCTTGTTTTAAGAAAAACCCGTGGAACCCAGTTAAAAACAACATTTTGTTTTACTTATGAACAGCCAAGCCATCTTAAAAGTGAAAGGCACTAAATCAGAAAAATGAAAAACTAATCTGGGAGACATTATGCTTTCAAGTTATAGCAAGACGTGCAGAGAAAAGAGTTCAAATCTTGATCAGAATAATGCATATGTGGGATTAAGGACTTAACTGGAGACTGCATCAGAAAGAAGTTTGTGATTTGAGTCCTCAGAAGCAAAATGAATGAAGTGCTCAAAATCTGGTTTTGGTTCAGAATGATGGTTGGCCCAGATTAGCTTCTCTGATGTGATTTCAGCTGCATCCAACCATGACAGCGAATTGTTTCTTGTGTTTGGTCTCAACCAAGAAAAAAAAGCATAAGAAAAAAAATTTAGATGTGTGGACTGATACTCAGTGCTGCTGAAAATCTGAGAGCACGAGGCTTCAGTTCTCCATTGTGGACCACTCCCTGGTGAAACTAATATTATCCCCCAAACTGTGTTGTAACCAGTTATCCTATACTGCAGTGACATCTACTGAGGGAAAGCAAAAACGCCTTAGGAAAGCAGCATTGGCCTCTCTTAAACGTAATGCAATCATCAAAGCTTGAATGTATTTTTAAAGACCGAGGGGTTTCATATTTTTCCCTTTGAATATTTCAGAGCTATTATTATCTGATTGTTACTTAGCTCCCATCATCATAATGTTTCCAGACTTTAAACAAACACATACCTAACTAGTGTATTCTGTGACTTGTTTTGTATGAAAACATTTAATTCCTGAAAGACGGTGTTTTAGTTTTAGTTAATTTTCCATTTGAAAATGGAAGTGAAGGGACTTTTTTTCACTGAAGGAGGGGAGAGATTAGAATTTAGGGGGTTGGCAAGTATGCACAGTGTTCAGACAGAGCTGGCTGTGACCTGCATGCCTCAGCTAGTGGGAAGAAATGGAAAGGATGAGGAGAATTTCACTTTGCTGTTGAGATGAACTGCTCCTATTTGTATTACATTTTGGTAGAGCATATTCAATGATGTGTTTTCTTTATGCTCTCATGAAAGCAAGCAGTAGTTGCAGGTCTCTGGGTTTGGAGGAAAGGGATTCATGCCTGGACCTCCACCCTCCTGAAGGAGATAGCATCTTGGCCTTTTAGTTGCAAGGGATACCTGCAAGCAGAAGAAATCCCATCACTGTATGCATGTGCCAAACTATCAATGAGCTAGAAAAAAAAAGCATAAAGGAGCTGCAAAATGTTGCTCAATTGAGATTACTGTTGTTTGAAAAAGACCTGAAAACACCAATGGGAAGGTTTTGGTTCTGCTCTCTTCTGCATTTTTTCCTAGTCTCCCAGCATGCAATACTTAGAGCCTATAATTAAAACAGCTTGCTGCTATTTGCATTTTCATGAAAGAAGCCTCTTCTAACATACCACTCTTAAATCTCGTATTTGCTATCGACTGAAATTTAATTTCAAGGCTTTCATCTTTGCAGATCATTTAACTCTCAATGGCTTTTTAGCCTAAATCTATCTCTGCCTCTGTCTGAGCATGCGTGTCTCCCTCTCCTCTTTCTGTCTCTCTTCCTCATTATTTGTTCACCTTTAAGCCATTCCAAAGCTATTGGAAAGACAGATTGCAAAGACAGAAACCTGAATTTTGCTATTATGCTCAACAACTCTGGCATAAGTTCCCTCACATTCCTATTAAAAATATGTCTGTAGCCAAAAACCCAGTGAGGGAAAAATGGGCTTCAGGCTGCTTATTAGTTAAATAGTTCTGTATGGCACTATCCGTACATGTGAGTCATATTTATGGATTTAGATGAACAGTGGAAGAATAGTGCCTGGCACAATATTCTTGGAAGCGCTGAATTTAGGGACATAAAATTAAAATGCTGTGCATATGTTAAATGCTAGGTACGTGGTGCAATAAAACTGAGCAAGGCATCCCTTAGAAAAGTAGTAGCTAGCAGCAAAGGATGTCTAGCAAGTGCAATTTTCTGTTGATTCTCTCATTCCCTTCCCTATCTTTCCTTTTCCTGACAGAAACAGATGGAATTTTATTTTCTCACAATTACTATGAACTGAGACTAACAGCTCCTGAAGTGGCAGCGAGGAGGTGGAAAGGTGTGGAAAGAAGTAAACACGTAAACCCTCTCTAACAGTCTGAACAGTGAGATGAAGAAGTAAACCTTGTCATATGACTTAACCATGACTGGCCTGTGCCTTGTAGATTACACCCAATATGCAGTGATCCATCATGGCTTGGCTTCGCGGATGAAGATTTGGGAAGGGCTTTGCCCACGCTTATTGCAAGCGCGTTGATGGCTGAAAAGGCCAATGCGGGATAGGCAAGACCGGTTGCAAAGAGCACACTGGAGGGTCTCCTTGGGTGGTATAGTCGAGGCACGGTTCTTTCTGCGCTGTCTTTTCTCCTCGAGCCTGATTCTACGCGTGCTCTCAAAGGAGACAGCAGCGTTATGTATGGTGTGTCTCCAAATCTCCCAATTGGAGGCCAGGGTGGACCACTGATGGTGGTCAATATGGCCTAGGGTCTGAATCATGGGTCATCTACCGCCACCATCTGCGACTCCTCGAACGCTTCCATCAGCGCTGCCTCCGCACAATCCTAAACATCCACTGGACTGACTACGTGACTAATGTTGCTGTCCTTGAACAGGCAGACGTCACCAGTATTGAGGCCATGTTGCTGAAAACGCAGCTGCATTGGGCAGGGCACGTCTCCAGGATGGCGGATCACCGCCTCCCTAAGATCGTGTTCTATGGTGAACTTGCCACCGGCTGCCGCAAGAGAAGAGCTCCAAAGAGGAGATATAAGGACTCCCTGAAACAACACCTCAGCAGTGATCCATCAGCTCTTTAAATAACATGTGTGTTTAAAAGTAACACAATTCTGTTGTCCTTCTACTGATTATTAGACCTTCCACCCTATTATGAAAAAGAGGAGCAGTGCCATGTTTTTTACTTCATGTTGATGCCTGCAAAGGTTTTTTTTCAGCTTTGTAATTGTTGTTAAAACATGGTCTATACGGAAGCCATTGACTTTCTTAGAACATTTCCATTAGCTTCCTCTTTGCCCAGTTTCCTCTTTTCCCAAACTCATCTTTTTGTTACCACTATCTTATTTTTTCAGTTGTATTATTTAATCATGGCAAAGGGTACAATGGCAGTAAACTTGGTTTAAAATCCACTCCAGCTGGCATATGGACATCTTCTGAGAAAGCAGCCACTTGACTTTCTTGTAGGCTAGTTCTGGAGATAGTCTGGACGTGTCCCAGGTACTGCAATGATATGATTGTCTGACATACGCCCCAGGAGTTACACAAGGACTTTCTGTGCTACAGCTATCCTTAATTTTGAGAAAGAAGACATTCTAAACTGAACAGGTTAAATATCTTAAGTTATCCCCTAAGCAGGCTATATGGAAACATTTGGAAATTAATATTCAGAGAAGCAGAAGCTGCTGAAATACCATTTTATAAAACTTGGCTGAGGTGTGCAGGAGGAAGGCCTGATCCAACACTCAATTTTGTTCCTAAGGAGGATCCCAGTGCAGATTTCCACATATGCGGGACCTCCTCCCATGGTGGGGAATGCGTACTGCCTGAGCAGAAACGTGGGTTCCCCTTCAGCATGAACAGGATGAGCAGTAAAGGAAGAGGTTTTGTGTGAGGGAGAGAAAACAGAAAATTATGGAAACAAGTATCACAAAAAGGGTCTAAATCTCAATGAATGGCACAGAGAGATCAAATAGTAGAGAGGACCAACTGAGGAAATATAAAGCATGGACTAATTTACCTGGTTATTATGAGAAGACAAAAGTCACAACAGACCTCTTCCTTTTCCTGGATTTAATTTGGACTCTGAGTAAGATGTTTTCAATATTCTGGATTCCTAATTCCAACCCTGGCCTGTTAGCTATGTGCCAGTAAGACAAGGCAGTAGTGCCAAGGCTGGCGCCCTCTGGCATGCCTTGCTCAAGGAAGGGTGTCCTCTTCTCTGAAAATGTGATGACCTGGAGTGCAGGGTCCTCACCAACTGTCTTTCCCTCTCCACATGCTTGTTTTCAGAAGAATTGGGGAAGGGAGGGCAGGGCTGCTTTGCTCCTGAAGCACTTAACCTCAGCTACAATTGGGGTATATTTCAAGCTCAGTGTTGGCTTTGCTACAGAACCAAGATCATGCTGATCCTGAGTACTGGCTGCTTGTTGCTCTAAAATCAGTAAATTCATTTGGGTATGATGGACTTTGCAATTTATAGTGATATTGCTAATCAGGATCTGTTATTTCAAGAGCTGGAGGTCTCTGCATTCTTGGTAATGTCTTGGTAGTATTAATCACAACCCTCTCTAGAGTGATTATCAACGCCAAGAGATCAGGGTTGCTGCCTCTGGTCTGACTTATGTGCACCCCTTCCTCTTTACGCCTACACATGCATGATTCAGGCTATCTAACACTTAGCTTAGACTGCAGCATAAAGCAATAGCCCCAGTGATTCCTTCATAGGAAGCTGAAATATGGACATTGCTGATGGTTACACACCTTACACTTAAACAGAGCTTCCGGGAAGATGACTGTGAAGCATGGGATAAGAGAAGTTGAGTACACTAAAATTATTCAGATACATATTTTCTGCCAAGTCGACCCTGAAAGTTCTGGGAGGAATGCCAAAGTGATGCTAGTAGATGAGTATTTCTGAGCCATCTTGTCCTTGACTGCAGGAAAATGGAAGTGTTGTTGGATTGGGATATCTTTTTTTCAGGCTACCCTCTCTTTGTTTTGCTTTTTTTTGTGTGGAGTCATGTTAAATATAGGGTCAAAAATCTTAGGAGTCACTTTTCATAGTGCCCTTCTCATGGAAAACCACATGCTGGATGAAGCTTTTAGCTATGCAGTTTGCATAGATTGCTCCTTATTGATGTCATGGTTACCTCATACCAGTATCATATGCATCTTCCTGGATTTTCTGGGTTTCCATTGTTTTGCTGATTCACTACATAGACCACATTGAAAATGCTTAGTAGCCTTGCAAACACAATCAGTCTGATTCACATTGCTTATATTGCGTGCTCATTTCATGGAAGATCCATCTTCAGTCTGACTCAGCGTATACAGCTGTCAAAGGTTTGGCCCAGGTCATATCTGAAAACTCCTTCTTGAGCATTTGCTTAACAGGATTCTGCACTATATGTTGTGTTGTATTTTGGACTTTTGCACCTGTGCCTAAAAGCAGTGGCTATTGAAATTTCTGCCATGGTGACTCCTTTATACAGAACTGGCCTCTGAAATATGGCTTGTTTGATTCTTCCAACTATTTTTCTTTACTTAAAAAATGAAAAATTACTGCCATAGTTACATTATGATCGTTTGTATTAAAACATTTGCTTCTGGTAATTCTGATGAGTCTGGAATCTTTCTAGATAATGATGTGTCTTTGCTAAGCCTGTTTCAGCACCTTAAGTCTCTACTATTATTTTTGTCATTATTATTATTACAGTTCTAGAACTTTCTTTTCTGCTGAGAAAAGATGAAGAGAAATTTTCATTTTATTATCTGCCATTTTTTCCGACATTGTAACAGGAAGCTTTCTTTCTATTTGACTTCAGTTGTACATTGATTGATGTTTTTGATGCTCCCTTTCATGCCTTACCTTTAGGAATTGTAATTGCACCTTCAATGGAACATTCATTTCACATTAGCTTCTTGTACTCCAGTGGGATTTTGCAGTGATGTAGAAAAATAAACTGTTAAAGAAAGATAGTCCAAAATAATTTTTTTTAGTTCATTTTTAAAGCATTTTCTAATTTTTGACCCCTGTGAGAACTGAAGTAGCCAAAGCAAGTATATGCTAAAATATTATGCATTTTTGTTCTCTAATATATTGCTACGTGAACAGAGGAAAGAAAATATGCAGAAAGTGCTGAAAACATAGGAGTCAGTTGACCTGTAGTAAAAAATGTCCCCCTTAATCTGCACAATTCTGGATTTAAAGTCATTGTTAAGATTTAATTGATAGCTCTGAACAGGAACATCTTTGTCTGGGGTTTGCAGATTTATTTGAATATGCCGGCTATGATGCTCCGAGTTGAAAGAAACCCACTTGCTTAACAGTAGCTTCAGAAATGGAGCCACTGCTGAAGGACAGAGCCAAACATCAGGTACTGTCTTTTGCTGAGACTGGTGATAGCAGCTGGAAAACCCATGTAGAATTAGGGGAAAGCCAAAGAAACACTGGTATGTGATAGAGCCAGGAGGCTTTATCAGGTTGTTTTTGAGAAAGGCAAGCTTGGAACTGTGTAGGAGACCAGCTCCTCCTATTTGACTCCTCCTGTGTTCAGGGCAACAGGGATGTGCAGAGTCTCCAAAGTCTACCAAAGGCAGCACCAAAGAAATACTCATGCAATCAATGACTGATGTAATTAGCTTTCTTCCTAGTGGAAATACCTGGTAAAGCCCCAAACACTCACTAGCCATGTGATTTAAGTGTCAGTATAATAATTTTTCAAGCATAAGACTGAGTGCAGCACAGCATTGTACACAGAATATCTAAGGAAACAATGAACTGTCTTGATAAGTACCATAAAAGTGTTAAAATATATGAAAATCTACTGTGGCACATAAACTTCAAATGCAGCTAAAGGGGAAAAAAAAAAAATCTATCTTTTTTATGGGTTTGCTTATACTGAAGGTAGACTGAAGCTGGGGTCACCAAGACCTGTAACATCATGCATGTCAGGGCTGATACTACGTGGGAGTTGTTCGGAGCAAAGGGATTCAGATTCAGTGTTATTTGAGGACATGTTACCATAGTCCTGACTCACATGAGAGAGAAAATTAATTTGGGCTGGATCCTATTGTTCTCCCTGTGAATATATCTTTGTTTGAATATATGCATCTTTTTGATCAAATTCGGTATATGATTTTCAATGCAGTCCTAGTTAACCTCTTTTTTTGTTTGTTTGGTTTTTTTTAATATGCTTAGTTAGAATGGTGGCTTTCCAAAGCTGCAAAAGGAAGAGAGCAGTTCATTTCAATTCTGTTCAGTCTGCTGCTTTTTCCTTCTGCTGAAGTATACACCATGTCACAACAGCTTGTAGCCCAATCTTCAGGTTCAGTGTTTACCTTCCCGTTGGCTGCATAACTGCTTTGGCTTTTTGGAGTAAGGCAATTTTATGTCCTATTGCTATATTTTCTTTAGATCATTGTTTCCTAAAGCTACTGAAGCACTGAAAATATGCCCAAAAGGGCAGATTTCATTAAAGGGCAGTACATGAGTTTAATTATAACTCAAAGAAGAGAAACTGTCACTTCTTTGTGTCCTCTCTATGCAGCAGTCATTTCTCCAAATGCCTCGGGCATCTTGGAACATCGGTTTGTTAAACTTGGCTCAGCAAAGAATTCCAGAGCATCATTTCGCAAAGGATGTTTTATTACTGATTCAACATCAAGAAACACAGAAAATAAAGGTTCCTGGCATATTGCATATTAAATGAATATTAAAATAAACCGTCTCTTCAGTAGTGAAAACCTTCTGTCTTCAAAAGGAGTTTCCTGTGACCAGGACTGGATAGGGTAGGAATACACAGATGGGGACAGTCCAGTGGCATGACTGTTTTCCCATCCCATGATCTCAGAAGCACTACTTGGGTGTAACAGCTCTCTCTTTGTCTTTCAACATCCCTCCTTTAGGTATCTACAATGGCTCAGTGAAAAAAGTTGACCAGATAAATCACAACTATATGCTATTCCATTACGAGCTCTTTTCAGCTGGAAGCATAAAACACCTCAAAGTGTGGGCTCAGGTCCACAAGAAAAACTGATCACAGACACCATGATTTCTATGGGCTAGTGTCCTGGCACACTTGAGTATGTGTGGGATTTTATAAATGCATTTAAGGAACACCTTTCAGCCACATTATGAATTGAGAGGGTACTGCAACTTTGTCGCTGCTGTGGTGTGACTGACCAGAGCATCACCTCATCTGGCTGGCCATGGCCAAAAGAGTGGCAGAGGGCATGAATACAGCAACAGTGCATAAAAGGCCCTATGCCATACATGGAAACATGCCTGTTTGTAAATGAAAAACAAACAAAAAAGTGTGTTTTTAATCTTCAAATTATTTAGGTGACCATACACCTTCATTATTTATCACAGAACTGGTAGCAGAGGACTGGGGAGGAGTGGAGAGTTTTGAAATCTTTTGGAAATCCAAAATAACTAAATTTTTTATTGTGACAAAGTAGTTGTAAGTAGGACAGTACTAATTTGTTACTTGTTTACAAGAGAGTCCCGAAGGAATGACAATTTTTATCCCAACTAAGAGAGGAATAAAAAACAACCCCTCAACCAAAGTTTGTCCATACAATGGTATGACATTAGCTAAGTAATCCATGTCTTGTCAGTGTGTTACCCCAACTTGTTCTTTACTTGTCGCGGTTAGTAAAAAAGGTCTTTGTCTTGTGCAAATAAAAAGACATTTGAGTATTTCTAAGTATAACTTCGAGAGAAAAAATATTTGCTTGAGACAAACAACTGTTTTGTGACAGAACTATTTCAGGTGAAAAGAATGTAAAGATCTAAACAATGTGTCTCTGGAGTATAAGTGCGTGCCCTGTAATTGTCTTTGCTAAAAGTGGAGGTAATGGTGTTGAAACAATAGACTCCATTGAAAAATGAAATCCTGTGAAGTGATAGATGTGTAAGGTCAGCTGAACTATTTGAAGTTAAATAATTTTTCTTTCCTTAGCTACTGGCATCTTTAATCTGAGAGAAGACGTCTACAAATTAACTCCGTGTGTTCCACAGAGGTAGGAAAAGAACTGTAACAGGTAGGGGATCACACCTGCCAATTCCCTTAGCAGGAACCCCTTCTAGGACACTTCCTCTTGACTGGGTTAGACAATGCCTAGCACAAAAATGTCCAAACTGTGTTCAGACATGCTCAGCTCCCACTAAGACAAGTTTCACACAGATCACTGGCAAGACTGATGAGCCGATACATTTCTGACCAGCTTGCAGCCAAGGGGCTAATACTTCACATTCCTTCTAAAGAGGTCGGGATCATTTAAAAAGTTGATGGGCAGAACTCTTCTTGTATACACAAAGAAGTGCCAGATCAGTGGGCCCAAATCCCAGCTGGAACTCGAGTCTGGAGAGGAAAGCGCTGATCGGTAGGTAGTTACGGTTTAGGGGTGCTTTGGCTATTTGTACAGCTAATACAGATTGCCATTAACAGGCAAAAGTGACTAACACCCTTCAACGGGCTGCACACACCCGGAAATGCCACCAGGAGTGGAGCATAGATTTAGCACTGCAAAACTAGTATTCCATCTTATTTCATGTCGGCTTACACGGTCATATGGGGTACTCATGCCATATTTTCTCCGCTTCTCAGTTTCCATTTCACCTTCCAACCATTCCCAATTCCGATCTCTCCCAGCTCCCCCCAATTTTATACATATTTTACATATATAAAATACTATATGTGTTATATGTGTATGCATGTATCTGATATGTACGTATCTCTATACCACTGCTGCTGTCCCAGGCAGCAGCAGTATGTTGTAAATAATTCTCCACCCAAGCACATAAGTCAGTAGCGGAGCTCAAGGATCCTTATTGTGTGTCCAGAAACACTCCACTTGTGATGGGAACATCAACCTCTGCACCAACAACTGGGTGCAAGCACAGAGGGCTTAATTTGAAAAGATTTTGGCTCTGTCTCTGTGCTCATATCCTCCGTTACTTTGAATGCATGAGAATTTTTCTGTTAGAGCCTACTTCATGAAGTTATTTTGGGAATAATTTCACAAGCAACTGAATAAGAACAAAGACACAGACAGTGAAAGAAAAAGCTGCTAATGCCAAATGTGTAAGAACTTACACTCATGGAAAGAACTACTAGAAAGAAAAACACTACGTTCTGATAATTCAGATATTTGATCTCACTTCTTATGCAACTAATTTTCTTTACATCCCTGGAGTTTCCATTAGAAACATGATTCTCCTTCCCTGCCTCCTGTTCAGCTAGTATTTTGGTCATGACAGTTTTTCATCTCCAAGAACAAAGGAATTTTTGTACTTTATAAGATCAGAGGTTTGTGCAGTCCCATGATTTTCTTCTGACAATAACAACTCAACTGATTGCAAAAGAAGTACAAGCAATTGTTACAGGCAAAAAGAGAATTTTCTTTCTTACCTTTAGCAGCTGTCAGCTGCAAAAGAAAAACCCAAGGGGATGCTCCCTATTTCAAATTATCTCTATTATTATCATCATAAAATGGTCAGGCTTATTTTAATCTCCACAGGTCTGTTCCTTGGTGATATCCTCTTAACTCTTGCTAGCAACATTGTCTTGTGGTAAGGGGTTTAATAGATTATTCTGTTTTAACTCTTTAAATTTTTGTGATATTCAAGTTCAGTATATGTTTTTATGTTTGGAATAAAAGACTATATGAGTTTACATTCTTCGTTTTTTTTTTTTTTTTTTTTTTAATATTTATTTATTGCCCCTCATTCATCTTTACATTAAACAGCCCCATGTATATGGTCTCTCCTTGTATAAAAGTCTCAATAGAATTTGGAATTTGTTTCATCATCTGTTTTAGAAATAATTTTATTTGCATTGTTCTGAGATGGAGAGACTAAAACTAAACACAATAGAAAATATGCCTCTGGTTTAAACAATGCTTATATATCGTTAGTGTTATTTTCAATGTTGCTTATAGGCCTTTCTTGATAATGATCCTTTTATGCAGACAGTTCCAAAGTGTAGCAGGATTTGCCTTAGGGACCACTGGCATCTTTGACCTTTTGTTGGGAAATGTTTGAAAAAAATTCCTTAGGCAGAGAAAGTATTCCTGACAAGTTCCTGAGAAGTATCTCTTTGTTTTGCCTAAGAGTAAGTGCGTATTATTTTAGCAGTTCCACCATTTATTTTAAAACTCTCTGAATGTACCATTTAACCCTGAGCACTTGTCCTTCAGTTTATCCTGCTGTTTTAACACCTCTCCCGCTGATTCCTCAATCTTCATCTATTTTAACATTTTCTTACTGTTTCTACCCTCCTTCACACCTAAACTTTACTAATATTCTCATATTGTTAAGAAAGAACGTTTTATATATATATATATTTTAATATGTAACACAATGGAAAATCTTGTTAAAATTTAAAGCTAGCTAAAATAGTTGAAAAATTATTTTCTCCACCCAAATGCTGAAAGCTGAAGGTAAGGTTCTATATATATGAGTAGGGAAAAGCACATTATTTTTGCATCTTTGTAAGAAATACTTCAACTGCCGAAACACAATTTCTTATACTAATGAACTAAACTATGTATTATTTGTTCAAATTATTTAATAGTAATGTTTTGACACAGAGAAAAGAAAACCCCATTACCTCTATGTACTGCTGATTTGGAGTTGTCTATTATTAATTCAAACAGTTGCTTTGGGAAAAATAATCCGTACTTATGAATATTAATAAGAATGCTCCATTTAACACTCTTATTCTACTCCACAGCTTGAGACATCCCCTGTCCCTCCCTTGCTCATTCTCGTCACTGCACAGACGAGTTGCAGCCCCAACGGACAGCAGGGACAGATGGCAGGAGATGACCACTCTTGCCTTGCAGAAACGGAAAGACAGAGATGTTGGCAGCTGCTGCTTGTGCTCCTGGCCCTTGTCCTACCCTTCTTCCCCACCCACCCGCCCTTTTGCTCTCCCTCCATGCTCTCTAGCAGCGGGAGTACATCCTGTGGTCTTCTGCGCTTGGTGGGGCTCCATCCCTAGAAAGCTGAGGAAGGCTGTGCCTAGCAGAGACCACCGGAAACCCCTGGTACCCATGTTGCTCCAAAGTTGGGTGTTGAATGCCCTCCTGGGCACAAGCATCTATTCCTAATGAAGCCAAATCAACTATAAATAAATGAATAAATAAATGATTGAGAAGCTGAAAAAATGAAACAGCATTTTATGTATCACGTTTAAAACAAGCTATTCTGTTTACTTTCTTAAAGTAAGAAGCAGAACTCACTGGGTTTTGTGAGGTAGCAAGCCGAGAGCTGCATGCAAACTGCCGCTGTCATCATTTGAAAACACAACGCTGACAGATCTTTGACTTGACGGTAGCACTAAACAGGATTAACCACTTTAGCATCTCAAGTTTCATTGCGCTGAAATGGAAATAAGTGCTGTTCACCCAAAGAATGGCATTTGTCATATTATTCATGCCTGCAGTGGCCTCTCAGGGTGTACGTGGTTGGTCACATCATGCCAAACAATGTACGACTTGAAACTAAACTTTTAAGAGTGTTTTAATGGTGTTATTATCAGTTAACTCTTCTTTTAGTCTTAGGATACAAATTGAAAGAGATGGCATCCTGGCTCAAATACCTGGCTACTTCTGGCTTCAAGAAAAGTGCAATTTTGGTTTATTTTTTATCAGCACATTTATTTAGCAGTTATCCCCTCACCCACCACTCCCTATCACCTGCATTTCATCCAGGGCATGTTCATCAAGGGGTAAAGCATGAGCAGGACTTACACAGCCATAATTCAGAGGCCTGATTCCTTTGATGGCAATTTCGGGATCCCATTGCCAACCGTAGCAGCTCCTTTTCCCAGCTCCCCCAGGTCACAGCTGCGACCCTGCCCCGAAGGCAGCCTAGGCAGTGGTCAGCTTGTGCTTCTGGCTTGCTCCCCCTCCCTGCTCACCAGCTGGGCTCCCCCTCACTAACTCACTCACTCGGAGTCTTGGTCCCCTTCTGTTCTCCCTGCGCCACCAGAGCGAAGGGGCCACAGGAGGCTGCCAGTAGGCACCAGAGGGACAAGGAGACAAAAGAAAATGTCAGGGAGCTACCAACAGTAACTGGCAAACCCCATGGCAGAAGTGCTCAGTTCAATGTCATCACAGAAACTGTACTGGATTTGGAAGCTATGGGATCATGAGGTCCACAGGCAGCCTGTGAGAGAAATTCACCCCTAGCATGTACCTGTATGACCATGCCAGATTGCCTAAAAATATTGGGAGGCAACAGTGCCTTTGCTTAAATTTTATTTTCTCAAAGCTTTCCCACAGCCAGAAGAGCTGGATTTTTATTTTTTGTGAACTACCCAGGGAGCTGTCAAACCTTGCCAGACGGACCTCCCCACTGCATGCCTTGGACTGAGTTGGGCAGCGATCCCCCCGGAGAGCTGGATAAGGCCCAGTGGCAGGGTCATGGCGTTAGCACCAACCGCTGAATTCAAAGGCAGGGATTATTAGCACTTCATCTCGTTTGCTCTCTTAGAGAAGAGGGTATTTTAACTTGAAGAGAGTATATTTTACGTGAATTTCCTTTTCACTTTTAAAGGGCATCCAAAGGAGAAATGTTAGTACATTAAAGGAGACTTTACTTTTGTTTGCCAAAATGTGATCCTGGAGCCAGAGTAGTTCCTCTGTGGTAACTAAAGAGCTCAACCATTCATTAGCCTCCTGTTGGATGATGCTTGCAGTACCCCTTGAAGAGATTTGTTCTTCCCTAAATGTGCAGAGAAGCTTAACTGCGTTAAGAGAAAAAGGGGTAAGTTTTGCCACCTTCCATACTGTTTTCTGGAGTGCCTCAGCTGAATAATTAATAATGAATTTTAATTGTTGCAAAATTAATTGGATTTTAATTAAATGTATTGCTAAAATACTTGTTGATGCAGGTGACTTAGGTGTGTATTATAGCTTTGGCATTTGGTCCCCTACTACAAATAACTGATCTGGATTATTATGACCCAGAAGTACAAGTTCTGTTTCCTGGTGCTGCTGCTTTATTTCAAATCCCATGTTTAAAACCATTCCATAAAATGTTTTCTCCCAATTTATTAATGTGTTTTAGACCAGTTGGAAAGTTCCTACTCTGTTTAGACAAGTAGTTCTGCTTCACTTAAATTGTCTCCAATAAAGGGATGATTCTTCTGCCATTCCTAGATCAAAACAACAAGCCAACAAACTAAGGTTGGCTATTTTAACTCTCAAAATAGGATAGCTAGAGCTAGAAGTTCTGAAAATATTTGATTCTCAGCATTTCAATTCAAATACAATGCAATTTATGCGAAAACAAAGACAGAAAGGGTCAAAAATAGGTATTTAGGAACACTGAAACAAACCATTTCCTTACTGAAACAGTTTTACTCGATCGGCTTATGAACATGTTCAGGATTTTGATATTTCAGCTATGGAAAAAATACCGTAGAAATGGAAAATTCATAGGGAAGGAAAAACAATTTTCTGTCCAGCCCTGCATATTATTTATCCAGCCAAGAGGCAGCCTGAAGCTCCAGAGAACTTGACAGATGTCAGGAAAAGAGCCCCCTCATCACTTCAAGTTTTATTGTATTTGGTATTACAAATGTGTTGCAGGGTTTTGTCTCCAACATTTTGGAAGTAAGCATTTTTTTCTTCTTTTTGCTTTTCACTGTGCAGGAAGCATTCAATTTAGATAATACAAAACCACATAAAGCAGATCTGTTTTCCCTTGTTGGGGCTATTTTAATGCCTATCCATCCAAATAGCAAAAGATTACCCACAGCTTAAGTCTATCTTACTTGAAATTGGTTCCCCATTACTTTTCCCCTACGAATCAATTTCTAACTAATATGGCAAAATATTTTAAAGTTGTGTGGCCAATATCCTGTTCACACTTATTTCTGTGAGCTCCCTGTACCTCAGAGAAGTTATTTTCAGGTTTGCAGCCATGCAAATGAAAATACCATAACTCCTTTTCTTTCAGTGTTACCAGTTCCTACATGCATATCTAAACACCCTATGTATATACTGTAATGTTATAGCATTAAAGGAAACTGCTTCAGAATGTCTGAATATTTTTACTTAATATAGTCGCAATGAGTGTTCTTTACACTTGTCATCTGTAATTATTCCTGATCGTAATCTACACAGTTTAAAAATTGTGAAGGAGGTGATGGCATTTCCTACAAGCAAGCTGAAAAGAAAAAAAAATGAAAAAAAGATGTTATTAACAGAATATGTCATTGTCACACTCCAGGCCTTGATGGACTTTCGAGGCTGTTCTAGAAAAGGCAAACTTCATTCTTAGGAAAGAACAAAATGTTAACTTGCTGTCAGATAAAAATCTACAATTTTTGTTGAATTCACATAACGGACAGTAGAAGGCAGACCTATTTAAATTACGGCTCTCTTCAGGCAGTGAAAGTGTGCATCCTCTCACGTATCTACAATATACTTAGTTACATGTGACAATCATATTGTGGCAGCTTGAAAGAAGGAGGACTCAGAAAATAGGAAGGCAGTTTAAAATTCTTATTGAAACAACTTATTTTTGGAAGCTAGCAGCACGCTCATTGCAGAAACAGTAAAATCCTTTCCCTGAGGAAGCTGGTACTTTCCAATGGCTTTAAAGAAATCTTACATTCACTGAAACATGTTGCTGGCAGGGACCGTGGAAGGTGATCGAGTCTGTCCTCTGTTGGAGGCACAGTCTACCTGTGCCAGCTCTGATCCATGGTGCCTAGCTCTTCTTGAGGAGTCTGAGGTTGGAGGCTGCACAACCACCCAGCCAATCCTTATTATTGTTATTTTTTAATCTTTCTTGCTGTGTTTTAAACCTGCTCTCTCTTGTCTCATCCACTATGGAACTGGAGAACAAATTCTCTTTACAGCAGTGTTTCATATATTTGATATACATTCATATCTGTATTGTATAGCTATGTATGTTATTTTCTCTTCTTTGGCTTTCCCCCCCTTCAACCTAAATCCCTGCTAGTTATTTTTAGAATTTCCTTATAGGGCATATTTTGTAGATATCTGGTCATTCAGATTTTGCTTTTCTGCTCTCTTCATGGGCTATGTATTTACTAAGCCAGCTACTAAGCTCTGCTAAGGCCATGTAAATCAGGCTGTTTCACAAAGAGTCTGTGCTTCTCTTTCTGTATTGTTTTATGTGGTTTGACTTTCTCGCTGCAGCTCCCTGACATTGTCCCCTTTGTATAGATTGTGATTCACAGAACCACAGAACTTTTTTTTTTCACATAATTGCACCTTTTTTCCCCTGTAGAATATCCAGTAGTTCCCCCTTTCCTGTTCGTATAGCTGATCATATCTGTCTCCATCCAGCAGCATGCACTTATCCCTGTTGAATAGTACCCTCCTTTTTTCAGACCCAACCTCCAGTGTGTGAAAATCCTTCTAAATCCTACATCTGTCCTCCCGCATGCTAAAGCCTCCCAGTTTGGTATAAGCTGCAGTCATGTAAACACATTTTCTGAACCATCGCTGAGTTCATTAACATCCTTCTGACAAAGAGCTGCTTGTACCAGCTCCCTAAATATCTTCATCTACATTGTTTCCCTTGTTTACTTAAAGAATATCATATGAAACCATGTCAAAAATCTTACTAAAGTGACATCCGACATGACATCCAATGTTTCTCCTCCACTGATGATTTTTGCATGAGAGATTAGATTCGTTTGACATCTTTTGTTCTTGACAAAGCTCTGTTGGCTGTTACTTATTATAAGTGCTTAAAACCAGATTGTTTTCTTGCTCCAGTATCTTCTCTGGGCACTGAAGTTAAATAAGTTGGTATAAAACTTCCTATTTCCTCTTTCCTTTCAACAGTACTGTTTGTCCCTTTCTGTCTTGTCATAGTCCTCCACTGTAAATTCTCCAAGATAACCACTAGTAACTGAGATTTTATCAGCCAGTCCTTTAAGCTCAGCTGATGGAAAAGCAGCAAATTTTGTCTGAATAATTTCTCACTTGGTCTTTTGATAGTCAAGTC
Organism: Bucorvus abyssinicus; assembly: GCA_009769605.1. Lineage (NCBI taxonomy): Eukaryota > Metazoa > Chordata > Aves > Bucerotiformes > Bucorvidae > Bucorvus > Bucorvus abyssinicus. Next base: position 29,320,110 of record CM020030.1, on the reverse strand, counting down.
TGAAATCTGCCTATTTTCCCAAGTATCGATATTGCCTGATTATTTATTTTTAAATCATAATCAGATGCAAAAATACTAAGAAGCTTGGCTTTCTCAGTGCTGTCTGTCAAAAACTTTCCAGTTCTGCTTGATACTGGCGTAATCACTTGCTTGATTCTTTTCCATTTCTGGTAATGTACTTAAAATGGTTTTATGTTACTCCCAATATCCCTTGCTAGTTGCATTTTCTGCCGCCTTTTCTGATTTCATCCCTGCATGATTGGGCTACAGTTCTGTACCTCTCCCAAGTAACCTGACCTATATAGCTTCTCTATTCTGGATGCTTCATTGCCATCTGAGGTTCAGAAGGGCTTGTGACAGCCAGGCTGATAATTTACTGTGCCCCTTACCTCTTCAGCATGGATAGTTCATTTACTTACATTCTTAATGTTATTTCTTTGCGTAACTGCCAGCTCTCTTAAACACCTTTTTTGTCCACATCAACCTCCCAGCACATCATATTGACAGGCTGTATGAGTTCATTTGAGTCTACCTCCATGAAACATCTTTTTCTTTTGATGTTGTTGCTTCTCTCTAAAATCACGGAACCTCCCTGCAAATACTGTATGTATACATACACACATATACACACACACACACATATATATACACATACACACAGGTTTATCACTCTGTCAAGAACACTGAGAACTTAAATTGCCTGGCTTTTCTGATCCAAATAATTCAGTTTAGTATCTATCAAAGAAAATGAAAGATGATGGGTGAGTCATCAGAAAACAAGTTCATCATTCTGCTGGAGAGCGGAAGCAGGCAGGACTTACTCTTTTTCTAATAAACCTGTAAATAAATTTTTTGCTTTACATCAGCTATAGCTTGTAGGTGAAGGACACATGTGAAGGCATTATGGACCCGTTTGGCTCCTGGATTAGAAGAGAGTGTTGAAAATTTTCTTCTCTTCTGCTCTTTTCACAGGAGATGTATCTGTGATCTTGTAGTCATTTATTCTTACGTCTATTGTTTATTCTCAGTTTCACCACATCAGGGGTCTAACAGGCAGGATTAATGCTGTCCAGGCTTTCTGATTTCAGCCTTCTGAGAAGATCACGAGCAGATAGAGGGCTGCACCAGTTTGCGTCTGACAAGCTCTGCAACAGTAGCTGTAGACACCAAGGGTACAGCATCCCACTAGCTCACAGGGAACAAATTCCTCAGATGTTATATCTAGGTTTAAAGGACATCTTTAAAGTATGTTTTCATTTCTTCTATGTCTCCCAAGGACTTACTCTGTAACACTTGGCACATTTCTGTATCCAGTTCTATAATGAACATAATCTCTCGTTTACCTGCAAAACTTCAATGTGACTGAAAGGGGAAGATATTTCAAATTAAGCAGCATCCATCTGCATTGATTGCAAACATATTACACTTGGCTATAAAGATTGTCTGTAAGCATGTTTCAGTGTTCCTTTGTCTTGTATATTTTTAATCACTTGGATTAGTATATTTTTACTTGTTTCTCTCATGTTGCCTAAAGAGTGAATATTTATAATTTATGGTGAAGACTCATTTTCCTCGTTTCTAAAGAACCATTTATTGCTTATGAGAGTGCATAAAATAAATTGTTAGTAGCAACATCCAATACATGCAGGATACTAAAGCGGGGGTGTATGAATTCCACTTTCATATAGAAGAGTTTGAGGAAGGTTTGGGTGTATATTTGGGTTTCCGTTTTCTATTTTTTCCCAATTAAAAAAACTCCTATAATCTCACTTCCATGACCTTAGCTTAGTTTTTAATTTAATATTTCACTTTCAAGTGATGTGAGTAGCAAAGATAAAACTTAGGCATGGAAAGCCCTGAACACTGAGAAGTATTTAAGTCTGAACTAAAGTACCCAGCGCTTGTAAAACGGGAACATACCCTCTCAAAAAGCCAAAAAAGTGCTTTACAGCTATTATGCAGTATTTATAAGCATGGATCTCTGTAAAATAATTGCATAAAAATTCTCAAGTAGATGCGCTCCAATTGTAATACACATTATACGGTTGTGATCGTTTGGGCACATATAACGCGAAGCATTATTTAACGCAGCTAATTCGGTCAGTGCAGCTGTACCTTTACGCTGACGGTGCACGAAGCACACAGGTGTAACTGCTGGCAGTCGCAGGGGTGGCTGCAGCGGTGGCCTCACGTTTCCTAGCAGAAAACCTTGCTTTTAATTCCTCGCACACTTTCCAGACATTAACTGCTTACACCGAAACCTCCTATATAAACACCTACCATGGGGTAATTTTACCCCCGCCCAAGTCGGTCGACGGCGGAGGCTACGCTGACCGCCGGCAGCCACCAAGTCTCGCTCCAAGAGACGACGACCTGTGCCGGCGCGGCAGCCCCCCGGCCACCGCCCGCCCTGCGACGGGAGGCGAACAGCAGCCGGCCGCGGGCCGCCTCCCTCCCCGCCGCAAGATGGCTCCGGAGGAGCGGGGTGTCCCTCACCTCCCCTTCGCGCGGCGAGGGGACGGCGCCAGGTTTGAACGCGGGAGGACCGCGGGGAGGCAGCGGACAGGAAAGGCCGGGGCGACGCCAGCCGCGTTACGCTCGAGGCCGCCTCACGGCCACCTCGGACGGGGCGTCTCGGCCCCTAGCGTGCTCGCTCGGGCGGGCGGGGCCACCCACCGCAGGTATGGGCGAGGTGCGGGGATGCCAGTAGCTCTGGGCGCCCGCGGCTTGTGCTGCGCCCGGCGAGGGGCGCGGAAGCCCGGGCTCGCACCTCCGCCGTAGCTTCCCCCCGCGGCCGGCGGAAGGGGGGCGGCGGGCGGGGGGGAGGCCCGCGCCCCCAGTGCCGCTGCCGGGCATGCGCGGTGCCCCCGGAACATGGCGGCGGCGTGAGGCGGGCGACGGCAGAAGCCGCTTGACAGGCGCTGGAACCGCTGCGGGACACTGGGGACCCGCTTTCCTCCCGCCCGGTGAGTGCTGGCGGCGGCGGCGGCGCTCCCGGCGGCGGCGGGCAGAAGGGAGAAGCAGGGAGAGAAAGGGAGGCGAGGCGAGGCGGGGGTCGCGCCCCCTCCCCGGGCTCCCAGCGCGACCTCCGCCCGCCGTGGCCGCGCCAGGCGCGGCGAGGGAAGGAGAACGGCGACGGCCCATTCCCTGTCTTCTTCACTCCTTTCCGGGGTGCCTCCGGCTGCCGCCCCCCGCCAGCGCCGCCGCGCTGGAGTCAATAGCGGGTCCGGCCGGGGCTGCCCCGGTCTCAGGCGCCGCGTCCCGGCCTCGGAGCTGCCCGCTCCCTCCTCGGCGGGCTGAGCTCCCAGTGCGGCGTGTCCGCTCGCCCGCGGGAACGCGCTGATCGCTGGGGCAGGGGCGCAGCTGCGAGAGCGGCGCGGCGGAAGCCGCATCTCGCGCGAGGGGAGCAGGGCGGCTTTGCCGCTCAGCACCAACAAAGCTCTTCTGGGGGACGGGGGGCAGCCGCGACTCCCGGGCAGCGGGAGCCCCGGTGAGCAAGGGCAGCACGGGAGGTACCCGAGCGGTCCGGGGCAGCCATGCGGGGGGACGCCACCGTGAGCCGCCCGCTGCCCATCCCGTCGGTGCCTCCGTGGCGCGGCTACACCCGGGACAGGCCCCACTCCCTGCCGCCCGCCGCAGCAGCGGGGCGGGCGGCGTTTGACAGGAGCGCGGGGAGGACACGCCTCCCCTGGCCGGGCGGTCCCGGTGCTTCCCCCTGCGCCGGCGACGGCGGCGGCTCCGCGCCTTGACCGCCCGCCGCGCCCTCCCGGCCGTGGCGACGGGGAGTGCGCCTGCCCCTGTCCGGCTCCTCGCTGCCGCGGCGCCTGGCGACCGCTGAGTTGGCGAGGTCCTGGGAAACGGTTGTTAACCTGTAAAACTGGATACGCGTTAAAAATTAAGTCATTCGGAGCGTGCCCTTGAGTTTGGTAAGGGGTTTGGGGGTGCTGCTTGAAGACTGCACAGTGAAAGGGTGGCTGGTTGTGGGGGCACTTGTCGGCTTGCGATGCACTGCAGCACTGTTCCAGTTTTCTTTAAAGTGAATTTATGGCGTGTATTGATTGCCGACTTAAAGGGGCTTTCTTGGAGGGAGAATTGTCTTCTCCGTAGATGTGTGATGGTCCAAAGAGAGTAGTTAAGTGTGGTATGAAAAGTTCTGTTCCTATGGTGGTGCCCATCATCGCTGTCTTTAGCTGCTGGGACAACCTGCAAAGCAGATTGCAATGCTGTAGTGATTAAATGAATATTCAAGTTAAATTTTATGCTTAGTTGTTTTTTAGCAATAGACACTTCAAGTATTTTTAAAAATTTCTAAGTAGTTACTTCTTGCCACTTGAAGTTGATGCCTTTCTGTACAGTCACTGTTTTTCACTGATCGCTTAGACTATAGAAGAGAGGCAAAAATAAACCTAAAACCTAAAAAGTTTAATGAAGAGGTGGAACTGATACTGTAGTGAGTTCTAATGATGCAAACCTCACTTGTGGCTCATGCATATTCTAACTAATGTAGGCTTGGTGATTAAAACTTAAAAAACATAGACTTTGTACATTTGATGGTAGCTTTTCAGAGCGTCCTGTGTCTGACTTGTAAACAGCTCTTCAAGTTTGACTGGTTGTGAATTTTTTTATTATTCAGAGTTGCAGTCGTAAACCTTTGGGTTTTTAAAGCACCTTACTCTTTGGAAACAGCAGAGAAAAGCAGTTGGTGAGGTATTCACTCAGGGTCAGCAACAACTGCAGCGCTTGTACAGATGGGAAGAGTAATGGCAGGAAGGCATTTTCCAGTGTTACAGTTATGTTTGAAGCTGTCATATTAACACCAGGTAATAAATAGGGGAGTGAATGTGTTGCAGCATACCAGTTCTCCACGGGCCACCATCCTGGTGCTCCTCGGACCGCAAGTAACTTGCAGCCCACGTGAGTGGACTCGCTGACAGCATGTTCGGGGAAGTTACTTGTACAACCAGGCTGTGTGCTTGGGAGCAGGGGGAGCTGGTTTTCTCTCTTAGGGTATTATAGAATGTAAGTACTATTAAGGATGATACTACTTGAATTGGTGTAAAGAAAAAGCACATCAAAGACACTTCTGTTGGTACTTTATTTATGGGAAGTTTCTTATTAATAATGCAAGTGGGAGGCGGTGGGAAAGTATATGGTAAAACTTAAGTTGAGACCTGGAAGTACTTTTATGGCTTTTGTCTTTAGCATGGTGTGGTCTTGAATATGAAAGTTTATTGAGGTTCAGCTGATGGAGTTGATACTCTAGTTTTCTATTTGGTGTAAATCTATAGTAATCTTTGTGTAATAGGTAGTCATATTTATGTAGTACCTGTCAGGTTGCTTGGTATTGTGTATTTTTATAGTAATGTTCAGATTCAGCAAAAACAATTGCTGTTAAAGCTGCAAGTATAAAGGACTTTCACACCAATTAGAAGCCATGTAAATACGCAAACGTAACTGTCTCTAATTGGATTGTTCTTAAAATTCAGTCTTATGTTAACTGTCGATGTCGGAAGGTTAGGGAAGAAGCAATGACAGTCCTCTAAAATATGTTTCCTCAGACTTTGTATATTCCTACTTGGAATGTGCGGATGCCTTTTTTCCCCTTTGCTACAGCTGTCCTTGCTGCATCCAGGTACTACGCTCTGGTAAGGGAGAGGAATTGTTTTCTGGAGTACCTGCTTTAGTTCAAAAGAGGCGTTGGAGAGTGTTTTCTTTACAAAACAAATTATAGATTTATTTTCGCTGGTGTGAAATTTGTAGTACTGAGAAAGTGTTAATGGCAGTATCTATCTAAAAGTTGTGTGTATAAAACAACAACACAGCTTTACTTAGGAAGAAAGAATGTAAAAAAGCCTGAAGCAAGCGTAGATAGCTCCTTCTGCCCTTTGTCCATGGGTGTCTCTCTCATTATTTTGCCTCATTGTTTTGTTACTATTCCAGTGGGATCGTGAGCTGTGAGCCAGCCCTGTTTACTCTCTTTACTGTTGCAGTCGATCCATAATGGGATGGATGCATGGGGATAAATGAAGTCCTCAGTAATTATCCCTTGATATTCAATAGCATCACTAACAGGACATTGGTCATTAACTGCCCAGGTCACTGCAGCTGGCTTTCTTACTCACCTGGATACACCTACCTCAAACAAGGATGGGTGAAATACACAGTTATTCTTGCATGTTTCAAGATAATCTTTAAAAATACCATTTGACAGTCTACTGTAGTATTTTCTAAGTGTAAATATAGAACAAATTACAGGTAGAGGCTGGCACACTGCTTCGAGGGGTCTACACAAGGAAGGCTGTTAACCAACTTCTGGACCTCCGCCTCTGCAGGGCATTTAAAGTTCTGTTCATTCCCATTTAAAAGAAGTAGCCTTAGGCACCCAGCCTTAGTGCTGACTGCTTCTTTTAGAGATTAAAATCTTAAATGTAAAGGACTGTGCTGTTTGTGTTCTTTAAAGTGTTAAGAGAAGCAACATAAATGGCCCAGAACTCTGAAGTTTTTCTAGCATGAGGAGAGAGCCAGAAAATCCTGTATAAAGTTGTTGAGGCTTAGCAGAGCAGCTTGTAAATATGAAGCAATGGAAATGTTAGATGGAAAATTATTTGTGCTTATATGTTACAGGTCTTTTCATTCAATGCAGTAGTCCTAGCATTTTTTCCAAATACTTCTGATCTGCAGTTTGGCTCAATGTAATTTGAAGTCCCAGAATATTTGTAAACATTCTGATATGATTTGGTGAATGATTATTTTTACTGTGATTTGTGTTTTGGTAGATGAGAGTGTTTTTACTGATACGCATTCTGTGGCTTCTTTGAAGACTTCTTTTAAGTTCCAAGTGTTCTGTAATTTGGTGATAACTTGATGTAGTGGTAGGAAGTTTTAATATTAGTTACATGCAGTTAAGTTTATTTTTGTGCTGTATTGATGACTGATAATGGTGAGGTACATGTGATGTGTGTGAACAGCTTTACTTATGATGTCTAAGTGGAGAGACTATTCATTTCCTTGATAACAAGCCTCTAAAAAATGAAACAGTTAAGTTCTTAAGTGAGGTGTAGTTTAAGTGTGTATTTCTGTGTGAATACCGTTTTGTACCTTCATGACTTGCCAGCTGTCTTGACCTGCATGGGCAATGAGGGCTGAGGGTGTGTACCCAGCTCCTGCCACGGCTTGGTCCTGCAGCAGTGCTGGCCATGGAGTAGCAACGCTGCCTCTTGCTCGTGGAAGCAGCAAGAGATCATCTGGTGAGTGACCAGCTCAGTCCACGTGTATGTGTGTGTGCGCAAACTCCTCATGTTGCCCAAAACATGTATCCTGTATCTGTGATCTCTTTGAGTATACCTATATATTGTCTTATGGGATGGGCAGAGAGGGCTTGTAGGAGTGGAGGAGCCAGAAGAGAGCAGGCTCCCCTTTTATCTGCAGCACGCGTCTAGGCATCTAGTTAATGAGTAACTGATGCACGAATGGTGATGATGACCCTCAGAGGTATTCGTATCTCTTCGTCATTAGTCTTTCTGCTTGGCCAGGAAGAACATAGATCTGGAGGAAAGTCAGGAGCTGAATCACAGCCTTTCAGAAAGCAGCAACTGTCTTTGCAAGCCACCTTAGCGCTTTTATTTGGGCTTGATCTGATACTTTCTCTTGTATGCAGTGGACATTGGGGATAGGTATATACAACTAGACCATTTGTAGTAGTGATGATACACTGTTTCCTGCCCTTAGCAACTCTCCTCCCAAGATCCCAATCACAAAAGTAACAGCTTTAGTTTCCATGTGCTTGGAATAGGACCAGAAATCCAGTATTTTCTTGTCTTAGATCTAAATGAATTGAAGAAGTATACACTTGGCTTTGTGATCATAAGTTACATGTCTCTCTCATTTCAGCAGTGTAGATTCAAGACTGATTCACGGTTCCGGACTTTTAACAAAGGCACCTGCTACGTGTGTGCTTATTGTGGTTCTTCCATGTGCTCTCTTCCTGCCTTTGAGTTACTTCTAGAACCTAATATCAAAGTCTTTTGGACATAGTAAAACCTTTAAGAGAATTTTGGTGCTCTTCCATTTGTTGTAGCAGGGGGTTAGTGTTTCTGCTCCACAGGGAAGGTGCTGTCTAGATATCTTACGTCCAAATTAATCCTAAAGTGCTTTTTCTTTTCCAGGTTTGTTAGAATAATGCTATATGCAGCTGAAGTATGAACAGTGTTTTGGATTGGTATTTTTTTTACCCATAAATGGTATTATTTTCTGTGCAGCTCCCTATTTGTATGTTGCCATCTAAACCTAAACAAGACATTCCATTAAAGGTAGGTGTCCTGGTTAAATAATTTGATTCTATGCCTTCAGCTTCACAAATCAGGTCATTCTGCTTAAGACACCAAGGGAATTCAGTCTTTTCGTGAAAGGGATGAACTTTGATGAAAAACTAAGTCTGTTGTCTTCTCAAGGTAATACGATATCCCTTTTAGCATAGGGCAAAGATGAGGTTGAGCCTTTCATCATCCCTAGCATACATTAGTTCAGGGACCATCTTAAGTTTATAAAACCTACAGGAGGGTAGCACCATTTTAATGAGGTGCATACCTAAAATGAAGCATGTACCATTATTTATGTACTGTATGGAATCTATCTGAGATTAGTGCAGGAAGGTTCAGTGGAAGGAGTGCAATTCTTGGGGCACTTTTAAAAGCCCATTTAAAAAGCACCATATGTAAAAGCTTATTCTTGTACATGGAGGAATGTGAAAGGTTATCAGAGCTGCTAAATTTGGTGGAACTCTTTATTGTCACTATCGTCTGTCAGGGGCTCAGAGATTAAAAGAGCTGTAGCATGTTCGATAGCACTTCTTATACCAAGTCTCTTGTGTGTGTATCCTGCACTGAAGTGTTACAAAGAGGCAGACAGTGTTTTCATCTGGAAGGGTCAGAAGGTGTGTACTAGTTTTAATCACTGAATAAACAGTGTTACAATTAGCTGGAAAACTTCGTATGCTGTGTGTAAATTTTTTTCTTCAGCTTGTTGTAGGAAAATGCTACCTAGGTCTTTGTCTGAATATTCTCCAGTGCTTGATGATGTGAGCACTGAGTGGAGGAGGGAGGGAGGATCCCCTCCAGAAAGGTGATCTCCAGAAGTAGCAGAAAGGGAGGTGTTCTGCCTCTGTCCTGGGCTGATGCTGCACTCAACCAGTGACAGCTGTGCAGCAGTGCTGAGAAAGAGGTGGAGGAGGTTGCCCCATAGCCTGATTCACCTGTGGGTTGTTTTTTTTTTTTTGGTTTTCTTTTATAGCTGGAAATTTGTCCTGTGAAGTGGGACAGAGATACGGAATTGTTGTGTATGGTCCTGATGCTTTGGGTCTTTCATCTTCTTGCATTTTTGAAAAGTGCAGCAAATACTACAGCTCAGTATTTACAGATATCTAATCCTTTGAGTACTGAGGAGTTGTCTCGTCTTTTCTGACCTGCCAGCACTTTGTTAGCTGCAGAAATGTTTAGCAGCACTGAATGGTGTTTATGAATGTTTGTCCAAATAGATGGATAAGTATTTTTTACGGCATTTACACAGAGGATGAATTTCCTCCCTTCTCTAAGGGGATTAAAGATGAATTTTCTTTTTTAGTTAGAGAAATAAGAAGTTGGGGAAACAGCACAGCTATTAGAGCCGGTGAGCCCAGTGCAGGGATATGGGTGTGCCCAGATACTGTAAACAGTGCACTGGGGTTTTCTCCCTTCAGAGACATCCTCTGGAAGGGGGAGCTATCAGGAAATTGCTTAAGGGTTTGTTTAGTTCTGTTTGGTTTGATTTTGTGCCCTGATTAGACACCAGTGTGTAGGACCAATGTAGCTGTCTCATCACGTAAGTCAGAGTACGCTGCGGTGTGTTGCAGCAGCAGATAGATGTGGTGAGGCAAGTGCTGTCTTTGGTGATCTACAGTGGCAGGGAGTCCCAGACAGCATTATGTGTGGATTCTCAAGTGGGGAGAGTGAAACAGATATTTTAAGGATTGGAAGAGGGTGGTAGCAGAAGGTAGTGGAGGATGGTAGCTGCTGGCATAGAGTACAAGCAGGGAGAGGCAAGTGTGTTGCTCTGAAACAAGCTAACTCCACCTGGGGTGCTGGCAGCAGGCTGATCCTATGCAAAAATGTCCCAACTGTTCTCTGTGCCTTCAGTGAAAAAAAAAAAAATTGTGTACTCTGATTTTCAAGGATTTCTCTATCACACTGAAGGTGTTTGCATTTCTTTACATACTCTGTTGGATGAATAAAATATCTGGACCACAGGGGTGGATTTGTTCTCTACACGGTATGTGCACAGAGCTCTATTAGATCATATATGAACTGAGCTTCCACAGTTTGGAGGCAATGTAGATGGGAGGAAGCTAAAGTTGTGCAGGAGGTTGTAAAATCCCTTTTCCACCATCCCTCCTCGGCTTGTCTTTCTCCCCCTTGTCCTCTTATGTGCACATACTCCGTCTGACTGCTGCTTTTAAACCTGGTGGTATTACTTGTCTGCCATAGACGAGCGTGAAAAAGCTCAGTAGGGATCTCTAGCATCTGGGCATCTCTTACAGTGTTTGCAACAGCCAATTCTTTTCTCCCTTACCTGCTGTATTTACACTGTGCTAAAAGTATGCTCAGTGCCTCGCAGAACAAATAGTTGGAGAGCTTTCTTCTGTGTCAAGGGAGGCTGAGCTGAAGGCAGAGAAGATCTGTCTGGGTCTAGGGAGAATTTCATGCAGGTATGTAGCTCTCAGCTAGTGCTAATCATACAAAATTGTTGGGGGGGTTTTGTGTACAATTTAATTAGTTTGCTTTATGAAAGACATTTGAGATAGGCGTTTGAACAAAGCCAGGTTGAATAATGATGATGAATGTTTTCAGGAAGAGTACGCCGGGCTTGAAGGGGGAAGTAGGGAACAGCACAGAGGTTTCAGTGAGCTGAATTCACCAAAATGTTTTAGCAATTTGTCGAATTCTTGTGCTACTATAAATATGTGCTAGTAAACTACTAAACCTGACAGTTTTGCTTAAGATAGAAATGTAAGAGCTGGAGCTCTATTTTTGATTTATTTGAATATAACATTAAAATACCCTTTCATGTGGGAAGACTGGCATTTTAAGAATATTTAAAGCTGTTAATGGTCAGTCAGCCGCTTTGCTGAACTGCTGACTTCACACATACCATTTCCTTTTTCAGGTTTTTACAACCCCACATCTTCTGACTTGTAAAGCAGGATGGGGAGGGAGGGAAAGAAGAGAAGAGCTATTTTTATTTTCTGCTGGTAGCCATAGAGCAGCTCTACACTTCAATTTTTAAAATTACTGTAAAACTAGTAAATGTTGAATCTACATGACATAAATTTTTCCTGTTGTGTGTTGATACAAGCTATGCTCTTTAATTCGGATACCTTTTCTGCTGTTCTCATTCAGAAATGTTTATTTCTTGGTTTAGGAATTTTGGGGACAAATATTTGGTCTAAACCTTGTTAGTGTTGCTTTTTAAAATACACAATGCCTTGCTCTGTACCAAATAATACATAGTATGGTTTGAGAGTTTAGAGGGTTTTTTGTAGTCTTGAAATGTATGACTTACTGTAATTACAGTTGCTCATATTCTAAAGCAGATCATAAACTTACCTGGAGAGAGGGCAGAACATTTACAGGCAGTATTTTACTGCTGACAGCTTAAAAGTTTGTTTATGCTAATCACTTCATAAATAGTGAGCAGTACACTGTTGGTGACTTTCTGAGGAATTTTGAAAGTGCAGAAAATTTCTTCTTGATGTTAAGGCAAATGACATTACAAATTGATATTTTGAAAGCACTAAGTACCCATTCTTTTCCTTTAACAAATTAAGAAATATTCAGACTTCGTTGTAATAATACATATCGCTAGCTAATATTTGCTCTTTTGAAAGCCTGTAAATTTGACAAAAGCCTATCTCTGCTAGCTTTGATTTTTGTCAGCTAGAAGAGAATGTTATCAGATATATGAACTCATTAGAAGTTTTGCTGTATGTAAACATGGAAGTTTAATTTCCTTTCTTGAAATAACTTTTTGTTTGTTTGTTTTAAATGAAGAATGTGAACGAAAAGGAATTGGACTTGGGTTGAATTTCTTGTCAGAACACCACCTGCTTATATATTTATGTGCATAAATGAAAGAAGACCCAATCTTTATGTTTTGTTTTGAAATCATCTGTGTGTAAGGCTAAGTAATACTGATTTTACAGCTACAAATTTATAAACTTCTGATACATTTGTGTAATTTTTTTTTTTTTCCTTTTAGCCTTTGAGATCTCATTTTTCTACAGTGATGCCATAGTATGCTCTAAAAGGTGTAAACTGATTATCACTGTTACAGAAATAGGGAATTATGTGCTGTTTTGTCTTGAAGTATGCTAAATGAGTCTACACACCGGGTAGCTTGCTGGAAAGTAAATTTTCAAGTATTGGAGATTTAGAGGTATGGCATGTTACAGAAATACTCCTTTTAAGTTTTACTCTCTTTATTTGCCTCCTTTTAGCCCCTTAAACACTTGTGAAAATGGTATGAAGTAGGGTTTTTATTTAAGAGATAACAGATGAATAGATGATTAGGTTTAGAAAAATTCTAGATTCATGAAGGATAACTTTGAAGGAATGCAGTTAAGTCACAGTTGTTTGGTAAGTGAAAGGTGCCTGTAGGTGCACATTCTCCATGTGTGGAAGCTCAGTGGGAACCGCTACTGCAGTACTGCATCCATGGAGGAGGCTGTGCACTTTTTTTTGTCTTGAAGGACTTCCTGCAATATTGGCTGTTACAAACAGCAAGAAGGAGGCGAGGAGCGGTAACAGTGATGAGAGCATGGTGATACTGGCCAGCAGTTGCAACTGGTGTCTCTTACGTTTCTAAAGCTAATAGCAGCACATGAATGCTGGTGGTGAGAGCAAATATAGGACCTGTACGTACAAAATTTGGGGGCAATATTTTTTTTTGCTTACATGAACCTATTCTCTGTCTATGACTGGTTTTGCTGTTCAAACTACATGTAATTCTTTCTCCTGCTTCAGATATGAAAATTTAATATGGAAGCATTTGTAGAAGAAAAAGAATGAAGAAAGAGAGGGGCAGTATAGTTCCTTGTTCTTATTGAGCCTGAAAAATATCTGCCTGTATTTCAAGCTAAAATTAAGAACTTAATTGATGCTTCGAAGTGGATGTTTTGTTAGATTCCTCTTTTGTGCGGTGTATCTGTATGAAAGAATAGCCTCAGTCCTTATCCAGAAGAGACTGCCCATTGATGACTGTCCCTTCCATCCCTGAGAACAGCAGTGATGAGGTCTGAGTTACTGCATTTATGCCAGTGGTAGGGTCAAAAAGCTAACTGGCTCTAAGATTGGTGTCTCTGTCTTAACTCTTGAGAAGGAGATGCAGTCATTGACAGAAAAACAGTTGGGGTCTAAACCCACAATCTACTGATTGCCTAGGCTTCTTTTAAATGTTATATTTATCTCCATAGTTCTGTGCTATGTATTTTTATGAGTGAGCATGCTGTCAAGATATATCTGCACTGGGAAGCCCGAAATATGCATGATTTTTTCCAGGACATTTGAGTTACTCCAGTGCCTAGCTTGCAGTGAGAAGGATAATGGAAGTGCATAGCAGGCAAAGCAGAGAATGATTTTGACATTTTCTGTAGAATACTAGTTTCTTTGAAATACAGCAATACATGTCCTTTGAGTAATTATTTCAAAATGAGACGAGCAAAGTTAGACAAGAAAAATATTTTCCATCCTGTTTTCTGACACCTGGTATTATATAGTAGCAATGCAGAGAGGGTGAAGGCTTAGGCTTGTCTACCAATATACTGCTTTCTGACAAAGGACTCGCGCAGTGGGAGGTGGCTAGTAGAAGTGATTTGGGGATTAACAATAAACTTCAGTAAGGAATTAAAGACAGATGAATGCTTTCTATCTCATTTTTTAAAAAAGTAACTGATGTAAGGGATGCTAATCAGAGAGAGAATAAAACTCAGTTTACAGGATGAATTGAAATGTAAATGATGTAAAACATACACTTCATGAGTGTGGAGATCCTCCATGTTTCTTTAAATTGAAGTTATTTTGATGATGAATCCAATGTGATCTTAGGTTCATTTCAGTTTCCTTAATTTGCAGTAAACAGTTTCTCAATGGCATCTGATATGGATTCTGTACTGCCATTCCTTAAATTAGTGGGTTTTGGCCGTTATCTGTCCATGACTGGCAATCACTCTGCTTAGCTTGATCTTTGTAACTTCGGTTTTCATTCTGCTGCTTTGTGCACCCTAACGCCATTATGCTTCAGCCTTGCCATTGCATTTCTTTGCTCATATATTCCTGACCTCGTTTTGTTTCATTTTTTTCCCTTTATTTCTAGAAGCTGCTCGATTAATTTCTTAGGCTCAGCTTTCTGTATCACTCAGCTTGCATGCCGAGGTGCTCACACAAGAATGCCTCGAGCTCTGTCCTTTCTATGTAATCTTGTCAAAACGTCCCTGGAGGATTCGCCCCTGTATTTCCTAGCGGTTTTCTTCTCTTCTGAGGTGGGTGTGCTGTTGGTTGAGCCGGGCTGGTGGTGGTGAGTTCAACATAAGAGGACTCCGTCTTGGTTAGCAAAGGATGTAACTGTCTTGCTTACGGTTTGATGCTTAATAATGCAAGGCGATAGAAAGCTGTTCTGAGGTCTGTCCCTGCAAGAGCAGTCACGCTTGGTTTCAGACTGATGCCGCTCTGTTTTGGAATTAACTGGATTTCATTTTGCTGTAATTCAGCAGCACGTAGTGGATGTTAGGTAGAGGCTCAGAAATACTGTTCTTGAATGTTTTCAGTGACAAACAACACTATCTACAAGCTAATTTATTAGTGGGTCTAAATTGAATTCTTAGGTGTAACTGCATTTAAAATAGCATCCTTCAAAACAGTAGTGTTTTGTATTCCTGCAGTTGGGTTTGCCTCATTTTGAACAGCGCTTTCAGAACTTTCAGTTGTCTTATATTTTTAACAGGCTGGTGGGCGTGCTGTAAAATAGCCGATCTGGTACAACACAAGCTAATGAAAAGCTGGAATCCTTTTTATGTCCTGACAGACACTCCGGTTGTGCTAAACTTGATGACTATCACTGCAGGCTTGGAATCTTTATTACTGCACCAAGTGCAATCTGGTACTTGGAACAAAAAGATAAAAACCATGCACTGTTTTAAAGTAATCTGTAAAAACAGTTACTTTGACTCTGCATCACCTTTCACGATTTATTACTTGCAGTGGAAAAGCTTTGAATTTTTGAGGGAGTCTACAAAAGTATCAACTATTTCAAATTTATTTGGTGGCTTAAAAGGATTTCTGTTCTTAATCCTGATGAACACTTATGCTATGAATGCTATTGTGTAGCAAAACCTACTTATTTTATGGTAGTATTCAGTTTTATTTATAACTGCTTTCAAGTCTGAATCTTGAGAGTTTTTGTAATAACTGTCCAGCACGTTCACACATGGCACACACACACACAAAATGAATTCTTCAGTCACTGGCATTTTTTTACAACCATATTTAATTAGTTTTAGCCATGGGACTTGCACTTTATAAAGTTTTCATCATGCAATCCATCACCATAGTGTGCAAGTTCCTCAAAGCTTCACTGAAATGTCACAGTTTTAGGAAAATAGTCATTTCTATATTGTCTCGCTTGTTACATGCTATATGTATGTGTAATTTTTTTTTTTAGCGTGCAAGTATAAGATTCAACAAATTCCAAATAGATAACTTGCTTTTCAACTACTATTCCTTTTATGTAACACTAGAAAGATGTAGCTTCTAAAAATGTTACCTTTGGCAAAATTAATCTTGGAAAATATGTACATATTTAATTTTTTTAAAAAAATCTCAAACGTTTGATGGTGTCAACTTTAACCTCATGGGAGTTCCTTGAAAGGAAACATTAAAGAAGATAATTCAGAAACTTAAATGTATTTTTACACATTATTACTTGAAAAGGTAATGAATAATAAACTTACTACCTTTGCTGCTTCGAAGTTAAAAAGCTTCAAATGAGTTTGACTTGAACACAGTCAAAGTTAAAAGCCTTAGATGCTGGAGAAGAAAATCACAGTACAAACACAGAGAGAGAAAATGAAGTTTGATTTTGCTGTTTTACAGTAATTTAACTAGTCTGGCCCTTCTAGTTTCTCTCACAGGTGCTCTGTGCACAGTTTCAAGTTATAGTGGGCAGGGGTATCAGTGAGCATTTGGGCCTTTGTGGAGATTTCTTACATCAGTGTTTTGTTCCCACTTTCACTATAGTTGTGCAAGATACCGTGTTTTACCCAAAGGTGTTTAAATTAATGGTTATTTAACTCTGTGCAAGTGAGGCGGGGCAAGCAGGTTAGGCATAAAAGTCTTTCTTCCATTTTTGAGTAATGTTTATTAGGGGGGAAAGGGAATAAAACATGTTTTACGTCTTTCTTTGTATAAGAAATCCACAGAAAATGCAAATCATTTTACAATGAACTGCCTAAAACAATGAAATAAAAGTTTGGCTCTATACCCTTACTACTTTGATATATCTGTTGCGTACACACTGTTCTTCTACACATAGTTCGTTAAACGTTTGCAACTTAAAACCAGCTAAATAATTATACACAAAAAAATCCGCCTTTCAAAAAAAAGCAAAGAAAACCCAAACCCCAACAACAACCTTCCCCCTAACTTGTTGTATTACTACTCTACAGGAAACTGTTGTGCTGAAAGGAAGAATTAACTGGTCTTTCAACTCCAGCCTTTTTATTGTGAGAGAGGAGATCACAGAAGTGTTACCATGGGGAGAACAGCAGCTAAAGGTAAGGCCTGGTAGCTTTTATCCAAGAGGAAAGAAAAAGGGAACTTGCTAAATTCTTTTTTTGAAGGTGGTGGGATATTACTTGACAATTGCTATACTGTTAGATTAAATAAGACAGTTTATGGTATGTACTGAATACAGGTTAGCTCAAACTTCACATTATTTTAGAGTAAGTATGCTAAATTTGGCGTATCCTGGAGTTCTACAAGTTCAACCAAAGCAATTTTGTCCTGTGACAGCCCTGAAGCCATTATCCTACTCTAAAATGAAGAATGTGTCTAGGTGTGATATTAAATAAAATACAGTGCTTTATTCTGTAACCGCATATAATTTAGCAGGACGATAACTAAGTAGTACAAGGAATCAAATTTTATAGGAACAAATGGCATTAGCAGCTGTCTCTTGAAGATAAAATGAACATTTTTAAAGACATTAATCCACAAATGCACAGTGTACTCCGAAGGTGTGATTTCTGCTGTGTCACTTCTGCGAAAGTTAATTGTGAGTTAAGTGCTAAAATGAAGAGTGAGACTTTAGAAGAAGCAAGGGTGTTTGTGTTGGTGAAACAAAAAGACTGAGAAAAGAGAAAGCCTCACTGAAACCAGGTTGCTGCTGCTTTTCAAAGCTTTCAGATGGGTAGTCCTCCCCCATAAAAGGCTGCTAACACTTTTGTACTTTCCTTGAGCTTTCCACCTTCAGTCCAAGCTGCTTTATGTGCTTGTGCACTCCCTTGGTAAATAATTGTCTTTTGCTGTAATAGGTTTTCTGTAATGGCAGGAGTCATCTGTTTAACTGTTGCTCTGAGAGTTTATGGAGGAAGTCTATCCCCTTGTCTTGTAGGTTTTCTGCATGGCTGTTGTCTAAATACACTAAAAGACACATCTTGTTCTGGGCAGATAAGATAAGAATTCCACTAGGGAAGCACAGAAAGAAGGGAAAAGAGTAATTTAATATTCACTCTGTCTTGATATCCTCGGCTGTGTGCACTGAGGCTTGGTGAAAAGTAGCTAAAAGGTGTTCACAACCCTGTGTGGTAGGGGGTGAAAAAGGACCCTTCCTGAGCAATGGTAAGTCTTGAGCTTGTCTTAGTAAACTTCACCTGAAGGCTAGTAACTGCATGGCATGGGAAGAGCAAGTGTTTCTGTCACCCAAGGGTATTTCAGGTCCATCAGGAAGAGACAAGGGTTTCTTTGAGAAAATTGGTTTCCTGCCTTGTTTTGAGCACCCGTTGGAGTTGAAGACTTTAAGGTGGCTAAGGAATAGCTGCAGAACTCTCGAAAGCATGACTGAACTGCTTTTTCCCCACATTGGGCAGCAAGCAAATAGCAAGTCTTAGAAGATTGACACATATATGCTGCCTCATGTAGCACACTATTCTGTGGTAAAAACCAGTATT
Organism: Bucorvus abyssinicus; assembly: GCA_009769605.1. Classification (NCBI taxonomy): domain Eukaryota; kingdom Metazoa; phylum Chordata; class Aves; order Bucerotiformes; family Bucorvidae; genus Bucorvus; species Bucorvus abyssinicus. The sequence goes on along the minus strand of CM020030.1, from coordinate 29,301,860 downwards.
GTCAAAACAAATGATGCTTGCCAGCACTCAGACAAAGCAATCATCTTGTTTCTTGAAAGGTTAACTCTTCCCAGAAAGACGTTTTGTGGATTTTTAAAGCATCTCAGACAAGAAGCTGGAGTTCAACATGGGAGTTTATAAGAGGAACTATACATTGGTCACCAGGATTATCTTTACCAGACCTTATATTCTAAAGGTGCCTTTTCTGATTGTTTTTTGGTGGGGTTTTTTTTTGGCATTCGCAAGTCAGTCAAGATAGCTTTGTCTTATTTTTCTTCCTTGTCTCTTATTTCTTGCATGATAGATGTGGTTGCTCTTGCCTGTCTTCTGTTGAGTAATCTTATCAGCAGAAGAATTCTGTGGTTACAGATAGGGTGGAATAAGTGTAAACACATGGAATTTTGAATTGGTAAGCAGAGAGCACTGTGTTAAATAATCTTACTCTAATCTTGTTTTGTATCTACAGCTTTAGTTTATGAAGTCCACTATAGCAAAAGTTAGTTGGAGAACAATAGACTATGCTGCATTTGTATTTTTAGTATATGCTACGTTCTAATCTTGCTACCTAGAAGAAAACAATCTTTGAAGGGGTTTTGAAAATAAATATTTAGCCTGTATGTATTATAGCACAAATGTGTATATATATTGACACAGCAAATACATAAACTCTATATATTTATATGTATTACTACATTTAAAAAACTTTCTTTCAAAATGGTATCCCATTCTTTGTTCTTTTTTTTAAAAGAGAGCTGAGTAGCATGCGATTAAATCCACGATAGCAGCATTTCATTTTCGTTCTGTTTTGACAAAATTATCTAAACCATACTGTGTTTTACATTGGAAAGTAGTCTGAAACTTGTCTCTTTAAAAATGGACTTTATGAAGAAAAGAAGACAGATAATGAATTAAACTGACCTATTTTTTTGTAACCATGAGCTTCAAGACTCTAGAACTAATAAGTCTCTTCTGTCTCTAATACACGAATAAAGTTCCATTTTCAAGTTCACTTTTCAGGTCTCGAGGAATTAGTCACTGAACGTGGCTAGGTTAAGGAGATGAAAATAAAATACTCTTTGTACCTGCAGAAGTATTTCCTTCTTTCATATCCTCATTTCTGAGGTTTGAATTCAAAGTTTGACTTCAAAGTTTGCCCAGGCTGAGGGTCATAAGCTGACGGAGTCGTCTTCCTCAGCCCAGTGATTTAATATAATATCCTTCCATGTCTTAATTTTGTTTTCACTGATCTTTTGAAACTAAGTTTACTAGAATTTAGGATATAAAATTTTCAAATGTAGATTGTCATGCGTTTTTTAAAAAAGCAAAAAACCGCATATATTTCATTCCTATAAAATTGGATTTTAATAAAATCTTATTTTCTTTAATGTTGCTTTTGAAAAGAAATCATAAATTCTTATCTCCCCTACCTATTGACATTGAAAGAGGCACACCACACCAAAGCATCATAGCAACTGTGAAGTATAGACTGTGGGAAGTTTTACAAGATGGTAGTAGATACAGGGTATCTCATGTGAAAACAAGTTAGTAATTCTTGCTGCTAGTAGCTTTCCATCTGCTTAGACAACCTCTCCAGCTTTGTAATGGTCTTCCCAACATTGAAGGTTGGAATGCATAAAAGCAAGGGGAGCCTTTGAAAACAATCTTGGTTTTATTCAGATTCATTTTTGATGCTTCTGCATCTGCTGGGTGAGTTTTACTTGAGTGTTTTAAAGAGCAAATTTCTGGCCATCAAAAACAAGTGATGATGATGGTGCATTGGATTTATTATGGATGAAGATGCCTCCACCTCAAATGAAGTAGATGTTTAAACTGCTATTTGAGGAATCCATTTCTTCTCATTAATGTCATAATTTTTTCTTGTTCTCATAGTTTTCTAATGGCTGATTTTTAAGAAAAATGTGCTGCCAAGAGTGTTCATTTCAGCATTCATGTTTGCTGTGATATTTGTGAGATAGGCACTAAACCTAACTGGTACAGGTAATAAATAATTCAGGTGGTCGTTGTCAGCAAGAACTTGTCTGGTGTCCAGGCTGCATTTTTTCACATGCTTTCACCTGTTCTTGATGTTTCTTGTCATGAAAGGCTGTCATCTTGTTTGAAATCTGGCACTGTTGGGTAGCTACTCTTTCATGACTCCGTCCTTTCAAATGCTCAGGGGAAGCAGCTATTAGTCTCTTGTTTAGTAAGTCTCTTATGTGGGACTCAGCTGGATTTCCTCTTCGTAAATAAGTGGATTGGAAAGTTATCTATTCTGTAAGCTGTCAGCCTGACTGTGACAGTCTGTGGCAGTCTCCTGACTGTTTTCGGGAAAGCCTGACTAACTGAGTTTGTAGAACATGGCAAAAGGCTCTGCTGGTGATTGCCACTGCTCAGTAGAAAACTAGATGGATTCAGTTCAATCCCAAAGAGGCTGGATGGAATATGTTTTGATCTGTAGGGAGAAAATAAGTGTTAACCTTGTGTCTTGTCAGTGTTAATGAACTAATTTTGACACTATCCCTTCTCAGTTTCCCACTGGTGGTTTTGTCAGGAAGTAGGGTGTTCGCCTGTGTTAGAGGCCTACTTCTGAGGAAGTGCTGGTGCTCTGTGGGCACCACCTAGAAGCATTTCAGCAGGTCCATCTGAAGTTGACCTCCATGAAGATTTTTCTTTGGGAACTTATCAGGTAGAAAATGTTTTTAAAGTTAACTTTTTCCAAAGAAGGAGCATATAAGTCAAGAAAGAAGACTTAAGTCAAGGAGTAAGCATGGCATTTTCATTCCTTTTCTAAGGATCTGCAGTAACTCCCCATGTCTGCATTAGGAGAAACAGGTGATATTTCTGTAGCATATTTTGAGCAAGTATGTAGCTGTAGTTATATTTTGTAGGTCTATGGAGTCTAGGTTATTCTTGGAAGGTATCTTGGACCTGAGTACTTTAATAGGCTTTAATGGCCCTGACCAACCTCACCTGGGGCCTCTCCCTGCTTTTCCCAGGGCCCAGGACCCCACATCAGCCCCTGCCCCAGTGATGCCAGAATAGAGCTGGCTTCCAGCTCCCCACAGCCCTGCCCATCCATGAGCCCTGCCGAGCTGGGCTCACCTGTGGGCCCATGTCCTGTCCCAGCCTCGACCTGTCTCTAGGAAGGGTGCCCAGTGCTGGGGGGCCCCCAGTGCCTCCCCCAGGCAGCTCCTGGCCAGGGCGGTGGGGTGGCCCTGGCTGGTGAGGCCCTTTCCAGCTGTCCCTGAGGGAGCCCTGGCCAATGCTGTGCCTCAGCCCGAGGGAACACCACATCTTACCCAGCACAGAGCCAGGTGGGTGGCTTATCCCATCCTCACTGAATGATGGGGAGGATTTGGGGATTGATGACCAAAGACTGTCATCATGAGTGAGCTCTCACTGTACATGGATATTCCTTGATAAATAATGAAAGAAGTGGGACAGAAATGATGACCATCACTCATTGCTTGTCGGTATGCTCTGTTGCAAGAAAAGCCTTACTTACAGAATACACAGAACAGAGACACTATTAGGGCTTAATCTTTGCTGCAGAACAACTCATGGTATCGCAAGTGTTTCTGATCATCAGATGCATCTTATGCTAGGTTAGGAGTGTTTTTAATTTCAAGTGCAAGCCAATCAGTAGCTAAAGACTTAAGTGCGACTGAGTGCAGGACTCAGCTTTTGAATCTGAAAATGTACTTGCATTTTGGTTGCCAGCTCAGTGTCGTATTTGAACTAAGCTTGAGTCCATGAGTGTTTAAAAACAGGTCACCAAAACCAACATATTTTAAAGGCTAAAAGGAACAAGAGAAAGTGGATCCCTCAGTCTTCTCCATTCCAGCCTCCCAGTCCCCTTGTATGTCTCATACATGCTGAAAGACGGCAAAAATGAAATATGACAGACTCCTTCCTGTATGTGCGTAGAGATGAATGGTAGAGAAGGTAGATTCTTCTGAATGATTATTTTTAAATAACTGAGATAGCTGCTTGCATGTGAGTATTCAAGAATTTAAATATAGACTGGAATCTTTAACTCAGAAATATACTTTTAGGGTGGGGTTTTTTTTTCTTGTTTCTCAGTTCATAGTGGTCTAGACAAGATTTGAAAAGATATCCAGTGATCCTGAGGATCTCATGTTGCGTGTAGGTTGAGTAAAGCTGTTAAAAATTAGGACAGGGTTGCTCTTTGTGGAGCCAATACTACATTTTCTGCAACTAGATTTTTTCGGATAATGTTATATAAAGTAGTCAAAAGCTCTGCTTTTTCATGCTGTGCTTAATATAGTTTGAAAGAAAAATAGTGCAGTGATTAAATTTATAGTACAAATACCTTTTTGATTATGCACTGAAATGAATAAAAGAAAAATATTTGGAACAAGACATTCTGTATTGTGAAAGCATTCTGTGTTATACTGGACATCATTCTGATGTGAATATTACATTTATTATGTAATGGAATCTTGTCTTTTAGATTCAAAGAATATTAAAAAAGAGAAAGATGGAAAGAATCAGCAGGCAAACAACCCGTCTTTAAAAAGTGGTAGGTATTGCAGCTGTCAGGTTATTAGTTAAGGTACCCTGAACAAAAAGGTGTGTTTGTATTATCTCCTGAGGCTTTTTTTGCAATCTCTTTGGCTATTACTGGTGGGAGGTTAACATACTATTGCTTTTGTCTAACTCTGTTAGGAAAGCATGTTTTGGTATAGAAAATGATGGCTGAAATTGCTTGACTTGAGCCTGATAGTTTTACTAGCTGAGACAAGTACTCTTTGTGTATATAATCAAAGATACTGTGTAAACATTAATTTTTTTAGATCATTACTGATTTGTCTGTTCTTCTCATCATGTATGTTCTTCTCATCATTTCCCAGTTTCGTGCCTTTTCTGCCACAGCTATTTTCTCTTTCCCTAATGTGTTCACTGGTGCCAAAGAAAGGATTTTCATTTTAATAGTCTTGTGGTTTTAGGATTTCTGACTGGATTAAATTGCCCAGGGTTCTAATTTTCCTTTAAATAAATTCTGTTTTCAAGTAAATTGTGTTTTTTACAATAAACTGAGGAAACTACACACTTGCCAGAAGTGATCCAGGTTCTTAGCAAACTTAGGCAGCCTCTACTATCCTCAGCAGGTACCAGAGGGCAGCATATACATGGGATTGCTGTCACTTTATCTTTTGTGGCTGCAGTGAGAGGGCAGCAGCATCCTTATGTATCCTTCGTACGTTCATGTTGGTTGCTTGAATGTGGAGCAGTAAGAAATGCCATGAGAACAGTTGACTGAAGTAGAAAAATCTCTTCAGGAGTTGTTAGTTAATTCTTGATAAAATGTCACTGGGTTACTTAAACTCTCACTCTGCATATATTTCTGTGCCCTCTGCCTCCTAGTAGATGGTCTGATTCAGAGCTTTTCTTGGGTACCAGCAGAGTCGTTCCTTTCAAGTAGTGTAGTCACTGAACAAACACACTGAGTTGCTAACACAGTGGCTGGGTAGTTGAGGTGACTATGCAAAGTTGATTTTGCATAAAATATACGATACCCTGTTACCACTATCCATAGTACAGCTTTTGGCTGTTAGGTTTGCCAGACGTAATTCTTCCATTTCTTGAGATCCTAGTAGTTATTCTTCCCTGTGACTTTGAGACAGGAAAGGAAGCGTGTTTGTGTCTTGCTTCCCTCTTTTGCAGCAAAAGAGTTGCTCCAGTCAAACTGGCCTCAACAAGCCTGTGTTTTAAAATAATGCTGTCTGACATGACAGATGGAGCCCCATAAGATGCTCCTCCCGCAGCAAAGTGCATGTCATATGTGGATAAGATAACCATATTTCATAAGTCACTGGAAAACGTTGCTGCCTCCTCCTGCAGTAGAGAGGAAGGCATTGAAAAAGCTTCATGGAGAAGCAGTGCTAAGCAGGCGAGCCTTATTCTGTCATCTGCGTTCCTCCCCTCGGGACTATGCTGTTGAGTGTCTGAGCACTAGAATTTACTCATGAAATACATACTCAGCTCTGTCAAACAGTTAGAAAGGCGAGCCTTGATCAAGATGGTGCAAGATCTCTGATTTTCTATCGATGAGATGGTAATTTTTACCCTGTGTTATTGCTGGTTGGTGGCAAGGAAGCAGAGCGAGCCCCTTGATGCTGGATGAAGAAAGGTGCCTTACAATGCTTCAGGCTAGCATCCAGGAAATCTCCAGTTTTCAGGGAGGATTGTGATAGGAAAAGTTAAAGAGGAGGGGAGCAATAGAGATGTGAGAAGAACAGGACAAAAATAGACTAAAGTAGGTAGAGAGAGACAGGAGGAGGAGAAAAACTCTTAATTGAATGACCACAACATATGGAAGAAGATACAAGGCATGAAGCAGGGTATGAAATACCTTACACTTAAATTCTACATTTGCAAGAGTATGTAAACCAAAATTAAAAGGAAACCTAATTTTTGACAGAGATTGTGGAATGAAGTCTAGAAAAGATACATTTCTGTGTCAGAAGTCTCAGTTGCATGCCAAAGGAACCTAGGGATGAGATCAGAAGACATGAGGTTCACAGTCTGCTTAAACAGTGTTTAATCTATGGTGATATTCTGTTAACCTAAATAAACCAGGGCCTTAAATTCTACCCGCTAAAAGTGAAACTTAACTCATAGTTTAAATCTTCAACTAAATTTTTTTACAACTTTTGCTTAAACTAAACTGAAGCATTATGTACAGTAGAAGATGACAGGGACCACTTAAGCAAACTGGGCACTCATATCCGTGGGAGCAGATGGGATGCCTCCAAGGGTGCTGAGGTAGCTCATTGATGTTACTGTGAGGCTTCTTGTTTTGGAGAGATTATAGTGATTGGGGAAGTTTCATGATGACTGGAAAAGGCAAATAGTATGCCTAGTGTCAAGAATGACAAGAAGGGAGCACCTGGGGAATTACAGACTGGCCTACCTGACCTCAGTCTTCAGAAGACTGAGAAAATCCTCCTGGAAGCCATTTCCAAGCAAATAAAGGACAGAGATGGGCTTAGGAAAAGCTGAGATGGATTTGCCAAGTGTGAACTGTGGGTGACTAATTGGCTTCTGTGATAGGTGATTCTGTAAACAAGGGGAGAGCCGTGGATGTTGTTCCTTCTGACTTTAGCAAGGCTTTCTGTACTGTTTCTGTGGTGTCCTTTCAGCCAAACTGATGAGTTGTGGTTTGGATAGGTGGATAGAAAATTGGCTAGGCTGACAGACAGTACCAGGTCCACTAGCTGGTAGCTAGTGGCATTTCTCAGATCAGCAGTAGGGCTGATACTATTCTATGCTTTACTAACCAATGGGAACAGTTAGACAGAACACACTGTCAGCTAGTTTGTGGACAACATCTAACTGGGAGGAGTAGCTGGTAGGCTGGAAGGCAGGGCTGCTCTTTAGATGGACCTCTCCATGCTAGAGAAACGGGCTGACAGGAACCCCATAAGATTCAAAGGCAAATGAGGAGTCCCTCCCGTACCTGGGCAGCCTGGAGAGCGGCCGCAGCCCAGGTGTGAAGCTGCCTGGAAACCAGTTCTGCAGGAAAAGCCCTGGAGTCCTGGCAGGCACCAGCGGAGCGTGGGTCAGCAGCGTGCTCTTGTGGTGAACGACGTCAACTGCATACCGAGTCACAGCAAAACTGCAGACAGCAACGCCGAGAGAAGGGATTTGCTTCTTTTTGGTATTTGAGAGAACTTATCCGGTGCACTGTGTTCCGTTTTGAGCAACCCAGTACAAGGAGGAGCTCCCCACTGCTATACTGGAGCAAGCTGGCTGGCAGTCCACCAGAAAAATGAAGGAGCTGAAATGCAAGACGTAAGCAGAAAACTGGAGCTGGAACCAGGATAATGGTTCCTTCAGCTGAAGGAAGAGGTTTATGGGAGATCATCTTGCAGTCTTCAATTACCTGACAGGCAGCTGTGGAGCGGGCAGAGCCAGGCTCCTCTTGGAGGTGTAGTGAAAGGATGAGAAGCAACAAATACGGACTGGAGCATGAGAAATTCCTACTTGATGGAAGGAAAAGAAATCTTCACATGGAGGGTGATTGAACCCTGGAGGAGCAGGAGGCTGAACTAGAGCCCTCCTGGGGTGCCTTTTAGCTTGAGTTACTTTGTGATTGGCTGGTTCGACAAGAAGTTATAGGGTATTGATACAGCATTGCAGAGAACACCAAGGGTCATTGACCAGTAATGCAAGCAACTACAGCATTAACTTATTTCCTCCATTTTTAAACTAGCCAGGCTGTTTGTCTTGGATCACTGTTTTAGAGTCTCACTCCTGTGTTGGTTACAAACTGTTTAATTGCTTTTTACAAAAGGTCCTAGTTCCCTTCTGGTGTGGCATTTTTTTTTTCTTTCCCTGTTTCCAGTGTATGCAGGTTTATTCTTTAGTATAAAAGTTCCTAGTTTTCTCTTTGCTAGTGGGTTATAAAGTTGTGCTTGTTACATAATGGGTTTTTCTTAAGCTGTTTAATTCAGCCTGCGGGTTTGAGTGGGAAGAGAAGTGCATGTTAAATCATTTAGTACAAGCTAATTTTCTTAAGGATTTCTATTTCTCAGAAGATGCATGTTTGCAGGGGCTTTAGAATTAGAAATATATATAAACCAACTGCTTCTTTACTTGTGCACACTGAAAATACAGAGAAGCTTTTTGTGTAGAGGTTTTCAATGTGATTATCTTCCTAGACATGCATCTTACATGTTGCAAACTTACATTCGTCTCCTATTTCTGTGTCTGTGGTAATTAAATGATAATTATCACCATCTCCAAGAGCTTGACTTTAATTTAATACAGCATATCTTTACAGGTGGAGAGGTTCTAATTTAAACATCAGGTCATTTCTTCTGATGAAAGAGGTTTTGATAGCCAGGATTTAAAGCAAAGAGCCAGGCAGTGTTGTTTTCCTCTTGGCTTTCTCTGCATCTGGCTGCTTGTGTTACCTTATATGTCTTTCTAGTAAATGTTCCTGGGGAAAAAACCCAGCTGTTTGTTTCTCTCTGTGCTTTTGGTTCATGCCATCAAATTTACAGTCCTGTTATAACAATTGAGGTCATTTGGGAAATGCTGGTATATAGAGATAAATTTTTCAGAGGAGGCAAACAGGGGTTTCTCCTGGTGAAAAATGCTGTCTTTGAATTATCTTAACACAGAGAGGCTCATTATTATAGCTTTTACATCGTGTTAGATCTGAGACAGCTGGGACATAGTTAACATTTTCTTTTTGTTAGATATAATTTTATTGAATCGGGTACTTGAAGTTTATTCAGGTAAACTCTGATTAAAAAAAATTGTATTTTTTTAAATCAGAAAATCAACCTGAAGTAGCAAATAATAGACTCAAAGAAGAATCTTTATAAGATGAAACTTTGCTAGCAGTTGGTCGTATTTAATTTTTGCAGCCTCCTTGGCCTGTCAATAAAAAGAGAAATGGATCTGGGGCTACATTCTGGGGAAAACTAAGAGCCATTTCCTGAGCATGCCTTCCTGAAATACAAATATATAACATATGTTTAAGTTAATGTTCCCTGCCTTTTGTGAGTAGTGCAAAAATCAATGTAACTGTATAAATGTGTGAATAAAATTTTCATTCCAAGACAGGCAGAATTCCAAGAGATGGAGATGTCTTTGTTCCAGCCTACATACAGCCCAGACCACCAAATTAACAGCTTTTGATATTTTACTGACTTGTTGCATAGCGAACAACCACATGGTCTCTGCAGTGCCAAGAACAAATCACTCGTATGCTTTTAGGTCTGTTATGCCAAAAAAAGACAGTATCAGCAGGCCAAGGAGGTAGTTCTCTTCTGCTTGAGACACTATATATTTTCAACTGAATGCTGTGCTAATGCAGGCAGACTCTGGGTTCGAGCACACTGCTTCTCTGAAGAATGCGCAGTGGCGGGTGCTGGGAAATGCTGCCGTTTTGATTGTTTCTTTGCTGCTTCTCTCTACTGAAAATTGCAGAGACGTGTTTAACTGTGCCTAGTGGTGTTTTTTGAAGGATTACAGACCTGGGTGAAATCTCTCCATCATCACGAAGGATTTTACCATAGGTCGTGTGAATGGCCGTTGCTGAGCCACTGGGTGGCATCACTGCATCATTTTGGGGTTCATGGGTGATTTACTCTTCGGGAGCATCAGAAGGATGCCAGCTACCCAAACAAGAAAAACAAGCAAAAGAGATCCCTTGGATAATGTAGGAACAAAAATGTTAGCTGTGCCATTGTAGTTTTGTAGTTTTTCTCCTGTGCTTTTTATCTATTTAAGTAATGCTTCCTTATAGCTTCGATGTTAGAACTTCATACTCCTCCACTCTTGCAAAACCAGTAACACTGATTAAATCAAATGCAGAATATACTTACCCATGCACATAAACCTGCCATTGTTAATACTGGAAAAAATACCATGATTCTGTTGCTGAACATTGTCATAATATTACCCTACAAAGAGAAACCTTTGCCAGACTTCGGATGAAAAAAGGCAAAGATGCAGTTGGAAGGCTGTGCTAATCATTGTCTTTCTAGTGGACTGGGGATAGTGTTCTCAACATATATTTCAACAGAATCTACATGACTTTGTTTTTCAACATATAACATGTCAGTACTCCTATGAGGTTATCCTGCTGTTAGGGGAACGAAGACACAGAAAGGCTAATGTGATTTATACAAGATGCTTGGGAGGTCCTTATGCAGAGAACTGAATCTAGATATCCTGACTTGTATCTTTGTATGTGTGCCACAAAAAAGAAAAAAATAATTTGAGGAGGGTTTATGTTGATTTTGTCTGTTATGTGATTGCCCCTGTGAATTGATGGTACTCTTAAAGCTCCTTCAAGTGTTGTATGTTTTTCAAAGGTGGAGTTTCCATTTGAGAGTAATCCTGTTCTTGCAAAAAAGTATATTCTACAAGATAGTTGGGATTTTCTGTCCCTTTATTTTTAAAACCCGCCTTTTAAATTCCCTTTAAAAACTGTCTGTATCGTCTTCTTTTGTCTTATGTCTTCCAGAACAGTTTAATTGGGATGATTATCTGAAAGAGACTGAATCAATAGCTGCCCCTCTACATTGTTTCAGACAGGTATGCAGTTACTGTTTTCTAAGCGTATATGTATGTATGCCTGTTACAGGGTGATCCTAGAGGAACTTCTACGTTTAGACTGCTTGCAAACTTCCCATTTGACTTCTTTTTGATCTCTAGTTATCAGTAGCTTACAGTTTTGGCAGATGCTAGCTCCTGAAGTTTTCCATTCTTTGTTTCTGCCTCAAGCCAAACTTTTGAGAGTTTCATTAAAATTGTAGCTTTGGACTCTATTTTTCTTTTAAAAAAGTCTAGTTAATGAAAACAGATAGTCTTATCAGAGTTAAAGTATTTTCTACTTTTTTCAGTAGTCTTAGAGGTACAGTAGTTTGAATGAGTATTAAAATTTGGCTGATCATCAGAGGAGCCTTTCTCCTGCCCCGTTTCTGAAAGAGTCCTTTCAATTCTGGCTAGCTACAAGATATGTGTGTGTGTAATAAAGTTTATTCACCACTTCTTTTCTGGATCTCTCAAACATGTTTAATTTTGTTTCTTTCTCAGCAGAGTGCTTTTTACTAAGGAGAAGCAGATAGTGAAGTGAAAAAAAAATGCAAGGGGGATATATGGGAATACAAAAGAAATACTGGATTTGTAATGAAGGGTGTTCAATGTACTGTTTTATATTTTACATTGTGCCCTACAAGTTTGATTCTCCCCTTCTTGATGGTTTGGTATGTATTTGCAGATGCAGTTTAAATCTACCATCTCGTGTGAACTAATTGACCTCCAGGTATTCACCCTCTGGAGACATCTTTCTCTCTGTAGAGGGAGCCAGGAACAATATTCTCCCAAGTTAAGGAGTAACTGTGTAAAGTTAAGTAGGATGAGTTTTGCTCTGTATGCCTTCACTGTGTTAGGAAGATAGATGCTGAAGGAATTGGATAGTTCAGGTTGATAGAACTGTAATAGGTGTGACACATGGTGCATGTCTAGTTTAGTGGATTGGGCATGTTCAGAAAGATATCTTCTAGGGTTTGTTGGTAGTCTGATGGTACTGTATGTGATAGTGACCTCCACTGGGGGACCAAACAAAAAGCAACACGGGTGAAATAATCTGAGGAGGAGAGGAATTGTCACTCAGTGAATCTGAAGTAGTTGCACGAATGAAGAACGGGGAGAGAGAAATGCAGGTGGTAGCATTTCCTTGTAGTAGATCTTGAATCTTGGCTTGCTCTTTGCATATGAGGATAAAGAACAAAGAGCCCCTCACATGATGCTTTCAATGATAGATGACTAAGAATAGCTCTGTTTGAGTGGAGCTTCAGAAATTCATTCTACAGTATGTATTTTTCATAGTGGACACCAGCTCAAGGCAGAGTCTTCAAACTCTGCTTGGGTGGAGGCAGGGGACAGTAGCGTATCCCTGGATCATTCTGAGATTATTACCATGCTGAGACCACAGACCACCATGACAAGACTGTACACTCTTGAGACGTAGCTACTGCAGAAAACTGCTCACAAGCCTTTCCTTGTGCCTTTCTTACATATTCCTTTTCCCTACTAACGCTCAAGAGGTACAAACTGAACAACCAAGTAACACCTTAAATAAAGATGCCTAAGCGACATGCATTGACTAACATAGATAAATCCAAGTGACCTGGATTGCTTAAGGGTTGTGGGGGTTGGAAAGAAGAGCTTTAATTTCTGTGCATAGCAAATTTGAAAACAATTTACGTATGCAGACTTTCAGGTTTTCTAAGAGTTGACCTGTAGGTAGAAAGTGATATGCAGTGTTAATTAGCACAGGTCTAGCTCCTCTCGCCACATAATGTTTTTAGAAACTAAAGTGGTTGAGCTTTGTGTAAGACTAATTTGACTTTTATTTGGTTACACATGAATTGTACGTGTCATTATCACTCTGTGTAATGCAAAGAAAGACACTGCTGTGGTCAGCCAGCAAACAAATAGCAGAGAGAAGCATAATTTGACAATTATATCCAAAATTTGTGACCCGTAGGCATTCTACAAAGTTTAAACTTTGTAGTAATTAAAAATTACCTGGGGAGCAATAAATTTAAGCCTCTGCCAGAAATTAAGATACAGGCACAGACAGCTAATGGAAATTGATTAAAGTATTTATCTTAAGTATTTTATCTGTTGCTCTAAGTTGTTTTTAATTACTACTTAAAATTCGAATGCATTGCACATCCTTTTCTCTCAGCCAGCAACTTTTTTTCAAGCAGTTGAAAATTTTAAATAAAAAAGCTGCCTCTTGTGGTTTGAGCAGAGCGCAAAACAAGGCTGTTACTGAGAGGGTTTTGTTACTTTGCTGTAACGACGGACTGGCATGGCAGAGTTACCTTTTTAGTAGAATGCCTTGAGTCATTGGTATTTAAACAAGTTCACCTATTCTACGAACAAATAAACTACCCAATTTCTCAATTTCAGTTGCCTTTCATGGCTGTAGAAAATAACAGCTTGACAAGCAATATCCTGAAATTGAATTGCCCTTTAAATTTAATATGCTCAGGCTCCCCTTTCAGACAACCTGCTGTCTAAATGCAGCATTAGCAGATGCTACACTCAGCGCTCACTGAATATTGCTTGCCTCTTTGTTTTTTGGGCTCGGGTTCCTCCACGGCTCCTGCTGTTGATCTAGGGTGTGTTATAAATAGTGCATCTGCACACCATAGTAAGTAGAGTATTTTAAAAAATTAAAGGTGATGGAGGCAAAATGTTACTAATGCTTGTGGCAGTAGCAGATTTCTTCAGCCTTTTCCTGTGTACCCAGACAGGATCTGCTTGCAATGGGATCCCCACCTAACCTGCTCAGACAGGCAGGACAAGGGATATATGAATCTTGTGAGCGTGAATGCCCATGTTTTTGTTTTTTCTACCTGTCTCCTGTATTGGGATTTAGATTGTGTTAGTCTGGATGGGATAGCCACTGGGTTTAAATGTCATGGGGAAGGCTGTCTATGGTTCTTGGCGTCTATGTTCAAGAGCAGCTTTGTACTGGAAGAGTTGCAGAAATGGGCTTCAAAGGTGACAGGAGAATAGTCATCCTCTCCTAAGAGAAACTTCAGTGCTTGGCTTATTTATCTTGTTGAAAGAATACTGAGATTTTGTTGTTATTTGCAAAGGCACAAAAAGAATTTAAGTTAAATGATAGTGTTGGCAAAAATTTCCGTTAATAAATTTTGGCTGGAAATGAGGAGACATCTAAAGAGAATAGTGAGAAGCATTCAATCTCAGTGTTAACACAAAATTTTGTATGCTATTAGATGATGTTACTGCCTGCAGTACTACAACAGGCAAGTAATCAGACTGCGATCCAGCTGATCCTTACCAGTAGTGCATTGATACATGAGTGAAAAATATCTTCCTTCTCTTTCTCTCTTTCCCAAACGGTTATTTAATTGAGAAAGTGGTAAGCAAACTAATTCAGGCTAAGTGGCTTTTTCTTTTTTGATTCTTTTGACATAAGAATGAGAAGAATAATGAATTTGAGTTAGGGGTGGTGGTGGTTTGGTTTTTTTTTAAATAGTCCCTTAATATTAAATGGGATGTCTGACAGCTTCCTTCGCTTTTATCACCTTCAACTTGTGACAAAAAATTCTTCTCAAAGACCAAGTTGCATTTGTTGCATTTCTTTTCCCTGTGCTAATTAAATTGGCATTTCATTGTATGTGTATGTATATATTCAGGTACCTATGAATAAGCACAAGATGCAATTTTTATCTTAGCACAGAAGTTTTATGTGACTGTTGGACCATTTCCTTTCTGTAAAATGCAATTAACAGTCCATTTTCTGTCGTCTTTATTTTTTTTTGTAGGCTTTTTTTTTGATGCAGAAACTCTTTCTTGCCTTGAGCTTTTGTAGCTAGTGCAGTAGGGTCTAAACTTTCCTTAAATTTCCAAGATGTAATGAAAATAACTATTTCTTTTGAATTGAAAGCTAATAAATCCTGTGGGTGGTTTAGGGCTTTTTTGTGGATTGGTTGTTTTTCTTTTTTAGTTGAATGTCGTATTTCCCAATGTCCTTGTTTTCCATTCAATCACTGATCCCCCATCTTTAAATTCATATCTCTGTCAGGATTCCCTCGTTACTCTTCTTAGCATGCTTATCTTTTTAGAGATCTGTCATGTTCATGCAGTAGGAACATCTAGTACCTGAAATGGTAGCTGTTGGTGGGTTATCCAGCTGCCTTTTCTGTCTTGCTTCTGAACACTCGAAGTTCAAAAGCTTCTTTATATTTACCATTTATGTGATAGGTTTGGATGAATGAAAGCTGTATATTGAACTGGCTGATAAACTTAGCAATACTAACAACAATAAGAAAAAGTCTTTTACCTTTTATTGTAGTCTAGAATTCCACCTACGAATGATTTCAAAGTCGGTATGAAACTGGAAGCCCGCGATCCTCGCAATGTTACCTCGGTTTGTATAGCTACAGTAATTGGAATCACTGGTGCCAGGCTAAGGTTGCGGCTGGATGGAAGTGACAACAAAAATGATTTTTGGAGGCTTGTGGATTCCTCGGACATACAGCCCATCGGGACCTGCGAAAAGAAAGGGGGCATGCTCCAGCCTCCACTTGGTAAGGAACAAAGCTTCTGAACTAACATGCATGGAGTATTGCTTTCATGAAGCTGATTTTATCTTTTTATCTTGGCAAATTCTATGGTGTAACATAGAATCATAGAATGGTTTGGGTTGGAAGGGACCTTTAAAGGTCATCTAGTTCCAATCCTCCTGTAATGTGCAGGGACACTTTCAACTAGGTCAGGTTGCTCAGAGCCCTGTCCAACCTGACCTTGAATGTTACCAGGCATGGAGCTTCTACCACCTCTCAGGGCAACCTGTGCAAGTGTTTCACCACCCTCATGGTAAAAAATTTCCTCCTTATATCTAGTTTAAATCTCCCCTTTCCTAGTTTAAAACCATTACTCCTTGTGCTGCTGCTACAGATTGTCCATGCCTTTCTTATAGGCCCTCCAAACCATTATTTAATTGAGAAAGTGGTAAGCAAACTAATTCAGGCTAAGTGTAGTGTGGCTTTTTCTTTTTTGATTCTTCTGACATAAGAATGAGAAGAATAATGAATTTGAGTTCGGGGCGGGGAGGTGGGGGGGTGGGGGGCAAGATGTTTGGTTTGTTTTTTTTTTTAAATAATCCCTTAATATTGAATGGGATGTCTGAGAGCTTTCTTAATGATGACCTGCTCTGTCATGTGCCCGTTCTCTGAATGTTCCCTCATGCACACCGTGTCTTAATGAGGGTGTGTGGATACAACGTTTTCTTACCTGATGCTGTGCGTGCTCCTTTTAATGGACCTTCCTAAGACCTGGGGAGGCTTTTTCCTCTCCGGTGGATCAGAGCAGCCCACTAGAAGGCGCTCGCTGTTAACCGACCAGTGAGGCGCTCAGCGGGGCTGCCGGGGGTGCATCAGTTCAGGGCAGCCTGAATGTTTTCTGGGGCACTGAGCAAATTGGTTGTGGTCTGGGAAAGGCACCATAGGGTGGGTTAACGGCAGTGTTGCAGTGTTCTGCTCTGAGGTAGGAAAAACAGCTTTACCAAACCGCAAGCTTATATTGCATGTGATTCTCATCTCCTCAAATCAGCACATGTTGGGGCTTGTCTGATCAGTTCGTCATGACTAGTCTGTGAGCATGCTAGTGAACGAAATGTAACTTTCCTATGCTTAGAAATAGTATGCAGAATTTCTTTTGCTTTCCATGAGCAATATGGGTGTTCAACCTTATGTGCGTCCCTAAACTGAGAAATAGTGCTTGGTCTTAGACTTATCAAGGAAGTTTATTAAATAGGGAACTGTACAAAGGAATTCCTTGCTATATGATGAATAGTCAGAGGTAACTTTGACTACTAGGTGTAATAAAGTGTGATATCACCTGTGTTTGCTGTGCTGTATATTTCTATCTGCATTCTTGTACCGTATTTGTTATGGCTTAAACTTGTAAGTGTGGACATCTTTAAAGAGATACATTTTTTACATTGATCTGAAAATAGTTCTGCTTTTAAAAGGGAGGAATAGTAATTACCAGAATTTATCTTAAAGCCTTGCACCCCACCCCCCTCAATCCTCCACAACAGCAAGACTCCCTCCCCTGTTATCCTGTTATTTGCTGTAGTTTTTAGAAGATGCAAGAAATAACATTGTTAACATAAGAAATGAACTTTAGAAATTGGTTGGTTTCCCATCTTATGATTGCGAGCCTACTTCTGTTTTGATGTCATCAGCAACTCTTACAGATTTCTCATTCTCTTAGTAGCCCCTCAAAAAACTTGTCATCCCAATTTGTTAACAACTTCCAGTTCTTCTGTTTGAAAGATGAAATGAAGAGTGTCATTTCACTACAATACAAAACTTGATTTGCTTGTAGAGGCAAACAGACACAGGAGCGGTTGACATAACAAGTAAGACACTTCACATAGATTACAAGGGTAGATTTTTGTGCTGTTGTGCTGCTTTAGAAACACAAGAAAAGCAATGCAACCAGGGTTCCAGCCTAGAAAAGTATTATTTGGAATAGATAGATACAGTTTAACCCCAGAACGGCTTTTTTTCTTCTTTCCTGGGGATGTGAAATGAAAGCACTGGAAATTCTTGACACCTGAAGAAAAAGTTGGTTTGGTGGTTTTTTTTTTGAGAAGTTACTCGACTTAATTCTCTGAAGTTCTTGGTATAACCTTGTAGAATGAATGCAGTGATACCAGTACAAAAGAGAGCTGTAATAGAGAAGAGTATACTTATTCCTTTAGCTACACATATGTACAGTGTTGAATATATGGTTTCAGTTCAGGAGCATAGTGCTTTTTAAAATGTGTTTCTAAGCTAGTCCTATGAATAAAACAACTCTGGTTATGTATAATGAGGGCAGTCGATCCGTTAGGAAGAGAAACTTTCCATGATCGTTAGTAGAAAGGTTGATGACTTCTCTTCGGATACGGTTTCTTACTCCTATTTGGTCAGGCTACTTGTAGTGCTGCACCTAACAAGCAGCTGTTTTCCTGAACCCAGGCATGTAGGTTTACCTGCCCTCCAAACAATTGCTGGGTATTCAGAAAAGAACGTGAATGCCATGGTTTTGTCCCTCCTGCCCAAGATTTTTCGAGAGATAGGCTAAATTCCAGCAATCAAACATTCTGGCATACCTAGATAAATTTTTGAAAAAGCTTTTTTGGCAGTTTTACAGCATCCTGTTTCTGGGCAAAGCTGGGAGCTAATTGGGTGTATAATTACCTCCTGTTAGACATTTAAGCAACTGATTTTTTTTTTTTTTTTTTTTATGTGTGGTAGGGAATCTTCTGGATACTAATGCTCTGCTTCTATCATAATAACTAGCTAAAATAGTCCCTCCTACTTGAGTTTTACATAGGTTAATCATGTATGTTATGTAAGGGTTTTGAGAAAGTGATTGTTCCACCCTCCATTTTTCATAGGTGAGCTTTTTTGTTGATGAGAGCTTAATGTTCTCAACGAATTTTGTTGACAATAACTTTTTCTCTGGTTTTATCAGGACAACTTAAAGGCCAAATGAAGTAAATTGAAACTGTTGCTTACTTTTCTTTCCTCTGTCTTGCATATATGTCTTTTCTGGGCTAGCTGGTTGGGAGTGTTGTGTTTCAGTAACCACACGAGTTTAAGTTGTATAAAGACTCTAGTACCAAACCAGGACTGAAAATCAGCTCAGCAGTCCTCAAATTATGACACCATTTATCAAATATGAGCTTTGTATTCACTTGGGTGTTGCATAGGTGGTTCCAACTTGAAAACTGCAGATAGCTTAAAGCTACTAGTTAAAGAACCATTATAGCATACAATCTGATTTTAGATGACTTAATGATTTAACTGATCAAGAATTGCAGATATGCTCCACCTTTCTAGTTACATTTTTTTTGAGAGAATTGTTGAGGCTCAGTTATGAGGAAACTCATCAATTCCTGGCTGATTCTGGTACTATTTGCTTTGTGGAAAAATTTCCAATTTGCTCTATGATGTCTATTTTTCTGTAGAACTGTGCCAGACATATAACTGCTAAAGATGCAGAAAAAATGTTCACTATGTCTGTTATCTTACTTACTACATTGAAACACCCATTTGGAAAGCATAGAAAGCAAAAGGATTTTTTTTTTTTTGTTCTATTTTTTAACTGGAAATTAGTTGATTCTGAGGGAAGATTATCTGGAATGAGAATGTTTTCAGCCAAACCTTTGTTCTGCTTGAATAAGGTAGTTCATCTAAACAAATTTTATTATTTTTTGTGCTTTTTATTCACTTGTTAATGAAGAAACATCTTCCAGTTTATATTTTCCAGTATGATACACACCTTTATTAAAATAGTTGTATTTTTGTTCTTCCCTCTTAATATGTTCCTTTTTTTAAAGGCTATTTATTTATTTATTTTAATGTGGGGTGGAGGGAAAGAAACCAGTTGTTCTTTTTTTTTTTTTTCCTCTGGTCTGGTGAAAAACCTGCAATAGTCTGGTAAATAAAAAGGTATCTCCTCAATAAATGAGAGAAGCTGTAGTAGAGAATGTTTCTTTAGAACGAGAGCAAAAAGCAGACCTGAAGAGTAACTTAGGCGCTTGTGTTAGGGAAGTTCCTCTGGACCACGGACTGTATGGGACAACCTTATGTTCTCCTGTTCTAGAACTTGCACGTTGTGAAGTCCTAGGTGTTTATCTGTAATAGCACAATTTACGTTGAGTGATTCTGCAGGCAAGTCACTCAGAATGAAAATGCATTGCATGGCTTTCTGTACCACCAGTGACCCTGTTTGTTCCTTCTTGGCTGCTTTTATTTTGTCCAAGACCAAAACAGAGGGAGTGAGGCATTTGTAACTAACAGACTTTATATCCTTCTCCTATTTTATTTACAAACTGCAAGTATGGCTGTTTGTTTGTTTCTCAGGATTCCAGATGAATGCCTCTTCTTGGCCAATGTTTCTCTTAAGAACTCTCAATGGAGCTGAAATGGCACCTGCAGCATTCTTTAAGAAGGTAAGAAGAAAAGGACTGCGAGTAAACAACTTTCTATCAATTGGACCATGGTTACATTTTTTAAATGTGGATGCCAAGTTATTACCCTGTTGTCTGCAGCATGGGAAACAAGACTGTTATTTAAAATTACTTTGAACTGGATTGGCAAGCTACAAAGCTAGACAAGAAGCGATCTGCTTCTAGTCCATTGAGGTGGGCATCTCTTTTCTTGAGTTGAGACTTTGAAGTATGGTGTGTTATTTAGAAAAATAGTTTTAGCTCTTTTTTTTGGCTTGTGGATTTAAGATAAAATGGATATCACATTTCTTAGCAGCACCATATTCATGTGATTGTGCACAGAAGTAAAAAAAATGTAATGGAGAGTAAGAACCATTGGAATACGGTGGTGCTTGGAAAGGTTTTGTTAAAAGTTTTCATTGATGACACTCATTTAAATTGTAGTGAGAAAGTAGTTGAAAATAGCAGAAAAAGCTGTTCATTTTTTTAAACATGGCTCTTGAGTAAGTTACTGTGAAATGTGATAAATTAGGTAAAAACAACAGTGATAATAAAATGACTTCTTGGCTCAATTTTTTGTTGAGGTCGTAAAACCCTGCTGTCACACTGAGTGACTTCATTTTTGTTACTGAGGATGACATTCATAGAATTGTTTGGGTTGGAAGGGACCTTAAAGATCATCTAGTTTCAATCCCCCTGCCATGGACAGGGACATCTTCCCCTAGACCAAGTTGCTCAAACCTGGCCTTGAACAGTTCTCTGGAGACGACATCTACAACCTCTCTGGGCAACATGTCTCAGTGCCTCACCACCCTCACAGGGAAGAATTTCTTCCTAATATCTAATCTATACCTTCTTTGGGTTTAAAGGCATTATACCTTGTCCTGTCACTATATGCCCTTGTAAAAAGACATTGATAACTATGTCAGCAAATCGAATGGTTTGAGTTCAGATCTGTAATCACATTGCTTGTGTAATTAACTTTGTATAATTAGGTATTTTTTTAATATGAGAGTATATCAATTTTGTGAGACATGATGAGCCACACTTCCCTGTGCTAGCCTACCAGCACATCTGAGATGGCTTTTGGATAATGAGGTTCCTGAGGTAATTCAGTTCCATCAGGTCAAAACTGCTGCTGTGGTGCTACACTTATGCTGGTCACATTGACTTGATTTTTGTTTTCCTTTCGTCCACCTGGAATTGGTCTAAGGCCAACTGAGTTAACAGAGGCCTATAAATAATGTCCAATGCTAATGAATTTTTCATGGATTGGTTGGGAGGTGAAGCTTTTACCAGACAGTTATCATTCTCCAGAAATATCCGGTCCCTACAAACCTCCTCCTCTTTATCAGCATGTAATAATTTCATTTTAGTGTCTCCGCTGTCTTGCTGCCCAGAAGTAATGTATTGGGTGCAACCTATTGCTTATGTAAATACTTTTAGCAGGGTCTTTCTGTCGTGGAGAATTTTGCTAATTATCCCAGCTCTGTTTATGGGAATGGAATCTAGATTTTTTTAATGCAGAAGGGCAAAAGTATATTTGAAATACAAGAAAGATTCTTTTAATGTCTACTACAACATTTTTGAGAGTAGTGAGTATAAGAAGTAAGGATGTTGAAGAAAAATAGAGGGTTTTCTTTTTTTAATTTATTTTTTAAGAAGCCATAGAAAAAGAAATATTCTGCTACTCTTACTTCTGTAGGAACCACCAAAACCTGTGCCAAACTGCTTTAAAGTTGGAATGAAACTTGAAGCTATAGATAGAAAGAACCCATACTTGATTTGCCCAGCAACCATTGGAGATGTTAAAGGAGATGAAGTTTTTGTTACATTTGATGGCTGGAGAGGAGCATTTGACTACTGGTGTAGATGTGATTCTCGAGATATTTTCCCAGTTGGATGGTGTAGCTTGACAGGAGATGCATTACAACCACCAGGGAACAATGGTAAGATGACTAATAATAATGCTTAATTATTTTTCCCCTCAATTACAGCAGAATTTTAAAAACCAGCTGGCTGAATGCAGATAAGACTGAAGATTTGATTTGTGAGGAGCTGATGAGGACAAAATGTTGTTAAATTCTTTGTTTAAAGCTAATAGGATAGTTTCTGGAAAACAATTTTTGTCTGTTCATAGTAACTCTGGGATTGTGTTTTATTTAATGCTATTAGGAGTGCTTTTGATAGTCTTTATTTTTTTTGTGCTTTTTGAAGAATCTTGGACTTAAAACTAGATTTGCTGTTTGTATTGTAGATAGTTAAATGCTCCTGTTTAATGATACTAATATATTGGCTGCAGCAGCCCTTTATATTAAGCTAACTGCTAAGAAAGTAAAGTAGTCTTTGCTTCTGTGATGATTGAAGGTTTAAACTATGTATTTAGTGTTTTTTTTCCTTCATACTCACAAAAATCTGATTTGAAACTGCCTGTTCTGAATGCTTTATCATCCTTATGCCTTTAAGGATGTTTGTGGATAGGATTATAGAGTCCCTTTAATTAATGGCCACTGTGCTTTATGATGCACAACTATAGAAAGCAGTATACGTACATTATAAATGTACAGCTAGAAAGAAGGGAAAGGGAATAAAGAGGGAGATCCCTGAACGTAATCCGTCTGCTACTCTGGGGACCTCTTGTCATGATTCTGTAGTGTAGGCTTTTCTGTTTGGGCTCTTCTATCCTCACTGCCTTCAAATTTGACAGGAAGAGAGGTTTTTAAAGAGGGGAAACATTTTAATTAACTACTTTAATATTGCTGACCAGAATAACTTGTTCTCATGGTAAGCATTTTCACAGCTGGTGTTAGGTGAGTAACAACCGAGTAGACTGGTATCACAGAACTCTCACTGGAAGTACCAAAGGAACAGACGCAAGAAGGCAAGAAATCAGTCATGTTTCCTGCCCTGTCCATCCCCGTTGTTTTTTCTCAATCTTTTGTCAGCAGGTCAAGAACCATGTGGAAAATCTAACTGAAATTATTTAAGGGCATCTCTGCATCCTTGCCCTCACCTGCCTGTCTGTAGCTACTGTCTGCAGTTACTGCCAATGGTCATAGTACCTGTAATCTAGTTGAGTCCATTTTGGCAGATTTCAGCAAGGGAGCAACTATGTGTGTAGCTGTACTGGCAGATCCAGGATGATCAGCCAGTGCAAACCTGCAGTGAGAAGGCAGGGGGAAGTCAGGTGAGGACAATCTACATTTGATCAGAAGTCATCTAATAGGTGCCAAGCTGACCTTGGTCTTAATGTGTCTGTGCTCCCAATCTGTAAAGTGTCTTTCTCAGCTTCTTCAGAAGGTTGACCTTGTCTTGAGAAATCACAAATGAGATGTGTTAATATGGTAAGTTAATTATGTTAATTGGGGTCAAATAAAATGGCTTTATACAAACAGACCTGTGTAAATAAGTGGTGTAAAAGTTTTAGAAGATATTTTTGTGACAGTTTAGATTACTGAGTCCAATTGCATCTTCTGGAAAGAAGAATTATTAAATTGTTTAGTCTACTCCAGTTTCACTGCTGGAAAACCGGCAATATTTTGAGATACTATGTACAGAATTCTTCTTGCCCAGTTAGTCCTTGATAGAGATCAAAGAGTTCTTTAACAATTAGTTATGCAGTCTTACTAATTTTACTATTCTAGTCCTTCAGTTAATAAAACAAACAAAATTCTTTAGTATGTTCAAATTTGCTGAAGGCTTGAAATACCCACCTGGCTATTTTTATGGATTCTAGTGCTTTATTATGAAACACAATAACACTTTAGCCATTAATAAAGCCTGAAGCAAGGTTCTTTAGGACTTGTAGTAAAAAAAAAATATTGTGTGTGCTCCTTTTTTCCCTGTTCTGAGCATAAATAATTCGATATTTCAGTTTTGCTTCATGCACGTATTTTTTATGTTCTGGTAGTGGATGTTATAGGCACTTGTCAAATATTTCATCTAGCTATGCAAATTTTTTTTTCTCTCTGGTTATGTTTTTCACTCTTATTTGATCGCTTTTGAGCCATTAAAGAACTGTAATGATAGTCCTTTATTAAGATGTAAATAATAGCTTCAAGGAGAGTGTAATCAAGTCAGTTCAATTCAGAAATATGATAATGTTGTTGGGATTCTTCATTAAGTCACATTAACATTGACTACTCCTGTTAAGGAGGGAAGTATGACAGATACTATATTGCAGGGATTCACTTGAAATATTATAGTATTATTCTGGCCTGGACTTTTTTCCTGCAGGTTATTTTTGTATTTCCACCTTGAATTACTGCAATAGAAAGTGGAAATGATTGAGTGAATATAATGAGAAGTATTCTTGATTTTTGTAAATACCTTTCCTGAAAGCATTTAAACGTGTTAAGTCATTAGTTAAAGGACTTGGCGGGGGGGAAACCCCAAACCCTCAGATTTTAGTAAACAAGCAGTCCCAATATTCTGCAATCTAAGTATGACAGCGATAAAGGATGCTTTACATTTTATCTATTCCTAGGACAAAAATTTCCTGCCATGGTACTTACATGTTAGGGTCTAATTTAGCCTTTTGAAAATGAGATGAAATGCAGTAAGGGAGCAATATGAAAATTAGGCAAGATTTTATTTCAGCTGTTCACTGTCTTAGCCATTTCGAATGCCTGGAGAGAATTGTAGGACCTCTGTCATAGGAGGTTTTTAAGAACAGTTTAAACACAGGCTTCCTAGATATGGGTGAACTTATTCAGACCAAATTATGTGGTATATTTAGTCTTTATAGATTTATCTTCTGTAACTTATGTTGGTTTTAGGCAGATAAACTCAGGAACTAAGATGCAATTAATAGAAGATAAATGGAGAAGGTAAGTGAAAGTTTGTTTAGGACCAACTGTTTTTAGCATTCAGGCCTTAATCTTTGTGTTGATGTTTTGCCATTGATCCTTATCAGAAAATGTAATTTAAGTGGACCTGGCTGGGTGTCAGGGTATGCATACAGTGGTATGAAATGTAGCATTAAATATTTATATTAGCAGAAGCTGTGCTTAGCTAATACTGTAGTTTGTTTCCTTAGAAATATCTCTGATAATAGTAATTTATGTTATGTATGGGTTTTACAGTGGTGCTTCATGTTGAGTTGGCCTGATTGCCCGAGGTTAATATTTTAAGGATGCCGTACATTGTTTTCTCTGTGTCTTTTGGTTTAATGCTTTTAGGGATGACTTGTCACTCAGGAATATTGTTGTGAACTATAGCTGGTGAAAGAAGTTGGCATGATACTGTCTGTACTGGATCAATCTGAAGGACCATCTGCTTTAGCAGACTTTCTCCAGCAGTGGTTGAAAGCAGATGTCTGAGGAAAAGCGTAAACACGTAGGAGAGACGTTTGTAGAAGTATTCCTAATATCTGGCTGTCTACAACCCAGCACCTCTCAGGCCCAGGATAATACTTTTATGCTGAGTACCTCCTGGAAGAGCTTGATCTATTTTGTTCAGTTATATTTTGGAGCCTTCTGAACTTTTAGCACCTACAACATCTTGTAGTAATGAGTTCTGTACTTGAATACGTCCTGTGGAAAAGGAGATAGCCTTTTTCTTGCTGGTAGTTTTATTTGTTGTCCTCATGTTCTTGTACTGAAATAGCTTCTTGTATTTACTGTACTTATACAGGAAGAAACAGTGAGTAGTCATTCCCTAATTGCCTTCTTGATATCCATCATGATTTTGTAGACCTGTATTCTAGCTTTCCTATCTTTATTTCAAACTTGTGAACCACTGTTCTGTTTAGTTTTTCGTTGTTATGGGATCGCTTTAATTCCTCTGATCGCCCTTGTCTTTCCATACTGTTTCCATTTCAGCTATGGCATCTTTGAGCCCCTGGAAACAGAAGTGCACAAGGTATTTAAGGTTAGTGACATAGTGGTGGTTTCTGTTTGGTTTTCTGTTCCTTCTATAACTATTAATGAATTGATATTTGGGATTTTTTGACTACTATGGAGCAATGAACTAATACTGTCATAGAAATAGTTATTTTAATTCTAAGATGTCATTTTTGTGTACATCAACTAATAGCCCATCATCGGTCACAGAAGCTGGATTATTTTCAAGCGTTTGACATGGAATGTCATCTGTTACTTCCTCTGCTGAGCAACGGCTCATCTTTACAAAGATCTTTCTATACATTTTTACTGACTCAAATAATGGTTCAGCAGTTGTTGCCATCTCGTGCTTTACTCTTGTCCTAGATCATATATGAATCACATGGCACAAGCCCAAGCAGAGATCGCATCAGGATTTCTCTAGAGTGCTCTCTTGACTATGGAAACATGTCTCTTTATTCCTGGCCACTGTGGTATTTTCCAAGAAATTCTTTGGAATTTTTTTTCTATGCATACCTTGCTGGATAGAGCATTGGCATCACATTAACCACGTTCTTCAGTCTCTGAACTTGAGGCAGTTTTAAGGACAAACTTGCACAACACCATTGGTAGGTTGGACATTTCATCTTTTTGTTTCCTTAAAACTCCTAAGTGCTGTTGGTCCTGTTAACTCTCTACTGCTTGTTTTGTCTCCATTTCCTGACCTCTACTACTTGGTACTTCATGTCAGGGAACTTGTTTCAAACCCCTGTGAAGAGGGGTTCTGATCTGGGAACTCATGAGATGAGCTTCCTTGAAGTGGGTAGGAATGCAAAAAAGCATTCAGTCTTGGTGCTTTAGTATTATCTTCTGCATTTGCTCATTCTGAAATTTGGTCGTCTGTTGAATCCATGTAACTTCTACTTTAAATATGCTTTAAAAGGGCTTTTTAAGTTTGATATCTTGTAGATGTTTTTCTATTAACTCTTTTTCTAGGTCAAAGATGATATGCTTTCAGTTTAACCACCATAGATTGTAATTTTTATTTTCCTCAATTGGATAATAGAAAGCTGTTACTATGCCTAAGAACCTAAGAATATTTTTGTATTGCAGAGTAGCTAGCTGTATCTGAGGCTTATGACTGAACTAGAGGGCAGATGACTGGAGATTGCCAGAGCAGTTTCCGTGTGCTGTTCCTATATAAATTCATTTCACTATTTAGTCATTACATGTAAATGGCAGTTACTTAGGCAACCCACCTTTTTATTGGTAATAGAAGTAAAACCTTTTCCATAAAAGAGAGAAAACAAAAGAACAACTAGAGACTAGCCATGTGGGAAATGATAAGTAGTTTCACCTGCAAAGATTGATTTCAGTATAAAGTCATATCTATCAGATAGATGTGAACAGCATCTGGAAAGGAATCAGTTTCTAGGTATCCCTGATCCCCACAGTCTTACAAAGCTGGATCTTTGATGGATCCAAAGGTGGTACAAGAACTCATGAAGGAGGGACTGCTCTCTGCACTGTACAGGAGAGAATTTGTGTGGCTAGTGGAAGATGATGTAGTAATCTAAATAAAAACAGTGATACGCTGTAGCTTGTATTCTTAGTCCTTTTCCTTCCTTCCTTGTCCGCTGTCTCCCCCCCCTTCCACAGTGTGTCCCGTCATTGCTTTTCTCCCAATTCAATGCATTTATTGTCAGTGTGAGCAATCTTCTTTCATTACACTAATCAGCCTCTGATGTTAAAGGTCTCCTTCAAAAGCTGTTTGCAGCAATGAGAGTACTACAGGCTCAAGCAGAGATTAGAAAGTATCTTATTTGTCTGTTTTATGATTTCTTAGTTTAGTTTTGCTTAATTTTCAGATGTTTTTCTCAAGGCTTACTTTGTGCAGATTTTTCCAGGCTAGCTACTGGAGTTGCCCTGTTATTTTGACATAATTTCATTATTGATAGCTGTGCTGTATTTTCAGATGAGTTGTACACAAATGTGCAACATCAACGTAAGCTTAAGTACTACTTTACAAGTTTGCAGGTAAAAGAAGTGTTGAAACTTTAGAACAGATCCACAGTTAGATCAGAGAAAAGACTGCGTTGTTTAAAGTAGCCAGAAAAAAAATCAGATAAGCATGGTAATTCTTAAGTTTCATTAAAGAAAAGAACAAATGCTGAGATGGTACAATTTCATACTGCTGGAGGTTTCATTTTTCTCTCAGTGCAGCCAGCTTCTTTTCATGAGCAGGTCACAGTAGTTAAATCAGGCACATACGGTAAGCAGATTTATGCTGTCTTCACAATTGTCCATGAAAAACTCCTCAGTGCCTCAGGCTAAAATCCAATTTGCCACATTCTCTCACCTGTTAAGCTTTTTTAATTTGGTATAAATGTTTCTTGGCGTCTTGCAGCAAGGCCTGGGTGGTGCTGCTACAGGGCAGTAATCACTTAAGGAAAAATAAAGGTTTTGCCTTTCTCTAAGCTATAACCTTACTCTTAAGTCTGGTTTCCTCACCATCTAACCATGTTTATTTATAAGGTAGTTGCAATTTTCTTTTAAATTAGGAGTACTCCAACAGATGTATTTTTGACTGTTAAATGGCAAATTTTTTTTTTATTTGCTCTTGTTCAGGTCTTATGGATACTAATGTCCACAGGGGTTGTGTTGCCCAACTAGAGGATGGGATTGAGTGGATTTTTTCCAAATCTGTGTTAGTACATATAAGCTGTGTTAGGAATATCAGTGTTATCATTCAGATATTGAGACAAAACAAATGGTGGTGGCATTGCACTAACTACACTGTGTGTTTCTTTTTTCTTGCCCTGAAACTTGTTGCATTGCATTGTTTCATTCTGGGCCCACTTTTCATCCTGCTGATGCTATTTGGTGGAAAATAATGGCAAAACTTGGGCAGAATTAGTAATGGTGGGGTGAAGAATTGGGTTATTAAAACCCTTACCCAGTGTATAGAGCTAGGGTTTGCCGGGCTTATTGACAGATTCATCATCAGCACACCTACACTGTCTTCAGGTAACTCACGTTTGTGTTGCTTTGATAGTTTATCGAGTATTTGTTTACTTGCTCTCTTCTTCTCAGCTTATTAACAAATACAGTTAATATCTTTTTGCTAGTGTGCTTGCACTGGCAGTGCTTTGTTGAAGGGTGAGTCTAGAAGCTGGCTTTTCACTGTTCTTGGTTTCTGGAGAGTAACCAGAGAGATCTTTCCAGGAGTCTTTTGTTTTGCTTGTACCCCCCATTCCCACATGCCCCCTGCCTCAGCTGAGCTATAGTAAAAGTTGATTTTTTGGAAGCTATGTGTGTTAGTTTGGAGAGCAGTAGGTTTTGATAGGGCTTAATTAGTATTTTGATATGTCTGTTCTGTAGGTGCTGGCTTGCCTAGCTCTTGAAAATGTGAGAGACTCTGGGTGGGGGTGAGGGACCAAAGGTGCTACAATGCTGGCTGAGGAAGTCACTAGGAAACAAGTGATTTCCTTTACTCCAGTTTTGTCTTACGTTGCTTGGAGCCCTCTGTTTCACCCTTCAGGGCTGTGAAAGGGAGGCTAGGATTTTTCTCAGAAGATAGCAAGAGACTTTTTTTTGTGTGCGTGTATGTTATGCTGGTAGCAGAAATTAAAATCTAGAAAGAAGAAAATTGCAAGCTGTAACGTCTGTATCTTGCCAGGGCGTATGTTGAAGTTTCCAAGTGCAGTGCTGCTTTTTAGATAGCAAAGTGATGACTTATAACTCATTTTGTATCGTAGCAACATATCAATTAGTATCTCACAACTACCTCTTAATGAGAAGTAATGCAAACACATATAGAAAAAGGTGGCATGTATTAGAGATACTTCTGCGTTTGTATGGCTCTCTTATTCAATTGAGACATAAGGACATAAATTTTTATAATACTTGGCAGTAAGCTGTTTTGAAAAATTGCTAATCTTTTCCACTTCCTCTGCCAGGTGTCAAAACTATCATGATAATAACTTGGTGTATTAAAGACAGTTAATTTTATAGTTAAAATCCTGAGCTAGAACTCAGGAGCTATGTTTCCATTACTTCTGCTATGGAATGCTCACGTGGGTTTAGAGTGAGTTGCTAAATCTCTTCACCTCCTGTTTTTTATCTGTGGATGAGAGAAGGGCCAGGTTTTTGTATTCTCAGAAGAATATTCGGCTTGCGTCTCGGTGGGGACATAGGAACAATACTGTAATACGAATAGAATCGTTTCCATCCTGAAAGAAATGCCGGTTTAAACACTGAATTACTGTTTATACTGTCCTATTGGCACCTTCACTTAAGGCAGCAATGCTGTGTTTGCAGAATGTATGGCAAAATGAGCCCCTACCTTGCTTTGTGTAATTTCACTTCAGCTTTTTAAAGTGGTGTCTTGTAATTGCTGCTCTGTGACACTAACTGAATGGTAGATTTCTAATGTTTAAACGTTAGAAATCTGAACCTTTTTTCCCCTCGCTTTCCCTAAAAACACAGTGAAACCATCACTGTGGATTATTTGAGGGAATTTTACTAATTAGAATTGCATGAGAATTCAGGCTTCCGAGCTGTCATCTGTCCCATTCCCTTCCTAAGTGCTGAGGTTTCAGTGGCTTCAGATTTCACGGTTGTCTTAAATATCTGTCTTATTCTAGCAAGAGATCTTGGGGATAAAATTCTAGAGTCAGGTTTTGCAGTCCTGCTTGTGTCTGGGCAGTTGTTCCACATCTACAAGCAGAATTTGGCCCTCATCTAAGGTCTAATCTTTCATGTCCTTCTCGTGCAAACGAGCTCAGTTGACTCCAGTGGATCTGCTTGTGCGAATGAGGACTGCGTGGTGGCAACGCATCTTTAGGCTGAGTTCCAAGATAATGTTGGATTTGGAGTTTCTCTTACATACATCAGATACAAAGTTTGTAGGTGTTGGGATCCTCACAGAAGGGTTGGGGGGGGACAAAAAAAGAGAGTGTTTTGTATGAGCAGTGACCGAAAGCATGAAAGCTGTTTGTGTGTTGCACGAAGGTGCTCATCTATAGTCCTCACTAAAATGTCAGTGCAACTAGAGCTCTGTGAACTTTGAAAATGCCGTTTAGTTGCTAACATTACTACGGTAAAGTATGTTTGTGTAGTGTGATCTCTGCTCTTCAGTTTTTGAGGACACTGGTACAATTTTTGGGTGTAAATAAGAGCCTTGGGAAAGAATGCCATACAATGCATCCCACTTCTGAAACAGGAGCAGTGGATATTTGTGTAGAAGAGCAACAGACACAAATGCTTGATTTTGTTTGTGCAAATGAGAAGGCCTTTGTGATGCAAAGCAGCATCCTGAAAGGGCACATGTGCTTTTTTGGTTGTAAATATCCCAGCTAAAAACTGCAGTAATTGCAAGCAGAGCTTGGCATTTTTCCTCTCTATTCTCTTCATCGTTATATTTTAACAAGTTCTCATGAGACTATTAAAACGTCTTAGTTTTTGGAACATGTGGCCTAGTGGGGATAACTCTGTCTACAGATGCAGTGGGTTGGCAGCTTGATTTTGCATGTCTTTTCATTTCCCTCCAGATCCTGTGACCCAGTGTAACCTTTGGTCTCCCTCTGAAGGCCGGGGTGAAGGAAGTATGAGCAGGTGACTGATGATCACTGTCAATACAGCCTGCAGACAATATGGGAATTACTTTAGCAGTCTCCCACTCCCCTGCTCACCCCCCATCCTCTCTTAAATCAACAAATGCAAATAGCAGCCTCCTCATTTGCTGCTATCTCTGGGAGGCTGCCTAGGCAGCATGGGCTTTGTTGCAGTCCTGCCTATTGAAAACAGTGGCTTCAGCCCTAGGCAGAAGGAAAAACACCAAATGGGACCTGACCCCCCCCATTAATGGTTAATGCTGGTAATATTTGGTCCTCTGGCATATACAGGTAGGAGGATGCTGAGATAAGGGTACTTGACGTGTGTGGTTCAAGAGGGCAGTCTGAAGTGGTTGGAGTTGTTTGCGTTGTTATTCTTTGACTGGTAAATGCCCTTCTGGAAGGGAGTAGGGATTGCCCTGTATCCTGAAACTCATACCTGTGCTCCTAGGACTTGTTGACATTGTGGATAGCTGTGTATTTAAACTTAACTGTGTCTTCACTGTGCAGGAGTAGAAGTGCATTTGCTAGATTTCAGCATAGGCAGAGGCACAGAGGATTTGTGAAACAACATTTCTTTACGAGGTCATGATTGTTTTTTAAATGCATAGCTGTGTGGCACAAGTAAATAAAAATAGCTGCGTTTTACATTGGTGTAAGCATAGTACAGGATGCAGCATGTAGTACTGTATTGTACAGCATACGGTTGATAGTGTTTTGCTTTCCAGACATACAGCTTAAGGCAAGTTGTCATGCATCAGTTCAAAGACATAGGAGTAATGCTATGCCAGCATTTGGTTAAAATTATATTCATCTTATTTTAAGCTGGCATTGCATATGAAAATAAGTTTTGGCATGCATAAGTGAAAGTGAAGCGATCACTTTGCACATCCAGAAGGTGGTCCTTCTCAGATACCTAGGGATATCATGTCTGTATTTTATGTATTAGGATTGCAAGCAGCCATAATGAAGAGATTTCTTCTGAACTGCCATTTAGGAATATTAGATTAGTAACCGAATCAGACAAATAGCAATGTATGTAAATGCTCCTACAGCTTAAAAAATGTGTGTCAGTAGTACTTGTGTTTTATAAGAAGTCTCTTTGCAGTGTTTATTTCGATTTACTGTGACAGTTTCTGTTGCAAATACTTAATAACAGTTAAATAAAAATTCAGAGTTAAAGTAACAATTCTAAAGCTAGGTGCTGGACTGTTAAGGTGAATATCACTCATAGAGCTAGACATTAAAACTGTTACTCTATCTTGAAGTATGTTCTTTTCTTGAGACCTCATTTCAAATATATCTTTGAGTTTCATTTTGTGTTTTATTTGCTTGCTAGAAAGCCTCGATATACTAATATTTTAGGAGGAGAAATACTCCAAGTTTGCAAAAATCCAGCAAGCTGACTACTTGCTCTGCTTTCAGTCTGGAGTAGTGCTTTGGTCAAAGCCTGCTTGTACCCTAACTTGCAATACTTTTAGGTTGTGTACAGTATGTTCATAGCATTTAAGGTTAGGGTGAAACATGGGAGTTTCACCATCAGCGAGATGTGAAAGGCTGTACTAGGGGCAGTGTGATACTAGAAAGCCATCTAATTCTAGTGTAAAGACTTCAAATAACTTCAAATATGTGGTGTGTTCCTTTCGTCTCACAACAAGAATGATTTGATGTCACAGTATCTCCCATATTCATCTTCTACTTTCTTCTTTCACAACTTATGTATCTGTTTGGCTGCTAGCAATCAGGCCAACAAAACCGAATACTTGTGGACTTTCAGACTTAGTAACTGCTTTTTGTTGGCTGTAGGTGCTGCTGTAGCATGGCGTGGTACATCTCTTCATTGAGGATATATGTCTTTGTCCGTAGGTTCTGTTTGGCATCCTTCTGATGTTTTAATCTGTCCATTGCGAAGGGAATTGTTCAAATGAAATCATCAATATTTCATCAGAGAAGAGTGAGTTGGGTGGAATAGATTGCTAACTAGGAAGTCCAGTTCGATGAAATCTGATTACATCTTGCAGCTTCACACCAGATTATAATACAGTCACATCATGTACATATTGGATCCATTTTGTATTGGGATGGGAGAATCAACAGAGAACCACTTCGCTGTTAAGAGTGAATAATAATTTGTGTTTGATTTTTTTGGAAGTCCTTCTTCCAAATAAAATTTTAAGTCTGGATGGCTCCAGGTAGAAAAATCTGGATATAGTTATGTGAACTTGTCTGAGATGCCAGTTTAGAAAGTTAAATGCTCAATAATGATACTTTGCCTATCATCAATTTCTCCTCTTCAGTGGGATGATTTTCTTTACTGCCCAAAATTGGTTTGTAGCTCCCTGGAAGTAGTTGGCTTGTCTTATAATTGTGGAAACTGCTCTTAACTCTGCTCTTAGATCTTGACAAAAGACACTTTAGAAATACCATAATTAAATTATGGGAAGCATTTATAAGGTGAGTGGATTAAATATTTTTATTTTTATTTGAATGTTTTTCTCTTAGGAGAGTCCCTTTCAAAGAATGGGTATAAAGAGTTCTGTCTTTGGCTTTAATAAAGTTATATAGTTTCATGCCAACCACTTAAATTCAAAATATCCAAGTATATTTATTTTAGAATGTGAATTGTGCACTACATTTTTATTTTATTTAAGCCTTTGTTAGAAAAGTTGCTTTCCATCGTTCATTTTGAGGTTTTCCCCCCTTCCCTTTTGTTTTTGTTTTTCCTCAGTTTCCATTACAAAGAGCAGTGCAAAAATCCAATCTTCCCCTTCCAAAGTGACACGGCGTTCAATGCAGTCTCCACAGAAATCTGCTCCAGTACCAACAGCGCAACGGGGCAGGAAACCAGGTCGGGGCAAACCCCCTGGACAGTCTGCAGTTCCCAAGAAGGGCAGGTCTCCTAAAAATATTCCCCTGACAAAAAGCACCTCTCATACTGAAAATCTTAAAACAAGGAAAAAAAGTTTAAAACCTGGAAAAAAGGTTAGTCTACATCTACTACTTTACTTTATACTGCAAAATTTTGTAGTGAGATTTTTTTTTTTTTTTAAATTTAATTTTCTGTCTTCTCTTCAGCCTTCAGGGCTTTACTGTTTTCAGCAACTGATTACAAGAAAAAATTCTAGAATAGCTATTCTGGAATATTTCAGTATAAACTTCTGTGGATTGTCTTATTCCACAATAAGATTACTAATCTATTTACGGATGAGTCATTGATGTTGAAAAATACTGTTCTGGAATAGCCATTTCCGGTAAAATTACAAGAGCCAGGGAAGCCTTTAGGCTTTTTAGTCTGTGTTATTTTGTTACTGAACCATATATATAGTTTGTGTAATTTTTATTTATTTATTGTTTTGTGTTTAGAAATAAAGATTTAGGAACAGTGAGGGCATTTTTGCAGTTCTCAGGCCTCCTAAGTGTACAGCTGGATTTGCCAAGTGAATTTCTTAGCCCCTAATCCTGGAGATACCAGCACGAAGTAGGAAGCTCCCTTCCAGGCAATATATTATTCCAGGTGCGGGCCTAATTCTGCCTTGGTCTGAGTGATATGATGCCTTTCTCCCTGCCAAGCGTGATCAGGTACAGATTAGCACTGCTGTAATCCCGCCTTCCCACTCCCATGTGCCACCAACACTGGTAGGTAAACAATCCCAGAGTGAACTAGTTCAGGAAGCTAAACTGGTAGACAACTAACCCAGCATCCATCTCTCTTACTTGGTTCTTTGTCTGCTCTACCTCAAAAAAGCACAAACGCTATGGCTGCTGCAAGGAAGGATAGCATCACAGCAGGAGTATTGCCCTGGAAGTACAATCTGTTTTCTGAGGCTTGCTCACCCACTGCAGGCTGTCAAAGAGGAACAGCAATCCTGCAGTGTCTTTCTCCAGATAATTTATGTCTGTCCCTGTGCTCCTCCTTCCTTTGCATTAGAACTGTTGGGGGAGTGGGAGATACTGTTTTTTCTGTTTTGGGGTTTTTTTTCCCTTCCTCTGTCCCCAGGTTTCAAAAAGTTGGAATTTTTGGGTGTTTTCCTCCTCCAGTCAATCACTGTGGGCTAAGGGATCTATTGCTAGTGATATGTGAGAAAGTATAAAGTAATGGCACAGGTGGGACTTTTCCCTTCAGTGATAGTGCTGGTCAGTGTAAAGTGCTAATGAAGTAACGTTATTAGAGCATACCCGGAAGGCCCTAGCACTAAACTGGAAGCAGGCACTTTGTTAAAATGATGACCACAAGGTAAGAAATTATTCTGGGGACCAGAAATTGAAAGCCGAGCACTGTCTCTGCTGCTGCCTGCCTCTTCCAGTTGGGCACCCAACTGGTAGGCTGCTGATGCAAGTGGTCTCCAGCTTTATCTCTTGCTCTATGTATAAAAATACACAGAGACACAGATTTAAAGACCAGAAAGGCCTAGCTGGTAGATAGTGTTCTCCCTAAGTCTGGGAGGCTTTAAAGGAGAGCGTTGAACACAGAACTTTCATGTCTTCAGGACGTACTCAGGTGTGACATGATGCACGCTTTCCATGTAAGAGTTTTGTCCTCTGTGTGAAAAAGAAATTGAGAGGCTTTGTGTATCCTTTGAAAGAATAGTTGGAGGAATTTTATCCTTAGAGGAGGCTTCTGGGTGTCTGAAGGTGTCTGCTTGGAGCACTGCGTTTGGCACTTGGTCTGTGTGAGGTACTTGGGAGGATTTGCTTGGGGAATGGCAATTACTTCTGACATTCCCTATCTTTACACAGTGAATCTGAGGTACCTCTACACAATCCTGATTTCCTCTGTGGGACCAGGCAACTAAGAGTTAGGTTTTGCAGGATTGAAGTTTGATATATCTAACTTGGCAGTTTCCTATATTAAGTGTTGCATTAAAAAACCTTTCAAATCTCTAAGCTAATTTTTAAGGTTTTGGTTTTTGGTTTGGTTCCCCCCCACCCCAAGACTGATTGGATAAAATGCTCTAGACTTCAGGCTGAGTAATTGTGCTTCAGGTGTGAGCTGGCTGTGTGGTAATTCAAAACCTGTGTGTTTAGCGAGATTGATCTATGCCTGGTACTCTGTAGAGTTATTTGACTTCGCCCTTTTAAGTTTGTTATGCTGCAGTATTTATCCTAGTGCAGGCATTAACTTTTATTATACAGCTTGGAATGTTGAGTTGTGTCATTTTCCTCCTTTATTGAAAAGTTTCCTAAGCTTCTCTGTAAGTATGAGATGCATGTTGGGGTTTGTTTTCTGTTTGTCTCTCCCAGTTTGTACTGTATGTTTTTACACTGTCATAATTAAGAAGAAATCTCCTTGCTTCTCTTTCATTATTTTTAGAAGTACACTTTGCGCAACAATGCGAAGAATTTCTTCTATAATTTCTTGAGGAGGTGCCTTGGTCTGAGTGTGGATCACAGCCCTAAATTCAACCCTACAAGCAGAGAGTTTTTGAGTGTCAGGGTAAAACCTGTGAAGTTGACTGTGCAGTGCCGGACTGTGAGCAGTGCTCTCTGCAGGCAAATGGAGCTGGCATGCTCTCCCAGCTGGGAGGGGCCAGCCAGTGACACCCTGACCACGCAAATGTGCTGAGCCCTGCTGGGAACATGGCCTGTCCCATGGAACAGCATGGCTTTGGGTTCACAGTTTGTTGCTCCTTGTTTCGGGGTTGCAAAATGAGAACCTCAGCTGAGCAAGCATAACGTGCTGTACTTCCAAAATGCATTTTCTTTCCTCCTTCTGAAGGAGAAGGTAGGAAATGGCCTGCCAGCCTCACCACGCTTATGTGTTAGTGAGAAAGGTGAATAGTTCTTCTGTCTTAGCATTTAGTGGTTGTATTTTGTTTTTTTGCCTGCATTTTTCCCGTTTCCTCTTTTTTGCCCTCAACTCAACCACCAATATTTTGCAGCATGGTGACAGGAAACTGACTTCTCAGAGTCCCTGCTCCAGAAGGGCCTTCAGGACTGTCAGACTTCAGATCAAAAGCTCAGACTTCCCAAGTGCATTTTTGTTCTCTGTATTAAGGATGGAGAGAGACCTTTCTGTCACCCATAGGCAATTCCTGACAAGTAATACATCACTGCTTGGTTCAGTGTCTGACCTGAGTCACCTTGTCTCATTCACAATGCAATGCCAACCCTTGGCAGTCTATTCCTTATGTTCACGGCAATTCCACCCAGTGCCATATTGTCAAATAGTTTCTCCAGCCAAACCTATATTCTCTGAACTGTAAGGGGCACAGAAACTTTCTTTTAAAGTGCCCTGGATTTCAGAAAAAAGTTAATTTATTCTTAGGTGGTGTGCAGAAGTTAAACACTGCTGCTCTTAGGAAGGTGTACATTTTGATTGCTTTCTACATGATTTTTAATATATTATTTGGAAAAAATGCTTCTTCTAAAAATGTAAAGAATGAATTCTGCTAAATGGAAGAGGACTTAGCTTCTCTGAGCAACTTGACTGAATTTTCACTTCACTGTAGGTCAGTTTTAGCACTAAATCCTTACCACTTGAGTAGCCAAGACTCTGCTGCCATCAGCAGTGTCACGACGTTGGTTAATCTCTTATATTCCTAGCTCTTTTGGTAGGTAAGAAAATGAGAACATAATCTGTTCTCATGCAAGAATAAATGGTAAAGGCAGAGTTGATGAACTTTTTTCCAATTCATTGTCTCTTTATCTCCATGTATTTTCATAGTTTGTTAAAGCACATTTAGAAGTGTTTTCCTTGTGCTTGCCTCTTACCTAAAACCCAGTCCAAACCAAACTACAAGAAAATTTTCATGAGGTGGAAGGTAGTGCACACTGACCATTTTCTAAATCTTTGTGCTGCCAACTCTGGTTGTCTGTCATATAATAGTCTGCAAATAAGTTTGGTTTGGGAAAGGAAAAGGTTTTGGCAACCTACGTGACTGGATCGTAACTACGGGTTAATTTGATATTGTGTAAAGCACCAATTTATGAAAGTGATTGCTTGAGAATTTCATCTCCTTTGAAACACACTGGAGGAAAATCTAGGTGCACTGTAAAGTTGACACCTAAATGTGACTCAAGATTTATATGGGAATATATACGCAGCCCAACTAAGTGATTTGAGTTTTGATAAACCCAGATGATTGGAAGGGTATAGACAGGAAAATAATCCAAAACACCTCTTTTGTGCTTCGTAAGATTTAGAAGGTTCATGAATTAGTATATAAAGCTCATTCTTTTCTCACATTTTAGATAGCGCTAGGTTCCTTTTTAAGTCATTTGTCTTCCACTGCCTAAGTAGCTGTAAATACAAATGTCTTCTGACAATTTCTGGTCTTCCTTTCCTGGACTTTATCTTCCCTGCTATGTTTAGTAGTTTTGTAATAAGGAACTACACACATTCAGTAAGATGGTAACTGATAGCAGAACGGTTTTGCAGACTCCTTAAAAATGTTAAACATTTTGACTTTTTTTTTTTCTCTAAACAGAAAAAAGTCTTGCTAGAACAACTGACTCCTGCATCTCCTTCTCATACTTCTCCTGAGGGGGACAATGGCACTACGCAGATACTTAAGGATGGAATTAATTTGTCTGGTGCAATTGCAGCAGTTATATCCACAGGTAAAAGACAGAGGAAAAAAAAATCATGGCATTTTTAGTGTGAAATGGTTTCCATTTCAAACAAACTAGTAGTGTCATTTTATGGAAAATGTGCTGCAAACTTATTACTGTATATTATTATCCATCTACCTTATTTTTCAAAGATATTTGTAGGTGCCAGTGTTACTTTGCAGAACTAGTATTGTGATGACTACATTATAGCAAGGAGTGCTGGAGCATGGTGGCATTTGATAAATCTGCTAGACCTGGCAGTTTGTTCTTGTCTGAAGAAGGAAACTGTACAGTTCTTTCATGTGCGTCCCTTCTTAATGTAGGAAAAGGGAACAGGTGTAGCTAAAAGCGCATATGATATTCTGATATCATGCAGGCTGTAGTGTAATATAATAAAATGGAGATTTTTATATCTGTGTAGCCTTACATAAAAGAAACAACTCAGATTGTTTAAACTACGTAAAGGCAATCAGAGGAAAATACATTCCTCCTTCCTCTTATGTTTGCTTGTTTTTGAAATACAATGAAATGTATCTTGAAAAGGGTTGGCAAAAGAGAAATAAGCTAGTTAATGAACTAACTCACTGAGGAACTTGTAACTCTGTAGTGAAATATTTGTATGTTGTCAACTGAAATGTCAGAACTTTCTAAAGAAACTCCATAAATTATTATAATTTTGTTTATGGTTATTTTTTACATTTAAAAACTGTTCTTACAACAGAAGTTGTCAGGCTTTTCTCACTCCCAACTTCATTCGTGG
The DNA here is from genome assembly GCA_009769605.1 of Bucorvus abyssinicus. NCBI lineage: Eukaryota > Metazoa > Chordata > Aves > Bucerotiformes > Bucorvidae > Bucorvus > Bucorvus abyssinicus. The sequence continues at coordinate 29,262,071 of CM020030.1, read as the reverse complement.
ATGAGGGGAAAATATGTGAGTATTTCCTAGGAAAATAAACCTTTCAGGAGGCTGTTGTTGAGGCCAGACAGAAGATGCCATGAAAATAATTTTTGCTGATTTGTGTCTTTGATTATTTGAACAAATAGGCTTTTTCCAATTTGCATACTTCAGAGAATGAGCAGATATGCATGAAGACATAATCATTAAATCCCTTACAGAAATATATCGTTTTTTAACTAAGACTAAATAATACTACAGTTTGAAAATATGGCAGTCTTTTATATAACAGAATGCTTAGATTGTCTGCTTAATCACCACAGAAGCACATTTTTTCATTAAGCCGTAATAATGTATTAACTGCATTCCTGGTGATATGACAGCCAGGGCCAAAAAGAAAAAAAAAAATTCTTCAGTTACGGGTTTTCCCCATGTTTTTCTGCCTTGCCATTCCTTTTGAAAGACAGTTTTGCATAGTAGCTATAAAGAATAATTTAAATCCTATTTGATTTGTTTTGTGCCAAGCTTTAAACTACCTTACAGTGTTTCAAGAGAGGTATGTTTAGTTTATTTAGCACAGAAGTCCCAAGTTGCACTGTGGAAATCATATGCAGTGCTTCAAGGTACTGATGGTACAGACCTTCAGTAGGCATTGTACGCACACACAGGACCAGTATACATGGACACGTTAATGCTATATGGGTGCCTCCGAATGAGCAGCGGTGGTAGGTATATACCATAGGGTTGTCTTTGTTGCAGCTTCTCAAATAGGAGAAAAATAATAACTTGTTAAGACCAGTTTTTAGAATCACATCTTGGTAGTTCAGAGTACATATCAGTAATTTTTACTTTATTGGAACTAGTGTACAAACAGAGATTAGTCAAAATAAAAGATGAGCACAGATTATGAAAGGGTTGTCAAGCACTGGAACAGACTGCCCAGGGAAGTGCTGGAGTCAGCATCCCTGGAGGTATTTAAAAGATGTGTAGATGTGGTGCTGAGGGACATGGTATAGTGGTGATTTGGCTGTGCTGGGTTAATGGTTGGACTCAATGATTTTAAAGGTCTTTTCCAACCTAAACAATTCTATGCTTCTCTAAGACTGCTTTGTTACGTCAGGGGGATAGAGAAAGACTTTGGAAACCAGAAAGAAAGGTTAGAGCTCAGGCAGGAGAACCTTGACAGAAGACAGAACATTTTTTGCATCCTCTGAAAGTGTGTATGCATGTTCATCTTCTGGAGTTGACCAGCACGTTTTCCCCTCAAAATTAAAACTCTTTTTTTGAGTTTGGAGTTGTAACTTGGAAACATGTCTTTGTTCCTCGGCAGTAAATATGGCTTGTTCTTTTTCAGTGTGTGTCTATGTCAACAAGCATGGAAATTCTGGGCCTCACCTGGATAAGAAGAAGATTCAGCAGCTTCCAGATCACTTTGGACCAGGTCCTGTCAATGTGGTTCTTCAGCAGGCTGTACAGGCTTGTGTGGATTGTGCCTATCAATCCAAAACAGTCTTCGGATTTCTGAAGTCTGGCCATCATGGAGGGGAAATGATAACTGGTATGTGAAGATGCTTTGTTTCTTCTGTTTTTTCAATTGATTATGAACTTAAGGTAGGGCAGAATTGCTGAAGCACCTGCAATGAGTTTATATCACTTCTGCAACTATTTAAGCACAGCCAAAACCAAATACTTGTGAATTCCTTTACTAGGAGAGTACTGGTGTTAAGTGATGTATCTCACTCTGTGTCCAGGATGATTTGAACAATCCTTTAAATTAGAATTTAGCATGGCTTGGCTTCGCGGACGAAGATTTGGGAAGGGCTTTGCCCACTCTTATTGCAAGCGCGCTGATGGCTGAAAAGGCCAATGCGGGATAGGCAAGACCGGTTGCAAAGAGCACACCGGAGGGTCTCCTTGGGTGGTATTGCCGTTTCGTCCCTTGCCTGTCGCTACAGGGCTTTGCAAACGTGAGTACACCCTTCAAGCCTGCGCGGTGGATTTTTTAGGTGAGGCGCAGCGTGCGCGAGACTGGCCCCACCCTTTACACCTGAGGTTCATCTGCCAGGGCCTAGCGAGCTTGGACGGTGACAGCAAAGTCCTCAGGTCGTAGGTTTGGTTAGAGTATCCTTCTCTTAGATGGATGGCCTTACAGGGCTAAATGAGCTCCATCTGCCCGGGTTTGGAGTTAGAGTTGTCCTTCTCCTAGGATGGTTGCCCAAAGGCTAGTGAGCCCATCCTGCCCGTGGACACACTTTGTCTGACCCTTCAGTTGAGACCTGTCTGGCTTGGGAGACCCTACCGGAGGCATATGCCACCACCAGCATAGCTCTCAACTTCGCAAGGGCACGCAAGCTCTTTCCCCACGGCAAGGGGGTGCCTGTGAAAGAGAGAATTTAGCAATAGCAGTGATAAATGACATATAAACAGTACAGTTAGATTCTTATACTAAATAAAGCTCATGCACATCGTTTAGCAGCCATAGCCAAATATTTCTCAAGTAAACTTGGTACAAGTGAAATATCAGCTTTATTAATTCAAGTCTTTCACATGATTTTACACATATAGAGTGTTTGTGTTCTTTATGCCTTAACCAAGTGAGTGAAAAGTTTCAAACTAATCTGTTTAGCTTCCAGGCGAGTGATTCCACATGTTATATTGCTGCTCATTGCTTTCCCCCATTCCCCAGAATTGTAGCAGTGTCTTAGGTCAGCGTTCATTCACCTATGTCCCCTATTATAGAATAGGTTTATTTCTGCTACATATTAATGGCAAGTCTACAGATAAATTATCTCTATATATCAAACTGAAGAGCTGCTGCTTGACATTTTTTTCCTTCTAGACTAGGAAATATTCTATATAGCAGTTAGCACATCAATTCATAGTTCCATCAGCTAGCGATACAATGACTTCACGTTACTTTTTTTCTCCTTACATTAACACTAGATGTGAAAGATGACTAGTGAAATACAGGTTCAATGAAATCCTCGTAAAGATGTTGCCGTTTAACAGCAAAGCACCCCGACCTGCGTGTAAAAGAACTACAGTGAGCCTTGCTTACGCGTCCCCACAAGTTTGTTCACAGAGTGGATGTTGCTTCTCTGCTGGGTAGAAAAGGTTTAAAGGCCTTGTATATGTCTGGTTTTGAAACCCATATTGCTTTATTTTTGCAAACTATATGAAAGTTTATTACATTATTAATTCCTTGCTGTATCGAATTCATACAGGTCAATTTTCTTGAACAAAATGCACTGAGATGTGCATTGCTGGTAGTCTGTTTGTGATTGTTTATCACAAAGGACTAAATTGTAGGCCTGTGGTATATCTGGGCTGTGACTCAGTAGTTGAAAATAATCATTTCACAGGGGAGAGAGAAATTTCAGAATCTTTATGTAGTTGTGGTTTCATTACCTTCCAAAATTCTGTACAAAAAGGAACTCCTGTTTTGCACCTGGCTTCACCCCAAGGCTTGGATTCAGGGAAACCGGTTCTGTAGCCCTGGATTTGAGGAACTTGGCGATGCGGACTGCTCCTGAAGCAGAATCCTGGTCCAAGTGATAGCAAGCCACAAGACCCCAGTGGGTCTCTGGTGTTCTTGAGCTGTTGCCTTCTCATTGGCTTGTCAGACAGGTTGCTGAGAAGTGGGTGAGCAAACAGTCCCTGTCATTTTATCAAAAATGTGAGTATGATGTATTTTGAGAAGCACAAAATGTGACTTAGATTAATGTAGCACATTACAATCAGCTGTGCATGTGAACAGTAAGGAAGAAGGAGCTTACAGTAGAATAAAATGAGAAATTTCAGAATTAAATTTGTGAGAGGTGTTTTCACGTAGAGTTTTTGTTTGAAAATGGTTTTGGAGTCTGGTTTGCTGTTCAGGTTGGGGTTTTTTTGACTAGTGAAAAGAAAAGTATGTTGCAGCAGAGAATAAGCAAAGAAATATAAGTCTTTTGTGGACTGATACTTCAATGACGTGTATTATACCTGCCATAGGAGGAAACTGTATGCTGATGAGGATATGAATAAGATAATCTTGCTATAATACATGTGAATAATTAGCAGGTTCTTCTGGTTCAGCTGCCAAGAAAATAATTGTTTTGAATAGAATTGAGTTTAGGATTTTTCCATCTTTTCTTAAACAAAAGCACAAACAGTTTTATATTTACTTGATGCATAAGGTTTCAATTCAGTCAAATATAACTGAAAGGAAATTAAAGCCTTGATTAGCAAGCCCACTAATGGTGGTGGTGGTGTCAGCCCCTTTTTTCTCCTTGTAGTGCAGAGAATGTAGTGTTTGGTGGGATGAAATAGACTGAGGCTCAGATAAATCTTCTCAAGCAGGGAATTAAAATCAGACTCTAGGGTGAGTTTCCTCACTGTCAGACAGACGTTTCACTGATAGTTCAGCTCTCAGCCTTTCTTCTGGCTTGAACCTGGTATTTAAAACATACTTACACAATGGAAGGTGAAAAAATGGGAATGGCTCTTCATCCCAGGGGCTGGGACTGCACATGCAAGCTCCAGTCCCTGTTTATTTGTCATTAAAGGTTGAGGTTATTGCACCTCAGAAGAACTCCTTTTTTTATTCCCCCCCAATGTTTATCTGTGATGTAAGAGGCTTATGTTGTCCCCAAGTAGGGCAGGCAATTGATCCTATGGATCTGGATCCCACACCCTTGATTGGAGTTCTTATGGTTGCCCTCTGGTGTTCAGAGGGCAAAGGAGCTGTGTTTGCACTGCATCTTTTTTTGTGGATTTTTCCCATGGGATGTCTTGCTGAGGCAGTCACATTGCCTCAGCTGTTTCTTGCTTTGCTCTTCTGACAACTCTAAGATAATATTGTTCTTTTCAATGCTTCTTTTCAAAATGAGAAATTAAGGCATGGAGAATAAGTGATTTGCCCAAGGTCATATAAGATCTGTAAGGCTATTATAAAGCTTTTTAAATTTTTGTCATAGCTGACTACTACCTTGCAGTAAATTTGTCAGATCAGGCCATGCTAAGTCTCACCACTCATTTGCTCTCCAGAACTGGTTGAGTTCCAAGCAAAAATTTGCCTTTGGAGACCCCTTCCCCAAACCCAACGTAGAGGACCTTGTGTTTAAGCCCTAGGGGGGACTGTGAATCATTAGCATTTCATTTGAATGTTGGAGCTGGAAAAAATGAGTAGGCCATGGGAACGTGTTGGTCTGGGATTTGTCCTTGTATACTGACTGTTTAAACACTTGCACTGCGTCAGTCTGTCATGAAAGCGGATGAGAGAGGTAACATGGTGGTGGTGGTGCTGCTAGCTGGTTAACTTGCACTAACCCTAATCAGAAGCTTCCTTACATCAACAGTATAATTAACTGACACTTCTAATTTCCTAAGGAAGCATTAAATATGCTAAACTTGGGCATTTTCTTTGGTTTTGTGTACATTATATATCTCTTTTTTTAACACAGTATGGAAATGTTCCTTAATTCAGATGTGTGAATAAAGGCTTTCTTGTAATTTCTGTTTGGGTTTTGTGGTTGGCTGTATGGGGTTTTTTGGGTTTTTGTTTTGTTTGTTTTTTTTTTTTTAACAAAATGCATCTGCTACCAAAATGTGATCCTTTAAAGCTCTACTTATCATTTGGGAACTTATCTTAGCAACAGAAAGCTGCATGACAGGCTGAAAACCAAGACGACAAATTGATGCATAAACCTGGCATTCATGCTGCTTCTTTCTAGCCCTAAGCTTTAAGCTACAAGTTTGCTCCTGCTTTGTTGTAATATCTTTCTAATGAGAAATAACTAAAAGTTTCACCTAATGTAATGGTAATTATTTATTTGTTTATTATTTATTATTTATTTATTATTTATTTGTGTATTGGTAGTATTGAGTCTTTTCAAAATCTTACTAGTTTTCACAAAAAAAAAAAACCCAACCAAAAAATATCATCAGCTGCAATGCTCTGGGAGGGCAGGGAAGAAGGTCAATAAGTAAAAGATGTAGGCACATGTCCAGGCTCTTTGTAATCACTCAGTTTAAAAGACACCAGATCCATTTGTGGCTGTTGTGGTACCTCTACCAACTAGCTCCTGTTGAAATAAATGGGAGCTTGACCACTCTAGTGTTGACAGCAAGATGGATTTCTCTAGTGATAAAATGGCAAATGGCAAAACAGTTTCTGTAGTCAGAATTTCAGTAGTAATGGATGCCATCACATTAATACAAGTATGCTCAGTTCAGTAAGATATGGAGGGGGGAAAAAAAAATCTTTAAAAGTAGCTTCCTGCCCTTTTTTTTTTTTTAGCAAGTACTGTAAAAGGTCTTTTCTGTGTTATCTCCTGCAAACAGATGGTGGAGAGCTTGCTATTTTATAAGCAAACAACAGAAATTACCTGTGAGGTTTTGCTGATGAGGGAATAGTTGCAAGTTTTGTTATGCTGGTGTGAATCCAAAATTATTTTATTAAAGCAAGTTCCCGTAGAGCAAATTTAAACTGGAATGAATCCAACAGAAGGTAAAAACAATCCTTTGGATCTAAATTTGTTAGACTACTGGAATCATTGTTTACTCCTCTCATGCCTTGTGTGGTTTAAATCATATCTGGATGTCTTCTCCTTTAAGTTAATGATGATGTTTTACTGTACTTCATGATGCTTGGGGGGTGTTTGACATCATCTTCTTATTCACAGCTTCCTTTGATGGGGAAAAGCATGCCATCAATCTTCCTTCTGTAAACAGCGCATCATTTGTCCTACGCTTCTTGGAGAAACTCTGCCACAGCCTGCAGTGTGATAATCTCTTTAGTAGCCAGCCTTTCAGCCCTTACATGGGATGTGCACATAGTCCCACGGAGTACGATAGGAACAAACCAGGTACTGTTAAACAACTCTTATTTTCAAGTGCTGATATTTTTGAGAAGTGTGGTGACTTTATGAAATGTAACTTTTTAATCTGTCTTTCTATGATATGAAATGATTGAAATGAATACGCTTCAGTTCTTAGCGAATTGGTTCCAGCGCAGCAGTGCTTTGACAGGATGGGGATAGCTCATACCACATGTGCAGAAATCATTTTGTTCTGCAAACTCCTCCTTCTAGTCAAGCCAGGAAACATAATGTATTGTACCACTGTGATACTGCTACAAGGGCAAGCTCAAAACTTCACATTTCATTTGTTACATTTATGTTTGGATGATAAAATAAACTTACTAAAAGATACTTACTGCATTATGAGAACGGGCTTGCCCTGAAAAGGAGTTCAGTCTAGCCCTTTGCAGACCACTGAAAGGTCCTTTCTTCCCTCTTTATGCACCTTACTCAGTGGTGGCTCAAAAAATCTTCCATTCTGCTACGTACAGTCCAGTCTCCTAGCAGCAAAAGTGGGGTTTGCAGGTGGCTGCTTGTGATATTTTCTATCAGGCCTTTTTCTGCTGCCCTGGGAGCATAGGGTGAGGGGGGAAGGAATGAAATGACTCGTGCAAGATCTCCCATGAGGTTGTTTGCAGGGCCTAGAGTTACAAGTCCCAGCCCAAGGGTTACCAGGAGACATAGCTGAGAAAACCTTGACATCGGGACAATTTTAGAGGATTCATATTGGGTGTGAAGCTTCCTCACAGTTCTCTGATAACTGAGTCTGTCTTCCAGGTTCTGCTTTAGAGAATAAAATACCCTTTCTTCCTCACATCCCTTTCCAATGGAGAAGTTATGTGTATAATTCTCTCTGTCATGCGAAAGTAATTAGTTTTAAATCTTTTCAGAAAAGTAGCCAGGGTCAAGGTCATTTGGGTGATGACAGTACAAACTAAGCTGTACTTCAACTTTGAAAGTTTGCATTAAGGTGACTGAGTCTGTGTGACCCAAGAAACTGAACTGTAACCTGGTGAATGGCAGATGTATGTCCTTGCTTTTCTCCTTGGACTTTCCCCGTGAACAACTTTATGCTAGAATAATAGGTGGTGACTTTCCTCTTCACAGCAAAAGAAGAAATACCTGAAAACAGGAGTGGTAAACGATATTCTCAGGACTCTCCACCATATACTGCTCCTCTTTCCCCTAAGCTTCCCAGAAATGATGCTCATCCATCTGAAGGTAATTACATTATGTCAGGATTATATATGAGGATTATTTATGGTTTCAGTATTTCCAGTCAAAAAGGACCGAGTTCAACGTGTATGTCTAGTTTGTCTCTAGCCTTTGACAGTTCAGGGTGAAAGTATGTTAATTATTGATCACTGGCACAGATTTTACACTTAGAGAAGATCTACTGCAAGTTCCAGCAGTGCTTCTCCTAAACCTGCTTGCCTTTTTTGTGAAGGGGCTCAGACAAACAGGTGACAAATGAAGCCTCCTGCTTCATATATGGCTATTTAGCAGAAAACCAATTGCCTTGAAATGGATTAGGAGATAAATTGGAAACAACTCTTAACTCTAGGCTGGGACCATTAAGTGGTAAGCATGTAGCTCAATGATAAAATTCAGCAGAGTTTATGGCTAGCTGCTGCTGAAAATTGTGCTGCTCCTGCTTTTCTTGCCTCCTTGTCCCTGCAGTGGGTCCCTGGGTGGTGAACTGAGCCAGTGAGCAAAAGCACAGAAAATGTTTTGGTGAAGAGTAGTTTGCAGTTTACTTCTCTGGATTGACTCCCTGTGGACTCAGATGAACACAGGGAAGGGTTGAATGAAATGCAGCCGTGGCCAGGGAGCAGCGAAGCCTCCCTGTGGCAGCTGGCTGTTAGGTTGATTTAGCTCATTGATGAATAGCACCTTTTCCTGCGCTGCAGCCCAGCTGCAGTAACTGAGCACATGTCTGGTCTTACTCTGTCTCAGATGTGAAGTAAAGCATCTAGGTTTAAACCTCAGTGAGAGAGACCTACAAAAATGTGCTTTTTTTCACTCTGCGTTTGCTGCTTAACTGCTTAAGGCATGGTAACTTGTTGATGTTGACTGGTACCATCCGATACATATTTTCTCTTGCTGCAAGATATCTGCACAGCATTTCCAAAGGCTCTTTAAAATATGATGGGGATTAGTTATTTCTTCCTTCCTATTCTTTTTTTCTTTTTGGAGATCCTGGGGTCATTTTGTGTCTATTAGCATCAATGGCATCAGAATGATCTCTTTTTCTGTGCAGATTAAAAAGTAATAGGACTACAGTTAAAGCAGAAAAGGATACCAAATAAAAATGTTCAAAATGATAGCTTATTTAAAATTGTACATATTGTTATATATATGTAGTGTATTCACTTTGTATAGAATAACAGCAGCAGGAAATACAGTTCTGCATTGGTTATTGATTTCTGTGTCTTTCCAAAAGAAGTACTGGCTTAATGGTACAGATATATCTGACTTAGGTGTACAATATTTCTGGTAGGTAACTTAATAAGTGTAAAGCACTTAATTATACTAAAATTAAGTTGTTTCAGTTGGAGCAAAACGAATGTTTGAGTAGGTCTGCATTATCTTGTGAGAAATATTCCTCAAAGTAAACATGCATGCACATACTGCTTTTTAGTCATTGTTTGCTAATGGGTCCCTTTTACAGGTGAAGTCAGCGTACTCCTTAAACTATATTTTAAGATCAATAGTTCATTATAAAGCTCAGTTACTTGGATAAAAAAATAATTAAAATAAGTGTTTTGCCATGGTTTCAGACGTTTGAATTTGTGCTCTGTGCATTTCAAGAGGCAAAGCGTTCTCTTGTGTTGTGTGTTTCCCATTAGGGCAATGTCCTCTGCTGAAAATCTGGAGGTAATTTTATAGCGGTCAGTCATGGGTTGGTTAGCAAGAAAGATCTGCCCCCAAAATGTTCTGCTTCCATTGAGACATAGTTGTCTTGAAATAGTTGTTTTGAAATATCATTTGAAGGCAAAATGGAATAATTGTGGGAAGGGGTCTTATAAACAGCTCATTTTCCTTCTGATCTGCTTAGGGATATGTTTTGCAGATTTTGCTGTCTTTCCTGCTCACTAACAGTTTCTTCTTAAAGTTACGAAAGATAAAGGGTAGGGGGTGGAGTTGGGGAATAACTCAGTCTCCCTCCCCCTGAAAACAGAGTGTTCTTACTACTGTGGCCGATTACATCATTCCCGTTACGTATGAGGCAGAACAACTGGCTTCTAATTCCCAGAGGAGCTTCAAGAAAACAAAACATCCAATTCCTGCTAAGGCCTTCAGTGTTTAAACAGTCCGTCACCCGTACATTTGAAACATAAGGCCTTTTATTGGCCTTTTCTGAATCTACCCAGAGATAAGGCATTCTGCAGTGGAACCTCCCGTCTCTTTGCATACCACTGTCACTCACAAATGTTCAAAATGTCGAGGTAGAAGTATGTCATTCATTGCTCTGTGGATTGCAAGGCTCCTTTTGCTAGATGCTCATCTCAAATCAACTGTCGTACCAGTTGACTGCTTTTTTGACAAGATTGCAGCTGTGTTTTGTTTGGTGAGAAGCTAGATGGGTGGAAGGGGAGGTTGACTGGACACTCTAGCTGCTGAATAGAAACACCCTCTCTAAAAGATGATGGCCTTGAGAAACATGCCAGCCTTTCCACCTCGTGTATTTGAATTGAGAATTTACAGTAAGATAAATTCAAATGCTGGTATCTTGGTGAAGAAGAGCAGAGTTGATCTTTTCCAGCCCTATTTACTGTTGTTTATTTTAGGATATGTAACATCAGAGAGAAATCTGAGATATAATTGAAATAAATTCTTCTGTTATACAGTAAATTTTAAAAGTCTTTGTGTCTTCAGAAATTTTGACAAGATTACCTAAACCAATTATTTTTAAAAAAACCTATATTTGGGACCTCTACTTGTTTATAGTATGTATTTTATAACTACAAAAAGGCTTTTTAAGTCATTACATGGAATTGGCTTAAATACTCTATTTGAAACTTTCTGCTGGAGGAGTATTGTCTCCATTGTTTCTTCCTACCCTTCAAGACTTCTGAAATCTGAATCTACAGGTTCAGTCAGACCTTAGGCTCCTTTGTGTAACTTTGCTCCAACTGTTTAAAGTATTACCTCTGCCTTTTGGTCTTGGAATGAGATTTCTGTTAGTGGTTTCACTCTCTACAGCTCTAATTTTTCCTTGGTTGGCTACCCTTTAATTTTACAGTGCTTAACATTAGCTACATCTCTTAAAGTCTCTCTGAAATTCTATAGAATGATGGCTTTTGTTTTTCATTTTGGCAAGCTGCTGCAAATACTTCAAGCTGACAAATGTAAGGAAGTTAGTGTTCTTGGTTTTGGTTTTTTGGTTTTTTTTTTTTTTTTTTTTATTTGAAAACCTCAGTAGCCACTTCTTTGATACTGTGTTTCAAATCGAACAAACAAGAAAGATTTGTAGTTGTTGTTTTGAGGGTTGTATATGTGAAAGACAAGGAGTTTGGTCCCTAAAAGCTGCTTTATTCCACGACTATCAAGTTTAGTAAAAGATGTTACATCGTCTTGCAGATCCTGCCTTCCTGAATTCACCAAGTAGGGAGCTGGCTCTCTGAGTGCCTTTGCTCCCTTTCAGGATTATGCTGTCTGAAGACCAAAATACACTTCACAGTTATTCACTGTACTCCACTTAAACAGGTTTCATCAGAGAACCTAAGACCTCATGGAGCATGTTGAAAACATGCTTGAGAAGCTCACTGGGGTTTTTTAGGAAAATGCTCTTCCTTTAGTTTTAATTGGGTATTTGCCCAGGAAATTCTTGAAAGTTGTCATATAAGAAAGGAGTAAAAAGCTTATTTCAGGAAGTAGTTTTGAAGAACATACCAGTTCTTGTACCAAAGAACATGCTGCTTCACTGGCATATGTTTTATAACTTTACTAGAGTAATTCTCAAGATGGTAGTGTGGGGTTTGCTCTTCTGTGAACCTGTTAGCTATATTTTCCAGCTCTTAACTCTCCTGCCAAAGCAGCATTTGTTTCATGCAGATTTGCACATCATGCTTCCAACTTCTTTCTCAGGCTACATATTGGCCTGATGCAAACAGGGAATATGTATGATTGTTAGAGAATGGAATGGTGTTCTCATTGATTTGTTGTGTTTGGGTTTGTTCTTTTTCTCTCACATAGCATGCTTCTTCTAATCAGACTTGAATTTGGTTGGCCGAGAGTGGAATTTGCAGTAATCAAGCAAAACTGACTCCTGTCTCATGGCACAGGGAAAGGAACGCACTGAACTCCACTTTTCTGGCTTAGAAACAGTATTGACAAGCTCTAAAAATTTATGAGTTTAAGTGGGCGTTGTTTGTGTTTTGCAGAGTAGAAATGGGCTGATATGTGATAAGAACTAAAAAGGAGAATGTTGTTATACTCCTTTCCTGAGACCTGATTTTTTTTTTTTTCCCCTACTTGCTCAGTGGGTTCAGTAATTTACGTGTATCTTTAGCTGTCCATCGTCTATGCTCACAGACCCTGCCCTGTGGAAAGAACTAACTGTATGTAGGTACAGCGTTGTGGTCAAAACATGTTACATTAGTGTGCTGTACCTGGCACTGACAGCCTTCTGTGACCGTGCCTGGAACCTGCTCCCTTTTTAATGTTGGCATCTGTGACTGAACGTATTGGGATTTAGAGTTGATAACTGTCCATTTGTTTTGTTTATGAAGTTAGTGACTCCATCTGCTGTTTAGAACAAATTAAACACTTGTTAGTTAACATGAGAGTTTTTTATTTATTCTTTTTGCAAGGTGAGGGTAACACACCCTTAATAGTTAGCTTTTTGAGAATATTTTAAAAGAAGATAATGAAAGTGCTTGACTAAGATTGCTTAATGGATCAATATTAACATCAGGCAATTTCCTGTCACTTCTCTGTTCATAGTATTGAACAAATACAACTGAAATGATCTACGAAAGACCATCTCAGACTTGATGTATTAAATCTTTTGCTACAGAAAATGTTTTAAAAATACAGTAAGAGCTTAATGATTACTTGAGGAAAAGAGGCAACATTCAGCAGCAGTGGTTGCATCACAGGAGATCTGTTAACAGGTTTACAATCTGTCAGTATCTTCAAGAGAACATAGCAGGAAGTCAAATAACAAAGGTATAATGTTTGTCACTTTGAAGATATTCATACTTGCTTTTTGTGTAGCAGAAACATTACCTATAGAAGAAAACAGCACTTCCAAAGAACACCGATTTTCTGAGGACTCTATGGATTCTGCACTTAGTTCTGTAAATCCGTCAAGCCCGACCCGTCGAAATTCCACAGAATATCGTACTTCAGGGAGTACAGCATATTACAGAAATTCCCTTCAGCCAGTGACTGCTACCTCAAATTCTGCCCCAGTCCTGCGCAGGCTGTCCTTGAGCTCTGCTGGGAGCAGCGGTTACTATGAAGTTAGTAGGAATCAGATACAGAGGCGGGTTGAAGGTATGCTGTATACCTAAACTTTCCAAAGTATGTAACTGCTTTTATTAATGTACGAAGTCCAAGAGTTATGAATAAAGATGCTCTTTGCTATAGAAAAGCTTGCGTATGGCATGAAAGGTTGTGCTGTTGCCAAGCATGTCAGGCTTGCTCACGTAACTGCAAATGCAGACCTTAAGCCTGTTAGAGCTAATATGGCAGTGCAAGCCAGGGAGGTGATGAGGGTCTTGACTGCTGCACCTTCCTCTTGCTGCCGTTATGGACCCTGCAGCAGGCCACACCAAGGAGGGCTAGTTATGTGCAGCTCATTTCCTGAGCATCTTATCAGCTATTACAGTGTTGCTGAAATATGGGGATAGGGTTTCCTCCTGTCCCTCTCTCTATCAGCACAGCTTAGCTTGCCTTTGCCACATTCCCAGTTAGTGACATCTTGGGACCTAGCAGCCAAGCACAGTTTGGACTAATTGCTCTAGGTATGTCATAGTACTAATGTTTATGCTACTGTAAATATTTGTGGTTATATAAGGCTTTTAGAGACAAATGGAAATTATTTGGAAGAAAATAAAACATCTTTCATTTTAGTACGTTGCAAAGAATGCATAATAAAAGCTGCATGTTAATATTAAGAATGTCTTATTTAAAATTAAACGTGTTAGCCCTGTGTAGACTAATAATAATTCTTCCTTTCACAATATTCTTATACTTAAAGCTGCAAGTTCCACAACTGGACCAGATCTGAATTCACTAAAAAGGGAACCTTCAAGAATATTGAATAAGGATCCTTCCACCTGGTCAATAGAGGAAGTAATGCATTTTGTGAAAGAAGCTGATCCACAGGCACTAGCTCCACACGCAGAACTCTTTAGGAGACATGTATGATGTATATCCATTCTATTCTAATAGATTGTGTGTCTGTTAATCTCTTAAAATACAGCTTTCACGTCTGTCGCTCTGTTTGCAGTTGAAGGCAGAACAGACTTTACACTCATACTAGAGGAAGGCTGAATATTATTTTTCCTCCTGAAACCTCTCCTGCAGTCTATTTTCTCACGTTCCAGTCTTGTTAGACTAAAGTAAATAGCCACTGCTTTCCAGCTTATATGGAATAATGCCAGTACTGGAAGTATCAAAGCTCTAATGGCCAACATCTGTGGTACCTGCCTTGTCCCTGGTACATTCATTCTCATGTACGGCATGGGGCATTTAGCGTACACAGACAACCCCTCTCTAAGAGAGTGTTTTGGAAACTGATTATCCCTAAGTAGAGATGCTGCTATGTCTCATTAGCTTTTCACTTGGTCATTAATGCTAAAATTCAGAGAATCAGTTGAAACATTGAATTCATCTGTTTGAAAAACAATGTGTAGGGAGGGTTTCATAAGATCTAACTAGATGTTGTATTTAGAGAGATAAACTGTGTTGGTTTCTCTCTACTGCCTTTGGCCTCCTCTCTTCATTCTCACTGTGCTTTTCTATGGCAGGTTGTTCAGCAAAGAACTGCTTTCTTATTTGACAGTATATATGGCCCTCCAAAAAGAGGCTGGCTTTCCCTTTAGTACTATTTCACCCTTGTTCTACACCAGCTCCTACTAACAGTTAAATTTGAGTAAGCTGGTTTGGAAGGAGAATTCAAAATAACTTTTAATGGAGTTTCCTGTCTTATGTTTTATTCTTAGTTGTATAACAAAACTAAATGTTACTTGTTTTGTCAGGCTTATGTTTAAAAAAAATAAGACAGAGTGATTTTCTTTGTAGTGTTTTAAGGAACTAATTGCCAGTCTACAGTACGTAACGCTACTAAGAACTTAGGACTGTCACATTTGAGCAGCTTCTCAACCAGGCAGTTGAAATCTGACTAAGTTGTCCTTGGTCTTGATCCCAACAATCTGTCTGGTTTAACCTGGACATAGATCTGTCTTATTTCACAGATATAGATGGTCTGTAACCCCTTACTGCATGCGACCGTTTGCATGCGAATGCCAGAATCCTCCCACAGCTGTGTTCAAGGTTCAGTGCAAGGCCTCAAGTGCTTGGACCATTTAATCTCTAACTGCACAGACTTTCCTTTGCAGCTTCTCTTTTTTTTTTTTTTTTTTTTTTTACCCCTTGACCTGTTCCCTTTTTTCACCCAGCTGGTTCCCGATTTTGAGGGCTGTTTGGTCACGTTTTTTTACTTACTATAATTTTCTTTAGGGGCTTAAATACTTCAATCAGACATTTAAAAATAATAAAATAAATTCCATTTCAGTTACACTAAGTTACTGGTTTAGATATAGTACGTAAATTTTTACTACATATAAGCAAATATAACGTACATCCCAGTTTTACCATGCAGCTTGTTAAAGGAGTCGTACGTTGTGTTTATTCTCTCCCTTCTGCAGGAAATTGATGGGAAGGCGCTACTCTTACTGAGGAGTGATATGATAATGAAATATATGGGACTGAAGCTGGGGCCTGCCCTGAAGTTGTGCTACCACATCGAAAGACTTAAACAAGGGAAGTACTAGCCAGTGGGGATACCACAAATACGTGTGTTTTATATCACACTAAGCTCTCAGGTTCACAGCCATCGCCTTTATTTGAAACTATTTTGCTGATATAAATAATCTTTATTTTTTTGAAAGTGCTCTCAAAATGTAAAAAAGACATCCAGGATAAAACAGGGGTGGGAATCTGCATTACGTTCTCGTGTTTTGTGAACTATTTCAGAAATCTACAGGGAAGGACAGTTGGTCATGCTGGGAGTGGGCAGGTTGGGTAATAGCGCTCTCTGAATCCTGAGAAGTGTGTTCCCTGTTACAGAGCCAAAACAGCTGAATTCCAAAGGAAAATAATAAAACAAACCAGCATCAGATGTTAATGATTTTTGCAGGGGTGGCTGCAAACTTTTATACTGAAAAAAAAAAAAAAATAGAAGGTTTCATCTCTTGTAGTGAATACTGTGTCTGGTCCTCCAACAGAGTAATACTCTAGTATAGTGTTCTGGATTATTCTTCCTAGATTTCCATAAAGGGAATAGCCATATGAATTGGTCGTGGGGAATGGAGGTGTGAGGAAGGAAGGATTATGGGGAAAAGGGCTTAATAGAAATACAAGCTTTTATAAAGTGTGATTATCAGTCCTTCGGTAAGTTATGAGGACAAATGTACGGTATATTGTCAATTTATTCAGGCAATCAATATTTCTGTTTCATAGAAGGGCTTATTGGCTGTATAAACAGCCATTTCTGGGATAGACTGATTTAACTGTAACAACGCATCCACGTCTTAAACATTCCATCTTTTTGCGAAGTTTGGCATGGATATGTGTGTTCATGCTTTTTTATATATATACATGTGTATGTGTAGGGGAAATACATACTATATATATAAAAATATACATACACACTGTACATATGTATTCAGTTTTTTAATGTGTACTTTGCACTGTGACAGAGAAAAATGTACAATTTCCTGTTAGTTTCTTACCAGTAAATTTAGTTGTGTACTACTTTCATATTCATTAGCACCTGTTTAATTTGTTGTCTGTTCTTGAGGTCAGAAGGTGACAAGCAATCACAGAGTGGGTTTTCATACAGGCAAGATCCCTGTACTATGCAATACCCTTGGTTATTCATCCCTTAACTCTGAGCCGTAGATTCAGGTGTATTTTCTGGAAAGACACATTCGGTTTTGATGTTTTAAGCTTTTATTTCCTATAAGGAAGTGCTATTTTGTAACCAATAAGCCTTCTTTGGTAAAATTGGTGTGTTTGTATAAGCTGCCAGAATGACTAGTGATAATAAAACAGTTTGTTGTTGCTGCCAATTGTAATATACATCAGGAACAAGAAAATATACTTTCTGTGTAGGAAACTGAATGTACTGCATGTAATAGTGCAAGTGATAAAAACTCTTTGCTAGGGAAGGTGTAGTCCTAAAATGGTAGGTTTTATTACATTTCTTACTGCTTTTTTTATATGAAAGCATATAGTATAAATGTATTTTTTACAAATCCCCTTTCTGAAAATGCCTCGCTTTACCAATAGTCTGATAATCCTCAGGTTTCGGCAGAGATACTGCTGCAAAACAATAAATTTTGAGGCTCACAAGTGTCCAAGTATTTTGTTAGTTTAAGTGACTGCAATGCAATTTTAATTTAGCAAGTCATTGGGACTTTGAGAATTGTTTTTATTATTACATCATTAGACATTTGACACTAAAGGTTATCTATATTTATTTGTTTTGCATATCTTTTGTGGTGCATGTATGCTTAGATGAATAATACAGGCATGCTCTTTAGAGTGAGAAAAGGTGTCAGAGCACTGATTGGAGAAACAGAGTATTTTCTCTTTGTGTTAGGAAAATACTGACTTGATTGTTGGTGTAACCATATGAAAGTTAGCTATATATCGAGGAAAACAGCATGCACTACATGTTTGGTATATTGTTTATACCTTACTTCTTCCATGCTTTATTATGCTGGATTTCAGAGTTCTTTAGCATAAAAAGATCTCATACAATGTAAATGGAAGTAATTGACTGAAAACAGTTTTCATTTTTTACATCGCCATTGGTATAAGGAAAAACAGACGTGTTTTAAGTTTCCTGTTCAGCCTTTATGGAATGACATTTTTGTACATGGCACTATTATGGGTCTAAATATTTGTTCAAGGCTTTCTGTGCACCCATGTGAACGGGGATCACTGTGATGTTGCAGTATCAGAATTTCAGCTTGTGCTACAGCACGATTCAAGCGTTGAAAGTGTTGTAGCAGAATATATTTTTTATTCTTTATTTTCAATAGGATGTTCTTATCTATCAACAACAATAAAATAGTTTGTTCATTGTTGTAACTGTCTGGTTTGTTTGATTGTGTGTGTGAACTCTATTTGCGTAGGCAAGGGTAGCTATCTTATCTGGCGTTTGACAGTTCTTGACAGTTCCTGTAAACATCTGATTTAAGGAAGTTTTAATTAAAAGGGTAACATCATTCCGACATTGTTTATCTGAAGCAATTGATGTTTGAACTTGGGTTGATACATGCTTTCAGGAATATATTCAGCTATATAGCTTCGCATATAGCATTTTGCCATTTTCAGCTTACAGAATTCTTCTATAACCACTGAGGGGAAGAGACTGCTAAAAACTGTTTGTCCTCTGTTCAGACGAAAACCTGAAGTATTTTAAATCAAAGCAGTTAATGGCGATAGGTTTGAATTTAATGCACTTCATGCTTTCTTATTTCTATCATGAGAAGTCTGTTGTTGTGGTGGCTGTTTGCAGTGATCAGCCTGTGCTTGAGACGTAACTTAAATAGGGTTAATGATAACCTCAGTCCTTCACAGGCAAATTATGGAACTTGGAAGTTGGTAGGGACAATAGTCCAGTAGCATTTTGCATGTGATCTCTCTCAAAACATAGAAAATATCTTTTTGGTGCATATTTGATATAGACGACAACATGATGTATTCCCTTTGTTCTTCTTGAGTTGTTTTTCTGTCAACAGGGATTCATCTGCTTATCTGGTTTGGTTATTTTTCAGTCGTCTTGCAAGACAGCACCATAACTCCTCAGTACATCTTAAAACCTGTTCTATTTGAAGTTAAAATACGGCTGCCAGGGAGGACTAGCAGCTCTCACAGTTTTTGTTGCAGAAGACCTATGCAATATTGAAATTGAAGAGTGCTGTATGGCAGAGTGATTGCACATTGTGGTTGACATGACTACACTTCTAACAAGTTTGTTGTGGCTCTATATATATTGTATTTTTCAGGAATGACAGTGAAAGACAGCAATGTCATGTTACAAATCTTGGGTCAAAGGATGGAGCATCTTCCCCTTTTTTGCTGGTTTTAATAAAGTCACACCATTTTTTACTTCAGATGGGGCAAAGTTTTTTACTTCAGGGGCAAAGATGCTCATCTGAATATTCATGGTGTTTGTAGAAACTCTTCTTCATTTCCAGTCACTCAGGAATATAATTTCCTCAGAAACAATGTTAACCTTCTCTGTAGCTCTGATGACAGTTTTTTGTGAGTCTGTGGATGTGATTGTGTATGTCCTGAACATGATACAAAAATTCTACATTTTAGTATCTCAAGTATTCCTGTAGGGGAGAAGGAAGGCCTGGATAAGGATGACTAAAATCTTGCAGTTTGAACCTGGTCAGATGAAACGCTATGTCTTTCCTCTAATTTGAGGTGAAAATCAGAATTCAAACACGGGTACGATGTTGAATTAAATATCCTGTTTAACTAAGAGGGCTCTAGTCATCTTTTTCTATTAATGTGTTATTCCAACTTAGGATCATGTTTTCCTTTAAATATGAGTAACTAAAGAAAGTGTATTCATACATATGTGAATCAGTAATGTTCGTAGGTCGCTCTGAAAGTAATACCTCCTATTTATGTTGTATTTCCAAGGAAACTAAAATACAGACAAAGAGCACAATAACGCTGTTTGATGGAGCAAATTCTCAGCTACATAACACTCGTTTTCAACCCAGTCCCCACCACTGGCTGTCCATTTTCTCCAGTGATGAACAGGAGCCTGCGTGCCGCACTCATGAAAATCTGCACCGGCGGAGGGGATCCACTGTTGCCTCTGCTGAAATGCGGCACCCACCCCCTCACCTTGCTGACACCCACTGCTTGGTCTCCGTAAACGTTCAGCAGCATCGACGATTGTCAGTGGGTGCAATTTTTTCCGCATGGAGGAATTCAGTTACACTCCTTTGTTTCACACGCACTGCCATGTCAGAGGCCACGTTGTCAGACTGTCCCTCTGCTGCCGTCTGTCACACGGCAACAGAATTTAATGGAATGTTGGTGGGAAGGTTCAACCTGTACTGCCACACCACCACCATCTGCCTCTGATGTAGTGGGCCGACCTAATAAAATAGGAGGCATTACTTTTGGAGCAGCCCTCATAAATAATTTTTAATTTAAATCACCTGACATCCGGAACCAAGCAGGCAGAGCAGCCTGTGTCCAGACCACTTGAAGCAAAAAGCTGGTAGTCACTGTTTTAAGATAATTTATGTTACACTATTTATCTATTCTGTTTCCATTTTGAGCTGACTGGCTTTTTTTCTGTTCTGCATTATCAAACATTGTCTTAAGTCTGCTTGGTGTTTTCATCTAGACCACATATGAAACTTTTATGCGTGGTTCTCTATACCAGTTACTCCAAATCTATATAATTTTTAGAAGGTTTTTCTGTAATAGACTTAAAATAGTAACTGGAAGTAGCAAGTCTTCAGAAAGCAATGCTACAGGGAAAACTGAAAACACTGCTCAGCATAGATGTGAAGGTTTTAAAATTAAGTATAGCAGGTTGTGAATCTACAGCTTTTTGTGTTTCTAGATTCATCTTGTATCTGCCCTCTAAGTAAGAGTTAAGGAGTGTATCACAAAATCAAGGACTAGTTGAGGTTGAAAGGAACCTCTGGAAGTCATCTGGTCTAACTCCTCTGCTCAAGCAGGGCCACCTAGAGTGAGTTGCCCTGGACCATGGCTAGATGGCTTTTGAATATCTCCAAGGATGGAGACTCCTCAACCTCCCTTGACAGCATGTGCTAGTGTACAGTCACCTTCACAGTGAAAAAGTGTTTCCTGATGTTGAGAGGGAACCTCCAGTGTGCCCATTGCCTTTGATCCTGTCACTGCACAAAGTCTGGCTCTGTTGTCTTTGCACCCTCCCCTCTGCATATATTTCTATACATTGATGAGATCCTCCTTGAGCCTTCTCTTCTCCAGGCTGATCAGACCCAGCTCTCTCAGCCTGAGAGTTGCTCCAGTCCCTTCATTCTCTCCATGGCCCTTCATTGGATTCTCTTGAGAATGTCTGTGCCTCTCTTGTACTGTGGAGCCTGGAGCTGGACACAGCACTCCAGGTGTGGCCTCAGCAGTGCTGAGGGGAGGGATCACCTCCCTGAACCTGCTGGCAGCACTCCTGCTCATGCAGCCTGGGATACCATTACCCGCTTTTGCAGAAGGGGCACATTGCAGACTTATGGTCAACTTGGTGACCACCAGGAGATCCCAAGTTTTTCCTGCTAAGCTGGTTTCCAGCTGGGCAGCCCCTGGCAGATACCGGTGCATGGAGTTTTCCCCAGATGAAGGACTTAGCACTTTCCCTTGTTGAACTTCATGAGGTTCCTGTCTGCCTATTTCTCCTGCCTGTCAATGTTGCACTGGATGTCAGCACAACTCTGATCTATCAGCCGCTTCTGGCGCTCTGGTGTCATCTGCCAACTTGCTGTGGGTACATTCTGCCCTATCTTCCAGATAATTAATGAAAATGATAAACAGGACTGGACCCAGTTTTGAACTCTGAGGTACACCACTAGTCACTGGGCCCCAACAAAACTTTGTGCCACTAACTGTTATCCTCTGGGCCCAGCCATTCAGCCGGTATTCTGTGCACCTCACTATCTGCTCATCCAGCCCTTACATCAGCAGCTTGTCTGAGGATCTTATGGAAGACAGTGTTGAAGGCCTTCCTGAAGTCTGGGTAGACAACATCCACTCCTCTCCCCTCATCTACCAGGCCAGTCATTTCATCATGGAATTTTATCAAGTTGGTCAAGCACTTCCTCTTGGTGAAGCCATGTTGACTACTCCTGATCATCATCATCATCTTGCTCATGTGCCTGAAAATGGTTTCTGGCATTAGCTCTTCCATCATTTTCCCAGAGATGGAGGTGAGGCTGACTGACCCAGTTCCCTGGGTCCTCGTTCTTGCCTTTCTTCAAGAGCAGAGTGGTATCTGCTTTCTTCTGCTCTTCAGGCACTTCTCCCATTCAACATGATCAATCAAAAATTATGGCGCATGGCCTTGCAATATCACCTGCCAGCTCTCTCAGCATTCATGGGTGCATCTCATCAGATCCCTTAGACTTATGTGCATCCAGTTTGCTTAAGTATTCCCTGACTTGATCCTTTTCCACAAAGAGCTCATTGTTCTTGCTCCAGCCTTTGCCCCTGGTCTCTGGGACCTGGGATTCCTGAAGGCTGATGTTCCTAGTAAAGGCTCAGGGAAAGCAGACATTCAGTACTTCAGCCTTTTCCATGTCCTTTGTAACAAGGTGCCCCCCTCTCATTCAGCCGTGAGCCCGCTTTTCCCCAGTCTTCTTTTGTCACCTATAGAATGTAATCTATTTTCATGCAGTGTCATGTAACAGAACACATTTTAAAAGTGGGATAGAAGTATTTTTTCTTTGATTGGCTAGCTAGTTACATACAGAGTATAATGAATTTAATTCCACCATTAGATCTGTGAACCTCTTGTAAAATTTACGAGCATCTTCATCTTTCTGTTGCTCTTTCTGGTGAGTTGAAGCTATGTAGAGTTAGGCTGGCTTGTTTTAAAGAGGAAAAAAAGGAAAAAAGAGATCTCTAGATCAATTCTAAAGATAATACATTCCTCCTCTCTATTTTTATTACATGTAAAACTACTGGGGTCTGTAAAAAGTGGTTGTTTGGAACTGCCCAAGAGTGATGCAGGGAGGCAGAAGCTGATTTCTTGACCGTTTCAGTGGTGAAATGGTTGCTGCTTTTTTCTCAAGCCTTGACTGTAATCTTTTGCTGTGTAAAGCTTACTAACTAGACCGCAATCCTGGGATTGTGTTCCCCAACTGTCAGTGCTCCTGTGGTTTCAAAGGTCATGAAAAGCCAGTTTGAGACTTTATCATGTTAAAATCTGAACAGTCTGTAAACGCAGTTTGAGTCTGTAACTATGAGACATTTAGTATTTTTTTTATGGTTTTTTTTTTTTTTTTCAGTGAGAACCTCGGAGGTATTGTGGCTGTGTAGATGATGTGAGTCCTATGTGTACTTAAAATATGCCATTACAGTGGTCCAATAGGCTTTTAAGTCCCTCACTTATATGAATTATCCATCCCTGTCCTAGCAGATCATGTTCATTAACTGTAACTTGTCCGATTTGAATCAGAATTAGCTTCCACCAGCTCCAGAATCTACCAGTCCTGCTGTACAAGCTGAGGAGTCCTGCACAAGCTGCTTCTCCTCGTGCTTTATGGACCACGGCTAGGTTTGTTTGAGCTTTCATTATCTGCAGGGGAACTGTTTAGTGCTGGAAGTGAAGGCTGCACACCTCTTATTCTTTTCTTCATAAAATACATTTTCATCCACAAAGATTTACTTTTCAGCCTCCGAAATCAAAGCACTTCCAGGACAAACAGTACGAACAAACAGATGCCAACACAAGAGGAGAGGGAGGTTGCATCCCATGTTGTGTGAACAGACGAATGCGAACAGATGTACAGCTTGAAGCTGGCAGAAACCCCCTCTGCCAATGGTTCCTTTCTCGTTATGACAGCTGGAGGGAAATGAATACACCACAAAACCACCATGATAATTGCCATTACCCTGTATTGGCTGTCTCAGCGCTGAGGTCAAGAACTGGAAAGACCCATCTACCCTCCCAGGTGGAAGCTGAGGCAATTGGCAAGGCACTAGGAAAAATCTTAATGAACGGTGGCACACCTCAGGAAGTTTGGTGTTCAAATGCAAGAGGCTATAATTTTGCTAGATTTCTCCCTTTCTCATGTGTAGGGTTTTTTTCAGTAGTTATGGAGACATTCTCTTTCCCCTAGAAATTGTGCTAATGCTGTTGAGATCCCTAAGAGTGGGGTTTTCAAACAGATCTGAACTCTTCCCTGAACTTCTATCTCTCCAAAGCGGTGCTGCCAAACACATCTTCCTCTCGTGGGAGACCCTTTTGAGGGAAGGATCTTTGCATGTGCTGCTTTTGCATGTTTTGAAAATAAGAAAAGGACTCTGCAGCTTGCTCTATCTAATGTACGTACCAGCTACTGCTACTGATTTCAGTCCTTGCCTGGGAATGGTGGTGGTACTCTGTTATGAACAGATGCCTCTCACTGGGGCAATTCAAGGTGTGGTCTACAAAGTGTTTTTTCCGTCTGTCATTCTCTTTCTCTCTCTCTTCTTTTAAGTCCCTGTGCTTGCATGAACAAAATAGTGGGGAAGGAGAAATTAATAAATGCTCAGTTTTAGTCTACCCTTGGTTTATGCTTGTGCTTTAGGGGTGAAGTCTTAGACAGGTCATTGTAATGTACTTGGGACATACTGCTTATTAGGCTCAATGGACGATGGTGGTGGGTTGGGGTTTGGGGTTTTTTTTTCTGATTTTTTGGGGGGTTTTTTTGGTTGGTTTTAGTTTTGGGGTCCTTTGTTGGTTTGTTGTGGATTTTGTAACTGAATGCTGTCAGCTGATTGTTTATTTTCAAGGGACCAGCTCAGCCAAAGGGAGCATATTACTTTCATACATCTTTGCATTCACCATAGCATATTAATTGTAAACTGTCTAGCCTGGGTGGTGTTTGGCTACAGGAAATGAACAGGTTGGGGAAAGTTTAAATGTTTTGAAAGAAAACAGAAATGGAAGCCTGGGATGAGTGATAGGGGTTGTGTGCAATAAACATGGGAAGGAAAATATATGAAGAATGAAGTAATGGAAAATGGGAAAGGAGAAAACCAGGTGGATGTACTAACTTAAACTGTTTCAGATTTGGATGCACTGACTGTTGAATCATGACTAGTGTCTTTGACTGAGTTGAGCTGAGATTTTAAAGAGGAAAGTTAGAAATTAACGTTTTGAACCATGTCAGGGCTGTGAAGTATTTTATCTTAACTTGATTTCATCTGAAAACATGGGCTGAATCCTTCTAATTCCCTAGCCAATTCTTGGGGCATCCTCTCTCTGTCCTTAAATTGGTTCTTTCTAATTGAATGAGCTGCGGCTACCAACTCCCTCGATGTTATTTCTTTCAAAGCCAGACCAGTTGAGGAGCCAACACCTAGGAATACAGAATTGGGTTTAATTTCATTACAACTTCATGTCTTTATATCATAGGTGTCTAGACTCTCACATTGCAGACCATGGAGGTCTGGCTGACCAAGTTGAGGGTGTCAGTGATCTGACCAGGTATCGGTAAAAAATCAATAGATCTCTTGACTCTGCTGGTTTTACTGACTAGTTTTCCGGTATGGGAGCCTCGATACTCAACTTCAGCATCTGAGCTAATTCCCCACCTAAGGTGCTGTTTGTTGCAAGTAAGATGGAACAATCCCCTTCATTGAAAGACCTAATTGGCCTTCAGAGGAAAACGTTCAGGTGCACTTCGTACTGAGAAATGTGGCCAGATCCCATGGTCTACCACATAAGGGGTCTCACTTGGAAGTCCAGATGTCCAGAATATCTAGCCCCAAAAAAATCCATCCATAGAGAATATTTCTGCTCTCTTAGATCTTCGTTGTTGCACAGTTTGAGCACTGTTGCATATCTCTTCTTTAAAGTGGCAAAAGGTGGACAACAAGCATTTAAATATTCAGCTGGTCTCTTTAGCCCCACTCTGACCCCTCCTGTACATGAATACAGGTAGTGCTAGGTGAGTGTGGCATATACACCATCAGGCTTTAAGATGGAGTGTGGCAGCTTTGTGCCATCATGGTTGAGCAATGGAGGGTCTCTGAAGGGCAGGCATGCGCTTGCTTATGCTGGACCATGCTCTGTGGACCAAGCTTTCAAAGTACTTATTTTGAAACATTGGTTTAAAGAGTGAAAAATCCACTTGATACCTTCATAACTGTGAATGCAGGTGGGGTTGGGGTGTTTTTTTCTGAATAAACAAGAAATTACTTGTGTATAAGCCTCAAAGATTAATCGCTTTCTCATGCTTACTGATGGGACTTTTAGGGATTTTCTTGCAGTACATGAGCTCCAGAAAGAAGGACCTCCTTGTTTTGTGTCACAGTGAAGCACTGTTGGTCTGCAAGGTGCCAGACTAGGACAAAACATTGCCTATCTTTGGTTCTTAAGCAAAGAAAGATGGGAACGTCATTGACAAGGATGTGGTGGGAAGGATGATATTGAAACAACGCAGAAAATGTGGCCGTTTTGAGACAGCTGTGGGCTAAAGAACATTAGTAATCCTAGGAGCAAGGGGGTGTGTGTGTGTGGGGTGGGCATTGGCTGATGCGGGGATGTGATGTGCTTCACTGGAAGCATGCACTTCTTATCAGTGAAAACTAATGTTTTACCTGGAAAATAGTGCTCCCTTCTAGATATTTGATTAGATTGTACTCTGTAGTTTAGTCTTAATTCTCCTCTCTTAGTTTCAAAGTATCCTAATAATTTCAGTACCAGCGTATTATGCTATTATTCTAAAAGAGCTTGGGGTACATGGGCACAAAGCAGTGCTAAATATTTTACCGATTAGTAATTTTTCTCCCCAAACATGAAGAAATGTTTCAGATGGTTCAGCAACAGCAGGGATTTTCCTCGCAGAGCTGCGATACCAGGATTTTAACAGCTGTGGAAAATACGCTTTCCGCACTAAAATTAGAGGATTTGCTTGTGTGTGTAGGACTGCCCAAGAGTACTCTGAATTGCAAACTTCAACATTAAGGGTGTGTGATATAGGCTAAGAGAAATGCAACTTTAAAAAAGAGGAGGGGGAAGCATTGGGGGGAAAAAAGTGAAAGGTGAGTGAAAAAAGTGAACTGCACAAAATAACATCATTAATATTATGGTGGCAGGCTGGCTCTATTCAGAAAGGCAGGAACCCCTCCCAGCCAGAGGAAAACAAGGTCTTTAACTGAGTCCTTCAGCATGTTTTTATAAACTTGAGCACAAAAAGAAAATAAACCATCTGTCACCAGGGTATTATGCAATGTTTTTTATGCTATTTTCATTGTCTCAAGATTCTTCATGAGAATTGTAATGGGTTGCTTATTGTTGTCAGATCGCTGTCCTGAGGTGCCTCTGTGCAAGTGAAGGGGCACGGACTTCTCTGAATCGCTCCCTTCGGCGCTCAGTAGCCACTTCTGTGCCAGCCAGTTTCCCCTGAAGGCTTTTGCATGCAAGAAGTGCATGAAGCTGCTCCTTGAGCCCCCATGGGTCAAACCTCTGCAGGTATGTGCAGGGTAGTGTCATCCTGGTGCTGTGGGGGGGCTGAGTAGAAAATTAGTAGAAGTGGTTAAAAAAGTTTGCACTGATGGGGAGACTTTGGCATATCAATTTTGTAGCGGATAGGAGTGTGGGTGGTAGGAGAGCCTGGGTATGCTTGTTACTCCAGGCCGGTGATAGGCAGAAATGGATGCCTTTGCTGTTCTCCTTCCGGCCGGGCTGGGTTTGCTGCTGCTCTTCCCCATCACCTGCTGTGTCAGGGCTGGAGCAGGAATGCCACACTGCCTTGCATGCTCTGCATGTGTGTGATTTGATGTATGGTCCCCCCCAGCCCTCGCTTCTCAGCTGCCTTCAGCCCAAGAAAGCCTTACCCTCCCAGCACTGAGTGCTCAGCTTTCTTCGTGTTCTCGCTAAGCCAAGTGGCCCTGGAGCCTTGTCTTTGAAGCTGACACCTTCCTTTTCTCTGTCTCATGGCCAAGAGCCACAGCTTTGCTTCTCCTTTTTGTTCTGTCTGGCTTTAATAACGGTGTGTTGCTTACAGGCCTGGAGGTGGCTCTTATCTCGGTTTCCATGGCCAGCTTTCATCCTCCTCTTCTCTGCTTTTTTCTTGCACTCGTAACTGTCTGCATCTTACCTGACTGCTTGTCTGTTCTCTCAGCCTGAAAACCACCCAGTCCAGGTAAGTTCTCTGGCTGAGAAGCTGCTCATTCTTTTGGATTCATTTTCATTGCTAAAAGCTAACTACACGTGCTGAAACCTTAGTCACACACCCCTGGTCCCAGGGCCGTGCCTTGGGTAGGGAACTGGCTGCCTCATGGAGGAAAGCTCCAGGCTGGTGCATCTGAGCTGTCCCATCCCTGAGGCTGCCAACGTACCATGGCCTTCTGAGGAGCAAAGCCCTGCTCCTCTCCTCTGATTTGATGTCTGGCTTCCTTCAAAGCCCTTGCCTGATGGGTGGGGGGAAGAGCAGAGTGGAAGGTAACCCACTCCTGAAACCCTATTCCCTCTTACCCACCACCTAATAAAAGCCCATACCCAAAGTCCAAGTTGAAGAAAGCCTGGAGTCAAGGGTGCCTCCCTTCATCGCTCTCTCTCTCTCTCTCTCTCTCTCTTTTGCATATACCCATCATTGTAAAACATCTTCCTCCTGCCATTACAGCTTAATGACTTTCCTTTCAACTTCACAAGAGGTATTAATGTCTCCATTAACAGCCACCAGAAATGGAGGCTCCATATATCACGAGTGCTGCTCCACGTCCTTCTCCTTATACAGAAGTTTCAGAAGCAGTTAAAATGTAGCCCTGTAGAAAATTAATGGCCCAATATACAAAATCTGTAATTGCTGCTAGAGGCAAGGAGGAGGAGGAGGTGGAAGTGCTCAATCGTGGTGTAATTATGTACCTTGTTCTGTGGCTGCTTCTCCCCCGTGCTTATGGGATGTAGGTCTTATGCTTCACACACGAGAAGGATGGTGGGAGGCAAATGGTCCCTACTTAAGTGTCATTTACCCAACAGATTTAAGCATCGGGAGAGGTGTTGGTGCATGGCTTCTCTTGCTGCGGCACAGCCTTGAAGGCTGGGGTTGCATGAAAGGATAGCAGGAGAGGGAGTAGGAGCTGCCCTAAGCCCTACTGGAAAGATGCTGTTCAGAATGCTTCCCCTGCCATTGCAGTTTAAGCAATAAAAAAGCCAGGCAGTGGGGCAGGGTGAGTCCAGCCTGCTCCGTCCATCCATTTCTAGTGGGGTGGCTCCAGTCTGTGTTCCTTTGGGGGGATATACACAGCGACCAGCAGGGCCAGGGAGCTTGGTCCTTCTGGAGATGGCCCCATAAAGCCAGGAGGGCCAGTCCTGGTGGGGGCAAAGGGGGATGCTAGGATATTTGGAGCCTGCTCTGTTTTTCCTCAGCCCTGTTTCAAGGGAGGAGAGGTTGCAGCTACTCTTGTAATGGCCTGGGGGAAGATGCATCTGCATGGCTGCTGGTCTGGTCTGCCTTTCCAGGCTGTACCAGTTGGGTTTAAACTGAATTAGTCGCCCTTAGGCATCAGGTGTTTTGAAAGTGCTTGTATGGGTTTATAAAGGCATAAAGCTCATTTAGCCTAATTTGTTGTCAGGGTTTCTGGGGCTTGTGGTCTAAATTCAGTTAAACCAGACTGCTGTGTGCAGAGCAGGCTTGGAGGTAGCCTGGGCTTTGAAGTTAACCTGGGCTCACTAATAGCTCCCAGTAAAAGCCTGAGAAGTAGAGAGGAGGAAAAACCACAGCAGCTGCGGCCAGCATCACCACCAGTGGTCTGCATGTCACAGTTGCCCTGTGGCTGGCAGGAGCGTTGTGCATCACCCGCCCTCCGACTGCTGAGGGTGCCACAGGGGATGATGCTTGCACAAGGATGGTGGGGATCGGTGCGGTTGGCGCAGCAGATGTAACCACTCGAGTGAGAAGCACTTTTTTTTTTTTTTAAAAAAAGAAAATTTCCAGAAACTTATTTTGAACTTGCTTCTGTCACCGAGAAATAAAAATGAAAGCAGCTACTGCTATGACCTTCTTTTTACATAATCTGGTGTAGCCCTGGGGAAAACTGCATTTTCATAAGATTTTTGACACTCTCGCACAGGCTCAGCTGAAACAGAGTGGGGCAGTGACAAGTGGCATGGCTGTCTCAAGGAATGTTGAAACACTGAGCCTCTGCTCTGCAATAACCAGAAGATGATGTATTTCATCAGCACAGTTTCTTGGAAGGAGCAAAACAAAGTAGCAGAGTATTTTCAATTAAGAAAAAAATAATTAAAAAAATACAGTCAGATGACTAAACACTAATGAATCCACCGACCCTTTGCTCTCTTCTGAACAGTCAGTTCTGCCAGCTTTGGGGGAAAAAAAGGCTTTAAAAATAATTTAAAAAGCAAGAGTTTGACAGACTTTGATGCTACACTGAAGTGTAGCAAAAGTATGAAAGTTCCCCATTTTCCTATCAAGGTAGAGAGCAGGGATCCTTCAGCCCAAGAAAAGAGAAACAGCACACCTTTCCTAACCTTCTCATGCAGATGCATTTTCTGAATAGCTGATGATGTCTGTTGGCATCAAAAGCGTCGAGAAATTTTGGCTTGACACCAATGCCTAAGGATGGGATTAGACTGCTAACCCTGAAGACGCTTCTTTGTGCAACATCTCATTGCATGAACAACTGCAAAGACCTTCCCAAAACTGTCCAAGAGGAGTCTTGGAAGTAGCTTGACTGCAGCTAGGTAAAGGAAGGCACAGTTAGCGAGTGACGGCATCCAACTGATGGGTTCACAATGGCTTTTTTTTATTTAGATGTTACTGGTGCAGTGCTGGGAACACATCATTTGAAATAATAACAAAAAAGTTTTTCTATGTAACAGGTACAGCCACAAAAAAGGCAGGACCTACGGAAAGTTGTTCTGCTCTCACGTACGTCCTTCTGTCTGGATGGGTTTTCACAAGCGAGCCGCGTGAACTTAAAAGCCAACAGACACTAATGCATCTCCAGCTCATTTCCATAGACAAGTGCAAAACTGTAACCTACCAGAACTTGTATTTAATCGTACATTCACATTTCTTCATGGACGTGGGCGGCTTGTATGCTGCTGAGTGAGAAAGTTACACTGTTCTGCTTTCACGTGCATTGATTTCAGCCATCAAAGAAACTTAGAAAACTAACAATAAACAACTTTTCCATATCTCTGTAGTCAGTCTGGGAAAAATGATGCACCTCTTCTTCCTCTTTCCCCTCCTACCCACCCCCTGCAACTGAATTCCCTTGACTTTCAGGCTTTTCTCTTTTAAATGACTGATAACATTGCTTAATATTTTAAGACAGTTTCCAGTGGGTCTCTTACAATGAAGCTGGTGTTAGGAGTGCATGGGTTGCTTTTCCAGAAGCTTGTCTGGGCACATTGTTAGTGGCTATTGTGACATGCTCTCCAACAGTGCTGCGGGACAATATAATTTTTCTTTGCCTGCTAGTTTTGTCTTAACATTTTAGGCTCATCACAAGTCAGTTGCGGTGCTCTACAGTTTACTGACCTTTGGTCAAACCTTCTCTGTACACTGAAAGTGATTCAGAAATGACGAAAAATGCCATGACCAATTAGCACATACAAACATTTATTTTGAAATTGCCATTCCGACCGTTATGAAGAATTACATCATCAAAGCACTTTATGGCAGTGAAAATAGCTCTTACCCCTCGGACTCATCCATTACTCCATTAAAGCTGCAAAATGTGCAATCTGCTTGAAAAATAGGTTGCTTTTTATTCAGTTTCCCATGAAAAGTCAAAATTCGATAACAAAAAAAAAAAACAAAAACCAAAAGGCAAAAAAAAAAAAACAACCCAGCTTATAGGGACTCTACATCCAATCCTCTCCCCCTTCTCCCAAAAATAACTTACAAAGATAGTTTAAAGTTTTAAATGAGTTTAAAACCAAGTGCATCTTTTTTTATTATTTTTTCTTCTTCTTCTCATAATAATCTTAAAATTCTAAAAACCCATAATTTACTTTCTTGGAAAAAAGGCAGCGAGCCGTTGCTTCTTGATTGGAAGAATATGTATCTCTGGTGAGTTCATTTTCTTTAGCTTTACGCTCCTGTTTTTGACGGGTTTCCTGAGGGCCTCAGCGCTGTCCCGGGGCTCGGGTGGGCTCTTCACATCGTAGCACTGCAGCACCGAGTCCTGGGGCAGGTCCCTTTTGAAGGAAAAGTTTTTGGTGGAGACCCCCGAGAGGCCCTTGATCTTGCCGCAGAAGATGGTGGGCACGGCGTCCTTGACGGAGACGATGACTTTGGCTGTCTGCGAGGTGCTGACGATCTCAATGTTGTTGCCGGCCTTGGGCTCACAGCCAGCCCTGCCCGCCTGCTCCATCAGCCACTTCTGCGGCTGCCGCAGCAGCTCGGCTGGCCCGCTGCCTGCACCCCTGCCCTCCACCTTGCCCGACGCCTCCTGGGACTTGCAGGGGGCAAAGGTGGTGGCCGGGCTGGGGAGCTTGTCCGGTGCAGGGTGAGCGCTGGCCTCGGCAGCAGTGGCGAGGCTGGTGCCAGCCGCTTCCCCGTGGGGCCCCCCTGGCTTGCGGCAGGAGGCGAGGGACAGGTCCAGGGCCCCGTCCTCCGGGGGAGGTGGTGGGGCGGCCTCACCAGCCCGGAGTGCGGGCGGTCCTTTCATGGAGAGGTCCAGCGCCTCGTTCTCACCACCCATCTTGATGACGGTGTGGCGGCTCAGCTGGGGAAACTCCCGTGGGTGGAGAAGGTCAAAGGGCTTCGTCTCCTCCTTCTCCAGGGGGGTCTGGGTGCCCTTGCAGGAGTGGGGGGTAAAGAGTGGTGGCTTCGGAGGATCAGGGGCTGCCTTGGCCTCAGAGCCATGGGGCACGGGGATGGGGACGGGGATGGGAATGGGGACGGGGACGGGCAGGGGCACAATGACGGGGTAGGGCACCAGGAGCGTGGCGGGGGGCACCAGCGGGGAGAGGGGCGAGCTGAAGGCCTGGGGCGGGAGGGTGGCGTAGTCGGGTGGGGGCTGGCAAGGTGCAGAGCCCAGGGCACCCTGTGAGGGAAACAGGTCCTGAAGGACGGCAGCAAACCCCGGCGTCTGAAAGACGGGGGGCAGGACGGACTCCTGCGCTTGGCTGGAGGGCTTGGGGTCCAAGAGCTGCGGCTGCCCAACGGGGGCGGTGGTGCCAGGAAAGAGGCCAGTGTGCAGGGGGCTGGCGGGGCAGGCAGCCCCCGGGGGCAGCACCAGGGGTGAGTTCAGGTGCTGGAAGACGTGCTGCTCCAGGAGGACAGGCAGCGGGACAGGGCCCTGGGTGGTCATGACGTAAGGGGTGGTGGTGTTGGTGGCTGGCATCTGTGGGGCAGCGCTGCCTGCGACCTGCAGGTGGATGGGCAGGACCACGGGGCTGTCCCCCAGGCAGATGGGCTGCAGCACGGTGGCTGCCACCTTCAGGGCCACCCCACTCTGTGACTCGGCCGGTGGTGTCAGGATGGAGGGTGCGGGGACTGTCACCAGTGGGGACAGGGCCTTCTTCATCAGGTCAGCTGAGTTGATGTTCCAGGCCTCTGCCGTGATCAGCTGGGCCACCCCGTTCTCCAGCTTGTTGTTGGCCATCGCCGAGGGCGAGCTGGTGACGTCCATGGGCAGGTTTGGGGCATCCTTGTACAGCTCCTCCATGTCACAGGGCTTCTCGGGCTCTGCCAGCGCCGCCTCTACATCGCTGTCAGTGTGACTCGCACCAGCTCGGGGCTGCCAGGAGCATCGGCACCGACATAATTTGGCCTGCAAGCCAGAAACATATTTTAGGCACCGCATAAATCTACTCCTTAAAATAATATTTGCCATTGCCTTTAAAGACCCCATCACCAAAGAAAAGTGGTTAAACATTTCCACACATCAGGCTAACGGCTCCATAATACAGTGTACTGTATATACAGAGATGCTGGATATACATACATCCGTGAGTGTTGTACGAAGAGTTTTGAGGAACTTATATTTAGCTGTAAACACAGATAATTTAAAAGGCCTTGAGGACTGCCTGCAGCCAAAAAAAACCCACCCCGGTACGCAGCGTGAAACAAAGACTCGAGCCCTGCGTTTCATGTTTTTAAAACAAAGCTTCACTTAATGACAGTGCCCGGCAGAGCAGAGTGGTATCACGGTGTTTTAACTCCACAAAAATCTCCCCAAACAAACATTTCTAAAATTACCGCAGCTAGGAAATGTTCTATTGTGGGTGAAGGGTACTCCATTCCCCTAAGATACGCGTTCCCTTTTTCATCCCCGTGGGATTTACTACAGAGAAGCAGGTGAGCACTGCACGGTGCATACAGCACCTCCAGAACTGCCACATGCAGGGTGAGAAAGGAGCGTGGCTGGGCAACAGCAAAGCAAAACCTAACCAAATCCTGCCCCAGAGCTAGGCAGAGACAGTGATGTGAACCAGGCAACCGATTCCTTCAGAATAACAAAAAAAATCAAAGCAACTTCAAGAGCCCAACCCTTCATATCAACCAAAAAAACGGCAGTTAAGTAAGGGCAGAGATGGTTTGCATTCATGATAATGGTGACATTTGCAGATTAACACCACCCCCTCCCTGAAAAAAAAAAAAAGGCAGCAAATTAATGGCGCTGCGCATGCTTTTATTTAGAAGGATAAATAATTTCCGCCCCGCGAGCTGCTGCTGGTAGACTTTGGTGGGGGCTGGCCGCGGGGCCTGGCACCGCCCATGCCTCTCCCGAAGTGTGCGGCGCATCCTGCCGTAGTAATAATCACCATGGAAACTTGTCCGGTTGCAACTCCGTTACCATGGGAAAGCACCAGCGCACCCCAAATTTACATTTTTCACCTGCCTGCAGCTGAATCCTGCTCCCTACCAGCAAAACAAGTGCCATCGCCGCTGCCCTGCCCACATCCCCAGGCTGGCACGCTGGTGTCGGGATGGTAGGGAGGGCAGCACGATGTCAAAATTGGATGGGTGAGGAGGTCCAGCCTGGGGATGGGTCTGTGCCTGAGAGCACGTGAAGAGCTCTGCCATCTCTGGCGCTTACAGAAATTACTTGCTCACAGAGATCTCTGTAGGACCAACAAATCTGCAAAGGGGACAGGGAAAGGGGGAAAAAAATCCCCAAATCCCACAAACAAAGGCTAAAAAATGGCCAAGGCAGGGAAGCGGGGAAATCTCGCAAGACTCTCCTGAGACTTGTAAATCCTTGGATTTGGCAGTGAGATGGTATGGCGAGTGCAAGACTATAGAAATGCCAGGAGTTAACAGCAGAGGCTGTTTGGGTAAAATGCTAATAATTTATCAGGCACATCTGAGATCTTAAAAAGGATTTTTAAAAGTAAACAGATGAGTCATTTCTTTTCCTCTCCTGCTGCTGCCTTAAGGCGAATAATCCCAGATTTTTCTCATATCATGAAATGTTCTGCAGAAAACATTCACAGATACAGAGTTGAGGGTTTTTTTTGTTTGTTTCCTTTTCCAGCCTTGGCTGAGACAGATTACAGGCAGGCAGAGGTGTCCAAGCACTGAAAAGCAGGAGCAAAAATCAAATCCCTCATTCAGAAAGTGACAAGTACTGGTATAAAAAAAATGGGGCCAGTCTTGTTTTGGGGAAAAAAAAAAGAAGAGCAATGGTTTCTAAAAATAAAAACAATGAGAAGACTGCTCAGCAGATCCACGCTGAAAAAAAAACCCAAAATATTGTTTCTATTAAGGAATTAAAAGCCATTTTCTACTGCTCTTCTATAACCTCTCCCTCCCCCTTTATAAAATGACCATTTCAAAACTCTGTGGTCTCTGCAGTGCACACCAGCATCTTTGCTCCTCCAGCTGCTGCAGCACAGCTGCAGAGTATTTTGCACATGACACTGGCTCCTCACGATGTTTCTGTTTGCTTGAGAAGCGTGAGATCGCAGTGTTTTCATAGAGAATTAATGATCTGGCAGGGACAGGAAATGACCCCCCGTTCCCCTGGCAAACCCATTTAACGCTGAGAAGTAGAAAAATTAAAGATGAAAATTATGCTGCATAAGAGACTTGAGGGATTAGCATGCTGTAAGGACCCACGGAGAGAGAGACTGGTCACTGCTGAAGATGAAAGTATAAAACATAATAACCCGCCGGACTCCATTGCTGCTTTAAAAGGCAACAGGGCTGGAGGCAGAGGAAATGTCTAGAAGGGGGGAAGAAGAGCTCATCTATCACCAGCAGACACCTTGAAGAAATGCTTGTGGGCTTGGTTGTGGGTTTGGATTTTTTTAAAGCATATTCAAATATCGTTTTCCATGCTGGATCCTATACGTTTCTGGGATCTATGATGATATTTTGTTGAGCTCATGGTCCTGCCCTGCCTCTCAGAGGGCCCCACCGTGTGAGAGGGAAGGAGAGGATGAGAAAGGCAAGGTGCAGCACTCAACCCAGGTTTACAGGTTTGGGGTAAGGTTCCCCCCCCACACCTTTCCTATGTGGAAGTGTATCTTCCACAGTTCAGTGCACTTGCTTCTTGAGCATGTGATCACTACAGAAAAAAATCCAACGTATATATATATACACACATATATACACACTTAAAAAAAAAGTCACGATCCTGCTGGCAGCCTGAAGCTTGGTGGTAACTGGCTGCCAGGTACAGGAGAGTCCCAGCACAACTGCCTCCTGCACCCTGCAAAGCAATTTTCGGTTTCAGCCAGGAGACAATCCCAGGGCTGCTAAACACTATTACACTAAACACCTATTATCAAGGTCAGTAAGCAGACAGAGTGAAGAGGATCCAAGTCCCCAAGCCTCAAAAGAGGAAACATTTGAAGATCTGGGATCAAGAGACAGTCTGAAGTTGTCCAAAGAGGTGTTTTGTAGTTCCTGGACTCCTTTTTTATACTACATACACCAAATCATGGTATGAAACCGTAAGTCAACATGGAGATGACTTAAAATAAATTTTCAAGACCTATATCAACAGTGATAGCTATACTATATTTCTCCCTTAATAAAAATAAACCCGAAGTATGTGCTGTATTTGGGTTTTTGGGGTTTCTTTTAAGATTGCTGCTTCACTACACATAAATTACTCAGTTACCCAGTTTTTAAAGCAAGTTTCATGTACCTAATGTACACAAATGAAGTGATATAATTCAGTAAAATTTTCTTAAGCTTCCTCTGTCTACCTCAGTGCCAGAAAATCAATTAATTTCACTTTCCCTACTTATCTATTTAATATTTAATTTGCTGTTTGTTTTAATTGAAAAGAAGCTTGCAACAGTGAAATGAGCCCTATTGTAAATAACCCAGGCTTTCCCACCGGGATGCTGATAAGAGTTAAGTTCATGGCACTACGCAATGATGTGTGTAACTGTACAGGAAATGGTATGTTAGTTATATAGAAATGCCTTGAAAGGGGTGGTGATAACTCTAGCTTATTTTTTTTATCTCCTGCTGATGGCCGTGCAACAGACTTTTCTCAGGGTCTGTGGGACCTGTGAGACCGCAGCACTGCACTGTGTGCAGCTGCCCCCGCGCACCGCTTCCTCATCCGTTCTGCAGCTTTTACCTTGCTATCGACACAGAATTCAGGTTATACCACGCACACTATGGGAAGTGTCTCAGGTGCTCCCTTTGTGGGATGCCCTGCTCAGAATCTCCTGGAAAAATAGGGTTTCCCTGCAGTATAAACACAGTATCAAACACAAAACAGAAGTAGAAATCTTGACTTAATGAAACAGCTTGGGTACAAAATTATGAGTGGATTTGGACTTCAATGTTTTTTGCCAAAACTCAGTGCTTGCTGTTACCGATCCTCCTGCCAGAAGCAACATTTTTGATTTTCGTTCTGCAGAAGCCCGTTAACAAGGGCCGTGGTGAGAGCATCTCTGCTGCTGGATGCCCCACCACCCTTCAGGAGGGTGGCAGACCTGCCAAGCACTCCTGGTGGTACATTCCTGACCAGAGCACCATGCTAGGTCCTGCAAGCCCAGATCCCCATAGGGCTGGTCCTGCCGCTGCGTGGCAGCACATCCCATTGCCCTTGATGCACCATGAAACCACGCCCCCAACATGTGCCCTGCTGAGACGTGGGTTTCTGAAGGAGCTCAGGGTTGGGCCTTGCCCATCCTCAGCAGTGTTGGTGGCTGAAGCCTGAACCATCTTTCTGCATCCTTCTGCAGTAAATACTTAAGTGAGCAACAAGGACACATATTGACACTGACCAACCAACTATAAATCACCTTCCATCCTTCACATTTTGGTTTGTATAGTTGAAGCCATTCACAAATAAAGGCTTTACCATATTGTCATTGGTGTTTTGTAACTAGAATAGGAAAATCCGTTTGAATAAAGTGAGCTTTCATATACCAAATACATGGAGCTATTACTGCACAAAAAACATGCAGGTGGGCTCGCCCATACATGCAAACCACGGGTGATTTCAGCAGTGTTTGTCTCTCACATTTCCCACCAATTCACATACCAGCAACTGACAATCCTGGCATACCTTTTAGTAGTTCAATCCTCAAGCACCACAGGGCAGAGAAGTAACCAGCTCACAGCGAGTGGTGAACGAACCTTCTCCCCTGCGTTTCACCATTCATGAAACCCCACACTGCATTTGAAACCCCCTACACACCTCAGCTGGGTGCAGAGGCACCAGGAGGGCCAGTGGGACCTGTCCACCCTCTGCTTGCAGGAGAACCAGCCGTGACCCCCTCCAAGGTACGGGACAGGCAGAGTGGAGGACACCCACAGGACAGTTGTTAGGGCAATCAGCCCTTCACCCTCCTGCCAGCTCACAGTCGGACCCGGGAGGTCAACCTATTCATGTCAAGGCTCCTGCCCAGTCTGTTATGCCCTGAGGGGACAAAAGGGAAAGGAAATCCTATGGCAGTGCAAAACGGCACGTTATAGATGGGACCTTCACAATATGTATATACTGCTTGGGCACACAGTACGATCATTCCCACATGCAGCGGCTTGACTGGCTGATCGTACTTCAGTCTTTTAAATAGTTCAGCTGAGAAATACCACGGCAGTTTGCCTATTGCACAGGCTAATCGCCTGCAAAGAGCTGCGTTAGAATCATATATTTGCCAACTATATTGCTGTTGTCAACAACCTGTAGTTAGCAATCCATTCTGGGGAGGAGAGAACTCACTTTCTTCTCATTTAAAAACAAATCACACCAATTGAAAAAAAAAAAATTCCTGTCACGGGCCTGAAACCAGTGTCTTTAATCCCAAGGGCAACACATACAAGACAGACGATAAATGCTGTGGAAGGAATACAGCATTTGGCTGACAAATTTCAACCTGTAGTGAATTTTTATACCCAAGTTGAAAACCTCACAAAACCCCCTACAACTGCAGCGGAAACTGTGACATACCCCCAAGCATAAGGGAGACAGCACATGCCGCTGTACTGCCAGATGCTTTTTTCCTTCCTCTGCTCCATTCACAAACTATTCCACTAACTGGATATTAACACTTAACTGACGGTCTCCTACTTTCAGAAGGACCACCACTCACACATTATGTAGTATTACATATAAGCAGGCACTATAAAAACAGGGCTACTTTGAAATAATTTGAGATTGCTCTTGCTATTCCCAAATGCTCACGTTTCTCACATCCGCAGCACATCCCAGTTCCTGGGGTCTCTAGACTGTCCCGCTTGGAGGAACCTTGCAGCAAGTTTCCGAAAAGAAAACCTTTTGAATGGTGTTTTGTTTTTTCCCTTGGCATAGTACAGCAATGACTAAAGAGCGGCAGCTTGTTTAGCCTGCAGATCTCTGAACACACTCTCCACGGCAGAGAGACTGCACAGAAATTTGATGTATTAAACCTGACATGTGAAGGTCAAATATAAATTTGCCAGCTACAATTACTGCTGAGCCACGTGCCGTTTGGTTCGATGACGTCCCTTCGACCCAACAGGCTCTTCTGACTCGGTGCAGCTTTTGCGTTCCAAATTTTTGTTCCAACCATGAGTTACCGCTTCTGCGACTGCAAAAGCATGTGTTTAAATCAGCTTTCCCTTGATGCTGCCGGCAGTGTGCACGCGTCTCCTCCCGAAGCACAACACAGTCCCTCAGATGAGGATGTCAGCGGCTGCAGCATTGTGTTGAGACAGATGTGTCAGTAACCCAGCAATCACACCTCTGCCCTGAGCACCTGAGGTGGGGAAGTGGTGCCTGTGTGACCCTGGGGGAGCATCCTCTCACCACCAGCTTTCCAAAAGCCAAACTGGAGGGCTGCTCGCTCCTGGGAAAGTCCTGCCGTACTCCACTCCCCACCTCTCAGCCCCATCGTGCACCTCTGCTTAGAATCACTGAATCACAGACAGGTTCAGGCTGAACTGAACCTCTGGAGGTCATCTGGTCTAACCCTCCTAATCTAGGGGGCTATCTACAGCCAGTTGCCCTGGACCGTGACCAGATGGCTTTTGAGTATCTCCAAGGATGAAGACTCGATGATCTTAAAAGTCTTTTCCAACCTAAACGATTCCATGATTCCACAGCCTCTCTGGGCAACCTGTGCCAGAGCTCGGTCACACTCACAGGGAAAAATGTTTCCTGATGTTGAGAGGGAACTTCCTGTGCTTACGTTTGTGCCCATCGTCTCTGGTCCTGACACTGGGCACCACTGAAAGGATCCTGGCTCTGTCCTCTTTGCACTCTCCCTTCAGGTGTTTATATACATCAGTGAGATCCCCCTTGAGCCTCCCCTTCTCCCGGCTGAACAGTTTCAGCTCTCTCTGCCTGTCCTCACAGGACAGGTGCTCTAGCCCATCAACTTTGTGGCCCTTCATTGGATTTTCTTCAGTATGTCCATGTCTTTGTGGTACTGGGGTGCTGAGAACTGGACACAGCACTCCAGGTGTGGCCTCAGCATTGCTGAGGGGAGGGGTTAGGATCACCTCCCTCAACCTGCTGGCAACACTCCTCCTCATGCAGACCAGGGTACCATAGCCATTTTTGCAGCCAGGGCACATTGCTGGCTCATGGTCAACTTCGTAACCACAGGAGATCCCAGGTACTTTCCTGCAAAACTGCTTTCCAGCTGGGCAGCCCCCAGAATGTACTGGTGCCTGGAACATGTACTTGTTGCTCCCCAGATGCAGGACTTTGCACTTCCTCTTGTTGAACTTCATGAGGTTCCTGTCTGCCCGCTTCTCCTGTTGAGGTCCTTCTGGATGGCAGCAAAACCTTCTGATGTTTCAGACTCTCCTCCCAGTTTTGTGTAATCTGCATCCTTGCTGTGGGTACGCTCTGTCCATCATCCAGATCAGTAATGAAGATATTGAACAGGACTAGACCCAGTACTAATCACTGGCCTCCAACTAGAGTTTGTGCTACTGATCGTCACCCTTTGGGCCCAGCCATTCAGTGTCCAATCCACCTAACTGTCTGCTCATCCAGTCCATACATCAACAGCTTCTCTGTGAGGATCTTATGGAAGACAGTGTTGAGGGCCTTCCTGAAGTCCAGATAGACAATATCCACTGCTCTCCCCTCATCTACCAGGCTTGCTTCTCATACAGTAGACCAGCTTCCTACGAGGAAGACACTCCAAATTAAGCTAATATCATGGAAAAACTGGACTTACTCTAGTGATCTCTCTTGCATCACAGCTCCTGAGATTCACTACACTTTGACCTCTATGGTTTTCACACATGTGGTGCACCTACGTGTTTACTTTTGGAGTGAGATCGTAGGAAAAATGCAGACTTATGCTAGCATTAGAAGACTTCCTAAGCTCAAAAAGTAAAGTGCATGATTTTCCTATGGGAAAAAAATATTTTAAACAATTTTTCCTGTCATTAAATAACCCATTTAACTGATTATTTAGTATCATTTTCAATCAAAACATTATATTCGCCAGCAAAGCAAAGAAAAATGAGCTGTTTTGAGAACTCAGAGCTAAACAAAACAAACAAGAGCCGTTACTCTACAGTAAATTTTAAACCCCATGCATTTTGTTTTCCCAGCAATCGATAACACCAATGATAACAAGAGAAAAAGGATACCAATTAAATATAATTGCCAGCCCCGCTTCCCTCAAAACTCAAAACAAAAAGCACTCAATGTCAGCCTGATAAAATATTTGCTCCTTTCCCAGTCAAGTGCTTTATTAAACAGTCCTTAAAACAACTCAGTTCTTACAAAGGATTTCCAAGTTCGATGTCAGTGAAATGACTTCAAAGCCTCATTAGTTCCCCGGTGGAGGTTTTTTCTCTGCTCAGAGACACTCGGCTCGCTATTTTGTCCTGACCCTCTCCACTGATCCCAGGCTCAGATATTTTTACTACATTCATTTGATCTTTCCCGACATCCAGATGTGAAGTGGTATTGGTGTGCCAAAGGCCACCATCCATTGCCTGTCCCTTCTTGCTTATGTGAATTTGTCTCACTCCTGGTTATGAGGGATGGGGACTCCTCATGGACCAGTTAAAGTCTCAGCCAATAGGTTAGTGAGGAAAAGTTAAAAAACAGTTTTTAAACTGCTATGGCACTTTTGCAGGTGAAACGTCTGACTTTGACTTTGCCCCATTATACCAACATGGTTTTGACTTCTTCGGCTGTCTCCTGACTAGTCACACAAGCGAAGCATGCCAGAGTACCCCTCGAGGTGTAAATCAGCTTCACCAGCTCAAAACCCACAAACAAAGTAAGGTGCCATCAGCAACACACGTGCCCTGAGAGCACTGCTCCTCAGACGTGCTGCAAACACCTTCCCATACTCTCCTTACGGCAGACCAGCTCGTTAAAAACCACTTTTTCTTGGTGCAGACAAGGGCAAACCTCAGTACTTTTGAGGGGACTCCTGTTAAGCTTGTCTTGCTTTCTAGACCTTCTTGAGACAGAAGTGAAGAACAAGCAGAAACCAGTTTTATTTTATTTTAAAGCCATGGGGGTCAGAACAGCAAATCCTGACATGTCTGTAACTCATCTTATATTAAGTGAAAGCCAGATTTTCACATAACCTCTCATCGCCCTAATATACCCAATACTAGGGTAATACTGTGTCTTAATATAGTCTGGCTTAAATAAATAAATAACGTGAAGAAAAGCAACACTAAGCAAAAACTTGAACCTTCCAGCTCACAGATCCTTTTCGGTGAGGTATGAATGCTCCTATCTGAGACCACAGGCAAGGACACGCAGGTGATTAACCACAGGCACGTGTGCCACCCAGCATGCCATGGTGGGCTGAAAGGGCAAACCCCTCCTCCCATTTGTAGCTTTGATGGCTCTCAGTGGCACAGATATTGTCCCAAATGACAAGATTTAGGGATGGGCCCAAGAGCCGGGGACTGCAAACAAACTCATCAGCTTCTCTTGAGGGACAGGGTCTCACTTGGAAGCATGAGGCAGATATGAAGATGCAGGAGTATCAGGATGCTGCTTGGGGAGCAAAAGGGTAGAGGAGTCTTCCCTCCCCTAGTGCAAAATGCAGTTATTTGATACTTCATCCTTCCCCACTGGCAGAGTAACCAAATGCTCCTTCAGCTTGCCACTTCAAGATCAAGTTTTATGTTCATAGCTTCAGATTTATTAGACTGACTCTCCTTCTCCTCCACCCCATCACTTTGATAAACCAAGCCCGACATTTCATCAGCTACATGACGGCACTAATCCTCAGCAGAAAGTATGCCCATGTCAGATTTCAAGCTCGTCCTACTCTTGCACCACCCGTTCTAAAAATGTGTGAATGGGAAAATCAGGGGAAAATAGCCCCTTCTTTTTATCCTTGCAAAATCTGTAAGCAGCTGCAAGGATTTAGTTTAGAAGAGCCAGAAAAATGTAAGGCTCCTATGATGTGAGAAAAAATGCAGCATTTTTCCTTTGATTTCACATCCTTTCACACACTCTCTTCCAACACAGCATCTGTACCAAGTGTT
This sequence comes from Bucorvus abyssinicus, assembly GCA_009769605.1. NCBI lineage: Eukaryota > Metazoa > Chordata > Aves > Bucerotiformes > Bucorvidae > Bucorvus > Bucorvus abyssinicus. Next base: position 29,218,423 of record CM020030.1, on the reverse strand, counting down.
TCCTGATTTGACTTTGACGGGCAGAGAAATTACCTCTTCTCTCTGTCGTGCTGTGATGCACGAGATGTCAGCCTTCTGATTGAATTCGACATAACACCAGCATGAAACGTAGCACAGTGGTCTGGATGGATGTAACAAGATGACCTCACAACTTTTCAACATGTTTTCACCCACAAAGACCAATTTTGCCTTCCTAGCAGCCCCTACACTGAACTGTGAAATACAGATGCCCCTGATCACAAATAATACATAAGTAACAGAAAACACTGAAAATCTTGTCTCATTGCATCTCAGTGCCACTGAGGTTGCTGCTGTTCAGTTTACCAGTCCAAGTTACCTGTAACACCTATAAACGACCCACATGCACATGTACACAAGCAAGTACTTCTTCTCTAGTGCCTTTTCTTTCATCTATTTGACCCTGAGGTCTTCTAGGCTGCGATCATTTTGTCACAGTATTAGCACAAAGCACAGATCTCAGCTTAGTGCTGCAATCCAGATTACCCATCACTCAGGAGGACAAGCGGGCACATGCACACACTCACCAGGGTGGCATGGGACTTCCTTCCCTCCCAGTCTAGCTGTTGGCCACTATTTGTGGCTGCATTCCTCCAGTGTGCCTTTTCCTCCCATTTCAGCAAGGTTTACCATGTTTCTCTGCTGCTGGAACACTGACAGTATGCCTAAGTGTGAATGTTCATGTCCAAATTTTACTAATTTGATGTTATGTGAACAGAGACCTTCCAGCCAGTTCAAAGGAGTCTTCTCCAACAGGGTATCCTGGCTTCGACTGAGGCGAGACTATTCTGAACTGTGCCCAGACCACACAAAAATGTAATAATGCTCTTTGTCATCAGGGATCCAGACTCCAATCGCTCAGAAAAAAGGGCTGCATTTCAGGAAACGCAGACAGGGCAAGCAGCACTCTAAGAAGAGTGCTGTTATTGCAGGTAAAAGTAAATATTATTTTCCTGATACTGTGAACCAGTCAACATGAACGTATTTAGCAGGTGTGTATTGCAAGAGGAAATGAGGTTGGTCCTGCCCATACTTCTCCGTTAAACCTCTGGAGAGCATATTCATCATTATGAACACAGTATACCAAATTTTGCTATTATCACTTCCCCTATCTTAATGATGTTCTCGTGGTTCCAGAAGAGGATGAGCTGTCATAGGATATAGAGCCCCTGACATATTTACAGCAGCATTTTTCACCAGCAATTTCCACTGCGATGTGTGGTATTACGTGTTCAGAAAAGCTTGGGGAAACTGCAGGATGCAGCATGACAATTACATCTTTCCCAGACAAGACTACTACGTTAATGGATCGGCGTCATTCATCACCATAGATTATAAGTCCTCTAGGGAACATCACGAGGCCACTCTAATAAAACTGACTTTGAGATTTTTGTATTTGGCTGTTGAGCTCAGTCTTAGGAAGAAGTTTAGCAACACACTCTGCAGCTGCTATGGTTCAGCTCTCCTGGTGAGGTGACGTTGCTCTAAAGCGGTGAGGCTCTGGATGTAGGAGATCCTGCATGCCAACGTGGAAGGGCACACAGGGCTGCAGTCTTGACATTAATTCCACACACGGTCAGTTCTTCAAAGCAGCAAATTTTGGCACTACATATCACAGACTGTGAAGAAAGAAAGCTGACTGAACAGCTTCATTCCTTTACCAACAACCACAAAGAAAAGAAAAGAAAAAATAAAGAAGAACAAAACTAACAGGAAAGAAAAAAAAAATACCTGCCAGACTGGTGCAGCTCTAAAGTAAATTTTTTTGCTCTCAATCTTCTTGATTCTTCAGGCCACTTCAGCAGGTGGAGCAGACTGTCTGCCATGAAAATGTAAGGTTTTGTTCTGTTAGAGAAGAACATGCTTCTCACAGGCTCTTCCTTTGGGAAATCCAAACAAATAACCCACAAATAAAAATCTCCATGGCTGTACCATGTCCTGGCTTATCCTTGTAATAACAGGAGAATAGGACCTGAGGCTGTCTCCCCTCAACTCCCATGCTAAAACAAATACAGGAGCAGCATAAGGGCAGGCTGAGGGGAAGGTCAGCCCCATCAAAGCGCTTTTGGGAGGCAGTTCCTATCAAGACGGTCCGAGGGCACTTTTGTCTCTCCCACTTTGTGTATATTCTGTTTCAGGCAACGATCTACTTTGCTGACATGCTGTTCATATAGCTGGAGCTAAGCATTTCCTCCTACAGTATTGGGGCTGAGGAACTGCCACAGCACTGTTGCTCACAGGCTTAACTGTTTAGAGTTTTCTCTTCGCTTAGGCACCGGCTTTCACCACCCACCCCTCCCCTCCCTCAATGCCACGGGCGATGCACACGGTCCTTCTTCCTCAGTCCAGGTACCCAAAGCAAAGGCATCAACACCAAAGCCTGTTCCCACCAGGATGGAGCCACCACCAGACAAGTCCCCTGAAATAGGGACAGCCTTGGGGTGCCACCTGTGCCTGTCCAACCCTCCCCATTCCCAGGCACCAGCCCTTAAGTTCCTTGTCCCCAGGGTGGCTGATGTCCTTCCGCTGTCTCAGTATGAATGCACTCGGTTTGTCCAGAGGAGCAGGGATGGAGACTGATGGCCTGAACTACTACAGCTCCTACAAGGAGCGAGTACCTGACAGTAACCAGAAGGGAGCACAACGGAGCTGTGGAGATTGACAAAAAAAGGAGGAAGTAGTTTTAACTACATAATAATTTCAGGGAATAAAATCTGCCTATAGCCTGTATAAGTTGTGAAAAATGTTACACACTCATCTTGCCTCAGGCAAATCCATATGTTGGTAGACAGGCTCAGCTACAAAAATGATACCATTTCTTGCAGACAGAAACAGCAAGAACACCCAAGAAGTAAAAAATATTCAGTATTTTCTTAGCAGGGTGTTAGAGAAAACAACCGTGCTCATTTAAGAGCTTGCTGTTGGCAAAGGGGAAGGATGGATGCCCTCCCTCATCCTTGCCTCCTCACAAGCTCTCCACAAGCCCTCTGGCAGGGCAGCCAGCACCAGGTCTCTGCACCTGCCCTCTGCTAAGTAGCTGTCAGACAGAGGGGCTACTGCACCTTTAAGCTCCTCCTTCGTGCAAAACGTGGGTCCCAAGAAACTCTGTGGTTCCAGCTGGGCTGTCCCACCCAGGCACTCCACGTGCAGGGACGGGCAGCGGGCAGTCTGTGAGGTGCCAAAGCAGCACGTGCCAGGCAACTGGACTCCTGGGGGCCACTGCAGGCCAGCCTTTGCCCAGGATGGCAGCTGAGGGAACTCAAAGGAGGCTCCGATACTAGGGGAACAAGTCACGCAGCAACAGGGGTTGCAAAAGAAGCCCTCAGGGCTAAGGCAGCAACAAAGGATAAACGCTGGTTTTACTGCATGTCAGTGGGTGCACTAATGTGCCAAACCGTTGGCTGACCTGGGAAAACATCTGCCCACCACAACCAAAACAGAGGAGACATCTGTCCCCCTGGTGAGCACAAACCCTTTGTGACCCCAACTGAACTTCCCCCAAAAAGGTGTCATGATCCATAGTTTGAGAAACTGAGCAGACAGCTGCTGGCCATGGCTGCACTGGGAAGGGTTGCAGGCAGGAGCTGAGCTCTCTGTCAAGATGTGCTTCACACTGAGAGGGCACCAGAGCTGCCCAAATCTCAGCATTCACCATTTTTGCAATGGGGACGATGGGACAGGTTGCAGTAACCAACCTTCATTTCCTTGTCTGCCTCGTACAAATCAAAGGGTCATCTCCACGTGGTATGCTTCCCAGAAAACACTTCATGCAGGTTAACTCCAGTAACCTCACGGGATGGCAGCCAGCTGCCAGGTGCAGCACCTGCCTCTGTCTAGGCAAGGGCCCTTGGCTGGACCCTGCTGGCCCAGTCAGTGCCGGTGCCCACAGCTTCACAGGGTGTGTGGCCACAGGGTGCAGATCGTGGTGCGCACCCATCTTTCCACCCCCAGGTGTCCTCCATGGCCAGTGGAAAGGCTCCTGCAGCATGCTGCAAAAGCCTGAAAAATCAATAGACTCCACCGACTTTTTTGGATGACATTAGCAATTTTATAGCTTAATGATAACCAAAGGAAGTAGGAGACCACACTGCCACCAAAAATTAATTAAAAGCAGGGCTGGATCTCCAAAGATCCCAAATTCACCCAGTTTGATGAACGCCTGGTAAACCTTGCCCTGTCCTTAGTGATTTAAGGACAGTTCTTACAGATGGGAAGGGGCAGCCCATGGTCGTGGCACCAAAGCCACTGACCCAGCAGCAGCAGCAGCACTGGGCACAGTTTTGCGAGCCCCTGACAACGAGGTGCTGGAGGCTGGCTGTTTGGGTTTAGCTGTCTAAACAGGCACTGAGGGATTACATCCCTTTGCATCTTCAGCACTCATTAAAGGTTGTTTATTATCCAATTGTTCTCAATAGCCTATATTTCTTCTTTGTGCAAACACAGCTAACGCTGATGTCTAAAAAAACGCCACAAAGTCAAAAGGAGTGGAAAGGTCCATGTTTGAGCAAGCTATGGGGTGCAAGGGACACCCCACAACCCGCCCCACCAGTGTCCAGCTCTCCCCAGCCAGCAGCCACAGGCGCTCATGGCTGAACACTGAGCTCCGTCCACTTCTTCTACACTGTTCGTGACTTGGGCAATAGCTACCAAGAAGAGAAGTTTTGGCCGAAGCATTTGCTCTCGGAGCAGCAGTGGTTACCTGTAACCAGAGCTTAACGACCTAGCTGGAGTGAGCATACACCAACGACAGAGTAAAGTCATCACCGGAGCATCCTGGGCAGCGCTCATACAGACAGACACACAAAACCCACAACTTTGGGGGCCCTAGAAAGGGTTTACCTAAATATAGTTAAACAAGACCCTTTGGCAACATCTGTGTCCTTGACGGACGCCAGTGGAGAAGTGAGAGTGGAGGAGGACAAGTGTCTCCTTCCTTGTGTTTAGGTGGGCCACAGGCACTGAGTGGGTTTGGCGAGGACTAGAGCCCAGCCTTTGCATTAAAAAAACACCAAAGCTGCAAACTCAGGCACTGAATGGAACAGAAATGCAACCTTCTCGTGGTTGCCTATATGCTCCTAACTCTGCGTTACGATGCATTCTTAAATACAAATGCATCTCCTTTTTCAAAAGGCCTTGTTATGCTGCCAAAGGACATACACAAAAGGAAAAAGTAATTTTTTCATAGGTCTTGTTGTAACTTTCAAGCTTCTGACTCCGAACTAAGCAACACTTTTTCACACAGTTTTGTACATGTAGTCTAAAAAAATTATATTGGTCTATGAATCTGCTTTTAGTGATACTGTGTTATCTACTACCCTTGTAAACGTATAGAATTATTTTAGTCTTTCTCTTGCTGTGTCTTACAAAGGCAACATACTGTGGTTGCATTTTTAAATGTGTTTATCTGGGTCACTGCTACTTACAGCATAAGAAGATTTAGTGAAGCCAGTTTAGCATCAGTCTAGTGCAAAGGAAAAAATTCTTTAATTAAAACCAAAAGAATTTTATTGTTTGGAGGGTAAAAATTTCAACACTATCAAATCAAAGTCTTTCAACTGATTCAAGAAGAAAATAAGACTTCTGGGAAATTTCATTCAAAAAGCGCTTGGGGTTTGGGGATTTTTTTGGCTTGTCACAAATTATTTTGAGTAGTTGGCAATTTCATGTATAGAAAAGAGAGGACAACATCAAGATTTTCTTTAATGGTATGATGTAAAATCATGAATGATGAAACAACTTGATCTCCAATCACGGAGGTCCATCTGACGCACTGGAGCACTGCTGGTGAGGGTGCCAGCTTGCCCTCAGAGGCTATCATGGAAGATAGGCAAGAAGGCAAACCTGTTTTGATGGCATCGCTCCCAGCTCCTTCCACTAAGATACAAGTAACCTGTGGACAGAGGAAAGCAGTAGGGAACATTCAAAGGCCAGGAGAGACACCTAAGTAGTCTCTATGTGTTTCCAATGGTCCTAGTTTTCCACATTCTTGGAAAATGACAGAAGAAAGGAAGATGTTTTTCAGGAAAGGTGAAGCTGCCACTCACGTGGGAAACAATGTGGGAGGCTGAGCAGCCTCCGCGGAAGGGAAGTCTGAGCTCGCTCGTGACGTTGAGGAACAACATCCCTCAGCATCAGCAACACTCTGCCTGTCGGGTGACAGGGAAGTGACTCAGAAGATGACCGCACTTCACAGGTTCGTGGAATATTGGTTTATTTTAGCTGAAGCCTGTCTGTGGCGAAGTGGGGAGGACCGCAAGGGGAAAGCATCCACGGCGTATCCTGTGACCACCACTGGAGCAGTTCATCCCCTAGGAATGAAAGCCTTCCTACTCTTTTCCCTTGCTCCTAGTCGAGGGAGGAGGGCAGGCAGGGAAACAGCTGTCACTGCTGCTGCCAAACCGCAGCCAGCAGAGGCCTGATGCCGCAGTGGAGCAGAGTGAGATGCTAAGCGCCCGCCCCGACGTGCCCCACGGTCTCTACGACAGAAAGCTCAACAACCATCCATCCTATCAGTAGGGTATCGGTGTGATGGAAACATTAGGTTACAGCAGCTGCATCACCGTGATCCGCAGTCAATTATTCCCCAGATCCAAACAGTAGCAGCTAAGGAGGAAAAGGACGAGCGTGTAGGCGGTAGTTTGATCCTGTTATCGATTGGATGCTAACAGAGGGAAATAACTATAAAATATTTCCTGTGTTAGAAACAGGGAGGAAGGATGATGGACCTTCTTCAGATTACTTGGGGCAAGAAAAGGAAAGTAATAAATTCTCAAAGCCCCGCAGTTTTTACTTGGTTTTTTCAAACATGGCACATTTTTTCCAGGGTTTTTGGGGTTGCTTTTTGGTTTTTTCGGTTCCCTCAATCTATTCCTTGTTGACAGACAGCACACTAGCTATTCACTGGATATGGTGATCTACAGCTTCGGTCCTTGGGGTTCCCATTTGATTGCAAGACGGCAGCTTCTGGCACTCCCAGCCCTTCTGCAGCAGAAGTCATCTCACAGTCAGCAGGGCTAACTACAGATCAAGACCCCAAAGGAGTAAAAGGCTCAGTGTCTGGTCCCTTAGTTAGAGAGGATTTATTTTATCACACTGGTTTTAGAGATTTATCACTTCCTTTACCTTCTTCCATACACACAGTGAAGAAAATCTGTTTCAAGCATGTGACAGACATGGTTTCCATCAGAGAGTAAATTTGGGGGATAAATAAAGAAAAAAGGAGCTATTTGTGAGCCAGAGACCATCACCACGCTGATGAGCAAGTGCAAGTGTCTAATCACAAGTGTTGTTCCACACATTTACAAGGTCAGGTTGTTACATCGTCCTTCAGATGATCTAAGATCACTGGAACACCTATCCTTAAAAGTATGGCTATAGTAAGTAATTAAATGTTGGCTTGGGGTTGGCATGACTGCTTTCTCCCCAAGCTCCTTGGAAGTTTGCCACTGGTCCTCACAGAAAAATGCCTTTATCCCTAATATTAGGTCCCACAGGTTGTGAAGCCCTACATTCAACTTGGTGGGATTTTGGTGCAACAGCTTCAGAGAGATGTATTGGATCAATGCCAGTAATGCAGATTATACCTTTGCAAGCAGGTCAGACATGAATCCTGAGGATACCAGGAGCATGCCCCAAAATCTGAAGCAATGGAAAGAGAGGGAAGGAGGGTAGGATGCAGAGCTCCTGACATCTGTATTGCAAAACTGCATGGACCTCTTGGTTGTCTCCAGATCAAAGGACTGCAGTCCTTTGGATAGCAGTCACCAAACACCTTCTAGCAGAACACCGTCATTCATCTCACCCTTCGTACACCCTCCCAAGATTGGCCACTATGTTGACATGCTTCATGATTTATCCCCAGGAGTAGCAGCAACGGAAGGGAGCAGTAGCACATGGAGACCTGGCATGGGCAGATAGATCAGGGGATTCAGTTCTGGGGACACACCTGGTGCTGCTGTGAAAAGTGGAGATAGTGCAGTGTACAAGATACAGAGAGTTCTGTGCATTTAAAAAACAAAAAAATCAGGAAAAAAAGGTACGACTGCTTCAGGGAAGATGAAGAGGGGAACGAAGGAGAAAAACCTAGAGCTGCTGACACAACAGGTAAGATGAACAAAGCTGCAGAGAACACTTGAAGTAGAGAAGGTGGAAAACTGAGTTTGTTAGGGAAGATACAGACAACACGGACAAAGAAATGCTGTGCAGTGCCCTCAGCTTGCAAAAATAAGACTCGTTGAGGGACGTCTACTGTCTTTCTAAAATAGTTGCCAAAGATGGATGAAAAATTCCTCTGACCACAAGAGAGGAAGTGATCTATTTCCATAACTTTGAAGGCTGAAGAAGAATTGGGGTGTCTTGATTTTACCACAGAAAGCCAGGTCATGCAAACAGGTGTCCTTTGGCAGACCCATGCTCTCTTTTACAGACCTCCATGGGCTCCCCACGGTCTGGATGTGAAGGTGTGATCTGGATTGAAGGCACGAAGGAAGTGACTGGCCAGCAGTGGAGCCCCAGGGCACCTCCACAGTATGACCTACAAAACTGCTCTCAGCTAAAATTGCAGGAGCTGAGTTTGTGAGGAGCGAAAATATACTGAGGACAATGTTTAAGGCTCTTGAAGAAAAATATTCTACTTTCTGCCTGCTGTAACCCCTACATACAAATCCCCTTGCACTCTAGCTTCTAGAAGGAAAGGACATTACACTGAAGCCATTCTTAAGCCATAACATATTTGAGATGACTGCAAATCAACTTTAAATGCATGTTGTCATTTACTAAGCCATTAAGAAATTTCTTATCATGGCTTTAGAGCCACAAATTCCTGTGGCCTACTTAGACCCTCTTTGTGCTTCAAACTCTCAAATCAGCACAATAGCAAAGATGATAGAAAATGTGTGTTATGCTGCAGCCAGTAAACACCAAGAAGAACATCCCAAGATTTTCAGCAAAAGGCTACCGTGATTCAACGAACAGTCTCCAATCTGAGAAATAAAGTAGCCAGAGTAAATAAAATGGAGTCTGGAAAACAAACAAAATATATTCTCAGGCCAAAATGTAAAAGAACCTGAAAGAGTCAAAGAGGAGTTAATACAGATTTTCAGTTTTGTTACTTTGATTTAATAAAATTCTTTTGATAGTGTTGCTTGCTCAGAATGACCACAGAAATTGTAATGGTAAATACTGTACTGTGATTTATGGACTGAAAGGTTGTCTGATTTCATTATGATGGTAAATATAACAGTGTAGACACCTTCTCCGGGAAGGCTATTTCTAAATTACTATATCAATATTCAGATAATCAAAACTGATATTTACCTTCTACTGGAACAGTATGTGTCTGCACATCCACGTGTGTGCACACGCGCGCGCACACACACACACACACACACACACACTTACATTCTTAATATTTCTCTGTCTTTCCAATCACAGGAATACATGCTACAGGAACTGCTGCTTTATCCCAAACCAAGACCTACACAGCTGCAAGGTGCCCAGCCCTTCACAGAGGACATGTCTGCTAATTGTACCTTCTTCTCTCAATAAAATAAATTCCAGCACAAGCACCCAGAAGAAATTCAGTTCAACCATCTGTTACTCCAAACCTATGAATGTGTAACTTCACCTTCAGTTTACAATGACATAATTGATGGATAAATCACTGAAGCTGTAAAATGTGCAGTCCAACAGTTATGTTAACTCTATTTATATTTTTCAGTCAGAGTAGAGCACGGTAAATAATTTTTTAACTAAACCTTACTTTTCACTCATGGTTTTGCAACAGAAGTACAAAGCAGCTTGTTAAGGCAGATTTCAGGCAGCAAAGCCCACATGCCACTTACCTATGGCATCCACAGGGGAGGAGGCTGACAGAGAAGCAAAGGATGCGAGATGGCACCAGCGAAGGAGAAAGAGGCAGAAGTAAGGAGGCAATATGGCTAGAGAGGGACAAGGATGTCCCTCTGCAATGCGGAGCCTGATGTTCCTGATGAGCCCCCCCTGCACCCTGTATGCCAAGCATGCCTCCTAGCTGTCCCCAAAAGTTCTGCCCTGGTCATTCTTCCCTTCTTCCCCATAGCACTGAGGTTAAACTTCAGGGCGGCCACCTTAGGGGGCCAAGAGAGTCAAGGTTCCACAGCAGGCATTTAACACACTCTACCATGCTGGGGGAGCTGAAAGCAATGAGGACAGCCCTCTGGCTTGCAGACCCACAAAGCCCGTGGGTGCTGCAGCCTGGGTGGCCAACAGCACTCCTCCACAGCACAGATTCAGCATCGGACTGGCCTGCAAGCCATGCCTCTGCAGCACGTCCTCCACAGCCAGCTGGCACAACCCACATCCCCCGGCCCTTGGGGCAGTAAGCCTCTGGTGGGATGTCTGAAAAGGGTCAGGAGAGGATTATGGAGATGGCAACAGAAGCTCCAAGGACACGCACCCATCCTCTGCAGCAGGCCGAAGACTGAGGGCATGTCTAGCCATGATAAATAAACCAGGGCACATCACCATTTCTGAACTCCGCAGGAGCCCACAGGGTGATCCTTTGCCTTGTCCCCCTCGATCATTGTCACCAAGAACAACAACTGGCTCTTATCAGCAGAGACGTCTCTGAGAAAGAGTGACTTCAGGACACAGTGTCCTTCCCTGGTCCCTTGAACCCTCAAGACAATTTACAACGCTGTCACTCGTACATACTCCCTCCTCATCTGCACAGTTCTTGCCTCTAAATTAAACATTTTGATTTCTAAATAAATGTCCTTTAGAGCTACTACAAGAGACCTTGATGATAAGCCATTTTATTGATATTCTAGTTCACTTCTTAAAATATTTGCAGATTATAGGATATATAGTGTTTGCTTTAATCCCTTCTTTGGGAGATAACAGTTTGGTAACTTACACTACTCAGATGAAAATTGATTGGTTAGCATCGGGGAAAGTAGGTCCTTTCCAAAATTAGCCTTTGACTCAGTCTTTCATAAACAAGCAATAATTTAAAAAATCCTCAGCAGATAAGAGATGTTTGCACTCCCAGCATCCCAGCATTGACTTGCACGAATGTTAGAAAGTGTAGGATAACGAAGCCACCACATCCATATTTTATAGCATAAAGACCAGGGATGAAAAACTACAGAAAACTTCCCTAATGAAATGTCAAAGCCAACTAGCTTCACTACAGCTAATCCGCAAATCTTGATGACAGTGCAGATGACCCAGCCTGCTGAACTGGCAAGCGCCCAAGGAAGCTCATCTCCCAGGGATTACACCTCCATTTAGGCTTGCTTTCCTCTGAATTATTTGGAGAAACCCCAGAGGAAATAAGTTTCAGCTCATCTTATGTCCTTCTCACAGCTTTCAGTACACTACCCAGTCTTAAAGCATCAAGCAACAACAGCACATATACACAACAGGCAGAGACAGAGTCGCAAATATTGACATTACTGTGCAATAGGCCAGTCACCCGCAGATACCAGGCAGAAAGCTGCTGACAGATGCTGCAATACAAACCTCCTAAGAACCTTCAGGTTTGGTGAAGAAATCCCCTGGTCTCCATCTATGCTACCCTGATGCCTGGATCCGAAACATGCCCGAAATGAGAGATTGTTTTTTTCTCACACTGGCTATCTATAGAAGATCACTTTCCTAAGTCTCTGTGGTGCAGCTCCTGAATGTCAGGCCCAACAAATCAAAACATTTTATTGTAATTTCATATTGTTTACTTTTGCGAGGCAGGATCTTGGCAGAGACAAGCATTTCCTCCAGGGACAAGAAGGATGGGGCTGGGGGGGGCGGGTGGGACAGAGGGATGGAAGGAAGCATTTTAATGCAGACTTCCTCAATGTCTGCTTTAATAGCTGAAATACAAAGGAAGAGGTAGCTAAAAAGACCTTCGCTACAAATTTAGAGATGCCAGAGAATGGGTGTGAGGGTGCACACCAGGGCCAGTCTACACAGGCAGCAACAACGGACCAGAGATGTGGCATGGCAGCAGGAAAATGTTAGCAGCCCTTGCCACCAACCCCCTGGCCCACCCACTGCTGCTACCCAGTGGGGTCCAGGAGGATCTTGGGGTCCTCTCTGAGCAGGTGCACACCAGAGGGCCATGGCCAAGAAGGTGCAGGGAAGGACAGCCTCCTCCCTGATGCTCCCATGTGCCCCCACAGAGCTAGCATGTCCCTCCCATTCAGGAACACTCCTGACTCCTTCCCTCCTCCTCCCTCCCCAGCCCCAAACCATGGGCAGGTTGCCCTCCGAGGAAGATGGCACTGCCAGAGCATTTCTTTCCCCATCAGGACCCTTCCAAGGAAGAAGAGAAGGAGGCTCCTCACACCCTGCCAGGAGGGACAGTGGAAAGTACCAGTGATCCTACCACAGTCATCTTATTTTTCACTGCACATTTCCAGGAAGATTTGACTCACAATGTCCAAATGTTTGGGTGAGCAATATTTAAGCTGATGAGAGCATTTAAGAGCTCTAGGTTGGGGGAATAAGGCATTTGCAACACATCACATTCACAACCCTCACTGAGCTTGCTGCTGAAGCCATGGTCCTCCATGGAGCCTGCAGGAGACTGACAATGCCAGGACAGCTGTATGGCCAAAACGGATTTTACTGACTTCCATTTTATCCCAAACTGTCCATATCAGAGACCCAGACCCATCTTCCTTAATTCCAGCTTGACTTGCTGGAATTAGCCGTGACTTGCCCGTTTTCAGCACTGCCCACGGTCGCAGGCAGACAGGCAGAGGCAGGCGACATCCCCTGCTCCTGCGCGCTGCCTGGCAAACCTCGGCAGAGCCCAGCTGCTGGCTCTCCGCCAGGCATAACAAATCTCCCTGTCCTTCGGCGTCGTCTCTCTCTCCTTCTCAAGCTTTGTTTGGGTAGAGAAAGTGGTTCACAAAGACCTTTGCACAAACCCACCCCAACGACAACTGTCTTACTATGTAAAATGATTCACTGGTGTTTAAAAATCCCACAAACAGGAGCCCTCGCCGACTTTATGACCGACTTCCCACGAAGGCACGGAGGCCAGCAATCGCTAATGCTCCGTCTGGCATCGACTCCCCGCGAATATCTCTCAGCAATAACAACTGATAGCAGAGCTTGGAGCCTACACATCATCCTCCTGTTTGTACATAAATTCCCTTTAAAAGGATTTCGGCATCCTCACGCTGCTTCTTCCCAAGCATTCAGGCTCTTAAAGCCAAGTGAGCCAGACAGAATGGTGCCATGCAACTACAAACAACACGGGACAATTCTTTATTACAATACATGGCACTATTATTTCTAAAAGCACTGACAGTAATATGCAGTGTGAAAAAATCTACATTCATCATGAAGAAGTTAGGTACTAATTCCTGTAGCTTAATTTTTTCTTAAGAGCACCAGCCCATTTTTCAATTAAGGCAGGATAATATTATTAATCATAAAAAATTGCTGATGTGTAAAATTGTTTCCTTTCTAGCTCGCATTGGCTGAGAAACATCAGACACACCACCTCTGAATTAGTCTAACTTAGTGGCAGCATGGAAACTCTATCATCTGTTTTGGTGAGGGTTCACGGCGTGCCCAGCCTCAGTCATGGGGAAAAGCGCAGCCCCCTGGGGAGCGGGCAGATCCTGTCTCCGCTCTGTGGGCTGGCAGGGAAGAGCTTATGGATATAGATTCCCAGGAAAGAGTAAGTACCGTCCACCATGAGGAAAAATGGCCAGCATCACGAGGCAGCCCCATGCAGGAGTGTGTTTTAATGGTATCTGTTGCCTGAACATTTCCAGGGCACCATGTTTCAGCACTGCCTGTCCACTCCCTCAATTTTTAGTGCTAAATTTGGCACTGTGGGACTCTCTGGTGATGTCTCAGTGCTTTCTCTTTAATGCTTTTCCTCCCTTCCTCTGCTGCTGAATGGGTCTGCCTAATTCCTGCCAAACCAACCAGGCACCTTGCCTTCAGACTGGGCCACCAAAAACTGCAGGAAGGAAAGAGAAGAATTAAAAAAATAACCAAAACCCTATAAAATAGTATGTTAAGAATAACAAAAGCTCTCCTTGCCCTGTAGTACATGAGGGAGACACCTTCGACTGTGGCTTGGCAGGACCTGCAAGAGATGCTGCAGAGGTGTGGGCACACAAGCATCCTCCAGAAGGACAGCAGCTCTCTGCCATGGTACACCCTGGTACTTGGCTCCTTGCCCTCCCAAACTGGGGACATCTTGGATCACTCCCAGGCGAGTGCCCAGCTCTACCCCAGGCTAAATGTGTGAATGCTTCAGGAGGACAGGAGGGCACCAGCATGTGCCCTGCTCTTGCTCCCGTAGGCAGCCAGCCATGACGTCCAGGAGCCCTTCACAGGACACAGCAAGAAGCAGGGCTACCCCAGACCCCTCTGTGCTGAGGCAAGGAGACGATCCTCACGGATTTGCTGGGGATGATGGAGCTGGAGGGAAGCAGCCTGGCTCCTGGCTCCTCAAGTGCCTGACGTGTACTTCAGTGACACATATCCAGACAAAATGCCTTGTCTCCAGCCGTATGTCCAACCCTCTTCCCATCTATGGGCACTTTCCCTCCCACACTACACTAAGTCATATATCCCCTGACTTCTGTTGAGATTTTGCCCTCCCCCGCTTACAAGACCTCCCACGAGCAGCTCACGGCAGTTATCTCCTTTGCAGCTCAACCTTTGCCCATCGCCTGGAAAACTTTCGGCGTCACTCCCGACTTGCATACCTCCGCCATTCATCTCCTCCCTCCCTGGTCTTGCTTCTCCCCTGTTCTGGGAACTGCATCCTCTGCATTTTTTTTTTCCCCATAGTGACCAATCTCCTACCAGCTGCAGAGTTCCACTGCTGTTTTTCCCACACATGATCAACTCCTTAACACGATTCCCAGTTATCTGTAGCCTTGTGCCATTAGTTTTCTGACATCACCAAATACCTTCTTATCTGAAGCTGGTTATTATTTACATGCAAAGGCCATCTTCCACCATGTCATTAACTGCTGACCAAGAATAAACCATGTAAAGAGAAAAGGACAAGGCACTGGGACAACCTTGGGGGATGATCCATCCCACAGTTGTTGCCTCTTGGCAAATACTACCAAGAGGAGCACTTTCACTCTGAAGTCTGCAGAGGCAAATCAAATAAATAGCAATTGTGAGTTTCAGCCAGAAAAATCCTTTCTGACAAGAGTCATTCCTATTCATATGACGAGTCTCATTAAGATCAATGAGAACTGGAAAAAGCTGCAGGACGTGTGTCTCCTGGCTGAGATGTTCCGCTGTATTTCTCCTTGTGAAAAGGAAAAATAACCCTGTACCACTAAAGCAATAAATGTACTGGTATTACTGGTCAGCAACTCACCAGATACCACTTCCAACAGTGCTATAGCTAGTAATTCCTCATTGACAGTAATTGTTACAAACAACTGAATTACCAGAGAGATATTTTCATATTATCTATACACATATATATAGATAAAAATACCACTTTGTACAAATCCAAAGTATGTGAGGTTAAAGCTAATGGGCTAGCTTTGTTGAGCATCTCAAAAATCAAATTAACTGCAATCAAATTCATGGCACAACTCAGGGTTCATTTCATTACTATCAGAAAATTCAATCTCTGAAATCTTACGATATTAAACTAAAGCAATGATCTTTCTGTTAAAGTTCTTTCTTTTTTCATTTTAAGGTGAGAAAAAGCTGGTGGGCCTGGGGAAGGTGGGGGTGGGGATTCCCGATGGATACTACTGAAAGCTTGGCAAACATTCAATCAATTACTCTTATATAAGGGATAGGGGAAAAAAAAAGCATCCTTTCAAACACACACTGAATATATTTTGCAGTATAAATTCTACCTCTTGTATCTATTTCTACACGATGCCTTTTCTTGCAAAGATTAACTACATATACACACATGCAAGTATATATGCATGCACATATTTAAATTCAAAATACAAATCCGTTAGGGAGCTACTTAAATCTGCTCATTGCTGCAATGATTAGTTAATCATCTTATCTCTGTGCCGTACTGTACGTGGGAGTAAGAAGTTCACTGCATTAAATGCAGGCATTTTCCTTGTTTTAATGAAGCTGCTTTTCCGGTTTATTTTACAATAAGCACTCTTTAACCTTACTGCAAGACCTAGCTTTAGAATACTCACTGCAATTTCAGCCTCCTTTTTTATCCTCCTCTTCAAGGTTCCCAGTTAGGTTTCTCTGCAGGAGTCAAGTGTGGTTTTAATAAGGCAGATGAGGCAGGGCTTCTCAACTGCTTTTGATAGAGGTGAGGTGGTCAGCTCTTTATTGACTTTCTGCAGTACTGCAGCGACGGACCGTACAGACAATTTTGCTTTATGAGCATGCACCAGGCAGGAAATGGGCCTGGAAATTTCCAGCCGGCGGTGTTTGATGCACTGTTTGAAAAGCTGCATGATGTGCATATAAAGGAAATGAAGGAGAGCCTTTTTTGTTGTTGTTGCTGCTGTTGCTAACCCATCAGGCTGCAGTCACTACGTGTACCTAGGAATGCCTGCTCAGGAGCCATTTTAAGAATTAGTATGTCTCAGCAAAAGGAAGAAAAACAACAGCGGTTATTTTGTGCACATGAGAGAGTGCTGTGTATCAAAGATCCTTTTATAAATGCTTGGAAAAAATCACATGGGAGGCAACTAGCCACTAAATGATTTTACTGTCCCTTTCTTACGTAAGCAGCCTCAGCACATATACACTGTATACAGTGCACAGCTGCACCAATAGACATGCATCCTCACAAGGGGATGTGGAAAAAAGGAAGCAATCACAGGCTGGTATCATGCACTATTAAGGTTTTATTGATACCAGCACGGAGCAACTGCATCACTAATTAATGGATGCTCACAAGCTACACACATCCTTCCAATCAAGCGGCAATAAAACCAGATACCCTCATACATATATCACTTTGGCTACTTACCCTCCTCCCTGTTTTGCTTTTTTTTTTGGCTTCTGTACACACTCCCCACCCCACACCTACACCAGTAAGGTATATTCCTCTGATCCATGGTCAGGGAGATGCACAGTCATGTCCCTGCTCACAGGCTTCCCACGTGAGGCAGAAGGAGCAACTCTGAGCCAGGTTAGCAAGAGCAGACAGGGTCCAAACTGTGCAGACAGGAGGTTTGGGAAAAAAACCCCAGAGATGTCTCCACATACGTGGATACGGAAATAACTATTACAATCAGGCTTGACATCTTTGTGCCTCTTCTACTCCCTGCCCAAGGGGGACAATACCCTCCCGTCCCAGGGGAGCACAGTGATGGTGAGCAGATCAAAGGCGGCAGGAAGGTTCAGACACTTTGGTGAGGGCAGCCCTACAAAAGCTGGAACAGACTTTAGTCCCTTATAAAATGCCACACACACGTACCCACACCCGGGTGGTGCTGACTGCACAGCGACTGTGGATACAAAACTCCGGCTCACACCCAGCCGCTGCAGGAGCAGCAGCAGAACTGCTCTTGTCAAGGGCCGGCAGAGGAAGCCAGGTCCCGCCACCAGCTGACGCGCAGCACCTGAGTACCCAGAGTTGCATGGCACTTATCAGGACTTCACATCTTCCAGATAATTGCAAAGCTCTTGTGGACCCTGGTAATAAAGCTATACGCACACAGAGGGGTTCAAATATCTTGGAGCTATAGTGTTACTGTCAGAGCATGTGCCCTTAGTGCATTCAAGGTTTAACTACACGCTTAAATCCTACCGACTTCAGTGGGACATAAGGATTCGCTTAACTTTCATTATGTGCTTAAGTGTTTTTTCTCAACAGGTATGCTTTCCTCCACAAGAACTTTAATGTGTACTAGCCGTTTGTTTTATAGTTACCTGGGTAATACGTCTTGCCTTTCCAAGTACAGCACTGGGCTACTTCCACTGCAGGGTATTATTTGTTACACGTATATGGAAGAGCAAGTAGAAACTGGGGCAGGCTGGATTTTCAGTTAGCCACCTGAAAAACACGGACAATGATGGGCAGATGATATTGTTGCACACTGCAATGTTATCTGAGTGGTCCCAGATTTTTTCCCACTAGATAAGCATCTGTGGACAGCTATAACATAGTCCTTAAAGGAAGGTGAGGAAAAGATACCCGTAGAACATTTCTATACTGTGTTCTGCGTTTTATACTCAAAATGCAGCTAAAGGGGAACAGTCGTCCTGTGAAATAACAGATGTTAGACTCTCACCGCACATACATACACTGCTTTAATGTAGATGACCTTGCTGAATTAGGATGCTAAATACAAGACAAATTTCCACCTTCTCTCCTGAATGCCTGTCTTGAGCAGACCTGGTTTTGCCGTTGTTTGGCTGATCCATGTTTCCTCCCAGATCCCTATCTGTAGTTCCCCAAAGCGTGTTCGCACTGCAGTTCAGCTTGTTTTTCCAAATCAGATGCTGCTTGCTTCGTGAATCTCACCAATTTTCTTTGCTGATAAGAATTAGCAACTGCTTCGCTTTAACGCTCTGACTTGGCAGGAGCTGGAGACTGGCCTGGACCTGCTGCCAGCTTGTGCTCTGACTCTACTCTTACTAGGTAATAGATGCTTAGGGCTTTTGGAGAGTTATATGCAATACATTGATTTCATCAAAATTACGTGCAAGTTTCACTCCTTAAAGCAGCACCTAAACAGTCAGATTGTTAATGATTTCTTTAATTCTTGACGTCTTTTTTCCACATGTATTTAAAATACTCTAAGAGAAGAAAGAGACTGGCATTGTCTTTTGGTCTCTTGCTGGTGGCAAAGCAGATTATTCCTATCATATTCTGCAGGGGTGTTGTCAAATGCTGTTCCAGGCTATGGGCCAAAACCTATCCCCAGTCCATGTGCTCAGTTCCTACTGGCATCAATGATATCTCCACCACGGAATGACAGTAGTAAATGGGCAGAGATGTGCTGGCTGCTCAAACAGCACGATCTATGTGCTGAATAATTCATTTTAAACTGTTGCACAGATGTCAAAATGTTATTGCTGATTTCTAGCCAGCAGAATGGGCGTTTCTTCTCCTGATACAAGTCTGTCAATGCCTGTAATGCTAGAGAAGAACTGGGGGATGTCTCAGCAAGACTGCAAAGCCCGTATACGACATGCCTGTAAATGTACAATTAAAATGCTTGTTATAGGACACCTTTTACTCTGCTTACTAGGATTCTCCTGTGGATACACTCATACCCTGCCTCCAAAAAAATTTCAGAAAAACAGCTTAAAACACGCTGAAGTTACACAGGTTTGCACGTATGGTCTCTAACAATCACTTCAGCCCTTTGGATTTTCTGTAAAGTCCACAGAAAACCTCTAAGTTCAAACAACTTAAGGGTCACAGCCAAGCCGGATAACAAAATAAACCCAAACAACAACAACAACAAAAATACAACCCGCCTCTGGAAATGAGAGTAAGTAGATCTATCCTACAGAGTTTGCCAGCCTGGCCATGGCAAGAACCCCATGGCAGAAGTCAAAGATCTCCCTTCCTTCTAAAAGCAATGAAGAGAAAAGGAGTTTTCCTGTATTTCCCCTTTCGCTGAACCTGAAGCAACCAATCTGTTCAGCTGGGCTTAGCGCCGAGATCATCCAGGAGCTGGGTTAGCCATCCAGCCAACCAAGTGGACTCCAGCTGCTGATGGCCAGCAGCCACCTTCAGGGGTGAGGTGGGACTACCACATGCACGTGGGACTGGGTGGCATCATGGCGGGTGGCCAAGGGCGACAGGAGAGCTGGAAGAAAAGTAGGAAAGATACAGGAAAGCTACAGGTTTTGAAATGAGATCAGTGACTGGGGATCTCTGATGTGAATAAAAAGAGTGAATGCACCCTGTGCCAGCCCAGGCACACCTCTGCTAGGGATGTGTCAGCTAGAAAGTGTGATTTTCCGTGCTTGTAGATGGGCTTTTTCATGGCAGCTGGTCTGTGTTGAAACAGACCTAGGCTTAATGAGGTCTAATTTGTTTTAAATCCATAAGTTTCTTTTTAATAATTAACAGTCCCCATCGCTCAGCAAAGCCATTCCTTACCCCTGACTACTTGCTATTAGGAATGAATTTACTGTGAAATACTGCTAAAAGGTGGAAAGCAAGTGACATAATTCAAGTTTTAATTAAAAAATATATATCTCACACAAAGCCAGAGCCGTAGAAGGAATCATAACCGAATAACCTAAAAAATCCCACCCCAACCCAATGCCTACTGTCCCCTATTACCCAATTATTCTTTTTATGCTGTTTGAATACTTGTAATTGGTTCCTCTTACTGGATGCCCTGTGTCCAGACATACGTAAGGTTTTCTCTCTGTGATCCTAGGAACTACAGAACATGTCAGCATCATTACGATGAACATTACACACACTCACACGTGAGGGTCCAGGAACTACAATTAACACATTAAGAAATAATAACTGCCAAGGGAGCAGCGAAAGATAAACAGCATGGAGCTGATGTGGCAAGAATTCTGCTTGGGAAAAGGCTGTCTCTTGGGTGACGGGCATGGGAGAGAAATTGGAGCGCCGTGCTGCTACCCATTAAGCAAGGAAATACCCCAAATCAGTCGAACAAGTGTTTATACATTGATTTATTGAAATTTAATTTCACTAAATGTGTTGCTGGCTTTAAACTGTATTTCAAAGGAAAATCTGAAGGCTCCTGTTTACAAAAGAACTAAGAATCCTTCCCTGTTTGAAAGTTTAAACTTGATATGGTTTTTGTTATTGAAAAATTGTCCTGAAGTGCTGTAGGTTTGTTATTTTCTTATTCTCTTTTTTTCTAATAGAAGCCAGAAATATTTATTTCTTTTATACATATATTTATATGTATATTAAAAATACATTAAAAAAACTGCCAAAAATACTTTTTTTCCTGCTTGTTGATACCCATCTTGATGATTGCCTTTTTTGACGGGTGGGGGGTTTTTTTAATTAAACTGAAAGAAGTATTTTCAAAATTTTCCCAAGGAGTTTAAATGGGAAAAAAAAAATTTAGATTCCAGAGTCTTTTATTAAAACCTTCCAGTCTAAAAACATTTAGTGTGAGCAGAAGCTGCACAACAAAAGCCTGCAAGAGCATGCCCACCGTTTTCATCGCTGTAATGAACAGAAATCATGGACCACGCTGCACCTTTTGCATACCAGTCTTGACTTTTGCTGCTGCTTTCAGCTGGACCAGCCAAAGGCCTTAATACTTTATTTTTCATTTTTTTTATTTAGAAGCTGAAGGAACGCGATGGCACAGGCGAGGCTTACGAAACGTTTTGTCTTGTGTCTCTCCCACCTAGGGGCTTGCACAGCCACAGAAAAACCAACAAAAATATTGCCTTTCCTACAGTCACTCAAATCTCTGTGAGGGAAAAGGGAGGCAGAAGAGGCACAGACATGAGGGTAGGATTAGCACTCCTGCTCAAATCCACCTTTCGGGGAGAGAAGGGCGAGTCCCTCTCAAGCTGGGGTGATGCCTGTTACCCATTTAGGGACTGGGGCGCAGGGTTCCTGTGATCCCGTGTGCTGCCTCCAAGCATCACTCATCAGTCAACTAAGCCATTTCAGCAAATCACACCACACTTTGTAAAAATGTAATTGTTTTTATTTTCCAGTTTCCCATGTTTTGTGTAGAGTGCTGCTGTGTTCAAGCGAAGTGAATAAAAGCATAAACAGTAAGCACCATCTGGAGAACATTCTTCCAGCACGCTGAGAAATAGCAGCAGCCTGTGCGCTACCTGCTATAAATAAATGTCATTAAAAAATGTCCAAAAAAATTGTTTGTTCCTATTTGATGGAACTGCAGCCAGATAAAATTTTCCTTTACCCTGGCTTTGGGTACCTGCCATCTTCACAACAAAAGAATAAAGATGCAGATGTTTGTTCCTCGCTCCTTTATGTTTATATAGGTACCACTAACAGAATATCAACCCCATACTTAAATAACAGCAACAGAGGTTGCAACTTAAGAGTAATAAATGAACGAGACACTCAAAATCCAAATTCTGTTTAAACTGTACGAGGTTCACCATATGGTGATATCCCTCAGCCTCCTAGCAAGAGGAAGGGTAAAATTATTCTTGCTCTATGATAGTGTATCAGTTTGGAAGAAAAAAAAAAAAAGTCAGTTGATAATTTATTTTCAGTCTAGCACAAAGCCACTCTGATCTCCCTCTCTGCTAACAAAATACAGATCAAGTTGGCTGTGGGGCTGCGACGAGGCTCTGTGAAGGGTCGGCGTTTGCTGTGTTTGTTTAATCACTGCAATTAGAGCTATGCAAATAATGAAATTGTTTGCTATAGTGGCCAGGCTAGGGAAGAAAAATTAAAAGAAAATGTTTGGGTTGAACTATTTTTTTCTTTTTTGGTAACATAGAAAAAAAAAAACCAAAAAACGTTTTGTTTGCTCCACTCGAAGGGCAGCAAAGCCTTGAAAGAATCTGTTCGGTTTGAAATGAAAAATACATTTTCACACTGGAACAAAGTGTTTGAGCATTTGACGTTTCACCCTTCTTTTTTGTCAGACAAACATTTTCAGCATCCAGAAAGGGATGCTCAGGAGAGCTTACTGCTTGTTGGGGGAGGGAGGAAAGGATTTGACTCCCCCTTACCCTAACCTCAGACACATCCCAGACCTTTGCACAGGGGCAGGGTTGAGCACTGCTGCTTTCTCCCTGAAGGAAGCTACCGCCAGCCCTTGGCTTCCCTGTTGTGGTGCTCCGCTCCGGGCAACCCCCAGCTCAGGCAGCCCATGGGGGATCTTCTCGTTCTCCCCTGCGGCACAGGACTGGCACACTGCCTGCCAAAGCGTGCCGGCTAGGTATGGCTACGGGAACCGGGCAGCCCAGCCACAGCTTAAGTAACCTCACTGACACTGGGCCAAACCTTCACCTCCCTTAGACCCATGTCCTTTTCAGTCAACAGCTAATGAGGTTGGTATCTAGCCCCTGGTTTTCGGAAGAGACAGTTCCATCTCAGGGGAGTTAGTGAAAAATCTGAAAAGCTGACAAGAATAAAAGGACTAAATCCACAGAGATTAGGCTGCAGAAGAAAAGGGTCGGAGAAACCTCGGAGGAAATGTGACCCTTGTCCCCTGGGCACCACAAGATGTACGCTCCTCTCCAAGGCAGGGCTGCCTTTGTCCCTGCAAGAAGGTTCAGCTGCCTGCATTGAAATGTCTTCCTTCTCCAGTGCTTCAGGGAACCCTTCAGTTGGGTTTCAGGTGCATGCACACCTCCAGGAGGAGGCTGAAACTGCCCACAGACCTGGAGAAACTCGGTGCCCCACACGGAGCACCCAGGCGTGGATGAAGCAACCACCTTGACTCTTCCACAGCTGTAACGATTTACAATTGTCTATTAAAAAACCAGCAAGGACCTGAAGTCAGATTGGCCCTGTCATCACAGTGTGGCTCTTCTCAGGGTGGCACAGCCCTCGTAGTATGCATGAGGATGTCCTTCACGGTACAGTACGGGCCTAAGGCAGCCGAGGCTGATGCAGGAGGCAGCCCAAATTCTCACTGGTGGATTGGCAGCCACCAGCAGGAAGAAGGATTTGAAGAAATTTTAGGGTTTCTTTCTTACTTTTTAAAAAAACTTGGATTAGTAAGTGTCATGAAGTGATGGGAGCAAACCTGTCTTGTGAAACAACATCCACAAAACCAGTCTGGATCCCTTGAAGGAGAAAGTGGCTGTGATTCCCGAGGCACATCACCAGCCGAGCTCCCCATCATCATTTCAGGGCAAGAGTGGAAATGATGGACATAAATCAGATTCAGTCCTTCCTTCGATCTATGCTGCTTTCTCCAAAACCAAAGTTGTTGTACACTGGTACGCTCAGAGCGCAGCACTGCTAAAGCCTTGCTTTCAGCTGGGACTGGTCTCTGTTCCCACTGGAAGCAAAGACGTAATTCCCACCGTACTTTATTTTCTGTTCTCACAGGGACTCAGTGTGCCAGGAACTATGTGAATAAGGATGAGGGTACAGTCCCTTCCCTGATGAAATCAACATCTCAAACCCAGTAAGGGCAGGAAATGATAACGTGGTTATGGTTCCCATTAGCCGTAATTTCCTAATATAAATATTTTAGCTACTTGTATTTACGGAGTCCACTCACACTACTTAAACGAGATACTTTGCAAAGGCATACTTAAGCTGCCTAGCAATGAAGACACCGGACTACTCATTTTGTGAGGATGATGATGTGCCTAGATGAATAAGGTTTTTTTCTGGAGCAGGTGGGCAGGGAAGGCAGGTGGTGGGAGCATGTCTGTCTGTCTGTGCGTGCACACATGCGTGCACGCCTGCGTGTGTATGGGGGGGAGGGCTGTTCTTTGTTTTGCCTTTGGTCAAATTCAAACAATGTGCGGTAACAAGAAGTAAATGTCATTTTCCTCCCATCCATCTTAATTTGGCATCCATTTTAAAGCTTACCTTTGACCTTTTAAAATGTTAATACACTTAAGCAGATATAAAAAACACAAAGCTCCTGGAAAAATTAATCATAGCCATATCGCTTCGCTAGTCTAAAAATATAACATCGGTTGCTTTCCTCTTTAATTTTAAGAAACGTTTGTCCGATGGTGCCGCAGTAATTATACTACAATTAGCTATTATTTCCTTTTCAAAGGAGTATCCACATTAAATGCAAACCCCTATCAGCATAACCAGCACAACCTACTACAAATTTGTAACTGCCTAGAACCACAAAAAAGGTCCTGAAAAGGACCTTGAGCAGTCACCTAAAGCGTCCCTCCGCCCCAGGCAGGACCAGCTGTGTATCTAAACCATTCCGGACAGGAAACCTTATTTACACTTCCTTAAAGAGGCTGCCTTAAATAGAATTGGAAAAAAATGCACAAATTGAAATACATAATATAAACATGAAAATAATTCATATATGTGCGCTATGTATCCAAATAAGAAAATACAAAGAGACAACCCTGACCTAAATGATAACTCTCCCACCTCTGACCACTTCATACCCTTTAACCAAAGAGCTCAAAACAGGAAACTCTAATAAAAACACTTCCTTCCTTTTTAAAGGGTATGGAAATGCAGTGGCACCTCTTCTTAAGAAAAGCAGTTGCAGAAGAACCAGGTCCCAAAATATTTGATCCTTAATGCTTCAAAGCAAAGAGCTCTTCAGTTCCAACAGAAAGCAAATAGGAAGCAAGAGAGTTGACCCACCTCTTCAGTAACCAAAGCAAATCTAAGATGTCTGGAGCCTGTTGGTGATCAAGGGCATCCACCTCATCTGTTGGCTTAACCGTTTCAGGTGGGAGGCTGTACTAGGTCCCTCCAGGATGGTCATTGCACAGCTCTGCAGTTACACACTATGAACATGGGGATTCATGGCACACAGCCATACAGTGATTTCACTTTCTTTTCTGTAGCATCTAATGGCATCCAGGGCTACCCCCATCAATTTAATAACCTCCTTTGGAAGACAGAAAGCTATGGTCATAGCCAAAATGTATCCTAAAAGACAAGTGATGGTTTTGTGGCTAAATACAGCTACTAACTGAGCATCCAAAAAAAACCATTTAAGGACCTAAAAGGCAAACACAAACCAAAGGCAGATGGATTCCCTCAGTGAGCAGGGAAATGTAACTCTTTGCAACTGCTTTCTTCCACCTACCAACATTAGTTCAGTTCCAGCACAACTGGAGCACAGCCAGGCAGTCTTCTACAAACGGAACACCAGCTTAGGTACAACAGTGGGGGCAGACATCACATACTGAGCATGGCACCATCAGCCCCATGAGAGAACGGCACCCTTTCATGTATCCTGCATGTACAACACAGAAAAGCTGTAATGCAGAGCCCAGTTTCTTCCATCACGGAACCCTTGAATCCACCCTAACCGTACAGCGGTCCTCCGGTAGCGAAATGGCAAGACATAACTCCATCCGCACCTCAGAGACCAGAAATAAATTAACAGCACATCACAGCTACAACAGCAAGGCTCCTCCATGCGTCCCTTCTTCTAGGATACGCTTGTGCAAGTACGCGTGCCTATGCCTCCCTGTGTGTATATGTATTTATGTACTCCCACACACTACGTGGAGAGAATCCTGTGTCAGAGGGACCCTTTTGTCACACTAGGAGACCTTTCAGGCTTGCAGACCTATGCTTCCACTGACATTCTGTGTGAAGACCTCTGATCCAACTGCTTTCCCGTGGAGCTTGTGGAAAACTCTCCCCCAAGGCCAGGCATCTTATATAGTGGGTCCAATGCACTTGGCACCTGCAACAACTATCTCTGAGGACCCCAAAGACAGCTGCCCAAGACAGAAACACAGACAAGATTTGTCCAAACAAGCAATGATCCTTCTCATTTTCTTCCCTGGGAAGTACACAATGGTTTTGGGGTTTTTTTTTGGGGGGTGGGGGGAAGTACCACATGTTCCTACTTCCTTCTGGCATCCCCTCAACATCCCGCTGCCCGGAGAGCAAGGCTCAGTCACATGAGCAGTTCTCTTCCTGCATTTTTCTGTGGGGCAGACCTCCAAGCCGAGAGCTGCCTCCAGATCTCCAACCCCATCACCAAGGCGGAGATGAGGGTATCTAGTACTCGACAGTGATGTCTGACAGCTTGGTTAGGAAAACCCTGATTTAAAAAACGATGTGTTGCCATTCCTGTTTGCTTTGCAGTGGCGTTGCGTGGAGCCAGCTCTACACCAAGCGATCCATCACCAAGAACCAGAAAGATGCATACTATACACACACAAAAATATTTCACATTTTAGTTTTCCACATCTTCCATTCTCAGTGCCCTTCCGCATCATCTAGTTCAATGCTCCTCAATATCTCCTTTACCCTAATTATTTTATATACATATACACTATATATATAGACCACCTAATTATTTTTTTAAACCAAGGACTATTTTGTGCAGTATTGTCACATAAGCTTTCAAATACAATAAATTATTTTTTAAAAGTAAACACAATGAATACACATTTTTCACTTCGCCACTCCTGACCCCATGTTTTGGGGCTTTTGCTTACATGCACAGAATGCACGTGTGCTGTTATACTGCTTGTGACTGACTGGTTTATTCACCATCTTCTCATATTCATGGACTACCTAAGTTAACACTCCTCTAGCTAATTAGTTTATTCACTAAGCACAGATGATAAACTGATGAGCTACAAAAAAGTCGCTATTGTCTGAGTCAGTCACCAAGTAACTAACTTGGTCACTCAACCAGGGAGAAGTTTTCTTCTCTGAAAGGTGACAAGTAGCTACGTAATGACTTCTATTATTTTCTCAGTAAACTCAGAGAAAATAGGACATTGCAGCTAGAAAAACACAGAAAGAGAAATTAGCTGCTACTGTCATTAAGGATTCAGAGGCTGAAAAAGAACAGTTGGTGCAATGCAGCTGGAGAGGCTTTTCAGAGTAAAGTGATTATTCTCTGGCCATTAACGAATTATTTTTTGCTGGAATGCAAGACCTGTACTCCTCCAAATAACCTGGCTTTGCCATGAGGAACCGGCTCTCTGCCAGGGCTGGAGAGAGTCGTTGTCCTCTTAGCCCTCCTGGTGGCCACTGCACTTCTCCCATCTCTTTGTTTCCATGCCACAGGAAAAGCAGATAATTAATTAAAAGGCTGAAGCACATGCAGACGCTGGAGGAGAGATCAGTCTTTAAAACTAGCCTGACCAACTGAATTTGGAGCTACAGCCTAGGATGTTCAGGGAGGTGCCTGCCTTCAATAGCCCCACTGAAGCTCAGTGAGGCAAACTTCCTTTGCTTCTCTTGACCGTCAGAGCTCACCCCCAACCACTGGCTCAAATATAACAAGATAGTAAGACATTTATGGATGTGGGCAGCCCTGGGGCTTGTTCTGAGATCTTTGTGTCCCCCATGGGGGAGGCAGAGGGGAACCTAAACCCACATCCGGCTTGGCCGTCAAGCCAACAACAGCTTGCTGCCCTCTGCTATAGTGGCTGTTCTCTAGTGCAAAGCAATACAGGGACCTGGAAACCACTAAGTTGAAGGACCCTTTTTTCTGAAGAGGGTGAAGGGGACAGGAGACCTGTCCCAGGCTCTTTAGTTAATTCTTGAGAACATTTAGCCCCATATCTTACGTCTCAAAGAAGCATTTCCAACTACATGCCCAGATGGAGATCAATGACAAGTGGTGTCCCTCAGCGGCTCGTACTGGGACCAGAGCTTTTAATATCTTCATCAATGACATAGACAGTAGGATCAAGTGCACCCTCAGCAAGTTTGCAGATGACACCAAGCTCAGTGGTGCAGCTGACATGCCTGAGGCACGGGACGCCATCCAGAGGCCCCTGGACAAGCTGAAGAAGTGAGCCCATGTGAACCTTATAAGGTTCAAAAAGGCCAAATGCAAGGTCTTGCACCTGGATTGGGGCAATCCTTGGTATCAATACAGGCTGGGGGATGATATGATTGAGAGCAGCCCTGCAGAGATGGACTTGGGGGTACTGGGGGATGAAAGGATGGGCATTAGCCAGCAATGCGCACTTGCAGCCCAGAAGGCCAACTGTATCCTGGGCTGCATCAAAAGAAGCGTGGCCAGCTGGTTGAATGAGATGACTATGCCCCTCTTCTCTGCTCTGGTGAGACCTCACCTGAAGTACTGGGTCCAGCTCTGGAGTCCTCAGCACAGGAAGAACATGGACCTGTTGGTGTGGGTCCAGAGGAGGGACCAAAAATGATCAGCAGGATGGAACACCTACTATGAAGAAAGGCTGAGAGTTGGGGGTTATTCAATGTGGAGAAGAGAAAGCTCCAGGGGGACCTTATTGCAGCCTTTCAGTACTTTAAGACAAACTTTCTATTAGGGCCTGTCGTGACAGGACAAGTGGTAATGGTTGTAAACTAAAAGACGGTAGATATTGGGACTACATATAAGGAGGAAATTTTTTATGATGACGGTGACGTAACACTGGAAAGGTTCCCCAGAGTGGTGGTAGATTCTCCATTCCTGGTAACATTCAAGGTTCAGGTTGAGCAACTTGATCAGTTGAAGATGTCCCTGCTCAATTCATGGTGGTTGGACTAGATGACCTTGAAAGGTCCCTCCCAACACTATTCTATGATTCTACTAACTAGCAAAAATAAAAGGGTACCGGTAACAGGTCCAGCGCAGAGGGGTCCAGTCACACCCAAAGCCAGAACCTGAGTGTGGAGTGGCAGCTGCTGCAGGGGTCACCCAGGACACCCGGCCATCCACGGAACTGGCAAAACCCACAGACGCAACCCTATAAAATCACCTCACCCACGTCACAGCAATGCTCTGCGTGTTAAAGGGCAGCTTCTATAGACCTGTTTGGGGGGGGCAGTGGGGGGAAAAAAGGGAAAGCCAGAACTAACAAGCAACATTAAACCACCCGGCAGAGCAGCTCCTCCGCAAGAGTGGCCTATTTACAGAGTTGCTCGGTGCCCTGGGGAGGATGGACAGTATTGCAAATTCAGGAATGGAAACTCCCGAGGAGAACCAAGACAGGTTAATGATGATCCTCTGCAGCCTAGGACCTCTCACACAACCACCGCCTTTTGGAAATCTAAAGTACGCTGAGAGAATTCAGAACTAGTGCGTTGAACAAAAAAATAAAGAAAACTTTTTCTTCCTGAAAACAGCCCACGAAACTCCAGCAATGCTGAGAAGTGTTTTACTGTATTGTTATTCTGTAGATGCTGTTTCTGGAGGCGTGACCTAGTGCAGCCTGATCTCAAAACAAAGCCATTTGTGGCTAGCACCACACATCGCCAACCCACTTGTTCCAGTAAAAATAAAATAATAAAAAATAAAAGCAAGTACCCCCATAAATCATTCATCCATCCCAGTTTCATAACGAGAGTATTTGTCAGCTCCCATTTTGCTTCCCCTTCTCCGGCTGCCTGCTGTCCAAAGCCACCATTTCAGCTGCTGGTGCATACAGACCCGTGGGCACCGCCACAGCTCCTGCACCCCCATCCTCTTGCCTGCTCTCCCCCAAATCTGCACCACCAGAGATTTTTCAGGGGCTTTTTTTTTTTTTTTTTTTAAAATATATATGTATTTATCAGTAGCTCTGGGGCACCCATCACATGCACTCAGGTCCTGTAGCAATCACGTGATTTATGTAGAAGTAATTGGGGTTAAACTATCTGCCACATCAAACTCCTCACATTTGGCCCCATCTTTAGGACCTAGAAACATCTGAAATAAATAAAGCCATGTGTTATTTAGCAGGGTCTGGGCTTAATTATGATCATTGTGGATTTTTGTTTTTTATAGGAGAAATCTTGTCCTGCCAGCTTTATGTGGCTAGTCCATCACTTGCAAGGTTATCTGCCTTTTTTTTTCTTTAGTACCTACACCAAAATATTTCTATTTCCACACAGCTTTTTTTTTTTTTTTTTTAAAAATCCTCCAACCAGCCGGATGACAACCACTCCTTATCTTTGGCTATCTTCCACGCTAAAATAAGAATGCCGTTGTTACGCGGAGGGAGCTGCACCCTTCCACCTCCGTTCCTTCCCGATGTGCACACAGCTGGCTGCGCAGGAACGCCCGAGGTGCCATTTTCTGGCCATTTTCCTGTGATGTTGTTGCCATTTACCCTCTAGCTATGATCTGTGTTTCTAAATCACACCAGGCCTCTCCCGTGGCACGGATTTTACAAACCCCAAGTGACAGACGGTCTCTGTCCTGAAGAGCTGGTGATACTCAGCCCATCTTCACTGCCACCGCTTCCCTGCCTTGACACGGGCTAGCCAACACGAGGGCAAGCGTGCAGACAAACGCAGCTTGAGCGATGCCGGGCGATTTGATTAGCAGCAGAGAATGACTGGATTAGAGGAGGGATAGGATTAGAGGTTGATGAATCGCTGTGAGGCTGCTACGTCTGTATTACTGGCTCCAGCAGCAGCATCTGAATGTCAGACGGTGTCCCCTCAGAGCAGCTAGGTACCACCTATCACGGGCTGCAGACTGCTGTGTGCAAGGCAGCTGGGGGAGGTAAAGGGCTTGAGTTAGGGTCTGAACCGACAGCCTGGCACAGGCAAGCCCTTGGTAGGTCACAGGCAAAGATGAGGAGAGGGCAGGTAGGGAAACATTAAATCATTTACCCAAAGCCTCACCGGCAATTTGTGGCAGCAGCAGAAATGGGAGCCAGATTTTCTAAAAAAAAAAAAAAAAAAAAAAAAAAAAAAAAAAAAAAAAAAAAAAAAAGAGTTCATCACGCAGGAGATGAGCCAGCCACCTGTGTTACATGCAGTTTACTTTTTCCCTGTAATTCACACCGCTGCAGGCTCTGTACAGCAAATGCCAGCTTCCTGAAGTTGTAGCGTTCAGCATGACCTGCTCATCACACACGTCATGCCCGCTACATGACTGGCTCTGTCCTCGCCTGCGCTTGCAATGCAACCCACGCACACTGCAAAAGCTTATCACTTGCATTTTCGGTAGGGAGCCATCAGGACCCTGCAAAACCCATCACCGGGGTGATTCCTGCTCTGACCCAGATAGCTCCTGCTACTGGAGCACCTCCAGAATTTAATGTATACACAGAAACTCAGCATCATTCTCCAGTTAATTTGAACAGCTATCCCCTCTTCAAATTTAGCTTCAATCATCTCTCAAGGTGAAAGAGATTTCAGTGTCTACTCAAGAGTCCCACTGGAGCTTATCACAGAAACGCTACAAAAGTCATGGGAGGCACCAAGGACAAAGTAGTGTGGGTGCATTAATTGAACAGGCTGCTCTAGCAGAGCTGCACAGGAAAACACGCAGGCTATCAGCAGCCTCCTGGACTAGTTACTGTAGTTACATCTGATTAACCAGGGGGCCGCTCACAGAGTCATGAAAAGGAAGGAAAGGCTTTTCCAAATTTACATATTAAAAAAATGGAAGTGTGATGGTTTTCCGTCCTATACCAGCGACACGCCTGAAACACCCCAATCAGTAGCGTATTTGTGAGGGAATCTTTACTTTATACATTAAGCCGATTTGCTAGTGATAAATGACAAGAAAGGTTACTTAGAAAAGATGAGAGTATTTCCTCATCACGTTTACATGGCAAATACCTGAAGAATTAACGGGCAGCCAGATACTCTTTCCTCTTTAACAACACGTCCCCGCTGAACAATCTACGTATTTTGAACCCTGCCTATTAAACATTATTTTTAAAAAGACTTCTGATGGAGAATGGCACGTGAGCAAACTAACATCAACAGCAGTGACTAAATGAAAGGCAAAACAACCTCTTAAAAAACGAGGGAAGGCGAACAACCGCCCTGCAGCTCCTGCACAGGGCGCCTGCACCCTGCAGCGTCCCCCGCCCCGAGGGATGCAGAACTTCTGGAGCAGAGCCCTCAGCCAGGCACCCACCGCCACGCACGCCCGAAGCGCGGCAGCGACGCCGGCGCAGATGCCCCACGCCCCGAGACAGCCTCATCCAGGAAAAGCCATTAAGGGGGACGCAGGTGACAGTTCATCCTCCCGGCAGCCTTCGCCGACGACAAGCCGCTGGGCGACAGCGAGAGGAATTTCTGCCCTAACTTCTGAAGGGTAAACCCTCCTCCTCGCTTGTAACCGGCTACGAGAGGGACCCCAAATCATCCCGTTACCGCCCATCTTGAAACCCACCCTACATGGTTTTTTTAACCTCCTCCTCCCAGAGCGTGGACCCGGGCGCTTTAAAGCCGCCGTGACCCGCCGTGTTTTGTTTCCCGTGGGGAAGGAACCCCAAGGCGGGGGGGGGGGGGGGGGGGAAGGGAACGATGCCGCGCCGCGGCACGCGCCGCTCCTCCCCGCGCTCCCACGGGCGTGATTTTGGAGAAGTTGCGCAGGCAGGAGGAGGAGGAGGAGGAGGAAGCGGGGAGGGGTGGCGGTGGCGCGGGGGGGGGAAGTGGCTTTGCTCGTGTGGTCACGGTCTCGCCCCGTCCCTCTCCCCACCGCGGTCCTCCGCGCCCTCCCCCGCCACCGCCGCAGCCCCACTGCCGGGACAACCCCGCACAAAGCCGCCGCGGCCGGGGTCTCGCTGCGCGCCCGCTCGGCGCCACCAGAAACAATAGTCACGGACCGAAACGGGGACCGCGGACCTGCCACCTCCCTCCCCACGGTACGGTAGAGCCCGGTCGCGGGTGAGGAAGAGGGGTCGAGGGGGGAGATCCTCGCAAAACGCCGCCGCCCCGGCCAACCTGTCACCGCTCCCGCCTGCCCCGGGTTATCGCTGCGCAGCCGCTCCGCGGCACCTACCTCCAGTGGAGGGTGCGGCAGCCCCTAGCTGGGCTCCATGGGGGCCGCAGCCGCCGCCCGCCTCTGTCAAGCCCAGCCGCCGCCGCCGGGGACGCGCCGCCCTGCCCTGCCCGGTACCGCGTCCCGCTCCCCCCCCGCGCCGGGCGGGGCGGGGCGGGGCGAGCGGGTGGGGCGGGGCTGCCCCGTGCCTGGCCGCGCCCACCACCGCTCGCTCCGCCCCCCGCCAGCGCAGTCCCTCCTCCCCCGAGGCGGGGTACGTGGATTAGGGACCAGTCGGGGTCCCCACCCCGGCCTTTGCGGAAAGAACCTCGACACCCGGGAGGATGCTGCAGCAGGCAGCGCCATCCTTGTTCGTAAATCTCACGGGTTTTTTGCTCCCTCCTTGCTGGAAGTTTTGACCTTGTCTCCTCTGCTGCTATCTCAGACTGACCATGTTTCTAATTTCCTTTTTTTTTTAAATTTCCTCTCTTTTAAATTTTTTCCTTGTCTTTTCTGCTCACGGTCTCTCTTGTCCCCATTTTCCCATAAGACTGTGAATGTCCCTTGACTGCCAACTCTGGGCTTTGAAATGGTTTTGTTGAGGGCAAGGGAGTTTTTCATCGGTTTCAAATCACTATTAGTGTCGCCAGCAGCTTATTGGAAGGTGCGGTGCATTAAACTAAATCTGTGGCTAGTATTATATAATATGCCCTCGAATGTACATAAAAGATGATTGTAATTCCATCTGGATTTCTGTTGATATTAGCAAACTGCTTGAGATTTCCTCTTGTGGTTTAATGGGAGTTTCAAACCTTTGACTGGTGCTGGATCAAACAGCTTATGATTTGAGAAAGGGTAAAGCACACACACTCACGGCATCGTAGGAATTAGGGAAAGAAGAAAAAAATACTTAGTAGGTCATCTGCCTAATCCATCATCTGAAAAAGAGTAGGAATGTCCCCCATAGGATAATTTATGGGCATTTGACTAGTTTTCTTTCAAATGCTCCAAATATGTGGCTTCCTCATCGCCCATAGGAATTTAGGTCAAGCTGCCTGAGTGAATTGCGTAGCATCTCGGGATTTAACATCCACTACTGTTATTTCAAGGTTTGGTTTGTTGTTTTTCCGGTTTTGGGGTTTTTTTCCCCAAACAGCACAACTGTGCAATTGCAGTGGATATTTATTTCTTGTCCATCAACACGGAATGATTTTGGCCATCACTTTCCCCAGGCTGAGAGCCCATGGACAAGCACAGCTGGGAAAATGTCAGCTCCACGGTCAGTGTGGCCAAAAGGGTGAGTCAAACGTCAGGACTTGTTAGGAGGCCAGTGGAGAGGAAAACAGATTTTTACACCAGTTTGTAAATCCGTGGTGCACCTGCACCCTGAATACTGCAGGAGCACTTGTCTCACCATCTCAAAAAGGGCATGGTAGAAGTGGAAAAGATTTGAAGGAGGCTTGCAGGGATGGACTGTGGTTTGAAATGGCTTTCCAGTCTGGCAAGAAGTACCTGAGGGAAGATGTCAGAGGTTCCTCCACTCTCGAGCAGCATGGAGAGAGTGAGCAGGAACTGCTATCTCTGACTTCCAGCAAAAGAAGAAAGTGCCATTAAATGAAGGTAACAGGCAGTCGCTTTGCCTGATCTTACAGGGGTGATTCTTCGTGCAGACACAACTGCAGAGCCCCTTGCCATCTGACAATGGGCAGTTGATGTTGTTTTGAGGGGAGAATAGATGAACTTACAGAACAGAAATCCATGGAGGGCAGCCAAATTACAGCTGGATCAGAAAGGTCCCTCCACCACAAATGGCTCACAGCTGGTCTTGCTCTATTTTTGCACTCTCCGCTAAGTGTCCATTGATAGCCACTGTTTACCTGCCAACAGTGAATACACATCTCATCTTTAATGTCACATCTGGGTTAATTTTGTGCTGCCCACAGCTTTCCTAATGCCCGTATTGCATAGAATTGAATACTAAGAGGAATGAGTGGCTTTCTAGAACATATGAGGGCAGTAGGGTGGACGAGTCTTGTAAGCAAGCAGGGAGGCGGCTGGGAATGCTGTCAACCAAGTGGGCTTCTTGGCACAGTGGTCAGGAATGTGAGAAGAAAGTCGCTCAAATGCGCAATAGCAAAACTGGTTTTAAACTGATGTATTTAAGAGTGGAAAAAGGTTCTGGTTTGGAAGAATGGAGGGATTAGGGTTTCAGGACTGTCAGCTGTCACACAGGTGCTTGGATTACCTTACCACCTTTCTGTCAAGAACAGGAAAGGATGTTGTCAAATGTGTTCATTAAGGCACGTGTGGACTCTGTGATATCACATGTGGAAGGGAATACGTACAGGTACGAAATCATAAGCCTGTTGTTTTACCCTCTTGGGAAGGAGTGAAGAGGATGACGTTGGTGCTGATGTCATAAGCTCTTCATAGTGTAAACCTGTACATCAAAATTCAGTTCTTGAAGACGATGTCTGCTCATTTCAGTGGGAGAGTGGCAATGCTGTACCAACACATGGCATGTTGTGGAAGTTGGAAGCATCAAAGCCCACTGGAAAAGCCATCATTATACCCTGAGTCACTGAAGAGAGAGAGTCACTGCTGGCAAACAAGTTTCTCTCACCCTTCTAAACTGTGACAGAAATAATCAAATCTAGCTGCGGCCTGGGGACAGTGACCTTAATTTAATATTAATCAAAAATCCCTCTGTCAATGGCAGCTGATCGCCTCATTCACATCTCAGACTGATGCTCTCCCTGGCCATCATCAGTGCTGTTACACAAGTAAATGATGTCATCTTGTATCCCCTCTTCCTCTGTGTCTTTGAAGTTGAGATAGCATGGCCTCAAACACTTCTCGGTGTTTCTGACAGAGGAAATTTTTCTGTGCGTTGGTTTATAAGGCTGTACAGGTATGCCTCAGCATGGCTGCTTTATCCATGCAGCTTCTCCAGTATTTACCACGTTCAGTAGTTTCTGTCGTGGTGCAATGCCAGGAGGAAAACTTGCTCTGGTGAGGTGGGTTGACACGCAGAAGGCAACCTACAGCAAGAATGAAAATGAATGAGCCCAAACTATGTGTGTGAATGACCTTAGTCAAGTGACTCGTGGATATAATCCTTTATGGGACTGATCCTGCGTACTGTTTTCATGGTGTTTATGCAGGAAAACATATTCAGGTAGATCAGGACAGTCACCCTTTCCCTGTCGGGTGCTCCACCTGAAAGACAACATGAATTCAGGTGGCATTTCTGAACTCCCATATAAGCTTTGTTCTAAAGTCAGGTGGCTGAGGTAACTACACAGAGAGGATTTGCATGAACTTTATGTATTGCCTGTGCCGATAAAGCATACCAATGGGCTGTTACTCTTTGCTTTTGCAAAGCATGAAAACCAGTCGGCAGTATCATTCATCTTGCCCTATTACTTGATCTTGTAGGAACACTTTGATCCCGCATACAATACTGTACAATAGGAAAATTAATGCCGCCAGGTGTAATTATTAACACAGCAATCCAGAATGCATTGCGAGCTTTAAACTGGAATCACAAATTCTATATAAGCGCCCACACCACAAATGCTGGCTGGGGAGAACAGACAGACGGGTGCGCACACACTGTCTGTTGCGAATTTTCGGAGCGCAGCAAGAAGGCTTATCGCAGCTAAGAAGGGGGTTCTGAGCAGGTGCGAGAGTTGTAGTGATAGAAGTAATTTTCAGTTATTCTCTAATAATATACAGTCAGTAGGAAGCCCGTGGCAAGTCCAAATTGCGTAGTAAGCAGCTTTAAAATTGTTTAAGGCATTATCTATTACAAGGAAGTTTATAAAGCTCCATCTCCATTATTTGAGTTTTCACGAGGTCATAATCCACTTGACCCTCTTGGTTTATTTCATCACTATTGTCCCTCAGAGGAATTATAACCTTTACCATTACCACTTGCTAAATATATCAAGAGGTTTTAGTGATATTACCATAAATCACCCAGCTCAGCTTTGTTGCTTGTGATGTGACCATAGATACCTACTGATTTTTGATGCAGTGATTGTCAGCCTGATCTAGTTGTATTTTTAAAATTACTTTACGGTAAGAACACACACTAACAGATACGAACCTATGTTGGCTTTTCTTTTACGTTTAAAAATTGCCTTTTTCTGTGGTCATCTGAACTGCAAGTGCTGACTTTTTTGGTGATGTTTCTGAGATCAAACATTAAAAATATAAACTCAAGCATATTGAAATGAAGCACAGTGACTTCAGGTAACATCACTCTCACAGTTGTTTCTCTTTTCAGTTAAATGTTTAAGCTTTGATAAGAAATCATACCGTAATTTTGATTATCCTGCAAACAGTTATTGAGAAGAGCGAAGATGTCACAGGTAAGCTACATGGCTTTCTAAAAGGATAAGCCATAGGGAAGCTGATGATGTGAGAATTTTGAATAACTGCAATGCATAAAATTACGTTGATTTTTGCAGTTCAATCTGTTTTCCAGCACAAAGTGGGTCCCGTGTCAGCTCCCCAAGAGATCTTAAAGAGAATTTGCCATAAAAGAGATGCGCTACTGAAACCAATTTGCAGTCACACTTAAAGACCAGCTAGGATCAGAAGTTGGCCTCAAAACCATTTTGACAAAACATACCTTGTAAAATGGTAACTGGGATCCAGTCAGGCTGCTTCTGGCTCCAAGAAGACTTCAACAGGGCTGTAAATCAGGCTCACTTGCTGGAACTGCTGGGATCCAAAACTACGTGAGATTCTTCTTTGTAGCAGCACCTGCAAAAGAAATTTATCTATCTGACAAGATATTGTGGGGCAGGTCTGGGCATACAATACCATTTCAGCTGATGTACGACAAAACACCTTGAACCGAAAATATCTCATTTGGTGAAGACCTGGAAATCTGTCTTTGGGGAAGAGGAGGAGGAGTTATCTGTCTTTATTCCACGGACCTTTCCACTGTGGCAGATGGGGGTATAGGGGTGCACTCCAGCCCACAGGCTTGCTTGTCTACGGTGTATTAATTTACATCTGAGCTAGTCACTCTTCAACCTTTATGGTCAGCGGAGAGAAATAGGCTCTTTTAGGACGCAATTCATTTGACCTTTCTTAGACATCTACTTTAGGAAGAGATAAATCACCCCCTGCCCCCAAATGTCTATGTTTCTCTGCTGACCACAAAAGGACCAGACAGTGATTAGTTCAGAGGCAGGTGTCTGTATTTCAGGCTGTCTACACGCAATTAGGTGAATCCCAAACGGATTTTTCTACAGTGCTGCTCTCACAGTGGCTGTTGAAGCGCTTTACAAAGATTTTTATTTGTATATCATGGGTATTTAAAATAGCATATCTTTCTCCTTCTTTTGCAGTCTTTATTTTTGAGAAACATTACATTAGCAGGGCCTGCATGTTGTGTTAGAGTTGATCACGTCGGTGCTCCGTTCAGAACTTTTTCATCTACCTGCCGAGAAATTGGCAGTTTTTGCACTATTCCACTCTGTGACTTTTGCCAGATACTTGTCTGCTTTAATGTAAAGGTGGAAGAAGGGCATATATTACACCAAGGTAATGAATACGGCATTAGAAACATCTGTCATCACTGTATATGACTAGAAATCAAAGCTGAATACACACATATTTTTGTTTCTGTTTGATCGCAGGGCAAGATTTTAAATACTATTAGTAGTGAAAAATCTATTACAGTGAGAGTCACCGCACTGCCATAACCCCAGTGAGCCCGTGTACAGTACATCTCAGAAGAAGCCCAAGGCTCAGATGTCTATCTCTGTGTTCTTGTATTCCCAACAATCAGTGAATAATGCATTAGTTTTGCTTCAAGCGTCCTGTTTTGAATATGCTTTAGCCAGAATTATTAGCTTTTGTGTAGTGTGTATTGTTAACGGAGGTCATGCTCCGTGCCCAACTAGTGCTGTCTCCAGAAGCGCCCTGGTACAGCACACACTAAGGTTTCACTAGAAATTCTTGTTGGTAGTCACCACGGATTCCTCCAAGATTTCCATAGTACCGGGCCAGATCCAGATGGAGTCAGTGGAAACGTCCCTGCGAACACCACGGGTCTTTGGCTCAGGCCCAACATATCTAACAAAGCAGGAGAAGGGTACCTTTTATATTACACCAACCTGGGAAGACTCCTGCTTCCTGTCCTCATACTGCTCTGTGGAGACCAGCCCTGAGACCATCCGTCCCTTCACCCAGTCCCCCGCGATGCACGTGTGTTGAACTGCATTGAGAACATCTGAAGCTGTGTAATAATGAGTAACCCCCTGGAGCTGCCCAACACTTGGCCGAAGTGGGAATAGCCTGAAGAGACCCTTTCTCAAACCCTTAGGTCTTGATGAGGGCCACCAGCGCCCCAGTACTGCTGATGGCCCTAGTCGTCTGCCAGGCAGGAACTTGTTTGAGAAAGGAGTTGAGCAGCTGAGTCCTGGGGTGAGACCATGCTCTTGGCTGCTGTAAAAATGTACTGCTCTCTCCTTTGGCAGCCGTGGTGGTCTAAAATGAGAATTAGCTTGAAAACAGTTACAAAGAGAACATTATTTAAGATAAAGGGTATCATTTGCAAGAGAGTAGGCGTTTACACACACACGTGTACACACACACGCACACGTGCACGCACACATCCCTTATTTAAGTTTCCACAGCTACCCTTGGTGCAATGCAGCCAGCTGTTAAATCCAAAATAGCAACGGGTGCACATCGTACGCCCTCTGTATTACCATTTGAAAGGGACAGTTCCTTGGGAGGATGGGAATTTGACAGGGTATGAATATGTCTGAGACTCTATTAGGCACTAATTCAGCAGGACTGGCTGAATGAGATGGAGAAGCAATGAGGAGGAGAGAATCTCTTCAAATTTGGGCTGATTGGTAATTTTGATGAAAGCTCTTTAGTCTCATTCAGTGACTGTTAATTACCTCTGGAAATTAACATTTATTTTTGCTCTTCAGGAAATGTTGTTCGCCTGCCAATATGGAAAGATTAATTAAATTCTTCCATGGATGAAGGTGAAAGTAGGGTCCTTGTGGTCAGTGCACATTTTGGGTGTGTAGTCAGGGATATCATGACAAATCGCCTTTTGAAAAGAGGCGTCCGGCTCTTTCCTCATGTGTTTTTGTAGGAAAATAAGTGTGTCCTTGTCCTTCTGGGGTGAGGTTGGCCTGTCAGGTGCTTTCAGCGAGGAAACCTGGTTGTGGGAGAGCTGTGAAAAAGGGGAGGGAAAGGACAGTGATGACTAGAGTTAACCAGCTTGGAAGTAAATTAGGGGAAGCCTCTTGCTCCACCCAGGGAGAAATAAGAAATAATTTGGAACAAAGGTATCTCTACTTAAGTCAAAGGGAAACCCTCAACTTAGAACCATCTATATAGAGTACTGTGAAAGTTAATTTATTTTTTAAAAGTGATAACTTAAACTTCATACTCAGAAGCTCTTCATAAACACAACAGCTTCTCCTACCAGTTCTCATTTATTTGATCTTGGCTCAGCCTCAAAAGCTGCTTTTGTCAGCACTAATGATGGCCCTTCCACTGCTCAAGAGTTTATTTCAAATATCCACTATTATGCCATTCACTCCTGCTGTGCATAAGGGGAAAAAAAGGAAAGAAAGAGAGAGAAATGTCCCAGAGAAACCCCTGTACATGGTTGGTATGGGCATTTGATTGAGTTCCTGATTTATAGCTGTCAAACAAATATCTGGATATAGTTGCTAAAAATCAGGCAACATCATAAAAGGAAAGGAATGCTCTATTCCTAGATTTTTTTTTTCTGAGAGGAAGTCCTTGCATTAAGTTTTAATGATAGATTAAATAGATGTAAAGTCAGTTGGAAGCCCAACGGGCAGAGAGATTTCAGGCTGCCTCTGTTACGCTCACAGGGAGGAAATGAGGCAGCTGAGAAGCAGCTCAGTGTCAGGAAGGAGGCAGACAGGTCAAACGGACAGGCTTTCCAGAAGCAACCTAGCTGAGAGCAAACAAGCAGCTGTAGTCAATCAAAACCAGCAGGGCATCCAGCTTCAGAGCTTGCTCCCAGATTGCAGCGCAAGCCAAACCACCCCATGGGAAGCTGCTCTTGTGCTCCCATCTTCCATGCAGCACCAGAGTGGCAAGCTGGCATCTCCAAGTGATCTTGCCAGCTGGAGTGGGAGATGGATGCCAGTCTGCATGCCAGCCTTCCCACCTGCAAAACCCACCCCCTCCTGCCCCACCCCCCACCCCCCCCCACCCCCCACCCCATCCAGTCCCCTGCAAGGCTCATCCAGGTGCCAGACTGGGGACATCGGAAAGTGGGTTCCAGAAAAACCAAGAACTTGGAGTATGATCCTGGTCTCAGCCCGGAATAGTCTTTGCACATCTGCCAGGATCGGCAACAGGCCAACGCAGCAATGAAAAATGGAACCCTCCCTGATTTGTCTTGTTTTGACCAGAAAGAATCCTGCCTGACAGAGGCATGGGATACTATCCTGTAGGTCTAGCCAGCAGCAGCACTGAAGAGTTGAAGGGTTACACTTTGAAGGCTCTGTTATAGGTGAGAGACTCGTCCATTTTGGCTCTTCACTGTTCCCTATACCTAAGTACAGAGGAAATAATACATTGGCCCGCTGTAACCTAGGTTACAGATTGTACCTCTGGTCTACCTTAAACTGTGTTTTGAGGTCAATGTGTAGCCACCAGTGTCTGCTACATTTGGCACAAGCTATAATGTAAGAGGTTGCTGCCAGCCCATGGCAGCTCTTTTTGCTTGCAATAAATTTGGAGTTTAGTAACTTAGAATCTGTTCAGCTGAGTCCGTGCTGGGAAGGAGCATTGAAAGTTATGAAGACAGGCAGCAAGAAGCCAGCAAAAGTGATACGAACAGAGAAGGTGGGGTGAAAAAGAATAAGAAACTTACATAGAACACATCTATTTAGTGGCCAGACTGGAAAACCAAAGAAAGAGATTTTTCTACAGGGTCTC
Organism: Bucorvus abyssinicus; assembly: GCA_009769605.1. Lineage (NCBI taxonomy): Eukaryota > Metazoa > Chordata > Aves > Bucerotiformes > Bucorvidae > Bucorvus > Bucorvus abyssinicus. The sequence continues at coordinate 29,176,244 of CM020030.1, read as the reverse complement.
ACCAGCCTTGACCTGTTTTTCTATCTTTTAAATAATGTCACACGTGGAACAAATACATCACTTTCAAAGAAAAACATGGGAAGTCTCAGTTACGTTCTTACAAATGTTTTCTATTTCTTTCCCAGCTAAATCTGTTTACCAAGTTGGACTCAATTCTCCAAGTTGCTTCTTCAAAACATTTTTTGACAAATGCATTATTTGCCAAAAACATTCTCCCAGCTTTAATGAAAACAAACCAAAACAAAACACAATTCAATGGACTGGAAAGACTCCAGTAGGCTTTGGTTCAGGCCTTGTAAAGCAGCAAATAAACATTTTCTGCGTGCTTTAGGAGAGCATAGTCCTCCACACTATCTATGTAGAAGGGAGCCAAACACATGGAGAAGTACCTAGTCAGATTTAATCCATCCTCAGTTAAGAAAGCAAGCTAGATCTCCTTCACCCTCTGGCACTGATGTCAGGCTGTCACAATTACAGTCACAAAACCTTTTTCTCTTATACGGTAGACTACTCCAAGTGTCCCAAAGTACGTTAAAAGGTAAATAAATAACTCCATGAACAAAGTAAATGTATGCACATAAGTGAAACAGAGCAACGGAGACTTCCTGAAATAATTCTGTCTTATTTGAACTTGCTTTTAGCTTGTCTGCCTTCAACTAACTGTATTATAGCAAATAGGAACGTAGAGGTGCTATGATAACAGCTCTCATGGCAATTGTGGTTTTCGGGCTGATGAAGCTAAAATGCAGCAAGTCTAATGGCAAACAAGAGAGAAAACACCTATTAGACATGTTAGATGAGTGTGGTATCCAGTTCCTAAAAACTTAGTTGCTAAAACTTAGCTTGAATGCTGTCTTCTGAGACAGAAAGTAAGATAGAGAGATACACACATATGTACATGTGACAGAAAGGCAGATGTACATGTATGTATATATGTATGTCAATGCTAGCACTGAAGAAGTGGTTCAGAACTGAGTCACAGATGCACATGTTTTATATGTGCTTCTTGCAGCAACTTTCTTTTTACTGTCCAGAGAGTTCGCTCTTCTTCATTTGCCCACTACATTTGCAATATTACCCGCTGTTCTTAAAGCAGCCACCATACTCTCTTCCTACAAAGCTCAGAGAACTTGGGCCCTCTCCGGCTGTTGGGATTTCATGACAGCTCCTACAAGAGCAGCCAGTGCGTGAGTGATATTTTGAGCCTGGCATCCCATGTCGTCGTGATTCCGTGAGACGTTATTTTTTGATGCAAACGCACTCTGACCTCTGTTGCATGCAATATATCAAACGTGTAATGTATGCAAAAACGATCCCAATAAGGGAGGAAGTAAATAAATTTGTTATGATTTTAATGATATGCATTTTAAATGTCACTTCTGCTGAGCAATTAGGGTCTGAAGAGAGTGACCTTTGCACAGTACCCAAATTGTCCTGAGGCACGGTGCTTCTCCATGCATTCATTACTGCCTCACAGTAAGTGTGGCTGGTGCGATGTAAGCCCATCATTTGTGGTAGGGACCTTTCTGGCCGAGACACACAATAAAAGGACAAACATTTTGCCACAGGAACGCTGTGCGAGAAGCAAGGGATATTATTTATTGACATGCACTGGCCCAGTCGAGGAGAGGAAAAATCCATCGTCACCCAACGACTGCTCGCAGTGGAAACGCTTTGCTTGTAAGCATGGTGCTGTCCACTGCGCTGAGGGGAGTCCAGTTGCCACTGGGAGCAACCAGTTTTGCAGCTAGTCCTGCCCACTTTACTTGACTGGTTTCAACGGGATGGGCCTGTGACGCCAGTGCACAGGTGTGCCCCCCCAACACGCACAGACAAAGTCTTGGGCTGGGGGGTCTCTGCCGGGACAACAGAGGACGAAGGGGACCAAACCCCCAGGCCATAGAGTGCCATACTGTCCTTCCCCTTGCTCCCCAGGTGAGCAGTGTGGTACCTAGCCAAGCCGGGGGTGATGGGTCATGTTTTCCATCTAGGCATGAGAACACCATCTTCTCCTTACACATCCCTGCTTCTGGATTCTGTTACAAGCCCAGCAGCTTCCAGAGGACCATCTATTCTCAGGTGTACTCACCCTCTGAATCTACGTAGTCAAACCAAGAAGAGATGTTTTCACTAGTGAACTGTGGCCCCACTAATCCCTCATTACCAACAGCAGTTTCGAAGGCAGTCTGTTCGGCAGAGAAGCGACCCACATGGTAAGGCAGTCCCTCGGCTACAGCTGCAGTGGCAAAGGGGAAGCAAAGCCATAGGCAGCTGCCTTCCGCCTCCCGTGCATCTGCTGGTGGTGCTGGTAGTTCGAGTATGGGAACTATCTACACCTTAGGTCTAAGGCAATGAAGTATTTATTATCTTTACAGCTGAGGCTTTTTAGTATGTGGTAAAATGCAATTGCAAGTAGGAAATATTAAAATACAGGACTCTCTTTTGGCAAGAATGCAGCAACAGGCAACTACATTGTAATTATGGAGTAACAGGCGAGGTCTACCTTCCAACTGTGCCCTTGTAAGTGCTGCCATAAATGCTGGACATTGTGAGGCATCTGTTAGCTCATAAGCAGTGTGATGCATTGCCAGAAGGAGCAATGGCTTATACAGAACCATTTTTTTCCCTTTCAAGTATTTTTCCTTCAACATTTGTAACGAGTCAGTGTTCATAAAAGCTGAGGCTCCGGTGGAGGCTGCTGAGATGCCTGCTGGTATGAGAGCAGGTCAGGGTGGCAAGAGGACCGACGGCTCCACTTCATCAAGGAAGTCCCTCTCCAAGCTGGAAGGCCAAGTCTAGCAAGGGATATTCAGACAGGCTCCACATCTAATCTGCTCTTGGTTTTATTGCTAGCAAGGCTGTCAAGCATTGGGCAGATGGCTAATATTTTCTTTCACTATCAGTCTCTGTTGGATTCAGACCAATGATGTAAATATAAACAGCTTTGGCTTTGGTCACCAAAGCCTCCTGCCATCAGCCCTCCCAGAGAGGTGTTATTTAAATGAACTAGGGAAGTGGGCATCAGTGAGTAAAACAAATGAATTTGCTACACAAACTGGAGAACGTATCTCTTGAACCGAGTACTCAATTTTGCTGTAGCTAGCTCACATCCAAGGGGATTCAGTTCTGTGTTTACTATATGCCTGGTGTCCAGTGGCTTTGCAGGGTGAGAGAGGTGTTGGAGTATTTAGGACAGTGTGTGTTTTAGTCCATCTGGCATGTTTGAGCCACATATGGAGCTCCTGCAACATCAAAATTTTGAACAATTGAAGCCCAAACCTCGTGGTCTGCCCAAGTCTAGCTGTATTTCCATGGTGTGAGTTCATCTCTGAGGCTGATTCCAGTGAATCCAGGGAAAATTCAATGAATCCATTAACAGCTTAATAGTGCTTTGTGCCATTTCTTTCCAGTGTGCCCGTATGTGTGATTTACTGCCTCCCATTCTGTGTTGTCCTTGCATTCCCAGACTGAATCATTAAGCATGCTACCACGGAGCGTTAAAACCTGGTATAGCCCAGGTACGGGTAAATGTATGAAGGTGACTTACACTGCTTCTCCATGAGGAAGAGTCACTCGTGTGACACTATCATTCATGTCCTCTTTACCTGACTGGCCCACGCAGTGTTAGGAGGAGGGGGACTGGTCTTACCACTGGCACAAACCAATCATGGAGCAGCACTCGTGACTCTGCAACCAGGTGAGGAACTGGTCTCAGAGGGACACCAGACCTTGCCATCATCTCACCCTGGGCACAGCACATTTTCAGCACGGCATCTACCCTCATCGCAGGCTCCTCCACATCCTCGCAGCTGATCTTTCCTGAGCAGCAGCCTCAGTAGTAGCAAGCTTGACCCTTTTTTGGTTTGCTCTTGTTAAGGCAATGCACATGCCATTTGGAGTCCACGAGACATTGGGAGTCTATGTCAGGAACCGTGCCAGGGTTATTTTCCACTTACAGAGTAGAAAAGGGTAATATAACAGTAGATAAGGAATGTCTTAAGTCCCAAAATGATACTTTCCAGGCTTAACTGTTTCAGACCTCAGCTTCTGGAAAATCTCCTGTTCCAGGGTGGAGAGATCCCATGGCATCTTCATTCCCAGCTGGGAGGTAGAATTTAAACCAGAGAACTATGTAGCATTAATAGGACAAATAGCTCCTCTAATCTTCAGCAGCATGTTCCATGTCAGGAACATTTGCAGGTAAGCAGCAATGCTATACATCACTGGAGAGATACTTAGTTTTCACGTCTTTCAAAAGCACTTTTGTTTGTTTGTTTACAGTGTTGCGTGTGTCAGGTCTTTCCTTTTGGGTTGGTTGATTGGTTTGCTGTACCAAATGGTGGTGCATAGGGGTGGAATGATGCTGGCATTATTCTGGCTCTTGCTACACCTGAAGCCAGTAGGCACCTGTTGTAGAGTAGTGGCTTCAGACAGGGGGAAAAGAAAAAAAAAAGAAAGCAGATTTTTGATCATATTATTCTGAAATATTATCATGGATTAATTTAATGCTGCCATAGAGAGACTGTGTTTCAATGATCACTGAAAAGAGCAAGGAATAGTTCACAGGGCGTAAACGAACAGGGAGACTGCTAAAAAAGAAAGCATGCAAATTATAGGGAGAGATACTCAATACTCTCATTTAAAATATTGAGTCTAGAAAGAGAGTCTAGTCTGGATGGGGGAGGGGGAGCATGTTCTCATGCCATTCTGCAAGGATACCCGTGTTTTACATTTACAGTGTTCTGAGGAATATCTGGAATTCAGCCTACGCTGCCTTTCAGAGGTAAAATAAACAGAGCAAATGCGATTAAACAAGGTTAAATTGCATCTAGATTTCTGAGAGAGTGGTATTTACTTCATTTTTAAATCAGAAATTTCTAAAAGCATAGGCAGAGAATCCTCATTCCTCCCTCTGGTGATTTTTCTCAACCACTTGCACTTTCACTGTGCTGCTGGAGTAGCTGGGAGACAATTGGAGGTTATTTTTAGACTGACTCACTCTGTAAAGCTGACATTTGTAGGTTAGGCGTACCAGTTGCCGACTGCTTCTTCTTTCACATCTTCCTTACGTATCCCCCTTCTAAACCGTTGGACATCCCGCTCCTCCTTCCCCACTCTTTCCCCATAAGCATCAAAGTACTAAATCCATGTTGTGTCTGTCAACATTTTCAGCCGAGCTGAGTTAAAAGCATCATTTAAGAGGCACAGGCAGCTCATGTTCTCTCAGGCAGCTGGAAAAACCCAGAGCGACGCAGTGCTTCTGCACCTCAGATCTGCTCCTAATGGAGGACAACGCGCTCAGTATCCCTTTAAAGCACACAGGGGAACCAGCCTGTGGGCCACTCTGCTGGGTTGGATTGACGTAAGGAGTGTCCCCGTGAGGTCCACAGAGGCAGACCTCCTTCTCTGCTTGCCGTCCTCTCTGAGAAAAAAGGCACTGAGAGAAGTTTGGCTGCACGCAACCCTTGTCCCCCCAGAGAAGGGGATGCCCAGGAGCACCATGCAATATGTCCTGCATTTTTAGGGCTTGCCTTTTGACATCCTTGTCCACAGAAGGTGGAGAAAATGAGCTCTGTCTCAAAGTAGAATTGCTGATGTGTCCTGCCTCTGGGAAGATATCCGAGCATGGGTGTGCAGGCACTCCTGGTAAGCGCTGCTGCAAAAGAGGCAGGCATGTACAGCACCCCACGGTCCACCACAGGGGCTGGGGTCCAAACCCCTGGGATGGTTTTTGTCTCTGGCTCAGGGAGCTGTGGAAGTCCTGGTGTACAACAGGCACCGCACTGCAGTTACTCACTGCTCTTAAGCCTTAGCACTTAGCAGCATGGAGGATTTAAATCACTAAGATTTCGACTCTGAACTGTCAATCTGCTGGAGTTTACAGAAACACAAAGACCTTCTAAGCCTGAGCAGGAAAGATGCTTGCTAAAATCAGAATTCAACAGCAGATTAGATTACGAAACTGCCATTAACCTACTCTACATTATAATCTCAAATCCTTATATTTGGCATGCAGCAGTACAAACATTATTTTCCACTTTAAATTAAGACTGAACAGAAAGCCTTTTTCCAGTCAACCTCTTTCTTTTCCTGGTGCTTTTGAGAGACTAATTTTAAAGTGAATATCTTCATGCAAATTGAAGCCTAAATAAATCCAGGCACATAATCTTTTAGGGCAAAATCCATTTTTTCCAGTAGAGACCACATGTGGGCCTCATGCCAGGTAAAGTCTACTGTGCAGTCTAGTGAAATTCATCCTTAGCCATCCTGTGAAGACAGAGCTCTGCTGTCCTGCTCAGTGCAATGCTTCTACTGGGGTCTATGAGCACAGGGGTGACCATGGACCTTCACAACACTCATGCTGAGTTACCAGGACCACATCACCCTCTTCTGTCCGGAAAATGCATATTTCCACCATGGTCCATTTAGGAAAACCCCCAAATCTCTTTCCAAAGAGCTGAGTGGGTGGAGACAAAACATGTTGCTGCTGGACCCATATCTCCTACCATGCAGCCCAACTGCACAAGGTGGCTGGGAAATATTCGGCTGATCCTTTACAGCAACATTACTTGTGTGTAACAGAGAACTGGATTGCTTTACCAGAAACAAGTGCTATTCTCATCTTGCCAAAGAGAGAAGCTGGAGTGTGACCAAAGCCAGGGCAGCTGGAGATAGGGCTGCTGGGAGACAAGAACAACTCAGGCAAGAACATGGTTGAGGTTTAAGTACTCTTTGGAAGGAAGCATTGCTGAGCAGGGTGACCAAATAGAGGATCAGACAACCACCTAAAGCAAAACAAACAAAAAAAAACCCCACTAGGTTCTTCCTTTTTTAGCTCTGTACCTTCTTCTAGAAAGAGGTCAAATAAAAATGTTATTAGACTCTGTTTTAATGAGATTTCAACAGTCCAAACAATGTAGTGCTCTTGGTTGACATAGGAGATGGAAGAAGTGAAGGAATCAGTGAGGGAAACAGTACCTCACCCAGGCCGGTCAGAGTGTCTCAGTTAATGCTTGTAGAAGCCCAAAGTTGTTGTAGTTCTGCCAGTTTGGAAGTATTCTAGCTCTGGAAGCAGCACTGTGCTGAAGTCTGGGACCATCTTGTGCTGTTGTGTGCATTGGAGGGGAAACCTGAGCCCAGTGGTGGGACGTGTGCTGTCTCTGTTCATTTCTCCAGCGGTAAGCAGGATTGTACCAAAGTTTAATAAATTTACACCTGTTAATTTATTTCCCAGAAGTGTTCACCACAGTGCTAGAGACCTCATGAGGGCGCAAAAGCATCCTTTCCCTAAAACAGCAAAATAATATCACAAAGGTCATGTTGGTAGGGCCCCTCTCACCCATCCCTTCCTCTGGTTGCCCAGAAACAAACCTCCTGAAAATTCAGATCCTAAAAGCAGCTAAATGAAAATCAAAGGCAGAAATAAAGAAGGAAGGAAATGTGTTAACCAGTTAATTAACTGATTGATGTTACTTCATTGGTTCTCACCCCACAGTCAGCATCAGTTCAGCGAAACGTGCTTTCAAGAGAAATGATGCTAATTAAATACATGACAGAGTAGCCCAGGTAATAATTAGCAAGGGATAAACTGACCATTCACTGGGACTTTTTTTGTCAGGTCTGCAGCTGATTTGTATTTTTGTCTGTCTGCCCAAATCTTGGGCTACCTAAAAAGATCTTCACTAAATATAACATCCAGATCTCTCTGGTTTAAAAAGCTGCAGAAATCCAAGATACAACCAGCATTCATTTTCTATTATGCAAATATAACTTCACAGTATGACACATCTGTAAGGCTTCATTTGGTTCCCCCCTGGCACAGTAAGCATCTGCAGCTTTAATGCCTTTGATATACTGTTTTTGATTAGATTAAAGCTGATATTTATAGTAATTTCGGTAATGTCATTAGCTGTCACTGGAGTATCCTCCAATATTTTGTTTCCTCCATATGTTTTGCAGAAGGGATAATGAAATTTAACTGTCCTGCAGCTTGGGTATAATAGCCTTGTTTGGTAGCGAGGTTACACGGGATCGGTTGCTACTCATGAAGTGAAAATGGTGATGATCTGGTGGGCTCCGTAAGCTATGCATGACAAGCCTTCTCTCTGTGACACCGCCGTATCCTTCCTTCTCTATCCCTCCAGAGACAAGTTCATCTTCCCTGTATGTTGGCTGAAAATGCATTACTTTTCTGTGGGGTCAGGTCAGGAGGGATGGATGGAAGGACAGGCAGATGGGAGGGTAAGACTTATGAAGAGTGACTACAGATCACCAGCATCTTTAGCAGAGAGAGGAAAATCCTGGGGAATATGATGACAGGCAATAAATACCTTCAATTTAACAGTTTAAACAAAGGTGGGGAATTATTTATGGTAGGATAGCAAGTGTTGGCCAAAGGTCAAGGAAAGGAAAACTTGATTTAGACTTTTTGGGGGAGTAAGTACCTGGTATGTAGCACAGTTGCCAAGACCAGAGGCTAAGGCTCATCTCTGAGGCCATGCAAGATGAGGAAGACCCTGGGTTGGGGTTACGTAGTAAGAATCCCGCGAGTGGGTAGCTGGGCATGCTACCAAGAGATTTTCTCTTCTCTTTCTGATCCAGAGCCTCATCCTGCAGGGCACAGACACTTGCAACTCTCCGAATGCACTCCTGCCTGGCTCTGTGTAGTTGTGGGATCAAACACTCAAACTTTGGGATTGTTCTCGCTTCACTCTCTTAAAGTCCCAAATACACCATGTTACTTGGAAAGAGTAAGTGTAGTGCTGGCATTTCTGGTGGGCAGTGGGCACACTGGAGTTAAATTATTGCCGCAGGATTCAATGTATAAATATTTGCTTCCAAAGAGGTGGGGAGTGAAAATATATGTGTGAGTGACTTTGTTTAAGTAAAAGAAGATTGCTTGACTTTGCATTAATTTTTCATTTTGCAGAAAAAGAAATAATTAAAAAACTCCACAAATATCCCCCAAAATCATTCAGAGGGACTGAAAAAAAAAAAAAAAGGCAACATGAAAAATGTATAGATAACTTGGAGTATTGCTCTTAATAGTGCATTCCCAAGTTGTGTGTGCAGAAGAGCTGACTTGCTATAACACAGCTGTAAACAGAGGGGGGATCCCACCCTGGTAGGAAGGGCGGGGGGGAAGCGAGGGAGAGAGGTCCCGTCAGCCTCTGGAGCAACTCTGCACCAGGCGCTGGGAGCAGCAGGAACATGTGCAGCCTGGTGACCTTCCCTGGTAGAGGCTAGAAGTGGTGGACATGTCAGACCGATGGCAGGCACAGGGGAGCTGGGCATGGCCCCCTGAGCTATCCTAGAGTGGGTGCTGCCTTGATTGGTTTAGTACCAAAGAAAGTTATTATCACTAGGAACCTCCTGAGCTCTGCAGTTTAAGGTGAGTTTTGCCCCTAACATAAACTGATGAAATCGCTGCTGATTTAGGTAGGCATGATGTAAGCACATTGCAAGGCAATATCAATCACATTTGTGGATCCAGCCCTTGAATTCAGCTGGGGTGCTGCTCTGAGCTAAGAGCAATACTCTGGTCATAATAACTTTGTTTTGGTCCTTTTTACCCAAGGAAGAGACTGTAAGGTGACTGTAACACAGGTCCTTCTAGCCAGTTGGCTTCCTCTGGCTTTATACTAGCATAAGCTGAGAGCAAATGATCATCTGATCCATATAATCATGGCTAGTGAGTTCCCTTGGGAACTCAAGCAGCAGTTCCCTTGGGAACAGCATATATTTTGCAATCAAACTGTATTCCACCACTAGATCTTCATACAAAGGTAAATAGGGCAACCAGCCCCCCTTTTCTTTTTCCAAATGCTTTTTTCATTTATGAAAATGAAAATGTCATTTGAAAATGCCAAATTGAAATCTTGCTTAGAAACTGTCAAGTACAATTGTTTGCTTTTCTGAAAATTACTCCTTTCTTCCAAATTCTGGTTCAAGAATTATGCAAATCATGCTTGTATGTTTTCGCATATAGCCATATACAAGAGAAATACATTCATAGCAGTATACCTGAAGATATATTTTGCATATAGCTATTACATTATCTTTATTAATGCTTTCATTTTTCACCAAAATTAATTTGCAGGAGCTATAGTAATCCATCTATTTAGCTAGGCTGCATGTGCACGTCTGCAGCTCTGTCTCCTTTGCTGCTTATTTCCCTCTTGCATTTATTCTTTTAAACTTACCAGGCACTTTCTACAGAATCAAAGCATCACAGAATGGCAGAGGTTGGAAGGGACCTCTGAAACAGTCCAACCCCCCTGCTAAAGCAGGTTCACCTAGAGCAGGTTGCACAGGATTGTGTCCAGGTGGGTTTTGAATTACTCCAGAGAAGGAGACTCCACAGCCTCTCTGGGCACCTTGATCCAGTGCTCTGTCACCCTCTCCTTCTTTTATTGATTTTTTCCACTGAAACACCTGTGCCAGGCTTGTTCAGGACTGGTTTGCCCTAATTCAGAAGTTCATTTCACTGGCTTCTACATCTCTACCCCAAACAAGCCCCTTCCTTCAGCTGACTCAGCCCGGGGGGCGCAAGGCTTCTTTTCTCAGGCCCTGCCTAACACACCTCAGAAAGACGTGCCCGCCTCCCACCAGCCATGGCTACCCTAGATCCTCCTGCATTCCCACCGCACAGAGGTACCGCAAACTCCTCACACTGAACTGGAAGGAGAAATGTTGATTGTTTTCAGATCCTTCAGTCTCCACCCTGATTAACGTCTCATATGGAAGAAGTTTATGTAAAGCTGATGTTCACAGGCTCTGCAACATGCAATATCATTTCTCCACCAAACAATTCTTGTCAACACCTATAGTCCGTTCCTTTGTTGGACACTTAGCGAAAATTTTTGGAGCTCATGTTTTAATGTTTTCTCTTCCATTATTTATAATATGCTGAGTTACAAGTGACAACTAACCAAAACATAGCTGCAGTTCTCAGTCGATCTTTTAATTTTCTGTATATTTTGAGCATGAAGTTCTCCCTTTTAAAGCACAGGATGCTTAGCCTAACTATCTCAAAATGTAATTAAAACATAAAATAGGAGAATTTTATAGTCGTCTTCCAGATGTCCCGAAGATTTCCTCTAAGGAAAAAAGATGTAATCTATTTCCGATGTCCTTGCGGCCTTCTGCAAAGTTCATCCTTTCAAGCTGCCAGAGTTTACTGTCTGCTGAAGGTACATGTTTTTGGCAAAGAATACAGAGACGATCCTTTTAACCTTGTCTGTTACAGCCAACAGAGGCTACAAACCACTTTCCTGTCCATATGAGATGTTCTCAACCACATCAGCTTTGTCTGCTATCAGCCACCCTCAGCTTCTCACCCCTCATCGTGTTCCTCATTAGCTCATGTCATAGGCTGATTTATGACCATCCCCTTCAGCAAGGATACCCCGTGTCTCTCCACCCTGTTGGGTAGCCTGCAGTGTATGCAATACCCAGGCTAATTCTTCTGGGAGAGTTCCGTCACCTGCTGTCAACTCGCATCTCCGTTTGAGGTGGCACTGTGCCTCCTTCATAGCCCTTTGAGTGGTGGGGCAGTGCTGGCCGCCTGCCCCCAGCCTTCTCAGCAGTCTCACTGGAAGACCACAGTTTCAGGGTCACCTTTATTCTCCCACAAAGGGGTAAACCAAGCCTTTTAGGCAGAATCAGTTTCTCACCCCAGCATGGGGTCTGATGCTCCCAGCCTGCTCGCTGCAGAAGAAGCTGAAGGCTGTGGCTCTGCTCCCACAGAGCAGCAGAGGACTTTAATAGCCCATGAGTCATAACGAGAAAAATAGCCAAGGCCAACCTCAACCCCAGCTTGTGCACGCTCCCATCATCTCACACGTTATCTCCACCAGAGCTGCTCAGGAGCCAGGACTTTGCTGTTCAGGAATTTGCAGCTCGGGGAGGGGGAGCAGCACTGAGCCGCAGCCTGCAGTGCCCCAGAAAATCCAGCTGTCCTCCAAAATAAATTGCAGAGCTGCCAAGATATCATGTTTTGGTGGTTTAATTTCCTTTCTGTTTTCACTCGCACACCAAAGGATATTTGTGTATGAAAACGGCAACACAAACAACATCAAAATGACCTGAGCTGGAACTGAGTGGAGATGGACGGCTAAAATATTTTCTCATCTGCCAACACTGGTATCAACACTACTCCACAAAATATTTAGCTGAAACTGCATTTTGCCAGAGAACTGTTTGGTCTAAAAGGTACTTTGTATGTTTTTCCCCCTACTTGTTAGTTTAGTTTTGCTTTTTTTCCAAGTCCTGAAGAGCTTATATGTGGGATTATAATGATTTTGGGACGAGCTTCTCATCTGCATGCCTCTCTGGGCAGCAGCTGGCAGATAAGCAACTCAGTTTGCATCCCGTGGTCCACACATGATGTCACTGTGACAGGACAGGAAGGATGTGCCAGGTGCCTCTGGCTTGGAGCGTGCCAACTGAACCCACAGCCTCCAACCCCCCATTTCGGAACACCAAATCCCCCGCCGTACAAAAGCATGAGAGATCTGCAGGATTCCCTGCTGATCTCCTGAATGTGCCCAAAATCACACTTGGGGGGCGGGGGGGTGGGTTGAGGGGGATGGCTACAGCAAGCTGCTCGTGCCTGCGCAGGCTTTGAGTAATTCTGGTGTTAACCTCTTTGCTTGGGCATCCTCATCTGCAAATTGAGGAATAACAGCACACTTCAGAGGGGCGGGAAGGTAAGGATTAACTGTGATGCCACTTTGAAGTGCTATATATGTGCCAAATATTATAATCATCCTAAATGTGAGGCCGGGATAATCCGTGTATTTTCTCAGCCTCAGAATCCTATTTGATTCCATCTGTTTTAATTAACAAATTTAATTTCACATTATTAGGGAAAACAAGGATAAAAAAATGGAGCCTGCATATGCTTTATTACAAATTATTGTTATCAGCTGCCCCGCAGGACTCCAGTCGGCACTAAATATGAACAATGGTTAAATTACCGGGGTCAGGGAATGAGCACAATCAAAATGCAAACACTTTTCTTCTACGTGAGGTGGGTAGAGAAAAAAAAAGGGCAAGAATCCTTGGAACCTCCTTGGAGCCACTAGGACTGCAGAGAAGCATACCAAGTAAACTGTAGAAGTGATTACTGGGCTCAAAAAGGCTAACATGCAATTTGTGTTCTTTTTATGTAGATTAAATGCATTCACTGCAGCTCATAGAGCTTAGATACTCAGCAGGGATTCAGAGGGCTGGGTATCAGTCAACCACAGCCAGCCACTAAACCACAGGGCAAAATCTGCTATTGTACATTAGAATAGTCACTTAATCTATCTTAATGGGTGAAAAACCCACGGGACGAATGCATATTAAAATCAGAAAGTTACTTGTAATGTTTAAGGAAAGCTGTAAATATTTTTTGAGATAACACTGTAAAACATTATTAATGAGTCTGAAATCCTCTTGAACATCTTTATGTTTAGCTCTTGAAAATGCAGCTGCCCAGCAGCCCAGGTCTATTGATCGGGAGGAAACCCAAAGGCATGAGACGCTCACCATAAGGCTGCACCCAGAGTAAACCAGGGAGGACTCAGGCAGGATTTCCTTTGCCGGCCGAAGGAAATGCTGTCTGATGGGTTTCTGTTGAGCACATGAAACCTGCCAAAACATAAAAAGCTGTGGACATGGCTACCAGCATATGGGTGCTGGCAGCAACGGTAAAGCTGCCTGTAGGAAAATTACCCTGATAAAAGTAATTTATTAATTTTTTATTTGGCAGGAGCTACTGCAAGACCATTCCCCATCTGTAGCATAGCAGAGAAAGCCCAACCTTTTGCCCGCCTTCTTTCCAGGACTTGTGGTTATTCAAAACTGACAAGCAATAACACAACCTAATCCTCCACTTAAAAAGATTCCTATTAATTTTGCCTGTGTCTGGGCTCTCCTCAGCCCCTTAGAGCTTAGATTCCCCCAACAGAAGGTTTTCTCTCCCCTGCTACTTATATCCTATTTGGAGCTAATTGGGACTGCCTGCCATCATGGCTCAGAAATAATTACTTTGCCATAATTAGTCTTAAATCAGGATTTTTACACCTGTGCTGAGGATGGTTGATGAAAACAACAGCATTCCCACACGTGGACCCTGAAATGGTGCTGTAGGCAAGGACCCCAACCTCTGTGCACAGCAGACATGGGTACAGATGGAGGGGGGTGTGTTCTGTCAGTTGTCCATCAACATTATTTTGGAGAATACTTGGTGAAAAACAGACCCTCCTGAAGCCTGCAACATCCATTTCTTCTCAGCTGACGTAGGATTAGGTCTTCATCCACTGCCTCCGCTGCCTGACACCGGCTCCACGTTGCTGCCGCTGTAGGAGAGCCCTTTTGGGGCAGAAAACTGTCTTTCGGGTAAACCCATGCTCCAGAAGCTCAATCTGAGTTGATTGCTCTGTGGGCTAGAAGTGACACTGTGGGGCTGGGGAGACACCCTGGGAACTGGTGTCATTTCCTGATGCATGCTGTTAATCAAACATTTGCCGTAGTGGCCGTACAGGAAAACTGGGTGACCTTGAAAGCCAGAGTAATAGAAAGCAAATGAAATTCAATAGTACTGAATACCAGGTCCTGCTCTCAGGGACTGAACAAGCACTGAGCACTGCTGACATAAGCTGGGGGCCTCTGTGTCAGAAATTACACACTGGGCAGAAAAACCTGGGAAGGTTCATCAGGCACAGGATGGCCGAGTGTCGCTGGTACAAAGTGCTAATGCTGTTCTAAGAGGAGAGAGGGAAGGTGTTTCCAGCAGAGCTGGGAAAATAGCAGTGCTGCTGTCCCTCGTGTAGGTGACACATTATCCAGTTGATGCTGTAGAGTTCTGGTTACACCTTCCTATGGGGAAAGGTTTTTTTATCTCTGCATTAACTTCTGCATGATTTCTCCTATAAAATCCGTATGTCTCAAGCAGGAACATGCAGCACAAAAATCTGTTCTCTTCACTCAGTGTGGAGCTCCTCCCCCACACATACACTTCCAGGCATCTCTAGGCAGGATACAGGGACTAGGGACTGAGGCACCCCAGGTCACTTGTATGGTCAAGGGGTATCTTCACATGGGTTTTCAAACTTCTCCCCTGTGGTTCAGGTACCTGACACCAAGAAGCTGATGCATAGGTCAGTATTCTGGGGCATATAGGGCTGGCCAAGAGCGAGGGCAGATGGCAGCACAGGACCAGCCAGGATGTATATAGACCTACTGCAAGCCAGGGAGGCTGGCTTCTGGTAGCAAAGGCAGGTGCTGCCTGCAGCACTGGCGCCTAACCAGACAGGATGGTAGGAAGGAGATGGGGCCTGGCCCAACGTGTTGGGAGGCGTGGAGGACTGAGTCCCCTTCATGCTCTGCAGCCAAGCAAACACTGCACTCCTGCCACTTCACCATGGCAGGTGCACTTTGCATGGCATATCAGAGGGACAAATTTCTCCCTGGATGATTTAGGCACTCACACATCATGAAGTGTATTTCAAAGGGAAAAGACTTTTCAGTGCCTCAGCAGTCTCCCTTGCAAAGTCTCTCCAAATGCAGGATGCCTAGGGTGCCTCCTGGATCCTGCTGGTTAGCCTTATCTTCACCCACTGTGTCTCTGCGCATCTGGTTGTCCTCCAGGACACAGAGATATGGCTGAGATGATCAGTCCCTGGGATGATTTTTCTTGTCTCTAAGAGAGGGTTCATTTTCCATGCACGTTTCTGCCAAGATTGCCTTAATTCTGTGTTTTCTTTAGGTGAAACACAAGCGTAGAGCTGCCACACTCCTTTTTTTCTGTGATGGTCTGTTGCCTACATGCTATGTGAAAAACAGGTTTCTGTTTTGATCATTCCGGGTTGCCTATAGATTGCGTGGCAGATACTCCATGTTTCTTTCATTCAGACTATCCTGTTTTCAGTATAACCTCCCAATTTTTTCACCTGTTGGTCTTAACATTCCACGAACAACGAACAGACCACAAACGGTTGTGAAGTCTGACTTCCTCCCTGCTTCCATAAGGTCACTGAGTTGCATACATCGCATATTGACTGCATCTGCTCCGCCATTTGATTTTGTTCAATGGCTATGTCACACATGGAGGTAAAGCATGAACATCTGCTTCAGTACGAGAACTTGATGACCAGTCAAAGTCATTGTTATAATTTAACCTCAGAAACTTGTAACGTCTGCATGCCCCATTCTGCCGGGAAATAGGTGTTACTGTAGTCTATGTTTAATAACCCTCTGCTTAACCCATTGCTGCACACCAATGTGTCATGAGAAATACACCGGGATTCTCAGACCACAATAACTTTGCTCCTTGCGATGCTGAGGCAGGGAAAGATCTGAAAATCACAGAAGCTTAGGTAGTTTTCAAAAACTCAGCCATTTTGTAGGAGGTACTGAGTTTTTAAGTCCATTTTTGGAAAAATAATAAAACTGGCCTTTCTATTACACCATTCGAGTGTTAAATATATTTCAAGTGAGGGATTTTCTTCCGCATTTGAAATTTATCTTCCAGACATCACTTCTTTTGGTACTGCAACTGGAAGATGAAATGATAAAAGACCCTAAATTACACAGTCTGAGATATTCTGGCTAACGTCTCTATTTTAAAAGCCAATATACACAGTGGTATTTACAACTCTTGCCTGGAGAACGGCTTATCATCATTTTCTTTTATTAAAGATGTTTGAAGTATATCTCACCCCCTCTACAAGGACACAGGAGTCTCCAGCACTAAGGAAATTACATGGCTTCGGTCCTCTTTGCTCCGTACCCAAGGAGGACAACCCCAAATACCCATCCTGGTGCCAGTCCAATCTTGACTTAAGGTCACAGCCATCACCATGCTGTCACAGGCCTTCCAGGGCTCCAGGCTCCTGCTCGGCGGGCTCTGAGCAGCTCATCAATCTCCCTGTTGAATTACGGTCTATCCCTTGCCTGTGATGGTCAAATGCCCTTTTGGACTATGTTTATGTGCAACATGAATAGAAATAATTGACAGCAGCTTCTGTGCACGGTCACTTGTAAGGGGTGATGTAAGCTGCTACAGGTTCATGCAACACATGATTTGCATTATAGCTCACTGCTGGTTCTTGGCATTAATAGTGGTACACCCTTAAATGCCATGTTATTTATATATATATTGCTACAAATTCACCACTAACTAGTTTGTCATGGTTATTGCTAAGTGATACATCATGGCCTCTGAGACTTGCTGATTCTGAAAGCAGTGGCCTCTAATGCAGGACGTAAAAGAGAATTAGCTTTTAGCAACATAATCAAAAGTACAAAATGTAATCAATTGGACTTAATCCAAGTAAATTACATGGTTTGTGCTACATTAATGTAAGTGAAAGATGTATACAACAGATAACAGTGATGCTGTATAGAACAAACTTATTAGGGAAAAATGAGCAATAGGGATTTGGAAACTTAAAAATACTGTGACAGCTTCTGTATCCTTTTGCTGGTAAAGGATACAAAAGGACTTGTCACGAATCCAGCTATCCATGCCCACAGAAAACCATAAAATCCCTCTGAAATGAGCCAAAATCGTGTTTTCAAAAACAAAGGTCTCTCATACTTAAAGCCCTTTCTGGGAGCTCTTCCAGCTCTAAATAGAGTGTCACTAGGAAACAGGAAAGCTCTCTTTCCCAGTGCCATGGCCCTTTTATTTCTCTCTCTGGAAGATTAAATTTGAACATCACACGGTCTGACTCTCCACTTTCCCATCTTGTGCCACGCTTGCAGTGAAAGGCTGCCACGTCCAAACGGCAGACTTTGCTCCCCGTTTGCATGTCTCTATATGGCTGCAGGATAAAACCTTAGGGTCACAGTGATGTTATGTATAAACTGCTAACCAGTCCAGGACCACATCTTCCTCATCTCATCCCTTGGCCAGATAGTGTTATGTGGAGATTTTTGTGTGGAAGAAGGACAAAAACCTCTAGCAGGTGGCTGGGTGGGTGGGGTTTTTTTTTTTTGTTTCGTTGGGGTTGGTTTTTTTTTTTTTTGTGATGGTGGGTTTTTCGGGTTAGTTTTCTGTTTTTAAACAGAGGCTGTTCAGAGGAATGTTAGAGTAAATCCTGAGAGACGGGATAAAAGTCAGAGGGCAAAGGAAGCTATTGGGGGTGCAATACAAATTAATTTAGCACATTGCTCTGCAGTTTATCACAGAGGTCTCACCTCCACATATGTGGTGTGTGCTGCATATTTAGGGACAGGGATGAGACACAGTGGGAGAATGGCTTCCCTGTTCCTCATACCAAAGAGCCAGTTTATCAACTAGGATTTACTTACTGGCACACCGTATTTCTGTCAGAGACACACGAAAGTGTTTCAACTTGTAGATTTTCACTGAAATAGGGGTAGACAGCTGGAGTTGTGCCTACCTCAGAATAACATTTGAAATGGGCTGCCCTGAGGCGTTCCACTTGGGCTCGCTTCAGTCCTCCGATTTTGGCTTTTCCGTGAAGCACCTAGTGTTGTGCAAATAACAACCAAAGCACAAAGTGGTGCTTGCGAGCAGTGTAAGGGGGCCTGAACTTCGCAAAAAAGCTGGATATTCAACAGTTTGACTGCTGAGACCTTGCAACAGAGGAATACGCTCTGCAAACTCCCAGCTGTCTCAATCTCAGTGCCTCCAGCCAGAGGACCTGTTAGCTAAGGCTCTGTGCTGGGCATCTTGCAAAAAGGAGAGCCCCCTCACCACAAGATCTGCACATTAGCAGGGTGCAAGGGGTGGGCAAAATGGGCTTAGAGCTAGGTTAGGAAAGTGGGGGAGCAATAAATGGAAGAAGGTTTGCAGAAAAGCAGAAGTCACAGCCTGTATTGGCCTAAACAGCCCCAGATATGAGAGATTTGTAGGTATGGTGGCCGTGGGAAATTTTAAGAGAAATTTAAAGAAAAGTGAAAGATGGGCGTTTTGTGAAATCTGAAGGATTTTCCCATGCATGTGGACATGTGGAAGTGGCTGAGGGGGAAACAAGCATGCCAGGAGAAATAGGCAGACCAAGGGCAGAAGGAAGAAGATTCAAAAGCTAAAAGATGTGTAAATTTAATGTCCATGCTTTCATATGATGAATGGCCACACAGTCTGCTCTGAGCCCCACCTGGCTGCAGCATTGACCTGGACCGATGGCCAGCTCACAGGTAGTCATTGGGGCAGTACCACCACCTTCTTCCCGCTTCTTCCTTAAATCCCTGTTCTTAATAAAAACCAACCAAACAAAAGCTTCCCGTTCTCAGGATGCTGGCTCAGAATCAGAGGCTTTCACCTTTGCCCCACTGAACACCATTTCATTTAATTTTCAATGGGAAGTGTTATCAATTCCTTTGCTGAAAATTCAGAATGAACTACCTTTAGAATATTGCCCATTTTCTGGATTACTGAATGTCCTTTGGTTTGTGGTATTGTGCTTAAATCCATCTGCGGCTATATTTATTACAATTCCTTTTTCTCAGCTTGCTTGAACTCTGGAAGAGGGAAGGTCAACTGATGCAACATCATAAAATCCCAGTGCAAATGTAGGGACTGTCAGGAAATCTCATGTGTTTAGAAATTCTGGCATTTCAAAAAGAAATATTGATTGTCCTTTTCCCATTTGCCTGGAGCAGGTGAATGAAAAAACTTCTGAAGCAATAATTTATTGTGTCTTTACCGATTCACTGAAGCATTTATGAACGTAGCCCAAAGTCTCTTGACATTAGCCGCTTGATATGTTATCACACTATTTCATACAGAAACTCGAAGAGCAAACTTGGCTTTCTGTTCAAAGTCAGAACCACCAGACAGCCCTGTGCATGATGAAATAGGCTACCAGGTGGTGCATCCAGGGATGCTTTGAGCTCTTCTTTAACCCCTTTCTGACCCACACCACTCCGGTCTGTTGCATCCACGGGATATTCTTTGGCATCTGCCTTTACCACGGGATGCTGTGCTCCACTCCACAGCAAAGGATGTACGTAAGTGAGTGAGGAGATGGGGATGGGCTGGGCACACCTTCTCTGTGACCTGGGAAGGACTGGTGGCAGGACTCACAGGAGGCTGGAGGCATACTCTCTGTGTTAATCATCGGTCAAACAGAGATTGCAAATTGGTATGTGAAGCTGAAAAGGCCAAGGAGGAAATTCCTTTAATTATGCTGAGAAAACCATGATAAAAGAAGGTGAGAGGGGTAGGAGTGCAGGATGAGAGACAGAGGGAGACTCACTTCTGTCACGCCTGGGAGCAATCCTACCGTGACACAGTAGAGGCATGCCTGTCTATCATCCTTGCTTTTGTGTGGATTTAATTAAATAAGACAGTTAAGTAATTACGGTATTTAAGTTTTCACATTTTGGGGAAGGTGATTCTGGGACCTCAAGGCTATGAAGTGCCAGGTATCTCCTGCAATGAAAATCAATGAGACTCACGGTGAAGAATCAAGCCCATTGTGTGCTAAGCTCAGACATATGCTGTACAAGACTCTGCTGTCTTCCTCCTTGCATTGACGTTCATTTTTAACCGTGGTGTGGAGATAAAAATGAAAACACACATATCCATTTTTCATTAATGACACAGTTTAACTTATTCATACTACAGAGGAGCCTAGGATAGGCTTTGTGATAGCAGAAACTTGCATCCTAAAATTCAGAGCCTGCTTGTAATGCTAATGGTGCCCATTTCAAAAGCAAATTACTTCAACCAGAGCGCAGTCAGGTTCGAGAAGGCAGCACTGAAAGTGCAGTGATAAAGGCTGATTTGGTAGTGTGTGCACACCCACGCTGAACTGGTGGAGAACACCAAGAAAAGTATGAAGGAAAGGCTGAGCTGGCCTACTTGGTGGAAAAATTTTGTTCTCATTCACACCCAGAAAGTGTTGGAAGAGCCCAGAATGGAACTTAGATCTGTGTCTGAACTTCATCAGAGACATCTCTCCTTCCCTCTACACAGCATATATAGGTCTGAAATCCAAGCCTGTGGTTATTCATACTCTGTAACTACTTAAAATCTATAGCCTAAGTATCTTGCACCCAAGAGTAACATAAGAACCAGCAGAGAAGTCCTCTGAACCAAATCTTACAGCCCTGGGAAAATCCACCAAAGATGGGATTGGGAAAAGGGAATAAAAAGCAAATGAGAAGAAGACCAGGAGGGCCCTAAAATAAGTGTTGGGCCAATATTTTAGAAAGGCAAGGGAATGATGCAGGAGACACCAAACCAGTTATCTTGGCATTGATCCCAAGCATAGTCAAGGGAAATGCTGACAGGGGACAGAATCCGTAAAAAAATGGAGACATGAGAGCATAAGTAATGCCAATCAACATTACTTTATGGAAAACAGGTTTTGTCAAATCTACTTGATAGCACGTTTTTAATAAAATCACAAGCCTGTAGGTTACAAAAGATGATATTCCGGTAAAGTACGTACATTTTTGTGTTTGGGGAAAAAAAAGAGCAGTAAACAAAACCAACAAAGCTCTCATTCAAAAAATGATGAACTAGTGAAGTGAGAGATTGAAAAAAATTGGAAGTGGGGAAGGGTAATCTGGTAATCTGGTACAGATCTCTCCAATGGGAGCCTATTCTTGATGTAACACTATTTAATATAGGTTTTATAAACCAGACAGGTTTTATAACCTGCATCGCTGGTGACAATGGCTGATGTAAACCACACGCATTGTCATGTTGGCATAGGTGCAGTTATGAATTTAGAAATCATAGGAATAAATGGAGTAGATCAAAAGCGTATGATGTGGGTCTGTATTCTGGAAATAGGTGACCTGGAAGTCATTTGAGATAAATTACCAATTATTTTGCTTCCAGTATATCGATTTAGGCAGAGGAGTAAGCAGGTTTCAAGAGCATCTGAGCAAGTAGAAATAGAGAAAATGTATCGTCATGGCATACAATGACATTATCTTTCTTTGAGAGCATTACCATAATCCTGCATCCATTTCTGGCGTCCAGACCTTTGTAGGAGTCAGGAAGAGTTGGAAAAATCCAGGAATGAGCCACCTGCTTTCCCAGTGCAGGCTGCAGCAGCACGAGCTGGTTAGTCCACATATGAAAAGTTTAAGATAAGGCTGAATAAGACCCTTTATGTCCCGGATAAGAAGAGCTTTCTGATGGCAGTGAGATTCTTTGGATGACAGGAAAGCACAAGGAGACCCAGTGCTTCATCTGTATTAGAGAACGGGATGGGCCTGAAAACAGTGGGAGGAAAGTAAGGAGGGTAAATTGTTTTCTCTCTGCAGCCAGTTTAGGACGAATATGCAAGTGGTTGTGTAAACTCCAGGTAACTCTGGGATGGTCATTTCCCATGATGGAGCCAGAAGGTTTGGTAACGACCTGCCCCTCCACCCTCCTGCCTACCCGCACATACACATTCAAAATAAAAGCCATTCTATAAAATAGTTCTTGAGAGCAATGGCCACATTTCCATGGATCTGGGTAGGTAAACTGTACTGCCTTGAAAGAAATTAATGATAAAGTGTGGTACTTCTGCTACACAAAATATTTTTACTCAGTTTTTAATGTGCTGATGCACTTGGGGACATACAACACGTGCTCTGGACCTGAAGAAACGTGCTCAAAAGTTTCTCATGACACAGCCCAGCAAAAACATTGCTTGTGTGGCCTTAATGGGATCCATACCAGAAGGGCTCACTCATACCATCAGTGGTTTGCAGAGCTGCTTCTCAAATGACTACTTAGTTGCTTTTTACAAAATACGAATTCTTGGTTCTACAAGTTATTGTCTTAAACAAATGCAATAGAAGAATGGGCAAGAAGTACAGAAAGTAACAACAAACAGACATGGTGCCATGTGAGACACAGCTCATTTTAAACATCCTGGTCTTAAAGTGCATCAGTTGTTTTTAACAATTATTTTGGTGCACAAAGGATGAACCACAGAACTTTGTTTTCTCTGGAAACAAAAAGTCCCCTAAAAAGCCTTGCCAAGAGCCTGGGCTCCTTGCTCGGCAGCCATGGCCATGGGGAGGGACACTCTGTTCCGCTATAGCAAAACAGCCGATGTACCAACCCCAGCAGAGTCGGCGGCAGCCCCTGAGCCCTGCAAGGGGCTGGTGTCCCAAGCACACGCTAACTGATGGGTTACACTAAGCAACCAGGATTTTCCCTCCCTAATGAAACAGGGAAATGGTGATTCCTCTGGTCTAATTTCTGTGTGATTTGAAAGGTGTAGAAATATGTAACACTGGGGCAGACAGACAGAACAGACATGGTTGCAACCAAAGAGCATCTTCACATAACCAATCCCCATCAAACTGGAGCTAACAGCTTCTATATTTTAAAAACAACCCGGATTTTTTCTGCATATGTATTGTGTCAGATGATAAGAAAATATAGGTGTAAACAAGCCTGCATTGTCTTATTGTCCATAAATAAATACTCAATAAGTTCAAAGTAGGGCTGGATTCATAAAGCAACACTCTGCTAATCTGTATTCGGGTCTCAAGTGTATTATCTGTAATTTACAACCAATTTAAATGGCATTAACAGTCTTCTCCTTATGGGAATTTAAATTTGCATCCTACCATTGAATTAAACACTGATTGCATATTTTCTATAGGGGACGTAATGCTTTTTGAAGCTTGTTTTGAATAATAAAGCATCTATTCATGCACATGGTGCAATGTGTTTCTTTGTCCTGAATGTAATTGAAGTAAAATGTAAGTTAAAGGGATTTTTCCTCTAGCCACAGGTTTGTTGATTACCATCTATTTTCATCTATTCAAGGTTTTAAAAAGGAAAAGAAAAATACAGTAATCTCTTCCTGCATTTGGAACCTCATTTACCACTCAGAGCTTTCCTGAGAGCGTCTGGGATGAACAATCAGGAGGTCAAGTTTCAGCCCATCTTTGGAGAAGGAAAAGAGGAGAAAGGAACAAAACAGTCCCCCACCCTTCTGAAAAGGGAAAAAAAAAAAAAAAGGAAAGAAAGAAAAAAGTTAAATGCCACAAACAAAAAGCAGAGTGAAGCAACACCACATCCCACCTCCAGGAGAAAGATCCTGGCTACCTCTCTGGTAGCTGTTCTGTGTGCTGCCAACTACTGAGGGCCCGGAAACCTGCAGCGAGGACAGCTTAAATGTTAAGCAAATAGGGTGGTATAATATTGCTGACCTTTTTTTGGTTTATGTGTAAGGGAGGAATAACTGAAATAGAAAATAAACGTGACTTACTCCTTCCTGGATGGGAAAAACCAGCACAAGGGCAGCCTGAAGCAAAGGATGCTGGCTCGCAGCTGTGTGTTTTGCCAGCAACATGGCTGTCTCCTCCAGCCACAGCAACCCTGCTGGGGAAAGGTAGCCTGAGAGGTCTTTGCCAGGATTGAGTGACCTGGTGCCAGTGGTGGGTGACCAGCTGCAACGGAAGTGGTGGAAATGTACCGCACGGCCATCCCTGCCACCTTCTCCTGTCCCACTCCACGCGATGTCCGTGTACCTGGCCAGCCCCAGGATGCAAAGCTCTGCTTGCTGATGGTGCTTTGTATTCTCAGCAAACCTAGAAAAATCAAGTTCTCCAATAATTCTCCTCTACCAGGGCACAGCTGCACCTGAGCTAGGGAAAAGCCTCTCTGGCAGTAGCAGTGTTAATAGCTCTGATATCCATGATCCTGGCATTTATCCAGAAATGACAGAGAAGACAAAACATAGTTGATGTATCTGGCATTTGTGCAGTATGTAAGTAATGGTTTAGAGTGATTTTCTTTCTTTTTTTAATTTTTCAGAATAGTCTAGTTTCTACATCCTTGAAAGAGCGGAGGTCGCTTCTGCTGAAACCCTAATTTTCCTTCAGTTCTCAGGAAGGCTTTAGAAAATACAGGAACTACTGGAAACCAGAGCTTCATGATGATTTGTGTCTTTCCCCTTCTTAAAAGGTGATTTTATGGGTCCTTGAGGAACAAACACTGCTTAAAAACTGCCAACTACATTTAAGGGAGAGACGGGGAGGATTGCAGACCGTGGCCTTGATCCCATTAGGACGACATGTCAGACAGCAAGAGTAACCGTATCTCTAGGCTTAACCAGTTGTGCAAGATTTCTTTACAGGCTATCTTAAATTACTGTAGTTAATACTGTATTGGTGCTATAAAGCAAGCACCACCGATGTGGCTGTTGCATATGTAGCAAACATCAAAGACCTTTGTCTCTGCGCTGCCTGGAGATAGTGAGAAGGCATCAAGATAGCAAGGGATGTAAATACTCTCTTCTTTTTCCTTTCCAAGGCAGTTTCACCGTTCATGTGCACACGAGACAGTGGATGGTCCCTGGGCACCTTGAAGGTAATTGCCATGTTGTTCAATTTGCCTCAAACGGACAGCTCAGGAATGATAAACACTTTCATAATCAGCTTGGTACCACTGGTATGTAGTATGGGTAGGATACCCTGGATACTGACCCTTTGCCAAAAAGTCAGTGTCCTCCCTTATATTCACAGAGGCAAGGAATCGCAGGGGCTAAGGAGGTCTACTAGAGACAGACACATACCAATCTGCGGGCTGCAGCCCCAAGGGCACCTTGTGTTAGTGCCATGCCCTTGCTGCTATCTGCTCCAATAGCGTGAAGCAGAGAGACAGCAGGAAAGGATGCTGATGGGAAGGGTTCAGCTGAAAACATTGGCAATTTCTGGCACAAAACAAAGCTTGAGGTGAATTAGAGCTTCATGACTTCTAACCCCATCACAGAGAGAGTAGGGATGATGCTGATAGCTCCCGTAGAGCTATTCACATTCCTGATGCTGGAGGCTAATTGCAGCCTGCAGCTACCCCGGGAGCTACATGGCTTCGGGCTGGCACGGTGACCCAGCCCAAAAACCACTATTGAAAGCCCCCCTTCTCCTGCCTGCAGGGAGAACTGGGGTCCATACTTTCCTTGAAACAGGACTGGTTTACCATTTTTCAGAGCACAGGCTCACCTGGTTTTCGGAAGGCCTGGGGATACACTGTCTTCCTTCATTAAAGGCCAAGCTCTGGTTTGCTTCCCTTGCCACACATGTTGCCCCCACCCTGAAGGAGGGAGGTGTGTGTGCCAGGCACTCGGGCAGCGAAGCAGTCCAGCTGACCTTCACCATTTCTTCTTATTTTTCTCTAGAAATCAAACAGGAGGTCAGGCCTGATTTGCTTCACATGTACAGTAAGTCCAAGTCCAAGCTGGGAATGATGGCGCAAGTGTTGTTCATCCCCCGGCTGTCAAGGACAACATGCAGTTATTCCACTGTAGATTCACACTGTAAAATACCTCAAACTCAGCAACCCTAACTGAGCTGGCTGAGAAGCCTCTGCCTCGCTTCGTGTTTGATACGCTTTGCTGGAGTGGGAAAATGCCGGCGTAGAGTGGCAAGGTGGGGAAAGAAAACAGATGTATCCTCAGGTGCAGACGCTGCTGCTGGAGCTCCTTAGAGATACACACGCAGCCGCTCCCCAGCTTCTTCGTTAGTGATGTGGAAATAAACACAAAATCACTGCTGATAAAATACCCAAAGAAAGGTGGGAGGGTAAATAAAGCTGAAAGGCTGGCTGAATCACACGGCCAGCTGCACCCAGACAAGCAAAATGTGTTTTACTGAGGGCAAATGGAAAGGAAAAGCACACTCCTGGGGCCCATACCTGGGGACAAGGGAGCACGGCAGGAAACGTGGAGACCTTGGAAAGTGCTGGAGGTCATGGTGAAGCTGATAAAAATTTGGCAGATTTTTTCTCTTTCTAACCCATGGAATATTTCTAAAACCATGGATGGAACCGCACAGGATGATGATGGACTGAGAGTTACAGGTATCTTCTAATTAAGACGGGATGCCTTGTGGTATTTCCCATCTGGGATGTCTAGTCTGCTGTACGGGGATAACTCAGCGACATTTATATAGGAGATTGGCTTCAGTGGATCTGATGAGCTCTGCTGGCTTTAAACTTTATTCATCTATGAAATTGCCGCATTGCTTCATAATCTGTTATAAATGAAGAAACAAGAGACAGGGTTGAGCTCCCATAGCAAACTGTCTGCCTGCTTTTCAGGCCTCTAGAGCATGAATTTTTGTTGTAAAAAAAAAATAGCAGGACAAAGGTGACAAAGCAGACTCAAACATCGCCATTACCATAGCAACAGTGGCATTAGCCTGACACAGCAGCAGAAACCAAAATACACCCTTGCACGGAATAGCATGCAAGTTAGGAAATTGCTAGCCCTGTATGGCACACGACATAAACTGCCAAAATAGAGATGGCCGTAGATTGTTCAATAAAATGATTAATTGCCATTTAAAAATGGGTTTTCTGCAAATATATATTACCATAATAATCTATAAAATCGATTTCCTTTGTCACTAACAGCAGAATAAAAACCAATCACAAGTTGTGTGTATACCAATGGTATGGAAGAGCATCTTTGCCTGGAACCTGAAACTATTAAGGAAGCGATATTGTAGTGAGTTCTCTAACTGCTCTTTCACCACAACTCCTGCCAGCGGTGCATTTGGTAATGTGACTAACATCTGTCACACGTGGTTTGCTCTTTCTCTGACCTACTCTCCGGGGAAGAACTATGTATGCAGGACAGTATTTTGCATTGGGTGCCTTTTTTTTTTTTTTTAAAATCTTCTTTTAATGTACACGGTGGACTGGTTTTAAGAAAAAAAGATTTCTTACTCCCCTGTGGGATTTTGTACTGCAGCCTCAGACACAAAAGGACTGAGGGAAGTCTCTCTTGCCCAGGTGATTTTAGAAGAGACAACTCCCTCAGCTTTGTGGAGTGCATCACGTTTGACAGCTGTCCTTATCTTGGTGCTTTATGGGTATGTTGAGATGATGGGCAACAGGAGTGCCTCCCAGCTGCACAGCCAGTGTGGCAAAGAGGGTGCAGAGGTGGGCAGACAAACCTGAGTGTCTGCACCGTGCTGCAGCAGCAACTCCACTCAGAGAGATCAGAGGACCTGCATAGCCGTGGTGATGTTCTGGGTATGGTGGGACAAAGCACTAGAGAGTAGTATGGAGACCTTAAGGCTGACTGTTTTGTCTTTGGGATGCCAGGACAGAAGGCAAAGGAGAGAGTCTGATGGGCGTGCTGCGGGCTGGTTTCTGGGGCGATGCTGAGCTGTAGACCCCTCTGTCTGGAGAGCTTCCTGCAGCCTATTGCCACATCCAGCTGGAGGCTGCATGTGTAGGATGGGCCCTTAGAGAGAAAAAAGAATTAAAAAAAGCCTGACCCAGTGTAAACAAGTGTGTAATAAAATTACTTTCCACCACCTCTTCGAGAGGCTGGAGGCCTAGTGTCTACTGGGGGTTGCTGAGGGAGCCCTGGGGACACGGTCCCCTCATCCCAGTAGGAAGCCAAGGACTCTGTTGTTACTTGGTGCTGGCAGGGCGACACAGAGAGCTGCTGCCAGGAGCCCACAGTGCTGCCTGGCCTCCTGCTTGCATCACCCCTGCCTGCATTTTCTTCCTGCCTGGCTGCCCCAAGCCCAGGAGCTGCATCCACTGGTGCAACTCAACGGCTTGGTAGATGTTGAGCACACACGTGCTGGGTGCCACAAGCAGTGTGGCAGGGCACACCCAGAGGGATGCGGTGAGCATACTGGGGGGACAGATGGGTTCCCATGTCCCTATACCATTGGGTGATCCCAGAGCTAGCCAGCAGCTGGCCAGTCAAAAAGCATCAATCCTACCAACAAAACAAAAGGAAACATGGCAGGAAAGGTGGATTTTTTTTCCACTTCAAATTATAAAATTATGAGCTATCTCTAGGTGCTATTAATCACACAGCGCACGCCCGAGACGCTTTCAGATAGGGTGGAATAGCATCGACTTGGTCTGCAGCACAGCCAGCCACCCAGTTGAAGCTCCTTGGGGGAAGAGGGGTCTTGTAATTACTTTAAAGGAATGAATAACAGTTATGCTGGTTGTGAGCTGCTGAAAGCAAGACCCTGCTGGTGAGGCACAGGGTGAGAAACTTTGTCACCTTCACCAGGATAATGCAGACAGTACTGGGATAAATCCAGATGGGAAGAGGAGATATTATCCAGATGTATCTGGTTGATATACATCCTTTTTCACAGGACTCTTTTTCCCATGTTACTCATGTGTGTATTTAAGTTGGTTACAAAACAACAAATGCTCTTTCTCTTTATTTAAGTTCTGCTTCATAACCAGAGACGTTCCACTTCATGTGTCTGACGGAAGCGGATCAAATGGGATTCAGCCTGCACAGACAGGGATTTATGCTGCCAGAAAGCGATGCTGAGAACAAGTCTGGCAGTGTTTGATGGAGGCTATGCACACAACTTCTGTGAAAGGACAATAAATTTATAACACATAAATCTCAAAGACATTTTTCTGAGATAGCTATAGCTTCTGTATACAGATAGGATTTTTTTTTTTAAAGTGTTAGCTTGACATGTATTTTTATTGTAATGAGATTGCAACATATCACTTTTATTTGCAGTTACATCCCAACGTTGGTCAGATGCTCTTAGAAGCCAGCAGCAAAATGGAGAAAAGCAGGTTGTAAAAGTTGACTTGTAATATTCACAGTAAGCTCCCATTGGTCACCAAGCCAGTATCTTCAATACTTTAAACAATTTCCGTAATCAATTAATTCTGCGAAATGACTTTTTTTAAAAAGTAGGTAAACCAGAGGTGTCATCCCTCGGGGGATATAAATTCTTTCGAAGACTCAGCCCTGCTCGGGGGCTCACTGCAGAGTGCTGCCTGCCCAGGGAGGAAAATACCATGTCCTCTTCAAAGTTACATGAAGATAATTTCAGCTCTTGGTTAGGGAATTAGGAATCAGCCCATCATAGATGTTTAAGCTGCTTCCATCTCCTTTAAGAAACATCTGTTTCTCAAGCAGATTACCACAGTTGGTGGAAATGCTATTTTATTTTAATCATCCAGAGTGAAAAAGGAGTGTGAGCTGCTGGGGAAGGGAAGATGGTTGCTCTTCCCCTCCTCTATGTGGAGCACAGAAATGCCTGGAAGGACCAGTCAGGAAAAGGCATCCAACCTTTCCCAGAAGAGTGATA
This sequence comes from Bucorvus abyssinicus, assembly GCA_009769605.1. Taxonomy (NCBI): domain Eukaryota; kingdom Metazoa; phylum Chordata; class Aves; order Bucerotiformes; family Bucorvidae; genus Bucorvus; species Bucorvus abyssinicus. Next base: position 29,146,214 of record CM020030.1, on the reverse strand, counting down.
TCTGCTCTGCAGAGATGTGGCTGCAGCACAAGCTGTCCTGTCAGCCAGGAGTGGTCAGAACCATTTGAAAGTGGGAAGACTTCCAAATGGAGAGTTATGTAAATCCCTTACAATTGCCTATTTCCTGCTTTTCCCTCCTCTATCATGTCAGACATTGCTCACTTGCTTTTGTCTGAATTGCCCTGTAGTAGCTGCAGAGCACCAAGGTTGATGCTGCAGGCAGGCAAAGGGGGAAGGATGCAGGGTAATGCCTGCCTGGAGAAGCAGATAATTTCCACCAGCAGCTGGTTAAGGCTGAACACCTCCTTGGGACCCACAAGCTGAGGTTGCTTTTGTTCCAATTGGCAATACTGCTGCAGGTGTAGGAGCTTCTGTGTCGCCTTTCCAATTACCAGGGCAGAAAAGTGACCAGAAAACCAAGGTTTAATTGACTTCCCTTTTTGCAGATCAGAGGGTTGGCTGGTCTAACAAAGCTGATGCTATCGTGGCAGTTCTGGGGCAGTGGCTGTGGGCTCTTCAGGCTGTGAGTGTGAAGCCACGTGCAAGGACGGGGTGGAAGAGAAATGTGACATTTTGGTATTCCTGTTTCCAACCAAGCCTATGAAAACCAGAGCCCACATCGAGCTGCTTTCGTCAGGGTGGTGGAGTGGTGGCAGGAGCATCTCCCAACCCTGCTGCCCTGGGGTGCCTTCAGCAGCCAGGGCATCACTGGAGTGGAGGAAAGATGCTTGTTTCCCATTTAATCCTTGGGAAACCCTTTCCCCGGATGTCTCAAATCTAAACCAAACCAGAACCTTGCCAGGTACCTACCAGTACAAAGAAAGCCAGTCCCACTACTCTCCACCTTTGTACTTCTGATACACGAGTTCAACACCACCTCTGATATGAGAGTTTAGATTAGGATGCAGAATTGCACATAAAAGGCTTTCTTGTGTTGCAATGTGCTCCCTACCCTAGGAATGGTTTATTCGGTACTAAAACCAGCTTTTTTTGCCGATAAGGGAACAAAAGGGATTTCTTGGGCTCCAGACATCAAAATGCAGGGGTTTGTCACGCTGGATATACAGCAATGGTGTAGTACCCAGCCTGCCCTGCAAAGAAATAAGAGGAGAATTTTCTAAATATTCCTAGTTTCTCATTTCTCTGCCAGAAATGATAAAAAAGGAAGACAATACATGGTTTATCCTTTATATACCTTTCCTTGGGTTCCTTTAGTTTGATATCGTTGAACATTTTTGCATTAATGTGCTCAGAATGTAGGAGGAACTTGCTGCAGAGTGTATTTTCCAATTATTTTCCCCCTTTTTGTGGTTTTTCATAGCTTTTTAAATGTTTAACGCATTGAAAGGGTGCCTAGCCTTGTAGAAAGGTGGCTGAGAAAGAAAGGGATAAGAGGACATTCCCTCTTACCCACAAGCTACCACTGTACGGTGAAACACTTTTCCTTTGCACTCTGCTCCTTTATGGATAAGGGACAGGGGAGCATTACCTCCTGTTTTTTCCCCCACAGCCCTCCTTGAGGAATGTCTTCTTCAGTGGCATGACAGCAAAGTAGCCAGCAGAGCTCAGCCACCCCCCACCCCCCCTCACCCCCCCACAGCAGCTCCTCACTCCAGCTGAGCAGGCATGCTAGCCTGCCTACAGATGTCTTCCAGTGCATGGTAAGAAACAGCTGCCTCGCCATCCCCAGCCTGGGGTACATGGAGGCAGGGACTGAACTGATGCTGAGAGATGAGTGGCGCTGGGCCCCTTGCTGCCCTTACCACCGTGAAACTGCAGCATGTAGCTCACCTGGTGTCTGGATCCCAGTTAAACCAAGTGTTTCATTTCTCACAGGGCCATGGGATAATTATTCAGGCTGGCAGGGACCTCAAGAGGTCTCTACCCCAAAACCAGATGAGCTCTGGGGTCACCAGACTGCTCAAGTCTTGGGTCCTCAGAACCTCCAAGGACAGAGCCAGCACAATCTTGCAGGTCAACCGGCTCCACTGCCTGGCTGTCCTCATGGGTCAAAGGCTTGTCCTTACACCCAGCCTGACCCTCCTGTTACAATTCTTGACCTCCTACCATGCACCACCACAGAGAGCCCGGCTCTGTCCTGATGACCTTCCTGTAGGCACTGGGGAGCTGTTGGGTCCTCCAGAAGCGGTCTCTTCTCTGGCTCAACAAGCCCAGCTCCCTCAGCCTTCACTTAAAACCACACAGGGATGCAAAATACCAGCAAAAATAAAATCCAACCTATCTATAGAAACCCCACGGTTATCCTCTGGCATCCCCATCACTGTTTTTCCAAACTATCACAGTTATGGTATAGTTAAACAAGTAATTTTCAGCCTTCCTAGAACTGAAACCCAATGCTGCATCTCTGGATTTGTACCTCCTGCCTCCAACTTTCCCACCCAGCTAGAAACTGCCTGCCTTTGAGGCTGTACAGAAAAGTGAGCACACTCTTGACTCTGTCCTCTGCCAGACCGCCGGGGTAGGAGCTGCAGAGGATCACACAACGCAATGCCTTAACAATTTAACATTTTTCATTGAGCGAAAGTGTCTCAAACCTCAATTTTAGCCTGGGAATTACCAAGGCAGCCTTAAATGGTTGGCTTTTTTAACACATGAAATGACAATCAATCTGTTCTAAACCCAGTCATTATGATCTCATACAGATAAGGACGATAACACACATAAGGAGGGTGGAGTAAAGAAAGTATATGGGAAATACTTTTTAATTAAAAAAATAACCAACAGCAACTGAAGTCATGTCAAGTGAACCTTTGGAAATGTAGGCAAATAGATGAAAGAAGGAAAATGAGCCATAACTCTGGTAAGTGAATGAAGGGAAGTCTTTAAATGGCTTAATAATAGGAACATGTTGGGAAGCAGTGAGGTTAATACAGAAATGACATAAAGCAGTGGGGGGTCTTGGACTAGATTTATTGTGCATACTAATTGGAGGACACTGAATGCCAGATAATAGCTGGAGGATGGGGCTGTGGCTCTGTCAACATCCTCTTGTTCACAGAGGATGATCTGGCAGTTTTTAATTGCTTCACGATATCACTGAGTCACTGAGAGTGGCACTTTAATAGGTAACAAAATGCTGTGTTTCACCACTGTGCAGAGGGAAACCACAAGAAAGAGAGAGTGGAAGAGGATGTCACTGGAGGCCTAGCTGACAGCCTCCAGATCTGAAAGCAGCACGGTTTCCCCAGCCTTTCTCAGCCTGAAAAAAGAACCCAAGCGTTTATCCAAGGCGATATTAAAGCAAGCTTTAAAATAACAGCACCAACAACTGAGACCACAAATGTCTTGTAAGTCTTTTAATCCTCATAACCTTGCACTGCCTGAGCTCAAGCACTAGCTCATTAAAATCTGAAAGTTAATTGCAAGAGGAAAAGCAAGCAGCTCTTACCAGTCTTTACTGCCCAAGCTGAGGTAAAAGCAGAAATCACCCACACAGCAAATAGATTTGCATTTTCTGTGCTAGCACTTAATTAACAATTCACATTAAAAAATCGTGTTACAAATCAGCAATGTAGGAGATGTCACGGTGTGCGAGTGTGAGCCTCAGCTTTGCAATACTTTAGCTCTGAGTAACAAGGCAGGCTGCTGAGTAAGGGAACCGTTTGCTAAGAGAGGCACTTAATGAATATTTTTTTGTGTGGCTTATGGTACGCCAACACAGGAATACTGTTTATAGAGGTCAGGCGACAGCTTCTGAACATCAGCTTGATAGTCTTATGGAGTTTTAGTCCTTAAAATCAGAGTGTGGCAGCTGAGGCAACATTTGCACAGTTGAGGTCAGGCACCAGAGGCGAGTGGCTGCCGCACTGGTGCCACTGAGGATGCTCAGTGGGCTCTGCTGGACTGGAAGCTATGCCACAGTGTCTGGAGAAAGCAGTGCCCATAAGGACTTGGTGGGATATCCCACTGCAGAGCTGACCACTCCAGGTGCCTACAGACAGGCAACAGACCACCACTGACCGCAGAGGCTTGTGCAGAAACACTTACATTTTATCAGTTGAATACATCGCTGGGCTCCATGGTGGTATTCATTAGATGTAGGCTCACTGCCACAGGAACTTAAACTCTAGGCTCACTCGTAGCCACCCACACTGCAAGCAGCTTCTGGGCATCTAAGTTGGAAATGAATTCCATCTTACCCTCCTTTCATTGGCACCTTTGTTACACTGAATTAATGCAATAGATACTCTTCCTGCTACAGCTGCTACTTCAGTGCCAAAGAACAAGGTATGCCTTTCCCTGTGGGGTGTTTGTTTTTTTAAGATGCAGTGCAGGGAGGCAGGAGAGCGCGTGTGCCTGATGGCCTGACCTCAACAGAGCTCGGATATGTGCAGGGTGAGGTGTTGTGTAAGTCACCATAAGTAAAGGCACCAGCCAGCACCTGTCTCAAGAGACAAAAGGACTTGCATCTCTCCCCATCCACCTAAGAGGGATAATCATCTTTTAAGTGATTTTTCCAGGTAATCACACACGGTAGGTCAAAGGGAGGAAGACAACTCATGTGGCTCAGCACCATTAACTCCTGGCCCCTCTCTCATGCGACCTCCTCTGTGCATCATCACCCTCAAACCTCTGTTATCCACTGATTTTTAGAAATCCCTTGTTCAACAGGTGCGCAGTGTTTTACTCCTGGGGATAATCAGTGAACTCCATGCACTTAGGGCAGCAAAGAGGAACATTAATAAAAAGCAAATTTACTGGTGAAGGATGTGTCAGGATCATGTAAAACACACTTGGTAAGGTACTTTGTCATGCAACTAGAAGCTGTCCAGTTAAAGAAGATCAGATATTTACCTGCCAAGGCACATCACTAGGATAAGCTGAGCATGTAATCTAAGCAGATGACCTCACATGGTACTTGCTTAGACAGCTCCATTTGTGTGAAAGTGCCAGAGTCAGATAATAAATGTTTCCTCTCAGCTGGGATACAATTCCCTTGACATTCAGAGCACATCACAAAAACAGTTTTCCTTTCCGTTTTCTGACGGATCATCGACTTTGCTGAGGTAACTGCGGCTGTGCCTAGACCTGTAAACACAAGCAGGGAGAACACAATGGGCCAGGAAGGAATTTTTTTTGAGGCGATGAAAGAAACAAAACAACCACTAGCAGAGCAGACCAAATGAAACCCAAGCCCTCAGCCATGCCCTGCAGCCTGAGGCTGGTTCAGCTGGGAGCACCACTGGGGGTGCGTAGCGCCTGGGCAGCCCGACACCAATAGCACACTTGAGTCAAGTGTATGTTGGGAGCCCTCTGCCAGTGACACAGGTTTTGCTCCTCAGGTCTGAGCTCTGTGGCCTCTCCAGGATCTTTGGGTTTGATGTAAATTTTGGGGGTGTAGTAGCTGACAACCTCCACGAAGCCAGACTGGATGATTTAACAGTTCTTTCAAGCCTTACACCCCACACGACTGGAAAATATCCCACAAAATTCCTGTCACAGGCTTGTCATGAGCTGGTAATTTTATTGCTTATTATGGAAATGGTAGTGATGATAAAATGCACTAGCTTTGGCTTCTGAAGCCGTCTTCTGTCAGTGGCAAGATACCATTTGTAGTTTCTATAGCTGGGATCCATCCCAAGGGCTAAGCCCTGGGAACTGAGGGCAATACAGGGAGGGAAATGGGCCCAAAGTTTGCCTTTTCTCCCCCAATCCAATATACTGACACACTGTGCCCTTTGCAAGGTGCCTGACCTTCTCCTGTCTCGGTCAGCCCAGCTGCCAAACTGTGTAATAGCAGGATCTCACCAAGAGCCATATGCTTTTGCTGGGCTGTTAGGGGGAAAATTAAATTAAAACAATCCACAATGGTTGTTTTCATGCCTTTTCTCATTTGCTTGAGGTCTTGGTCCCTGATTACCATTACACAATGGGAAGGTACAAGTCTATGGTTTCCAGTAATTTGAGGGACATGCTGGACACTCAGGAACTGCCACTGATAGGCAGCACGGAGACTCCCAGCCCTGGCTGAGCTCTCAAGAGAGAAACTGGAACAAGGCAAAAAAGTGTCGCAAGAATAGCAGCTTCACTTGACTCAAAATTCTGCTAAATGCAAAAATGTTGATGCACATACCATAGACCTTCTCATTGTCCAACAGAACAACTTCAAGCTGGTGCTTAACTTAATTCCACAGATTCTTTTTCCTCCCTCCTTCCCTCCCTCTCCCAACCCTTCTCTGCGTGTGCGGTTATCGCAATGGGGGAACAGTCAATCCGCACGACTAAGCTTCATCCTCAGAAACCTTAATGCGCAAGTTATCACTGCTGTAGAACATGGAGAACTGTCAGATTAGGGACTGAATTGAAAGCACAGACCAGAATTCCCATGGAGGAACTAGATTCCCTTCATAACAAGAAAGCAGGCAGAGCTCTGGTGTGTTTGTCAGTCTAAGTAATGGTGTGGATGAGTCGCCCAAAGGGTCCTGCACCACCCCTGCCAGCAGCCTTGATCCCCCCAATCCTGCCCTTGGCACAGGCAAGTGGGACTGGCATGCTCGGTCCTTTGCTGAGAGTTAAGGCTTGAGAGCAAGTAAAATACCAAAAGATGTTTGAGGCAAAAGGAGAAAAAACATGTTTGTTTGTTTTATGGAGACTGTGAGAATTAGGCTTTTATTTCCTCATAAAATTGGACGATCCTGAGAGTACAAAGCTCTTTCCAGGCTAGGTAAGAGACCTTCGCTTTAAAACAAACCCCAGCATCATAGTAGTGTCTCACACACACACATTTTCCTCCCATGTTTTTTATACTGAATAATCAAGAGAGACAATGGCAAGAACCCTACGGCACACACAGAAGCAGCTAATACATCCAGACTGATGCTTTCTCTCTCTAAAGCTGTTTCATGTACAACATCAGTCGTTTGTTTGCAGCCATTAGCGTTAAGATCTCATTTGAAAGACACTGTTTTATCTCCTCCCTTTTATTAGCACTGAAGCTGGATTTCTAAGTGAAAGCACTCTCCCGCTCATTATTCTTGCAAGGCCCAATAATAATAATGATTTATTCGGTGGCAGAGGCACGGGGCTCCAGCAGCGGCAGTGCAGGTCCCGTACGGAGCAGAACAGATTTGAAGGTGCCCCAGGTGGCTTCTGATCCCAGAGGTGACCTGAATCGGCTCGGGTGGATGTGTGCTTATTCACAGACACTGTTCCGGGGCTGCCCTGGGGTGTAGGCATGGGAGGGGCTCATGGCAGTCTCAAACCCGGTGCAGTGAGGGCAGTGGGCAAATCTCTAGAGCATTTCAGGGAAGCTGATGGGGCTTGCCTCCCTCCTGCTAGGTTGCAGGCTGGGAGTTCTGGGGCTCCAAGGAGGTCCCCCTGTGCTCCCCTCTCAGGCTGCCCCAGGTGAAGAGATGCTGCTTATGCTTGGGTCATGTCTTGTTAGCATCTGGGAAGGTTAGAAAGATCATTCATTTACTTTTTTTTTTTTTCCTTTTTTCCCCCCAGAATTTCCTCCCAGCTAGAAGCTCAAGGCCAGGGAGGAGACACCTCTGCACGTCCAGTTCAGAGACCCTTCGCCTCAGAGCTGTTTTCTCAACAGTGCTCCATCAAGGGCAGCCTTTGTCTGGGCTGGGATAAAGGCACTTCCCTAATTAAGTTAGCTTAACCACCACTCGGGAAACACAATGTTCGCTATACTCATCCACAGCCAGGCAGTGACGAGGATCACAGCTATTCTGTGGGAATGGAGCACATGTCAATTATCCCCAGAATTTCAAAGCTGCAAAACCCAATAGTTTCCTTGGCAAAATCTGCCAGGCATGACATGACTGCTACTCACGCTCCGCACATTTCCTAATGCAAAGGATTGGACAACCTCAAATACCATTTCCAAGAATAGCAAGGGCAAATGAACTGCAAATTACTAAATTCCTTTTATTGCTGGGAGCTACAAAGTAGTTTAAATTAGTTTCAGTCTAAAATGAACTGTGGGGCAAGCTGGGAAAATAAAATAAGTGGTGACATTTTAGGAACACCTTTTATGATCGTTTTAAGAAAATATTTCACCTCACACTAAGGTATTTAGTAGTCTTAGGAAAGACACGTTTGTAAAAGATCGCTGTTTTGTGTACGTGCATATGCACAGCACATTTAAATGCACATGTATACACATAGGTATGCATTAACGGATAATGTAAGCTGAATATTTTTTGTTTACTTAGCACCTAGCCTTTGCTGAGAAAGGGATAGCAACTGAACCCAAACAAGCATATGTTTTTATGGAAAACCACTATTGACATTAGAGTTTGATTACACAATGCTCCTTTCCTCTTTCCTAAGTTCTCATTTGTAGGTGGGTTTACTGAGCTCATAGGTAAAATATTGATCTTGTACGGTCTTTGAACAGCTTCCTACTCCAGGAACTACTTTGGATACCCACTGCGGTTTTGATTAATGTCCTACCTGTGACTTCTGCAGATCTGAGCTGGTTTGCTTCTGCTGGCAAAGGAAGGAGAGGGGAATAAGCTACAGCACCTGGCACAGTATTGCTGCGGCTAGAATGGAGAAGTCATAAAACGCTCTGCCTTTTAATGAAATAGGATAAAGGGACTAGACACTTCCCCCTCTTGCAGCATCACTGTGAAAATAACTCGGTCATGCTGAGCGGCGTTAGCTGCACAGGCTTTGCACGTCACAGCTACAGAAGATGGAAAACGACAACAATACGGATAGTAATAAAAATAATAATAAGAAGAAAGAAAATGGTTAGAATTCTTTCATACCATCATGTTTATTTTCAACGAGGGAGGTTAAATCTTCAGGCAGCTGAAAGCAAAGGATGGGATTTGTGCCCTTTACAACTAATGGATCAGTGGCTGCAAACACTGGATGCAATATGCAGTTGCAGAAAGCTTTCAGTCAAGTGGAGATAACTTCTTCATGGTACAAAGCACTTTCTGTGACCTCAATGTCCTAAATGTAAAGCCATACAGTACCAGTGTCATAGAAATCAGACTGCTGCAGGGTAAATGGGTGAAGGGAATGAGAGTGTAACTTCAAAGGGGAAGGTTTGGGGTGATGGAGGTGCAATGACCAGCCTGTGCTTTGTTGGCAGGTTTTGTGTGTGTGTCTGTGTGTGTTTCATTCATTTCGCTGTTCCTGGAGTTTTAAACTATGCAATTTCTGTGCTGCTTCTCCCAGTGCAACTCACACGATATCCACTGTCTGGCACCTGGTCTGCAGGCAGGTGAAGATGGAGATGGGTGGGAGGAGGTGGATCAGTACCTACAGGGGCTCTTCCTGGGAAGAAAACAGGCACAATATCCCGTTCTGAAAGCAAATTTGAAGCAAGTAGAGATGGTATCAGAAGGGAAACGTTAGCACATGGGTAAGGCACAGGATGACCTCCATGTATGTTCAGGAGGTAATGGTGGGGCTTTGAGGCAGCTTATCCTAGACCACCTCTTCTGAGAGGTTAGACAGAGCTCTGGATCGTGACATTAGGGGACACCCAAGTGGAGAGGGTCACAGCTTCGATTCCTGTCGCAGGCCCAGGGCTGCTGAGCATTTGGAGGAACTGCGGACAGGGAGCTTCTTTCCAGCTAGTCCTTAAAGCCCAAGTGAACCAAAGAAACTGCTGTAGGTAGTGACCTAGGAGGAGGGTTTGAAGCTCTGAAAAACCATCTTCCCACTGCAGGTACATGCCTGACAGACGGAAGTGCCAAGGGAGAACAGCAGCATGTGCAACAGCCCGACCATATCCCCTTTGCCTGACCTCCTGTGGGGTGTTCTCGCTCCTGGACACAGCACTGAGTCTCCCACCTCTGCCTCCTCTCTGCTTATGTCAGCTTGTTGGAAGCTTCTTTCTTTACCTCTGTGCCTGAAGAAGCCTTGCTATTAGCCTACAAGCACATCAGCAGTGCTTCAGGTAGACAGGCCACGGGTGGAAAAGGAATGGGGTCAGGAACTGGGGATCATAGAATACACAGCTAGAGAGCACAGAGGCATGGTATCCCCCCTCCAGCTGAGGACTATGCTGGGAGTAATAAGGGGAAAAATGACTCCTCAGGTAGGGTGTTTTTCTTCCAGTACCTCCAGGTGTGACTGACCCCACGACCACAGCAGCCATTGATGGCTACAGAGAGACCACAATGGAGAGCGCCTATGTTTCGTCTGCTTTCCTTGGCTAGCGCCTGGTGACAGGCAGGTGTTGTCAAAATGGGGTATTTCAGGAAGACATAAGACTAGAAGTGCACAGACAGCATAGCAACCTTCTGACCAGGCAGGAGAGAGTTTGCTTTCCCATAATGCCGTACGGTGCACGGGACAGACTGGACATTTTTAATGGTGAGCTATGAACCCTGCCCTGCACGTCTCCTCTCTTCACCCTTCTCCCTTCAGGCATGGGGACAGCACAGGAGCCAGCCTTGCAGCTGACACTGGCAGATGTTGCAATGACAAAGCCTGGCCAAAAGCTTAAAAAAATTTGAGGAGGAACAAATCCAGAAGCTTTCCAAGTTAAAATCAAACAAAGGAAGACAGTAGAGGGCAATATACTCTGGATTCAACATCAGGAGGCGGGGGGGTCTTGACTCATTGTATTATTACACTGTAATAATAATAGTAATACGCAGAGGGTCAGACACTCAGCTTTTGCCCAGGCGTGTATCTGGAGTGAGAAGTGCATGAGGCAACCCAGCCCAAGAGCTGAAGGACCTATGGGACAGATGAATGGGAGACTGGGAGAAAGGTGTGAGGAACCAGGAAGACCATGTGAAGAGGAAGAGACACTAAGATTAATTTTAGGAAAAAAACCCTAATTTTATTTTAGGTGGAAAGGAAAATAGTGGATATTTGGATAGGAGTACAATTTTTTCAAGTATACATTAGTCTTGTACACAACTGCTATAGAGCTGCGGTGTGGAGGATAGAAAAACAATATAGAGGAGTCTTTTTCCTTATCTCTGAATGGGTCTGGTGCGCATGCAGAACATAGAGTCATAGAATCATTTGGGTTGGAAAAGACCTTTAAGATCATTGAGTCCAACTGTAAACCTAACACTGCCAAGTCCACCACTAAAACATCACCCGAGCTACCTGTAGCATAGGGAGTAATGTTAACCTAGTTGAGTTACAGGCAGCCTTCACATCTGAACTACGGGAGACAGATGATGTGATAAGAGATAAGCAAGAAAAATTTAAGAGAAATGTATTAAGACAAATTAAGATAAATAAGAGGATGTCATCAGGGCATAGCACATGTCCTAAACCGGCCCTAAGTTCCACCCTGACCCCAGTGTCACCCTGCCCAATGCTGTACTTGCAGGCAATACTCTGCTTGTGGGTTTGCAAAGCAGCAGCTCTATTTTGCTGATTTAAGGCTGACAAAGAGAAAGGAAGTAGAGAAAAAAGTTTATGAGTATTTTGACTCAAAAAATACTACTGATAGGCAGATTATGTAGACCAAAATCCTTCTGATTTCTTACCCTACAAGTAGAAATACCAAATTCTTTATATTTTTCTGGCAGTCCTGGCCAGAAACATAGAGCCTTTGAACTCCCCCAGAACTGACTCCCCAAACAATCTCACCTCTAAATGAGTCGAATTGCACTTACTAAAGCTTGGACTGAGCTCAATAACCTATGAAAAATTGGGCTGATAGGAGGGAGCTATTTCATAGAGGAGTCAGTTTTGCTAACTGCAAATCGAATTTGGGGTAGCAACAGCAGAGCTGGAAAATGCCACGTTACAACTTTGATGTCCAGATCCATCTTTGCTGCACATTATGTTTTTTGAATTTAGACTGTCATTCTTCTTTTAAAACCTGAGGATACAAGTTTGCTTTGGTAGTGTCTATGCACAATATCTTTAATTTAAATCCCAGTACCAAAAGTCAGTCAAGAGATATGGTGGGATGATGGTGTGTTTAGTCTGAAGAAAATTATTCTATGGAGGGTAAATCCTGCTGCACATCGAGAGAGAGTGCAATCAGAGAGCGCCACTTCCAGCTGAAACAGACCCATTGGAGTTGAGAAGAGTGGGGAGCTGACAATGAATAATTTGTCTGATGGATTGAATCTCCTGTTAATACCTGTGGATAGTGAAAGAGTGGGCTGCAGGTCCTTTAGATATACTTGATTTTCTGCATGACATTGCAGATCTTAAATTCAGAGGCTTGATTGATAGCAAACACTGTTCTGCAGATATTCAATATTTGAAAGCTGCCAGCTGGTCGTCATTAGGTGGACATTGTAGGACACTGTTTCTCAACCCCTGGTTCCTGCCACCTTGATATTTCAACAGGAATTACCATTCCTGCAAATGTAAGATTCATTTTTCACTAATCCTCAGGCACATTTTTGAAATTCAGTTTCCACAAATGCCCATGTCAAAAAATTCCTGCTGCATGAATATGCAACAGGGCAAACACAAGAGAAGCCATGACTTATCTGATTCTGTTTGAGGAGTTCAGAGCGTTAGTCTTAGAAACAATTTTCATAGTATGTACAACATTTCACATTAAAACATTTTGATTATATTTTCATACTGTTACGCTGTTTCACTGATGTGTAGTAATGCTTTGCACTGAGGACAGGTAATTTTGGAAAGCAGGACAGTAAGGACATGTCAAACGGCCTGGAAAGAGTTAATGCTCATAATTGATGATCATTTATTGCTCTTGTGCTTGACGGAAATGCTGCTTGCTTGTTTCCCATAACCTTTAGGGTGCACTCGTACTTGTTTGGGTTCTTGCACCTGCAGGCCAGGTAGAGGCAGGTATTTGCAGAGCAGCTTTGTGATGTGATCAGCGATCCAGAATGATTTGGGAGACTGAGCCTTCTGCCAGTCACCCCTTTTGACGAAATCTTATTCTTCCTATTCGGAATTTTATTTCCGTGCCCACCTTGCCCCCATGGAGGATGCAGAGCAGCACAGGGGAGACCATGTGCTGGTTCCTGTGGCTAGGAGGAGTGTTGGGGAGGGGATGCTCGGCTGTCTGGGATGCGCTGGGGTGCTCGGCATGGGGGCAAAGCTGTGGTGTGGTTGGGCTGCTGCGTGTGCCTTGGCGGGGTTAGTTTGTATTAGACAAAACCAAGAGGTAGCCGTGAAAGAGCAGTCTCAAAAGGATGCAGATGGAGGTCTCCCAGTCAGTGCTCTCATCCTGTCCTCTTCTTCTGAATTTGAATGTCATAAGATGATAAAAGCAAAAGCAGGTTTGTATTAGACTGAACAAACAAAAAAGAGAGCAGGACTTTTCCATTTAAAATCTCAGCCAATGCAAAGTGTCTAATTTCCCCTACCCTTTTCAGGCTGCAACACAAACAAAGCCATCTCAGCACATTTGTTGACACCTACTGAAATAAAAGTGCATGAAGTAATCTTTGTGAAGGTCACCGTGACCTCAGTGCTTAGCACAAAATTCACACTTAAGCTGGGCTTTCTGGCACATCCTTGTTTGTAGCTAGGGAACCAGGTATTTTCCTTGATAGAGACATGATCTTCTGTTGGCTTTGCTCATTCCCAGCTTGACTTGGCTGCGCCAGAAGTACAGTTGGGCTGAAAAGTGGCTGCTGATCAGACAAAGTGAATTCAAGGACACGGCTCGACGCAAACATTGAGAAACTGCTGCATCACATTCGAATGTGGGGAACCAACTTGTGCTATCCTCTTTGCCAAGTTAAATAAGGAGCAGTTGCAAATAAATTAATGAAATGCAGTTTTGCTGGAGTGAAGAAAGTGGGGCAGCAAATAAAGGGAGATTTCTAAGAGTCTAGAGATTCTGATTTGCAGCAAGCCTCCGGGAACCTAACCTCGCTGCAGGTCGTTTCAAAAACTTCGTTGTAATATGTTCCTCCAACTGTGGTAGAAGTGGGAACAGCTACAAAATTTGACATCTCAGAACTTGGCTTCAGCACAGATTTTCCTTTAAAAAATAAAGATTCATTCTGAATGGAGTGCAATAACTCTAATATTCGTGTTACCAGTACACTTAGGGCTAGTCTGAAATATAAAGTATTACGTGATGAGGACTGAAGTGGGTCTCTCCACTGACATGTTTTTCCACTCTTCTGAATATTGTGCTGCCTTTCATATAAGATCAAATACTACCAAAAAAGCACCAAACTTACTCTGCAGCACTGCAAAAAGGCAGTGGTTTAGGGCAACAGGGAAGGGGGCCCGTGCCCACGCGTGGGTCAGGAAACTGGCTTTGCTGCCTCCCACCCACATCCCTGTCCTCGGTTGCCCAAGTGCAGGGTGCTCAGGGAAGAGGGCTGGAAGATGGTAAAAGATGTGCACAGCCTTTTTTGCATCCCAAACAACCTGAGAGATGAGGGAGGGCTTTTCTATTGGATTTTAACCCTTTAAAATTATGAAAAAAATTATGAAAATATTATGAAAAATGCATGCAACAACTTCTTCAAATTTGTTGTTTTGGTTTATTTTTTAAAATTTATTTTAAAAATCCTATGTGGAAATTAGAAACAAATATACAACCCCCGAAAATCTCCATCTCTCTTGATATATGCTCTGACTAATGTGCCCTGAGTCATGTCTGCACCTCTTAACCTTAGAAAGGAATGATTTAAGAAAGTCACATACAAAATATAGGATGCTGTGTGGTGGTAGTGATTGTGTTGCTCCCATTAGAGTGACAAGACAATATAGTGTAACGGGAGGGTGTAGGGTTATTCAGCACAGCCAAAGAACACAGAAGCAAAAGCAAAACAGGCTCGCAAAAGGGAGTGTGGAACAAATGGACACAAACAACAAATGGACACAGACCTTCATGAAAAGGCGTCTCTTCCCCAGGTGCAGCGTAGTGTGGAAGGGGCAGGGATGCCGTGCTGCAGCAGAAAGTCGCAGCCAGCCCAGGCCTCCTGAGGGGCAGAGACAGTCTTGGCTGCACTGTGTCTACCAGGGCCCTAGGTCAAGACAGGAGGGCCACGTCCGGGAATCTGGACAAAATATTGATTCTGCTCATCAAAATGTTATTTTCCAAATTACCAGTGTCAGTGCAAAGAGGTCTGCAGCACATCGGCGCAAACACCACCTGACAGCACCTTGGGATCATATTCATCGTGATGAAATAAATAGCTTCTCAGACCAGGCGAGGTTTCTTCATGGAGTGTGATGAGCTCTAGTTAAGACATAAACATCCAGGAAAATAATATGCCATATAGACTAATTACAAGGAGTGGGTAAGACACAAAACTCCATCCATTTCCAGAATGCACTACCTGGTGCTCAAGTGCTCAAAAGATACGCCTTTTTTTCAGTGTGCAAATGATTTCATCAAAATGATGGTTAACATAATTCACTGACCAAAGCCACTGCTTCTGGTGAATGAGGTAACCTAAACTGTTAAGATGACATTTTTTTCAAAGAGAAAGGAGACTTTCCACAATTATAGCCAAAACCTCTATTGGAAGGGAGCTGAGACACCTTGTCAGCAAAATAATCTTACCAGCTAGACTAATTAACATGCAATGAAGCTTGAAAGGCTGCCAAAGCATCCACAGTAGCACAGTGAACAGTCGGAAAACTCAGACAAGAACTTAGTGTTCCTGCTTCGTCATGCTTCTTTCCCCCATGTAGGTGGACAGGCTGAAATGGGCTGTGTGACCTCCTTCTGTCAGAAACTATTATTCATGTTATGCCACTAATGCCCCTGGCTAGCTCGTCTGCCAAATCTTACATTAAAAAAAAGAGAAGTCATCGGGTCCCTTTCATCTCTCAGGACTGGCCTCTGCCATGGGCCCCGCCAAGGCTGAGACAAACCCCATGCTCGGTGACGGGCCAGCAGGGCCAGCCCTGAGGTCCTGCTGGGGCTTGCACTGGGAATTGCAAAGGGAATCGGAGTAGAAATTGCACTGGCAATTGCAAAGGGTATTGCAAAGGGAACTGCAATGGGAACGGCATGGGGAATTGCATGAGGAATCACAAAGTGAATTGTACTGGGAATCACAGTGGAAATGGCACTGGGAATTGCAAAGGGAATCACAATGGAATTACGCTGGGAATTGCATTGAGAGCCACACCAGAAACTGCAATGTGAATCACAGTGGGAATTGCCCAGCTGCAGCAGGGGTGGGGGGTCCCACCAAAACAGCAGCTTTAGCTGCTCGTCTGTTGTGGCAACAAGGGTGGCAGGCACAGAGGCACCACTGCATCCCCTCTGGACACCTCCACCCTGCCTCTTGCCAGTGTGTTTCCCACCTTGTGTAGCTCTCACCCTCTCGCGTTGCTGGTGTGGTACTGTCTCGTCTAGCGCACCTGCAAGGGCTGTCAGGTATGGAAAGAGAGGCCCTCAGCGGGGCATTTTGGCTGGATGATGAGCTGAGGGGCTTGCATGATTTAATCCTTCTTCAGTAACCTCTGGGGAGCCCATAAAATTAGTGTGACTCTGAGAATTTTCCTCCTTGGGGAAGGGGGCAACATATGACTTACTGCAGCATCTTTGGTCCTGAGCTGGAGAAATCAGAGAACAGCAGGCACCACAATGAACACCCATCATTGCCAGGACTGGCAAGGCAGAGGGGCGGCTTCGTACAGCACCGGGGAAGCCCTCTGAGTGGGAACCCTACAGGAGCTGGAGGGCAGGTGGTGCTGCCCTGTGGCTGAGCCACTGTGAGGAGGTGGGGGCCAACCCTGCACGAGGGCTGGCACTCCTCATTGGGGCGATGCTCATGGCCAGTCCTGCATGCACACCCCCACATTAGCTACTGTCTGATCATCTGCATAAATGACAATAAATCATTTAAAATTCAGGCTGGTTACCGTTAAGCCTCCCATTAAGCCCTGTGTGATGGGGAAGCGGGATCAGGGCAGCCTTTTAAAAGGTGGTTGGGCTGGATATGCTATCCCTTGGTGAAGGCACATGTTCTGAGCAGGAGGTAAAAGCAGACTTTACTCAATGGCAAGGACGTTTATGGTCTGCTATGGCATTTTGTGTAATGAAGTAAAGGCCTACATTCAGGGAAGAGATAACTTCAGGTGTCGCACCCGTCTAGGCTAGCAGAGGACTCCCACCTTGAGTTCCCAGTAAGGACACGTTTATCTTGTTTTCATTTTGGCTCTGAGTCAGGAAGGTAATAAAAAAATAACTCTTCTGAGTGTTCTCGCACTTTGTATATGTTTTTACAGGAATTTACAGACACCTGAAAAGGATATTTGCAAAATGACCTATGATCCTTAACCTGCGGTACACACAATAAATCTGCCAGCCTAACCATTGCCAGCCTTTTTGAATGAATGGATGCATTATAACTGCACATGTGTATGGCTATGGGGCTGTATATCTTATTGGACCTTATACTCCAATCAACATTTAAAAATAAAAGAAAACCCGTATACAACTATCTACACATAAATTGTCTCACAGTGATTTGGCTCTCCCTTCTCCCTCGCTCCTTTCCACCCTGACTGATGGCTTTATTATTCAAGGGACAGTAATAAACACCCTAGCTGAGCCAATGAACTTCTTCTCTCACACATAAATACCTCCTTGGAGGATACTAGATATGACCAACAGAAGAGTAACGACTTTTTTCCCCCAGTTATTCAGTGTTAATGAAATAACTGGTCATCAAAATGTAGACTTGGATGTGATAGATACCCAGTTCATATCTGGACAGCAAAACAGACTTTCAGTGGCAGAAGAAACCAGTTAGCATCAGATCACCTCAAGAAGAATCTAAACATAGGGTCAGACCAACCTAAAATACTTTTTCTTTGTTTTCCCTCACCAAAGCAAAACCAAGAAAAGGTAATTTTCAATTTCAGTCAAACAACCTAAAATATAACATCATTATTTTTGTTCATATCATAAAAGCCAAGGGACTAAAAGCTGAATTGACAAAACTGCTTGCAAAATTTCCTTGTGCCCAGTCCAGCTCAGGAAGCAGCCTCTATGAGTATTTGAGAAACAGCCTCAGACCCACCTTCTGCCTGAGAGGATTCAACCTAGCTCTTAGGACCACGATCCAACCACGGGGCCCTGGGATGCTCCAGGATGAGCTCAGTCTTTTCTGCTGAAGTAGTTTTTCATTTGTGACATAAATAATAATTAATCTAGAAAAATGAAGAACTTCCTAACTCATTGGTTAGGCCTCTCTGAGAAGAAGAAGACCTTAGTAGGTTGGCTAGGAAGCAGGTCCTCCATTAATAATAATCTGTTTGCTGATGGGACTGTTACTGCCTTTCACTGTCTTATTCAATACATTTATTTCTTCCAATAGCAATACAGTGTACCTGCGCTGCCCTTGTCTGAGCGGAGGCCCCTTGCATAACTCTCATTTCCCAAATTTGGCTACACAGCTGATGAGGTAACTACACACACAGCTATGCCCATACTCTTCTCACATGTACGAGGTCATATGCTGGCTGCCCTGAAATCAAGCGCTATATAACTACAGCGAAGAACAGAAATAGGCAAAGAGACACAGCCCCCATCTCATTTTATTTGACCTCACTGGGCTGTTAAGCTGATATTTTTTGTTTGAGTGCAATTTTGACATAGTATTTTAACTTCAAAACTAATATACAGATAAGCATTGTAAATTGCCTATAGAATTTTTTTAAACATTCAATCCATTTTCTGTGGAGACCACTGGTGATTTTGTTTTCATTATCTACATATTTTGCATATTTTAGTATTAAAAAGAATCACTTTGTAGGGGGAGGCTTTAGCACAGCGAAAGGACTGATGATTGACCACAAATGGTCACAGTATTTCAATACACAATGTCTCAACATTTCCTTGTCAAAAAACTTGGTGGCAATACTCAATGTTTCCTATCAAACAGTATACTTTAGACAAAGTCTGCATGTTGTGCCAAGAGACCATGCAACCAAATTTTTCAGCCAGCTCTCAAGGTCAGGCTGACTATTTCCCAGCGAAGTGTGTGAAGGAAGAAATTAGAAAAAACAAGCATACGAACAAATGCTGCCCATACTGAGTTGTACCTTCAGAAGGTTTGGCCACAGGACTGAAAAGATATCCTAATGCCTGTCGGGGCTTCTGGTGCAGCAAAGGGCTCGCTGACCCACTGGTATGCCCTCAAATAATTCAGGGGGTTACTGTAATTTGTGCCTCCATATGGAGGTGAAAGCTGGCGGCTGCCCTGACGAGCTTCAGGGTGCTGCCTCAGGTCCCTATGCAGAGGAGCATCCAGGGGAACAATTCGTCCATCTCACCTCTGGCCTTTGCCACCCAGAGCATCGCTCATGCGCCAGCATTTGCCGAGTATGCAAGTGCATAAAAGGGTGGGTGCAGCGCAAAACCCCTCCAGTCTTCAATTTGAGTTATACACCTCGAGGTGAGACAGCTTTCATGCCAGTCCTCCTTCCACACAGGATTGTGAGGGGATCCCCTTTCCAGCACAGAAATTAAACTCTGTTTTTAAGACATTCTCTCTGAACTTTAGGGGGATGAGGAAGGAGAAAGCATGGGAGGGGACAGGTGGTCCTGCAGTGCTCACTGGGGCGATGCAGCGTTGGGGCTGGGCTGAGCACAGGGGTGCTCCCAGCCTTTCGCAGCGCCTCACTCGCTTTCCCACTTTGTTAAGAGAGGAGAAGTGGATGAAGAAATGTTTGCTGGAAAGCAAGACTGAGGAAGAGGTTTCCAGTCTCCTCTCAGCTTCCCTGCAGGGTGACACTCTACTGGGCTGGAGAGGCCAGCAGCATGGCGGGGGGGCTGTGCGTGTGAGGCCCCTGGGGAGGGAGGGCTTCTCGGCTGGGTTTCCCAGCATGCGCTGCCCAGATGTGTTGCATTGGGTATGTCAGGATGGGGCTGATTTACTGCATCTGTACAGGCCATCTGTAGGGTAGGAGAGTGCCTGTGTGATAAACATCCCGGCCATGCTGGGCTCACAGCACATGCACTGAAGAGATAATTTATTTGCAGGCAGTGGCCCTTTGTCCAGCATTTTTGGATGTCCAGCCATGACATAATGCCAGGTGGGCTGCTGGAAAAATATCAAAAATCCTCAATCCTATCTACGCAACATTTCCAGACAGAAAAAGATCCATATGCATGGAAAGACACTGAGGTACTGTTGTCCCCTTCATGCAGAGGGTGCATTGCTGGGACCTGCTCTGGCAGCTCCTGCTTGCACAAATGGCTTGACGAAACCGTTGAGGAACCTCACTGGAGTCCCTGACTGCCGGATTTACATCCCATGTGTTTTTTCTTTCCTGGCTCAAGGCATGCATAACTCACTAGCAAACGTGGCTTGACAACAGCAGGCAGAAAAAACAGCTATCGGCCAGCTGTTACTTCATATGGCCTCTGTTTCCCTCCGTCATTGGGATGAGGCAACACCCCCAGGTAACGAAGCAATCTGGGGGAGCTGTAGCAGTTGGTGGTGAGATCCCTCATCCTGCCAGCAGCACTGAAAAGCTTTTTAAAGCGTTTTAAAATGCTGCGGTGTCCCAGCTCTGAGCGGCTGAGGATGTATTGCTATTTATAATCGTTGGGTGGATGATTCACGGCTTCACACTTACACCATTAAAGGTAGCATTAGCACCAGGACCCTTTATACAGAAACATTAGCGAAGGCTGAAAAACACTCCTCTGAAAGGGCTTTGTCGCCTTCCCTTGATCGTGAAATGGTCTCTTACGCCAGCCCCGTACATTTCAATTACTATACACCAGTGTTTCTACCTCTTTCCTCAACTCATAAAAATCACAGCCAATAAACACAAATCACCACCTGAAGGAGTCGGTGCTTTCTTCCCACTTTAATATACTTGCTCATACTTCAAAGAAACCCGGAGAGATTCTCATATCAGCGGTGCCCAGGCTGCTTAGTCCGAGACAAGGATTAGCCACGTGCACACTTGGAACAAACCGCTCTTAGTTTGCTTTAACATGGTTTTTATCCTTCTAAATCACGCTCAGCCAGTTGACCTGACAGCAGGCTAATACATGACCTGTTTCAGGGGTGGAGGGTAGGGAATGGCAGGAGATTTTGCTTTTTTCTTGTTCAAAACAGAAAAACACTGCCTGCATTCTGCCAGGCGAGCTTTTTTTTTGGGGGGGGTGGAGGGCGGAATTTTCTTTGTGTTTGCTCTGTTCTTTCCCAAGGGTAGCTATATATTAAGATACCAGATAACAGCAATGAATTTAAGGCTCCAATAACGAGAAGCTTTAGTGGGAACTATCAGGGCAGAGGCGGATGCCGCTAAAATCACATGTTACCCTGCAAAGCAGAGGGAAGGTAACCGGCAGGCACTAGTAACAGGAGAAGGAATGACATATCTCAGTGCCAGACCTATCTTCAGCCTGCTCCTATTTTTTGAGGTGCTCCGACAGAGCTTCTGAGGCATTGATGCAGCGTGGATTTCACCTGCCTGCTGCACGAGCAGGTGGGGAGAGCCAGCAGGCAGCAGGCAGGGAGGCCTGGCAGCAGCACTAGCTTCCCAGATGGATTTTTCCTGCCCGTCCTGGCACGTTCTCGCTGGAGGGCTGGGATTTGGACAATGCCAGTGCTGTGGAGCAGGAAAACAAAAGTAGCTTTTTATTTGGGGCTCTTGCGCAAAGCAGTGACACTTCAAAACTTTTCAAGTATTGCATGGGAGTTTAGCATGTGACTCCCATTAAAGTCAATATGAGTCATGTGGCAAACAACCCCTCGAACACATTGAAGATACACTGCAATTTATGTTTTTCTCATCCCCGCTTTAAAAAAAAAATAAAAGGAAAACTGCTGTAGTTCAGGCCTTCAAGGACAACATTTTTGTTTGCTCTTAGACATAAATCATGGCCGGAGGGAGTGCGATCGGTTAGTTGATGATGGCACAGCAATGACTGGGCAAGGGGGGAAAAAGAAGTGTGATGAAAACTATATATTGATGACTTGTACAAAACTATTGACTGGATTTCAGCACAATGTAAAAGCTTGCCTTAGAAAAGCTGAAGTGTTTAATAGAACCTGGGGGAAAGCCGTGCTCCTGAGTCTGCGTCAGTGCCAAAACTTCCTGGGGAGACTCAGGGGAGCCAAAGGCATGAGGGTTTCACCGTCCCCTTGCCAGGCGATCTGATGGAGCAGGGCCTCTTAGCTTCAGTGATGCATTTGGGATTGGTAGTACCTGCCACATGCACATCTCCCCAGTAAGGATGAAACCCAGCCTGGCTGGTGTGGCTAACTGAGAGCTCCTCTTTCCAGAAGTCCAGGCTTGAGGTTCGACTTGATATCAGTGGGAATTCACCCCCAACCCTCTGCACACACTCCTTGCAAGGAAGAGCCCAAATGTCATTTTCCTCTCTCAGACTTGTGTCCAAAGCTCACCAGTGAAGCAAGCAACCAAAAGGCAAAGCCTCCTGAAGCTATGGTTTAGGTCTCCAACTGTTTTTCCCAGTGATCCAGATTTTTAAGTGACCAGCTGTAATGCTTACCAAAACAGAGGTCTCTCCTTTACAGGAAATGTCAGTGTTCCAGCACAGACCATATTTCTTTAAAAATCCTGTACTGAAAGAATCTAAGAAAAAATTCCCCCATATTTCAGCAACAGGGGCATACGGCTGCATAGAGGTCCCTATCCCAGCACCAGGTGGACTGGGGCAAGCAGAAGCTCTGAGACCCTTAGCCCAGCACCCTCAGCCCCTCATCTGAAAACAGGGTCCAGGATCCTTCACAGCCCCACTGTTGGATCGTACAGGGCTCCTGAAACCTTTCCCAGAGAAAATGGTCCAAATACAGTCATTTCCTTGAAAAATGAAACCGCATCTTCAAGCATGATCAGAAATTGTTCTGTTTCACAGATATGGCCACTGGAACAGTCCCACAAACTCTCACTCTGACACTGAAAAACCCTCTAAGGATGAGCTTTTCATCACAAACTCTCTGACTGTCTCTCGTTTCCCTGAGTTCCAATGATCCTGACAGACAGTGAAAGCCACATTTTGGAGGGGAAACCTTTTAGTGCCATACTGTACAGCCTGTACCATAGCAAACAGGATACTGGACCTGAGCATCCCTGAAAACCAAGCCTAATCATATCCACACATCAGATTTGCAAACTCTCAAACAAGGATCACCTGTACCTCTGCTCCCGTGGCTGTGACTTGAGGTCCCCTTGGTCTATTTCTCCTGGCTCTGTGCTGTCACCAGTGGGGTATGGGACAATGCCTCAGCCAGAAGAGTGCCTGGGACATCACCTCCACATGTTCCATGCTGCAAAACCCTTCCCAGTGCCATAAATCCTGCCCCCCCGCCTACTGCTACTGGGTGCCAGGAGAGGGAGGCAGCCGAATCTGCTGGTCCCCCCAGTGACACTGTGCCAAGGTCACTATTACTGACCAGCACTTCCAGGTGAACCTCAGCCTCCACATCTTGGCAATCGTCAAGAAGTTCATCTCATAGTGATCCTCAAAAAAAAAAAAAAAAAAAAAAAGTTTTTGCATCTTTCTAGCCTCTAAGGAGCCGCTGTAAAAGGGGATGAAAGATTTATCACTGCAGTGGCGGAATGGCAGCTCAGTGAGTATTAAATAACTACAATAGAAGTAGACAGGATTTGTTCTGATGAATAGTAAGTAGAACAAATGAAAAATTCAGTTTCCAGTGAGAACTATGCACTGACGGGAGCTAGATTAAATGGATAAATGGAGGAAAAAGGGGGAGTGAGAAGTTTCTTGATATTTCCTTAATATTTTGTTCTGACAATTTCAGAATAAATTTTTTCGGTGCATTATTTTGATAAGATGTTTTTATTCTAAAATTCACCTGAATTGAGAAATACTGAAAAAACACATCATATACTATCCTGAATCAAAGTGTGATTTTTGTTTTTTAATTTAGTTACTGAATTACTGAAAAAATAATCCATTCGGGTAAGACTGTGCAAAATCAACATTGATAACAGGCTTGATAATGTGATTGCCTTCCATTCCTGTCCCTGCCTGGCCTAAATAAAATGTTTTCAGGAAATTAAAAACCTCCATAATAGCCTAAGTGGAATATGCTTCTCTGCCCTTACCTCCTCCAACATTTATTCTTCATTTTGTCTCTGCTTGTCTTTGTCTCACTCATCTTGGGTGAGATTTTTTATAGAAGATGTTTTATTCCCAGGACAGAATGCACAAGACTTTAATGATCAGCAGGTGAGAGATGACATCCAAGAGAAAATACAGTGCTGCACTACAGCAGATTCATGGGGATGCTTGTGATTAGGGTGGATGTGGTTTTCTTGGCTAGTGAAATGCATCTGTCCAGAAAGCAAATGAATTTCCCTTATGTTTTGGTGTAGCCTCTACCTTTATTTCCAGAGTAGCGAATTCCAAGAGGTAAAATCAAGAGGAACACACTTGTATTTTCCCATCCCAGCTACGCACCTTTGCACATTGAACTTCCCAACTATTTCCATGACAACAGATTGTAGACTGACACTTTTTTCCTCCATTGGCAGTGAATTTATAAACCGGGGATTTACGAAGTATCATTGTTAAGAGATGCATCAGGATCAGAAAGATATGCCACGCGTTTCTGAAATAACTCACTCCTGGCTGTCAGGAGGGTTGGGGTGCTTTGAGAAACACCGTCCTTAACATTCACACCACTGCTGCTGCATCACTAAATATTGCCTGCTCGCGCTGGAGCCCTGGTGAGTGACGAGCAGATACAGTGGGCTGTAAATCACTCGTTGTATCCTCGCTTTTATGCTTTTGTAGTTTTATTGCTTTACTTTAGCCACTAGCCGTTGTAATTGAATCAATTAAAAGTTTACTTATCACGTATCACCCTTGGGTAGGGAACATGTGGGTACTCCACCCCCTCCCCAATGGTGGGATGTGGAGCTGGCTGTAGGGATCATCTCCCATCCCAGCAGTGGGGCTGACAGCATCCTTGTGGCTCTCACATCAAGGCGCTTGGCTGACACGTGGGGTCCTCAGGACTACCTAAGATCTCAGACTCAGCCTCAAGCCCCTTTCTAGCTCCTGCCACCTTGCCAGAGCAAGGAAATAAGGAGCAGAAGCTGGAAATGAGCCCCAAAGACCCCCGGTGAATGGTCATGGCCCTGATAGCGAACGTCATGGTGGCACAGAGGAGCCCCAGGACATGGGGAGCCCAGGGACAGAGGGTCTAAAGCGTTGTTAACCTGGCGCTTCTCCACAAGTCACCTTGGTCCCAGCTCAGCTACACAGGGAAACAGTTCAAAGTGCGAAGGGAGGGTACAATGGACGTTGGGAGAAGGGCCTCTTTTAAAAGCCCTGGTTTGATTTGTAGTTCAGCAAGTTCACAGGAATGATTGCTTAAAGCAGAAGGAAAGGTTAACGTGCAAACACTTCACCCCTGAAAACCTGGGTACCACTCTTGATTATGTCACAAGTAAAAAATTAGATTTTTTCCAATACAGAGAAAAATTAATAAGACCTTTAATGAGTCCATAAAAACATTAGGATAGCTTTAGTCACTTTCTTTTTAGTAACTATTAGGCTTGTACATTTTCTTAATGGAAGTACAGAGCAAGAGAAGTGCTTCCTTATGAAGAAAAACGAGGAAATGGCTGTTAAAAGTGAACTAGTCAAGGATGTGGAAATGTTGCTGGCTCCTCCATCTGTATGAAGAAATGGGAGGGAGAGCCAGGGGAGAGTGCCAGGTGAAGGAGACCTAACAGTGAGGGCACAGCTGAGGCACATACAGGACACTTTGGGAGGATTACTCAATGTTTCTGTATTACAATTTTCTTTTGAAAAACGGCAAACCTAACTAATGTAAAGAAAAAACATTTTTGTAGGATTTTTTCTTACTTGCCAATGAATGCTTATTACCTTTGCTGGGTTTCTTTCTGTCTGGTTACATTAACGTTAGTAATGCAGATTTTCCCTTCAGAATGAACTGAGAGATGGAGGTACCAATCTTACAGCTAAAATCAAAGGGATTTTTTAATGTTGTTACAGCCTCTCTTGGAAAGAGTGCCCTAAGTCGAGAAATATCACACTAGGGGAGATAGATATTTTAAACTGCTTTCTGCATTTCCCCCCACAGCCCCCCCTTCTTTTTATTATCATTTTAAAGTACTTTCAGCAATGCTAACTAATAAGTTAGGATGCAATTCCTTGTGTTGGCATAGCACTTATCTATACTGCTGTTGATTCTTAACTTTGACATCCTGTGCCTCCTGCTTTCCTTGTGATCTGCTAAGCTGTTAAACAGCAAGTCTCCAAGAAGCATTTCCAGCCCTGTTGTGGGCAGCTCCCACCCCACCAAGGTTTATCCACTCTGCAGTGCAGCAGCCCTTACACTCTCCATACAAAGAGGGGCACTGGCAAGTGAGGGCTGGCTGCCACTGAAGCCGGGGGCAGAGCACTGCACTCCTGAGACAGTTTGGGTGGCAGCAGGGGGTACCTAGTCTGCCCAGCTCTTCCGGATGTCTGGCTGGGAGGCCAACAGAAGGAGTGACATGACCTAAGGACAAACCACCATCTTCGCTAGCAATTCAACAACATGGAAGGTGGAAACGTCATTGGGACTCTTCCTTCCTTCCACCTTAGGAAAGATGTGATAGCATTTCACAGCACTCTGGGAACATGCTGACATTTCCAGATCTGCTATTCAACTGTCGCTTGAGCCCCCTAAGTGCCCTTTGGAGGCATTTCCATAGGGTTCCTCCAGAGGCACTTCCATGGGGGCCCAGATACTTTTGCCAGGCATTGCTGTTGGGTCTGAACTATGTATCCACAGCAGAGGTGCCTGGCACTTTCCAGGGTATTTTTCCAGCCCAAAGCCTCCTGGTGGCCCAGTCAGACAAGGGGAGATGTACAGTGCCCAGGAAACATAGCAGAACCCAGGACAGCCATGCCAGGGCTACGCTCCCCATGGTCAGGGCTGGAGGACCATTCATGGGAGACAAGGATGGAAGCAAGAAAAAAAAAAGGAGAGGAAGAAGTAATCAAGGCCACCCAGGCGGGACAGAAACAGGCAGAGGGCTGAGTGGTCCCTGCTGCTCTCCAGCCCAGCTGTCCCCACTCTCTGGTCACACCAGTTCAGCTGTCCCAATGACCTTTAGCTCAGCCTGCCAGAGGGGCAGGAGTGGGGCCATCTGGGGCCCCAGGGACAGGTTGCATGAGAGAAGTGACTATGTTCAGGGCAAAAGAAGGGGGTCGCTTTTGCAGTACAAGGCAAAATGTCTCTGCATGCAGGCAGTTTCTGAGGTCAATCGCACCAGGTACACGTACGTGTGCTGGTGTGCCCTGTGGTGTTGGGCACTAACCATGGCAGAAGACTCGTCAGCTCTGGTTGCAGGAGCCAGAAGCACACAGCAGCAACAAGGGCACCTCACACTCACTCCAAGTGCACATCTAGAGAAAGCTGCAGCTTCACTGGCAAGGCTGACCAACCTCTCCCCACAAAATTTTCAGTTTCTATCCATTACAGGAGGTATTTAAGCAGCGGGAGCCCTGGTGCAGACATTCAGCTCCACACAACACCACGGCAAAGCCTGCAGTGCTACACATGGCCCAATGCGAAAGCCAAGTTTCTGTATCAAACCTCGTTTTCTCCACATATGCAAGAATCAGGGATATGACATCCCTGCATGCATTTACAGGGCTCTGCCTTCCTTATACCCAGTCCCTGGAATTACCAGCATGGGCTGTCTAAGGAGCAGGGTACAACAGTACACCGTTGCTTTAGCCTGCAGCTTACACCTCCAGAGCCTGCTGACCACATCCCACCTGGTCCAACAGAAGTAGGTGGAAAGGTGACCAGCGAACTCCATCAGCAAACACCCAGCTCCACCAGCACTTTAC
The DNA here is from genome assembly GCA_009769605.1 of Bucorvus abyssinicus. Taxonomy (NCBI): domain Eukaryota; kingdom Metazoa; phylum Chordata; class Aves; order Bucerotiformes; family Bucorvidae; genus Bucorvus; species Bucorvus abyssinicus. The sequence continues at coordinate 29,118,502 of CM020030.1, read as the reverse complement.
ATGGGTCTTGCCTTCACAGAGATGGGTAAGCCTGGCACTGGGGACAGCCAGCAGCACTCAGTTCAGATGGGCTCTTGCTGTGCACCAAAGCCACGCTTGCTTCCTCACTTTTGCCTTGCAGAGGTCTTGTTAACCTGTAATGCCCTACCATGTTCAAGACTCCAAATATTAGATTCTACCTCCCCTTGCAGCGTCCTTTATACCCTCAAGACAAGCCAGCCCACCACCCCATGTTGAGGATACCGGGCAGCAAGGCACTCATGCCTTGCAAAGCGCTGCCCCTGCAAATCTTTTAAACTTTGGCCTCGGGTCCTTGTGCTCCCGCAGAGAGGTGGGATAAGCTCAGCATGCCACAAACAATTACAGGGAGGTGAAGGAGAGCCAAGCATCGCTCGGCTCTGTAGCAGTCAGCAAGCAGATGGCTCTCTCAGCTTGCTTTGAAGCTGAGCTCTGAGGTGCGGAGAAAGGCCAAAACCCATCCACTTTCCTGGGGGATGGGCTTTTAAAACCTGCGCTTTATGCACTGTTGTAGTATAAATCTTAGACCTGCTCACTTTCTGCTTCCAGGCCAAGATGCCCAAGCAGGGCTGAGGCAGCCTCCTGCACCCCCTTGGAATGCAGAGCCCAGCTAACATGTCCCATCTGCTGCAGTGAATCAGCAAAATCCATCAGTATTTCCCGGCAGGATTTTGGCACCTGCTCATGGAGTGAGTCGACAGCCGAACCTGTTATTCCCCACTGCAAGAATAATAAGCTTGAGTTTTCGCAGTGCTTTTCAGTGGAACGTTTCCCAAAGCATTTCGCAAACTGTACCAAGTGTAGAAAAAGGGACTGGTCCTGCCAAAACCTGAAGCGCAGCCGTTCTGTTCTGGAAAACAGCAACTGCTAAATAATGGAGAGAAACAACACAGAGCTTTTGAGGAAGCAAAAACAAATGGCTGGAGGCGTGTGGAAAGACATCCTGGAAACTTAGCTAGAATTAATTTGACAGAAAAAAAAAAAAAGCTGTGGATATGTAACTGTCTTGGCTTTAATTTTCATTTCGAAAGAATTCTTTTTGTTATTTGCATGCCAGTCATAACCAGGCTCCTGCTTCTTTGGAAGACAATCAGCGAAGCAATTTCTGCCTTTATTGAAAAAAACAACGCTGAACAACATTTAGATCACTCAGGTCCTCCAGTCAGCAGAGCAGCAGGGTCTGACAAGTGCTGGTCAAGCTACAGAAGGGAATTGCTGGGTTAATCACAGAAGCGATAGCAATTATCTTTGAGGGCTCACACAGGAACAGGGAAAATTTTTGGAGGCACAGCTGGGATTCAGGTCCAGATTAAGGTGCCTGACAGTAGGTCTCCACGTCAAAGCTGGGTGCCTAAATTTCTGTTTTCATCAGTGGAGACCCAGTCAATGGAGGGTGGGGAGCAATGTGCCTCACCCCAAAGTAGACACTGATGGTCAGCTCAGCTGAACTCCTCTCCAGATTATGTACTAGCATATGATCTTGGATACCTTGTGCCATTTGGGACTCCCTGGAGTGTCCATAAGTATTCAGATGGGGCTGACATATAAGACGTGGCCACAGGTACCTTTCTGGAGTGGCGACTGGAGCACTTCAGAGGATTGTAAAGCACCTACCAGCAGGAAAGGGCAAGGAGTATCTAACTTCAAATGCTCATGTGTGCTTGATGGTGTGAGCTCCAAGCAGGTAGTCACAATGGTTTGATACTTTACACACTTGGTGCCTACAGAATAGAGGCATCAATGCGACATGATGGAGCAGCAATTACTGAAAATATTGCTGGGTTTGCAAGCAGTGCCTTCAGTTCCAGTAGAAAGTATTTCATCATATATCATTCTATCACTATATATTTTCCAGTGAATTTAATGTTAATAATATCTCATTGCAACTTGTAGGGATTGTGGATTTTTTTTTTTCTTATTTTAGGAAGAATGCTGCACCTGGATCTGTAACATTCCAGGAACAGCCTTGTGAGAACAAATATTGAATGCGCATTTCCTAGAGATTATGGTTATCAGATCACAGGTTATGATTTAATTACTTTTCATTATCTGAGCTGCAGAGTTCTTGAACCTGGGAAATGCACTCCTTCAAAGATTAAACAAAAATAAATTGTTAAAAAATAGTATTCTCTGTAAGCATTTCTGTAAGCTCTTCTGCAAAAATCCCCTGCACACCCTGAGGGCTACAAAAGAAATAAGTTTTATTGTTCAAAAACAACCCAATATATCTTTCTGAAATAAAATTCCAAGTTCCTTTCAGAGGCAAGAGCTTTATTCTGAAATGCAAAAGAGGGTTTCCATACTTCTGTGTAAATTTTTGTTTCCACAAGATCTTGCCTTTAATACTGCAGTAGATAAAGTACCTGGGAAAAGCTGTTTAATAACTGACAAAATGTCAAAGTACATTTCTGCAAAACAAAGAGATTTACAATGAAATGTGTGTTCTAGCTTTTATTTCAAATTCTTTATTAACATGTTCAAATATTTAAACTAATCCCAGGGAAGAAGGGGAACAGAGATTAGATGCCAAATTAATTGATCGGCTTAAAACAAAGACTCCACTGAAAAAAATCCCTGTCATGTACCGCTTTGTATGTCTGCTTAACTTGTGTAAATAATTGCAGATGCAACTAATTGGCCTAAAATATTACCAACCAATAGCAACAGTGGAATAGCAGGGTTCCTCAGAGATACTGGTTGGAGATGACATCTCTTTCGCAAACTGCCTTTTTTTCTATTTTGTAGAATCATACAAAAGTAGGCTTATCTTAAACCTCAGGAGGCCAGCTAATTTTAATCCATCCTCTTGTCCTCAGGCAGGAATGAACATCCATTACTGAGAGATGCATGTCTTGTGTAGCCCTAAAACACTCCACAGTCAGTCTCAGTAGCCCATGCCAATTCTTAACAATCATTACATTTAACCTGAATCTCTCATGTTGCAATTTAAGCTGATAATTTCTTGTCTTGCCTTCAGTCATGATGAAGAAATGAGCAACGTCCTACTCGTAGCAAGTTTATACACATTTTAAGACACTCTTGAGATCCCTGTCTTCCCTTCAATATTCCCTTTCAGGAAACAAACAACTTGATCTCCCTCTTCCTCCCTCCCTCCCTCCCTCCCTCCCTCCCTCCCTCCCTCCCTTCTATCCACCCATCCATCCATCCACTCAACCATCCATACTGAATTTCAAGTATCAATTGCCAATGCACAGGTCACTTATCAATAACCTAATTTGTTTTAATTTTCTGTAGAAACTGTAGGTGTGATATTTTTCACTGTCTTGGTTCAGTGTTATGTACTGATTTAAAGTAAGTCTGCTAGCCAGATATGTATCCCCTTTTCAAGGGCACCACTTAGCTCATGTCTCCCTAGTATATTCTTATGTGTGTAGCACATAGAAATGCAAGAAAAACTGTAAAATCCACAACTACTATAGCTTTGCCAGTCACTCTGCCAAAGAAAGCCACTGAGTGGGTTTCATGTGTTTCATTTTGAAGAGAGGTATGAAGGTTTATCATTCACCCCCTAGTTTTCCTCTATCCTAGTATCATGAAGTGCTCCAGAGGAAAACTATCTGTGTGTTGGCCCTAAGGGCACTCAGGAACAGTGATGAAGAGCTGGGTTTACTCAGTCCTTGTTCTCTATCAACAAGATTGAGGATCTTAATAGTGCTTTCCTACACCCAAGCTAGAGGCTCCCACATTCATGCTCTTGGCTGTTTTGGAGGGGATACTGACTGCTGTTTCCTTCCAGAGGCAGGTGATCCAATTCAACATGCATGCCTATTTCTGCATTATCAGAAAGGTCAGGACTGAGCAATGTGCAGTGAGGTCAGCCATCTTCCCTGTGTGATGGCTAGAGGAAGCATACAGCTCCGTTATTTCCTTTGTGTTCAGTGCGTGTCTGGCTGCCTAGTCTGCAGCTCTGAAGTGCTTCTCTATAGGATCATTTGCTCGCTGTTCCCCTTGCAGAAAGTCTGGTACCTGGTTTGTGGCTGAAGGATGCCATTAGGTGCCCACTGGTTAGTATCTAGATGCCTGAGGTACTTTATAATACTACAGGACTCTGAAAAACACGAACACTAGTTTGACGGTCTTGTCAAACCCAGCTGAAATCCCGTGTCAAAAGCCTTGACTAAATTAACGCTGGAAATAGAAAAGTATGAAAAAACTTAATCCAGAATCATGGAAATACAATGACGCTTTGGTAAAGAATCACACAAGCACACCTCACAAAGTCCTAGCAAGATCAGTACTCGTGCATTATGTACCTACTGTCGTTTCTAGTGGTTTACAGTGTTTTTACTCACTTGGACTTTTGCTAAAGAGTGGGCTTTAAAAAGTCATTCCTAAGGAGAACCTGCTGGGTTATTTAGGCCAGTTTCTGCTGAGTTAGGAATCCTTGGACCTTATATAATGTCAAAAGCTGGGTGTATTTGGACCTCAAATGGGAGCTCCAGTGAACATCAGGAAGTGCGTTTACATCTGTTGGAAAAAAAGTACAGAAGTGACAGAATGAGGCTTTGGCACAAGTGTCTAAGGAAACGTGCAATTCCTTTATCACCTTCTCAAGGTCAGCGTAATCCTAGAGTTTGTTTGTTTTGGATTTTAAAATCCATTCTCTTAGGAAAAAGACGTTGACCAAGAACTCAAAAACAGAGGCAAGCTCTGAAGTACAGTTTTGCACAGCAGTCTTGTAGCACTCAAATCTCTCTCCTATAAAAGACAAGCCAAAATTGAATCCTGATCATACAAAGTAAGGATCGTGAAGTGTGATCTGTTCCATGTTGCTGAGGAGTTTGGCTTAGCAGGCCCAAGGGCAGCCGTTGGTTCCACTGCAGTGGTGAGGCATTAGATGGAAAAGCCATGGGCTTGCTGCTATGGCAGGGCAGGGAATCAGCCTACCCAGCCCATTAGATATGAGATGTTTATTTCAAAGGAACTTTCCCACCAACTGCCTTCTTCCCCACCCAACATCCCCCACCCCCCCCACCCCTCCAAATAGATAGCCATTTAAGCATAAAAAGTGATGTAAGGGAGAGAGAAATATTATGATTTAACCCCTGGGGGCACTCATCTTCCCATATGATATAAAGTGCCTTGACAGTTACACTAAACACCCACAAAAATCAGATGACATGAATCCTATCCTTTGTGCTTTCTTCCACACTTCCAATTAAAAACCTGATGGAATTCCACAGCCTGATAAGTTTTAACAAATTAATTCCAGACAGACCAACGTGCCCCGCTGAGATGGCACACAACACCTCAAGCTGGAGCCACCAGACAGATATTCACTACAGAAGTGGCTGGCAGGGTTTAGGATCATAGCTCTTGAGTGACAGAGGTGACTTCTCTCTCCTGAGAGCCTGCAGAAGCAAAGATGTGAGAGCATGGGTAGTGCCAGGGATAAGGCAGCCCAGAGTTCAGGGGCTCGCTTCACTTGATTTAAACAAGAGGCTTGAAACAAAGGATGCATCCATGCTGTGCTGTGAAAAGTGAGGCGCAGAGCCCCAGACCAACGGGATCTACCTGGCTGCCAAAACAGGTAGTTTTTACAGCTGTGTCAATAGAAAGCTGCACCCAAACTGCTGGCCCCACTGAGTGGCGGGCCTTGCCAAGGTAGGCACAGCAGAAGAGTTTGAGAGGAAGGTGTACCTGTGGCGACATTTCGGATCCAGATGGTCTAAATTCGTCAAAGTGTCTAAAGGCTGCAAAAGGCTCCATTCTTACCTGAATGTTAAAGTTTATTATCAGCTGAGATGGCATAGGGACAGTAGGACCCTTGCTGGTGGTCCAGAAGGGCACAGGTTACCCACAGATGTGATGCCACATCTGCCAGTCTCACGTGGATGTCTCAGACAACCTGTATTGCAAACAGCTTTAGATGCCCATGGTTAGGCCATTGCACCAAGCCCTGGATTGCCACTGATTGCAAATGGGAGCGTAAATATCCAGCTCACATAGGTCTCTGTGACAATTTCAAACCAAATCACACCTACTGGCTCCACAGATACCCTGGATTAGCCCCTTTATGCTGGCTTTGATACAGGTTGTAACTCACTCCATTGTAGCAGCTAGAAGTGACCTCATTCTTGCAGGCCGTTGCCCTGAATAGGGCTTTTGGCTGTTTTGGAGCCCCTCCACAGTTTGGGCAGAAATTCCACCTCAGAAGTGGCAGATTTCACCTCTAGGTTGTTTGTTTCTGAAGTGCAACTTTTTCTAACAGAAACTCCCATGTTAAAAAACTACCATGTGGATTTCCTTGGACATGCTTGAGAACAGCACTGGTCTTTTAACGGACTATGTTAGCTGTTGCCTTTTTAATTTGGGGGATAGAGGCTTGGTTTTTTAATAGCTTTTGGAAGTTACTGCCCATGTTGACATTGCCATTGGGACCAGCGCTGCACCCCTCACTTTCTCCCTTCACCATGTTGTTTCAGAGGGACACTGGAGCTGGCCACAGACCCAGGTTGAATCTTTCCAACAGCCCCTCGGCACTCCCCGTGGGGTTAGGGGTGGGGGAGAAGGGGCAGAGGCTCTGGCTGCTTCAGTGGGCAGAGGCCTCCTGGAGGACTGGCGGGGTGGCTTGGGCAGAGGACACAGCCAAGGGACTCGTTTGAACAAGAGCTGCTCAGAAAAGGTGACCCTTAAACTGCTGTCTGTATTGAAACACCCCAGAAGCTTGCTTTTTCCTTTCAGCTGTAACCTGAGTGTTAAGTTGTTGTCTGCTAATGACCTGTATCTTTTTTTATCTTGTAGATGCCCAGAGATGTAAAGCTGCTCCTTAAACCGTTCCCCGATGAATAGGCTGGTAAGTGGTTACTTCCTTAGCACTTTACATTCCTTGGAAACCAATTATTTTTATTTCAGAAGCTGTGAATCCTAGAAAGCATGTTCCGAGTTCAGAAATGTAGCTGAAAGCATCAGTACTTTAAATTAGGAGCATGATCTAATTGATTAGTTTTACAAAATATGAGTTCCAAATTGAAGCAGGATAGAAGCTTTCATTGCCTTGATTGCTTTAAAGCATGAATGTTTCATTTTTAACATTGCTTCTCAGTAAATATTCTTTTTAATGAATTCCAGTGATGTCTTGCACATTGCTGCAATTTTGTCAGGCTACGCTGGGACATTCTTTTTTTTCTCCTTGAGAGGCTTACACGGGTGTACAAGGTATTTGATCTTCGGGAAGGGTTATTTGGGAGGCCATCTGATCTAATGGGCTGGGCATTAGACTGGGATGGTAAAGATCCAGGTGCTAATCTCCATTCTGTGACCTTGGGCAAATCATTTCATCTTCCTGCATTTCTCTCCTACCTTTTATCTTTCTTTAACACTCTTAATTAAGCTGGAGTGCTACAGATAATACAGATAATAACCAACTCTTCCCTTTCATGAATTAGACATGCTCCTCTTAAAATGCCACAGAGGTTGGACTGTGGTGAATGTGTGCAATTACTTTGAGTAAAGACAGTGGTTGTTGCACACAACCTCTCTGGATTCATATGAGCATCTGGATTAATTATATCCTGTCTTCAGTAATCCTCTGGAGAATGAAAATAATGAAGGGTAAATACCTTTTATTAATACAATTATGGAGCATAATATGAAAAAAGCTGAATGCATCATACATTCCAGTAACTACTTAATGGAACAGGAGGACACAACTAGAACAAACACCCTTTCCTCAGACACCGTCCCTGCTGGCTTTCAGCTGATAGGCCTTCTTACAGGGAGGCAGAGCTTGCCAAGCTTCCCACACCACCAGCAGCACATCACCAAACCCTGCAGGTTTTGATGCAGCGACATGACCGGGTAGCAATCGGTGGGCCCTTTGATACTGAAAACCTGCTTGAGCTTGAGCTGTGTGCCAAGAGAGCCACCACTTGCCTGCTGCGATGCTTAATACAGGGGAGGGACTGGGGTCTGCAGGCATCCCAGAGGACCATGAATTCTCCATGAGCAGCCATTGCAGGCTGCTTATTTCAGAGCAAAGGAGGCTACCGCCAAGCTGCTGAGCCACGATTCAGTGGCTGAGGATGTGTCTGTGAAAGTCACTCAGCCGTGATTATGAAAGCAAAACTTCCACCAGAAAATAATAACCCTGCTAAGCACTCTGACTGTCTGAAGTAAACAGTGACATCGTGGTATTGAAAAAAAATCAGTGGGAGAAATCTAACCTGTGAAAGCCATCTGGATGCACACAGTGGAAAATGGATCACGACAGTCTGAGTGCAAGAGGATGTGATGAAAGGTATATTTTGTGTTCAAACAGATAAGGTAGATGAAATGTAAAAAATCCAGAGCCCTCTTAATGCAGCACCAGCATGTTTAGTTGAAGATCACAGCAGTCAGGCGTTCAAGAACTCTGAGCCCCTCAACAATGTTAATGCAGCCTTCTTGCAGAGCCGCACCACCAATGGTGGGGGTGATCCCTCCCGAACGCCAGCAGCGTACAATGCATGGTGATCCCCTGAGAACAGCTGTAGCAATACCTTAGGGAACCATATATGTAGGACATTATTATCCAGGAAAGAACCGAAAAAGAGAGGCAGCGTCTGTATAAAAGACTCTGGAGCAGAGAGACAGTTCTGCCCCCTGTCTTGAGTGTGGTGCTGCTCTGCTCTTCCATTCACTGAATACGATTCACTGTGTACAGTTCACTAGGACTATGTACGGTTTACAATATTTTAAGGAATGGCTAGAATTTCACCCTCAGAGGAATCTTTAGGACCTAATAAGTTTTTCAGATTACAAAATGGGCTCTGTCTGCTTCTCATCCTTCTGGTAGAAAGGGACAAAAATTAATGCATTTTGCAAATTGGAGGGGGTGTGTTCTCTCTTACAGCTTGTGTATTTCTAGAGCTTCAAGTCCTGCAAGGTGAGAAGCACACTTATTATCTAAAAAGCCATTTGAACAAGAGGGTTGGGCTAGATAAGCTCCAGAGGTGCTGTTGAACTTCAACTATCCCATGATCTTGTGAAGATGTGCACAGTCTTGCTGCCAAATAGGTCTTACACCTATTTTGCTAGTGGCATTTGCTATCCAAATGTCGCTCTTCCCGTGTCAGCGAAGCCCATCAGAGCCCCAGACCAGTCATCTTTGGGGGAAAATATGGTGCATCTCTACCACAGACCCTGTTGTGCTATTCTTAGCTTATTTTCTGCCTTCCTATTATCTGAGCAGCAATTAAGGGAAAAGGAATTAGCTTCAAGCCAGGATTGGCTTAAATACTTTATAAGGGAATTAAACAGATCTTCAAAGTCATGCTGATATGTCTAGCTCCAGCCCTTGCAATGCATGCCAATATTTTACACCCTGATTACTGGATGTAGCAATGGGACTGCTGTCTTTTATTTTTTAAGCATGTCCCCTTCATCTCTGCATTGTTATAAACCCTCCACGTCCATGTATTTTTTTATTTTACACTCAATTAAGTAAAACATAGTTCCCAGCAAAATATTCAGAGTGTTTGGGCTGATAACTCCTTACAGAGACAATCACAGCCTTCTGAAGATGGAGGAGGAGGGGCATCCCTGCACATGCTTCACCCTGCTATGCAGCAGACAGGTCTGCCTAGTGCTAGTCCTCAACTGTCTGCTTCCTGTCCCACAACTAGCCAGCCAGCCCCTTCTAGTTATCCCTTCTGGTCTCTGCAACCCTCCAATGAAAAATTTCCAGGTATCTCACTCTCTAAATGCCTAAGGCTGACATGACCCTCAGGAGCAAGTCATTTCCCTGCTGGGAGGGTAATGCATGTTCACACACTATCATTTTCTTCCTTAGCCTATGCTGCTATCCTCGTGACACACACACACATGCACGTGAAGCTTTTAAAAGCAAAGTCAAGAATGAACCCTGCATTCACATTGAAGAGCATAAAATGCCCCAGGTTTAAAAAGCTATCAAAATTAGCATTAAACTGAACTGAATACATGTCAAAGAACAGCTAAGGTACCCAAATAGTCTTAGTTTTTATCTTGCTGAGAGACCAACCATCTGCCATCTCTGATTTTGTGGGCAGACTGCTGAAAATACATGCCACAAAACACTAGGTCTGGTTTTGTTTATATATATATATATATGCATATATATGTCTTGTCTACAGCACTAAATGTAGTGCTTTGTCGTCATGCCAACCTTTGTATTTTTCATGTAAGTACTATAATTTTATGATCTGGGCCCACGAGAACAGTATATGGGAGAACAGAGCTGGTGTTGCATCTAATGGCACTGGGTAATTCCCAGGAACAGGCCAGGTGCTTGGCAGCCTGGAGAAGCAGACGAGGAGGAGGAGTAAATAGTACCTGCCCCGGAGGGGTGGATGAGGTTTAAAGCCACTGTCTGCTGCTCCTAGCTCACATCTCTGCCTCTCTGCAGCATCGCTGTAGGACTCTCAGACAGTTGTTCCCACAGCTTAACACCAGGGACTGATCAGCAGCAAAGTACAACACCCTCACACAATTCATACAGGGGCAAGCATCACCTTGCAACAACCCCCTGTCTCGGCAGGGAAGCTGGGAGGTACTAATGAACCATGTTGGACACGTGTGTCACAGCCCTCACTGAATGTCCTGAGGATTTTTCCTCTATGACTACCAGTTTCTGTGACATCCTGGACAGGGTTCAAAGAGCTGTCAGTGGGTGCGAGCCCTGGTACAAACTGACAGGAGCAAATTTTCTCAACCACAATCCACTTGGCCATCTGGGCTAGCTACTTCAGAGAAACAGGGTTACACAGAACATGGCTAAGAGGAGTCACAGGCTCTTGCTGGGTTTCATTGCACTGCTCAGCCTCTGCTGACCTCCCATGAAGCCCCTCAGAGATTCCCTCTGGCAGATGGCACCCTTGCTTGGCCTCTTGGTGAATGGGAGGCTACTGTGACTGTCAGAAATGCAATTATCATTGAAAATTTTGTTGAGGCACCTGCGGGCAAGTGCAACAGAACAGCAATGAGTGTCTTCAACACTCAGATCCCTTCTGTTTCTCCGAAACTTCACATGATGCTCAAACAACAGGGCCTAAAACACGTCCCATGGCCGGAGCACCTGTGCTGAGCTCTGGTATTTTGGAGTCACTGGGAAGCAGTGACTAACACCACAGTGAGTAAGGTAGCTGATTGTGCTAACACCTCCATCTTCAAAATAACTGCAAACTCTAGGCTGATGCTGTTCCAGACTCTCAAAGCCAGTCAAACATCAGCTGACCTCAGCAAAGTATGAAACCCACTCACTCTTCCGCTATGCCCAGCGCATTGCCATATACCTGCCATGAATTTTCCATACCCAAACTAGTTGAGCAAAATCCATGTCAGCTTCAAAGCTACTTCAAAGCCACCCTTGTGACTTGCATTCAATCTGTCATCAAGTTGTCCCTGTTGCATGGCAAGCTGCTTGTAGACATGGTGGTGCATTCAGAGTATGTCTGGTGAGAGAGGAATAGCCTCTGTCAGTAGAAATAAAGAAACACGTGATGTCAAGCCTCTTTGTTTGTCTCCCGGATTTCAGCCCACTCTGCGTCATACTGCTTTTGCTGAGCACCTGAGGTCAATACTGGCAGTCCCAGTGGAGGAAAAGAGCCAGATAGAGCCACCTAAAAAAAATCCAGCCACCTAAATATGTGGCCAAATGCAGGTGCTGACACCTCTTGTCAGTAAATCATTTCTGTTCAGACCCTGAAGGCCTGAAGATACCCAACACAGCAAATGTTGAAGCTGGTCTCTTGCTCAGTGCGATTCACGTCTGCTGGAAAAGGAGGCCTCAGCAGCCAGCATAAACTGCAGCAGCCGGCGCGGTCTGCATCAGCTCACACCAGGGAATAAGACCAAAGCATCTTAGCGTAAATCTTCCCTGAGATACGCTCCATTGCTTTTCGCTTGCCAACAAGGATGAGGGCATAGCCGTTTTGTTATCTGTCATTATCTGTTTCCATGTTCTCACAAACAAATGGGTGATATTCCCCCAGCAGGTAGCACTCTCCGAGGCTGGCCCCCGGGAATAGATGAATGCATTCATTGCAAGGACCTTTGCATTGAAACTGAACCCAGCTGATCTCTGTGGCGCTGGACTGTAAAGACAGGCTAACGAACACAAAAGGGGTCAGTGAAGTTATGCCAAACATACGCTGCGTAATTGATTTCCAGATTTGCTTCACTATCTGTATTACCAAAGAACAAAGGAGGAAAAAGACTTAAAATATGATGCAAGATACAAATATTTCTCAATGGAATGTTTTTAAAAGTTTTCTGTAAGGCATCATCTGCTCTTTAAGCCTGGACTATTATTCCATTTTCAGAATTTATAGCACAAATAATAACCACACTTTCTGTCTTTTAGAAGCAGCCATGCAGGTCCTCAAATAGTTGGCTATCAATCTAAGGAATGAACATCTTAGAGATGGCTCTGTCAGCCAAGGCCTCAAGAGATAAGAGAATAATAACACTACGCATTACCCTAAGCATTTCTGAGAACCACGATCCCCCCACAGACCCAGTTACTTCTCAGCATAGGGTGAGTTTCTTGGTAGCTGGCAAAGTTCACTCAAGCAACTTGCGCAACATCTCCTGCCATCCCTATCCCGCTTTCTCAAGAAAACCAGGATGGAACAAAATAGCTTTTGAGGCCAGGGTTGATTGCCATCCCCAGATGCTTTACATTCAACATGCCATCTGTGTTTTGTTTTCTTGTTAAGAGGATTTTGTAACAGTTTTTACTATCTACTGTAACTAGAATCAACAGCAGGAGATTGTGTAGTGCAAAGCAAGTACAGCGAGCGATTTGGCTTTACAATCACTGTCCATCAACTCTCTGCTTGAAACCTCTCCATTACAAGACTGTTCCATCCACACTTGTATGTGTGTATGTGAGAGAGAGAGGGTGCAAGTGTGGGGCAAAGCCATACACTTGGCAGAAAGGCAGGAGATGGGTAAAAAGACCCCCCTAAAGCTAAGGCTAAGGCATAGCAGGGTTTAATGCTGTTGTAAACAGACATCATTTGCAGACAGCATGCAAACTAGTTAGTTCATTGCTCATTTTTCTGAGGGGAACACAAACTTTTCTGCACCTCTGGTCAGCCCAAGAGATTATCTGACTGTCCAATTTACTCGGTCCTGTGCTCTCAGTAATTTGATTAACAGCTTCGTTGATTAATAGTGATTAGTTTAACCAACGGAGTTAACCTCAGAATTAATGTGTGGTCAGTAATTTAAGTGACTTGTAAAAAAAAAAAAAAATCAACGTGATTGCTGTCTCACAGCCCATTTCCCATTAAATCTTTCTTTTCATCTGCAACCTTCTGCTTTCTGTGCAAACCCATCGTACACCAACTCCAGTTTCAGCGTCTGTACTCCTCTGTATACACTAAGTGGAGGAAAAAGGAGGAAGCAACAGGGATTATGATATCCTAGTACAAGGTTATTGTAAAATTGCACTCACTGCATACCAGGGAATAGGAAATTTCATTTTCAAGGGCTCCCTGGGGGGCTGAGATAAACTACAAAAGCCACAACTTGTCATAATTAAACACTCATGCCCATTACACACAAAGGAAATTATGCACATTTATCTAGGTCATTGAAACATTCATACTATACATGAATGTCCATTAAAATCCTGTAAGAATTTAGTGAAAGTGTTCTCCCAGAAGCGATGCAAGGCTGTCTTGGATGCAGGTGCTGTAATAGCATGGAGGAAAGGGGTGGGGGGCAGGAATGGGAACAGTTCCTATATATTTCCAGCGGGAATGCAAAAGTGCTCAGATGGGTATACCCACCATTCCTCCTCTGCTAAGTAAAGCATAAATATGTTAATTGGATAGGCTTTTAATATCATTTTTCTATATGGTTATCAAGCAACAGTAATGGCAGTTGTTCAAAAACTGATAAACAGCAAGTGTTGTGCAGTTTGGAAGCAGGCTTGTTTCATCTAACGAAAGTTGGTTTCTTGGAAGTTGGTAACTCTGAAAATATCTCCTATCTCTTCTCTTGGATTTGTATTTTGAATATCTACTTGCTGTGGGAATGTGTGTCTGGGCTGACAAATAAGAAAATATTTTCTTATAGACACCGTTGTAGGCATCCATTTCCCTTTATTCTTGTCATCTGCTCGATGGTAAACTATAGCAATCTCACCTGCCCTCTGGTACTTTCCAAAAGTCAAAAATTTTTTTTTCCCCATTAAAAAAGCAGTGAGGATTGTTAGAAACAGCCCTGATGGCACTAGCATCTCCTGGGGAATTAATGGCCAGGTGTCGCTAATGGCTCTCGGCTTTGCGTCAACACTCCAAGTCACTCCTAATCCCCAGGACCGGCTCTGCTCCTTATTGCTTAATTAGAACACAAACAGCTCTATGAAAGTAACACCAATGGTCTGACCCGAACACACAGAAGAAGATAAAATCAGGAGTTAAGGGTTAAAAAAAATATCCCAGCAGGACTAACACACAGCCATCTGTGTAGTAGGTTTTGTTTTACAGCAAACACTGTTAATAGAAACAGCTGAAAATATCTATATATTTTTGATCTGATCTGTGGATGTTTTGCAGCTAAAAGACCTGCATTCAGTTGTTTTTATTCCTAGATTATGTTTTCTGCTATTTGGCCCACCGCCAAGTATGTGACAACCCTTGTGTGGGAAAGTGGCATGAATTTTAAGAATGAATGAGTAGCCTTTCAAGTGTTTGTGCCAGAAGCACCTCATTCACCAGTGGTGTTTGTTTTTTTCTTATATGAGATGTTTTATTCATCCAATCAGGAAAAAAAACCCCTTACCATATGACCTATGAAATCTATGCAATACAAAGAGTGGGTAGAAAAACCCACAATTTTGATATTCTACCAAAATATTGGGTAAAACTCTCAGCCAATAAACATGTTCACAGGAAATCAGTAGTAAGTAATGAACCATTTTTTAGTGAAAAGGGAGTTTGTGATAGCATTTGAAACAATTCCACTTTATTTTGCTTTCACAATGCTTTTCAAGCTCTGACATGTACAGTAGTTTGCTGTTTGAAGAGGTGTCCCATCCCCAGCTCTAGAGGTAGAAAGGTCTGCCTAAAGAAGGGGGCACCCAGAAAGCCGAATCAAATTAGCCATGTGAGTCTATTCTTCCAGATTCAAACCTTTTTGTTTGAATGATCCAAGGGTCATGTTTGTGCATATCTGTATTTTTTTCTGTATGAAAAAAGCAATCCATATTAAGCCCAGTGCTCCATTTAAACTACAGGGCTTGCAATGTACATCTGACTGTAGGAGAAATTTCCAGACCTGTGCTAGTAAGACCCGTGTCTGGATGTAGATTCAAACACATGATTTTGCTTCAGACACTTTGTTCCAACTGCCAAAGAAAGAATTTTTGTTCTTTGACTATTTGTGAATCTGGATATACACCAGATATGGTCCTACAGTAAGTAGGAACATGACCTTTAGACTTTTGCAGAAAACCAGTGCTAAAATGATTGCTTTACAAAGCATCAAAACAACCTTTCTCTCCCAAATCAGCAGATAACTCTAGACTAAGCCACATTTCCTTCAAAAGGATGTTAGTGAAAACAAAGCATTATTTTATAGGTGTTCATTGGTGTTTGTCAGTTGAAAAAAAAAAAAAAAGATATGCAGCCATCAGTATTTTGAATGAGTTTGGAAGATGTGCTGTACCTATTAGCAGTGCTATTGTCCCTGTCGGCAGTGCTGCTGTGCTGCTGCTAAGCTGCCTTGAAAGTCTCACATACATATAATGCATCCCATTTCCTCTAAAAAAAAAAAAAAAAATCACTTAAGCTGACCTCTGCTCATCCCCTTGGCCACACAGGGTGGGCTCAGTCAGGCTAGGGAGCAGAGCCAATTTAAAATGCAAGCTGTAGTACTTTGAGCAAGATAGATAGAAATTCAGCTTTGCGTTTGGAAATTGAGAGAGGGGGAGAAAAAGTTGGAAGATTTTCACAGCTATCCTAGTAAAAAAACTCTGTATGATCTCCATACCAGCAATGACAGTAATAACACGGAGCATCTACTGAACAACATTACTCTGTCCACGCGTGTAGCAAAGTGGAAGTACAAGTTTTATCGGTTCATAGGTATTAAAGAGTAACGACTTCGTACATGCAGATTCAGAACTTCTGAGAGATGTGTTGCTTCATTTCTTTCAGCCAGTTCTAGCTTTAGCCTGTTTTTTATCCTGAGATATACATTTTCATATTGTAAAGTACACCACAGGCTTGCACTATAAATTGTTTCCTTAGAGTTTCCCTAAGGTAGAAGGGTTGCTCTTAACAAGATACCTATCCAAACGTGGCTGCGTGCATTTATCAGTCGAGTGTTCAATTACTTGGTAGCTCTTGACAGTCTTGTAGGACCTGAAGCTTTTGTCCAGCTTAGCCTGTTTTGCTACACTTCTTATGTTGGCAAGTACTCTTTTGCACAAGGCGTACTGTGTAATTTTCTCCAAGTGAGGGAAAAAATTGGTGTCCTCATTTCATGCACTGTGTTGTCACCATTTTCTAAGCATGATGTGCTAGGTGTTGATCTTGTGGTATGTCTCCACGGCACAGTGAAGTTAGGAGTGTAGCATGGCTGGGCATTTCTATGCCTTATTGAATCTACTTAGCCCAGGTAACAAGGGGAACGAAAGGATGGTGTGTGACAATCAGAATGGCTCAGCAACCCTGTTGCCATCCCAAGGCTTGTAAGCCAGGCCTCAAGCCTGTTCCACCACACCTTTGCTGCTCTTGTACATCTTTACAAGCACACCTTCATCTAGTCATGGAGACAAACCCAGAGAAAGGGAGAGAAAACGTGATTTGTTTCTCTCCTAAGAGACTAGGAAATGCCGCCTTCTTTGCCTTTCTTTTAAGTTTATTTATGCATATCAATGGGGATGAGATTCCCGGGAGGAAATGGGACAGAAGCAGGTCTTCAGGAAGGAAGGCACAAACCAGGAAGTAATCGGTAAGAGCATGGTAGCTTCCCGCAGGAAAGCTGCACCACGTCTTAAGGGTCATAGACAGAAAGAGTGTGAGAGTGACACCCAGGCAACTGAGCTGGGACATGTCTGCTGGGTGGAGGCCACAGATGGCCATCATAACTGAGAATTACAACATGTGGGAAGGGGCAGGCCTGTGCTGTGCTTCAAAACTGAGTATAAGGCAACTCCAGCTGAGAGGAGTCGAGAGAGTGGTGAGGGCTGAGGCGACAAGCAAAGAAAACAAGCTTTGCTACAGAACGTTTCGCAGGATGGAGCTGCAAGGCAGTTGGTGCTGGGGTGGGGATGGCCCTGGGATGACCTGGCAGCTCTTGAGCATGGATCTGTGGGTTGCCAAAGAAATCACTCCTGTCCCACCGGGCGTCTGTTTTCCAATAGCGTTCCCTGAGAGTTAACATGCAGTTGTAACACATACACTTACGTGCTTTAGTAAACCAGTGGTTGTTTAAGTTATATCTGCATAAAATGAGTGTTCAAAATACTGAACGGCTGTGTAACCAAGAGTAGAGCAGACCTAAACACTTCATGAAATACCAACAAAATAGCTGTAAATCTCAAGCTTAAAATGCCCTGCTCAATATGAGCACAATATTTAATCTTACTTTTTCTTCAGGACACACATCATTAACTGCTAATCAACTCAAGCTTCAGAAATCCCTAAGCAGTCTTCTCAGTTTTCAAAAATGCAGTCAAGAAACAAAGTACTTTTTATCCCACCCTCAGCAACAGTAACTGGTCCCAGAGGTGTCCAGGTGCAGACGACATCACTGCGCTGCGAGCCGAACCATGCTGCGCTGGATATACTTTGCCTGTGTTTTGTAGGACTTGCACAAAGCCCTCTAGGTTGACAAACGTAACTGCTCTGCAGCACATGGCGTTACACGCACCACGGCTGTCAATTAGGCAGGGCCTGGAAAGCTGAGCCAAGAAGCTGGAGAGCTCGCCTGCTCCCATGAAGTCTGGGCAGGCGGATGCAGGCTAGGTGAGGGCAGCGCGCTGCGCAGCTGCTCCGGCTGGGTGGGAGGCGAAGGAGGGCTTGCCTTGTAGGGTGAGCCGAGCTGTAGCATCAGGCACAGAGCAGATCCCTGTTGCTGGAAGTTTTTATTTCCCTGTCGGAATCCAACCTGGGAATGGCCGCCCTTTGCGCGCAGGGGCTGAGCTCACGCAAACCCACTGCAGCACCCTCATTTGTAAGGGAAGGGCTGTGATTTCGTGAGCCCAGCAGGATGTGTTGTGCGTTTGCGCAGAGTGAGAGAATGCTGCTTTGTTAAAAGGTATGCTTGCAGGTGCTAACAGGAGTAATTGGTGGTATTCCCCCCCATAACATTTCTGCTGGGGAATTTCTCCCCTGGATGCTGGAGTCAATCACATGCCTGAGTAAGTGCACTCTACGTGCCCCAGCAGCCTTGATTCTGCAGGCGCTTGCTCCAGAGTCTCTCTGATTTGTTGGGGATAATTGTACAGCATGAACACAGTCCAGAAAGCAACTCCCTTCATTTGAGTTCATGTTGTGTGCCAGAGACCTTGGCCACTTCCTTCCTCTTTGTCTTCCTCCTCCTGCCTTTTCTCCCCGGCTTTTTCATTCCACAACTGTTGTTGCAGGAGGCTGCTGATAATGGTGCAGGCTTGGGGGCTAAAATATGGCAGAGTCTACTGCAGGGACCACGTCAAAGGCTTCACAGAAGTCCAGATAGTTGACATCCATTGCTCTTTCCCTGTCCACCGATGTAGTCACTCCATCATAGAAGGCCATTAGGCTGGTCAGGAAGGACTTGCCCTTGGTGAAGCCATGCTGGCTGTCTCAAAAAAAACCCTGTCCCCCATGTGCCTTAGCATGGGTTATAGGAGGATCTGTTCCATGATTTTCCCAGACATAGAGGTGAGACTGACAGGTCGGTCGTTCCCAGGATCCTCCTTTCTACCCTTTTTAAAATGAGTGCAATATTTCCCTTTTTCCAGTCACCAAGGACTTCACCTGACTGCCAGGACTTTTCAAGTATCATGGAGAGTGACCTGGCAACTACATCAGTCAATTCCCTCAGGACTCTGGGATCTCATCAGGTCCCATAGACTTATGTATGTTCGTGTTCCTCAGGTGGTCATGAACCTCATCTTCTCTTACAGTGGGAGGGACTTTGCCCCCCAGTCCCCATCTTGCAGTCCATCAACTCGGGAGGTGTGAGAAGTTGTCAGTGAAGACTGAAGCAAAAAGGTTGTTGGGTACCTCAGCCTTCTCCTTATCTGTTGTTACCAGTTTGCCAGTCATGTTCATCAGAGGGTGAGTTGCTTTCTTTGACCTTCCTTTTCTGGTTGACAAACCTGTAGAAACCCTTATTATTATGCTTTGCATCCCTTGTCAAGTTCAGCTCCAGCCACATGTTGGCCTTCCTGACCCCATCCCTACACAACCAGGCAGTGTACCTGTGCCCTTCCCAGGATACCTGTCCCTGCTTCCACTGCCTGCGCAGTTCCTTCTTGCCCTTTGGTTTGACCAACAGGTCTTGACTCAGCCATGCCGGTCTCTTCCCTTCCTTGCCTGATTTCTTACACCTGGGGATTGTGAGCTCTTGGACTCTAAGGAAAGTGTCCTTAAAGATCTGTCAGCTCTGTTGTGCTCCCTTGTCCCTGAGGACAGTTTCCCAGGGGGTCCTGTTGACTAACTCCTTGAAGAGCTGGAATTTTCCTTTCCTAAAATTCAGGGTCCTGACTTTACCCTTTGCCTGGCCCATATCCCTCAGGACTGTGAACTCCACCAGTGCATGGTCAGTGCAGCCCAGCCTGCCTCCAATCTTGACATCACCAGTTAGCTCACTTGCATTGGTGATCATCAGGTCCAGTATCATGTCCCTTTGGTGGGCTTATCTACTACCTGGCCTAAGAAGTTATCCTCAATTCATTCCAGAAGTTTCGTGGATTGCCTACAGTTCACTGTGCTACTTTTCCAGCAGATGTTGGGGTGGTTGAAGTCCCCCAGCAGGATAAGAGCCTGTGAGTGTGAGGCCACCTGTAGCTGGAGTAAGAGGACTTCATCAATAGGCTCCCCTTGATCAGGCAGCCTGTAGTAGACACCAACCACAAGATTCCCTTTATTGCCTTGGTCTCTAATTCTTACCCGTAAGCTTTTGACCTGCTTGTGGCTATTCTTCAGGGTCAGCTCTTTGCACTCTACCCATTTCTTGACATAGAGAGCAATGCTTCCACCCCTCCTTCCTCACCTGTCCCTTCTGAACAGCCTGTAGCCATGAATAGTCGCACTCCAGTCATGGGATTTGTCCCACCAAGTTTCGGTAATGGAAACCAGACTGTCGCTTTCTACTAGCACAGTGGGTTCCAGCTCCTCCTGTTTGTTGCCCACGCCATGTGTGTTGGTGTAGAGCACTTCAGATGGGCTGTCAGCTGTGTAACCTTCTTAGAGGAACTCCCTTCATTCCCTTGAGGTGTTTACCCAAGTTTCTCTGTTGACTCCTATTACCTCAGGAGCCCTCGGCTCATCTCCATAAGACTTCAAGTGTGCTGCAGGGTCCCCAGCACACTTCAGAGCAACAGGCTGAGGGACCTCACCAGCACCCCATCCATCTAACCATGGCATGTCATTGCACAGCTTGTCACCAGCAATCCTTATTTTATCCTCCTCCCCTTTCAAGTCTAGTTTAAAGCCCTGTCAATGAGCCCCGCAAGCTCCTGAGCAAAGACCCTCTTCCCCCATTGAGAAAGCTGAATCCCATCTGACACCAGCAAGCCTGGTGTCGTGTAGACCATCCTATTGTTGAAAACCCCAAAATTGTGGCAGTGACACCAGCCATGGAGCCAGGTATTAATGGCCTGGATAGACTAGCTCAGGTCTCCATGACCTCAGACATCTCTGTACCAGGCTAGCAATTGGAGATGCCTCCCTGTCCTCTGCCCATCATTCTGCTCTTGGAGGAGTCTTCCATGCCCAGGGTCCTACCTGGTATATCCTCTCTCCAAATCCATAATAAGGATAATACTGTACTTCTAATGGCACCTGCTCTGCCAGAAGCCCCTGGCCTCCAGGCCAAGCATGATGCAGCATCTTGAGCCCACACTGCTCCAGGCTGACTATGTCTGCCACAAAATGGCTGAATCCACAACCGGTCTGTTCATCATCATTACTGGCTTTGTTGGAGAGGTGGGAGCCAGTCTGAAGTGCACAAATCAATGAGAGTTGTGTTGCAGCCCTCCAGAACTGTTGTTTTGTAGCCCAGGTCCAAAGGGATGTGGGAAGTGGGGATGTGGCCTGAGGGAAAGCGTAAGGTGCCAAGCCTGCTGGGATGGCACTGGAGGACTGTGCAGCAGGGTGAGACCCATTATGGTCTGGTCCACACAGCCTATATGACATTACCCCAGCATGTTACCCAAGTTTTGTCCCAGAATGTTTGGAGCTGGCTCACTCCAAATGAATGACAGGCAGCAAACTAGCAGGAACCCCACAATGTCCTGGGCATCTGGCTGTGGGTTCCAACAAAGGAGCCAGGCTATTGAGCCAGTCATCTCTGCACAAATGCTTCCCTAGTAACGGCTGCAGCGTTGTTCACTGTGGAGGGGGGAGCTGCTTTTGAGGTAAGTTGGACCCAAAAAATTAATGACCTGGATGACTAGTACCAGCTGCTTGAACTGAACCCTCATCTGAAGAAGGAGCTAGTGGAGGGCTCTGAAGGGCTGTGCTAGTTCTGCTGAAGAGAGCTGCCTGGTGTGTAGCTTATTTCTGTGTAGGTCCACGCCTCCTAGCTGCAGGCTAGAGGACATTACCATAGCTGGCATTTATTTTTCCCTTCTAGAGGGACCATTTAATGAGGAGGTTTTGCCTTACAGACGTCCCTTCCTCTGAGTCAGTCTGGTGTAAGAGAAATAAGGATATGGCCCAGGGGGACTAATCATATAAATAAGATTTTAGGATCTGACTCAAGTAATAAATGAAAGAGCAGCAATTTTGTATTATGAAACCCCAGCTGCACGAACTCTCAACTTCAGCCTAGTGCTCTCTGCCAGCTTCCAGCTGGCTATCAGAAATCATTTCCACTTCAGTGAGACCAATGTTAAAACGTCCCCTTAATCCTTTTCCAAGCCATGCCCACACATTCTAGCTGTATTTATTTTTACTACAATTAGAGCAGAAAAGGTGGCCTGACATCACTCTAGGAAAAGCACAGCGTTCGTTTGAACACTCCAGCCTGACGTTTGCCCTTCTTCCCACCCTGTGAGGCTCGGGGCTCTGCCCAGCCCTGCCACAGCCCCGTCCTCGCAGCCCCGACCCGCTCGGGCACGCTGCACGGGGGCAAGCAGGAGCGAAAAATAAAAACAGAACGTAAGAAGACCCGGCCTATTTCACAGACTGTTACCACCCGTTTTGCTGAGGTTTACGAGACACACGTATGGCTGGGCCTCCTCACCTTTAGAGTGCGTTGCAGTTCATCCATCAGGGGAAGACGGCGGGTGGCCAGAGGGAGGGTTTTGCTCGTGTTTTGGCTCACATTCACCGGCTGGCCTGTGTTTTCCGGAGAGGGGGAATGAAATTCTCCACCTTCCTTGTCCTGTGAGCCCTGATCAGTGACGGTTCAGCTTTCCAGCTGAGTGTGGCTTGAAGCAAGGAAGGTGGTGCAGGCTGGGAGCATGGTCACCCTGCTGTGGCTCCATGCCCCAGGGAAGTGCCGCTGCAAGCAGATTTTTGTAGAAATTTCTGGGTGATGGCATCTTCAAGATGGCTGCTCCAGAGGTGTCTGTATTTCAGCGTGCCGGGG
The DNA here is from genome assembly GCA_009769605.1 of Bucorvus abyssinicus. Lineage (NCBI taxonomy): Eukaryota > Metazoa > Chordata > Aves > Bucerotiformes > Bucorvidae > Bucorvus > Bucorvus abyssinicus. Next base: position 29,095,741 of record CM020030.1, on the reverse strand, counting down.
AACTGTATCTAGGTAGGGGTGTGGGGAGAGAAGCCTTGGGGAGACTCTTTGGGGCAGGCAGCGGGGCAGCTCCTATGGCTGCCAAAAGCACCTGCCACTGCTCCAGGACCCGCCGGCTGCTGTGGGCACTGGACCTGCGTGCATGGGACGCTGGCATCACTGTCGCTCCTGTCATTATTAATAATAATGTTACAGGGCTCTCGGTAATCTGGGGGAGGTGCTGCCCTTACAGGGGTGTGGGGAGATGTCAGTGGCCGGGGGGCATGGGGAGGCGGTGCCACAGGCCACCTTGCATGGCAGCTGGTGAAACGGGGAGGCAGTGGTGGGGACAGCTGCCATAGGGGCCGGCTTCTGGCTTTATTTTTAAAGAAAAAACCAACCCCTAATTTCTGACTAGGGGTGTCAGTGTGGTAGGAGGAGGCTGGGGAGCCACTGCAGCTCCTGCTGGAGTGGGAACCGCCAGGCTGGGTGGGTGTGAGTGGGACCTGCTCCCCCTCTGCAGTGAGGGCTGGGCTGTTTTGGAGGGTTCCAGACCGGAGAGGAGTGTGGCTACCCATGGGGTGAGCCTGTGGCTTGTTGGGGCACTCTGGGCACACAGCTCCCTGCAAATCTGGCTCTTTGCAGTTGCTGAGAACTGAGGCACCCAAAATCTTGAATCACTTTTTGAGATGTTTGGCCATCATGCATAGTCACAAACCAGCATCAGTACACCCTCAAGTGCCAGTCCTTTCCCACTCTAAAATCTAGGCCACGAACAGTAGGGTTTTCCAGCTTGTTTTAGTTGGCCCAGGTTTCCCTTTTTTTTCTTTCTTTTGCTCTGTTTCTTTTTCATTTCTTTTCCTCCCTTCCTTCCTTCTTCCCTCCTTTCTTTCCTTCTTTCCTTCTTTTTTTTTGCTCACTTCCTCTCCCTCCCCCTCATCCTCACCCACCCCCTCCCCTTATTCCTTTTTCTTTTTTTTTTTTTTTTTTGGTCAAAATAAGCAGGGTTCCATTCAGGGGCTGTGAAGACCTGGAGACCTATTTGCAAGCCAAGAACTGTCATAGACTGGCAAAGTTGCCTGTGCAGAAGAATAAACCATGAACACTCTTATCTTCTTTCAATGACTATCAAAAAAAATCCCTTAGATAAATACTGCTTTTTAATAAACCGACAACTCTTACCCGAAAAAACCAAAAATAATTCAGCCTCTCACTTCTGAGAAACTATCACTGCTGTGCACAGAACCCCAGATATTTGCTGCTCATGAACATGTAGGGGTGGCTGCACAGTGGGAACGGCTGCATGGCCATGCCACCTGCAGGGTTTTCTGTACTGCTCCTCAGGTTGGCCTAACTTTGTAGTAGAGCTGCCAGCAAGCTCTCCTGCCAGCTGCAGCCCAGCCCAGCCCAGACCCAAAGCTGTGCTGCAGCTGGCCTTTGAGCACTGTGACAGCTTCCCCCAAAGTCTATGAAAGGATCGACAACATTTTAAGAATGGTATTGTTTCTGCCGAGGGCAGCAATTGGCCATTTCCCAGCACTCAGAACAGGTTCTCCTTCACCACCTTCTTTATCCATGACGCCATTACCTACAAAGCAGTGTCTCACTAATAACTGGCTTTTGCTTATTACTATGAAATTATTCTTCTGTGCAATATGCCATCTACATTCCTATTCCAAAAACATGCTAAAGACTCCATTTGTGTCATCCACTGTTTATTGGGATCACAATAAGCAAGCAGACAGTACTTGAAATGTTCCTATTCACATGGGCATAACATGTTAGAATTCAGAATAAACTTCAAAACAGACAAAGAAACAACAACAGAGGGGAAAGATCACTCCCTTTGTGCTTCAATATTCACTTATTTATTGACAAATGCAAATTCATCCATGGTGAGCTGCCCTAAGGAGGCACAGCCACCAAGCCAAGCCACACTAAACAAGAATTTCCCCTATACTTATTTGCCTGAGACTAAGCGCTGCTAAAATGTTTAAGGAGCCATAATCAAAGGCGAAGACATAACCATTGTGGTGCTGTAAGACTCAGTATATACTGGGCAATAAGGAGCACAAAGTCATTGAAGTGATTCGATACCAGGAAGTTTAAAAGGTCAATACTTGAAAACTGTGACTGGAGGAGAAAGCTTCAGCTCTGATGCTCAACAGCTAGCAAGGGAATAGTGAAACCCAGTAACATTATTCCTCCTGCGGAGAAGGGTGGACGCCAGGCTGATTTACACCACAGCCCCCCTTTAAAAACAAAGAAACAGATTAATTCCACCACAACAGTGTATGGTCAGAGCTGTTGTCTGCCTTAATCTTCTCTGGCATATCTCCAGGAGGAAATTAGTGTGGGGATCTTTGATGCTATCTGGCATCTAAGCACACTCATGCATATGGAGAAAGCAAAAGGACTGCAATCATTAAAGTGGGAACCAAAGCAGGATGAGTCCTGAATAAACCAGGTGGGAGACTGGGAGGAGGATTTGAGCGGCATACTAGAGTAGCATATGCACACAAGACATATGTTCACAAGCAGACAGATATACACACACACTGATGAAGAAGGCACACTGAAAGAACTTTTAACTATAAGCTAATGAAGGTTAGGAGGATATGCCACTCACACACATAATCCAAGCGATTTTTCTGTACTCTTAAGACCTGGTGAGGTAGACACACACGTCCTGAACGCATCTCACGCTCAGCACGTACATTCCCATGCTTGGCACACATTAGACATCACACTTCCTTTGCAAACTTCTGCCCACACAGAGGTAAGTATTATCTTCTGATGGAAAAGTGAAGGAGCCAGCTAGTCTTTGGGCTTGTCCCAAATCTTTCTGCACAGCTCACACAGTTCATAGGTAAAGTCTGCCTTAATCCCTGGTAGAGCTCCTCTGCCCAACCTGCAACTGCCTGGCCACTGAGTGAGCTTTGGCTACAGCAGAGCAACTTGACAGATGCTTAGCTGCTAACAGTGCCAGAGCAGCCATTTCAGTAGCTAAGTAGGCATAGAGAAGTTTGGATTATGTCTCGTTTCTTCCAAATGACTCATCCCCTACCTCCCTATTCCCTCATTCCCAGAGATTACAGGGCTGCTGATGAGTAGCCAGCCCTTCCAAGGAGGCCTCCATCCTGAAAGAAAATCATTTTGCTGAGCAGCATGAACATAGTCAGAACTGGGATCAGAAGAGGGGCTCCAGTTTTTTATTCATTTTCAAGAGTATGGTAGGGGATTTGTGCCTGGGATGGTAAGCTCTGTGGGAGCCTGCAATACACACCAGAATGGCAGATTACTTCTTGTGAATGAGTTCTGTGGGCTCATCAGGTTCTAAACTTGAGATATTGTTTAATTCGTTCACGCTTTCTATCATCCCTCAGCAAGTTTGCAGATGACACCAAGTTAGGCGTGAGTGTTGATCTGCTTGAAGGTAGGAAGGCTCTACAGAGGGATCTGGACAGGCTGGATTGATGGGCCAAGGCCAATGGTATGGAGTTCAACAAGACCAAGTGCCGGGTCCTGCACTGGTGTCACAACAACTCCCTGCTACAGACTTGGGGAAGAGTGGCTTGAAAGCTGTCTGGTGGAAAAGGACCTGGAGGTGATGGTCAACAGCAGCTGAAGATGAGCCAACAGTGTGCCCAGGTGGCCAAGAAGGCCATCAGCATCCTGGCTTGTATCGGAAACAGTCTGACCAGCAGGAGGACCTTCTGTACTCGACAGTGGTGAGGCCACACCTTGAATATTGTGTCCAGTTTTGGGCCCCTCACTACAAGAAGGACATTGATGTGCTGGAGCGTGTCCAAAGAAGGACAATGAAGCTGTTAAAGGGTCTAGAGAACAAGTCTTATGAAGAGCGGCTGAGGGAACTGGCATTGTTTAGCCTGGAGAAAAGGAGCCTCAAGGGAAACCTTATCATTCTCTACAGCCACTTGAAAGGAGGTTGTAGTGAGGTGGGGGTCAGTCTATTCTCCCGAGTAACAAGCAATAGGATGACAGCAAATGGCCTCAAGTTGGAGGTTTAGGCCGGATATGAGGAAAAATTTCTTTACACAGATGGTTGTGAAGCACTGGAACAGGCTGCCCATGGAATTGGAGGAGTCACCATCCCTGGAGGTATTTGAAAGACATTTAGATGTGGTGCTGAGGGACATGGCTTAGTGGTGACCTGGCAGTGGAGGGTTAATGGTTGGACCTGATGAACTTAAAGGTCTCTTCCAACCAAAATGATTCTGTGATTCTGTGATCCTGCACATACACACACACGATACCAGTATCTAGTTCAATCTAAAAACTAGATATCTAATCTAATCTAAGAGTCTTTGTTCCCTTCCGAGACAGTGAAGAGAGACAAACACCTCCGGAAGGTGACTCAGAACCCCTCAAATAGGTATTCACCAAAGAGCTGCATTTTCTCCTTCCAGTAACAATAGAGGCTATTGAATATAAATAACCAGCCCAAGTGCCCAGTTTTCAGATGGCTGAAGTGGTCAGGCAAGGTGAATTCCACTCCGAATATATAATATTTGCATTAATTTTCTTGCTTTGTATAAAAACGTGTATCTATTCTAGTGGGGGCATGTGAAGGCACACACACAAACACACACACAGAAGAGAGGAATTGACATACTGCACAAAGCTAAGGCATCTCAAGCCTCCTTCCTCCACATTAGTGCTGGCCAAGGCACCCATCAGGCATTAAGTGACTGTGACCACCCTGTACTGTGGTGTGGACTTGGCCATGGGGGCTGGGGTGTTTTCCTAGTTTGTCTGAAATTAGCTCAGGGCCTGCCTCAGAGACTGCAGCGTTCTTATTTTGAAATATTTTCTTATGTCTTGGTTTTGTGATAAATCAAATTATTTGGCTGTTATCTCAATCCTTCAACATTAAACAATTCATTTTAGAGTTAGACTTTTATGATCAATGGAAAGCTCTTAATCAGAGCTGCCAGCAGTGCTGCTTTTATTTAAGGCTCACAATGATTAATGAAAATGTATATGATCTCAGTTGTGCTAATTTTTGCTAGCTATGCCAAATACTCCCAACAGCTTAAGAGGGTGACGGGCTCTAATCCACTTTATGCACCACTGTGGACATGCTGACTGAGTCTCACGGGCAGGAATGTATTTCCAGCTCCACACCCACCCACCATGTGAGTGCAAACACCCATTGAGGACCACAGGCTCTAGGGCTTTAAGTCAACCCAGCAGGGAACCCACTTTACTGAGGGTAAGTCAACAAACAAAAAAAGGAAGCCCGGCTGACAACCAAAGCCCAGGATATGTTTGCACATCTGAAGAACAGAGTGGGGGTAAAAAGGAGTAAAATTTTTTTTTTAATTGGATTATTCATATACTCCCATGGAAGCCAGTGAGAGACTAGACATGCGGGAGATCACGTGAGAAAAAGCTCATTGTGTGAGCCCATTTCTGCGGCAAGCAACACTACTAGGATCAACAAGTATAGGCTTCACTCACTGTAAGCCAAAATAGCAATGACCAAGCTGCTCAGCATAACTTAATAACTAATGGGATTCTTTCAAGTGAAAATTCCAATTTAAATTTCACCTGTTTCTTACTGTCTTTGGGAGTAAGTCAGTGAGGAAACAACCAAAGACAGAGCAAAGATGACCATACCACTGAGTGAAGACAATGGTGAGCAGGGCTGGTCCTGCAAAGGAGCAACCCGAGATGAGTCAAACCACAAGTTCACATACATATACTGCAGCTGAACTCAACTCCTGATGGTGTTTGATGAATTTTGTCAAAATCTACTCTGGAAAGATGAAAAAAATAAACCTGCGTCCTAAGAAGCCAGTGAACTTTGGAGGAAAAAAGCACATTTGCAGCTGCTGTGTTTGTGGGTACCCTCAGGTCTCTTGAAGCGTTATCAGGTTATCAGGTTAAATCTGAGCACTTTGGCCTGCCAGCACAGGGTGGGCTTTTTGCACTGCTGCTGCTATATTTCCAAGGACACAGACACTGCCATCCACTGGTATGAGTCTATCGTCTCTGCAGAATTTCAGTCTCATTAAAAAAAAAATTTGAACTTAACAGACAAAGAAACAAGACCCATGAACTGAACACCATTCTGATTTCCACTTAGACATGTTAATAATATTAATATTAAAACCCTAAAAATTATACAAGAAATTGAGCAAAATCAGAGGCAAAATTTTAGACGTAAAATGGCTGGGTAGTTACAAGGCAGGAGCAGATGTCATGCAGTCATTCAATGGAACTACATGTAGGTTGATCTGAAAAACTGGCAAGTCTTGAAAAAAAAAATTCTGAAGAGAACACCACCAGGTCTACAAAGGGAGAGGGAAGATAGGGTTTTGTAATAAACAGCAATTTGGGTATTTTGTTTGTGTCAAAGAAAATTAATGTATTTAGCTTATTCTGTCCACTGACTTCATAGAACAAGGAGAAAAAATTTCACGAGTAGTTCCTAGCCAAGATTCTTTCCATCAGGAGAGGTGATGATCAAGCATGTGAATAGAAGTGTAAGTGGTATCCATGAAGACCCATTCCTTCTGAAAAAGAGAAATAGTGTGGATGTGTACAATGCATATAAAGGATGTCTTGCAATAAAGTTGTTAAAGCAAAGAAACAGGAAAATTATTCCCTTTTTTTAAAACAGCTGGTCTGTGGGCAAGTTGTGGTCACACTGACTCATTGTGTGGCCGTGGGCAAGTCCCAGGACTTCTTTGCATCTCAGTCACTCCGGCAGTTCAACTGGATGAAGGCAGATTGGATGGCAGTACGCTCCAATATTCAATATGCTGCAGATGCTGCTGCTGAAAGAAGCATTCCTGGCTAAATAAGCTCACAATGCAAACCCAAAAGAAACCAGGGATAGCTGGAGGCACCAGTGTGAACAGCAGCGTCTGTGTTGTCTCTTGAAGCCTTTGTGCTGTTGTAGATCTTAATGGCTGTATATGCTTATAGCTCAAAATTGCTCAAAATAGCATTGGATTGGATTAGCTGAGATTTAAGATTGCTTCTCTCCTGTTTTTCAGGTATTCTTTATAATAAATCCCATATATATACATATGAAAACCAATACGAAACTCTGCTTAGTTTGCTGTACATAGAGCCCCAAAATATTTTGATGTATACATAGCAAAACCTGCAAATGCTGCTGCTTAGAACGGTCTTGAAGTGGTTAATTAAGAGATTAATCTTATTTTTAATATATTTATACATAAAACCTTATTAATTATTCCTTTCACAAAATGATTCTGCAAGTTGAAATCATTAAAATAGCATGTGTGACATATTTCAGAGTAAATCCCTCTTCATGGAAAAATATCTGTTAGAGTAATAAATATTCTCTGCACTAAACTGAGGTGCACAGCAGACAGAAATATAGGTTAAAATCTTGTACAGCTATGTTGGCTTTGGGACCCAGTTCAGCACAGCGTTTAATTGTATGCAGGTACTTAGATCCTAATGCAGCAGAGCACTAATGCACCTATTTAATTGACACAATGAATAAAGACCTAAATAGGAATGGGATCACACATTTTTAGCATTCTTAGTAGTTCTTCATGCTTAGCAGATGTTTAATGCTTAATGTTTTACTGAGCTGGACCAAGGCTAAATTTAACAGAAAGATTTTAAATTTCTTCAGGAAATTTTAAGCAACTTCCTGAGAAAGAACAGAGATTTTTAGTTTTTGAAAACTGTGGAAAACCTGGAGATCATCTCAGCTATGGCTGGAGAGCAAACTGTTCCCCCGATTTTTGACGATGCTTTTGAGGCCAGCCTGCATCGTAGCACGCAGAATCACTGCCACCGGATCATCTTCTCAGTGACTTATCAGAACGAATTAAGTGTCCAGCGAGTGCATACCAATATCACAAACTTGTGACTTCTTCCAGCACTGATTTCCATGAACGACCTCGGTGAGCGAGCCTCTGGAGGACAGACTACTCACTTATTTCAGAAGATTAGCTTTCAGCAGCCTAAGAAATACACATCACTAGGGCAGGGTGGAATAATTATCATTGCTACTGTGCTGTACATGTTCAGGAGGAAAAAAGTAAGCAGTGCTGCTGCAGAAATCCATAGAGTGCCTATGTCATGGTTACCGTATGCAGCTCTGGTCGGTCTTTTCCAAAAGGGATACAGAGGAATTAGAGAAGGTGGAGAGAAGAATGAAGCGGGTGATCAGAAGCACACAACCTCTCACTCATGAAGAAGGACCAAAGAGATGAAGACTCTTCTGTTCCCCTACAGCTGTAATAGAGGTGAGGGAGGCACTTTATGCCTGAGGGCTACATAACCACAGATGGCATGGGGAAGGTGGCAGGGAGTAAATTTTGTTCAGTTACCACAAGGGTTAAGAGGCACCCCATGAAATAAACAGGCAGCAGATTTGAAAACCAACACAGGGAAGCAGCTGGTTTCATACTGTGCATAATTACAGCTGTGCAACTCATTGCCATAAATGGCTCAAAGCAACTGAAAAAGGTATTAGAATAGTTCCCAGGGGTAGTCTATCGGTAGTCTATTAAACTGAATCGCAATCACAATCTCCGGCTCAGGAAGTCTGGCAATAGCTGCCTGGTGGAGCCTGAAAAGGTGTGCCAGGACAAGGATGGCGCTGCACTAGCCATTTTTTTTTTTTTTTTTTTTTTGCATTTTCTTCCTAGGTGTCCACTTCTGGCTACTGTGGAAGATTTGGTCTTGAATTAGACAAACCTTTGGTCTGAAGCAGAATTTCAGGGAGTTATGTGCTTATGCACCTCCTAGGTGAAAAGGGATCCCACCTCCAGTCTCCCATTGTGGGACCCTGGGTATGATGACCCAAGAAATTCCAAGAGGTGGGGTTAATCCCCATGATGTCCTCTTCTTTAATAAAGCTACTCCTCAACAAAGCACTAGTTCCTCAGGAAACAATGTCTCCCCACAGGAACAAACCACTATTGTGCTCTGTGGCTTCATTGTCTTGTCTTAAGATGGAGGAAAAAGTCAAGACTTGCTAACTTGTTGCCAGTTTGATGGAAAAAACTGAGTTTACACCGACCAAGAGCAACTAAATCAGCATGTTGTAGTCACTAACTATGGTGACTTGGAGGAGGAAGCTGGTGTCATTGACAGAAGGTCCAAGTGTCAGCCCATAGGGGACACAACAGGTCTGCATACCTTTAGGCACACAGTCAGGTCTCAGGAGGACATTGTCATTGTAGATGCTTTCCACTCTCATTTTTTTCAGAAAAGCTGCCATCTGTCAGTGGTTTTTCTCTTAGCCTCCAAAACACAGGATTTTTTTGTGCATTGTGGAGCATTTTATCAAAGTTGCAGCAGCAATAGTACCTCAGCTGTTTGGGATGATGCAACCAAGAAACACAAATCTGAAATAGAAAAGCCTATTGCGAAATCAGGAGTTAAACTGTTGCCCAGGTAAGAATGTGCTAATTTTGGAGGGGAGAGGTGGCTTCAAGTCAAGGGAGATTGTGGGGCCGGGGGGTGGCTGAAGAGTGTGATGGTGGGAATGACTTACTGGTGCATTGATTTATTTGCAAAGTACACTAACATCTGATCTGAAATCCTCATTCCAGCTTGGTTCCCTGCTCCTGCAACTGCTTCATTACTCCCCTCCCTCATTGAAGAGATGGGTATTTTGTGCTCTGCTGAACTGCTAAAGGACAGGACACGAGTCATCACGACTGAGCAGATTTCGCCTCATCTTCCCTTTGCTCAGCTTTGCTCCAAAAGAGAGTTATGCCAAGAGCTGTTGACATCAAATCTGAACATTGTGCTGACCGTTGCAGAGTGCATGGGTGGCTGAAGCAGGCTCCTAATGGCAGATTTCAAGAACAAGCTTAAGGTAAACCCTCCTTTGATCAAGAAGGTGAGTGCATACTCTGCATCCAATTCAAGCACATCACGGGTGATTTACTCAAGCAGCACTGAGGGCCCACATTTTCAAGTGCATGGCACCTACAGTCGGGGTGAGACTTCACTCAAGGAGCTCAGCTCGCACAGAGGCACCCAAACAAGTAATGCTCATGCTTTCAGCTGTGCAGGCTCTCACAGGAACTGAGCAGGAATGGAGGCAGCTCCCCTGCTGTTTTGCCCCCTGAAAACCCAAGCCAGGGACAGAGAAAATTATCCCATTTATTCAAAGGCCTGGGATCATGTCTGATGGACATGCCTAGAAGGGACTAGACAGCTTGAATCTCTAGCCATGTCTGTACAAGCTGTGGTGGTCAGAAAGTTCTGTCCTTGTCTAAACCATGTTTGCTGGCAGTTCAGAGTGAAAGAGGTGTCCCCAATGCACCCGTTGCTGGTCCTGTTACTGTCATGCTTCCTATCCCCCCTGCTGGTGTCACCATCTTTTCCCCAAGACCAATACTTGTGTAGTCCTTCTTGTGCTGCCTTGAGAAAAAGCTATTTAAATCCTCTGAACACTGAATGAATAGCACAGGAGCTCGCTGAAAAGCTAGCAGTTGTTCTTCGGCAGTTAGCTTAAGAGGGCTCCGTACCAGTGAAAGGAAGATGATAAAACGTATTCTGATTAATTGCTCTGTCGGTAACAACAAAACCTTTCCATGTTGTGGGGCTTGTGCTCCTTGGGCTGTCACATTCCCAGACAGTGCCACTCACAATAGGAAGGTCCTTAATTTTGCTGGTGGGCCTGGAGGGAACGTTGTGTTCCAGGGAGTGTTACGGCAGGCTTCTCGGTTTGAGGAATGCACGGTGAGGCTCTCAAGCTCAGAACGTTGTATTTAACAGCCTACATTCTTTCCCAGCTTTGCCTTCCATTTTAACAGGAGATAGTTTCTGTCAAATGACATTGCTGAAGAGAGGCATTACAGATCAGAGAATGCTGTAGTGGTCTTGCCCTCCTGGGCTAAAACGAAGTGCAAAAAGCTTAGAAATCAACGAACAAATGGGAAAGAGGAACCGCCCTTTTCCATTTCAAATAAGTGAACATCAGCAGAATCATGAAAAAACAGCAATTTGAGGGTCAGCAGGAGAAAAAGAAGGAACCCTTCCTCCCCACAGATCTGAGTGCGATATGGAAATAGGTCAGAACTTATTGCTATGCCTCCATGGACACACGGCAGGTACATCATCACGGAGAAAGGCACTGCAGGGCTGAGGGGACCGGCATGATCATGGGGCTTTGGGAGCTTGCTGTGAGCTGCCAAGTGGGAATGGTGAGGGAGCATGCAGTAGCTCCTGGTTCTAAATCTGTTTTCAGGGGATGGAGAATCTGCCTGCCTGAGTCAGGCACAAGCAGTGCAGCTCCCAGGAGGAACAAACCGAGAGCAAAGCTTGCTGGAGGCAGGATTTTGAAACAGCCGGGCTGTGATTTTAGCAGTGCTTTCTGCTCGGCTAGGCAAACCTGCCCCTGCCACAGCCCTGGATGGCATCATTTATAACCATGGCACGAGAAGGAGGTCACTGAAATGGCTGCTGTGCTGCATAGCAGTGTTGGTACCGGTGGTGCCAAGACTGCACTGGGACATCATCTCTCCCTGTGTGGATGTGGCCACATCCTTCCTTGCTGACTTGCCATGTGGCCATGGGCAAGACCCATGGCTTCCCTGGGCCCCCAAGAGCTTCCCAGCTGAACTGAGCATGCCCCCTACCACCAGCAGATGTTGTGACCATGATAAAGGTCTTCAGGCAGAAATCCCTATCTGCTGCCATTGTGCTTTGGGTCCCAAAGGCAAGGCATTTAAATCCCAGAAGAGAAGGTAGCTGCCTTCTGCAGGACTGCTTTTATGGCTAACGATAGCAGTCACTGGACCTGTAAGTTGCTGGCTTAGCATGAAGTGCAGAGACCGGCTCAAGCCCAACACAGGCTTGTACAGTTGCATTATTCCTCACCACAGAAGTTCAGGGAGGCCTTAAAGTTGGTAAATATTTTTTCTTTCCAAAGCACATATTCACTTAGCAACAGTCCCCCTCCCCACTCCCATCCCAGCACACTTTAAAAGGAATACACAAAGGGAATACACACCTTCCTGTTGTTTGTTCTGCACAAATCCCACTCCCTTGTGTGGCATTTTGTCTGTCTGATCTGGCAGCACTTTCAGACAGGACCAACATACACCCTAATTTGCTCACTCCTCTGTGTGTAACACTATGACGAACAGAAGGGCATCTCAGACTTTCTTTGAACTCTTCTATCTCCTGTAGAACTTCAAGTGATGGCAGAATTCACCCAGCCACAACAGAAGCGGGAGGGGGCATTCCCTATGTGACCACACCATCATGAGGAGCTTTTGCTTGTTTGGGTTTTGTAAGGTCCAAGAAAAACATAAAAAGCAAAGCCATCTATAAATATGCCCAGATAAAACCTGCCTTTATTTGACCCCAAAGGCTGTGGAGGTGGGAGGCAGGCAGTGGTTCCTCCAAACTTCTCTCCTCCCATGTTTGTAGACACCTTGATGCTAAAAGCTCTTCAGTGGCTAATGTAACACCTGATCTGACTCCATATAGTTTCTCTTCACCACTTCTATCATTCCGTCCCAGATCATGGCCAGAAGAGCTGGACTTTCCTTTGCCAGCGAATGGGCTTCTGGGCAAAGCAGACTCTCAGCGGGAAGAATCATTTTAACCAGCTCTTCCTCTGTCCTTCAGACTGGGCACAGTGGCCTCCTTGTCAATCCCTTACCAGTGCGTCCTTCCCTGGCTCAGCTGCACGCATCCGAGTCCTTGTCTTCACATTGCTTCAAACCCACTTCCCTCAAGGACGGTAAATGCTCCTCTTGTGACAATGTTAGAAGTGGTTGCTCCACATGCAGGATGTCTTTTAAGAACTGACAAATGGCCTGCTAAAGTCTGACCAGCCCTGCTTGCTCATGTCTTGTCCTGACAAGGCAAGAAGTTTTCATTTTGGCTGGTATGACCCGGCACCTGTGACTCCATCATTTAGTCTGGCACCACCCTGTTGCTTGGTAGTGACCAAGGTGGCTGCTCTCGTACCATCCTGGGGTGCTACCAGGCTCTGAAAGAGGTCATTCCCTATTTGGGGGGTGGCGGGGGTGGGGGAATCTCCATCGGCCCCATTTTCTCCATCCACTAAAAACCCTAGCTGGATTTCATGAAGAGTAGGTGCCTTACGTTTCTGTGTCTGCGTGTCACCCGGCGGTGCTGTTCTCAGGAGGCAGGTGGGGGGATGCTGGAGCTGAGAGTAAGGGGGCTGCAGAGATGCAGGCGGTGGGCAGGCCTGGCAGGGATGCTTGGGCAGAGGCTGCTCCGTTGTGTCCCATCCAGGCTTCAGGCCTCTCTCCTTTTTATGAGCTCCACATTCCAGTCTAGCTGGGCTGTTGTTGACTGCACACTTCGCTTTGTTTAACTTTTTTCCTCTTGCCAGCACACACAGCTTCAGCCAAACACTTGAACATTTTGTCTCTAAGTATTTACTTCCTCAGAAGCAGCCAGCCTGGCAGCCACTCAGATTCCCAAAATAAACCCAGAAGGGCTTAAGCAAACTGCCTGCAGGTGTTGCCCACCTGCTTCATTGTAAAGAAGCTTTGAATTCTGCACTAGCCCCTTAAAGCCATGGAGGGGTTCTACAAGACTTGCTTTTTCGCCCGCCCTTGCAGCACAGTGCGCTGCCCCTGCTCTGGGGCTGGCAGAGGGCTGCCCAGCCCTTCTCCTCCCCCAGCTGCCTGCTGCTGCTGCCTGTTTTCCACTCGCACTCTGAGATCATCTGTAGCGTTACTGTCTCTAAGATATTTTGCCATCTCTCCCCACCGCAGACAATGGAAGAGGAAAATGGAACGGTTCACAGTGATTCCCTCCAGAAGCTGCTCTAAGCGCAGGAAGGGGGCACAGGAGCCCACGAGAGAAACCTGGGAAGTCCTGTGCCCATCCAAACCAAGGGGCCTCAAAAGAATGGGGGTTTCACTCCCTGAGCAAAAGCCATACCGCCTGACTGATGTAGCTGCCAGGGGATAGCACTTAGCCCCTAGTCCGTGCTGTCTCTAACACGTCCAGGGACACAGCTGCATGGTGCTGTGGACCAGCACTTCATCTTTAACCTTCCTGATCTTCGGCAGGGCAATGTGCTGGCACCCGGTCGGGCTCCGGGCAGCTGTACCAGCCCGACCTCTTGCTGGGCTGCAGCTCCCATAACCCAACACCCTCCCGCCAGGACCAGTAGGGTTAAATTAAATTCAGAATTAAATTCAGGTTAAAGGAGAGCGGTAAGGTGGTGCAAACCTGTGTTCAGCTACAGCTGAGCTGTAAACCTGCTCCCGCTGATGTTCATGGTAGGGAGCGGGGCCGAGGGAATAGTTTGAGAGGTCAGTCTCCAAATCCAGTGTTTAAAAAGAACTTTTCTGCGTGAAATTTTACACACGCCTGTGTGTGCCTGCACGCTATTGAAATACTGGTAGCCAGTTGCGTTTCTACTTGCAAATAATTGGTACACATGTTTTCCGTGCCTGTGCACATCCACACGTGCAGTCACACACAGACGGGGGAGGAGCAGCAGAGGAACCTGACTGCAATCAATGTAAGAAGCAGACTCGATAATGACCCCAAATATGGACCCAAAAGCTCCTTCCTCTGCTACTAAATGATCTAATGTATTTCATATTTGTTACCAGGCAGTGGTTTGTATTGTAAGTTTCTTTTTGTTTGCTGCTTTAGAAAAAATAAGAACTACTAGAACATGACACATACCATATTTGTAGATGTAATTGCCACGAAACCCCCCAACCCCCCCAAGCAATTACCAGTAGTGGATTACTAATAGTTTGGAGCAGTTGCACTGTAATTTATGATGGCAAACTCTGGGGCAGAAATCCCCAGTCACTGCACACAAACACAATGATATATCTGCATATTAATCTGTTTTAGCAGCAGCACGATATTCTAGATCCTCAATCAAATGCACAGAGCTGTCAGAAAGGAAAGCATGGTTTGCTTTTATTCAGGTGGAGGAAAAAGATTTGGGGGGGAAACTGAGACAAACAGATTAGTGTCAGGTGGGAGGAGATCTGCCATCTCACTATATGCATCTAACTGCTGTGTGGTCCTCTCCTCTGTGGAGCAGCATCCTTGCTCCCTCAGAAACGCTTTGCTTCATCTCTGGTTGTCCATCCACACCCTCACCCCCGCACACTGCTGTCCTTATTACTCCTTGTTTCCTTCTCCCTTTGGGCCTGCCCACGTTTAAATGACTCTGACACCCTTCCCACATGAGGGAGAAATTTGAGTGAATCACTCTCTTTTTTTTTTTTTTGAGATTGCCAGGCACAGTGGGGAAGCTAATAACACAGCTGCCTGTGCCACAGTTGCTCTGGACACTTGAAAAAAAATTTAAAAAAAAATTGGATGCTCTACAGCTCTCAAACTGGCACCTTTCAGGAGTGCTAAATGGTCTTAATAAGTAAATAAAATGCAGGCTATTTATCAGAGAAATCAGAATGGCACCTCTGCAGCTGTGCTTGTCTCTTGAGGAAAAAGATATAATTAGGTAGATTTTTTTAAAAAAAATTAAAAAAACCACTTAATTTGGAACCACTCCAGTCTGCTGAGTAAGCATGGTGTCTAGGCACACTTTAAAATACATTTTCTGTACCAGATAGAAGAAAATCTCAGAAGGAGCCTCCCTGGTTTGTTGGATGGGTGTGTATTGGGACAGGTTTAAAAACATTTTAGTGTAGCTGATGGACCATGACCTTTTAGTACCAGTTAAATCCAGATTTATTTTTTTAAGAGGTACGCTACTGGCAGACAAGTTAGAGAAGTCTGCCATAGTATTTTCACAGGATCATTTCAAGGTATTCTGTTGCTCATGCCAAGCAATAAAACCGTTCTTTTTGTGCATATTTCTGAACACTGCTGGGCTCTTAGCACAGGCAAATTGTCTCCAAAAGGTACTATTTCAGAGAGAAAACTACCTTTTAAACAAGAAAGTTTCACTTTTCTGTATTAAGATAATGAAATGAAAACAGAGGGTGGATTTACATGTGTTGTACATATAAAATGAGAGACCAGGCATGTATTCAAATACTGTTTTAATTATTTTTCACTTGTAGTCCTCCATATGTTTGCACTGCAGTCAGTGAACAATGGAAGAGCTCTCCTGTGGTTAATTTTACACCTGTAAAGTCCCCTGGATACAAACCAAGATTGCGTGGCCAAGCGGATAAAATATCTGGCTTATCTTGCCAATGAATTCATACGCTCTAGGGGTTAGAGAAGATGGGGAGAATATGAGGAATTCTATTATTTTCAGTCTTTAGCAGATTTTCATTACTTTTACCCTTTCTATCTTCAACACCTGAGGAAAGAAACTCCCACAGCTTCAGGTCTTCAATGCAAACACTGAAAAAAAAAATCCCTGCAGTGTCTCTGTTCTATGCAGGCAATGCGGGAGAAAACCAGGGCTCCTTCTGTGGGTTCCCCCATGCCCCACACTCCACGTGCAGGAGCAAGAAGGTGCGCATGGACAGTGCCTCAGCAGAGCCTGCTTCCAGCACAGCTTGGCCAAGGCACGGTGACAGGGAAAGCTGTTCTGTGGGGACACTCCAGGTTTTTGTTCAGCCTTGCCTCTCCGTTTCGCTTCTAATGATCTGCCAGTTATCATCAATCGAGACACTCTAGCAATTTTTCCCTACCAGCACAGTGGCTGAGGACGCCTGGGTTTCCAGGCCAAGTCTTGCAACAGGCTTCAGCGCGACCTTGGGCAAGGCTCAGCTCCTCCTCCGCAGCCAGCATAGGAGTGCTGCCCGGTGCCCACTTCTCACTCACTTGGGTTGTGAGCGCTACCAGGCGAGAACTGGCTTTTCTGTACATACTCACCTTCCACAGCAGGCTCAGACCTCCGCTGTAGTCACTACGCATTACTGTAATTGAAATTAATAGAAATAATTAGTGCTTCACAATCACGCAGATTCAATATGCCTGAGAGTCTGAGTCTAATATATCAATAGCATAGTTTACAGTATATCATTGGTATTCTTTGGGAGCCGTGACCTATATTCTGATATAAAGGATCTTCAAGGTTCCTTTGCAAATAAAAGTAAATGTTAATTAAAGCACTTTTCTTCGAAAGGCTTTCTTTAAAATGACCTACAACTCCAATATTTGTTTTACGGTGTGCACAGATAGGAGGATTCACAGTCTTACAGGAAATGTCATGTGAATGTAGGAAGGAAAAAGAAAAAACCTCTAAGGAGATTAATTCCCTTCTACAGCACATCAGAATACAGACTTTGGTGATGGGCTACAAGAAGGCTGAAGTGAGAAGGGTACCTATTACAGAGGGTTGAAACACTATGTTTTTAACAGCAGAGAAGGTTTGGATCAATTTTTCTTTTTAGCGAAAGGGATGGCTACGACATAAAAAAATGAAATGTAGTCTGGGATTTGCATTGCTTTCAAGATAGAGGCTTGGAAGTATTGTATTTTCTCTTTCATAAAATTTTCTCTCTTAAATAAAATTCTCTTACCTAGCTTATTTGAGGTTCTATCTTTCTACACTGTCCTTTGCCATATATTTTCAGTTACATTCACAATGCACTTCAAAACATGAGAACACATACAAAATGCAATGCCTTTTGCAGACATAAAAAACGTTCCTCTTTTTGCACAGAGCAATTCTTTTTTTTTTTTGCGCAGTTCTTCCAGTTAGAAGGCTGACTAAAGCTCAGCTAAAATACATGATCTCAGTGTAATATCCTAAGACATTCCAATCAGCAACAAATGTTCTTGTTTTATTAAAAACAAACCAAAAACCAAACCCGCAATGTCCTCAGGGAGTCAGACTCTGCTATTGTTCTTCCATTTCTATGCAAGTCAAGAGATACTAGACAATACAAATTACTGAGTCACCGCTTGCTAAGATGCATTTGCTGAAACAACAGCTCTCCCAGCCGACCTTTCCAAGTTAGCAGAAAGCATACGATAAAAAAGTGCTCAGTGTTCAAAAATCCCGCTGCTTTTATGTATGTTGTGGAGCTGGGACAGAAGAAAATCAGGACAGCCCAGTGGGGAACTGCTTGAGTTGGAGCTGATTTGGATGGGTTTGTTCTGCAAGAAAGTGGGAGCAGAGAAGGCTGGTCACAGCTACAGGATGTAGGCAGAAGAGAGGGAGGCAAGCCAAGGAGCCACTGGATAGATAAAGGAAGTATCTACACTCTAGCTCACAGGGTACTTACCTCAATCCTAAAATAAGAATAAGCAGGGCTTCACTAATAATCAGCCATACAGGACTCAGAAATTGATTCACGACAAGGTGTGCAGCAGCAGACTGCTCCTTTCAGCACTTTAAATATCCTGGAACTCACCAAACAGAAGATTGATTACACTTTATAATAGAAGCCTCCTGAGGGGATGCTGCTAAAAGGCTGTCAGCAGAAAGAAAAAAAAGTGTTCAAAGTGTGCACGTAGGGCTAGGGACTCCACATTTCAACTCATCTGCAGCTGGAGATGAAATGCACTTGCATTTGTTCCCCTGGCTGAAGACCTAATAGTCATTACAAAAGCTATTTCAAAATAGTTCTAGCTTAAAATTTTTTATTCACGCATGACCCATGTAAAATTAAAAATTTTATATAGCTACACTTCAAACAATCTGGCCGACCTCCAGTAAGATCTGCGGAGAGATTACTTGCAGTTTCATTTGGGTTTGAATCGGGCCTTCAAATAAAGGCCAGAATTTATTTAATTACTGCGGCGCTGATGGGTTCACTGCTCAGAAACACTTTTGCACAGAACATTGAGTAAAGAAAGAAAAATAGCGTGACCTCTGTCCCAGAAAGCTTACTGGTCACAGTTTCGGTATCCCTCTTCTCTGTGAATGAGTGGCTTTTGTTAACGATCACTGTCCTTTTCCTGACGTTTAACCGAATGGACTTTCTCTGGAGAAATTAAGACAGACACAGGAAACAAGTCCACAGTCCAAAATACTGAAGATTAAGTTTCCGCATTTTACAAAGCAGTTAGGACTCACTGGCTGTTACTGTGACCGTATCCTCAGATCCCCGTGACAGCTCATGTTCCCTCAGCAGAGACTTGTGGCAGCCTCAGGCATCATCGCTCTTGGTCTTTCTGCTTTCACAGAAGTCAGCCAAAGAGCATTTGGGCAGGCATCTCAGCCACTGCTGTTCAGCACCTGTGCAAGCTCCTGTTCCTGTGCAGTGCAAGCTCACATGTCACATTATGACTGGGATGGGTAGCTTACATCGTTGCCATGAGGTCAGGAACACCCAGGAGGAGGATGGAAGAGCTACACTTGCAAAGCTTGTTTGAGTGCCCACAACACCCATTTTCTACATATATTCCTGGTGATAATTTGATGAATTATTATACTTTTTTATTTTTATTTGCTAATCTACATTCTGATCCTTCAACCATGTTTCCATATGTTAATCTTTCCTACCTTAAGGAGTCATTAAGCTAGGCACTCTGATGGTGTTTGCAGAATTGAGCTATAGGCTCAACTATCAGCGCAATAAATTCAAAGCCAGTCAAAAGCTTGACTAGACTTGCTTCCAGAACAAGCAAGACGAGGTTTTGCCCACGGTTTCTGAGAAAAGGCTTTCTTAGGACAAGCGCGTATTTAAAATGAAATCAAGAAAGCCACAAAAATACAAAAGGTTTCAGTGCTTGGGGTGTGGGCTTTTTTTTCCTTCTACAAAAAATATGCCATCTTTTTGTCTTGTCATAGGAAAGTTATCTTTTACAGTTGCTACAGTTATAAGAGGGAAGAAGAAATTACATTCCAAAATAAGGTCTCCATGTAAAAACATCTCACTGGCTATATGGAGGAAAGTAAAGATTTTTACAGATGCTTGCTTTTGTTTATCTCTGTTTCCAGCGAACACTGAAAGTGTAGCTATATAGAACTACATCCTTAAAAAAAATGGGACAAAATGTGCTCAACTAGCACCTCCTTGAGATCACACAGCAGAAGGATAATCCTCAGTTATAATCCAAATACATGGAAAGATGGAAAGAATGTTTTATGGAAAACTATCTTACTGGAATTTAAGAAGAGGAGTTCTGCAATGTGTGGAAAACAAATAATGTTTTAAAAGGTTGCTGCTTTAAATGACAAATTTATTTCCAAGAAGGTCATGACCATGAAGTAGAAAACTAACTCTGCCTTCATAGTAGTGAGAGAATAACTACACTGAAATGTTATCTTTGATCTCTTAGAGGAAGTGGCAGAATGTTGTTTGGGATTTTGTTGTTGTTGTTTTTTGGTGTTTCTTTTTTTTTTAAAGTTTCTTTTAAAAAAAAAAAACCCTCTGTATTTTTCTTATTTTTCTCAGTTTGTAATCAACAAATTATCTGTAACAAAACATGTAAACAAAACCAATGTTATGAATTGAACCCAGCTGGCAACTAAGCACCATGCAGCTGGTCACTCATCCCTTTCCTACCCCTGGGAAGGGAGAAGAACAGTAAAAGTAAAGCCGTGTGGGTTAAGATAAGGAGAGTTCACTTGAACAACACAGAGAGAGAGAAAACAATCGTAGTAACAATAATAAAGTGAGTGATATACAACACACTGCTTAGCACCGCTGCTGTCATACCACACCCGTTGAAAAAACTGTGCACCCTCTGCCATCCCCCCTCCTCCTTAAATACACTGGGCACGACGTCAGTATGGTATTGAATATGCCATTGGCTGGTTCGGTCCGGGTGTGGAAATTAACCCTATCCTAGCTGAACCTGGGACAACTAATCATGGCTGTAATGCATTACTATTTATTTCTGTGTTTTCATCCTTCTCTGACAATCAGGAGAAAAAATGTGCCTACATACTTTATTTTCATGTCCCAAGCACCCGACTGCTCTGATCACTCCCTTCCTACAGCCACTAAAACAAGCATAGTAGCATGCTACAGTCAAGAACTTAAAATACAATTTATTTATTTTTATCCTTCCAGTGTCAACTTAAATAGCTTTCCTTTTTCTTCTGAAATCTCCTGCCTGTGTAACTGGTAAGGGAAAGGAATTATCTTGTGGATCAGAATACAAAGCCAATCCCTTTCAGCGTATTTGTTGCCAAAGCTGGGTGAAGATTGATGCTCGGGGCAATAAGAACCAAAGTAGGAGGCGATGCTCTCAAAATCCAGCTTACGAGACCCATCGCTTGCAGACCTCTAAACATTCTCCAGGAGTAACGCAGACCTCGGAAAGCAAACTGACACTAATGAAACATGCCTGCCTTTCTCATCAGTTTTCATGGCTCGCATAAGTGAGGCGAAACATGGACTGGGTAAAAGAAACAAACAAGGTAAATAACGTAATGTTGTATGGAAGTGGGTGTTTCACACAGCCAAGGAGATAGGAAGCTCGGTTGGCTACAAGGGGCCTGCTCCAGATGATGTTCTTCTGGGTCCTTTTACCAAACCCTTAGACAGTTTTCAGAGTCAAAACCTTAGAAAGCAACTTGAATGAGATAATGCTCTGGATTCCTACAGACACCCAGGCTTCGTCTATATGCAGTTTAAAAGGTGTGGCATGAGGAGGGATTAACTGGCATAAGACAAGGGAACACCAAACAATCCATGTTTGAGGCAACATGAGCTTTAACTCCTTTGACCTGAGCTAGCTAGAAGCATGGACTGCCTTCTGCATACTGAAAGGCACCAGTCAGCAAATACTGGACATCTTACTCCATATTAGCCCACCCAATACCTAAACTAAGCAATTTAAAGACACGCACAGCATCCTATCAGCAGTACCGGCTTCCAGAAGCCAGAACGCCTGTTTGTTTCAGTAAGTTTCCTAGTACTTTGGTACATAGCCACCTCCCACATCTGAAAACCCCCTCAGTTTGGGCTGGTTTGTTACTCTCCGCAATGTAATCGCAACCTTTCCTATGTCAAACTAGGCACCCAACAGTGTTTTTAAATGTCTTCCAGCCTACAATATTGTTATACTGCCTTCTGAAACCTGACACTATGAGCAGAAAGATGTCCTTCCGGACAACCTGTGGTCCCTTCACACAGTTTTGGGAATTTCACAAGTGTCATGCATTTGCCTGCCTGCTGATGGCTGTGGAGCTCTCTTTCTTGATGGGGCTTATAAAGCAGATGCCACCCTTGGAAAGTTCACGCTACCAGATTAAAAGCCAAAGAATCTGCTAAGGCTGTGAGAAAAGAGGATGCTTATCCTGGCTTTCCATTACCCTTGCATTTTAACACTCATACAAAAGTGTGTGTGAACAGTTGCCCCACGTGTTAAAGATTTACAGAATATGTTAAAAGGAACTAAAACATAAATAGCATCTCACTGAACAAACAAATCCCAACTCAAATTAGATCGTTTTTAAATAGAAACACTTCACTCAAAAGGATAAAGCTCAGCTAAAAATGAAACTTCAGTTGTTCAGTGGGAGCACCAAAATCAAATTCTCAGAACTTCGTAATTTTGTCAGAATATTTAATATTTCTTTCAGTCAAGGAGGTTCTCAGTTTCTCAGAAAAACTTCTGGCCTTCAGTAGGTGGTGCTATAGCCCTTCGATCTACCCAGGAGTCAGAGAGAGCTCTCTTTGAAGCGCAGAAGTGAATTCATGGAACAGTAGGATCACTGTCACCTCTCCACTTAAGGGAGGAAAAATATCTAAATAAACAAATAAATCTATATTATAAATCTATATTATAATAACTTGTAAGTTAAACACTTACATAAGCTCATGGTTGATGGCATCTAAAGTCAGCAGTTCCCATCTCAATTCATGCAGATACCATCATACTATATACTGAACAAAAGAAATCAGTGATCGTACAGGAGAACTACAAAATTACCACATTGCCATATCTATAAAAAAATTAGAAATAAAGAACTGCACAAATATTTAGCCCTTCCTTCATCATATTATAAAATCCTATGAGCACTTCCATCAAACGATCTGAACAAAGAGTTAAAGAAAATAATGATATTGATATTGTTCTAAGTGATGAGTTCTGGCTGTTAAAGCTGAACATATCTGTGAAATGGGTTATCAACATGCCTGCCATGAAACCTCCAAAATTTTCAGAGCCCTAGAGGGCAAAAAGAGAACTTAGCAGCCCTGAGCAGCCTGGCCCTGTCCTTCCTGGCCACCCCTGTGCATCGGCCTGGGACCCCCCTGCAAGCACAGCCCCAACCTTGTCCCTGCAGGGCTATGCTGCAGGTTGGCTGAGCCCAGCCCTGCCCACTGCAGCCCGTTACTGGACAGGGGGACCAGGGCATTCTAATCATAGTGATGTCCCAGGTTCTGCTTGGACAGGGGGACCAGGGCATTCTAATCATAGTGATGTCCCAGGTTCTGCTTGGTCCCATCTCCTGCATGAACCTCAAACCCCCATGGAAGCAGTGTCTCTGCTGCTGCCGACGGGACTCCAGAGCTGTTTACCCTGCCTCCTCTGGACCAGTGGTCCCTGCCAGCCACCACTCCAGCCCTGACCAGAGCACCCTGTCAGAAAGGGCATGGTACTGCCTGTGCTATGGGTGCCCTCAGCCCTGGCCTGCTCTCCCTCACCAGGGAAGCACTGCTCAAGCTGCTCCCTGACATTAAGTGCAGTGAACAACTGTATTCATTTGTTAGACACGAGCATGCAGTGATCCATCTCTCAATGCATAACAGTCATCAATGCTACAAGCCAGGTAAGGGAGAACAGAAGTATTTCATGGAGACTCATCTCCCAACTCCTACAGAAAACCCTTTACGGGACTTGCATGCTCAGGCAGACCAATGAATGTTTCCTCTGTTCCTTTCAGTCACTCACATACCAGCCTATCTTCTCCAGCAACGCGGGAGCAAGCGCTAAGAAATCTGCTGGGCAAGTTTCTAGCAGCATATCTAATTTGAACCAACACTGCCCAAGTGCAGAGAGAGGTCTGACACAGACAGCTTATCAGTCACCCAATAGCTACTTCAAGAATCTAAACTTTAATTAAACAAACAAAAAAACCCCCCAACCAAACACCCACCCTCTTCATGCTGCAGAAGGAAAGGAAAGGCACTCCCTTGCGATTTTTTCCAAGTACTATGGAAGTGCTATCTTGGAAACAGAATCATCAAGGTATTGTTCTTGCAGGAAGATTTATTTATAGGAACAAGGATCTGACCACTAATATAGCAAGATCCGGTACTGCAGGTCTGACGTACACGAAGTCTCTGCTGAAATCTGCAACAGTTGGAAGTGAGAACTGGAGGCTGGGGGTGGAATTTTGCCATGGTGTTTATTTCCGTATCACTGCCATTGTCGAGGGTCAATCCTAAGGTGAAAACGAATACTAAAGTATTTTAAAACTTGTGTAATATATAAATGTGATACTCTTTTGCAAATCATAGTTATACATGTAACTATTAATACATCACCTGAAAATACTGTGTGCACCACCATTCACAAGGCTGCAACAGATGGAAGCATCAGGGAAGTGCAACATTTTACACGTTAACAGGAAACGTGCTCCAGATCGTGGACGTGAACAGTACTAGATTAAACAGCTGTCAATTCTGATGCCAGAAGTACCAGATGAACTATGAAACATCATCTCGAATCCAGAGATGTCAGTCACACATGAATAAAGTGGCCCAGCTCTACTGTACAGAGGAAGGACCCGTATTGCGTTAGGACTACAAAGACGGAGGACAGGTGGTGAATTCTCAGTGTTCCAAATGAGTGGATTACCTTCCAGCCCTGTTTTATTCCTTGAATAAGGACTAATACAGACACTGATTCCACTGCATGAATAAGGTTTAAAGGAGTTTCTTAAACATTTTACTCAACTCCTCCCCTTCCATGGAAATCTCTGTTTCAGGTAACTCATGCAAAGCTGTAACTGACAAGTAAAGTCCAAAAGAATTTGCTTTGGTTTACTGAAACAGTCTAAATATGGAAACCATCTCACCTCAGTCAGAAGATCTCCTCAGAGCCCCTGGTTCTTGAAAGGAGAGAGAAGATTCGAAATAATCTTTTCAGATTAAACCATACCTGAACTGTAAATCCATCGTGCAAGAATTAAGACACACATATGTGGTCAAGGAGCTATACGATAGTTTTATTTGTAAAATACTTTATTCCTAACAGCAAAATACTGTGATTTTATTTTATAAAAGTTAGCAAAAATTGATACATTTGAAACAGAAACAAGAGAACTATTTCTACTTATATTCGATTATTCAATTCTCTTTTCAATATGGAAGCTATAGGTATGCACTACACTAACAGATTTCAGTGTCAGACAGGTCATTCAATAAATATATCACTCTACCATTAAAATCTGTGAAGGACAGAGAAAAAATTTCATAAAACTACTGAAAAAATAAGCATTTTTTTCTTGTTCTGAGGTTTGGAACTAGCAATATCTACACACAACAAAGTTCTTGGCATTTACAAGAACAACCGTATAGAACAGCAGAATTTGTTTAGCGGTAAACCAAAAAAACCTAAATTTACAGTACAACATTTCTAGTAAAAAAAGAAATAAATCAGAAATTCATCCTATTTCTTAAATCCTACAGAAGACTTCTGCAAGGAGGTAGAAGAAACTTAAATTACTAATTTAGTATCTGGTAAGGCCATTGCATATCCTAACTTGCAATAAAAAAAGCTGATCCTATACTGTGTATAATAAACACTGCCTGTTCATTATGAATAGAAGTTAAAGTGAGAACAAGTAACTTCACTATTTTATCCTATTGCTAGCAAGAGAACAAATGATGAAACCTTTGCCTTGGAGAAAACAGATATAGTTAAATCTTGTTCTATGTACACTGGCATAGTTTTGGATGCCAGAGTTGCATCAGCTTTCAGAGGTCAGCCTTCTGAGAAGCTTCTTTCTCTGAAAAAGTTGAACGTCTGAGACACACTCAGACACAATGGAAGTGTCAAGGCAAGTTCATACACCAGTTAGCCAATACGAAGACAGTGAGAGGGGCTGTGATTGATGCTGGAAAAACAAGTAACAGAAAGGTGTATACTGAATACTTCCTCTTTTGAAAACAAACAAAACAAGAAACCCAAAACTAAAATACACAACCAAAAAACCCGAAACAACAACCAACAACAAAAAAAGCCATTAAATTCTGTACAGTTACTGCTGTAGAATTTCAACTTACAAATGAAACTGAGAGGGATGTGAAATTGAATATATATAGTTATTCCCTTTTATTTACTTCTATGAGTTCAACATCCTAGTAATTTTCAAAATTAGTTTGGTTTTGGTGGGGTTTTTTTTAATATATAATTCAGTGCACTAATAAATCTTAGTGTTGTGTGGACAAAAAGAAAAGACAAGGGCATGAACATTTATTACTGACAATAACTTCTTCCTCCAAGTGCAGAAGAGCCTTTACTAGACCTCATACTCACCTATAACACAGGGCTTGCTGCAAATGTGAAGGTCAAAACCAGCTTTAGCTGCAGTGACCATGAGATGGTGGCATTCAGGATCCTGAGGGGAGGAAGGAGAGTAAAAAGCAGGCTCACGAACCTGGACTTCAGGAAAGCAGGCTTTGGTCTCCTCAAAGATCTGCTAGGAAGAATCCTATGGGATAACGGGCCAAGAAAGTTGGTTGAAATTCAATGATCACCTCCTTCAAACTCCAGAGAGATCCATCTCAACGAACAAGAAGTAAGGCAAAAATGCCAGGGGGCCTGTGTGGATGAACAAGGTGCTTCTCGACAAACTCAAAGGGGGCATATGGAGGGTGGAAGGAAAAACAAGTAAGCTGCAAGGAATGCAGTGACATTGTCTGAGCATCTGGGGATGAAATTAGGAAAGCTAAAGTCCCAAGTTGAACTGAATGTGGCCAGAGATGTGAAAGACAACAAGGGCTTCTGCAAGTACACAGGTGACAAAAGGAAGGCTAGGGAAAATGTGGGCCCACTGCTGAATGAGATGTGGGACCTGGTGACACAGAAAAGGGTGAAGCAGTTTTTGACTGCTTTGCCTCAGCCTTTACTAGCAAGACCAGCTTTCAGGAATCCCAGGTCCCAGAGACCAGGGGAAAGGCTGGAGCAAGGAATACACACTGGGTGGAAGAGGATCTGGTCAGGGAGTCCTTAAGCAAGCTGGACCTACATTGAGTTCAAGGTGCACCCATGAGCGCTGAAGGAGCTGCCTGATCTCAGTTCGAGGACGTTCTTGACAACCATTGATCAATCAAGGCAAATGGGAGAAAGTGCCCCAAAACTGGATGAATGGTGATGTCACTCCTATTCTGGCAAAGGACAAGAGAAGGACCCTGGGAACTACAGACCAGTCAGCCACACCTCCATGCCTGGGAATGGATGGAGCAGCTCTCCTGGAAAACATTTCCAGGCAGATGAAGGGCAAAAAAATCAGTGAGGATGGAGCCAAAAGGACAGAGCCAGGGTCTTTTCAGTGGTGCCTAGTGACAGGAGCAGAGTTGATGGTTCAGTTCACAAACTGAAACATCGGAGGTTCCCTTTGAACATCAGGCAAGTTTTTCACAGTGACAGCTTGTAAGCCCTTGCACAGGTTGTGGAGTCTTCACCCTTGGAGATATCTGAATACTGTCTGAACATGGTGGTGGACAGCTGGCTCTAGGTGGCCCTGCTTGAGCAGTGGGAGTGGATCAGGTGACCTCCAGAGGTCCCTTCCAACCTCAACCAGTCTGTGACTCTATGAATAATCAATGCACATCTTTCAAGATTTTAAGTTAACAAAGGCAGGATGACAAGTCTCTACAACAGCAGCCTACCCAGACTGCAAAGCAAACATGCCTAGCTTTGTAGAACCGAGTATTAAAAGCTATGATTATTAGCTTGAGAACGCGTACCACTGCTGCTGGTCATCTCTTACTGCACACCAACAGTACAGCATGTGTCCTTGTTATGTTACCTTGTAAATACTAGCCTGTACAATAGAGATATGAAGAACTTGGCGGCCTGGGAAAAGAATGAGAAGAATCTGAATGGCTTGGGAAAGCAGACGAGGAAGATAAAACAGAAAAGACAGACTGAGCCGTTTGAAGGCTGGTTGAAACCAGCATAAATCACAACAAGCTCTGGTAAAAACATTAATTTTTGCCAATTAATGACCATATATGGGAAAAACCAAGAATGACGCCTAAAGAAATATTCCTTCTGCAACTGGCAGGGCCATCCATAGTCCACCATAAACGTTTTTCCCAGGTTGCGTGCGTAATGGCTATGCAAAAATATTAATCAGTTCTAAGAAACAAAATGACTGTGTATGATTATTCTGGGAAAAAGAATGAATATGTTTATAATTGGTTGATATAAGCTTTGGTTGAGGCAGCATACGGTATGCATGATAGGCAGAATGATCCCCTGTGTATCCGGTGCTGCAAAATAAAGAAATGCTGCTTCTTAATGCTACACTGGTGTTAAGGAGTTTCTTCCAAGTTTTCCGTAACATTCTCAGCTTTAACTGAGGATGACTTGAAGCTGATGGAAATTATTATTTCTGAAATCTGAACCAGGATCCAAATCCTCTAGATGAATGTTGCAGCAGATTTGCATCTTGTGGACATCCACACTAGTGGATGAGACATATACCACTGAACAGCAGACAAAGTCCCTGAAGAAGTATTTTCTTTAATTTTCATCAAGAAAATTCAAAACCAACCATTGGACTGTTTGTTCTGGATGCTTTTTTTTTTGTGCTTTTGTAGAGCTACAGCAGAGCAAAAAAAATATTACCAACCATACTAACATTATTTTTTCCTGTTTCCTTATCCTACCATAAAGACTGCTATAGGAGGCAAAAAAAGTGAGACGAAGAAATAACAAGTTAGCTAGATGCAATAAACTTGTTTTTTTCCTTTCTGCATATGACACTTTTGCTTAAAATATCCAATTGTCAAAGCAAATTTAACTCCTTACACAGAATGAGATAATTTAACTTGGCTATGAGTCTTCCTCCAAGGAGGACCATTCTTTCTTCTCCACAGTTCTATCTGCTTCTGCTGACTCAATGTGCAGTATATCTTTTCTAATCAGATTAATCTTTTGGAGTCAATGAATCATGAGAAGTTGCTTTTAGGGAGATCAGATTGCAAATGCTACAGGGAACCATGGAAGTAATTTCTGAGGAGCACAAATGCTACCTATATAAGGAGTCAGGGTTCCCAAGTTGTCTGCTAACTTTGGTCTTATGAAATAATGCTATTTAGTGCTGCTGACAACTCAGTATAATAGGACAACTCAGTATAATAGGACAACTCACTATAATAGTCTTCTATGTGGAACTTATAAAAACCTGCTAAATTAAGATTCGAGACAGGTGGTAGTCCATGAGATTGATAGTGTCACTTTCAAATGGCTTTACTGAAGTGGAACTCTGTGGAGGACTCTTTGCACTCTACTGTGGCACGGCCAAGACCTTCCGGTGGATTCCAACTGCAGCCTTTTTATGGTCATGTCTGAGACTGCGGATTGTGCTGTTTATGGCAGCCACGCATGCCTTCCAATCATATCCAGTTTCCTTTAGATCAAAGCATGGATAACTCTCTTGAAGAAAGTCTAAAAATAAACAAGTATAAAATAGTGAGTTATCAATTATTTATGCATGCTATATAATCTTTTTGGATGTAATTAAGCCAAAACAAGTGCATGCTACCAAAACAGGACAGCTAGGAATATTATGAGGCTTGAAGAGCAAAGCTAGAGGGCAGATACTTTTCCCCCCCTCTTTCTGTTTAAATTGAAAATTAATAACAAAAGGTCTAAGCATAAAAACAAAATATGCAAAGAAAGCAGGTAACCATATGCATGGGCTTGATGCCTTAAAGTGCTGAATAACTTCAGCTTCTAATGTGGTCAACCAGAGCTAAGAAATCTCAGGCTCTATTGCAGAATGACCAGCATGTGACAGGACCAAGTCCTCTTCAGAGCACCTCTGACAACTGTATTCCCTACAACGAAACACAGCAATTCAACATAACACAGCTGTGTAAGAACAGTGACAGAAAAAAACTGCAAAAGCTTGCTCCTTACAATACTGTATCAAGATCAGTAAATAAATACTTGAGTTCAGTATCAATGGCATAAATAAGGTAAGGCTACAGCACCTTTCTCTCCTTCAACAAGTAAAATGAGTTGTTTTAAAAACAGATTTTAACTTTTTTTTTTATTACTGAAGAGTGATTGTCCTTCTGAGCTTAGATGAATTACATATTTTCTCTAAGCAACCCTCTAGAAGATTTAAATAAGCACCAAAAAGGAATTATCAGCTGTAATTTCAAATCAAAGGCAATACTATTTCTACTTCTCTGATTAACATCTAGATTTATCTTACTAGAATGAAAGGTACAGCTAAGTTGATGTTATGTCAGTTTTGTTCTTCCATTGCTCTCACATATACTACTAGCAAGTAAAAATCTAATATAGTATCCTTATGTTCAGCTGGTATTTTAATGTGTAGTTCCAAACCTGGAAACCCATTTTTCCAGAAAAGCATGGGTCTGAAGGAAGAAAATAACAGCAAGAAAAACTTGTGCTTTTGCTGTTTACTCTGCACCAGGGGGTGAGCAAGAGCACCTTAGGTTTTTCATTCCCAGGACACCCCTGTAATAAACTATGCTGACAAAGGATACACAAGCTGCTGACTGAAGCAGCAGCCAGGCTCTCTTCCCATCCAATCCCGACAGCAAATTCAAGAAAATGCCTGGCCTCAACTGCAACACAGAACAGAATTCCTCCTACCAGGCCTACAGAGCCTTTGTACACGGCCCACGGAACAGCTTTTTATTTATGTCTTTTCTTTCACAGAAATTGAACAATTGTTGGTACTACGGGAAAGCTATGTGGGACCCCTTCCTCCTCTTCAGGGTTACATTCAGGGAGCTGAGGCTGCCAACCAACCAGGCTATGTTACAGTGTTGAAGAAAACAGGTCCAGGGACAGTCCTCTGGCCCCAGAGCCAAGTGACACAGCCTGGCTGCCACCACAACACAGAGGACTTTGTCTCTGCTCTGGAGCCTCCAGGGTGTTCCTGTAGCCCCAAGACACACTTAACACATCTTTTAAATGCTTCTTAAGCTCAAAATGTCATGAAACCAAATACGTGTACTATGGGAAGTATATGGAGACACTTGAAGTGGCAAAGCTTCCCAGGCTAGTGGTGAAGGAAGAGGTAGTGTTTGGGAAAGCCCACTCTTACGTATAGTCTTGCCATACTGGGAATGGTTTCTGGCATGCTCTGTCCCTCAAGCCATGCTCAGTCAGCACCCCAGAGAGTGCAATTTCCAGCTCCATTTTACTTAGCACTACTGATCTATCCTCAGAGGCAATCTTGCCACATCTGTGGAGCTGTTAGGCTGCACTGTCCAGATCTTAACAACTCTTTCAACCTCCCTATACTCCACTCATGGAGGAGAAGCAGTTTCAAGATTTGTCAGGAGATGCACATTGCAAAAAACTGTGATGAATCATAGAATCACAGAACATCTCAAGTCAGAAGGGACCCATAAGCATCATCGAGTCTAAATCCCTGCTCCTTGCAGGACTACCTAAAACTAAACTGTGTGACTAAGACCATCGTCCAGACGAGGGTAACTAGTCAAATATGCAACCTTACTAATCCAGTGAGTAGTTTCCCACAGTGACACCGTAAGGGCACAGGACCCTACATCAAGCCAATGGTGTTGGGAAACGCTGAAGATACTCCACTATTACACTGCCCGCAGCCTGGGATCCAGCTCAGTAAGTAACATCCCACAAGCAAAACTTAAGAATTCCTGGCAAAGTATTTTGTCTTCATATTTCTCATAGAAAAAAGCCAACTTTTACAATGAAAATATTACAAGAACACAGAAAATTAAAGAAAAGGTAGAAAGATTTCTTTATTGCATGATCAAACCTTTCCAGATACGTGTTGAACTCTCTCTCTAAGATATTGTAATAGTCACGGAGCAAAGGGCCACCAAAAAGCTGATGGTCTTTCCCCCAACACCATTGTTTGTGCTGGCCATGCTTAAATCTTACCACATAATGCCAACTTTTTTCTGTGTGATAACCCGTACACCTTTTCTACTTACAACCTGCTTCACAACCTCACTTACTATGTATCTGTTATGCTACTTGTACTGTCACAGTTCTGCTTGCTTTATCCAGCCTTGCTGGATAAAACAAGGGAGGGACAGAATGAGACTAATGGAAAATTCCCCCTTAGGAAGGAGCATGGATCAATGTTCCAGAAGTCTTAATGCTGAAGCAAGAACAATGTAGATGGCAAAACACCTGCTATAACATACCCCCTGTGCTTCTGGAATAGAATTTGCAAACAGAATAAATAATACCAATTTCCTGAAGATATCCTGGATTCATGTAAGCTGAAAAACTGCAAAACTGTCCATATTCGTACACTGAATAGGCTGTAACACGTTAGTTGAAAAGACACACTTCAGTAAAGATTCGGTATTCAAACAGCTCAAACCGGTCTAGTTCAAAATGCTGCCTGTTCACTTGGCAGCAGTCCTTACCCCACCTGTAGCTTCTAAACAACTAAATCATTTGTTGAGACCTTTTCTCTCAATGGAACCTCTTAGGCGAATAGGGACAGCTGACCTCTGAGCCCTTAGAAGGGCAAGGCACTTGAATCTGTTCCTTTCCGATCACAGTCACTCAGGCTGTGAAGGACCTTGGGAGGTCCCTACTTCAAACTTCTACCCAAAGCAAGGTCAACTCTGAGGTCAGACCAGATTACTCAAGGCTTTGTCCACTGAGGTGTGGAAAAAGGATAGAGATGGCAGAACCTCAAGGGGCAACGTGCTCCACTGCTGGACTGTCCTCATGGGGAAAAGGAGCCTGCTCATATCAAGTCTGAACCTCTCATTTCCATTTATGCCTGTGGTTTCTCATCTTCTGACGTTCAATGCTGCAGATAGTGGTAGGCTGCTACTAGGTCCCCTTGGAGCCTTCTCTTTTTCAGACTAAATAAGCCCAGTTTCCTCACTGGGCAAGTGCTTTAGTTCCCTGTCCCTTTTGGTGGCCCTCCAGCTTTATCAATACCTCTTTCCTGTACTAGGGGAGCCAAAACTGAACACAGTAATCCAAATGTAAACTCATGAGTGCTTGATCTGCTGGCTGTGTACCTGTTAATACAGGCCCAATTTGCTGTCAAATGCAAACCTGATGAGTGTCCTCCACTGTCTCTGAGTCACAGATAAAATGTTAAAATAGGCCAGGTACCAAGACAGACACCTGCAGTGCCCCATGTGTCACCCAGGTAGAGCATGACCCACTACCCTCTGAGCACAAACATCATCTAGTCCTTTATCACTGTCCACCCATCCAAACTGCAACATCCCAATATAAGTATCAAAATATTGTCAGAAATGGTGGAAAGCCTTGCTAAAAAAATAGTCAAGCTAAGTGACAGCCACTGTTCTCCCCTTGTCTATAAATCCAGACAAACATGATTTTGAGACCTTCGTGGTGAAGACTGAGGTAGAGAAGGCACTAAGCACCTCAGCCTAATCTGACTCTGCTGTCACTAAGTTACCTGCTCCATTCAGCAACAGGCCCACACTCTCCTTGCTCAACCTTTTACGATTAATGTTGTGGTGGAAATTCTTCTTGCTGCCTTTGACATTCCTTGCATGTCTCAGCTCTGGCTGAGCTTTGGCTTTCCTGACACCATTCCAACACTCCTAGCCTAAGTTGCTAAATTTTGTTTCGTAAGCTGTCCTTGCTTCCAAACTCTATATACTGCTTTTTTTCACTGGAGCTCAGTTATGGATTCCCTGCTTAGCCAAACTTGTCTGCCCATAACTCTACCAGTTCTCACAAGTGTCAGGATGGACTCTCTTGTGATGTCCTTAAAGACCTGCTGACTTTCCTGAGATTCTCTCCTTCAGAGCTGTCTCTCACAAGTTCCCACCTATGAGTTTCCTGCATAAGCCAAAGTCTGCTCTCCTAAGCTACAGGGTCTGTATTCTTGGATCTTTTTAACTCTACTCAGGATCTTGAGGTCCATTATTTCAGTCTCCTCAGGTGATACTGCCACCAATTATCACACACCAATTCTTTTTGTGAAGGGTGCCATAACCTGCTGTCCATTACCTCTGGTTGGCCTACACAGCCCCTGCATCAAGAAATTATCCCTGACACCCTCCAGAATCCTCTGGGACTGTTTCCATCTCCTATTGTGTTGCCCTTTCAAGCAGATGTCATGGAGATTGAGTTTCCTCATGCAAATCAGGTTTGGGATCTGGAGTCTTCCTTGAGTTGCTTAAATGTAACTTCATTTACTTTCTCTTAACTTGTTTCACTGCTTGCACTAATACCTGTCAGAACAGTTTCACAGACTTACTTCTGAAGCTCTATGGTTTGTCCGTAGGGTACAAAGTTAAACACTCTTGTTCATTTCCCCACATTATCATTTGAACTGAGATTTTCTTACTTACCTCTGAGAGCATTAATTTTGTTGCAGTCCAGTGGGCTCACGCCACGTTCAAGATTACCATATACATTGCTTTTTACCAGCACATCTTCTGTGAACATATGACGAATTAGGTAGCGAGCTGACAACTCTGGCCGAGACTTCCCCTTAGCTACATAAATGACTGAGAAAGGCAACTGAACATTGCGCTGTGGACTTCCAAGAAATTCTAGAAAGGATGTCAGAGAGAGAGAGAAATTTCGCTTATCCAGTACTGACCATACTTCAAAGTGGATGCATTAACTAAAGCTAGGACACAAAAAGTTCTTCCTGAAACTACTGTACTTGCTTGGAAAAAACAGAGCAAATCCATAACGTTACAGCTAATGCCAAAATGCAACATACTGCAGACAGATGTCCAAGCAGCCAAAAAACCCTGCCTGTTTTACAGCAATGTAACAGCACTTCTGATATGCTTTCAGCACTCCTAGCAATGTAACCTGCATTATTAATGATTGCTTTCTAGATTGTTTTCATCTTGTGAAAAAATGACGCTACTCCTATTATATAAGTAAATAGAAGTTCTGTTTCAATAGTGGTTAGATCCTGTAAGTGAAAACTGAAAACCAGAGTGAATACTTTTTAACTACTTCAACCTGACTCCACTGCAGACATTAAAAAAAACCTAAATGCAAAATGCATAGTAAATCAGGAGGCCCATGTGATCAGACTAACAAATCCTGGGTGTTGGAACAGATCTGATAGACCTCCAAAGCGATTCTGATAAAATAAATTATTTCCAAGGGCAGCTAATCTCAGCTCATTTTCCTTGAAGAGGTATCACATACTGTACATGGAATTTTTTCCAATGCATTTGTACATTGTGGATTTTTATTGTCTGGAATTGTCAGTTTCACAGAAAGGTGTGCTGTTCTTCTAAAACTGCAATACCATTCAATAGATATTCTGAGCTAGCTTACTCCATTAAGGTAGAATATCTACCAAATTAAAAAAAACCCCGAACAAAAACCCACAGGGCAACTGTGAAATAATTATTGAAAAATGATTATTCAGAGAAACTGAACAGAATATCTCAGCGCTGAACTTCCCAGTCTTAGAGTGGATATGTATCATGGGACATCGGTAGATGGAAACACATGTTCTGTGAGCCAGATAACATTCTTGTTTGTTCCTGTGAAGACTTACTATATATACACCAATGACTGCCTTAAAAGGAAGAGTCACATAGTTCAGTAAACACTTTCGCTAAACAATTTCACCTACCGTAGCATCTTACACCTCTCACTGACCACTTAAAATGTAACACACATATCCAGAAGATAAAAATTTCTTAGTTTACCCATAGGTTCCAAAGAGTGCGGTTTCTTGACCGAAGGTGTGTGAAAAGCTTCTGGAAACTTATCCGATCCTGAATTCTGTAGTGTGTCAGCTGTGGAGCTGGTCATTTTCTGAGAGTTTTGAGAATTGCCTTCACTATCTTCATTATAATTTAAACCTACACAATCAGATGTATCTGGAGCATCAGACACTTCTTCTTTCCCTTGAGCTGTCTCCTGAAATATTAAATGAGGTTAGTACATGCACTGGGAGAGGGCTACCAGTTTTCTAATTGGTGTTCCACTTAAATTCCCATTTAGTAGAAATTAGATTCCAGATATTTACAATATAGCTACTCCTGAATTTCAATCATGAAAACCACAGGTGAAGCAGATACTAAATATTCACAGATTTGAACAAAGCCTTTTAAAAGCAAAGTAAAGGGAGTTACAGGTGTTTTGGGAGTGATATTTCAGCCAATATAAAGCTGAAATGCATGACTAGATATATCTGAATAGCAAAAACAGTAAAACAGTAAAATCTTAGAAAGTCTATGAAAACAGTGCTAGCAGCTACACGTTTAAGCTTAGAATCAAATCTGACACTACTTCTGGGCAACATTTACAGTGCTTTCCTTTTAGTATCCTACGCTTATATATCTCTTAACTGAATGACACAGGAGCAGGAAGAGGCAGGCAAGAGAAAGGGACACAGTATTTCCCATAGGGAACCAGTGCTGCAGTCAGCAGCCCTGTGCTGAGCCATGCAAAGACAGAACCCACGGAATTTCCAATGAGAGCACCCATATGAGAAAGAGTTAAAATAATTTATCTGAGTAAGAAGCACAAATTTAGTACTTAATAAATTATCACCTTGAGACAACTTACTGGGTTCAGTTTTGCTTCTGACCGTAAACAGCGGATCATAGCATTGACATTTGTGATACAGGTTTTCCAGTCTTTTCCATGCACACTCAAATCATAGTTGGGAAAATTAGTTTCAAGAAATTCTGCATATAAAATGTAGAAAATTTTTAAATTTCTTTTTGACAAAGAGCAGTATTTAAAAGTATTCTGATTTAAAAAGAAAGAGATAAAGCTAAGAAGTGCTTCACGTTTATTGTGCTCCATTTAGAAGCTTTAGATTTCCAGCTTTAATTCAAGAGAGATAGTAAACTCATGTTTTGAAGCTAAGCAACACTATGAATTTAAGTTGTGCAGTGATACTTTTTTGAGGTGTTGTGAATAATGCTTTTATTATTAAGCATATCCTGGTAGTATTAGGGGAAAGGTGTTATTCATCATACTAGCTTTAATAAAAAACAAAACAGCAACAACAACAAACCGCCCCCCCCCAAAAAAAAAAGAAAGACAGGGTAATGCCAATGCTGCAACTACTTCACATAGCTTAAATAATCTCCCATCCTTTAAAGAGGAAGGAGATGTACAGGTTCACATATACATGCCATGGGATCTGTGCAAACGGCTTGACATTTTCTGAAAAAATGCCCTCCCCATCTTCCCTCTTTCTCAAACAAACAAGAGAATTAAGCTTAAGACAAAGAGTATTTAAGAATAATCAGTTAACATTCATCCCAAGTATACTACAGCTATAAAAAAAACTCCAAACCAACCAAAACCCAAACCAAATAAACAAAAACCCCCACAAAACCCATGCAAACACAAAATAAGTTGTAATAAAAAATTTAGAAACAGTCAGCATGACTGATGAACCTGAAGTACACAAAACTGGGAGAAATCAGAATTTTTTTTATCCAGAAGATTGAAAAAAAAAAAAGACTGGAGAAAAATGGACACTGAGAATTACAAGGCAGGAATTTCAAACCCAAAATACACATCAGGACAGAGCACATCCACTACTGGATTTATTAGTTCACCAGTTGCTAAACAGTGATTAGCAGAAATATACAGAAAAGGACTCCTTGTTAAGTTCAAAACTTTAAGTGTTAAAGAAGTATATCTGTGCATTTTGAAAGGTGCCATACCTCTTATTGCAGCAACTTTGTTTGGATTCAGTGTTCTGCGCCCTCGGGCACTCATTCCCATAATGCTGCACAATAACGTTTCCTTGGGGAACAAGACACGAACTAAGTAGCGCGCTGCATACTTTGGTTTAGTCTTTTGTCGAGCTTTCATCAAATAGTTTCCAAGAACTTTCACATTTCTCAGTGGGTCACCAAGATACTCTTTTATAAAACAAAAACATTTAAAGAAAACAAAATATTTAAAAAACACAAGCAAGTTGTTGGTTTTCCACCCTCTTTCTCTTGACCTCTATGGTACTCTCAGCATATGTCCTCTGCTACAGCCAATTCCACTACGTATTACTCATCCTTGCTCTTAAAAAATTGTTCAGATGGCCTATTTCACACAAGTGCGGATACCATGTATGTTTTCAAGACAATGACCCATGAACTTATTTTTTTAGACCAAAAGCAACCCAAAACACATAGCTCAGCCTTCCACGTAACTCAGGGCATTTATACTTTAGAAAGAAATGCATTAGTTTTTAAAATACAGTGCTATTTTTTATGTGCTTGTTTATTATACCTCAATGATCTATAGAATTCTTAATTTTCTGTGGAATTACATATTTTGAAAGAAACCAGACACTGGAGGATTTGAGGATAGAACGGATTTTTCACTGATAAAATCCTCCAGAAAACAGGTATTTCCTTCACACAAATCAGGTAAGTTGCTTTCTTAAATACAAACCACATATATAGACATACACCTGACTTAGCTTTACTGGCAGTCTCTTTTGTCTTTTTAAACATAGGCATAGTGTGCATACATTACTTATGACATATACACAGGTTAAAATAAGTTACATCAATTATACCACAAGAGGAAAAGAGGGCCTAGTCTTAAAAGAACCCAAAGCATGTACTGTAAATCAAAGGCTCGTGGTAGTCTATACAACTGTATATACATTGCTGAGTTTTTGAAGTGATCCCTGGCAAATTAAACATTGCTATGACCTTTGTTTCAAGGGTTTTAAACAGCATTTCATCATAGAAATGCTTGTAAGGCAGCCAGTTCTGCTCCTTTACTTTTGATAAATAATGATAGAGATTTCTTTAGGCACTTTTTTTTATACTAGCATCAGTTTTTTAGCCTTTGGTTCTGAGTATTTATTTCAAAGGAACTCACCAAAGTTAGGATTGATGGAGACTGAAGAAGAGGGTAGTTCTTTACTAATGTTCACACTCCCAGATGCATTTCTGTAGTTCACCACCTCAGCATTATTTCCCAGGCTGGTCTCAGATGGTGCTGGCATCGATGACGCCGCCACTGGTGAAGATGCAATGTTGACTGTACTTTCCATGTCGCTGTCTACAAGATTTGATTGTGGAGAAAGGTCAGGCATGCTGTTAGCTCCTGTGTAGGATGAATGCAATGAATGTGTAGAAACTATTGTGGGGAGTGGCGGACTCTGCCTACAGACAGGCTGCTGCGATTCCAGCTGAAGACTCTGGTTAACATCTTTTATTGTGGAATTGACCTGAACATGGCCATTTTGTAAAGCAACCCTTATAACTGGGCTATGCCTTCCTTGGCCTGGTGAAGAGACATGAAGACTTGAGTCCCTTTCTGTGGACTTTCGCACTCTTATTCTTCCTTGGGGCAAATGACTGGAACTTCGGTATGTAAATCCAACTGGTTTCTGCAAATATAATTCAGAAAACAATTAAAAGGTTAAGTTAAACATATCTGGTCATTTTTTTCTTTTGCAAACCAGGAAGACTACATTTTAGTAACTTTTAGTAAATTATTTAGTAAATTTTCTCAAGTTTTTTCCACTTGGGGTGCTGGCACAATTGCTTTCTAAAAAGCCAGAAAAATATATAATCAGAAAGGCAGCTTTGTAAAGGCTTTTAAAGAATAGGCAAAATAAAATTTAAAATTCGTCAGCCATTTACCCAGTCTGCTGAATTTTCAAGGGATGTCTCCACTGCCATGTTAGCTTCTATTAAACAAGAAAAAAGAATTCACTTTCTCTCCTGGCTGCCTTTTCATTATTCACTTGCTACAGATCTCGTCTACAATGGAAGATTCCAAAGAGACTAAGACAAAGTGAGAGGTGGACTATGCTTTCCACCTCCTGGAGTACTTTTATTAAGAAACACATGCACCCTAAAGCATGTGTTCTAGTTCAAAATGCAAGTCACTGAGCAGGAGCTATCACAGGCAGCTGATGTGTTTAATTTGTTTGTTCGTTTGTTTTGTTTTTATTTTTGAGTTTTGGGTTTGTTGGGTTTCTGTTTTGTTTTGTTTGTTGTGTTTTGGTTTGTTGGTGTTTGGGTTGGTTTTTTTTGGGTTTTTTTGTTTTGTTTTTTTAATGGAAATTTGATTCTATTCCACCCGTGTAACCTTCAAAAAAATCTATGACCAGGAGAAAGGCTTACATCCCTGAAAGTTTGTCCATTTCTTCAGCTACTGGAGTTGATCTAATAAAAAGAATA
Source organism: Bucorvus abyssinicus (assembly GCA_009769605.1). NCBI lineage: Eukaryota > Metazoa > Chordata > Aves > Bucerotiformes > Bucorvidae > Bucorvus > Bucorvus abyssinicus. Next base: position 29,055,626 of record CM020030.1, on the reverse strand, counting down.
GTACATCTTTACCACCAACCTTTCCTTATTTATATCCTTAGCCCATCACATATACAACAATGGTATGTCTATAAAAAAAAATCTATCTTTAAAACCACCGGGAATGCTGTAAAGTGCTAGCAGAACCTAAGGAAATGGTTGGCAGTTTGCATTTGCTGGCTTCCCCCTTACAGCGGTAACAGCCTTCTTCAAAAAAATAGCTGTGTGGGTCACTTTTAATGTGAACCTTGAAGTAGCTGCCATTCTACATGATCAGAGGGGAGGGTGAGAGTACAGAGATTGCAGGGTCCCAGAGTAGCTGACAAGACCAGTACTTTTGGATGTGTGGACAGTAGAAGCTACGAGTTGTCTACAAAAATGCGTTCCCAAATAAAACCTAGTATCCTGTTGGTAACTGACACATGCAAGAATGTCATTGCTTTTAGCAAATGGCCTTACTCATCTCTTGACATCTCCTGACAGCAGGATTACCTCTGCCACATTAAAAGCTTTGCAGTATTGTTGACAAAGAAAGGTCATTATAGATTTATAGATTTTATGTCCTTCTTCAAAAATCGTGTTATGTTTTCCTTTTAAAGAGCATTGTTACAAATACTAATATTCTGTTTCCTTAGTTAACAGTGGATTGACCATATAGGAACAAAATGGATAGTGCATACTCAATATCAAACTTTAAGAATTTTGAAAGGTGTTTTATTAGTCAACTGAACCAGCCTGTGTGAGTGATGCATAAATTCTCTTCTAACTGGAGAAACCAATAAGACAGCACATCACATCTTGTAAAGCAGCAACATCAATATACCCAAATTTAAGACGTAACCTACACAATTAATTTCTGTTTATTCGAATACAAATAGAATTTTACAGCATCTATCAGAGCATCCTGAATTTGATGGGGGCCACTGGCCATTCTGTGACCACTGGTCAATAACAACACAGGAGACTGAAGCTGCTGTATAGTAACAAGTCTAGAATAATTTAATTTAAATGGATTTTAAATCTACTACTTTGCTACTAATTTTAATCTTAGTGAAAGGACAGGGTTCTTTTTTTTTTTTTTTTAAATAAGCATCAGAGGATGGGAGAGAATTAAAAGAAAAATAAATGTCTTAGGTCTTTAATACTCACAGGTTTAAGAAACAATGGCCTTACACGAGTATGCTGCATTTCTGAGACCTTCCGATGAAGCAGGTCAAATTTTCTATCCAATTTCTGAATGGCATCATACATGGCCTGAAAACAAATGCGAGAGTGAAAACAGCATTGTTTCACAAGAACCCAATTTAAATGTGAAGAATTCAAGAAAGTTCAATTAAGGGTAAAATTTCATGCCTAAAACTGGGTAAGGTCTGTAGGTAATATATACATTCTGTAGGAATATTAAAGATCAATTTAGATATAAAAAGCATATAACAATGGTAAATATCACAGTAAAAAGAAATCTCAGAGAAGCTTATCTTGCAACTTTAATGTGGCTGGCACTTAAATGTTGTTATTCCTGCTTCCAGTACATGTTTTATTTTTTTCTATTTGCTTCCAGGAGATGTTTTATTTTTACCTATTCGGTACATTTTATTTTACATTGAAAAGCTACTGACAAGCTCTAAGGCAATTTAGGTCTTATCATATGCTACTTTAAGTCATAATAAGTTTCCAAGCACACAGGTAAAAGGCTTACAGGGAGCCACTGAAATACTGATTTCTGTATCACCAATGGGAAATCCATTGCGATAATGGATTTTCACTGAATAAAAAAACGGGCTGGATGGCCGGGCCCAGAGAGTGGTGGTGAAGGGAGTTCAATCCAGTTGGCAGCCAGTGACGAGTGCTGTTCCCTGGGGCTCAGTATTGAGGCCTTTTCTCTTTAACACCTTTATCAATGATCTGGATGAGGGGATTGAATGCACCCTCAGTAACTTTGCAGATGACACCAAGTTAGGTAGGAGTGTTGACCTGCTTGAAAGCAGGGAGGCTCTACAGAGGGATCTGGACAGGCTAGACTGATGGGCCAAGGCCAGTGGATATGAGGTTCAACAAGACCAAGTGCTGGGTCAGCCACACCTCCATGCCTGGGAAGGTGATGGAGCAAGTCTCCTGGAAAATATTTCCAGGCAGATGAAGGGCAAGAAAATCATTAGGAATAGCCACAGCATGGCTTCACCATGGGGAGATCATGCTTGTCCAACCTGATAAACTTCTAATACAAAATGACTGGTCTGGTAGATGCGGGGAGAGCAGTGGATATTGTCTACCTGGACTTCAGGAAGGCCCTCAACACTGTCTTCCATAAGATCCTCACGGTTCTGATGTATGGGCTGGACAAACAGATCGTGAGGTGGATGTATGGCTGGGCCCAAAGGGTGACAATCAGCAGCATAAAGTCTAGTTGGAGGCCTGTGACCAGTGGTATGCCACAGGGGTCAATACTGGGTCTGATCTTGTTTAACATCTTCATTAATGATCCTGATAATGGGCAGAGCATACCCTCAGAAAGTCTGCACAATGACATCAGACCGGAAGGAGCAGCTCATACACCAGGAGGTGGTGCTGTCATCCAGACAGATGTCAAAAGGCAGGAGAAATAGGGTGATGGGACCCTCATGTAGTTCAACAAAAAGTGCAAAGTTCAGCACCTGGGGAGGAACAACCCCAGGCACCAGTACATGCTGGGGATCACCCAGCAAGAAAGCAGCTTGGCAGAGAAGGACCTGGGATCTCCTGGTGGTTACTAAGCTGAACGTAAGCCAGCAATGTGCCCTTGCCACAAAGGTGGCTAATGGTACCCTGGGCTGTGCCAGGCAAAGTAGTGCCACCATGTTGAGGGAAATAATCCTTCCGCTCTTCTCAGCACTGGTGAGGCCACACCTGGAGTGCCGGGTCCAGCTCTGAGCTCCCAAACGCAAAAGAAACACGAACATACTAGGGAAAGTCCAGCAAAGGGCCACAAAGCTGATGAAGGGACAGGAGCATATATCCTATGAGGAAAGGCTGAGCGAGCTTGGACTGTTCAGTCTGGAAGAGAGAAAGCTCAGGGGCGAATCTCATCGATGAATACAAATACCTAAACGGAGGTGGCAAAGAGGTCAGAGTCAGGCTCTTTTCAGATATGCCCAGCGACAGAGGGGCACAAAAACTGAAACACAGGAGGTTCCCTCTGTACACCAGGAAACAGTTTTTCACTGTGACAGCTACTTAGCTCTTACACAGATTGACCAGGGAGGTTGTGGAGACTCCCTTCTCAGAGGTATTCAAGAGCCATCAGGACATAGTACTGGGCAACTCGCTCTAAGTGGCCCTGAGTACTGGGGTTGAACAACATGACCTTGAGAGGTCCCTTCCAACCTCAACCATCCTGAGGTTCTGTGAAAATGAGATGTAAATGATGTATGGAGAAATTGGCTCAGTCATGCCTTTCAGAATAAATATGGAACTGAAATCAATTGCATCCACATTTTTAATAATCACAGAATGAAAGATAAAGAATTTTAAAAAACCTATCTATTTTATTGAATGTGTCTGATCTTCAGTCAATCCCCAAGGTCAAGCTTTCTTTTAGATGTTAAAAATCCGTGTTGCCTTACTAAAGTGATCAGGTACAAACATTTAGAAGTATTCCTGTAAAGGCCCAAATTTTCAGACATAAAAGCCAGACAAATGAAAGCATTCAAAGTCCATCAATTGTTACTATACATTACTGTGCAATAGAGAAAGTTCCTTCTTCAGTGTTTCCAGGACTTAGCAACTCAAATATGATGCTTACATAGCAATTTAGACATATACTTTGTGCCATAACAGTATAAAGTAATCAGATAACAGAATATTAATCTAGTATTGAAAGGACACTGCCGACTTGAAAATACACATCAGGCACGTTATCAGCTATTACTGCAAAAACCACACACGGACATTATAACTATATGAGTTACAAAGAGGAAGCATGTCTTCAACTAAGTAAAACAATTTCTTCTGTTGATCTACAGCATAACTAGACCAAGAAATTTTTAAAAATCATATGACTATGAAAAAAAAATTGCTAGATGGATTTGTTATACATAGAATTTCATACTATTTTTCAATTTCATCAAAACCAACAGTTAGATTTCAATATAATAGCTATCTTTTAAAAACTTGAATATCCATAGACAAAAGAATCTATAAATCTTCCCCAAATTTAGAAATATCTCGAGGAAGCACTAAAAGACCTTAAATCAGAGCGGACAGTACAGGCATTAATAAAAGGCTTCAAGTAGCCCTACGGCAGATTTATACTGGGAGAAGGGCATAACAGTGGGGTGAAGGCATTGGAAAGGGGCTAGTAGGCAGCAAAAGAGGCTATAGCTTTTCCACAGCATTGCTGAATACGTGCTTAAGGAGACTTATAAGACATTAACACTTGGCTGTAAGCCACTCACAAATTATCCTCCCTAAAGCATGGCATGAATGACTTTCACTCTATAGAGGACCGTGACTTCAGAGTCGTGTAAGTGCTCACCTGAATAAATATCGGATGCTTTTAACTTTCAGTGCAGTGATTTTCAGTCTTGCCAGTTACTGCTTCAGGATTCAAAAGCAAAGGACTCACCAAAACAACAATACCAGGTACACTTTTGGCAAGCCTCGTGTTCTTTCAAAATCTTTCAGATCTTTCCCATTACTGTAAAGCCCCTCCCAGTAAATCACCAGATTTTACATTTTGTATTAAAGCTTAATATTTGAAAAGTATTCTTGCAAGTTATGGTGTGAAAATTTCAGAGAATATGAAGGAGATTATTTTTTTCATTAAAAATATTGAAGTCAAGTGGCAACTAAGAAATGAACAGCTGGAAAGGATGAAGTCATAGGTTATCAAATATAGAATGCAAATCCTCCTGAAATGTAACTACAACTGTTAAAATGCCATTTCAGAGATGAAGTTAAAAAAAAAAAATACCTGGCAATAACTGAGGACCTCCATAAGAGTTTTCTGCTGATCTCCAGTGTAGGAAGCTTCAGATACAATACTTCCCTTTTTTGTTAAAACAATAAAAAAAGAGTGTAAGCTAGTAATATATATGCAGTCTTAGGACATCAGGATTAAGCCAATAAATCCCAACTTCAAACCTCACGAGTTTTTTTAGTCTACTCCAAAACACGCATCCCCAAAGCAGCTTTTCAAAGTCAGTGAAACAAAAGAAAATTAACTTACACATTCATAGTCTGGTTCATACTCATAAATGACACTGTCACTATCTTCATATTCTCCTTCCCTGGTGCTCATCTGGGAAATAACATAAAGAACTTTTAATGTTTTGAATAATGAAAGAATTAAAAATATAAACTACAGAGAGAACCTGCAAGGAATCCAACTTGGACACCTTCAGTTGCAGCTATATTCCACCCCCTGGATATAAAAGGGCCCAAGACAGCAAGACAACACAGTCATGTCATCTATGTGCCTGTGGTTAGGTTATATGAATACTCGCCTCACTTTTCTTTTAAGAGTATCTTATCGGGTTTAACATAAATCTCTTGCACATTTATATAATAATATGTATTTTAGTCTAGTTATTCTAAGGCCAGAACTTTCTCATTTAATTATACATGTACTATATACCCAGGCTTATGTAACTGAGACTCCATGTAGATTTTTACACTAATTTAAATAAATCTATTTGGAAAAATATGCATTTATTTCAATGGGTATAACTGCACACAGAAGCTATAAAAATGTCTAAAAGACATTTCCTACTGCTTGAAAACTGCTTTTAGACAGGAATCAACAGTGCCACCACCTGGACAATTCTGACATTTTTCTATTACTGGATGGGAGCAGTTCCTGTCCACCACACATCACAGATTCGTGTTTGGTTTTGCATTTTTTTTTTTTAAACTAAGTCATATTTCATCGGGTCTTATTTTAAAAAAGGAGGGTTGGGGGTGTGTGTGGGGGTGTTTTCATTTGTTTTACAGCAGGCAGAATTAAACCGAGTGGAACTACTTTTATAGAATTAAAGACACCCTGACTGCTGGTATTTAAGAATTAAACATGGTGATATGAACTAAGCTTCAGACTGCCTCGAGTTAAAAAATATATGTAGTCTATCTTTGGACAGAATTCTTCATGGAGGCAAATCCTTATTCAACATTAAGTTTCAACTCTTACGATCCTAAATTGCACAAAGAGATTTTTACTGAAAAAATAAGTACATCTACCTGGGAAATTAGTTTCAGTTACTCTCAGCTGTACATTAACGGAAGTTATACACATGTACAGTATCCAGCATAACAAGTTTTTACTCTTGCTAGAAGCTTCTGTGTACTACACAGATATCCTACCCACAATTCTTCACTGGGACGTCATCAAATGAGCATACAAAAGTGAAGGAAAAATGACATACCCAATAACACTGAAATTGGCCTCAAAACAAAGGGCTACTGTTTGGTGAAACATACCAGATTCTGTTCCACTAGAGTTGGGGAAAGTCGTTTTCTTTTTTTATGCGAAAACACAAAATTCATTTTTTCAGGGCTGTAACCATTTCCTCTCTGCATACTTGCAGGATAGCTCATTTGTGATGCCACTCGATCAGCCAGCACTGGTAAGCCTTCACTTCCTGGAAAAGCGGAGAGAAAGCAAAGCACATCAGCAGGCTTCCCACTGAATTAAACTCTTCACTACAGAAAACATACACTGTCATCCAATTTTTTACTTTCAAACTGCTTGATTATTTGAAATTTGTTTACTAGCATATTATTAAACACTTATTAATCCAATTTATTTAGATCTGAGAGTATAAATGCATTTTAACATTCTACCTTCCAAACTCTCTCCAGCCTCCATTTCATTTGCCTTACTTTTCACTGTTGATTCTCTATTCTCATTTCCACGTCCAACTGTACAAAGTCACAGAACTAAGAACCTCAACAAAACCAGTTAAATGACATTCAGGCAATACGCCCACAACGTAAACCACAGTTTCCATTTGTTTAGTTCTCAGCAGTCCCTTCCCTACACTTACGGGGTTCCTCCCAGTTTTGCCTCTGAAGCACTGTGCAACAAAAAAGATCTGCTCCAGGTATCTCCTCTGTCGAGCCAGTGCAGGTCAGGGACTACCAAACACGACCTGTCCACAAGAGGTACACAAACCACCTCCACCTTTTCATGTCTGGGCCTGGCACGCATCTAAAAAGCCATTACCACACTGCTTCGTCCTAATTTTTTTGAAGCCCACATGATTGCCAGGCCTGCCTTTTGAAGAACGTTAAAGCATTTTCACAGTTAAAAGGCATATCTCTACTGCCAAATCTGCCTGCCCATCATTTACAGGCTTCTACCTCAAACTTGCAGGAAAGGGCTAAGGCAGGTCTTTTAAAAAGAAAGAAAAACACTCTTAAGAGGGGAAGAGGCAAAAGAAGTAACTATTTCCCCTTGAGTTCCATATATTTTAGCTACAGACAGGCTGAGCACCCTATATAGATAACAAGATATAAATAAGAGAAGATACTAGAAGTCAGATAAAGCTTAAGAACCTAAACAAGACCTTAGAAGGTTTCTGAGAAATAAGGAAAAAAAACTTAGCTGGCATAAAAAGGCAACACCACGTCTCCACCATACTACCCGCTGTGAAGGAGCTTTTTGGAGCTTAGGCCAAGCTGAAAAGGTATGGTGGGGAAGTTTTATACCTACAGTAAGTTCCTCACAAGTAAAAGGGGCTGCATGAAAGGTTACAAGGGTACTGCTTAGTACTTTTGCAAATTAATGGAACTAATTTCATGGCCTAACTGGAAAGTAGAACTAATATCTCAGAAGTGAAGGAAGAGAAAACAAATCCAATGGGACAGGGACAAGCTAAGAGAAATACTGAAAAACAAAGGCAACCACTTTTCTTTTATGCACTAGAAGAGAAAGGGCCAGGGGCGGGACAGAAAAGTAGTAATATATTCAGTATCATAAGCTACAAAAAAGTCTTCTTTGCGTTAGGAGCCCCGACAAATGTTGTAGCAGAGCTGACAGACGCTACCTAGGCAAAATCTGTGGTACACTTAGATTAGCACAGTTAACATAATTTTGAAATCACAATCAATAACTGAGTAACAAAAATACGCATGCAATTACTTAACTCTTAGGTGAAGATTAAAACCTACCTACCCTCCCATCCAGCTCCAGAGTTTGCTTCCTTTCCTAGATCACCTCACCCCCCTGGTCCCTGCCACAATGACCAAGCTAGCCACTCATCTTCTAGCACTAAGCACCCCCAGAACCGAGAGCCTGGGAAATGGCAAGAGGACATGTTGAAAGTAGAAGGGGTGCAGGGCAGCGGGGTTAACACACTGGGACAATGGCATCCCTCAAACTTCAGGTACTTTCTGCAGCCAAGCCACAACGCAACTTCACCTGGAGAAACATTAGGTCCCTCTTTCAATTACATTTTAAACATATTATGCTTATATTAAACTAATTATTGTTCTGATTAGCTTCCCAAACTTAGATTTAGGCCCAAATACGGTGAGCTAAAAAAAAGTGCAACGAAAAGCGATACCAAGTTTGTGGGCATAAATGGATAAATAAAAAGCATAATAGAAGTGTTCTGCAGCAGGTGGGGAGAAATAACGACCTAGATCTTGGTGATGTTGAGCTTGCCCTGCCAGCTAAATATCCATAGGCTAGAAGATATGAAACAAAAGTAAAAGAAATTTGGACAGACATAACCAGATCTGAAAAAAAAAGCACTGCCCTACAAGAAACTAGCCTAAGATGGTGGTTGAATAAAAACAGAGAGCATTTCAGTTCAAAGATTTAAGTTCAACAGTTATATTCAAAATAAACTTATGTCATTTTTTGGTCATACATCTGACTATATTAAATTTTTACTAGACAATACCTAATGCTAACAATCTACAACAAGATGCTGTAAGATGTCAAAACCATCTTTTACCTTTTAAAAAACAATCATACCGACTCATCATGATTCCTTTGTTGATAATGAAATAATTACTCATGCCCTCAAACCAAGATCAGCAACTGTCTATGACGTTTACTTGGGCAGGATTTTTTTTTTTTTAAACAGAGACAAAACTCAAAGTAAACCATCTAAACCATCCTCTTCCCCGAAATATGTTTTTAGAAATAAATGTACAAAAAATTACAGTATACTCTACTGTCAAGCAGAGGACCAAAAGGATTAAAGGTTCTCAGAAGCACCTCCAACACTAAGAACCAGGGATGTAATTTGACTCTGATGAAGAGAAATACTGATGAGATTCTCTACAAAGCCAAATGCCCAAAAGAAAAAAAAAGAACCTAATGAGTGCCATCACTTTGTTATAGTCACTTTCTTTGCTAACGTGATAATACTGCTACTGGACTTACTAAATGCTTGTAACAGCTATGATTAATTTTTGTCTGGGCCAATGGAGAATTGGGTAAGATTTCCGAGAGACTTTGATCTTGCGTGTTAAAATAAATACGATGAATTAAAGACAATCATCAAAGCCTGCTTACAGCTAGTAATTCATTCCTTTAAACAACTATCTTACTAACATCGTACATCAGTATCCCCAGTGCTCCACTGAATTACACTGGACAGTTTCTCTAAAAACCTCCTTTTTTCTGTTAGGTTCTTCCATGACATTAAGTCTCCAAATTGCTTGCTGATTCATTCCTAGGTACGCTTACTTTATAAGTTCAGCAGGTTCACTATTAATAAAGACCTTTAAAATCATAACTAAAAAGATCCCTCTTTAAATGCATTGCCAAGCAATTTCTATAAAGTATGTTTTAAAGATATCGGTAATACAGAGAGCATTCAAGGCAGCAGCACTGAACATACAGCATTAAAACTAGCCATTAACTATTAGATCACAATAAAAATGTACAGTAATTACCATAAGCAAGTTGAGCCACATGGTGAACACCACTGTTTACTTCACAGTTTTGTTCCATTGACACGCAGCTTTGTGTGGCCAGTCCATTTTCTCCAGGTTCAATAATCACTTCAACATCCTCCTCAACTTTCATAGATACATAATCTATTAGCACATGAGAAAAGAGAAAGGGTTAAGACTAGAGACCATTCTGCATGTCAGATGGCAACTGATAGTGTTGTATCATGTCTCGCATTATTGGAATTGTACCAGAGGCTAATTTAAAACAAGTTTTACTTAGCATCTAAATGCAAAGTCACATTTAAACACAGGCATTAGAGGTTTTAAAATACACTAGAAGAGAAGCAATTTACTATTGTTTCGTTGGTGGGCTTCCTGAAACCATTCGATATCCAACTCTTCCTAGTGTCCAGCTTCAACAGGAACAGTTACAATCCAGTAACAAGCACTTCTGAGAACTCCACTATTTACAATCAAGCATATGACAAGGCATACTAATCTGGGTTTGAGTTTTTACCTTCATAAATAAGAAATGCTTAATACACTTGAAACAAATCAGTCTACAAATCCTAATTGCATATGTGGTATTCAGACCAAACCAAACATTGGCTCCCAATGAGATGCTGTGCAGAAACACAGAATGGCAAATCTCCAGTACCACGTTTTTTCCAATTAAACATACTACATCAAGAAGAAATGTCCTGGCTTCAGAATAACTGCATTATAGCTACTATAGCTAGATCTGGTGGTTTTGGGGGGATGGAGGAGGCAGTGGGATTTATTAGTGATTAAACAAATTAATGGAAGAAACCATACCGTGAGCCATTTAAGTTAGGAAATAAAACTTAAATTCAGCCAGCACACACGCACAATGACACACTAACTATACAAACACATGCCCTGTTTTCCACAGGATCTCTATGCTGTTCGGTACACAGGATAGACTGAGCTCCAGGAACGAATAAGGGCTGAAGGAGTGTAACAGTGGTCTGGTTCTTCAGACTTATACAAACAATTCACTCCAAATCCTACTCGCTTCCCTTCATTCTAATTTCTTAAGAGACCAAAAGGTGGGAAAGAAGCTGAATTCCACAGGCCATGGAGTTTTCCCTCTGGCCAGTGTTCCCACATAATCCAGAAGAAACAATAGAACAGGGTTTGGATTTGGCTGTCATCAGATTAGGACAGACTTCAGCAAATGGAGGGTGTGTTCAGAAACACCCATCAGCTGCCGTGCAGTCAGTAGTGCTGGTTATAGTAGTAAATGAAGCAAAAAAGCTAGGTGGGGCACAGTTGCCTTGCAAAAAAGGGTTTAGCTGAGTAGACATGAGCTGGGATATGCTGCCCAGGCTCAAAGTCAGCGAACAGTTCTTGGCCAGTTTTAATTAGCTGTACAGAAGTAAATAACAGAACAACTCATGAGCTTAATTTAGGCACGGCTTTTAGCAAAACACTTAGAGACGTTCAGTGACTGAAGGTCATTGCAAGATGACATGAGTTATTTGGATGTGTTGAATTATTTAACTGTCTCACAGGCACGATTTTTTTGTTGACAATCATTTAGTGCTCTACCTACTTTGGAGGAGAGTTAACTCAGAGTCGGGAAAACTGCATCTGCAAGAAAGCAGTTGGGCATTCTCTCTGCCAATTTCCCCAACCCATATGCCAGGTTACGGCAGGGCCTGACAAATACTCTGCTTACAGCTGGGCCTCTGCTCTCTTGCTATCATCTTTCTATCCCGAATTATTCTCCCCTTCTACTCTGCTCTGGTGAGACCACACCTGGAGTACTGCATCCAGCTCTGGAGTCCTCAGCACAGGAAAGGCATGGACCTGTCCGAGCGGCTCCAGAGGGCCACAAAAATGATCAGCAACTGTGTCACCCAAATCTATAGCAGACAGAGAAAGAGGTATAAAACATGGAAAAATCTGTAGAACCAGCACGAAGCAAAGACAAAGCAGCTCCGTGTTCCATCTGGACTACAGGAAGGCCACTATCACCAGAAGTCAGGAGAGTTTCTACAACTGATTGATACCAAAAGCAAAGGTCACTCTTCCACACCTTCCACGATCCTCCCTTAAATGAGTTTCAAAATCAGAATTTCAAGAGTGCAGTGGACTCCAGGGAGAAATTGTTTCCAAAGACTGTAGCTTCATCAACTCACAGCTGGAAGAAAAACATAATCAAACAAGAAAATCCAGAAAGGGAAAACACCTCACTTCCAAAACATATTTAATTAATTACAATACATTTGTACAACGATGAAGAAGCAATGTAGCAACAAGCACTAATCTCTAAAATCTTTTAACTTCTAAGATGGTGGTCAGGATCCTCCTCATCTCCAGGGGTTTTAACATCCATCACCCATTGCTGAACATGCAGGAAAAGGAAATTATTCCCTCTTCAGAATAGCACTCTTACATGGACAGTCAGGAAATTTTGATATTAGAATACACAATCTACTTCCATGAAGGTTTATCAACATGACTGGTGTCCTGGTTTTGCTGGGACAGAATCACAGGCCAGCCATGGTCTGCAGGCCATTAGCAGGTTCGAGTCAGCCAGGGCAGCTGACCTGGGTTGGCTCACAGGTGGATCCCAGACCATAAACATGCTTAGTATGAAAGGGGGAAGTTTGCTGAGCAAAGTGGGGTGGTTTCCTGTTTGGCCTCTTCCTGCTCCCCTTCCTTCTCCTGTAGGGCTGCTTTCCTGTTTGTTGTGGCCACTGTACATTTGCTGAGCAGAGTATAACTTCGTATACTTCATATTGGCATTTGGTATTAGCTTGGCTGTTTCATCAAATCCTTTTTCCTTTCAACCTGCGGGTCTCCTCTCCTTTTCCTGATCCCCCTTCTTGGCTGGGGAGGGGTCATCAGGTAATAGAGCAAGTGCTATAGTTCAGTCCTGGACATGGGCTAAATATAGACAGTTTATTTGGTACCCAACATTTCTTTGGGGCTTGACTTAAGTAGCTCACCTGGGAGAATTACAGACCTTCAATTTGAGAGTCTCAAAGCGTTGACATTTCAACAGATTTGACCAAGTCATTACAAGCATTTATTATGTTGGTGATATGGGTAGCATGGTCACTGGGCACAATTCTCTGGTATTTGTTTCTAGAGTTGCTTTTGAAGCTGTGGGCAGCTTTACTGCTGTTGGTTAGTAGTTTTGTGCAGTTTATTGCTTCTGGGTGTGGGGTTAGAGGTGCCACTCTGCTATGTTCTCTGCTATCGGGTTATGGTATTATAAATTCTTTCCTAATTACACAAATTTCTGATTTTTATGGAATGGTAATGGGGAAAGAAAATTTGGTATACCCTTTGGATGCTTCCACCACCTTGATCATATTGCTAGGCCTTCTGAATGTCTTTCAGCTCTTGGACTTGCTTAAAGTAAAATACTGGTAATAGACGTGGGTATGGTGTAGCTGCTGGAACCCCCGTAATGGGCCCTGAAGCTATCTCAGCCCCCAAGACAAGCACTGTAGCTACTCAAAATCCCAGTGAAGGGTGATGTGGCTGACCTAGGGAGTCAACAAGTGCCAGTATCGGTTTCCCCTGTAGACAAGAAACACATAAAAAGAGCAGGTTCTGCATGGACATCTCAGGAGGAAGAATTGGACAAGTGACCACTCAAACTCTATCCCTAAATGAGTTGTGAGATATTCGTAGAGATCACAGTTCTCATGAAGGTAAGCAACTTGTTACTTGGCTGCTCCGATGCTGGGATAACAGAGCTGATGGTTTGGACTTAAGAGTGTAGAGAAGCCAAGCAGTTGGGATCGATGGCTAAAGAAGCGGGTACTGACAGGGGTCTTGCAAAAGTGGCACATCCTCTTGCTCTCTGGAGGCGATTCCTACTGAGTGAAAAGAACAGATATCCCTTTAGAGATGACGTCGTATACCATCTGTGGACAACCATGGAGAGAGGTGTTAAGAATCTGAGGGAACTGGCTGTGTGAGAGCTGATTTTTGCTGACCTGGATGACTGGCAGACACCATTAGATCCAGACGAACTCAGTTACTGGATCCACATGGTGCAAGTGGGTACTAAGCATGCCATCATAGTATGCCAATGCATTAGCATTATTTAGCTGGAAAGACAATGAGGCACTAACGGTGGGTGGCATGGGTGCTTGACTGTGGCAACATGCAGATAATCTCTCTTCCTCCCCAGAGACTGATGTCTTCACTGTTGAAAAACCGTCTGACAAATTCATGGAACTGCTTAGTAAGATGTACAAAATACTCTCCTAGATGGAGGACAGGTTCCACTCCCCATCTGACAAGCGTCTCAGCCGTTAGAAAAAAGCATTCTCCTGTAAGACCTGCTAGAGAGAGATGGTACACACCACAAGGCACCCTGCAGTTTTTCCTGTGTAACCATGAGGAAGACATGAGAAAATGGGATGAGAAACCTACCTCTGTCTTACAGCATGCATGCAGCAAGTGCAAAGTAAAATGATCACAAAAAGAGGACCTTCCAAGAAAACTGCTGCTCTGGTTTTCAGTGGGCAGCCCCCCTGATGGCGTAGATGGGCTTCTGATCCTTATTTACAAGATGTGAGTAATGGCAATGGGTGTATAGTCCACATGAGCTGTTCGGACCCCTGTGACAATGATGGGCCCTGTGTTTGGCATTAAGAGGGGCCCTGCTTCCAGCCAGGTGGAGGAGAGGGACAACAGAGTTTATTGGACTGTATGGGTTTGATGGCCTGGCACATTGGAACCACAGGAATATATGGCTTTGGTGGTCACCGGTGCAAAACACACCTTGATGCCATCAAACTACGGAAGGACAGAATCCGTTTGGATTTCCAGAGTGATGGGGGGATGCCAGGAACTAACTGCAGTGAAAGCTGAAATGGGTTTGACTCGATATGAATGGCAAAAGCATCACATTGTGACTGGCCCAGATGCCCCACACATTCTTGGTGTAGATTATCTCAAGAGAGGGTATTTCAAGGACACGACGGGTGACCAGTGGGCACCTGCTGTAGTGGTGGTGGAGACAGAGGAAATTGAACAGCTGTCTACCTTGCCTGGTGGTGTGGTTTGAATGCAGCTGGCAACTAAGCACCATGCAGCCGCTCACCCACTCCTTTCCTACCCACAGTGGGGTAGGAGAAAATGTAAAAGTAAAGTAGCGTGGGTTACGATAAGGAGAGTTCACTTGGAACAACACACAGAGAGAAATCAATAGTAATAACAATTTTAAAGTGAGGGATACACAATGCACTGCTTACTGCTGCCATGCCACACCAAGCCATGCCACACTGCTGCTTGAAAACTAGGTACCTTTCCAGTTAGCTGCCCCTTATATGTACTGGGCATGACACCAGTATGGTATTGAATATCCCATTGGTTGGTTTGGTCTGGCTACGGAAATTAACCCTATCCTAGCCGAACCCAGGCTACCCAGTTTATCAGAGGACCCTTCTATTTTGGGACTGTTGAGGGTCAAGGAATAAAAGGTGCCCATTGCTACTACAGTGGTGCACCAGTGCATTAATACCACATGAATCAAGACTGCTCAATCACCACCCATAACCTGATCTGTCAACTGGAGAGTCAAGGAGTGATCAGCAAGGCACGCTCACCCTTTAACAGTCCAATCTGGCCACTGCAAAACTCTAATGGAGAGTCAAGACTGGCAGTAGACTATCGTGGCCTGAATGAGGTCACACCACCACTGAGTGCTGCCGTGCCGGATGTGTTAGATCTCCAGTACAAACTGGAGTCAAAGGCAGCTAAGGGGGGTGCCACAACTGATACTGCTAATGCATTCCTCTCCATTCCTATAGCACCAGAGCGCAGGCCACAGTTTGCTTGCTCCTGGAGAGGCATCCAGTACCTCTGGAATCGACTGCCCCAGTGGTGGAAACACAGTCCCACCATTTGCCATGGACTGATTCAGTTTGCACTAGAAAAGGGTGGAGCTCCTGAACATTTGCAATACATTGATGACATCATTGTAAGGGATAATGCAGCAGAAGTTTTTGAGAAAGGGAAGAAAGTAATTCAACTTCTTCTGAAAGCTGATTTTGCCATGAAGAGAGGCAAGGTCAAGAGACCTGTACAAGAAATTCAGTTTTTAGTAATTAAATGGCAAGATGGGCATTGTCAGAACTTGATAGATGCGATAGACAAAATAACGGCTATGTCTCCACCGATAAAAAGGAAACACAGGCTTTCTAGGGTATTGTGGGTTTCTGAAGGATGCATATTCCAAACTACAGTCAGTTTGTGAGCCTTCTCTATGAAGCAACTCAGAAAAAGAACTGGGGCCTGAGCAACAACAGGCCTTTGAACAAAGCAAGCAAGAGACAGTTCATGCGGTAGCCCTTAGGCCAGCCTGGGCAGGACAAGATGTTAAAAATGTGCTCTATGCTGCAGCTGGGGAGAATGGCCCTACCTGGAGTCTACAGCAAAAGGCACCTGGGGGTCTTGAGGCTGACTCCTAGGGTTTTGGAGTTGAGGATACGGAGGATCAGAGGCCCACTACGCTCCCACTGAAAAAGAGATACTGGCAGTGTACGAAAGAGTTTGAGCTGCTTCATAAGTAAATGGTGCTGAAGCTCAGCTCCTCCTGGGGCCCCGCATGCCAGTGTTGAACTGGATGTTTAAACTCCACTGTTTAAAGGGCCTTCCACACATCATGCAATTGATGCTATGTGGAGTAAGTGGGTCACACTGATCACTCAGTGGGCTTGAATAGGGAACCCCAACCATCCAGCAATTTTGGGAGTATTCATGGACTGGCTGGAAGACAAAGATTTTGGAACGTCACCAGGGGAGAAGGTAATGCATGCTGATATACACAATAAATTACCAGGAAATGAGAAGCAACATGCCTTGTTTACTGATGGTTCTTGCTGTATTGCAGGAAAACCTCAACAGTGGAAGTGCTGTGTGGAGTCCTACATGAGGAGTTGCAGACATAGTTGAGAGTGAAGATGAATTGAGTCAGTCTGCAGAGCTGAAAGCCATCCAGCTGGCTTTAGATATTGCTGAGTGAGAGAAACGGCCTTTATTTTATCTGTACACTGACTCGTGTATGGCAGCAAATGCCCTATGGGTGTGGTAAAAACAATGGAAGGAAAACAGTTGGCAGTGCAGAGGTAAACCCATCTGGGCTGCCCCATTGTGGCAAGATACTGCTGTTTGGGTAGACGAGCCAGAGGTAAAGGTGTGTCACATACATGCCCACACACCCAAGAGTCAGGCCACTGAGGAACATCAAAACAACCAGCAAGTGGACCAGGCTGCTAAGGTTAAAGTGTCTCACGTAGACCTGGATTAGCAACATATGGGTGAATTATTTTTGGCTTAGTGGGCCCATGATACCTCTGGCCATCAAGGTAGAGATGCAACACAGAGAAGGGCTCATGATCAAGGGGTGGACTTGATCATGGACATCATCACGCAGGTCATCCATGAACATGAAATGTGCTGCAATTAACCAAGCCAAACAGTTAAAACCTGTGTGGTATGGACAGTGTTGGTTTAAATGTAAGCATGGGGAGGTCTGGCAGATTGACTGTATCACATTTCCACAAACACATCGGGGTAAATGCCTTGTGCTTACTGTGGTGGAAGCCACTTCTGAATGGCTGGAAACATACACTGTGCCCCATGTCACTTCCTGTAACACTATTCTGGGGCTTGAAAATCAAATCTTGCGGCAATATGGCACTCCAGAAAGAACTGAGTCAGACAATGGGACTCATTTTTGAAACAGCCTCATAGATACCTGGGCTAAAGAACGTGGCTTTGAGTGTGTATACCAGATGCCCTATGACTCACCAGCCTCCGGGAAGTTGAACAATGCAATGGACTGTTACAGACTGCACTGAAAGCAATGCGTGCTGGGACGTTTAAAAACATTTAGCAAAAGCCACCTGGTTAGTTAACACCAGGGGATCTGTCAGTCAACGTGACCCTGCCACTACTACATACTGTAGAATGGGATAAAGTCCCTGTGGTGCATGTAAGGAGTATACAGGGGGAAACTGCCTGGGTTACTCCCACCTTGAGCCAAGGCAAACCTATTTGTGAGGTTGCTTTCTGCTCAAGGACCTGGGTTCACTTGGTGGAAATGCAGGATATGGGCTAAACATAGATGACTGGTCACTGCAACAATAAGGAAGGCTGCTCCAAGAAATGTAGACCCACCTGCTTTATATAAAGCACTTCTTCCTTTTCCTAACATATTCTAGCTGCCTTGCCTCTAAAGTCAGTAGACAAATTTAAATGTCTTTCCTGTAGATTGACCAAGAGAATGTCTGTGTTCAAATTTATTTTGTTTAGCAGACAGGTCAACAAATATTATTTAAAAAAAATGGGGGTGGATCTGTAAGTAGTTCTCATCTTTATAGTCCTATACATATCTTAGTCAGGCAAGGGAAAACAATTCTTAAATGTCCCTGCTGTAGTCATTCTTAAACGTGAGGACAACTTTGTTCATTCAACTGCAATCTTCACAACAATCTTCAAAAAGTTGTGACCAAAAAATGCCAGCCATTTTCTCATAATCTTAAACAAACTGCAATTTAGTCCTGTAACCATTTCTAAATATTTCTGATGCTTCTTAAAAGTGCTAGCAATGTGGAGTAATACCATATATATAGCACCAAACAATATGAAATACATGTCTTTCTCACTGAGAAGCCACAAACTGCCAGATTCTGATTAATTTGTGCTCCTGCAAAAAAAAGTCAAAATATTTTTTCACTTGTGACTTGAATGAAGATGCAACTGCATTTCTTTTGCCGAGTTAATAATTTCGTTGCATTAACTCCACTGACACAAAATATGATAGATTCTTAGACACCTCCTGTAAATCTTGAAAGATCGTAAATTAAAAAAAATGTGATTAATATTTTAGGTTTATATATTTCAAATAAGGCTTTTACTGTGAAGTGAATTACACATTACAGTAAGACCTACTAAATAGGCTCATTTAACTGATCGTTGGAACAAACTCTACCATTTGATCAAGATACTCCAGCAACCAAATGACTACTTATCTTTACACTACTGCTCGGCCACCTACCCCCAAACATACAGTCATATAGGCTTTGGATAAAAGAGCTGAAAACAGAAGAAAAATGTGAAACATAAGAATGAATGATGAATAGAACCAAACTGCAACATAAATAAAACTGGGGGGAGGGGATGGGACACAACACACAGATGGGCCACCAAGATAATTGACATGGAAAAGAGATCTAAAGATGTTGATATTAAACATCAAGAAATACTAAAAACAAGCAAACAATAGAACCCCACAAAAACAAAAACACAGAACCAAACATGAACTCTCTCAAAGACAGAGCTAAAAAGACAAGACAAACATAAAAGCAAAAAAGCCTTCTGTAGCAACTACAAATTACATACCAAAGCACATCAAGCAAAGCAATCCTACCCAAACAAATAAAGGATGTATCAAGGAACTTACTGGGTTAAACTAAGTCACAGAAGGAGAGCCAGCTAGCATTACCTTGGACCACAACCAGATCCTGCTCTATTTATGATCTAATACACTAACATACAAGAAAAAAAAGGAACACAAGGGAGAGCACAGGGACACCAGCGCCATGATGCCTTTCAGGGGTACTGTACTATCATCCCATCCCAGCTTCAAGTAATCATTCGCATATTAACTCAGTCTCATTGCAGATGTAACTGAGAGTTTTAAGGACAGTTCTTCATACTATGCTAAAGCTACGAGCACAGAAATACAAGAAGATCTGATGTGTCAGCTGAAGCCTGAAGACAAATTAACAGTCTACTTTTCTTTCCCCAACTACTTTACTAATTAAGTACACCACATAAACCAGTGGGATACGGAAGGACTTGTACTGAGTCAGACATGACCTGATGAATGCTGTTGCTTACTGTGGAAACAGAAGTGTAGGTAACCATGTGGTATGGAACAGTAAAGGGAGGCAGATGAGAAAACTGCAAGCACCAAGTACTACTAAATCCTATCCCAACCTCTATTACAGAGCTCCCAGAGGTTGCTAGCAAAATTGCTAAAACTAAATCGAACTTTTCACAGAAATTCAGTGTTTTTTCTTAATTTTCTAAGAGTTCAGTCAGACACATCTGTGAATTTCTGCAAACATGGTATCGGTACTCCCAGGTGCAACAGACAGCCATGGAAGCTATGTGTAAGACAAACTAGATTGTAATTATAAAGATGCTTAAATACTGCACTCAGAAAAATTTGGTACCATCCACTTCAGGTTGCATCCTTGAATTTAGCACACTTCTGATAATTTTGTCCTTAATCTAAATACGTTATCGTCGAACAGAGACACTAGAATACCAGAGGGAAAAAACACTTATCAACAGTCTCTGAACACAGAAACAATAGTTAATTTAGAATGCTGTAGTCAGAATATGCATGACTGACATTTGCAACAGATTAAGACACTGGGATCATATGTTGAGCAAATACAAACCAATTACTGCGGTGAGAAGCAGAATAATGAAACCAGATTTCCCGTGGCTTTAGGTCTTATATTTGGATTACCCAGATGGTAATAAGATCAAAACTCAAGGTAAAACAAGGCTCACAAAGAGGCCTCTGATGTTTAATATTCGAGCTCACACTGCACCTTTTGAATGAGAAATACCATTAATGGTACTTCTATTGCCAAGGAATTTAGAACAGTCTTAATATTTGTTAATAACAAAATAACAAAGCCAATCAGGAGGCCACAAATATTGAGACCACAAAGGAACAGAGGCTCAATGCATTACCTGGTAGGTTTGCTTAACCAGGATTGTATCCAGATTGCTCTGCTCCTACCCTTCTACATCTCAGTCCTACCCCTTTACTTCATGATGACACTTGCAGAATTGCACAGTGAACTGGCTGAAGCCTAACCGCACCAAAAACATAATTATTTTTTAGCCAGAAAAAGCTCCCTGAATCATGGTCACACATGGCAATGGGGCATCTGAACAAGAGACAACTGGAGCCTCCTGAGAGGGTAGAGGTTTGAGACAGCACTGACAAGATAAATGTGCTTGATCTGAGGAGAGGCTGTATAAACACTACTCCTTAGAAGGGCAAGGTAAAGCACGGAATTGACAGAAATACACCTGCTTTGATTCCAAGGAAATGAAGTCCACATAAGCCTAAGATACAGAAGTTGCACTACACATTGTCTTCAAAGGGGAAGTCCACTAGATCAGACACCTCACTTTAGGAGCATTACTCATCCCTGCTGGTACTCGGGTTTCGTATCCGAGCAACTGCTGCACTCCGTGACCTGCCAGAGCCGAGACGCTGCTGTCCCATACCAAACCCTCCCCCACAGTTTGCCACTGCGCTCGTCCACCATTTGAAGAAAAACTTCCCCCGCCACAAACCACGCAAGTGCCGCTGCCGCCCCCGGCCCTACACAATGGGGTAATCAAGCTGCGGCAGGACCGCACGACTTCATCCGAGCAAAAACTCCAGCGGGAAAGCCCTGCTTCCAGCGCTACCCCGGCACAGCCACGCACGGCCGCCCCCTCTGCCCTTGGCTTCGCTGCGGAAGGAGCGCCACGGGCACGCGCGTCCCCGGGAGAACACTCGAGCGCCGCGGCCAGCACGGGAGCCCGCTGGGGCACCCACGCCCGGCCCCGAATGCCAGGGACCCTCAGCCTCACCGCCCGCCGGTTCCGCCCGGCACGGGAAACACGCTAACGCTGCCAGCCCCACCGCCCTCACCGCACGCAGCACCTCAACCCCCGCCGCCCTACGCCCGCCCTCCGTGCCTCGAGCCCCCACTGCCACTGACGCGGCCGCGACGGGCAGTAGCGAACACCAATGGCGGCGGCTCGGCGCGCCGGAACCGGCGAATAGCTCAAGGCGCGGTGGGCGTGGCTTGGCCGGCTCGGCAGAGTGCGTTCGGGCAGCTGCGAACGATGAGGGAGCGTTCTCGGCGCTCCGGCGGCGCTCCGCGTCCCGACTGCCCTCCCTCGGGAGAGCGGCGGGGCGGGGGCGGCCGGGAGCCTTACCCTCGGCGGACATGGCTTGCTGAGGCGGCAGAGCGCAGGGGTCCTTCCCGGGCGGGTACGGCGGCGGAGCGAACCGGGGCTCCGGCACAGGCAGGTGTGGCCGGAATGCGGCGTTGGAAACGGAAGCGGCTTCTCCGACGTGAGCAACAAACTGTTTTGAACCACTGCGGCTGCGCGCTGGGCACGGCGGCGCGCCTGGCGAACGGGGGGCGGGGGCAGTGCCGCCCTCTCCGTCAGTCGCCGGCCCGCCCGCCCCGCGGGGTGCGCCCCGGACTGCTCGCGGGAGGTGCGATGCCGGACGCCGGTTCTCGCGTTACAGAGTGACCCGGCGTTCTCTGCACTCGGCTTGGTCCTGTGGTGCTGCCACGCTCCCTGTTAGCCGAGGCGTGGCTGAGGGCCACGGGTTTGGTTTCCTGCAGGTTACTCCATCTGCAGGAGGATGGAGGGCTGACGAACTGCTCCTCTAGTGTCCACAGGAGAACAAAAGATGCGGGTAAATTCAGCAGGAGAACAAAAGACGCAGATAACTTCAGCCCCTGCGGTTCTCGATTGTGTTGTGCGTGCTGTCCATAGCCCCAGGTTTCAGCATATGATAATGTCTAGTTATCTTGCCACACCATCAGATTCGGTTTTGGTTCTTTGCAAACCACTCATAATGAGGAGGAATCTGGTTACAGAGGAGTCTTAGTGGCTGCAAAATGTCACAGAATGGTACAAAGTCAGGTGTCAGGGCTGCACTTCGTACAGGAATACTATGGGCCTTTGGGAGAGACAAAATACAGAACTTTCAGCCTCACCTACCTTTACTAACAATTTGTGTATTTTGCCTTGCCCGTACCTCCATTTTCTCTGCATGCCAGCCCCCTTTTTCTTTTTTCATGGCTGAGGACAGGAGGATTGACCGGGCCAGAATGCCCTGCCCACACATCCCGTGGGTGTGCTGACACTCCCCTCTGGAGGCACAGGGACCTCACTGGGGGAATACGTTTGGGGCAGTATTGGAAGAAGATCCAGGATGGTGATGGGACCTGATCTGCTCATGGCCTGGGGCAGCAAAGTGCCCTAGGACAGCCTGCAGGGCCAAAGCACAGCTCAGCATCACCACAGAGGTACTAAAGCACGGCAGCCGAAGGGCAATCCCTGCATGTCCAGCCAAGAGCCCTACCAGGAGGTGAAAGAGATGTCTGGAAGTGCTGTGCAAGAAGAAGGGATGGGTGTGATCCTCTCTGGTTGTATCTTTTATTGCATAAACTAATATTCCTCCTCTAAAATCTGGAACATGGAGAGACAACAGCAGGGAAGCCCAATTCAAACCCTGTTGCAGCTACTCCCAGGCCTATGTTGGACCTATCTGCCCAGCAGAGGCCCTTCTCCATGTGCCCAGAGAAGCCCAGGGGCACAAAGCCAGGTGGGAACCTAAATTAAGGCCATGAGGAACATATACCCTGCCCAGTCCTCTCCCAGGGCTGCCCCAGCAGCATCTCATGCACAGCATCCAGGTGTGAAACCCATCAAATGAGTCAACACTAGAGCATCTTTCAGACTGAGAGGAGGTTGTTTCCTAGGGGTGTGAAACACATTATTGGAGAAGAGCATTTCAGGATTGCACAGGACTTCCTACGAGATGTTTAGGGGAGGAACTGAAAGCAGGGAAAGGAATTGGGAAGGAACAGGTGTGGTGTCAAATTTCTTTCTGGCTCTTTCCTGGGATGAGAGTTCTCTGTTCTGTGCACATGTGTGTGTGTATGGGGGTCTGAGTGCAGCACTGAGAATCAGACCACATGTCTGTGGTTCAGCAACTGGAGCGAGTGCAGGTGTGTGAGTGAACATACGAGCAATAGTGAAGGTCAAGCTGGACAGTCCAGCCAGGAGGTGAAGTGGTACGGCATCCATAGGTGTCTCTAAGGGTGACACCATGGGGCAGTTGGCTACTGGGGACTAGGGGATTCCCAGCCAGCTCTGTGTGTTTGGGAGGGCAGGGGACTGAGATGGTCTGCACCAGCAGCTGCAGTGGGGCTGTAGCCCCAGGAACTCTTATGTGCCAGGAGCTGGGGAGACTGAGTGTCTGAGCCCAGCTCCTGGAAGGATCCACATTGTCCATGTGTATATATGTATATATATTCTCACTCATGGACTTCCAACCTGCCCAGCCAGAGAGGAAAGCAGGATGAGGCTGTTGGTGCTTGCCTACATTTAGCCCATATCCAGGGCTAAACTATAGCAGTTGCTCTACCACCCAATGACCCCTCCCCAGCCAAGAAGGGGAATTGGGAAACAGAGAGGAGACTCGCAGATTGAAAGGAAAAAGGATCTGATGAAACAGCCAAGCTAATACCAAATGCCAATATGAAGTATACGAAGTTATACTCTGCTCAGCAAATGTACAGTGGCCACAACAAACAGGAAAGCAGCCCTACAGGAGAAGGAAGGGGAGCAGGGTCAGGAACAGCACAAGCAGGACCAAAAACCCAAGCAGGAAACACCTCTCTGTTCAGCAAACGTCCCCCTTTATACTGAGTGTGATGTTTATGGTCTGGGATCCACCTGTGAGCCAACCCAGGTCAGCTGCCCTGGCTGACTCGAACCTGCTAATGGCCTGCAGACCATGGCTGGCCTGTGATTCTGTCCCAGCCAAAGCAGGACAGAGCTGTGTTTGTTGAAGGATGTGTGAGTTTGCCTGTGATCAGTGGCTGGTCACACATAGATTTACGTATATGGTATATATGTGTGCTCTTGTGTGCATGTGCCTGATGAGAATACAGTCTCAGCCTCACTACTGGTTGAACCTGGGGGCATGGAGCTACAGCTCTCTTGGGTGACACAATGTATTCTCCTCCAACATATAATATTCTGGTTTTAAAGTTTAAAGCTTATATTTGAGAGATTCAAGGCAGGCAGAACTACTAAAGTTTTAAAAGCTCATACTTCTAATGGTGAGAAAGGCATAATGGCTTTGTAGTGAGCAAATAACTGGTTGTCAGAAAGCTTGTGGAAGTATTACACGTATATGTAAGGACTATTTGTAGACTTAGCCTTTTTTTTCCTCATAAGCATTTTGAGAGAACCAGAAGGATTAGGCAATATTTCCTTTTTCTGATATTTAGCACGTTTTTAAAGCCTTTTCTCTCTTTGACATAGATAGGAAGACCAGCAGCTACAAGTCCCATCTCGAACTGAATCAGTGCAGTACCTCCAGTTTCTTGCACCAGTTTCTTCTCCAAAACACATCAGAATCTTCTGACATTGCAAAGCCATTATTAGAGGGCAAGGCTTCTCTTACTTGTTCAGGTGCCACTAACAAAAAGGCTTATTTTTCTGCCTCATTAGTACCTCACTGCTACGTATGGAGAATGTTGCTGTAATATGAACAGTCTGAATTAGCCTATGAGTTGATCCAGAAATGGCATTTCTTTGGCCTTTGTTATTCTTCTTTAGGGACTGCGGGAGCAGTTCCTGCCTCTCCTCGCACACCAGCTGAAGATGCCAGCGAACTAAAAAAAAAGGAAGATGTAGGGGCAGTTGTTTCCTCACAGGAATAGCTTATGGTTTGCAGCCTTACTGTGAAGTGGCAGTAGTAAAAAGTGTTCATATCAGAGCATGATAATCTTATGTTACAAAAATAAAAATAAAATTGACAGTTACCTATTTAAAGTGCGTGAAAGCTACCACTCCTATCCATGACACTGTCACTGCCATCTCTGTTTTGCACAGCTTTTTAATTTACCTTCTAAGAAAACAGTAATAAACTTCACTGAGAATGCTGACATCTGTTGTAGGATAAATTTCTCTTAACATTCAGAGTCATTTTCTGTTTTTCCATCTCTGGGAAAGTTTAAAAGGCAATGCAAGTGAATCTAGTGGGAAAGCCTGTATTTAGCTGCTTACCTGTTGTCCTGACCTTGAGCCTGTGTTGGGGGGATATGGATTTCTTACGAATACATTGCCTCAGTTTTCCGTTTGGTGCAGTGATTTGATGTGAAACCTCTTTCATTCATACTGAAGTTATTAAAGACAGACATCTTCAGTCAGCAGAGCTGGATAACTTGCATTCAAAAAGACAGGAGAACACATTGAAGGATTCTTATGACCAATAATGTTGAGTGCTAGAAAAGTTTCAGGAGAATGACACTGTGTCAGTAGGTAAAACTATAAACGGGACAAGCTGGGTAATTAAAAACCTGTCAGCCTGACTTTTATCCCAGGAAACTATCAGAAGAGTTAGTACACACTTCTGTCACCACATACAGAATTAAAGGAGGGAAATACAATTAACGCAACAAAAAATAGGTTTATGGAAAACAAAGTCTGTCAAGTAAGTGCTCATAGAAACACGGGTGGAAATCAGTACTAGGATTGCAGCCAGAACTCGGCTGCCCTTTTCCCAGGAAAGATGCTTGCCCCAGGGCGTGTGGCAAGCCCCCTCAGACTGGCCCTCTCACAGGCTGAGCTGAAAACTGTGATGTGACATCAGTCCTGCCCATTGCCACCCTTTGCTAGACCAGCCCGATGGCTAGAAACCTGTGGGGATAGTTGGGGCTCAGCCCCAGGTGCTGCCCTCCCTGTGGCGGGGCAGCCCTGCAGCTGCCTGCAGAGGGTGCCTTCTGCCCTGCCGCCTGCGGTGCGGTGCTGTGCCAGGCTGGGCGAAGGGCCACGTGCCGGGAGAAGGTGGGTGGCTGCAGTCTGGTGATCAGATCCATGTCTGGGCAGGATCCCTCACTTCTCAGCCCATGGACCTGTTAGGCAGCAGACTGATGCGACCAGCAGTGCCCTTGAGAGCGGGCACCAACACTCAGTACTTGCAATGAAAGCCTGTGCTAGTCCCCTCTCTGAGACGGGATTTCTGTTGTGGACCAGTGCCTATTTCTGATAAAAGCTCCAGCAAGAGATAGAGATTAGGACATGCCTCCTGCTTGCTGGCTCAAGGAGGACCCCAATGGGTTGCGTGTGTGGCCTGAGTTGCCAAGTCTCTGAGAACGCTATAGGAAGAGTGTATAGGAAGGATATATAGGAAGATCTGTTGGGTGGGGGTTGAATTCCACCCTGAGGAGAAGGTGCCAAAATTTTCAATGTGGCATCTAACACCCTTGTGCTTTATTATCTTTCAAAAAACGCCCCTAACCCCTGACTCTTCCCATGCATAGTTATATACATTCCTCATATATATCTACACAGCATGACAGGATGCTTTGATGAAGAAGCATGGTAGTAGAACCTAAGAAAAGCTTGTATATGCAGTGATACAACTTACAGTATTGGGTTTATATTATCACTGGATGGGCCTGATGGTTGTACGCCACGTACACATACCCAAAGGTATACACTGAAGCCTGGATTTTACAAAGACTTACAAAGTCTTTGTCCTAAGTCTCACATACATCGTAAATAGTTATTGATTTCATGTTGTATGTATAAAAAAAAGCACTGGGTATATTTTATGTCGTCTAATGTTTCATCTTCTCTTCCTCTGAGCATGAAAAACTTATATAGGTGTACAGTGGGCAGATGAAAACCAGCTTGTGCCTGCCTCATCCTACAGATCTTGCTTTTCTGTATTTCTGAATTGGGAAAGGCACACAACGCAACAGGAAATTGTACACATAATCATTGACTGCCTGACTGTCTGGTTAAAATGAGTGTTACACAAACTGATTCCCAATTGGAGACTACTCTAAGATCAAACTCACCAGGGCAATCCTCATATCCTCGCAAAGCATGATTGCAGATAGCCCAGCAGCATTCCCCAAAGCTAATTTTTTCTACACTCTCTAAGGCACCAGCCTTGTGTATTTCAGCTTTTTTTTCCACATGCATTTTTAAAATACCAAGTACGGAGTTGCAAAGCTACTGACAAAAAGACAGGTGAAACCAAAGTTTTGTGATGCACATTTCCTGCTCCCCTTTTCCCTGCAGGTATGCAATTTTCAAAGAAACATGCAGGGGCTCTCTTTTAAACACTTTCCACATCCTGACTTCTCAGCCTCCTGATAATCAAACTGTTTTACAATACAGTAGTGATTGCACTTCTAAGTTTGGCTTCGTAATTTATGGCCTGCCTTTTACCCACAGCTTGTTTATCGGATAAGGTTCAGTCACTGGATTCTTTATGCCTTGGGTCCAAAGTGTTGCAATTTGTTTTGTTTTCCAGCTGAAGATAAAGTAGTGGTCTTTCCACTATTTTTCATCCCAGCTTTCTTTCTCTTACCTTTTTCTTACCTGTAAAAGGCATGGGGCAAATCCAGCAGTCTATATCCTGGCAAAATGCTTGTGGGCAAAATTCCACTTGAAGTCAGTGACAGTTTTGTTACAGATTTCCCCTTGGTTTATTAAAAAAAAAAAATTAAGTTGAAAACACCATTAAATGGTTTGAAATGTGCAATGCACTGAAACTTACCTTTGGCAACAGCATACTTGTAGGCAGTAGATTAGACTTCACATCTCATTACAAGCAAGTAAAAAGAGGGTGTGATTTAATTGCAGTCACATTTATTTGCAGTTTCTATACACACTTTCTAAGTAATCAAACTTTTCCGACACATTTTTTGAGAGGGGTTCACAATGAAACTGTCACCGTTTTTACTAAAAATAAATACAAGACTTAAAGTGTTGCACAGCTCTAAAATATACAAAGGCTTGGATTTAATGTAAACTTTGAAAACATTTTACAAAAGAAACCATCTTTGCAACAATTTAAAAAGTTCGTATTTACAAATATTACAAAAATACAAAATGGATGCAAGTCCATAAACCATTGTCTTTTCTGCCAGCATGAACTGGTGCTAGTACCAAAATAGTTACACTGTAACCTTCTTAATTTTTTTTTTTTTTAAATTCTTTAAGTCATAACCTACAGTATTTCTCTATCTGCCACCATTGCAGCAAATTCACTCAATCACTGACCTTTGGCAAAAGCAAACATATGCTTTATTTGCTACAACGATTCCATGTCCTCTACGCTGCCACAACAACAAAAGAAAAATAAAAAAAGGGGGGGGGGGCAAGAAAATGTTATTTTTCAGAACACACAGCTGTATAACTTTAGAAATCATTTCCATAACATCAGTGCAAACAACGGAACAGTAGGTTGAAATGACAGTTCAGCAGTTCCCTGATGCATGTAGTGTACCCTGTCTCAAGAGGTGAGTGATGTTTCCTTCGCTCTTCAGCTTGTCCTCTGGTGTCTTAATGGCACAGCTGCAACACTACAGGGCTCCCCACCATTTGTCTGCCCCTCCCACGTTTGTTACCAATCTTTTCTTTGTAGTGGATTTCAAGTCTCTCTGTATTTGGATTACAATATGCTAAATATAAACTGGGAAATTAAAGAAAAGCAGTGAGACTATATTTTAATGGGATTGTTCTGTGGCCATTTTGTACGTGAAGTATTGCCTCACCATTGCAGTCAAAAATATTTTCTTAGTGTCTATGTATCTATTTATGGTCTCTGCGAAATTACTGATTGGTAATAAAAAATGATAGCATCAAAGTCAATTAAGCTGTATTCTCTTTAGAGTGCTCCTGGTAAAATTTTAAAGGAAAATTACTGAAGATGACAAACTAAGGATTTTCTGCCCAATATCCAACTTCCATTACTCACGTTCCCCAGAAAGTTGTTTGTTACATGCTAAATGTTTCCTCTTAAAACATTCTCATTCATTCACTTCACTTGTGTTCAGGCTTATTTTCTTAACTAATATGATTAGCCTTTTGTTTCCAAAACCTTGCTCCTGTTACCTTTTTAAAAACTATTTTAGACTTTTGGATTATTTAGACTTCCCGATTTTGCAGCCCTTCAGCTGATGGACCATCCCTCTTCCCAATCCACGTACCACATGCACGGCGATTCTACCTCGCACAACGAATGCAACCAGGCTACATAGGAGGACGGTAGGAAACCCTGAATGATATATTCCCTGTGGTAGGTGCTAGATGAAATCATACATGAACCTTATGAGGAATAGCATCCGGGATTCGTTAAACCGTTCTGACTTGCTCAAACTCTTTAAAATCGTAACAGTTTTAAGTAGAACATTCCTTTTTAAAACACGCTCTGCCCACTTTTAAAACTTCTCAGCTTTATGCATTACATGATTAAAAGAAAAAAAAAAAGCTAAATACCAATTTCACACATACCGCTTCCCTATCATTTACTTATGCTTAAAGCCAGCTTTTAGTTCAGTTCTTTAGTACCAAAGCACGCTCTTTCTGCCATCCTACTCGACCTGACCTACTGCACACCACATTCCTCCTCGCGCTGTTTTCTCTGCACTAACCTTTCCTCTATTCCAAACCATATCCTATGGCAACCAACATCGACCGTGTCAATTTTGGACAAAGAAGGCCTTGTTCTCCAAGACAGAGCTCCAGATGGGGCTACATCGATGGAAACTGTGGTGGCCCACAGGAGAATCAGACCTGTTGGTTTTATTCTGTTTAAAAGTATAAACTGACTCACAGGTTAAGTTTCAAAAGTACATGTTCTTGCACTTTTAAGATGAGAAAATTCAAGTAACTTCAAGTAATTCAGCTTTTATTTCCCTGCCTTCATTACTATCAAAGCAGCTGCTTTGATTTGTCTCCATTCCCACCCCACCCCAGTCCCCCACCCTGTTCCATGCCTCTGGTAAACCCAGACAAGATCCTAACTGTGTGTGGCTGGCCCAATGAACCAGAGCTTTCCCCTTCCCATCTCAGATATGAATATAAATAATGCATACACATACCTATTTCCCAGCTACGTTTTCACAGTGTCTTTTTTGTAAATATTTAGGTAGCATGAATCTCATCAGCACAAAGAGAAAGCTTCACTGAAAACTCATCACAGATATTTACTGATAAATCAAAAGCGCTTCTTGCATGCTTATAATTTGTTTCCTTTACGAACCAGAAACTAATCGTCTTTAAAGATTATAGTTACCAGGTTATGACCGTGTTATGTATCCCAATAGCCTAATAGGAATATGAGAGTTAAGTACTATTTCTTCTCACATCTATCCTCTTTGAAGCGATCCCTGCAAGAATAAAGGCCCAGGGGAGGCTGTGGAATGGGACCCTTTGGGGCTTTGCATCAGACATGACTTTGTTCTTCTTGACGCTTGCCTTCCCCACCGATCCTCACAGTAACTCTCCTAGCTGCGCTTTCCAGTTAGCTTCTTCGGAGCTGCCTTTGAAAGACAAATGGTTACTTTAATCCCATCATAATCAGCCTTTCCATTTCCTTAGCTAAGACGGAGAATTCCTCCTTTCCACTGCTTAATGTAGTCCTTCAGGCTGGTTGCACTGAAAGTGGTTATCGGTGGCCATGTGAATCTTTCATGTTTGATATGAAAATGGTATTCACAGAATACAGTTATTACATTTGACTTCTTTTGTCTTCTATAAACAAAGTTGTTATGCAGTAAATCATTTGCCACGTCCACTTTTTGATAATTCTATTTACAAATTTTTATCAAAAATATGGTATTTACATATGTTTTGTTAATTTCTTCTAAATTTTGTTTCAGCTCATTTTAGTGTAGAAAAATACCAATCCTCAAGAGCTTTTTCTTTTTCTTTTTTTTTTTTTTCTCCCTAGGGAAGCACTACAGTGAGGGATTTGTTTCTAGATGGGCAGCATCTGGAAAAAAAAAACCCAACCCCAAAGTCACTTTTAACTCTATGGAAAGTGTATGGCCTTGAATTCTACAATGACTGTGGAAATGAGAGTGGGATAAACCAAACGAAGCCAAAAGAAAACAGAACAGACATAGAGTGTCTTCCTCCTTTTAGAAAATGTAACGTAATAAATAGCTACAGCTGTAGTCCTCTGTTTCCCCCCAGTCTTACAAACACAAACACATTTAAGCATTGATATTGCCCTGCAATTTTTTCTTTTCTTTTTTTTTTTTTTTTTTTTTTGACTGCTACAGCATTGGCCTCTTATATTCACATCGTTACAGAGCCCAAGTGGTGTCGGCAGCCTGGCCCTGGTGCCCGTGCTGCCTATGTTGAGCTCTGAGAAGACCGATCGTCGTGAGGGCTGCCGTCTGAGTTCTCTGTCTCTCCTTCGGAGATGGCCTGCATCGGTGTGTTGTACAGCCTGCAGCGCACGCTGTACCGGCTGCTGCTGGCTGCTGGAGGTGCCCGTGAGCGCCCCACTCTCGAAGATGCCGACATGGGAAAGCTCTTGGAGGAGAATCCTTCTGCATTGACCCTGGGGGAGCAGGGGGAGAGCGGGGACAATGCATCGGGGCTCGCAGCAGGGGGAGACTCCTCCAGGCTTTGGGGGACTTCCGCCATCAGCTCTCCAGGAGACTTGGGCAAAATAGGACTTTTCAGAATTTCCGTGGCAGACATCCTGTAGCTGGAATCGGACCGGCTGCCCTTTTTAAGGAGCAGTAGTTTAAACTCCTCGTTGGATGTGTTGGACTTTTTGGCATTCCTGTATATGAGCCCAGGGGACCTCTGACTGCTAATGGGAGTGCCCACGCTGCCAGCTGGTGGCACGTTGCTGGTGGGCGGTGTGCTGCTGGCGGGGGGCTGGCTGCTAGTCCCAGATGAAGCTCTCAATCTGTTTCTTACAGAAAGGTCTCCAGAATCCTTTCTCCCAAGAACTTTCCTTTTGGATCTGTAAAATCACAAAGGAACACTCTTTCATGCATTATCTTTGTAGAATAACACTTACTGCTGGTCTGGCATTTCACAGATTGACTGTGCTTTCATATTAGGTAGAGTTCTCATAATCCCTCTGTCGAATATCAGGGGCTAGCAGTGACTGATGGCGCTTTAAGCCATGGTAGCTCTTGTGCTCTCATGCAATGAATGAGGCTCTGGGCCAGAGTCCCTCTCAACAGCACTCAGCTCTTCCAAAACAATGTATGCACCAACGGTTCTTTATAAAGACGACAATGCATGCAGGGTCTTAGGTAATAATAATACTCAGCATAATGTATTCAATATCAGAAATCTGTAATTTCAGTTGTGATCGCAAATTTCGGCTGAATATAAGATAGTCTAAAACTGATGAGATGCCTTCTCATCATTCTTGCTACAACTCACTCACCAGAACAGAGCTGGTGGGCAGAAGATAGGAAACACTGTGCGTAGTTTTCTTTGGAGACACTTATGTTTATTAGAGAGAACAGCCTGATGATGTTATCTGTAAAGCATTCTACACATGCCATAAAGATATTCAGAGTGGACACCAGACCATAATAAAGCATCTTTTAAAAGCTGTCTTTTAGAAAACTAAACTCGATAAACTAAAGAAAGTAGTTTCAGGACAAGACTTAACCATTGAGTAACCATCCTGCAGCTATCATCAAAGGGCGACTGTGCAGGGCTGCATGTTACCCTTTCCCATTGCCACAAGGTTAGGTCACCTGTGAATGACTGCAAACAGATCCTCAGTAGTGCGGGGTTTGTTTGGAGACACAAAGACATCCTCAGCATCAGCTTGTGACTCCTCGCTCAGCGGAGACATGATGGACTCATCACTTGGAGAAGACTCTTAAACAAGGAAAGAGACCACGCTATGAGTCAGACCCCACCGTGCTTTACAACAGCACCCCCAACGCGAGGCACCGGCTCAGTTCACAACTAAGCGGCCGATACCACCATACAGACTTTAATCTAAACATCGTGTATATTGCATGTTGGACCCCATAAAGGGGAGACCGCTAGGGACCAAAGCTGGGATGTCTCGTTTACCGTACAGCAGCGATAATAAGGCCCCTCTGTACCCAGGGTTAGTGCTCCTCCCTTTTCTCTTTTCAGCTGAAATGTAGCACAAGGGGGGAAATAAATATCAGAGAAATATGCTCGGAATACACTGAAAAAGTATACAATATCTTTGGGTTGGCTGGCCAGCTAACAGATCGGGGGGGCTCTGTGCTTAAACCTACAGAGCCAAGCCAATTTGCAACTCCAGCCTGCATTTTGACTCCACTACCAGTCACGTCCAAAGCCGCGTGGTCGGCTATAACGCAGAAAGAGTTCACAACTAACCTTTCAGGAAAGGCTCGTCTGCGCTGCCCACGGTCTTGTCCGCCCTGCCATCATCAGAGGCACTTTTGGTTGGGATACCTGATGGGATATCATCTTCCTGCTTGCAACTCACTTCACCGTGTGAATTCACTGATGCCATCTCTGCTTCAGAGCCGATATTCCCAGGCACATGGTGGCTTACAACTGGTTGGTCCTTAAGCTGATCGCTGATGGTTGCTCCCTCGGCCTGAGCTGGGCTTTCGCCCGCAGGCCCAGTTTCCAGCCTTCCCTCGCCGTCTGCGGAGAGCTCTCTCTGAACCTGCACTTCTTGAAGGTCATGCTCTGTTTCTGCTCCCTGGCTGGGTCTCTTTGCTTCGTCATCGCCTGTGAGGACAGCCGAGCCCTTCTGAAACCCCTCTGCGGAGATGGCGCGTGTCTGATTCAGAGCGCTTTCCGACAAGCGCTCAGCAGCCAGGTGTGTTTGGTCTTTCCTGGGTTTGATTTCAACCAGATCCATGCTTGCTGAAGTTACAGTTTCTCGCTCGCAGCTATTCTGCCCACTGAAAGAGGAGCTTTTCTCTAAAGGTGGCTTTCCGGGGCCTGCTTCAGCTGGGGAAGTGTCAATGTAAGACATTATGGCCTCCTCCGTGGAGTACTGGTGCGATACTGGTTTCTTAGCTAAAAGTGGCCTCATTTTGCCTGGAGAAACATCAGTTGCCATCAAGGTGCTCTCCTGTATGCAGAGCAGATCTGGGGTGCTGCCTTTCTGTTTCCCTCCTTCAGGCTTGTTGACTGCCCGGAGATGGACAGACTTGAGAACGGAGGGCGTGATGGCGAGGGCGGAGGGAGGGCTGGGGTGGAGGGCTTCCCCGACCGCGCTCTGCTTGCTGTGGCTGAAGGCGTGCAGCTGGTGCCTGTGAGTGAAGGGCTTGCTCAAGACGTTGTGAAGAGCACTTAGGTCGAGGTGAGTAGGAGGTATAATTGGAAGTTCGAGGTCTTTGCTCACCGAGGTGGTGCTGTCTTTTGAAAGCGGCTGCTGCAGTGACGACTTCCTCTCCGGTACTTTTGGCTTCCTCTTGCTACCCCCTGGAGACAAGGGCCCTGAAAAGAAAGCGGTTGGAAAAGAAGAGGTGGGCGTCTCTGACTGGCTCGAGTACCCACTGGAGGGTGAGGCTAACCCTGCCAGCTTCTCAGGGGAGGCCAGTTTAAACTCGTTATCGACCGAAGGGAGGGATGGAGTGGTGGCTCGTGACCCGGACTGGGACGTCTGAGATTCGGAGCTCTCTGGTGACTTGATGCACTCTATGACTGTAGTACCCGTAGCGGTGCTCGAATTGGACAAGGACCTGTAAGGATCGCTGGATTTCAAGTCGTTCAGAAGCCAGAGGTCTGCATAGTGAGGTTGTTCAGCACCTTCATCTTTAAAGGAGGGGATATCTGTGGTCTCGAACGGAGTGTCCTTTAACCCGCTGTCGCCCTGGTTCACCCAGGGGAGCTCCTGCTTGGCTGGCAGGTTGGGTCCTTCCACTCGGGAAGGTGTGTTTGAAAACTCAAGGGGCAGCTTCATCTCCCTGGCGGTGTGAGAGATGTGCTGCCCACCGCCAATCTTTGGTTCTTTCTTGTCAGGAAGGTCGATGCTGCCCTCTGATTTCCTCAAAGATGAGCTGCGTTTTGGGGGGGCTGGCTTTGCCTTTGGTTTCTTCAGCGAGATGCTCTGCCGTCCCTGCCTCCTGTGGCTCACGCACTCCTGCCAGGCACAGTCAGCCAGGCTGGAGGTCACACTCCCAGTCTGGCCGCTCTCAGAGCCTGGGGCTGCATAGTTGCAAATATAGCTTTTATTACCCTTGAGACCGCAGTCAAAGTGCATGGAGGTATAATATCCTTCGGTATCCACAGAAAAGTGTGAGCTAGTGTCTGCCTTGTCAGAGGGGGTCTTTTCGAGGAAGCTGTCATAGGTGGCCATGCTGGTGAAGCTGGGGCATCCCAGACTGTCAGCCTTTGGGCGCTCAGGGCTGAAGTCCTGGCGACAGGAGGCGTCGTGGTGATGGTGCAGGTAGTTCCACTCGCTGTCGCTTGTGTTGCTGTTGTTGGGGTCATCCAGTAAATCCGCTACGGTGGAGGTGAAGGAACTTGCCCTGTGGCCCCTGACCTTGTCCACGTGGTCACAAAACTGCTCCGTGATGAAGACGCTAGAGTCCTCATTGGCATTGGGAGCAGTGTTGAGCGACAGCTCGGAGTCACAGTGTGAAGAGCCCGTCAGTGGAGGAGAGGCAGCGGGAGGAATGGTTTCAGATGTCTGGGAGGGACATGTGGAGCTGCTCCCGCTCCAGTTGCCACTGGAGGACTGGTGGTCATCTTTCTGGTCCATGTGGCTA
Organism: Bucorvus abyssinicus; assembly: GCA_009769605.1. Classification (NCBI taxonomy): domain Eukaryota; kingdom Metazoa; phylum Chordata; class Aves; order Bucerotiformes; family Bucorvidae; genus Bucorvus; species Bucorvus abyssinicus. The sequence goes on along the minus strand of CM020030.1, from coordinate 29,019,408 downwards.
CTGAGCAGGACTCCTGCTGTGGAGATAGAGTGAATGGGGCTCCCAAAGGTGTCCGAGTTGGATGAAATTTCACAGCTGCCCGAATCGGCCATCCTTGACAGCCGCGATCTCCCCCTCTCACTGATGCTGTGTTCAGGGCTGTGCAGGTGCTGAGGACAAGTTAAACCGATGGGCTGGTGCTCTTGTGAACCCTGGTTGCTCAAGACCTCCTTCCCCTTTTTCGGGATCCTGTCCTGGCCAGCTAGGAAGTGCTCCGCTTCGTACCCCGCACTCTTGGCAGTGGCATCCTGATGGTCCTCAGCGGCCCGGGCACCCTCACGAGGAAGGCTCCGCGAGCGGATGCGGTTGCTTACAGCGGCAGCGAAGACAGCATCCCCATTGTCTGCCAGCACCAAGATGTTGCCAGCTGAGTGGGAGAGGGAGGCGACGACACTCTGCCCCCTCTGGGCACGGATCCGCCGCCGGGAGGGAGCCGCTATCAGGATTTCTTCCGTCTGGCACTCTGAGTCCCGCGTCCCTGACCTCCTGTTGCTGGAGCCGGAGAAGTCTGGGTTTGCATGCACAATCACATTGCGCTCTCTTGCCACTGGCGACTCATCTGAATCTAGGACACACGTAAAGCCGGGTGAGTGGGAGACAGCTCCACATTTCCTGGCACGAGATGACCCGCAGAGTAACCCAAAAAGCATTATCTGCTGTATTCTTCCTTTTTTAATCTTGGTGAGCATTGGACCAAATTTAACTTTGCTATAAAGAGTATATAAGGCAGACCTTATCCCGGTGAGCGGGGGGAAATTCTCCTAGTCCTGCAATATGATCTCAGTTCTCCTATTTCTGCAGTGCGATCTCACAAGGACCTGATCTTGCTGTGGCAAATATTAAGGTAAATATTAATTTTCCAGGTTTTGTCACTATTTCAACTAGTTAAAGACAGTTTTCAGGAGTGGCTGCTGGACAAAACACTCCATGCGCTTCTAAAAATAATGCTATTTTGACTACCTGTCTGTTCAGAATTTCCATTATCTGCTTCTGTACTACCAAGAATATTTGCAAGGCAACAGGATCTTCCTTTCATAGGTTCTCTGGTTGCTTATTCCCTATGATAAACACATTCCTTCTGCTTCCCATCAAGTTCCACAGCAACAGATTGAGATACCAGAGCCATCTTCAGGTGCAGATGAACATTAAGAAATAATGATCCTGTTCGTTTTGTTTTGGGTTAATATCGATTTTACATCGGATTTGCCGTCAACAGAGTTGCTCCTAATTTACCTGGAACAAAAGTGGAGGTAAGCGGCTCAATTTTTGCAAATATGCTTGGTAATAAAGAATGAAAGGAAGGAATCGAGGATGAGCGTGATAAATAAAAGGAGTGTTTAGCAAAGTTTTCCCGTAGGGTGCTAGCAGCTGTCTTTAAGGCAGATATGCAACTGCTCATCTGAGTGAGTTATCCGGCTGTTATGACAGCTCATCACCACTTTGCTGAGCAACATCTGTCAGTTCTTTACCTTAAGCTCCCCTCACGCAAGAAAAAACTTTCACTTAATCTAGTTACTTTTTATGCACATAACTATGGGTTCATAACAGAAATAAAATGGAAAGAAAAGAACTGATTAACATTTACACGATAAGAGCTGAACACGTACATCTATATTACTCGGTAAGGCCCCCGGTCCACCAAGGCCGTATGGAGTAATATAGCTTTGCTTACTGTAGTAAATCAAAAAAAACAAACCACATCATTCCCAAACTCCACAAGCATTTACGCTTTCAAGGTTTCATTTCTTTGGAAGGCTGACTACCAGCACATATCCCTGCAATTTAAGTTGGTTAGAAAGCTATCTACGGAAGATTTGTATTTATACTACACCTATTTCTTGTTGCACTCTTCTGGGGATGCCAGAGATGGTTTTCCTCCTCCTCAACTTTCGTCTCCGCTGTAGTACAGATTGTGAATGAACAAGAGAGCAGCGTATACTAGCCTCTCTGTCAAAACCAACTCCTGCAACCCATAAATAGGTCTCATTAGCCTTTAGAAATAGTAAACAAATTTTCATGGCTGGAACACAGTGGAGGTATGTGAGCTTGGATTAAGCCTGTGAATAAACATAAGGGAGCCCTTATGTAGCTCTTATGTAAATTATATCACAGTATATCACAGTTTTACATCTAACTCCAGCTCCCCCTCAGCAGCCTGGTCTGCCAAAAATAACAGAAGGCGTAAAAAAAAAAAAAAAAAGGGAAAGAAAAGAAAAAAGAAAAGAAAAGAAAATCAGGAAGGAAAATAGAGTTGAGAGCTCTTGGTAACAGGGCATCTTTCTTTTAGCTATTTATGCATCTGTCATAGGGACAACGACAGTAACTTGTCAGCAAAGAGTAATCTGTTCATCTATAACCTGACTTATTTTAAGCAACTAAGAAACCAATTTAAGGTTATAATGTCATATTGCAGTATTTGGGCGCTTCTTAGGAGACCAATATGCCAAGGGGGCTAACATTTCAAAAAGGAAGGAGACAGCTAAAATGGGGCCAAGTCCCCGTGCAAGTTTAGAGAGCATTCTTTGTGACGATGACGCATGGCCAAAGGTGACATAAATGGGCAGCTGCTATTTATTTGCATACATCAGTAAGCAGCCTGATTTTCACAAGTGCTCAGCAAATGGTGGGACGCTCTGGGAATCCAGTCACGCAGTCAGTGAAGATTCTTAGTTTGGATTTAAGAGCCCAAGTTCACAGGCACATTTATTTATGACCACAGTCACACAAAACAGGCGAGATTTACTCGTTTTCTTTATGTTTCCATGGCATTAGCACAGGGAAGTGTCTTCCACTTTGTTTTTCACACTGTGTTGTCAAAATAAAGTTAAAAGGAGGCCCACCAGAAGACTGGTGCCCATCTGTGCTGGCTCTTTGCCCAGCTGTATGCTCATACTCTCTAAAGTTGATGTGGGACAGGTCGGAAAAAATGTGCCAGGTCCATAAAAACACTAACATAAGGATCGCTGGTACAGTGGTTTGTAATCTTAAGAAAAATGAACAAACTAAACCAAACAAAAGGAAAAAAAATCCTGATAAGAAGCTCTATTTTAATAGCGTATAATTATAGAAAACATAATTATACACAGACATACACATACATATTACACTACATAACAATGTAAAACATTAAAAAGTAACTTTCTTGTAAAAGTTCTTCTTGAAATCTACTACAGTGAAATAGCGGCTTCAGACAGATGTCCTGTAACCACCAATGCCCCTGGAATAAGCAGAGGAAGAACTTTCTTTAATATGGAACGGAAGTGCTGTAAAGTCCAACAACAATCATTTTCAAAGTGAACATTTCTCAGGGTTGGGAGAAGCTTAGAAAATAAAAACAGAGAACAGAAAGCAAACTCTTTGAAACGAAAAATCAATCAACATCATTGCTGGTTTTCCAGCAACTGTGAGTTAGCCGAACATGCTCTGTGCGCCAGATGCATGGGGGTCATCTCTGAGAGAAAAGTGGAAGAGGGTATATCCTCCCCGTGATGCATACAAATTATTCCCATTACTGCTAATGAGAATGATACACATAAACATCCAGAAGATTACATACCATTCTTGATCTGTAAAACTGATCAGTGGAAATTTGGTTCCAATGTATGGCAGGTGGAGTCTAGGCAAAAATGGCTATTACTGGAAAAGTTAACATTGGTCCCAGACCTAACTCTCCTCTGAACTGCATTAGGTGTCGTTAGCCATGTTAGAAAGCCTACACCAGTTAGGGTCCTGAGAGCATCATTTTAACACCAGCTTTACCTTATGGAAACGTTCGATGCTATCTATGACTTTCCTCAGGGATTTCTATCAGCAGTGCCTAACCTGCGACCTCAGCCAGCCGGCTCCCAAACTCCAGCCCGGCAGGGTCTACGCAGGCAGCTCTGCCAGCCGGCCACTTTTCCTCCCGTGGGGCCCCAGCTGGCCAGAAGCACCCTCCCGGTGGTGGGGACACCCTCTCCTGGCTGCCACTTTCCCAGGCGGGCAGAGCTGGCAGCACTGTGCAATGTAACCTCTGCTGCTGGGGCCGAGGGGAACCGGGACCGCATTGCCATCACCAGGAGGATCCATGCAGCTGATGGTGAAGCAGATGGGGATTTGTCACTGTGACACTGTAGGACAGACATGCTGCAAGCCCAAGAGCCCCTCAAGTTGGGGGCTGAAGCTGGACTGTGAACATACAGCCCTCCCCAAGCACCATGGTGAACTCTGCAGCCTGTTTTGCAGGAAGGCTGGGCACCACTGATAGACATGGGAAAAAGCAATGAGATGTGAGGGGCTGTGACCTCTCCCCCCCGCCCCCACCCCCCTGTTACTGGGAAAATAGAATTAAATACAAGTATTTTCTCTGGGGAATGAAGGCTAACTGAAAGCTCCCTGCTTTTTTCCTGATTGTTTATACTGAAGTCTATAACTGTGGAAGTCAGCCCACTTTATGCTCTTACATTAATGAAAACTTGGTGCGAAATATTATTGAGGAAAACTCAGATCAACTTTATGTTTACCATAGCCCTCTGGAAGGAGAGAAAGAGAGAAAGAAAAAGAGAAAAACAGCCTGATTTTTGGTTCTGGAAATAAGTCAACTATCACATTTAATAAGTATTATACCTGCTGCCTCTATAAACAAATTCTCCTTCAGATAAATCTAGCCAAATGTATCCAAAATGTTATAGAAAGAAAAGAAAATGCCATTACTATACCTTCAGCATAGCTGCATGTAAAGAGATCTCAGAGCGATGGTTTGCAATGCTACACAGTCATGCCTCGCATGTTTAAAGCACTGCAAATAGTAGCCTACATTCTCTAGTTTCTCTTCTCCTGCTACACATGATAATCATATGATTAATTTTGGTGGCTTTCTGCATTATTTCACTCTGCTACATTCAAAAAGTTATTTGAGGTCTCTGTTAAATACAGACTGTAGGTTATATGCACAACAGCAGTACATTGTTTATACAGGGAACCAGTGTTCTGTTACACTGTATAACGTGACTGAAAATATGGGCCAAATTAATCCTAGATGCAGCTTCATTGACTCCAGCGGTCATGCATGAGGGATGAATTTAGCCCACTGTCTTCCAGAAATTAAATCCTCAAGCTAGGGTCTTTGCCCCCCGACTGCACAATCCCGTGACTTCAAATAAATTAAACGAAATAAGTACTTGACCTCCCCTGAACCATGCAATAAATACAAAAAGAAATAGATTTGTACCAGTGACATTGATGGGGATAATGCAAGAAGAAATCACTTGGGCATCTTGTTTCATTTTCTCCTCTGGAGTTGGGAGAGGTAGTGCTTTACTCCAATTGGTTTGTTTATCCAGTGTAGAAGGGATATTATGTATTGGATTTTTCGGCCTCTGCCCTAACATGACATCTGTATCTTCGTCCTCTGGTGGATGGGACTGCAAATGAATACATTCAAAATCAGTGTCTCCCACTCAGGCACAAAAGGCTAATTTTGAAACAAAGCAGACACACAGATCAGAAATCGATTAGAAGGATGCAAGGAGGAATCGTTCTAGCTAAGTCACACAGCATAAGCTATTCTCCAATGGAAAAATACCATCCTGCTAATAGGAGAAAAATACCTCAACGTAGCGGAATTCAGTGTATTTACAGTGACACTTACAGGACATGTCCTCTGTCAGAAGGGGCACGTCCTGCATTCAGGGGTAGCTGTTGCAAGCATGCCCTCAATTACCATCAGTGTTAGACACATGGGCCCTCATTTGCATCCACAACCTTTTGAACACCCGAGTCCACTGATTACTAGCAAGGACTGACCCCATATAACCATTCAATTGAGGACAAGCATCAGAAGGCCCTAAGTTTTAAAGAAGACCCTCCCGTACTTCAGAAAACCATTTGCATTTCATTTTTACAAACTCAGACCATGAGCAGACCAACGTTACCACCACCCAGCAGCTATGTGGTGGGAAGCGGCAGTGGTCAAGCAGTGCCAGGACAGGGGGACAGTGGCCAAACAGAAGAGTAGCCACCACCAGAATGAATTCAAAGAGTTATTTAGAAACCATGCACATTTTTCACAGCATGCTACGAGAAGCGCTAGATACAGAAGATAAAGAAACAGAGAGAAAAGTAAACTGCGTGTAAGAAACACAGATGGTTTATTTTCTTTTGGAAGAAACAGCAAATCCTGCAGTGACACCCTGTCTTGCAAAGCCACTTTAATTTCATCTAGTAAAAGAGAAATAAATTAAACATCTTTTCATGTGGTGCTGGCTACCCACTCAGGTTTGCAGGTTTCTTTGTTTGCAAAAAAAAGTTTCTGTTTTGTTTGGAAGGAGGGCAGAGGAGAAACACTTACCTTTTCCTGCCTGATTTCCCTCCCTTTTTCCATTAATGCATTCTGCTATAAGCTGCGACAACTCTTCAACCAGCCCAGGACATCCTTCTGTCTCTTGATTATTGAAAATGAAGTGCAATCCCTTTCAGGACAGCTTTCTCTTCCGTCCTGAATTCCCAGCTGCTTAGCTACCAGCCTTCCCCTCATGCCTGCTGTTTACACATCATTTGCCAGTTTTAGTTTTGGTCGCAAACACGGTGCAGATAAAATACTGCTCTCCAGCTCCTTGGCAGGGCGTTGAGCAGGCGGGTGTTGAACACCGCAGGATCACACCCAGGCTGCCATTGTAGTTCTGCCATTCCTCCGCCCGGGCTCCTCACAAATCCCGGGGGAATTAACCATCTCAGGCTTGCCAAACACCATTTACGCCCCCGGCCCCAAAATCATTTCAGATCTTTACTTGGCAGCTACTGTTTAAACTGTTGGAGGGCACGCACTTACCTTGCTAGTGTCATCTACTGAAGCACCCCCAGACCCGAGACAACGCACGCTTCCTCCTCCTCCTGCCCGCAGAAAAAACCCTTTTCCCACGTAGGATTTCAGTCAAACATCGCAGCCTTCTTTCTGCCTGCCGCTTTTGTGCTGAGCCCCAGCGGACGTGAATAGCTCGTGTAAACTTCAAGCACAAAAGACTTTGTTTCCTAGGTAACTCCCCCCCTAAAAGTTTGATGCATGCATGCAAAAAAAAAAAAACCCAACCCTTGCACACACGCATGGACACACACACCCCCCGAAGCTGCATTTGTTGCTGATTCCTCCCCTGGATGACAATGAAGCGCTGGACAAAGCTGGCAAAGTGACCCTGGCTGCCAGAGCTCCTCCTCTCCAAACAGTGGCATCATCAAATGGCCAGAGAATAAATACCTGCTGTTGTGCTGCAATTGCCCGAACCACTTCTTACCGTATAGGAAAAAAAGAAGAAAAGGAGCAGTTTGGCAAACACATTGCAAGAGAATGAAATGCGATCACTAACACTCTCGCGTCTGTCCTGGTTCAGGCCTTTTCAAGGAGGCGATAGAAGGAGGAGGCCTTGTGGCCACAAGCTCCTGAAACCCATCCAAGGTGAAGAATGAAAGAGGGGGGGAAAAAAAGTTATTATTGTGTCTTACTGACATGAGAAAGACAGAAAAGGCTTCTTTTAGTACAGTAAAGTGAGCAAGTGAAAAGCAAGCAAGAAGGAGGGTTAGGATCTGGAAGGGAGAGGAGTAAGACAGGACCGTTAGTTGAGGATCGCTTGTTTTTCCAGTACCTTTCTACTCCAGGGGGTCATGTGGCAACACTCAATTGGGGAGGGCGAACGGGTGCTGTTAAACTATAAATGTGAAATGTAAAAAAAAAATTAAAAAATTAAAATTAAAACCATACACAAAACGTTTCTGGTAAAAGCACATAATTTTTATCTGGATAAATTAGCATCAGAGGCAAAACAAGCTGAGATGTCCACCCTGTTTCCTACTGATGGGTTTGTTCCCTAGAACAGACTACTTCTCTACAAAATGCAGCTTCAAGCCACTGTGTCCAGTGGTTTGGACACCTGTGAAGTCTGTGCTGATTTTGCTTACTCAGATTAGACAAACCTGCAGTGAAATTG